>CAWUFW010001517.1:0-2773152 GCA_963921515.1 Calotriton arnoldi
CTACCGAGATTCTTGTTTTTATTTGAGAACATCCCCATACCGCTACCAAAACACATGTTTCAAAGCTGGCACACACAATTAATTTGGCTTGCGTGGGCTGGTAAGCAACCCAGAATAAGATGGACTTCACTTACCCTCCCATATGAATTGAGTGGATTAGGGGCCCCCGACCTGGAGAAATACTATAGGGCTGCGAACAGTGTATTTGCGCACTATTGGGTACACGGGCCGCAGGATTTGCCTTTCTTGTATATGGAAAGAAACGCTGCGGACCCGCTCACGCTTCCGCAGACTCTCACTCAATCTGCTTCCCGAAAATTAAGAGTATTCGACTCCATAGCTGTCGTAGTGCAAGCATGGCAAGCTCTTCTACACATGCAGGCGGGAGCCTTTTTATATGCACCAGAAATGCCACTGCAGTGGTGCATGTGGTTTCCATTGAGCCAAGATGGGGGAGCCCGGAAGGCACTACAGACTATAGGTATACGCACAATGGGAGATTTTTTCAAAGACGGAGTGCTAGCGACATGGGAATCATTACAATCACCAGACAAACAAGTGGGGGGTACAGTATTATTTCATTACTATAGAGCCCGGCAGATTTGGCGTGCCCTTATAGGGGATGACCTAATTGAGCCGCAAAATATGGGGGCACTGTCCACACTAATTAAAACTGAAGAACCTGCAAAGTTAATCACAAAATTCTATAACAGTCTACAGGATACGCGTAAATCTGAAGCATTAAAGGTGAGGCTGGAGTGGCAACGCGATTTGGGCGCACCCCTAAGTGACAAAGAATGGTCCTACTGCTGCACCCGCACCAGATCAGTATCACTTAACGGTAAACATCGACTTATTCAGTATACATTTTTGCATAGGGCATATTGTACCCCTGAGCGACAGCTCCGTTATGGTCTCGCAGAGAACTCCGATTGTCATAGATGTGGGCTGGGAGGAGCAGGATTTTGGCATCTGGCCTGGCAATGCCCAGGGGTTTATGCTTTTTGGGAGAAAGTATTCAGGGAGCTGGGGATTATTATAAGTGCAGACCTAGAACCTGATCCTAAGATGGCGCTCCTCGGGTGGGATCTCTCAGTGAATAAGACCTTTCACCCGTTGGTGGCTATCGGCCTCCTACTAGCTAAACGTAGGGTAGCATTACGTTGGATGAGAGGCCCGGTTCCCCAACTAGCAGACTGGCATACAGATATGCTGTATTGTAATACTCAGACTGATACATTTAGCCAACTGCTACCCCCCAGAAGCCGCCCAAGGAACTACTGGGGTCCCTACCAAACTTTCCTGTTAAATAACGCTAATGAGACACCATCTGAGTTACAGAACGTAAACGAGGGGACATCGTCCCTAACAGCAGCAGTATAAGAGAAGATGTCAGACAGGGATGGGGGTAGTATCACGTTACAAGAGATCAAAAGTACTACACCACCTGCCCGATATGGTACCGGTCAATGGAGCTATGATTAGTATTCACTTGAGGCGCTGCATGTATTAACGACAGGACCTTATGTAAGAAGCTCTTTGTATCTTAGAGATCTGCTATTAAGTATGAATGCATCAAAAAACACATGTGATCTAATATGTCGAAATGTTAATCCGAGTCACTCTCCTGCTTTCTTTTTCTTGAGTTGTATGTTTTTTGGTTTGCACTGAAAACAATGAAAAAAAACAACAAAAAAAAACTCTACTACGACCCCCAGCCCACACCAGCAAGATTAAAAGACTGTTTAGTACATCAAATGTGGGTTTTTGGATTTTACAGAAGGAGTGCTGCAGGACATATAGGCAGCGGGGCAGCACCACCATCTTCGACAGAACCACTCTCCCCATGATTGAGAGTGGGAGCTTTTTCCAAAATTGTATGGACTCTTTTAAACCTGTGAGAACTTTACCCATATTGAGGTCGAACTGAGTCTCTGGCTGATGTGCTACCTGAATACCCAGGTATCTAAAATGATCGTGTTCCCAGTCCAGTTCTACATCAGCAAGGTCCTGGGGAGGTCCTCGCGCAAGGGCTCCCAGCGGGAACAATATTGTTTTCTGGTGTTAATTCGGAGGCCAGAGACCGCACCGAAAGAGTCCAGCACCCTCAAACATGCCGTAATCACCTCTTCTGGCTGTCTAATATACAAGAGAGCATCATCCGCGTACTGGGAGACCACGTGTGTTTGGCCATCTACCACTATACCCCATGGTGCCATGTCCCTCCGCAGTCTCACCGCTAATGGCTCCATTGCTAGTGCAAAAAGAAGTGGGTAGAGTGGGCATCCTTGTCGCGTACCCCTTTCAATCCGTATAGTCTCCGATACTTGGCTCCCATTTCGCACTCGGGCTCTCGGTTGGTAGTAGAGCAGTTTAACCCACGCGATGTATTCTCCGCCAAAACCCATTCTTCATAATACCTCCCAAAGAAATTCCCACCGAAGCGTAGCAAAAGCCTTTTCGATGTCCAGAGCGACCACCGCAGCACGGTGTCCGCTATCAGCCACCGAATGGAGGATGTGAGACAGCCTTCTTCAGTTCATATGCGTTCCCCTCCCAGGTATGAACCCACACTGGTCTTCATGCACCAATGAGGTCACTACTTTTCTCAGTCTAGTGGCTAGGACCTTAGCTAGTAATTTGGCATCCACCCCCAACATAGACAAAGGTCTGTACGCTGCTGGATCTTCCGTGTCCCTACCAGGCTTGGGGAGCATTATTATCTGCGCCTCTCTCATAGATTGAGGCAGGCTTCCAGTATTTTTCGCCTCCTGCATAGATTCCAGCAGAAGTGGGAGCAGAATATCTGCATATGTATGATAAAATTCCACCGGGCGCCCATCCGGACCCGGTGATTTGTAGCGAGCCATACCCTGTAGTGCTTCCTACAGTTCCCCTAGCTGAAGCGCTGCCTCTAATTCCTCCCTCTGTCTGTGAGACGTGGGAGGGGGATGTCTGAGATGTACCCCCCCTCTACTGGGACCTCAAGCCCCGGAATTTCGCAATAAATTTCAGATAAATAATGAAATAGTAGAGTGTTGACCCTCGTCTGTGTGGTAGCCATGGCTCCATCAGGGCTCTGCAATGTTAATATCAGCGGGGACGGGCGCTCACGCTTTAACAACCACGCCAGTAACTGGCCAGATCGCTCACCCTCCCTATGTAGTAATTGTCGGTATTCCCACCGGACTAGGCAGTCCAATCTGTCCCAGATCTCCCCAACCCTACGCTGTGCCTGCAGTAGTGAGTCATTGGGGGGGTTCCGAAACCCGCTCTTCACGCTGAATCCTGGGCAACCGGTCCTCTGCCTCTGTCAGTTCCACCTCTAGTCGCCTTCTGGTGCCTCCCACTCTAGACAAGCAGTCTCCTCTAGTAGCCACTTTAAAAGCGTCCTACTATGTACTTCTGGTTGCAGTAGTTGACCAGTCCGTGGCAAGGTAACCTACAACAACCCCCCTGAGTTCTTCTCTAAATACCAGATCGCGTAACGCAGCTGGTTGTAATCACCACAGTGGAACCCTCAGCCTGATTCTCTTAGGTCCCCACTCCAGTAACACCGGGTAATGGTCCGATAAAAAACAGCCCAACAGTTCGGTCTTTGCTAATGCACCACACGCCTCCCGAGAGAGCAGGAAGCGGTCGAGTCTACTATATGCCTCCCGGGCAGGGGTGTAACAGGTATAACCTCGTTCACATATGTGTGTGTCGGGCCAAATGTCCACACAGTGGAGACTGCTCATTACCTCACCCAAGGCATTTGTCATACGTGGTTTAGTGTGTTGTTTCGGCTGGCATCTATCCAGTAGGCCATCAAGCACGCAATTGAAGTCGCCCGCCCATATCAATGGTATTCCAATGTACAGGAGAAGCAGAGTTTCTATATTTCTGAAATAATCCCCATCATCTATGTTAGGGGCATAGATATTCACCAGGCATACTTCAATACCATCAAGCACACCGTGTACTATGACATATCTGCCCTCTACATCCGCCTCGTAATTACACAGTTGGAACGGAACCTGTGGGTCTACCCATATGGCCACTCCCCTAGCATATGTAGAGTAGGTAGATGCGAACAGTTGCCCTCTCCACTTTCTGTGGAGTTTCTGTGTCAAGCAGGTATGTCTCCTGTAGCATAGCGATCTGAATGCCCTGTCTCCACAGATATGTTTGTACTCTATAACGCTTTACAAATGAGTTGAACCCTCTCACATTCCATGTTATAATTTTGTATTGTCCAATATCCTCCGACCCATGTCTGTCTTATCTATTTTGCATAAGTGCTGTACAATGCCCCCATCGCCGACGGCAAGGTTCCTGAACTTCTCAATTCGAATATCCCACCCCCTGGGTAGACACAATAATAACAAAGCGTGCATCCCCATGAAACCCCAAACCCCGAACCACCCATCCCTACCCTTGAACTTTATGAACAAACATTCTTCCTCTGTTCTGACATAAAAACTCCATAACAAAGACATCAACCCACTTTCACTCCTCATACGTTCCATACCTCACAATCTACCCACACGCCCTCCTCGTTCAGTCATCCAATAGGTATCTTCTGCCAGACCAGAGGACAGCTCACTCTCCAGACTTGTTATGTGTATGTCAGTAGCGCCCCCCTGACCACGGACTTTACACTCACCCGCTCTTCATGCTATCAACCCTACTCACTCACACTACCAACCATTCAAATACATGATAAACCAATTAGAAAATAGATCTAGAAAAGAATAGAAATCAGAAAAAAATTAAGAATCAACAATATGATAGAGAGTTGAAAGGAGATAAAAAAGAAGAAGAAGAAGAGGGGGGCATTATTGTTAGCCGCCGCCCATCCGATACCAATGCCAAACCGAGTCCAATCATCCAGCTGGAAGGCGGAGGGGACCAACTCCACAACGACCAAATTTATTGTTTAGCAAAAATGTCAATCGCTATAGCATGTCTCCTGTGAACCATTTTGTTAGATCCAGTGTCTCGCCTCTGCCGGGTCGGCCCACCAATTCTCAGGAGCCTCCCAGCTGTGGTGTGTCCTCAACGATATCTCCCATGCTCGTCTCAGAGCCAGTGCCGGTCACCTCCTCCACCAGCGCTCTGGCCACCTCTCGTTCCGCCCGTTGTGTCGCTTGGTCTATTCTAGGAGACCTTCTGCTCTCGCCGCCAGAATCAGATTGCTCGAAATCCAGGGATCCATCCCCTCGAACCACCACTCTTTGCGTCGATCTTGAGGTTTTCCTGGACTTACGGTGTTGGCTATTGCTCTTTTCCCTCTTAGAGTTGGTTGGGGGTCTTCCCTCCTCTCTCCCTCTAGGCAATTTCCTCTTATCTCTGTGGACCTCCAACCAGTCCCAGACCGCCTCCGGTGCTGTGAAGAAGTGAGCTCGGTCATCGTGGAAAACCTTTAGCTTTGCTGGGTACAGGAGCATGTATTGGAGGTTCATAGCACGCAATTTTTGTTTCACCCCAATAAAGGACGCTCTCTGCTACTGAACCAGCCGCGTGTAATCTGGGAATATGCAGATTTTTTGATTTCCGAAGGCAGGCTCTCCATGTCGCCTAGCCGCTTTCAGAATATAATCCCGGTCTCTGAAGTTTAAAACCTTAGCTATTATTGTCCAGGGTTGGGCTCCTGGCGGCAGTGGCGGTGCCACAAGTGCCCAGTGTGCCCGCTCAATAATAAAAATGGAGGAGAGTTCAGCTGTGGGGCATGCCTCCTTGATCCACTTTTCCAGGAAAAGTTCCGGCTCCTTCCCCTCAATCCCCTCCGGGAATCCTACAAAGCACAGATTACATCTGCGGGAGCGCCCTTCTGCATCCTCAGCCCGGCGTTCCAGGGCTATCGTCTTGTGTGTGAGTTCGGTTAGTGTTGTCTTTAGTGTAGTGAGTTCTGTCTGCAACTCCCCAATGGTCTGCAACAGTGCGGAGGTCAGCACGCAACAGTCCAACGTCCAGCGAGACATCATCTATTTTTGTTACACTAGAAGCCTCAATTGCTGCAAGTATCTGAGCCCCAGTGGGTTCCGGCGGTGCCGCAATGCTCCCCGCCGGTTCCGTTTGCGGTGGGTCTGGCTACGGGGGTACCCCCTGAGCTGTGTAGTGATCCATTTTCATCTATTGTGCTGTTCTTTGGGGTCTGTCCTTACCCATTGCGCAGTCCAGCACCCGATCACAAGGGGCCCCTTTGCACTTGCACCCCGCTTGTTTGTGTGATGGTCAAGGAAGGAAGCGCACCGTAACTCCCACAGGGGGGGGGGGGGCGAGCAAAACCAAGGGTTGCATACTCTTCGCAGCTTTCTCCACACGCGTGATTAACCAGTGCTGTTTATTGCTTGAGCTCCTGGGTGCCTTTCTCGTTGGGTGCCGGGGGCACTGCCCACTACCGCGAACCCCAACACCGAGAGGAAGGCAAGAGCGGAACCAACTGGTAAAGTTTGTTCAGTCGTTGAACACTGCCTTATTGATTTAAAAAAAAAATGTTCTCCTCCCTTTTTTCTTTTGAATTGTTGCACTTTTTCTAGATTATTTAGACCCCTCAATTCCTCACACAGGGAGGAGGCCACAGCCGATTGTTGCTGCAAAGTACTAGGAGGGTAGAGACCCCTACAGCAGCAGGTGGAGTCTCCTCAGCCCTCCTCTCTATATCCTTAGGGGCTGCTTATTCTCCTCCCGCTCTGACAAGTCTCAAGGTGCTCCCTTAGTCACTATCGGGCCGAGACGCGGCCCGGGTGGAGATCCAGCACCAGGGCTGCACTCTTAGGCACCTCTCCTCTGCTCGGCCCCACTCTGCCCCCGCTCACCTCCCCCGGTCGAGTCACCTCACCTCAGGCCTTCAGACACGGTCCAGGCACCGTCCCCCTCACACAGAGGCTCCTGCCTCATGCCACCACACAGTCGTTTGGGGGGGTACCTGTTCCTCACTCTCCAGGCGCCCCAGACACAGCTTCTCAGCGCGGGTCTGTTTTCACGGCTGTACGGACTCCCGCGAAGCGACTGCACCACCGGCACTGCCACTGTCCACTTCAAGGCTCGTTTCAGTGAGGCGCCGCCGTTCCATCCACGGGGCCCTATCCAGCCTCACCCCTCACTTCAATGAGTCGCTGGTGTCCGCCTCGCAGCAACGCGGGTGTGTCGGTGCCTCCCTATCGCCACCTCCTCCTCGCTCGGCTATCACGGCAGGCCCCGGCTTCGTCAACCAGGCCAGGCCCGCCTGCAGCGCTGCCCCCGCTCCTCACCAGAGCAGGTTCCGAGGCCCGGGGGGGGTCGCACAAAGGTCTTGCAGCCCCTGTTTCCACACGTCCTCGTCGGGCAGAGTATCCAGTTGGGCAGCCCAGCCTTCCTGGGGCCCTCGCGGTTCGATCTGCCTCGAGGCAGTGCAGGCCCAGCTCGCCTAATCCCAGCCCGGGGCAGCGAGGGCATCCACAGCTCCCTGTTGTGTGGCTACAGACCTTCGCTACAACATAGGCAGTTGATGCAGTGTCTTAAAAACTCGGATGGCCAGGATTCTTAATGATTATTAGATGGGCCGGGCTGCGGAGCTCTCTAGGCAGCGTCTGCTCCGGTCGCCATCTTGGCCACGCCCCTTCGGACTTCTCAATCTTAGGACAAAACTATTTTGACCATTGCCATTGTTGCTTTTGATATATATTAGATTATACAAAGGCTGTGTGAGGAAAGAGCGGCAACAATTGTGAAAAGGTCTCCTTCATTTGGATTTCAAGAGCAACTCCTTTGGTTGTGCCTAGGTCATTGCCACCACAGTGCACTCTCAAGAGGTGTGGGTGCTCACAATCTAAAATGCTGTTAATCATTGGTAACAATTGATACTACTTCATACCTCTGTGGCCAATCCAAGTAATGTCCAAGTGTGGATAACCAGATTTTTGTTAATAACACAGTAATGGCATATTCTCTAGCCCAGTGGATGAAGCTGTGTCCCAAAATTCAGAGGCAAACCATGATGCAGTATGGGGATGTCAGTCACGACAGGAGTGCACAGCACATTGAGTAATGTTCAGGAAGAATATAGAATTACATGAGGGAAAAAATGTTAGGGAGGGAAACGTACACATTCTATTGGTACATTTATTAGAGTTTGAATAGTCAGTTAGGTTGTGATCAACTGTTGGTTGTATGGGGCACAGTTATTGGTTTAAAAGTATAAGTTTACGATTGGGTGAGTTTGAAATTCTTCTACGAGCCTGTGAGAGTCTCGTGATAGTTTTTTTACAAGCTTCTGCAGGTGAAGCTTGCTGTGTGGGCTCGTATGATCCAGCGAGACTCTTGCGAGATTCGCATAGATTGAGTGAACCTGCCATTGATGGAGCAAGGACTCGTAAAAGAGACTTGCTCGGAAGTGATCCTCTCATTTAAACCCGCTAACGAATTACTAATAACGTCTTGTGAATAATAACTTGCAAAAACAGAAGACACGCAGGTTTAGAGAAGCTTGCATATGTGTTTACTAACGCTAACAAAATGAATAAAGGACTAAGATCGCTCTAACTGGGGAATCTTTACTGCGCATGCGTCAACTGCATCTACGTAGTATGACGTCTAATGCTTGGAGGGAAAACTCACGCGCATGAGCAGAAGGCACTAAAATGGCGGCTTGAAAGCTCACATGCATGGCACCTGCTTAGCTAAATAGAAAATAAGCAATTTTACTAATGCTAATGCAGAAAAGGCATTAATAAGTATATTGGGTTAGAGTAGAGATGGGTGGTAAACAGTGAAACCATTTATTTTTGAGAATAACATTTCTTCTTTTGACTTTATTATTAGTACGCATTTGGGCCTTCCACACTTGTCTGAATTGAGCTGAATGATTTGACCCCGCACATGCGCAAATGAGAGAGAACAAGGAAGGATGAGTAAGGACTTGTCAACCGTCCAAGGACAAGAAAGATGTGCCCTGGGAACATGAGGGTGAAAAGTTCATATGAAGGAGCCTTATTCATAAAATTGAAACAATTTGTATTAATAAAGTTTGGAGATGTATGGGAAAGGAAACGATTTAATAAAGTTTAAGGGGATAGGTCTGACACAATGGTTCAATGAAATAAGTGAAATGTAAGCATGGTGTGATGATCATCCCCCCTTGCTTGTCCAATCAGAGTTAGTATTTTTGCGATATTGAAACTTTAGTGGGTGGTCCGTGGCCAATGAAAGGTATAATTGAGGTACTTTAGTTAGTTAGTTAGTGCGGAGTTCCTGAATTGTGGGACGGAGATTTGCTGAATGCTGCAGAGCTCGGGATGCTGTCGGTGCGGTGGGTGGTGTTGATGCTGATGAAGACGTCGGATGCTGAACCATCTATCTTAATTTAATTGGGTTAGAAGAAGATCGCGGAAGAATCTCGAGGAGGAAGAGAGTGTCAGAGAGGGGTGCGACGCAGACGTCGGTATCTAGAGAGGTTAAGTATTCTGTCCTGAATCCTGTCCTGTGGTCTTTGTCTCCTGATCTATCCTGGGGGAACCTTACCAGCCCTTTGGCCAGGGGGTTTGGTCTTCACACCAATCTGGGTAATTATTATTATTTGTTTGTTTATAGATGTTCTTTTCTCTCTATCCTCTCCCTTCCAGAGCATTGGTCATTGCATGAATCTGAAATGTGTGTTTAAACGATTGAATTTCTCTCTTCGAGATTAAGGGCGACTGTGCTGTAATTTTGATGGTTCACATTCATAATTTAGATAAAGATTTTAAAACTTCCCGAGTTTGTGGTTATTTCCTTTTAAATAAAGAATAGTTATAAAGTTATGTTCATTATCACCATCATCTAGTTCAACTAATGGTCCATCGACCACTAGGAAGAACTCTTTGATCAGTGAAAAGTTAGTTAGGAACGAGTAATAATTAATCCTGAAATGTTGGAAAGTATAAACTAAACCCAGCGGTCTATTTGGATCAAGGTAAATGTTTTATGGGCCCAGGTGAGTATATGGTAGTAGAGTATCTGTTGTTAGTACACCGCTGGATCAGTTTTCTGGTAGCAGAGCTATGGTTATTATTGACTAGTTTGGTGATAAGTATAGATTATTGATTATTGATTTATGTTTTAACAAAAGAGTTAGCGTCTTTGTTCTATGTTGTCCAGAATTCCCGGGAAATGAATAGCGGGTGGCGATAGAAACCACACTGCAGTGAGGTTACTCGTCTGTTGGAATAACACTGAGAAGCTACGCAGGGACTATTTCGTATAAAAGTAGAGTGCGAATGATAGCAAAAGGGGTTTGCTGGTGAAACTTTGGTCTCATTTCCCAATACGGGTGACACTGGGGGAGTAGCAGGTTCTCTGGAGCTTGAGTGAAGGGTAAACAGAGGTTTTTACTCGCAGTAGAAGAGGAGCAATTCTGAGACTCCAAGAATAAGTTGAAAATCTATCCTTTGTTTTAGTGGAACAGACAGAGTAGCGAATGTTTTTATGTAGTTAATAACAAAGAAATTTAATGCAAAGTATAAAGAAAAAAAGTTTTCGTATTACCTTGTGAAGGGAGGGTCAGTCGCCGGAGTTGTACTGACGTCACAGTAAGCCGCGCTGGGATTGGTAGAAGCAGCGGGCGTGTGACAGAAACAGCCTTGTAAAGGAGGGGTCAGTGGTAAGGAGCAGGACTGACGTCACAAGGAGCCGCGCTGGGATAGGCTGAAACAGCGGGCGTGTAACAGAAGCAGCTTTGTAAAGAAGGGGTCAGTAGTGAGGAGCAGAACTGATGTCACAAAAGGCTGCGCTGGCATTGGTTAGACCACGGGCGCGAGCCTGAGTTTGATTGGATAATCAGTTAGAAGCTGTGTTAGGATTGGTAAAAAGAGGATTTGTATGCAAGATTCTGATTTGATCAACAGAGAAAGAGGAGCAAACAGAAAATTTCAAGGGTTCGCAGAATACAATTTTATATATCGTTCATCTAGGATGTACGGAGAAAAGAGAAAAATGTCATTTATAAAGAAGATTAAAAATTTCTTTAAGAAAGACAAGCCTGTGTTGACTAGAGAGGGAATACCTATTCCGCCCCCAAAGACACCAGCATCTTTCATGATGATGGAAAGAGGATATCATACTTGTGTATGGTTGGAAAATTGGATTGAATATACGAAAGGTGACGGAGTACTAGCATTTCCAGAAAATGGTACGTTTAATGGGAGAATTCTTCAGAATTTGAGAATGAGAATGAATGATTTGGAACCTAGACCTAGGTTAACTCAGTACGAGGCTTTGGAAGAATGGGAAACTGAGTCATATGAACGCGAGAAAAATAGAGGTGGGAGATATAAAGGATTCTTTCCCAGATATTTGCAAGAATCACAAGAAGGGCAGATGAAACAGTGGAGGAGGGCCATGGTGTCTGAAGGTTTATATCCAGTATTAATGGCTGAGGAACAGTCTGGAGGAAAATGTAAAGAGAAAACGAAACATTTGAATGTCACAGGATATGGAGAATCAGATGATGAGTTGTTAGAGGATATTTTGATTAAGAATCCACCACCATATCAAGAAGCAACTAGTAAGGTTACCCCAAGTGCACCAGTGATAGGAATGCCTTTAACCCCACAAATTTTATATGATACGTCATTTAATAGGCTATTGCAGGACAATGAGAGAGATGTTTTAAACAAAACGAATGAAGAATTAGTTCAGAAAATAAGTCAATTAAATTTAAATGCTGAAGCTTTAACAGTACCAGTGGCCATTGGTCCGGTAATCCCGTTGTATGGAGATAAAAAGACTTGTCAGAAACCACAAACTGTGACAGTTCTGTTAACAAGTCCCAGAAGAGAAGTAATAATTACGGATGACCAAACTAGTGAAAATTAATCAGTCATTTCATTGATGGACCTCCCCAATGTAGAAACTTCAACTGAAACACCGAGAAGAATTATGCCCACAAATTTGAGAGAAAAGAGATCTTTGGTTCCTATAGGTATTGGAGGTGCAACAGTGGTTACCCCTGAAGACATAGAAAGATGGGCACAGGAAATAGATAATCGGAACCCACCACCAAAGATGTTAGATATCAGTAGATTGAAAGTGGAATTAGAAGAGATGATAGTGGGAAGTGTGAGCTTAGAAAGATTGAATGTATACAATGATGAAGAATTATTATTTTTATGTAAGAGCATAACCAGGAGAGCAAGAGTATTTCATGAGAGATTAACAGAAGTCGCTTCAGAGATTGGAATAGATATAGGGAAATCGAAATTGTTGCAAAAGCCATATCGAGTGGATTTTACTGACAAAGATTTAGAAAGTGTAAATGCTTCGGGTAAAAGACTACAGATAAAGGAATTAATGAATATTTTGCGAAAATGGGGAGACATTGATAAATGGAGAATTAGATGGATAAGAAAGAAAGAGGAAGTTCAAGCGAGAGAGGCATCATCTGCATTTCCAGTAAGGGAAACAGAAAAGGTTGAGAAATTGTGTCCAATGAGAGAAGTTCCAGGAGGTGGATACGTTCATGTTCCTTGGAGTAGACAGGATATTTTCTCATTTACAAATGATTTCCCAAAATTGAGAGAGAAACCAGTGGAGTGGTATAAGCAAGTGGAAAGATTTGTGAAAGTTTCAAAGGTTTTATTAAAAGATTTGGATGGTTTATTTGACATTGTGGTACCTGCTGATTTATGGACAGAGTGTAAGATTACAGTTGACAGGCCAAGTGAAGAATATGCTAGAGACTCGAAGACAGGAGCACCCTCAGAGGAAGTGATGAAGAAGTATCATCAAGTGATTACATATTTGAAAGGAAAATACCTCCTAAGGAAACAGATTGGGTAAAGATAGACAGGACAACTCAAGAACCGAATGAATCTGTACACGCATATTATGAAAGGTTATTGCAGGTGTTTAAACAGTATAGTGGTTTTGAGAATATCGCTGATAAAGACATGGGACATTTTGTGTATCGGTTTGTATATGGTTTGAAACCAGAAATTAGTCAGATGATTCAGCAGCACATGTTGTGCTGGCAGAGTAAGACCGTGGATGAAATTTTAAAGTATGCAAAATATTGTGGAGATGACATTGAGGCAAGGCGTAGAAAGTTAAAGGAGAAAATGATGTGGGCACAGGTAAAATTGGCAGAACAGCAGGAGAATAAAACTAATACACAGAATGACAATCAAGTGAAAGAGCAGTCAGAATGATCAAGTGGCGAGTGGTAGTAAGTTTAGAGGACGAATGAATAGAGAAGATGCAAAGAAGAAGTTTCCTTGTCATGCGTGCGGAAAGCTTGGACATTGGAAGAACGAGTGTAAGAGTATTCAGAATAATAATGGGCCAAATCAAAATTTAATTCCACAGATGCAGAATGAAGTACTTATGAATCAGCAGCACTAGGTGGTTACTCCACAATATCAGGTGCCACCAGCTCCTATGCCAAATTTTGTGAACCATCAAAAGTTCAGTGCAGACACCGGATTTCGAGGAGAAAGTGGTAAGAATAATAGAACCATTACACAATATTTGTTACAGAATGATGAGGAAAATACAGAGTTTGTGCAATGACAGTGCCTGAGGGGGGAGGAAGAGGAGTGCGTGCTTGGCGCATCCTTACCGGTAGATCAGTCAGGTCCATTTGTTGATGGGAAAGTGGAAGGTAAAGACATCACTTTTCTATTGGATACTGGTGCTACCCGGTCTACTGTGAGAACAGCAGACATCCCAAACCTACCCCTCTCGGGAGAATCCATCCAAGTAGTAGGCGTGTCGAATAAACAGATTAGAACCCCAATCACAAAACCAATGGAAGTGCATATTGGGAATTTTAAAGAAATGCATCGATTTGTAGTCTGTGATTCTAGTCCCGTAAATTTGTTGGGAAGAGATCTACTGTGCAAGATGAATTGCACGATCTATTGTACACCAGATGGTGTCGCTTTCCAGACCCCTGATGAGGACATCATATACAAGATGATGTTAGCAAAGCAAGGAACAAAAGTAGATGAAATGTTTTCTTTGATAACTGAGAATGAATTACCTGAAGAGTTGAGAGCCACAGTCAATCCAGAAGTATGGGATTTCACAGGAAAAGATATTGGGCTAATGTCAAATATAGACCCAGTGAAGGTGACAGTAAAAGAAGGTGCAGCTTATCCAAACACACGACAATACAAGATGAGTCCAGAAGTAAAAGCAGGAATTATGCCAGAAATAGAGCGAATGGTTAAACAAGGCATTTTAAAAGAAATAATGAGCAGTCCTTGTAACTCACCGATCATGGGCCTTAAAAAGCCTAGTGGGAAATACAGGATAGTGCAAGATTTACGAAAAATAAATAAAATTATAGTGCCCTGTTGTCCGATAGTGCCAAATCCAGCAGTAATCCTTTATCAGATACCTTGGAATGCAGGCTGGTTTACAGTAATTGATTTATGCCAGGCATTCTTTTCTATTCCTTTACACCCAGACAGCCAGTATCTTTTTAGTTTGAGGATCGTATTTACGCATGGTGTCGAGTTCCTCAAGGGTACACAAAGAGTCCCTCAATTTTTAATCAAATCTTGAAAAAGTGCTTGGAATCATTAATTATGCCTGGAAATTCGGTTCTGGTTCAGTATATTGATGACCTATTGGTGGCATCAAAAACACGAGAAGATTGTGTCACTGACACAATTGCATTACTGAACCATTTGGCTGAAGGAGGACACAAGGTATCTCCAGAAAAATTGCAGTTCTGTCAACAAGAAGTTAAATATTTAGGGCATAAAATATAAAGAGGAGTAAGAAAAGTAACACCGGAAAGAATAAAAATAATTAGAGAAATGCAGCTACTCCAGACACAAAAGGAGATGAGAATGTTTCTGGGAGTGGTTGGGTACTGTAGACAATGGATTTACAGTTTTTCTATGTTGGCAAAACCATTGATACAAATGACCAGGAAAAGAGCAAAAGATCCAATAGATTGGAATGATGAATGTTTGGAAGCCTTTGTGAAATTGCGGAATTGTTTGTGTGAAGCTCCTGCCTTGGGTATGTCTGATTATTCAAAAGAGTTTGTGTTGTTTTGCTGTGAAAGAGAAAATTGTGCACTTTCGGTCCTAACACAGAGACATGGCCTGAGCAGACGTCCAGTAGCGTATGATCTGCCACATTGGATCCAGTGGCTTCAGCCTTACCCGGCTGCTTAAAAGCAGTAGCTGCTACTTGTATGAGTCTGGAGCAAAGTGAGCCAATAGTGATGGGACATTCAGTAAAGGTTTATGTTCCACACTCAGTTGAAATTCTTTTGACAAAAACCAGAACCCAACACCTCACCCCTAGTCGGCTGACTAAGTATGAGAGAGTGATTTTGGGAGCAGAGAATGTAACTGTAATAAGATGTACGATTATGAACCCTGCCACATTATTGCCAGATCCATGCAATGAGGAAGTAAGAGATGAAATTGATCATGATTGTCTGGATGTGACTGAATTATGTACTAAGCCCCGCCCTGATATAAAAGAGACACCATTAAAAGAAGCTGATCATGAGCTTTTTGTGGATGGGTCTTGTTTGAGAAATGAGGGAGGAGGGCTAAGTGCTGCATATGCAGCATGTAAGGTATCAGGGATAGTTGAAGCATCCTGTTTGCCTGGAGTCAAATCTCCACAAGTAGCCGAATTGGTGGCCTTAACAAAGGCATGCAAAATTGGGAAAAATTGGAGAATAACCATATTTACGGATAGTCAATATGGTTTTGGAATTGTGCATGATTTTGGCCAGCTCTGGATGCAGAGGGGATTTCTGACCTCTTCAGGATCTCCTATTAGAAACAGTAAAAATGTGAAGGATCTGCTCGAAGCATTACAATTGCCAAAAGAAGTAGCAGTTGTTAAATGCGCTGCACACCAGTCAGGAAATGACCTTGTGGTAGCAGGCAATAGATATGCAGACCAAATTGCTCGATATTGTGCAGCAGGCAATAGATATGCAGACCAAATTGCTCGATATTGTGCAAAGAACACAATGGCAATAAACAGAAAAATTGAAACCGATGAAACCAGCTGCCAACTTATGTTCTTCTCAATACCAGAAACATGGGATGAGATTAGACTGTTGCAGGAGGAAGTTGAGGAAAGGGAAAAAGAAATTTGGATAAAAGCAGCTTGTACAAAAAGACCAGAAGATGAAGTATGGGTATATTTAGATGGAAGACCAGTCATGCCAGATTGTCTGCTCTCTAAAATGGCAAGAGTTTATCATGGAGCAACACACATAGAGAGAGATTTAATGATCAGATTATTTAGACAGAGTTGGTATAATCCAAAGTTCAGGGTAGTCGCAGAAAGCCTTTGCCAAAGGTGTTTAACCTGTCAGCAGCAAAATCCAGGAAGAAAGACAGTGGTCAGTTGGGGAAAAATTGGAAAGGCAGAAGGACCCTTCACCAGGTTACAGTTAGATTTTATTGAGTTACCTCCTTGCAATGGATTAAAATATGTACTTGTCATAGTGTGCCTATTCTCAAGATGGGTGGAGGCATACCCCACCAGAAGAAATGACAGTCTTACAGTGGCCAAACTATTGTTAAGAGAGTTAGTTCCTAGTTTCGGTTTTCCAGTCACTTTGGAATCAGATAGAGGACCTCATTTTAATAATGAAATAATTCGATTAATCTGTGCTGCATTTAACATTGAACAAAAACTGCACTGTGCTTATCGTCCAAAGGCTTCTGGAATAGTTGAACAGCTAAATGGCACAATCAAGTCAAGATTAGGGAAAGTGTGTGCATCCACGATGCTGAAATGGCCAGATGCATTACCTCTTGTACTGATGGGTCTCAGAAGTATTCCTGACAAAAAGACAGGAATGAGTCCTCATGAGGTTCTCATGGGAAGGGCAATGAGGCAAGCATTTATTCCTGGAAACAAATTGATGAGCATAACTGATGATCTGGTATTGGACTATTGCAAAGGATTGGCTGAAATGGTGCGTTTTGTCTCCCACCAGGTTGGAGAAGATGCAGTTGAAAGACAGCCGGACCAAGCACATGATTTGAATCCTGGAGATTGGGTGCTAGTGAAGAAACATGCAAGGAAGTCGTGTCTAGCACCGAGGTGGGATAAACCGCGTCAAGTCATACTGGTCACTACCACAGCAGTGAAGTGTGCAGGTTTGCCCAATTGGATTCATGCTAGTCATACCAGAAGAGTACCGAGCCCATCAGAACAGCAGGAGCAACCACTGACTGGGCGGGCTGAAACGTCAAAAGTTGAAAGCTGTGAAATCGAAGAATCTAGAGTGATAGATTCTGAAAGACAACTGAATGACGAACAGCCAGGAACGAGTCAGGAAGATTGGATACCAGTAATTTAAATACCTGATGATGCTGTCGAAACAAGAAGAATAACAAAACTGAAAAGACAAGAAAGTAGACAGGGAAGGACAGGGGAAGAAGAACACACTCAGGTTAAAATAAACAAAGACATTCAGGAACCTGAGGAGGGAAAGGCTGAATTAGAAGAACAAGTTCAGGCAGAAGAAGACAATCAATCGGAAATAAGACCTGAACAGGATAAGGTAGATCTAAGAGAACAGGTTCAGGCAAAAGAAGAAGAGGAAGAAATTGAAGTAAGACCTGAACAGGTGTAAGTAAAAGAAGGGTCAAGAGAACAAGGACAGATTGTGCCTAGATTAAGTGAAAATAAAAGGACTCTAAAGGAAGAAGGGGAAAGTGCAGTTCAAATCAAAAGAGTTAGAAAAGGAGATAATTGGCCAGAAGGAGTGAAGAAATTAAAATACTATTTGAGAAAAGTAGAAAAGAAACCAGAACAAGTAAACGAAGTTGCAAGTCAAACAGAACCCAGACAAACTTTAGTGAAACTCACTTGAAGGAGCTCAAGACTGAGATCTTTAAACAGAAAATACAAGGCCCCTGAGTGGACCTATGTCATACTTGAAGAATTTGAAAACTTAGATTTAAGTGAAGACACTGAAAAGGTTCATGTGGCACAGATTGATGAAAGCAAGTTAAGACCTCCTTAAAAGAAAGAAATATAACAGACAAAAGAAAAGAAAAGAGAGGAAATTTCCTCAGATTTAAAATGGCAGAAATTGAAGTCACAGAAAGACCGAAACGAGGTTTAAGAAGAAAATGTTTTAGATTTTGTTTATGTAGTAGTTTATTAGTAATATTGGTATGGTTGTTTTTATCAGTAGGAGTACCTTTATTAGTGGGAAAAGGTGATAAAAATATTACCATTACTAATGGAAAATTAAATAGAGTAAAGGGAACTAAAATAGAAATAGGGGTAGAAGATGAGACGAATTATCATAATAAGTCGGAATATAATACATCTTCAAATGTGTTTATCAAATTATTATTCCAGTACGTTAATACAATGGAAGTTAGTAAATGCTATGTCTGTATGAAATTACCGTCATCTGTATCAGAAGGTGTGACATATCATCATATACCTTTAACATATGGTGTGTCATGTAGTATTTTATCAAGTTTGTTTTATGCTACAGGGAAACTTCAGTATTACTATTCAAATCTAGAAGTAGTATTCTCCGAATTGCCTATTAGAAAGAAAATGAATCCAGTAGCTAGTAGTAAAAATGCACAATTTATGGGTGAATTCTTTTTAACAATGAGTTCAATAGATATAGTTCAAGCACATAAAGATAACCTAACATGTATAATACGAGAAGAAGAAAAATAATTTTTGAATTTAGTAGAAGAAAGGAGATAGGATTTAACTAAGAAAGCTGCTGAACAGAAGTCCTATATACCTCCATGGGCTGAAAAAGAGGGAAAATATATAAAGGGCAAGGCTTATGCTGCAATGTCCCTGGATTTTGTGAAAAGGGGAAAATTCTACCTCCATATATTAAAGACAGATTATAATAACAATTACATTGGTTCCAGTGAGTGTGAACACAACTTCCTAATTTTAGGAGGGTGGGGAC
Organism: Calotriton arnoldi; assembly: GCA_963921515.1. Taxonomy (NCBI): domain Eukaryota; kingdom Metazoa; phylum Chordata; class Amphibia; order Caudata; family Salamandridae; genus Calotriton; species Calotriton arnoldi. Next base: position 18,893 of record CAWUFW010001517.1, read on the forward strand.
TAAAAGGGGGTACTGATCCTGTATTTCCAGGAGTTTATTATGTCTGTGGGAACAATGCTTATTATAGGTTACCTGCAAGGTGGTACGGGAGCTGTTATTTTGGGATCGTTTTTCCAAAAATATATCATGTGGACAGAATCAATGGAATCAATGGAAATTCTAATGAATTAGCACGAAAAAAGAAGAGCTAGTTTTTCTGAAATAGTAGGAGATATATTTAGTGCATTGATACCCTTAGTTGGAGTCATACTAAATTCGCAGAAAATTTGTAAATTATCAACCATAGTTGATCGTCTTTCTACAGACACTGCAGGTGGATTCTTAATGATTAACACAGAGATGGTTGCAATCAGGTCTATGGTTTTAGAGAACCGTCTTGCTCTTGACATTTTATTAGCAAAAGAAGGTGGAGTCTGTGGTATATTGAAAATTCAACATTGCTGCACTTATATTCCGGATAAGAGCAGAGAAATTAAAGGATATATTGAAAATATTACAAGAATGCATAATGACTTGACCCAAACTGGAGGTTGACAGTGTGTGGGGAAAACTAACAAAGAGTATAACATCGATAGGGAACTGGTTTACTGATTTTGGGAAAAGTTTTCTAGGTCAAATAATATAACCATTAGTAATAATAATGACAATAGTAATGATAACAATGATCACATATAAATGTTGTAAACACAGAGGGAAAGGGAAAACACATTTAGAAAGAGAGGGAAAGGGAAAGAAACGGAAAAGAGAATATGATGAGATACAACTAGAAGAAATGAAAGGAGAAATATATAAGAAAATGAAAAATTTAGAAGGAAAAGAACTGACCAATGAAAGAATGAGAAAAGAAATAGATGTATGAGATGTGCTAAAGTTGGCATCTGGGATGGGATGGGTAATTTTGTGATGGCTTAAAATGCCATCAGAGAGGGGATTGATGGAGCAAGGACTCGTAAAAGAGACTTGCTTGGAAGTGATCCTCTCATTTAAACCCGCTAACGAATTACTAATAACGTCTTGTGACTAATAACTTGCAAAAACAGAAGACACACGGGTTTAGAGAAGCTTGCATATGTGTTTACTAACGCTAACAAAATGAATAAAGGACTAAGATCGCTCTAACTGGGGAATCTTTACTGCGCATGCATCAACTGTATCTACGTAGTATGATGTCTAATGCTTGGAGGGAAAACTCACGCGCATGAGCAGAAGGCACTAAAATGGCGGCTTGAAAGCTCACATGCATGGCACCTGCTTAGCTAAATAGAAAATAAGCTATTTTACTAATGCTAATGCAGAAAAGGCATTAATAAGTATATTGGGTTAGAGTAGAGATGGGTGGTATACAGTGAAACAATTTATTTTTGAGAATAACATTTCTTCTTTTGACTTTATTATTAGTACGCATTTGGGCCTTCCACACTTGTCTGAATTGAGCTGACTGATTTGACCCCGCACATGCGCAAATGAGAGAGAACAAGGAAGGATGAGTAAGGACTTGTCAACCGTCCAAGGACAAGAAAGATGTGCCCTGGGAACATGAGGGTGAAGAGTTCATATGAAGGAGCCTTATTCATGAAATTGAAACAATTTGTATTAATAAAGTTTGGAGATGTATGGGAAAGGAAACGATTTAATAAAGTTTAAGGGGATGGGTCTGACCCAATGGTTCAATGAAATAAGTGAAATGTAAGCATGGTGTGATGATCATCCCCCCTTGCTTGTCCAATCAGAGTTAGTATTTTTGCAATATTGAAACTTTAGTGGGTGGTCCGTGGCCAACGAAAGGTATAATTGAGGTACTTTAGTTAGTTAGTTAGTGCGGAGTTCCTGAATTGCTGGGACGGCGATTTGCTGAATGCTGCAGAGCTCGGGATGAAGACGTCGGATGCTGAACCATCTATCTTAATTTAATTGGGTTAGAAGAAGATCGCGGAAGAATCTAGAGGAGGAAGAGAGTGTCAGAGAGGGGTGCGACGCAGACGTCGGTATTCTAGAGAGGTTAAGTATTCTGTCCTGAATCCTGTCCTGTGGTCTTTGTCTCCTGATCTATCCCGGGGGACCCTTACCAGCCCTTTGGCCAGGGGGTTTGGTCTTCACACCAATCTGGGTAATTATTATTATTCATTTGTTTATAGATGTTCTTTTCTCTCTATCCTCTCCCTTCCAGAGCATTGGTCATTGCATGAATCTGAAATGTATGTTTAAACAATTGAATTCTCTCTTCGAGATTAAGGGTGACTGTGCTGTAATTTTGATGGTTCACATTCATAATTTAGATAAAGATTTTAAAACTTCCCGAGTTTGTGGTTATTTCCTTTTAAATAAAGAATAGTTATAAAGTTATGTTCATTATCACCATCAACTAGTTCAACTAATGGTCCATCGACCACTAGGAAGAACTCTTTGATCAGTGAAAAGTTAGTTCGGAACGAGTAATAATTAATCCTGAAATGCTGGAAAGTATAAACTAAACCCAGCGGTCTACTTGGATCAAGGTAAATAGTTTATGGGCCCAGGTGAGTATATGGTAGTAGAGTATCTGTTGTTAGTACACCGCTGGATCACCATGGCAAGAGTCTCGCGAGCTTCATTCTACGAGGAGAGTAAAAAGTTTGTACTAGCACAGTAGAAGAACCACATTTTCTCCATGTCAATAATTAAATTAAAATTAAACCTTACAAAGCTCATTAAAAGGGATTATGGTACATGTAGTACATGTACTGTAGAAGAGATACATTTGTTGTGTGAAAAATGCAAGACTGAGGTAATATTAGGGGCAAACAATATTTGACATTCCCTCTACAAAATTTTTAAAAAGCTATGATGTGATTGACTGCAAGGCTTTAAGGTTCAGGTACTATTATCTGTTGCATAACCTCAGACACCTGAGATTGCCCTTGGTGGTTTGGAGGTGAAGCAAGTGTAATCTCTTGGACTTGTGCTAAGCAGAGGACAGTTGATTTTTGAGTAAATGATATTGGTGTATTCAGCTACCGTCAACATACAGCTTAATTCGCAGGTACTTAAAAAGATAGAGTAATTAAAGTATGGAGTTTGTGACTTAAGACCTTATTACGACATCAGCGGTCCGTTCGCCAGATCGCCGATGCCCCGGTCGGGTGAACACTGCAATGCCTGCGGTGTACAGATTGCCGCATTATGAGTGGGCAGGGGGTCCGAAGTCTGTGGTCCCACGGCGGCAGCATGACTTGGCCATTAAGAAGGGCCTCAGCAGATGCCACTGCGTTGCAGCACCTACTGCATGTCCGTGCAATGTGTGCCGTGCATCATGTCGTGCATGGCACACAGTGCACGCATGAAGGTACATGAAGAGGGGGGAACAACATGTGCCCCCACGCACTACCCCCTCGGGGCTAAATCTCCCGGGCGCTCTGTTTGGTGCCCCTACCTACCTTTTCTGCAATCCTTTTTTCATGGCGAGGTTCCCGCCAGGAAAAGGCTGCACAAAAGGGAAGTTGTAATCCTGACGGCGATGCCTGCCTCGGCACCGCCGCCATTCACAGCTGCCTTCTCTGCGGCACCATCGGGATCCAAGATCCTGGCGGTATTGGCGGTGTTATTGCAGGCTGCTGATGGTCCAACCCCCAAACTTGTAACTTGTAATCAGGCTGTCAACCGTCTAGGTTGCGGCGGACGGACGCCACCACGGGTACAGCAGTCTCAAGACCGCCATACTCGCAATAAGGCCCTAAATATTTAAATAATGTAACATTTTTAGAAAACAGTTTAAAAAGGTTTTTCTTTCTGAGAATATAATTTGAATAGTTAACATGTGATTGAAAGTCTTTACTATTGAAAAACCTTTAAAAGATGATAAGAAATGAAAATTGAAAATTTTAGAGAAATGTTGTTGTGCTAGTGCTAATTGGACTTTTGCCTTCGTTCTCTTTATTTATTTTACCGTGTTAGTTGTTGTTCAAATTTCAGAGTTTTGCAAAATTAAGTGCCATATGTAAATTAAGAGTACTTCCTATTGACCCTTAGCTGATTCTATCTGTGATATGTTGTTGAGTTCATAGGTGGCTAGTGAGATATACTGAGTTGTGGGTGTCTCTCAGTAGTGGTTATTGTATACTGGAAGCATTGTACTTACTATAGATGATTTTGGAGAGCGGATATAGCAAACACAGTTATAACGCTTGTTCACAAGTATAAAAGGTATTGCAAGAGTAGTGACTTTTTCAATTAAGCTTATACTGCCCAGGTATCACTTAGTATAGAGGTGTCAGCTAAAAGGATATGTTGTTATTAAACTGAAGCATTCACGCTGTCTGGAATTGTATGACATAGACTCAGTCTTTGATCAAATTATACTTTATTTAATCTGCACCCTGTGTGTTAGCACAAGGTCTAGGACGCTTACTGTTTGTAAACCTATTCATATACCATGTTTGCTAAGAGAAAAGGTCTTTGTAGACGGGTGAATTACTCACTAAAGAATTTTATACCTAATCTTTAACGTGTACAGAGCTATTTGTAGAGCGGAAATGTTATAACAGAAGTGAGCCGTTCACTCTGTATAGAATTGTACTAGAAAGGTTTACTTTCATATCAAACTTACTTTGCTCAATCTGCACTCTGTTAAAATGTTGTAGCACAGGGCGTAGTGTTTCTTTGAGACCTTCTACACATATTCTTTACTCTGTTTGGAGATGTCAGTAGAGAGATTGCTGTTTGTAAAGCCATATAACTCAGTAGGTTCTAGTTCTCTAAGTTCTTCTACAGAGCGTTATCCCTCTGCTGAGGTATCACAAGATAGGCTGCTGTTATAGAGTAGTATGAGATAGGATCACTGTTTTATTAAACTCTACCATACAGAATGTAAAGCATGTTGAAATGTACTAGCCCAGGGCCTAGGCTTTTTCTTAATCCTTCTACACAGACTGTTTATTCAGCTCAAAGGAATCACTAGAGGGGGTGGTCTTACTTTAGTGCACCAAACACCCTATTCATTCACAGAAAACATCTTTACAGAAGGATGACTTTCTCAGTAAAGCATTAAACACCCAGCGTTCACCTTGAAGAGAGAGCTGCCTAGACAGGCGATATTATCATGAAAAGAAGCATTTACCCTATATACAGTTATAAGAAAACGAATCACTCTTTCATCAAACTCTACCATACAGTACCTGCATCCTGTTAAAATGTCATAATACAAGGCCTAGTGTTTCAATAGACGCTTCTCAACAGATCCTTTATCCTTTTAAGAAGTGTCAGTAGAAAGACTGCTGTTTGTAAACTGAGTCAAACAATCTGTTGAGAAAGATGGCTTCATTACTAAAGCTCTTCACACTCACTCTTTACCTGTAGAGAAGTGTTAGTAGAGGTGGTGTGTTGTTATAAAACTGAACCATTCACTCTGTATGAGAAGAAGTTACTCTTTTATGAAACTCTACCACACACAAACGGTACCCTGTAAAAATATGCTTGTGCAGGGCCTACTGTTTCTCTAAAACCTTGTACACAGAGCCTTTACTCTGCTCAGAGATATCAGTAGAGAGCTCGCTGTAGGTAAACCCATTCATACACCATGTTCACGCACAGAAAATGTGTTTGTAGAGGGGTGAGTTACTCACTAAAGGCTTTTACATTCAGCCTTTACCCTGTACAAAGATGTCAGTAGAGAGGATATTTTGTCATAAAACTAAAACATTCACTCTGTATAGAACTGTAATAGAAAATGTTACTGTTTTATCAAACTTTACCATATTCAGTCTGAACTCTGTTAAAATGTGGTAGCATAGGGCCTATTGTTTCTCTGAAACCTTCTACAGACACCTTTTACTCTGTTAAGAACTGTTACTAGAGAAGGTTCTGTTTGTAAAACCAATCATATGTGTGGTTCACTCAGAGAAAACTTCTTCATAGAGGGAGGAGTTTCTCACTAAAGCCTTTCATACCCAGTTGTCATCATGTAGAAAGCTCTCAGGAGAGACAGTATATTGTCAGAAAAATGAAGCATTTACCCTGTATACATTTATAAAACAAGAAGCCACTCTTTCATCAAATTGTACAGTACAGAATCTGCACACTCTTTAAATGTGATAACACAAAGACTAGTGTTTGTATGGAGCCTTCTACAGAGCTCTGTTACCCTTTTAGAGGTGTTAGTAGAAAGACTGCTTTTGTAAACTGAATCAAGCACCCTCTTCACTCTGAGAAAAGGTTGCAATGGAGAGATGGGGTCATCACTAAAGCCTTTCACACCCACCCTTTACCCTGTAGAGAAGTGTCAGCAGAGATGGTAGGTTCTCATAAAACTGAACCATTCACTCTGAATGGAGTTGTATGCGGAAGAGTCAGTCTTTCATCAAACTCCATCATATACAATCTGTACCCTGTTAAAATGTGCTAGGACAGGTCCTTGCATTTCTCTAAAACCTTCTACAGAGATCCTTTACTCTGTTCAGGGATATCAGTAGAGATCTTGCTGTTTGTAACCCTATTGATAAACCACGTTCACTCACAAAAGATCTTTCTAGGGCAGTGGTCTTCAGATTCTTTAATACAGCACCCCCCCCCCCCCAGTATAAAAATAAATCATTGGGCCCCCCTCAGAATCTTACATCATTATTCTATTAAATTTGCAATGTTTAATTATGTCTAGACTTATTTAAACATTACAGTTATGTTAAACCACATAAAGATGCAATCAAATACACGATTGCCAATAATACTATTCTGGTTAGCTAGGCCCTACTAACGTGTAAAAGTATCCACAGTATGATTATACGAAAAGGTGGGGCAGATTTGAAGAATATTTGGAGTTCCTTCCCTTTTGACACATGCTCCCAGCCAGATATAAATGACAAAAGATGTTAGTAATGGCCCATCAGTGGCGGCTGGCATCTACTGAGTGTGGAGCGACGGGCAAACAAAATTTAAAAAAAGAAAAATACTTACCGATCATGAGAGACGACGTCCTCCTCACTCCAACCTCTTCTGCTGGGACTGCAATGCAGGCCCCAGCAAACTCCCTTGACCAATCCAGGCCTGCCCACATGCTGTTAACCAGCATCTGGGCAGTGCCCTGATTGGTGGGAGCGGCCTCTGTCGCAGATCCTGAGGGTACTGGATGCCTGCACTTGCTCTCAACCTAGCTGTCTTAAGACAGCTGGGTTGAGAGGTTTAAAGTACACATGTGTGGCTGGCCGTCTCAAGACAGCCAGCCACAGAGACATGCACACTTTAAACAAGTGCAAAGGCAGCCCTCTGCCTACCGCTCCTCCCTGCTCACTCAGCAGGCTCTGCTCCGTCCTGAGGCTAGGTTCAGGAAGGGACGATAAAAAATAAAATGGTAATCAATCACCATTTTATTTTTTATCTCTGGGGCTTTGGGGGGCTTGTAAGTGGGATGACCCTCCTCCGCTCCAATGGAGGAGCCGCGCTTGTGGCCCATTACAGAGTGGCTTACTGCTGATAATTTTTCTTAAGCTTAAAACAAAGCACTGCTATCAGCATGATGCTTCTTTTAACCAGAGGCTGCCCCCTCCCCTCCCTGGGATCAGTAAAGCCCCCTAGCAGTAAAGGCCCCCCTAGGGGGGCCCATCCTCCCAGTTTGAAGACCCCTGTTTTAGGGGGTGAATTTCTCACTAAAACCTTTTACACCAAGCCTTAATGCTGATAGAGGTGTCAGAAGAGTGACTATGTTGTCATAAAACTAAACCATTCAATCTGCACTCTGTTAAAATGTGGTAGCACAGGTACTAGTATTTCTCTAAAATGTTGTACACTGCCACCTTACTATGTTCAGAGATATCAGTGGAGAGCTTGCTGTTTGCAAACACATAAAACACAGGAGCTACTTTTTCTCTAAACACTTCTACACAGAGCTTTAACTCTATGGCGAGTTGTCATTAGAGAAGCTACTGTTACTGAGTAGTATAATATAGAATCCATGTTTTATCAGACTGTACCATACAGAATGTACAGCATGATAAAATACAGTAGCACAGGGCTCAGTTTTTATCTTAATCCTTATACACTGACTGTTTACTCTGTTCAGAGGTCTCACTAGAGAGGGTAGTCTTACTGTACTGAACCAATCACCCTGTTCACTCACAGAAAAGGTATTTTAAGTGGGATGAGTTCCTTAGTAAAGTCTTTCATACCCAGCCTTCATATATAAGAGAGGTCTCACCAGAGAGACCATGTTGTCATACAAATGTAGCATGTACCCTCTATATAGTTATAAAAAAAGAAACAAATCTTTCATCAAACTGTACCATACAGAATCTGCACCCTCTTAAAATGTGATAATAAAAGGCCTAGTGGTTCTATGGAGTTTTCTGCACTGATCCTTTAATCTTTTCAGAAGTAGAGAGATTGCCCTTTGTAAACCGAGTCAAGCACCCTGTTTACTCTGGGAAAAGAAAAGAACTGTAGAAAGAGATGGCTTAATTAGTAAAGCCCTTCACACCACTATTACCCCTTAGAGAGGTGTGAGCAGAGATGGTATGTTGCCATAAAACTGAACAAATCGCTCTGTATGGAGTTGTATAAGACACAGTGAGTCTTTCATTATACTGTACCAAAACAAAATCTGTACCCTGGTAAAATGTGCTAGAACAGGGCCTGGTGTTTCTCTAAAATCTTGTAGTTAATCAAAAGAAGTCCACTCGGTAGGGTTTGTTTAATATGGTATTTTTCCAAATGTACGTGATCCATATGGGAAAGAATTATTTTTCTTAAAATAACCCTCACCCACATAAAGGCTCCTTGGTGGCATGCTTCATCATCGGGTTCTTCCCGCCCCGCTGCGGGACGGGGCGTGCTATGACCAACGGAGACGTGGGAGCACTTTTTTGGGAGGTGTGGGCTATATTGTTGGTGTAGGAGTGGAAGGGTCAAAGTGATAGTGCAAAAATATTTTAAAATATCTGGCCGCTAGGAACTTAAACTTTAATGAAACCTGTGGCTGGTATTATTAAAAACGGGGTTGGTGAGGTAGACAATGTAATGGGTGTGAAACCAAGTCCCGGGCACACGTTCAAAGTGATGTTCAGAGTAATGCGTTCAGAGTGACAATACACAGTTATGGTACTTCCTGTGAAAATTGTGGGGGTCGACACCAGTAGGTTCTTTATGTTGAATTTGTTTATATAGTCCTTGAAATAGGTAAAGTAAGAAAACCAGCCGACACATGTTTCGTCACCTGGGATTTAACCCGTGACTCTTCAGGGCTGAATGGTGAGGAATGGTAACGTGCGATATCGCTGGACCGGTGATAATTCCAACCCGGTCTTAACACGGGTTTCTTGCGGAAGATGTGGTAGAAAAGAGCGCCAGGGTGAGGAGATGGGGAGGACGGGTGAGTCACTAACCCCGTATATTCAGGATCCAATGGCAGTAAGCGGGCGGGTACGTCCGTCTTACATGAAGTCCTGTGGTAACAGGAGAGTCGGTCAAGGATCCGTCTCGCTTTCCGGTTGCGGAAATGTACGTGATCCATTTGGGAAAGAATTATTTTTCTTAAAATAACCCTCACCCACCAAATGGCCCCTTGGTGGCATGCTTCAACATCGGGCATCAAAGATTTCAAGGAACAAGCAGCCGATCTCCATCGGAAGTTGGTAAGAAGGAATTACCTGACACAGGTCATAGACAAAGCAATGAAACAACCCCGTAACAACAACTTACAATACGGCCAGCAACCAGGTGAACAAAATAATCAATAGGCACTGGCGCGTGCTGAACTGCGGGGAACTGCAATTTCAAAAACCAATGTTCTCACATAAAAGGGGCCGGAATTTGAGAGACCTACTGGTACACACCAGACCACACAGTATCAGAAACGAGGAAGCACTACAGACCTTCCTATCCCCCGTATCGGGTCATCACCCTTGTGGGACATGTAGCGTCTGCAACCTTACAGCCAAAAGTAAAAAGATAACGTTCAACAATAATACCAAGTGGGAACAACGCCGCTTTACGAACTGCAACACCAAAAACGTCATGTATATGATCACGTGCCCTTGCCAATTACACTACATTGGCATGACAAAACGGATGGTAAAAACACGAATCTGTGAACATTGAAGCAATCTACGATGCGAAAGGGCGACCACTAAAATGTCTGCGCACTACATTAAAAAGAAGCACACAGTGCAAGACTTACAGTGGACCGTCATTGAGCAAATCTCTAACGAATCACAGCTATTTGGGAAGAAACAGCGGTGGGTTTTTCATCTGAGCACCCACACAAAAGGGTTGAATGATGGAATCTCATGGAGCCAATTTGCGTGAAAACATACCACAAAAATGAGAAGTGTTTCCTTTCTACTAATAACAGAAACCCTCTAGGGAACACACAGTGCAGAACAATACCATCTGTCTATGAAATATAACCATGCTGCATAATCAGACTCCCTTTTTCTATCATTAGAAACTAACCCACCGCCCACCCCCTATTACAGACAATTCTAGAAATAGAAGTCTGTGTGTTAAATCAGGGGCGAGAGCTTAATTCAGAAATATCTATTTGTCACAAGTCTACTTCGCAATAAGTAATTCTTGGAATCAAGGTCCCTCTGTACATTCAGGACTTAATCAACTTGATTCAGGAATATTCAATTGTCACTTTGCCGAGTGAAAACACTGACGCTTGGCAGGGTTGTGATCCCTGTATCTGTTTCACAGCGACGCTCACATTATTGGGTCTAAATTAAGCAAATCATACCAGAATTTGATTTATTTGTCTCATTGCAGAGTGATAACACTGACGCTCTGCAGGGTTGTGATTCCTGTATCTGTTTCACAGCGAAGCTCGCATGATTGAGTCTAATTTAAGCTATTCATACCAGAACGGGCACTCCTCTCCCAGAACCCACCAAAGACGGCCTTTTCACGGCGGCCATCTTCAAAAGTTAGCGGTCCAGGCTCCGCTCACACGTGGCAGTGAACGCGAGCCGACTGGAAATTTATTCAGATCCCTTTCGGTACTCAGATGCAGACACAATGCGCTGGGCGAGGGAGCTGCTTTGATGACGTGAGTACGGCATAGCCGCGTTCCCCGATCCTCGAAAACCCTTCCCTCTGGCAATTTTTTAAGCTATTTGGCAATCATTTTTCAACAAATAACGCGTCCATACAGATAATCATTTTCTTCTCCAATGTAATTACCTTTCAGAGTGTGACTACAAGCGCCCCTCCCCTCCCGTGAGAAGGTCATGGGGCATATTTAGAATGATAATTAAGTATGTTTTTTGGATATTCATTCCTATTGGGCAGACGAAGATTTTACAAACTGTGTATACCACAGGGCATATTGTGCAGGAGCAACTCACAATGATGGCTTCTTAGAGTGTGTGTCTTCTGTTATGTCATGTGTTTTGTCTTGTTCGTTAAACTTTTTTTTAAACAGGCGAAAGGGCACAATGACAATGTCACGATTACAGAAAAATATATCACAAATTTTCCACATAATGGTGATGTTGTTTTACACTACTTGACCTTGTGGGTAAGTCAATCCCATTGATTATGTATTCTTATCTTTCCAGATTGTTTTTGTGAGGCATCATACCAAATAGGTATCATTGAAGCATCATACCAATTGGGTATTGTATAACATTTACATATCATACCGTGACTAGGCACTGAAGAATACATCAGGCACGACTCAGGAGTGGTATTAGGGATCAACTCATTTGGTCCTGACGAAAAGCCGTAGGGGCAGGCTCGAAACATGTAGACCAAGAGTAACACACCCATTACATTGTGTACCTCACCAACCCCGTTTTTAATAATACCAGCCACAGGTTTCATTAAAGTTTAAGTTCCTAGCGGCCAGATATTTTAAAATATTTTTGCACTATCACTTTGACCCTTCCACTCCTACACCAACAATATAGCCCACACCTCCCAAAAAAGTGCTCCCACGTCTCCGTTGGTCATAGCACGCCCCGTCCCGCAGCGGGGCGGGAAGAACCCGATGTTGAAGGATGCCACCAAGGGGCCATTTGGTGGATGAGGGTTATTTTAAGAAAAATTATTCTTTCCCATATGGATCACGTACATTTGGAAAGATACCATACTAAACAAACCCTACAGAGTGGACTTCTTTTGATTAACTATATGATACAGGAAGGAGGCAAGGTCCACTACGTACCTCTCTCTCCCCTTTTTTTATTAACTTGCTTTCTCTAAAATCTTGTACACAGACCCTTTACTTTGTTCGGATATGTCAGCAAAGAACCTGCTGTTTGTAAACTCCTTAATACTATGGGTTTACTCAGAGGAAATGTCTTTGTAGAGGGGTGAACTACTCACTAAAGCCTTTTATACCCAGCCTTTACCCTGTACAGAGGTATTAGTAGAGAGAGAATGTTGTGATAAAAGTGAGCCATCCCCTCTGTATACAATTGTATTAGAAAGGTTTACTGTTACATCAAAATTTACAATAGTCAATCTGTACCCAGTTAAAATGTGGTAGTACAGGGGCTAGTGTTTCTCTAAGCCCTTCTACACACCCCCTTAACTTCGTTCTCACATATCAGTAGAGAGCTTCCTGTTTGCAAACCTATGTAACCCTATCCGACCCCCCATTTTGTGAGCCTCCCTCCTCTCTACCTTTAGGCTTCACAAGATGGTCAGCGGACAGCTACGCCGCCCACAAGAGCGCCACCCGCAATCACCATCACCTCATCAGATCCGCCAAAAGGGCCTCACTCAAAGACTGCCTAGACAACAACGCACACAACAGCAAAGAGCTCTTCAACATCGTGAAGGAACTCTCCAACCCCAGCTCCAACACCAACGACATCCAGCCGTCGCAAGACCTGTGCGACTCACTGGCCACCTCCTTCCACCGCAAAATCGCCGACATCCACGACAGCTTCAACACCACGACCGCCCCGGCAACCACCGAGACCACTGCCCCCACAACCACCAACCGCCTGCTCTCCTGGAACAACATCAACGACGAGGACACCAGCGAGATCATGAACACCATCCACTCCGGTTCACCGCTAGACCCGTGCCCTCACCACATCTTCAACAAAGCCAGTACAGCCATCGCGCCCCATCTCCGGAAAATAATCAACATCTCCTTCGAGACAGCAACCTTCCCGGAAAGCTGGAAGCACGCCGAGATCACCGCCTTACTCAAGAAACCCAAGGCAGAGCCCAAGGACCTCAAGAACTTCCGACCCATCTCTCTGCTCCCGTTCCCCGCGAAGGTCACCGAGAAAATCGTCAACAAACAACTGACCCGCTACCTCGAGGAGAACAACATCCTGGACCCTTCCCAGTCCGGCTTCCGCAGCAACCACAGCACCGAAACCGCCCTCATCGCCGCCACCGATGACATCAGGACCCTGCTAGACAACGGAGAAACAGCAGCCCTCATCCTCCTGGACCTATCAGCCGCCTTCGACACGGTCTGCCACCACACACTACGAACACGCCTTCACGACGCCGGGATCCAAGAGAAGGCCCTGGACTGGACCACATCCTTCCTTTCCGGCAGAACACAAAGCGTCCGCCTCGCCCCCTTCCGATCCAAGGCCACCAAGATCATCTGCGGCGTACCCCAAGGCTCCTCCCTCAGCCCAACGCTGTTCAACATCTACATGGCACCCTCGCCCACGTCGCCCGACAGCACAACCTCAACATCATCTCCTACGCCGACGACACCCAGCTGATCCTCTCCCTCACCAAAGACCCTCACACCGCCAAAGCCCACCTCCACGAAGGAATGAAGCCCGTCGCCGAATGGATGAGGACCAGCCGCCTGAAGCTGAACTCGGACAAGACGGAGGTCCTCATCCTTGGTTCCAACCCTTCAGCCTGGGACGACTCCTGGTGGCCAACATCACTGGGAACAGCCCCGCCACCCACCGACCACGTACGCAACCTAGGGGTCATCCTCGACCCCACCCTCTCCATGACTAAGCAGGTCCACGCCGTTTCCTCATCCTGCTTCAACATCCTCCGAATGCTCCGCAGGATCTTCAAGTGGATCCCCACCGAAACAAGAAAAACAGTCACCCAGGCCCTCATCACCAGCAGGCTGGACTACGGAAATGCCCTCTACGCAGGAACGACGGCTAAGCTCCTGAGACGGCTGCAACGCATCCAGAACGCCTCTGCACGTCTTATCCTCGACATCCCCCGACGCAGAAACATCACACCCCACCTGAGAGACCTGCACTGGCTCCCTGTCAACAAGAGGATAACCTTCAAGCTCCTCACCCACGCACACAAAGCACTCCACAACTCCGGACCAGCCTACCTCAACAGACGACTCAGCTTCTACACCCCCACCCGCCAGCTCCGCTCGACCAGCCTCGCCCTCGCCACAGTCCCCCGCATCCGGAAAACGACCGCCGGCGGCAGATCCTTCTCCCACCTCGCCGCCAAGACCTGGAACACCCTCCCCACCAACCTCCGACAGACCCAAGACCTACTGGCCTTCAGAAGACTCCTCAAGACCTGGCTCTTCGATCAGTAGCAGCACCACCCCCCTCTTCCCCCAGCGCCTTGAGACCCACGCGGGTATGTAGTGCGCTTTATAAGTGACATGATTGATTGATTGATTGACTCCGAATCCTTAGTGAAAGGAAAAAAGGACCTAGCACCGCTTTCCATTGAAACTGAGGTAGACTTTGCATATTGCACCGAAATAGAAGAAAGACTTCCTACCCTATGCACTAGCAAGTATTCTTCTGAGTCATAACTGGTCGACCATACTGGAAGTGGAACTTTTTGATGTTTCCTTAAGCCTTCACTCCCTAAACTCACACTACTATTCATCTAACTGTTCACTTCAACCGTACTTAAAAGAATCTTTCCCCTCCCCGTTCCCGTTTCTTACCCTAATTGGCTCCTTCCCTTTTCTCTGACTCCAGCAGTCTCCGAGGTGCATCCCTACAGAACCACTCCTTTTACCATTACAGTATCCGAGGTATACATTATTGACCCTATCTTATGCTTTGATATTACCTGTCTGGCTGTTGCATATAGTTGTGGCTCTCCCTGTCTAACGTTTTTCTAACAGAAACCTCCCTGTCCAGCGTTTTTCTAACAGAAACCTCCCAGTCTTAGACTGCAACTATTCTATTCGTGTATCGAATCATGTCTCCAACAAAACACCCCCACAATACTCCTGACCCTGCTCTTGCTAGTCATGGCCCTAACTCGTGGAGCATCATATATCTGACAAATATTTCTAAGAATGCCAAGAAAAATGTCAAACATAAATTATTGAAACTTTACCCTGAAACGCTAATTCTGGATACCTACCACAGCCTGTCTAGTACTACGAAGAAAACAGACTTTATATTCTACTCCAAACGCCCGACTAAATGGAAAAACATTTTCCTTCTCCACCTTCCTATCACTAAAACAATCAAAATTATGTATGGAATTAAACTGACGACTACCCCCTCCCTTTCTTTCAATGGGGAAATTGATATATCCATATACAGGACTGGGAACATTCTCATTCAAGCATCTGACCTTCACCTCAACATCTTTGACAGGCATTTCAGTACTATGGCCAATTTGCTCTTTCAACTGGGCGAAAAACCCCAATCACCCCAATTGCCTTTCTCCTCCGTGACTCAAATCACTCTCCCCAATCAGTCTCACCTTCCCCCTCCCATCCTACCATCCTCACTAAGGCCCCGCCGGAATTGTTCCTGCAACCCATTCACCCCTTCCGATTCTTACTGCTGTGCCTTGCCCTCCTTACTGACTTCTTTGCCCTCTCAAATGGGCAACCTCTCTAACACCATCCTTGATAATTCGCATGCCCCACCTAGGTTCTTGGGCCCATCCCATAGACCCGCTTCAGCGAATCCTAGAGCTGATACCTCCCCTTCTAACAGTACTCTTTCTTCACCCTTGTTGTTGACGGCCAACCTCAGAACCTCAGACATGGACTCACCTCACAACTTAGGACCGCCAGCCCCCCGTCCCAAGATTGACCGCTCACTCACCTACTCTCACCAACGCTCGATCACCACCTGTCCCAATCAACTTCCCAGTTTCACCTTCAAATACGCATCCTATTCAATTGCCTTCTTTTTGGTCCTCTACTGCTCTCTCTATGTTCAGTGACACGGCTACTAACGAAATCCATTCCAATCAATACAATGAGGTTTATTCCCGAGTACACCCTCTTACTATTATTCTTCCAACTCTTACCCTCATCAAATGGCAGACCCTAAGCATATCACTCAGAGCTTATTAAATCCTGGTCCGAATGTCATTGACCACCTTCATAACGTGATATTTCCCTCCCCCGTCACTGACCACTCTCCCATCGTGGGGTTTCCCTCCCCAGTCTACACCGACCCTACTGCGTCTCCCCCCACCTTCACTGCGGAATATGCCCCAAACTCTATTGCACCGACTCTGAACAGAATGGAACTTAAACTCAACTCTCTGGCTACAGAATTAACTCATCTTAGATGGGATCTCGCTAACCTTAACTCCTGTGCCCGCCCCTACACTTATGACCATCCCCCTTTGCAGACGGGCACACAGGCCTGACCTCACTCATTGCTCTCTCTCCACTGTAGATCTTAATGCCCTTAGCAAATCCTATCTCCCTAAGTTCCAGGTGACCGACCATCTCCCCTCCTTCAACATCCCAGTAATAGTGGGCGTTAAGCGAGTCCCTGCATCTCTCAACTCACCCAGACCCCTGCGCAATTCACCACCATCCACACCCTCAAATCAGCTAAGGATAATCCTAACCCTCTTTCTTGCATGCTCGTTAACTGCAGGTCTACAGCACTACATGCTACGGAGATTGCTGAAACCATCCTCAGCTAGGCTATTGACATTGATTTCCTCACAGAAACCTGGCTCAATGACCACTCGATGGCCATCCTTGACCTACTCACTCCTCCCGGCTACTCCATCATTAGACAGGACAGACCTGACAGAACAGGTGGAGGTTCAGCCATAATCAACAAAACACTGAAATTCAACTCTCCCTTCTTAAGAATGCTGAATACTTGACCTTTGAATACCTCAGCGTAGAACTCAATGTCAAAGGCTCCCCAACTCTCAGACTGCATAATATCTACCACCCTCCTGGTGAGCTCCTACCCTTTGCCGAAGAGCTATCTGACCTTCTTACTCATTTCTCCCTTTCTGCCGTGAAGAATTTGTTTTTAGGAGTTTACAACATTCATTGGAATAATGCTGATGATCCCACTGTCAGGCGCCTCGCTAACCTTCTTGAGATGAATGACCTAAAGCAACTCTGCAACAAACTACCCATATCAAAGGTGCCAAACTTGACGCCATCATCACTAGCACTGATCTGGTCTCCCTTACCGACATCGTCCCTATCGACTGGTCTGACCACCATCTCATTCTTTTCAACATCTTGACCAGCGTCTTTCCTTCCCCAGTCTTAAATAACAAACCCAAAACATGGACCAGAAACCTCAAACAAGTCCCTCCTACTGATCTCGAGTCAAAAATTCAAGCTCAACTGCAACTTTTCCTGCACTCCCAAAACGCAAATGAGCTTACTGACCACTTCAATAATGGTAAATAAAAAAAGTATTGGTCCATGATACTTGTCACTGAAGCACATTTCTTTGTAGGTGGACGTGCACATCTGATCATGCGAAATGATGTGAGTCCCAATGCAAGTTAGCCAGTGGCTAAAGTGGACTGACCCTTTGCTATTTCTGTATGCTGTGGTATGGGAAGTAATATGTGAATGAGAACTGCACAGACCAATTGATGAAAAGGGTGATACAAAGCCAAGGTATATTATGCTAGGCTAAGGATAATTATACAGCACAAGTACATCAAAGTTTCTTGGTGCTATAACAACCTAGGTATACCAGTGGCAGAAGATAATTTAAGAATAAGAAAGTTTTAAAAGTTTCCTGAAAATGATTGAAGATTCTAAATGAATGGATAAGGAAAGACAATTCCACTTTCTAGTCGCCGCAGTTAAGATAGCAAGGTTTCCGAAGGTGACAGTTCTAATTCTAGGAATTATGAGAAGAAACGCATCATTCAGCCTTAGCTTGCAGGGAGATTAGTGCCCAGATAATTTACTGAATGAAAGTGGAGAAAGTATGCAGCCCTGATGAACACCAAAATTGAGTTTTCGATTCACATGTTATGGAGGGAGTGTTAATAAGTTTGTCTTTTTATTTATGGTTTTTATTATTACTTGATGCTGGTGAGACAACTGAAGCTGCCTCAAAGTCATATACAAAAATGTACTCCATGAATACATCGTTATGCATCAAGCTCAAATTAACACCTACGTACCCAGCATTAATGTTTACAGACGTTGGAGTTCAACTATTGCTTGGCCTCTTTTGCAGACCAACCCAATCCAATAGAAGTGCTTGAGGTGCTTTGGGGCATTAATTTGTTGATTATTTCCGGGCCTTGTTGTCCTGTTCTCTAGGTCTCTGATTTGACAAAAGAAAAGTCAACAAATACAATGACCTGGTGCTCAATGTCAAGTCTGCCCTCTAGCTTGGCCAGTTGGATCAGTATTGCATGGTAATAAGTCTAGAATTCTCTTCCAGAACTTACACTTTTGAATATCGTTCTGCTTAATTTGAGTGTAGCCTCACAGTGATACCTACTTTCTTTTGATATAATGCTCTATAATGCTCTCCTGCCATTTATTAGCGCTGTAAATAACAGGTAAAATCGGCCAAGCTAGACTAAAGGACTGTTGATCAATATTTATATCAGTGGCAACCATTCAACTCACTGAGACATCCTTTACATTGTGTTAGTATTGTTATTTGCCATTTGTATAGAGTTTGTTTGCCAATTGTGAGGCCTTGTAGTACTACTACCATCATGCATGATAGCATGCTGCCTATGATTACTCTATAGTAGATCATCACAACTCTTTGTTGCGCTCACTGTCTAGAAATGTGTGCACACAAAGATGATGTTGCCACACACATTGAAGAATAATTAGAGGGAATATTGGTAGTGAGCCTTTTTTTAATTAAGAATGTTACTTATAAGAGAATCAATTTATTTTTGCAGTTGATACAGATGGTCGTTAATATGAAATGAATGAAGGCACACCAGTTGAGAAAGAAAAATTAGTGCCTGAAAATGTAGAAGGAGTTATAGCCAATTAAGAATTAGGTCAACGTCCGCAACATCCAGTTTTCATTGGCATTTATGAGAAAACAGAAGTGCAGTGGTTTAAACTAGCTCTTTACTTAATAGCTGAAAATCGTTTTGACTTGTATATAAGGCAGATTGTATGTAAATATTGTATTGACAAACTAACTGATGATAATAAAATGCCTGGAAGAGGTGTTCATAACAAACTAGATGTTTTCCCCATTCCTTCTGAGCTTGAACACCTCAATGTGTATGAAAGTATACTCATACAGACAGTTCATCCATTCCAAGCAATTGTTAGAATCGAGACTAAAAATAATAGACTACCTCCTTCTGAATAATTAAAAGGTATGAAAGGTAAAGTTGTGTATTTGCCTTTGAATATGAAGGAGAATATGAAAACTATAGGTGTAGATCGAAAAGAAGAAGAACCACTAGAGTGGTTCTAATAAATGGGGTGCCTACTAAAGATTTAAAAAAATGGGCAGGAATTCGTAGGCATTGACAGCGTTAAGAAAGCTTTGCAATATCTCAAAATAGAAAATGCATTTTATAAATATGTTGATGTAGATCAGAGGTCTTCAAACCTTTTGATGCCGAGACACCCTGTCAAAATGTTTTAGGTGTAAGGACCCCCTCCTGACAAAAACTTCTAGAACATGGTACTCCTCATCATCGACAACCATCAACAACCATAAACGCCCCAAATTCCCATGGCAAATAATTTTTACGTTGGCGGAATAATATTAAACAGTGTTTAGCAAGCCAAAGGATTGTTGGTGACCGTGGTTTGGTGTCAGAGGCTTACCACACAGTTCAAACTAAAAGTCTAAAAAAGAATTACTCAGAAATTTAAAATGGTACTTTATTTTTCATAAACAAAAACATCATTTGACAAAACTTACTTGGATGATAACACCTTTTGGAACTAATGTGATGGATGTGCTTGTTTTTCTCCAGAGAGACGGTCATTCTGTGGTTGCACCTCATTAGTACCAGTTTAACACTCAAATATAGCAATAAGCAACAAAAGGTGACCATTCCAGCTTTGCAAAGGGCCTTCTACTGCGCGTCAACACATGTTGCTGCATTTTAGTGCATTTTGAACAGTTTGAGCTATAAACAACTTTTATTTGTTCAAATCAGCAGATTATGCGGCAGATGATGGATTTCCGGCAAATGCGGCAAATCTATAATTATGCAAAACTTGCCACGGCCACACAATCGCATAATTCCAGTGGCCCTGGGTATAATGACTGTTATGCATAGGCTGGAATTTTAGTACAAGGTATCCGAGGAGAACCATACTATATTTCATAGGATGCTGATGGCTTGGCTTTTACAGCTGCATGAAATTGGAGGTTGATGAACATCATTCACCATAATTAAAACATACCATTTACAATCATTAATGAGGAACTGTAAGGTCCAAGTAGGATGCTTTCTTTAATTCCATGGGAGGAAGTGGTCCTTTATCTTCTTTCACACTGTTTTTCTAAAGAGGTTTTTATTTCTAACATTATGAAATCAGATGCTTCTATTTTAGCAAACACTGACTCCTCATTCAATTAGTTTGCTGCTGTTGTTGACTCCAGTCATGTTTGGGAGGAGCTGGAGGGCCTTGAGAGTCTGAGCGTGGGGACAGGGTCAAGTGTGTGGCTAAAACAACATTTTCTGCCCTTTTTTTTTAAGTCTTTCACCTACAGGTAGCTACTTATTAAATGGTGGATAGCTTAAATAAAAATTAAATAAAAAAATAAAAAAATTGTTACTCAGTGGAAAATGCACTATGGTACATTATGAAACCTCTATTAGTTTTTTTGTTTTTTTTAAATACATTTTTATTGTGGGATTACCGTGACATTATGTTACTGCTTGCGCTCATGTAACTTATTTCCTTTGCATATTACAACATACAATCAAAGCCCTAGTGTTGTTACAACGTGGATACTTGACTTACATTATGAAGCGTGTAACTAGGCACATTTGAAAATGGTTATACACCCCTATTTTCTTGGTTACTACAAACTGTATTTACAATTTACTTTTAAGCATGAAGAAACTAACTACTACATATCATAAACATAAGGGCAGACAAATATAGGCAGCAATTAATTTAGGAGATTTAGTGCATCACTTGGTATCATATGGAGTTGCGGTTTAACAGTGTGTCCAAAGACAAGGTGTAATTTTATATCTCAAATGCATATCATTCTACGGGACCGACAGTGCGTTGGGCCTTCCTTAATTGTATTGTCATTTTATGGGTACTGATGTGCTAAGGTCTACCTCCTTGGATAAATGGCATATATCTCTTCGCCTTCCGTGATTGGTCACCCCCCCTAAGCAAAGGTGGTATGTTACACACCCGAGGTGTGGACATCTGTGATAGCTGCGTTGCTCTCAGACCTCGCCGCCAGGGAACCTGAGTGTGCGCGGGAGCGCACATCGCCCTCCACCTGACTCTGAGGTTGTAATTCGCTTAACAACTGCCCCCATGTTTCCAGGTCTCGCTCGGCGTGTTCATCTGTGCGCACTATCCGTAGCCGCCTCTCCTCGGCCACCCCCCATTCCCGCAAGTCCGCTGTCCACTTGCGCACTGCGGGCAGTGTAGTCTGCGTCCAATGTATTGCAATGCGACGTCTAGCGAGTACCAGTCCTAGGTGTGCAAACCTGTGCTGCATTTTGTTATTTGTTATTCGACTTTGGGGCGGCAGGTCCCCCAATAGGCAGTGCTTAACCGTGCTCTCGATACGGAGACCCGTCGCTTCTCTGAGCGTCTCCAACACCCCTTCCCAGTATCGCTGAAGCCTGGGGCATTCTCACGTCATATGTATAAAGGTTGCCGGTTCCATGTCTCAGCGAGGGCACTCTGTAGAGCATCTCCTATTAATGCATGCCAGTCTTTGGGGTGCAGGTAGTTAAATTGTATGAGTTTGAAACAGGCGTTGCTAGCCACATTGCGCACCTGCTCGAACGCCCTCCTCCACTCTGCATCCTTGAGCGGGGTCGGGAGGTCTGTGGACCATCTCTCCCGGACATGTGTAACATCGACTTTCTGATCGGCTTTGAGTGCCTGATACAGGATTGAAATCAAACCTCTATGCGTACCCGGGTCTAGAATTGCCGTTAGCGTGCAAGATTGTGTCAGTTCCTCCGGGAAGGTATTCCATATCTCCTGTGCGGTGCGAGAAATCTTCGCATATTGCAGATACTGTCCGGCCGGGAGATCAAAACACTCCTGCACCTCCCCAAATGTAAGAAATGTCTCATTACAGTATAGGTCCCCTGCCGTGATGCATCCCTCCTCTGACCATCTCGCCAAGTCCATAACTTCCTGGATCTGGCAGTAGCCACGCAACCATTACAGGGGTAGAGCATGTGCGTACGGTGCTTTACACAGGACCAGCGTGACTGCCCTTTCCCAGGCCCTTGCCACCTGCCGCACCAGAAAAGGGTAGTGTGGTGGCGTTCATGCTCCCATCATGAGGCTTTTCGGCAGGCTATTTTACCCTCCCCAGTATGCCAAAAGTTCCTTCTCCACGTTGGGTCTCTCTGCGCACCAGAGTGCCGCATATTGGAGGAGAGCAGCCATATGGTACAATTGGAGATCCGGTAGGCCAAGCCCTCCCTGCTCAGTGTCTAGTTTTAGTATCTCCAGCTTTACTCTGTTACGCTTACCAGCCCAGACCAGCGAAAGTAAGAGGCTGTCAAGGGTCTTAAAAGTGGAGTTAGGGATAACACAGAACGAGTTCTGTATGACATACAGGCATCTCAGTAGGAGCACCATCCGGGCCAGTGCCGCCCGCCCCATGACCGAGAGTGGGAGGCGATTCTAGAAATCAATGGAAGCTTTTAATCCCCTGATCACCGCATCTACGTTCAAGTCATGCTGCACCTCTGTTGTATGTGCCACCTGAATCCCCAAGTAGCGGAAGTGTGTGCACCTCCATTGGAATTCCGTGAGCGGGAGCTCTGCTGCGTCTATTTTTGTTGAGGCAGCAAGTGGAAATAGGGTAGATTTTCCTTTATTAATTTTCAGCCCAGATACTATGCCAAAATTCGTTAATATGGCCAGTTACTTGGGGATCGCCTCCTCTGGCCGAGTTAAATATAACAGTGCGTCATCTGCATACAAAGACACAACATGCACCCGGCCATCTACTGGCATACCCCAATTCGACATGTCCCTACGCAGCCTAATCGCCAATGGCTCCATGGCCAGGGCGAACAGGAGTGGGGAGAGCGGGCACCCCTGCCGTGTGTCCCGCTCAATGGAAAACCTTTTGGAGACCACCCCACCGGTACGCACCGTGCGTTAAGGGTAAATGGTATAGAAGGCATATCCAGGCAGTAAATTACTGGCCTAATCCCATTCTTGCCAATCCCTTCCAGAGATAATCCCATCCAAGGGTATCAAAGGCTTTTTCGATGTCTAAGGCAAGTACCGCAGCCCTGAGATCCGTTGTGGCGTGTAAAACATGCGACAATCTACGTAGATTCATATGGGTGCCACAACCCGGCATAAAACCGCACTGGTCCGCATGAACTAGATGGGTGATTACCCTTCCCAATCGCATCGCGAGGGACTTAGCGAGTATTTTCGTGTCTACTCCCAACATCGATAATGGCCGGTATGCACCTGGTACACAGGGGTCACCCCCTAGCTTCGGGAGCATGACTATCTGGGCTTCCCTCATTGACGGAGGTAAACGCCCTACTCTCTTGGCCTCCTGTAAGGTTTCAAGGAGTCGAGGGAGCAATATGTCAGTGTATGTTTGATAATATTCTGTGGGGAGACCGTCTGGGCCTGGAGCTTTGTACCGTGCCATTTCGGTCAGTGCATCCCACAGGTCCTCTAGCGTGAGCTCCGCATCGAGGCCCCTGCGCTGGTCATCTGTGAGACTAGGCAACTCCAGGTCATCAAGGAAATGCAATAGGGTGTCTGGAGGTACTACTGGGCCCTCCTTGTATATGGATGCCAGGTGAGTATGCAGGAGTGCATTAACGCCCGTTTTAGTAATGGCATAACTGCCATCTGGTTTCTGCAACGTGAGGATAATTGGGGCAGGCCGCTCACGTTTTAGCAGCCATGCTAGCAGACGACTTGATTTATCTCCCTCCCGATGGAGCAGCTGGCGGTATTTGCGGCGGACCAAGCAATCCAATCTGTCCCATATTTCTCCCATCCGACGGTGGGCTTCTAGTATGTGCTCCGCCACCTGGGGTCCATCTGGCGTGGACATCTGTCACCCTGCTAATGTTTTATTTGCCTGCATCAACTCTTTGTCTAGTTGCCGCCGTAATGGCCCTACCCGTCTGCAACATTCCCCTCGTGTTGCTATTTTTGATGTCTCCCACTCCATCTCCCTCCTGTCAGTGAATCCCTAGTTAATCTTGAAAAAAGGTGTTCATTGCACCTCTGAGCTCCCCTCTAAGGACATCGTCCTTTAACGTTTGTGGGTGCAGCCTCCATAATGGGACCCTGGGTATGCCGCACCATGGCCCCTACTCCAATAGTACTGGGGCATGGTCCGATAAGTAGCATCCTAACACCTGTATCTGGGTCGCCTGTACTGTGGCCTCACCGGAGAGCAAAAAATGATCCAGTCTATTTAGGACCGTGCGAGCCGGGGTGTAACAGGTGTACGCTCCACCGTCCGGGTGCATCGTACGCCAGGTGTCTGAGTACCCCAATCTGCCCATAACGCCTCTCAGGGTCTCTGTCATGTTTGGTTTCGTGGTGGCCCTGGGAGGGTGTCTATCTAGTGTGGCATCTAGCATGCAGTTAAAGTCCCCAGCCCATATTGTAGGGGTGCCCACGAAGGGCAGCAGCATAGCCTCTGAGTGCAGAAAAAAGTCACGGTTGTCTATGTTGGGGGCATAGGTGTTCAATATGCATATTTCCTTGCCATCTAGTACTGCATGCACTCTAATGTATCTTCTCTCAATGTCTGCTTCACTACCAAGAAGCCTAAATGGTACCTGCGGGTCCATCCACGTAATCACCCCACAAGAGTACGTGGAGTACGTTGCAGCGTACATCTGACCTCTCCATTTCTTGTGGAGTTTGGTTACCTCTGCCTCGGTCAGGTGCGTCTCTTGGAGCAGTGCTATGTGTATGCCATGGCCACGGAGGTATGTGGGCACCCTATATCGTTTAGTGAAGGAATTAAGTCCCTGCACATTCCACGTCACAATTTTAAACTGTGCCATCTATCCATTGATATCGTAATGTCTGAACCCTTCGCTTAGGCTGCCTTTGCTGCCAATAACCGCCCTTGAAACCAGAACAACCCCCCACCCCCCGGGTAAACACTAGGTGAACAATTCGTACCTCCCCATTCGTATGACTAATCTTAAACATACTAATATATCAACCAAATATAGCTAATCACACATAAAAAAAAATAATGCTCCCACCGCTCCACTCCCAAGTACACTCACACCTATGTCCTGAATTCCGCGACCGTACTACACTCATTCAGTCTCAAATAATTGCTGGACGAGACAAGGAACCCGTCTAAGCAGTATTCCACCTCGTCCACACTCCTGTCTCCTCCGCCACTCAATCAGTCACACTCTCACACCACAAAAGATGGAGTAGGGGGGTTAGGAGGCCTCCCCGGCCCACCACGCATCTGTACGTTTCATCCCTCTCGCTGTATCTTGTAAAAACCTCAATACCATCCAGACTGAGCTTAGCTTATATGTCCATATTTCAGACTCTCTTGCTCATTTTGGCTCAAACCCCCCACCCACCACTTATCTTAATAGTTCAGTCCGGACTCTGGTAGCCGGGTGCCTATAGTTTATGGATCATCAGTTTGCGGTGTGTCTTCAACCAAGTTCCAGAGCTGGTGTCTGAGCCAGATGCAGTCACTACTTCCACTAGAGCCTTAGCTTCCTCCCGTTCAGTTTGCATTTTTGCCCGGTGTCAAGGTTTTATTCCAAACTCCCAGGATCGGTATGTTGCTCGTATAGGTCCACCTCTCAATCGCCCCACTCTCCGATGCTATAATAGCACAGAGGGTTGGAATGATTAAGCGGGGGAAGGAAAGGATGGGGACAGCAGGGAGGGAGACCTAAAACACAAGAAACACAATATAAGTGACTATTCAGTTTACGCTCTAGATATCTTTCAAAACACAATTTGAGAAACCAATGCTCTAACTACCTGTAAAGGAAAATAACACGAAGCCTTGTAAATATTCTTTTCATGAGATGCCTTATCGTCTGAAGGCTCTCTAAAGACAATAAAAACACCAATCAGCATATAGTGACACCAATCAAAAGTAAGATTCACACAACCCACTCAATCGTTACCCACCACAATGAGGAAATGATCTGGCGTTACAGGGGAGGTTGAGTACACGACTCACACACACCTTTATCCCCTGCTATAAAGGGAAACATAAGAACAAACAAAAAGTAGTGTCGATGTTCTGTGAACTTTCAGAATAAGCATTGATTTCATGCCCTTCACGGTGTTGACTGTTCAAGCACAGCCAAATTATCCAAGTGGCCCGTTATAGGCAATAAAGTCATGAAATCAAAGTACCAGTAGCAACAGAAAGAAGCACCCATACACTCACAGACTAACGAGTGTAGCAATCAGGAAATTCTAGAAACCTTTTGCCAAAATGCTTCCAAGGAGGCTTGATACCTTTATCAAGATTTACTGAAGTCAGGAATGGTGACCGAGTCACCCTTACCGCCCTTGCCGTGTAACCGAGATCCAGCGTCTCTGCTCAGCTTGATTGAGCTCCTGCTTCGGTCTTAACACCACACAGAATATGCAGCACGGAACTGACACACCCGCCCGGTATTTGTCCTTCCGGGGGCTGCGTCACGTCGTCCGTGCGTGCGTATGCACACCAACGTTGCGGGAATGCCGTGAGTTGTAGTTCTGGCGAGGGGCGTATTCATGCTATCGCCCTCGCTCACCACTCCGACACTTGCGTCTCAAGGGAGCCTGACAGTACATCCCCCTCCCGAGGATGCTGCCGAATACCTGGCTTATCCGGAAATTTCTCATGAAACCTTTGTATCAATCTGGGTGCATAAACACTCCTAGCTGGTTCCCATGAATTCTCCTCGGCACTATACCCCTTCCATGAAATCAAGTACCACAATGCTGCACCCCTCCTTTTGGAATCCAAGATTTTAGTCACTTCGTATTCGGGTTCACCGTCCACCCATAAGGGCGGAGGCTTCCTTTTCACAGGAGTATAAGAGGGTTTAAGCAAAGATACGTGGAACACGGGATGTATTCGCATGGATTTCGGCAGTGCAAGCAGAACTGAGAGTGGATTGATACATTTCTTCACTTTATATGGTCCAACATAGCAAGGATTGAAGATACTGTACTTACGGAACCTGATATGCTTTGTGGATAACCATACCATGTCACCCGGTTTGTACGAAGGACCTTCTCTACGATGCACATCTGCATGTTTCTTGTAACGCAGTTTAGCTCTCACTAAGTTCTGTTGCGTCTTTTTTATGGTGAGTTGTATTCGTCTCACCCTGTCACGTACTTCGGGTAATTTATGATCCATTCCTGGATTTAACAAGGGCAGAAACCGAGGGTGGAACCCGTAATTGCTATAATACGGAGTATGTTGTGTGGATTGATGTGTTGCGCTATTGTACGCTGTCTCTGCCACCCACAAAAGGTCCACCCATTCATCTGTATTGTCTTTCACATAGCAACGTAAATATTGCTTCAACGTTTGATTCAAACGCTCGGTCTGACCATCTGTTTGAGGGTGGAAACTCGTTGACTTTGCAGACTGTATCTGTAAGGCGGCACACCACACCTTCCAGAAATGGGCAGTGAATTGCGAACCACGATCGGAAACAATAGTGGATGGCACTCCGTGCAATCTTACCACATGACAGAGAAGTATCTTGGCTAATTGCCCTGATGTAGGTATTGTTTTACACGCAATGAAATGGCCCATCTTGGTAAGACTGTCTATTACCACCAATATCACAGTGTGTCCCTGATCTTTAGGTAACCCCACTATAAAATCTAGAGAGATGGTATTCCATGGAACAGTAGGTGTTGGCAGAGGTCGCAACAGACCATGGGCTTTGCTATGATCGGTTTTTGCTTTTGCACAAGTTTTACATTCTTTCACCTTCTGTACCACATCCATCCTGACTGAGGGCCACCAGAAATATCGAAGAACTCTGTCTAGTGTTTTATCCACACCGTTATGACCTGCATTGGGAACCATATGACACAATTGAAGCACTCTCTCTTGTAACACTTTTGTAGGGACCAACATCTGCTTTTGTCTGATCGGCACCCCCTGTCTCATTTTCCATTGTGGATGTTCCTTGAGCCATCTTGTCCAGACAGGGGTTTTACTCGCCCTAGCCACCGACCTCAAGAACTGTTCAGAGTGTATGGTGCCGATAACCTGATCAGGCGACAAGATAGAGAAAGGTTGTTCATTTTTCACACTACTGGTCGTTTCTCGTCTGGTGAGAGCATCTGCTTTCCCATTCTCTACACCCGGCCGATACGTGACTACATAATCAAATTCAGAAAAGAAAAGCATCCAACGCATCTGTCTAGGAGACAGCATGCGTGCAGACCTCATAAACTGCAGGTTTCGATGGTCTGTATACACGGTGACCACATGTCTTGCACCCATAAGATGATGTCTCCACGTACTAAAGGAGTCCTTAATAGCTAGAAGTTCTTTTTCTGCATTGGTGTACCTTTCCTCAGCCTCGTTCAATTTGCGTGACATATAGGCTATAGGATGAAGTTGCCCTGTTGTCTCATTTCTCTGTGACAAGATGGCCCCCACCGCCACATCGGAAGCATCCGCTTCTACCACAAAAGGTATCTCAGGGTTCGGATGAGCCAACACAGGAGCTGACGTGAAGGCTTCTTTTAGTAAAGAAAAAGAGGATTCAGTTTCTTCATTCCAGTCATATGGAGTGTTTTTCCGAAGCAACCTAGTGATAGGGGATACCACCTTCGAGAACTGTGGTATGAATCTTCGATAAAAGTTAGCGAAACCCAAGAAACATTGAACTTCCTTCACATTGCTGGGACGTGGCCATTCTTTCACTGCTTGTATTTTTCGTTCGGACATCTCTAATCCTTTAGGTGAGATTATTACACCCAGCAACTCCACCCTCTGAACATGAAATTCGCATTTGCTTAATTTGCAATACAACCCATTGCTACGCAAGGCTTGTAAGACCAAACAAACATGTTGGATATGCGTGTGCACTGAATTGGAATATATTAAAATATCGTCGATGTACACCACTGTGAACACGTCCAAATACTCCCTCAACACTTCGTTCAAAAAGAACTGAAATGCTGCGGGAGCATTGCACAGCCCAAATGGCATCACTGTATACTCGAATAATCCAAAACGAGTGCGAAACGCCGTTTTCCACTCATCCCCCTCTCTCACCCGAACCAGGTGATATGCTCCTTTCAAATCTAGACGTGTAAAGATTTGAGCATTTTTCACCTGGTCCAGCAAGACAGGGATCAAAGGTAACGGATACCTGTTTTTGATGGTAATGTGATTCAGAGCTCTGAAGTCAATACAAGCACGTTTCTCACCATTAGCTTTCGAGATAAAGAATAAAGGCGAGGCTGCAGGAGATTTGGATGGTCTTATAAACCCGTTTGCCACATACTGATCCAAGTACGTCTTCAGATGCTCATTTTCCGGTTCGGGGAGAGCATAAATTCTGCTACAGGGTACCACGGCTCCTGGCACTAGGTCTATTTGGCAGTCATATGATCTGTGCGGGGGCAACACATTAGCTTGTTTCTCATTGAAAACATCGCGATATTGCTCATATCTTTCAGGCAATTGAGTATCTTTTTCTGCAGTGGTGGACACATGAAGCAAGGAGGCTAAGGCCTGCACTGGAAGGTCTCGTTGATCCTGACAGCAATGTTCTTTGCACCATTGGCTGTCAAAAAGAACAGTCTTACCAACCCAATCAATGGTAGGATTATGCTTTACCAACCAAGGTAATCCCAAAATAATTCCGTACTGTGGGGCACGTATTATGTTGAAGACCAAGGATTCGTGATGAAAAGGAGTACTATACACCTCTAACGGTTCTGTGGATAAATTGATTGGGCCCGTTGTCAATTCCCTACCATCAATAGCCAAAACAATCTCAGGAGTATTTTTCACTTCTAAGGACAATTGCAAAGCTGCCGCTAATTCTTCATCCATGAATAAACCAGTTGCCCCAGAGTCTATCATAGCTTTCAGTTCCTTCCACTCCTCTTTTACAAGTATTCGTATGGAAAGTCTAAAGTGTTCTGTCTTAAATACTACTGTTTCCAGAGTTGAAGGGATAGCTCAAACAGCCCCCTTCTTTTTCCTTTGAGCGTGCTAGTTTTCCGACCTTGGAAGCACTGAACTACCCCCGTTACCAAACCCTGTTTTGTTCTTGGGTTTAACTATGCAATCTCTCACGTAATGTCCCTTCTTGCCACAATACATACACAACCCTTGTTTTCGCCTTAGATCTCGTTCCTCTGGTGTCAAAGAAGCCCTAACCGTTCCTATTTCCATAGGTTCGGGAACACTCAATGTACTAGGTTTAGGAAATCGGGGTTTGTCAAACTTAGGAAAAAACATATCCGTTCTTCGGCGTTCATTCCTACGTTCATTAATCCTGCTGTCTAGCCTCAAGGCCAGATTCATAAGGTCAGAACATGTGTGAGGCTGAGGATCTACTTGTGCAATCACATCCTTAAGATCATCCCACAACCCTTGATAAAACAAGGCGGCTCTCTTATCCTCCGGCCATCTAGTTTCTGACACTAGTCGCTGAAACGTGTTAAGATATGAAATCAAATCTTTGTTGCCTTGTTCCAGCTCCAACAACTCTTTATCCGCTGAAAAACTATGAGCACGTCTGTCAAATATTTTCTCAAATTCCTTTCTGAATTCGTCCCAATCATACAAAAGAGGATCGTCGTTCCGTACCAGCGGAACTGCCCACAAGGCCGCATCCCCAGCCAAATACGAAATCAAAAAGGCTACCCTAGCTTGGTTGGTAGGAAAAGCCCGAGGCTTACAAGTAAAGTGTAACAACACCTGCGTCATGAATACCTGCACCTTACTCTCATCCCCGGTAAACCTTTCTGGGGCCGCCAATGGTATAGGTGTAGGAATTTCCACTGACACAGGTGATGCCGCTCCAGATAAAGCACCCTGAGGCCAAGAAGCACCACCAAACCCTTTTCCTGCGCTTACATCAAAAGAGTTCCTCTGAAGTTTGTCTACTCGATCTTGCAAAACTGCTGTTTCTGCTCTAGAGGCGGTTAACTCCTGCTGCACTAAAACCAAAGCGGCCATTACATCCTCTAAGGTGGCCATCATCAACCTATACCGATCAGGAGAGAATAAATTCTTGGGCTGCGTATTCTGTCAATGTTTTATTCCAAACTCCCAGGATCGGTATGTTGCTCGTATGGGTCCACCTCTCAATCGCCCCACTCTCCGATGCTATAATAGCACAGAGGGTTGGAATGATTAAGCGGGGGAAGGAAAGGATGGGGACAGCAGGGAGGGAGACCTAAAACACAAGAAACACAATATAAGTGACTATTCAGTTTACGCTCTAGATATCTTTCAAAACACAATTTGAGAAACCAATGCTCTAACTACCTGTAAAGGAAAATAACACGAAGCCTTGTAAATATTCTTTTCATGAGATGCCTTATCATCTGAAGGCTCTCTAAAGACAAGAAAAACAACAATCAGCATATAGTGACACCAATCAAAAGTAAGATTCACACAACTCACTCCATCGTTACCCACCACAATGAGGAAATGATCTGGCGTTACAGGGGAGGTTGAGTACACGACTCACACATACCTTTATCCCCTGCTATAAAGGGAAACATAAGAACAAACATAAAGTAGTGTCGATGTTCTGTTAACTTTCAGAATAAGCATTGCTTTCATGCCCTTCACGGTGTTCACTGTTCAAGCACAGCCAAATTATCCAAGTGGCCCGTTATAGGCAATAAAGTCATGAAATCAAAGTACCAGTAGCAACAGAATGAAGCACCCATACACTCACAGACTAACGAGTGTAGCAATCAGGAAATTCTAGAAACGTTTTGCCAAAATGCTTCCAAGGAGGCTTGATACCTTTATCAAGATTTACTGAAGTCAGGAATTGTGACCGAGTCACCCTTACCGCCCTTGCCGTGTAACCGAGATCCATCGTCTCTGCTCAGCTTGATTGAGCTCCTGCTCCGGTCTTAACGCCACACAGAATACGCAGCACGGAACTGACACACCCGCCCAGTATTTGTCCTTCCGGGGGCTGCGTCACGTCGTGCGTGCGTATGAACACCAATGTTGCGGGAATGCCGGGAGTTGTAGTTCTGGCGAGGGGCGTATTCATGCTATCGCCCTCGCTCACCACTCCGACACTCGCGTCTCAAGGGAGCATGACACCCGGTCCATGTGGGGTGAGTGTTCTCTCTATGGCAAGCGATCCATCCTGCTGGACTACTAGCCGCTGAGACGAACGGCTCTTCTTGGGTTTGCGGGACTGTTGTATACTGTGGCTCGTGGAGCTTGTCTTCTTCAACGGCATGGGGCGCCCCTATCCCTGCACCTCCAGCCAGTCCCACACTGCCTCAGGAGAAGTAAAAAAATGTGAACAGCCTGCATGTAACCTTGAGCTTTGCTGGATACAGCAGCATATACTGCAGCTGCATGGGTCTCAGTTTTTGCTTCACGCTAGTGAACGACATCCTCTGCTGTTGAACTAATTTTGTGTAGTCCAGAAATATGCGTATGGTGTGGTTCTCAAATTGGGGATATCCCAGCTTTCTGACCTCCTTGAGGATACAGTCCCAGTCTCTGTAATTTAATATCTTTGCTATGAGGGTACGAGGCGGAGCACCTGCTGGAGGAGCCAGGATCAGCGCTCTGTCCGCCCTCTCAATTATAAACAGATCAGACAGAAGTGCCTCCAACAGTACTTTCTTGATCCAGTTTTCCAAAAACTGCTCTGGGGCTCTCCCCTCAGCGCCCTCCGGGAAGCCCACAAATCGTAAATTGCATCTCCGTGAACGTCCTTCTGCATCTTCGGCCCTTTGCTCCAAGTTCGCGGTCTTTGTAGTGAGGTCTAAGAGGGCCGTTTTTAAGGTTGTTAGCTCCGTTTGCATTTCCGAGACTTTTTGTTCTGTGGCGATAGAGCATTCTGCAGCGGTCCGCAGGTCCACTCTTAGCAGCCCAACATCCAGCGACACTACCTCTTTTTTCACCTGGACTGCTGCACTAGAGGCCTCAATTGCAGCGAGGATCTGTGCTCCCATGGGGTCTTATTGTGGGGCCTTAGCTATTCTTTGAGGGTCTTGGGGCGCTTCACTTCGCGCTGTGTTCCCCTGCTCAGTATATTGGTTGATTCTCGTTTGTTGCGCTCCCCGCTGCGGCCTGTCTTTCCCCATCGTTCGGGCAGTTGCGTCTACTTCTTCCAATCTCGGGCAGCTCTATAGGCGCTTTCTCTGTGCGTCTGTAGCTCCTAGGCTCTCCGGTGCCCGCATATAGAGCCTTGGGGAATCTGTGACCCCCTCCAATTTGTCGCCTAGAGGTTCTGCACAAGGGGTGGAGACACCAACCGCAACTCAGCTCTCGGTGGCGCGTCCATCTGCCTGAGCCACAACGGGAGCCCCCAGACAGCTATTATCTGCGCCGTCGGACTGACATCTCCAGCTGGTAAGTCCCCCACCGGGAGCAGCCGTCAGACCAGCCTCCCCAGCACCAGGCCTTGGCGTGGGTTTGTACGCGATCGATCTCCCAAGCCAAACCTCTATTAGTTAATGCACTGCAAAGGTCTGTGTGTAGTCAGAGAGCCACAGAAGTAAATCTTGGTTGGTGCAGTGGAGAATAGTGATTTGTGTTTTTTTAGTGGTAGAAGGTCACAGCCTGTGATAGAAAGCACTGTGAATATGTAAGTCATTATTTTATACTTGCATTACACACAGTATAAGATAGATTGCTACAAAATGTGCAAAATGTTTTACGATAAAATGGTGCTTCCAAAATATAGATTTTAGTAATACCCAGACCGTACGTAATGAAATTTTTGTTTACGTAATTGTCCCTTCAACACCTCCTCAGGGATAGTAAACGCTATGTAAATACAATTACCATTGAAAGCACGCACTTCACAGCTCAGTTTTTTGTTTTTTTTTGACATTTTATTAAACTGTTTTTATTATAAAACGAAAAGTGCATTGGTTCATTTACAGTACAGTCATAATTACTTGGCCATTGCAGAAAACCCCACTCCGGTATCGAAAGAGCATACACCGTGTACCCAACTCCATCCCCGTATCCCACCCCAGGGGAGCCCCCAAGGGAGCCCAACACATTCAGTCGGCTAAGGGTCCCACTCATCCCAGTGCATTGCCCATTGGGGTCAAGCCCCATTCTACCCCTATACCACCAATGGAGGGGTTCCATCATCTACCGCACTGCGGGTCGTTAGGTCTTGTCTCTCCCGCCTCATCTCCACTACTGGGGAGATACAGATGTCCCCGCGGTATTTGTTCCACTTTCCCCATTTATGGTCCCATTTCTTGGGGCACCCCTCCCTTTGAAAACAGTTTTCTCCGCTATCATCGCCCCATCCATGTCCCTTGCCCAGTCCACTACCCCCGGGCTGGCCTCCTGACCCCACTTCTGCGCTATGTTACGCTTTGCAAGCAGCCATCCCATTGCTGCCCACGCCTGATCCATCTGGGAAAGGTCGGTAGCTTCCCATATGTTAAGGAGACAGAGCCTGGGAGAGGGACTCAGGGGTTTGCCACATGCTCTAGATAGTTGCCGTGTCACCCTGTCCCAATAGTGTTGTATGCGTGGACATTCCCATAATATATGTATGAAGGTGCCAATTTGGTTACAGTGTCGGAGACATAGCGAATCTGGTCGTCTCTTAAGTCGGAGCAGTAACGTAGCGTCAAAATATACCCTGTGGAGTACCTTGATTTGTATAAGGCGCAGGCGCATGGGGATCGCTACTTCTCTGGGAGAGGCAAGAGCGTCTCTCCAATCTTCCTCTTCTATAGCCCCCAGATCTAATTCCCATTTAGCACGTGTTTTTTCCATGGGGTCCTTGCGGTTATTAACTAGTTTTTTATATGTTAAGGAGATAGCCTTGTACTCCATCCGATCTACTATCAACCGATCCTCCAGTGGGGAGGAGTCAGGGAGAGGAGTCCCCCCAGTCAAGGCCGCGGAAATGGCGTGTCTGATTTGGAGATATCTAAACGTCTCTGAGGGCTCCAGGTGGTATTTAGTCTGGAGATCCGTAAAGGAGGCTAATTTCCCCCCCACCCACATGTCCCCTACCGTGGAGATCCCGATAGTGTCCCACTTATCGAATCCAGGGCATTGACTTAGGCGGCCCAGCATATCTGGTTCCCATAACGGCGTTGCTTTCGTGAGCCGATTTTGCCACCCCATTCTCTTCGTAGTTCCGTGCCATATTTCAACCGTGCGGGCCGTGGGGCCCGTCAGGTGGAGTTTGCGGGGATTGGTATATAGCGCCCTGTTGTAGCCACCTCGTCCCATGAGCCAATGGTCAGTGCGGAAGTTGGGATCGTCATGTTGGCCGAATACCCAGCTGTTAATTGCCGTCAATTGGGATGCCTGGTAGTATAGCCGAATATCAGGCAAACCTATCCCCCCATCGTACCATCCCAGGACTAGTTTACTCATAGCAATTCGAGGCGGACGGTCTTCCCAAAGTAGCCCGCGCAGCACCGCGTCGATTTGTGCAAAATACGAGCCCGGGATTGGAAATGGGGCGTTCTGCAGTGCATAGAGGAATCGAGGGAGCGCTAACATTTTAAATAGTGACGCACGTCCCAATAGAGTGAGAGGTAGAGAACGCCAGTGTCGGGCGTCTGACTTTAGTCGTTGAAGCGGCCCCACGAGGTTCCGCTCGAAAAAGAGCTGAGCATCCGCGGTCACAAATATACCCAGATATCGAAATCCCTGAGTGGCAACTGGTATTTCGTACCCCTCGGACTGGGTGGGGGCTCGCCCCACAATGCATACATCTGGGACTTGGACCAATTTATCCGATACCCCGAGTGCGCTCCGAAAATATGAAATATGTGCAGTACTGCGTCTCAGCGAGCGCGCTGGAGAGGCAAGGTAGAGAAGGATATCGTCCGCATAGAGGGAAATTCGATCTTCGTGCCCGTGTGTCCATTTGAAGCCACGTATCACCGGATCTCCCCTGATCCACACTGCGAGTGGCTCCAATACCAGGGCAAAAAGAAGCGGGGGCAGCGGACAGCCTTGTTTCGTGCCCCGATGAAGCGGAAAGGTGTCAGAGCGGTGATTGTTGACTGTGACGTATGCAGTGGGTTGCGTGTATAATAGTTTGATCCAGCCAATCAGCCGGGGGCCGAAACCCACCCGACTCAAAACAGCAAAGAGGAAGTCCCATTCGATAGTATCGAACGCCATAGTGGCATCAAGGGACAATAGGATTGCGTCCTCTTCTATAGTGCTTATTCTCCCCAGGGCCCCGTGTACGCGCCGTAGGTTTCTGGTCGTATTCCTGCCCGGCATAAAGCCGGATTGGTCTGGGTGAATTAACTCAGCAATGCAAGGGATGAGCCGATTAGCCAGGAGCTTAGCAAGGATTTTGGCTTCTACTGTGAGCAGGGATATTGGGCGGTACGATTTACATTCATCCGCCGGTTTGTTCGGCTTATGAACTACCACTATGGCTGCGGTTCGAATATCCGCCGGAAGGAGTCCCGTCTGGTAGCATTCGTTGTAGAGACCCAAAAGATGAGGGGCTATTTTTGCGGACATGGGTTTAAAAGTTCAATTGGGAGTCCGTTTGGGCCCATTGCTTTACCAGAGCGCACCCCCTTTATGGCCTTCTGGATCTCCGTCACGGTAATGTCTGCTTCCAAGGCTTCCCTATCTGGTGGGGATAGGCATGACATTTCAATTGTGGCAAGTAAATCGGCAGACAATGGGGCCTGGGAAGAATCAGGTACCCTATAGACGTCTTCAAAATAGGATGCAAACAGCTGTGCTATCTGTTGAGGATCCGTGATAGGCGCCCCATCTGGACCAGCTAGAGCTTGGACCCAACGTGTCGCCTGCTCTTTACGCTCCAACCATGCTAGGAGTTTGCCTGTACGCTCACCCTGTTCATAGATTAAATGTCTGGTAGATAAAGAGCGCATCGTGGCTTCCTCCATTAGGAGTTGTTTGTAATCTTGTCGCTTGATATTAAGATTGTGCTGTGTGTCGGGAGCAGGGGCCCGCGAGAGGATCGTCTCCAAGGCCAGTATCTCTGTTTCCAGGTCAGTCACCCTCCGGGAGCGCTCAGCCCGGTGTCCCACCGTCAAGGATAACGCCCTACCCTTAATTACTGCGCCAAACGCACCCCATAGCGTCACTGCCAAGGGCACGGACCCCAAGTTCTCTTCGAAAAAGTAATCAGTTTCCTTCAAGAGGGTCTCCCGAATGTGAGGAATTTTGAGCGCCCATGGCTGTACCTTGATATATCCTGGTTGCCTGGGCCGTAACCGACCAAACGTCGTCAATAGGGGCGAGTGATCGGATATCCCGCGCGCCAACCCCGAGCCTCCCGGAATTGGTGTATGTCCTGTGCATGGGTGAACAGATAGTCAATACGGGATTGACTGCCATGTACTCCCGATTGAAATGTGAAGTGAGTGTGGGCGGGGTTCAGTCACCTCCAAATGTCCACCACCCCCAAGGCATCAGCAAACTCCCGGAGCTGCGAGCCCCGCGCGGGTCATCCCTGGGCGGGAGTCGGTCCCTGTTACCATTCATGGTTAAGTTAAAATCTCCTCCCAGTATTAGAGTCCCCATGGGTAGTTCCATTAAGAGCTTCCCAACGTCTCGCAGTGTCAATTGTTGTAGTCCTGGGGGGCGTAGACCGAGACTATATTTAGGGTCCGCCCTTCCCACGTGCCTGTAACCGCGGAAAACCTACCTAGATTATCGGTCCATGTATGGTCTGTGATGAATGGGCAACCCCTACGCAGAAGGACCCCCACTCCCTGGAGCCCGATGAAAATCCTGAATGTACCACCATTGTGTACCCCTTCCTGTTAAGGGCCTTGCACTTGTTCCCGACCAGGTGGGTCTCCTGCAACATTACCAAATCCAGGTCCTGCCTTTTAACATAGCGTAATACAATTCCCCGTTTGATTTTGTCCCCCAGGCCATTCACATTCCAAGTGGCGACTCTAAGTCCTGCGTCAGGTGCCATCAGATGCGTGTGAAGTAAGAAACATGGATCTAGAGGGACCCACCCAGGCAGGACCGCCACGTGCCCCCCATGAGGCCCGGCCCCGATCAGCCATATGTGTAAGGCGTCTTTCACCGCCCCTACCTACACTGCAAATTGTTGGGACATGCCAGTTACTAATACTCCAATAGGTATAGTGAACCAATGCAACAAACAAACGAACCTTAAAAAACACCCCCCTCCCTTCCCAACCAGGAACCCCCCCACCCTACCTCCCTGCATAGCGAGCCTGAAACTGCCCACCTCCCCCCAACTTGCAGAGTGCCTGTCGCCCACCCACATCAACTTCGGGATCGTGAGCAACCCCACTCCCCTAAGTCATTAAACTCAACCCCACCACTCCACCCCGGCCTCTAAATCCTTTGGGCCTATCATGCTATAGATTAGTCTAAGGGTACAGATCACTTTATATAGGTCCAAACATACGAGACCATATTCACACCAGTTCAAAGTCGTGCAGCATTCAAGGGATCCACGGAGGCCCAATCGTTGCCAGAATCTGTATGTTGGATCACTCCACGTTTCCTCGGGAGTCAGAGTCTGAGTGTGGAGGGGAACGCCGCTGTTGTCGCCAATCGCCCTGGCTGGCTGTAGCCGGCGGAGACTTGAGCTGTTTCTTGCCAACTGTTCGCCAGCCCTCGAGCCAGTCCCATGCATCCTCCGGCCGCGTGAAGAACCATAGTTTGCCCTCCGATTCCACCCGAAGTTTAGCTGGGAACAGCATAGCATATTTAACTTCATGTTCTCTAAGGGCTCGCTTCACTTCCAAGAAGGTACGCCTCTGCCTCTGGACCCTCAATGTGAAGTCCGGAAAAAATGTGACCCGGCTGTTTTCGAGTATCAATGGGGGGCCACCCGGGCGGTCTGGAGGATCACATCCCGATCCCGAAAGTTAAAGACACGAGCCAATAGTGGTCGGGGTGGGGCCCCCGGCCTCGGCTTACCCCCGGGCACCCGATGGGCCCGCTCGATGGAGAAGCTGTTGGAGAGGCCACGCGGCTGAAGTTGTTTCAAGATTAGTTCCTCCACAAAGAGGTCCGCCGCCAGTCCCTCCGCCCGCTCCGGAATTCCAAGAATGCGGACGTTGTTACGCCTCATCCTTCCCTCATAGTCATCAAGTTGTAAGGCCATAGCCTCGTGAGAGGTGCGCAATTCCGAGACCTGCTTTTTTAAGAGGGCGGTGTCAGTCCCCAGATCCACTGTAGTGGCCTCCACCTTGCTCACCCGCTCTGCTGTTCTTCTCATATCGTCCCGTATCAGGGTTACCTCAGTGGCAACCGTGTCGATCCGGGTCTCTAGGGAGGTACGGACTGCGGTAATTGCTGCAAGGAGATCTTTATTCGTTGGCTCAGTCTTGTCGTTCTGGGCTGCCATTGTCCCGTGATCGTCGCTCTGTTGTTTTTGCCACGCAAATTTGTCTATCTTGGATTGCGTCACTGACCGGCCACTGCGTCCCGACGCCATGTCGTCTTCAACAGGGGGCCACAGGAGTATTCCAGCCGCACCCACCACTCACCGCCGCCTTCTGCGAAATCCTCCGCCCGGCCTGTCGGGGTTGGCGGATACAGCACCAGCCGCCGGCACCAGTTCACCACCAGCGCCGCGTATAGAAGGTGCTCCGGGTACAGTAGAGGAACCAGGTATGCTATGGGGACCACCGGGCCGCGTCGTAAGTCAGGAAGCGATTGTGGCCACCCCCTTCGTGGTGCGGCTGCGACTCGGGAGACCGGGGCCGGGCCAGCCAGTAGCTGTTTTTTGGGCTGCGGCCGTGGGGTGTTATCCCGCCCTCCAAAGTTATGTAGGCCCACCACGAGTGCCGGGCAAGACCGCCCACTGTCCTTCACATGGAGGGCCCAGATAGTCCCAGGATCCCCCTGCACGCTCGCCGCTGGGGGTCTCCCCTCAATCTGGGATGCCGAGCAGGCCCCCCGCCGCCTCCAATCCGCCGCACCCTCGTGGCTGGAGTCCAGTCCCCCGACTAGCCACTGGACCCCACTGGCGTCTCTCTGTCTGGCCCGCCGGCTCTACCTGATCACGCTGGTACTCCACACCGTTTGCTGCACTCAGTGGTGCTCTCGAGGCCGTCCAGCCGCTGCGCGGAGGAACCCTGGCGCCGTTGGTTGCAGTCTTCCAGTTCCGGTTGTTGGCAGGCCGGGAGCTGAATCTGCTTGTGCACGGGCCCCCCTCACCCCGCGATGCACTCACTCTGCCTGGATATGCGGGAGGAGTCCGCAGGGCACCCTCGCGGGTTCCGCAGCTTCACCCGTGATGTATTGGAAGGCGGCCGCAGTCTGGGCCGCAACCGCGACCTCGCGTGCTGACTCTGCCCCAGGTCACCTCTCTGCTACGCGGCTCGGCACAAACCGCAGGATGCCGCTCTGGATGACGCCTCCGCCGGACCCCTCCGAAATTGTCCGAACTACGTCCGCTGGTCGCTCGCACACTTGGGGGAGCCTCGGTCCCCTCAACAGCAAGTTGTGGCCGGGGCGGATAATGCTGGACGGATTTTTCGGGAGTGGCGCAGTGGAGCTCGGCTACGCTGCGGCAAATTCCCGTCGGCAGTTGGCCAGCCCCCCCCACAGCTCAGTTTTTAACTCTTTGTTCTACCACTCACAAAGAATAAATCTTTGTCATCACAAAGCTTCGAGTGATTCGATCAATTGAAGCCAGTACCGGCTCCAAAGCATCCTTTACATTTGCAGATTACCCTTTAGATTTGCAGATTAACTCGTAGCGCGCATTTGCATTTCTTTCAGGCAAGCAGGCATCTTGGCAGGAAAGCTTGTTTACCTGTCTGCCCGGCTTTGGATTCACAGCATAGGACACTCCCTGAATGACACTCCAGCTGAAGCATTTTTTAACAATCAGAATTAACCGTCCAGGGACGGTTGTCTTTTTCCAAACGAAGAGCAAACGTTTTGGATTCCAGGCAGAAGTGAGACTCGGGAATGCACGCCCCCCCTTAGCATGACTTCACTGCCTCCCAGGGCGTCATGCCTCACAGATTGAAGATCTCGGATGTAGAGGGACATGTTAGCTGTTTCAGACTAGACACTTTCTAAGAGATAAAAGAGGGCCCCTGACTACAGGGATAAAGAGAGGCATAAACAGGGGAGATGAACAATCAACAAAAAGCAACCTGGCTACTCTATTAATTAACACTGGTATAATTCCATACCGTTTCTGCACCGTAAGAGAGTTAGGCATTTCTTCTCAGCTTGAGACAAACCACTATCACCTTTGGCAAAATGTCCATTCCACGGCCCATCATTGGCAAACCAGGACAATGGTGTGTTTGGCCCTATGAAGTGACTTCTCAAATTCACTACCACCTCACCGGGCTCCCATAACAAATCCACACATGTGCCTTGGCACTGGAATGCTGGACTCCTCCATTCCTGCCAGCTCTTTCTGCTGCCCTAGACAA
Organism: Calotriton arnoldi; assembly: GCA_963921515.1. Taxonomy (NCBI): domain Eukaryota; kingdom Metazoa; phylum Chordata; class Amphibia; order Caudata; family Salamandridae; genus Calotriton; species Calotriton arnoldi. The sequence goes on from CAWUFW010001517.1 coordinate 60,771, forward strand.
AATGAAGTGCCCGCTGACCTTCACAATTTGCTTTCAGCTTTGTTGTCAATCCAGCCAATGGCCTAGTAAGTGTTGTGGCTTTCTTCAGAATCCAGTTTGAGCTACTGCTTTGAAAGTGATATATACGACAGCGTGAAAATGCTGTATATTGATTAGATACAAAACCAGTGACCCACGGTTCGCAAGATGGTGGATTCGCTGGTGGTATCTGTAAGGGGACACAAACAACATGCCAAGCAATTTTGAGAATTTTAAACAGATCTCAACACAGCCAACTATCAAGACATTGCTAACACAATATGTCAGACACAATTATTTCATAAATGTTTATAAAAGAAGAAAGAGAAAGTCTCCCAACGACCACCCATATGAGACCCTGTCGGTGGGGGCTTCAAGAGTCATAAAGATCAGTTTATTTGACACCATGGAGGGATGTATTGAAAGGGGCACCTACCTGCAATAGACAGGTATAGTGCCTCAGCTGTCCTTAGCATAGGTGTTCAAGGTGCAGGCGTCTCCAACCTGTCTGGTAAAGGTAGGGACGTTAATAACTTATGTAGGGTAAGAGTGTAGCAACAAGCATGGTTAAAATGGAGACCAAATCACCTTCTAAATAGTAGAAAGCAGAAGAGTGACAAATTCTGTCTAAAAAGAGAAGACATCTCTCCCTTGGGTATCAGAAGGTAATTTCGATTATGTGTAGTGTAGGGTAAATGTACCTGTACATGTCTGGTGTGTCGGCATCAGGTAATCTGAAACACAATACAGTTGTTTCCAAGGGAAAAACAATAAAAGCCCAGTAGGAGCAAGAGCGGTCTTATGTTTACTGACTCCTTCTTTAGGAAAAGAGGTATAGATGTGAGGTATAGATGTGATCCCTAGTGATCCCTAGTGTATCCCCTCGCCGAGTTCTATCAGAAAGCCTAGGAACGATTCATCAGATGCAAGGGAATGGATTCCCTAATAATAGGGGCGCAAATATCCCCATAAACCTTAAAGATATAGAAATAACAGTAGGAAGAAACCTAGGAGATAGAGAATTTAACATTTTAGCTCCTGAAGTCCGATGGCCCCCTAGTGCTAATGGGGAGGATGAGGTAGCAAAGTGGAGTTGGGTTGCAGGTACATTGAATGGGTCAAAAACAACAACCACAAAGCCCATAGTGCGGGGGTAGCCAATTGGGAAACATCATATCCTGGAATGTGGCGGGGGTAGGAAAATCGAGTTATAAGCTTAAATCATTATTAGAATTAGACCCCAAAATAATTTGCCTCCAGGAAACGTGGATGGGGGAAGAGTTTCAGTTTGAGAATTTTTATGTGTACTGTAGTACAGCAAAAAAATCCGTAAAAGGGCATGCAAGTGGAGGTTTGGCTATTTTACTTAGCTGTGACATAGTATGGGATCCTGTGATCTATATGCATCCATCAAAATGCTGTATTGGAGTAAAGTTGAGGATAGGTGAAGATAACTTGGGGCAATTGATTTTTCCTTTACTGGTAAATGTGTATATTCCCCTGGGAGAGCGTCAAATGTACTGGTCGACTCTATCTGTACTTTTGTGCAAAGGTTAAGTAACAACGAAGAATGCTCTCGTATAATGATGGTAGGTGACTTCAACGACAAATTATCCAATAGTGCGGTCATGTCTTTTTCTAATCCGGAACTGGAGGAAGTATGGGCTATCCCAGATTCTGTACTGCCGGTCCATTTAAAGTCGGATAAACGTGGCCTGTTACTTTTGCAAAATTTTAGAAGCTTAGACCTTGTAACGTTAAACGGTAGATTCCCGGAGGACTCCCCCGCAGCTTACACCTTTTGTGGGGCACATGGTCACTCTTTAATTGATTATATGGCAGTTTCTTTTCAATTATTTAATGCATGTACACAATTTAAGGTATCTACCACAAATATGAGTGACCATTATATTTTAGTTGTAAAAATGGACATACAATTCGAGAAACCTGAACTTTGGAATCAGAGGGATGAAAATGTCTCTTATAATCGTAATAATGGGCGTACTTGCTGGTCAAATAATTTGCTTCCAAATTTTAAGAGGGTTCTTGAGAATACCGCCTTTATTCCCAAGCAAGAAACACCAGTTCAGAGGTTCGAGAGAGTCTTGGCTGCAATTAGAACTTTCGGAAGAAAGAAGCAAGTTTTTAGCTCTACTCCATTAGTAATAATGCCATGGGAAATTAAAAACCTGAATCAGGAAATTAATGGTTTAATTAGAGACCAATTTAGGGTGCCCACGACACAAAGGCAGAGAGAAATAAGTAGGCTAAAACAGGTACGGAAAAGGAAAATATCATCGGATCGAAAGAGAGCTGAAGACGAAAAATGGGTTAGACTTCGAGAGGTGGCTCTTTCCGGGGATACTAGGAAATATTGGGCACTGATTGCAAAATTCTGTGATGGGAGAGAGAAGTCAAAACCCATTTTAATCCCAGAAGCAGAATGGTCCACATATATTTCCCAGCTTTATGCTTTAAATCTCATAGTTGGACTTATCCAACAGGTTAGCACCACTCCAATTACGGGGGGCGATTATGGTGACCATCATGTATGGAGATTGAGGGTTACATTAAAGGGGCAAGATATTCTAGCGCAATGGGCCCAGATGATGTACCAGTAGCCATAATAAAACAGGATTGTGAAGAATGGGCAACATTTTTGCATCCGTTGTTTGTCCATTGTTATACCTATGGGGATATTCCACAATCCTGGAAGGGAAGTATACTTGTTCCGTTATATAAAAAGGGTCCAAAAAATTCCCCGGCCAGTTTTAGACAGATTTCGCTCCTGGATGCAACCGGGAAACTGTTTGCAAAGAGTATTCTCACTCATCTTCAAGAGTGGGCATTTGGAAATAATTATATTCCTTTGGAACAAACAGGATTCCGTAAGAATAGTGGCACACTGGATAATATCTCTATTTTGCAAACTTTAACTGAAAAATATCCAGTGTGTCGGGGTGTGCCATTATACTCGGCTTTTATAGATTTCTCCACAGCATTCGATAGGGTAGATCGGGGGAAGCTGTGGAGGAAATTGGTTACTATGGGGATACCAGGGAATCTTTTAAGATTAATAATTGCTCTCCACTCCTCTACCTGGACTAAGGTATTATTGGGGGGAACACAAGGTCTCTCGAAGAAATTAGTAACCAACAATGGGTTGAAGCAGGGGTGCCTTTTGCCCCTTTACTCTTCTCTATCTACATTAATGATCTGCCAAGAAGAGTGGGCCTTAGTAAAGGGGATCCCCCTAAATTAGGAAACTTAGAGTTGAGCTGTCTGCTATATGCAGACGATGCAATAATAATGGATTTAACTCCAATTGGACTGCAAAGACGACTTGCTGAGTTAATTAGGTATACAGAAGAGTATTATCTAAAAATAAATATTTTAAAAAGCAAAGTTATGATTTTTAGTTATCAAGGTTGTAAGGTCAGAAAAAATTTGAATTGGTTCCTGGGAAAAGAAAAATTGGAAGTAGTAAAATTTTATCCATACTTGGGAAAAATATTTACAAATAGGTGCTCAGCTACTAGACATATGGACCATTGCAGAGGTAAAGCGATTTCACAAGCCTTTGCAATTAATCGTCTGTATACACATTGTGGGAAAAGACATTTTTCACACATTATTTCGGTCTATAAAATAAAGATTCCACCAACCCTGAGCTACGCTAGTGAAACAATTGATGCACAAAAGTGGGCCAGTTTCGAGACAGTGGAAGGTAAAATCTGGCGCCAAATATGTCATTTGAATCGCGCAGCACCGATTGCAGCGCTTAGGCTCGAATTTGGACTTCTTTCTACATATGTGCTATCAATGGCCGCGTGCTTAAGATGGTGTAATGCACTGATAAATAGCTCTGAGAATTTGCTAAGGGTGGCGTTGTACAGAGAAATATTTGTAAATATGAAGGAAAAAAGTGCTATTTTTAGGAATAATTTAAAAGCATTATCAATGTTTGGTTTAGATATGGATGGGGTGGCGGTTCTTTGTAAAAGGGCCTTGAAAAGTATAATTAAGAGAACAATCTACGGGGTTTCTCGTAAAAGAGATATTAAAATGTGTTCAGAGAACAGAAACATGGATTGTATTGCGGGGAGTAGTATTGTCAAAAATCCCCAACCTTATGTCTTATGGAATCTTAAACACGGAGTTCGCAGGGTGATTTTGCTACTGAGATTGAATTTACTCCCCTAAGAATTGTAACAGGATCTTGGGAGGGTATTCCTAGACATGAGAGGTATTGTCATTTATGTAATTCCTGTATACAAGATTTGAATCATGTTTTATTTGTTTGTCCCGCATTACAATCAATACGTCGTAGATATTTAAGGAATTGTTTTTTAAAGTATAATATCACTACAGCAGAACAGGCCCGAAATTGTCTGCTGTCCCCCCCATCCGAACTGATGTGTTTTAAAATGTTTTGCTTTTTTAAACAATTTTTAAACATATATTAAGGTCGGAAAGATCTTTTTAATATATATGTTTAGAGCACTTGCACTTTATCTCGATCTCTCGGTCTTTATGACCGATTAGTTATGTTTACAACTGAGTATGTGCACTTTTACAAACTTTTTCTGCTGCTAGTTACTCGTTAGTAAAGATCTTCTTAATACGTATGTACAGAGCACTTGCACGTTTTCTCGACCTTCCGGTCTTTATGACTGATTTATTATGTTTGCAATTAAGCATGCACACGTTTTCTAACGTTCTCCGCTGCTAGTTACTCATTTTTAGGATCCCAAGCACTTTACTAAATTTGCTTTGCCGCTAAATTATCATGTATTAGATGATTTTTGGTCAGTATTGTATAGTGAATTTAAAATTTTTGAATTTTATAATAAGTTTTATCACTGAATGTTTTATGATAGTATTAGATTAGAAATGTGTATAAATTTGTAAGAATACATGTATGACAATTCGATTATTTAAGGTTCACCCCTTCTTGCATTGAAAACTCCAAGACCGACTGCTTCTGCTATGTTAATTCGTGCTTTTAGATGAAAATGACAACTTGAATTTACATTGGAAATTTTTGTGGAATGAAATATGTTTTTAAGATGTACCTTTATGTGGAATTCTGCGGAATTCTAAATCATAATAAATAAAATTGTGAATTGTGAAAATTGTGACTCCTTCGTGTGCACCTATTAGCTTAGAGGAGCGAGCTGGAAATAGTTGTGCAAGATCCTCGCGGAAAATGAGGATCAGAAGGTTACATGTACACCCGAAGTACTGTGTGTTGCGGATGTAAGTTATTGTTATTACAAAACACACAGAAATGCTGATTTGGGAAGGCACAGTCGGATAAGCTGTTACCATGCGTCTACGTGGTAAGGAATGAAATAAACGGGTGGGACGCAGCCGCAGGTGAGAGAACGGCATGTATTGTCTGCTGTCGTGTTGTACAGGACTAACCTCAATATGCATCAGGTGGAAATGTTGCTGGCCCTGCAGAGGGACAGGAGCATTGGGGAATAGCGGAAACCCGTGAGTATCTTGTACTCCGGGTTAACCTGTTTACCAAATGCTTCCTGTAGGGCTGCGGGGCGTGCCGGGAATGGTAGCCTCCCGGTTTCGAGTGGTCTAGCTCGGAATGATGTCAACTGGAGACAATAGGGAGACCAATAGGAATTTAATTCTGATAAGTGAGTAGTACACTAAATGTCCACGAGAACCCTAGTATAGCATTCTGGGAGATGTAGTGTAAAATTAATAAAAACTACTTGTTGGGCCGTCACCTCGATACACCAGGTGGAAATGTTGCTGGCAATGCCATGGAACAGGAGCATCCCGGAACGGCCTGAACCCGCGTGTGGCCGGTTTACCAAATACTTCCTGTTGGGCCGTGAGCATGCCGTGAAGTCTCCCGGTTTCGAGTAGTCTAGCTCGGAATTATGTCGACTGGAGACAATAGGGAGGCTAATAGGAATTTAGTAATGATGAGTGTGTAGTGCACTAAATGTCTTCGTGCACGAGAAATTAATAAAATCTACTTATTGGGCCTTCAGAATGTCTGAATAACGAGCCCCATCTTGTTGCAATGGTGAATCTGCTTCCTGTAAATAGACATGTCATATCAGAGAAAGCCTAGGCACTTCATCGTTAAGACCCCTTTTGGCAGTTCCCAACCTAAACACCCATCTTTGTTCAATTCTAAGTAGAGTTCAAGTCAAATCAGGTGTCGTGAATAACAGATTGGGTTTATCCAGAACTGTCCATCTCAGGTCCTCTGGACGATGGTTTTTCTCCAAAAAGTATTTGATAAGCTTAGTAGCTTGTTTCTCGCACCTGATGGTGCTTTCGTGTTCCATGATTCGAGTTTTGACTCTGCGCGTGGTCATCCCCACATATCTTAAGTCGCATGGGCAGGTGATGATATATATTAATCTCTCGCTGTTACAGTTGGTGTGTTGTTTCAACACCCAAGGCTTATCAGTTCCAATATTGATGGTTTGAGTTGCATAGGTCTGTGTACATACCCCACACGATCCACACTGATGGTGTCCTTGCACGGGTAGGAGACCAGAGAGAGTATTTTGTTTGCTGTTTAGTGATGGGTTAGGTCTAGTGTGGACCAGTCTGTCTTTTAGATTGCTACTCCTTTTGAAGGCAAACAAAGGTTTCTGTAGGGATTGTTTACCCTTGTTTAAGAAGTGCCAATTCTGTTGTATCACTTTTTTGACCTGGTTTGACAAAGAGCAAAAGGTGTGTACACATACCAGTCTGTCGACAGGTTCTTTGTCCGACGGACTGTCTAACAAGGCCTCCCGGTTATTGTTACATGCTCTCTTGGCGGACTTCTAAACCAAGGAAAGTGGGTAATGTCTGTGAAGGAGGTTGCGCTTCAAATTTGCAGCATGCTCTTTGTACTTCTCTGTGCTAGTGCAGTTCCGCTGAGTATCAAGAACTTGCCGAATGGCAAGTTGTCACGTAAAGACTTGGGATGGTAGCTGTTGTAAGGCAATACAGCGTTGCGGGCCATGGGCTTCTGATATAGTTCAGTTTCTAGATGGCCAGCACAAGGAACAATGAGAAGCTCGAGGAAGGGCAACCGTTCTTTGCTGTACTCGCAAGTGAATCACAAAAAGGGTTCTTAGTGTTGAGTCAAGCATGGAATAGTTCAATAGAGGTGGTGTCTCCACGCCAAATCACCAGGATGTCGCCAATGTAACACTTCCATAGACTAATATGGTAGAGGTGTGGATTCTGTTCCGTCAAAACCTTCTCACTTTCGAACACGTGCATATAAAGATTTGCCAAACTTGGGACGAAGGTGCTGCCCATTGAAATCTCAGACGTCTGGAGGTACAGGAGTTCTTCAAATTGGAAAAAGTTCTCTTTCATGGCTAAAGTTGCGCACTTCATAATGAAGGAGATGGGGGTGATAGTATCCGGATTGCTAGCACGTAGGAGGCCTTCCACAGAGGTCAGAGTTTGATCCTGTGGGATACAGGTATAGAGTGGCTCAACATCAAATGATATAGGAAAATCAGTTTCTGTTTCAAAAGTTGTATCCCTAAGTAGGCGGAGAATATCTTTCATATCTTGTAGATATGTCGGCATCTGGGTGACTAAAGGTCTCAGAAAGTGATCCACAAATTGAGATCCGAACCAATCCCTGAGATGATGGGCCTCCCTGGTGGTGGCATTTGTGTCTTGTGGATTTTGGGGAGGACGTAGAAATATGGGGTGATGGGCTCATTCGTTTTCAGAAACTCAGCCTCTTTTAGTGTTATTCACCCATTGTCTAGTGCCTCGTCTGCCATGGATGTTATGGTTAAGGATAGTCTGTGCGTAGGGTCGCTTTGTAAGAGCCGGTATGATGTGAGCACCCCCAGTTGTCTTAGGCATTCCATCCTGTAGGAAGTGGTGCCCATAATTACCGTGGCTCCTCCTTTATCAGCTGGTTTCATTACAATAGACTTGTTCTCCCTCAAAGTTCGCAATACCATTTGTTCCTTTTTGGGCAGGTTATGGTAGACCGGAGGCGTGTTTATTGTCTTCGTATTGATGCAATTCAAGACTGCTTTCTTGAAAGTGGCCACTTCTGCCGGCAGTAGAGTGGAAGGTGGGTTTAACGTAGATTTTTTGCTCAAATTGGTGTTCGTGGCAGGCATCTCTGTGACGATTGCCGTTTTGTCAGCAAAAAAGAAGTGGAGTCTGATTTTGTGAAAGAACTGGAATAGTTCCTGGTGTATCTGAAAGAGGTCTCCGACGTGCGTTGGCGCTAATCCAAGACCTCGATTTGGCACTCGTTTCTCATCCTCCATCAGTATTCGTTGACTTAAATTTACCACTAGGTCGGATCTCTGCTCGACCCTGGTTGTGCTGTCGTTTTCGCCATGCTCCGTGTGTTGCGGGGGAATATTGATGGGCTCCAGTGCACATGTTGTCTTCTTCTTCCTCTGGATCGTCCACAGCCCTGTCCTAAAAAAGCCGGATTATAACCTGAATGCGGTGGGGGTTGGAAGCCCATCATGGGTCTTTGAGGTCCTGGTCCCAATGGTTGAAGTGGGGGGTAGGCCCATGGGTTCGGAGGCCACCATTGATTCAGTGGGGGTTCTGATCGAGGTCCACACAACCAATCTTGCCTTTTGTTCTGGGTGTTAGATTGGGGATTGTCAGTGCTTGAGTCAGAGTCACTAGACCTCTTGACCACTCATCTCTATCTGACGATGAGTAATTTGAGCCGTAACGACGGCCTTTCCGTTTGAATTCTGGTGGTTTGTAGCCATCACTGGTGTATAGGTAAACTTTCTCAAGGGAGAATTTTTCAAGATATTTTTTGATTTTGCTAATCTTTGTGGTTAGTAATGACTCTTTATATTCTTTAGTGGTTTTATTAGTATCATCGAAATTATTCTTAAACAATGTGGCTGTGAGTGTCATTTTAAGTTGGGCTTCTAAGGGCTGGATTTCTATCAAGATGTTATCAGCGATGCATTTTGCTGTACTTATGATTAGTATTAACCAATCTCTGGTGCATCACCATGCGATCAGAGACCAGTCCTTAAGGAAGTTCTTATCTTCTAGAAAGAGTATTGGCACATTGGTTACAATAAGACCTGTAGGGGCACAATTTCCCTTAAGGTACTCCGTCATGATTGCCCCATGTGTGCTGGTGCAGATATGTATGCGTTTCAGATTCAGTAGTTTAGTCCAATCATCTGATTGGGAGATAGTATTGACCAGTGGTGTATCCAGCAAGCTGGGTGTGATTAGGATGGTTTGTACCATTGCATCGTCAAATGCCAGACCAACAAAGTCAGCCATTATGACGTCAGGTGTGTTGGTAGGAAGTATGAGTGAGTCAGGTAGTGCAATAGATGCAGAATGCAGAGAAAAGGAGGATGGGAGGTCTCACACTTCAGACTAAGAAGCTTGATGCTTACCCTTAGAAAAGGCCCGCAGCTGAACCCCTGCTCTAATCAGGAACACAAAAAAGGTGGCCAGAGGAGGTTTAAAGAGCAGCGACGGCGAACTCCCCTAATATAATAGACAAAACACACAAGAGCCCTCGGGTCTAACAGGGAAAGAAAGTGTTGGCTGACGAAGAAACAAACATTTTCAATGCAATAGGTCTCGCATTTGCGAGCGTTTAAGCTATTGGCATTGAAAACGACAATGCCTTTTATTTATGTGTTTTTCAAAGGAACACATATATAAGAGGCATTGTTGTTTTTAATGCCAAGAGCTCAAACTCTTCCAAATGCAAGACCACTATAATGGTGGCCACGCCCCTTTTTGTAGACGCTGCTCGCATATTCAGGTTACTGTGAGCAGCGTCTAAACAAAGGGGCGTGGCCACCATTATAGTGAATGCGGGTATGGTGCGTTCACATAAAATTTATTTAAAAAAAGAGTATATTCAAAAACTTTGTAGCGCGGTCGCTAAAGTGAATGTGGCCCGCGATGGAATTTAAATAATTAAATAAGTGCTGTCGCTATAAAGCGGATCGCGCTGTAATTTGAATAAAATATATTACAATATAAAACAAAGCGGGCGGGTGCTCCGATGCAATGGGTGTAATAGGGGAAGAGCATGCTCTTTTGTGCTGCAGTGCTTTGTATTTCCCGAGACACTGCTTCCACATTCACAAACAGCCACCACACGAAGTACAGAGCAATCCCTCCAAAAAACATACACATTGTCACTGCATGCTCAGTTATTAAGCACACACACAAACAGTGGTTATACCCATAGACGAAGCACCAACATATGTGCACATTCAGGGTGCTGGATGCACAACCCAAGTATTTCTTTCTTCATATACACACACAGACTACCATCATGCATTCATAGCTACAGGTCAAGCACACCTGCAGGCAGGCGCGCAACGCCCATTGGGCTCAAAGAGCTTCAGCCCCCCGTCGTGTGTGGCAGCCCGGGTTGAGACAGCTTCCCGGGCACACGCACAGCCGCACCCGAGTACTTCACAGGTCTTTAAAAGACCATTCGCTTGTTAATGAGGCTTTGTTGTTTTTTCACCCCTTCTTAGAGCCCTGCATCTCCACTCTGTCTATTGCTGGAAGAATTAGCCCCCCCCCCCCCCGAAATGTTTTCTTAGCCCCCCCCCCCCGAAATTTGGCTCTAGTTGCGCCTCTGCCTGCAGGCATAGCCCAAACAGCCATTAAAAACATGCACTACAGGCACAGCGTGCGTACAGAGACACATTTTTTTATTATTTCCCAAGGGAGGAAAACACATTCAACTGTGAACATGGGCACTGGTAACTCCCAGCAACTGTGCATGGACGCACTGCCATACAGCAGCCACCGAGGACACGGACTCACTCTCCATGCACACATCTAGCCACCAAATTTGGATGCATGAACGTAATCGCATGCACAAACTCACCTAGCTAACACAAGCAAATATTGTCACTCACTCCATATACACATCAACTGGCAATAGCACACACAGTCACCGTGAACAGCTGCCACAACATATAATTACACCATGATGCTACTATGACATAAGGTGCAGCTGGTCGTTACAGACAGACCCACTGTAAACACATCCCCCCCACACACACAACGCGACAATTACCTACTGACACAAAAACAGACATTTTGTTAAGTGCCTCTTTCATATTACAGCAGGAAGGAACATTTGCTTTGAACATGCCCCCCTTCCAGCTTCAGCATGGCTTCTATACACTGCTTGTAGCGCTCTTTTTTTTTTTTTGCATATTTATATAGCGCGAACTCAACCCGAAGGTATTGGAGCGCTTTACATGAGCACCGTATTTACATTACACATTCAGGCACGGGGAGATTAAGTGATTTGCCCAGAATCACAGGATGTGGACGCGACCCCGAGGCTCGAACCCTGGGTTCCAGCACCAATGTCGGCAATCTAGCCAACGGACCACATCTTCTTGACATGGAGCAGATGTAAGCCAGCTCCTTAGCGACTGCAGACCTGCTCCTGTTTTCAGTCTGGTTTCTTTTATGAGACTGTCACAGCTTTCTCTGCTGTCCGTCTGATGACTTCAAGTTATTTGTAATACAGAAATGAGGACAAAGTTTAGTATTGAAATCACGCGACAAGCCATCGAGAAAAAACAGAGGGCTTATGCAAGAACAGAGGGCAACAACATAAGGGACTACCACCGGGTTAGAAGTCAAGACAGTGTAGCAGTGCACAGAAATAAAGATAAACAAGCATTTGCAATGCAATAGGACTCGCATTTACACGAGACCTATTGTATTGCAAACGGGAGCGCGAGCGGGCGGGAGATGGAGCGGGGGGGGGGTCCGAGAAGGCACGGACAGCGGGAGTGCAGGGGGGGGTGGGAGGAAATAGTGCTCTAAATAACATGTACCGTACAGTGTAACACTCGAAGTAAAGGGGCCAATAGCCATGGGAGGGTACAAATGACGACACAGCTATAATAAGGCGGGACTAACAAGCCTCATAATCAATCAGAAGACAGAATTTACGAAGGACAAAGACAGAAGCCAATGAAAAATATGGGCGGAGAGTGAGGGCAGCTTGTCTCCCCATACTCTACTACTGCATGCCTCGCAGAGCGAGCAGCGCATGCACGCTGCCGCTACAGCTCGACCTAAAAAGGCGTCCCTTTAAAGGACGGTTTCCCTCACCCACCAGAGGTGGCATGCTTCATCATTAGAGAACCTCCTCGCAACATGAAGCCTAGTCATGGTGCGAGCTACAACCCCCTCACTGAGAGGCAGGAGCTCAGGGATGTTTTGTATGTTAAAAGGGGTTATTAATAAAACCCAATGTGAGCTAACAAGATGTGGTGAGGGACGCAGTGCTAGTGACTGGGTGTATTAAAACTAGCTACAGGGTTTACCATATGTCTTTATTCAGGCTACCATGTGCTAGGATTAAAAAACAGAAGCTTTGACGGGAACCATTAGACCCAGTCGTACTATACTCAGATTGACATGTTTCAGCCAATGACCTAGTGAGTGTTGTGGCTTTCTTCAGGATCCAGTTTGAGCTACTGCTGTGAAAGTGATATATACAAAAGAAAGTGTGAAAATGCAGTATATTGATTAGATACAAAACCAGTGACCCAAGGTTAGCAGGATGGAGGATTCACTGGTGCTACCTGTAAGGGGACAAAAACAACATACTGAGCAATTTTGAGAATTTTAAACAGATCTCAACACAGCCAACTATCAAGACATTGCTAACACAATATGTCAGACACAATTATTTCATACATGTTTATAAAAGAAGAAAAAGAAAGTCTCCCAACGACCACCCATATGAGACCCTGTCGGTGGGGGCTTCAAGAGTCATAAAGATCAGTTTATTAGACACCATGGAGGGATGTCTAGAAAGGGGCACTTACCTGCAATAGTCAGGTATAGTGCCTCAGCTGTCCTTAGCATAGGTGTTCAAGGTGCAGGCGTCTCCAACCTGTCTGGTAAAGGTAGGGACGTTAATAACATATGTAGGGTAAGAGTGTAGCAACAAGCATGGTTAAAATGGAGACCAAATCACCTTCTAAATAGTAGAAAGCAGACAAGTGAAAAATTCAGTCTAAAAATGGGAGACATCTCTCCCTTGGGAATCAGAAGGTAATTTTGATTATGTGTAGTGTATGGTAAATGTACCTGTACATGTCTGGTGTGTCAGCATCAGGTAATCTAAAACACAATAGAGTTGTTTTCAAGGAAAAAATAATAAAAGCCCAGTTGGAGCAAGAGTGGTCTGATGCTTACCGACTCCTTCATGTGCACCTATTAGCTTAGAGGAGCGAGCTAGAAATGGTAGTGCAAGATTCTCGCAGAGAAGGGATGACCAGTCATTGTAACACTTCCCTCTTGTGACTCCTCCATGTCCTTTGAATGTTCACTTCCATGGGGCCTCGCATCTGGGCCATTGCTAGCTCCCCCGCCCTCTACCCCCATCAACTGTTGCTTTTCGTTATTGCTGCAAAGTGGGCACAAAAATACTCCGAATTTCTCTAGCCCAATAGTTCACCTTCCAGGCTGCCCCTGCTTTGTCTTCCGTGGCCAGACCTACATCGATGCTGTGGGGCACTCCCTCCTCTCCAACCACCCTCAGGACTGCCTGGTGCACGTTCCTTTTGCAGCTTACCTAAAATGAAATAGGCGTTAGCATACTGAAAGGCGGCTGTGTGATTGGTGGAAAAGTGGGGGCACCTTCATTAGTTTTGGCTAGTGCTGAGGTAATGGGACAGGTGAGGGATGCATGCACCCGGAAATGTAGATGGACCCGGCTCAATGGGGAAAAAATAAGAAGATCTGCCCTACTTCTTTTGCCTACTTCAGCCCACCTAATCTAAGAATGCTCTATCTAAAGCCATTCCCCTTGCCACTGGGCCCCAATTGCAAGAATGGGAAAGAGGGTTTGTAGGGCATTTTTTTTATTTTCACAATTACATACAGCAGTAATTAGACAATGACCACGTTGTTGAGTGTACTTACAGCATTACATATATCATAGATAGTGAAGAGCACTGGTTAGAAGAGCGACACATCAATTGTATAAAGACAGTGTAGTATGAGAGGTTTCTTCATAAACAAAATACCTGACCTCCATGGGCCCATAACCTGCAAAATAACCTAGGAAAGGATAGTATTTTTAAAGCGCACTATACCCGAAGGTGTCAAAGCGCTAAGCGGACGAAAGCAAAGAGACAAGCGCTATCAGCCGATTAAGAAGAAAATAGCCATGTTTTCAGACGTTTTCTGAAATACAGAGAATAATGGACATTCTGTAACATGACAGCAGTTAGTTCCTATATATCAAAGGAATTAATATTCTATGACACCAATCAGTATCCATCCCACATACTTCAGTGGAGGTCTACCTACATATGACATAGCATTACATTTCAGCCTCTTCACTTTTCATCTCTCCCTCCGCAACTCTCTCTACATCATTATTAGTACAAGAATAAGTTTGATATGGTCCCCATATATCCTTAGGGTGACTGCAAATTGGAAGTAGGTCTCTATAAACACCAGATTGGATGATGCAGTTTGTCATATCATTGTGCCATTCTTTGATCATTGGAGTCGGGCAGCTCGCCCAACTAATCGCTATCATACGACGCACCAGCAATAAACCTATCGCCACTAGCCTTCTATCCATGACTCTCACATTCCTATCATACCGCAATAAGGCCAGTAATGGCTTTTTTTTTTTGTTGTTTAAATTTCTTTTATTGGGTTTCAAAACCAAGAAGAAAAACAGGCCAGCATGTGGCGCACATTCTTCAGAATACAATCCGGCATTGCTTATGTCATAGCTGGCAACTAAGTATAGAAGAAGAAAAGGAAGAAAGAACCCCCCTCCCCCCCCCCTGCTCTGCTTCCAAGTGTGGTGGAGTGGCAACGTAGATCGACGCAATGCAGTTCTGTTGTAAGCCTCTATGTAGCGGACGTGTGTGGGTCTATGTTGCGTGGCGGGTCAGTCAGGCGGAGCAGTCTGAGATATTTAGGGCAGGTGATCTCCGTGAACTCCTCAGAGAGGAGCACAAGAAAGGGCTTCCAAAGATCGGAGAAAGAGGATCCCGGGTGGGCCAGGGAGAGTGAGATTTTTTCCATACCCAGGATTCCCCACATCCGGTGGAGCCAGTTGAGACGGGTAGGGATTGTCTTTGTGCCCCAGTGGGTCAGGATGCTCTGAACGGCCGCCCCTAGTGCAAGGGCTATCTGTTTACCCCACCGAGATCTAAGAGGGAATGTGAGAGGATTCGGGAGGCCTAGCAATGTGTATGCCGAAAAGCGCTGGAGCTGTGTTTCGAAGTGTAAGTCAATGTCGTCTAATATTTGTCTCCAATACTTCCCCAGCTGTGGACAATCCCAGAGCAGGTGTGTGAGTGTGCCTTCAGCTCCGCAAGCCCTCCAACAGAGTGGACTACGAGACGGGTTACCCCGGTGTAAGCGCGGAGGTGTCAAGTACCAGTAGGTAGCTAGCTTAGTGGCCGTCTCAATGGAAGACGTGTTGCAGGCTGTGTGTCGTGCCCTATAGTAAATCGAGGACCATTCCTTCTTTGTCAGTTCCCTACCCAGTTTCCCCTCCCATCGTCGTTGCCCCGGCGTTTTCTCGTCTCCAAGAGTCGGCCGTGCAAATTTATACAGATCCGACGTCAAGTGGGCATCCGTGTGTCGGGTAATGAGCCATTTTTCAAAAGGGGTGAGGCGTCTCTCCGCGCCCCCGCGCACTGAGTCCTGGAGTACCCAATGACGGATCTGAAGATATCTATACCTTTCAGCTTCCGGCAGGCCATGGTCCCTGCGAAGGTCCGTGAAGGATTGGAGGCCGTCAAGATTGAACAGGTGCCCTAGTGATCTGCAGGATTCTGTACCCCAGTGATGGAATGCCTTTTCGTCATGCCCAGGGGTGAATTCTGGATTACGCACTATTTTTTTTATTTTAAAACTTTATTTTTCGATTTTTCACAAAAACAATACATCGGCATCAAATAAATACGTATGCATACATTTCGTTGACAGCAATTATAGGCGCA
Organism: Calotriton arnoldi; assembly: GCA_963921515.1. Lineage (NCBI taxonomy): Eukaryota > Metazoa > Chordata > Amphibia > Caudata > Salamandridae > Calotriton > Calotriton arnoldi. The sequence goes on from CAWUFW010001517.1 coordinate 76,784, forward strand.
TGAGACACAAGGCCGCACCAAGAAGGGAAGGGACAAGGGGAACAGAAGAATCATCTTTAAACATGTCGCTGCAGGGGGAGGGGGCGGCAATAAGGCACCCCTACCCAATGTGGACCCCCTCAGAGCTAGGCGTCGCGTTCCCCACTAGAAACAGACCCCCCGGTTATATCTGCATCACTCTGCTCACTAGTAGTAACATCCCGTGAGGACGGCTCCCCCTCCGTTAACCCAGTGGCACACAGGACCCGCCAAGCCATCAGGTCATCCTGCAATTTCTCATCCCGTCGGGTGTGCTTCATGTGGGCCTCTTCAGCCAGCGACCACTCTCGAACGTCTTTAAGCCAAGCAGGAAGTTCAGGGGCCCTCTGCCCCATCCAAGTTATTGCTACCCTGCGCCTGGCAAGCACCAACATTAACTGTAAGAGTTTATAGGGGAGTTTCTTCCTCTTGGGCCTGCGAACCATCGCGAGTAAACATTGCAAGGGATCGAGAGCCACACGAAGCCCCGTGGCGCTTACAACCCTAGGCACCACCCCCGACCAAAACTGCGCAACCAATGGGCATTCCCATGCCAAATGTAAAAAGCCTGCATTCTCTGCGGCACATCTAGGACAGCCAGCGCCCCTGCTACTGTCAATGCGTCTCAGTGACACCGGGGTAAGGTAGGTGCGGTGTAGGTAATTAAAGTGTGTTAACTTAAATCTGGCATTGGATGAAACAGTGTGTGTAAGGGAGCCTATGCGTGCCCACTGTGCCTCCTCCAGCGGGGCAGCAAGGTCCCGCTTCCAGGCAACCCTAGACGGCGGGACCGGAGGGGTAGAATCCTGCCTCATCGCTTTATATAGGAGGGAGATCAAACCGCGCCCCCTGCCGCACGTGAGCATAACATCCAGCGTATGCGTCAGTGGTGGAATATCTGGGTACTGGGGCCAGGTGATTTTCACTACGTCTTGCATACCCCTGAAATGCAAAAATTGGCCTTGTCCAAGACCAAAACTCTCCACCGCCTGCTCATAGGTGATAAAAGTTTCATTAGGGTATAAATCAGCGAGAACCTCGCATCCTCCCTCCCTCCAGAGTCGGAAGGACATATGACGTGCCATATCTATAAATGGAGCCAGTATCCAGAGCGAGAGCTCCCTGTGAAAGGGTGCCCTTCGAAGGACCTTCTCAACAAATCGCTGCCATATGCCAGCTGTATGTCGCACAGTATAGGGGAGATACACATCTGATCCCGCACCCTGCATCAGTGCCTCCTGCAGTGTCTGGGTATCTGCCCCATCAAGCAAAAGGCGCTTCTCCCAGTTGTCAGTGTCGGTGAACCAACGGGCCGCATGTTGGAGCTGGGCGGCATAATAGTATAGATCGAATCGAGGGGCTTCGAGACCGCCCTCCTCGTAAGTACGGACAATGGTGCGAACGGCTACCCTACTACGTCGACCCGCCCAGAGAAAAGATGTGAGCAAGGTGTTGAGAGTTTTAAAAACTCGAGGTGGCAAAGGGCAAAGTGAGTTCTGTAGCACATAAAGTACCCTGGGGAGAATCACCATTTTTGAGATGGCGAGGCGGCCCATCAGTGAAAGTGGGAGAGTATTCCAGAAACGCACGGACTGCCGCAATGCCGTCGTGACGCGGTCCACATTCCGGACTAGCGCCTGTTCATCCGTCAGGGTCACCTGAATACCTAGGTAACGGAACGCCGTCCGCTCCCAACGCAGTTCCAGATCCGGCAAATCCTCCGGAGGCACCACCGCCAGTCCCGCCAAGGGAAAAACTAGGGATTTGCCACGGTTCAGCCGCAATCCAGAGACTTCACCAAACCGATCCAGGTGGTGCAACAGCACCGGCAGGGCATCGCGGGGAGAGGTCAAGTAAAACAAGGCGTCGTCCGCGTACAAAGAAATGACGTGAGTCATGGTTCCCAGCTTAATACCCCACTGCGCCATATCCGCTCTAATCCGGACCGCGAAGGGCTCTATAGCGAGGGCAAACAAGAGTGGGGAGAGAGGACACCCCTGTCGTGTACCCCTCCCGAGTTGCCACTCTTCGGACCGCGCGCCCCCGAGCTTAACTCTAGCGCATGGGGCCGTATATAAGATATGAACCCAGCGACAAAATTGGGGGCCCATCCCCACAGCACGCAAGACCTCGAGAAGATATCCCCAATCCACCGTGTCAAAAGCCTTGGCAAGGTCAATGGAGACCAAAACCATCTGCTCCCCCCTGTCCCGCACCTCATGCAAAATGTGAGTCAGTCGCCGTAGGTTCATGGCCATGTTGCGTCCCGGTATGAAGCCACATTGATCCTTGTGGATTAGGCGGGCCATATGCGGCGCCAAGCGAGAGGCCAAGAGCTTGCAAAGGATTTTTATATCTGTATTAATCATTGTAATCGGCCGATACGATGACGGCTCATGTGCATCCCTCCCTGGTTTCAAGATCATACAAATTTCCCCCTGTGTCATACTCGGTGGGAGGATTCCTCGTTTGAAGGCCTCATTATAGACTTGCAGGAGGAGGGGGGGGCAGAATATTGGGGAATGCTTGGTAGAACTCGGGCGGAAAGCCATCACTACCCGGAGATTTGGCCCGCGGAAGATGCCTCACATAGCGTCAGTGGCTCATCCAGTTCCTGCCGTGCCTGTTCAGACATGGTAATCAGGGTCAACCCATGTAGATATGGGAGATAAGATGCCTCCCCTACCACGGGATCCGCGGTGTATACTGCCTGAAGATGTGATTGAAGGACCCGCAATAATCCCACCTGTGAATGCACCAGGGCCCCAGTGGAGTCCCGTAAAGCCTCAATCGCAGCAGGAGCGTGTTCTCGGCGGAGGATCCAGGCCAAGAGACGACCTGATTTATCCCCTTCTCTATAAAGGCGCTGTCTGTATTGCGTGAGCGTGTATTTATCAAGCCTGTCTAAGATGTCATGGATGCGCTCCTGGATCCCTCGTTCCCCATCCCTCTCGGATGCGTCAGTAACTGTCGAAGTCTGTACCTTCAACAGGCGGCATTCCTCGTCTTGGAGCTCTTGTTGGAGCTGCTTCCGAACCCCAAACGTCACACTCAGACATGCCCCTCTCACTACCGCTTTCAGGGCCTCCCATTTGGTAGCCTGCAATAGGTCTGTCCCACCCCAATTGAGATCGACGTAATCAGTAAGGGCAGTCTCTACATGGTGCCTCCCCACCTGATCCTCAAGAATCTCTGCCTGCAACCTCCAAGTCCGCGGGCGGCATCTCGGGGCTCCTCACTCCATCACGCATGCGACAGGGGAATGATCAGATAGGAATCGCGCTAGATGGGTCACCTCCAGAGACATGTTGGGATCGGGATTCGCGACTAAAACCCTATCGAGGCGGCTATATGTGTTATGAGTAGGTGAGAAGCAGGTATAGACTTTCTGGGTTGGGTGTCTTTGACGCCATACGTCTTGGGCCCCTAGATTCCCCATAACCTCCCGGAGTTTCACAGTCATTCTGGGTTTCGTGCCAGTGCGGGAGGGAAATCTATCCAGGACAGGATCGAGAACACAATTAAAATCTCCCATCCAAAGCAATGGAACCTCTAGTTCCGAAACCAGGACCTCCTGCAGGGACTGATAAAAACCCGGGTCATCCGTGTTCGGCGCATAGGTGTTCACTATGGCAACCTCTCGACCATCTAGCTTGGCTCTGAGGAGCAGGTACCGCCCCTGGATATCAGCTTCCACATATTGGACGGCCAGAGGAACCCCGGGCGCCACCCACACAAGGACCCCTCTAGCATAGCTCGAGAAGGAGGAGTGAAAGAGCTGGCCCCGCCACTTCTTTGCCAGTTGTTGAGCCCCTTCGTCCGTGAGATGAGTCTCCTGAAGGCATGCTAATGAAACCTGATGTCTACGAAGGAAAGACAGGACCCTGTACCGCTTGGTGCATGTACCCAGCCCCCTCACATTCCAGATTAAAAATTTAAACCCCATAGTGGTTGTAACTCCCAATCCCCGGGCAGACCATGCCCCACGCAGCGATCTACATGCTGTGCCTCAACTGCAATGCATACGATGCCAACAAAAACCCAACAAAACCCCCTTAGAGCCCCCTCCCCCCACCCACGAGCAATTTACTGTCAACCAAACATGCAGAAATGCCCTTCCCGTGCTGGTGCCAGGACGTGCACAGCGATCCCATGAGCCCAACAGGGCCTAACTCCATTTATGAATGAAAGAAAAAAAAGAACCCCCTCCCCCTCCCCAAAGTCCGACCCCCGACCGGAACCAGCCGCTCATGTCCTGGATATATGTCCCGGGCCACCCAACTAAAATCTAATACACATAGTGCAGAACAACACAAGCAGCGGAGCCCAACAGGGACAGCCATCGTCATCCCTGTGATCTCGGCAAGATCTCTGAAATCCCCAATGTGGCATAATCCCCGATCCCTCCCAGCCATGCCCCAACCACCCCAACTTTGGGAAGAACAACAGGATACCAGCTAGAGGGGCCCGCAAGGAGCCCATGTCCGAAACAGGAAATGCACAGGGAATGTACAGGTGCGGGACCAGCAGCGGACCCCCCCGAGCCACATCCACAACCACGGAGCCACCACGGACCAACTGCCGGCGTGACATAAAGTGAGGCAGAGGGTCCCTGTGTACTCAGGGTGGGTCCGCAGCAGCAGGAGGCGGATCCATAATAGTTTCTGGGATCACTTGATTAGTGGGTAGAAGGGTGTCCGGCACCAAGCTCTCCCCAGGCGGTCCCACCATCGTCCTCGGGGAGAAGCCTCCGAGTCCGAGGAGTCCACACGCAGAGCACCATCATTCCCCACCGTGATCCGCTGTCGTTCCTCCCTGGCGCCGGCTAGGGCCCGGCTCCCGCGTCTACTTCTGCGTCTTCTCCTGGGTCTGGTTCCCCAGGTACTCTGGGAGTCCCCCCTGCTTACGTTCGGGGAGGGCCCCCCCCGGACCTCGAGCCACTCCCATACTTACTCCGGTGAATCAAAGAATTGAGCCTTTCCCTGGGAGATCACCTTGAGTTTCGCAGGGTACAATAGCATATATTGCAGACCAAGTTCACGGAGCTTTTGTTTAACGCCCAGATAGGATTTTCGCTGTTCCTGAACGTGGCGGGTGTAATCAGGATAAATGGATATTCTTGCGCTCTCGTAAGTGAGGTCCGTTGCCTCCCTAGCGGCTTTCAGGATACAATCCCTGTCCCGGTAGTTCAGGATCTTAGCAATGAGGGCCGTAGGGGGGGCCCCGGGCGGAGGCGGAGGGGTCAACGCCCTATGGGCCCGTTCCACCACAAAGACCGCAGACAGTCCCATGGGGCACAGCTTCGTTCGGATCCATTCCTCTAAGAAGCGCTCCGCATTGCCCTGCTCCGCGCGTTCCGGGACACCCAGGACCCTGATGTTACTGCGTCGGGCCCTGCCCTCCGCCTCCTCCGCTCTGCGCTCCAACGCACCGGTCGTGGTGGTGAGCTGGGTAACCTGGTGTTTCAGGGAGGCCACCTCCCCCTGCAGCTGGACGATGTCCCCCTCTGCCGTAGAGACCTTATCTGCCACCTTCCGCAGATCCGCCCGCAGTAGGTTCACATCAATGGACACTGTCTCTATTTGCTGTCCCAGGGCAGTGTGAGAGCCCCGTATAGCCTCTAGCAATTCGGCTCGGGACGGTTCAGTGGGGGTGTCGCCCTCGCTATCGAGGCCGGTCTGGCGAGTGATCCTCTGTGTAGGGATACGCTGCGTGGTGTACTGGGTGATCGTATTAGGGTTAGAGGCGCGTGGGGGCTTATCCTTACCCAGGGCGCAAAACTCAGGCCGTCGAGTATGGCGTTCACCTGACCCGGTCCGGTCTTGTAGTGTAGTCTCTCCCCCTCCGCTGACACAGGGAGCACAGCAGAACAATCCGGGGTCCAGCGGACCAGCGGCGCCCCCCAGGACACCCACTCTGGGATGGCGTCAACCACGGGAGATCAGGCCGGGCAATCTGGCTCCCCAGGGTCACTTCACCACTTCATCAGCGCCAGGTCATCGACGCGGGCCCTCTGTATAGCCACCGCCGGGGTCCATGCCACCCCTCCCGGCTCCAGGAGCACTGTAAGGAGTGCCCCGAAAGAAGGGTCAGACACCTCCGCCGTCACTCAGGAGGGCACTCCGCGACCAAGGGTGGGCCGGACAGGAACCCCCACTCCACTCACACTGCGCACCGTGGCTGGCCGGCCCTCACCTCCACGCCCGCCTCTCACCAGGTCAGCACCGCCAAATAGCCGGGGGGAGGAGTGCGCGACTCCAGCGTCCCCCAGACGGCCGTCGTGTAGCGTCGCAGGCCTCGCAGCTCCGGGCCCCCCCACAGGGCCCCGATCACGGTCCGCTGCTCAATGTGGGACCAGGCAGGCAGGCACCGCCTCCCCCGGGGCCAGAGAGATTCCACCAGGCCCCGAGGCCCCCGTAGATTAAGGCCCGGCGCCAGTCAGCGCGCCGCGCAGGCCTCCAGCCCGCAGGGCCGTGTTGCGGGGATCAGGGCCGGCACCCCACCGGGAGCCTCCGGCGGACAGGATCGTCGTCCGGGCCGGTCCGATTGCCGCAGCACAATGTCGGGGGGAGCTCCCCCACTCAGGGCCCGAATCCCGCTCACGCGAGCAAAGGCCGCATCCCCGGCCTCCCGTAGGAGCGGTCAGCCGGAGCACCAGCCGCCGGAACGATTCCGCCGGTCTCCAGGTCGGACCCGGCTCAGAGACAGGTCCGGAGCACCGCCGCTCGATTCAGGGCTCCAGGCGCTCGGAGAGTGCTGTTGTGGGCGCCTGTAAAGGATTTCTTAGGATGATTTGCGGCTGGCGGGTCGGGAGCCGAAGGAGCTTACGTCCTGTCGGCCATGTTGCTTGGCCACGCCCCCCCTCGATTACGCACTATAGGCGTGATGGGGGAAGGGTGAGTGGTCAGTCCTCTAGCCGTCGCCACCCTATCCAACGCTAAAAGCGCAGGTCGGGTCACCTCGGAGAGATAGAGATTGCGGGGCCGCCCCGCTCTGGTAAGGAATGGGACTCCCCATAAGGGCCGGCCTGCGAGTGAGCGGTCCATAAAAAGCCAGTGCTTTTCGGATTCTGGGTGCGACCACTCCACCAGTACCCTCAGCTGGGCCGCTCTCCAGTAAGCCACCAGATCCGGAATCCCTAGTCCCCCCTCTTCCGGGCAGCGATACGTGAGTTCCTTGCGCATGCGGGCCCGTTGATCACGCCAGACAAAACGGTCAATGGCTTGTTGCAGGGAGTGAATAATCCCGGACGGAGGAACCAGCGGCAAAGAGTGAAATATGTATAGGATTTGAGGTAGAATCACCATTTTCACCGCCGCCACCGGGCCCAGCCAGGATAGAGTGTTCGGCCGCCATCTCCGGAGCGCCTCGCGGACTCGTCGGAGCAGCGCTGTATAGTTGAGCGACTTAGTGGCCGCGATGGTCGCGGCTATGTGCACCCCGAGATATGGAAGAGACTCACGGGCCCATTGGACTGGGTATGAACTCTGTAGGGTCTGCAGCGTGTCCGGGGTCAAGGAGAGAGCGAGCGCCTGGGATTTATTCACATTAATTTTGAACCCAGAGACGAAGGCGAATCTGTCCAGTTCCGCCATAAAGGCCGGAAAAGACTCCCGGGGCTGCTCCAGACTGGCCACGATGTCATCTGCGTATAGGCTAAGTTTGTTTTCTGTCTGCCCGAATCGGGCGCCCTTAATGGCCGGGTCATCTCTAACTCTTTGGGCCATCGGCTCCATATATAGAGCAAATAGGAGCGGGGACAGGGGGCAACCCTGCCGCGTCCCTCTACTGATGGGAAACGCTCACGAGGCGGTCCCGTTCACCCGCACCGTGGCGGTGGGGGCTGCATAGCTACAGAACACCCACTGGATGAAGCGGTCCGGAAGGCCAAAGTGCTTATTTATTTATTTATTTATTTATTTATTTATTTATCTTGAGTTTTATATAGCGCTGGCTAGACCCGTAGGTATCAGAGCGCTTTACATAAGGAACAGGGAGTTGCAAGTTACACATTTTACATAGGTTACACAATGAGGATAACAACAGCGGTATAATAAATTACACACAAAAATTACACATTAAGAACAGGTGGTAGGGAAATGAGAATACTCGAGGATGGCAAAACGGAGACGCTGGGTGAGGCAACGAAAAGCAGTGGGATTGCAGAGAAAGCAGCAGATAGTAGGAGACTTAAGCGCCGCTCGAAGATAGGGCCAGTGAACCCGGTCGAACGCCTTCTCCGCATCGACCGAGAAGACCATTCGTTCCGCCGGGAAGCGTTCCGAGCGGTCAATTAGATGCAGGAGACGCCTGGTATTGTCTGGGCATTGGTGATTGAGAACGAACCCGGATTGATCCGGGTCTATCAAGCCTGGAAGGTGGGAGGACAATCTCTGCGCTAATATTCCGGTAAAGATTTTAAAATCGACATTAAGGAGCGAAATAGGGCGGTAGGAGGCGCAGCATCTGCGATCCTTACCAGGTTTAGGGATGACCATGATTAAGGCCTCCAACATCGCGGAGGAAAGAGTCGCCCCCGAAGGTGCGCCAAGAGAATTAAAAAGGCGAGTCAAAAGCGGCGCGAGGACTGGGCAAAAAGTTTTATAAAACTGAGAGGAATAGCCATCCGGTCCCGGGGATTTGTGGGGCTTCAACCGGGAGATGGCTGCAATAACCTCCTTGGGTCTAATAGGGGCTTTCAGGGCTGCGGCCTGGTCCGGTCCCAATGTCGCTGTCCGAGCCCCTCAAGATACCGCTCCACCCCCCCGCTGGCAGGGATTGTCCCGCGTACAAGTCAGCATAGAAGGTGCCAAACGCTTCTGCAATGTCGGCGTCCTCGACAAGGCTCTTACTGTGGGGGTCTAGTATTTCAGTAACGCATGAAGATTGTCGCTGTGCCCGTAGCCTGTTGGCTAACAGCCTCCCGCACCTGTCCCCCCCCACATAAAAAGCGTGTTTCAGACGCAAAGCCGCAAACTCGGCCCTGTCACCATCCAACCCCTCTAGCTGAGCTCGGGCAGCCTTGAGCTGTCTCCAGACTCTGGGAGCCCCGGTCCTATGGTGTATGCGCTCCAGCTCGGTTACCTCTCCTATAAGGCGCTCCCTCTTCTCCCGTCTTATCCGATTGTCCGCTGCTGCGATACCCAGTAGCTCCCCTCGGACCACCACTTTCAAGGCCTCCCAGAGGGTCGTCATCTGGGTTGCTGGGGTATCATTGATAGCTAGGTATGTGGCCATACAGGATTCTATCTGTGAGATGACAGAGGGGCGCTGTAGCATGGTCTCTCGCAGACGCCAGAACCTACGCGCCGGTCGAGGCCCTGGGAGGTCCAATGTCACGTGAATCGCCGAATGGTCAGATAGTGGGCATGGGGTGATGTCCGTTGAGCATAAGCGTTAGGTGAGTGCCATAGAAGTAAGAATGTAATCTATCCACGCATATGATTTATGGGGGTGTGAATAGAATGTGTAGGCGCGCGTGTGAGGATTGTAGAGCCTCCAGGCATCTGTGAGTCCTACCTCCTGTAACAAGTGCCGTCCCGAGTCGGACAGCGTCCCTGACTGGCCCCATCACTGCGCTGACCTGTCTACAGAGTCATCAAATGCAAGATTAAAATCCCCCCCCAGGAGAGTAGACCTATCTGGGACCGAGGAGATCTCCTGTACCACTTCCCGTATGAACCTCTCCTGGCCCTCTTTAGGGACATATACAGATGAATGAATGAATGAGGATTTATAGAGCGCATGGTTACCCGGGAGCATCCCAGCGCTAGCGGGCGTTAAAAAGGAAAAACACAGAAGGGGTTATGGAAATAGCCAAGTTTTCAACTGTTTACGGAAGCTAAGGTAGTTCACTTCGCTTCGAAGATGAAGTGAGAGGGTATTCCACAACCTAGAGGCGTTGTATGAAAAAAGCCTACCTCCCTTTCTCGTTTTCTGGATTCTCGGAATTTTCGCCAAGTGAAGAGAGTTAGAGCGAAGGTGTCTAGGAGCTTTATACGGATAGATGAGATCCCTGATAATGGGAGGTCCTTCCCCTCTCAAAGATTTGTGGGCCACACAAAGAGCCTTAAAGTGTATCCTCTCCTGGACAGGAAGCCAATGCAAAGAGCGCAATGCAGGTTGCGCCGAGCATCGCCGGCTAGTGCCGGTAAGCAGTCTTGCTGCAAAATTCTGGACAATCTGAAGTCGCCCAATCACTGCCTTGGGAGCCCCCAGATAGAGAGCATTGCCAAAATCTATCCTAGAAAGGATCAGGGCTTGAATCACTAGTTTTTTTGCTGAGTGAGGCAACACAGACAAAATTTTACGAATCATCTTTAGCTGACCATAACAGGAGGCGACCGTCTTCCTAGCTTGGATTTTGAAAGACAGGTCTTGGTCCAGCCAGATACCAAGGCTTTTTAACTCTGATTTAAAAACCGGAACTGGACCCATACAAGATGGCCAGAGGGCATTCAGATTAACACTTTGAGAATTACCAAGCATCATAATTTCGGTTTTTGCACCGTTCAGTTTAAGATGAGACAGACTCATCCATTTTGCCACTTCCTCCAAACAAGCGTGGAGGTCAGTGGGTGACTTGTCAGCTTGATTCAATGCCACCACTAACTGTGTGTCATCAGCGTAAGACACAATATGGACTCCAAAGGGGGCAACCAAGTCCGCCAAAGGGGCCATATAAACGTTAAAAAGGGTTGGACTCAGGGAAGAGCCCTGAGGCACTCCACATATCAGGGGTAGAGGGTCCGAAGAGGTATCCTCTTCAAACACCTGGAAAGTCCTGCCTTCCAGAAAAGATTGGAGCCAAGCGAGAGCCGAACCTGACACTCCCGTGTTCCTGAGACGGTGAACCAAAATCTGATGGTTTACCGTGTCAAATGCGGCACTAAGATCAAGAAGAATAATAGCCAAAGAGCCTCCTGAGTCAAGAATCTTTCTTGATTCCTCCACTACCACCAACAGAGCAGTTTCAACTCCCTGGCGAGGGCGAAAACCTGTCTGGGAGGGGTGGAGCAAATCATGTGACTCGAGAAACGCAGAAAGGATGTTGTTAACATGTTTCTCTGTGATCTTGCTCACTCCAGGAAGGAGCGAGATGGGTCGATAGTTTGTAAGATCCTTCTGATCCAGATGAGGTTTTTCAATAGAGCTTTAACCATGGCTCTTTTCCATTCACAGGGGACCACACCTGAGATAAGAGAAGTGTTAATCACACTAAGAAGGTAGGGAGCAATAGTAGAGGCTACTAATTTCAAAGTGTTAAACGGCGCCGGATCAAGAGGCGATCCACTTTTAATAGAAGCTAAAATAGACAACAGAGAGTCCAGGGACAAGGGTTCTAAGGCCTCCAGACTGGGTGCAGATTTATCTCGAAGAGGGGTGTTGGCATTAGTGATGTATGCATTGTCCTTCACAGGAAGGGCTTTTAGGATGTTTTGCACTTTGGAGAAAAAGAACTGTGCAAGATCTTTGCACCGTTGTCCAGAAGAATCAGGAATTGGTGGAGGGTCGGACACTCTTAGCAAATTCTTGGCGATCTGGAAAATTTCTCTGTGAGAGTTAGCTGCGAGGAGAATCTTTTCCTCAAAATATGAGGCTTGGACTTTTTTGATCTCAACTTTATACATCCGAAGAGCAGTCTTGTATTCTAGTCTCTTATTGGCGAAAAATCTCTCCTCCAACTCCTCTCCAACCTTTTACATTGTTTTTTAAGGAGGCGTAATTCAGGTGAGAACCAACCTGATTTAAGGGTTCCTAGTTTTTTCTCTATCAGTTTTTTTGGGAGCACCAGGTTAAGGGTGACTTCAATCCATGAGGTAAAAAAATTGTACGCAGTAGCCGGATTAGTATAAGAGACGGGGACGGTCCTACTCAATTCTTGAGACCATTTCTCCACTGGAACCTTAGACCACTGCCGATTAAACGTTCGGGAGACCTGAGTGTGAGCCTCGGTAATAACAGGGGACCATAGAAAGGGGACAAGAAAATGATCCGACCATGGGAGGGGAATAGAGGATTTTCCTACAACGTCTTTCAAAGTGGAAAAAAAGGATCAAGAAGATGTCCTTTAAAATGTGTGGGTTGTGAGACCTTTTGTTGAAGTTGGTAGGACGCAAGGTCTTGAACCAGGTCCATAGCAGTTAGTGCATAGGGGTCATCAAAATGCAAATTGAGATCTCGCAAAAGCGTAAAATTAGCATTGATATTAGCTAGGTTACAAGTGGCTTCTAGCAGGGAATTACAAAATTGACCCAGCGCCCCGGGCAGCTGTAAACTGAAAGGAACCCACCGCGAAGGAGTAGGCCAATAGCCGGCCCTGTATCTCAACTTGCTTATCCCCAGGGCGACCCGGGAAGCTATGGGACACCAAGATCGCCACCCCTGCTTTCTTGTTAGCCTGTGAAGAGAAAAACTGGTGAGGGAACGCTCTAGAGCGCAGTCGGTGTGTATCTGCAGGCAGTAGGTGTGTCTCCTAAAGGAGACATAAGTGGGCCCCCGAGTTTTCCAGATAGGATAGGACTGCCCGCCGCTTAACAGGATTGTTAAGCCCCTTGACGTTCAAAGACAACATTTTAATACTGGACATATGGGGGGTGATCAGAGGAAATCATCCAAACCTGCCCATCTCCCATCCGTGCCTGCCCTGCAAAGGGGAAATGTGGAGCGCCAGAGAGCCACCAAGGTAGTGTGAGGAGGGAGAGAAGAAAGAACCCCGAAGGAAACATAGACAAACAAAGAACAACTTGTTGCGACAGTAAGAATTGGTCAATGTCCTGGGCGGTCAGCCTCTTGGGGGAATGTGAGATGGACTGTAGGAATCGCCCGCTGCCCCCGCCCTCCCCCGGACCCGAGTGAGCAAAATAGCGTAAGTCTCAGCGCCTCTCAAATTAGGATGCAAGGAGAACCCCACCACCTCATTCATTTGAAGCAGTGTCATCCGTCAGTGCGCTGAGCACCGCCCTGCGTTCGGCTGCCATGGTCTCTGGGTCAGGACCCGTCGGCGGGTAGGACCTCCCCACGCGCTGCCAACGGGCCCCTGATGCTCTCCTGGGTCTGGTCTTCTCTCTCTCCGGGGATGCAGTCGTTGCGTCCGGGATCTTCAGGAGTGCCGTTGCCTCCCGGAGGGATCGGATCTGGCGCAGCCTGCCCTCCCATTTGAAGATCAAACAGAACGGGTGCCCCCACGAGTAGGGGACCTCTTTGGCTCGGAGAAACTCCGTGACAGGCCGGAAATCTCACCGCTTCTGCAACGTAGAGGCCGCCAAGTCCTGGAACAGGAGGGGTCTACTGGTTTGATATTCAACTGGGTGCTTGGCTCGGGCTTCTCGCAGCATCCGCTCTTTGAGCTGGTAATCGTGGACGCATGTGAGAATGTCTGGGGGCGGGGCGTTCGGCGGCCGCCGGGGCCCAACCCGATGTGTCCGGTCCAATTTAATGCGTTGGTCGAGAGGGCCTCCAAGGATGCAACGGAACAGTCCCACCACAAAGCCCTCGATGTCATCTCCCTCCAGGCCCTGCGGAACCGCGCGGATTCTAATGTTGTTTCTCCGGGAGTGGTTCTCCAGGTCCTCCGCATGAACCTGGAGGTCTATATGCTGTTCCTGAAGACGGATAACTTCTTGTTGAAGATGGTGCACCTCTTCGTCCCGGGCCGTCGTTTGTGTCTCAAGTTCATCCACTCGCTCTCCCACCGAGTCGATGTCCCGGCGCAGTTCCCGCAAGTCCGCCGCCAGTTCCTTTTTCATGGTGTGGAATTCCCCAGTAAGGGTAGCAAAGAGGGACTCAAGGATGCCTCTAGTGACTGGGCCGTCCGCGTTGCCACTTTCCCGTGGGGTAGGTGAGCTCCCCCTGGCTTGGGTTGACTCGGATCTGCCTGCCGCTGATCGGAGTAGAAGCTCCTTGACGGATCGCTCCTTCCTTTGCTTGGCCGCCGCCGCCATCGCGCCTCGCGAGGAGCGGCCTCTGGCACGTTTGCAGGCCCGCTTCCGTTCGTTGCCGCGTCGTCCGCCTGGGGGCTCTCACCGCCTCCTCCGCCTCGTGGTTCCCGGGGCCGTACATACGGCTCTCAGCCCCACCCGGCTCCGCGGGCGGTGGGGAGCACACGCAGCTCCCAGCCCGGTCAAGTATGTCTCTCCAGGCCCTCCGGCTCTTCCAGGGCGCTTCGTTCCACCGCACGTGGGCCCCAGAGCGCACCTTCAGACTCCGGCAGCCGCAGCTCCCCACCACCGGGTCAACATGAGGTATCCTGTCCGCCAATCGCTCGCACCTCCCTCTAGCTCTGCAGAGCGCCGTCAGTCCCCTCACAGCACCACGGGCCAGTCAGTTCCAGAGGCCGAAAGCCCAATCTCACGGCACACGGCTACCGCCAGTACACTAGCGCAATGTGGGTCACTCTCTTCCTGGCCACACAACCATCAGGCCACCGCCATGTCAAGCGCCTCTCCTTTCGACATGGCACAGCCTCACCCCAGGCCTGTCCGCTCCCTGCCGCTTCTCACCTCCAGAGTGCTGTGGCCGCCAGACTCCGGCCCCCGTGTAGACCTCCGCCACTTCACACCAGCCTCAGTTGCGGCTCCACGAGTGCCGGTGTCACCACTGGCACCCCACTCTTCCCGTGTGGCGCTGGGGTCTCTAGGTTCACTGGTATCCCCTCTGCTTGGGCTCAGGGCTCGTTTCTCTCCGCTGGCGTGGGGTTAACGAGGCTCCCGAGCGGCCGCTCTCTGACCGCCAAACTCCGTCTCGGGCGCCAGTGGTGTGACACACTCCGGTCGCGTTGCAGCCGCCTCTCAGTCCACCCGGTCCGGCTCACAGCCCCCCCGTTCTCAGGGGCCCGCCTCTGTTCTCACGCTGCCGGGGGCGCTCGGACGTTTATTCAAGGGCGCCAGGGCCCCTCCACCACCTCCTTCTCCACAGCCGCGTCTCTCCGCTCAGCCGTGCACTGCGGCAGCGGCCCCGGGCAGCTCACCTCCGGCCACCACCAGTCTCGGTCTGCCGGCTCATCGACCACCTGGTATGGGGGCACCGCACAGCTCCAGGCTCCGGGGCCCGCTCCTGGAGGCAGGCGGATCAGCCGCCGACCTCTGTTGCACTGCCAGTGTCTTGTCGCCAGCCCCGCCTCCCTCACTACGCAAGGGCTGGTGCTGCAGGCCCGCCACGCAGGCGGCCCGTCGCGGCTCCGGTGCCAGCGTCACAGCCGTTGGCGAATCGCCTCCGCTTCCCCGGCTACCGGACCTCTCCCACCGACATGGAGGTCGCGGAGGGGGTGATTCCTGCGGCGCTGGCAATGCTAGGGGTCTCGGGCCCGGGATCCAGGCAGGAGCGACGGGTAGGCATGTCCTACACGGTCGCCATCTTGGCCACGCCCCCGTAATGGCTCTTTTTTAAGTGAGTTCGAAGTACTGACCTCCAGTGCTTGGAATACCTCCCCCAAAAGGTTTGGACCCCGTGACAAAACAATGCCAAATGTGCAAACCCAGCCCCATCCTCTCCATCCTCTCCACATTGTGCAACTCCGACGCCTCGGGGTGTCCTGAGTTGTGGCAAGGACAGCTGGAGAAGATCCGGCTAAAGCGGACTCGTGAACACAAAATGGCGGACCCGACGCACTGATGGGGAACACTCGGCCGCGGCCCGGTCCCCAGAGGTGTGGCAGCATCGGTTCCCTGACTCCGGGCCGGACACCCCCTGCCTGCGCGACCTCAATTTGGCAACCACTGATAGCAGGAGGCAGCTGGGGCCCGTGACCATGCTCATTAGCGGCTGAATTGATGCAAGAGAAGGAGGCACCACACCACTAACAAAGAGAAGGCAAGTGCGCTCAGAGGGCTGCGTGGGGGTGTTCCGGCAGGCCTGTCGCCTTGACCAAATATCAACCACTGGGAGGGACACCCGGGGGACCCCACGCCGACGAAGTTCCTGATGTCTGGTGCCTGGCCTTAACATGGCCGCCAGCTCTGTGTCAGACACACCACTAAAGGACCACCGGCAGCGTCTCGTGGAGGACCAGGTGGGCCCCCATACAGGCAAGGCGCAATCGGGGAGGTTCTGGAATTCTGCAGCACCGAGGGGGATAGCAAGGGCGCTGGACAATACAGTGGACAGGTCGTGTGACAGTGGGGTCGGAGATCGGAGGGGACCCCCTACACGAGAAGAAAGGCGGCCTGGGGCCCACCTGCGACCACAGTCACTCGGCTTTCGTTCTGAGAAACAGGAGATGTGGTCAGGTGCTGACCAGGAAGAGGCCCCCCTTATGCCACCCAAAAAGACCCCCAACAACAAGGTCTCTAATTACTTTGCGACCACGGGCACCGCAGCAGCAGGCGAGGAGGCGACGTCTTCATCAGGGACCATGGCGCTAACTAGAGAGGATCTCCTGTCCTCCCTGCGGGAATTCAAAAAGGAACTAAGGGCAGACATCAAGGCTGATATGGACGCTTCCTTTGAGTCTTTTCGTGCCGAAATGAGAGAGAAAATGGTGTCCCTGCAGGCAGATGTGGACTCAGTGGGCACTAGAACCCTGGACCTCGAAGCAAAATACCAGGAGCTGGCTACCGTCTCACGCCCTTGGAAGAAAGCTCGGCGGACCTGAGTGGTCAACTGCGGGCCTCCCTGCTTAAGTGCGAAGACTTAGAAAATCGCTCTTGACGCGACAACATCCGAGCGAGAGGACTAGAGGAAGATTGTGAGGGCTCAGACTTGGAGGCGTTCATGGTGGGCCTGTTCTCCTCGGTGCTGGGGGAAGAGGGGCCCGAGGTTCGGCTGGAGAGAGTCCACAGAGTTGATCCGCGCCTGTTGGGAGAGAATTGAAGGCCCGTGATGTGCTGGCGAAGTTTAGCTCATTTAAAATCAAGGAAATGGTCCTCCGAAAAGCAAGAGCCACCGATAAGGTTACCTTCCAAAATGTCACGTGTGCACTCTATCAAGACGTGGCACAGGCCACACTCCTGCGGCGCCAACAGTTCCGTCCTGTAACCGACTTCCTGAGAGAAAAAAAGACCCGATATCGATGGACATACCCCTTTAGCATCACCTTTCAAAGGGACAACAAATATCATCATTGCACGGAGCTCAGAGAAGCTGCGGATTTGCTGGGGATCGAGATCTCCACCTCCCACGACAAGACCCCTCCTCAAGATACTGAAGGTGAACGGCGGCGCAGGCGACAAGGCGGGGACCTGTGGCGGACAACGGGCTCAGGGGGTAAAAAAACCATGGGGTGAAGCTACGGCCTGGGATACCCTCTATTGCACCACACGAGGCCTTTAGGAGACGGAGAAACCCCGAACTGTTACGTGGACATTAAGAGTCCGGGATGGAGCTAACAGAGAGCATTTTCTTGACTGAGATAAGTTCGCGTCAGGCCTCTTCCCTTGGGGACGGCCTGATGATGCTATGGAGAGACGGATGGAGCGGAGGACTTGCAAGCCACGTCCCAATGGAGGGCCCAGGTGTCTAGTCGCTACACGAAAGCTTTGGACTCAGAGCTAGTCAACAGGGCCACAGGGGAGTTCGAGGCCTGCTGAGAGAGACTGTGGGAACTGATCTATCTCCGCTGCGGTAAGGGGTTTCCTACTGGAGGGTGGTGGAGGCGGAGGACTTGCATCTTTCTGGTAACCTGCGGTTCAGCCGAGACTCTCTAATATGCGTATTTGCTGCAGGATTCTTCAGCCAATTGTTAATCTGTTAATTTGCTGTATTTTGTCACAAAGCATATGCCTTGAATTTTGCTACTTTTGGGGCTGGGGGAACGGAAATGGTAACGTTCCTTGAGTGCATCTTGGATAGGGGATTCCCCTCTGGGAGGGGGATTCGCCACACTTGTTTTTACTGTTTGTTCTGGTTAGTTAATTTAGTTCGATGTCATGGTGCTTTTTTTATATTGTGTGTGGGCTGAAGGGGGAGGAGGAGGGGGGCTAAGGAGCGCCACTTGGGCGTAGACTTTCGCAGGGAGGGTACATTACCAACCAGATAACAATGGCGGTCAGGACTATAACCTGGAACGCCCGGGGCTTGAATTCCCCTAACAAGCGCCAACGCTTCTGGAAATACCTGCTCGATCACAATGTCCAAGTGGCGGCTCTTCAGGAGACGCACCTTAAAAAATCCGAGGAACACCGATTACACCATAAAGCTTATCCCCTTATATTTAGATCTTCACACTCCTCAAAGCAAAACGGGGTGGCACTGATTTTTCACACTGGGGTCCCGTTCCAAGCACAGGACACCAAAATGGACAAACATGGGAGGTTCATTATGGTACGGGGGGACCTTAGCGGTTGACAATGCACATTTGCAGTCATTTATGAGCCAAATACGGGCCAGCAGGATTTTATTCTCTCCTTCCTTATGGCTTTGGAGAATTTTGCGCATGGGGATATACTACTATTGGGAGACTTTAATCTTGTTTGGGATCAGGGGATGGACTCGACACACTCACAGAGAGCACCAGGGGGGGTTTTCGGTTCGGCACTCAAGTCACAGCTCCAGCTCTTGGGATTGGTAGACGTGTGGAGAGATGCCAACCCCACGGTCCGTGATTATTCCTTTTTCTCCCACTCTCACAGGACCTACTCCTGCATTGACCACATTTTCATGAGCCAATCCCTTCTCCCCTCAATACTGCAAACACACTTCCACCCGATTTTCCTGTCAGACCACCCCCCCCTAGAGATGACGCTCACTTGGCCGAACCCGCGTCCAAAGCATGCACGCTGGTATTTCCCCAACTTCCTTTGCAGGGATAGACTTCTCCGTGATGACCTCAGGAAAACTATTAAGGAATACCTTGAACGGAACGACCCGGAGGCTACATCCCATGCAATCACCTGGGGCGCCCTCAAAGCAGTAGTCCGAGGTAAATGCATCGAATTGGCCACTACCTTGAGATCACAGCAATGCGCGGAGCGCCTCAAGTTAGAACGGGAGTTAGTGGCCGCAGAGCAGGCCCATAAGGCCAGACCCTCGAACGCGGTATTGCGGAAAGTCACGGCCCTTAAGGGGAAACTTCAGGCTATTTATCCTAATAGAGCGGAAAAAAACATCCTACGCCTACGGACCAGGGGATATGAGGGAGGGAACAAAGTAGGGTCTCTACTAGCTCGACAACTACGGGCTAAACAGGAAAAGGAATATATTAAACTCATTGTAGATGGGGAGGGCATCTCTCATAAAACAGAGGAGGGGAAGGCGCAGGCCTTTGAGGAATACTACCGAAATCTATACACCTCGGAAACCCCAAGTTCGCAGGACCAAATGGGGTACTTAGATTCTTTGGACCTCCCTCAAGTCGCGGATAGTTCCAATGAAAACCTGGCGAAACCCATAACCACTGACGAAGTGCAGAAAGCGATTGACTCACTTAAACTTCAGAAAGCGCCAGGGCCGGACAGTTTTTCTGCACATTTCTATCGCACCTTCGCGCCGGAGCTGGTTCCCTTCTTAACTCTTCTATTTAATGTCATTGCCTCTACGCAGCGAGTCACCCCCTCCATGGGTGAGGCGATTGTGGCAGTGCTCCCTAAGCCAGGTAAGGACCCCGCAGCCTGCTCTTCTTACCGCCCGATAGCTCTGCTGAACCTAGATGCTAAGATTTACTCCAAAATACCGGCCACCCGTCTCGAATCAATACTTCCCGGTCTCATAGACCCGGACCAATCGGGATTCATTAAGGGTCGCCAGACCCATGATAACCTGCGTCGCATCATCCACTTAATTGAAAAGGCTCAGAAGAAAAACATTCCAGCGGCGCTTCTCTCGCTAGATGAGGAGAAAGCATTTGACCTCGTGGAATGGTCCTTTTTGTTTAGAGTGCTTCAGCGCTTTGGCTTCAACGAGACTTTTATTGGGATGATTCGCGCCAACTATCACTCTCCTAACTCCCGGGTCCTGGTCAATGGAGTTGCTTCCCGTCCTTTTGGACTGGCTCGCGGGATGAGGCAGGGTTGCCCTTTATCCCCTCTTCTTTTCGCCTTGAGCATAGAACCCCTGGCTCACAGGATCTGCGGAAACCCGACCATTCGGGGGAATCGCTTCGGCACAGACGATCATAAGATTTCGCTTTTCGCCGATGACGTGCTCCTCCTAGTCACAGAACCTCTAATCTCTCTACCGGCTATTCAAGAAGAACTTGCGCTGTTCGAGCAGGTTGCGGGATTTAAGATTAACCTGGCTAAATCCTTCTTATTGAATCTAACCCTTCCTAAAGAAGAGTGGCGGCGGGTGGAGGCTGTGTCCCCTTTTTGCTGCACCACTAAAGAGATCACCTATCTAGGAGTCAAGCTCACCCCCGTATACTTGATCTTTATAAAGCTAATTCCCCCACCCTTCTCCGTCAATTGAAAACTAATCTAGGGAAGTGGAGTGTGGCCTATATCACCTGGCTGGGCAGGATTAATGCCATCAAAATGAATGTTCTCCCGCGCTTGCTTTACCTCTATTCCGGTGGAGGGAGGTCTCTTTAGGGAATTGCGACACATGATTACCAAATTTATATGGCAGGGGAAGAGGGCGCGCCTGCCCTATGGCCTGCTCACGAGACCGCGTAAGGAGGGTGGCCTGGCGTTACCGGACTTTCAAGCATATTACCGAGCGGCTCAATTACGGGTGATCACGGAGTGGTCGCTGCGAGCCTCGGAGAAGCATTGGCTTCACATAGACAGACAAATAACGGGGCGCCCCATCTGGGATCTTCTATGGAAGCCAAAGCAGGACAGACCACTCAATGCTTACATTAGTACACCCACTTCCACCACCTTGAGGGTTTGGGACGTCCTCACTAAGAAGCTCCAACTTACGACCTTCCCTTCCCCCTACACACCTATACACTTTAATGCTGCGTTCCCCCCTGCACTACTAGAGGGCCCCTTTGAGGCTTGGAGGGTGCCATATGATCTCTCATCTATTTGACAATGGGGAGTTTCTCACATTTCAAGCATGCAAAGCACAATTCGCACTGACTGCTAAAGAAGAAAATCACTATTTGCAGCTGAAACATTGGGTACAGCAGCCCCTGGTGTGGCTGGCCGCCACCAGGGCCTTACTCCCCATTGAGAAATTTGCTCAGTCTGGGTCCACCTCCAAGGGATGTATCTCCTTTTTATATGCCCTGTTACAAGCCCTATGCCCCAGACCGACCCCGCGTTTTAAACGCTTCTGGGATGGCCTATTGGATACTCCCTTGGAAGATAAGCAATGGGAACATGTCAGTAGGGACATAGTAAAATACAATCGCTCCATTTTCTTAAGGGAGGCACATTATAAGATCATGTATGACTGGTACTTATACCCTCAAAAACTCCATAAGATTTTCCCCACCGCGTCGGACAGATGCTGTAGGGGCTGTGGTCTATTAGGCGACTTTAGACACACCTGGTGGGATTGCCCTTCCATACTTCCTTTCTGGAAAGAAATTCTGTCCTAAATCAAACTTATCTTGGGCTATCCTATCCCCAGCTCTCTGGAACATACGTTACTGGGAATTCGAGATCCTTCCTTGAATCGCCAAACACAGAGTGATAGGTCAGTAATGTGGTTATGTCTGGGGCAGCCAAAATGGCCGTTGCTGCTCGTGGAAGAAACAAGAGGCACCATCTCCAGTGTGCTTAATTTGTAAAATATGAAGTCCAGGTGCTCAAATGTTTTTCGGAGGCCACACCCACTTTTCCTGGCTCCACCCACTTCCTCCACTGGCTCCACCCACTCCTATATTGGCTCGAGCTACATCCCCAACTGGTACTGCTGAAAGTCAGATGTAATGCTTGATCTGAATTTCAGCAAGGGAGCCTTCCTCCAAGTAAGATTTTGATAGGAGGTTCCCTTGCCCTGTAAAGATTTTGAAAAGAGTAAATCAAAAGTGCATTTAAAGCTCAATTTTGGAATAAAATCGCTAAAATGACTTATGCATTGAATAGGGACATGTGAAATATTCCAGTGCTCTATGTGCCAATTTCGGGAAAGGACAATACTGGGTTATGCCATTTTTAAGAGAGTCTAATTGTGTGTCATGAGTTCAAAGATACAACTTTTACATATCACTGAAGTCAGAGGATTTTGAAAAATCCAAACATCACATCTAAGAACAAGAACAACCCATATATGGCCAAAAGGCATGTCCACAATGCAAGGATCACAATGGAAGGACCGCCAGACACAATTTATTTAACAAGTACTTTACATAAAACATCTTGGTCTGTGATGTTTGTTGAGTTGGCTGAATAAAGCAGAGACACGCAAACAAAGACACACACAAGGACAACTGTACATATGCATGCACATGCGCATACACAGATATATTACATTTGTGGATGGTACAGGACGCACGCAGAGTGCAAAAACATAGCAATACAAAGGTGTTGCACATAGTCAGTGGCAAAGACTGAGGACAGAAATGAAAATGAACCAGAGCAACTAAGACTTACATAGAATCAAAATATGTGCCCTTCACATACAAACACACAAAAACCTAAAACATTCCATACTGAGCATTACCCGTCCTCCACCCTCGCTGTCCCAAATACACACACACAAACACACTCTATGCTAAAGGCAGAGAGAACAAATTAGACATTAACATATGTAGAATATGCCAACACCCGTGTGGAGTACAATAGCAAAACACTGTACTTTGCTGACGAGAGTGCAGTGTCTCCCGCCTTTTGCTAGATAGTGCTAATAGAGGCTCAGCACTTATTCCCTGAATTCTCTCTAATACCATCTATCTACATAATCATGGTGGGTGGGTGGATGTAGGTTGTAAGATTGATGATTGAGTAAAAATGGAAGAATTGATTTAAATGGAACTCCATGGTTCAATCTCTGGCAATGTAAAGGTTCCATGCTGCTGAAGATGAGACAGTGCCCAGACATCTACTCCATCCCCACACATTAGTCCACCAGTTCCCTTTCACCGCAACAGAATCAAGACATCATCTTTGTGAGTGTGTGGGTTGGCTAAAGATAGCCTTTTGTAACAATAGTAATGCTGGCACTCCATCATTTCCATGTCAAAATACTATCTGACTTTAATAGAATCCTTTCATTCCTCTGACAAGAGGGAAGGAAGTTAGCAGCAGTCAGTTGCTGTTAAAGAAATAACTGCTTGCTACACTGGTGCTCTGCATTCCTGCCAGTGTAAGTAGTTGCTTAAATTGGGCAATAACTGGGCCAGTGATGCATGTGGCCGACACTGTAGTACTTAAATGTGCTTGTGGACACTTTCTAATGAGAGCTGTTCGAGTTGCCACACATCTTCTTATCTATGCTGTGGAACGCAACCACATGACTTGCATTGCAAGCAGGGACATCCAGCCATAAATTTGTCTTTGTTGAATTGACATCTCTCATATAAACCTGAGGCACTGCTGGCAATGTGTGTTTGCAGGAAAGAGCGCAAAAGAGAGAGCGAGAGAGACAAAGGCTTGTTTTCAGTTGCCCTTCTATTGCTCTTCTGCGTCCTTACATGGGCTTCATAGGAGGGCATGGCCCAAATGCTGCCTGGATTAGATAGTCATGCTTATTTGTTATCCTCTCATGTTGAGTGAGTTGAGTGTGGCCCAAAATTTGCCACATCGAAGATGTTGCACACTTGCTACAGTGTGAATGCTAGTGTGTGCCCTCACCTGTTTCTCTACAATCACAGCAGTGCTCACTGATCTCCTATGCAAGTTTCAGTACTAATGGTCACAAGCAAAGAAGGGGCAAGCGCTAATAGCTGATTACCTGTTTACGCACTATGGCATGAGCTTCGAATGCGCAGCTATAACATACATGATGATTACTGCCCCTGAGGCACAAAGACCCGTTTTTCTTTTATACTCTAAACTTAACTGCATCATGCATGACTGTTATCAGGTGATGCTTTCTACAAACTACATGAAACCAGTGCTAAATTTGAGGCAGTGGTTTCCGATGCTCAGCAATAGCACTTAATTCTCAACACAGACACTAATGGCAGTCCACCACATAGCAGAGCTGTCTGTCTAATTTTGAGAAAAGCACAGCGACAGTGTTTAATATGTCAATATACATTAAAAATGAATACCTGCCGCCCACACCATCCTTATTGCTTTGGATGGCCAGCAATAGTCTGAATTGTCACGCTTGTAGGAGTAAGATGGTAAGTATTTGTGTTGGTGCTATCATTGGCAGAGCTGACACGAGCAATGGGTGGTGCAGGCTGCAGTGGCCTCCTGAGATGGGCATTGGCGCTTACATTTTGTTTTCAAACTAAGCACCGCATGAAACATATTTTCCTGAAATATAAAAGAGGATCCCATTTGTCATTCTTATGGCATAACATAACGTTGACCTGGAATCTTTAATCAGGGTGCTTTAGTGCAAAAAGAAAGTTTCTTTAAACAAGTGTTCTTTTCTGCAGTTTTAGGTGACCTGTGATTAGTTTGAGTGGAACTATCTTAGCATCCAACCAGCTAGAATAATCCTGTATATCTTAGATTGGCTTCATATCATCATATTAGACTGACAAAAAAAGACAAGGGTTGTGACACAATGGTGGTATAGTCTGATACCGGGCCAACTTTTTTCTGTTCTCCAGATACAAGCTATTAAGAGAACAAATAATAAATAACATGTTTTGCAGGCTCACGTTCGACACCTTGGCTGATTTAATGATTGTGAATGATACCCTAATGCAGAAATCAGTTTTAGGGTTTTATATCATATTACACAACATTGGTTTTGGATAGAGCATTCATCACCAACGCCTTATGGTTTTGTTAGAAGTGCATGCCAGTTTTTTATTGCTTTCCCATAACAATGAGACTGTTGTCTGATGGTTGGTGCTTTCCCAATGACAGGCACGACCCAAGTTTTGTAACCTTCCACTTACCTGCATGTTGTTGTGTTCCTGTACTTAGTATGTATATAGTTTGTTTTTGTTAAATGGTTGTGGTTTTTTTTCTCATGCGCTGTTTATGCAGGGTGTATTTTGTGTGACTTTTAAGCAAACTCTGTAAGTGTTGTTAGTTTCTGTGTGCATGCTACTGTCTTGTTGTCCAAGTGTGTCTAACTTTTGAGGTGAAAATTGCTGTCAGCTGTGTTGGGTCCTCCCAATAATAGTCTCAAATGGGCAGAGAGCAGGCCCTCCAAAGTGGGGTTGTAGACTGAGGAACTAGAGAATGTGACTAAATGTAATATGCATAGTTTACATTATTTCTCTTTCTCTCTCTCTCTCTATATATATATATATATATATTATATATATATATATATATATATATATATATATATATGTTAAAAATATGTGTAATGTAAAATCTTATCTCTTTGTAGTCAGATTTTAACCAGACCTCCTGCAGCACCATACGTTTGTAACGATTCTGCAGACATAAAAATGTTTAATACAAAGTGACACTGCATCTTGCAGTTAGATTCATGATACATCAACTACTTAACATAAAATCTCCTTGACATTATCTATTCTGTACATATATATGTATAAACACAATTCCGCCCCTTTCATTCGATCCCACGAGGGCCACTAGTGTGTGACATATGTAAGGAATACAGAAATAAAAATGAAATCCATATTGTTTAATATAATTTTATAAATTAGATATTGATTGGCTGAGGGGGCACTGTATATGAACAATATGTGTAACATTAGATTCATTTTTCTCTCAAGTCACTTGTTATGCTTATGGGGCATTAACTCACTGGGGTTGGAACTTGGAAGTCAGTTACTGACTTCATTCATCCCTTGCTACACAAAGTGCACATCAACAACTTTTGCGCGCCTCCAGGATCCACAGCACCGCAGATATAAAGTATATGAAGGTCACCACACTCTGCTAACTCTTCTGCACAGAGCGGGGCCCCGGTGCCTCGGGACATTCAGCAAACACAGACAAGCGTGGAAAGAGCCGCAGCAGGGAGAAAACATCACTGAAGCTGAATGTGCACAAGCAAGGCTAGCGATGTTATAATGGCAATGGAAATCAAGTTAAACTAACGCAGGATGCAGCCAAACATCACCTGCAAACTAAGTAAAGAGGCCATGCAGCAAACAGATGCAGTGGCCCAACTGGTCTGTACCCCACAACAGGAATCACCACTGCATGGACAAACAACCTGAGCCACGAGGCTTGATGACGTAGGATAGAAATATCCAGATTCCGAAAGAGATTAAATGCACGGAAAAACAGCATTTCATTTAAATTGAGTCAAGTAAAAGTAAATCACAGACAGAAAGGGGTTAAAGGCCAAGACCCTGATGCCCTTCCAGCCTCCTAACCTGACCTGACTAGTGCTCCTGCACACAGTGCCCTGCCAGGCGCCAGTGGCATGAGTGCTCGGGCCTCAGACTCTGTTCATACCAAGTCTGTTTTACTGCCCCACGGTGACCGTCACCACGCTCAAGAAAAATCAGCATTGGTTTGATACTTACTGGTTTACTGGTGGCACTGCCTTTATGAAGGGGCCTGCTGCTGCTTCGAATGATAGTGCCCGCCTCAACGTCGTGCTTTACTGGCGGTGACGCATGCGATGCGTGTGTGCCGGACGTGAAATGTAATTTTAAAAAAAGGTTACGCAGGCTGCCGCAGCCCCTACCCCCCACAGAACCAAATACAGCCCAATCAGTGGCCCGCCCACCGGCAACACGGAACTGAAGGCAAATTTGCATGCATATGGATTTATTATCGGCTTTCTCAGCACAGCAACACTCTTATTCACCAGGAGACTAGGGAGACTGTAGCAGAGTTTAAATAACACCGCAGTGAGTGAGCAATTATATTTACTTTGACATGTATGATATGACGTGCAGATAGTGAGTGCAGTCCTGATGTTGATGGCAGTGGCAGTGTAGACCCGGCCCTGGTAAATAAGTGCCGGTGCTAAGCACCGGAAAGCACCGGCACAAATTAAGCACTCATCTCTAACCCAATGGCATGCGAGATTGCGGAGGGCGTTGGCGATGGAGCGCATGGCCGACATAGTGGACACTGCCAGAAAAGGCTTCGACTATATTTGGTCCCTGCTGGTGAGCTACCTTTCGGAGGGGCTTCCATTGACGGCCTGCGCCCCACGGCTTCGGGCCCTCAACCTGTTCCACATTTAAACACTCCATACTTATGGGGACACCGCGCAGTCCAAGAGACACCTGTGTGGAGGCCCCAGTGACCCCTCCCCAATGATCATCTTTTTTTTTCATTATGCACCATGACATCATAGTTTTTATTTTTTTGTTCTTCTTTTGATATGCTTGAGTTTTCTTCTCAGATCCCTCTCTTGGGAGGGTAGAGTGATGCTCCTAGCCGGCAGACGGATTGCAACATGTTATGAACGTGCTGTTTTTTCTTACAGTTGATTTGCCACAGACCTTGTGAAGAAGCTGTAACCTACATCTGAGATCTGTAACTCTGGGCTGATTTGTTGACCGATGTTACATATGTAATGCTTTCTGTCTCACTCTCAAAGAAAATTCTAATAAACAGTGTTTGAAATAAAATGAATACGTCTGTGTATGCTATTAAACAAAACCAAGTTTATGACCGGACAGCATTGTTGCCATTGTTAATCTGTGATGTTAATGCCCAGATCATATTGCCAATCTAGCCTAGTTTTCATTAGGCCAGGCCTACTTGCCTCTTGTGTACATGCATATATTGTAGCTACTATGTGTATGGGGTATATGTATGGGGGTGGGAGATTATAAGAGAGAGGATAGAGGCCGTAACTCCAAAGGCTCCGGTAAATCTTCTTCCAGAAGTTTAGGCATAGCTTATCTAGTTCTCTTAATAATGGAACTGTGTTGATGCAGTGAGTGTAGATCAGGGCCACAGACCTAGTCCCAACTACACATTACTCCGTTTGAAAAAGAATTTCTCATAGTATGAATACCCAGGGTTCCCAGTGCTTGTGCCGCTTCTTTCTCCTAACCCACAAGAAACCATAGACACCAGGGCAATGGAGTGTAAGGTGAGTACAGCTGGGCACCCGCTTGGCGCTCCAGGAGATTCGTCCGGGAGTAACTTGTGACATTCAAGGAATCAAACACATGATAACGACGCACAGGTTTGTGAAAGAGCACCTGTGGTAGAGATAAGGGAGCTGCTGTTGCTTGCTCCAGCCATAAGTAAGGAATATCTCTCGGTCGATGTATCCAGTAATGCGCAAAACTACATTGTGCCGCCCGAAGTAGATTTCCAAATCAGGAGCATTTAGCCCATGCATATCATACAGCAATGTAAGAGTCTCCCAACGCACCCGAGGCTGTCTGCCAGCCCAGGCCAGCCAAATCATGTGTGCCCTCAGAGTGACCGAAAGTGAACAAGGTAGTAAAAGTGGGATATTCGTAAATAGGAACAAAAAGCAGGAGAGTACCACCACTTCATAATAGCCACCCGACGAGCAAGTGACAACAGCAATTAAATCCATCGATCTAGTGTTTCTGTTCATTTTTGTATCACCTTGCCATAGTTCTCTAAAAGCACCACTTCCGGAACAGTGTGCACCTGAATCCCCACGGATCGTACTGATTCCGTAGTCTGTTGGCACTGTGACTGTTACTGCAGTGAGTTGAAGGATTATGGATTTGTCCTAATTTATACACAGCCCGAATGTCCCCTAAAGAGCACCACTTAACGCAACACAGCCATTAGATTGGATTCCGGGTTGCGGATATACAGCACCGTATCATCAGGATACGCTGATATAATTAAACTATAGTTAGGAAACTGAAGGCCACAATGTGCATGATATTCTCGTATTGTGCAGGCTAACGGCTCCGTCACCAATGCGTACAACAATGGGGACAGAGGACACCCCTGCCGAGTGCCCCAGCTGATATCTATGGGTGCCGAAATCGTGCCATTAATCCTAATTTGGGTAGTTGGCCGTGCATATAGTACTATGAGTTGTAAAAATACATCACCCACCCCAATTCGTCGCTATACTGCCCTCATAAAGCTCCATTCTATGGAGTCAAATGCTTTTTCAGCATCCATGAAAAGTGCAATAGCTCACACCTCTGGTTCTAGCTGTTGCACTGCCCCAAGAAAGGTTCTAAGGTTGGTAGCGAGGGCACGACCCAGAATAAACCCAGACTGTTCAGGCCCAACCAACACTGGGAGCATCGGCGCTAAACGATTTGCGAGTATTTTGGCTTACAGTTTGTTATCTACGTTCAAGAGGGATAATAGTCTACATGACAAACAGACATTCGGTGGTTTCCACGGTTTCAGAAGAGTGACCAGGTGGGCCTTCCTCATAGTGGAGGTCATCTGGAACTCCGCTGCCATTTCCTGAAAAAGTGTTGCCAAATGGGGAATCAAGAAGTCCTGATAGGCCTTATAAAATGTCATAGTGAGCCCGTATGGCTTCCTGATGGTATCGCCTTCAGTGCAGCCCGAATCTCCCCAGGCTGTAGTGGCACCATCAGCCTCTCTCTTTGTTCATTGCTATATGTGCCAGATAATCTGCAGAAGAACCCTCGTCTTCCACTGGTCATGCTTTGCATAAATCAGTATACCTCCGAAAGCTGTCTGCTATATCCTCTGTGGTGAACACTGGTTGTCCCTGCTCATCTAATACCTCCAGAATCGCATCCTTATCCCGGCGAGGTCGCATCAGAGCAGCTAAAGTGGCCCCAGGGCATTCACCCTCCCCATACAACTTAGCCACTGCATACTTTCCCAAATGCTGAACTTCACTCTGTGCCATCTCATGATATTCATCAATTTTAGCCTTAATAGTAGCTAAAAGAGATCTTTCCCCAGCCTCCCTATGTTGTCTTTCCAATTCCGCTAGCTCTAGCTCCAGTTGTGTCAGTCGAATACTGATAGATCAAAGGACTCCAGCATGTTTAGACAAAGTAATCCCTCTCATATAAACTTTGAAAGCTTCCATACTGTAGCAAATTTATCGACTGACCCAACATTGATGCGCAAAAATTCTTCTATAGCTTGTGATAGTTTGCCTCTAAATACTGTGTCTAATAATGAATATTGAGAAAAACGGCATGTAAAGGGGACTTGTTGCAGGGCTGGAAGTTCCATTTCCACAACCACAGGGGAGTAGTCCGAATGTGTGTGGGGAAGGGGTCCACAATGAGGAACCCAAGGGACCAGCTCCCGAGACGGTAACCAGAAGTCAATTTGTGTGTGGATATCGTGAGCAGTAGAATAGTGAATGTGCCCAGGGTCACCTGGGAATGGTGGCGCCACTCGTCTAGGAGCACATTCTGAGCCACTATATCCAGTATATCGTGTGCCGTTGCTGACTGACATCGCAGCGGGCCTCTAGAGCGATTCAGTGCTGGGCTGAGCATGCAACTGAAATCGCCACACCATAACTAAGGTATACCTGCACACTGGGCCAATCGCGCATTTAAAGTGTAATAGAACTGAGGATCATCATAATTTGGTCCATAGGCAGTAATTAGTAAGACCGTTAGGGCATTTTTACTGCATCGAGTCACAACATATTTCCCAGCAGAGTCCACATATACCTCCTGCAGTTTAATACCCGAGCCTGTACGAGCCCAAATCAGAACTCCTCTAGCATGTGTGGTAAACCCCACTGCACAACATTGGCCCTGCATTCTACTTAAGGTTAGAAGGCTACTCCCTGCGGAAAAATGTGTTTCCTGTAACATAGCAACATCTATATCGTGCCGCTTAAGATAGCCACTATCTTGTGGAGCTTCTGGCTATCATTCAGACCTCTTACGTTCCAGGTGAGAAAGCTGACAAGCGGTAGGCCAAAAGAGCCCACCGCAGGTCCACGTATGAGTTCACCTGTCATCCCAACGTACCGACCAATCACTATGCTCGCTCCATCCATACACTCGACCACTGTCGTGCATACTTCCTGTTTGTCAACAACTGCTGTCTGAAATGCCCTCCACCCACATTGCGCCTTGCTCCAACTGACACAATGAACTACTCCCCACCCGATACCCACCCATACCCCCAACTTTGTCCCCTTTGATATGTAACATGTGGTAAACACTTGGAGGGCGTTGCTATTGCCATACCAGGCTGCTAAACGTCAACATCCCCGGCCAGGCTCCAAAACAAAGTAGTAGTTATGAGCAATTAAAAACAGAACATCAATACAGTTAAACTACATGCATGTCATGTACCAGGCCGCATTCATAAAGTGATCACCGTACTGCACAAGGATGCACGCGACCCTGAGCATGTCACCATATCCAATTGGCACTAACTTTTCAAAACCAAATTGCCCCAGTCCGCTCCCCCACGGCCCCCCTCTTGATCTCAATCACTACAAAAATTGACTTCAAACAAGGCAGAAAAAAAATGCCATTGGCCCTTATGCAACATCACGGCATCTGAACCTCCTTGTAAAGCCCCACCCATCCCGAGTGTAACTCCAGGCAATGATAATCATTTATTAAAAATTGTGAGCTGGAATGTTGTGGGGCTACAATCTAAATGACTTTGTCCTGACTGGCTTGCTTTTATTAGCCAGTTTGATATCCTAATGTTTCTGGAGACCTGGACGACCCAACAAATATTTGTTGATGGTTTCACCTGCTACTATAATCTATCAAACCCTTCTAGATCAGGCAGTGCAACAGGTGGGTTAGCTATTTGGGTGAATATTAAAGCAGGAGGTTGTGTGAAGACATTAGAGATGATTGGCAGTAATATTCAAGCAGTGAGGCAGCAAAGAGGTCTAACCATCTATTTAATTAACTTTTATTATAATGACTTCCCTAATGTGCCCAATACCAAATTCTCAATTCTGTTCGAATACATCTCGTATCTACAGAGTTACAACCAACTAGCTGGTTTCAGTCTTGGCGGCAATTTTAATGCTAGATTAAACCCAGCAAGCATCTCCTCAAATCCTTTTTTTTATTGATAATCAACTTTATTGGTTTTTGCAAACAACAGTACAATACACTGCTACACTGTGACAGATAGTTACCTAAGAAGGGTAAACCCAATACTAGTCTCTGGGACCTGGGTAAAGGACAGTACATAGGAACAGTGGTCCCAGAAAACGGCCATTTAATTTAAAATTCACAACATAAATACAAAATCACAACATAAATACAAAATCAAGACTGAAACATAAGGTGTTTGTTGCTTCTAGTGTTTAATTCACACTGAGCATTGGTCTGTTATTGACATGGTTCACATATTATTATATACAGTGATGGCCCTAGGTGGGAAAAGGGGAGGGGGAGCAGGTGGAGTGATTGTGAATCAGGTGAGGTTGGGGTAGTGACTACAAAAGTGTAGTGTGCATCAAAACAAAACAATATATTACTTAGAAGACATGTGGCTCATTGGTCGAGCCTATTAATCACAATTTACACCAAAAAGCTTGTATAGCCATGGTTTTAGTTAACACAGTACTAAATCTCTATTGTTCATGCTGGCTTGATGGAAAAATGTCGACGTTTCGACCCCAATAGATCAGTAGGCTATTACAATCCTTACGCCGGGTCTTCATCAGGACTGAGGTGTGGGGGTAGGTGAGGGGATCTAGGGAAGAGCATAAGAATGACTTTAAAGAATGTAGTCATACAGATCAAGTAATGCATCTATAGAATGAAAGGAGCAGTAAATGACCATAAGTCGCCTCTGAGGAGAGGCTGAAGTTATATAGGGGCACGTGTGGCTCCTTATACTCGAGAGCAGGAAAACAGCACCTGTGAGAATAAGGTGCAGAATCAATGTTCGAAAGTCTGAGTCTTGATAACAAGGTCTATGTATTAGAAAGGCAGGGCATCACTTACTATAAAGGTAATTGTCTCTGTTACCTGCCTAATTAATCGCCTATGATGACATATAGAGTAATCTGAAAGAAGAAATAAGGAGGGCTAAACAGGACCGTGCCTGCGTGCACAAGGAGGTAAAAATCCAGAAATAATAAACCACCATACAACAGTGCCATTGTCAGGATTCCATGTATCAGTGTAAGTCTAGGGGTCAAGTCTGCACAGATATGGACAGGGCCGAGCCGGCACATTGTTAAATGCAGCAAAATACAGCAATAGTCAGCCATAACGGGTTTGAGATGCCTAATCAGAGTGCTGTGTAGTCATAATGCTTATCAAGCACGCCTAAAAACAACAAGAGGGTCAGAATCTCAAAGTGAGTTAAATCAGGATAACGCGCTGAAACGTGTGTCCGGGTTTATTACAGGGAGTCAGAACAACGGGACAGTATCTGGAATTGCAACACTGTATCACGTTAGCGAGAAAGACGGACGCGGTAAATAAATCTAATTACCTGCGTTTGAAATACTGGCTGGAACTTTCAAGTTTCCTGCGCGCCTACAAATCAAACGGAGTATAAGTGCATCTGGCTGTGTACATGAGTAGCAAAAGCACACATCAAAGTAAAATCATCTAAAAAACACACGCGCTGGGTCATAACTCACCGCTTTTCTGTGGGGACAGCTCCGTGCGAACGAACGACACGGAGGGCTGGAATCTACAGAGTTAAATAGAGGCATCAATCACGCATGACAGGGCAATGCGTGCAGGCGCTAAATGCTATCTGACTATGACAAGAAAGGTGGGGGCACTGAAGACAGACTTGGGTCTAAAGAATCAGCGAAATGTAATGGGAAATAATGGTGTTAAAAACATGTTTGATTTAAATAACGTGAGAAAGTATCTCTAAAAGGATAGCGTGTGCAAATGAGATCCCAGCTGGATTGAAATACAACTTAGGGGGTGTCTTAATATGTTGGCATATGCAGTATTTAGTTAACATTTCAAAAGGCTGTATTAGCATAATAATCATGGTGTCATGCGGAATAGTTAAGGAAACAATAGTAGGTTCATACATTTCATAGAATCATAAAATGTACATGGACTGCATTTATTATTGTGTCAATAGTTTGTCCAGATAACATCGCACATGATGGTTTGTACATGGATGGAAAACCCTTTACAAGGTGTTGCAGTGCTCTAGCCCGATTGTTATTTAAGGGGGTACATTGCGCTACCATAGATAATAAAAAGCATATTGTAAAGAAAAGACTATATATATCCATCGCGTGCATAGGTCAGGAAATTAGCAAGCAAACAACTTAGGACATTGCCTGGAAGTCGACATAATACATTGCACACTTGAATAAGCACAATAAGGTCGGTAATTAGATTGACTCAATATACATTCAAGTGTCTGAAAAACAGGTATGCACTATTCCACAGACAGACAGGCAAATTGGGCATGACTAATTTCTGATTCATTAAGACCATTCCTAATGTTTCCTCCCCTTGGGCCCAGTGAGGCTTTTTCTAATACTACCCATCGCAATTCGTCAGGGCTGTGACTCATATTTGAGAAATGTTCCACCAGCGGTGCCCCCTGCACACCACATCTTATACGGCTGCAGTGCTGGAGAATCCGGGCTTTGATCTTTTGTTGGGTTTGTCCTACGTAGATGAGATCGCAAGGACATAGGATGGCATAAATTACGTTATTTGTGTTGCAGTTGGAAAAGAAATTCAAAGTGATCACCTGGTCTTTATAGGTAAGTTCTTTCGTTTGGATTGTTGTGGGGCAAGCCTTACATTTCCCGCATCTGAAATGTCCCAGTATCGGTGGTAGGTTCCACATAGATCTAATAGTGGGCGTTGCAGGAGTCTCTAAAAAGGAACGTACCACGTGTTCTCTGATACTTTTGGCCTTTTTGAAAGAATGCATAGGGGGATTGTCTTGGCCAATGTCGTCTGATATTAAACCCCAATGCTTATTAATGCTCTTCTTAATGGCATGGCTTTGAGTTGAGAATGTTGTTACACATATCATTCTTTCCATGGGTCCACCATCCCTCTCTTTGGTTTTGAGCAGATCTTCGCGAGGGCTGTACCAAGCCCTTTTCTGTGCCCTCTTGGTGAGTCTTTTGGGGTATCCACGTTCCATGAGTCGGTTCAGTAAATCGTCTGATTGGGCCATATAGTCAGTTTTCTTCGAACAGTTTCTGCGGATCCGTAAAAATTGCCCAAAAGGGAGGTTATCTCGGAGTCCTCTGGGGTGATGGCTATTGTATCTGAGCAAAGAGTTTCTCTCTGCAGGTTTGCGATACAAGGTGGTGTAGAGGTGGTCATCCTCGGATTTGATGGTAATGTCCAAGAAGTCAATTTCCTTCGGATCAGAGTGAATGGTGAATTGGATATCAGGGCTTCTCTCATTAAGCCAGGAATGGAATGAAACCAGTTCAGTTTGATCTCCAGTCCAAATCAAAAGTATATCATCGATATACCGCCTCCATAGGGATACCTTCTCAAGATAGGGGTTTTCCACCCCAAATATAAAAGATCTCTCCTAAAGTGGTCCATGAAGAGGATATGAACCTACTATTGTTTCCTTAACTATTCCGCATGACACCATGATTATTATGCTAATACAGCCTTTTGAAATGTTAACTGAATACTGCATATGTCAACATATTAAGACAGCCCCTAAGTTGTATTTCAATCCAGCTGGGATCTCATTTGCACACGCCATCCTTTTAGAGATACTTTCTCACGTTATTTAAATCAAACATGTTTTTAACACCATTATTTCCCATTACATTTCGCTGATTCTTTAGACCCAAGTCTGTCTTCAGTGCCCCCACCTTTCTTGTCATAGTCAGATAGCATTTAGCGCCTGCACGCATTGCCCTGTCATGCGTGATTGATGCCTCTATTTAACTCAGTAGATTCCAGCCCTCCGTGTCGTTCGTTCGCATGGAGCTGTCCCCACAGAACAGCGGTGAGTTATGAGCCAACGCGTGTGTTTTTTAGAGGATTTTACTTTGATGTGTGCTTTTGCTACTCATGTACACAGCCAGATGCACTTATACTCCGTTTGATTTGTAGGCGCGCAGGAAACTTGAAAGTTCCAGCCAGTATTTCAAACGCAGGTAATTAGATTTATTTACCGCGTCCGT
The DNA here is from genome assembly GCA_963921515.1 of Calotriton arnoldi. NCBI lineage: Eukaryota > Metazoa > Chordata > Amphibia > Caudata > Salamandridae > Calotriton > Calotriton arnoldi. Next base: position 112,688 of record CAWUFW010001517.1, read on the forward strand.
CTTTCTCGCTAACGTGATACAGTGTTGCAATTCCAGATACTGTCCCGTTGTTCTGACTCCCTGTAATAAACCCGGACACACGTTTCAGCGCGTTATCCTGATTTAACTCACTTTGTGAGATTCTGACCCTCTCGTTGTTTTTAGGCGTGCTTGATAAGCATTATGACTACACAGCGCTCTGATTAGGCCTCTCAAACCCGTTATGGCTGACTATTGCTGTATTTTGCTGCATTTAACAATGTGCCGGCTCGGCCCTGTCCATATCTGTGCAGACTTGACCCCTAGACTTACACTGATACATGGAATCCTGACAATGGCACTGTTGTATGGTGGTTTATTATTTCTGGATTTTTACCTCCTTGTGCACGCATGCACGGTCCTGTTTAGCCCTCCTTATTTCTTCTTTCAGATTACTCTATATGTCATCATCAGCCAATTAATTAGGCAGGTAACAGAGACAATTACCTTTATAGTAAGTGATGCCCTGCCTTTCTAATACATAGACCTTGTTATCACGACTCAGACTTTCGAACATTGATTCTGCACCTTATCCTCACAGGTGCTGTTTTCCCGCTCTCGAGTATAAGGAGCCACATTTGCCCCTATATAACTTCAGCCTCTCCTCAGAGGCGACTTATGGTAATTTACTGCTCCTTTCATTCTATAGTTGCATTACTTGATCTGTATGACTACATTCTTTAAAGTCATTCTTATGCTCTTCCCTAGATCCCCTCACCTACCCCCACACCTCAGTCCTGATGAAGACCCCGGCGTAAGGATTGTAATAGCCTACTGATCTATTGGGGTCGAAACGTCGACATTTTTCCATCAAGCCAGCATGAACAATAGAGATTTAGTACTGTGTTAACTAAAACCATGGCTATACAAGCTTTTTGGTGTAAATTGTGATTAATAGGCTCGACCAATGAGCCACATGTTTTCTAAGTAATATATTGTTTTGTTTTGATGCACACTACACTTTTGTAGTCACTACCCCAACCTCACCTGATTCACAATCACTCCACCTGCTCCCCTCCCCTTTTCCCACCTAGGGCCATCACTGTATATAATAATATGTGAACCATGTCAATAACAGACCAATGCTCAGTGTGAATTAAACACTAGAAGCAACAAACACCTTATGTTTCAGTCTTGATTTTGTATTTATGACACTGTGACAGATGACGCATTTGATTAGATCCCCAGTTGTTGCTTTGCACTCGCCAAGCCAGATGTATTGCGGATTGAGACTTCAGGCTACCCACCTCCCGATAACTTGACTTCAATTCATCAACCCCAGCCATTTGCCCCAAATGCGTTCAGGCTTTGCAGGACATCCTCTCGACTGGTACACCGGCTTCTCTAGCATGGTGCACCAGTCCACCCCTTTCCGCAATGTGGCGATGGTCGGGGGGTGGGATCTTTCCAAGCTGCTGCAATGTCTCTTTTGGCCACCATGATGGCCGTTCCTAGGAATGATCTATCAGCTCGGGAGCTGTCCAATCCCTCCATCACTCCCAGGCGAAGGGCAAGGGGGTTATATGGGACTGCCCAACCAATTATGTCGCTCAGTTCCGCTATCATTGCTGCCCAATAACTGGTGAGGGAGATGTAGGACCAAACCGTGTTATAAAAATCTGCGGGTTCCGCTGCTCATCTCGGGCACCCAGGGGCGGGGAGGAATGCAGCCCGATATAGGCGGACTGGAGTACGGTAGTGTTACACTTCGAGCTTCTTGCTCCCTGAACTGGTGTAACTCCCTCCAAAACTATGTATCCCACAATGCATCCTGTTTAGAGTACTAAGAACAGCAAGCTAAATCCATTTAGCCTTCTTTTGGTATCACCACAGGCTCACATGATTGCAATTACTGCTTGATTGGCTAAGTATAAAAGACAGGCTCTCCCTTGTGTCAGTGCTTGGTTTACTTTCCCTGGTTATTGGACCGCACCCCGTTTCGTGCTGTGAAGAAAACGACCTGAATACAAATCAGAACCTCAGAATTATTGGAACTACCTTCTGCACCCTGGAACTTGGACGTCAGTTTCCGAAAAAGCCTTCTAACCTTGGATTCCCCTTTCTTTTCAACCTCGCCCTCTCAGAGCAGTGGCAGCTGCTCTTCATGTTTGTTTTGTGTCAGTTTCCCAAAAAGCCTTCTAACCTTGGATTCCCCTTTCTTTTCAACCTTGCACTCTCAGAGCAGTGGCAGCTGCTCTTCATGTTTGTTTTGTGTCAGTTTCCCAAAAAGCCTTCTAACCTTGGATTCCCCTTTCTTTTCAACCTTGCACTCTCAGAGCAGTGGCAGCTGCTCTTCATGTTTGTTTTGTATCGAGTTACAGAAGCGATAGTCTGAAACTGTCAAACACTTTCAAGTTACTCACTTTGCACATTTGGAGCTGTGACATTGATCAGCTTCCAGGCAGACGAATGCAACACTTTTCTTCACGGAAGGAAGGCTTATGTTTATTTAAAGTCAAAGCCTTGACTGACAATTTATTTCTTGGATTTAAACAGAAGAGAAAGTTCCCTACCGGTTGGGATTTTCATTAACCTTCTCCTGGATAACCGGCATGACACAATACCTTCCTTTAATATTGTGAGCATATGGTGATGCACAGGGAAATGCTTAAATGAACTTGCTAACCCCTTAGTTAAGGCTTGTTAGTTTTTCCTGGAGACAGTTTGATAAATAATTTCTTTTCTCTCTTCTTTTTGTTATTTTCTGTTTATGCAGTGCTTGAGAAACAGTATTGAGGAAACCTTTGCTGTACAGAACGAGCTCCCTTTGTTTTCGTCCCATGGTGGTCCATTCTGTTGTCCCTTCACCCCCTAGAGGGAGTAGCCGTTACTTGAGTGATACTAAATACTCACTTGGGCACTGCCTTGGGGGGGAGTAGGGGTACATCTTTGCTCCTGTGGATGCAAGCTCTTCTGCAAGCCTGAGTTAAGTCTTGACAGAAAACCAAGCCCACATATTTTATTCCCCTGAGCGGAGATGGAAAAGGTGCCACATTTGATCCAATGATGGCTGGCTCCCTTTCTAATGAATCCCACAACATCACCATGAATGAGCTAGCTCCTGCTGTAGTGAATCTACAGACAGAACTCAGAACACTTAGAATAGAAAATCAGGTGGGGCGTGGCTTCGGCGCCACTCAAGATGGCCGCCTGAACCGGAGACTCCGCCGCACCGGGACGAATATCTGCCGCAAACGGGCATTTATACAAGCATTCAACGAGAGAAACACCTCACTCTAACGTCGGAAGATGGTACGCACCTGGTGAGCGCTTCATTATTCCGAATTTCGCTCGGAATGCTTTCAAATTTGCCGACGATGCGATTTCCTCAGTGCGCCCACCATTTTGAATCCCGCGCCATTGTTTATTGAGGAATTTCCACAGAAGGAAGGAAAAAAAGGAAAGAAAAAGGCACTGTCTTTCAACCAGCGCACGCTTGAGTGCCTCTTTAGGGATAAAGTTTTCTTTCTTTTTTTTTTTTTTTTGCTCACTGGCAATTGTCACAGTATATTTGCGGTTATGGATGGCTATACCTCATGACTCCTCAATAAATGCATCTTTTTCCTCAGAATACTAATAGCAATGCTAGTCTTGCTATGCCAGCTATCTTTTTATAACGCAACCTGGAAAATGTTTTAACAATATTGCACGCTGTGTCATGTAATGCAGGGAATTTTTTATTGCAGTTTTGTCCTCAGCAATCTTTAAATACGCTCCTTTCGATTACAATCCTAACTGAGCATTACTCCATGGTTGGATGTCGTGAACCTCGGATACCTATCTTACCTTCATCATTTAACTATTGTTGGCTATCCTTTTGAAGTCTCACAACGGAATACTCTTCTTTCCCTTTTGTGGGAATTATAGATTGCGCTTACCTTACAGTTCATATAATATCCTATGAGCTGTTGTTGTTACTTCTACACATGAGAAGGCTTCGCAAGCCGCAATTCGTTTTTGTTCCAAAACATCATTCTTCTTCATCAACGCCGGCCTTTTCTTCAACACCACCTTCATCCCATAACGGGAAAAAGATGTCAGGCGTTGCTTCAAATAGATCTGCTCCTTCACAATCTGCTACCATAAAGACTTCACCACCTTCATCATCCTCTAAACGGCTAAAACATGATCCTCCTTCTCCTGATAAATCGTCCTCTTCTATTTCCTTAGAAATGCTGTTGGATGAGATAAGAGCTCTGCGCCCTTTTGTAGAGGAGACTAATAGCAAAATGCAGTTCTTGGAGGAGAAGTGGTCAACAATGGAGAACAGAGTTTCCTTGGTGGAGCAGCAACTCAATGAGGTACAAGACAACTCTCAGAGACTTTCTTCCCTAGAAAGAGAGGTTTGTGACCTTCGACATCACACAGAGGATTTGGAAAACAGGAATAGAAGGAACAATTTACGCATTTACGGACTACCTGAGGCTTTGGAAGGGGATGATCCTGTCTCCTTCTTCTCCTCCTTCTTGCCAAAGCTCCTGGAATTGCCTTCTTCTACAACTCTTAGTATTCAGAGAGCCCACAGATTGGGTCCACGTTCTTCAAGTTCTACGTCTCCGGTCAGGCCGAGGGGAGTCATTATTCTCTTTTTGAAATTCACTGACTTACTCTCAATTCTCTCAGCAGCTAGAGCCAAATGACAAATTTCTTGGCTTGGTCAGAGGGTGTATTTTTCTCAAGATGTATCTAACGCGACGGCGGCGAGAAGAAGGGAATTCCTTAATCTCCGAGCCCCCCTGCGATCTTTGGGTGCTCGATATGGTCTTTTTCACCCCTGCATCTTCAAGGTTACTTACCAAAATCAGATCCGGTCTTTTCAAGATCCTGCAGAACTTAAGAAATTTATTAACTCTCACACTACAAGTACCATGGACATTGCTGGTTCTTCCGTTGGTTGACCCTCCTATATTTTTCTTATGTTTTACTCTTTTAATCATCTTCTAGTCATGACATGACTTCGTTCTTAGTTGTTTCTTCTATTGTCTATGAATTGCTCTTCTTTTTTCATATATCGTTCATTTCTCTCTCATGCAAGTTATTCATTTAAAAAACATAAGTGGTTCACGTTTTCTATATTTCCTGTTTTGCATTCACCAGATGTTCTATTTGTTCTATATTATTCATTGTTTATTGTCTCCTTTATACTCACCTACAGCTTTGTTTATGTTTTATCAGCCCGTATGGTTCTTATCCTTTTCCTACCCCGTCTCCACGCGATCCGGATGTCTTAGATTTGGGTGGTCTGTCTTGTAATGTGTCGTCCTCGCCCCGCTGTATCTCCCTTTGTTCCCCTCAGGTATGTTCTTTCAGTCATCCTTTTTGGATCTGTACTGTCTTCACTTTACTTTCCTTTATCTCTCCTTTCCCCCTCTCCTCCTTCACTTTCTTATTACTTGACAAGTATCTGTTATGTCTTAATTCTCCTTAATTTTCCATCTCTCTCATTCTATTTCTCTAATTCTTATCATTTCATCTTATTACTATCACTTTTCTCTTCCAATTTTTCATTTGCTCATTTTATATTTCATGCTCATTTACATTTTCTCTCAATAATATACTGTTGTTCCTATAATGTTAAACTGTTACATTTAGAGTTGTTACATGGAATGTAAAAGGTTTTAATAATCCTATAAAGAGGCAGAGAATTCTTTCACACCTAGCCTCATACAATTCTGATTTAGTTTTGTTACAGGAAACTCACTTATCTGAGGCTGAAGCTCTTAAACTTAAACGTAATTGGGTTGGTTCAGTATTAACATCCCCTACCAACACAAAAAAGAATGGAGTTGTAATTTTATGCCACAAAAAACTGAAATGTACTGTTGTTACACAAGATACTGACTCTGATGGAAGGTGGATTCTGGTCAAACTATTAATTAATGACATCCCTCTCTCTGTGCTTAACATCTATGGCCCAACTCAACCTGATTCCTCCTATTGGCCTACTATTACAGACAAATTTTTTCAAAATAAGACGAATTTTTTATACTTGGAGGTGATTGTAATCAAGTTGCAGACCCTTTTATTGATCGCAAATCCCAGGTACGTTTTATCCCACATAAAACCCACAAACAATTTCTTAATACTATCATACAGACCCAACTGGTTGATGCCTGGAGGTTATGTAATCCAGATCAATCAGAATTTTCCTTTTTTTCCCCTCCACATGGTTCCTTATCCCGGATTGATTACATATTTCTTTCTAAGTCCTTAGCTCAAAACCTTGTTTCCTCCTCGATTGAGCCCATTTTGATTTCAGATCATGCTCCGGTGGTCGCTGATTTCGATTTACTTCCTCCCCACTCTAAATCATCTAGGTGGAGATTTAATAACTATCTCTTACAAGATCCAGTTTTTTCTTCTTCCTTCACCTCCTTTGCTGAAGAATTTTTTTCTATTAATGAGGATACTTCTATATCTCCGGTTTTGGTGTGGGATAGTTTTAAGGCAGCTGCTCGAGGCTTTATAATTGATTTCGTTTCTAGGAAAAAGAAGCAATCTTCTAATAAGCATAAAGCGTTATTAGCCTCTATTAAGCACCTGGAACACCGGTTTTATACTTCCTCATCAGATTCTACTCTGCAACAACTTATTCGCGCTAAAATGGAATTTAACAAAATTTCTACTGACAGAGCCTCCTTTACCATGCTTCGAAGTAGTGCCAGGTATTACGGTGGTCGCAATAAGGTTGGTTCACTCCTTGCTAACTATTTAAAATCCAGAAAAGAGAAAACATTTATTGAATCTATTCAATCTACTGATGGTAAACATCTTTTTAAAGACAAAGATATCTCAGCTGAATTTACTAAATTCTATGATGCCCTATACACTCCTGAGTCGCCACCAACTGATACACTTATCAATGATTATCTTAGTAATATTCCTTCTCCTCCTTCTTCCGACCTTGACTTCACTTCTCTTGACATAGATCTTTCATTACAGTAAATCTTCTCCTCCTTAAATTCTTTAAAGAAGAATAAATCCCCTGGCCCTGATGGCTTCTCTGTAGAATTTTACCTTCATTTTTCCAATTTATTATTACCAAAACTTCACAACCTCTTCCAACATTTTTCTTCTACTGGGGCAGCAAGTGATACCTTTCTAGAAGCATCCATTTGTATTATTCACAAAGAAGGCAAAGATCCCAAATTCTGCAAAAATTACCGTCCCATCTCCTTGATAAATGTAGATTATAAAATTTTCGCTAAACTCTTAGCACTACGCCTTGAATCCTTCCTCCCTCATTTAATAGGCCCTGAACAATGTGGTTTTGTTAAAGGTAGACTGACTTCCGATAATTCTCGTCTTTTTTTCAATGTTCTCTATAAAGCCCCCTCCTTATCTTTCCCGCTTGCGGCAATTTCCATTGACGCGAAAAAGCTTTCGATAGGGTGGATTGGTCCTTTTGTTTAAATCTCTTACATGGCATGGTTTCGGTCCCAAATTTATCTCTCTTATCTCTCTCCTTTATTCTACTCCCTCTGCTTCTACTATTGTTAATGGTCAAGTGTCGCAGTATTTCTCACTTCATAGAGGGGTTAGGCAAGGCTGCCCATTATCCCCCTTTTGTTTATTCTCTCTCTTGAACCTTTTCTTTCTCGTATACGTCAGAATCCCTCTATCTCTGGATTTCCATATGGAGATCATCATCTGAAATTATCTGCATACGCTGATGATATTTTGCTTTTCATTTCCAATCCAGACTCTTCTATACCTTCGTTATTACAAGAAATCTCCGATTTCTCAGCAGTTTCAGGTTGTAAAATCAATTCTGATAAAACAGAAGTTCTGCCAATTACAAAATTTTGCCTCAAACAACAATTCGAATCCACCGGTTTTCATTGGAATAGCTCCAAAATCAAATATCTTGGGATCTGGTTTTCCAACTCTGTTACTGACTCGGTTAAATTGAATATGAATGTTGCACTAGATCGCATATCTAAACTCTTTTCATCCTGGAATCCTCTTTTCCTCTCTTGGTGGGGTCGTCTTGACTCCATTAAGATGATGATTACTCCCATATTATTATATTATTTTTCAATGATTCCTATTCATATCCCTGATATTTTCTTTAAAAAAAATAGACTCTCTTCTCTCTCAATTTCTATGGAAGAACAAAAAGTCTAGAATCTCTTTATCTCATCTCAGAAAGCCGAGACTTGTAGGTGGAGTGAACTTTCCGAATTTTCGATTATATCATAAAGCTTTCAGCCTTAAACAAGCTTCTCATTGGCTTCTTACGGAATCTTCTCCTTTTACTCCTCTTTGGGTCACTGTTGAGCGTTGTATGTTGGCTCCTTTCACGACTAAGGAGGTTCTTTCCTTTACTGCCAAGAATACCCTCATATCATCTCCCTTATTTAAACACACCTGCTCCCTATTAAAATCTCATTTTCAACCAAAATCAATTTCCAGAAATACTTTTCTCCATTCTTCTCTGTGGCATAACTGTCTTGTAACTATCAATAATAGATCTATATACTGGACCTCATGGAAAGCCAAGGGAATTTCTTGGGTTAATGATTTGTTTGATGGTACATCTCCTTCTTCTTTCCCTGACTTTCAAGCCACATTTAATTGCCCCCGATCTTTTTTACATAAATTTTCTCTACTTATGGAAGTACTTTTAAACACCTTTTATTCTCTCCCCTCTGACAATGTTCCCGTTACTCAAGATTCACTTCTTAAAATCTTAGCATTAAGTCCAAAAGCTTCCTTAATCTATAAATTCTTTTCCAACACAAACCCAGAACGAGATAAGACTAAAGTGGAGCTTGCTTGGGAATCGGACTTAGGTTTTCAATGGAGTACTGATATATGGAATAAGATCTGGGCTCGTTCGCTGAGGATTTCAAGATCCGCTTCTACTACTCAATCTATGTTTTTTCTATATCACAGATTATATTTTACTCCTGTTTCCATAGCTACTTTCACACACACACACAATATGAAATGCTGGTCCTGTGATTTTCTGTCAGCAGATCTCTCCCATCTTCTCTTTTCATGTCCTTCTGTTCTTTCTTTTTGGTCCCAAATCTGGGTTCGTTTATCAAAGATCTTCCAGTTCCACACTCCACTATCCATTGTTCTTCTTTTTATGGGGAGTCTCTCAGAATCCATTCCTTTACCTTCCTATGAAAAAGGGTTGTTTGACCTTATGTTGGCTCTAGCATTTCAACAAATTACAACGAATTGGAAATGTTTGACTAAACTTTCAACTAAGTCATGGTGGAATACTGTATGTCAATATCACAGACTAGATGTAGCTTTTGCCTCCCAATGCAATTTACATGTAAATAGAGATGTTTTTTGGATGCCATTAACTAATTATTTGAATATAGTAGCAACCAATAATGTTTCTCATCATCATTCTGAAAATTTCCAACCCCCTTGAATTCCCTCCTCTTTGTGTTATCTTTCCCCCTCTTTTACTATCTGGTAATATATGTATTTCAACAATTACTTGTTCTTTATATTTTAAAGTTTTTATGAGCATAGGTTTGTAGTATGATTTAATGTTTTTGGATTATATAGATATCTTATACCCCGTCTTCTTTTCCTCCCCTCCTTTCCTTTCCTTTAATTTCCCAAAATATAAATAGCTTTCTTCTCTGTTTTACTGCCTACCTTATTTTAATTACATGTTATTCTATTATTGTTATTCTCTAGGCCTTTAATGTATGTTATTGACTTGTTATATTTAAATAAAGCTTCTTAAACTTAAAAAAAAAAGAATAGAAAATCAGCGTTTAGTGCAGGAATTAGAAAACGTTAAAACACATAGACAAGTTGAAGCTAGAGTAGTGGACACCCATCCTAGTCATAAGAAAAGCTATATACAACCCGCACATTTTCAAGTCCATTCATCTGCATCTCACTCACTCACTTCTGGGGGGAACGGAACTCAACCTGTTAGTGTCACAGTGGTAACACCTACTCCAGTACCTTTAGCTATGCCAGAGAGATTTAATGGGGATAGTGCCAAATATAGCGTTTTTATGAATCAGTATCATCTGTAATTCCTCTGTAGATCAGCCTCTTTCCCAGATGATGCGGCTAAGGTCGCTTTTGTAATTTCTTATCTAATAGGAAAGGCAGCCTTTTGGGAGGTTCCTCTGGTAGAGAACGACGATCCTGTTTTATATGATTTCCCTCAGTTCAAAGAAAGAATGCAAAGTTTATTTGCGAGACACACGTATATGCAGGCCAGTGACAATGAACTGGGGTCCAAAGACTTACTTACCTATATTACCACTTTCAATAGGTTAATCACAGAGACACAATGGCCTGAAGACAAACGGACTTCCTTGTTCTATAGGGGGTTAAAGGATGAGTTAAAAGACATATTGTCACAAATAGTAGACCCTCCTGAGGATTGTCCTTCTTTTATTGACTTGGTGGTGAAATAAGATCACCGTTTGAGTGAGAGGAAAGGAGAGAAATCTAGAGGGGATTTCTCTCGCCTTGTTATGTTTCGAGGAGATAAAAAAGAGGTGAAAGATACTAGCGAACCCATGCAAATCTGTAGTGTTCGTGGCCCCTTGTCAGTAGAAGAGAGAGACAAACACAGAAAGTTCAATCTGTGTCTCTTCTGTGGCAAGGGGGGACATTATGCTAAGGATTGCACAGTAAAACCAAAACCCCTTTTTAAGCCCCCTATGGCAAAGACTGGTTATGCCACTCAGTCGGAAAACTAGCGAGCTTGAAGGAAGAAGAGATCGATCCTTCAAGTTTACTACCCTCTCATATCTCTCAGTACCTAGCCAACACTATAGCTCATGTACCAAAACATTTCACAGTATCTGTTACTTTGATATTACCGTCGCAACGCAGAAAGGCGTTGGCGATTTTGTTAGATTCTGGAGCCACAGGAAATTTTCTAGACATTGCCCTTGCTAAATATGAGAGAGTAAGTGCCATAGATGGTAGAGAGCTGTCATCAGGGTTACTTACGTATCAAACAGCAGATATCACAATGTTATGTGACAATGGACATTCTGAAATTATCAGATTTGATTTGATTGATACACCCAACTTTGGAGCTATATTGGGGGTTTCCTGGTTACAACTACATAATCCTCATATAGACTGGGCCACCAGAAAGGTCACATTATGGTCACATTATTGTGTGTTGCATTGTTATCAAGAAGCAGTGCAATGGCAAACCCCTGTGTGCTGTGCGGTATCTGAATCATTAATCACATCTGAATTGCCCGCAGACTATACAGAATACTTAGAGGTGTTTGATGAAGCCAAAGCTGTGGCTTTGCCTCCTCATCGATCCTTCGATTGTTGGATAGATTTGATCCCCGGAGCTGACTTGCCGGTTAGTAGGATTTATGCCCTCACCGAGCCAGAGACCAAATATCTTCAGGAGTATATACACGACATGTTACAGAAAGGGTTCATAAGTGTCACGACTTGCTCCCTGCGATTTCGTGTCCACCACCAGGGGGCTGAACTGTGGGACACTCCAGTGTCATAACAAGCTTCCAGACCCTCCCCTTCATGTACATACTGACTTCCAGCCACTTGGACACTATTTGGGAATTGACATCCATTCCCAATCCATGCCGGGTTTTGTGGAAGCCATCCTGCTCATGCGGGAAACTCCATTACCTAGAATTCCCTGCTCACTGCTTCGTCTCCACCCCTGCAGGCCAAGGATGGGTGGAGGAATTCAGCTCACCTGTGGCTGGCTGCTGCTAGCCTGCTCACACCTGATGCATGTGATTACTGTGAGCTCTTTTAAGCCCCAGCTCCCTTCAGTCCAGTGTTGGTCATTGCAGCTGTATACCGGTGAGACTGATCCTTGTTTCCAGTGTTTCCTGAGCTTTTGATATCTTTGTTTCCAGTGTTTCCTGAGCTTTAGGTATTCCTTGTTCCTGAGCTGCTGCTGTTTCCCTTGTTCCTGAACTAGCACTGCCTGCAGTGCTACCTTGAATCCTGAGCTTTAGTAATTCCCTGTTCCTGAACTAGCACTGCCTGCAGTGCTACTGACTCTTGAAGCTTTAGTAATTCCCTGTTCCTGAACCAGCACTGCCTGCAGTGCTACCTTGACTCCTGAGCCTTAGCTCAATTCTTGTTCCTGCCCCAGCACTGCCTTCTATGCTACTTTGTTTTCTTGATTCCGTAACCTGCACTATTCTAGTATACCCTTGTAGCCTCCCCTTCTGTATATCCTTTTCCAGTCCCTGCCTTTCTTCCCATTTCCTTGGTTCCAGTTCGAGCTTGCTGTCTTTCTATTCTGCTGTCTTGCTTCTGTTACCTTGTATGTTTGTTACCCGCTTTCTGCCAAGTGTGCCCTGTGATTTCCTTCCTTTCCTGTTAAGCACTCCTCCTTGCTAGCTCCTTGTCTATTGTGCTTGTGTTTAGTTCTACCCCTTTGCTGTTACTGCCTTGCGTGTTCCTGTTTGATCGCCAGGATCCGTGGGCACAGCTGACTACCTAGGTGGTGTTTCTTGTTCACTGTGTATTGTCTTTGAGTTACAGTTATAACATCACCATAGGTATAAGCTCCACAGACCCTGCCTTTGCATGCATATCCTATATGTGGGTATTTTCAGTCAGTATCTGTAACCGCAATTGTGGGGGAGGAACTTACTGACCTTCAGTCTTACTGTGTGGAGCTCCTGAGTGCTTTACCCCACATTCCCTTTATTGTTAATGTTGTATTATATATATGCCTTACACATCCGTCCTGGGTGTAGTTAGTATGAATGCTAAATTGCCTTGTGAGTGCCCTTCCTTTCTGAGTCGTAGCCATCTTGTATAGGCTTCCCCTTTGGATCCCTTTTTCTCCTTTGACTCCTTGTGTGATCCTGGGCAGCGCTGTACTACTCTTTCTGTGCACGGTACGTTTTCTACCCAGTCCTTGCTCAAGTCCCTGACTGTGTTCCCGACATAGTCCCGGACAGTCCCTGACAGAATGATCAACCTACATTTCCAGGGTCACTTGTGAGGTTTCTTTGCGTTCAGTTAGCTACCATTTTTCTGTTACATTTGTGTGTGAAAATATTGAAGGTGTGTCCTAATGAGAGGTTTAAGAAAGAAACACACCAGTACATCATTTAGGTTTGTGCAGGGCAGTTCACCAGTGCCCAACAATGAGAGGCATTTAGTGTCTACTTTACAGTTTGTTCACCCTAGTCCTGAAACAATGAATCCTCTTATGAGAAATGGACATTTACGTTCTGAATATTTTACTCATTGACTCTCAAACACCTCTTTGCCAGATCCGGACTTAATCTTCTGTTCTGATCCAGATTCAATGTCTGTGTCAGCATTGCATAAGGAGAATGCTACCTTACTCAGTTTGGTGAACAAGAATTCTGAATCTTGCATGTCTGATGTAAGTGGTTGTAAAATACAGTATTCAACCACACAACCAAAGAAAGAGCAGATGCATTTTATAACCTCTGGTCTCCATTCAAATAATGTTACCCAGTCTTGTGTCCAGTAAAGAGCACAGTCCCGGATACTAAAGGGACCTTGTTAAATACCACATTCATAGTAAACCATAATCAGTTTAACAAAAGAGAGAAAAGACCTACTAGAACACAGGCGGCTAATAGCCACTTTGAACAAAATCCAAGGTATAGCTATGTTGCTTGTTGTGAAGTTGCCAAGTCTACCACTGTCCTTGTATAGAAAGATCTGCAGTCTTCACAGGATATAATTACATCTAAGATTCTTGAACTACAGCGAGAGAATACAATGTTTCAGACTCTCTTAAAAATTATAACCCAGAGTTCAAGTGGGAATCTAAAACCCCTGTACAAGACAACTTTTCCACCTCTGTTAGCCTCCTTAGAAATGGAGAATGAAACCTTGCGCTCTTTTGCGTTCCCCTCAGAGCTGGTCCAGCAATAGTGTGAATAATACTGTGGCTGATCACTCAGATTCCATTCAGAAAAGCCATAGTACCGTTTCTCACAGTGCAGTTAATGAAAGTATGTGTTTGAAGTCTGAATTTTCTAACTCCTCTGGTGTTTTGTCTACTAGTGCTAAATTACATCCAGGTGCTACATCTGAGATGTGTCCCTCCACTTTTCAGGAACCCCCTAATGCCAGGAAAAACAAAAAACATCTCTTTGCTTTCTTTTCCTAGTAGTGAGGTCAGTTCTATCTCAGAGATAACCCATAGACAGGCCATTGACATACAGACAAAACCTGAACCAGTGACCCACATAATCCCTGATGCGACAATATCCTGTGACTCAGACCATGCTCTTGATTTAACGGCTTTGACTGAAGTCAACCTCCTTGCTGAGAAGAAACAAAATCCTGACCCCTTGTTTGCTCCCTTGCCTTCAAGCACAACACAAATTGAAAAGTCAAGAAATGATAATGCTCTATGCTCCGATGCATTTGTACCACCTTGTAATGCTGAAAAAAATGAAAAGATCTCCCATGACCAAGTAATCTCTGGCCTATTTTCTCTGACTAAGAGTTGTGAACTGCCAAATGGTAAAGTAAGTCTGGACATCAGAGACTCTAAGAAAAGCACTATTCTGAGCCATCCCGAAGAAAGAACGTCAGTGTGTTTTAATGAGCCAAGGAACTGTGAAGATTTCACTATTGACAACAGGGAATCTACTGTTCATGGGCAATTGCCATTCCCAGAATTTAAAGTCTGTCATCCTTGTGCCTCTCTGCCATCAGCTAGTCTTCTTTCAGAGTCTCCAGAGTCCTCAGCCGGCCTGCTGCTTTCAGAGTCTCCAGAGTCCTCAGCCGGCCTGCTGCTTTCAGAGTCTCCAGAGTCCTCAGCCGGCCTGCTGCTTTCAGAGTCCTCAGCCGGCCTGCTGCTTTCAGAGTCCTCAGCCGGCCTGCTGCTTTCAGAGTCCTCAGCCGGCCTGCTGCTTTCAGAGTCCTCAGCCGGCCTGCTGCTTTCAGAGTCCTCAGCCGGCCTGCTGCTTTCAGAGTCCTCAGCCGGCCTGCTGCTTTCAGAGTCCTCAGCCGGCCTGCTGCTTTCAGAGTCCTCAGCCGGCCTGCTGCTTTCAGAGTCCTCAGCCGGCCTGCTGCTTTCAGAGTCCTCAGCCGGCCTGCTGCTTTCAGAGTCCTCAGCCGGCCTGCTGCTTTCAGAGTCCTCAGCCGGCCTGCTGCTTTCAGAGTCCTCAGCCGGCCTGCTGCTTTCAGAGTCCTCAGCCGGCCTGCTGCCTTCTGAACTTCAGCCTGCAGCCTGCCTGCCATCTGAGCCTGCAGCCTGCCTGCCATCTGAGCCTGCAGCCTGCCTGCCATCTGAGCCCGAGTCTGCAGCCTGCCTGCCATCTGAGCCCGAGCCTGCAGCCTGCCTGCCATCTGAGCCCGAGCCTGCAGCCTGCCTGCCATCTCGATAGTATCGGAGCCTCCAGACTGCTTGCATTCAGAGCCAAGCCCACAGCTCACCTGCCTACTAAGCCAGAGCTTCCAGCCTGTCTGACTTCCGAGCCAGAGCTTCCAGCCTGTCTGACTTCCGAGCCAGAGCTTCCAGGCCGCCTGACTTCCGAGCCAGAGCTTCCAGGCCGCCTGACTTCCGAGCCAGAGCTTCCAGGCCGCCTGCCTTCCGAGCCAGAGCTTCCAGGCCGCCTGCCTTCCGAGCCAGAGCTTCCAGGCCGCCTGCCTTCCGAGCCAGAGCTTCCAGGCCGCCTGCCTTCCGAGCCAGAGCTTCCAGGCCGCCTGCCTTCCGAACCAGAGCTTCCAGGCCGCCTGCCTTCCGAACCAGAGCTTCCAGGCCGCCTGCCTTCCGAACCAGAGCTTCCAGGCCGCCTGCCTTCCGAACCAGAGCTCCCAGGCCGCCTGCCTTCAGCCCCAGAGCTCCCAGGCCACCTGCCTTCAGCCCCAGAGCTCCCAGGCCGCCTGCCTTCAGCCCCAGAGCTCCCAGGCCGCCTGCCTTCAGCCCCAGAGCTCCCAGGCCGCCTGCCTTCAGCCCCAGAGCTCCCAGGCCGCCTGCCTTCAGCCCCAGAGCCTCCAGGCCCCCTGCCTTCAGCCCCAGAGCCTCCAGGCCCCCTGCCTTCAGCCCCAGAGCCTCCAGGCCCCCTGCCTTCAGCCCCAGAGCCTCCAGGCCCCCTGCCTTCAGCCCCAGAGCCTCCAGGCCCCCTGCCTTCAGCCTCCAGGCCCCCTGCCTTCAGCCCCAGAGCCTCCAGGCCCCCTGCCTTCAGCCCCAGAGCCTCCAGGCCCCCTGCCTTCAGCCCCAGAGCCTCCAGGCCCCCTGCCTTCAGCCCCAGAGCCTCCAGGCCCCCTGCCTTCAGCCCCAGAGCCTCAGCCTCCAGGCCCCCTGCCTTCAGCACCAGAGCCTCCAGGCCCCCTGCCTTCAGCACCAGAGCCTCCAGGCCCCCTGCCTTCAGCACCAGAGCCTCCAGGCCCCCCTGCCTTTTGGCCTTGAGCCTCTATCTTGCCTACTTTTTGACCTTGTGCTTCCAGTTTGCCAGCCTTCAGAGGTCTCAGTACGGATACATTCAGAGACTGAATCTCCAGCATCAGAGATAAAACTCTCAACATGTAAGCCTCAAGGGCCTGGGTCTCTTGCATACCTGCTTCCAAAGTCGCCTGCATGTGAGTCTTCTGTATGTTTTCCTCCAGGGCCAGAACTTCAGGTCTGCTTCCTGTCACCTCCTTTGGCTTCAGCCAGTTTGCCTTTGACCTCTGTGCCTCCTGCCAAGCCGTTATCTGCTTTTGACCCTACAGTCAATCTTCCTTTGTTTTCAGAGTGCTACTCTAGCCTGCCATCATCAGAACTTCAAACACCTTTAATTCAAGCATCTAAGCCCCTGTTACTGGATTTGGACTCTTCAGATCTGCATTCTATTCTGCCTCCTGCATCAGAGTGCTTCCCATCTCAAAGTTCTGCTTTGGATGCTGCTGTTAATTTTCAGCCTATTGTCCTACCCTCCAGAACATCACCGTTTTCCTGCAGTCCTCTGGTATCTTGCACTACATCTCTGATGGAAATTAACTTACTTCTTAGGAGCAAAGGCTTGGAATCCAGTTCCAGATTCCGGGAGACGGTCCTTGGAGGGGGTGTACTGTCAAAACGTGCTCCCTGCGTTTTCGTGTCCACCACCAGGGGGCTGAACTGTGGGACTCTCCAGTGTCATAACAAGCTTCCAGACCCTCCCCTTCATGTACATACTGACTTCCAGCCATTTGGACACTATTTGGGAATTGACATCCATTCCCAATCCATGCCGGGTTTTGTGGAAGCCATCCTGCTCATGCTGGAAACTCCATTACCTAGAATTCCCTGCTCACTGCTTCGTCTCCACCCCTGCAGGCCAAGGATGGGTGGAGGAATTCAGCTCACCCGTGGCTGGCTGCTGCTAGTCTGTTCACACCTGATGCATGTGATTACTGTGAGCTCTTTTAAGCCCCAGCTCCCTTCAGTCCAGTGTTGGTCATTGTAGCTGTATACCAGTGAGACTGATCCTTGTTTCCAGTGTTTCCTGAGCTTTTGATATCTTTGTTTCCAGTGTTTCCTGAGCTTTGGGTATTCCTTGTTCCTGAGCTGCTGCTATTTCCCTTGTTCCTGAACTTCGACTGCCTGCAGTGCTACCTTGACTCCTGAGCTTTAGTAATTTCCCTGTTCCTGAACTAGCAGTGCTATCTTGACTCCTGAAGCTTTAGTAATTCCCTGTTCCTGAACTAGCACTGCCTGCAGTGCTACCTTCACTCCTGAAGCTTTAGTAATTCCCTGTTCCTGAACCAGCACTGCCTGCAGTGCTACCTTGACTCCTGAGCCTTAGCTCAATTCTTGTTCCTGCCCCAGCACTGCCTTCTATGCTACTTTGTTTTCTTGATTCCTGAACCTGCACTATTCTAGTATACCCTTGTAGCCTCCCCTTCTGTATATCCTTTTCCAGTCCCTGCCTTTCTTCCCATTTCCTTGGTTCCAGCTCTAGTTTGCTGTCTTTCTATTCTGCTGTCTTGCTTCGGTTACCTTGTATGTTTGTTACCTGCTTTCTGCCAAGTGTGCCCTGATTTCCTTCCTTTCCTGTTAAGCACTCCTCCTTGCTAGCTCCTTGTCTATTGTGCTTGTGTTTAGTTCTACCCCTTTGCTGTTACTGCCTTGCGTGTTCCTGTTTGATCGCCAGGATCCGTGGGCACAGCTGACTACCTAGGTGGTGTTTCTTGTTCACTGTGAGTATTGTCTTTGAGTTACAGTTATAACATCATCATAGGTATAAGCTCCACAGACCCTGCCTTTGCACACATATCCTATATGTGGGTATTTTCAGTCAGTATCTGTAACAGCAATTGTGGGTGAGGAACTTACTGAGCTTCAGTCTTACCGTGTGGAGCTCCTGAGTGCTTTACGCACCACCGCACCCAACAGATGCCTCGCCGCTGCTGGAGCAAAGTCACCGAAGACCAGCTAACCACCACCCTAGCCCGGTGCCCACCAGCCGACCCCACCGACCCCGACACCGCAGCCCGCAACCTCAGACAGTGGATCGACGACTGCGCCAACACCCTCGCCCCGCTCAAGAAACCCCCCAACAGCCACACCAGCAAGAAAGCCAGCTGGTTTACTGAAGACCTCCGGGCCTCCAAGCAAACCTGCCGAAAGCTAGAGAAGAATTGGCACTGCGAACAAACACCGGACAGCTACGCAGCCCACAAGAACGCCACCCGCAGACACCATCACCTCATCAGATCCGCCAAAAGGGCCTCCTTCAAAGACCGCCTAGACAACAACGCACACAACAGCAAAGAGCTCTTCAACATCGTGAAGGAACTCTCTACCCCCAGCTCCAACACCAACGACATCCCACCTTCGCAAGACCTATGCAACTCGTTGGCCGCCTTCTTCCATCGCAAGATCGCTGACATCCACGACAGCTTCAACACCACGATCGCCCCGACAACCACTGAGATCCCCGCCCCCACGACCAACATCCTCACCAACCGCCTGCTCTCCTGGACCAACATAAACGACGACGACACCATCAAGATCATGAACACCATCCACTCCGGATCTCCATCAGACCCATGCCCACACCACATCTTCAACAAAGCCAGCACCACCATCGCACCCCATCTCCGGAAAGCCATCAACATCTCCTTCGAGACAGCAACCTTCCCGGATAGCTGGAAGCACACCGAGATCAACGCCTTACTCAAGAAACCCAAGGCGGACCTCAAGAACTTCCGGCCCATCTCCCTACTCCTGTTCCCGGCGAAGGTCATCGAGAAGACCGTCAACAAACAACTGACCCGCTACCTCGAGGAGAACAGCATCCTGGACCCGTCCCAGTCCGGGTTTCGCAGCAACCACAGCACCGAAACTGCCCTCATTGCCGCCACTGATGACATCAGGACCCTGCTAGACAACGGAGAGACCGCGGCCCTCATCCTCCTGGACCTGTCAGACACCTTCGACACGGTATGCCACCACACACTACGCACACGCCTCCACGACACCGGAATCCAAGAGAAGGCCCTGGACTGGACCACCTCCTTCCTCTCCGGCAGAACACAGAGCGTCCGCCTCCCCCCCTTCCGCTCCGAGGCCACCGAGATCATCTGCGGCGTACCCCAGGGCTCATCCCTCAGCCCAACGCTGTTCAACATCTACATGGCACCACTCGCCCACGTCGCCCGACTGCACGACCTCAACATCATCTCTTACGCCGATAACACCCAGCTGATTCTCTCCCTCACCAAAGACCCCCACACCGCCAAAACAAACCTCCACGAAGGAATGAAGGCCGTCGCCGAATGGATGAGGAACAGCCGACTGAAGCTGAACTCTGACAAGACAGAGGTCCTCATCCTCGGATCCACCCCCTCAGCCTGGGACGACTCCTGGTGGCCGACCGCACTGGGAGCAGCCCCAATACCCACCGACCACGCACGCAACCTAGGAGTCATCCTTGACTCCACCCTCTCCATGACTAAGCAGGTCAACGCCGTCTCTTCCGCCTGCTTCAACACCCTCCGCATGCTCCGCAAGATCTACAAGTGGATCCCCACCGAAACGAGAAGAACGGTCACCCAGGCCCTCGTCAGCAGCAGGCTGGACTATGGAAACGCCCTCTACGCTGGAGCCTCTGCCAAACTCCTGAAACGGCTGCAACGCATCCAGAACGCCTCTGCACGCCTGATCCTCGACATCCCTCGCCGCAGCCACATCACCCCTCACCTAAGAAACCTGCACTGGCTCCCCGTCAACAAGAGGATAACCTTCAAGCTCCTCACCCACGCACACAAGGCACTGCACAACACCGGACCTGCGTACCTCAACAGATGACTCAGCCTCTACACCCCCGCCTGCCAGCTTCGCTCCACCGACCTCGCCCTCGCCACAATACCCTGCATCCGAAGAGCGACCTCCGGCGGCAGATCCTTCTCCCACCTCGCCGCCAAAACCTGGAACACCCTCCCCATCCGCCTACGGCAGACCCAAGACCTGCTGACCTTCAGAAGACTCCTGAAGACCTGGCTCTTCGAGCAGTAGCAGCACCCCTCCCCCCCGCCCCCCTCAGCGCCTTGAGACCCTCACGGGTGTGTAGTGCGCTCTACAAATGCTTTGATTGATTGATTGATTTATTGATTGATATTATATATATATGTCTTGCACGTCCGTCCTGGGTGTAGTTGGTCTGAATGCTAAATTGCCTTGTGAGTGCCCTTCCTTTCTGAGTCATAGCTATCTTGTACAGGCTTCCCCTTTGGATCCCTTTTTCTCCTCTGACTCCTTGTGTGATCCTGGGCAGCGCTGTACTACTCTTTCTGTGCATGGTACGTTTTCTACCCAATCCCCAGTCCTTGCTCAAGTCCCTGACTGTGTTCCCGACATAGTCCCGGACAGTCCCTGACAATAAGACACTCTATGTCACCCGTATCCTCTCTTATCTTCTTCATACCTAAACGGGAAGGGGGCTTGAGGGCTTGTTTGGACTATCGAGCCCTCAATAAGGTGACAGTAAAAAATAAATACCCTCTTCCTCTCATCTCTGTCCTTTTGGATCAGGTGCGGGGAGCCAAGGTATTTACCAAGCTTGATCTTTGTGGGGCCTACCACTTGATCCGAGTCAGGGCGGGCGATGAGTGGCAGACGGCGTTTCGCACCAAATTCGGGCTCTATGAGTATTGTGTAATGCCTTTTGGCTTATGCAATGCTCCTGCGGCCTTTCAGTTTTTTGTAAATGAAATATTGAGAGACTACCTAGACCTTTTTGTGATAGTATATATTGATGATATAGTGATATATTCACAGTCAGATCAAGAACATGTTGGTCATGTTAGGAAGATATTACGGGGAGACGCGCGAGCGCGCGAAACAAGATGGCCGCCTCCCGGTGAGCTCCTCCGCGTTTTCGCCCGTTTTTCGTTAAAAACGACGAACTTTTAATCAAATTAATACTATGAAGAGGTCGCTGCGGTATTAAGGCTGGTACCTGTGCTGAAGGTCGTTTTTGAGTGCCTCTGGACGGCGGAAGTGGTGTTTTCTTGCATCAAGCTCCTGCTCCCAGTCTGCCTTCAGGTACTGCCAGGCTTGTCTGTCAGGGGGGCGGAGTAAGCACTTAAGAAAGGGCCTGGCTTGGGCCTAGCCACTCCCACAGACCATTTTAGCTGCTACACCAGTTTTTTGAAGGATTTGAGCACCAAGAATATTATACCTTCCTACAAACATTATATTTAATTGCAAATTGGTTCCTTTTTACGTCAAAATGGAAAATACAAATTCTCTACATAATAAAAGGAGACAGCAGGTTTCACCTCCGCCTATCAAATCAAAAGTGGTAGAGTCATCTGAACCTTCCTTATCTTTAATTTTAGAAGAAATTCAAGCACTTCGTGTTAGTACAGATACCATTGCGTCAGAGATTAAAAATGTGCGCAAAGAAATGGCTTGCTTATCAATGAAAATTTCTGACAACTCAATTAAAATACAAGATAATAAGGTTAAAATAGACGCTTTTACCCCACTTATGGCGAAAATATCACCCTTGTCTACACTCCTTTTAGATATGGAAAACCGCAATAGACAATATAACCTACGCATTTTCAATCTACCAGAAGATGTTGAAGGGGCCAACTGCAGATTATATTTGGAAACTTTGATTCCTGGCCTGTTGAAAATCAGTTTTCCAGAAAAATTTGAAATTGATAAGGCTCACAGGATTCCTTCTCATCGCAACCCTCAACACACAAAACCTCGACAAATGATCTTTAAAGTTCTCCGTCATCACCATTTGGTTTTGATTAGGAAAGCAGCAAGAGAAATTCCTTCGTTGATGGTCAATGGGAATAAAATATTTATCCATCAAGATTTCGCCAAGGAGACTGTTTCTGTTCGCAAAGAATTCACTGCTCTTCGTCCTCAACTAAGAAGTCTTGGTTTCAAGTATGGTCTTTTTGATCCCTCAACAATGCGTATTTGGAAAGATAACTTTTCAAAATCCTTTCAGCGTCCTCAAGAACTGAAACAATTTCTGGATCTACAGTCGCAGCATTTAATGGATACTCATGACTCTACTACTTGATTGTTTCCAGTTATGTACTTTTTGACAAATTACTGAGTTATTCTTCATCGGGCTCCAACGGTACCGGTCATGCTTGTTGAGCGTGTGTGCGTTTCATTCCTGATATTAATGTATTCTGTTTGTCGTTTTTTCCATGTTTTACTTTTTCCCTTTCATCTTCCATGTTCTAGAGCTACTACTTTCTCACAATCTTTTTGTATTTTTCACCCTCCTCCTCTTTATCTTTTCTCTTTCTCTCTTTCATTATGGCTACCTTACATAATATTAAAGTAGTTTCATTAAATGTTAAAGGTTTGCGCCATCCAGTTAAGCGCACAAAAATTTTAGATTATCTAGGTAGTTGCAAGGCAGATATTTGTTTTATTCAAGAGTCTCATATAGATGATAAAATCTTAGATTATATGAAGAAAAAGTGGGTTGATATTGTTTCATCTCCTGCTAATGGAAAAAAAAATGGGGTTGCTATCTTTTTTGCAAAAAAATTACACTGCCAAATTTTGAATAAAACTTCAGATGCTGATGGGAGATATATTATAGTTAAAATTAAAATACATGATTCAGTCATCTTTTTACTCAATGTTTACGGTCCTACGGCGGACGACCCTCTTTTTTGGTCTAATCTTACTACTGAGGTTCTGAAATTGGGTACAGTTCCGTTAATTGTAGGAGGTGATTTTAATGTCATAGCTGATCCTCTATTAGATAGATTATCTTGTACTAAATTTCACCCTCCTAAGGTTTTTCATGCTTTCAGATTATTTATTCAAACCACTAAATTAGTTGATATTTGGCGCCTACATTTTCCTACAGAAAAAAGTTTTAAATTTTTTTCAAACCCACATAATTCTCATTCTAGGATTGATTATTTATTGGTCTCTAGACAATTAATTCAATCCGTGATTTCCCCTAACATTGGCAACATTGATATTTCTGATCATGCTTTAATTTCTTTTGTTTTGAATTTGAATTCATCTTTTACAAATAAATCCCGATGGCGAATGAATACTGATATTGTTCTTAATGAACATAATAAACCAAAACTCTTAATTGCAATTCAAGATTATTTCCTACTTAATCCTGAAGGTTCCACTTCTACGGTTAATAGATGGGATGCTTTTAAAGCATACCTTAGAGGTGTAACTATTTCCATTATGGCTTATGAAAATAAATCCTTCAATAATAATATTAAAAATATAGAAAAACAAATTGCGAAATTTGAGAGACTTTTCATTACGTCTAATGATCCTCAATATAGACTTAAACTGCAAAAGCTTCGGTATGAATTTAATTCAATCCTTAGCAGAAGAGCTGGCATTCAGATTTCTAACTCTAAAGCCAAATTTCGTTTTAATGCCAACAGATCTGGGAAACTTTTAGCTAATTATTTACGTATAAAAAAGAGCAAATCTCAAATAAACTCTATTTATGGCCCTAGTGGCAAAATTGCTTTATCTCACAATGATATCGTTAATGAATTTTTGGATTTTTACTCTAATCTATATAACAAGCCTGATTTTCAGGATGCCTCTTTAATTGATTCCTTTTTAACTACATGTGGTTTACCCAGCATCTCTCAATCAGATAAAATTGGGTTAGATTCTCCCATTACTACAGATGAAATTTTATCAGCCATAAAATCTCTTAAAAAAAATAAGTCTCCTGGTCCAGATGGTATTTCGGCTGAGTTTTATAAAGAATTTCAAGTACAACTTTTGCCCTTTTTATTTCAACTTTTTACCTCTTTTGGTTCTTCAGGAATTACTTCAGGCTCTTTTACTGAGGCTTTAATTGTCGTGCTTCCCAAACCAGATAAGGACCCCACCATTGTGTCAAATTACCGGCCTATATCTCTAATTAATCAAGATTGTAAATTATATGCTAAAATATTGGCGTCTAGATTAGCTCCTGTAATGCATTCTATTATACACCCAGATCAATCTGGCTTTATGAAAAATAGGTACTCTGCAAACAATACAAGAGCCTTGCTACATGTTATCGAACAAGCTCCCAATTTAACTTTACCTTCAGGAATCCTGGCCTTGGACGCTGAGAAAGCTTTTGATAAAATTAATTGGCAATTCTTATTTAATACCTTATTGTCATTTAATTTTGGGGAGGCATTTATTCGCATGATTTCGGCTCTGTATTATGCCCCTACTGCTCGTTTATTTATCAATGGCCAAATCTCGAATCAATTTTCACTTTTTAGAGGTACAAGACAAGGTTGCCCTCTTTCCCCACTTTTATTCCTTATTGGTATTGAACCCTTTCTCAATGCTATAAGAAAATGTGATGATATTAAAGATATTAAAGATGTTACTATAAAAACTTTAGCTTATGCAGATGATGTACTCCTATTTATTAGTGACCCTATATCCTCATTCCCTTCCCTATTAGAGATTATCAAAAACTATTCCACAGTCTCTGGATATAAATTAAATACTAACAAAACTGAATTTTTCCCCTTAAACATTTATTGTACCCCTGATATGATACCTATGACTGATATTATTTGGCAAAAGGATAAATTGAAATATCTTGGTATTTTATTCTCATCCTCTATAAAATCAACAATAGCATTGAACTGTAACTTTATTTTAAATTATATAAAAGATAAATTGTCTAAATGGTCTTCATTACATCTTTCATGGTGGGGTAGAATGGATTCCATTAAAATGACAATTGCTCCTAAAATTTTCTACACCCTCGCCATGATTCCTACTCAATTTTCATTAAAGTTTTACAAAGATGTTGATAGAATTTTATCCAAATTTCTTTGGAACTGTAAACCGCCTCGTATCAGTTATAAAAAATGAAAAATGCCTAAATGTAATGCTGGGTTTGGATTACCTGACTTTTTCCTCTACCACAAAGCCTTTATTTTAAAACAAAGTTCCATATGGTTTAATCAGTCCTATTTAAACAATTCTCCTATTTGGCTTGATATTGAGAAATCATTGGTAAATCCATTTCCACTCCCCACTTTGTTAACTATGTCTAATAGGTCATCATTTTTTCATAAATCCGTTATACTAAAGTCCACTAAAATGATTTTTAATGATATAGATTCAATTTTTCTATCTCCTATGTCTATTACTGAAGACTTGTCACTATGGTATAGCAATGTTATTAAATTGAATAGGAATGTTAGTTACTGGTATTCATGGATTAATGCTGGTATTTTTTATCTTAAAGATATATATTCAAACAATGCTTTTATATCATTTGAGATTTTACGAACAAGATTTAATTTACCTCAATCTGATTTTTCTAAATATGAACATTTATGTAATTCCATTTTAGATTCTTTTCCTCAAGATATTCCTTCTAATGTTAAAGCTGATTTATCAATTTACATTCAAACTGTCTCTACTTCATCACATGGTGTTTCTATTTTATATAAAAAATTATCTAATTCTTTAGGTAGCAACATTAATATGCTTTCAGTATTTTGGAATAATGAACTTTCACTTTCACTATCCACTGATATATGGAAGGATATTTGGCTTAATAGTATTTCTGGTTGGTTGCCTGTTTCGCTTTATCAAACCAACTCATATATTTTATTTAATTGTTTATGGACTCCATTACGCCTTTTCCAAGCTAAACTTCTTCAATCTGCTTCTTGTTGGCACTGTAAATCACACCCCGGTACATTACAGCATATGCTTTTTAAATGCCCTTTAATTTTAAAATTTTGGACTGATGTTTGGGATATTATAAAAAAGATATTAAATATCCATGATGATGTTTCTTACAATATGTTAATTTGCAAATCTGCTCTTCTTTCACATAGTTTAAATGACTTAGAAGGTAAACTTTTTAATTTCCTAATATCAGCTGCTTTAAAATCTATTACATTTTGCTGGAAAGATGTCTCGTTATTATCAGTACATGCTTGGTGGTCATGGGTTATTTTTACAAGAAAAGGAGCTCAATTGTCCTTAACTGGGCTCAATCATAATTCCAATTCTTTTCATGCTTTTTGGATTCCTGTTGATGTGTATATATATCTTCTTAAACGGTATATTTATAACTAATTTAGCTTTTTATTGATAATATAGTATATTTACTGATTCATATTGTAGCTCTATTTATAGACAATGTAATTGGATTCATTATTGATCCTTTTCCCTCCTTTCCTTTTTATGTTCTCCAAGAACACTTATTTTATCTTACCTAATGTAATTCAACTGATATGCCTGTTAATCTTCTTTATTATAACTAGGTATTTTCGCTTTAGAATATTGTTTTCTGTATTGTCTGTTACTTGTTTATTATGAAAATTCAATAAAATATTTTGAACTTCAAAAAAAAAAAAAAGGAAGATATTACATCTTCAGGACAATCATCTCTTTGCTCAACTTGATAAATGCTCCTTTCATACAAAGAGAGTGGATTTCCTGGGTTTTGTGATTTTCCCAGATGGAATCCACATGGACCCACTCTAAAGTTACTGCCATAACAAATTGGTCAAGCCCTAGTAATGTAAAAGAGGTGCAATCCTTTCTTGGTTTTGCCAACTTTTATAGAAGATTCATTGATCACTTATCAGACATCATTACACCTATCACTCGACTATTCCGGAAGGGTGTCATGTTCGAGTGGTCTGAAAGACAGGTTTACTTCTGCTCCCATTATTCGTCATGTAGATAGCACACAAACATATTACCTGGAGGCTGATGCCTCGCAATACGCTGTGGGTGGGGTGTTATCTCAAAGAGACGGCAAAACAGGGTGTTTACATTCTATAGCTTATTTCTCCAAGACGCTTTTACCTGCAGAGCAGAATTATTTGATCGGAGAAAGAGAGTTATTAGCCATTAAATTGGCTTTCCAAGAATGGAGACATTATTTGCTGGGATCCCCACATGTTATAACCATTTATTCAGATCACAGGGATTTACAGTTTTTTAAGTCCGCAAGAGCTCTCACTCCCAGGCAGATGAGGTGGGTCTCCTTCTTCAGTGAATATGATTTTGTAATAACTTACTGCCCTGGAGAAAGGCAAGGCAAAGCAGGCGCTCTATCTCGATTGGGGAAAGAAAATAAGAACGTCTTGGAAATCCCAGTCCCTATCATACCTGACAGAAAGGTAATAGCCTTGGGGGATATAAATAAAGACGATTCTAAGGTCTTCTTTGAACAATTGGCCTTAGCATGTTCAAGACTTGATTCTTCTGCATGGTTACAAGATCCTAAGAATAAGATGGAGAGTGGTCTATACTATCATGAAAATCGCCTGTTTATCCTGACTGATTATCTCCGCAAGTTGATTGTGCAATGGCGTCATAATCTACCCATGGCAGGTCACCCTGGGGGGGGGGGGGGGGGAGACAGGACAAACATGTCAGAGATGGTTTTGGTGGAAAGGAATGCTCAAGGAAATAAGCGAGTTTGTCAAAGCATGCCCTACTTGTGCTAGACAAAAACCCTCCCATTGTGCTCCTGCTGGATTGCTTATGCCTTTGCCTATTCCCCACATTCCCTGGCATTCTATTAGCATGGATTTTATAACAGATCTCCCTGCCACACCCAGATTTACTACAATTTTGGTTGTAGCGGATCTTCTATCCAAAATGGCCCATTTTCTACCTCTCAAGAAACTCCCTACCACCAAGGAACTGGTAGAGGAATTCATTAAACAAATTGTGAGAATTCATGGCTTGTCTTCAGTAATTATATCTGACCGTGTGACACAATTCGTTTCCAAATTTTGTAAAGGCATGTGCACATCCTTACACATGGATCATCGACTTTCCTCAGCCTATTATCCTCACACAGATGGCCAAACGGAAAGAACCAATCAAACACTAGAGCAGTATCTGCGCTGTTTGTTGAGCACTACCACTAGTAGTTGGGTACAAGCACTCCCTTTGGCAGAATTCGCCTACAATAACACAACACATTCTGCAACCAAAATCTCTCCTTTTCTTTTTACATATGGTTATCATCCCAAATTCTTACCTCTTCACCCTCCTTTAAACATATCTGAAATACCTGCAGTCCAGGAACACCACACTAACCCAGGCGCGGTGCGTCCATTGGGGCGTTGGGGCGTTGCCCCCCCTCCCGCCCGCGCCCGCAGCTCCCTCGGCGTCTCTGACTCAGTTTACTTAAGTTCAGAGACGCCGAGGTAGAACTGACAATGCATGTCAGTCAGCATGACGCCGGACCGCCCACCCCCTTCAGAGTCTGAAGGGGGTGGGCGGTCCGGCGTCATGTTGACTGACCTGCATTGTCAGACCAGCCAGGGACGTCAGCAGCACAAGTGCGCATGAGTGGGAAAGGTGAGCGAATTTTTCGCCCGTGCCCAGTCATGCACACTTGTGTTGGCACTGGCTTGCGCATGCCCATTAGGAGCCCCTCGGTCTCCTAATGGGCAGGCGGCGGGCGAAGAATATCCGTGCCCTAAGCCAATCCTGGCGCTGCAGCAGCGCCAGGATTGGCTGAGGGGTTGCCACTCCACTGACTCCAGTGCTGTTCCTGAACTTGAAGAGGCGCCAACACGGACCAGGAGCAGAGGCGGTCAGGTAAGTTTTCACATTTTTATTTTCCCTCGGTCGCCCCCCCCCCCCGCGAGTACTGCGAGTAGATGTGAACTTCTAATCCCACTTATTTTAAAGAGCCGGCGGGGGTATGCCCAGACGTGGGTCCCTTGCTCACTTTGCCACTGGATTCAAGCAAGCCTGGCTGATGACGGCTGAAATGCCAGAAACCGGTCCTAGGATGCTTGTTTCCGGTCCAGGGAAGACATGGCTTGGCAGTTCGGGCTGGACTGTTCCCATGAGGCACAGGGTCAGACTGATTTGCATATGGCCATGTCTGAACTGGGGTGGTGGAGTGAGCTAAAGAATGATGATGGATTAAACCCAGATCAGTTGACTGGGGGTGAGTGTTTGATTGGCTCAAACGTTCCGTCCATCATCCCCTTTTGTAATCCTGGCGCTGCAGCAGCGCCAGGATTGGCTGAGGGGTTGCCACTCCACTGACTCCAGTGCTGTTCCTGAACTTGAAGAGGCGCCAACGCGGACCAGGAGCAGAGGCGGTCAGGTAAGTTTTCACATTTTTATTTTCCCTCGGTCGCCCCCCCCCCACACCCCGCGAGTACTGCGAGTAGATGTGAACTTCTAATCCCACTTATTTTAAAGAGCCAAGACGGCAAATGACGATTTTATTTGTTTGGGACGATAAGTGCAAAGTCTGCTGAAATGGAATAATGTTTCGATATAGTTCACTGGCCCGAAAAAAAAAAGTTTGTAGAAAATGGCCAGAGAATGTGAGGTTACAGCCAGAGGTGCTGATTTTAGAAGTGGGGAGATAAGTTCGATTTTTCCGCAGCTTAACATCCTGTGATTCTGGGCAAATCACTTAACATCCCCATGCCTTAAAAAAAAAAAACATGAATGTGCCTTTGTGTAATGTAACTGGTGCTCCTGTAAACCGCTCCAGTGCCTTCGGGTCAAGTTCACGGTATTCAAAATTTGTGAAAATTCATAAACACTCTGTTGAAAGAGTTAATTTGAAAGCGCATTTGCATGCAGTTCCCTCTGTATTTTTTTGTAATTTCGGTCAAATTCTTGTCAACAGACGTGACAATGTATAAACAGCAAAAAAAAAATATGCCACTATGTTGGCGGAGTGTGCTGTACACATTTATCCATTGCCGTTTTCGACATTTCTGTTTCAGCCATTAGAGACAAAATAACGAAATCACAATATTGCACCAATTTAAAAAGTAGAGTCAGAGGAGATGGCGCGGCGTTGCAGACATCAAACCATTGCTTCATATGCGGAAGAGCATACACACGTGCATTTACATATAGCTTCCGGTTAAGCATAGTGACGTAAATGGGCAGGTGCTGTCCAGTACTCAGTGCCTGAGCCTCTAGAACTCGAAACGGAGAGTACCTCAGTTATTCAGCAGGGGTGTAATACTTTGAATGGGAGAGTACCAGAACTTTCCAAAAGCAGGCAGGTACTTTGGGGGGAGCGAGTACCTGCACTTCTAGAATTCCATTGCATCAGAGTTTTTAATGGGCAGGTAGTACTGCCCGTACTGAGTACCTGCCCTTCCTTAATTTGAAAGGGACAGTACCTCTTTTTCTCAGCACTGCTGCAATACATTTAATGGAAGAGTACTGGCACTTCTCAGAAGCAAGCAGCACTCTGGAGAATGAGTCCGTGCACTTCTGTAATAGTCAGTGCTTAATTTGTGCCGGTGCTTTCCGGTGCTTAGCACCGGCACTTATTTACCAGGGCCGGGTCTACACTGCCACTGCCATCAACATCAGGACTGCACTCACTGTCTGCACGTCATATCATACATGTCAAAGTAAATATAATTGCTCACTCACTGCGGTGTTATTTAAACTCTGCTACAGTCTCCCTAGTCTCCTGGTGAATAAGAGTGTTGCTGTGCTGAGAAAGCCGATAATAAATCCATATGCATGCAAATTTGCCTTCAGTTCCGTGTTGCCGGTGTGCGGGCCACTGATTGGGCTGTATTTGGTTCTGTGAGGGGTAGGGGCTGCGGCAGCCTGCGTAACCTTTTTTTTAAATTACATTTCACGTCCGGCACACACGCATCGCATGCGTCACCTCCAGTAAAGCACGACGTTGAGGCAGGCACTATCATTCGAAGCAGCAGCAGGCCCCTTCATAAAGGCAGTGCCACCAGTAAACCAGTAAGTATCAAACCAATGCTGATTTTTCTTGAGCGTGGTGACGGTCACCGTGGGGCAGTAAAACAGACTTGGTATGAACAGAGTCTGAGGCCCGAGCACTCATGCCACCGGCTCCTGGCAGGGCACTGTGTGCAGGAGCACTAGTCAGGTCAGGTTAGGAGGCTGGAAGGGCATCAGGGCCTTGGCCTTTAACCCCTTTCTGTCTGTGATTTACTTTTACTTGACTCAATTTAAATGAAATGCTGTTTTTCCGTGCATTTAATCTCTTTCGGAATCTGGATATTTCTATCCTACGTCATCAAGCCTCGTGGCTCAGGTTGTTTGTCCATGCAGTGGTGATTCCTGTTGTGGGGTACAGACCAGTTGGGCCACTGCATCTGTTTGCTGCATGGCCTCTTTACTTAGTTTGCAGGTGATGTTTGGCTGCATCCTGCGTTAGTTTAACTTGATTTCCATTGCCATTATAGCATTGCTAGCCTTGCTTGTGCACATTCAGCTTCAGTGATGTTTTCTCCCTGCTGCGGCTCTTTCCACGCTTGTCTGTGTTTGCTGAATGTCCCGAGGCACCGGGGCCCCCGCTCTGTGCAGAAGAGTTAGCAGAGTGTGGTGACCTTCATATACTTTATATCTGCAGTGCTGTGGATCCTGGAGGCGCGCAAAAGTTGTTGATGTGCACTTTGTGTAGCAAGGGATGAATGAAGTCAGTAACTGACTTCCAAGTTCCAACCCCAGTGAGTTAATGCCCCATAAGCATAACAAGTGACTTGAGAGAAAAATGAATCTAATGTTACACATATTGTTCATATACAGTGCCCCCCTCAGCCAATCAATATCTAATTTATAAAATTATATTAAACAATATGGATTTCATTTTTATTTCTGTATTCCTTACATATGTCACACACTAGTGGCCCTCGTGGGATCGAATGAAAGGGGCGGGATTGTGTTTATACATATATATGTACAGAATAGATAATGTCAAGGAGATTTTATGTTAAGTAGTTGATGTATCATGAATCTAACTGCAAGATGCAGTGTCACTTTGTATTAAACATTTTTATGTCTGCAGAAGCGTTACAAACGTATGGTGCTGCAGGAGGTCTGGTTAAAATCTGACTACAAAGAGAAGATTTTACATTCCACATATTTTTTACATATATGTATATATATATATATATATATATATATATATATATATATATATATATATAGAGAGAGAAATAATGTAAACTATGCATATTACATTTAGTCACATTCTCTAGTTCCTCAGTCTACAACCCCACTTTGGAGGGCCTGCTCTCTGCCCATTTGAGACTATTATTGGGAGGACCCAACACAGCTGACAGCAATTTTCACCTCAAAAGTTAGACACACTTGGACAACAAGACAGTAGCATGCACACAGAAACTAACAACACTTACAGAGTTTGCTTAAAAGTCACACAAAATACACCCTGCATAAACAGCGCATGAGAAAAAAAACCACAACCATTTAACAAAAACAAACTATATACATACTAAGTACAGGAACACAACAACATGCAGGTAAGTGGAAGGTTACAAAACTTGGGTCGTGCCTGTCATTGGGAAAGCACCAACCATCAGACAACAGTCTCATTGTTATGGGAAAGCAATAAAAAACTGGCATGCACTTCTAACAAAACCATAAGGCGTTGGTGATGAATGCTCTATCCAAAACCAATGTTGTGTAATATGATATAAAACCCTAAAACTGATTTCTGCATTAGGGTATCATTCACAATCATTAAATCAGCCAAGGTGTCGAACGTGAGCCTGCAAAACATGATATTTATTATTTGTTCTCTTAATAGCTTGTATCTGGAGAACAGAAAAAAGTTGGCCCGGTATCAGACTATACCACCATTGTGTCACAACCCTTGTCTTTTTTTGTCAGTCTAATATGATGATATGAAGCCAATCTAAGATATACAGGATTATTCTAGCTGGTTGGATGCTAAGATAGTTCCACTCAAACTAATCACAGGTCACCTAAAACTGCAGAAAAGAACACTTGTTTAAAGAAACTTTCTTTGTGCACTAAAGCACCCTGATTAAAGATTCCAGGTCAACGATATGTTATGCCATAAGAATGACAAATGGGATCCTCTTTTATATTTCAGGAAAATATGTTTCATGCGGTGCTTAGTTTGAAAACAAAATGTAAGCGCCAATGCCCATCTCAGGAGGCCACTGCAGCCTGCACCACCCATTGCTCGTGTCAGCTCTGCCAATGATAGCACCAACACAAATACTTACCATCTTACTCCTACAAGCGTGACAATTCAGACTATTGCTGGCCATCCAAAGCAATAAGGAGGGCGTGGGCGGCAGGTATTAATTTTTTATGTATATTGACATATTAAACACTGTCGCTGTGCTTTTCTCAAAATTAGACAGACAGCTCTGCCATGTGGTGGACTGTCATTAGTGTCTGTGTTGAGAATTAAGTGCTATTGCTGAGCATCGGAAACCACTGCCTCAAATTTAGCACTGGTTTCATGTAGTTTGTAGAAAGCATCACCTGATAACAGTCATGCATGATGCAGTTAAGTTTAGAGTATAAAAGAAAAACGGGTCTTTGTGCCTCAGGGGCAGTAATCATCATGTATGTTATAGCTGCGCATTCGAAGCTCATGCCATAGTGCGTAAACAGGTAATCAGCTATTAGCGCTTGCCCCTTCTTTGCTTGTGACCATTAGTACTGAAACTTGCATAGGAGATCAGTGAGCACTGCTGTGATTGTAGAGAAACAGGTGAGGGCACACACTAGCATTCACACTGTAGCAAGTGTGCAACATCTTCGATGTGGCAAATTTTGGGCCACACTCAACTCACTCAACATGAGAGGATAACAAATAAGCATGACTATCTAATCCAGGCAGCATTTGGGCCATGCCCTCCTATGAAGCCCATGTAAGGACGCAGAAGAGCAATAGAAGGGCAACTGAAAACAAGCCTTTGTCTCTCTCGCTCTCTCTTTTGCGCTCTTTCCTGCAAACACACATTGCCAGCAGTGCCTCAGGTTTATATGAGAGATGTCAATTCAACAAAGACAAATTTATGGCTGGATGTCCCTGCTTGCAATGCAAGTCATGTGGTTGCGTTCCACAGCATAGATAAGAAGATGTGTGGCAACTCGAACAGCTCTCATTAGAAAGTGTCCACAAGCACATTTAAGTACTACAGTGTCGGCCACATGCATCACTGGCCCAGTTATTGCCCAATTTAAGCAACTACTTACACTGGCAGGAATGCAGAGCACCAGTGTAGCAAGCAGTTATTTCTTTAACAGCAACTGACTGCTGCTAACTTCCTTCCCTCTTGTCAGAGGAATGAAAGGATTCTATTAAAGTCAGATAGTATT
The DNA here is from genome assembly GCA_963921515.1 of Calotriton arnoldi. Classification (NCBI taxonomy): domain Eukaryota; kingdom Metazoa; phylum Chordata; class Amphibia; order Caudata; family Salamandridae; genus Calotriton; species Calotriton arnoldi. Next base: position 147,243 of record CAWUFW010001517.1, read on the forward strand.
TTGACATGGAAATGATGGAGTGCCAGCATTACTATTGTTACAAAAGGCTATCTTTAGCCAACCCACACACTCACAAAGATGATGTCTTGATTCTGTTGCGGTGAAAGGGAACTGGTGGACTAATGTGTGGGGATGGAGTAGATGTCTGGGCACTGTCTCATCTTCAGCAGCATGGAACCTTTACATTGCCAGAGATTGAACCATGGAGTTCCATTTAAATCAATTCTTCCATTTTTACTCAATCATCAATCTTACAACCTACATCCACCCACCCACCCACCATGATTATGTAGATAGATGGTATTAGAGAGAATTCAGGGAATAAGTGCTGAGCCTCTATTAGCACTATCTAGCAAAAGGCGGGAGACACTGCACTCTCGTCAGCAAAGTACAGTGTTTTGCTATTGTACTCCACACGGGTGTTGGCATATTCTACATATGTTAATGTCTAATTTGTTCTCTCTGCCTTTAGCATAGAGTGTGTTTGTGTGTGTGTATTTGGGACAGCGAGGGTGGAGGACGGGTAATGCTCAGTATGGAATGGTTTAGGTTTTTGTGTGTTTGTATGTGAAGGGCACATATTTTGATTCTATGTAAGTCTTAGTTGCTCTGGTTCATTTTCATTTCTGTCCTCAGTCTTTGCCACTGACTATGTGCAACACCTTTGTATTGCTATGTTTTTGCACTCTGCGTGCGTCCTGTACCATCCACAAATGTAATATATCTGTGTATGCGCATGTGCATGCATATGTACAGTTGTCCTTGTGTGTGTCTTTGTTTGCGTGTCTCTGCTTTATTCAGCCAACTCAACAAACATCACAGACCAAGATGTTTTATGTAAAGTACTTGTTAAATAAATTGTGTCTGGCGGTCCTTCCATTGTGATCCTTGCATTGTGGACATGCCTTTTGGCCATATATGGGTTGTTCTTGTTCTTAGATGTGATGTTTGGATTTTTCAAAATCCTCTGACTTCAGTGATATGTAAAAGTTGTATCTTTGAACTTATGACACACAATTAGACTCTCTTAAAAATGGCATAACCCAGTATTGTCCTTTCCCGAAATTGGCACATAGAGCACTGGAATATTTCACATGTCCCTATTCAATGCATAAGTCATTTTAGCGATTTTATTCCAAAATTGAGCTTTAAATGCACTTTTGATTTACTCTTTTCAAAATCTTTACAGGGCAAGGGAACCTCCTATCAAAATCTTACTTGGAGGAAGGCTCCCTTGCTGAAATTCAGATCAGGCATTACATCTGACTTTTAGCAGTACCAGTTGAGGATGTAGCTCGAGCCAATATAGGAAGTGGGTGGAGCCAGTGGAGGAAGTGGGTGGAGCCAGGAAAAGTGGGTGTGGCCTCCGAAAAACATTTGAGCACCTGGACTTCATATTTTACAAATTAAGCACTGGTAATAGTATATCCACATGCCCTTATTCTCACGCACAACGTCATGGCCGGGGAAGTGAGGTTGAAGGAAGCATTTGTTTTTTCGTGTCCTCTCCAGCTGCGAGTGCATGCTTCCATGATATTACCCTTCATGCTATTTGATATTTGCTTTAAAATGCACCATTTGACTACTATTTTTTAAACACATTTCTTTGGGGGAAACCTGCCAACGCCCACTTATGACGGTTGAACTAACTTGCTTCGCTCAATCGCAACGTTTCTCTCTTCCCCAACTTTAACGCCACACCACTCGGAATTGTCACCAGCCGCCACTGCACTAACCTTACCAAGATTTGGACAAATGCTAAACAAGAACTTAAGCACGCAAAAGATGCCATGAAGATACAAGCAGATAAACATAGGTGCCCTTCTCCTGTATATGCTGTAGGGGATCAAGTTTGGTTGGCTACCAAAAATCTCAGACTAGCAGGACTTAGAAAGCTGCAACCTAGATATATAGGACCATACAAAGTAATTCGAATAATCAACCCTGTTACATTAAAACTAGAACTTCCTCCTGAATTACAGATCTATCCTGTCTTTCATACCTCATTACTTCAAGATGGGGCAGAAGCTTTACCTACAATGCGGCTAAAGCCTGGAACAACCTGCCATTCCAATTAAGATGCATTACGAACCTCTTAGCTTTCAGGAAAAGCCTTAAGACTTGGCTCTTTGCCCAATAAACTTCTTCCATTCTTTTGCACAGGAGATGTAACTAGCGCCAGGACACCTCCGGGTAACAGTTGCGCTGTATAAATATCATTAACATTAACATTAACAAAGAGTATGAACATCCTTTGAGTCCTGAACCCCCTCCCGTCACTATAGATGGAGAATTGGAATACGAAGTCAGACGTATCATGGATTCTAGGAGATATCGAGGTAAATTGCAATATCTGGTTGACTGGGTGGGATATGCTTCCGAAGATAGGTCTTGGGAACCTGCTGACCAGGTTCATGCCCCTTTGTTAGTACGTAGGTTTTATGCTCTGAATCCCTCCAAACCCCGGACCATTAATAGACCCTTGGGAGGGAGAACTGTTAAACTTCGAGATTCTTGCGCCCTGAACTGGTGTAACTCCCTCCAAAACTATGTATCCCACAATGCATCCTGTTTAGAGTACTAAGAACAGCAAGCTAAATCCATTTAGCCTTCTTTTTGGTATCACCACAGGCTCACATAATTGCAATTACTGCTTGATTGGCTAAGTATAAAAGACAGGCTCTCCCTTGTGTCAGTGCTTGGTTTACTTTCCCTGGTTATTGGACCGCACCCCATGCTTCGTTTCGTGCTGTGAAGAAAACGACCTGAATACAAATCAGAACCTCAGAATTATTGGAACTACCTTCTGCACCCTGGAACTTGGACGTCAGTTTCCGAAAAAGCCTTCTAACCTTGGATTCCCCTTTCTTTTCAACCTTGCACTCTCAGAGCAGGGGCAGCTGCTCTTCATGTTTGTTTTGTGTCAGTTTCCCAAAAAGCCTTCTAACCTTGGATTCCCCTTTCTTTTCAACCTTGCACTCTCAGAGCAGTGGCAGCTGCTCTTCATGTTTGTTTTGTATCGAGTTACAGAAGCGATAGTCTGAAACTGTCAAACACTTTCAAGTTACTCACTTTGCACATTTGGAGCTGTGACATTGATCAGCTTCCAGCGACGCCCGTTCCCTTAAGAAATTAGATACTTTGTGTCCCTGACTTTTGGCAGACGAATGCAACACTTTTCTTCATGGAAGGAAGGCTTATGTTTATTTAAAGTCAAAGCCTTGACTGACAATTTATTTCTTGGATTTAAACAGAAGAGAAAGTTTCCTACCGGTTGGGATTTTCATTAACCTTCTCCTGGATAACCGGCATGACACAATACCTTCCTTTAATATTGTGAGCATATGGTGATGCACAGGGAAATGCTTAAATGAACTTGCTAACCCCTTAGTTAAGGCTTGTTAGTATTTCCTGGAGACAGTTTGATAAATAATTTCTTTTCTCTCTTCTTTTTGTTATTTTCTGTTTATGCAGTGCTTGAGAAACAGTATTGAGGAAACTTTTGCTGTACAGAATGAGCTCCCTTTGTTTTCGTCCCCTGGTGGCCCATTCCGTTGTCCCTTCACCCCCTAGAAGGAGTAGCCATTACTTGAGTGATACTAAATACTCAGTTGGGCACTGCCTTGGGTGGGAGTAGGGGTACATCTTCGCTCCTGTGGATGCAAGCTCTTCTGCAAGCCTGAGTTAAGTCTTGACAGGTAGGCACAGTGGAGGTAGTATATTTTGATTAGGCGGAGCCTGGCAGAAATGGTGAGCACGCGGGGGGCCATCAGGGCGTCTCTCCAGTCTTCCTCCTCTAGAGGACCCAGCCATTGTTCCCATCACTATTTAAGAGGGTCAAGGGTAGACGGGGAGTTGTTTATCAGGGTTGGGTAGATTTGAGAGACTCCCTCTTTCCCTAGGTTACCCATGAGGATTTTGGCCTCTAGTAGGCTGAATTCTGGGAATGCAGCATTTTCAGGGGCGTAAGGGGCAATGGCGTGCCGAAGTTGAAGATATTTGTAGAACTGGGTAGAATGCAATGAGTATGTATGCTGCACGTCTTGAAAGGAGCATAGGTGTCCTCTCTTCCACACATCCCCAAGGTGTGTAATCCCTATCAGGTCTCACATCTGAAAACCCTCCAGGGCCCCAACCTTCCCAAGTCAATTTCCATGCCACAGAGGTGTCTGTAAGGTGGGTTTGGCATCCCACTGAGTATATCGCAATGCCGAGCGCCATGCCAGAAGGGCCGCCCGAGTCACAACCGGGATTGTTTGAGGGATCGGAGCCCCGTAGTGCATTGCCTGGACCCGTGAAAATCCAAGGCTCTCCAGCTCCAGCCAGTAGGCCGGATCGGACCAACCTACATTAAACTAGTTGTGTATCACCAGGAGATGAGAAGCCAGGCAATACAAGAAAGGGTTCGTCATCCCCATACCTCCATCGTAGGGGGGTTATTGACAATGGGCGAGGGCTAGTCGTGGCCTTGAGTTATCCCAGAGAAAAGCTGTGATTATGCCAGCTATGTCCCGGAACCACTTGTGAGGGAAATGAAGCGGAAGGTTTTGTATTACATGTAATAACCGGGGCAACACCATCGTTTTGAATAGGGCAGTCTTGCCTAGGGGATTAAGGGAAGGGATTGCCATCTGCGGAGGTCCTCTTTACTCGCTTAAGTAAGAGGTTAATGTTGAGGGACCAGGTCATTTCCGGGAGGAGGGCCACCCAAATGTCAAGATATTTGAAGGAGAGGCGCCTCTGAGGAATAGTGGTCTGCCAATCTATGCATTCCCGCGAGCTATGAAGGGGTATTAAAGTGGATTTGGCTGGGTTAAGGCACAGTCCTGATGCCTCGCTGAATAGCCGAAGGATATGGAGGCAGCGGGGACCCGAGTATGCCGGGTCTGCGAGGAAGTGCAAGAAGTCATCTGCATATAGAGCGATGCGATCCTCATGTACACCCTACCAGTACCAGCCTCGTATCTGCATGTCTGCCCGGATAATACAAGCTACAGCTCTATGCTAGGGCAAAGAGGAGGGGAGATAGAGGACATCTCTGCTGGGTTCCTCTTTCGATAGGGAACGTCTCCAAGATTGCTCCATTGACAAGGACCCTGGCGGACGGATTTGAGTAGAGCACCCTTACCAGAATCCTGAAATGGGATTTGAGTCCCGCGCTCTCCAGTACATTATCCAGATAGAGCCAGTCGACAGTGTCGAAGGCCTTTTCGAAGTCGATTAGTAATCAGGCTAAATACGGAGTGAGGAGGTGGCGATGAGAGAGTGCCATGTGTAGGCGCCGCAGGCAATGTCTCGTGCTTCGGTGTGGCATGAAGCCACATTGATCAGAGTGTATTATACTGCCAAGCACACAGTTGAGACGCTTGGCCAGGATGGTCGCAAATATTTTGACTTTGGTATTGATGAGTGAGATTGGCCGATAGTCTGAGCAGGAGGCCGATGGGGGTCTGTTATGGGTGTGACTACTACCGTAGCCATATCAATGTCCAGGGGGAAGATGCCTCTCTCTGCCACCTGCTCGAACAGAGCGTGGAGAAGTGGGACCAGAGTTTCCCAGAATGCCGCATAGTACTCCGCCAGGTAGCCATCTGGGCCAGGTGTCTTTCGAGTTGCAAGAGTTGAGATTGCCTCTTCGATCTCCTCCCTCATAATATGTTCATCAAGGCCCTGGGCTTCTACTTCCGAGAGCCTTGGGAGAGGGATACCTTGTAGGAATTGGGAGCTGGAGTCTAGTGCATTTGATCGATCCGTGGAATATAGCTTCTTATAATCCGCAAAGGTCTGTGCATTTGCGGCTGGGGTGCGAGACGTAGGTCCTTGATTATCCCTAACTTTTGGTACTATTTGGTTGGCCAGGGGATGGGAAGGGAGCCAGTGGAGCAACTTGCCATTTTTATCGCCCCATCCGTAAACTTGGGCAGTGGAGGACCTCCACATAGATTTGGCGGATTCAAGTGATATGTGTCTAATTTCTTCTCTTAGTAGATGAAGTTGCCGGCGCTCATCCTAGCTATTCGCCGTAGCAGTGCACTACTCAAGGCGAAGGGCCTGGGCCTCTATTTGGGAAAGGCGCTGGCCTTGCGCCAAACGCTTGCGCTTGAGATGCCCTTTTGCATAGCCCCGGATCGTGGCCTTGTCCGCCGCCAATAGTGTGCCCTCGGATTGTACTGTGCCCTCATTAGATTGGAAGTAGTATTTGAGTTCCTCCCCAATCGCCCGCTTGTACTCCGGTTCCTGGAGGAACCAGGCATTGAGCCTCCAAATGGGGCATAGAGCGCCCGCAGGGCCCCCCCCCCACATGGAGGGGGAGGGTAGAGTGATCCGATATACCTTGTGCTATAATTTGGACACTTGTGACCGAGTGACAGTCAGGGGCAGGCATAAAGACTAGACCGATATGGGAGTGGGTGTGATGCGCAACGGAGGTGTGGGTATATTGGAGCTCCCTGGGGTTCCAAATGCACCAGACATCGCAGAAGCCCAATTTATATGCCCAGTCTGCAAGTCGTCTAGCACCTAGCTTTTTGTGGGAGGAGGGTATCCTCGTGGCGTCTTTGGCGGGATCTACTACTGTGTTAAAGTCCCCTCTGATCATCGTCCGACTCTAGGGAAGGGAAGATACTTCTATGGTAGCGCGGAGAGCGTGCTCAAGGGTCGCCAGAGGTATGTAAAGTGATTAATAGTGGCATTTCCTAGTGTCTCCGTAAGGGCCACAAAACGGTCCTGAGGGCCTTTAATTGTGTGGACCGTTGTGAAGGGAAGGGACTGGCGCAGAAGGATCGCCACTCCTCGGGATCCTGGGAGAACCCTGAATGCCAAACCCTATCAAATCCTTGGCACGCTAGAAAAGGACAATGATTGCCCATGAGATGTGTCTCTTGCAACAGAAGGGCATCTGGGGCAATTTTCCAGGAATACTTTAGGATCGCTGTACGTTTGACTTCATCTAGGAGCCCGTTCACATTCCAGGAAAGGACCTTGAGGGGTACACCCTCGTAGTGGGTCATTGCCATGTCGATTAAGTATTGGCATGTAGGGCCATCAGTGTGGGCGACTTAATGGATCTGAAGGGCTAGGACCTGGGAGTAGCTGGATAAATCCTACCTCGCTATGGCGTGTGGGTACTGGTGCCTCTTCGCTGTCATGTCCAGTGTTGCAGAAAAGCAGAGAAATTAGAAAATCCATAGGGACAATGGTCCCTCCCCTCCCCCACACTATACTTCCCCAGTTGAAGCATCTGTCGCCCAATTAACTAGAACTCAAAACAAGTAGGCTTTGAAGTTGTCTATGGGAGCAGAGTGGTGGACCTCTCCATGTATCAGGATTTCCAGTCTTCAAGAGTATGAATAGTGGGAACAGTGAGTCATTCTTAAATTTGGGGGCTGCGCATTAGGTCCGTGTCCTCTGATCCCAGCGTTGAGGACTCAGGGGGTCTCTGTCCAGTGGCATTTTCGGAGCCGTCGATGTTCCATGGGAGGCTCGATGACCCTTGTGGCATGGGCGACCTCTGTGTCCCTCGGGGCATGTCGCAGGCGAAGCAGACACCTCTCTATGAGCATTAGGTCCTCTGCAAGATCGAGTATGGCGCCTGTGGGCTTGGTTGGTTGTGATGTTGTCTGAAGGTCCGGTGGAGGAACGGTCACCCTAGGGGGGAGTGGACATTCCTCACTTACCCAGGTCCACGCATCTCCGGACTTTCAAATAAAAGGGTTTTGTTCTGGAAGACCACCCTGAGTCGGGCCGAAAAAGAAGTATGTACGGGAGATTAAGGGCTCGTAGATTCTGCTTTACTGAGTAGTATGATCTCCTTTGCACTTGCACCTCCTTAGTGTAGTCTGGGAAAATCATTACTTTGGAGCCTTGATAGGACAAGGTTGAACGGGTGCAAGCTTCTTGCAGGATGGCGTCCCTATCTTCGAAGTTTAGGATCTTGGCAATGATTGGCCGGTGTGGGACTCCCGGTGACGGCTTCGGTGTGAGGGCACGGTCAGGGCGTTCCACGACAAATCAAGTGGAGAGTGCGTTCAGTGGCATCCAGGATTTGAGCCAGTCCTCGATGAAGGTGAGCACTTGCGATGGTTACGCCCCTTTGGGATACCCACCAGGCGGAGATTATTACGGCGCAATTGATTTTCGGAGTCTTCTGCTCGCCTACGGAGTTTGTTTGTGTGGGACAGTAACTGCTTGACCTGCTCTTTCAGATGGGATACGTCTTCCTCGACTTCGGACAATCGGGATTCGGCTTCTGTTACCCAGGCAGTGGCGTTACACAGTCTTGGCGAATGAGGGCCATGTCCACTCACAACTCTGCTATTTTCGTTTCTACTGAGTCCTGGGAAGAATTTATGGCCTGCAGGATCTTAGCGAGTTCCCCGTCTGGCGAGGGGTCTGAGTCGGTGCAACATCATTGTGGCTGGGACCACTTGTGGTATATTGTTCCATGCAGTGTTGCAGGGATTCTGCTCATACACAGAACTATGCACAAGAAAACAGGACCTCAGTAAATATGGGTGTACCTCCTATTACCTTAGTACCCAAAATCCCAACCGACTAGCAATAGTGCCTCATTCGGTCTCCTACAAATATTATGAAGCTACGAATGTTTAGACAACCCAGAACACGAGCACTCCCGACTCACCTCACAGTCGCGGGAACAAGACAATCTTTCGCTCTCATGTTCTTGTCCACAATAAGAATAATTAGTCACTAAATAAGTTCAAAATGTTTATTTTGACTATAGTGATTCATAAAACAGTATGCGAACCACGACCAGCAGCAAAATGCATAAAGCTAGCATCATTAGCATTGTTACAATACCATAGAATACAAAAGGAGTCGTCATTTTATAAAGACTGTGAAAAAGGCAAGATAACTGGGCCTAATCACCCTCCCCTTGGTAGTAAGAAGTTATTTTATATAACAGAAGATCTCTAGGCGTTATTAGCAGACCCCCTACCTGAAAGCCTAAACGCAAAGGTTTACATCATAGGAACAGCAGAGCTCAGCTCCATGGAACGGCTTTCTTCGAGTGTGTTTCAAAAACATGCAACAACGCTATATCAAAGCTCAATTCTTCCATACTGCAGCTGTTGGTAACATGTTTTGTCTAGGTAATAGGGACTGACCAGAACAGAATAACAAGATACAGTGTTGATCGACCTTGCACATTATGTTCAGACAGAATTGAAGGGAAAGCTGAGAACGTGAAAAACAATCTGTTATCATGTACAGGGCAGAGGCAAAGTGTCTAGAAAACAAACTCTTAGCAGAGGCGTGCGCAAAAGCAGCAGCATAGGACAAGTAAAACTCATGCTAACTTAGCAATGTCGACAATGTATCTAAGGGCCACATAACCCCATATAACAGCGGGTTTGGGAAGGCAGTGGCTTTGCTCCTTTATCTTTCCCCATGGTGGTCATGCAGTGAGGGGGGGCAGTTCTATAGCATGCGGTCACCGTCAGGGTGCACCCTAGAGGTCGCTTGCGTTGCTGTGCCGAACTCCACAGCATCCAGTCCCTGCTGCTTGTGATCAGATCCGCTTCAGGGGTGGTGCAGACAAGACAGTATCAGAATGTGATCCAGGAGATTATCTGTCTTGATCTCGGGGTGGTCAGGAGAGCTTCGGTGACATCAATCCCTCACAGGATTCTCAAGATGTTCGGCGAGAGCCCCACCTCTTTTCCCTTATCTCCCTCCCAGAGCTTCGTGTTACAAGAACTGAGGCAGCCCAGGGAACTTTGAGCGGCTTCTGACCGTCAATCAGGCCTCTTCTCCAAGGGCCGCCCAGAGCGCCGTGTGGTGACAGAGCTCAGAACAGAGGATTCACCAGTACAGCTACGCCCCGTCTCAGAGGCCTTTGGCAGGCCTTTGGTGGGGTTGAAGTCCTCAAATCCTTTTAAGAACATCCTGTGCACTGACACTGCCTCTTATGCACGGAATAGATCGGATGTTAGAGGATATGAGCTGGCATTACTTCTGGCAACCTACGAATTAGATAATGTTATGGATCTTACAGGTAACCACACAGAGGCACTACCTACCTTTAGGGTACAAGCGCATACGTCTACAATTGACCACTTCTTTATATCTCCTAATCTAGAAGGACTGTTGCTATCAGGAAAAGTTATCGCTTACGGTTATAGCATCTAATCAGTGTGGGTACTTGTTCCTATGTGGAGAGGGTATAGAAAATGTTAAAGAAAAGGTGTGGTTGGCATATATGGTTCCAAGGGGATCTTCCTTATTTGGAAGTGTTGCCCTCACACACCCTTGTGGGTATCATGCTTCATCATCAGGTGTTTTGCTTTTCGTAGGGCCGGCGCTGCAATGCCCCACGGGCCCTGCGAGAGGGCCCTTTGTCGGAGATCTCTCACTGAGGCCTTGTAGCACCGGCCCCACGAGGAGCAAAACTCCCAATGATGAAGCATGACACCCACAAGGGTGTGTGAGGGCAACACTTCCAAATAAGGAAGATCCCCCTGAAACCATATATTCCAACCACACCTTTTCTTTAACGTTTTCTATACCCTCTCCACATAGGAACAAGTACCCACACTGATTAGACGTGTCACTGATAGTGAGGAGCATGGGTACTGGACCTTAATCTGGCTCCTAGTCCCCCTCTTTTTGATTCATGATTCTGGTTATAGCGACCATAACCCAATAGAAGTAGTCCTTTGCTTAGCCCCTATACCCTATTATAGGAAAAAATTGGAGCAAGTAGCATAGAACCCTCATCAGATGGTCTTATATTAACATGGAGAACAGTTGCACCTGCACACCTGTTTCAGAAAGTTATCAGTGAAAATCTCCATGTGGTTATGGCAGACCTTAATGGGGAACCCACTGCTTACCCAGCAGCTGTGGCTTTTGTCTAGCTCTGTTCCCTCATTAAGAAAGAGCTTATGAGACCTATAAAATTCCCCAGTAGTAAACCAAAATGATTTAGTCATAAGTGCTCCATCGTTAATCGCCAACTGCGACAGGCACTTAAGGCCTCTCTGAGGAACCTGCAAGCAGTGATAGACCTATGTAAGTCATATAAGCAAGTAACTGCAGCCAGAAAAAAGGAAGTACTAGATCAGCATTGGGACTCCCTAGTTTTATCGGCCAACTACAAGAACAGCAAACTCTTTTGGTCAGCAGTGAAACAGTTCAATCAAGTAGAGTCAAAGATTAGCTGTAATATCACAAGTGAGGCCTGGGAACGGCATTTCTCTAACATTTATGCACCGGTCTCCACGGACACTGAACATATCCTGGACCCAAACTTTGCCCCCGTACAGCTAACCCTGGGGGATGTTAAGGATGCATTACATCAGAGTATTGGGGGCAAGGCCCCTGGCCCGGACGGGGTACCTATCAACCTCTTTAAATATAACCCAGGATTTTGGGCCCCGATGTTACTGAAAGTTTTTAATAGTTTAGGACATTCCCCTTTACCAAGTACATGGTCAACATCAACTATAGTTCCCATTTTTAAAAATTGAGACCGCTCGCAGTCCAGCTGTTATAGGCCTATTTCCCTAATCGATACAACACTAAAAAGTTTGTGGAGGGTCTTATCCAATCGGATAAAAGAATGGGCAAATGAGAAGTCGATTTTTTTTATCCTTGTCAATATGGTTTTCGATCGAAGATCGGCACAGTAGAGCAGTGTCTCAATCTTAACTTACTGATTGAAAAATATACTATAGCACAAAACTCCCCAATATATCTGGCATTTATGGACCTGACCACAGCATTCGATTGTATAAATCGCTCAAAGCTGTGGTCCATCCTTTTAGCTCTTGGTATAGATGAAGCACTGGTGCACTTTATAGCATATTTGCTCAGAGACATGAAGGCCAGAATAAGAATAAATAATCAGGGGAGGTGTCTCGGGCCATCGGAATTGCTAGGGGAGTGAGACAAGGACGTGATGTAACTCCACGCTTATTTATTTATAAACGCTCTTCATCCTTGTTTATCATCCATTACCCCTGATGTCCCTAAAGATAAAGGCTAATTTTTACCATCACTGCTATATGCCGATGATGCCGTACTAATGGCCCACACCCCGAGGGCTCTGCGACTGTTAGTGCAAGGTTTCGAAAATGTTATGGCATCACTGGATTTACGTACTAATTTTAATAAATCTGATATAATGTCTTGCGGCCGGAAGAAACATAATTTGGTTTCATTTAAAGTGGGTGAGTCTATTTTAAAAGGCACTAACACTTTCTCTTACTTGGCATTAATCTTCACTGATAATGGCTCATGGACCGCACATGTTGCGCAAAGTAGTAATACATTTTCAAGAGCGATTAATTCACTGTTCAGCATACCCCAACCAAGGAGGGGTGGAGCTCTTTTCCCAATCCTGCAGTACTTTAAAGTGTAATGACTACTGACTTATGGGGCTGAGGTATGGGGTATTAATAAGTGCAATCTAATCTAAGTAGAAGATAATACATTTTGCAGAAGAGTTCTAGGGGGCCCTATTTCCACTTCTAACTTTATTTGTCATAATGAAATGAACATCCCTTTTATTGAAGACTATATCTATGGCCGCCCCCTTTTATTATGGTTAGCAAAATGGAGAAACACAGAAGCATGTCTCACTAGAGATATTATCTCAGATTGTGTGGCCTGTGAAAAAGGTAAGAGTATTGTGAAGAAGTACGATACTCCGATAGTTGAGATATCTTCTTTATTCAAGATACAGGTAGTACAAGGTCCCATCCACAGGACATCCAGCAGCAACTGACACTCAGCACTAGGCAACCAGTGCCAAGCACACCGCATTCTGGATTGCAGCTAATCAACATTCTAATAGTAAAGAGAGCTTCCAAATACATAAAACTGTATGGGAAGATACCACACACCTTCCCCCGAACCTAAAAGAAAAGAAGTAAATACAAACACTCAAAAAGAACAAACTTACAGGGTTGAAGAATTACGAGGAGTCCAAAAGTACAGTTATTTCAACACATAATCGTGTAGAGCCTCTGGGACTCTAGCTACACAAGAGCTCCTTCGCAGAGGAGTACTAACAATAGGTTGACTAGACCGATTGGCTGAATTAGAGGAATTATTTGCACCTCTGGACACTACCGCAGACATAGGAGCAATCCTACTCAAATTCCAGATGCGCCCATCATCCAGTTTGACAGCATTTCGAAAAAGTTTGACAACCCTAAAAGGAGAAGAGAACTTCGACCCAGCGGATTTGTGAGGAAGGCGTACTTTCACTCGATCACCAATGAGCACCTTTGTGTGAGCAACAGCATGTCTGGCATCAAAATTTATTTTCCTTTTAGTGGACTTGAGATGCTGCTTGCTCAACCAATGTGCCTCACGAGAATTCATAGCCTCGGTACCCTTTCCTCTCATCCAGGACTGAAACATGTAGGTGTTTGGGGTGCGCCCCCTAAACAGCTCAAAAGGAATCTTGCCAGTGGTAGAGTGAGGTTTTATACTGTAGACCATGACCCTCTCGTGAATTTCGGCTTTCCAGTCTTTACCCTGCTCATTAGCTAACTGGATAGATTCCTTGAGTACACTGTTGAACCTCTCTACCATGCCGTTACATTCGGGATGATAGAGAGAGCAATGTTTGTGTTGGATCCCTTTATTGATTAGAAACTCCTCCATCTCCTTTGACACAAGCTGGACACCATTGTCCGTCAATTGAGACTCAGGAAATCCTACTCTACAGAAGATGTCTTGTAAAAATTTTGTGATGTTTCTGGTCTCTATACTTTGTGTAACCTTGATCTCAGGCCATCTAGAGAACATGTCCATAAGAACGAGAACATAAAATTGTCCACTCTTACTAGAAACAGGTCCCAAAAGATCTAGAGCTACATCTTTCCAGCAACGTATGGGTGCTTCTCGTATAATCATTGGTTGTACCCTGGTCTTACACACTTTGTCAGAAGTATTACACTCTATGCAATCTCTTATCAATCGCTCCACCAGGATGTCAATACCAGGCCACCAGAAGTGTAAACGCACCCTTTCTTTTGTTTTAGATATCCCCTGATGTCCCTGGTGAGCTAATTGAACAATCTTTGTTCTGACTGAAGAAGGTGGAACCAGTCTGGTACCTCTCCAAAGCAACCCCTCACTCACAGAAAGTTCATTCCTTACGTTCCAGAACTTTCGAGCATTCTCACTCATATTTTTCAAACAAGACCAACCTGTTAAAACCAGATTGCAAATTTCTTGCAAGTCCGTGTCCTCACCCATTGCATTTTTCCATTCTGTTTCTGAAACCACACTTTCAACAATCTCACACACTTTAAATTCATCAATCTCCCATGAGTCTTCAGGGTTCAAGGAAGCTTCTTCGTCTTGTCCAGGGACCAAGCGAGAGAGACAGTCTGCAACTTTATTTTCAACCCCGGGTATGTACTTCACCTCAAAATTGAAATCCTGCAGGGCAATTACCCACTTACATATTCTGGAGGAGATCGCATCAAGACCTTTTTTACAGAACACATCCTTTAACGGCTTGTGATCTGAATGGACAACAAAAGAACTGCCCCAAAGAAACTTTTTCAATTTCTTGATGGCCCAGAAGATGCATAGTGCTTCCTTTTCAATCACGGAATAAAGAAGTTCGGGACCAACAAGAGCCCAGAGAGGAACAGTATAGTAACTTCTTTGCCGTCTCTTATTTGTTTAAGAAATGCACCTAAGCCACGTGAGCTGGCGTCGGTGACTAGTATAGAGCTAGATGAGATGTCAAAGCTCTGAAGGGAAGGAGCAGAATTAAGAGCTTGTTTGATATCATCAAATTCAAACTGACACTGTGGAGACCACACAAATTTCATTCCTTTTTTTAAAAGCGACCTTAGGTTAGGGGTTCGACATGCAAAACGTGGTACAAATTTATTGTAATACTCTGCCATCCCTAAGAAGGTGACAAGCTCATCTCTGGACTGTGGGACAGGAAGTTCATTTATGGTCTTTACTAGGCGATCCTTGGGTTTGACGCCACCATCTGTTAAACAGTGACCCAGATAGTCAATCTCGGCGAGATTGAATTTGCACTTGTTTTCTCGTAGAGTCAAACCCCTTGCTGCAAAGCGCTCAGGAACAGCCCCTCAGCCTCACGTCGTGTTCTTCTTGAGAAGACCCATGAACCAGCACATCATCCTGGTATATTTTAACCCCATCAATACCATTCAAGACATCTTCCATGACCCTTTGGAACACGGAGGCTGCAGAAATTAATCCAAACGGGAGACGTGTGAACTTATAAGTCCCAAAGGGAGTTATAAAGGCTGTGAGATTCATGGACGCCTCATCAATTTGGACTTGATGATAGGCTGCCCTGAGGTCAAGAGATGAGAATACACGTGCATCACATAGCTGGGTTAACATCTCTGTGATGTTGGGTAGTGGGTATCTTTCGGCTACAACCTCCCGATTAAGGGCATGAAGGTCCACACACAAGCGTACTTCTCCAGAGGCCTTGCGTGCAAGGACGACTGGACACAACCATTCATATGCTTCAGTCTCAATAATGATACCCTCACTCTTCAACTTCCCCAATTTGGAGCGCATCGGCTCTTGCATTGCCAGAGGCACACTGCGTACTTTACACATCACAGGAACAGCATCTGGGTTCAGTGTAATATTGTGGGTATAGCCAGAGAGACAACCTAACTTATTACTGAAAACTTGTTTGAATTCCGAACGCCAGTCAGGGCATGAATCATTATTGCATGACACTGCGTTCAATGAGCCTGAATTTGGCGTGATGTCTCTGAGAATGATGCAGGGGTCTCCACCTGGAACCAAAGATACTCCTAGATCAGCTTGGTGCAACCAGCTGATTATGCTATCACCTCTACAAGAGATGTAAATTTTACCTGCAGTCAGCCTTCCCTTGTATTCAATGTCACCTAAGAAATAGCCAAAAAGCTTTATAGGCTGACCACCATAAGCCAGGGGCTTAATGTCGGGCTTATATACTCTTACTTTCCCACAGAGTTTTGTGTCGAAGAAGACTTTAGGTATGAGGGAAATCTTTGCGCCAGAATCAAAAAGCATTTTGATTTTACAGTCATTCACCTGTACTTCATCTACTGGACCTTTACACTTATTATTTCCACTATGCAAGGAGACTTCTCCACAATCTAATTCATCACAGTCAGAGTCACTTTCGTCTTCAAGTGATACCTCTTTGACTCGTCTGCCTTTCTTGTTCTTTTGTGCCCTACAAGCCTTCGTAAAATGACCAACTTTCCCACAGTTTAGGCATTTCGAAGAGAGACAGGACAAGATTTATCATTAGCTAGATGACCTACGGCATCGCATCGAAAACATTTTATCTTGACAGAACCTTTAAGTTTAGAAGTGGTAGAGGGAGGGATGAAATCACGTTGTTTCCAAACGGGCTTGGAGGTAGGCTTTGAGTAAGTTTGTTTTTTTGTAACATAGTGTACTTTATCTTCTGGAGTAGCTTTTTCCTTGATGAGTTCAACGCAAGCGAGAGAGTGTTCAATTCTTTTGGCTATAGCGACTACTTCATCCAGCTTGGGGTCGTCCTTTTGCCAAAGTTCATCCTTTATCTTCTCTATGTTACATCCTAGCATGAACTGATCATGAATTCGCTCCTCAAGAGAGCCATCAAATTTGCATTTAGCTCCTAATTTGCGAAGAGCAGTTACATATGTTTCAACAGATTCATCATGTTTTTGAGTGCGCCTCCCAAAATGGTACCGCTCTAAGATGGTACTGACTTTCGGGAGATAATGCTTGTCAAGTTTTTTAAGATTGATTTCAAACTCATTAAGATTGTCTGATTCATTGTCACATAAATCTGGTAGGTGTTCAAACACCTCTTGGCCTTCCAAACCCAGACAATGTAGTAACAATGCAGATTTTCTTTCTGCAGTCAAAGATACCCCGCATACTCTTGCATAGTTTAAAAAGACCTTTTTCCATTTTTACCAACGAATGGGAGGTTCACCAGTGTTGGAGAGGATGAAGGGCGGAGGAGTGACATTTTGCATGTTTTATCTGAACAATAAACTTGAGCTATAAGGAGGAATATAGTATAATTAATTTAGTAAAAGGGGAAGCTCACCTACCGCGACGCCAGGGCTGAGGAGGGGGCCAAGCCCATTGAGAACTGGGAGATCCTCGCGGGTCGGGGAGAGTGTCGGACTACACTCCCCAGACTCCCTTGCTGTGCCCGTCACCGTTCCAGCGCCAGGAGGCGCCTACATATCCTCAGCGCGAACACCGCAGCGCGGGAAGCTCACCTACCGCGACGCCAGGGCTGAGGAGGGGGCCAAGCCCATTGAGAACTGGGAGATCCTCGCGGGTCGGGGAGAGTGTCGGACTACACTCCCCAGACTCCCTTGCTGTGCCAGTCACCGTTCCAGCGCCAGGAGGCGCCTACATATCCCCAGCGCGAACACCGCAGCGCGGGAAGCTCACCTACCGCGACGCCAGGGCTGAGGAGGGGGCCAAGCCCATTGAGAACTGGGAGATCCTCGCGGGTCGGGGAGAGTGTCGGACTACACTCCCCAGACTCCCTTGCTGTGCCCGTCACCGTTCCAGCGCCAGGAGGCGCCTACATATCCCCAGCGCGAACACCGCAGCGCGGGAAGCTCACCTACCGCAACGCCAGGGCTGAGGAGGGGGCCAAGCCCATTGAGAACTGGGAGATCCTCGCGGGTCGGGGAGAGTGTCGGACTACACTCCCCAGACTCCCTTGCTGTGCCCGTCACCGTTCCAGCGCCAGGAGGCGCCTACATATCCCCAGCGCGAACACCGCAGCGCGGGACGCGCGCGGGGTGCGCCCGGACGAAGCCTGGACCAAGGGCGGACCTGTCTGTGCCCGTCAGGGGCCGAATGAGGCCGGGCTGGGCCAGCCCTCTAAACCCTTATAGCTGACTTGCATCTGGACTAAGGACTACATGTTCAAGTAAGCACCCTGAACTGTATGTTTGCAACTAGAGAGTTTTAACAATGTCTAAAAGGAAGTTGAGCCATGCAGGCAATATAGCAAATGTACCAGGCCAAACAACACTGTTGACCTACCTCACCGGGGCTATGGGGGCTATCGAAGACCAAATTAACACAGTAGAGGAAACTCTATCTAAAGGAAGGCGGGGTTCGGGAAGGGAGGTGGGAGGTCACAGTCTTAATGTCACAACAACCCTAAGAGAGATACACATAACTCAGGGTACCCAAAATGATAGTATACTAGAAAGTACAACCCTCATAGATGGGGGCGATGTGAGCGACTTAGCGGAGGATTTACGACCCCCTCTCAAGCGTATGAAAAACCCAAGCAAGTTAGAGAGCCCCCAAGCACAGAAAACGGGAGGGCAAAACCCGGCGAAGCGGTCCAAAAACACACAAGGCAAGAAAAGGAAACCCCCTGGTAAATTGCTACCTTTAAAACAGAATGCCCGTAAAAACTCTGCTAGTACTGGGAAAACTACTATGATTCCCCAAATGGAGGGACAAACACTGGCACTGGAAAATATATCCAAAAGTATAGATGCATTGCATAGCTACATGGTGGGAGCCCTGGAAAAATTGACCGAGAAAGTAGCAAACTTAGAGGGACACCTAATGGGAAAAAGTAACATTAATAAAAGAGTGGGTATTTTCCCGACTACACAGACAGAATCATGTTCAAATGGGCCCACTAGCACGAATCAAATAGCCATCCCAACCATAGTTGTGAGGGATACTATCATCAGACCCTCACCTCATGGACCCATTCTAGGCACGACGGATTTACACAATGACATTGGGCCAAATAGACTGCCTGTAGAAAACATCAGATCTAAAAACAGTATGGGGATAACATCCATGGGAACAAGGTTTAACCCGGACCATGTATTGTGTAATCGCCTTGATTTGCCCCCGGCTGCTACGCCGTATGTTGTAATACTGGCCAATGTCCCTACTTTGTTGACTCCGGGGCATGAATCATGGAGTGAACTTCGTAATAAGTCACTCCATTGGTTGGGAAGACATTTTGGCTCCTGTGATACGCTATTTAAAAATTTTAAAATGGCAAGACGAGTTGCTTGGCTGGGTAAAGAACGAAAAGAGCTCCAGGGAGATTGCATAGTTTTGACGTTTAATGATCCCATGTTAGTTCATGCCATCTTAACTAAGATAGGTCTCGCTTTCTATAACAATCATGGAATTAATGTACTACCGCTAGGAGCTTTTTATCCACCTCATTCACTCGCTTGCAGGCCTGACGCCAAAGATTTTGTAGGGGACTCTCATATAGAACCCTTACCTCGAGGAAATATCGCACTCTGTAATCGCTTTGAACCCCTATCCTCGTTGGAGGAGTTGGACTGACTAGTTCCAAACCAAGGGTGGGAGGTGGCTCAAGGGAAAGCGGATCTGTCACTTCAAAGGGGCGACCCCATGCATACTAGGGGACACGATACTCGCACTCAGGACGAGAAAGCAAGAGGCAAAATACCCAACAAAGATAAAATCATGGGGGGGGGGACATATGTGTAGACCCACCCAATATTCAAAGTAATGCTGACAAAGGTTTTAATGAACACACCACACCTGGGTTGCAAAGGATCGCCGAAGGAGAACTGACTAAGCCAAATATCAGTGGAATATGTAAAATACTAACCTGGAATATCGCAGGGCTGGCAGCTAAAGCTAGAGATCAACAGTGGTTAACGTTCATAGAGGAACATGCTATAATCTGCCTCCAAGAAACGTGGGCACTTAGGGATATACACTTACAAGGCTTCCAAACTTTCAATATCCCAGCAACTATAACCAAACAGGGGCGAAATAAAGGGGGCTTATGCACCTATGTTTCCAATGCGGCAGGGGTTAACAACGTGAAAAGTGTAAATGCCAGTGAGTTCTATCAGATATTGACAATGAACCTGGGTGGGGAAAAGGACGTTGTGCTGATAAACTTTTATAATAATATTCCTAAAACTTTGATAATGAATGTTTTCACCGACCTTTGTCGACTTTTAAAACATATTGAAGGTAAAATGTCACGGGATATGTTTATTATATGGGCTGGTGATTTTAACTGTTATTTGTGCAAACATAGTGAACAGGGCATTTGTGGCCTGGGCAAGGATAGGGAAGATACACCCCCACATTTTGCCCATACAAACATTGGGGACTTGTTAAATGAAATGGTTTTCCAATTTGACTTAGGATACGCAAATGATTTGTGCTCACCCCCGATACCCTTTCAAACGACCTTTAATGGTAGGGGTTGTAATTCAATTATTGATTTTGTCTTATTGTCTAAGAGGTATTCTAGTAACGTACTCACCTGTAATACCCTTGATATTGTAATGAGTGACCACTACCCAATTTGTCTAAATCTCTCATTGAGAGGCCTGGCGAGAGGAATTAATAGGAATACACAATATAATTTTGATATTCACCTTGCAAGTACTAACGGGTATACCTTAAACTGGGCAAAAGTGGATCCCGGGGTATTCCTCCAACGACTACTCAAAAAAACGATTGAGGAAATAGATGTATGCCTTTCACAGGGCAGGGATGATGAAGAAATATTTCATGCCTTCCTTAAGATTACTGATGAGGCTCGGAAACTATTAACCAGGGAAAAGCGAGACGCATCGCGCAGCCCTTTGGGCTGGTTTGATAAAGAATGCACAAAGACACACACTCTCCTGAAAAATACCCTGCATAGTGCGCCTAGATGCAAGGAAAAAGTAAGGCAGGCCAGAATATTATATCGATCAGCCCTAAAGAAACGGAAAGTACAATTAAAAAGGGAAGCCTGGGAGTCCTTACATCAGGCCTGCTTAAGGAAAGATAATACTGGATTCTGGAAAGCGGTCAATGCTCCCTTTTTTATTATTAGAGAGACCGATATCATAGATACGGCCATTACAGGAGAAAAGTGGGTAGAATTTTTTACGGGACTATATAATGAAGAGACCGTTAGTGAAACCATTATAGCAAGAGTAGCATTGGGTACCGAAGATAACACCAAATATGGACCTTTCCCCCTAGACATTGATATCTCTCTTGAGGAGGTCACTAGAGCGTTAAAGGAAAGCACCTCAGGGAAAGCACCGGGCCCAGATGGTATCCCGGTGGATGTTTACAAATCGAACGTGGGGCTGTGGGCCCCAATCTTAACGAATGTACTAAACAGCTGTAATCATTATAGGTTCATTCCCACGTGGATGGATGCCATTGTGATCCCCATATTTAAAAAAGGGGATAGAAATGAACCAAGCTGTTATCGCCCCATTTCCTTACTGGATGCTCTCATGAAAGTTGCAGGGAGGGTCATCTTAAATAAACTACAGACATGGATTGAAGACATGGGAGTCCTATCAAATTTTCAATACGGATTTCGCTCAGGTTTAGGTACAACTGAGCAGGGACTTAACCTGTCATTAATCATAGATAAATATACAAGAGCAAAGAAGGGTAAACTTTTTCTTACGTTTGTGGACCTAAGTTCCGCATTCGATTGTGTTAAACATAATAAATTGTGGAACATCCTTGAAGAACTAAAGGTCGATCCACCACTGCTAACGTTCATTAAGGAATTGTACAGAGGAGCCGGGGCGATGGTCCGTTTTGGGAGACAGGGGGAGTGCTCATCTAAGTTCCCTATAAAAAAGGGAGTCAGGCAGGGGTGCATACTTGCCCCTCTGCTTTTCTCACTTTATATTAACAGCTTGGGACAACACTTGAGTACATATCAATGTGAATACCCAAACATAAAGGGCACTCCCGTCCCCATCCTTTTATATGCGGACGACGCAGTGATAATGGCGCGGACGCAATTAGGACTACAAAGGTCTGTTAGTAACTTTGTTGCTTATATGAATGATAGGGGCTTAAGGGTAAATATCACTAAAACATATACTATGAGTTGTGGAACAAACAGGAAAAAGACATGTGACATTTTTAGTGATAGTAAAAAAATCGAAAGTACAGATACCTTTTCATACTTAGGTATAACCTTTGATAGGAAGGGAACTTGGAAAGCGGCCATGAAGGCTAGAAAACTGAACTTCTCAAGAGCTATAGGAGCGGTTACTAACTTCTCTAAGAAACTAGGCGGTAGGCCAGTCCCAGAGTTGCTGGCTATTTATAAATCCAAATGTATCCCAACAGGGACATATGGAGCTGGCATCTGGGGCATTGAAGAAGCAGAACAAATTCAATGCTGCGAAAATACTTGTATCCGTTACTTGTTGGCTGTTCCTAGTTCTACCGCCACTTTTAGCTGCCATAGGTAACTTGGCCTTTCTTACATTTCTGATACCATCAAAATTAACCCCCTATTATTATGGCATAAGGTCTGGGTATCGGTGGAGACTGGTTTTAACTGAGATGTAGTTTCTGATTGTCTTAAATCAGATAGAGTGGCTAATATGACATGGATTAATTATATAAAAAGATTCACATATGAAATTGGCCACCCAGAATATTTTGACTCCCCGAGTACCCTGGAAATGGTATCTAGAAAAACGTTAAAAGACAACTGCCTGAACCATCTAGAGAATAAGCGTTGGCTAGTGGAGAGGGGGAAAAAAACAGTCATGGACAATCATTTGATGACCACATGTATAGGCTTACAACCTTATCTGGTATTGGTACAGAGTAGCTTTTGTCGTATGCTCTTGGCTCGCTTTCGCTGTGGGTCATTTTTTAGGCTGGTCACATTTCCTGAAAAAAATGATTGGTCAGAAAGGTTGCCCATACGCCCATGCGATGATATTTCAATACAAACAACCTTGCATTGCACTTTGTTCTGCAAATATTATGTTGTACCAAGGAAAAAGCTTTTAATGCCCACCCTTAGAAGCTGGGGATTAAAACAATGCAGAACAGCTTTATTAAGGCTACAACTGTTGGAAAATGAACAGATTATTATGATTATCTCCTCGTTTTTAAAGGCCATTGTTAGGTATCGGAACACAATGTGATTTTGAAACATGTAATATAATCGTGATAAGTTCTGTATATTTGTTTTAATCATTGGTGTGTTTATGACTCTGGCCTATCTGATCAATTTTCTTTTTTAAAGGCTGCTGTTAGTTATTGGCACTCATGTATATAATGGATTGTTTCACTGGCTTTACTAGCATGTAACATATTTTGGAAAATAAGATTTTTTTTTTTTTTGTCCATGAAATACGTAACATAATTGTGATAAGTTTTGTATATTTGTTTTCACCATGTGTGTTTTTATGACTTTTTTATCGTATCAAAACAGATTAAGGCATACTCGACTTGATTTGGATTTTAACGATCTTACATTCAATATTAAATAATTGATTGCTTATGGTGCACAATTTTAGATATCTTTAACAAAGCCTTAGGATATTGTGCCTTTTTTATATAACGCTTGAACAATTGTTTTATGGAGATCCTTGTAGTTTTGCACATTTTTCAAATCAACATTTTACATGTACAATAGTTTTAACTCACCTTTTCTGTATCGACAATAATGGAAATATGAAAATTGTGGTCATTTTCATTATGTAAGTATAATACCTAAATTTCCTTGTAGGGTTTTTACGATGTTTTAAAAATAATCATGAAATTTTGGATATTTTATGTAAAACTTCATTATTTCCTTCTATGAATGCTTATTGTCCTACAGTATGCTTTTATGGATGTAAATATTACTCTGAATAAAGCTGTTGTTGATTTGATTTGATTTGAATTTAGTAAAACAGTACTTTAAATGACCTAAAAAAGAATCAAGGTAGATTTAGGCATACAGTATTTTAAATGTGCTGAAGAACAACGTAGTGAAGCAGAGTTAGTTGTGAGAATGACATGCAAACTCACAAAGTAAGTGCTGTGCACGTCAGCGTGAAGGCTCCCTTTTTCTCTCTTATATTATTATTTTTTTTTTATAATAACGCACCAAATGCTGAGAGTGTCAGCGACACGTGACACACAGGTAGACACGTGTGTAAGTAGAATAAAATTGCTGAGTGTGTCAGCGCGATGGCAGAACAAGAGATCAGCAAGGAAAGTATGCAGAGCGTGCGAGCGAGGCGTGACACACAGGCAGCAAGTGAAACAAAGTTGCTGTGTGTGTCAGCTGTTAAGAAATCTTTAAAGGATGCTGTACGTGTCAGCGGTATGTGACACACAGAAAAGGCAAAGCGGATTCCAACTAAATCGCTGTGGTGCCAGCGCAATGATTTTAGTCGATGCAGAGTGACTAAAGTGGATCCAGCGAAGCGTATTCGTGTTGTAGTAGGTTGCCCAGCAACGTTGACGCTTAGTTGCTAAGGAGGCCGCTGAGGTTGCTCAGTGACGTGCAGTCCTTTGTGACGTCGGTTGCTTGCTGTGCACGTCGGATCGTAGGTTGCCCAGAAACGTTGACGCTCAGTTGCTAAGGAGGCCGCTGAGGTTGCCCAGTGACGCGCAAACCATCATGACGTAGGTTGCTTGATGATCACTTCAGTGTTTAGCGACGTCACGCGGCAGGCAGAAGCACGAGCATGAGCGTGAACGTGATATGGGAGCAGGTAACGACCAATATTTGAAAGATGCTTTTCTCTGCGATGAAATTTACTTGTATAAAGGAATTTCCGAGTGAGAAAGGAAGTTCCCAAAGTCAGCTGAGTTTGTGAGAGAATGTTCTGTGCAGCGCTGAGAGATTAAGTTAGTATGAAGTACTCGAGTAGAGTGAGAAGTCAATAAAGAGCAACAGTGCTCCTACGCAGGAATGTAGTTTACGCAGTTAGCACAGAGGTTAATAAACCGCTCTTACACAGGAAAGTTGTTTACGCCGTTAGAACAGAGGTTAATAAACTTATCCGAAGAAAGTTTGGTGCGCAAAATACCTTTAGATATCCAGACGTAGCTTGGTTGTGTTAGGACCTTGATTAGCTTCTATGACCTGTTCATGTAGAGAGAAGTGTGGACGTTGGGTTCAGCTTTTCTCCGCTCATCGCCAGTGTGAAGAAGTACGATACTCAGATAGTTGAGATATCTTCTTTATTCAAGATACTGGTAGTACAAGGTCCCATCCACAGGACATCCAGCAGCAACTGACACTCAGCACTAGGCAACCAGTGCCAAGCACACCGCATTCTGGATTGCAGCTAATCAACATTCTAATAGTAAAGAGAGCTTACAAATGCATAAAACTGTATGGGAAGATACCACAAGTATCCCATGGTTGGTGACAGTGGAATCACGCTTACAAAAGGCAGGTTGCCAACAGTTGTTTGAAAACCCTGACGGACCACACACACCATTAGTAGAAAACAGATGCAAACTGTTTTTTATAAATCCCTACAGACTGATAAATTAGCTGCTAAGACTTCAAAGGTGAGTGTGATGGCCTACATGAATATCAGAATTAACAAATCGATCACAGGGTATTTAACAAAACCCATGGGGCACTGGGAGCGAAGTTTACTGTTTCGCTTCAGGACAGGCACCGTGTTATGTTTTCCCTTAGAATTTCAAGTAAATCTGGACATTTCCCCCTGCCTGTGTAATGGAAGTTCAGGCCAATCTCTGTTACATTTCCTATTTTTCTGTGGCTTTTACTCTAAATGCACTTAGAGCATTTTACTTCCCCTAATCAAGAGGCTTGCCATGAGGGATTTTAGAGTAGCATATAGTAAGTTGCTCCAACTCACTGACGATGAGAGTATTTTTTATGTGGGTACGTTTCTTAAAATTGCCATCCAGGCACGTTTGACAATGGACAATTATTAGAATTGTTTTACAGTAATATCATAATCTAATGACATACTCTTCTTTTTTAATTTTATCGTGATTTTTATGAAATGTTAGTTTTAATATCTTCTGTGATTTTAAAATGTACTTTTATGGATACTTTTGTTTCAGAATAAAGATAGAGTTGATAAAGATATAATTGATAAAAATATGCCATAAAGAACATAGAGGGAACTTATATGTTACACATTTAGCTTTGGTGATATCAATCTTTTTTGTGGAGGGCTAATGTGATTCTCTCCCCTGCAATCCAAATCCTGAGAAAAATGTTTGTGACCATAGGTGTGAGGAGAGAACAAAATCTCATTCCATCGTGTCTTGTCCATCTCCTTCTGCATCAATGTTTGACCTGTGAGATGTGTGTTGTGAGTTCCTAGGTTCCCTACTCTTCAGGAACTGTTGCAATACTTTGAGATCTGTAAATATTTTCGCCTTACCATCAATCATAACCCTAAGTTTCGCTGGGTATAACATATTGTACTCAAGCTGTAGTTTCCGCAATTTGCGCTTAGCTGGAGCAAATTGTTTACGTGCCTCCTGTACCTGTTGAATAAAGTCTGAGTAGAGAGAACTCTGTGCCTTCATATCTAAGGACCTTAAGATCTCTTGCTCTGTGAAGAGCAGCATTCCTATCCCTATAATTCAATAGTCGTGAAATGATTGGTCAAGGCGATGCTCCCGGGACTGGGCGTGGCGCCAAAGAATGTTACGCCCTCTCCACAACGAACAGTTCAGAGGTCTCACACCCTAATAGATCTGAAAGGAGTTGCTCCAAAATCTGCTCCATATTGTCTATATTAGTGGGGAGGAGTAGCGTGATGTCTCTAAGTTCTTGGGCTCCGGGACCTCACTGCCTCATTGTCTCAGGGAGGGCACCCCCAGCACAGTAAAGCACTTAGTAAGCCCCAAGCAGTGCAGCACCAGTCGAGGCACCCCCACATCCAGATGCCAGCCACCAGGTCGAATACGGTCTCTCTAAGAAATGCCGAAGCTACCACTGCACATGCAGCGATACTTACTGTCTCACAAGGCCAATGCTAACATAGCATCCAATAATTGTCTCCACTTGCAGATCACCTGCTGAGGGCTAAGCTAGTAGTTCACAGTTGGAGCACTCCAATCCACCACCTCTATCTGTTGAGTCCCATTAGTTATCTTCTAAGGAGGCTTATCAGAGTGTCTCCTGCTGGTATCAAATAGGCCAAAGATCACACTCAATATATCTATCACAATGCTGCTAGGATCCCAAATGTGCCCAGGAGTGTGCTGCTCTGTGTCGTACAGGCCCCACTGCATACCAGTATTAGCGAGAGTGTCACGCCTCCATCTGCCTTGGTTCACCGCGCGGGGGGCAACAAACCATCCAGCACTCCCCCCTCACTGTTCTCAGCTCCCGTAGAGTGCTGGTTGTGCTCGGCCACCCCCACCGCAACAGGCAGGATACTGCGTGCCGCCCAATACCAGACAAGGCCTCTAATAGGCCATGCCACCTCTCTCCTCACTGGCGCCCGGTCCGATCACAGGTCTCTGCTCACCTCCTGTCCCTTCCCACTGCCGGTTGGAGGGGCACTGATCAGCACGACGACTCCAAGTCCTCCTCTGTTCCTGTGAGGTAGGGAGCAGGGAGGCACCACAACACTCTGCCTCGATAAAGGTGCCTCTGGAGACAGGCTGCTCCGCTACACCATGCTGCCCTGCCGCGGCCTCCGTACCGCACTGCTCCAGCCGCTTCAGCAGCCCAAAACTGCAATGTGGGGCAGCACTGGAATTTCAGCACTCACGGGTCACTAGGGGGGCAGATGGCATGTGAATGCGGCCAGTTTTTGACAGATTGCACTGCAGGATCATGGTAGGATTGTAATGCAGCTGGTGGAGCGCGACTACCGTGCGGCCATTTGCAAGCACGTCAAGCTCCGCCCCCGTCTGTAGGGCAGTTATTGTATAGCGAAAAGTGAATCCTAAAAATAGCGAAGTGGGAGTGGGATATAAACACCTGGAAATTTAGATGGACCCACCTCATCAATACTAGCACCCAAGATAGCATACGAGAGGAGAGAAAACAGAGCTGCCCCACTACATTCCCTTTATTGTGCACCCGCAACTGCATTGCTCTACCAGGTTGCTCAGATTTACCTTGTGTTCTTGCCCCTGACCCTTTATATTTCTTCCTGTTACCCTTTGCTACATCAGTGATGACCAACTCTGCCCAACTAGTGTCGCCACCTTTACTCCATTGACCACTGCCCCCTTCGCCACCTCTCTGGACTTTCTCCTTGCTTATAACCTATCATGGAAAACAACATGTTAACATTTCTGTTCACCTCCACCTGACCACCAGACTTTGCATCACCTACTCTCCCTCTCTACCTGTGCCTTCATACCGATATGTCCAAAGAGCGACCCTATGCCTGCTCACCCAAGGATCCTAGGTCTCTCTTACTATTCCTTGAAATGACTTTATCGAGCCGAGTTACCTTTGGCACAGCTGTATGCACTGAAGTTGCTCTGACTACACACTCATCCCTGTTTCAACTGTCTGCACTTGTCACTGGGTTGTACCTAATTGTGTCCAGGCTAAATGCCATTAACTTTCCCCATGTCCTATTGCATGATCCTTGGCAAATGTTTCTTTTTATTTCGTGCGATAATTTTTAAATGCCATCAGTGAAGAATCTTCAGATAACACTGCTTTGGTTTAACGTTTAATCTGCTATAGTGTTTCCCCCCCTCTTAGAACAACCTTGACAACCTAAGAGTGCCTGAGAGGCAACTCAATCCCTTCCCCTACTAGTATTAAAGGTCTGAAACCCCAATATAAATCATCCCATTCAGTTCCTGTTTCACAATGTTGTGAGCAATTCACATATACTGATTTGAAAAACGGTTTTGCTTGCACAAACCCCCAACCTTTTCCTCCATTTCCAGAGACCTTCCATAGTATATGCTGCACCTTACTCCTCTCGACCCACCTTGCACAGGTATGGGAGTGCTGGGGAGGAGAGAAGAAGGAGCAGGGGGTGCTCAGTATCTCTCAACTTCCTCCACCCCATCCCCGGTAAGGTGCCTTGCACACCCAACCAAGTGAGAAGAGTGCCAAGGGACATTCCTCACCACAGCCAACTGGATGGGGGTTCTTGGACCACATGCAAAACCCCCTGGAAAGGTTAGTGGGCAACCCAAGCCTGTGATAACCATGCTGCTTTATTTATCTGCTTGGTCTGAATCTGGCTGTGTATACTGCTTACCCCACGAGGCTAAGGTACCTGCTGTAGAGGTTAACACAAGGAGATGATGGATGGAGCGCTGAAAGTTTTCAGACACTCACCCCCAGTCACAGATCTGGGTTGAATCCATCATCATTCTTTATCTCACTTCGCCACCTCAGTTCAGACCCAGCTATATGCAAATCAGTCTTGACCCTGTGCCTCATGGGAACAGTCCAGCCCGAACTGCCAAGTCAGGTCTTCCCTGAAACGGAAACAAGCATCATGGGACCGGTTTCTGGGTAACACCGTTCATCAGCCAGGCTAGCTTGAATCCAGTGACAAAGTGAGCAAGGGACCCACGTCTGGGCATACCCTGCCAACTTAGGGCAAACAAAGCAAACACAAGGAGATGATGGACGGAGCGCTGAAACTTTTCAGACACTCACCCCCCAGTCACAGATCTGGGTTGAATCCATCATCATTCTTTAGCTCACTTCGCCACCTCAGTTCAGCTTTGTTCATCCCCTACCACATGAACTGGGCACACCCCTGCACTGCCCCCAACCACAGGGCAAACACAAGGAGATGATGGACGGAGCGCTGAAACTTTTCAGACACTCACCCCCAGTCACAGATCTGGGTTGAATCCATCATCGTTCTTTAGCTCACTTCGCCACCCCAGTTCAGACACAGCTATATGCAAATCAGTCTTGACCCTGTGCCTCATGGGAACAGTCCAAACCGAACTGCCAAGCCATGTCTTCCCTGGACCGGAAACAAGCATCCTAGGACGGGTTTCGGGATAACAGCCCTCATCAGCCAGGCTAGCTTGAATCCAGTGGCAAAGTGAGCAAGGGACCCACGTCTGTGCATACCCTGCCAACTTAGGGCAAACAAAGCAAACACAAGGAGATGATGGACGGAGCACTGAAACTTTTCAGACACTCACCCCCAGTCACAGATCTGGGTTGAATCCATCATCGTTCTTTAGCTCACTTTGCCACCCCAGTTCAGACACAGCTATGGGCAAATCAGTCTTGACCCTGTGCCTCATGGGAACAGTCCAAACCGAACTGCCAAGCCATGTCTTCCCTGGACCGGAAACCAGCATCCTGGGACCGGTTTAGGGCTAACAGCCCTCATCAGCCAGGCTAGCTTGAATCCAGTGGCAAAGTGAGCAAGGGACCCACGTCTGGGCATACCCTGCCAACTTAGGGCAAACAAAGCAAACACAAGGAGATGATGGACGGAGCGCTGAAACTTTTCAGACACTCACCCCCAGTCACAGATCTGGGTTGAATCCATCACTTCGCCACCCCAGTTCAGACACAGCTTGGCAGTTCGGGCTGGACTGTTCCCACAAGGAACAGGGTCAAGACTGATTTGCATATGGCTGGGTCCAAACTGGGGTGGTGTGGTGAGCAAAAGAATGATGGATTTAACCCAGATCCTTGTGACTGGGGGTGAATGTTTGCATTGTCCAGCATTCCGTCCATCAATTGTTTCTTTTGCATTTGTCGCCCTAAGTGGGAAGGATATGCCCAGACGTGGGTTCCGTGCTCACTACACCACTGGATTCAAGCTAGCCTGGCTGATGAAGGGTGATGCCCTGAAACCGGTCCCAGGATGCTTGTTTCCGGTCCAGGGAGGACCTGGCTTGGCAGTTCGGGCTGGACTGTTCCCACAAGGAACAGGGTCAAGACTTGCATATGGCTGGGTCCAAACTGGGGTGGTGTGGTGAGCAAATGAATGATGGATTTAACCCAGATCCTTGTGACTGGGGGTGAATGTTTGCATTGTCCAGCATTCCGTCCATCAATTATTTCTTTTGCACCCAACCACAGGAGCAACAGACAATGCACAGTCTCACCCACAGCACAGCTCCAACTCAGGGTTCCCAACAGCAACAAGAGCTCACCGTTTCGCGCAAACACCCCACGGAGGCACACACACTAGTCAGCTTCATGACAGCAAACTGACACGCCTTGCACAAAACCCTCTGGCAACCGTGTTGCCCACACTGTATATGCTGGGGTCCCCTCCCAAAACAATCTGCCACTCCACACTGTCTGCACAACCCACTCCATGGCTGCCATCCTCTCTGCAAGCCAAGTGTCTGTGTGTTGGCCACTCCAGTCCCTCCCTGAATTCTCCATGCAAAATACAGTAAAAGCCACAGTTGCACACAACGCATGGGCAACGCCCCATACATGCACACGCAGCCCCACCCCACGCGCACACAACATCCCAACCATTCAACTTTATTTTTTGCCTTTCGTAGTGACTGTCTATAGTATATGCCGCACCCCACTCACCTCGACCTACCTTGCACGGGTGTGGGCGCGCTGGGGAAAGGGGAAGCAATAGCTGGGAGGGCTCAGTTTCTCCCAACACCCTGACCCCCAAACTCCCTTTGAGGTGCCTTGCAAACCCACCGCGAGGCAAGAGAGCGAAGGGATGTGTCCCCCCAGGACATGGCACCTGCTGCAGAGATCGCCACCTGTCCAGCACTCCTACTGCGAAAACCTTAATTAATAGTAAATGCCCCTGCTGAAGCGATCTGAGTATCCATACAGTCTCAGCCCTCATTGGGGGGAAAATCTATTAATTAAGTAAGAAAGAGCAATTTTCAACAATTATATTGCTTTAATCAATCAATCAATCAATTGGGAAAATCAGCCAGTCTCAAAAAGAGACTAAAGTCTGATGTTCAAAGTTCTGGATTATACACAGTAGTATTTATACCGTAAAAGCCACAGAAAACACAGGTTACAAATTCTTATATGGTGCAAATAGCAAGCTGGGCAGATAAGATATTGCCAAAACACATAAATATTTCCTAGAATTGTGTACGTATGCATGTTGTGCAGAAGCCTCCTCTTATGGGGTTTTCTTTTAATTCTCAGAATAAGGGTGAGATACTCATGGATTTTTTTTTCTGTATAGTGAGTGATTATCTCTTATTTGATGTCAATGGGCCCAGCCTATCTGACATTAACATATTCTCAACAGGCTTGCACTGTCAGAATCCACAATTGTTTACACCCTGTGCTCAATGCTCAATGACAATGCAAAAACAGATTCTACTGTCGGTCTCTCTTTGTGTTTCTTTAACAGATAGAGATGTGGTAACCTTTTCTGTGACATCTATACTAATTATTGATGTCCTGTCAAGTTTGAGACTGCAAAGAACTATAATCTATTTGTGTTTCAGCGCAGCTAAATTGACCATGCAACTTTTATGTGTATATCCTAAAACTAATGTGCAATAGGACCTATGTATTGCTGCAGAATCCACAGTTATCTTTTTCAGCACATCCATTTATTAGGCTGGGCCGGTTCACTACTTATAAAGGTTTAAAACCAATGTTCCCCTTTAATTTTGTTCATCTGTGTGCGGCAGTGTAAGGTCTCTTGGTGCTGCAGCCAAGGCTATGTGCGCCAGGAACCAGACTGTGCATGTGGGTGCAGAGCCAAATATTACTCCAAACTTTTGCTTAAAAAAGTGAAAAGACTCTGCACTTCCACACATGTAGTGCCATGTGAAGGGTCTTAAGGCAGGTTTGAAATTTAGATACACACGCCATGACATGAATTGGTTACACAGGCAAGTACACTTCATATTTAGAAAAGCACAGGACTCCAACGGTGGTACCATTATAAGATTTTACTAAAGATTCTCAACTGGAGCGCTGTTCATAGGGTGGGGAAATGTGGAAGCCTATACAAGATCACATATACACAATAAGTTACACAATTACATAACATTTACAATTTGATGTGCAAGCTACTGAATACTGTCTGGATATCCCGTCTGAGAGATAGTTCGTGAAATGTGTGACATCCAGGCAAACATGGACTGTGGGAGAGGGCTGTTCAAACAAGTCAAGGACCATCACTAGATGGGTGACATGGTTGCTTCTCACGTCAAACCTTGGGATTTTTCCAGTGCTGCTAAACTCTATCGAGGTCAACCTTCCCATTCAGGAGGTAGGCCTTTGTCCTCATCAGCATATTCAAATGCTTCTCCTCTATATTTATTTCTCAGTTTACTATTGATAGTGTTCATGAGGCTGAATCCTCGTTCACAATCTGCACTACATGCTTGAAATGTCGCACAGACATCAACAAGCTAAGACACCCCACTATTCTGAGCAGCATTGTGCACAGTGAAATTCACCATGTCTTGAAAGGTGGTAAATAACCCACCCTTTACATGTTCTGCCGCCACATATTTATATTCTCTGTTTTGTCGAACAACATCTTCTGGTGTTTCACAATCACCCAGGACCAAGACATTTTTATACTTTTGTGACAATCTTGATGAAAGAAATATACACGCTTCACAAGCATTAAGGTTAAGGATCCAGTTTAATAAACAAAACACCTCAGCCACCTCTGAGCTCCTCCACCGTCTCCTCAGCCCCAGGGCGTCTCGCATCGAACCTCCAAGACCCGAAGGTTCTGATGCGAGGAGCCAATCCGCACTCCCAGGTTTGGTCGCGGGCCAGTGGAGTGACCACAGGCCAGCCAATGGTGAGTGCAGAGGCAGGATGCCACACATCTCCCTCCTTATACAATGGCAGGGATAAAACAATAACATGGTGAGCTACAGGTAGAACCTTACAAATCAGGTAACTAGGAGAAAACCCAACCAGGAAAGAAACAGGAAGGGGTGAAAGGAGAAAGGAAGGGAAGGGAGAATGTGGAAAGGGAAACAAAAGGAAAGGGTAGCTAATAGAAATTACAATGGAACAAATAAAATAGGAAGATTACTCAATAGAAATCAAGAAAATAAAAGAAAGACATCTAAAGGTAAAGATCAAAGAAACAGTACATCAATGTTTCACTTTAATTACAGTCTTTGAGATGGGCAGGGACGCAGGTCCTACGCCCACTCATCCTAACAGGTAACTCAGCTTTCTCCTTGTCAGAGACATTTTCTTCTGACCCATGTTCAGGCCCACCACAGCGGACCACCCTTCCTAGATTCCATATTCTTCCATCCTGCGTTTTTACTGCATTGCAAAAGAGTTTGATAATCTTTCTGGGTTCAGTCAATTTTGACCCTGTTCGGTGACCTTGAGCCACTCGCCCAGCTTAAACTGGATTAGTTTGGTCTTGTGAGCCTGATCATAACGTTCCTTCCTTGCCTTTTGCAAATTTACCTCCCTTTTTCTCCATGTCTGCTTGGTGTCCACCTTTACCCAACCCTTGTACCACTTCATCCACCCTGGAACTAACCTGGAGTTGGGTTTACGACCTTTCAATAGTTCAAAAGGTGTCCTGTCAGTGGACTGATGCGGGGTTAGGCGATAAGCTTCCAATCTTTTCATAGTTTCCTCCCTCCAAGATAAACCACTATATTTAGCTAGTTGGATACCTTCTTTAAGTGTTTTGTTGAATCGCTCTACTACTCCATTTGTTTCAGGATGATAGAAGGCACAGAGTTTGTGTCTAATCCCATTGCTATCTATAAACTCATTCATTTTTCTTGAGCAAAATTGTGTCCCATTATCTGTTAACACAGTGTTTGGTAGGCCCTCTCTCATGAACACTTCCACCAGGAACTTGATCACTGCCCCAGAACTGGTATCAGACACAATCTTAATTTCTGTCCACCGTGAAAAAAGATCAATCAACACAATTATGTATGTGGAATTCCCTTCACCTGACAAAGGGCCTAATATGTCCACTGCCACCTCCATCCAAAGTCCCTCGGGAAGTGCACTACACACCATAGGTGAAGTGTTGGATTTAAGGACCTTGTCATTGTTTGAGCATGGTAAACAGTCTCTCACCACCCTTTCCACTGCAACATCAATTCCCGGCCACCAAAAATCCTGGTGCAGTCTCTGCTTAGTTTTAGTGATGCCCAAATGGCCCTCATGAGCAACATCTATTAACTTCTCTCTCAGAGTGCTGGGGGGGAATTAACTTTGTGCCTCTGAATAGGCAACCATCCCTCTCTGACAGTTCTTCCTTAACAGACCAATATGGTCTTAATTGTTCCTCCAGTTTGTCTTCATTGCCCCACCCTTTTCTCAATAACTCTAACACCTTAATAAGGATGGAATCAGTGCTAAGTTCATGTTTTCTTCCATGGCACCTCTGGTAATAATACACACACTTTCTATGGAAAGGTCCTCATCCTGATCTGTATCACTCCCTTCACCCAGACCACTGTCTGCCTCATTTACTAGACGTGATAAACAATCTGCTGTAAAGTTTTTTTTACTCCCGGTACATATTCCATATCAAAACTAAATTCCTTTAAGTTTTCTACCCATCCCTTGATCCGGCTGGAAATCTCTACCAAACCTTTGTTTGTGAAGACCTCCTTAAGAGGTTTATGATCCGTACGTACTCTAAAAACTGTTCTCCAGACAAAATCCCTAAATTTGTTGAGCGCCCAGTGTACAGCCAGAGCTTCTCGCTCGATAACAGAGTAGTTAAATTCTGCCTGTCTTAGTGCTCTGGATGCAAATGCAATGGTATGCTCCCCAGAACTATCTTCTTGTAATAATACTGCCCCCAGTCCCTTAGAACTGGCATCAGTTGCAATTATGGTATATTTTCCTGGAACAAGAGACTGGAGGCTAGGTGCGTTAGACAAGGTTTTCTTGATATCTGAAAATTCACCTTCACACCCTTCATCCCAGGAGTAACAAGAATTCTTTTTGAGCAATTTGCGCATTTGAAATGTGCGACCCGCAAAGTTATTCACAAATTTGCTATAGAACTCGACCATCCCCAAGAAGGACTTGAGTTCATCCTTATTCTTGGTGGGTGTCAAATTCAAAATAGTGTTAAGGAGATCCTCCTTAGGGTGTATGCCTTTATCCGAAATTGAATGCCCTAAATAATTAATTTTGGCACACTTAAACTTACATTTCTCATTTTTTACTGTGAGCCCATATTCCTTGAATTTTTTAAGTACCAAACGTAATCTCTCATCATGAATTGTCTCTGTCTCCCCAAAGATTAAAACATCATCTTGATAAAAGAAGACCCCTGGTGCATCCGCCAGTATAGTTGACATGGCCCTCTGGAAAACGGTTGCCGCAGACACCAGTCCAAATGGCATACGTTTGAATTTGTAAGCCCCCATGGGTGTTATAAAAGCTATGAGATCTTGGGACTCAGCATGGAGAAGGACCTGGAAGTATGCTGATGTAAGATCAAGAGTGGAAAAATACTTGGCACCAGCTAATTTGGTAAAAATCTCGTTAATCTTGGGCAAAGGGAACTTGTCCACCACAACTTCTCTATTGAGGGCTCTCAAGTTGATGCATAAGCGGACTTTTCCATCAGATTTTTTTAACAATGACTACTCGGGACATCCACTCAGTCGCCTCTACAGGCGTGATGACCCCTAACTTGCACAACTTCTCTAACTCCTCCCTTGCAGCATCCTGTACACTAATGGGGAGCCTTCGTACTTTGGCAGAAACTGGAGTGGCATTATCTTTCGTTTTTATTTTATGTACAAAGTTCTTGAGACACCCCAACTTATCAATGAAAACTTCTGGGAACTCCTCCTTAATTTGAAAACCACCCTCTTCTACCTGTGCAACACTCTGTACCAAAATCTGAGGGACAGAATTCGGATCGAGATACACTCCTAAGTCCTTTTGTACCGACCAACCCAAAATATTGTCACCACGTTCTGATGCATACATTTTACATACTGCATATCTGTTTTTGTATTCTATTTGACCAACGAAGAATCCTTTCATTTTAATTGGCTGCCCTCCATAACCCCCAGGGGTTATGTCCATTTTATGCAGTTTCATCTGACCATGATGGATAAGTCTAAACACCTCATCTGACACAATCGTGAGCTTGCAGCAAGAGTCAAACATGACCTCAACCTCTTTGTCATCTATTTTTACTAAATCTTTAGGATTGCCCATGTTTGTGTCAGATACTTGCAATACTATTTCATCACAAATTTGCGTTACATTTCTTCCATCTTGTTTCTGTATAAATTTCCCACTCCTATAGCATGCCATGTAATGTCCCCTTTTTCCACATTTGTTACACTGCACTTTTACAGCTGGGCAATTTTTACTGTTGGCCAAATGTCCAGCATGTCCACATCGCAAACACCTCAGTTAAACTCAACCACTTCCTTCTTCTCACTTGGACACGCTTTCTTCTTTATTAACTGTACACCATACTCTTGCATGTTAACTTGTTGCACCTCCTCTTTGTTTGAACATGTGTTATCCTTCCTTATCTCATGTACGCACTTCAGCATGTGCTCCACCTGTTTAGCAACTATTAACACCTCACTCAATGGTGGATTGTCTTTAAGCCATAACTCTTCTCTAACTTTCTCTATATTGCAATTTAAAAGGAATTGGTCTTGAATGTGCTCATCCGCACTGGCCCCAAAGGTGCATTTGGCAGCCAATTTCCTCAGGCCCGAAACATAGTCTTCCACGCTTTCCCCTTCCTTCTGTGACCTTTTCCCAAAATGGTAGCGTTCTAGTATGGTGCTAATTCAGGGTAGAAAATGATTGTCCAACTTTTTTATGTTTATCTCATATTCAATCCTCTGGCTTCATTCACCCCTAAGTCTGGCAGGTGCTCTAATACTTCCTGCCCTTCCGCACCTAAGCAGTGGAGCAACAAAGCTGTTTTCCTTTCAAGTCCTAAATTTGGTCCACAGACAACCGCATAGTTGTGGAAGACTTTTTCCCACTTGCTCCACCTTAAGGGAGGGTCACCTGGGCATGACAAAAAGAAAGGAGGAGGTGTGACATCATGCATAATGGCTCTAACACCCTAAGGCTAGACAATATCACTGTGCCTTGTCTTTTCCAGAAAACACCCAGATAGTTTTATGTAAAAACAACTTGTGCCCAAAAAGTTAAAAGAGATGGAGGTAAAGTGCCAGGGAGAATAAACTGAAAATGGAGTTCAAATAACCAAATTCACAGTGTGCGGATCACTGAAAAGACTCCATCAGAGCTCGCATTGAAGCTGCACATAATGCTTTATTCTCATGAGTGAATATTTTTTCCTGGCTATAATTCCTTCAAAAGACCACTAGATGGCAATGTAACTTCACAGGCAGAGTTTTAAGAGATGTTTAGTTCGTGAGCGAGTTGAGATTTTCTCAGAGGCTCCAACTCCTCCCCCTCCGGTCGGAAAGCTCAAGACGAATGGATAAGCTTGGGGGGCACCAGGCAAGTCCCCACACACTACTGCTTGGCTACAAAACAAGGCTCCAGTTCCAGAAGACTCCTCAATACAGGATACGGCAGAACCCCAGTCCAAGTAAGTTGACACAACGATGGTTAAAAACACACACCACCGCACGCATGTCCCTCCCGCAAGGTCTGTGCTTGATCAGGCATCACTGGAAATCCA
The DNA here is from genome assembly GCA_963921515.1 of Calotriton arnoldi. Classification (NCBI taxonomy): domain Eukaryota; kingdom Metazoa; phylum Chordata; class Amphibia; order Caudata; family Salamandridae; genus Calotriton; species Calotriton arnoldi. The sequence continues at coordinate 185,570 of CAWUFW010001517.1, forward strand.
AGAGAATGGTAATCCTCTAAAACTCACAACACGAGTATAAATGGAGAGCTAACTTACAGTTAGACGATCCCCGTACACAGGCATAAGCAGGCTGACTCGATACCAGCTGCACTCGTTAATTGCCAAGAACTGCTGCAACAGTGCCAACGTAAGTCTTCCTTTCAGCGTGTTGAGGTGTATTTGCCTTCCTTTACATCCCGTCACAGGATGCCACAACTTTTCAACAAGTCTTTGTACATTCTCAGTCCCAAAATCAAAATGTGATTGTGTTGCTATTGCCTGGAATTCAATACTTGCCCATTCTTTCAATTCATCTTCAGGGAACCTTTTTTGCATGTGCTCACAAAGAAGGGAAAAGAGAAGACAAAATAGGACCACTGTCAAACTCTTGTCCTTCCCTGTACAACACCATCAGATCTCTTACCGCGCGGCTCCAAAAGACAGTGTCCTCCAAGTACTGTTCCTTAATTTGGGCAATCTTTGTTCTTGCATACTGGACAGCTTCAACAGTAGTGAAAGAATGTTTTTGGATTTTTGGAACAGTTTGCACAAAGATACAAATTCACCCAGTATGTCATTAAGTACTGCAAGGGAAATAGGGTAGTTTGAGTCCAATAGCGTTTTGTAACAAATTTAGCAACTGGATCATTCTTCTCAACTTTCTCATGTTCAAAGTATTTAAGAACAGCCTTGTAATTACGAATTAGTGCACCAACTGCAAAATGCCTTGAAAGCCATGGGACTTCATTCTATGGCCAAAAGGTGAACACTTTACATTCAGTGACCGATGCAATTTCATCCAGCTTGGACTTCCTTGCAGGAGATCTGGAGAACACAGTGTAGACAGTCCTCAATAATGTCTCCGTCTCTTTAATCATCGGAACCCTCTTCCAGGCATCATTAACTCCCCAATCTTCTCAATGGGCAACACAATGCTGCTCAACTAGATGAGGAATGGATTGTTTAAGGCGAATAGCAACACCATTATTCTTGCCCAGCATCGCAGACGCACCATCGGGTGTCAACATGACCATTTTCATAAGGTCCAGTTCATTGGCAGCGTAGAATTCTTTCACAGAAGTAGTGATAGCCTCAGCACTACAACTAGTCAGCTTCACTTTGCCCCCAAATAGTGTTTTGTGCTCTGTTGATGTTACAGGTCGGAACTTGAAGTACAGGAGGAGCAGTTTTGTAACAGAAATATCTGTGCTCTCATCAATTATCAATGTGTGATACAGAGCGTAGCGAAGTTCTGCCATAGCTTCAAAGTGTATCACGCTATTGATGGCCTCAAAGGCATAGTTCTTGCTCCTCCAGCTGTCTGGTATCTTCACATACAAAGCTAGGTAGTCATGGATGTCTTGGATAGACAACACTGAAGTATTCATCTTGACTGCCAGCAACACGTTGTTGATGAGAATCTTTATCTCCTCAGGCAGGGATCTTTGTCATTCAACCACTTCTATTCTGTTTGCTTTGTTGGCAGCAGTTTCTGTCAGTATCACCAAAGCAGACTTGTGAACTTTGCTAATTAGATGGCGTTTCATGTAATCCAGTTTCCAGCCATCACTCCATTTCTTTCCTGTAGCGAAGTACCCAACAATCTTGCCTTTGGCACATGCTTTGCAAATCAAGCCCACCTCTGGACTGTATTGACATAGTTCCCCGATTTTCAAGTGAACCTTGCTTCTTGATTTCTGTGTCTCAGCCACCACAATTTCTTTCATCCACTCTCCCTTGAATACAAGACGACATTTCTTCCTTTGTGGTGAAGTATTGCACTCTTCAGAAGTTACAGCTTTGCACTTGAACATATTTGTGCTAACTGGTTTTAGCCTGCTATGCCACAAAGCCTGTAAAATAAAGGAACATGGCTAAAGTTGGTGCCTATGCTCATGAATGCAATCTGTCACACAGTACTGAGGCATCGCCGGCAAAACATAGAGTGTAATTACCTGGATTTTTCTGTTTTCTGTCCTGCCCTTCCAAACTTATATGCAGCACTGTCCGTACAGCCTGCAATAGAAGTAAATATTGTTACGGCACATTGTGATATAGCAATATACCATGTGCACCACAAGGGAACTCTACTAAAACAATTACCTGTTGTGCTTGTACGTGTGTGTGTGTGTGTGTGTGTGTGTGCATGTGTGTGTGTGTGTGCGTGTGTGTGTGTGTGTGTGTGTGTGTGGTACTCTCTGCGAAACCTGCAACAGAAGAAAACATGGTTAAAGTATGTTGTTATACTACAATGTACAAGATGCACCACAGTTTAACTCTACCAAACAATTACCTCTTTGTTCTGCTTGTACTCACGTATGCCCATTAAAATATATGTGTGGTACTGTCTGCGAAACCTGCAACAGAAACAAACATAGGTAAAGTATGTTGGTATACTACAATGTACAAGGTGCACCACATTTTAACTCTTCCAAACAGTTGCCTGTTTGTACTGCCTGTACTCATGTCTGCCTGCGCAGTTGTATATGTAGTACGGTCTCACAAACCTGCAAAAGAAAAAGGGTGCAGATTGTGAATCTATTTACCCAGCAACCCTCAAATCCCACCAGGAATGTAAACAGAATTACTGTGTCTTTGTGGGTACTCACGCCTGACCATTCAAATCCCAATACCTTACAGACTGGAAACCTGCAATTGAAGACAAGATCTTTAGCAAAGGCTCTAGGAGTTACAAACAATGTCTGTGACTGTTCCAGATACTCCAATAGGAAAAGCGACCTAATAGTTACCTGGGATTCCAGTTTAGGCAAAACAGGCATGTGCCCATGTGCTTCTTTATTAGCATCCATTACACCAAACTGGTCTATAAATCTGCATTGTGTGTTACACCTTCTGTGATGCAGCTTTTCCCTGGCATTCAAACTGTGCAAGTGGTTGAGTTGGGTGAACTAGGAAATTCACAAGGAGGACTGAGTCGCACACAAACCTTCAGAAGATCCCACATGGACATGATGCAGCAAGTGGCATGCAAAAAATATGGTAAAGAGTTTCTAATTAAAAATAAGCTACTTCTCTAACACTTGGTTTTCTTGTATCACCTTCACTACACACAATCCACCCACTCACCTGCATTTTCTTCTCCTTTGCCAAGTCAATGTTTTAACAGCTGTGCCTCTCGTTCACATGTAATCACAATTACAATAGACAATAGGTACTTGCACATATTTTCCCCGGGGCCAAAAATAATGGTTGTGGTGTGACTGAGGGCTGCACTGATGCCGGCAGGATGGTGGTCAGGGAGTTGGGAGGTGTTATTAAGGTGAGTGTAGGGGAAGGAAAGCATGTACATTTAGTGGCTGAATTAAATTGCACAATGTGGTACCAGAAAACTTGAGATCAATACTGGCTTCCCGCTTAACCAAACTGTGTGATTCTAGGCAATTGTTTTATATCACTTTTGTTCTTGCATATCCCTCTGTTGGACATTGTGGGGTCGATTCCGATTCGGGCCGGAAAAAGCACCGACCGACTCGGATCCGGAAAAAATACCGACCGACACGTACCAGTGGCGCCCGACACGCCAAGTACGATGCAAGCCGCGATAAATCCGACCGACACGTCAGGAAACCAAGCCGACCGACCGAGCCGCTCGGAAAATTGCAATCCGGCCGGAAAAACACGCGAATCCAACCGACCGACACGCACCCGGAACAAATCCGACCGAATCGTACCCGCCAACTCCAACCCGCAAAGTACGATGCAAGGCGCGAAAAACACGACCGAGTCGGACGGAGGACAAGCCGTACGACCGACACGCATACAAAACCGAGCCGAAGCAACACAATACACCGCGACCGACGCGTACGCAGCATACAAAACTGCACAAACACAGCGTGAACGAAACGGAAAACACCGTACGAGACCAATGCAGGGACCGACTCGGTCACAAGAACGTTTCCAACATACACAAACAGCACAAAGGAAAAATCAACCAAAAAAGGCCAAACAAGCAATTACCAAGCCAATAAATACTGGGGGGGGTGGGGACAGAGAACAAAGACACACCCACAACTCCACCTATATAAAGGACACAAATCACTACCATGAGCCTTTGCAAATGCCATTCCACTGCCAGCACCCAAGAGAAAGCAACCACACACCCACAGCTCATCCCTCACACAAGCCACACACCAGCAGCACACCAACAAATACCTACCTCACATACACCCAGCACAACACACACCCACACACCCTCACCTGCACACCAACACACACATCACCCACCATCACCACCCATCACCATGCCCCCCAAGAAGAATCACAAGTTCCTAGATTGTGAATTGGAAGTCCTGGTAGACGAGATCCTCAGGGTAGAGCCACAGCTGTTTGGCACATTGGTCCAACAGACCCCCATGTCGCAGAAAACCAAGATGTGGGAGAGGATCATCAACAGGGTGAACGCACAATCACCATGTCGGCGCACAAAGAGCGACATCCAGAACAGGTGGTATGACGTGCGCAGGAGGGTACGGAAACTGCTGAAGCAAGATTACATCAACAGCCAACACACCGGCAGTGGCCCTCCTGCCAAGCCAATATACCTCAGGCCCTGGGAGGAGAAGGTGCGGGCCATCCTACCGCCAGTGAGCATATATGGACTAGAGGACATCCCAGAGCCTGGTGAGTACACAACAAATGTACACAATAAACTGCCACAAAACACACACATCACTGTCAAGGGGAGAGTCAAACCATGCACACATAGCAATTACACAGCAACTAGAACAGAATCATCCCAAAATGTGTATGTCAGTCAGATAAACACAACACATGCCATCAAAAAAGTCACATCCAACTGTGCCAACACATGTACAAACACAACCACAACTACAGCTAGGCAGTGGCACAAATAGAACTAACACACACATCCACACATGTAGCCACCACAACAACACCAACACACAGTGAAGACCACTCAAAGGAAGGAATTCTGTGTATGCTGGCCAAGTCAGTGTAGCCAATAGCATCATGGGAGTCGCAGTCACACATATTGCCCCCCCACAACTGTCCCATCAACACCACCCTGAACCATGCTCACATCACAGGGAGTGGAGAAGGACTCACAAGATGGCTGACACTGGCTACTGCTGTGGGGAGCACAAGGCCCTGCTGGCAACTGTGCACCAACAAACAGCAGGACACCACTGACTGACATCCTGAGAGACAACTTACACTCCCTGCAATGCAAGCACGTTCCATGGTGGGATATCTGGCTGGCTGGGTGGGAAGGGGGACTTGCAGCACTGACTATAGTCACCAGCACCTCCCCTCACCCCCCCCAACACAAACTCCACAGTACCCACCTGGTAGAATGCAATGCCCTCCATCCTAACACAAGATCCCACAAAGCACCACCACCCTGGGTTATGTTGTGTGAAGCACAGGGACACTCTTGGGACTCTTAGCCAAACAACTGCCAGGACAACACTCCCAGCCATCCTGTCAGCACAGCCAGCCCACCCCACAGGGAAGCAGAGTCAAAAGGAAGGAAGCATGGGCATGCTGGGAAGGGGGTGGAGGCAATAGCATGATGGGAGTCGTAGTCACAGACATTGCTCACCCCCACAACTGTCCCATCAACACCACCCTGAACCATGCTCACATCACAGGGAGTGGAGAAGGACTCACAAGATGGCTGACACTGGCTACTGCTGTGGGGAGCACAAGGCCCTGCTGGCAACTGTGCACCAACAAACAGCAGGACACCACTGACTGACATCCTGAGAGACAACTTCCACTCCCTGCAATGCAAGCACGTTCCATGGTGGGATATCTGGCTGGCTGGGTGGGAAGGGGGACTTGCAGCACTGACTATAGTCACCAGCACCTCCCCTCACCCCCCCCAACACAAACTCCACAGTACCCACCTGGTAGAATGCAATGCCCTCCATCCTAACACAAGATCCCACAAAGCACCACCACCCTGGGTTATGTTGTGTGAAGCACAGGGACACTCTTGGGACTCTTAGCCAAACAACTGCCAGGACAACACTCCCAGCCATCCTGTCAGCACAGCCAGCCCACCCCACAGGGAAGCAGAGTCAAAAGGAAGGAAGCATGGGCATGCTGGGAAGGGGGGTGGAGGCAATAGCATGATGGGAGTCGTAGTCACAGACATTGCTCACCCCCACAACTGTCCCATCAACACCACCCTGAACCATGCTCACATCACAGGGAGTGGAGAAGGACTCACAAGATGGCTGACACTGGCTACTGCTGTGGGGAGCACAAGGCCCTGCTGGCAACTGTGCACCAACAAACAGCAGGACACCACTGACTGACATCCTGAGAGACAACTTACACTCCCTGCAATGCAAGCACGTTCCATGGTGGGATAACTGACTGGGTGGGTGGGTGGGTGGGAAGGAGGTCTGGCTGTCAACCAAACACAATCAATGCAGACCATGTTCACACCCCAGAGAATACATAGAAATGCCCAAATAATGCAGGACAATGTGCCACACCAATATCAACCCCTGACTGTGACGACTTAGGACAATACAATGTACAGGCCCGCACCCCGAGGCACAGTCACAACTGTCAGGTGTGTCAACCACTGATGCCTGCAGAAACATGACATACATTGTTTGTGTCTCCCAAAAACAGGTGATGATAGGGACACAGCAGCAGACGCTGAGGAGTCCCAGTCCCAGGCTCAAGAGGATGCCGAGCTCACTGGCGTCGTACAGCCTCTGTCCTCCTCGGACGATGAAGAACAACCTGGCACATCCGGTGCAAGTCAACATGCTGCACCAGCAGGACCACCAGCTGCAGCACCAGCAGGTCCACCAGCTGCACCCCCTGCACCCACCCCTCCAACGACTGTCACCACGAATACCATCCCTGCCGACATGGACAGAATAAGGAACAACACCAGCGCAGTGACCCTGGACCAACCTGGGGCCATGGACACCACCACCACCACCAACCCCCAAGGTGGACCAGGGTTATCTGTGCGTGCAACTGCACACACTGCACATGTCAGCAGGGGTGGTGGGAGGGTGGGAGACAGAGGTCGCTGCTTGCAGACGTTGCTGGTGTGCATGAAGACCCACAACTGGTACGCATAGCTGATGCGTACCAGTCCAGCACCGGAGAGCTCAGCCAGGTAGTGGGGCTCCTCAGAGACATCAAACAGCAGCAGGCTGCCCATCATGCCCGCTTGGACTCCCACATGTCCCAAGTGGAGTCACACATGTCACGTGTGGACTCCCACATGTCACGTGTGGACTCCCACATGACCCGCGTGGAGTCCAAGTGGGATGTACTACATGAGATGACGGCGGTGCACAGGGACATTTTACAATGCCTCCGCCAGATGAACAGCAACCAGTCCACACCTCCCTGTGTGCCAACAACATCTGGTACCGAACAAACTGCAACTGCCACAGGGAGGGAGGAGGACTCTGGCGGAGAGTCCCCTGCACCGCAGCAGCCTGCACTTGAGGGCCCCCCCAAGAAGAGGGGTCGTCCGAGGAGGGGAAAGTGAGAGGCTGATGGCCAAGCGCAACTCCCAGGAAGCCTGAACCTGTTCTGGATTTTCGCCTTTGTGCACAGACTGTTCACCCTGTTGATGGCAACACTACTCCCACACATAGCATGGGGAGTACAAGTTGGAACAATGTGTCAGACAACTGTGGCCCCGATACTGGGGATCCTGTCTACCTGGACTTTCTATTCATCTAGGAACTTGGGATTGCAAGATTCATGTACAGCACAATCCATCCTATGCACTATTATCACAATAAACACACTAATACACCATACTTGCCTCTGTCGTGATTCCAACGTGGGTGCTGTTATGGGGATGATGAACTGCAAAATTACACAGTGTATGCGAACTGCAACAGCAAGGACAACACAGGCATGTGAGTACAGGCAACGTGACACATATGAGGGAGACACACCACCAGGGCTACACAACACATACACACCTAGGCCATCTGACTCATTGCCTACACTGATGTTGCCAGGGAAGACGGTGCAATGCACAGACACCACACCCATTCCCAGTTGTAGTCAAGTAGCCCACAGGTGCAGTAAGCAAATGGCAGTCAAATGTGTGACCACAGACAACGCACATCACTAAGTGAAGCACAGGTTTATTACACAGTAGCAACATGCCGTAACCACTACAGATGCAAGGTAACCCCACCTGGTAGCGGGCACACAGTCAACAACTGTAGACAGAAGGAAGTCCATGGGTGTGGTGCACATCACCTGTAGGGACACAACAGCTACCAGCCTGGATGTGCAATCACGTTGTCGGTGGACACAGTTGACCAAACGAATCTGAAAGTACCCTGTGAAGGACAGAAATGACACACAGTCAAAAGCAATGGAGTACAGGACAGAACAGCAAAACTCATGCACAATACATGTTACAAGATACCCACCCAGAACCAAGTTAGCATGTCAACACTGTTGGGGAGTACAGCCCACCTGTAAGCACACATCGCAACACACATCCAGTCAAGTAGCCCATGGACACACTCCAACAGCACCAGAGCACCACCCACACATCATGCCAACTCACATCATTGACATGACACCTCAGGATACTCACATTCAGCTAAAGAAGTTGGTGATGAGCTGTGTGCGGACATCACCATCACCATCATCATCATCATCGTCACTGGCATCGTGGTCCAGGCCAGGATCCTCCACAGGTGGCGGATGTTGGTCATCGTCATCCTGGATGAGAGGCAACTCCTTCCGCACTGCCAGGTTGTGGAGCATGCAGCAGACGATGATAATCTTGCACACTTTCGCAGGGGCATATGGGAGGGACCCTCCGGTCTTGTCCAGGCAGCGGAAGCGGCTCTTCAGGAGACCAAAGGTCCGCTCAATCACTCTCCTGGTCCGACCATGTGCCTCATTGTAGCGCATCTGGGCAGGTGTCACAGGGTTCCTGAGGGGTGTCAGCAACCACGGCATGTTGGGGTATCCCGAGTCACCTACGGACAGACAAGTGCACATCAGCTGACTTGGAAAAGTGGGCGGAATACTACAGATCAGATCACACACAATGGCACAAAGTCAGTACACACCGACAAGCCAGGCACGCTGGTTCTGCATCTGTGCCATCAACCTGGGGATGCGACTACTCCTCATCACAAAGGCATCGTGTGCTGAACCAGGGAAACGGGCACACACGTGTGTGATGGTCATGTCTGCAAGACACACCACCAGTGCATTGACCGAGTGGTAGTGCTTGCGGTTCCTGTAGGCCTGCTCCTGGGCCTGTGGTGGTACCAAAGCCACATGTGTCCCATCAATGGAGCCAATGACATGCGGCATCCTCCCCAGGGCATAAAAGTCACTCTTCACGTCAGTGAGTCGTCGCAGTCTAGGGAAATAGATGTACCGGTTCAGGAAGAGCAACATTGCCGCCAAGAAATCGCGGAGCACACGGCTGAACATGGTCTGTGACATCCCACCAGCAGACGCCACAGTATGTTGGAAGGTACCGGTGGCAAAGAAGTGTAGGGCTGCCATCACCTTCACCTTGGGGGTCAGCGCTGTAGGATACGGCCGGCCAGGCTGCAAATGTGGGGACAACTGCACTGCCAAATCCTCAATCAGCTGCCTGGTGAAGCGGTACCGTCGGATGCTGTCCCGTTCCACCATCGTTGCCAGGTCTGGGAATGGCCGATGGACAGCAGGAGCCCTGCAGTGCAGAGGAGAAGTAAGCAAGATCGTCAGTCACCCCACATATGCGGCATTGAACACACTCAAGATCCCAACATACATCATCATGAGGCACAACTACATGAAGTGTGCAGTACCGGAACGACATGTATGGTACATACATGGCCAACATCTGTCAACACGGTCCTACAGGTGGCATCAATTTGTCCCAGGTTGGCCCATTGGATATCATGATGCTGTGTCACAGTCACCCCCCAGTGACATGTGAGGACAGATGTGCCCCAGGCACCACAGCTCAACGACAGGCACATTCCCAGGGACCCTGTAATGCCACATGGACACTGGCATCACCTGGAGTATCATGTGTACACCACAACAAAACAAACATGACCCCCACAGGTAGTGGCCACACTTGCCATGGCAGGAGAGCCATGGACGTCTGTGACACACACGCACAACATCAGAGTCCATGCACACACAACGTGGATGTGGAGACTGTCTCCCATTGTGCACATGAAATCAGAGACATTGTAAACACTACATGCACAAAGACTGTGGAGGGCCATCACTATTGTGCCACTGGGACACCCTGGCTCAAACATACCGTCCCACATGGGACTCACGGGGTATGTGACATGACATACACAAACACCACTGTGAAATGTGACCATGGCACATGCACAGATATGAACAGTTGCACATCACAGTGGTCACGTACACGTAACACCCAGGATCCTGTCCCCATTAACACGTGCACAGCCTGGGGGTGGCTGCCCACAGGTGACACCCACAGGACAACATGTACACCAACATACACACAATAGGAAATGCAGCCTTACATGCCTTATGATAAGGTTTGGACAGGCTGTCGTGATGTAGGTGTGCCCCTCACTCCCTGGGAGCTATCTGTGGCTGGCATATGTCCATCTGAGACAGGCATGCTGACATATGCCAGTCACATATACAGTGATGCGTTGTACTGCAATGGACCGATCGGTGCCTCCGGCCGGCCCATTGCATTCAATGTGTGCGGGTACGCGTTGTACCCCTGTGCGCGTTGTACCTCAATGGACCGATCGGTGCCTCCGGCCGGCCCATTGCATTCAATGTGTGCGGGTACGCGTTGTACCCCTGTGCGCGTTGAACAGCAATGGACCGATCGGTGCCTCCGGCCGGCCCATTGCTTTCAATGTGTGCGGGTACGCGTTGTACCCCTGTGCGCGTTGTACCTCAATGGACCGATCGGTGCCTCCGGCCGGCCCATTGCATTCAATGTGTGCGGGTACGCGTTGTACCCCTGTGCGCGTTGTACTGCAATGGACCGATCGGTGCCTCCGGCCGGCCCATTGCATTCAATGTGTGCGGGTACGCGTTGTACCCCTGTGCGCGTTGTACTGCAATGGACCGATCGGTGCCTCCGGCCGGCCCATTGCATTCAATGTGTGCGGGTACGCGTTGTACCCCTGTGCGCGTTGTACCTCAATGGACCGATCGGTGCGCACCCATTGACAATGGGCTTGCCTGGCAACGGACGCGTTTTCGAATATTCGAACGAGTCGGTTGCTGGAAAATCAGTTGGTCACCCACAACAATGTTGCAAAATCATGTATGTCATGAAGTTGAAGATTTGAAGGATGCTGTGGGCGTGTTTTGGTGCTGCTATTCCATGGATTGGCCAGATTCAGAAGATGCAAACGACTTGGACCTATCACTTTGGACACAAGGGACAGTATCTGCCTCTCCAGCACATATATATTGCTGCATGTTCCCCTGAGAGCCCACTTGCCTGCACTACATGCTCCAGGACGACATCTGCCACTGCACTGCTGCTGTCTCTGCCCCTCTGGACCCTGCAATGGCACGTACTGTGGAGAGAGCCCCAGCCTTCAGCCTTGAAGAGAACCAGGCCCTGCTGGACAGCCTACTTCCACAGTACAGCAAGCTGTATGGGACACCAGGGGAGCAGGTGAGTGTTCTGTGCACTGCCTTTCTGAATGTGCATTTTGTCTGACTAGCAAGGCTGAGAGTCAGCACACCACTGGCTAGCAGGCTCACTGAGTAGTTGTCACCCCCCATAGTGTGTAGTGACTTGCACTGGACAGGTATGGTGCAGTGACAGTGCTTCTGAACAGGGTTTTACTCCCCATGCTATGATACCATGTAGTGACTTCTGGAAAACTGTCCATGGGCAGCCGTGCACTGCCTGGGTACACCATGTGCCCCTGTGATTGCGACATGTATATGCAACTGTGTCATGCACGGATATGTTGCATGTGTAGTAATGTCCTTATCACTTTGTCATCCTGACAGGCTTCTGCCCATCGGAAGCATGAGATCTGGAAGGACATCGTCCGGGCTGTCCGGTCCGTGGGGGTCTACAAGCGCCGGATCCGCAACTGCCAAAAGAGGTGGCAGGACCTTCGGGGCTGGACCCGGAGGATTGCACGGGTCCAGCTGAAGCTGTCGCCTCCTCGCAGGAGGGGCGGAACACGGACCCTGACCCCCACATGCTCAGGATCCTGGCGGTGGTCTTTCCAGACCTGGATGGGCAGCTGAAGGCCAGAGAGCAGCAAGGAGGGGGTGAGTCAAAGACTGCACTGTGTACTCTGTCTAACATGTTATGTGCCCTCCTCGGGCCAGGTTGAACTGCCACAGTACAGCAGTCATGTTGTCCAGGAGCCATGTCCCTCTATTGTGCACTGCCCACTCCTCATCTGATACCCAGGTGTGGCCCTTACATGCAGGGAATTCTGTCACTTAGGACTGTGTCCTTGCAGTTTGCTTGACTCAAGGTGGGAGACAGCATCTGTTTCCCTGACTCTGTGGTGGGCATCATGGGTGGGTCCATTGCTTACACAATGCCTGTATTCTGACATGTATTCAGCGTGTTACTTTGATCTGTGGTCCAATTGCTGAGCTGATCCACCACATGTGGCTGGGGTACCTGGCACACACCCATGCTGCGGGTGGGAACAATGTTTGGGCCCCAGGAGTATGTATATGACGTGTGTCACACATACTTAGCCAGCTGCCTACAGTCCAGGGCTCATCCCTCATTCATGTGGGGCTGGACAGTCATGCCTACTCCAGGCCATACAATACACTCTGTACTCCCACTCCCGTGTATCAGAGGACACATTGTGCACAGTGATTTGCCCCTCAGGTGTCTGCCTCTGTGTCAGTGTGCTGTGGATTAGTCGCCAGGACTGCTGTGGAGTTTCTTGGTAGGGGCTCAGCATGCCACTGGAGATGTGACCATAGGAGACGATACTTGTGTGACACATAGGTGTCTGATCAGCTGCCCATGCAGACTGGGGCATGTAAATGTGAAGTTCAGGCAGCTGTTCCCCATGCACAGCAGGGTGTGAGGGGCTCAGGTTCAGAGGGTAGTGTCACAGGTCTCCCATATGTCCAATAGGTATGACCTGGACAGATGAGGGTTAAGAGGATGTGTTGTGGGGGGATGTACATGTGCACTTGTGCAGCTCCAGGACTTGCATTCCCCATGACCTACTATTGTGACACAGTGCAGAGTGTTGTTGTCTGGCTGCAAAGTCATACATCACTGAGACAGTGATGTATGACTTTGCAGTCATGCCTCCGCCATGGCATGTGTCTACTGATTGGTGATCCTGCAGGGGAGTGACATGTGCTACATGCACACCATAGTGGCGCTGGCTATCAGGACATGGGTGCATCATGGTGTCTGTCGCTGGTATGCATCACATGCATTTCCTATTTGACTCTGGGCATCCCTTACATCCGTAAACCTGTACTGACTCAGTGGCAAGAGCTGTGATGTGTCCACACCGTGTCCTCTGCACTGTCCAACTACTGTGTACTTGGTGCATGTGTCAACACTGGGGTGTTGCAATCCAACAGACACCAGACAGATGGGTGCAAGGCCATGTGGGATGTGAGTGCCATGCTTGGCATCAGACTGACAATTGACTTCTCCTGTTCAATTAGTGCACTTTTAGCAATGTACAACTAATGATGCCAGGGCTTGCTCTGTGATGTGCTGTGCTCACAGTGGTGTGTGCGTTATGTGCAGGTGACTGATGTCTGTCTGTTTCCCCATTGTTTGCAGATACATCCACGGCCACGGAAGGGGACAGCTCCACGGACCAGGAGGAGCCGGAGAGCCAGACTGGGTCAGCAGCCGAGGAGTGGTCGGAGGGACCCAGTGGCACGGAGGGCGAGGGGAGCCACACCGAGGAGTCCTCAGCAGCATCCACCTCAGCTGAGGACCAGAGCAACTCGGAGGATGACTCCCTTGTGGAGGCGGGTGTCAGCAGCCACCACACCCCAGCTAGTGTTGCTGTCCCCGCCACCACCAGCACCACCACCGCCCTCCCATCGGCTCCCATTCCCCAGGTCCGTGGAGGCTCCCATGTCCGGGAGCGTGTCTCCTTTGGGCCAGGCACCGCACCCCCTGCCCCTGTGTCCCCTGCTGCCCTGAGTGAGGAGTCTGTGTACCTCCTTCGCCAGCTCCATGTAGGGCAGACAGCCATGCTGAGTGTCCTCCATGCGCACACCGCGCTGTTGACTCAGCTGGTGTCGTTCATGGAGGGCATCTCATTGGGCATGTCTGACCTACAGAGGGGCAATAGGTCCATGGACTCCTCCCTGACGGCAGCAGTGTCCCTCCTCAAACGGTCCCTCACCCCTCCTGCCTCTGCTCCATCCACACTCCCCAGCACCTTACCCATCCCAGGCACACACACACTGGCACACACCAGCACACACACATCCAGCACACTGACACACACGCCAATGACAAAACGCACACGCACGCACATTCAGGGGACTGAAGCCAGACTCACAGGGGATGGGGCCCTGGAACACACACACGCATCCACATGCACTGCGCAGTCCTCAGTTCCCTCTCCCTCCAAAGCACCCTCCCTTGCCTCACCTGCAACCCCAAAGTCACAGCAGCTCTTCCTCTGTGACCTCGGCCTCTTCCCCACCGATGAAGCTGCTCCAGCATCCCGGGGGAAGAGGAAGCCCACCCACACGGAGCAGAGTGCCCCTCGCCCCCGGACACCCTCCCCCAGGCGCAGACGGACTGAGGCCCCCACCCGCAAGTCCCCCGGAGTGCTAAGAGCAAGACCCCGCCACCGCCCTGCAGCTCAGGCACAAGGTCTCCGTCCTCCATCCCTCAGGCCCCCACTGCACAGGTGCCCCCACCACACCCTGCCCCAGGTTCCCCCACCCACAGATATACCATCCCCAAGATGCTCCGGCCTTCTCCCCCTGCCACTTGCTCTCCCAGCACCACACCCCCGCTGCGCTTGTCTGTGCCACTGATGTGGTGAGGGTGTCCTCCCCTCTGTCCAACCCACCTTGCCTGTTCCCCATTCTCCTCCCCTGGAGGTAGGCACTGCAGTGGAGTCCACTACCGCCCTGTCTGACTTGGGCACTGCAGTGGCGGACCTGTCCACCCCATCTGCAGGGTCCACTGCAGTTGTGCCGGCACCCACGACATCTGTGTCATGCCCCCCAGTTGTGCCGGCACACACCATGTCAGACACCTCCACTGCAGTTGTCAGTGGCTCTCCAGCACCCACCACCCCTTCCCTGACTCCCCTGGTGAGCCCTGATCCTGTCCCTGCGGTGCCTGGCCTGCCCCCCAGTTGCCCCTCCTAGTGGATTGTCCCTGGTATTGTGCAGGCATGCGTAGGGTGACATCTGCCAGTGTCACCCTGTTTGAACTTTGACAATGGACTGGCCATTGGCCTTTGCTCTTTTTCAGGACTTCGTTTGGCCTCAACACATATGCTGAATAAAGCAACTTTCTTTTCTCTAGTGCTCATGCTTCAGATGTACATGTTGTTGGTGCAGCTAACCATGCCCTTGCTGCAGTGATGGTGATATCTGGTCTCATGATTATGAAGTGTTACTGTGCAGGAACCCATGTGGTCCAGGGGGAATGTGTCCTATCATGTGGTGTATCCATGTCATCAATAGCAGCATCTGAGGGTGTCATGTGTTCAGTATTTGGCAATGGGTTTCCTACTTACATTGGCAATTTCACATCTGTGGCTTCCACCCCTGCACATCTGTTGTGCCTGCCATCGTTGCATTTGTCTACTTCCCTGACCGTGTTGCCATCTCCAGTGGACATGCAGGTTTGGGCATCAATGGGGAGGGACTCATCCGTGTAGTCAGTGCAACATTGCTATACAAGTGTGTTGGATCTGTGCTGATGATTCCGTTGGCACATCCATGACCAGGCTGATGTGATGGGAGCCCTCATTTGGTGCTAATTGTTGATTGTGTGACCAAGTGCTCAGCTGACATGATGGGGCCCTACTGAGGCAACATATGGCACAGCTTTCCTCACACAGGAGTGGAGTCCCCTCATGGCAGTGTGTACACGTGTGACATTGCCTGCGCCCAAGGTGTGTGTTGTATGTGCATGTCTGTGTGTTCACTTCCATTCATCTGCGCATGCTGTGATCCCTAGTGTTGTACCTGTTTGTGATGCTTGCTGACTTGAGCTATGTTCCCCCAAAGTCTTCTCCCTGTGTTCTCTGTGATGTGGGTGCATGGCACATTACTGGTCATCAGGGTGTCACCCATAGGTGTGTTTGCTGTCAGGGCAGAGTTTGTGTGCTGACGCAGATGGGTCACAGTCAGGTTTCCCTTTGGCACTTGTTGTTTGCCCCTGTCATGTGATTTCCAGTTTGTGTTATCTTTCAGTGATTGTGACACGTTGTGTGTGTGACTGCTGGCACTCCTTAGGGTCCGGGCTGCAATGTTGGTTGTTGTCTATGTGTGTTCTTTGTGGGTGACCTTGGCTTCTTCATTGGTGTGTGACTGTGGCTGGGATCCCATTGGTCGGTGTGGTATTGCCGTCATGTCCATGTACAGCGTAGTGTGCAGTGTGTCAGACATTCAGGAGTCTTGTTGAGTGTCCATGTGTGATGTGTTTCTACACCTTGGTTCCCACCCACCACCCTGGAATAGTCATGGGTGCATGTGCAATGTCACCAGTGCATGTGTACTTCACTGCTGCACATTGTTGGAGGTCGAGGGGTGTGGTCTTGAGTGTGTGCAGATGAGAGTTGTTGCCCGGCTAGTCCCCTGCCTCCATGTTGGCCTTGGCTTACTGGCCATGCTGATTGATTTGTGCTTGTGTAGGTGTGATGGTAGTTTGTTGCTCAGGACACCTGACTGTGGTTCACAGTGTGAACGACATTTAGCTTTGTCATCACAGTGGTATTTTTCTTCAGCCCAGGGTCACCACATTGTGGGGGCCCTGGGGGTGGTGCTGTGGTGTGTCTGTGACTTGCTGTGTCAGTTGTTGTTCCTACGTGCCTGTGTGACATGTGTGTTTTGTGCTCCCTCTCACCTGTCAATGCCTGCTTGCCCACATAGGGGATTTGGATCCATGAGTTACCTTAGTGTGGCAGTGTATGCACATCTGTATGATTGGTATTCAGCTCTCCTCATGTGTTGTGTTGTTGCCTGGGGACACTGGCACCCCCACCCCTCACCTGCTGTGTATGATGACAGTGTTGGTCTGCCTGTTTGTGTTTGTGCATCTGCACCACTGCATTGGCATATCTTGGGTGTGCCATTGGCTGTATGTTGTTTGGTGTGTTTCCCCTGCTGTCCCTGGGACTCCTAGGTCATCGGTCAGCACAGTGATCATGGTTTGTGTGTCCCATTGCTGCCATGGTATGGTATCTGTTCACCTCACATCTGCTGTCTCCACAGGGTATCTGCATTTGTGTGCCCATTGGTGCAAATATGTGGGTCTGCATTCTGATGGTCACTTCTGTCATTGTGTCATTGATGACTGTTGACGGTCTCAGCCCCCATGGGTGTTGTTTGTCTGCACATGGCCAAAGGAATGTCTCATTTGCACTGCAGTATTTGGCTCCCCCAATTTATGTTGCAATGGGACACATACACTACTTTGCCACAGATGAGTTTTTGGTTCTGTGACCAGGAATGATCCATGCAGTTTGGCAGTTGCAGCTCTTTCTTTGTCAACAATTACCTTTTGGTCACTGTGATGATGAGGGTGTAGACCCCATTGCCACAATGGTCAAAATGTGCTTCAGCTATGGACCCCACACTTCCCTTTTGGTCACTGTGATGATGGGGGTTTAGACCCCATTGCCCAATGGTCAAAATGTGCTTCAGCTATGGACCCCACACTTGCCTTTTGGTCACTGTGATGATGGGGGTTTAGACCCCATTGCCACAATGGTCAAAATGTGCTTCAGCTATGGACCCCACACTTGCCTTTTGGTCACTGTGATGATGGGGGTTTAGGCCCCATTGCCACAATGGTCATGGGCTGCTTGCATTGTGGGTGCCACACACATATATGTGTGGCACATGTGCTAGGGGGTCACATTGTATGTTCAATGTCATGTTCGGTGTTGTAGGCATTTGACACAGCCTGCTCACACGCTTGTCATGGTGGTGGGGGGATGTCTTAATCTTGCATTCCCTAGGTTGTGGTGTGCTTGTTGTGTCATGCATTGTCCATCCTATGAGTGGGGGTGGTAGTAGTGGTAGGCATCCAGCCCCCCTGGCTAAGGGTGGTAGTAGTGGTAGGCATCCTGCCCCCCCTGGCTAAGGGTGGTAGTAGTGGTAGGCATCCTGCCCCCCCTGGGTGAGGGTGGTAGTAGTGGTGGGCATCCTGCCCCCTTGGCTAAGGGTGGTAGTAGTGGTGGGCATCCTGCCCCCCCTGGGTGAGGGTGGTAGTAGTGGTGGGCATCCTGCCCCCCTGGCTAAGGGTGGTAGTAGAGGTAGGCATCCTGCCCCCCTGGCTAAGGGTGGTAGTAGTGGTGGGCATCCTGCCCCCCTGGGTGAGGGTGGTAGTAGTGGTGGGCATCCTGCCCCCCTGGGTGAGGGTGGTAGTAGTGGTAGGCATCCAGCCCCCTGGCTAAGGGTGGTAGTAGTGGTGGGCATCCTGCCCCCTGGCTAAGGGTGGTAGTAGTGGTGGGCATCCTGCCCCCCTGGGTGAGGGTGGTAGTAGTGGTGGGCATCCTGCCCCCTGGCTAAGGGTGGTAGTAGAGGTAGGCATCCTGCCCCCTGGCTAAGGGTGGTAGTAGTGGTGGGCATCCTGCCCCCTGGGTGAGGGTGGTAGTAGTGGTGGGCATCCTGCCCCCCTGGGTGAGGGTGGTAGTAGTGGTAGGCATCCAGCCCCCCTGGCTAAGGGTGGTAGTAGTGGTAGGCATCCTGCCCCCTGGGTGAGGGTGGTAGTAGTGGTGGGCATCCTGCCCCCCTGGGTGAGGGTGGTAGTAGAGGTAGGCATCCTGCCCCCCTGGCTAAGGGTGGTAGTAGTGGTAGGCATCCTGCCCCCTGGCTAAGGGTGGTAGTAGTGGTAGGCATCCTGCCCCCTGGCTAAGGGTGGTAGTAGTGGTAGGCATCCTGCCCCCTGGGTGAGGGTGGTAGTAGTGGTGGGCATCCTGCCCCCCTGGGTGAGGGTGGTAGTAGTGGTAGGCATCCAGCCCCCCTGGCTAAGGGTGGTAGTAGTGGTAGGCATCCTGCCCCCCTGGGTGAGGGTGGTAGTAGTGGTGGGCATCCTGCCCCCCTGGGTGAGGGTGGTAGTAGAGGTAGGCATCCTGCCCCCTGGCTAAGGGTGGTAGTAGTGGTAGGCATCCTGCCCCCTGGCTAAGGGTGGTAGTAGTGGTAGGCATCCTGCCCCCCTGGCTAAGGGTGGTAGTAGTGGTAGGCATCCTGCCCCCTGGGTGAGGGTGGTAGTAGTGGTGGGCATCCTGCCCCCTGGGTGAGGGTGGTAGTAGTGGTGGGCATCCTGCCCCCTGGCTAAGGGTGGTAGTAGTGGTGGGCATCCTGCCCCCCTGGGTGAGGGTGGTAGTAGTGGTGGGCATCCTGCCCCCCTGGGTGAGGGTGGTAGTAGAGGTAGGCATCCTGCCCCCTGGCTAAGGGTGGTAGTAGAGGTAGGCATCCTGCCCCCTGGCTAAGGGTGGTAGTAGTGGTGGGCATCCTGCCCCCCTGGGTGAGGGTGGTAGTAGTGGTGGGCATCCTGCCCCCCTGGGTGAGGGTGGTAGTAGAGGTAGGCATCCTGCCCCCTGGCTAAGGGTGGTAGTAGTGGTAGGCATCCTGCCCCCTGGCTAAGGGTGGTAGTAGTGGTGGGCATCCTGCCCCCTGGGTGAGGGTGGTAGTAGTGGTGGGCATCCTGCCCCCCTGGGTGAGGGTGGTAGTAGAGGTAGGCATCCTGCCCCCTGGCTAAGGGTGGTAGTAGTGGTAGGCATCCTGCCCCCTGGCTAAGGGTGGTAGTAGTGGTAGGCATCCTGCCCCCCTGGGTGAGGGTGGTAGTAGTGGTGGGCATCCTGCCCCCCTGGGTGAGGGTGGTAGTAGTGGTGGGCATCCTGCCCCCTGGCTAAGGGTGGTAGTAGTGGTGGGCATCCTGCCCCCCTGGGTGAGGGTGGTAGTAGTGGTGGGCATCCTGCCCCCCTGGCTAAGGGTGGTAGTAGAGGTAGGCATCCTGCCCCCTGGCTAAGGGTGGTAGTGGTGGTGGGCATCTGGCACCCCCTGGCTAAGGGTGGTTGTGGTGGTTGGCATCCAGCCCCCCTGGGTTGGGGTGGTGGCGCGCATTCAGGCCCCTGTGTGCATATGTGGCATTGGTGATGGGCATCCCGCCCCTATGGTGCTGCTGGTGTAAGTATATTCAGATTCCCAGTGTATGTGTGTGATGTGTCGTGTACGTGTTGTATGTGTTTTGTGGTTGGTGTCTGACTTACCTTCTGCGCCGTACGCGTCCGTGCCTGTTCCGGTAGTAGATGTAGAATATTGGTATGATCGGGACGAAGGGATTCATGGTTGGTTCGTGTCGTTCGTCCTTCTCGTTGCTTCGCGTCGTCCTCGTCGCTTGGCTTCGTCCTCGTCGCTTCGCTTCGTCCTCGTCGCTTCGCGTCGTCCTCGTCTGTGCTGTGTTCGTCTCGTAGCCGTGGATCGTGTTGTGGCGCGATTCGGAGCTTATGTGCGCCTCTCCCGGATGCTTTGACGTGCCGTGCGTAGCGACGGGTTCGGCGCGTACGGAAAGCGCATCGTACTTGTCCGGCCGGACGGGGCTGCATTTTCCCTTCCGTGCGACTCGATTCGGCGTTTCCGGATTCGCCTCGGTCGGAGAACAGGACCTGGTTTGGGTGAGTACGGCTCGGCCGGATTCTTTGCTGTTGTGCGCATCGTACTTGCTCGTTCGGTGTGCTGTACGGATCGGTCGGGAAACTGGCTTTCGCATGGCTTTTTTCCCGACCGAATAGTATTGGGTGCGCCTCCGACCGAGATCGGAATCGGCCCCTGTGTGTTTAGTTTCACATGCACAGGACATAATTAAATAGTGGGAGAAGAATACTCTCCCAACCTACGCAAAGCATGCTGTATTCACAAAAAATCTATTTGCTAGATGTGAGTTTTTTATATTTTAAAATTCCTATAAATTCATAACATTTTTTGTAATTGCTTTACCTCAAATTTAAAAACTGAAAAAAAAAACTTCCTCCCCTTGCTGAAGTCCTATACAAAAAAGCATCATGTATTACTTCTACCTTAGACTTAGAGCAACCATGGCATTACGTTACATCAAAGGAAATGAAGGCAGGCTTCAATAAAATCTTTTTGGAGTTATAATAAACGCAAATGGAATTTAGACGCAGTTAACAATGCTTTCCATAAACAGAACGGAATTGAAAAAAATAAAGCAGCTCTAGATAAGGTTATTCAGATACTGCAAGCCACAGACAGTTGTATAAATCCTCTAACAAGAACCAGAATGTGTTGTAAAGCTCAACTATTTAAGAAAGGTGGCTTGTGCTGCTCATACAAAATGCACTTCAATTCTATGCCTTCTTCCAAGCACTTTCAGTTCTAATCATTGTAAGGTGGCTGAATAGAGAAACGCAGGTTTCAAATCTACCGTGAAATAGCACAGATGGACTGACAAGGCACATGCAGCCCCAAGGGCATATCTTTTGGAACTAAGTAATTGTGATTTGTATATAAAGCATCATGCATTGTAACAGAGACGCTTTAAGGCATGGACAAAGTGGGCTCTTGCCCAGGGCCCCAGCTTTTCATGGGGCCCCCTGATAGAGCCACCTATGTTCTGCAGAGTCTTGCCCTAATGACCTTGAATAATTTTTAAACAGACTGTTGTAAATAGTGTTTTTCTATCATTTATTTTTCATGTGTGAGAGTCTTTTACAGACATTTTGCAGACAAAATGTGTTTGGTTTCATGCAACATCCGTATAAAAAGTTTCTATTAGATCAATACAGGATCTCACATATGAGAAATGGGAGGGTGTCACAGAAATTATTTGCAGTACTATTAGTGAGCTGCTGCTGTCTTTCAATACTGAAAACAACATCCCTGAATATCAGATGCACACACATTAGGATTTTACCAAAGAGGGCATGAAAGAGCTGAAACTGGATCATAAAATCAAAGCTGTTCTGCACAGGGGCCCCCAGAATATATTTGGCCCAGGGCCTCATTCTGGATAGGCTGCATTCCTTTTGCTAATAGGAGCACGGCTGTGGAGCAGATTATGTGCCTTTATTAAAGTATTCATGTTAATAGCAACGCCTGTCATGCTTCTACACGGCGCTGCACATGAATAATTTTCAAAAGGCACACAATCTGCGCTCCTGTTAACAAAAGGCATGCAGCAAGTCTAGAAGCACGAACTGGAGCTTTCAGATAATTCCATCTTTTTTACAAGGCCTATACAGAAAACACCTTCCCTCCCCCCAGAAGCGTCATCCTGCTCTACAAAGGACATTGAATGTACCAAGTAAGTGAGAGGAAGTGGCCTAACGACTAGACCTTGAAGCTGGGGAACAGGGTTCGAGTCTCGGCAGGGACGCTCAACATCCTGTGATTCAGGGCAGATCACTTAATCTCCCTGTGCCTATCGGAAAATAAATAAAAGTGTCCATCTGTAACGCAACTGGTGCTCATGTAAAGTGCTCAGATACCTTCGGGTCAAGTTTGTGCTATATAAAACTCCAAAAAAGAAAAAAAAAGAAAAGTGAGATATTAGTCAGCACAGCTTTACCCTGTGGCATCTTGGCACAAGAACTGCACGAAAAAGATGGAAAATGAATCCCCTAACAGAAAAGGTGGGCCTTGACGGCTTTATGATAAAGTAAATAATACATATAATTTAAAAAGCATAGTTAGAATTATTAGAAAATGTTTAAAATAATAAATAAATATAATGTTAAAATAATTAAACATACATATATATAATATATAAATGTACTTAATAATATTTATAAATAATTATAATAAATTATAAAATGTTAGAAACATACTAAACATTATAAATATATATATATATACATATACCAGTAAAATAAAAATAAAATATATATATATAATAATTTAAAATATTATAATCTTTTACAATTACAGTTGACACTACATTAACAGCAACAGTAGGGAAAATGTTGGATAGCGAAGGGGATAAAATTACTATTCCCACTCCAGGGAGTGCAACAGTAGGGAAAGTGTTGGATAGCGGAGGGGAATAATTTACTATTCCCACTCCAGAGAGTGCAACAGTAGGGAAAGTGTTGGATAGCGGAGGGGTAAAAATTACTCTTCTCACTCCAGAGAGTGCAACAGTAGAGAAAGTGTTGGATAGCAGAGTGGATAAAATGACTATTCCCACTCCAGCAAATGCTACAGTAGGGAAAGTGTTGGATAGCAAAGGGGAATAATTTACTATTCCCACTCCAGGGAGTGCAACAGTAAGGAAAGTGTAGGATAGCGGAGGGCAATAATTTACTATTCCCACTCCAAGGAGTGCAACAGTAGAGAAAGTGTTGGATAGCGGAAGGGTAACAATTACTATTCCCACTCCAGCGAGTGCAACAGTAGGGAAAGTTTTGGATATCGAAGGGGAATAATTTACTATTCCCACTCCAGCTAGTGCAACAGTAGTAAAAGTGTTGGATAGCGGAGGGGATAAAATTACTATTCCCACTCCAGCAAGTGCAACAGTAGGGAAAGTGTTGGATAGCGTAGGGGTAAAAATTACTATTCCCACTCCAGCAATAGCAACAGTACGGAAAGTGTTGGATAGCGGAGAGGATTAATTTACTATTCCCACTCCAGCAAATGCAACAGTAGGGAAAGTGTTGGATTGCATAGGTGAATAATTTACAATTCCCACTCAAGCAAAATTAATTAAAATTAATTATCAAACAATTAATTAATTAAAAAAACTTTAACTCCCACCATATTCCCCTATAATTGACACCACCAATATTGTAAAACATAACACTATTAACATAATTAATTAATAATTAATTAATTAAAATTAACAAGCAATTTAAATGCAATCACTAATAAATTAATTCACACTATTAACACTATAAAACAACTTAAAATCAATATTATACTAAAAAATTTAATAAAATATATTATAATTAAATTACTTCCCAGCCTACTCCCTATCAACCCACAACCCACTCTTAAAAAAAAAAAGACACAAATCACATTATTAATTAATAAATAATTATAAATAACCAATTAATAAATAATTAACAATAAATAATTTTTCACAATTAACAGTATACAATTTAAAATACATAAATATCAAATAATTAAAAATATAAATTAATTAATAATTATTAAATCACTTCCCACCCTACTACCCTATAAACCCACAACCCACTCCTAGAAAACAACGCAATTAAAATATTATCCAATTAATTAATAATTAACCAATTAATAACTAATTAATAATAAATCAATTACCACAATTAACAATATAAAATATTAAATACATAAATATTAATTAATCAACTTTATTTATTAATTCATGATAATTAAATTACTTCCCACCCTATTCCCCTATAAACCCACAACCCGCTACGGAACAAAAACGCAAAATTTAATTTAAAAAAACAATTATTAACTTCTAAAAATTTAACACATATATTAAAAAATAAATGCAACACTTACACCACAAAATAGAACACATATATATAAAATCCACACTAAAATACATAACATTAAATAAAACAACAATATTTTTAACAACGATATTTTTGCTAACGATATTGATTACTTCGATATTTTTTAAAACGATATTACTTACCTTCAACTCAATATTCTTGACAACGATATTCTGACTGTCGATATTTTTGTAGTCCGAGATTTTGGACTCGATATTACTGCTACTCGATATTTCCAACTCGATATTATGTCTGTTCACCCTCAAAAAGCAACCAATCGTGTATGCGTGAGCTTTCAGAATCATCTGAAAGCACACATCGTGCTTCTAGATTTGCTGCATTTCTTTTGTTAATAGAGTGCGGCCGCGGGGCTGATTGTGTGCCTTTTTGAAAGTATTCATGTTAATCGCAGCGCCTGTCATGCGCTGCAATTAACATGAATACTTTTACAAAGGCACACAATCTGCCCCACAGCCGTGCTCCTTTTACAATTGATGTAATTGTAAAGTTTACCTAAATAAAAATAGTGTAGCTAGCTTATTAAAATCACCACAGGATGTTGTATAGTTCCTATAAATCTATATAGGATCTGCGCGTTTAGACAACATAAACTGTGGGACTGGTGTCCAAACTGATTTCAGACACCCCCCTCCGGATATGTTCGCCTGTATACCGGCTAGCTCACAGTGCCACTATGTGCCCCTCTTACCAAGGAGCAAATACTTTCTGGCAACTATCGAACATAACAACTCTGTCCCCTCAGGGATCGTGGAAACAGTACTGTACTTTTCGCTCAGTCACTCGTGCTCACTTTGTCTCAGAGAGATACACAGAATAAACGATGGGGGATGTCTTCAATAAGCATTTATTGAACCAGCGTCATTCTAGTGTAAAATACGTGTGCTGTAACAACCATAAGACAGAAACAGATGTATACTGGTATAAGCATCAACAGAGTAAATAGATGGTAGAATTCTACCATAGTACTAGAACAATGGATATATGCTCGCATATAAATACATGACAGTAATAATGCGTACTCCTACGATGCTAATCCTAACTAGATGTACCTAAATGTACCTAGCATGTATGTAGGTGTGTAGCCAAGAATCCCCTTAGGATAGAGCCAACCCCATTACCTGATGTGGGAGAGCGAAGCACCCTGTCTTGGTCTCGAGATGGACACCCACAAAGGGATGTCAGACCACTGTGTGCTGGAGTGTCTGCATGCAGGGACCTCAGTGTCTCGTGTCAGCATGGACGTTTTTCTCCTCTGCCTGCCTCAGCAAAGATATGGAGTTTATATACCCAAAAGGTACCCTCAGGGGTTCTACCTAGCTGTGTCATGTCGGCCGAGGATGACGATAGTGATGAACCTTATACACAGTTATTATGCAGAAGATGGTAACCCTGCTGTGATTCTGAGAATCCTCATACATAATAAATTAGGCTAGTTTTTGGGGAAACCACACAACATTTATGCAGCACCTAACTAGGTAAAAGGTCAGCACCAAAAACCGTTATGTAGTGCAATGGCAGGGCAAATGTAGGTGAAAGGTTAGGAGACTACCCTGGCCTATATTGGGGTACATTGCGAATCATAACACCCACTCCTCATCCGACTGGACGATATACTACAAAATTAAAAGGGAATGTCTTTATAATCAATCATAAAAACATTGTTAAGTATTCAGAATAAAAAATGTCTAAAAGTAATAAAAATGCTTAAAAACTTTTTAAGTCCTTTATATATAAAAAAAGCTCTAAAAAGTCCTTTAAAATATGTTCATATATAGTTTGAGCAACTGATTAAGCCTGAAAGCCATGGTGCTCAGTGAGCGTGAGAAAGGAGAAATAAAATGTGTTTAAAATTCCAATTTTGTTTGTTTTGGAAAAGAGTCCGAATTGTTCCCAGCACACGGAGAGCCAAATGTTTATGTATCCTGTGTGGGAGATGCAAAATCACTGCTGCTTGCCTTCACAGACGACGGTCCCTGTATCACCTCACAGATCAGGTCAATCGAGCAAAGGTGATCTTCTTCAGTTCTCACAGCCGATGCTGAGGAAGCATTTGAAACATCCAAAGCCTGTTTGCCTGCAGTAGAGCTGGTATCCAATCCAACAGGAGCTGAAGCATCCCCTGGTGGCTCTAAGAATGCACACATCAACATGGAAATACGCTGATGACACTGCACTACGTGGGCTGTTAACGGGTCCAGCAATACATCCATGTCCGGAGGCGCAACCGATGGAAGTGTTAGACAGGGGTCCAACACGCATTCTTGTCCTCAGAACAAGCAGCGGAGAACAGGCAAAACATAGTCAATCCAGACTGGTCGGAATGATAGCAACCAAGACTCGCTTAGCTCCCAAAGTCGAGGTGTGCCCAGATGGAGTGCCATGCAGTCACGGCAATGTCGCTCCAAAAGCATTTTTCCATCTCCTTGTTGACTGGAACGTCCATTGCGTAGCAGAAAAATTTAAATCAGGATACTCACTACCAGTAGCAGGATTAGCGGAAGCCCTCCAAAAACTATTCCTAATACGGAGTGTATAAAGGCTAGAATCACTCCGAAGACTGTCTGAAAGGTGTTTAACAGTCCAGAACCTATGGCCTTAAATAGGTGTACAATCCCTCTGTATCAGACATGTTAAAGATAGGTTGTACCATTTCTCCAAAATGGAAAGGGCAATTTGCTTGTACCAGTGCCTGTATCGCAGCTGAGGACATTGCAACCTGAAGATCAAAAGCCTCTCGGGCTGAGGTTAAGGGCACATCCTTCTGTAAAAGCATGGCTTTCAATCGGCTCAGAGAATCAAACCGTATAAAGGAAACATTCAACGAAGGCCATAACGGCGCCTCCCTGACTGTGTGGGTCAGTGGAAATAATACTTGCATACAACAAGTAATTCTGGAACCTACTGTGACTAGATATGCGATGCCTGGAAGCGTCCCACAACAACCTTGATCATTCACCATTAAGTAACTCCCATTCGAGAGCAGCCTGAACACTGGATTAACCATGGCAGCTGGGGATCCCTTTAAATGACAGGATAGGTTTGCAACTGAACCATTACAGGCCCGTGAAGCATAATATTAATGAAATCTCGCAGTCTGTGCCGCTGAGAAAAACTTCTGTGTCCTCATTCCTGCATCTAAATCTGTACGGTAATTCCCAAGATTCATGGATGAAGTCCTTACCCATTGCTTCATATCTGCCTACCTGGTGTTTTTCTAGGCAATATTGAAATTGGAAGGTTGTTACTGGCAATGTTATATGGCCATGAATTAACCATTCTGTGGATGGTGACTCTGCCATGGTGAAAGGTAACTGGTCTAATTTTTCAATGTGCAGCATTGTATATTTTGCATCCCTTTGGGCCCTTCTTGTCTGCCTTTCCAATAGATTATAAGCATAAAACAAAGACGTCCTGGTAATGTATCGCCAAGGTACGTGACCAGGGCACAATGAGTGTAGCATCTAGATTAATAATAGAATGAATCTCAACTGTGATTGCACATGTTGTAGGATGGACAGGTCCTGTTCCATTATATCTATAGCTGAAGACACAACGTTGCCCAGTGAATAAATCCTGGATGTTAGTGTGGTCATTCCATTGTCAACCACTGCCAAAGCCTTTTCTAGGTTAACCCTATCAATCTCACATAACCTCTCCGCAGCTTCCTGTTGAGAGATTTTCCAAACTTCATTGTAAATGGCGTATAAGAAGCGTTTACGACGTGGCTTCCGGGGACCGAGCAAGAAATCCCTAAAATCCATGACATCAGATAGTAAGAACAAGTGTTGTTTCACCTGGGACAGTGTTGAGGTTCTTAGCCAATCTAGGCATAACTTCCCAACACTGTAGGATGTCACCACCCCTGGATGTTCTCGTTGCACATAGCATAGGTCTGGTCTATGGATACTAAACCCTTCGGTGGTACCCTTGAATCTTGACCTGACACCTATTTGTGTTGATAGGCCAAACTAGCCATCCCTTCCAATTGGGGTCTGATGAATTGTATGGCCATACACATGGCGCTGAAGAAGGAGAAAGTACTGCAGAACTGAGCACAGACGCCCCGATGGTACAGGTCCAGCCTAAAATAAAAAGCCAACCGTTGAAAAATCACATAAGAAGAAGATAGTACAACGGAAAAAGTGCCAGAGCTGAGACACTACCGGACAAGTGAAAGTACACATAAGTGTCCTACACAGAACTTCCAAGCCCTGAGGAAGACCTTCTGAAAATCCTCATGGTCCCCACACGAAGGTCGAAACGCGTCGGTACCCCCCCACTCACTGAGGCCAAGGGTTTACCTATTTCCGAACAGCGGAGTTCCAAAAAAACACATAATTCAAGCTAAGATTTAAGAAGCTTGAGTACGGACTTTCACAGTTGGTCCCTGACCTCATTCCTTTGGACCATAAAGTATTATGTATCGAGGAGCTATTTTTTATTAGAGCCGATACACTCCAAATAGAGTAGGACCATTTTTGATTCACAGGATTCGTAATTTTGTGCAATGTTTATAAATGTCGTGATGTTTCACTGTATGTAGAATTTTCAATGTCCGTAGTTGTTTTGATTTGCCAGTGTATATAGTGTTTTTTGTACAGCACTTGTCAAAAATTCTCTCTCACTATGCCTGAATAAGTGACCAGTTCAAATGAAAAAAAGAAAAAATAACAAAATAACAAAAAGAGAAAGTAAAACATAGACTCTTTGATTTGATGAAGTTGTTGTGTTTTTCATTAATTTATACATGGTGGCTTTAAAAATACTGTTTGTTTAGAAAAATAAGTGAAGAAAACTGAGTTTATTAATTTAAACATTGTCGCAGATACTAAGGCAAGATCTGCGGTGTAAAATGATTGGATAATTTATGGTCCTAGAGGCACTTGATATTTACACTAAAATCGGATGTATCATCATACATTTCATTTCTCGAGAATGCAGCAGATTGTTCTAAATCAGACAGCATACTATTTACAGTCTCAAAATCCCATTCGTCAGAGAATGTACTGAAGGTGATGATATCATTCAAAGAAATTCTAAAGACATGCGGTATTTTCAAAAGTTCAGTGGGACCAAATACATCATATGAAACCCTATCCCAAGCTATTCCTTCAGGAATTGGAACTGCTGTGATGTACACAAAGGACAGGTCTCTCTGTTCACGATGAGATGATGTATGTGGTTTCAGTACCAAGTTCACATGTGATACTGCGGAGCGTTCTGGGAGATAATGTCCATTCAGTAGTAAGAAAAAGACAGTCACTAAACCTATCCAGAGGACTAGGAACAGTTGACTAATTGCAATCCAGAGCTGTAGCCAGGGAGAAACAAAGTAAGTCTTTTTCAGCCAAAGGTATATGTTATATACTTTTTCTTTGCGGGAAACAGAAGCTGGCGGTGACTCAGGTTCACTCGGATCCCGAGAAAAGGTATCAAAATCGATGAAGTAGCCAGATGCAGTTCGATCTACCTTTGGTAGCTCAGCAGGGGTTTTGTTGAACTGGCAGATGACTCGTTTTGAGGCATATGCACATAGATGTCGGTATTAGGCCGAATTGAGATCTGTATTTTATTTGTGCTTTGTTGTTCAATTTCAATGGGCACGAGTTCCATTCCATTGTTGGCAACTCTGTTACTTCGTAGAGTAGAATCTTCAAACGTTATTAGTCTTTATGTCTGAACTTCCTGTATGGTAGAAGGAGAGAAGAGGAGATCGGGGGCTACCCAGGAGCCCACTCAGCCTGCTATTCAGTATTGGCCACATAGTGTGGTTTGATCAGATCAATGGAGACAAATCTCTATTCTTTCTAGCCGGCAAGGGGCGGAAGAAGTACTGTTCTTGTTCCTTTGACAGCCAGGACAGGTACAGGCATTCTGTAAGATGGCCCAAATTCTTTCTTGTCCACAATCTTTTCTCTGACCAGATCCCCGACTTTTGGGACCCAGGCAGGTCTTGCCGTTACTGATTTTACTTCCCCAGTGGTGGTGCGTTTTACTTGGACGTTGCTTTGTAGTGTCAGGAATTCATTGAGTTCCTGTAAAACAGCCGAATGGTTATCGATGTCGAATGTTATTTCATCTGCCACTGTGCTGCCACAATCGGGATCGGGTACCCACATTCTCGTCCCAAACAGGACCTCATAAGGAGTATGGCCTCCCAGGGAGCTTCTTGGCATGTTATTAAGTGCCCTCTGGACCCCATATAGGTGATCGACCCAACTGCCACCCGAGCCTAAATACCCTTGCTGTTAAGGATTGCTTTAAGTCCTGGTTTTTCCTTTCCACAATCAAATTTCCCTCTGGATGATACGGTGAGGAGTACCCAAAGGCCACACCCAAACTTCCCATGGCTTCCTTGTAAGCCCGAGAGCTAAACGCGGGGCCACGGTCAGAATGTAATGTGCCAATTGCATATGTCCCTATGAAGAATCACAAATCCTTTATAACAGTTCAGGCATCAGCCGAGCACTGAGGCCAAACCCACAGGAATCTAGAGCATGAATTCACTGCCACCAAGATATACTTGTAAGCCCCGTCAGATTGTAGGAGGCCACAGTAGTCCAAATAGACACAAGCGAGAGGTCTGTCTGAAATCAGTAGTGGTGTTTGTGGTGGGTGTGCTACGGTTGAACCCTTCATCTGCTGACAGATGTCGCACCTAAGGACAAATGATTTTGTCTGTTTCATTAAACCTGGCCACCAATAGAGTTGTTTCAGTAGTGAAACTGTTGCAGCAATCCCTGCGTGTGCTGAACCCAGACCCTCATGTGTAGCTAGTATTAAACCTAAACTGTGATCCTTGTTTGGTATTACTCTATCCCCCACTCCTGGAATTTGAGCATACAGTATATTTTGTGCATCTAACTTGTAGGAGTACTTGAGTGGAAAGCTTTTTGGCACGGCCGAGCTGTTTTTGCGTGAAGCAATGACATCTACCATTATGTCTCCGTCTATTCTCGTGCGAGAACGAGTGATTGCAGCAACGGCAGCAGTTCGCACTGTCGCCTTGGCGGCTTCATCAGCCAATTACTTCCCTTCAACTTGCACGCCAACACGTTGATGACTCAGCGTATGAATCACGTGACCCCGCGGCAAGCCTTTTTTCAGCTCTGCCATTTGTTCCCAAAGCAACTTATGCTTTATTGTGCAACCTTTTGAGTCTTTAAAACCATTTTGACCCCAGTATTGAAGATATTCGTTATACGACTAGACACAATAAAATGAATCACACACAATAAGTGTGGGGAATTCTCGATCCGTATTTCTTAGTGACAGTATCAGGGCTTTTTGTTCTGCCAGCTGTGCCGTGCAATCTCCTAGAGACTGCGTCTACGTATTGCTAGGAAGAAACTTGCCGGCTCGCAACCGACCCTTTACAATTGCACATGCCGCGCTGTATTGCTGTTTACTTCCTACGGCAGGCTGAGCAGATCCGTCAGTGTAAATTATGTATTCATACTGATCTAGAGGCATTATTTCACTTAGGAGAGCATATTCTTGTTCGTACTGCAGAAATGCTTGAGTTTTTAATGTAGAATCAAATTTGTAGTCTATATCTGTTGCAGTGAGAAAATTAGCCCATTGTATCCATCGTGAATGCAAAGCTTTAGCGTTTGGAACGCTAGCTTTTCTAACAGCCTCTAAGGTTGGCACTGGAGTGTCGACAATTATTCTTTTCCCCTGAGCCAATGCTCTTTCTCTCACGACAGCAGTCTGTACTGCTGTCAGAATCTTTTCAGTGGATGCAAAGCGCATCTCAGCATTTGTGTACAAATGTGATTTGTATGCAATGGGTACAGTTTCGCGTTCATTGAAGGTTAGGTAAGTGTATCCAGATTGACCCGTGACTACACGGATCACCAATTTTGTAGTGGTTACACATGTGTGTCAAGAATCTTACTTGAAGTTTCCCAGGTACTTCACAGGAGCAGAATGTCTTAAGTTCCCAATGCCTCTCCGAGTTTCCCTCCACGCCCCCGCAGAATCTTTCTAGGGAGTTTGTAGGAACCCTCGGGGGGGAAAGGGGTAAGGGACAGAGAAGAGACAGCCTCGTCTTCTAAACTGGTGTCGTCTATCAGCAGCTACTCAAGGTTGCTTCTTGTTCTTTTAGTCGTTAGACACTGCAAAACAAATGACAGACATTACTAAGATCTTAACTAGGGTTAAACTGCTACTGTATATTTTCTATACTAATGGTAACATACCCTCTAGAGACTGGGCTATTGCCTCTCTTCTTTAGTAATTGGAGTCTTAATGATGTGCTCCTTACGAAGTTGTAAATGTGTGACAATCCTGTAGGAATGCAACAACAATTAGGGAATCTAATGTGCTATGTATTTACTAATATGTTTATCTATCTGATACTGTAGGTTGGACTATTAACCTTTCTTTTCTTTTAAATACAGGGGATATAACTGAAGAAGTTCGCTCGACTGGAACAGCAACACTGGTAAGTTTTCTCTTATTATTCTATTAACGAGCCTGAGATTCTCTGGAAAGCTGCCTTTTAAAAGACCCCACGGAACAAGAGAAGCTAGCGAGCAATTTACGGACTAAACAACTAGTAACATAGTATTAATAGCTACTGGGTACAGAGTTCTTATATGATAAATTGGCTCCCAGAGCTGTACTTGCGTGACAGGAAAAACCAGCTGAGACGAAGTCTTTTCTATTCAGGAACGAATTCTGGAATGGACCTGCCGGTTCTCTGCAGCTCGTAACTCTTCTGCCTCGGAACACCAAGAAAACCCGACATGTAGCTAATAGAAGGCTAGCGACGGTCAAACGAAACAAATTCTCTAGACTACACTCTCTCAAGAAGCGCGGACGAAAAGCCAAGCACTGTTACTTCTGTAACGGTCTCGGTGAAGTGCGCACAGCTGAGGGCGCGCGAGCCTCAGCTGTGCTTGAGACCACGCGCTACTGCGGAAAGGCTGAAGCGCTAACCTTAGCGCTCTCAGCCATCTTGAAAGATCGCCTTTTGACCAGTGCTGTCCAGGACTGGTCATGTCGCCTTCCCAGGAATTTTCGGACTTTGGATCTCTTTTTCCCTCTAAGGGCGATTGTAACCCCCACGAGTTGGCATCTCTTTGGCCTGAAGCCTAAGTTCCTGACAATGTGTGTAAGTGTTTGGACATGTTTGTCATGTCAACTTGTAGGGAACGTAGTATTTCTGTATGTTCCTGTGTCCAGCGTTGAGCTGAGGAATCAGGTCTAATTAAGTCATAGAAAGGTTTTATTCTTTCTGCGTAATCCAAAATGTATGTTCTGCCAAAACTTAGGAATCCTAAAATGGATTGTAAGTTTTTCAGAGTCTTTGGAGGTTGGAGCAGCGCACACTTTTCTAAAAAGTTAGCTGCAAGGATTTTTCTTCACTTGAGAGCTCATATCCCAAAAATAGGACATTGAGATGGGCAATTTTAGATTTTTTAAAGTTACATTTGTAGCCCTCAGAGGCAAACCCCAAAATTATGTTGTTCACCCTGGGAAACGTGATAATTCATCATCCGTCAGATAAATATCGTCTACATAGGACAATGCCTCTTCATCAAAAGTTTGAAGCAACTCTGTCACCCTTGCTGAGAACAACCCATGACAATTCTTATACCCTTGGGGCAGTCGACAGAATTGACGCTGAGAGCCTAGGGCTGAAAATACTGTCAAATATCTGCTTTCAGGCGCTATATTTGGCAAAAGAATCCATTTGAGATATCTAGTGTTGTCTTGTATTTTTTCCGCGCAGTGTTTTTCATTAATGTGGCACTGTGTGCATTTTGTACTGCAAATGTCTTTGTGCATGTGTTCAAATGCTTGTAGTCTAAAACTAGACGATATGAATTATCAGGTTTCATTACGGGAAACAAAGGATTATTCATGGAAGAGGTGCAATTCTCTATTACACCTTGATATTCAAGTTGATCTAAGATCTCCTTGACTTGTTTTTTCGCGGCATGTTTTATTGGGTACTGTCTCTGTGGAGTTGGAGTAGTTTTTATTGGGATTACATGGTGAGGTGACTCAGCATCCCACCCTACATGATTGCAGTATAATGCAGGGGCTAATGCTACTGCCCACTCCTGCGTGTATGAATGTTTCAGTGATTCTGGAACTAGGTCAGAGAAGGCTGGTTAAATTACCGTTTCTGCTTTTGGGCAAGCCATAACAAATTCAGGCGGCCACACTTTTTCTGCTAAAAGAATGTTGCATCCGAAGGACAGGTTCTCCCAAAAGAGACCTTTAACCTTCCTAGGTATGTCCCCTTTCATATGGAGTGTTATTTCATATAACTGGTGTGAGACACTCACCCTAGTATCAGGGGTTTCCACCGTGATATGTCCATTCAACACCACTGTCACCAGAATTTCCATCAGGTTCTGGCGAGCTATTGTTACGTCTGCTGCGCTGTCTAGCATCGTCAGAGCCCATTCCCCATTCAGAAGCTGTGCCCTCAGTAGCCTGGGCATGTCTTATTTTAAGTTCTGCTACTTTCTGCTTCTTAAATTGAGGTCTTGATTTAGATTTACCTTCTTTTTTATATTAAAGTCTCAACTGCAATGCGTGTCTCCTGACTTTGTTTGCTCTTCTGATCTGTGTTCTGACCGTCCTTCCCTCTCTGAGTTTTTTGATGAATCCTGAAAGGAACGAGAGGAATGTGTATCAGTATCCTGATACCTGTCAGGTTTTTTTTATGTTATCACGATTTCGAAGGTTGTACCTCCTTTCGGAGGGCTCCTGTTGAGGGGACCCACCCCTTGATTGTGATCTATTTTTTTGTTTTTTATTATCCCATTTCTTCTTTGAAGAATCAGGTGCTTGCTTGGTGTTATCCTTTTCAGGACTACCCATTACTTGTGGTTTCATAGCTCTGGCTCCCAAATTATCTCTACCTAATTCGGCGTATGTATCTTCTATAATTTTTGGTAATTCTTGCTCCTGTTGTGCAGGAGTGCATTCCCTCAAGCGTTGGCATATAGCCACCGTTGCTGACTCCCTGTAGGAAGTTCGCTCTGTATATACTATACCAAAATGAGGTATAGTGTGCACAGAGTCTAGTGGAACCCCAAAGGTAGGCAGAGGTAAAAGTAGATAGCTGAAGTGGACTGGCAGCTGACACCCAATCCAAACAATCGGATATAAGTCAATAAGGACACTCAGTGAGGAGCAATACACCAATAGTGTGCACAAATTAGCTTTATTGAAACAGTAAGTAAATATATGTATTAGCACAAAAGCAAGATAATTACACACATCATGTTATAATAAATGAAAACAACAATCAATAGATCAGATTCACTCAATATACTATGATTGTATACACAAGTATGAAGCTCACTAAAATAGCATTTAAGGAGCTCGGCTGCTCAGTATCTAATATCTAATTGGCAACTAGGCAGCAATTGAATTAGCATTCCATTGTTCTTGATTTGCAAAACAACATTAATTGGCTGGCTATGAAATGCACAATAGCTACTGCATTACATTGGAATATCCAAAGCAATCCTGTAAGTATAAGAGTCAGAATAGAGCATAATACATTTGATCACAGACACAACACTGACACTTTAATCAATAGAATAAAGCAGTGAAATAAAGGCCCTTCATCTCTAGGTGGAACTTAACTCAGCCACAGTGCTGGGACGCCCTCTCCTTTCTCTCAAGTCCCTCCATCTCTCTCTCTCTCTCTCGAGTGTCACAGCCAAGGAACAGCACGGCCAGGGAGGCAGCTACATGGGCGATGGCAGTTTGCACAACTCCATTTGCGAGCTTCAGTCCCCCACACGTGTCTCTGTCTTTAAATATCCTGAAGCTTGGCTTGTTTCGTATTCTGTCCCTTTCTCGCAATTTCTAGCTTTGTTATCAGAATGTATCCTTTGGCTGCCCTGACGCTCTTGGCTTTTTCCTGAACTCTTTCTCAGGGTCAACATAACCTTCGCCTGCATCTCTCCCACACTTCCTGCTTCCTGTAGCTTCTTAGTGTTCTGTAAATAGCATACCAGCTGCAGATAGTCACGTCTGTGGAATGCTGAAAAATAAGCTTAGACGCAACAGCGTGAATCTT
Source organism: Calotriton arnoldi (assembly GCA_963921515.1). NCBI lineage: Eukaryota > Metazoa > Chordata > Amphibia > Caudata > Salamandridae > Calotriton > Calotriton arnoldi. The sequence goes on from CAWUFW010001517.1 coordinate 222,281, forward strand.
CTGTACTGTTCAGGTTTTCTGCATGTATTACCGCTCATCTACACTATTCAGTCTAATTAACCCTTCGCGTCACAATGTCTTCCGCAAACTATCCCTATACTACACAATAGCACCTTACTCTCTATTTGTGGTAGTGTGGGCGAGCAGTAAGGCTTTATCAGAGGGTAGTGTTAAGCATTTGTTGTACACACTCAATCAGCAAATGATGTCACACACTCAAAGACCAATTTGTTTTGTATAAAAATATTGTTTAGTTATTTTATTTCTAGAACCAAGCCAAGCCTGGCACAGGTAAGTGAAATAAATACTTTGCAAAATCTTATGCAGTGCTTCACAATTGAATGCAGGTTCAAATGCAGTTGATTGAAATACAGGTAAGTCAAAATGTCGAAATTACTTTTCAGATTACTTTTTAAGTTACTTTTTCTACTCAGTGTGATATGCCTAGATATCACACTGGGACATTTCCTAGAGAAAAGGTAAGGTTTTCATACAAATCAACTCCACACTTAGAACATTTTTCAAGGAAAAACAGCCAATGTATTCTTTATGGAGAGAAATGAAGTTATCGGTTAACAGGTAAGTACTTTGTTGTGGGAGTTGGTATTCTGGGGTTAGAACCAGGGTTCCCCCAGGGTCAAGGATGCACCCTTAAACTAGGGTGGCGGGGTGCAGAGTGCTGAGGCCCAATGTTATCCAATAGGGGGTAGGGGGCCTCCAGTTGGTGGCTGCTCATGAGCAGGCCACAGATTGTGGGAGCAAAGCTCAGGGCAAAGGGGGATCCGAATTAGCACCCAAAGTACACCTGCAGCGGCACAGGGGCGGCTGGGTGCAGGGTGCTGATTTGGCATCGGGTGCCCTGTTGATTTCAGTGGGGATTCTCTGGTTTCAACAAAGACTGCAGGCTCGGGGACGAAGATCTTCTGGAGGTGACCACCGGTTGGAGAGGTAAGCTGGGATGCCTGGGGATGCTGGGACACTGTTGGTTGGGCCACCCAAGGCCGTGGGACTTCGGGTGCAGGGGTGTCTTTAGGCGTCGGGTTTTCTTAGCCGGTACGTGGCGCAGTCCTGGGATCCTTCAGAAAGAGGCTGCAGGCTTCGCTTGGAGATTTGAGGCAGGTCAGAGATCACCAGATCTCAGGTCAGGATCACCCGGGAGACCTCCTTGTGGTGTTGGGCCACTCGAACTCAGGCCGTGGTAATCGGGTGCAGAGAAGTGCAGACTCGCGGATTTGGCCGGAGCCAGAGTCTGTGGGTGAACAAATCCGGTGTTCACGGGAGACAAAGTCTTTGGGGTGGAAGGCTGAGCAGGTCCTTCGGGTTCTTGAGGCTGCTGGCTGCGGGACACACCAGGATTTTGCTTCTGCAGGTTCGAGGTGGGGACAGGCCGGTAGGGCTGGGGCCAAGTCCGTGGGCGTCCTCCTCTTCTTAGCTTTGGCACAGCCTCTTCGGTACTTTTTCTTCTTTGTCAGTTCTTGTCTGAGGAGGCAAGGTTCAGGGGTGCCCCTAAATACTAGATTTAGGGGCATTACAGGTAGGTAAAGGTTGGGACCAATGGGTCCCTTCCTTGAGGTGGGTACACCCCCTATTATGCCACCCTCCAGTGGGTGGGGGGCATATGCTTCACTCTGGTTGGCTGGGTTCCCCCATTTGCAAGATGGCACGTACTGAGAGTTGTGCTTCACCTCACCTCCCCCACCTGAGGGGTGGGGTTGGCAAAGGTGGGCACACCTCTCTTCCTCACTTGGTTTTCCAGCTGATTTTCCCGCCCAAAGGAGGGGTAAAAACCGGTGGGGGCCAGTTGCTGGAAGCAGCAAAAGGCCCGGGGAAGCTCACAAAGGCGGCAAGCCTTTGAAGCTTCCCCTTCGTGGTCCCTGCCCATCCTGGGGGGAGGAGGCTTGGCACCTCATCCCAGGATGTGCATTGTTTCAGACCCCTGAGAGCAGCAGGCTCTTGACCCAGGGGTCCAGAAACATGTCTGGTGGTGGCAGCTGGCAAGCAGCCACTCAGCCTGGACACTAGTGTAGATCTTTTTTCAGGGGGCATCTCTAAGATGCTCTCTGTGTGCAGTTTCCATTAAATCCCCCACTGGCATCAGTGTGGGTTTAATGTGCTGAGAAGTTTGATACCAAACTTCCCAGTTTTCAGTAAAGCCATTATGGTACTCTGGAGTTTGTTATGGCCTGCAAAGGCAGTGTGTGTGTGTAAACGTACAGGGCCTCTAAGGGTGGCACAATAAGTGCTGCAGCCCTTAGAGGCCTTCCCTGGCCACAGTGCCCTTGGTACCTGTGGTACCATTTACAAGGGACTCACCTGTGGCCAAAGAGTGCTACTTCGGGTTTTGTTTTCAATGCATTTTAGGGAAAGAACATAGGCCCTGGGTACCTGTTTGTTAGGAATCCAGGGCACACTCAGTCAAAGCACGTCAGCAGTTTAACAAAAAGTGGGGGCAACCATGCAAAAAGAGGGCACTTTCTTACACAACCCCCCCCCCAAATGAAAGAGGATGAGACTAACCTTTCCCTAGAGAGTCTTCATTGTCTAAGTGGAAGAACCTGGAAAGTCCATCTGCATTGGCATGGGCAGTCCCAGGTCCGTGTTCCACTACAAAGTCCATTCCTTGTAGGGAGATGGACCACCTCAAAAGTTTAGGATTTTCAAGTTTCATCTGCATTAGCCATTTGAGAGGTCTTTGGTCAGTTTGAACTAGAAAGTGAGTACCAAACAAGTATGGTCTCAGCTTCTTCAGGGACCAAACCACAGCAAAGGCCTCCCTCCCAATGGCACGCCAATGCTGCTCCCTGGGGAGAAGCCTTCTGCTTATAAAAGCAACAGGTTGGTCTTGGCCTTCATCATTGGTCTGGGATAGGACTGCTCCTATCCCGAGCTCAGAGGCATCAGTTTGCACTATGAACTGTTTGGTATCGTCTGGAGCTTTAAGAATTGGTGCTGAGCACATTGCCTCTTTCAGGGTGTCAAAAGCCTTTTGACAGCTAACTGTCCAGTTTACCTTTTCGGGCATCTTCTTGGTGGTAAGTTCTGTGAGGGGAGTCACAATGGACCCATTTCCCTCCACAAACCTCATGTAGTACCCAGTCAAGCCAAGGAATGGCCTGACTTGGGTCTGGGTTGTTGGAGCTGCTCAGTCCTGGATGGCCTTGATCTTGGGCTGTAAGGGTTGCACTTGGCCTCCACCAACAAGGTGGCCCAAGTATACCACAGTTCCCTGCCCTATCTGGCATTTGGATGCCTTTATAGTTAGGCCTGCCATCTGCAGGGCTTTTAAAACCTTCCCCATGTGGATCAGGTGATCCTGCCAGTTAGAGCTAAAGAAGCAATATCATTTAGATATGCTACACTAAAGGACTCCAATCCAGCAAGAACTTGATTCACCAACCTTTGGAAGGTGGCAGGGGCATTCTTTAAACCAAAAGGCATAACAGTAAACTGATAATGTCCATCAGGTGTGGAGAATGCTGTCTTTTCTTTTGCTTCTGGTGCCATGCCAATCTGCCAGTACCCTGCAGTTAAGTCAAAGGTACTTAGAAATTTGGCTGCACCCAATTTGTCTATCAACTTATCTGCTCTTGGGATAGGGTGAGCATCTGTCTTGGTGACAGAGTTGAGCCCTCTATAGTCTACACGGAAACATCCTTTTTCTCTTTCCCTCCTGTGGATGAGGTTTGGGACTAGAACCACTGGGCTGGCCCAGGGGCTCTCAGAGGGTTCAATAACCCCTAACTCCAGCATCTTGCTGACTTCAGCACTGATGCTTTCTTTGACTTGATCAGACTGTCAATAGATGTTGTTCTTGAGAGGGACACTGTCACCAGTGTCCACATCATGGGTACACCAGTTTGCCTGACATGGGGTCAAGGAAAAGAGCTTAGCACACTGTTGCAAGACTTGCTTGCAATCAGCCTGCTGTTGGGCAGAGAGGGTGTCTGAGTAGATAACTCCATCCACTGACCCATCTTTTGGGCTGTAAGAGAGGAGGTCAGGGAGAGGTTCACTCTCTGTCTCCTGATCCTCATCAGTCACCATCAGCATGGTGATATCAGCCCTGTCATGGAAAAGCTTAAGGCGGTTCACATGGATCACCATTTTGGGTGTCCTGCTTGTGCCCAGGTTAACCAAGTAGGTGACCTCGCTTTTCTTTTCTAAGATGGGGTAAAGGCCACTCCATTTGTCCTGGCGAGCCCTTGGTGCCACTGGCTCCAAAACCTACACCTTTTGCCCTGGTTGGAACTCCACCAGTGCAGCTTTTTGGTCATACCAGTGCTCCTGGCTGGCCTCAAGATTCTTGGAAGCTTTTTCCATGTACTCTGCCATTCTGGACTTTAGGCCTAGTACATAGTCCACAATGTCTTGTTTGGATTCTTGTAGAGGCTTCTCCCAACCCTCTTTTACAAGGCAGAGTGGTCCCCTGACAGGATGGCCAAACAGAAGTTCAAAGGGGGAAAACCCTACTCCCTTTTGAGGCACCTCTCTGTAGATGAAAATCAAGCATGGTAATAGGACATCCCATCTCCTTTTGAGCATTTCAGGGAGCCCCATACTCATGCCTTTCAGTGTCTTGTTAAACCTCTCAACAAGACCCTTGGTTTGTGGGTGATAGGGTGTAGTAAACGTGTACTGCACTCCACACTCTTTCCACAAATGTTTTAGGTAAGCAGACATGAAGTTTGACCCTCTGTCTGAAACCACCTCCTTAGGAAACCCTACCCCAGTGAAGACACCAATGATGGCCTTGGGTACTGCAAGAGCTGTAGTAGTCCTAAGGGGAATTGCCTCAGGATACCTAGTGGCATGATCCATTACCACTAGTATACATTTTCTTCCTGATGCTTTGGGAGACTCAAGTGGTCCCATTATGTCCACACCTACCCTTTCAAAGGGAACCCCAACCACTGGTAGTGGAATCAAGGGGGGCTTTGGGTATCCACCTGTTTTGCCACTGGCATGACAGGTGACACAGGAGCTGACAAACTCCTTTACTTTCTGAGACATCTGGGGCCAGTAAAAGTGGCTAACTAGCCTTTCCCAGGTTTTGGTTTGGCCCAGATGTCCAGCTAGGGGGATGTCATGAGCTAAAGTTAGTAAGAAATCCCTGTATTTCTGAGGCACTACCACTCTCCTAGTGGCTCCAGGGTTGGGGTCTCTGGCCTCAGTGTACAGTAGTCCCTCCTCCCAATAGACTCTGTGGGTACCACTGACATCTCCCTTTTCCTGTGCAGCAGCTTGCTGCCTCAGGCTTTCAAGAGTTGGACAGTCCTGCTGTCCAAGGCACAGCTCTTCCCTAGAGGGTCCCCCTCGGCCCAAGAGTTCAACCTGGTAAGGGTCAAGCTCCATAGGCTCAGTTCCCTCTGGGTATTCCAAGTCCTCTCCCTGAGGAGAGGGGTCCGGATTCTTTTGCTGTAGAGAAGCTGGTTTCCCAGTCTTCTTATCTTTCATCTTCGAAGGTTGGGCCATTCTTTTGGGTTCCAACACTTCTTGTTCACCCTGCTTTCGGCTCTGTGCTCTAGTCTTGACACACACAATCCCAGGGATGTCCAGTATTGCGGCATGGGTTTTTAATTCTACCTCAGCCCATGCTGGGGTTTCCAGGTCATTACCAAGCAGACATGCAGCTGGAAGCTTTGGAGAGACCACTACCTGTTTCAGGCCAGTAACCCCCCCCCCCCCCAGTATAATGTCATCATAGCCATGCCATGCTTAGTAGTAACACTGGAGGCATTGGTGACTGGGTAAGTTTTCCCAATCAGGTATTGCTCTGGGGGGAAAAAAACAGTGTATCTCTCACCATAGTGACACTGGCACCTGTATCCCTCAGGGCTTCTATTCTAGTCCCATTAATCCAGGGGTATTGCAAATACTTCTTTAAGTTGGGTGGTCACACAGCTAAAGTGGCAAACTCAACTTCACCCTCAGTGACTAGAACTGCTTCAGAGTGCAACCTGATTTGCTCTGGGCACACAGTTGATCCCATCTGGAGACTGACTACACCAGTAGTAGCTGTAGGAGGACTAGGGGGCTTCTTGTTAGGACACGTAGAATCTCCAGTTAAGTGTCCCAACTTCTTACAGTTGTGACACCAGGCCTTTAGAGGATCAAAGTTCTTTCCCCTGTACCTATTATTGGACTGGGAAGAGTTTGGGGACCCACCCCCCTGTGCAGGTTTTTGGGGCCCTTCTGAAGACTCAGGTTTTTATCTTGGGGGTTCTCACCATCTTTCCCCTGGGGAGGTTTTGTAACCGCTTTCTTTTGGTCACCCCCAGTGGCTGTTTTTGTCACCCTTGTCTTGACCCAGTGGTCTGCCTTCTTTCCCAATTCTTGGGGAGAAATTAGACCTAGGTCTACCAAATGCTAATGTAACTTTTCATTCGTGCAACTATTTAAAATATGTTCTTTCATAAACAAATTGTGAAGTCCATTGAAATCATGCACATTATTTCCAGTTAACCAACAATGTAGTGTCTTAACTGAGTAGTCAACGAAGTCAATCCAGGACAACTTTTGAGTTTTGTGAGCCCCCCCTGAATCTAATTCTATATTCCTCAGTTGTGAGTCCAAAGCCCTCAGTCAGACTACTCTTCATGAGCTCATAAGACCCAGCATCTGCCCCTGTAAGGGTCAGGAGTCTGTCCCTGCAGTTACCAGTAAACACTTCCCAAAGGAGTGTCCCCCAGTGTGACTTCTTCACTTTTCATAAAGCGTTCCCCACTGGGGTTCGTCCCCTCTTTGCACTGCTTGAAAACCTAACCAGAAGGCTTTTTTATATCATTCATAGACGTTAATCAAATTTGAAGATTTGGATTCTCAAGATCTATTTTATTCAAGGAATTACCAATGAGATTATTTGTAATTCATTGTCATTCGTGTTCATGATGATGAAAAACAACTTTCAAAATTTAAAGTGTTTGGTTCATGACAAAAATAAAGCCGTCCCATCCCAATGCATTTCGGGCCGGTTTAGCCCTTCATCAGGGGATCATAGAATCTGTAAAAAATGGGTAGTTATGATGTCTGAGGCAACTGGAAGACATGCGTTTCTACAGACCATTGAGAGAAGATACTACTAAGAAATTAGAACATGAGATCAAGGTCCTTGTAGAAGAAGCGCTCTCAAATGACTGGATAACTACCCATGAAGCTACTTTTTTAATCAAAGCTTATCCCATTGTTCCATACTTTTATGCACTTCCTAAGGTGCATAAGAGTCAGAGACCTCCTCCTGGTCGTCCGATTATTTCGGGTTTAGGCTCTCTACTCGAACCTCTTTCCACCTTTGTGGATCATTTTTTGAGGCCCTTTGTAGTTGAGATGCCTACCTACTTGAAGGACACTAAAGATATTCTCAGGCTAGTGGATGACCTCAGTTTTGACATTGAAAGTGATTACCTCGTCTCTTTTGACGTGGAATCACTGTATACGTGCATCCCGCAGGATGAAACCCTTTCTGCCATTGAGACTCTCTTGTTGAACAAACCTCCAGACTCGATCACGCCAGTATCCTTCATCATCGATTGTGCCAGATTGGCCATGAAGGAGAACTTTTTTAAGTTTGAAGAACAGCTGTTCCTCCAAGTGTCTGTCACTTCGATGGGGAGCATTTTTGCTCCCAGTCTGGCTAACCTCTATGTCCACATTTTTGAACAAGAGCACATTTTCAGTACCAACAATCCATACAGAGACCATATACGTGTATGGAAAAGATATATCGATGATGTGTTAGTGGTTTGGAGAGGCACATCCACATCCATCATCGATTTCAAGATCTGGTTGAACAATTGTAACTTCACTTGTGAATATAGTAAGACTCATTTGCCCTTTCTGGACGTCATGATCTCTCCTTTGGAAGGTGGCTTGAGTACGGAACTATACAGGAAACCAATGGCTAGGAACTCGCTTTTATCATATGGGTGTTTTCATCCTCAAGCCCTACGTGATAATTTGCCATTTGGGCAGTTTTTACGTATCAAGAGGAACTGTTCATCTACTGTGAAGTTTTAAGAAGATGCCCAGAATTTATCAGATCAGCTACGAGTCAGACAATATCCTAAAAAACTTGTGAAGAGATCATTAAAACGTGCAGCTAATAATAACAGGGCAGCTTTTCTTGAACCTAGCACTCCTAAAGAAACTAATAACAGACTGACATGTGTCCACACTTTCTGTAGTTTTTCCAATAAAATCAAGAAAAGCATACTGTCCAATTGGAAAATCCTTAACATTGGCGATATTCCACTACCACGCCCACTATTTGCGTTTAGACGTAGCACTAATATTAAGGATCGCTTGGTTCACACACGTCCTTGCACTAACAGCAGAAATCCACAAGGCACTCTGTGGGGCTTACCTCCTGTACAGGGCCATTTTCCTTGTGGGTCCTGTGCGGCTTGTCCGCACACGACTCATACCACGGAAATTGATATTGGATCATCTAGACCTTGGATTTTGACCATCCACACGAATTGCAACAGTGAAAATCTGGTATACTTGATCAATTGCCCTTGCTCTCTTCGATACGTGCAAAAACAACAATTGATGGACAGAATGCAGAACAATGTCATACATTCACCCCAGTACAGAGATCTGGGCCTAAATCCATCGTTTTTTGCTCACCATGCCATTCCAGTTTGAACCCAGCCATATGCAAATCAGTCTTGACCCTGTGCCTCATGGGAACAGTCCAGCCCGAACTGCCAAGCCAGGTCCTCCCTGGACTGGAAACAAGCATCCTAGGACCGGTTTCAGGGTTTCACCCCTCTTCAGCCAGGATAGCTTGATTCCAGTGGCATGGAGAGCACGGGACCCACGTCTGGGCATACCCGTCCCACTCGGGGTGACAAATTCAAAAACAACAATTGATGGACAGAATGCAGAACAATGTCATACATTCACCCCAGTACAGAGATCTGGGCCTAAATCCATCGTTTTTGCTCACCATGCCATTCCAGTTTGAACCCAGCCATATGCAAATCAGTCTTGACCCTGTGCCTCATGGGAACAGTCCAGCCCGAACTGCCAAGCCAGGTCCTCCTGGACTGGAAACAAGCATCCTAGGACCGGTTTCGAGGTTTCACCCCTCTTCAGCCAGGATAGCTTGATTCCAGTGGCATGGAGAGCACGGGACCCACGTCTGGGCATACCCGTCCCACTCGGGGTGACAAATTCAAAAACAACAATTGATGGACAGAATGCAGAACAATGTCATACATTCACCCCAGTACAGAGATCTGGGCCTAAATCCATAGTTTTTGCTCACCATGCCATTCCAGTTTGAACCCAGCCATATGCAAATCAGTCTTGACCCTGTGCCTCATGGGAACAGTCCAGCCCGAACTGCCAAGCCAGGTCCTCCCTGGACTGGAAACAAGCATCCTAGGACCGGTTTCGGGGTTTCACCCCTCTTCAGCCAGGATAGCTTGATTCCAGTGGCATGGAGAGCACGGGACCCACGTCTGGGCATACCCGTCCCACTCGGGGTGACAAATTCAAAAACAACAATTGATGGACAGAATGCAGAACAATGTCATACATTCACCCCAGTACAGAGATCTGGGCCTAAATCCATCGTTTTTGCTCACCATGCCATTCCAGTTTGAACCCAGCCATAGGCAAATCAGTCTTGACCCTGTGCCTCATGGGAACAGTCCAGCCCGAACTGCCAAGCCAGGTCCTCCCTGGACTGGAAACAAGCATCCTAGGACCGGTTTCGGGGTTTCACCCCTCTTCAGCCAGGATAGCTTGATTCCAGTGGCATGGAGAGCACGGGACCCACGTCTGGGCATACCCGTCCCACTCGGGGTGACAAATGCAAAAACAACAGTTGATGGACGGGTATGCCCAGACGTGGGTCCCGTGCTCTCCATGCCACTGGAATCAAGCTATCCTGGCTGAAGAGGGGTGAAACCCCGAAACCGGTCCTAGGATGCTTGTTTCCAGTCCAGGGAGGACCTGGCTTGGCAGTTCGGGCTGGACTGTTCCCATGAGGCACAGGGTCAAGACTGATTTGCATATGGCTGGGTTCAAACTGGAATGGCATGGTGAGCAAAAACGATGGATTTAGGCCCAGATCTCTGTACTGGGGTGAATGTATGACATTGTTCTGCATTCTGTCCATCAATTGTTGTTTTTGAATTTGTCACCCCGAGTGGGACGGGTATGCCCAGACGTGGGTCCCGTGCTCTCCATGCCACTGGAATCAAGCTATCCTGGCTGAAGAGGGGTGAAACCCGAAACCGGTCCTAGGATGCTTGTTTCCAGTCCAGGGAGGACCTGGCTTGGCAGTTCGGGCTGGACTGTTCCCATGAGGCACAGGGTCAAGACTGATTTGCATATGGCTGGGTTCAAACTGGAATGGCATGGTGAGCAAAAACGATGGATTTAGGCCCAGATCTCTGTACTGGGGTGAATGTATGACATTGTTCTGCATTCTGTCCATCAATTGTTGTTTTTGAATTTGTCACCCCGAGTGGGACGGGTATGCCCAGACGTGGGTCCCGTGCTCTCCATGCCACTGGAATCAAGCTATCCTGGCTGAAGAGGGGTGAAACCCCGAAACCGGTCCTAGGATGCTTGTTTCCAGTCCAGGGAGGACCTGGCTTGGCAGTTCGGGCTGGACTGTTCCCATGAGGCACAGGGTCAAGACTGATTTGCATATGGCTGGGTTCAAACTGGAATGGCATGGTGAGCAAAAAACGATGGATTTAGGCCCAGATCTCTGTACTGGGGTGAATGTATGACATTGTTCTGCATTCTGTCCATCAATTGTTGTTTTTGAATTTGTCACCCCGAGTGGGACGGGTATGCCCAGACGTGGGTCCCGTGCTCTCCATGCCACTGGAATCAAGCTATCCTGGCTGAAGAGGGGTGAAACCCCGAAACCGGTCCTAGGATGCTTGTTTCCAGTCCAGGGAGGACCTGGCTTGGCAGTTCGGGCTGGACTGTTCCCATGAGGCACAGGGTCAAGACTGATTTGCATATGGCTGGGTTCAAACTGGAATGGCATGGTGAGCAAAAACGATGGATTTAGGCCCAGATCTCTGTACTGGGGTGAATGTATAACATTGTTCTGCATTCTGTCCATCAATTGTTGTTTTTGAATTTGTCACCCCGAGTGGGACGGGTATGCCCAGACGTGGGTCCCGTGCTCTCCATGCCACTGGAATCAAGCTATCCTGGCTGAAGAGGGGTGAAACCCCGAAACCGGTCCTAGGATGCTTGTTTCCAGTCCAGGGAGGACCTGGCTTGGCAGTTCGGCTGGACTGTTCCCATGAGGCACAGGGTCAAGACTGATTTGCATATGGCTGGGTTCAAACTGGAATGGCATGGTGAGCAAAAAAACGATGGATTTAGGCCCAGATCTCTGTACTGGGGTGAATGTATGACATTGTTCTGCATTCTGTCCATCAACTGTTGTTTTTGCACTCTTCGATACGTGGGCATGACCACACGTAGAGTGAAAACTCGTATTCTTGAACATAAGAGTACCATTAGGTGCAGAAAGTCCTCGACTAAACTGACCAATCATTTCCTTTCAGCCCAGCACAGTCCACAAGACCTAAAATGGACAGTTTTGGAAAGACCATTTATCCCACCTCATATCACTGACCTTACAACGTACTTGTTCAGACGAGAACAATGGTGGGTCCATAAACTGCAGACCGACACCGTAGGCCTGAATGACGAGATTCCTTGGGTCTCACTGTAATAGTAATGCCCTTAAACCTTTCATGATACTGGGATATCGGTCCCCCTCTCTTTTTTTAGCCTTGATGAGGTTCACCTATTGTACCGTGTTAGATTGACACTGTCACCCCTGAACAGACTTTGTGGCTTTGTATCTTTGAGTTTGAGTCTAGTGGTGCCTCACCTTCCATCTAGAGACTCTGTGTGACTTGGACACACTCTGCTCTCTACACCTTTGTGATTACCAGGAGCACACGCATGCAGTAGCACAAGCACTTCTGATGGCACACTACACAGCGAATTATGTGTGCATTGATATACATATGTGCGTCTTTAAACAGATGCTTTTACATAGAGGGAAGCACACTAGGGCTCTTTGCAGTATACAGTTATTACTAAAGAGCAGTTGAGTGCTTATTTATTTGTCAACTCAACTATGTGTGATATTTGGGCATGGTTTATTTGGTTTCACATTGAGGGCCTTGTAGCTGTGACAGCATGGGAGCTGTCACTTCTGAGTCTGTGCAGGCGCTATCAGAAGGTGCATTACAGTTTCATTCACACGCATATGCATTGCCTTAGGCGCGCGTCTGACTTAGATACATGCGCGCCTTTATAGCGTGAGACGTGCCTTTATCCCTTTTGTTGCCATTTAGCTACTTAGTGAGGTGCCGTTTTCATTGTTTTATGCTTGTACCATTCATCAAAGAATTTTTTTCGCATAAGACGATCCAGTGGTGAGATTTCTCCACATTTTTTTTCCTAGCGCGCAAGCGCGGAGAAGCACTGGTTGGAGCTGATACATGCGCAGACCATAGTTTGCGATTCATTCGTGTACACCTTGAGCCAATTACTCGCACTCGGTGCACTACAAAAGAAGGCTGCATCCGGTTACCGCTCACCTCCGGTCACAGGCTCAATTTGGGCCGGCGTACCGACGGAGAGGTGAGTGTTTCCCTAATGCTTTTCTTGCCTTAATGCTTTTCTTGCCTTATTGATACCGGTGATCTTAGTTACTTGGTTTCTGAGTCAGCTATAGACTCTCTATGGTGTTTGCTGACTTTGTCCAGATGGCTCTTTTGGTACTGGCTGGCAGGTCCGCTGGTATATATTTATTCTTTTTTTCAACAACAAGCTTGTGTAGTCTGAACCTGCCTTTTGAGTTGGGTTTACTGTAAGGGCTACAAGAACATTCTTTATACATTCTTAAGTCCCTTACCCGTGAGGCTTACATTCTTTCTTAGTCCTCACGTTTGGTGTCACAATGGAGTCCTTTAGCCTCTATTCTGAGTTATGAGGCTTGGCTCATTTGAGATATTTTACTTTTCATGTTTAAGGGCATGTGCTCCCTGTGTCTCCCTTGTTTAAATTTGCTCCACTACACGTTCCCATCGGGGATAGCGGTATTGATGTCACACTCTTTGGCTATTGATGGGACATGATATGTTAATGACAAGACACACCGTTTTTTTACAGAGCGGTGCGCCTTTCCTGAGCTGTCGCCAGGTAGAGGTGTGGTTGCTTACCCAGCAGTGGCGGGTAAGGCACGATTATTTGTTTTACTTTACAGAACCAGTTATTAACTTGTGCTATATGCTTATATTTACCTGTTTGAATCAATTGTGTTTGGATTCTTCTCTTTGATCATAGGTAATTCTTCCCTATGGAACAGACAGATTGAGAACGGTTTCTGTCCTTGTATCCTTTTTGTTGTATCACTTACACTTACCCAGCAGCAGCATCACAGGTCCTGACGAAAGCCTCGCCTAAACCTTAGGCTTATGGCTGAAACATGTTGACTATCACTTTCTATCTCACCGTTGCGGTTTGAATCCATACCGTTGGTGCACTGTTTTTTAATCCTGGCAGGGGGCGTATCTCAATAAAGTACCATTTTTATGCTCTTTAGCTAGTTTTAATTACACCACCCCCACCCCTTTTTTGTTTCTTTGCGCTGCGCCCTCATTCACACAGCTGTCCTTTCATATGTGGATTTTGAATATCCTACTAGCTATTCAAAACATCCCTGAGCTCCTCCCTCTCAGAGAGGGGGTTGTAGCCCCCAGAGGAACTAGGTTTTTCCTCTGGGAGGAGAATCCCATATGATGAAGCATGTCACCTCTGGTAAGTGAGGGATTTCGTCCTGAAAAGGGAAGTGCCCACAGTTAGTTCTGAGGCGCGTAGTCATTGGTTCTGTATTGTTTAGCTTTTTGTTCATAAACTCTTCAGTAGTGGTTTTCCACACTCGTAGACTTGTTTAATAGACCCAAGGATTTCGTACTGTTAGTGATTAAGTGTTGGGGATTAAATCCTTTGTGGTCTTAAAATTTCCCTGGAACCCTCCGGCTTTGAACCGTTTTTTGTTTGGTAGTTCCTTGTAGTTGACCTGCTGTGGTGATATTAGTTGGTTGAAGTGTGAGTGTTCTCATAACGAACTGTGTCAGATTTCTGTAAAGTTTTATTATTTCTTTGTGAAGTGGACGTGAGTCTGCTATTGGCAATGTGTCAACGTCTGGATGCGGTGTATAAGCCGCTAAGACTGACCAAGTTGCTCCATCTAAGCTGAGCGGACCGAATCTCACTTTTTCTGTGGTGTGGGGGAGGGCGCCTTTAAACCAGTTTATATGCTCCTGGTAACTGAGCGGAACTTCAATGTCCTTGTATGGACAGTATTCGTCTGGTGTTTAATCCGGAGTGTATGAATGAAATAAATTATTGCAAGCATCTGCTGGTGGGAATTTAACCCATGAATGGAATACCTCCATCCTGAATGATTCATGTGCCTCAATCACGAATGTTACAGTCCCACCTAATGCTGAGACTCCAAACTCTGCTAATTTTAAACAAAGTACATTCCTAACATTTTCTGAAATGTTTATAGCAGCTTCCTGCTCCCCTTCCCCCGCTGAATTCGCATGTAATGCTGACGCAGCATGGTCTTCGACAGACATTGTTGAAAAAGTTTCAAAGAAAATTAGATAACGTTTTATGCACAATAGGGAACCATTATCCTTCAAGCTTGAATTTACCTACAGCCAATACATAGGATATGCCTATTCAGCTGTGGCGGATATTTCCCTTCCAACTCCAGACGTCTCTGGGTATATGTGAGCAGGGGTCTCTTGAGAAAGCACGACTGAATTACTCAGATTTGACCGTTAAATAAGAACCAAACCAATTTTGGCGGCGCCATGTCGTTCCTATAAATCTATATAGACTGCGCGTTTAGACAACATAAACTGTGGGACTGGTGTCCAAATTGATTTCAGACACACCCCACCGGATATGTTTGCCTGTATACCGGCTAGCTCACAGTGCCACTATGTGTCCCTCTTACCAAGGAGCAAATAGTTTCTGGCAACTATCAAACGTGACAACCCTGTCCCCTCAGGGATCGTGGAAACAGTACAGTACTTTTCGCTCAGTCACTCGTGCTCAGTTTGTCTCAGAGAGATACACAGAATAAACGATGGGGGACGTTTTCAATAAGCATTTATTGAACCAGCGTCATTCTAGTGTAAGATACGTGTATTCTAACAACCATAATACAGAAACAGATGTATACTGGTGTAAGCACCAACAGAGTAAATAGATGGTAGAATTCTACCATGGTGCTAGAACAATGGATATATGCTTGCATATAAATACATGACAGTAATAATGCGTACTCCTACGATGCTAACCCTAACTAGATGTACCTAAATGTACCTAGCATGTATGTAGGTGTATAGCCAAGAATCCCCTTAGGATAGATCCAACCCCATTACCTGATGTTGGAGAGCGAACGACCCCATCTTGGTCTTGAGATTGACACCCCACAAGGGATGTGAGACAACTGCATGCTGGAGTGTCTGCGTGCCGGGACCTGTGTCTCGTGTCAGCATGGAAGTCTTTCTCCTCTGCCTGCCTCGGCAAAGATATGGAGCTTTTATACCCAAAAGGTATCTTCAGGGGTTCTACTTAGCTGTGTCATGTCGGCCGAGGATGACGATAGTGATGAACCTTATACACAGTTATTATGCAGAAGATGGTAACCCTGCTGTGATTCTGAAAATCCTCATGCATAATAAATTAGGCTAGTTTTCGGGAAAAACCACACAACATTTATGAGGCACATAACTAGGTAAAAAGTCAGCACCAAAAACCGTTATATAGTGCAATGGCAGGGTAAATGTAGGTGAAAGATTAGGAGACTACCCATACCTATATTGGGGTACATTGCGAATCATAACAAGGAATTTTGTCTTACCACCAAAACGTTCTGTAAACAATATTAATATGCTGTGCTTGTCATTCAATTGCACTTTTTTTTGTTTTGCATAGTTAGAGAAAAGTATCAGAGTAAATTTAAATGGGCTAACAATTAAAATAACAACAACAAGCTAAGATCACAAACATTACAGGAAGAAATAAAACTGTGTTTGTGATGTAGATCTTGAAACGCGGAAATACAGTAAAAGCGTTATGCTTGGTTCACACTTAGCAAAATGCACTGACACTAAACAATGTCATTTTTCAAAAATGTTTTCCCATGACATAAGCATCACCCTTTAATATGACAGACACAGTATTCATGTTCTGAGCAGTGAAAATGCAATTACACAAAAAGTAATTGCTGTCAACAATTACTCCATCTTGAATGAACACATTGCTGATCTGAAGCTTTCCCCCAAAAAATCTTGATATGTACCTAAACTCTACTTTAAAGTCAAAGAGATAACTATACATATATATCACTCTGTGCAAAAAAGATTCTGCCTCCTGCACATGAAGACCTCGATCACGAGTCGGGCAGAGCGGTATCCTTGGTTTCACCATCAGTGTTTCCACACATAGATCCCTCCTGCCTAAAGCAAGCTCTGTATAGCTGGAATCCTGAAAAACGTACAGGAATGCACCTGGAAAATCTGCGTGTTTTCCCTATTCCAGCTGCGACAACTCAGAATAGCATGTTCTAGGAAGGAAATTACCAGCTGGATCCATGATTCAGACCCTCCCTTTCATGGCACTACCCGTGATCGGCCTCTACAACAGAGATAATTTCCTTTACAACCAACATTTTAGGCAGAGCTTTAAGTGGGCCGGGTCCTGCTGGTGCTCAGCACCGGCAATTCTAAAAAGCAGGTGCTGAGACGGGTCCCTTTCAGGCTCTCTATTTAATTACCCTCAATCTCTGAGTGAAAAAAAAAATCTTACCTTGGCAGCAGTACTACCCTTCACTGCCTTTGATGTATCTTTAAAGTGACTTGTTACAGTTCTTTCACAGCCTCATCATTTCAGAACTGAAGCATTTCAACCATTTTATACAAAGATGACGTTGTTGCTTATTTATCTTATGCAACTAACAAACATTGACAAAGCCAATAGTTCTGGCTTGCTGTAGGTGTAATGTCACTTGTTGTATTATATATCTGGATGCAAAGACAGAAAGCAGCAGCAAAATACCAGTCGGGCAGCACACTATGCTAAGCAGAGATTTCTAACTTACGTGTTTTGAGCCACGCCCTTAATTATATCGGTCACGCCCCTTTGAGAGACCCCCAGTTTTTTCATCCTACTTAAAGCCCTGATTTTATGCTCCTGATATCTAATCTCCAAATCAATCAAAAACAATTAACTTAATTTTAAAATGTTTTTACACAATCTGCCCCGCAGCTCACTCTATTAAGAAAAGAAATGCATCAAGTCTAGAAGCATGACGTGTGCTTTCAGAATCATTTGAAAGCACACATCTGCTTCTGGACTTGCTGCATTTCTTTTGTTAATAGAGCGCGGCTGCGGTGCAGATTGTGTGTCTTTGTGAAAGTATTCATGTTAATTTCAGAGCATGACAGGTGCTGTGATTAACATGAATACTTTCACAAAGGCACACAATCTGCCCCGCAGCTGCGCTCTATTAACAAAAGAAATGCAGCAAGTGCAGGGGCCACTTGCTGCTAAATGCGTGCCCCTCCTTAACCCAACAGGCTGCTGTAAGATGGACACTTACCTGCTGCTCCCTCGTGTTCTCCTCTTCCACGGTGGTCTCTTACTCATCCTACCGCAACCAGGAAATGACTGTTTCTGTGCCGCTCGTGTTTTAAAAGTGGTGGCTCAAACAGTCTCTAGTGGGATGTGCTGTGTGTGCGCACATCACACATGACACTGCATGCTCGGGGTGACATAGGTGCGCGTGCATGAGCACCTTACAGGGAACAGTGTTTAAGGCTATCCTTCACCTGAAATGTTTCTATTGGGGTTTGAGATTTTATATTTGTGTGTATGTGTCTATAAAATGTATTCCCATTATTTCCCTACATCAGTCCCCCCTCTAATGGATTCTCCAACTATTTTTCCCACCTTCTCATCTACTAGGGGGATCACCTTATACTCACTACTCTATTCCTCGACATCCTTAGCGCTTTTCCTAACCAAAAAGGCTCCTCCCATTTCAGCTGTCATCCTTTTACAGCATTCTATTATCACCTGAAAAATAAGACACATCAAGAGCAATAACACCACCAAAGGCAATAAGGCCTTAAACAACCCCGACATCCAGGATGGCACCCACTCACACCAACTCATGAACCACTCATCAGGGGACCCCCCTCATTGACCATTTTCTTTTGGAGGTTATGCAATGTCCAAATGGCCTCATCCAAAGTCCCATTGTCTGCCTACACACACTCCCCTTCATGGCCGTCATTATCAACTTTAATTCTAGTTCTTCTTCAAAATCAAGTACGGGGGAGCTCACAACCGCATTTGAGCCTAGCCAGATCGTCTCCGCTTTCCCCTAGCTCAACTCTCCAGCGGCCACCCTAACGGCTGCCACCACACTACTTATAACCATTTGTGTCAT
Source organism: Calotriton arnoldi (assembly GCA_963921515.1). Classification (NCBI taxonomy): domain Eukaryota; kingdom Metazoa; phylum Chordata; class Amphibia; order Caudata; family Salamandridae; genus Calotriton; species Calotriton arnoldi. The sequence goes on from CAWUFW010001517.1 coordinate 240,816, forward strand.
TGAATAGTCTGTGTTCTTGTGAGACTTCTTTCCAAACTGCAGTGCTATAGTATTCCGCAGTTCTTTTTGTGCGGTGTTGGAGAGCCCATGGGATGGTCCTGGAACTGGGAAATGTTCACACCTGGTATCACCAGGGAGGGGGTGTGTAGAGTCACGAGCGAGCTGAGGTACATTCCAGTATGAGGGTAGTTGCATGTTGAGCCGGGCCCCACACATCCAATAGTGATCCATCAGGCTGGAGGTGCCGCCCTGCTTATCGGCGTTATAGCTGGTAATCTTGCACTTGAGGTTGCTACCCACCGTTACTGTCCTATTTCCTCTGAAACAAAGATAAAACTGTGTTAATTTCATTGATATTCTAGGGTGTGTGCTAATTCCCGTCCATGTATATCTCTGTATGTTTGCATCCCATATTTTTTAACATTGGTCTATTATCTTATCAAATCCCAGGTGGCGGTTTGTCATCGGTCTTTATACACTAAAGAGAAGTGAGAAGTATATGGTGAGGGTATATCCTTGGCTTCTCTATTTTACTATGCAATAAACACAAGGAGAGGGGAGACCCAGTTATTTGTGACAGTGTCTGTCTTGCCTGTATCCAAGACAAGTGAACGAAATGCACCCAGGTAGATTGGTGCTTGCTTCACAATATCTCAGACAGTAAACTTTCTCTGAGATGGTGTGAAACATGAAACTATATATATATATATATATATATATATATATATATAAATGTATATATATATATATATGTATTTATATAGGGTCCTCACCTACAGGTACCACCTGTGGCATGCTTCATCATTGGACCCTCACTCAGACACTGAACGTGAATGGGTGGGCTCGACACGTTTGTAAGTGGAGCTCTTTGAGTGGTAGGAGTGAGTGAAGGCAGGGTTGAGTGAGTGTGTTACAATAGCCTTGAAATACTTTGTAACAAATGTATTACTCTGGGATCCAGGGCTAGGTTATAATAGATCAGTGTGATGCTTTTAGGAATTAATGTTCCCAGGCATCCGATAGGTCAACATGTTTCAGCCTTTACATTGCCCGTGAAGGGTCAGTTGGCTTTCCTCAGGACCTCGTTTTCACCCTGCTTTTTGCGATTGCTAAATTTCTGTGCAATTAAATAGTAAAAAAACATGCACGTAACCATACAGACCATATTTATAGGACCTTTTCCTTGTATGGTAACTGAAAAGAGAAAGAAAAGTGGGGGACGGATTAGGCATCAGTGGGCACTCGTACTTTTTTGGAGTACCCCCAGTAGTGTCAGTTACAACCATACAAAAAAAAGGTCCTATAAATATGGTCTGTATGGTTACGTGCATGTTTTTTACTATTTAATTGCACAGAAAATTAGCAATCGCAAAAAGCAGGGTGAAAACGAGGTCCAGAGGAAAGCCTACTGACCCTTCATGGGCTATATAAAGGCTGAAACATGTCAACCTATCGACCTGGGAACATTACATTCCTAAAAGCATCACACTGATCTATTTTAATCTAGCCCTAGATCCCAGAATAATACATTTGTTACAAAGGATTTAAAGGCTATTTTAACACACTCACTCAACCCTGCCTTCACTCACTGCTACCACTCAAAGAGCTCCACTTACAAATGCGTCAAGCCCACCTATTCATGTTCAGTGTCTGGGTGAGGGTCCAATGATGAAGCATGCCACAGGTGGTACCTGTAGGTGAGGACCCTATATAAAAAATATATGTACATTTATATATATATATAAATAGGTTCATTTTTCACACCATGTCAGGGAAAGTTTACAGTCTGAGAAATTGTGAAGCAAGCACCGATTGACCAGGGTGCATTACGCTCACTTGTCTCAGATACAGGCAAGACAGACACTGTCACAAATAACTGGGTCTCCCCTGTCCTTTTGTTTATTGCATAGTAAAATAGGGAAGCCGAGGATATACCCATACCATATTCTTCTCACTCTTCGGTGTATAAAGATTATGAGCAGCGCTAAGCTGTAGGAGATATAAGGGACGTTGTCCAACCTTTGAACCTTGGAAACAACTGTAACTTTCAGTGGCAGAGAATTTGTTATAGATAGTATTAACAATTTGACTCAACATAAGGACTATGCATTAAACGAACCACAGACGTAGATAGCACAGGCTTAAGCATTGCAGAAAATCTTGGGTTAACATTTACAGATGAGGATGTAAACCAAATTCTTGCAGGACCATCACTACTGACAGACATAAACGTACCACAGACAATAGCCCAGATTAATGACTGGGAGGCACTTACGGAAAAGAAAAAACAAAGAATACGAGTGATACTACATGGGGTGATAATGACAGAATATTTGAGAGCCAACGCGGCCCCTAGAGGTCTAATAGTTAACAATGCTCCTAGAATCTTTCTACAAGATGCTATATTACGCAAAGAAAGGGCCCAGATAGCCTGGCACTGCACCAGAGACTGGCTAATACTGATAATCAGAACAGCACAAAGATTATCAGAGAAAATACTAGTTGAAATCCAAACCAGTGAAGGAGAAATGAGGGCAACAATCACATCTTTCAAAAAAGACTAGCCAAAATAAATAAAGAGACCAATGAATATAAGGATTATTTAACGCAGTCCAAAATAAACAAGCATTGGCATAGCCAATCGGTCTCGCCTTTGGGATCGTATAAGTGTTTAGCCATGCAGCACATTATCCTGGGTGCTGTGCCGCCAGGGATTGAACAGCTATACAATTACTAAACACTGGGTCAAGCAGTCTGATTCAGGAATACATGCTTGCTGGACACACGGAATGGAAAGTGTATGAATCAAAGTGCACAGTTTAAAACGTTGTGCATAGAAAGCTCTGCTGCCCCATAGCCTTGTCCCAGTAGTTGCAGTTGCCCTTGGGGATGAGTGCCACCCAGCTCCGGGCATGGTTAGGCATGGGGAAACGTGTTGTTCGGGTCGCAAGCCAGCTGGTCCTGGGCTGCGGCATGACTGCAACCCCTCGGGCATCCTGCTTGTGCAAGTGTACCCTGTAGCAGCTGCACTCGCTCTTCTCGGAGTGCAACTCTTCTAAGACAGGGTCTTCCTTCCAAGCCAGGTTGAGAGCGCCAGGCTGTGGCACACCTGCACCAGAGACACCAGGGCCATGGAGGGGCGTCCATCTTCTGTGTCGATATCTTCCGGCAGGATTAGCTACACATCTTAGAAATGTTCAATGAGATAAACGAAAGTACTGCTTTGCCGAAAGAATGCCTCCCCGCCCCGATGCTGAACAAGGAAAACATGGCGGTGACATTTCTGCATCCTGTTGTACTTGTTTACGCTGTGTTTTCAAAAAGGTTAACTCTTTCAGGTAGTCAATATAAGTCTTAAGAATCTGAGACGGCGGTCGAAGTGCATTAAAAGAAGTAGCGACGGGGGGATTTGGGACAGGCAAGCAGGGACATCGGAGGGGTGGTGGGGCGGGCAAGAAGTGTTGTGGGAGGGGTTTGCAAATAGCATATTATTAGTTTCTCTCTGTTCACTGCAGACAGACATGGTTTATACTGTGCTGTTCTTTCACGTATAGAGGTGATATCCTATGTATCTACAATCTGAGCATGAAAGGTTAAATCGATGCAGTGAAATAAATATTCATTAAACAGACCATGATAGTATGGGTACCGTGGCTTTCTCCTGTAAAGTGATTCTAATAAGGAATGCAGAAGCAATGTTGTGTCACGCTATTGTGTGCTATGGTAAGAAACATGAGATTTGACCTTTGAGTTGCAGTCATAAAGTGAAAGTCGTTATATAAAAACACTTGTTCCAAACAGCGTATAATTGGGACATCTCTATTTTTTTACTGACACGCATTTCTTTTTATTTCCATGCCCCAACCCCTTCCTCCACCTCATTTGTAGGAAAGCCATGATTTGCCTGATATATGCATAATTAAAGCAGACTGCTTTAAGTGCCCAGATATAACATTTGATAACAGACCACAGTATCAGAAGCAGCCAGCTGTGCTCTACATTTCTCCCCGCAAGCTTTGAAAGGACCTTGAGAAGCAGGTACCTATTTTAAACTCTATTCCAGCTCACCACATTTCTCACGTCGCCACGAGCAGCGTTCGGCTCGGCTGCTAAAAGAACTGCGGGCTGTTACCATAGAGCGCAGATTACATTCGTTATTAATAGATTGTTCTCTTAACGCAAGCCTTGCCTCACTATTAACACTCAAAGGCCTCTGGGAATTCAGACTTTAAACTCTGGATGGCTGCAAGCTGGTAATCAGTATGTGCAGCAGGCATCCGCTTAAGGGTTCACGGTGCTTTGATAGCTGCCGGAGCTGACGCAGGCTTAGGTCCCCGCAACATATGGCGCACGTGCTCGAGGGACCGAGCTGCTGCCAGTCAGGTACTGAGTGAGTGCGTCATGCCAACGCTTCTTGAGGGGCATTTCAATGAAACGCGCCAGTCTGTCGGCGCGAGGGCTTGTTTAGGTTTGCAAAGGGTGAACAGTAAACACACAGCGTGCTTGCTTCTAGCCGAGGCGGCGTTACACAAAACAAGCGCAGCCGTGAAGGAATGTCAGGAATGCAGCTGGCATCCGGCCGCGCTGCTGCTCGCTCCCGAGCTCCCTAGGCCAGGGGAGTTAACGTTTGGAGAGAAGGCGGGACATGCACCCGCCTTTGGCCAATTGCGTGCTGTCTTTCTTAGAAAGACGCACGCAAAGGCCAATAGCGTGTGAGCAAAAAAAAAAAACGCACGAGCGTGTGGTCCGAGTTGGAAGTCCTTACTAGAAGCCTCGCAGAGCAGCGCATGCGCTCTGGCTCAGGCAAGACCTAAAAAGCTTCAGAAAGACATGACCTTTTTGCATTCAGCAAGACTTATCCATACTCAATTGCGGACTATAAAATTCCAACAGGGTACAACTCTAATACCTCTGATAACAATTCATCGGATGGTAGTTCAACCGATTCAGAGACACGAGGGAGCGATTACAACCAGAAATGGAACAACAAGAGTAGAAATAGAAGAAGACCATTGGCATAGGCATGGCAGGGATACCGTTATCCTACACAACCTATGTATCCCCCACAACCATTCTACCAACTACCTTTCCACCCACAAAGTGCACACATGCAACAGTGGGTCCCACATTTCACCACAATGCTTCCCCTAAATTTCCAAACTATCCAGCCCCTCCCTTTTTAGGTCGAGCCCTGAGCCAGCGCGCAATCGCTGCTCTGGGGTTGATCTGTGGTAGTAGAGTAAGGAAGAGAAGCCACGCCCACTCCCCCGCCCATCTTTTTTCATTGGCTTGTGTCTTTGTCCTTTCTAAATGCTGTCTTCCGATTGGTTTATAGGCTTGTTAGTCCCTCCTTATGATGGCCATGTCGTCATTTGTATCCTTCCATGGCTACTGGCCCCTTTACTTCGAGTGTTGCATGAGCACTATTTTCTTCCCGTGCCTGCTCCCCCCTCCTGCTGTCCGTGCCTTTTCTCCCCCCGCACTCCTGTTGTTCATGCCTACTCGCCCCCTGCCTCCGCCCGCACTCCTGTTTGCAATGCAATAGGTCTTGTGTAAATGCGAATCCTATTGCATTGCAAATGCTTTTTTTCTTTGAACTTGAGGACATTCTTAGTAGCCCATGTACATATCACTGTATTGGGCTGTGACTAGTGCAGTGTTTTAATCTGCCCGATGAGAAGATGCTGCTGGCTTGTTTTGCCATTTCTTGTTGACAACATTCTGTAGTGCCTATCCGAGACCGCTATGTGTATTTAAACCTGTGGGGGTTGTGTTTTTGCAACTCCGTTTCAAGTCTTTGTACTGTGCTGTGCGAATTTCACTTTAAGTGAGAGGGGGTCCTGCTCGTTCGGTCCCCGCTCTTGCAGATATCTTGTCGGTGTCTGATTTTAATGCATGTAGGATATAGCCATGCCGTGTTCTCGCCTACCTCATTCACGTCCTCACTGATCAGCCTCTGATCTGCTCGGGTCTGTGTGTCGCCTGCTTGTTTACTCGTACGTGCCCGCAGCTGATGACCCCCAGTGAAGGGGTGCCTTAGTGGGACGGAGCTCTCGCAAAACAAGAACCATTAGATGGAAAGGGGGTGCAGCATTGTCGGTACGAGCCGTTGATGGCTGCTCGGAAAACTGACGGATTTGAGAAGTGGCTATATTTGGATGGGGAAACGAGCCATTGATGACCGTTAGGAAGACGTGGAGGGCCTCGCTCTTGTCGATGACCCCGTGTCCGTATAGTACAGGGTCCTCTATTGGGAAGACACGGCGTGCCCACGGCAGTCTATGAGATGAAACGTGCGTTCGGTTATGTCGGTGGCCATTTTCGTGTGCACTGGTTTTTTTTTCTTTAACACAATAGTCCAAGACGCCCCTCTCCTCTGATATCTAAAATGTACTCAGGGTTTGCTTTTTAAAAATGTGTGAATCCGGGGGTTGGCTCAGTGGGGCAGTCCGAATCCCAGGGCACAGGCTCGCAGCCTCCCACTTGGCTGTTACTGTGCCGAGCTGGCGAGGTCTGTTTCCTATCAGGGTCTGGGAGTAAGGGGTGAGGCGGGAAGGGAGTCGGTTGAGGACGGGAGAGGGAGGGGTGCTAGCTAAAGGTGACCGATGGCTGAGAACAGTTGTTTGGTGGATGGGGGGGGGGTGGAGAGGTGAGTGAAATGGACGCGCAGATGTTGGTAGCGGAGGTGAGGTGGAGTGGGAGAGAAGGGCTGGAGGCGGCTGAGCGACATCCCTTGCTATGCATGGCTCCGTAAAGGCATATCAGGCAAGGCGGCCGGGCGATGCATAGTTGGAGAGGGGAGAGTGACAGCTGCAGGGAAGAGTGAGAGTTGGTATCGGTGCAATTCATGATTTAATGAGCTTCATCAGCTGTTCAGATATCGAGGGTCTGAGGGAAACAAAAGGCGCAGATGGAAGCTGCTTGTAGACTGGTCTGCGGAGGAGGGCCGTCAGTAAACAGATCTGTGGGGATAGGTGGCCCGTGGACAAATCTGTATGGCAGGACTATCTATAGACGGAGGTGGGGTTTCTGTGTGTTGTTCTTTACAGAAGGGCTGTTTGTAACTTGGTCTATAGGAGAGGGCTGTAGGCCGGTGGGTCTGTAAAGCAGAACAGTGGTCTTTTCACTGGTTTACAGCGGATGGTGCTGTGTGAATCAGTGTTTGGTGGAGCACGTCCTGCAATCTCATCTTAAGGCGGGGAATTCTAAACTAACCTGTAGGCGAGGGTGGTCTGTACAGAAAATCGCGAGTCAGCATACCTGTAGTGGAGGGCAATCTTGTTTGTGTGTACAAAGAGTCCCATGGTGGTGGAGGCTGTCAGTAAACTAGTCTACAGGGAATCCGTGTCTGTGGAAACTTTCCAAAAGGGGGCAGGAGGGGTCTGGTCTGAAAGGGACTGCGGCTCGGGCTGTTTCACCTCTAAGGCAGTTCTTGATGGCTGCTATTTAGGGGTGTGGTGTCTACAGACAGCGAGGGATCTTTCGGAGATGGCTGTCTGTAGACCGGACCCAGAGTGTGGACGATTGTGTGTAGACACGTCTGCGGGGGCAACGTATACAAACGTGGCCTGCTAAAGATTTTCTAAAACTTGCACCTACAACAGAGGCTTACAAAATCTTGACCAGCACACATCTATTTGTAAAAATGCACCTAATCCCTACATCACACATTGACCCCCAGATATGCCGGGATAGGCGGTAGAGCACAAAATTAACCTAGTCCTAATGTATGTGAGTCTGCAGTTTGGTTGCATTCAGGAACTCTTTAGGGGGTTGGGTTTCGATACCTTGCAGTGTGACCTTAAGAAAAGCTAATGATGGCTCGAACGACATTAATACACACACCTTGCATAGGAGTGTAATCATTTCCCGGCTGTTGCGGGGGTGGGGTGTGATGTACCATCACGTTTATTTCCACCCCTTGCGATCTGCATGCTGTCTTATGCGACAGATTGACATGTGCACCACGGCCATTGTGTTCAATCATCGGCTTGACGAAAGACTCATTGGTTACTCCATTGCTACCTCTTAGACTTCCTCTTAAATTTCTGCATCTAGCCATGTGAACAACTTAAATCTCTCATTGTTCGCGGTGGATTAAAGAAATCATTTCATTTTCTGATCCCGTATTTCGTTTGACACCCCTTCAATTGGCATCATCTGAGCCTGTAGATAATTTAAAGATTTTTTTGGTGTGGCCACCGCATTTTTTGAGGACCCGCCTCGCTATGACGCATCCCTTTCTGTTGGGTTGCCTATCCCACTATACTAGTTCAGCATCTAAATGACCTGAAGCATCGGAGATTTCCCTATGTCCTGTTGGATGTGCTCTGGTTCAGTGCTTGGTTGGTACCAGCATAGTACCTGTGTTTTTTTCCCCCTGAGAAATCGTAATACATGTCACATATCACCAACTGACCCAAGTAACTACTTTCCAATGTACCGCCCTCACAGACTATGTACTCTGCTGTACACAGGCTACACCCCGTCACACGCCATCACTAAGGGGCCACAGAAGCCTTACCATCCCCTGGCTTAGGAAGGGAGAACCTCCGAAGAACACGAGATGTACCCTGACCCCCGGTTTACCACTCCAAAACAAACCTGGCGGATGCCACCGATTATGTTACCCTTATTTCTAGGCATGGGGCACTACATGTGGGACGCATGTGTGCCTAAAAGGTCACCTTGAAGCAGCTTTCTGCCACACGATCTTGTGAAGCCGATCCGTACCCACTGCACCAGCCTGGCATCATACGTGTTAGAGTAGCCCAGGCTTCTGCAGTAGGCCTAAATACTCCTGTACACAATGACTTGGAGCACAATGGTAGATGGGCGTTTGTCACGTATGTACTTCTTTTGGGGTGCAGGGGGAGGTTTGGAGTCTTGCACACAAAATAGGAACCAGGTTATCATCGGTGGTCAACCCGGTCAGAGGGCCTTGGTTTATCCTCAGGACTGTCTTCTGGCGATGGTGCCATTGTGGTGACTGAGCCCCACAGTCTCCTGCCCCCAGCCCTCTTAGTGCTTGCCTGATATCAGGCATGTTTATTCCGGCCCTGACCTGACAGCCAGTCTCTGCCCACCGGCTCCTGGTGACCACCACTACATATACCCGCACCCACCCGCCGCCCTCCTGACAGATCCTCAGCCCACCTCTACCCGCCCTGCTCACAGCTCTCCTCCACACTGGGCGCCAAATTCCCATTTGTTCTTGGCAGTCGTCTCTCTCTTCTTTGGAGTGAGGTTTTTCGGTATTCCAGACATTCCACATCTGGATTCTCTATTAACACAGACTCATTCTCCAAATGTACACGTTATCCTTTTTTTCCTCGTTTTTTTTCTGTGTCTAGCCCCGACTCTTCCAGAGGGAACGTGTACAGAGTACTTGGCAGCTATATTTGAGTTCTACAGCTGAAATACAGATATCCTGCAGGCCACCTCGGGCCTTTGGTGCTCTGACCTGTCAAGTGTTTAGCTGCTTTGTCTCACTCTGTCCATGTCTACTACTTTACTTGTACTTGTTGCTAGATGATCTGTAGCTTTATCTCTAAGGTATGCATCTTAGCTGTTGCACACTGGCAGTTATTCTGCAGCTTTCCTATTGCCTCCCCTTTTCCTTTCTCCCTTACCCCCCACCCCCTCCTATTCTCATCTGTTTCCTTTACCGCTTTCCTGTTCTCCGTCTCGGCCATTTTCTTTCTTTTCCTCTCACAACCTTTGTTTTGAACGTGAAACCTTTCCCAAACCCAGAAGAGCCCGCCAAAGCAAATAACAGTCCTCTATTTGGGAGCTCCTCCTCCTACGAAGCCCTACTTTTCTAGCCCTCACTTCGCCCCCGCCCCGTCAGACATGCCCACCTTAGTTCAAGGAGCTCGGAGAGCTCCCTGAAAGGAGATTATTGTGCTTGTGCAGGGGCACTTCTGTATCAGAAGCCACTTTACTGAGCTAGCAAAGTGGTAAAGGCCGGGGTTATTTAACATTTTAAACACCACTTAAGCCATAGTTTGTACCGGGGAGAGGGACCTTACTTGACACAGACTTAATTAGCAGAACTTTCAGGAGCAATGACTAAGAAAGGCATGTGCCTGGACCCTACTATAGAACTGGTGCTTTGGGAATAAAAAGAGAACTGCAACAGAGGTAGAGTAGCTGGAATGTGCGGGTGGTTTTGGTCTGCCTGGGTGTGGACGGAAAGCAGAACAAATCAAACATTCACACCCAGTCGAGATCTGGGTTAAATCCATTGTTCTTTTGCTCACCACGCCACCCCAGTTAAGACCCAGCCGTATGCAAATCAGCCTTGACCCTGCTCCTCATGGGAACAGTCCAGCCCAAATTGCCAAACCAGGCTCCCTGGACCGGTAAAAAAGCATCCTGGGACCTGTTTCGGGGTATCGCCCCTCATCAGCCAGGCTAGCTTGAATCCAGTGGCGCAGTGAGCCTGGGCCCCACGTCTGGGCATACCCCGCGCACTTAGGGCAAGAAGGCAAAATACACACAAATGATGGACAGAATTCGGAACAAATCAAACATTCGCTCCCAGGATGTGCAGAAATTGGCAGCAATACTGAGGTACAGGAAGCTAACCATAACCTACTCTAGGCAGCTACCTCCAAGCATCTAGCCCCACAACATAGAAAGTAAATATCCTCTTAAGGCAAAGCGGCTTGAGTACGTACTTGAGGAAGATTTGACCGGGTGGGCTGGCTCAGGCTATGACTGCAAGGGGAAGCCCGTAAACTCAGCCGTGAGGGGAACGGCCAGCGCCAGCAGTCCAGCGCTGTGGACTACATCGCCCAGGAGTCTGTGGGGCCACCAGTGACATCTCTTCCCGCGCCCAGAGCAGCGTTGTGGAAATGTGCTTTTTGATGAGCACACCGGTGCAGGGGGTCACCCTTCTCTTGTCCACGGGTCCATAGACCAACAAAATAGAGATTGGCACTGAAGCTGGAATTCAAATAACAAGTTTATTAATCACTCATGAGTGGGACTACGTCCACACAGCACTCTCAAGTGCTGCCTGAGGTAGTACACTGAAGTCACAGACCATGGCGCTTATATACAGAGTTTGTTCCAGAGTAAGCATGTAGTTACAAATAGAAGGTACAAGCATACACAGGAATAACTACCTACAAACATGGGCAGATGGGAGATCACTTAGTCAGCAGAGTGGGAGGGTTAACAGAACTGCTTACAACAGTATAAAACAGTTGACAGTTATATCTTTAGCCAGGTGCATTCTAGCAGCTACAGGCCTTTGCTCAGCACATTGCTTTTAGCTCAGTACAGAAGGAGTTAACTAGAGTTGATGACACAAGCAGAATAGAAGGGCAAGCAACAGTGAAGACGGAAGAATTACATAGCTAACAAAATGGATGCCACAAACAAGATGGCTTCAGCCTATGCTAACAGAAATTATTTCAAATTTCCACAAATGACCCTTTTAGCATATGCTGAAGACATCTTCTAGGCTTTATAAGGAGTACGGAAAATATCATGTACATCTATCTGCATTAATTCATTAATTTCTTGATCACTTGCTAATCGGGCATTTACATTCTTAACATTTTGTTTAGCCGGTATGCACGAGGTGCAAGTAGAACCACAAAGGGAACAAAGCATTGGGCCGCATTGAATACATAGGCAACAAGTGAAAAGAATAGCAAGAAATATACATAAGGCTGACAATAGCTTCCAGCCCCATGCAGTAAACATGTTCCATAGCCATCCAGTCAAAGTCCAAGTTCCTGGATCCTGATGGATTTCAGTGGCTATTTTGTGCAACTAGGAAATTGCGTTAAAAACAGAAGGGGCGTGATCAGGGATATAGACACAGCAGCTACTCCCGATGATGCGACATGCTCCACCACGGTCGGCCAGGATGACATCAAGGACCATCCTATTTTGGAGCGCCACAATTCTCGCAATTTGTAGTTCTTCTGTGATATTTCCAAGCGCCATTGCTGTCTGATTGGTTACAGCCTCTACAACACGTGTCAAGCGCCTTATTTTTCTACTGTTTAAGGCTGCACCAACAAAGAAGAATAGTCCCAAATTAAAGTCCATATACTGCTGTAGTGCAGTATCAGTTTGATCCACCTCATCATTGTTTATTGTCCTTTTGAATCTGTTCTTGCAAATGTCATTATACAGTTTATAGTCTTTATGGGAGGATGCAGGTGCCAAAAACACAGGTGGAAGCAAAAAGGACACGTAGCAGCTTCCCGACCAACCTATAGGTAGATGGTAATAACCTTTACTTCCACAAATAAAATAGGTGTTATGTGAGGACAAAAAGCTGCTATTGTTCCTTCCAGTAATGTTCAACACTAAAGTACAGTCACTTTTTCCCACAGGAATACTGCCAATACTGCTCACACAGAGATCTGCTCGAGCTCTAGTAACAGCAATAACAGGAGGCCCATTCCTCTTAGTTGTTCGAGTGTTAGGGAAAACATAGTGTATGGAGGAATTTCCTCGGCGATACTCCTCCATTTCCCACGCAGTTCCTTTAGCTTGTGGATCACCTTCCTCATCGGGGTAACAAGCTTTATTCAACTGAGTGTTTAGTCCACCTACATCAGCATAAGTAATATTAGCAACTTCAGAAGCCCACAACAATGCAAACCAGGCTTGCTTGGAAATGATTTGTAAAGTTCAGCTTGGGCTGAAGTTGAACTCAGGACCCATGCAGAAATATTGGGCATCCCTGCAGATGTGTTTGCTATGACCAGGTCACAGGCAAAAAAGTCTAAAACTGAACAGGCCCTGGATTCTGGAAGAATGGACCAGGTGCCTCGCAAGAGGAGGAGCAGTAGGGTTAAGGCAGTGTCTTCCCCCCTGCCTCAGAATGCAGATCAGTCTCTTGAGGGAGATGATCGCAGTCCTGAAGAAGGAACTGTCCCAGAGGAGCTTGAGCCTGATCAGGTTGAGTTCTTGGGGACAGGGGGCCCTTCCAGGGCAGATCTGAGCCAGGAGCAACTGAGCTGCCCCTCTCTTGAACCCCTCAGACAGCAAGCTGCTGCTGAGGCTGCTGGGAGTGCTAGTGGTACCCATAGGATCTATTGGGATGATGGACTCCTTTACTCAGAGTGTAGAGACCCCACGCCTGGAGCCACCAGGAGGTTGGTTATACCTCTGAAGTTTAGAAGCTTCCTATTGACCCTAGCACGATATCCCATTGGCAGGTCACCTAGGCCAAAACAAGACTTGGGACAGAATTGTCCCTCACATTCATTGGCCTCATATGTCTGAAGACACCAAGGAGTTTTGTCGCGCCTGTGTTACCTAACAAGCCAGTGGTAAGGCAGGTAGCACTACAAAGGCCCCCCTGATACCACTACCTGTGGCGGGGGTTCCCTTTGAGAGGGTAGGGATTGACATTGTTGGTCCCCTAGACCACCAAACAGCATCTGGGCACAGATTTATCCTGGTGGTGGTGGACCATGCCACTAGGTACCAAGAAGCAATTCCCCTCAGGACCACCACAGCCCCTGAAGGGCCCTCCTGGGAATCTTTTCCAGGGTGGGTTTTCCTAAGGAGGTAGTATCAGACAGAGTGGCAAACTTCATATCTAGTTACTTGTTAATGTTAATGTTATATGACTTTTATATAGCGCAAAATCACCTTCAGGTCTCTAACCGCTTCTAGAGAAGAGTGAGCGAGTCACTAGGGCAGAAATGAAATAGCAGCGGCGGTGGCAGAAGATTACGCGGTCGTTAACGCCTCTCTAAATAGGAAAGTTTTTAAACGCTTCCTAAAGATGAGCAGAGCCGGTTCCCTGCGTAGGTACTCCGGCAGATCATTCCAGATCTGCGGGAGAAAAACAGAGAACGCTCTACCCCCTTTGGATTTAGAGATGTACCTGGGGGAAGCAGGTTGCAGGCCTCAGAAGATCGCAGAGTCCGGCCAGGAACATATTTCTCCAAGCGATCTTTTATAAACTTGGGTGCCTGACCATAGATTGCCTTATGGGCAATACATAGACCCTTGAACTGCGCTCGCTGTTTAATAGGGAGCCAATGTAGTTTATGTAACAGAGGGGTAGCGCGTGTTTTTCTAGGAAGTCTAAAAATAAGCCTGGCCGCATCATTCTGCACCACCTGCAATCTCCCAATAAGCTTCTGGGGGAGGCCAATGTAAAGGGCATTCCCGTAATCCAGCCTGGAGATGACAGTGGCAGAGACAATTGACTGTAATGAAAATGTTGACAAGAGAGGAGCAAGTTTCCGTAGCTGCCTGAGTAAGGCAGTACAGGTTCCTACTACTGTGGTGACCTGGCAAGACATAGATAGTTCAGAGTCTATTTTCAGCCCCAGGCTTTTTACAACCGGGACTGGTACCGGGACTACACCTAGTTCCGGAGGCCAAAAAAGATCACACCAGGGGCTATTTCTTGTTGGAATGACGAGCAATTCGGTCTTATCCGGATTTATTTTCAATGAGTTGGCCGTCATCCAGTTCACAGTGAACCTGAGCAACTTTTTGGCCGACTCCTGGGCCTGGCGAGAGTTGTTAAGCCGGATAAGAAGTTGAGTATCATCGGCGTAATTAAAGACCTGACAGTCCATGTGAGTCAGAGTCTCCACAAGGGGTTGCAGATAGATATTAAAAAGAAGTGGAGATAGTGCAGAGCCCTGAGGTACCCCACATGCCAGAGGGCCCAGATCCGATATCTGCTCACCCAGCTGAACTCTCTGAGTACGGTCAGACAGAAATGACTTTAGCCATTGGTATGCTTGCCCGCTGATACCCTGATTGGTGAGACGGTTCAACAGTATGTTATGGCTGACCATATCGAATGCCGCTGACAGATCTAATAAAATGAGGGCACTCGGCTGTTTATCGTCAGCCATAACTCTGAGCTCGTCCAGAACAGCCAACATCACTAGCTCTGTACTATGATGAGCTCTGAAGCCCGCCTGTCTAGCTTGGAGTAGCTGGTGGTCCTCCAAGTACTTCGAGAGTATCTTTAATACGTGCTGTTCCAGCATCTTGGCTAAAAAGGGGAGCTGAGAGATGGGTCTATAGTTCTTTAGAGTCAGGGTATCTGCACCAGGTTTTTTCAACAGGGGGTGACCCTGGCTTCTTTGAAATTTGTCGGTAGATAACCCATAACCAAAGAATTATTTAGTAATTCCAGGATCTGCTTCTCCAGCCCTGGCAGGGCCATTTGAAAGATCCTTGGAGGGCAAGGGTCTACCCGAGACCCTGATTTGGTGTGATTTACTAAAGATGCTAAGGTGACTGAGTCAATTTCAGGAAAATTGGAAAGCTGACTACTGAGGCAGGGAGAGGGGTAGGTCTGAAGGAGGGAGCTAGGATCGGTGGGGGTTCTAGCAATTTCCGAGATGATATCCTTAACCTTCTGAAGGACGAAATCCTGGAAGGCATCACAATCTAATGATGCGATTGTGGATTTCTTCTCGGCTTTTTGACTCAATTCTTTCAGAATGGCGAAAGTCTCTTTCTGTTTATTCTCTGCCAGAACAATCCTTCCCTCATAATACTCCACTTTCCTTGCTAGGATGGCTGATTTATAGACGGAAAGAAGGACTTTATAGGCATTTAGCTCTGCTGGCTCATAGCTTTTCCGCCACCGCCTTTCAGCTTGGCGGAGATGTTTTTTTTTTCCCCTCAGTGGTTCATTGAACCATGGGCCCCCTTTCCTTTATCTCTGACTTTTTCTTTCCGTTCTGGTGCCACTATATCTATGGCTTGCTGTAAATGGATCAGTAAGGCCTCGCTTTCCTGGTCCAAGTTAACTATTTTTGTCCTAGGGGACGGAATAGAGAGCAGGGTAGCTATTAAGTGATCTGCCTCAATATTTTTCCAAATTCCTACTTGACTGCTATGTGGAAGGAGTGTGGAGTAAATTATAAATTTACCACCCCTTATCACCCACAATGCAATGGTTTAGTTGAAAGGTTCAACAAAACCTTGAATGGCATGATTAAAGGTCTCCCACAAAAGCTTAGGCGGGGATGGGACATACTTTTGCCCTGCTTTCTCTTTGCCTACAGAGAGGTTCCACAGAAGGGGGTTGGTTACAGCCCATTTGAGCTTCTGTTCGGACATCCAGTTAGGGGTCCATTGTTTCTAGTGAAGGAGGGATGGGAGTTACCTCTCAAACCCCCTAAACAGGATATTGTGGACTATGTACTTGGTCTCCGCTCCCGGATGGCTGAGTACATGAAGAAGGCAACTAAAAACCTTGAGGCTAGCCAGGAATTACAAAAGGCCTGGCATGACCAAAAGGCTGTGTTGACTGTTTATCAGCCAGGACAGAAAGTATGGGTGTTGGAGCCTGTGGCCCCAGCAGCCCTCCAAGACAAGTGGAGTGGCCCCCATACCATTGTTGAACAGAAGGGAGAGGTTACCTACATGGTGGACCTTGGAACTCCCAGGAGCCCCCACAGGGTGCTCCATGTCAATCGACTGAAACCATATGTTGACAGGGCAGACATGGGCTTGCTCATGGCTACTAATGAGGGACAGGAGGAAGAGAGTGATCCACTCCCTGACCTGCTCTCTCAGAACCCTGATGATGGATCAGTAGATGGTGTAGCCTTGGCAGGCAGCCTCACTGACCAGCAGCAAACTGATTGCAGACAAGTTCTCAATCAGTTCAGGCATATGTTCTCTCTGACTCCAAGTCAGACTACCTGGTGCACTCATGAAGTGGACACTGGGGACAGTCTGCCTGTTAAAAATAAGATTTACAGGCAACCTGACCATGTCAGGGACTGCATAAGGACTGAAGTCCAGTAGATGTTGGATTAGGGAGTGATTGAACCCTCAGATAGCCCTTGGGCTAGTCCAGTAGTCTTAGTGCCTAAACCTCACACCCAGGGTGGTAAGAGAGAGATGAGGTTTTGTGTAGACTACAGAGGTCTCAATGCAGTCACTAGGACTGATGCCCATCCAATCCCTAGGGCAGATGAGCTCATAAACACTTTGGCCTCAGCCAAGTTTCTCAGCACATTTGACCTGACAGCTGGCTACTGGCAAATCAGACTAGCTGAGGATGCAAAAGCCAAAACCGCATTTTCTACCCCTAGTGGGCACTACCAATTTGTGGTGATGCCCTTTGGTCTGAAAAATGCACCTGCCACTTTTCAAAGGTTGGTGAACAAAGTCCTTACAGGCCTGGAAGCCTATAGTGCAGCCTATCTAGATGATATTGCTGTCTTTAGCTCCACCTGGAATGATCACCTGGTCCACCTGAGAAATGTTTTGGAGGCCCTGCAGAAAGCAGGTCTAACTATCAAGGCCACCAAGTGCCAGATAGGGCAGAGTCAGGTTGTGTACCTGGGCCACCTTGTGGGTGGAGGCCAGGTTCAACCATTGCAGAGCAAAATCCAGACCATAATAGACTGGGTTGCTCCCACTACCCAGACTCAGGCCAGAGCTTTCTTGGGCCTGACTGGGTACTATAGAAGATTTGTCAAAGGTTATGGATCCATAGTGACCCCTTTGAATGACTTAACTTCTAAAAGAATGCCCAAGAAAGTTCAGTGGACAGTTAGCTGTCAAAAGGCTTTTGATGACCTGAAGCAGGCCATGTGCACTGCTCCCATTCTGCAAAGTCCTGATTACTCCAAGCAATTCATTGTCCAAACAGATGTATCTGAGTTGGGGGTAGGGGCTGTGTTATCACAATTGAATGATGAAGGTCAGGATCAGCCAGTAGCTTTTATTAGCAGAAGGTTGACCCCCAGAGAGAAACGTTGGTCAGCCATTGAGAGGGAGGCCTTTGCTGTGGTTTGGGCCTTGAAGAAGCTGAGGCCATACTTGTTTGGCACTTACTTCATTGTTCAGACAGACCACAAGCTCCTCTTATGGCTAAAACAGATGAAGGGTGAAAACCCCAAACTTTTGAGGTGGTCCATTTCCCTACAGGGGATGGACTATACAGTGGAACATAGACCTGGGAGTAACCATGCCAATGCAGATGGACTCTCCAGATATTTCCACTTAGAACATGAAGACTCAACTGGTCAAGGTTAGTTTAATGTCCTGACGTTTGGGGGGGGGGTTGTGTAGGAGAGTAGGATCTGCCTCTTATGGTTACCCCCACTTTTTGCTGATGTTTCACTGTTTTTCGACTTAGCCAGACTGAGGCCCTGCTAATCAGGACCCCAGTCTATCTGCTTTCTACTCTAAATTGATTGTATGTACTTTAGGTACACTCCAGATTGGATTCTGGGGTACCCTTGTGAGTCCCTAGTATATGATATACTATGTACCCAGGGCATAGGTACCCTAGAGGCCTACCAGGGGCTGCAGCATGTATTGTGCCACCCCTGGGAAGCCTTTTAACCCCTTCGATGCTCATGACGGAGCGGTTCCGTCATGAGCATCGGTTGGGCTGTGCTTATGACGGAACCGCTCCGTCATGAGCATAGCCCCTGGGGGAAGCGCTGGCGCTCCCCCCCTGGGGCATCGATCTTGCCCCCACAGAGGGGGATGACAGCGGAAGAGTTTCCGCTGCCACCCCCGCCCCCCCCCCACGCTTCCCCATGACGTCAGCGCGCACAGCGCGCGCCGACGTCATCAGGAAGTGCTGGACGCGCTGGAAATAATTTCTTTCCAGCGCGTCCAGAGGGAGGGTGAGTGTTTGTTGGTGCGATGGGGTGGGGGCCCCAAATCTTGATGCCTTGAGGCATCGGGGGAGAGGAAACTATGTTTCCTCTCCCCTGATGTCTCAATGCAGGGCATTCCTGGTGCACGATCGCGCACAGCGTCGCGATCGTGCACCAGGAATGTCCCACTAGACACCAGGGATTCGTTTTTTGTCGGTTAGGGAAGCGACCCCTTGGGCAAGGGTCGCTTCCTAAGGGGGCACATAATTAAAAGATTTTTGGCCGTTTGTGGACCCAGGGGGCAGAAAAGCCCACTAGAGCCAGGGATTTTTTAAAATTAAATTGGAAGCGACCCCTTGGGCAAGGGTCGCTTCCTGGGGGCCAAATTATTTTAAAGTATATTCTGCCCCCTCTGGGGGCAGATCGTTTTTTTATTTGGCCTTTCTGCCCCCAGGGGGGCAGAAAACCCCACTAGACACCAGGGATTTTGTATAAATGTAAATGGAAGCGACCCCTTGGGCAAGGGTCGCTTCCTGGGGGCCAAATCATTTTAAAGTATATTCTGCCTAAGGGGCACATAATTTAAAGACTTTTCTGCCCCCTGGGGACAGATCGGCCGATTTTTGGCCGTTTGTGGACCCAGGGGGGCAGAAAAGCCCACTAGAGACCAGGGATTTTTTAAAATTAAATTGGAAGCGACCCCTTGGGCAAGGGTCGCTTCCTGGGGGGCCAAATTATTTTAAAGTATATTCTGCCCCCCCTGGGGACAGATAGCCTGATTTTTTGGGCGTTTCTGGACCCAGGGGGGGCAGAAAAGCCCACTAGAGGCAGGGAATTTGTTTTTTTTTAAATTGGGAGCCACCCCTTGGCCAAGGGTTGCTTTCAGGGGCCATTTATAAAAAAAATTATATTCTACCCCCTGGGGGCAGATCGGTTTGTATATTTGGCCAGGGGGGCAAAAACCCCATTAGACACCAGGGAGAGTTTTAAATTTTAAATGGAAGCGACCCCTTGGCCAAGGGTCGCTTCCTTATGGGCCTAAATAATTTTTAAGACTTTTCTGCCCCCCTGGGGACAGATCACCTGCATTTTATGGCATTTCTGGCCCGGGGTTGGGGGTAGAATAGCCCACTAGAGCCAGGTATCTAAAAATAAATAAATTGGCCGCTTCCAGGGGACATATATTTTTTTATGTGTTTTTGGCTTTTCTGCCCCCATTTGGGTAGTGACATAGCGTGTTATAATGTTGTTTTATTTCTTGTGAATTGCAATTGTAATGCTTTATTTCTCCTTTTTTGTTAGGTCAAGGCTTTTGCTCTTTAGACTGTTCCAGGTTGCGGTTTCGTTACTGTTTGCGTAGTTGCATGTGTTTGGTAAGAGACTTTTTTGTACAATGTAAATGAGTTTTATTTCTCTGCATGAATGTGTTTTTGAGAATGGTGTAATAATAGCAGTATGTTTGGCTTCTGTTTTTTGAATGTCAAAAACTTTTTGCATTTGTGCTCGATGTGTATTTTGTTGTATTGTGAGTAATTGGTTTTGTTTTTTTCTTTCTAGTGGGATATCGTTGGTTTTTGCTGTGTCTCTGCAGAGTAGGTGCTGGTGAGTGTAGCTGTCTCTTGTAAGTGAATCGTATAGTTTTTGAGTATATAGATCTTTGTGATAAAGGCACACATTTTTATACTTACTTGCTTTGCACAGTGTTGGTTGTTGTTGACTTGTTTGTGCAGTCTCCTTTCTTAGTAAGGATAATGGCTAGCCGCAGGATTACTGCTCAGCAGGTTGTTGGTATGCTTTTTGAGTCTTCCTCTGACCATGGTTCAGAGACTGACTCTGCATCTGAGGCAGAGGAGGCAGGGGACGATTCAGGCAGTGAGTTTTCTCTCCACATGGAATCATCGGATGATGAAGCTACTCTCAGTGCGGATGAAGCTACTCTTAGTGCAGATGAAGTGCCTGTGTTAGAGGAGGACATTGATGTGCCGATAGTGCGGCAAGAGGCATCTGGGCTGCAGCCTGGGGCTGCAAGGCTTCAT
Source organism: Calotriton arnoldi (assembly GCA_963921515.1). Lineage (NCBI taxonomy): Eukaryota > Metazoa > Chordata > Amphibia > Caudata > Salamandridae > Calotriton > Calotriton arnoldi. The sequence continues at coordinate 261,439 of CAWUFW010001517.1, forward strand.
GTTGGTGTAGTGCGGCAAGAGGCATCTGGGCTGCAGCCTGGGGCTGCAAGGCTTCCCGTTGGTGTAGTGCGGCAAGAGGCATCTGGGCTGCAGCCTGGGGCTGCAAGGCTTCCTGTTGGTGTAGTGCGGCAAGAGGCATCTGGGCTGCAGGCTGGGGCTGCAAGGCTTCCCGTTGGTGTAGTGCGGCAAGAGGCATCTGGGCTGCAGCCTGGGGCTGCAAGGCTTCCCGTTGAAAGTGCTGACCTCTGGGTTGCCCCAGGCATGGTGCAGCCGGCATTGCCAGACTTTACTGGTGTTCCAGGGTGTAGAGTGAATACTGAAAACTTTTTGCCTATAAATTTTTTTCAGTTGTTTATGGCCGATGTGTTTTTGACAGAGATTGTTGAGCAGACTAATTTGTATGCCGAACAGTTTTTGAAGGACAACAGTGCCAGCCTTAAGCCCCACTCTAGAGCTACCCGGTGGACTCCCACAAATTTGGAAGAGATGAAGAAGTTCTTGGGTTTAACTTTTTTGATGGGCTTGCTAAGGAAGCCATCAATGTCTTCATATTGGTCTACTAGTCCCTTGATGGCAACAGCTATATTTCCGGCAGTCATGAGTCGTGATAGGTATTTGCTTCTGCTTTGGATGATGCATTTTGTCAATAATGGTTTAGCGTTGCCACGAGATCACCCTGAATGTGACCGTCTTTTTAAGATTCGGCCTGTCATTGATCACTTTGTTGATCGATTTTCTGAAATCTATGCTCCTGGGAAAGAAATTGCAGTGGATGAGTCTTTGGTGTTGTTCAAGGGCCGCTTGGTTTTTAGGCAATACATTCCTAGTAAGAGGGCACGCTATGGAATTAAGCTGTATATGCTGTGTGACAGTAGGACTGGATATGTCTCTAATTTCAGGGTGTACACCGGTAAGGAATCCAGGATTAACCCCCTGGTTGTCCGTCCACTTTGGAGTGACTGAGAAAATTGTGTGGGAACTTGGTAGAGGATTTTTTAACAAAGGCCACCATTTATATGTAGATAACTTCTACACTGGTGTGCGGTTGTTCAGGGAATTGGCCAAAGTGGACACTGTTGCTTGTGGCACAATCCGCTCTAACCGTAAAGGTTTCCCAAAAGAACTTGTTTGCCAAAAGCTTGTGCGGGGACAGTGCAGTGCGTTGCATTGCGAGGAGCTTCTAGCTGTGAAGTTTTCAGACAGGAGAGATGTCTACATGCTGACTACCATCCATGATGAAAGCACTGCACCTGTGACTGTTTGGGGTCACATTGCTGAAGTGCGCAAACCTGTGTGCATTTTAGACTATAATAGGCACATGGGTGGTGTTGACAGAGTAGATCAGAGGTTGGAGCTTACGCTGCTCTTCGTAAGGCTTACATTTGGTATAAGAAGTTGGCTATCCATCTTTTCCACTTGGCAACCTTTAATGCTTTTGTTGTGTTCCAGGATTCTTGTCCTGAGTCAAAGATGACTTTTGTTAAGTTTCAGGAGTCTGTAATAGGCAGCCTTGTTTTAGTGGAACAGGCAAGTGTTCCTAGAGTTGGAGTGGTGGAGGATGTTGCTAGATTGAAAGATCGCCACTTTCCTGATCACATTCCTCCCACACTCTCAAAAGACTTTCCCAGTAGGAGATTTAGAGTCTGTTGGCGAAGAGGTATGCGGAAGGAGACTCGTATGTACTGCCCCGAGTGTCCTTCTAACCCTGGGCTGTGTGTGCCTGCTTGTTTTAGAATGTACCACACGCAAAAGAATTTTTGGGAGCATCCATGAGTGGTAAAGTGAACTGCCTGGCCTCTATTGTTTAATATTTTTTGTTCAGTTTCAAGGTTGGCATTTGTGTAGTGTATTTAGTTTCACATTTTGTGTTAGTAGATTTGTATTTATTTGCAATTTGTTTGTGTTTTCTTATTTATATTAAAAAAATCCTAAATGTGATGGCGGTGTGCGTGGAGTGGCGCTTGTGTGGCGGTGTGCGTGGTCTGGCGTTTGGCTGGCGGTGTGTTTGGATTTGCGCTTGGCTGGTGGTGTGCGTGGACTGTCGCTCGGCTGGCGGTTTGTGTGGACTGGCACTTGGCTGGCGGTGTGCGTGGACTGGCGCTTGGCTGGCGGTGTGTGTGGACTGGCGCTTGGCTGGCGGTTTGTGTGGACTGGCGCTTGGCTGGCGGTGTGTGTGGACTGGCGCTTGGCTGGTGGTGTGTGTGGACTGGTGCTTGGCTGGCGGTGTGTGTGGACTGGCGCTTGGCTGGTGGTGTGTGTGGACTGGCGCTTGGCTGGCGGTGTGTGTGGACTGGTGCTCGGCTGGTGGTATACGTAGACTGGCGCTTGGCTGGCGGTGTGTGAGTAGTGACTAGCTGCTGGTCACTACACACACTGCTAGCCAAACGCCACTCAAAGCAATCCGTGAGCTGGTGGTGTTGCTGTGTCAGGAATGTGGGCATGTGAAAGTGAAGGGCCCTTGAATGGCGCTGTCTGCTGGTGTGAGTGTTGTAATGTGCTGGGCCCGCGGCTGGCGTTGTGAATGGTTTTGTATGTGTCACACGTATGAAAGGTGTATGAATGGCCTGTAAAGAGGTTGGTGCCTTGTCGTGGCTTTACAGCTCACGAGCTGTGAGTCAATGGTTCAGTTTCTCGTCCTTTCAATTAACAGTGCATTTCATTTTTGTGAAATCTCTGGTTAATACAACTGTATATACTGAACCATCACTCACCCTCGTGCCAAATCCAACCAGTATGTATGTGTGCGTGAGGAATAGGTGGTTGTGCATAAAAATGTCTTTTCTGTTTTTGTCAAGCAGGGTGTACCCTGTCCTTTTTGGTGAATGTTGTAATGTGTTGGTTTTGTGCCTGGTGGTGTGAATGGTCTTGTGTGTATCATGTATGAAAGGTGTGTGAATGGCCTGTAAAGCAGTTGGTGCCTTGAAGTGGCTTTACAGCTCACGAGCTGTGAGTCACTGGTTCAGGTTTTTGTCCTTTCAATTATTGACAGTGCATTTCATTTTTGTGAAATCTCTAGTTAATAAAATTTTATATACTGAACCATCACTTGCCCTCGTGCCAAATCCAACCAGTATGTGTGTGTGCTTGAAGAATAGATGACTCTGCAGTAATCTTTGTCTGTTTTGTCTCTCTGCCAAGCTGTACATTTCATCTAAGAATAACCTAACAACTGTAGTTTTTGTCGTAAACTAAACACCCATGGGAGTGCATGGTGATGTCTCTTTTGTGGATTCCAACAAGTTATCTTACCCACAATGTCCTGCAAACCTCAAAATGTGACTGCGACATTTTCCTTGCATTATTGTGTCCAAATTTTCACACTGCAGAAAGTAACAACAAATTTCCAACACCCCAGCATTTCTCCAAGTATCCCAATAGAAATGGTACCTCACTTGTATGGGTGGGCCAAGTACCCGCTGCAGGGAAGGGCTCAAAACCTATTATTGCGACATTAAAATTACCCATCACAAACCAACCTGGTTTTGCATGGGGGTCCCATGAGTTTTTGGCCCGGGGCTCGCAGCCATCTAGGGAAACCTACCAAACCCACACATTTCTGGAAACTAGACACCTGGGAGAGTCCAGCGAGGTATGGCTTGCGTGGGTCCCCCATCATTCTCCTACCCAAAATCCCCTGCAAACCTCAAATTTTACCGAAAATTTCACTTTTTCTCACATATGTGTGGTGGAAAGTTCTGGAATCTGCGTGGATCCACAAATTTCCTCCCACCCAGCGTTCCCCCGTGTCTCCCGATAAAAATGGTACCTCACTTGCGTGGGTGGGTCAAGGACCCGCGACAGGCAAGGGCCCAAAAGCTATTGAGGCGACATCAAAATTACCTATCACAAACCAACCTGGTTTTACATGGGGGGTCCCATGGGTTTTTGGCCCGGGGCTCGCAGCCATCTAGGGAAACCTCCCTAACCCACACATTTCTGGAAACTAGACACCCGGGAGAGTCCAGCGAGGTATGGCTTGCGTGGGTCCCCCATCATTCTCCTACCCAGAATCCCCTGCAAACCTCAAATTTTACCGAAAATTTCACTTTTTTCTCACATATGTGTGGTGGAAAGTTCTGGAATCTGCGTGGATCCACAAATTTCCTCCCACCCAGCGTTCCCCCAGGTCTCCCGATAAAAATGGTACCTCACTTGCGTTGGTGGGTCAAGGACCCGCGACAGGCAAGGGCCCAAAAGCTATTGAGGCGACATCAAAATTACCTATCACAAACCAACCGGGTTTTACATGGGGGGTCCCATGGGTTTTTGGCCTGGGGCTCGCAGCCATCTAGGGAAACCTACCTAATCCACACATTTCTGGAAACTAGACACCTGGGGGAGTCCAGCGAGGTATGGCTTGCGTGGGTCCCCCATCATTCTCCTACCCAGAATCCCGTGCAAACCTCAAATTTGGCTGAAAAATTCACTTTTTTCTGTGGTGGAAAGTTCTGGAATCTTCGTCGATCCACAAATTTCCTCCCACCCAGCATTCCCCCAGGTCTCCCGATAAAAATGGTACCTCACTTGTGTGGGTAGACACAGTGGCTGCAGCAGGAAATGGCCCAAATCGTACTCTGGAGACTTCAAAATTACCTACAGCAAAACTACCTGGTTTTGGTGGGGGGGCACCTGAGATTTTGGCCCCGGGCTCGGCGGCCATCTTGGGAAAGTACCAAACCCAAACATTTCTGAAAACTAGACACCCGGGGAGTCCAATGAGGTATGGCTTGCGTGGATCCCCCAACGTTTTCCTACCCAGAATGCAATGCAAACCTTAAATTTAGCTGAAAAAACCACATTTTCCACATATTTGTGTGTGGAATCACCGTGCCGGCACAAATGTCCTACCACCCAGCGTTCCCCTTGTTCTCCCGAGAAAAATGATACCTCACTTGTGTGGGTGTCCAAAGCAGAATTAGCTAAAAACGTATTTTTTTAAAAATGTAGCGCTTAGAATTCTCGGTGCTATACTCGAAATCCCAATGTTTTGGGCTCTTCCTAGCCACAGGCCTTTGGCCCACCCACACAAGTGAGGTATCATTTTACTCGGGAGAACAAGGGGAACGCTGGGTGGTAGGACATTTAAGGTTTGCATTGCATTCTGGGTAGGAAAACGTTGGGGGATCCACGCAAGCCATACCTCATTGGACTCCCCCGGGTGTCTAGTTTTCAGAAATGTTTGGGTTTGGGACTTTCCCAAGATGGCCGCCGAGCCCGGGGCCAAAATCTCAGGTGCCCCCCCCACCAAAACCAGGTCGTTTTGCTGTAGGTAATTTTGAAGTCTCCAGAGTACGATTTGGGCCATTTCCTGCTGCAGCCACTGTGCCTACCCACACAAGTGAGGTACCATTTTTATTGGGAGACCTGGGGGAATGCTGGGTGGGAGGAAATTTGTGGATCCACGCAGATTCCAGAACTTTCCACCACACATATGTGAGAAAAAAGTGACATTTTCGGTAAAATTTGAGGTTTGCAGGGGATTCTGGGTAGGAGAATGATGGGGGACCCACGCAAGCCATACCTCGCTGGACTCTCCCGGGTGTCTTTTTTCCAGAAATGTGTGGGTTAGGGAGGTTTCCCTAGATGGCTGCGAGCCCCGGGCCAAAAACCCATGGGACCCCCCATGTAAAACCAGGTTGGTTTGTGATAGGTAATTTTGATGTCGCCTCAATAGCTTTTGGGCCCTTGCCTGTCCCGGGTCCTTCACCCACCCATGCAAGTGAGGTACCATTTTTATCGGGAGACCTGGGGGAACGTTGGGTGGGAGGAAATTTGTGGATCTACGCAGATTCCAGAACTTTCCTCCACAGAAATGTGGGGGAAATGTGATTTTTTGACACTTTTTAGGTTTGCAAGGGATTCTGGGTAACAGAACCTGGTGGGAGGCAGTCAAGTCACCCCATCCTGGATTCCCCTGGGTGTCTAGTTTTCAAAAATGTATAGGTTTGCTAGGTTTCCCTAGGTGCCGGCAGAGTTAGGGTTCAAAAACTACAGCTAGGCACTTTGCCAAAAAGGGTCATTTTTCACTGCGAAATTGAGGTGTGTCCACGTTGCGTTTTGCGCCGTTTCCTGTCGCGGGCACTAGGCCGACCCACACAAGTGAGGTACCATTTTTCTCGGAAGACTTTGGGGATCGCGGGGCGGGTGGAAATTTGTGGATCCACGCTGATTACAGAACTTTCCACCACAGAAATGTGGGGAAAATGTGATTTTTTTTTTACACTTTTTTAGGTTTGCAAGGTATTCTGGGTAACAGAACCTGGTGGGAGACAGTCAAGTCACCCCATCCTGGATTCCCCTGGGTGTCTAGTTTTCAAAAATGTATAGGTTTGCTAGGTTTCCCTAGGTGCCGGCAGAGTTAGGGTTCAAAAACTACAGCTAGGCACTTTGCCAAAAAAGGGTCATTTTTCACTGCGAAATTGAGGTGTGTCCATGTTGCGTTTTGCGCCGTTTCCTGTCGCGGGCACTAGGCCGACCCACACAAGTGAGGTACCATTTTTCTCGGAAGACTTTGGGGATCGCGGGGCGGGTGGAAATTTGTGGATACACGCTGATTACAGAACTTTCCACCACAGAAATGTGGGGAAAATGTGATTTATTTGACACTTTTTTAGGTTTGCAAGGGATTCTGGGTAACAGAACCTGGTGGGAGGCAGTCAAGTCACCCCATCCTGAATTCCCCTGGGTGTCTAGTTTTCAAAAATGTATAGGTTTGCTAGGTTTCCCTAGGTGCCGGCAGAGCTATGGTTCAAAAACTACAGCTAGGCACTTTGCCAAAAAAGGGTCATTTTTCACTGCGAAATTGAGGTGTGTCCACGTTGCGTTTTGTGCCGTTTCCTGTCACGGGCACTAGGCCGACCCACACAAGTGAGGTACCATTTTTCTCGGAAGACTTTGGGGATCGCGGGGCGGGTGGAAATTTGTGGATCCACGCTGATTACAGAACTTTCCACCACAGAAATGTGGGGAAAATGTGATTTTTTTTGGACACTTTTTTAGGTTTGCAAGGGATTCTGGGTAACAGAACCTGGTGGGAGGCAGTCAAGTCACCCCATCCTGGATTCCCCTGGGTGTCTAGTTTTCAAAAATGTATAGGTTTGCTAGGTTTCCCTAAGTGCCGGCAGAGTTAGGGTTCAAAAACTACAGCTAGGCACTTTGCCAAAAAAGGGTCATTTTTCACTGCGAAATTGAGGTGTGTCCACGTTGCGTTTTGCGCCGTTTCCTGTCGCGGGCACTAGGCCGACCCACACAAGTGAGGTACCATTTTTCTCGGAAGACTTTGGGGATCGCGGGGCGGGTGGAAATTTGTGGATCCACGCTGATTACAGAACTTTCCACCACAGAAATGTGGGGAAAATGTGATTTTTTTGACACTTTTTAGGTTTGCAAGGGATTCTGGGTAACAGAACCTGGTGGGAGGCAGTCAAGTCACCCCATCCTGAAATCCCCTGGGTGTCTAGCTTTCAAAAATGTATAGGTTTGCTAGGTTTCCCTAGGTGCCGGCAGAGCTATGGTTCAAAAACTACAGCTAGGCACTTTGCCAAAAAGGGTCATTTTTCACTGCAAAATTGAGGTGTGTCCACGTTGCGTTTTGCGCCATTTCCTGTCGCGGGCACTAGGCCGACCCACACAAGTGAGGTACCATTTTTCTCGGAAGACTTTGGGGATCGCGGGCGGGTGGAAATTTGTGGATCCACGCTGATTACAGAACTTTCCACCACAGAAATGTGGGGAAAATCTGATTTTTTGACACTTTTTTAGGTTTGCAAGGGATTCTGGGTAACAGAACCTGGTGGGAGGCAGTCAAGTCACCCCATCCTGGATTCCCCTGGGTGTCTAGTTTTCAAAAATGTATAGGTTTGCTAGGTTTTCCTAGGTGCCGGCAGAGTTAGGGTTCAAAAACTACAGCTAGGCACTTTGCCAAAAAAGGGTCATTTTTCACTGCGAAATTGAGGTGTGTCCACGTTGCGTTTTGCGCCGTTTCCTGTCGCGGGCACTAGGCCGACCCACACAAGTGAGGTACCATTTTTCTCGGAAGACTTTGGGGATCGCGGGGCGGGTGGAAATTTGTGGATCCACACTGATTACAGAACTTTCCACCACAGAAATGTGGGGAAAATGTGATTTTTTTGACACTTTTTTAGGTTTGCAAGGGATTCTGGGTAACAGAACCTGGTGGGAGGCAGTCAAGTCACCCCATCCTGAATTCCCCTGGGTGTCTAGTTTTCAAAAATGTATAGGTTTGCTAGGTTTCCCTAGGTGCCGGCAGAGCTATGGTTCAAAAACTACAGCTAGGCACTTTGCCAAAAAAGGGTCATTTTTCACTGCGAAATTGAGGTGTGTCCACATAGCGTTTTGCGCCGTTTCCTGACGCGGGCACTAGGCCGACCCACACAAGTGAGGTACCATTTTTCTCAGAAGACTTTGGGGATCGCGGGGCGGGTGGAAATTTGTGGATCCACGCTGATTACAGAACTTTCCACCACAGAAATGTGGGGAAAATGTGATTTTTTGACACTTTTTAGGTTTGCAAGGGATTCTGGGTAACAGAACCTGGTGGGAGGCAGTCAAGTCACCCCATCCTGAATTCCCCTGGGTGTCTAGTTTTCAAAAATGTATAGGTTTGCTAGGTTTCCCTAGGTGCCGGCAGAGCTATGGTTCAAAAACTACAGCTAGGCACTTTGCCAAAAAAGGGTAATTTTTCACTGCGAAATTGAGGTGTGTCCACGTTGCGTTTTGCGCCATTTCCTGTCGCGGTCACTAGGCCTACCCACACAAGTGAGGTACCATTTTTCTCGGAAGACTTTGGGGATCGCGGGGCGGGTGGAAATTTGTGGATCCACACAGATTACAGAACTTTCCACCACAGAAATGTGGGGAAAATGTGATTTTTTTGACACTTTTTTAGGTTTGCAAGGGATTCTGGGTAACAGAACCTGGTGGGAGGCAGTCAAGTCACCCCATCCTGAATTCCCCTGGGTGTTTAGTTTTCAAAAATGTATAGGTTTGCTAGGTTTCCCTAGGTGCCGGCAGAGCTATGGTTCAAAAACTACAGCTAGGCACTTTGTCAAAAAAGGGTCATTTTTCACTGTGACATTGGGGTGTGTCCACGTTGCGTTTTGCGCCGTTTCCTGTCACGGGCACTAGGCCTACCCACACAAGTGAGGTACCATTTTCCTCGGAAGACTTTGGGGAACGCGGGGTGCATGGAAATTTGTGGATCCACACAGATTCCAGAACTTTCCACCACAAAAATGTGAGGAAAATTTGTTTTTTTGACAATTTGTTAGGTTTGCAAGGGATTCTGGGTAACAGAACCTGGCGGGAGCCAGTCAAGTCACCCCATCCTGGATTCCCCTGGGTGTCTAGTTTTCAAAAATGTATAGGTGTGCTAGGTTTCCCTGGGTGCCGGCAGAGCTAGGGTTCAAAAACTACAGCTAGGCACTTTGCAAAAAAAGGGTAATTTTTCATTGTCAAAATGTGGTGTGTTCACGTTGGGTTTTGAGCCATTTCCTGTCGTGGGCACTATGCCTACCCACACAAGTGAGGTACCATTTTTATCGGGAGACTTAGGGTAATTCAGATTTGTAAAGCAACTGTTATTACCTATTGACTTTCGATGCATTCTGCCTTCCAAATGAAAAACATTGTGTAAAAAATAAGTCATTTTAAAAAATAACCGATAATTCTCATGCTAGTATGAGTATTCCCAATTTCGGAAATGTGCAAATATCTACTGTTTCTAAACTCTATATTTTGTTCCCATTTCAGAAATGCATAGGTGTCTTTCATACCGATTTTTCCATGTATACATTTTCCCACAATAATTGCTATATACCCGGTACATAATAAAAACCATTGCAAGACGCTGCTCAGTTATTGGCTCTGGGTTCGTCGGGTTCTTGGTGAACCTACAAGTCCTATATATCCCCACAACCAGTATGGTCCAGCGGATTGAACGGTATATTGCTTTCAAAGAGCTGTCATAAGTAGAAGAAGTTACAGGTGAAGGCATTGACACAAAAGGCTGTTTTTTTCAACTAATTTTCAATTTTTCCTATATTTAACTGTTACTTTCCATAAAGAAACCTTGATGGATCTACACAAATGACCCCTTGCTGAATTCAGAATTTTGTCTACTTTTCTAAAATGTATAGCTTTCCAGGATGCATTATTGCTTTCATACCCATTTCTACCTTTAACTGGAAGGAGGTTAAAAGCACAAAAAATAGCAAAAATAGGCTATGTTTCAGAAAAATGCCAAAACTATGTAAAAAATATTGGTTTTCTGACAAAAGTCTGTCATTCCCTAACAGCTGGGAAAATGGTGATTTCAGCCCCACAAACCCTTTTTTGATACCATTTGCAGGGAAAACCCCAGACGCTTTCATTTGCAGCCCTTTTTTCGCATTTGTCCCAAAAAAAACAAAATTTAGCTGTATTTTGGTTATTTCTGGGACCCCTCCAGGGGAATCCACAAACCCTAGGTACCTTTAGAATCCCCATGATGTTGGAAGAAAAGGACACAAATTTGGCGTGGATACCTTATGTGGTTAAAAAGTTACAGGGGCCTAAGCGCGCACTACCCCAAATAGCCAAAAAAAGGCTTAGCACAGGGGGGAAAAGGCCTAGCAGCGAAGGGGTTAAAATGACACAACAGGTCTGCTACAGCAGCCTGTGTAAGGTGGTATATGCACCCCTTACTGAGATATAGGTTCCCTATATCTCTCCATATCACTGCACATGTAAACCTATCAGTCACCCCTATGGCAGGCCTTAACAATCCTGAAGGCAGGGTGCTGGGTTTCATGTGAGAGGGTGCCCATGTATGAGCAGAGCCCCTCTGCAGCTTTCGGAATCTTTATTCCGGGGTTGTTTGTGATGCAGCCAGACCATATACTCTTAAGTGCATTATAACCCCGCTGTAAATGCTAACTTGAGCTGCATGGAAAACTGTTGTGTTTGGTGTCAAACACCTTGGAAGCATACCTCCACACCAGTACTGGGGTGGGATGTATGATTCCTCCCTTCTAGAGGGAGCCACATGGCATCACCGGTACACCCGGTACCAGCTTAACAGAACCCTAGCATCACAAAATGGATGCTGTAGCCACAGACACGAGTCTGCCCTCCTGCTGCTGGACGAAACTCCGGCAGGGGAGGCCTGGACAATAGGTTTCCTGTCACAGGGAGGTGTGACCACCTCCCAGACAGGCTTTAGTGTATTGGAGCTGGGTGGGTGCACTCTGAGAGTGCTTTGAAGTCTGCACTGGGGGCACATTTGGTGTCCCTGTGCATAGTCCAGCTCAAACCGGTTGCAGGGGCACACAGCCCCTGCTCTGGCGCGAAACTGGACAAAGGAAATGGGTTTAGCCACCCCTCTTTCCGGACCCTCCCATAGGTGGGTCCCCAGAGTTTGTCCAAACCCTTCCTTGGGTATAAAGTAGGAAACCCTGACTACAGAACTTTAGATTACACCTGGACTAAACTCTGATACCAGAAACCAAGTACTTCAATGATCTACACTATGCTGGATGACTGAAGAATCTCCCTTGGAGTAAAGGAGTTACTCCCCTGCAAGGCAGGCACCTTTAACGCAACTGACCGGTTGGCATCTCCGACGGACTCCGAAGAATATTGCCACATAGGAGGTGAGTTTTCCAAGGTCTCTGAGGTAGATCTGTGCCCCCAGCAAGACTGAGGCCCGTATCCCTTGTGGAGACTGTGCAACCCGAACCCCTGGACACCGCAACCATTTGCAGAAGCATCAGCTTTCTGGCAACCCCTGAGGCTGAGCTTTGGGTTACTTGTAGCCCTGACCCAGAGCAGCAATTGCACTGAAGATTGCAGGCCTACACTCAACGAGTGTTCCGTGGGCCGCCATTATGTGATTCCTCTTGAGGTCCCTTCGCGATCCCTGGTCCGTTGACCTGTGGGTCCCCAAGAAGGCAACTCTAACTTTTATTGGGCTTCCCTGGTTGCTCCAGATGTGCCCTGACTCTCCATCGCTTGGGGAGTCCCCAGGACCTTGGTGGTCCGCACAGAAGCATCTTTTCTCTTCCTGCGTGGGTTGCTGTTGCCAAGGCTTGTTGTGGTCAATCCGCTCACCGACACCCCAGCACTCGACATCCTTTGTGGGACAGCTCAAATCCGGTTTCTGGTTGTCGTCGACATCTCCGGCACCCCGTGGCTGCAGAGTCAAGCTTCACCTCTTCGCACCTGAAGCACCCAACATCGGTGGGCAAACGATTGCTCTGCTCCTGGTCACAGGCTAGTGACCCAGACTCTGTCCCCTCTGCTTTCAGGTTCTTCACATCTTCGATCCAGGCTTGGATCACCCCGGACACTTTTCTCCTTCACGGTAGCAGCACTTTGCAGCAGATCGCCAATGAAAACGACGACGATTCCCGACACCTTTTGACACCTATGCACCCGGCTTCCCTGGGTGAGGTAAATCGAGTACTCCAGTGCTCACGTGGGTGTTGGCCCTAGAACCCCTTAAGTCTAAAGGGGTTTGCTCAAAGTCCTCTCCTAAGTGTCCTTTAACTTTAAAATTCCAACCGCGACTTTCCGCATTGAATCCTACGGCGCTCGCGGCTGTGTTCTCACACTGCACACGTCCCCCGTGGGTCTCCTGTGTCACTACCTTGGGTGGTTCCTTGGGGTCCCAGCGATTCTACGTGCTCTAGGCACTGTGTCTAGTCAAGTCGTGGTTCTTATACCACTTTCTTAGTATATGGTTTGGTCTCCCCCTGGAGCCCACTGTGTATTGTGCTATTTACTATCGTTTTAATACTGTGATACTGTGTATCTTGAACTCTAATCTCATAATGAGATTAGTAGTTAGTGTTTAGAAATAAATACATATATTTTATAGATATCTTGTGTGGTTCTCCTTTCATTTAGTTGTTCAAGAGGTTATAATCTGGTAAAGCAAGCTGCTTTACACTCCTTCAAGACTTAGCCTGAAGGCTGCTCTCCATAGCTACCACTAGGATAGCTTTCAATAAAGGTTGTCTTTAAACCTATCATCAATAAGGGTCGTTTGGACTGGTGCAAGGTGCCCACTATAACTAGCGGACAGCATATGCCAGGCCAACTTCTCACAGTGGCCCTTGCCCTTTGGAAGTATATTGTGTTGTACTTATGACTTCCTGGAGTGAATAAACACTTCTTATGGCTTCAGAGTGAGTAAATTGATCATTTCCAAACATGTTGACTTTTGACCTTTGGAAGAATTATGTGACCCTTGACCTTTGGAAGTATTATGTTGTTTTTATGACTTCCTAAAGTCAAACACTTTTTTGGGCTTCAGAGCAGCCAAATTGACCACTTCCCGAAGTTTTTACCCATACTGTAAACTTTGTGTTTAGGCCCCAGAAAACACGAAAATCACTTTGAACATGCCCAAAAGTGATTGTCCACATCGTAAAGTAAGAAATTGCTGGAAGATAGGCAATTTTGGACCTTTGGAAGTATTGTGTTGTTTTTATGACTTCCTGGAATGAATAAACACTTTTTAAGGCTTCAGATCGAGTAAATTGATCATTTCCAAACATGTTGGCCTTTGACCTTTGGAAGTATATTGTTGTTTTTATGACTTCCTGAAGTCAATAAACAATTTTTAGGGCTTCAGAGCTGCCACCAAATTGACCATTGCGCAAAGTTTTTACCCATTCTGCAAACTTTGTAATTCCGCCCCAGAAAACACGAAAATCGCTTTGAACATGCCTAAAAGTGATTGCCCACATCATAAAGTAAGAAATAGCTGGAAGATAGGCAATTTTGGACCTTTGTGAGTATTGTGTTGTTTTTATGGCTTTCTGGAGTAAATGAGCACTTTTTAAGGCTTCAGATAGAGTAAATTGATAATTTCCAATCAATCAATCAGGCATTTGTTGAGCGCGACTACTCACCCGTAAGGGTCTCAAGGCGCTGGGGGGGGGGTTGGCAGGTTCCAGTCCATCAAGGGGGGGGCCTGTCGAAGAGCCAGCTTTTGAGGTTTCTTGCGAAGATGGGGAGCGATGTCTGTCTGAGGTGGAGCGGAAGGGCGTTCCAGGCTCTGGCCGCGAGGAAGGAGAAGGAGCGGCCTCCTGATCTGGTCTTTCTGGTGTGGAGGACAACGGCGTAGGAGAGCTGGGCTGATCGTAGGGTCCTCTGGGGTGTGTGGAATTTGGGTCGGCTGTTCAGGTATGATGGTCCGGTGTCGTGGAGGGCCTTGTGAGCGTGGGTGAGCATCTTGAAGGTGACTCTAGCTTTGATGGGCAGGTCGAGGACCAGTCTTGCGGCGGCGTTCTGGATGTTCTGTAGCTTGCGGGTGAGGTTTTTGTTTATTCCGGCGTAGAGTGCGTTGCCGTAGTCGAGTCTGCTGGTGACCAGGGCGTGAGTGACGGTCTTTCTGTGTTCGAGGGGGATCCATTTGAAGGTCTTACGTAGGAGGCAGAGGGTGTGGAAGCAGGTGGACGAGACGGAGTTGATCTGGCGGTCCATTTTAAGCTCGAAGTCCAGGATGATTCCCAGGTTGCGTGCGTGGTCCTTGGGGGTGGGCGGGCTTCCGAGGGCGGGGGGCCACCAGGTGTCGTTCCAGGCGTCGGGGTTTGGGCCCATGACGAGTACTTCTGTTTTGTTGGTGTTTAGTTGTAGGCAGCTGTTTTTTATCCATTTGGCGACGGCTTCCATGCCTTCTCGAAAGTTGTGTCTGGCGGTATTGGGTTCGTTGAATAGGGAGAGGATAAGTTGGGTGTCGTCTGCGTATGACACAATGTTGAGTCCGTAGGTTCTGACGATGGGGGCGAGCGAAGCCAAGTAGACGTTGAAGAGCGCAGGGCTGAGGGAGGACCCCTGGGGGACTCCGCAGGTGGTTGGTGTAGGGTCCGAGAGGAAAGGATGGAGTCTGACCTGCTGCGTTCTGCCGGAGAGGAAGGAGCGGATCCAGTCGAGGGCCTTGTCTTGGATCCCTGCGTCGTGGAGTCTGCATATTAGGGTGCGGTGAGAGACTGTGTCGAACGCCGCTGAGAGGTCGAGGAGGATGAGGGCTGCTGTTTCTCCTTTGTCCCGTAAGGTGCGGATGTCGTCTGTTGCGGCGAGGAGGGCGGTTTCCGTACTGTGGCTTTTTGTGAAGCCGGATTGGGAGGAGTCGAGGATGTTGTGCTCTTCGATGAATGTGGCTAGTTGGCTGTTGATGGCTTTCTCGATGAATTTCGCTGGGAACGGGAGCAGGGAGATGGGTCTGTCGTTTTCGAGGTCGGTGGGGTCCGCCGAGGGTTTCTTCAGGAGGGGGTTGACCTCGGCGTGTTTCCAGTCGTCGGGCGGTTGCCAGGGAGCGGTTGATGGTGTGGCAGGGCATGGGTGCGATGGTGTCGGCGGCTCTGTTAAAAATGTGGTGGGGGCAGGGGTCCGTGGGGGCCCCGGAGTGGATTGACTTCATCGTCTTCAGTGTGTCTTCGGTGGTGAGGGCTGTCCAGTTGTCGATCGCTGGCTTCAGGGTGTCGGGGGTGGTTGGTGAAGGTTCAGTGTGTTGGTTGTCTTCGTCAAAGTTGTCGTAGATGCTCTTAATTTTGTGGTGGAAAAAGGTGCTGAGCTTGTCGCAGAGTTCTTGTGAGGGAGGGATGTCGGTGGACTCGCTGGTAGGTTGGGCGAACTCCTTGATGATGTTGAAGAGTTCTTTGCTGTTGTGTGCGTGGGTGGAGATTCTGTCTTAAATCGCTTTTTTCCTCGTTTTTCTGATGAGTTGGTGGTGGGCGTTGGTGGCGGCTCTGAAGTTGTTGTGGGCTTCTGTGGATTTGGTGTTCCTCCAGGCCTTTTTGAGGCAGCGGCAAGTGCGTCTGGACTCTCGAAGTTTGGTGGTAAACCATCTGGCTTTCTTGGCGTGGGTGTTGTTGTTTTTCTTGAGGAGGGCTATGGTGTTGGCACTGTCAGAGATCCATCTGTGCAGGGTTCGGGCTGCAGTGTTGGGGTCGTCGTTTTCCGCAATGGTTGGGGTGGAGTTGCTGAGTGATGAGGTTAGCTGGTCGTCGGTGATTCTGGTCCAGTTTCTTCGTGGGAGCAGGTGCTGGTGTCTGTGGATGGTGGGTGTTCTGAAGGTGAAGTAGACGCATCAATGTTCAGTCCATGGGAGTTTGGTGGTGTGGCTGAAGGTGATGGAGTTTCCTGTTGTGAAGAGGGGTCGTGGGTGTGTCCTGCTGAGTGTGGGGGTTCAGTCACGATCTGGCAGGGTCCAATGTTGTGGAGGTTGTCCAAGAGGGATGTGGTGCTGGGGTCCAGTTGGTTGTCGAGGTGGAACATGTTGCCTTTGACCTTTGGAAGCATTATGTGACCTTTGACCTTTGGAAGTATTATGTTGTTTTTATGACTTCCTGAACTGAATAAACAATTTTTAGGGCTTCAGAGCCGCCAAATTGACCATTTCTCAAAGTTTTTACCCATTCTGCAAACTTTGTCTTTCCGCCCCAGAAAACACGAAAATCACTTTGAACATGCCCAAAAGTGAACACTTTTAGGGCTTCAGATCGGGTAAATTGACCATTTCCAAACAGGTTGACCTTTTACCTTTGGCCGCATTATTTCACCCTTGGCCTTTGGAAGTATTGTGTTCTTTTTATGACTTCCTGGAGTGAATAAACACTTCTTATGGCTTAAGATCGAGTAAATTGATCATTTCCAAACAAGTTGACTTTTGACCTTTGGAAGAATTATGTGACCCGTGACCTTTGGAAGTATTATGTTGTTTTTATGACTTCCTGAAGTCAAACCCTTTTTAGGGCTTCAGAGCAGCCAAATTGACCATTTCCCGAAGTTTTTACCCATACTGCAAACTTTGTATTTCTGCCCCAGAAAACACGAAAATCACTTTGAACATGCCCAAAAGTGAACACTTTTTGGGCTTCAGATTGAGTAAATTGACCATTTCCAAACAGGTTGACCTTTTACCTTTGACCTTTGGCCTTTGCAAGCATTATTTGACCCTTGACCTTTCGAAGTATTGTGTTCTTTTTATGACTTCCTGGAGTGAATAAGCAGTTTTTAAGGCTTCAGATAGAGTAAATTGATCATTTCCAAACATGTTGCCTTTGACCTTTGGAAGCATTATGTGACCTTTGACCTTTGGAAGTATTATGTTGTTTTTATGACTTCCTGAACTCAATAAACAATTTTAAGGGCTTCAGAGCCGCCAAATTGACCATTTCTCAAGGTTTTTACCCATTCTGCAAACTTTGTATTTTCGCCCCAGAAAACACGAAAATCACTTTGAACATGCCCAAAAGTGAACACTTTTAGGGCTTCAGATCAAGTAAATTGACCATTTACAAACAGGTTGACCTTTTATCTTCGACCTTTGGTTTTGGAAGCATTATTTGACCCTTGACCTTTGGAGGTCTTGTATTGTTTTTATGACTTCCTGGAGTGAATAAACACTTTTTATGGCTTCAGATCGAGTAAATTGATCATTGCTAAATATGTTGACCTTTTGAAGCATTATGTGACCTTTGACCTTTAGAAGTATTATGTTGTTTTTATGACTTCCTGAAGTCAATAAACACCTTTTAGGGCTTCGGAGCTGCCAAATTGGCAATTCCCAAGGTTTTGACCCATACTGTAAACTTTCTGTTTCCTGCCCAAGAAAACACGAAAATCACTTTGAACATGCCCAAATGTGAACACTTTTTAATGCTTCAGATCGAGTAAATTGACCATATCCAAACAGGCTGACCTTTGCAAGCATTATGTGACCCTTCCTCTTTGGAAGTATTATGTTGTTTTTATGACTTCCTGAAGTCAATAAACACTTTTTAGTGCTACAGAGCCGGCAAATTGACCATTTCCCATAGTTTTACCCATACTGCAAACTTTGTGTTTCCGCCATAGAAAACACGAAAATCACTTTGAACATACCCAAAAGTGATCGCCCACATCCTAAAGTGAGAAATAGCTGAAAGATAGGCAATTGTGGACCTTTGAAAGTATTGTGTTGTTTTTATGACTCCCTGAAGTGAATAAACACTTTTCAAGGCTTCAGATTGATTAAATTGATCATTTCCAAACAGGTTGACATTTGACCTTTGAAAGCATTATTTGACTCTTGACCTTTGGTAGTATTGTGTTGTTTTTATGGCTTCCTGGAGTGAATAAACACTTTTTATAGCTTCAGATCGAGTAAATTGATCATTTTCTAACATGTTGACCATTGACCTTTAGAACCATTATCTGACCTTTTAAAGTATTATGTTGTTTTTATGACTTCCTGAAGTCAATAAACACTTTTAGGGCTTCAGAGCCGCCAAATTGACCATTTCCCAAAGTTTTAACCATACTGCAAATTTTGTGTTTCAGTCCCAGAAAACACGAAAATCACTTTGAACATGCCCAATTGTGAACACTTTTTAAGGCTTCAGATAGAGTAAATTGACCATATCCAAACAGGCTGACCTTTGCAAGCATTATGTGACCCTTCCCCTTTGGAAGTATTATGTTGTTTTTAGGACTTCCTGAAGTCAATAAACACTTTTTAGTGCTACAGAGCTGACAAATTGACCATTTCCCAAAGTTTTTACCCATACTGCAAACTTTGTGTTTCCGCCATAGAAAACACGAAAATCACTTTGAACATGCCCAAAAGTGATCGCCCACATCCTAAAGTGAGAAATAGCCGAAAGGTAGGCAATTGTGGACCTTTGAAAGTATTGTGTTGTTTTTATGACTCCATGAAGTGAATAAACACTTTTCAAGGCTTCAGATTGATTAAATTGATCATTTCCAAACAGGTTGACATTTGACCTTTGAAAGCATTATTTGACTCTTGTCCTTTGGAAGTATTGTTGTTTTTATGAGCATTATTTGACCCCTGAAAGTATTGTGTTGTTTTTATGACTTTCTGGAGTGAATAAACACTTTTTATAGCTTCAGATCGAGTAAATTGATCATTTCCAAACATGTTGACCATTGACCTTTGTAAGCATTATGTGACCTTTGAAAGTATTATGTTGTTTTTATGACTTCTTGAAGTCAATAAACGCTTTTTAGGGCTTCAGAGCCGACAAATTGACCATTTCCCAAAGTTTTACCCATACTGCAAATTTTGTGTTTCAGCCCCAAAAAACATGAAAATCACTTTGAACATGCCCAATAGTGTACACTTTTTAAGGCTTCAGTTCGAGTAAATACACCATTTCCAAACAGGCTGACCTTTGACCTGACCTATAGAAGCATTATTTGACCCCTGAAAGTATTGTGTTGTTTTTATGTCTTCCTGGAGTGAATAAACTCTTTTTATGGCTTCAGATCAAGTAAATTGATCATTTTCAAACATGTTGACCTTTGACCTTTAGAAGCCTTATGTGACCTTTGGAAGTATTATGTTGTTTTTATGACTTCCTGAAGTCAATATACACTTTATGGGGCTTCATAGCAGCCAAATTGACCATTTCCCAAAGTTTTTACCCATACTGCAAACTTTGTGTTTATGCCCCAGAAAACATGAAAATCACTTAGAACATGCCCAATAGTGAACACTTTTTAAGGCTTCAGATCGAGTAAATTGACCTTTTCCAAACAGGTTGAACTTTGACCTTTGGAAGCATTATGTGACCCTTCCCCTTTGGAAGTATTATGTTGTTTTTAGGACTTCCTGAAGTCAATAAACACTTTTTAGTGCTACAGAGCTGGCAAATTGACCATTGTGAGAAGTTGGCCTGGTATATGCTGTCCACTAATTAAAGTGGGCACCTTGCACCAGTCCAAACGACCCTTATTGATGATTAGGTTAAAGACAACCTTTATAGAAAGCTATCCTAGTGGTAGCTGTGGAGAGCAGCCTTCAGGCTAAGTCTTGAAGGAATGTAAAGCAGCTTGTTTTACCAGTATATAACCTCTTGAATGACCAAATGAAAGGAGAACCACACCAGGTATATATCAAATATATGTATTTATTACTAAACACTCTCTACTAACCTCTTTATGAGATTAGAGAACAAGGCACACAATATTACAGTACTAGAACAACAGTAAATAGCACAATACACAGTGGGCTCCAGGGGGAGACCAAACCATATATTAAGAAAGTGGTATAACAACCACGACTTGACTAGACACAGTGCCTAGAGCACGTAGAATCGCTGGGACGCCAAGGAACCACCCAAGGTAGTGACACAGGGGACCCACGGAGGACGGGTGCAGTGTGGGAACACAGACGCGAGCTGCGTACAACTCTATGGGAAAGTCGCAGTTGGAATTTTAAAGTTTAAGGATACTTAGGAGAGGACTTCAAGCAAACCAAGCTAAACATAGAAGGTTCTAAGGCCAGCACCCTTGAGAGTACCGAGGTACCCGTGTTACCTATCCCAGAGGAGCCGGGTGCATAGGGGTCAAGTGGTGTCGGAAACCCTCGTCGTTTTCAATGGCGTGATGCGAGAAAGTACTGCTGCCGTGGAGAGGAAGAGTCCGGTGTGATCCAAGCCTGGATCAGAGATGTGAAGAACCTGAAAGCAGAGGGGACAAAGTCTAGGTCACTTCACGTGACCAGGAGCGGAGCAATCGAATGCCCACCGATGTCGGGTGCTTCAGGTGCGAAGAGGTGAAGCTTGACTCTGCAGCCCCGGGGACCAGGAGACGTCGACGATCGACCAGATTCCGCAGGCGAGCTGTCCCACAAAGGATGTCGAGTGCTGGGGGGGTCAGTTTCTGGATTGGAGACCAACAAGTCTTGGCAACTGCAACCCACGCGGTCAGAGAAAAGATGCTTCTGTGAGGACCAGCAAGGTCCTGGGGACTCCCCAAGCGATGGAGAGTCAGGGCGCATCTGGAGCAACTAGGGAAGCCCACTGAAAGTTAAAGTTGCCTTCTCAGGGACCCACAGGTCAACGGACCAGGGATCGCGAAGGGACCTCGAGAGGAATCACACAATAGCAGCCCACGGAACACTCGTGGAGTGTAGGCCAGTAATCTTCAGTGGAAACACTGCTCGGGGCTTGGACTATAAGTAGCCCAAAGTACAGCCTCAGGGATTGCCTAAAAGCATATGCTGCTGCAAATGTGCACGGTGTCCAGGGGTTTGGGTTGCACGGTCCCCACGAGGGCGGCGGGTCTCAGGTTTGCTGAGAGCACTAGTCGGCCTCGGGAAGCTTAGGGCACCCACCTCCTGTGTTGCAAAATCTTCGGAGTCCATCGGGAGCTGCGTAGATGCAAACCGGTCAGATGCGTTGAGGTGCCTGCGTTGCAGGGGAGTAACTCCTTTACTCCAAGGGAGATTCTTCAGTCGTCCAGCAAAGCGTAGATCGTCGAAGGTTACTTGGTTTCTGTAGCAGAGTTTAGTCCAGGTAATATCTAAAGTCCTGTAGTCAGGGTTCCTACTTTATACCCAAGGAAGGGGTGGGACAAACTCTGGGGACCCACCTATGGGAGGGTCAGGACAGAGGGTGGCTACAAACATGTCCTTTGTCAGTTCGCCAGAGCAGGGGCTGGTAGCCCCTGCAACCGGTTTGTGCTGGACTATGCACAGGGACACCAAATGTGCCCCCAGTGCAGACATCAAAGCACTCTGAGAGTGCACCCACCCAGCCCCAATACACTAAAGCCTGTCTGGGAGGTGGTCACACCTCCCTGTGACAGGAAACCTATTGGTCAGGCCTTCCCCTGCCGGAGTTTCATCCAGCAGCAGGAGGGCAGACTCGTGTCTGTGGCTGGCAGCATCCATTTTGTGATGCCAGGGCTCTGTGAAGCTGGTACCGGGTGTACCGGTGCTGTCATATTTCTCCCTCTAGGAGGGAGGAATCATACCTCCACACCAGTTACTGGTGTGGAGGTATGATTCCAAGGTGTTTGACACCAAACCCGACATAATTCCTTGCAGCCATTTTAAAGTTAGCATTTACCGCGAGGTTATAAGGCACTTAAGAGTATATGGTTGGCTGCATCACAGACAACCCCGGAATAGTGGTTCCGAAGGCTGCAGAGGGGCTCTGCTCATGCATGGGCACCCTCTCACATAAAACCCAGCATCCTGCCTTCAGGATTGATAAGGCCTGCCATAGGGGTGACTGATAGGCTTATATGTGCAGTGATTAGGATAGATATAGTGAACCTATATCTAAGGAAGGGGGTGCCTGCACCACCTTACACAGGCTGCAGTAGCAGACCTGTTGTGTCATTTTGAATGGCCTCTCAGGGGTGGCATAATACATGCTGCAGCCCCTGGGAGGCCTCTGGGGTACCTATGCCCTGGGTACATAGTATACCATATACTAGGGACTTATAAGGGTACCCCAGAATCCAATCTGGAGTGTACCTAAAGTACATGAACAACCAATTTAGGGAGTAAGCAGATAGGCTGGGGTCCTGAATAGCAGGATCCCAGCCAAACTAAGTCGAAAACCAGCAAAAGACCAGGAAAAAAGTGGGGGCAACCATGCAGTCAGATTCCACCTTCCTACATAACCCCCCCCCCAAACAAGAAAGGAGATGAGGCTAACCTTGCCCAGTTGAGCCTTTATTGACTAAGTGGCCATATAAGGGAGAACCTGCACTAGCATGGTTACCCCCTGTCTTATGGTCCACTAAGCAATCCCTAACCCCAAGGGTATTGGATGATCTCCACCATTTGGAATTACTACCTGTAGTGTGTTTTGGCAAAGTAAAAGGCTGGTGGGGTGTCTGAGTAGAGAAGTGAGGCCCTAATAAAGTTGGTCTCAGCTTCCTCAGATCACTGGTCACCATGGAGGCCTTTCTTTCCATGACTGAGTTGTATCTGGCCCTAAGGGTCAACCTCTGGCTGCCTACAGCTCAGGGTTGGGTCCCTTTGGTTGGAACACTGGGGGGCATGGTAGGTTTGGAACCACTTGGTCCCAGGTTTGCCTTTGCCCAACAGAGTCCATCTAGGGGTGGTCCCTATTCAATGGTAAGAGGGATCCCTCAGTGGGTTGAGGAATTTTCACCTGGCTAGGGCTACTAGACTGGGTGCCCCTAATCTGTTGATGAGGGTGTTCCTCTGGACAGTGGGCCCTTAGGGGTCCACTGACCTCCCTGACCTCTGCAGCCCTAGGCTGATTGAGGTAGGGTAGAGAGGGGCAGGATACCTGCTCCAGACTGGGTACCACATTGGAAGGGTCCCCTGCCATCAGGGGTGTTGCCAGGCCAGGCCTGACCACCTCTGGGGCAGTTCCTTCACTAGGGGTAGGATCAGTTCCCTGAGGAAGCTGACCCTTACCTATAGTCTGGGGGAAGAAGACTTTTCTTCAACCCTTCTGCTCTCTTGTGGAGTAGAGTGGGCCATTCTTTCAGGCTCCACTTCTCCAAAATTTCCCTGGGATGGGGCTGAGGCCCTAACAGCCCCACCAACTTTCTCAGAGAGGCCTAACATTTTTAAATGGGCCTGGTATTCAACTTCAGCCCAGGCTGAAACCTCCAGATCATTGCCCAACAGGCAATCTACAGGCAAGTTTGGGGACACTGCCACTCTCTTTGGGCCAGTGACCCCTCCCCAGCTGAGATTGACTATGGCCATGGGATGATCTGTTCTGATACCATCAATGTTGGTCACCTGGTACTTGAACTCAGGTAAAAGCTGTTGAGGGGGACTAGTTTCCCTGTCACCATGGTGACACTAGCCCCTGTGTCCCTGAGTGCCACAGCTTTCTGACCATTTATTAAGGGCTCCTGTCTGTACTTGCCCAAAGTATTGGGACTCATAGTAAAAGTGGCAAATCCCATGCCACCATCACAGACTAAGGAGGCCTGTGAGGAGGACCTTGATAAGCTGGGGTCCACCTCAGTTCCCCATGAGAATGCACCTACCTTTTTGGGTGCATTACTACCACCTGGGGGATTACTACTTGTAGTACCAGGAGGAGTGGTAGTATTACTTGGAGGAACATTTTCTTTATTGCTGACCTTAGGGCAAATGGGGTCATTTTTCCAGTGGCCAGGCTTCTTGCAGACATGGCAATAGGGTTTCTTTTCAGGGGAGGAAGGAGTTTGGGACCCACCCCCAGAAGAGGACTTTTGGGGCCCTGTAGGGGACTTGTCTTTTGATTTATCCCCACCTTTCTCTTGGGTCTTGGAAGAATCTTTCTTCTGGTCACCACCCTGATTCTTTGGCTTTACCCTGGTTCTGACCCATTTGTCTGCCTTCTTTCCCAATTCTTGGGGAGAGGTCAGATCAGAGTCCACCAGGTACTGGTGTAAAAGTTGGTTTTGACAATTATTAAGGATCTGCTCCCTTATAATCAAATTGTACAATCCTAACAAGTCATGCACCTTGCTGCCATGTAACCAGCCTTCCAGAGCCTTAGTAGCACAATCTACAAAGTCAACCCAGTCTTGAGTCTGTGCCTTTTGGGTATCTCTGAACTTTAACCTGTATTGCTCAGTGGTTAAGCCAAACCCATAAATCAGAGCACTCTTCAAGACTTTATAATTATCTGCATCCTCCTCTCTAACAGTGAGGAGCTTGTCTCTACCTTTGTCTGCAAAGGAGAGCCACAAGATTGTTGCCCACTGCTCCTGAGGGACCCTCTGTACCTTACAGGCCCTCTCAAGTGCAGTTATCCATTTGTGGATGTCATCCCCACTCTGATAGGGAGGAACAATCTTGCTCAGGTTCCTATGGTCATGAGTCTTTTCTCTACCACTAGGGATATTGTTGCTGCCACCATGGGACTCTAGTCCCAACTTCTGAGAAGCTCTCTGAAGCTCCAGGGATTCCCTATCTAAGGCGAATTGCTCTCTCTTGATTCTGAGCTTAGCTCTCTCAAACTCAGGCAGTTGGCATTTCTTCTCATAAGAGGATTCCCTTTTATGAGAAGCAGAGGTCCCTACAGAAGTACCAGAATGATAAGATTCCTGAGAAGGAGATCTTGATCTTCTTGGTAGACTGTTAACCCTTCCTGGGGGAGTGAAGAGAGGGCCACTGAGGCCTTCCTCACCTGAAGGAAGAATTGGATTGTCCAGGTTAGGGTCATCTTGATCCCCCTGGTCAGCATTGGAGTCCAGGTCATAGAAGTTTTCACTTCCTGGCCTTTCTTCCTCTGCTGCCCCACCCAACTTGCCTGCCTCATCAGACCCTGGGGTCTTTCTGAGGTCATCTAACAGCAAAGCCTCTATGAGGCGTTGAGTGCTTGCATGTCTCCCTGTCTTCAGTTTCCTAGATGTACACATATTTCTCAATTCTTGGAATGTGAGATTGTCATACCTAGTTGGCAAGGAGTCACTGACTTCAGGCCTTGAAGACATTCTAGTGTGGTGTGGTGTATGCACCTACCTACTCTAGTGGGAACTGAGACTCTCTTGAGTTGGAGAAAGGGTGTGCTAGACCCTTGGCTACCCAACTCCAAGTTCAGTAGAACTTACTTTATTCTAGACTTGATTTATATGTACCTAAGTACCTTTAGTGGTTTTCAGTTAGTCACTCACTGAGATTATCTGGTAAAACAATAGCAAGCTTGAATCCCAACCGCTGCACACCAATGTGAGAAGTTGGCCTGGTATATGCTGTCCACTAATTAAAGTGGGCACCTTGCACCAGTCCAAACAACCCTTATTGATGATTAGGTTAAAGACAACCTTTATAGAAAGCTATCCTACTGGTAGCTGTGGAGAGCAGCCTTCAGGCTAAGTCTTGAAGGAATGTAAAGCAGCTTGTTTTACCAGTATATAACCTCTTGAATGACCAAATGAAAGGAGAACCACACCAGGTATATATAAAATATGTATTTATTACTAAACACTCTCTACTAACCTCTTTATGAGATTAGAGAACAAGGCACACAATAATACAGTACTAGAACGACAGTAAATAGCACAATACACAGTGGGATCCAGGGGGAGACCAAACCATATATTAAGAAAGTGGTATAACAACCACGGCTTGACTAGACACAGTGCCTAGAGCATGTAGAATCGCTGGGACCCCAAGGAACCACCCAAGGTAGTGACACAGGGGACCCACGGAGGACGGGTGCAGTGTGGGAACACAGACGCGAGCTCCGTACAACTCTATGGGAAAGTCACAGTTGGAATTTTAAAGTTTAAGGACACTTAGGAGAGGACTTCAAGCAAACCCAGCTAAACATAGAAGGTTCTATGGCCAGCACCCTTGAGAGTACCGAGGTACCCGTGTTACCTATCCCAGAGGAGCCGGGTGCATAGGGGTCAAGTGGTGTCGAAAACCCTTGTCGTTTTCAATGGCATGATGCGAGAAAGTACTGCTGCCGTGGAGAGGAAAAGTGTCCGGTGTGATTCAAGCCTGGATCAGAGATGTGAAGAACCTGAAAGCAGAGGGGACAAAGTCTGGGTCACTTCACGTGACCAGGAGCGGAGCAATCGAATGCCCACCGATGTCGGGTGCTTCAGGTGCGAAGAGGTGAAGCTTGACTCTGCAGCCCCAGGGACCAGGAGACGTCGATGACAACCAGATTCCGCAGGCGAGCTGTGCCACAAAGGATGTCGAGTGCTGGGGGGTCAGTTTCCGGATTGGAGACCAACAAGCCTTGGCAACTGCAACCCATGTGGTCAGAGAAAAGATGCTTCTGTGAGGACCAGCAAGGTCCTGGGGACTTCCCAAGTGATGGAGAGTCAGGGCACGTCTGGAGCAACCAGGGAAGCCCACTGAAAGTTAAAGTTGCCTTCTCAGGGACCCACAGGTCAATGGACCAGGGATCGCGAAGGGACCTCGAGAGGAATCACACAATACCAGCCCACGGAACACTCGTGGAGTGTAGGCCAGTAATCTTCAGTGGAAACACTGCTCGGGGCTTGGACTACAAGTAGCCCAAAGCACAGCCTCAGGGACTGCCTAAAAGCATATGCTGCTGCAAATGTGCACGGTGTCCAGGGGTTCGGGTTGCACGGTCCCCACGAGGGCTGTGAGTCTCAAGTTTGCTGAGAGCACTAGTCGGCCTCGGGGAAGCTTGGGCACCCACCTCCTGTGTTGCAAAATCTTCGGAGTCCGTCGGGAGCTGCGTAGATGGAAACTGGTCAGATGCGTTGAGGTGCCTGCGTTGCAGGGGAGTAACTCCTTTACTCCAAGGGAGATTCTTCAGTCGTCCAGAAAAGCGTAGATCATCGAAGGTCACTTGGTTCATGTAGCAGAGTTTAGTCCAGGTAATATCTAAAGTCCTGTAGTCAGGGTTCCTACTTTATACCCAAGGAAGGAGTGGGACAAACTCTGGGGACCCACCTATGGGAGGGTCAGGACAGAGGGGTGGCTACACCCATGTCCTTTGTCCAGTTTCGCGCCAGAGGAGGGGCTGGTAGCCCCTGCAACCGGTTTGAGCTGGACTATGCACAGGGACACCAAATGTGCCCCCAGTGCAGACATCAAAGCACTCTGAGAGTGCACCCACCCAGCCCCAATACACTAAAGCCTGTCTGGGAGGTGGTCACACCTCCCTGTGACAGGAAACCTATTGTCAAGCCTTCCCCTGCCGGAGTTTCGTCCAGCAGCAGGAGGGCAGACTCGTGTCTGTGGCTGGCAGCATCCATTTTGTGATGCCAGGGCTCTGTGAAGCTGGTACCGGGTGTACCGGTGCCCCATAGTAGTGGTACTACAAGGAGGAATCATACGTCCCACACCAGTTACTGGTGTGGAGGTATGATTCCAAGGTGTTTGACACAAAACACGACATAATTCCTTGCAGCCATTTTAAAGTTAGCATTTACCACGAGGTTATAATGCACTTAAGAGTATATGGTTGGCTGCATCACAGACAACCCCGGAATAGTGGTTCCGAAGGCTGCAGAGGGGCTCTGCTCATGCATGGGCATCCTTTCACATAAAACCCAGCACCCTGCCTTCAGGATTGATAAGGCCTGGCATAGGGGTGACTGATAGGCTTATATGTGCAGTGATTAGGATAGATATAGTGAACCTATATCTAAGTAAGGGGTGCATGCACCACCTTACACAGGCTGCAGTAGCAGACCTGTTGTGTCATTTTTAATTGCCTCTCAGGGGTGGCATAATACATGCTGCAGCCCCTGGGAGGCCTCTGGGGTACCTATGCCCTGGGTACATAGTATACCATATACTAGGGACTTATAAGGATACCCCAGAATCCAATATGGAGTGTACCTAAAGTACATGAACAACCAATTTAGGGAGTAAGCAGATAGGCTGGGGTCCTGAATAGCAGGATCCCCGCCAAACTAAGTCGAAAACCAGCAAAACACCAGGAAAAAAGTGGGGGCAACCATACAGTCAGATTCCACCTTCCTACAACCATTTCCCAAAGTTTTTACCTATACTGCAAACTTTGTGTTTCTGCCATAGAAAACACGAAAATCACTTTGAACATGCCCAAAAGTGATCGCCCACATCCTAAAGTGAGAAATAGCTGAAAGGTAGGCAATTGTGGACCTTTGAAAGTATTGTGTTGTTTGTATGACTCCCTGAAGTGAATACACTCTTTTCAAGGCTTCAGATTGATTAAATTGATCATTTCCAAACAGGTTGACATTTGACCTCTGAAAGCATTATTTGACTCTTGACCTTTGGAAGTGTTGTTGTTTTTATGACTTTCTGGAGTGAAGAAACACTTTTTATAGCTTCAGATCGAGTAAATTGATCATTTCCAAACATGTTGACCATTGACCTTTGTAAGCATTATGTGACCTATGAAAGTATTATGTTGTTTTTATGACTTCCTGAAGTCAATAAACGCTTTTTAGGGCTTCAGAGCCGCCAAATTGACCAATTCCCAAAGTTTTACCATACTGCAAATTTTGTGTTTCAGCCCCAAAAATACGAAAATCACTTTGAATATGCCCAATAGTGTACACTTTTTAAGGCTTCAGATCGAGTAAATACACCATTTCCAAACAGGCTGACCTTTAGAAGCATTATTTGACCCCTGACCTTTGGAAGTATTGTGTTGTTTTTATGTCTTCCTGGAGTGAATAAACTCTTTTATGGCTTCAGATCAAGTAAATTGTTCATTTTCAAACATGTTGACCTTTGACCTTCAGAAGCCTTATGTGACCTTTGACCTTTGGAAGTATTATGTTGTTTTTATGACTTCCTGAAGTCAATATACACTTTTTGGGGATTCATAGCAGCCAAATTGACCATTTCCCAAAGTTTTTACCCATACTGCTAACTTTGTGTTTCTGCCCCAGAAAACATGAAAATCACTTTCAACAAGCCCAATAGTGAACACTTTTTAAGGCTTCAGATCGAGTAAATTGACCTTTTCCAAACAGGTTGAACTTTGACCTTTGGAAGCATTGTTTGATCCTTGAGCTGTGAAAGTATTGTGTTGTTTTTATGATGTCCTGGAGTGAATAAACACTTTTTAAGGCTTCAGATCGAATTAATTGATCATTTACAAATATGTTGACCTTTGGAAGTATTATATTGTTTTTATGACTTCCTGAAGTCAACAAACACTTTTTAGGGCCTCAGAGCCACCAAAGTGACCATTTCCCAAAGTTTTTACCCATACGGCAAACTTTGTGTTTCCGCCCCAGAAAACACAAAAATCACTTTGAACATGCCCAAAAGTGAACACTTTTAGGGCTTCAGATCAAGTAAATTTACCATTTCCAAACAGGTTGACCTTTTACCTTTGGCTTTCGAAGCATTATTTGACCCTTGACCTTCGGAGGTCTTCTATTGTTTTTATGACTTCCTGGAGTAAATAAACACTTTTTATGGCTTCAGATTGAGTAAATTGATCATTTCCAAACATGTTGACCTTTTGAAGCATTATGTGACCTTTGACCTTTAGAAGTGTTATGTTGTTTTTATGACTTCCTGAAGTCGATAAACACCTTTAAGGGCTTCGGAGCTGCCAAATTGGCAATTCTCAAAGTTTTGACCCGTACTCTAAACTTTCTGTTTCCGCCCAAGAAAACACGAAAATCACTTTGAACATGCCCAAAAGTGAACACTTTTTAAGGCTTCAGATCGAGTAAATTGACCATATCCAAACAGGCTGACCTTTGCAAGCATTATGTGACCCTTCCCCTTTGGAAGAATTAAGTTGTTTTTATGACTTCCTGAAGTCAATAAACACTTTTTAGTGCTACAGAGCCGGCAAATTGACCATTTCCCATAGTTTTTACCCATACTGCAAACTTTGTGTTTCTGCCATAGAAAACACGAAAATCACTTTGAACATACCCAAAAGTGACCGCCCACATCCTAAAGTGAGAAATAGCTGAAAGATAGGCAATTGTGGACCTTTGGAAGTATTGTGTTGTTTTTATGACTCCCTGGAGTGAATAAACACTTTTCAAGGCTTCAGATTGATTACATTGATCATTTACAAACAGGTTGACATTTGACCTTTGAAAGCATTATATGACTCTTGACCTTTGGAAGTATTGTGTTATTTTTATGACTTCCTGGAGTGAATACACACTTTTTATAGCTTCAGATCAAATGAGTTGATAATTTCCAAACATGTTGACCATTGACCTTTGGAAGCATTATACCTTTGAAAGTATTATGTTGTTTTTATGACTTCTGAAGTCAATAAACACTTTTAGGGCTTCAGAGCCGTCAAATTGACCATTTTCCAAAGTTTTAACCATACTTTAAACTTTGTGTTTCAGCCCCAGAAAACACGAAAATCACTTTGAACATGCCCAATAGTGAACACTTTTTAAGGCCTCAGATCGAGTAAATTGACCATATCCAAGTAGGCTGACCTTTGACCTGACCTTTAGAAGCATTATTTGACTCCTGTCCTTTGGAAGTATTGTATTTGTTTTTATGTCTTCCTGGGGTGAATAAACTCTTTTTATGGCTTCAGATCAAGTAAATTGATCATTTTCAAACATTTTGACCTTTGACCTTTAGAAGCCTTATGTGACCTTTGACCTTTGGGAGTATTATGTTGTTTTTATTACTTCCTGAAGTCAATATACACTTTTTGGGGCTTCAGAGCAGCCAAATTGACCATTTTCCAAAGTTTTAACCATACTTCAAACTTTGTGTTTCAGCCCCAGAAAACATGAAAATCACTTTGAACATGCCCAATAGTGAACACTTTTTAAGGCTTCAGATCGAGTAAATTGATCATTTTCAAACATTTTGACCTTTGGACGCAATATTTGATCCTTGACCTGTGGAAGTATTGTGTTGTTTTTATGACTTCCTGGAGTGAATAAACAATTTTTAAGGCTTCAGATCGAATTAATTGATCATTTACAAACATGTTGACCTTGGGAAGAATTATTTGACCCTTGACCTTTGGAAGTATTGAGTTTTTTTTATGACTTCCTGGAGTGGATAAACACTTTTATGGCTTCAGATCGAATAAATTGATCATTTTCAAACATTTTGACCTTTGACCTTTGGACGCTTTATTTGATCCTTGACCTGTGGAAGTATTATGTTGTTTTTATGACTTCCTGAAGTCAAAAACACTTTTTAGGGCCTAAGAGCCACCAAAGTGTACATTTCCTAAAGTTTTTACCCATTCTGCAAACTTTGTGTTTCCGCCCCAGAAAACACGAAAATCACTTTGAACATGCCCAAAAGTAACCACTTTTTAAAGCTTCAGGTCAATTAAATTGATCACTTCCAAACAGGTTGACCTTTGACCTTAGGAAGCATTATTTGACCTTTGGAAAATTTGTGATAGAGTACATTTATTATTTCCGAACATGTTGACCTTTGGAAGCATGATGTGACCCTTGCCCTTTGGAACTATATTGTGTTGCTCTTATGACTTCCTGGAGTGAATAAACGCTTCTTATGGCTTCAGATTGAGTAAATTGATCATTTCCAAACATGTTGACTTTTGACCGTTGGAAGAATTATGTGACCCTTGACCTTTGGAACTATTATGTTGTTTTTATGAGTTCCTGAAGTCAAACACTTTTTAGGGCTTCAGAGCAGCCAAATTGACCAATTTCCGAAGTTTTTACCCATACTGCAAACTTTGTGTTTTGGCCCCAAAAACACCAAAATCACTTTGAACATGCCCAAAAGTGGTTGTCCACATCGTAAAGCAAGAAATAGCTGGACGATTGGCAATTTTGGACCTTTGGAAGTATTGTGTTGTTTTAATGACTCCCTGAAGTGAATAAACACTTTTCAAGGCTTCAGATTGATTAAATTAATCATTTCCAAACAGGTTGACATTTGACCTTTGAAAGCATTATTTGACTCTTGACCTTTGGAAGTATTGTTGTTTTTATGACTTTCTGAAAAGAATAAACACTTTTTATAGCTTCAGATCGAGTAAATTGATCATTTCCAAACATGTTGACCATTGACCTTTGCAAGCATTATGTGACCTTTGAAAGTACTATGTTTTTTTTATGACTTTCTGAAGTCAATAAACACTTTTTAGGGCTTCAGAGCCGCCAAATTGACCATTTCCCAAAGTTTTACCATACTGCAAATTTTGTGTTTCAGCCCCAAAAAACACAAAAGTCACTTTGTACATGCCCAATAGTGAACACTTTTTAAGGCTTCAGATCGAGTAAAAAGACCATTGCCAAACAGGCTGACCTTTGACCTGACCTTTAGAAGCATTATTTGACCCCTGTCCTTTGGAAGTATTATTTTGTTTTTACGTCTTCCTGGAGTGAATAAACTCTTTTTATGGATTCAGATCAAGTAAATTGATCATTTTCAAACATTTTGACATTTGACCTTTAGAAGCCTTATGTGACCTTTGACCTTTGGAAGTATTTTGTTGTTTTTATGACTTCCTGAAGTCAATATACATTTTTTGGGGCTTCAGAGCAGCCAAATTGACCATTTCCCAAAGTTTATACCCATACTGCAAACTTTGAGTTTCTGCCCCAGAAAACATGAAAATCACTTTGAACATGCCCAGAAGTGGTTGTCCACATCGTAAAGCAAGAAATAGCTGGACGATAGGCAATTTTGGACCTTTGGAAGTATTGTGTTGTTTTTATGACTTCCTGGAGTGAATAAACACTTTTTAAGGCTTCAGTTCGAGTAAATTGATCATTTCCAAACAAGTTGGCCTTTGACCTTTGGAAGCATTATGTGACCTTTGTAAGTCAGTGTTGTTTTTATGACTTCCTGAAGTCAATAAACAATTTTTAGGGCTTCAGAGCCGCCGAATTAACCATTTCTCAAAGTTTTTACCCATTCTGCAAACTTTGTATTTCCGCCCCAGAAAACACGAAAATCACTTTGAACATGCCCAAAAGTGAACACTTTTAGGGCTTCGGATCGAGTAAATTGACCATTTCCAAACAGGTTGACCTTTTACCTTTGGCCTTTGGAAGCATTATTTGACCCTTGACCTTTGGATGTGTTGTATTGTTTTTATGACTTCCTGGAGTGAATAAACACTTATTATGGCTTCAGATCGAGTAAATTGATCATTTCCAAACATCTTGACCTTTGAAGCATTAAGTGACCGTTGACCTTTAGATGTATTATGTTGTTTTTATGACTTCCTGAAGTCAATAAACACTTTTTAGGGCTTCAGAGCTGCCAAACTGGCAATTCCCAAAGTTTTGACACATACTGTAAACTTTCTGTTTCTGCCCAAGAAAACACGAAAATCACTTTGAACATGCCCAAAAGTGAACACTTTTTAAAGCTTCAGATCGAGTAAATTGACCCTATCCAAACAGGCTGACCTTTGCAAGCATTATGTGACGCTTCCCCTTTGGAAGTATTATGTTGTTTTTATGACTTCCTGAAGTCAAACACTTTTTAGGGCTTCAGAGCAGCCAAATTGACCATATCCCGAAGTTTTTACCCATACTGCAAACTTTCTGTTTCCGCCCCAGAAAACACCAAAATCACTTTGAACATGCCCAAAAGTGATCTCCCATATCCTAAAGTGAGAAATAGCCGAAAGATAGGCAATTGTAGACCTTTGGAAGTATTGTGTTGTTTTTATGACTCCCTGAAGTGAATAAACACTTTTCAAGGCTTCAGATTGATTAAATTAATCATTTCCAAACAGGTTGACATTTGACCTTTGAAAGCATTATTTGACTCTTGACCTTTGGAAGTATTGTTGTTTTTATGACTTTCTGAAAAGAATAAACACTTTTTATAGCTTCAGATCGAGTAAATTGATCATTTCCAAACATGTTGACCATTGACCTTTGCAAGCATTATGTGACCTTTGAAAGTACTATGTTTTTTTATGACTTTCTGAAGTCAATAAACACTTTTAGGGCTTCAGAGCCGCCAAATTGACCATTTCCCAAAGTTTTACCATACTGCAAATTTTGTGTTTCAGCCCCAAAAACACAAAAGTCACTTTGTACATGCCCAATAGTGAACACTTTTTAAGGCTTCAGATCGAGTAAAAGACCATTGCCAAACAGGCTGACCTTTGACCTGACCTTTAGAAGCATTATTTGACCCTGTCCTTTGGAAGTATTATTTTGTTTTTATGTCTTCCTGGAGTGAATAAACTCTTTTTATGGATTCAGATCAAGTAAATTGATCATTTTCAAACATTTTGACATTTGACCTTTAGAAGCCTTATGTGACCTTTGACCTTTGGAAGTATTTTGTTGTTTTTATGACTTCCTGAAGTCAATATACACTTTTGGGGCTTCAGAGCAGCCAAATTGACCATTTCCCAAAGTTTATACCCATACTGCATGCAAACTTTGAGTTTCTGCCCCAGAAAACATGAAAATCACTTTGAACATGCCCAAAGTGAACACTTTTTAAGGCTTCAGATCGAGTAAATTGACCTTTTCCAAACAGGTTGAACTTTGACCTTTGGACGCATTATTTGATCCTTGACCTGTGGAAGTATTGTGTTGTTTTTATGACGTCCTGGATTGAATAAACACTTTTTTTGGCTTCAGATCGAGTAAATTGATAATTTTCAAACATTTTGACATTTGACCTTTAGAAGCCTTATGTGACCTTTGACCTTTGGAAGTATTTTGTTGTTTTTATGACTTCCTGAAGTCAATATACACTTTTTGGGGCTTCAGAGCAGCCAAATTGACCATTTCCCAAAGTTTATACCCATACCGCATGCAAACTTTGAGTTTCTGCCCCAGAAAACATGAAAATCACTTTGAACATGCCCAATAGTGAACACTTTTTAAGGCTTCAGATCGAGTAAATTGACCTTTTCCAAACAGGTTGAACTTTGACCTTTGGACGCATTATTTGATCCTTGACCTGTGGAAGTATTGTGTTGTTTTTATGACGTCCTGGATTGAATAAACACTTTTTTGGCTTCAGATCGAGTAAATTGATAATTTCGAAACATGTTGACTTTTTGAAGCATTATGTGACCTTTGATCTTTAGAAGTATGTTGTTTTTATGACTTCCTGAAGTCAATAAACAGTTTTTAGGGCTTCAGAAACAATAAATTGACAATTTCCCAAAGTTTTAACCATACTGGAAACTTTGTGTTTCTGCCCCAGAAAACACGAAAATCACTTTGAATATGCCCAATAGGGAACACTTTTTAAGGCTTCAGATCGAAAAATTGCCCTTTTCCAAACAGGTTGACCTCTTACCTTTGGAAGCATTATTTGACCCTTGACCTTTGGAGGTATTGTGTTGTTTTTGTGACTTCCTGGATTGAATAAAAACTTTTTATGGCTTCAGATCGAGTAAATTGATCATTTCCAAACATGTTGACCTTTTGAAGCATTATTTGACCTTTGGAAGTATTATGTTGTTTTTATGACTTCCTGAAGTCAATATACACTTTTGGGGCTTCAGAGCAGCCAAATTGACCATTTCCCAAAGTTTATACCCATACTGCAAACTTTGAGTTTCTGCCCCAGAAAACATGAAAATCACTTTGAACATGCCCAATAGTGAACACTTTTAGGGCTTAAGATCGAGTAAATTGACCATTTCCAAACATGTTGACTTTTGACCTTTGGAAGAATTATGTGACCCTTGACCTTTGGAAGTATTATGTTGTTTTTATGACTTCCTGAAGTCAAACACTTTTTAGGGCTTCAGAGCAGCTAAATTGACTATTTCCCGAAGTTCTTACCCATACTGCAAACTTTGTGTTTTGGCCCCAGAAAACACCAAAATCACTTTGAACATGCCCAAAAGTGGTTGTTCACATTGTAAAGCAAGAAATAGCTGGACGATAGGCAATTTTGGACCTTTGGAAGTATTGTGTTGTTTTTATGACTTCCTGGAGTGAATAGACACTTTTTAAGACTTCAGATCGAGTAAATTGATCATTTCCAAACATATTGACCTTTTGAAGCATTATGTGACCGTTGACCTTTAGATGTATTATGTTGTTTTTATGACTTCCTGAAGTCAATAAACACTTTTTAGGGCTTCAGAGCTGCCAAATTGGCAATTCCCAAAGTTTTGACCCATACTGTAAACTTTCTGTTTCCGCCCAAGAAAACACAAAAATCACTTTGAACATGCCCAAAAGTGAACACTTTTTAAAGCTTCAGATTGAGTAAATTGACCATATCCAAACAGGCTGACCTTTGTAAGCATTATGTGACGCTTCCCCTTTGGAAGTATTATGTTGTTTTTATGACTTCCTGAAGTCAAACACTTTTTAGGGCTTCAAAGCATTTCCATTGTGTTTTGGCCCCAGAAAACACCAAAATCACTTTGTACATGCCCAAAAGTGATCTCCCACATCCTAAAGTGAGAAATAGCCGAAAGATAGGCAATTGTAGACCTTTGGAAGTATTGTGTTGTTTTTATGACTCCTGAAGTGAATAAACACTTTTCATGGCTTCAGATTGATTAAATTAATCATTTCCAAACAGGTTGACATTTGACCTTTGAAAGCATTATTTGACTCTTGACCTTTGGAAGTATTGTTGTTTTTATGACTTTCTGAAGTGAATAAACACTTTTTATAGCTTCAGATCGAGTAAATTGATCATTTCCAAACATGTTGACCATTGACCTTTGTAAGCATTATGTGACCTTTGAAAGTATTATGTTGTTTTTATGACTTCCTGAAGTCAATAAGCACTTTTTAGGGCTTCAGAGCCGCCAAATTGACCATTTCCCAAAGTTTTACCATACTGCAAATTTTGTGTTTCAGCCCCAAAAAACACAAATGTCACTTTGTACATGCCCAATAGTGAACACTTTTAAGGCTTCAGATCGAGTAAAAAGACCATTGCCAAACAGGCTGACCTTTGACCTGACCTTTAGAAGCATTATTTGATCCCTGTCCTTTGGAAGTATTGTGTTGTTTTTATGTCTTCGTGGAGTGAATAAACTCTTTTTATGGCTTCAGATCAAGTAAATTGATCATTTTCAAACATTTTGACCTTTGACCTTTGAACGCTTTATTTGATCCTTGACCTGTGGAAGTATTGTGTTGTTTTTATGACGTCCTGGAGTGAATAAACACTTTTTAAGGCTTCAGATCGAATTAATTGATCATTTATAAATATGTTGACCTTTGGAAGAATTATTTGACCCTTGACCTTTGGAAGTATTGAGTTGTTTTATGACTTCCTGGAGTGGATAAACACTTTCTATGGCTTCAGATCGAATTAATTTATCATTTAC
Organism: Calotriton arnoldi; assembly: GCA_963921515.1. Classification (NCBI taxonomy): domain Eukaryota; kingdom Metazoa; phylum Chordata; class Amphibia; order Caudata; family Salamandridae; genus Calotriton; species Calotriton arnoldi. Next base: position 298,875 of record CAWUFW010001517.1, read on the forward strand.
AAACATGTTGACCTTTGAAAGAATAATTTGACCCTTGACCTTTGGAAGTATTGAGTTGTTTTTATGACTTCCTGGAGTGGATAAACACTTTTATGGCTTCAGATCGAATAAATTGATCATTTCCAAACATGTTGACCTTTGGAAGCATTACGTGACCCTTGCCCTTTGGAAGTATTATGTTGTTTTTATGACTTCCTGAAGTCAACAAACACTTTTTAGGGCCTCAGAGCCACCAAAGTGACCATTTCCCAAAGTTTTTACCCATTCTGAAAACTTTGTGTTTCCGCCCCAGAAAACACGAAAATCACTTTGAACATGCCCAAAAGTAACCACTTTTTAAGGCTTCAGGTAAAGTAAATTGACCATTTCCAAACAGGTTGACCTTTGACCTTAGGAAGCATTATTTGACCTTTGGAAATTTTGTGTTGTTTTTATGACTTCCTGGAGTGAATTAACAATGTTATGGCTACAGATAGAGTACATTTATCATTTCCAAACATGTTGACCTTTGGAAGCATTATGTGACCCTTGACCTTTGGAACTAAATTGTGTTGTTCTTATGACTTCCTGGAGTGAATAAACACTTCTTATGGCTTCAGATTGAGTAAATTGATAATTTCCAAACATGTTGACTTTTGACCTTTGGAAGAATTATGTGACCCTTGACCTTTGGAAGTATTATGTTGTTTTTATGACTTCCTGAAGTCAAACACTTTTTAGGGCTTCAGAGCAGCCAAATTGACCATTTCCCGAAGTTTTTATCCATACTGCAAACTTTGTGTTTTGGCCCCAGAAAACACCAAAATCACTTTGAACATGCCCAAAAGTGGTTGTCCACATCGTAAAGCAAGAAATAGCTGGACGATAGGCAATTTTGGACCTTTGGAAGTATTGTGTTGTTTTTATGACTTCCTGGAGTGAATAAACACTTTTTATGGCTTCAGATCGAGTAAATTGATCATTTCCAAACATGTTGACCTTTGGAAGCATTTTGTGACCCTTGCCCTTTGGAAGTATTATGTTGTTTTTCGACTTCCTGAAGTCAACAAACACTTTTTAGGGCCTCAGAGCCACCAAAGTGACCATTTCCCAACATGTTGACCTTTGGAAGCATTTTGTGACCCTTGCCCTTTGGAAGTAATATGTTGTTTTTCGACTTCCTGAAGTCAACAAACACTTTTTAGGGCTTCAGAGCCGCCAAAGTGACCATTTCCCAAAGTTTTTACCCATTCTGCAAACTTTGTGTTTCCGCCCCAGAAAACACGAAAATCACTTTGAACATGCCCAAAAGTGAACCACTTTTAAGGCTTCAGATCGAGTAAATTGACCATTTCCAAACAGGTTGACCTTTGACCTTAGGAAGCATTATTTGACCTTTGGAAATTTTGTGTTGTTTTTATGACTTCCTGGAGTGAATTAACAATGTTATGGCTACAGATAGAGTACATTTATCATTTCCAAACATGTTGACCTTTGGAAGCATTATGTGACCCTTGACCTTTGGAACTAAATTGTGTTGTTCTTATGACTTCCTGGAGTGAATAAACACTTCTTATGGCTTCTAGATTGAGTAAATTGATACATTTCCAAACATGTTGACTTTTGACCTTTGGAAGAATTATGTGACCCTTGACCTTTGGAAGTATTATGTTGTTTTTATGACTTCCTGAAGTCAATAAACACTTTTTAGGGCTTCAGAGCAGCCAAATTGACCATTTCCCGAAGTTTTTACCCATACTGCAAACTTTGTGTTTTGGCCCCAGAAAACACCAAAATCACTTTGTACATGCCCAAAAGTGATCGTCCCACATCCGTAAAGCGAGAAATAGCTGAAAGATAGGCAATTTTGGACCTTTGGAAGTATTGTGTTGTTTTTATGACTTCCTGAAGTGAATAAACACTTTTCAAGGCTTCAGATTGATTAAATTAATCATTTCCAAACAGGTTGACATTTGACCCTTGAAAGCATTATTTGACTCTTGACCTTTGGAAGTATTGTTGTTTTTATGACTTTCTGAAGTGAATAAACACTTTTATAGCTTCAGATCGAGTAAATTGATCATTTCCAAACATGTTGACCATTGACCTTTGCAAGCATTATGTGACCTTTAAAAGTATTATGTTGTTTTTATGACTTCCTGAAGTCAATAAACACTTTTTAGGGCTTCAGAGCCGCCAAATTGACCATTTCCCAAAGTTTTACCCATACTGCAAACTTTGTAGTTTCCGCCTCAGAAAACACGAAAATCACTTTGAACATGCCCAATAGTGAACACTTTTTAAGGCTTCAGATCGAGTAAAAAGACCATTGCCAAACAGGCTGACATTTGACCTGACCTTTAGAAGCATTATTTGACCCCTGTCCTTTGGAAGGATTGTTTTGTTTTTATGACTTCCTGAAGTCAATATACACTTTTGGGGCTTCAGTGCAGCCAAATTGACCATTTTCCAAAGATTATACCCATACTGCAAACTTTGAGTTTCTGCCCCAGAAAACATGAAAATCACTTTGAACATGCCCAATAGTGAACAATTTTTAAGGCTTCAGATCGAGTAAATTGACCTTTTCCAAACAGGTTGAACTTTGACCTTTGGACGCATTATTTGATCCTTGACCTGTGGAAGTATTGTGTTGTTTTTATGACGTCCTGGAGTGAATAAACACTTTTTATGGCTTCAGATCGAATAAATTGATCATTTCCAAACATGTTGACCTTTGGAAGCATTATGTGACCCTTGCCCTTTGGAAGTATTATGTTGTTTTTATGACTTCCTGAAGTCAACAAACACTTTTAGGGCCTCAGAGCCACCAAAGGGAACAATTTCCCAAAGTTTTACCCATTCTGCAAACTTTGTGTTTCCGCCCCAGAAAACACGAAAATCACTTTGAACATGCCCAAAAGTAACCACTTTTTAAGGCTTCAGGTCAAGTAAATTGACCATTTCCAAACAGGTTGACCTTTGGCCTTAGGAAGCATTATTTGACCTTTGGAAAATTTGTGTTGTTTTTATGACTTCCTGGATTGAATATAACACTTTTATGGCTTCAGATAGAGTACATTTATTATTTCCAAACATGTTGACCTTTGGAAGCATTATGTGACCCTTGCCCTTTGGAACTATATTGTGTTGCTCTTATGACTTCCTGGAGTGAATAAACACTTCTTATGGCTTCAGATTGAGTAAATTGATCATTTCCAAACATGTTGACTTTTGACCTTTGGAAGAATTATGTGACCCTTGACCTTTGGAAGTATTATGTTGTTTTTATGACTTCCTGAAGTCAAACACTTTTAGGGCTTCAGAGCAGCCAAATTGACCAATTTCCGAAGTTTTTACCCATACTGCAAACTTTGTGTTTTGGCCCCAGAAAACACCAAAATCACTTTGAACATGCCCAAAAGTGATCTCCCACATCCTAAAGTGAGAAATAGCTGAAAGATAGGCAATTGTAGACCTTTGGAAGTATTGTGTTGTTTTTATGACTCCCTGAAGTGAATAAACACTTTTCAAGGCTTCAGATTGATTAAATTAATCATTTCCAAACAGGTTGACATTTGACCTTTGAAAGCATTATTTGACTCTTGACCTTTGGAAGTATTGTTGTTTTTATGACTTTCTGAAGTGAATAAACACTTTTATAGCTTCAGATCGAGTAAAATGATCATTTCCAAACATGTTGACCATTGACCTTTGTAAGCATTATGTGCCCTTTGAAAGTATTATGTTGTTTTTATGACTTCCTGAAGTCAATAAACACTTTTAGGGCTTCAGAGCCGCCAAATTGACCATTTCCCAAAGTTTTACCATACTGCAAATGTTGTGTTTCAGCCCAAAAAACACAAAAGTCACTTTGTACATGCCCAATAGTGAACACTTTTTAAGGCTTCAGATCGAGTAAAAAGACCATTGCCAAACAGGCTGACCTTTGACCTGACTTTTAGAAGCATTATTTGATCCCTGTCCTTTGGAAGTATTGTGTTGTTTTTATGTCTTCCTGGAGTGAATAAACTCTTTTTATGGCTTCAGATCAAGTAAATTGATCATTTTCAAACATTTTGACCTTTGGACGCTTTATTTGATCCTTGACCTGTGGAAGTATTGTGTTGTTTTTATGACGTCCTGGAGTGAATAAACACTTTTTAAGGCTTCAGTTCGAATTAAGTGATCATTTATAAATATGTTGACCTTTGGAAGAATTATTTGACCCTTGACCTTTGGAAGTATTGAGTTGTTTTTATGACTTCCTGGAGTGGATAAACACTTTGTATGGCTTCAGATCGAATAAATTGATCATTTCCAAACATGTTGACCTTTGACCTTTGGAAGCATTATGTGACCCTTGCCCTTTGGAAGTATTATGTTGTTTTTCGACTTCCTGAAGTCAACAAACACTTTTAGGGCCTCAGAGCCACCAAAGTGACCATTTCCCAAAGTTTTTACCCATTCTGAAAACTTTGTGTTTCCTCCCAGAAAACATGAAAATCACTTTGAACATGCCCAAAAGTAACCACTTTTTAAGGCTTCAGGTAAAGTAAATTGACCATTTCCAAACAGGTTGACCTTAGGAAGCATTATTTGACCTTTGGAAATTTTGTGTTGTTTTTATGACTTCCTGGAGTGAATTAACACTGTTATGGCTACAGATAGAGTACATTTATCATTTCGAAACATGTTGACCTTTGGAAGCATTATGTGACCCTTGCCCTTTGGAACTATATTGTGCTGTTCTTATGACTTCCTGCAGTGAATAAACACTTCTTATGGCTTCAGATTGAGTAAATTAATAATTTCCAAACATGTTGACTTTTGACCTTTGGAAGAATTATGTGACCCTTGACATTTGGAAGTATTATGTTGTTTTTATGACTTCCTGAAGTCAAACACTTTTAGGGCTTCAGAGCAGCCAAATTGACCATTTCCCGAAGTTTTTATCCATACTGCAAACTTTGTGTTTTGGCCCCAGAAAACACCAAAATCACTTTGAACATGCCCAAAAGTGGTTGTCCACATCGTAAAGCAAGAAAGAACTGGACGATAGGCAATTTTGGACCTTTGGAAGTATTGTGTTGTTTTTATGACTTCCTGGAGTGAATAAACACTTTTTAAGGCTTCAGATCGAGTAAATTGATCATTTCCAAACAAGTTGGCCTTTGACCTTTGGAAGCATTATGTGACCTTTGGAAGTTATTGTTGTTTTTATGACTTCCTGAAGTCAATAAACAATGTTTAGGGCTTCAGAGCCGCCGAATTGACCATTTCTCAAAGTTTTTACCCATTCTGCAAACTTTGTATTTCCGCCCAGAAAACACGAAAATCACTTTGAACATGCCCAAAAGTGAACACTTTAAGGGCTTCGGATCGAGTAAATTGACCATTTCCAAACAGGTTGACCTTTTACCTTTGGCCTTTGGAAGCATTATTTGACCCTTGACCTTTGGATGTGTTGTATTGTTTTTATGTCTTCCTGGAGTGAATAAACTCTTTCTATGGCTTCAGATCAAGCAAATTGATCATTTTCAAACATTTTGACATTTGACCTTTAGAAGCCTTATGTGACCTTTGACCTTTGGAAGTATTATGTTGTTTTTATGACTTCCTGAAGTCAATATACACTTTTGGGGCTTCAGAGCAGCCAAATTGACCATTTCCCAAAGTTTATACCCATACTGCAAACTTTGAGTTTCTGCCCCAGAAAACATGAAAATCACTTTGAACATGCCCAACAGTGAACACTTTTTAAGGCTTCAAGTCGAGTAAATTGACCTTTTCCACACAGGTTGAACTTTGACCTTTGGACGCATTATTTGATCCTTGACCTGTGGAAGTATTGTGTTGTTTTTATGACGTCCTGGAGTGAATAAACACTTTTTTTGGCATCAGATCGAGTAAATTGATAATTTCGAAACATGTTGACTTTTTGAAGCATTATGTGACCTTTGATCTTTAGAAGTATGTTGTTTTTATGACTTCCTGAAGTCAATAAACAGTTTTTAGGGCTTCAGAAACAATGAATTGACAATTTCCCAAGTTTTAACCATACTGGAAACTTTGTGATTCTGCCCCAGAAAACACGAAAATCACTTTGAATATGCCCAATAGGGAACACTTTTTAAGGCTTCAGACCGAAAAATTGCCCTTTTCCAAACAGGTTGACCTTTTGAAGCATTATTTGACCTTTGCAAGTATTATGTTGTTTTTATGACTTCCTGAAGTCAATATACACTTTTGGGGCTTCAGAGCAGCCAAATTGACCATTTCCCAAAGTTTTATACCCATACTGCAAACTTTGAGTTTCTGCCCCAGAAAACATGAAAATCACTTTGAACATGCCCAATAGTGAACACTTTTAGGGCTTAAGATCGAGTAAATTGACCATTTCCAAACATGTTGACTTTTGACCTTTGGAAGAATTATGTGACCCTTGACCTTTGGAAGTATTATGTTGTTTTTATGACTTCCTGAAGTCAAACACTTTTTAGGGCTTCAGAGCAGCCAAATTGACTATTTCCCGAAGTTCTTACCCATACTGCTAACTTTGTGTTTAGGCCCCAGAAAACACGAAAATCACTTTGAACATGCCCAAAAGTGATTGTGCACATCGTAAGGCAAGAAGTAGCTGGAAGATAGGCAATTTTGGACCTTTGGAAGTATTGTGTTGTTTTTATGACTTCCTGGAGTGAATAAACACTTTTTAAGGCTTCAGTACGAGTAAATTGATCATTTCCAAACATGTTGGCCTTTGACCTTTGGAAGCATTATGTGACCTTTGCCCTTTGGAAGTATATTGTTGTTTTTATGACTTCCTGAACTGAATAAACAATTTTTAGTACTTCAGAGCCGCCAAATTGACCATTTCTCAAAGTTTTTACCCATTCTGCAAACTTTGTATTTCCGCCCAAGAAAACACGAAAATCACTTTGAACATGCCCAAAAGTGAAGTCTTTTAGGGCTTCAGATCGACTAAATTGACCATTTCCAAACAGGTTGACCTTTTACCTTTGGCCTTTGGAAGCATTATTTGACCCTTGACCTTTGGAGGTATTGTGTTGTTTTTATGACTTCCTGCAGTGAATAAACACTTCTTATGGCTTCAGATTGAGTAAATTAATAATTTCCAAACATGTTGACTTTTGACCTTTGGAAGAATTATGTGACCCTTGACATTTGGAAGTATTATGTTGTTTTTATGACTTCCTGAAGTCAAACACTTTTTAGGGCTTCAGAGCAGCCAAATTGACTATTTCCCGAAGTTTTTATCCATACTGCAAACTTTGTGTTTTGGCCCCAGAAAACACCAAAATCACTTTGAACATGCCCAAAAGTGGTTGTCCACATCGTAAAGCAAGAAAGAACTGGACGATAGGCAATTTTGGACCTTTGGAAGTATTGTGTTGTTTTTATGACTTCCTGGAGTGAATAAACACTTTTTAAGGCTTCAGATCGAGTAAATTGATCATTTCCAAACAAGTTGGCCTTTGACCTTTGGAAGCATTATGTGACCTTTGGAAGTTATTGTTGTTTTTATGACTTCCTGAAGTCAATAAACAATTTTTAGGGCTTCAGAGCCGCCGAATTGACCATTTCTCAAAGTTTTTACCCATTCTGCAAACTTTGTATTTCCGCCCCAGAAAACACGAAAATCACTTTGAACATGCCCAAAAGCGAACACTTTTAGGGCTTCGGATCGAGTAAATTGACCATTTCCAAACAGGTTGACCTTTTACCTTTGGAAGCATTATTTGACCCTTGACCTTTGGATGTGTTGTATTGTTTTTATGACTTCCTGGAGTGAATAAACACTTTTTATGGCTTCAGATCGAGTAAATTGATCATTTCCAAACATCTTGACCTTTTGAAGCATTAAGTGACCGTTGACCTTTAGATGTATTATGTTGTTTTTATGACTTCCTGAAGTCAATAAACACTTTTAGGGCTTCAGAGCTGCCAAATTGGCAATTCCCAAAGTTTTGACACATACTGTAAACTTTCTGTTTCTGCCCAAGAAAACACGAAAATCACTTTGAACATGCCCAAAAGTGAACACTTTTTAAAGCTTCAGATCGAGTAAATTGACCCTATCCAAACAGGCTGACCTTTGCAAGCATTATGTGATGCTTCCCCTTTGGAAGTATTATGTTGTTTTTATGACTGCCTGAAGTCAAACACTTTTTAGGGCTTCAGAGCAGCCAAATTGACCGTATCCCGAAGTTTTTACCCATACTGCAAACTTTTTGTTTCCGCCCCATAAAACACCAAAATCACTTTGAACATGCCCAAAAGTGATCTCCCATATCCTAAAGTGAGAAATAGCCGAAAGATAGGCAATTGTAGACCTTTGGAAGTATTGTGTTGTTTTTATGACTCCCTGAAGTGAATAAACACTTTTCAAGGCTTCAGATTGATTAAATTAATCATTTCCTAACAGGTTGACATTTGACCTTTGAAAGCATTATTTGACTCTTGACCTTTGGAAGTATTGTTGTTTTTATGACTTTCTGAAGTGAATAAACACTTTTTATAGCTTCAGATCGAGTAAATTGATCATTTCCAAACATGTTGACCATTGACCTTTGAAGCATTATGTGACCTTTGAAAGTATTATGTTGTTTTTATGACTTCCTGAAGTCAATAAACACTTTTTAGGGCTTCAGAGCCGCCAAATTGACCATTTCCCAAAGTTTTACCATACTGCAAATTTTGTGTTTCAGCCCCAAAAAACACAAGTCACTTTGTACATGCCCAATAGTGAACACTTTTTAAGGCTTCAGATCGAGTAAAAAGACCATTGCCAAACAGGCTGACCTTTGACCTGACTTTTAGAAGCATTATTTGATCCCTGTCCTTTGGAAGTATTGTGTTGTTTTTATGTCTTCCTGGAGTGAATAAACTCTTTTTATGGCTTCAGATCAAGTAAATTGATCATTTTCAAACATTTTGACCTTTGGACGCTTTATTTGATCCTTGACCTGTGGAAGTATTGTGTTGTTTTTATGACGTCCTGGAGTGAATAAACACTTTTTAAGGCTTCAGTTCGAATTAAGTGATCATTTATAAATATGTTGACCTTTGGAAGAATTATTTGACCCTTGACCTTTGGAAGTATTGAGTTGTTTTTATGACTTCCTGGAGTGGATAAACACTTTGTATGGCTTCAGATCGAATAAATTGATCATTTCCAAACATGTTGACCTTTGACCTTTGGAAGCATTATGTGACCCTTGCCCTTTGGAAGTAGTATGTTGTTTTTCGACTTCCTGAAGTCAACAAACACTTTTAGGGCCTCAGAGCCACCAAAGTGACCATTTCCCAAAGTTTTTACCCATTCTGAAAACTTTGTGTTTCCGCCCAGAAAACATGAAAATCACTTTGAACATGCCCAAAAGTAACCACTTTTTAAGGCTTCAGGTAAAGTAAATTGACCATTTCCAAACAGGTTGACCTTTGACCTTAGGAAGCAATATTTGACCTTTGGAAATTTTGTGTTGTTTTTATGACTTCCTGGAGTGAATTAACACTGTTATGGCTACAGATAGAGTACATTTATCATTTCGAAACATGTTGACCTTTGGAAGCATTATGTGACCTTTGGAAGTTATTGTTGTTTTTATGACTTCCTGAAGTCAATAAACAATGTTTAGGGCTTCAGAGCCGCCGAATTGACCATTTCTCAAAGTTTTTACCCATTCTGCAAACTTTGTATTTCCGCCCCAGAAAACACGAAAATCACTTTGAACATGCCCAAAAGTGAACACTTTAAGGGCTTCGGATCGAGTAAATTGACCATTTCCAAACAGGTTGACCTTTTACCTTTGGCCTTTGGAAGCATTATTTGACCCTTGACCTTTGGATGTGTTGTATTGTTTTTATGACTTCCTGGATTGAATAAACAATTTTTATGGCTTCAGATCGAGTAAATTGATCATTTCCAAACATCTTGACCTTTGAAGCATTAAGTGACCGTTGACCTTTAGATGTATTATGTTGTTTTTATGACTTCCTGAAGTCAAACACTTTTTAGGGCTTCAGAGCTGCCAAACTGGCAATTCCCAAAGTTTTGACACATACTGTAAACTTTCTGTTTCTGCCCAAGAAAACACGAAAATCACTTTGAACATGCCCAAAAGTGAACACTTTTTAAAGCTTCAGATTGAGTAAATTGACCATATCCAAACAGGCTGACCTTTGCAAGCATTATGTGACGCTTCCCCTTTGGAAGTATTATGTTGTTTTTATGACTTCCTGAAGTCAATAAGCACTTTTAGGGCTTCAGAGCCGCCAAATTGACCATTTCCCAAAGTTTTACCATACTGCAAATTTTGTGTTTCAGCCCCAAAAAACACAAATGTCACTTTGTACATGCCCAATAGTGAACACTTTTTAAGGCTTCAGATCGAGTAAAAAGACCATTGCCAAACAGGCTGACCTTTGACCTGACCTTTAGAAGCATTATTTGATCCCTGTCCTTTGGAAGTATTGTGTTGTTTTTATGTCTTCCTGGAGTGAATAAACTCTTTTTATGGCTTCAGATCAAGTAAATTGATCATTTTCAAACATTTTGACCTTTGAACGCTTTATTTGATCCTTGACCTGTGGAAGTATTGTGTTGTTTTTATGACGTCCTGGAGTGAATAAACACTTTTTAAGGCTTCAGATCGAATTAATTGATCATTTATAAATATGTTGACCTTTGGAAGAATTATTTGACCCTTGACCTTTGGAAGTATTGAGTTGTTTTATGACTTCCTGGAGTGGATAAACACTTTCTATGGCTTCAGATCGAATAAATTGATCATTTCCAAACATGTTGACCTTTGGAAGCATTATGTGACCCTTGCCCTTTGGAAGTATTATGTTGTTTTTCGACTTCCTGAGGTCAACAAACACTTTTAGGGCCTCAGAGCCACCAAAGTGACCATTTCCCAACATGTTGACCTTTGGAAGCATTTTGTGACCCTTGCCCTTTGGAAGTATTATGTTGTTTTTCGACTTCCTGAAGTCAACAAACACTTTTTAGGGCCTCAGAGCCACCAAAGTGACCATTTCCCAAAGTTTTTACCCGTTCTGAAAACTTTGTGTTTCCGCTCCAGAAAACACGAAAATCACTTTGAACATGCCCAAAAGTAACCACTTTTTAAGGCTTCAGGTAAAGTAAATTGACCATTTCCAAACAGGTTGACCTTTGACCTTAGGAAGCATTATTTGACCTTTGGAAATTTTGTGTTGTTTTTATGACTTCCTGGAGTGAATTAACAATGTTATGGCTACAGATAGAGTACATTTATCATTTCCAAACATGTTGACCTTTGGAAGCATTATGTGACCCTTGACCTTTGGAACTAAATTGTGTTGTTCTTATGACTTCCTGGAGTGAATAAACACTTCTTATGGCTTCAGATTGAGTAAATTGATAATTTCCAAACATGTTGACTTTTGACCTTTGGAAGAATTATGTGACCCTTGACCTTTGGAAGTATTATGTTGTTTTTATGACTTCCTGAAGTCAAACACTTTTTAGGGCTTCAGAGCAGCCAAATCGACCATTTCCCGAAGTTTTTATCCATACTGCAAACTTTGTGTTTTGGCCCCAGAAAACACCAAAATCACTTTGAACATGCCCAAAAGTGGTTGTCCACATCGTAAAGCAAGAAATAGCTGGACGATAGGCAATTTTGGACCTTTGGAAGTATTGTGTTGTTTTTATGACTTCCTGGAGTGAATAGACACTTTTTAAGGCTTCAGATCGAGTAAATTGATCATTTCCAAACAAGTTGGCCTTTGACTTTTGGAAGCATTATGTGACCTTTGGAAGTATATTGTTGTTTTTATGACTTCCTGAAGTCAATAAACAATTTTTAGGGCTTCAGAGCTGCCAAATTGACCATTTCGCAAAGTTGTTACCCATTCTGCAAACTTTGTATTTCCGCCCCAGAAAACACGAAAATCGCTTTGAACATGCCCAAAAGTGATTGTTCACATCGTAAAGTAAGAAATAGCTGGAAGATAGGCAATTTTGGACCTTTGGAAGTATTGTGTTGTTCTTATGGCTTCCTGGAGTGAATAAGCCTTTTAAAAGGCTTCAGATAGAGTAAATTGATCATTTCCAAACATGTTGCCTTTGACCTTTGGAAGCATTATGTGACCTTTGACCTTTGGAAGTATTATGTTGTTTTTATGACTTCCTGAACTCAATAAACAATTTTTAGGGATTTAGAACCGCCAAATTGACCATTTCTCAAAGTTTTTACCCATTCTGCAAACTTTGTATTTCCGCCCCAGAAAACACGAAAATCACTTTGAACATGCCCAAAAGTGAACACTTTTTAAGGCTTCAGATCAAGTAAAAAGACCATTGCCAAACAGGCTGACATTTGACCTGACCTTTAGAAGCATTATTTGACCCCTGTCCTTTGGAAGGATTGTTTTGTTTTTATGACTTCCTGAAGTCAATATACACTTTTTGGGGCTTCAGTGCAGCCAAATTGACCATTTTCCAAAGACTATACCCATACTGCAAACTTTGAGTTTCTGCCCCAGAAAACATGAAAATCACTTTGAACATGCCCAATAGTGAACAATTTTTAAGGCTTCAGATCGAGTAAATTGACCTTTTCCAAACAGGTTGAACTTTGACCTTTGGACGCATTATTTGATCCTTGACCTGTGGAAGTATTGTGTTGTTTTTATGACGTCCTGGAGTGAATAAACACTTTTTAAGGCTTCAGATCGAATTAATTTATCATTTACAAACATGTTGACCTTTGAAAGAATTATTTGACCCTTGACCTTTGGAAGTATTGAGTTGTTTTTATGACTTCTTGGAGTGGATAAACACTTTTTATGGCCTCAGATCGAATAAATTGATCATTTCCAAACATGTTGACCTTTGGAAGCATTACGTGACCCTTGCCCTTTGGAAGTATTATGTTGTTTTTATGACTTCCTGAAGTCAACAAACACTTTTAGGGCCTCAGAGCCACCAAAGGGAACATTTCCCAAAGTTTTTACCCATTCTGCAAACTTTGTGTTTCCGCTCCAGAAAACACGAAAATCACTTTGAACATGCCCAAAAGTAACCACTTTTTAAGGCTTCAGGTCAAGTAAATTGACCATTTCCAAACAGGTTGACCTTTGACCTTAGGAAGCATTATTTGACCTTTGGAAAATTTGTGTTGTTTTTATGACTTCCTGGATTGAATTAACACGGTTATGGCTTCTGATAGAGTACATTTATTATTTCCAAACATGTTGACCTTTGGAAGCATTATGTGACCCTTGCCCTTTGGAACTATATTGTGTTGCTCTTATGACTTCCTGGAGTGAATAAACACTTCTTATGGCTTCAGATTGAGTAAATTGATCATTTCCAAACATGTTGACTTTTGACCTTTGGAAGAATTATGTGACCCTTGACCTTTGGAAGTATTATGTTGTTTTTATGACTTCCTGAAGTCAAACACTTTTTAGGGCTTCAGAGCAGCTAAATTGACCAATTTCCGAAGTTTTTACCCATACTGCAAACTTTGTGTTTTGGCCCCAGAAAACACCAAAACCACTTTGAACATGCCCAAAAGTGATCTCCCACATCCTAAAGTGAGAAATAGCAGAAAGAAAGGCAATTGTAGACCTATGGAAGTATTGTGTTGTTTTTATGACTCCCTGAAGTGAATAAACACTTTTCAAGGCTTCAGATTGATTAAATTAATCATTTCCAAACAGGTTGACATTTGACCTTTGAAAGCATTATTTGACTCTTGACCTTTGGAAGTATTGTTGTTTTTATGACTTTCTGAAGTGAATAAACACTTTTTATAGTTTCAGATCGAGTAAATTGATCATTTCCAAACATGTTGACCATTGACCTTTGTAAGCATTATGTGACCTTTGAAAGTATTATGTTGTTTTTATGACTTCCTGAAGTCAATAAACACTTTTAGGGCTTCAGAGCCGCCAAATTGACCATTTCCCAAAGTTTTACCATACTGCAAATTTTGTGTTTCAGCCCCAAAAACACAAAAGTCACTTTGTACATGCCCAATAGTGAACACTTTTTAAGGCTTCAGATCGAGTAAAAAGACCATTGCCAAACAGGCTGACCTTTGACCTGACTTTTAGAAGCATTATTTGATCCCTGTCCTTTGGAAGTATTGTGTTGTTTTTATGTCTTCCTGGAGTGAATAAACTCTTTTATGGCTTCAGATCAAGTAAATTGATCATTTTCAAACATTTTGACCTTTGTCCTTTGGACGCTTTATTTGATCCTTGACCTGTGGAAGTATTGTGTTGTTTTTATGACGTCTTGGAGTGAATAAACACTTTTTAAGGCTTCAGTTCGAATTAAGTGATCATTTATAAATATGTTGACCTTTGGAAGAATTATTTGACCCTTGACCTTTGGAAGTATTGAGTTGTTTTTATGACTTCCTGGAGTGGATAAACACTTTGTATGGCTTCAGATCGAATAAATTGATCATTTCCAAACATGTTGACCTTTGACCTTTGGAAGCATTATGTGACCCTTGCCCTTTGGAAGTAGTATGTTGTTTTTCGACTTCCTGAAGTCAACAAACACTTTTAGGGCCTCAGAGCCACCAAAGTGACCATTTCCCAAAGATTTTACCCATTCTGAAAACTTTGTGTTTCCGCCCCAGAAAACATGAAAATCACTTTGAACATGCCCAAAAGTAACCACTTTTTAAGGCTTCAGGTAAAGTAAATTGACCATTTCCAAACAGGTTGACCTTTGACCTTAGGAAGCATTATTTGACCTTTGGAAATTTTGTGTTGTTTTTATGACTTCCTGGAGTGAATTAACACTGTTATGGCTACAGATAGAGTACATTTATCATTTCGAAACATGTTGACCTTTGGAAGCATTATGTGACCCTTGCCCTTTGGAACTATATTGTGCTGTTCTTATGACTTCCTGCAGTGAATAAACACTTCTTATGGCTTCAGATTGAGTAAATTAATAATTTCCAAACATGTTGACTTTTGACCTTTGGAAGAATTATGTGACCCTTGACATTTGGAAGTATTATGTTGTTTTTATGACTTCCTGAAGTCAAACACTTTTAGGGCTTCAGAGCAGCCAAATTGACCATTTCCCGAAGTTTTTATCCATACTGCAAACTTTGTGTTTTGGCCCCAGAAAACACCAAAATCACTTTGAACATGCCCAAAAGTGGTTGTCCACATCGTAAAGCAAGAAAGAACTGGACGATAGGCAATTTTGGACCTTTGGAAGTATTGTGTTGTTTTTATGACTTCCTGGAGTGAATAAACACTTTTAAGGCTTCAGATCGAGTAAATTGATCATTTTCAAACAAGTTGGCCTTTGACCTTTGGAAGCATTATGTGACCTTTGGAAGTTATTGTTGTTTTTATGACTTCCTGAAGTCAATAAACAATGTTTAGGGCTTCAGAGCCGCCGAATTGACCATTTCTCAAAGTTTTTACCCATTCTGCAAACTTTGTATTTCCGCCCCAGAAAACACGAAAATCACTTTGAACATGCCCAAAAGGGAACACTTTAAGGGCTTCGGATCGAGTAAATTGACCATTTCCAAACAGGTTGACCTTTTACCTTTGGCCTTTGGAAGCATTATTTGACCCTTGACCTTTGGATGTGTTGTATTGTTTTTATGACTTCCTGGATTGAATAAACACTTTTTATGGCTTCAGATCGAGTAAATTGATCATTTCCAAACATCTTGACCTTTTGAAGGATTAAGTGACCGTTGACCTTTAGATGTATTATGTTGTTTTTATGACTTCCTGAAGTCAAACACTTTTTAGGGCTTCAGAGCTGCCAAACTGGCAATTCCCAAAGTTTTGACACATACTGTAAACTTTCTGTTTCTGCCCAAGAAAACACGAAAATCACTTTGAACATGCCCAAAAGTGAACACTTTTTAAAGCTTCAGATCGAGTAAATTGACCCTATCCAAACAGGCTGACCTTTGCAAGCATTATGTGACGCTTCCCCTTTGGAAGTATTATGTTGTTTTTATGACTTCCTGAAGTCAAACACTTTTTAGGGCTTCAGAGCAGCCAAATTGACCATATCCCGAAGTTTTTACCCATACTGCAAACTTTCTGTTTCCGCCCCAGAAAACACCAAAATCACTTTGAACATGCCCAAAAGTGATCTCCCATATCCTAAAGTGAGAAATAGCCGAAAGATAGGCAATTGTAGACCTTTGGAAGTATTGTGTTGTTTTTATGACTCCCTGAAGTGAATAAACACTTTTTATAGCTTCAGATCGAGTAAATTGATAATTTCCTAACAGGTTCACATTTGACCATTGAAAGCATTATTTGACTCTTGACCTTTGGAAGTATTGTTGTTTTTATGACTTTCTGAAAAGAATAAACACTTTTTATAGCTTCAGATCGAGTAAATTGATCATTTCCAAACATGTTGACCATTGACCTTTGCAAGCATTATGTGACCTTTGAAAGTACTATGTTTTTTTATGACTTTCTGAAGTCAATAAACACTTTTAGGGCTTCAGAGCCGCCAAATTGACCATTTCCCAAAGTTTTACCATACTGCAAATTTTGTGTTTCAGCCCCAAAAACACAAAAGTCACTTTGTACATGCCCAACAGTGAACACTTTTTAAGGCTTCAGATCGAGTAAAAAGACCATTGCCAAACAGGCTGACCTTTGACCTGACCTTTAGAAGCATTATTTGACCCCTGTCCTTTGGAAGTATTATTTTGTTTTTATGTCTTCCTAGAGTGAATAAACTCTTTTTATGGCTTCAGATCAAGTAAATTGATCATTTTCAAACATTTTGACATTTGACCTTTAGAAGCCTTATGTGACCTTTGACCTTTGGAAGTATTTTGTTGTTTTTATGACTTCCTGAAGTCAATATACACTTTTTGGGGCTTCAGAGCAGCCAAATTGACCATTTCCCAAAGTTTATACCCATACTGCAAACTTTGAGTTTCTGCCCCAGAAAACATGAAAATCACTTTGAACATGCCCAATAGTGAACACTTTTTAAGGCTTCAGATCGAGTAAATTGACCTTTTCCAAACAGGTTGAACTTTGACCTTTGGACGCATTATTTGATCCTTGACCTGTGGAAGTATTGTGTTGTTTTTATGACGTCCTGGAGTGAATAAACACTTTTTTTGGCTTCAGATCGAGTAAATTGATAATTTCGAAACATGTTGACTTTTTGAAGCATTATGTGACCTTTGATCTTTAGAAGTATGTTGTTTTTATGACTTCCTGAAGTCAATAAACAGTTTTTAGGGCTTCAGAAACAATAAATTGACAATTTCCCAAAGTTTTAACCATACTGGAAACTTTGTGTTTCTGCCCCAGAAAACACGAAAATCACTTTGAATATGCCCAATAGGGAACACTTTTTAAGGCTTCAGATCGAAAAAATTGCCCTTTTCCAAACAGGTTGACCTTTTACCTTTGAAAGCATTATTTGACCCTTGACCTTTGGAGGTATTGTGTTGTTTTTGTGACTTCCTGGATTGAATAAAAACTTTTTATGGCTTCAGATCGAGTAAATTGATCATTTCCAAACATGTTGACCTTTTGAAGCATTATTTGACCTTTGCAAGTATTATGTTGTTTTTATGACTTCCTGAAGTCAATATACACTTTTGGGGCTTCAGAGCAGCCAAATTGACCATTTCCCAAAGTTTATACCCATACTACAAACTTTGAGTTTCTGCCCCAGAAAACATGAAAATCACTTTGAACATGCCCAATAGTGAACACTTTTAGGGCTTAAGATCGAGTAAATTGACCATTTCCAAACATGTTGACTTTGACCTTTGGAAGAATTATGTGACCCTTGACCTTTGGAAGTATTATGTTGTTTTTATGACTTCCTGAAGTCAAACACTTTTTAGGGCTTCAGAGCAGCCAAATTGACTATTTCCCGAAGTTCTTACCCATACTGCAAACTTTGTGTTTTGGCCCCAGAAAACACCAAAATCACTTTGAACATGCCCAAAAGTGGTTGTTTCCATTGTAAAGCAAGAAATAGCTGGACGAAAGGCAATTTTGGACCTTTGGAAGTATTGTGTGGTGTTTTTATGACTTCCTGGAGTGAATAGACACTTTTTAAGGCTTCAGATCGAGTAAATTGATCATTTCCAAACAAGTTGGCCTTTTACTTTTGGAAGCATTATGTGACCTTTGGAAGTATATTGTTGTTTTTATGACTTCCTGAAGTCAATAAACAATTTTTAGGGCTTCAGAGCTGCCAAATTGACCATTTCGCAAAGTTGTTACCCATTCTGCAAACTTTGTATTTCCGCCCCAGAAAACACGAAAATCGCTTTGAACATGCCCAAAAGTCATTGTCCACATCGTAAAGTAAGAAATAGCTGGAAGATAGGCAATTTTGGACCTTTGGAAGTATTGTGTTGTTCTTATGGCTTCCTGGAGTGAATAAGCCTTTTATAAGGCTTCAGATAGAGTAAATTGATCATTTTCAAACATGTTGCCTTTGACCTTTGGAAGCATTATGTGACCTTTGACCTTTGGAAGTATTATGTTGTTTTTATGACTTCCTGAACTCAATAAACAATTTTTAGGGCTTTAGAGCCGCCAAATTGACCATTTCTCAAAGTTTTTACCCATTCTGCAAACTTTGTATTTCCACCCCAGAAAACACGAAAATCACTTTGAACATGCCCAAAAGTGAACACTTTTAGGGCTTCGGATCGAGTAAATTGACCATTTCCAAACAGGTTGACCTTTTACCTTTGGAAGCATTATTTGACCCTTGACCTTTGGATGTGTTGTATTGTTTTTATGACTTACTGGAGTGAATAAACACTTTTTATGGCTTCAGATCGAGTAAATTGATCATTTCCAAACATCTTGACCTTTTGAAGCATTATGTGACCGTTGACCTTTAGATGTATTATGTTGTTTTTATGACTTCCTGAAGTCAATAAACACTTTTAGGGCTTCAGAGCTGCCAAATTGGCAATTCCCAAAGTTTTGACCCATACTGTAAACTTTCTGTTTCCGCCCAAGAAAACACAAAAATCACTTTGAACATGCCCAAAAGTGAACACTTTTTAAAGCTTCAGATTGAGTAAATTGACCATATCCAAACAGGCTGACCTATGCAAGCATTATGTGACTCTTCCCCTTTGGAAGTATTATGTTGTTTTTATGACTTCCTGAAGTCAATAAACACTTTTAGGGCTTCAGAGCAGCCAAATTGACCATTTCCCGAAGTTTTTACCCATACTGCAAACTTTGTGTTTTGGCCCCAGAAAACACCAAAATCACTTTGTACATGCCCAAAAGTGATCTCCCACATCCTAAAGTGAGAAATAGCCGAAAGATAGGCAATTGTAGACCTTTGGAAGTATTGTGTTGTTTTTATGACTCCCTGAAGTGAATAAACACTTTTCAAGGCTTCAGATTGATTAAATTAATCATTTCCAAACAGGTTGACATTTGACCCTTGAAAGCATTATTTGACTCTTGACCTTTGGAAGTATTGTTGTTTTTATGACTTTCTGAAGTGAATAAACACTTTTTATAGCTTCAGATCGAGTAAATTGATCATTTCCAAACATGTTGACCATTGACCTTTGCAAGCATTATGTGACCTTTAAAAGTATTATGTTGTTTTTATGACATCCTGAAGTCAATAAACACTTTTAGGGCTTCAGAGCCGCCAAATTGACCATTTCCCAAAGTTTTACCATACTGCAAATTTTGTGTTTCAGCCTCAAAAACACAAAAGTCACTTTGTACATGCCCAATAGTGAACACCTTTTAAGGCTTCAGATCGAGTAAAAAGACCATTGCCAAACAGGCTGACCTTTGACCTGACCTTTAGAAGCATTATTTGACCCCTGTCCTTTGGAAGGATTGTTTTGTTTTTATGTCTTCCTGGAGTGAATAAACTCTTTTTATGGCTTCAGATCAAGTAAATTGATCATTTTCAAACATTTTGACCTTTGACCTTTAGAAGCCTTATGTGACCTTTGACCTTTGGAAGTATTATGTTGTTTTTATGACTTCCTGAAGTCAATATACACTTTTGGGGCTTCAGTGCAGCCAAATTGACCATTTTCCAAAGATTATACCCATACTGCAAACTTTGAGTTTCTGCCCCAGAAAACATGAAAATCACTTTGAACATGCCCAATAGTGAACAATTTTTAAGGCTTCAGATCGAGTAAATTGACCTTTTCCAAACAGGTCTAACTTTGACCTTTGGACGCATTATTTGAGCCTTGACCTGTGGAAGTATTGTGTTGTTTTTATGACGTCCTGGAGTGAATAAACACTTTTTAAGGCTTCAGATCGAATTAATTTATCATTTACAAACATATTGACCTTTGGAAGAATTATTTGACCCTTGACCTTTGGAAGTATTGAGTTATTTTTATGACTTCCTGGAGTGGATAAACACTTTTTATGGCTTCAGATCGAATAAATTGATCATTTCCAAACATGTTGACCTTTGGAAGCATTAGGTGACCCTTGCCCTTTGGAAGTATTATGTTGTTTTTATGACTTCATGAAGTCAACAAACACTTTTAGGGCCTCAGAGCCACCAAAGGGAACATTTCCCAAAGTTTTACCCATTCTGCAAACTTTCTGTTTCCGCCCAAGAAAACACAAAAATCACTTTGAACATGCCCAAAAGTAACCACTTTTTAAGGTTCAGGTCAAGTAAATTGACCATTTCCAAACAGGTTGACCTTTGGCCTTAGGAAGCATTATTTGACCTTTGGAAAATTTGTGTTGTTTTTATGACTTCCTGGATTGAATTAACACTTTTATGGCTTCAGATAGAGTACATTTATTATTTCCAAACATGTTGACCTTTGGAAGCATTATGTGACCCTTGCCCTTTGGAACTATATTGTGTTGCTCTTATGACTTCCTGGAGTGAATAAACACTTCTTATGGCTTCTGATTGAGTAAATTGATCATTTCCAAACATGTTGACTTTTGACCTTTGGAAGAATTATGTGACCCTTGACCTTTGGAAGTATTATGTTGTTTTTATGACTTCCTGAAGTCAAACACTTTTAGGGCTTCAGAGCAGCCAAATTGACCAATTTCCGAAGTTTTTACCCATACTGCAAACTTTGTGTTTTGGCCCCAGAAAACACCAAAATCACTTTGAACATGCCCAAAAGTGATCTCCCACATCCTAAAGTGAGAAATAGCCGAAAGATAGGCAATTGTAGACCTTTGGAAGTATTGTGTTGTTTTTATGACTCCCTGAAGTGAATAAACACTTTTCAAGGCTTCAGATTGATTAAATTAATTATTTCCAAACAGGTTGACATTTG
Organism: Calotriton arnoldi; assembly: GCA_963921515.1. Classification (NCBI taxonomy): domain Eukaryota; kingdom Metazoa; phylum Chordata; class Amphibia; order Caudata; family Salamandridae; genus Calotriton; species Calotriton arnoldi. The sequence goes on from CAWUFW010001517.1 coordinate 320,192, forward strand.
ACCTTTGAAAGCATTATTTGACTCTTGACCTTTGGAAGTATTGTTGTTTTTATGACTTTCTGAAGTGAATAAACACCTTTTATAGCTTCAGATCGAGTAAAATGATCATTTCCAAACATGTTGACCATTGACCTTTGTAAGCATTATGTGCCCTTTGAAAGTATTATGTTGTTTTTATGACTTCCTGAAGTCAATAAACACTTTTAGGGCTTCAGAGCCGCCAAATTGACCATTTCCCAAAGTTTTACCATACTGCAAATGTTGTGTTTCAGCCCAAAAACACAAAAGTCACTTTGTACATGCCCAATAGTGAACACTTTTTAAGGCTTCAGATCGAGTAAAAAGACCATTGCCAAACAGGCTGACCTTTGACCTGACTTTTAGAAGCATTATTTGATCCCTGTCCTTTGGAAGTATTGTGTTGTTTTTATGTCTTCCTGGAGTGAATAAACTCTTTTTATGGCTTCAGATCAAGTAAATTGATCATTTTCAAACATTTTGACCTTTGGACGCTTTATTTGATCCTTGACCTGTGGAAGTATTGTGTTGTTTTTATGACGTCCTGGAGTGAATAAACACTTTTTAAGGCTTCAGTTCGAATTAAGTGATCATTTATAAATATGTTGACCTTTGGAAGAATTATTTGACCCTTGACCTTTGGAAGTATTGAGTTGTTTTTATGACTTCCTGGAGTGGATAAACACTTTGTATGGCTTCAGATCGAATAAATTGATCATTTCCAAACATGTTGACCTTTGACAGCATTATGTGACCCTTGCCCCTTGGAAGTATTATGTTGTTTTTCGACTTCCTGAAGTCAACAAACACTTTTAGGGCCTCAGAGCCACCAAAGTGACCATTTCCCAAAGTTTTTACCCATTCTGAAAACTTTGTGTTTCCTCCCCAGAAAACATGAAAATCACTTTGAACATGCCCAAAAGTAACCACTTTTTAAGGCTTCAGGTAAAGTAAATTGACCATTTCCAAACAGGTTGACCTTAGGAAGCATTATTTGACCTTTGGAAATTTTGTGTTGTTTTTATGACTTCCTGGAGTGAATTAACACTGTTATGGCTACAGATAGAGTACATTTATCATTTCGAAACATGTTGACCTTTGGAAGCATTATGTGACCCTTGCCCTTTGGAACTATATTGTGCTGTTCTTATGACTTCCTGCAGTGAATAAACACTTCTTATGGCTTCAGATTGAGTAAATTAATAATTTCCAAACATGTTGACTTTTGACCTTTGGAAGAATTATGTGACCCTTGACATTTGGAAGTATTATGTTGTTTTTATGACTTCCTGAAGTCAAACACTTTTAGGGCTTCAGAGCAGCCAAATTGACCATTTCCCGAAGTTTTTATCCATACTGCAAACTTTGTGTTTTGGCCCCAGAAACACCAAAATCACTTTGAACATGCCCAAAAGTGGTTGTCCACATCGTAAAGCAAGAAAGAACTGGACGATAGGCAATTTTGGACCTTTGGAAGTATTGTGTTGTTTTTATGACTTCCTGGAGTGAATAAACACTTTTTAAGGCTTCAGATCGAGTAAATTGATCATTTCCAAACAAGTTGGCCTTTGACCTTTGGAAGCATTATGTGACCTTTGGAAGTTATTGTTGTTTTTATGACTTCCTGAAGTCAATAAACAATGTTTAGGGCTTCAGAGCCGCCGAATTGACCATTTCTCAAAGTTTTTACCCATTCTGCAAACTTTGTATTTCCGCCCAGAAAACACGAAAATCACTTTGAACATGCCCAAAAGTGAACACTTTAAGGGCTTCGGATCGAGTAAATTGACCATTTCCAAACAGGTTGACCTTTTACCTTTGGCCTTTGGAAGCATTATTTGACCCTTGACCTTTGGATGTGTTGTATTGTTTTTATGTCTTCCTGGAGTGAATAAACTCTTTCTATGGCTTCAGATCAAGCAAATTGATCATTTTCAAACATTTTGACATTTGACCTTTAGAAGCCTTATGTGACCTTTGACCTTTGGAAGTATTATGTTGTTTTTATGACTTCCTGAAGTCAATATACACTTTTGGGGCTTCAGAGCAGCCAAATTGACCATTTCCCAAAGTTTATACCCATACTGCAAACTTTGAGTTTCTGCCCCAGAAAACATGAAAATCACTTTGAACATGCCCAACAGTGAACACTTTTTAAGGCTTCAAGTCGAGTAAATTGACCTTTTCCACACAGGTTGAACTTTGACCTTTGGACGCATTATTTGATCCTTGACCTGTGGAAGTATTGTGTTGTTTTTATGACGTCCTGGAGTGAATAAACACTTTTTTTGGCATCAGATCGAGTAAATTGATAATTTCGAAACATGTTGACTTTTTGAAGCATTATGTGACCTTTGATCTTTAGAAGTATGTTGTTTTTATGACTTCCTGAAGTCAATAAACAGTTTTTAGGGCTTCAGAAACAATGAATTGACAATTTCCCAAGTTTTAACCATACTGGAAACTTTGTGATTCTGCCCCAGAAAACACGAAAATCACTTTGAATATGCCCAATAGGGAACACTTTTTAAGGCTTCAGACCGAAAAAATTGCCCTTTTCCAAACAGGTTGACCTTTTGAAGCATTATTTGACCTTTGCAAGTATTATGTTGTTTTTATGACTTCCTGAAGTCAATATACACTTTTTGGGGCTTCAGAGCAGCCAAATTGACCATTTCCCAAAGTTTTATACCCATACTGCAAACTTTGAGTTTCTGCCCCAGAAAACATGAAAATCACTTTGAACATGCCCAATAGTGAACACTTTTAGGGCTTAAGATCGAGTAAATTGACCATTTCCAAACATGTTGACTTTTGACCTTTGGAAGAATTATGTGACCCTTGACCTTTGGAAGTATTATGTTGTTTTTATGACTTCCTGAAGTCAAACACTTTTTAGGGCTTCAGAGCAGCCAAATTGACTATTTCCCGAAGTTCTTACCCATACTGCTAACTTTGTGTTTAGGCCCCAGAAAACACGAAAATCACTTTGAACATGCCCAAAAGTGATTGTGCACATCGTAAGGCAAGAAGTAGCTGGAAGATAGGCAATTTTGGACCTTTGGAAGTATTGTGTTGTTTTTATGACTTCCTGGAGTGAATAAACACTTTTTAAGGCTTCAGTACGAGTAAATTGATCATTTCCAAACATGTTGGCCTTTGACCTTTGGAAGCATTATGTGACCTTTGCCCTTTGGAAGTATATTGTTGTTTTTATGACTTCCTGAACTGAATAAACAATTTTTAGTACTTCAGAGCCGCCAAATTGACCATTTCTCAAAGTTTTTACCCATTCTGCAAACTTTGTATTTCCGCCCAAGAAAACACGAAAATCACTTTGAACATGCCCAAAAGTGAAGTCTTTTAGGGCTTCAGATCGACTAAATTGACCATTTCCAAACAGGTTGACCTTTTACCTTTGGCCTTTGGAAGCATTATTTGACCCTTGACCTTTGGAGGTATTGTGTTGTTTTTATGACTTCCTGCAGTGAATAAACACTTCTTATGGCTTCAGATTGAGTAAATTAATAATTTCCAAACATGTTGACTTTTGACCTTTGGAAGAATTATGTGACCCTTGACATTTGGAAGTATTATGTTGTTTTTATGACTTCCTGAAGTCAAACACTTTTTAGGGCTTCAGAGCAGCCAAATTGACTATTTCCCGAAGTTTTTATCCATACTGCAAACTTTGTGTTTTGGCCCCAGAAAACACCAAAATCACTTTGAACATGCCCAAAAGTGGTTGTCCACATCGTAAAGCAAGAAAGAACTGGACGATAGGCAATTTTGGACCTTTGGAAGTATTGTGTTGTTTTTATGACTTCCTGGAGTGAATAAACACTTTTAAGGCTTCAGATCGAGTAAATTGATCATTTCCAAACAAGTTGGCCTTTGACCTTTGGAAGCATTATGTGACCTTTGGAAGTTATTGTTGTTTTTATGACTTCCTGAAGTCAATAAACAATTTTTAGGGCTTCAGAGCCGCCGAATTGACCATTTCTCAAAGTTTTTACCCATTCTGCAAACTTTGTATTTCCGCCCCAGAAAACACGAAAATCACTTTGAACATGCCCAAAAGCGAACACTTTTAGGGCTTCGGATCGAGTAAATTGACCATTTCCAAACAGGTTGACCTTTACCTTTGGAAGCATTATTTGACCCTTGACCTTTGGATGTGTTGTATTGTTTTTATGACTTCCTGGAGTGAATAAACACTTTTTATGGCTTCAGATCGAGTAAATTGATCATTTCCAAACATCTTGACCTTTTGAAGCATTAAGTGACCGTTGACCTTTAGATGTATTATGTTGTTTTTATGACTTCCTGAAGTCAATAAACACTTTTTAGGGCTTCAGAGCTGCCAAATTGGCAATTCCCAAAGTTTTGACACATACTGTAAACTTTCTGTTTCTGCCCAAGAAAACACGAAAATCACTTTGAACATGCCCAAAAGTGAACACTTTTTAAAGCTTCAGATCGAGTAAATTGACCCTATCCAAACAGGCTGACCTTTGCAAGCATTATGTGATGCTTCCCTTTGGAAGTATTATGTTGTTTTTATGACTGCCTGAAGTCAAACACTTTTTAGGGCTTCAGAGCAGCCAAATTGACCGTATCCCGAAGTTTTTACCCATACTGCAAACTTTTGTTTCCGCCCATAAAACACCAAAATCACTTTGAACATGCCCAAAAGTGATCTCCCATATCCTAAAGTGAGAAATAGCCGAAAGATAGGCAATTGTAGACCTTTGGAAGTATTGTGTTGTTTTTATGACTCCCTGAAGTGAATAAACACTTTTCAAGGCTTCAGATTGATTAAATTAATCATTTCCTAACAGGTTGACATTTGACCTTTGAAAGCATTATTTGACTCTTGACCTTTGGAAGTATTGTTGTTTTTATGACTTTCTGAAGTGAATAAACACTTTTTATAGCTTCAGATCGAGTAAATTGATCATTTCCAAACATGTTGACCATTGACCTTTGAAGCATTATGTGACCTTTGAAAGTATTATGTTGTTTTTATGACTTCCTGAAGTCAATAAACACTTTTTAGGGCTTCAGAGCCGCCAAATTGACCATTTCCCAAAGTTTTACCATACTGCAAATTTTGTGTTTCAGCCCCAAAAAACACAAGTCACTTTGTACATGCCCAATAGTGAACACTTTTAAGGCTTCAGATCGAGTAAAAAGACCATTGCCAAACAGGCTGACCTTTGACCTGACTTTTAGAAGCATTATTTGATCCCTGTCCTTTGGAAGTATTGTGTTGTTTTTATGTCTTCCTGGAGTGAATAAACTCTTTTATGGCTTCAGATCAAGTAAATTGATCATTTTCAAACATTTTGACCTTTGGACGCTTTATTTGATCCTTGACCTGTGGAAGTATTGTGTTGTTTTTATGACGTCCTGGAGTGAATAAACACTTTTTAAGGCTTCAGTTCGAATTAAGTGATCATTTATAAATATGTTGACCTTTGGAAGAATTATTTGACCCTTGACCTTTGGAAGTATTGAGTTGTTTTTATGACTTCCTGGAGTGGATAAACACTTTGTATGGCTTCAGATCGAATAAATTGATCATTTCCAAACATGTTGACCTTTGACCTTTGGAAGCATTATGTGACCCTTGCCCTTTGGAAGTAGTATGTTGTTTTTCGACTTCCTGAAGTCAACAAACACTTTTTAGGGCCTCAGAGCCACCAAAGTGACCATTTCCCAAAGTTTTTACCCATTCTGAAAACTTTGTGTTTCCGCCCAGAAAACATGAAAATCACTTTGAACATGCCCAAAAGTAACCACTTTTAAGGCTTCAGGTAAAGTAAATTGACCATTTCCAAACAGGTTGACCTTTGACCTTAGGAAGCAATATTTGACCTTTGGAAATTTTGTGTTGTTTTTATGACTTCCTGGAGTGAATTAACACTGTTATGGCTACAGATAGAGTACATTTATCATTTCGAAACATGTTGACCTTTGGAAGCATTATGTGACCTTTGGAAGTTATTGTTGTTTTTATGACTTCCTGAAGTCAATAAACAATGTTTAGGGCTTCAGAGCCGCCGAATTGACCATTTCTCAAAGTTTTTACCCATTCTGCAAACTTTGTATTTCCGCCCAGAAAACACGAAAATCACTTTGAACATGCCCAAAAGTGAACACTTTAAGGGCTTCGGATCGAGTAAATTGACCATTTCCAAACAGGTTGACCTTTACCTTTGGCCTTTGGAAGCATTATTTGACCCTTGACCTTTGGATGTGTTGTATTGTTTTTATGACTTCCTGGATTGAATAAACAATTTTTATGGCTTCAGATCGAGTAAATTGATCATTTCCAAACATCTTGACCTTTTGAAGCATTAAGTGACCGTTGACCTTTAGATGTATTATGTTGTTTTTATGACTTCCTGAAGTCAAACACTTTTAGGGCTTCAGAGCTGCCAAACTGGCAATTCCCAAAGTTTTGACACATACTGTAAACTTTCTGTTTCTGCCCAAGAAAACACGAAAATCACTTTGAACATGCCCAAAAGTGAACACTTTTTAAAGCTTCAGATTGAGTAAATTGACCATATCCAAACAGGCTGACCTTTGCAAGCATTATGTGACGCTTCCCCTTTGGAAGTATTATGTTGTTTTTATGACTTCCTGAAGTCAATAAGCACTTTTAGGGCTTCAGAGCCGCCAAATTGACCATTTCCCAAAGTTTTACCATACTGCAAATTTTGTGTTTCAGCCCCAAAAACACAAATGTCACTTTGTACATGCCCAATAGTGAACACTTTTTAAGGCTTCAGATCGAGTAAAAAGACCATTGCCAAACAGGCTGACCTTTGACCTGACCTTTAGAAGCATTATTTGATCCCTGTCCTTTGGAAGTATTGTGTTGTTTTTATGTCTTCCTGGAGTGAATAAACTCTTTTTATGGCTTCAGATCAAGTAAATTGATCATTTTCAAACATTTTGACCTTTGAACGCTTTATTTGATCCTTGACCTGTGGAAGTATTGTGTTGTTTTTATGACGTCCTGGAGTGAATAAACACTTTTTAAGGCTTCAGATCGAATTAATTGATCATTTATAAATATGTTGACCTTTGGAAGAATTATTTGACCCTTGACCTTTGGAAGTATTGAGTTGTTTTATGACTTCCTGGAGTGGATAAACACTTTCTATGGCTTCAGATCGAATAAATTGATCATTTCCAAACATGTTGACCTTTGGAAGCATTATGTGACCCTTGCCCTTTGGAAGTATTATGTTGTTTTTCGACTTCCTGAGGTCAACAAACACTTTTAGGGCCTCAGAGCCACCAAAGTGACCATTTCCCAACATGTTGACCTTTGGAAGCATTTTGTGACCCTTGCCCTTTGGAAGTATTATGTTGTTTTTCGACTTCCTGAAGTCAACAAACACTTTTTAGGGCCTCAGAGCCACCAAAGTGACCATTTCCCAAAGTTTTTACCCGTTCTGAAAACTTTGTGTTTCCGCCCCAGAAAACACGAAAATCACTTTGAACATGCCCAAAAGTAACCACTTTTTAAGGCTTCAGGTAAAGTAAATTGACCATTTCCAAACAGGTTGACCTTTGACCTTAGGAAGCATTATTTGACCTTTGGAAATTTTGTGTTGTTTTTATGACTTCCTGGAGTGAATTAACAATGTTATGGCTACAGATAGAGTACATTTATCATTTCCAAACATGTTGACCTTTGGAAGCATTATGTGACCCTTGACCTTTGGAACTAAATTGTGTTGTTCTTATGACTTCCTGGAGTGAATAAACACTTCTTATGGCTTCAGATTGAGTAAATTGATAATTTCCAAACATGTTGACTTTTGACCTTTGGAAGAATTATGTGACCCTTGACCTTTGGAAGTATTATGTTGTTTTTATGACTTCCTGAAGTCAAACACTTTTAGGGCTTCAGAGCAGCCAAATCGACCATTTCCCGAAGTTTTTATCCATACTGCAAACTTTGTGTTTTGGCCCCAGAAAACACCAAAATCACTTTGAACATGCCCAAAAGTGGTTGTCCACATCGTAAAGCAAGAAATAGCTGGACGATAGGCAATTTTGGACCTTTGGAAGTATTGTGTTGTTTTTATGACTTCCTGGAGTGAATAGACACTTTTAAGGCTTCAGATCGAGTAAATTGATCATTTCCAAACAAGTTGGCCTTTGACTTTTGGAAGCATTATGTGACCTTTGGAAGTATATTGTTGTTTTTATGACTTCCTGAAGTCAATAAACAATTTTTAGGGCTTCAGAGCTGCCAAATTGACCATTTCGCAAAGTTGTTACCCATTCTGCAAACTTTGTATTTCCGCCCAGAAAACACGAAAATCGCTTTGAACATGCCCAAAAGTGATTGTTCACATCGTAAAGTAAGAAATAGCTGGAAGATAGGCAATTTTGGACCTTTGGAAGTATTGTGTTGTTCTTATGGCTTCCTGGAGTGAATAAGCCTTTAAAAGGCTTCAGATAGAGTAAATTGATCATTTCCAAACATGTTGCCTTTGACCTTTGGAAGCATTATGTGACCTTTGGAAGTATTATGTTGTTTTTATGACTTCCTGAACTCAATAAACAATTTTTAGGGATTTAGAACCGCCAAATTGACCATTTCTCAAAGTTTTTACCCATTCTGCAAACTTTGTATTTCCGCCCCAGAAAACACGAAAATCACTTTGAACATGCCCAAAAGTGAACACTTTTAAGGCTTCAGATCAAGTAAAAAGACCATTGCCAAACAGGCTGACATTTGACCTGACCTTTAGAAGCATTATTTGACCCCTGTCCTTTGGAAGGATTGTTTTGTTTTTATGACTTCCTGAAGTCAATATACACTTTTGGGGCTTCAGTGCAGCCAAATTGACCATTTTCCAAAGACTATACCCATACTGCAAACTTTGAGTTTCTGCCCCAGAAAACATGAAAATCACTTTGAACATGCCCAATAGTGAACAATTTTTAAGGCTTCAGATCGAGTAAATTGACCTTTTCCAAACAGGTTGAACTTTGACCTTTGGACGCATTATTTGATCCTTGACCTGTGGAAGTATTGTGTTGTTTTTATGACGTCCTGGAGTGAATAAACACTTTTTAAGGCTTCAGATCGAATTAATTTATCATTTACAAACATGTTGACCTTTGAAAGAATTATTTGACCCTTGACCTTTGGAAGTATTGAGTTGTTTTTATGACTTCTTGGAGTGGATAAACACTTTTTATGGCCTCAGATCGAATAAATTGATCATTTCCAAACATGTTGACCTTTGGAAGCATTACGTGACCCTTGCCCTTTGGAAGTATTATGTTGTTTTTATGACTTCCTGAAGTCAACAAACACTTTTTAGGGCCTCAGAGCCACCAAAGGGAACATTTCCCAAAGTTTTTACCCATTCTGCAAACTTTGTGTTTCCGCTCCAGAAAACACGAAAATCACTTTGAACATGCCCAAAAGTAACCACTTTTTAAGGCTTCAGGTCAAGTAAATTGACCATTTCCAAACAGGTTGACCTTTGACCTTAGGAAGCATTATTTGACCTTTGGAAAATTTGTGTTGTTTTTATGACTTCCTGGATTGAATTAACACGGTTATGGCTTCTGATAGAGTACATTTATTATTTCCAAACATGTTGACCTTTGGAAGCATTATGTGACCCTTGCCCTTTGGAACTATATTGTGTTGCTCTTATGACTTCCTGGAGTGAATAAACACTTCTTATGGCTTCAGATTGAGTAAATTGATCATTTCCAAACATGTTGACTTTTGACCTTTGGAAGAATTATGTGACCCTTGACCTTTGGAAGTATTATGTTGTTTTTATGACTTCCTGAAGTCAAACACTTTTTAGGGCTTCAGAGCAGCTAAATTGACCAATTTCCGAAGTTTTTACCCATACTGCAAACTTTGTGTTTTGGCCCCAGAAAACACCAAAACCACTTTGAACATGCCCAAAAGTGATCTCCCACATCCTAAAGTGAGAAATAGCAGAAAGAAAGGCAATTGTAGACCTATGGAAGTATTGTGTTGTTTTTATGACTCCCTGAAGTGAATAAACACTTTTCAAGGCTTCAGATTGATTAAATTAATCATTTCCAAACAGGTTGACATTTGACCTTTGAAAGCATTATTTGACTCTTGACCTTTGGAAGTATTGTTGTTTTTATGACTTTCTGAAGTGAATAAACACTTTTATAGTTTCAGATCGAGTAAATTGATCATTTCCAAACATGTTGACCATTGACCTTTGTAAGCATTATGTGACCTTTGAAAGTATTATGTTGTTTTTATGACTTCCTGAAGTCAATAAACACTTTTAGGGCTTCAGAGCCGCCAAATTGACCATTTCCCAAAGTTTTACCATACTGCAAATTTTGTGTTTCAGCCCCAAAAACACAAAAGTCACTTTGTACATGCCCAATAGTGAACACTTTTAAGGCTTCAGATCGAGTAAAAAGACCATTGCCAAACAGGCTGACCTTTGACCTGACTTTTAGAAGCATTATTTGATCCCTGTCCTTTGGAAGTATTGTGTTGTTTTTATGTCTTCCTGGAGTGAATAAACTCTTTTTATGGCTTCAGATCAAGTAAATTGATCATTTTCAAACATTTTGACCTTTGTCCTTTGGACGCTTTATTTGATCCTTGACCTGTGGAAGTATTGTGTTGTTTTTATGACGTCTTGGAGTGAATAAACACTTTTTAAGGCTTCAGTTCGAATTAAGTGATCATTTATAAATATGTTGACCTTTGGAAGAATTATTTGACCCTTGACCTTTGGAAGTATTGAGTTGTTTTTATGACTTCCTGGAGTGGATAAACACTTTGTATGGCTTCAGATCGAATAAATTGATCATTTCCAAACATGTTGACCTTTGACCTTTGGAAGCATTATGTGACCCTTGCCCTTTGGAAGTAGTATGTTGTTTTTCGACTTCCTGAAGTCAACAAACACTTTTAGGGCCTCAGAGCCACCAAAGTGACCATTTCCCAAAGATTTTACCCATTCTGAAAACTTTGTGTTTCCGCCCAGAAAACATGAAAATCACTTTGAACATGCCCAAAAGTAACCACTTTTTAAGGCTTCAGGTAAAGTAAATTGACCATTTCCAAACAGGTTGACCTTTGACCTTAGGAAGCATTATTTGACCTTTGGAAATTTTGTGTTGTTTTTATGACTTCCTGGAGTGAATTAACACTGTTATGGCTACAGATAGAGTACATTTATCATTTCGAAACATGTTGACCTTTGGAAGCATTATGTGACCCTTGCCCTTTGGAACTATATTGTGCTGTTCTTATGACTTCCTGCAGTGAATAAACACTTCTTATGGCTTCAGATTGAGTAAATTAATAATTTCCAAACATGTTGACTTTTGACCTTTGGAAGAATTATGTGACCCTTGACATTTGGAAGTATTATGTTGTTTTTATGACTTCCTGAAGTCAAACACTTTTTAGGGCTTCAGAGCAGCCAAATTGACCATTTCCCGAAGTTTTTATCCATACTGCAAACTTTGTGTTTTGGCCCCAGAAAACACCAAAATCACTTTGAACATGCCCAAAAGTGGTTGTCCACATCGTAAAGCAAGAAAGAACTGGACGATAGGCAATTTTGGACCTTTGGAAGTATTGTGTTGTTTTTATGACTTCCTGGAGTGAATAAACACTTTTAAGGCTTCAGATCGAGTAAATTGATCATTTTCAAACAAGTTGGCCTTTGACCTTTGGAAGCATTATGTGACCTTTGGAAGTTATTGTTGTTTTTATGACTTCCTGAAGTCAATAAACAATGTTTAGGGCTTCAGAGCCGCCGAATTGACCATTTCTCAAAGTTTTTACCCATTCTGCAAACTTTGTATTTCCGCCCCAGAAAACACGAAAATCACTTTGAACATGCCCAAAAGGGAACACTTTAAGGGCTTCGGATCGAGTAAATTGACCATTTCCAAACAGGTTGACCTTTTACCTTTGGCCTTTGGAAGCATTATTTGACCCTTGACCTTTGGATGTGTTGTATTGTTTTTATGACTTCCTGGATTGAATAAACACTTTTTATGGCTTCAGATCGAGTAAATTGATCATTTCCAAACATCTTGACCTTTTGAAGGATTAAGTGACCGTTGACCTTTAGATGTATTATGTTGTTTTTATGACTTCCTGAAGTCAAACACTTTTAGGGCTTCAGAGCTGCCAAACTGGCAATTCCCAAAGTTTTGACACATACTGTAAACTTTCTGTTTCTGCCCAAGAAAACACGAAAATCACTTTGAACATGCCCAAAAGTGAACACTTTTTAAAGCTTCAGATCGAGTAAATTGACCCTATCCAAACAGGCTGACCTTTGCAAGCATTATGTGACGCTTCCCTTTGGAAGTATTATGTTGTTTTTATGACTTCCTGAAGTCAAACACTTTTAGGGCTTCAGAGCAGCCAAATTGACCATATCCCGAAGTTTTTACCCATACTGCAAACTTTCTGTTTCCGCCCCAGAAAACACCAAAATCACTTTGAACATGCCCAAAAGTGATCTCCCATATCCTAAAGTGAGAAATAGCCGAAAGATAGGCAATTGTAGACCTTTGGAAGTATTGTGTTGTTTTTATGACTCCCTGAAGTGAATAAACACTTTTTATAGCTTCAGATCGAGTAAATTGATAATTTCCTAACAGGTTCACATTTGACCATTGAAAGCATTATTTGACTCTTGACCTTTGGAAGTATTGTTGTTTTTATGACTTTCTGAAAAGAATAAACACTTTTATAGCTTCAGATCGAGTAAATTGATCATTTCCAAACATGTTGACCATTGACCTTTGCAAGCATTATGTGACCTTTGAAAGTACTATGTTTTTTTATGACTTTCTGAAGTCAATAAACACTTTTAGGGCTTCAGAGCCGCCAAATTGACCATTTCCCAAAGTTTTACCATACTTCAAATTTTGTGTTTCAGCCCCAAAAACACAAAAGTCACTTTGTACATGCCCAACAGTGAACACTTTTTAAGGCTTCAGATCGAGTAAAAAGACCATTGCCAAACAGGCTGACCTTTGACCTGACCTTTAGAAGCATTATTTGACCCCTGTCCTTTGGAAGTATTATTTTGTTTTTATGTCTTCCTAGAGTGAATAAACTCTTTTTATGGCTTCAGATCAAGTAAATTGATCATTTTCAAACATTTTGACATTTGACCTTTAGAAGCCTTATGTGACCTTTGACCTTTGGAAGTATTTTGTTGTTTTTATGACTTCCTGAAGTCAATATACACTTTTTGGGGCTTCAGAGCAGCCAAATTGACCATTTCCCAAAGTTTATACCCATACTGCAAACTTTGAGTTTCTGCCCCAGAAAACATGAAAATCACTTTGAACATGCCCAATAGTGAACACTTTTTAAGGCTTCAGATCGAGTAAATTGACCTTTTCCAAACAGGTTGAACTTTGACCTTTGGACGCATTATTTGATCCTTGACCTGTGGAAGTATTGTGTTGTTTTTATGACGTCCTGGAGTGAATAAACACTTTTTTTGGCTTCAGATCGAGTAAATTGATAATTTCGAAACATGTTGACTTTTTGAAGCATTATGTGACCTTTGATCTTTAGAAGTATGTTGTTTTTATGACTTCCTGAAGTCAATAAACAGTTTTTAGGGCTTCAGAAACAATAAATTGACAATTTCCCAAAGTTTTAACCATACTGGAAACTTTGTGTTTCTGCCCCAGAAAACACGAAAATCACTTTGAATATGCCCAATAGGGAACACTTTTTAAGGCTTCAGATCGAAAAAATTGCCCTTTTCCAAACAGGTTGACCTTTTACCTTTGAAAGCATTATTTGACCCTTGACCTTTGGAGGTATTGTGTTGTTTTTGTGACTTCCTGGATTGAATAAAAACTTTTATGGCTTCAGATCGAGTAAATTGATCATTTCCAAACATGTTGACCTTTTGAAGCATTATTTGACCTTTGCAAGTATTATGTTGTTTTTATGACTTCCTGAAGTCAATATACACTTTTTGGGGCTTCAGAGCAGCCAAATTGACCATTTCCCAAAGTTTATACCCATACTACAAACTTTGAGTTTCTGCCCCAGAAAACATGAAAATCACTTTGAACATGCCCAATAGTGAACACTTTTAGGGCTTAAGATCGAGTAAATTGACCACTTCCAAACATGTTGACTTTGACCTTTGGAAGAATTATGTGACCCTTGACCTTTGGAAGTATTATGTTGTTTTTATGACTTCCTGAAGTCAAACACTTTTAGGGCTTCAGAGCAGCCAAATTGACTATTTCCGAAGTTCTTACCCATACTGCAAACTTTGTGTTCTGGCCCCAGAAAACACCAAAATCACTTTGAACATGCCCAAAAGTGGTTGTTTCCATTGTAAAGCAAGAAATAGCTGGACGAAAGGCAATTTTGGACCTTTGGAAGTATTGTGTGGTGTTTTTATGACTTCCTGGAGTGAATAGACACTTTTAAGGCTTCAGATCGAGTAAATTGATCATTTCCAAACAAGTTGGCCTTTTACTTTTGGAAGCATTATGTGACCTTTGGAAGTATATTGTTGTTTTTATGACTTCCTGAAGTCAATAAACAATTTTTAGGGCTTCAGAGCTGCCAAATTGACCATTTCGCAAAGTTGTTACCCATTCTGCAAACTTTGTATTTCCGCCCCAGAAAACACGAAAATCGCTTTGAACATGCCCAAAAGTCATTGTCCACATCGTAAAGTAAGAAATAGCTGGAAGATAGGCAATTTTGGACCTTTGGAAGTATTGTGTTGTTCTTATGGCTTCCTGGAGTGAATAAGCCTTTTATAAGGCTTCAGATAGAGTAAATTGATCATTTTCAAACATGTTGCCTTTGACCTTTGGAAGCATTATGTGACCTTTGACCTTTGGAAGTATTATGTTGTTTTTATGACTTCCTGAACTCAATAAACAATTTTTAGGGCTTTAGAGCCGCCAAATTGACCATTTCTCAAAGTTTTTACCCATTCTGCAAACTTTGTATTTCCACCCCAGAAAACACGAAAATCACTTTGAACATGCCCAAAAGTGAACACTTTTAGGGCTTCGGATCGAGTAAATTGACCATTTCCAAACAGGTTGACCTTTTACCTTTGGAAGCATTATTTGACCCTTGACCTTTGGATGTGTTGTATTGTTTTTATGACTTACTGGAGTGAATAAACACTTTTTATGGCTTCAGATCGAGTAAATTGATCATTTCCAAACATCTTGACCTTTTGAAGCATTATGTGACCGTTGACCTTTAGATGTATTATGTTGTTTTTATGACTTCCTGAAGTCAATAAACACTTTTTAGGGCTTCAGAGCTGCCAAATTGGCAATTCCCAAAGTTTTGACCCATACTGTAAACTTTCTGTTTCCGCCCAAGAAAACACAAAAATCACTTTGAACATGCCCAAAAGTGAACACTTTTTAAAGCTTCAGATTGAGTAAATTGACCATATCCAAACAGGCTGACCTATGCAAGCATTATGTGACTCTTCCCTTTGGAAGTATTATGTTGTTTTTATGACTTCCTGAAGTCAATAAACACTTTTTAGGGCTTCAGAGCAGCCAAATTGACCATTTCCCAAGTTTTTACCCATACTGCAAACTTTGTGTTTTGGCCCCAGAAAACACCAAAATCACTTTGTACATGCCCAAAAGTGATCTCCCACATCCTAAAGTGAGAAATAGCCGAAAGATAGGCAATTGTAGACCTTTGGAAGTATTGTGTTGTTTTTATGACTCCCTGAAGTGAATAAACACTTTTCAAGGCTTCAGATTGATTAAATTAATCATTTCCAAACAGGTTGACATTTGACCCTTGAAAGCATTATTTGACTCTTGACCTTTGGAAGTATTGTTGTTTTTATGACTTTCTGAAGTGAATAAACACTTTTTATAGCTTCAGATCGAGTAAATTGATCATTTCCAAACATGTTGACCATTGACCTTTGTAAGCATTATGTGACCTTTGAAAGTATTATGTTGTTTTTATGACTTCCTGAAGTCAATAAACACTTTTAGGGCTTCAGAGCCGCCAAATTGACCATTTCCCAAAGTTTTACCATACTGCAAATTTTGTGTTTCAGCCCCAAAAACACAAAAGTCACTTTGTACATGCCCAATAGTGAACACTTTTTAAGGCTTCAGATCGAGTAAAAAGACCATTGCCAAACAGGCTGACCTTTGACCTGACTTTTAGAAGCATTATTTGATCCCTGTCCTTTGGAAGTATTGTGTTGTTTTTATGTCTTCCTGGAGTGAATAAACTCTTTTTATGGCTTCAGATCAAGTAAATTGATCATTTTCAAACATTTTGACCTTTGTCCTTTGGACGCTTTATTTGATCCTTGACCTGTGGAAGTATTGTGTTGTTTTTATGACGTCTTGGAGTGAATAAACACTTTTTAAGGCTTCAGTTCGAATTAAGTGATCATTTATAAATATGTTGACCTTTGGAAGAATTATTTGACCCTTGACCTTTGGAAGTATTGAGTTGTTTTTATGACTTCCTGGAGTGGATAAACACTTTGTATGGCTTCAGATCGAATAAATTGATCATTTCCAAACATGTTGACCTTTGACCTTTGGAAGCATTATGTGACCCTTGCCCTTTGGAAGTAGTATGTTGTTTTTCGACTTCCTGAAGTCAACAAACACTTTTAGGGCCTCAGAGCCACCAAAGTGACCATTTCCCAAAGATTTTACCCATTCTGAAAACTTTGTGTTTCCGCCCCAGAAAACATGAAAATCACTTTGAACATGCCCAAAAGTAACCACTTTTTAAGGCTTCAGGTAAAGTAAATTGACCATTTCCAAACAGGTTGACCTTTGACCTTAGGAAGCATTATTTGACCTTTGGAAATTTTGTGTTGTTTTTATGACTTCCTGGAGTGAATTAACACTGTTATGGCTACAGATAGAGTACATTTATCATTTCGAAACATGTTGACCTTTGGAAGCATTATGTGACCCTTGCCCTTTGGAACTATATTGTGCTGTTCTTATGACTTCCTGCAGTGAATAAACACTTCTTATGGCTTCAGATTGAGTAAATTAATAATTTCCAAACATGTTGACTTTTGACCTTTGGAAGAATTATGTGACCCTTGACATTTGGAAGTATTATGTTGTTTTTATGACTTCCTGAAGTCAAACACTTTTTAGGGCTTCAGAGCAGCCAAATTGACCATTTCCGAAGTTTTTATCCATACTGCAAACTTTGTGTTTTGGCCCCAGAAAACACCAAAATCACTTTGAACATGCCCAAAAGTGGTTGTCCACATCGTAAAGCAAGAAAGAACTGGACGATAGGCAATTTTGGACCTTTGGAAGTATTGTGTTGTTTTTATGACTTCCTGGAGTGAATAAACACTTTTTAAGGCTTCAGATCGAGTAAATTGATCATTTTCAAACAAGTTGGCCTTTGACCTTTGGAAGCATTATGTGACCTTTGGAAGTTATTGTTGTTTTTATGACTTCCTGAAGTCAATAAACAATGTTTAGGGCTTCAGAGCCGCCGAATTGACCATTTCTCAAAGTTTTTACCCATTCTGCAAACTTTGTATTTCCGCCCCAGAAAACACGAAAATCACTTTGAACATGCCCAAAAGGGAACACTTTAAGGGCTTCGGATCGAGTAAATTGACCATTTCCAAACAGGTTGACCTTTTACCTTTGGCCTTTGGAAGCATTATTTGACCCTTGACCTTTGGATGTGTTGTATTGTTTTTATGACTTCCTGGATTGAATAAACACTTTTTATGGCTTCAGATCGAGTAAATTGATCATTTCCAAACATCTTGACCTTTTGAAGGATTAAGTGACCGTTGACCTTTAGATGTATTATGTTGTTTTTATGACTTCCTGAAGTCAAACACTTTTTAGGGCTTCAGAGCTGCCAAACTGGCAATTCCCAAAGTTTTGACACATACTGTAAACTTTCTGTTTCTGCCCAAGAAAACACGAAAATCACTTTGAACATGCCCAAAAGTGAACACTTTTTAAAGCTTCAGATCGAGTAAATTGACCCTATCCAAACAGGCTGACCTTTGCAAGCATTATGTGACGCTTCCCCTTTGGAAGTATTATGTTGTTTTTATGACTTCCTGAAGTCAAACACTTTTTAGGGCTTCAGAGCAGCCAAATTGACCATATCCCGAAGTTTTTACCCATACTGCAAACTTTCTGTTTCCGCCCCAGAAAACACCAAAATCACTTTGAACATGCCCAAAAGTGATCTCCCATATCCTAAAGTGAGAAATAGCCGAAAGATAGGCAATTGTAGACCTTTGGAAGTATTGTGTTGTTTTTATGACTCCCTGAAGTGAATAAACACTTTTTATAGCTTCAGATCGAGTAAATTGATAATTTCCTAACAGGTTCACATTTGACCATTGAAAGCATTATTTGACTCTTGACCTTTGGAAGTATTGTTGTTTTTATGACTTTCTGAAAAGAATAAACACTTTTTATAGCTTCAGATCGAGTAAATTGATCATTTCCAAACATGTTGACCATTGACCTTTGCAAGCATTATGTGACCTTTGAAAGTACTATGTTTTTTTTATGACTTTCTGAAGTCAATAAACACTTTTTAGGGCTTCAGAGCCGCCAAATTGACCATTTCCCAAAGTTTTACCATACTGCAAATTTTGTGTTTCAGCCCCAAAAAACACAAAAGTCACTTTGTACATGCCCAACAGTGAACACTTTTTAAGGCTTCAGATCGAGTAAAAAGACCATTGCCAAACAGGCTGACCTTTGACCTGACCTTTAGAAGCATTATTTGACCCCTGTCCTTTGGAAGTATTATTTTGTTTTTATGTCTTCCTAGAGTGAATAAACTCTTTTTATGGCTTCAGATCAAGTAAATTGATCATTTTCAAACATTTTGACATTTGACCTTTAGAAGCCTTATGTGACCTTTGACCTTTGGAAGTATTTTGTTGTTTTTATGACTTCCTGAAGTCAATATACACTTTTTGGGGCTTCAGAGCAGCCAAATTGACCATTTCCCAAAGTTTATACCCATACTGCAAACTTTGAGTTTCTGCCCCAGAAAACATGAAAATCACTTTGAACATGCCCAATAGTGAACACTTTTTAAGGCTTCAGATCGAGTAAATTGACCTTTTCCAAACAGGTTGAACTTTGACCTTTGGACGCATTATTTGATCCTTGACCTGTGGAAGTATTGTGTTGTTTTTATGACGTCCTGGAGTGAATAAACACTTTTTTTGGCTTCAGATCGAGTAAATTGATAATTTCGAAACATGTTGACTTTTTGAAGCATTATGTGACCTTTGATCTTTAGAAGTATGTTGTTTTTATGACTTCCTGAAGTCAATAAACAGTTTTTAGGGCTTCAGAAACAATAAATTGACAATTTCCCAAAGTTTTAACCATACTGGAAACTTTGTGTTTCTGCCCCAGAAAACACGAAAATCACTTTGAATATGCCCAATAGGGAACACTTTTTAAGGCTTCAGATCGAAAAAATTGCCCTTTTCCAAACAGGTTGACCTTTTACCTTTGAAAGCATTATTTGACCCTTGACCTTTGGAGGTATTGTGTTGTTTTTGTGACTTCCTGGATTGAATAAAAACTTTTTATGGCTTCAGATCGAGTAAATTGATCATTTCCAAACATGTTGACCTTTTGAAGCATTATTTGACCTTTGCAAGTATTATGTTGTTTTTATGACTTCCTGAAGTCAATATACACTTTTTGGGGCTTCAGAGCAGCCAAATTGACCATTTCCCAAAGTTTATACCCATACTACAAACTTTGAGTTTCTGCCCCAGAAAACATGAAAATCACTTTGAACATGCCCAATAGTGAACACTTTTAGGGCTTAAGATCGAGTAAATTGACCACTTCCAAACATGTTGACTTTGACCTTTGGAAGAATTATGTGACCCTTGACCTTTGGAAGTATTATGTTGTTTTTATGACTTCCTGAAGTCAAACACTTTTTAGGGCTTCAGAGCAGCCAAATTGACTATTTCCCGAAGTTCTTACCCATACTGCAAACTTTGTGTTTTGGCCCCAGAAAACACCAAAATCACTTTGAACATGCCCAAAAGTGGTTGTTTCCATTGTAAAGCAAGAAATAGCTGGACGAAAGGCAATTTTGGACCTTTGGAAGTATTGTGTGGTGTTTTTATGACTTCCTGGAGTGAATAGACACTTTTTAAGGCTTCAGATCGAGTAAATTGATCATTTCCAAACAAGTTGGCCTTTTACTTTTGGAAGCATTATGTGACCTTTGGAAGTATATTGTTGTTTTTATGACTTCCTGAAGTCAATAAACAATTTTTAGGGCTTCAGAGCTGCCAAATTGACCATTTCGCAAAGTTGTTACCCATTCTGCAAACTTTGTATTTCCGCCCCAGAAAACACGAAAATCGCTTTGAACATGCCCAAAAGTCATTGTCCACATCGTAAAGTAAGAAATAGCTGGAAGATAGGCAATTTTGGACCTTTGGAAGTATTGTGTTGTTCTTATGGCTTCCTGGAGTGAATAAGCCTTTTATAAGGCTTCAGATAGAAGTAAATTGATCATTTTCAAACATGTTGCCTTTGACCTTTAGAAGCATTATGTGACCTTTGACCTTTGGAAGTATTATGTTGTTTTTATGACTTCCTGAACTCAATAAACAATTTTTAGGGCTTTAGAGCCGCCAAATTGACCATTTCTCAAAGTTTTTACCCATTCTGCAAACTTTGTATTTCCACCCCAGAAAACACGAAAATCACTTTGAACATGCCCAAAAGTGAACACTTTTAGGGCTTCGGATCGAGTAAATTGACCATTTCCAAACAGGTTGACCTTTTACCTTTGGAAGCATTATTTGACCCTTGACCTTTGGATGTGTTGTATTGTTTTTATGACTTACTGGAGTGAATAAACACTTTTTATGGCTTCAGATCGAGTAAATTGATCATTTCCAAACATCTTGACCTTTTGAAGCATTATGTGACCGTTGACCTTTAGATGTATTATGTTGTTTTTATGACTTCCTGAAGTCAATAAACACTTTTAGGGCTTCAGAGCTGCCAAATTGGCAATTCCCAAAGTTTTGACCCATACTGTAAACTTTCTGTTTCCGCCCAAGAAAACACAAAAATCACTTTGAACATGCCCAAAAGTGAACACTTTTTAAAGCTTCAGATTGAGTAAATTGACCATATCCAAACAGGCTGACCTATGCAAGCATTATGTGACTCTTCCCCTTTGGAAGTATTATGTTGTTTTTATGACTTCCTGAAGTCAATAAACACTTTTTAGGGCTTCAGAGCAGCCAAATTGACCATTTCCCGAAGTTTTTACCCATACTGCAAACTTTGTGTTTTGGCCCCAGAAAACACCAAAATCACTTTGTACATGCCCAAAAGTGATCTCCCACATCCTAAAGTGAGAAATAGCCGAAAGATAGGCAATTGTAGACCTTTGGAAGTATTGTGTTGTTTTTATGACTCCCTGAAGTGAATAAACACTTTTCAAGGCTTCAGATTGATTAAATTAATCATTTCCAAACAGGTTGACATTTGACCCTTGAAAGCATTATTTGACTCTTGACCTTTGGAAGTATTGTTGTTTTTATGACTTTCTGAAGTGAATAAACACTTTTTATAGCTTCAGATCGAGTAAATTGATCATTTCCAAACATGTTGACCATTGACCTTTGCAAGCATTATGTGACCTTTAAAAGTATTATGTTGTTTTTATGACATCCTGAAGTCAATAAACACTTTTTAGGGCTTCAGAGCCGCCAAATTGACCATTTCCCAAAGTTTTACCATACTGCAAATTTTGTGTTTCAGCCTCAAAAAACACAAAAGTCACTTTGTACATGCCCAATAGTGAACACCTTTTAAGGCTTCAGATCGAGTAAAAAGACCATTGCCAAACAGGCTGACCTTTGACCTGACCTTTAGAAGCATTATTTGACCCCTGTCCTTTGGAAGGATTGTTTTGTTTTTATGTCTTCCTGGAGTGAATAAACTCTTTTTATGGCTTCAGATCAAGTAAATTGATCATTTTCAAACATTTTGACCTTTGACCTTTAGAAGCCTTATGTGACCTTTGACCTTTGGAAGTATTATGTTGTTTTTATGACTTCCTGAAGTCAATATACACTTTTTGGGGCTTCAGTGCAGCCAAATTGACCATTTTCCAAAGATTATACCCATACTGCAAACTTTGAGTTTCTGCCCCAGAAAACATGAAAATCACTTTGAACATGCCCAATAGTGAACAATTTTTAAGGCTTCAGATCGAGTAAATTGACCTTTTCCAAACAGGTCTAACTTTGACCTTTGGACGCATTATTTGAGCCTTGACCTGTGGAAGTATTGTGTTGTTTTTATGACGTCCTGGAGTGAATAAACACTTTTTAAGGCTTCAGATCGAATTAATTTATCATTTACAAACATATTGACCTTTGGAAGAATTATTTGACCCTTGACCTTTGGAAGTATTGAGTTATTTTTATGACTTCCTGGAGTGGATAAACACTTTTTATGGCTTCAGATCGAATAAATTGATCATTTCCAAACATGTTGACCTTTGGAAGCATTAGGTGACCCTTGCCCTTTGGAAGTATTATGTTGTTTTTATGACTTCATGAAGTCAACAAACACTTTTAGGGCCTCAGAGCCACCAAAGGGAACATTTCCCAAAGTTTTACCCATTCTGCAAACTTTCTGTTTCCGCCCAAGAAAACACAAAAATCACTTTGAACATGCCCAAAAGTAACCACTTTTTAAGGTTCAGGTCAAGTAAATTGACCATTTCCAAACAGGTTGACCTTTGGCCTTAGGAAGCATTATTTGACCTTTGGAAAATTTGTGTTGTTTTTATGACTTCCTGGATTGAATTAACACTTTTATGGCTTCAGATAGAGTACATTTATTATTTCCAAACATGTTGACCTTTGGAAGCATTATGTGACCCTTGCCCTTTGGAACTATATTGTGTTGCTCTTATGACTTCCTGGAGTGAATAAACACTTCTTATGGCTTCTGATTGAGTAAATTGATCATTTCCAAACATGTTGACTTTTGACCTTTGGAAGAATTATGTGACCCTTGACCTTTGGAAGTATTATGTTGTTTTTATGACTTCCTGAAGTCAAACACTTTTTAGGGCTTCAGAGCAGCCAAATTGACCAATTTCCGAAGTTTTTACCCATAC
The DNA here is from genome assembly GCA_963921515.1 of Calotriton arnoldi. Lineage (NCBI taxonomy): Eukaryota > Metazoa > Chordata > Amphibia > Caudata > Salamandridae > Calotriton > Calotriton arnoldi. Next base: position 343,443 of record CAWUFW010001517.1, read on the forward strand.
TGCAAACTTTGTGTTTTGGCCCCAGAAAACACCAAAATCACTTTGAACATGCCCAAAAGTGATCTCCCACATCCTAAAGTGAGAAATAGCCGAAAGATAGGCAATTGTAGACCTTTGGAAGTATTGTGTTGTTTTTATGACTCCCTGAAGTGAATAAACACTTTTCAAGGCTTCAGATTGATTAAATTAATTATTTCCAAACAGGTTGACATTTGACCTTTGAAAGCATTATTTGACTCTTGACCTTTGGAAGTATTGTTGTTTTTATGACTTTCTGAAGTGAATAAACACTTTTTATAGCTTCAGATCGAGTAAAATGATCATTTCCAAACATGTTGACCATTGACCTTTGTAAGCATTATGTGCCCTTTGAAAGTATTATGTTGTTTTTATGACTTCCTGAAGTCAATAAACACTTTTTAGGGCTTCAGAGCCGCCAAATTGACCATTTCCCAAAGTTTTACCATACTGCAAATGTTGTGTTTCAGCCCAAAAAACACAAAAGTCACTTTGTACATGCCCAATAGTGAACACTTTTTAAGGCTTCAGATCGAGTAAAAAGACCATTGCCAAACAGGCTGACCTTTGACCTGACTTTTAGAAGCATTATTTGATCCCTGTCCTTTGGAAGTATTGTGTTGTTTTTATGTCTTCCTGGAGTGAATAAACTCTTTTTATGGCTTCAGATCAAGTAAATTGATCATTTTCAAACATTTTGACCTTTGGACGCTTTATTTGATCCTTGACCTGTGGAAGTATTGTGTTGTTTTTATGACGTCCTGGAGTGAATAAACACTTTTTAAGGCTTCAGTTCGAATTAAGTGATCATTTATAAATATGTTGACCTTTGGAAGAATTATTTGACCCTTGACCTTTGGAAGTATTGAGTTGTTTTTATGACTTCCTGGAGTGGATAAACACTTTGTATGGCTTCAGATCGAATAAATTGATCATTTCCAAACATGTTGACCTTTGACAGCATTATGTGACCCTTGCCCCTTGGAAGTATTATGTTGTTTTTCGACTTCCTGAAGTCAACAAACACTTTTTAGGGCCTCAGAGCCACCAAAGTGACCATTTCCCAAAGTTTTTACCCATTCTGAAAACTTTGTGTTTCCTCCCCAGAAAACATGAAAATCACTTTGAACATGCCCAAAAGTAACCACTTTTTAAGGCTTCAGGTAAAGTAAATTGACCATTTCCAAACAGGTTGACCTTAGGAAGCATTATTTGACCTTTGGAAATTTTGTGTTGTTTTTATGACTTCCTGGAGTGAATTAACACTGTTATGGCTACAGATAGAGTACATTTATCATTTCGAAACATGTTGACCTTTGGAAGCATTATGTGACCCTTGCCCTTTGGAACTATATTGTGCTGTTCTTATGACTTCCTGCAGTGAATAAACACTTCTTATGGCTTCAGATTGAGTAAATTAATAATTTCCAAACATGTTGACTTTTGACCTTTGGAAGAATTATGTGACCCTTGACATTTGGAAGTATTATGTTGTTTTTATGACTTCCTGAAGTCAAACACTTTTTAGGGCTTCAGAGCAGCCAAATTGACCATTTCCCGAAGTTTTTATCCATACTGCAAACTTTGTGTTTTGGCCCCAGAAACACCAAAATCACTTTGAACATGCCCAAAAGTGGTTGTCCACATCGTAAAGCAAGAAAGAACTGGACGATAGGCAATTTTGGACCTTTGGAAGTATTGTGTTGTTTTTATGACTTCCTGGAGTGAATAAACACTTTTTAAGGCTTCAGATCGAGTAAATTGATCATTTCCAAACAAGTTGGCCTTTGACCTTTGGAAGCATTATGTGACCTTTGGAAGTTATTGTTGTTTTTATGACTTCCTGAAGTCAATAAACAATGTTTAGGGCTTCAGAGCCGCCGAATTGACCATTTCTCAAAGTTTTTACCCATTCTGCAAACTTTGTATTTCCGCCCCAGAAAACACGAAAATCACTTTGAACATGCCCAAAAGTGAACACTTTAAGGGCTTCGGATCGAGTAAATTGACCATTTCCAAACAGGTTGACCTTTTACCTTTGGCCTTTGGAAGCATTATTTGACCCTTGACCTTTGGATGTGTTGTATTGTTTTTATGTCTTCCTGGAGTGAATAAACTCTTTCTATGGCTTCAGATCAAGCAAATTGATCATTTTCAAACATTTTGACATTTGACCTTTAGAAGCCTTATGTGACCTTTGACCTTTGGAAGTATTATGTTGTTTTTATGACTTCCTGAAGTCAATATACACTTTTGGGGCTTCAGAGCAGCCAAATTGACCATTTCCCAAAGTTTATACCCATACTGCAAACTTTGAGTTTCTGCCCCAGAAAACATGAAAATCACTTTGAACATGCCCAACAGTGAACACTTTTTAAGGCTTCAAGTCGAGTAAATTGACCTTTTCCACACAGGTTGAACTTTGACCTTTGGACGCATTATTTGATCCTTGACCTGTGGAAGTATTGTGTTGTTTTTATGACGTCCTGGAGTGAATAAACACTTTTTTGGCATCAGATCGAGTAAATTGATAATTTCGAAACATGTTGACTTTTTGAAGCATTATGTGACCTTTGATCTTTAGAAGTATGTTGTTTTTATGACTTCCTGAAGTCAATAAACAGTTTTTAGGGCTTCAGAAACAATGAATTGACAATTTCCCAAGTTTTAACCATACTGGAAACTTTGTGATTCTGCCCCAGAAAACACGAAAATCACTTTGAATATGCCCAATAGGGAACACTTTTTAAGGCTTCAGACCGAAAAAATTGCCCTTTTCCAAACAGGTTGACCTTTTGAAGCATTATTTGACCTTTGCAAGTATTATGTTGTTTTTATGACTTCCTGAAGTCAATATACACTTTTGGGGCTTCAGAGCAGCCAAATTGACCATTTCCCAAAGTTTTATACCCATACTGCAAACTTTGAGTTTCTGCCCCAGAAAACATGAAAATCACTTTGAACATGCCCAATAGTGAACACTTTTAGGGCTTAAGATCGAGTAAATTGACCATTTCCAAACATGTTGACTTTTGACCTTTGGAAGAATTATGTGACCCTTGACCTTTGGAAGTATTATGTTGTTTTTATGACTTCCTGAAGTCAAACACTTTTTAGGGCTTCAGAGCAGCCAAATTGACTATTTCCCGAAGTTCTTACCCATACTGCTAACTTTGTGTTTAGGCCCCAGAAAACACGAAAATCACTTTGAACATGCCCAAAAGTGATTGTGCACATCGTAAGGCAAGAAGTAGCTGGAAGATAGGCAATTTTGGACCTTTGGAAGTATTGTGTTGTTTTTATGACTTCCTGGAGTGAATAAACACTTTTTAAGGCTTCAGTACGAGTAAATTGATCATTTCCAAACATGTTGGCCTTTGACCTTTGGAAGCATTATGTGACCTTTGCCCTTTGGAAGTATATTGTTGTTTTTATGACTTCCTGAACTGAATAAACAATTTTTAGTACTTCAGAGCCGCCAAATTGACCATTTCTCAAAGTTTTTACCCATTCTGCAAACTTTGTATTTCCGCCCAAGAAAACACGAAAATCACTTTGAACATGCCCAAAAGTGAAGTCTTTTAGGGCTTCAGATCGACTAAATTGACCATTTCCAAACAGGTTGACCTTTTACCTTTGGCCTTTGGAAGCATTATTTGACCCTTGACCTTTGGAGGTATTGTGTTGTTTTTATGACTTCCTGCAGTGAATAAACACTTCTTATGGCTTCAGATTGAGTAAATTAATAATTTCCAAACATGTTGACTTTTGACCTTTGGAAGAATTATGTGACCCTTGACATTTGGAAGTATTATGTTGTTTTTATGACTTCCTGAAGTCAAACACTTTTTAGGGCTTCAGAGCAGCCAAATTGACTATTTCCCGAAGTTTTTATCCATACTGCAAACTTTGTGTTTTGGCCCCAGAAAACACCAAAATCACTTTGAACATGCCCAAAAGTGGTTGTCCACATCGTAAAGCAAGAAAGAACTGGACGATAGGCAATTTTGGACCTTTGGAAGTATTGTGTTGTTTTTATGACTTCCTGGAGTGAATAAACACTTTTAAGGCTTCAGATCGAGTAAATTGATCATTTCCAAACAAGTTGGCCTTTGACCTTTGGAAGCATTATGTGACCTTTGGAAGTTATTGTTGTTTTTATGACTTCCTGAAGTCAATAAACAATTTTTAGGGCTTCAGAGCCGCCGAATTGACCATTTCTCAAAGTTTTTACCCATTCTGCAAACTTTGTATTTCCGCCCCAGAAAACACGAAAATCACTTTGAACATGCCCAAAAGCGAACACTTTTAGGGCTTCGGATCGAGTAAATTGACCATTTCCAAACAGGTTGACCTTTTACCTTTGGAAGCATTATTTGACCCTTGACCTTTGGATGTGTTGTATTGTTTTTATGACTTCCTGGAGTGAATAAACACTTTTTATGGCTTCAGATCGAGTAAATTGATCATTTCCAAACATCTTGACCTTTTGAAGCATTAAGTGACCGTTGACCTTTAGATGTATTATGTTGTTTTTATGACTTCCTGAAGTCAATAAACACTTTTAGGGCTTCAGAGCTGCCAAATTGGCAATTCCCAAAGTTTTGACACATACTGTAAACTTTCTGTTTCTGCCCAAGAAAACACGAAAATCACTTTGAACATGCCCAAAAGTGAACACTTTTTAAAGCTTCAGATCGAGTAAATTGACCCTATCCAAACAGGCTGACCTTTGCAAGCATTATGTGATGCTTCCCCTTTGGAAGTATTATGTTGTTTTTATGACTGCCTGAAGTCAAACACTTTTTAGGGCTTCAGAGCAGCCAAATTGACCGTATCCCGAAGTTTTTACCCATACTGCAAACTTTTTGTTTCCGCCCCATAAAACACCAAAATCACTTTGAACATGCCCAAAAGTGATCTCCCATATCCTAAAGTGAGAAATAGCCGAAAGATAGGCAATTGTAGACCTTTGGAAGTATTGTGTTGTTTTTATGACTCCCTGAAGTGAATAAACACTTTTCAAGGCTTCAGATTGATTAAATTAATCATTTCCTAACAGGTTGACATTTGACCTTTGAAAGCATTATTTGACTCTTGACCTTTGGAAGTATTGTTGTTTTTATGACTTTCTGAAGTGAATAAACACTTTTTATAGCTTCAGATCGAGTAAATTGATCATTTCCAAACATGTTGACCATTGACCTTTGAAGCATTATGTGACCTTTGAAAGTATTATGTTGTTTTTATGACTTCCTGAAGTCAATAAACACTTTTTAGGGCTTCAGAGCCGCCAAATTGACCATTTCCCAAAGTTTTACCATACTGCAAATTTTGTGTTTCAGCCCCAAAAAACACAAGTCACTTTGTACATGCCCAATAGTGAACACTTTTTAAGGCTTCAGATCGAGTAAAAAGACCATTGCCAAACAGGCTGACCTTTGACCTGACTTTTAGAAGCATTATTTGATCCCTGTCCTTTGGAAGTATTGTGTTGTTTTTATGTCTTCCTGGAGTGAATAAACTCTTTTTATGGCTTCAGATCAAGTAAATTGATCATTTTCAAACATTTTGACCTTTGGACGCTTTATTTGATCCTTGACCTGTGGAAGTATTGTGTTGTTTTTATGACGTCCTGGAGTGAATAAACACTTTTTAAGGCTTCAGTTCGAATTAAGTGATCATTTATAAATATGTTGACCTTTGGAAGAATTATTTGACCCTTGACCTTTGGAAGTATTGAGTTGTTTTTATGACTTCCTGGAGTGGATAAACACTTTGTATGGCTTCAGATCGAATAAATTGATCATTTCCAAACATGTTGACCTTTGACCTTTGGAAGCATTATGTGACCCTTGCCCTTTGGAAGTAGTATGTTGTTTTTCGACTTCCTGAAGTCAACAAACACTTTTAGGGCCTCAGAGCCACCAAAGTGACCATTTCCCAAAGTTTTTACCCATTCTGAAAACTTTGTGTTTCCGCCCAGAAAACATGAAAATCACTTTGAACATGCCCAAAAGTAACCACTTTTAAGGCTTCAGGTAAAGTAAATTGACCATTTCCAAACAGGTTGACCTTTGACCTTAGGAAGCAATATTTGACCTTTGGAAATTTTGTGTTGTTTTTATGACTTCCTGGAGTGAATTAACACTGTTATGGCTACAGATAGAGTACATGTATCATTTCGAAACATGTTGACCTTTGGAAGCATTATGTGACCTTTGGAAGTTATTGTTGTTTTTATGACTTCCTGAAGTCAATAAACAATGTTTAGGGCTTCAGAGCCGCCGAATTGACCATTTCTCAAAGTTTTTACCCATTCTGCAAACTTTGTATTTCCGCCCCAGAAAACACGAAAATCACTTTGAACATGCCCAAAAGTGAACACTTTAAGGGCTTCGGATCGAGTAAATTGACCATTTCCAAACAGGTTGACCTTTTACCTTTGGCCTTTGGAAGCATTATTTGACCCTTGACCTTTGGATGTGTTGTATTGTTTTTATGACTTCCTGGATTGAATAAACAATTTTTATGGCTTCAGATCGAGTAAATTGATCATTTCCAAACATCTTGACCTTTTGAAGCATTAAGTGACCGTTGACCTTTAGATGTATTATGTTGTTTTTATGACTTCCTGAAGTCAAACACTTTTAGGGCTTCAGAGCTGCCAAACTGGCAATTCCCAAAGTTTTGACACATACTGTAAACTTTCTGTTTCTGCCCAAGAAAACACGAAAATCACTTTGAACATGCCCAAAAGTGAACACTTTTTAAAGCTTCAGATTGAGTAAATTGACCATATCCAAACAGGCTGACCTTTGCAAGCATTATGTGACGCTTCCCCTTTGGAAGTATTATGTTGTTTTTATGACTTCCTGAAGTCAATAAGCACTTTTTAGGGCTTCAGAGCCGCCAAATTGACCATTTCCCAAAGTTTTACCATACTGCAAATTTTGTGTTTCAGCCCCAAAAAACACAAATGTCACTTTGTACATGCCCAATAGTGAACACTTTTTAAGGCTTCAGATCGAGTAAAAAGACCATTGCCAAACAGGCTGACCTTTGACCTGACCTTTAGAAGCATTATTTGATCCCTGTCCTTTGGAAGTATTGTGTTGTTTTTATGTCTTCCTGGAGTGAATAAACTCTTTTTATGGCTTCAGATCAAGTAAATTGATCATTTTCAAACATTTTGACCTTTGAACGCTTTATTTGATCCTTGACCTGTGGAAGTATTGTGTTGTTTTTATGACGTCCTGGAGTGAATAAACACTTTTTAAGGCTTCAGATCGAATTAATTGATCATTTATAAATATGTTGACCTTTGGAAGAATTATTTGACCCTTGACCTTTGGAAGTATTGAGTTGTTTTATGACTTCCTGGAGTGGATAAACACTTTCTATGGCTTCAGATCGAATAAATTGATCATTTCCAAACATGTTGACCTTTGGAAGCATTATGTGACCCTTGCCCTTTGGAAGTATTATGTTGTTTTTCGACTTCCTGAGGTCAACAAACACTTTTAGGGCCTCAGAGCCACCAAAGTGACCATTTCCCAACATGTTGACCTTTGGAAGCATTTTGTGACCCTTGCCCTTTGGAAGTATTATGTTGTTTTTCGACTTCCTGAAGTCAACAAACACTTTTTAGGGCCTCAGAGCCACCAAAGTGACCATTTCCCAAAGTTTTTACCCGTTCTGAAAACTTTGTGTTTCCGCCCCAGAAAACACGAAAATCACTTTGAACATGCCCAAAAGTAACCACTTTTTAAGGCTTCAGGTAAAGTAAATTGACCATTTCCAAACAGGTTGACCTTTGACCTTAGGAAGCATTATTTGACCTTTGGAAATTTTGTGTTGTTTTTATGACTTCCTGGAGTGAATTAACAATGTTATGGCTACAGATAGAGTACATTTATCATTTCCAAACATGTTGACCTTTGGAAGCATTATGTGACCCTTGACCTTTGGAACTAAATTGTGTTGTTCTTATGACTTCCTGGAGTGAATAAACACTTCTTATGGCTTCAGATTGAGTAAATTGATAATTTCCAAACATGTTGACTTTTGACCTTTGGAAGAATTATGTGACCCTTGACCTTTGGAAGTATTATGTTGTTTTTATGACTTCCTGAAGTCAAACACTTTTAGGGCTTCAGAGCAGCCAAATCGACCATTTCCCGAAGTTTTTATCCATACTGCAAACTTTGTGTTTTGGCCCCAGAAAACACCAAAATCACTTTGAACATGCCCAAAAGTGGTTGTCCACATCGTAAAGCAAGAAATAGCTGGACGATAGGCAATTTTGGACCTTTGGAAGTATTGTGTTGTTTTTATGACTTCCTGGAGTGAATAGACACTTTTTAAGGCTTCAGATCGAGTAAATTGATCATTTCCAAACAAGTTGGCCTTTGACTTTTGGAAGCATTATGTGACCTTTGGAAGTATATTGTTGTTTTTATGACTTCCTGAAGTCAATAAACAATTTTTAGGGCTTCAGAGCTGCCAAATTGACCATTTCGCAAAGTTGTTACCCATTCTGCAAACTTTGTATTTCCGCCCCAGAAAACACGAAAATCGCTTTGAACATGCCCAAAAGTGATTGTTCACATCGTAAAGTAAGAAATAGCTGGAAGATAGGCAATTTTGGACCTTTGGAAGTATTGTGTTGTTCTTATGGCTTCCTGGAGTGAATAAGCCTTTTAAAAGGCTTCAGATAGAGTAAATTGATCATTTCCAAACATGTTGCCTTTGACCTTTGGAAGCATTATGTGACCTTTGGAAGTATTATGTTGTTTTTATGACTTCCTGAACTCAATAAACAATTTTTAGGGATTTAGAACCGCCAAATTGACCATTTCTCAAAGTTTTTACCCATTCTGCAAACTTTGTATTTCCGCCCCAGAAAACACGAAAATCACTTTGAACATGCCCAAAAGTGAACACTTTTTAAGGCTTCAGATCAAGTAAAAAGACCATTGCCAAACAGGCTGACATTTGACCTGACCTTTAGAAGCATTATTTGACCCCTGTCCTTTGGAAGGATTGTTTTGTTTTTATGACTTCCTGAAGTCAATATACACTTTTTGGGGCTTCAGTGCAGCCAAATTGACCATTTTCCAAAGACTATACCCATACTGCAAACTTTGAGTTTCTGCCCCAGAAAACATGAAAATCACTTTGAACATGCCCAATAGTGAACAATTTTTAAGGCTTCAGATCGAGTAAATTGACCTTTTCCAAACAGGTTGAACTTTGACCTTTGGACGCATTATTTGATCCTTGACCTGTGGAAGTATTGTGTTGTTTTTATGACGTCCTGGAGTGAATAAACACTTTTTAAGGCTTCAGATCGAATTAATTTATCATTTACAAACATGTTGACCTTTGAAAGAATTATTTGACCCTTGACCTTTGGAAGTATTGAGTTGTTTTTATGACTTCTTGGAGTGGATAAACACTTTTTATGGCCTCAGATCGAATAAATTGATCATTTCCAAACATGTTGACCTTTGGAAGCATTACGTGACCCTTGCCCTTTGGAAGTATTATGTTGTTTTTATGACTTCCTGAAGTCAACAAACACTTTTTAGGGCCTCAGAGCCACCAAAGGGAACATTTCCCAAAGTTTTTACCCATTCTGCAAACTTTGTGTTTCCGCTCCAGAAAACACGAAAATCACTTTGAACATGCCCAAAAGTAACCACTTTTTAAGGCTTCAGGTCAAGTAAATTGACCATTTCCAAACAGGTTGACCTTTGACCTTAGGAAGCATTATTTGACCTTTGGAAAATTTGTGTTGTTTTTATGACTTCCTGGATTGAATTAACACGGTTATGGCTTCTGATAGAGTACATTTATTATTTCCAAACATGTTGACCTTTGGAAGCATTATGTGACCCTTGCCCTTTGGAACTATATTGTGTTGCTCTTATGACTTCCTGGAGTGAATAAACACTTCTTATGGCTTCAGATTGAGTAAATTGATCATTTCCAAACATGTTGACTTTTGACCTTTGGAAGAATTATGTGACCCTTGACCTTTGGAAGTATTATGTTGTTTTTATGACTTCCTGAAGTCAAACACTTTTTAGGGCTTCAGAGCAGCTAAATTGACCAATTTCCGAAGTTTTTACCCATACTGCAAACTTTGTGTTTTGGCCCCAGAAAACACCAAAACCACTTTGAACATGCCCAAAAGTGATCTCCCACATCCTAAAGTGAGAAATAGCAGAAAGAAAGGCAATTGTAGACCTATGGAAGTATTGTGTTGTTTTTATGACTCCCTGAAGTGAATAAACACTTTTCAAGGCTTCAGATTGATTAAATTAATCATTTCCAAACAGGTTGACATTTGACCTTTGAAAGCATTATTTGACTCTTGACCTTTGGAAGTATTGTTGTTTTTATGACTTTCTGAAGTGAATAAACACTTTTTATAGTTTCAGATCGAGTAAATTGATCATTTCCAAACATGTTGACCATTGACCTTTGTAAGCATTATGTGACCTTTGAAAGTATTATGTTGTTTTTATGACTTCCTGAAGTCAATAAACACTTTTTAGGGCTTCAGAGCCGCCAAATTGACCATTTCCCAAAGTTTTACCATACTGCAAATTTTGTGTTTCAGCCCCAAAAAACACAAAAGTCACTTTGTACATGCCCAATAGTGAACACTTTTTAAGGCTTCAGATCGAGTAAAAAGACCATTGCCAAACAGGCTGACCTTTGACCTGACTTTTAGAAGCATTATTTGATCCCTGTCCTTTGGAAGTATTGTGTTGTTTTTATGTCTTCCTGGAGTGAATAAACTCTTTTTATGGCTTCAGATCAAGTAAATTGATCATTTTCAAACATTTTGACCTTTGTCCTTTGGACGCTTTATTTGATCCTTGACCTGTGGAAGTATTGTGTTGTTTTTATGACGTCTTGGAGTGAATAAACACTTTTTAAGGCTTCAGTTCGAATTAAGTGATCATTTATAAATATGTTGACCTTTGGAAGAATTATTTGACCCTTGACCTTTGGAAGTATTGAGTTGTTTTTATGACTTCCTGGAGTGGATAAACACTTTGTATGGCTTCAGATCGAATAAATTGATCATTTCCAAACATGTTGACCTTTGACCTTTGGAAGCATTATGTGACCCTTGCCCTTTGGAAGTAGTATGTTGTTTTTCGACTTCCTGAAGTCAACAAACACTTTTAGGGCCTCAGAGCCACCAAAGTGACCATTTCCCAAAGATTTTACCCATTCTGAAAACTTTGTGTTTCCGCCCCAGAAAACATGAAAATCACTTTGAACATGCCCAAAAGTAACCACTTTTTAAGGCTTCAGGTAAAGTAAATTGACCATTTCCAAACAGGTTGACCTTTGACCTTAGGAAGCATTATTTGACCTTTGGAAATTTTGTGTTGTTTTTATGACTTCCTGGAGTGAATTAACACTGTTATGGCTACAGATAGAGTACATTTATCATTTCGAAACATGTTGACCTTTGGAAGCATTATGTGACCCTTGCCCTTTGGAACTATATTGTGCTGTTCTTATGACTTCCTGCAGTGAATAAACACTTCTTATGGCTTCAGATTGAGTAAATTAATAATTTCCAAACATGTTGACTTTTGACCTTTGGAAGAATTATGTGACCCTTGACATTTGGAAGTATTATGTTGTTTTTATGACTTCCTGAAGTCAAACACTTTTTAGGGCTTCAGAGCAGCCAAATTGACCATTTCCGAAGTTTTTATCCATACTGCAAACTTTGTGTTTTGGCCCCAGAAAACACCAAAATCACTTTGAACATGCCCAAAAGTGGTTGTCCACATCGTAAAGCAAGAAAGAACTGGACGATAGGCAATTTTGGACCTTTGGAAGTGTTGTGTTGTTTTTATGACTTCCTGGAGTGAATAAACACTTTTTAAGGCTTCAGATCGAGTAAATTGATCATTTTCAAACAAGTTGGCCTTTGACCTTTGGAAGCATTATGTGACCTTTGGAAGTTATTGTTGTTTTTATGACTTCCTGAAGTCAATAAACAATGTTTAGGGCTTCAGAGCCGCCGAATTGACCATTTCTCAAAGTTTTTACCCATTCTGCAAACTTTGTATTTCCGCCCCAGAAAACACGAAAATCACTTTGAACATGCCCAAAAGGGAACACTTTAAGGGCTTCGGATCGAGTAAATTGACCATTTCCAAACAGGTTGACCTTTTACCTTTGGCCTTTGGAAGCATTATTTGACCCTTGACCTTTGGATGTGTTGTATTGTTTTTATGACTTCCTGGATTGAATAAACACTTTTTATGGCTTCAGATCGAGTAAATTGATCATTTCCAAACATCTTGACCTTTTGAAGGATTAAGTGACCGTTGACCTTTAGATGTATTATGTTGTTTTTATGACTTCCTGAAGTCAAACACTTTTAGGGCTTCAGAGCTGCCAAACTGGCAATTCCCGAAGTTTTTACCCATACTGCAAACTTTCTGTTTCCGCCCCAGAAAACACCAAAATCACTTTGAACATGCCCAAAAGTGATCTCCCATATCCTAAAGTGAGAAATAGCCGAAAGATAGGCAATTGTAGACCTTTGGAAGTATTGTGTTGTTTTTATGACTCCCTGAAGTGAATAAACACTTTTTATAGCTTCAGATCGAGTAAATTGATAATTTCCTAACAGGTTCACATTTGACCATTGAAAGCATTATTTGACTCTTGACCTTTGGAAGTATTGTTGTTTTTATGACTTTCTGAAAAGAATAAACACTTTTTATAGCTTCAGATCGAGTAAATTGATCATTTCCAAACATGTTGACCATTGACCTTTGCAAGCATTATGTGACCTTTGAAAGTACTATGTTTTTTTATGACTTTCTGAAGTCAATAAACACTTTTAGGGCTTCAGAGCCGCCAAATTGACCATTTCCCAAAGTTTTACCATACTGCAAATTTTGTGTTTCAGCCCCAAAAACACAAAAGTCACTTTGTACATGCCCAACAGTGAACACTTTTTAAGGCTTCAGATCGAGTAAAAAGACCATTGCCAAACAGGCTGACCTTTGACCTGACCTTTAGAAGCATTATTTGACCCCTGTCCTTTGGAAGTATTATTTTGTTTTTATGTCTTCCTAGAGTGAATAAACTCTTTTTATGGCTTCAGATCAAGTAAATTGATCATTTTCAAACATTTTGACATTTGACCTTTAGAAGCCTTATGTGACCTTTGACCTTTGGAAGTATTTTGTTGTTTTTATGACTTCCTGAAGTCAATATACACTTTTTGGGGCTTCAGAGCAGCCAAATTGACCATTTCCCAAAGTTTATACCCATACTGCAAACTTTGAGTTTCTGCCCCAGAAAACATGAAAATCACTTTGAACATGCCCAATAGTGAACACTTTTTAAGGCTTCAGATCGAGTAAATTGACCTTTTCCAAACAGGTTGAACTTTGACCTTTGGACGCATTATTTGATCCTTGACCTGTGGAAGTATTGTGTTGTTTTTATGACGTCCTGGAGTGAATAAACACTTTTTTTGGCTTCAGATCGAGTAAATTGATAATTTCGAAACATGTTGACTTTTTGAAGCATTATGTGACCTTTGATCTTTAGAAGTATGTTGTTTTTATGACTTCCTGAAGTCAATAAACAGTTTTTAGGGCTTCAGAAACAATAAATTGACAATTTCCCAAAGTTTTAACCATACTGGAAACTTTGTGTTTCTGCCCCAGAAAACACGAAAATCACTTTGAATATGCCCAATAGGGAACACTTTTTAAGGCTTCAGATCGAAAAAATTGCCCTTTTCCAAACAGGTTGACCTTTTACCTTTGAAAGCATTATTTGACCCTTGACCTTTGGAGGTATTGTGTTGTTTTTGTGACTTCCTGGATTGAATAAAAACTTTTTATGGCTTCAGATCGAGTAAATTGATCATTTCCAAACATGTTGACCTTTTGAAGCATTATTTGACCTTTGCAAGTATTATGTTGTTTTTATGACTTCCTGAAGTCAATATACACTTTTTGGGGCTTCAGAGCAGCCAAATTGACCATTTCCCAAAGTTTATACCCATACTACAAACTTTGAGTTTCTGCCCCAGAAAACATGAAAATCACTTTGAACATGCCCAATAGTGAACACTTTTAGGGCTTAAGATCGAGTAAATTGACCACTTCCAAACATGTTGACTTTGACCTTTGGAAGAATTATGTGACCCTTGACCTTTGGAAGTATTATGTTGTTTTTATGACTTCCTGAAGTCAAACACTTTTAGGGCTTCAGAGCAGCCAAATTGACTATTTCCGAAGTTCTTACCCATACTGCAAACTTTGTGTTTTGGCCCCAGAAAACACCAAAATCACTTTGAACATGCCCAAAAGTGGTTGTTTCCATTGTAAAGCAAGAAATAGCTGGACGAAAGGCAATTTTGGACCTTTGGAAGTATTGTGTGGTGTTTTTATGACTTCCTGGAGTGAATAGACACTTTTAAGGCTTCAGATCGAGTAAATTGATCATTTCCAAACAAGTTGGCCTTTTACTTTTGGAAGCATTATGTGACCTTTGGAAGTATATTGTTGTTTTTATGACTTCCTGAAGTCAATAAACAATTTTTAGGGCTTCAGAGCTGCCAAATTGACCATTTCGCAAAGTTGTTACCCATTCTGCAAACTTTGTATTTCCGCCCAGAAAACACGAAAATCGCTTTGAACATGCCCAAAAGTCATTGTCCACATCGTAAAGTAAGAAATAGCTGGAAGATAGGCAATTTTGGACCTTTGGAAGTATTGTGTTGTTCTTATGGCTTCCTGGAGTGAATAAGCCTTTTATAAGGCTTCAGATAGAGTAAATTGATCATTTTCAAACATGTTGCCTTTGACCTTTGGAAGCATTATGTGACCTTTGACCTTTGGAAGTATTATGTTGTTTTTATGACTTCCTGAACTCAATAAACAATTTTTAGGGCTTTAGAGCCGCCAAATTGACCATTTCTCAAAGTTTTTACCCATTCTGCAAACTTTGTATTTCCACCCCAGAAAACACGAAAATCACTTTGAACATGCCCAAAAGTGAACACTTTTAGGGCTTCGGATCGAGTAAATTGACCATTTCCAAACAGGTTGACCTTTTACCTTTGGAAGCATTATTTGACCCTTGACCTTTGGATGTGTTGTATTGTTTTTATGACTTACTGGAGTGAATAAACACTTTTTATGGCTTCAGATCGAGTAAATTGATCATTTCCAAACATCTTGACCTTTTGAAGCATTATGTGACCGTTGACCTTTAGATGTATTATGTTGTTTTTATGACTTCCTGAAGTCAATAAACACTTTTTAGGGCTTCAGAGCTGCCAAATTGGCAATTCCCAAAGTTTTGACCCATACTGTAAACTTTCTGTTTCCGCCCAAGAAAACACAAAAATCACTTTGAACATGCCCAAAAGTGAACACTTTTTAAAGCTTCAGATTGAGTAAATTGACCATATCCAAACAGGCTGACCTATGCAAGCATTATGTGACTCTTCCCCTTTGGAAGTATTATGTTGTTTTTATGACTTCCTGAAGTCAATAAACACTTTTAGGGCTTCAGAGCAGCCAAATTGACCATTTCCCGAAGTTTTTACCCATACTGCAAACTTTGTGTTTTGGCCCCAGAAAACACCAAAATCACTTTGTACATGCCCAAAAGTGATCTCCCACATCCTAAAGTGAGAAATAGCCGAAAGATAGGCAATTGTAGACCTTTGGAAGTATTGTGTTGTTTTTATGACTCCCTGAAGTGAATAAACACTTTTCAAGGCTTCAGATTGATTAAATTAATCATTTCCAAACAGGTTGACATTTGACCCTTGAAAGCATTATTTGACTCTTGACCTTTGGAAGTATTGTTGTTTTTATGACTTTCTGAAGTGAATAAACACTTTTTATAGCTTCAGATCGAGTAAATTGATCATTTCCAAACATGTTGACCATTGACCTTTGCAAGCATTATGTGACCTTTAAAAGTATTATGTTGTTTTTATGACATCCTGAAGTCAATAAACACTTTTTAGGGCTTCAGAGCCGCCAAATTGACCATTTCCCAAAGTTTTACCATACTGCAAATTTTGTGTTTCAGCCTCAAAAAACACAAAAGTCACTTTGTACATGCCCAATAGTGAACACCTTTTAAGGCTTCAGATCGAGTAAAAAGACCATTGCCAAACAGGCTGACCTTTGACCTGACCTTTAGAAGCATTATTTGACCCCTGTCCTTTGGAAGGATTGTTTTGTTTTTATGTCTTCCTGGAGTGAATAAACTCTTTTTATGGCTTCAGATCAAGTAAATTGATCATTTTCAAACATTTTGACCTTTGACCTTTAGAAGCCTTATGTGACCTTTGACCTTTGGAAGTATTATGTTGTTTTTATGACTTCCTGAAGTCAATATACACTTTTGGGGCTTCAGTGCAGCCAAATTGACCATTTTCCAAAGATTATACCCATACTGCAAACTTTGAGTTTCTGCCCCAGAAAACATGAAAATCACTTTGAACATGCCCAATAGTGAACAATTTTTAAGGCTTCAGATCGAGTAAATTGACCTTTTCCAAACAGGTCTAACTTTGACCTTTGGACGCATTATTTGAGCCTTGACCTGTGGAAGTATTGTGTTGTTTTTATGACGTCCTGGAGTGAATAAACACTTTTAAGGCTTCAGATCGAATTAATTTATCATTTACAAACATATTGACCTTTGGAAGAATTATTTGACCCTTGACCTTTGGAAGTATTGAGTTATTTTTATGACTTCCTGGAGTGGATAAACACTTTTTATGGCTTCAGATCGAATAAATTGATCATTTCCAAACATGTTGACCTTTGGAAGCATTAGGTGACCCTTGCCCTTTGGAAGTATTATGTTGTTTTTATGACTTCATGAAGTCAACAAACACTTTTAGGGCCTCAGAGCCACCAAAGGGAACATTTCCCAAAGTTTTACCCATTCTGCAAACTTTCTGTTTCCGCCCAAGAAAACACAAAAATCACTTTGAACATGCCCAAAAGTAACCACTTTTTAAGGTTCAGGTCAAGTAAATTGACCATTTCCAAACAGGTTGACCTTTGGCCTTAGGAAGCATTATTTGACCTTTGGAAAATTTGTGTTGTTTTTATGACTTCCTGGATTGAATTAACACTTTTATGGCTTCAGATAGAGTACATTTATTATTTCCAAACATGTTGACCTTTGGAAGCATTATGTGACCCTTGCCCTTTGGAACTATATTGTGTTGCTCTTATGACTTCCTGGAGTGAATAAACACTTCTTATGGCTTCTGATTGAGTAAATTGATCATTTCCAAACATGTTGACTTTTGACCTTTGGAAGAATTATGTGACCCTTGACCTTTGGAAGTATTATGTTGTTTTTATGACTTCCTGAAGTCAAACACTTTTAGGGCTTCAGAGCAGCCAAATTGACCAATTTCCGAAGTTTTTACCCATACTGCAAACTTTGTGTTTTGGCCCCAGAAAACACCAAAATCACTTTGAACATGCCCAAAAGTGATCTCCCACATCCTAAAGTGAGAAATAGCCGAAAGATAGGCAATTGTAGACCTTTGGAAGTATTGTGTTGTTTTTATGACTCCCTGAAGTGAATAAACACTTTTCAAGGCTTCAGATTGATTAAATTAATTATTTCCAAACAGGTTGACATTTGACCTTTGAAAGCATTATTTGACTCTTGACCTTTGGAAGTATTGTTGTTTTTATGACTTTCTGAAGTGAATAAACACTTTTATAGCTTCAGATCGAGTAAAATGATCATTTCCAAACATGTTGACCATTGACCTTTGTAAGCATTATGTGCCCTTTGAAAGTATTATGTTGTTTTTATGACTTCCTGAAGTCAATAAACACTTTTAGGGCTTCAGAGCCGCCAAATTGACCATTTCCCAAAGTTTTACCATACTGCAAATGTTGTGTTTCAGCCCAAAAAACACAAAAGTCACTTTGTACATGCCCAATAGTGAACACTTTTAAGGCTTCAGATCGAGTAAAAAGACCATTGCCAAACAGGCTGACCTTTGACCTGACTTTTAGAAGCATTATTTGATCCCTGTCCTTTGGAAGTATTGTGTTGTTTTTATGTCTTCCTGGAGTGAATAAACTCTTTTTATGGCTTCAGATCAAGTAAATTGATAATTTTCAAACATTTTGACCTTTGGACGCTTTATTTGATCCTTGACCTGTGGAAGTATTGTGTTGTTTTTATGACGTCCTGGAGTGAATAAACACTTTTTAAGGCTTCAGTTCGAATTAAGTGATCATTTATAAATATGTTGACCTTTGGAAGAATTATTTGACCCTTGACCTTTGGAAGTATTGAGTTGTTTTTATGACTTCCTGGAGTGGATAAACACTTTGTATGGCTTCAGATCGAATAAATTGATCATTTCCAAACATGTTGACCTTTGACAGCATTATGTGACCCTTGCCCCTTGGAAGTATTATGTTGTTTTTCGACTTCCTGAAGTCAACAAACACTTTTAGGGCCTCAGAGCCACCAAAGTGACCATTTCCCAAAGTTTTTACCCATTCTGAAAACTTTGTGTTTCCTCCCAGAAAACATGAAAATCACTTTGAACATGCCCAAAAGTAACCACTTTTTAAGGCTTCAGGTAAAGTAAATTGACCATTTCCAAACAGGTTGACCTTAGGAAGCATTATTTGACCTTTGGAAATTTTGTGTTGTTTTTATGACTTCCTGGAGTGAATTAACACTGTTATGGCTACAGATAGAGTACATTTATCATTTCGAAACATGTTGACCTTTGGAAGCATTATGTGACCCTTGCCCTTTGGAACTATATTGTGCTGTTCTTATGACTTCCTGCAGTGAATAAACACTTCTTATGGCTTCAGATTGAGTAAATTAATAATTTCCAAACATGTTGACTTTTGACCTTTGGAAGAATTATGTGACCCTTGACATTTGGAAGTATTATGTTGTTTTTATGACTTCCTGAAGTCAAACACTTTTTAGGGCTTCAGAGCAGCCAAATTGACCATTTCCCGAAGTTTTTATCCATACTGCAAACTTTGTGTTTTGGCCCCAGAAACACCAAAATCACTTTGAACATGCCCAAAAGTGGTTGTCCACATCGTAAAGCAAGAAAGAACTGGACGATAGGCAATTTTGGACCTTTGGAAGTATTGTGTTGTTTTTATGACTTCCTGGAGTGAATAAACACTTTTTAAGGCTTCAGATCGAGTAAATTGATCATTTCCAAACAAGTTGGCCTTTGACCTTTGGAAGCATTATGTGACCTTTGGAAGTTATTGTTGTTTTTATGACTTCCTGAAGTCAATAAACAATGTTTAGGGCTTCAGAGCCGCCGAATTGACCATTTCTCAAAGTTTTTACCCATTCTGCAAACTTTGTATTTCCGCCCCAGAAAACACGAAAATCACTTTGAACATGCCCAAAAGTGAACACTTTAAGGGCTTCGGATCGAGTAAATTGACCATTTCCAAACAGGTTGACCTTTTACCTTTGGCCTTTGGAAGCATTATTTGACCCTTGACCTTTGGATGTGTTGTATTGTTTTTATGTCTTCCTGGAGTGAATAAACTCTTTCTATGGCTTCAGATCAAGCAAATTGATCATTTTCAAACATTTTGACATTTGACCTTTAGAAGCCTTATGTGACCTTTGACCTTTGGAAGTATTATGTTGTTTTTATGACTTCCTGAAGTCAATATACACTTTTGGGGCTTCAGAGCAGCCAAATTGACCATTTCCCAAAGTTTATACCCATACTGCAAACTTTGAGTTTCTGCCCCAGAAAACATGAAAATCACTTTGAACATGCCCAACAGTGAACACTTTTTAAGGCTTCAAGTCGAGTAAATTGACCTTTTCCACACAGGTTGAACTTTGACCTTTGGACGCATTATTTGATCCTTGACCTGTGGAAGTATTGTGTTGTTTTTATGACGTCCTGGAGTGAATAAACACTTTTTTTGGCATCAGATCGAGTAAATTGATAATTTCGAAACATGTTGACTTTTTGAAGCATTATGTGACCTTTGATCTTTAGAAGTATGTTGTTTTTATGACTTCCTGAAGTCAATAAACAGTTTTTAGGGCTTCAGAAACAATGAATTGACAATTTCCCAAGTTTTAACCATACTGGAAACTTTGTGATTCTGCCCCAGAAAACACGAAAATCACTTTGAATATGCCCAATAGGGAACACTTTTAAGGCTTCAGACCGAAAAAATTGCCCTTTTCCAAACAGGTTGACCTTTTGAAGCATTATTTGACCTTTGCAAGTATTATGTTGTTTTTATGACTTCCTGAAGTCAATATACACTTTTGGGGCTTCAGAGCAGCCAAATTGACCATTTCCCAAAGTTTTATACCCATACTGCAAACTTTGAGTTTCTGCCCCAGAAAACATGAAAATCACTTTGAACATGCCCAATAGTGAACACTTTTAGGGCTTAAGATCGAGTAAATTGACCATTTCCAAACATGTTGACTTTTGACCTTTGGAAGAATTATGTGACCCTTGACCTTTGGAAGTATTATGTTGTTTTTATGACTTCCTGAAGTCAAACACTTTTTAGAACTTCAGAGCAGCCAAATTGACTATTTCCCGAAGTTCTTACCCATACTGCTAACTTTGTGTTTAGGCCCCAGAAAACACGAAAATCACTTTGAACATGCCCAAAAGTGATTGTGCACATCGTAAGGCAAGAAGTAGCTGGAAGATAGGCAATTTTGGACCTTTGGAAGTATTGTGTTGTTTTTATGACTTCCTGGAGTGAATAAACACTTTTTAAGGCTTCAGTACGAGTAAATTGATCATTTCCAAACATGTTGGCCTTTGACCTTTGGAAGCATTATGTGACCTTTGCCCTTTGGAAGTATATTGTTGTTTTTATGACTTCCTGAACTGAATAAACAATTTTTAGTACTTCAGAGCCGCCAAATTGACCATTTCTCAAAGTTTTTACCCATTCTGCAAACTTTGTATTTCCGCCCAAGAAAACACGAAAATCACTTTGAACATGCCCAAAAGTGAAGTCTTTTAGGGCTTCAGATCGACTAAATTGACCATTTCCAAACAGGTTGACCTTTTACCTTTGGCCTTTGGAAGCATTATTTGACCCTTGACCTTTGGAGGTATTGTGTTGTTTTTATGACTTCCTGCAGTGAATAAACACTTCTTATGGCTTCAGATTGAGTAAATTAATAATTTCCAAACATGTTGACTTTTGACCTTTGGAAGAATTATGTGACCCTTGACATTTGGAAGTATTATGTTGTTTTTATGACTTCCTGAAGTCAAACACTTTTTAGGGCTTCAGAGCCACCAAAGTGACCATTTCCCAAAGTTTTTACCCATTCTGAAAACTTTGTGTTTCCTCCCCAGAAAACATGAAAATCACTTTGAACATGCCCAAAAGTAACCACTTTTTAAGGCTTCAGGTAAAGTAAATTGACCATTTCCAAACAGGTTGACCTTAGGAAGCATTATTTGACCTTTGGAAATTTTGTGTTGTTTTTATGACTTCCTGGAGTGAATTAACACTGTTATGGCTACAGATAGAGTACATTTATCATTTCGAAACATGTTGACCTTTGGAAGCATTATGTGACCCTTGCCCTTTGGAACTATATTGTGCTGTTCTTATGACTTCCTGCAGTGAATAAACACTTCTTATGGCTTCAGATTGAGTAAATTAATAATTTCCAAACATGTTGACTTTTGACCTTTGGAAGAATTATGTGACCCTTGACATTTGGAAGTATTATGTTGTTTTTATGACTTCCTGAAGTCAAACACTTTTTAGGGCTTCAGAGCAGCCAAATTGACCATTTCCGAAGTTTTTATCCATACTGCAAACTTTGTGTTTTGGCCCCAGAAAACACCAAAATCACTTTGAACATGCCCAAAAGTGGTTGTCCACATCGTAAAGCAAGAAAGAACTGGACGATAGGCAATTTTGGACCTTTGGAAGTATTGTGTTGTTTTTATGACTTCCTGGAGTGAATAAACACTTTTTAAGGCTTCAGATCGAGTAAATTGATCATTTCCAAACAAGTTGGCCTTTGACCTTTGGAAGCATTATGTGACCTTTGGAAGTTATTGTTGTTTTTATGACTTCCTGAAGTCAATAAACAATTTTTAGGGCTTCAGAGCCGCCGAATTGACCATTTCTCAAAGTTTTTACCCATTCTGCAAACTTTGTATTTCCGCCCCAGAAAACACGAAAATCACTTTGAACATGCCCAAAAGTGAACAATTTAAGGGCTTCGGATCGAGTAAATTGACCATTTCCAAACAGGTTGACCTTTTACCTTTGGCCTTTGGAAGCATTATTTGACCCTTGACCTTTGGATGTGTTGTATTGTTTTTATGTCTTCCTGGAGTGAATAAACTCTTTTTATGGCTTCAGATCAAGCAAATTGATCATTTTCAAACATTTTGACATTTGACCTTTAGAAGCCTTATGTGACCTTTGACCTTTGGAAGTATTATGTTGTTTTTATGACTTCCTGAAGTCAATATACACTTTTTGGGGCTTCAGAGCAGCCAAATTGACCATTTCCCAAAGTTTATACCCATACTGCAAACTTTGAGTTTCTGCCCCAGAAAACATGAAAATCACTTTGAACATGCCCAACAGTGAACACTTTTTAAGGCTTCAAGTCGAGTAAATTGACCTTTTCCACACAGGTTGAACTTTGACCTTTGGACGCATTATTTGATCCTTGACCTGTGGAAGTATTGTGTTGTTTTTATGACGTCCTGGAGTGAATAAACACTTTTTTTGGCATCAGATCGAGTAAATTGATAATTTCGAAACATGTTGACTTTTTGAAGCATTATGTGACCTTTGATCTTTAGAAGTATGTTGTTTTTATGACTTCCTGAAGTCAATAAACAGTTTTTAGGGCTTCAGAAACAATGAATTGACAATTTCCCAAGTTTTAACCATACTGGAAACTTTGTGATTCTGCCCCAGAAAACACGAAAATCACTTTGAATATGCCCAATAGGGAACACTTTTTAAGGCTTCAGACCGAAAAAATTGCCCTTTTCCAAACAGGTTGACCTTTTGAAGCATTATTTGACCTTTGCAAGTATTATGTTGTTTTTATGACTTCCTGAAGTCAATATACACTTTTTGGGGCTTCAGAGCAGCCAAATTGACCATTTCCCAAAGTTTTATACCCATACTGCAAACTTTGAGTTTCTGCCCCAGAAAACATGAAAATCACTTTGAACATGCCCAATAGTGAACACTTTTAGGGCTTAAGATCGAGTAAATTGACCATTTCCAAACATGTTGACTTTTGACCTTTGGAAGAATTATGTGACCCTTGACCTTTGGAAGTATTATGTTGTTTTTATGACTTCCTGAAGTCAAACACTTTTTAGGGCTTCAGAGCAGCCAAATTGACTATTTCCCGAAGTTCTTACCCATACTGCTAACTTTGTGTTTAGGCCCCAGAAAACACGAAAATCACTTTGAACATGCCCAAAAGTGATTGTGCACATCGTAAGGCAAGAAGTAGCTGGAAGATAGGCAATTTTGGACCTTTGGAAGTATTGTGTTGTTTTTATGACTTCCTGGAGTGAATAAACACTTTTTAAGGCTTCAGTACGAGTAAATTGATCATTTCCAAACATGTTGGCCTTTGACCTTTGGAAGCATTATGTGACCTTTGCCCTTTGGAAGTATATTGTTGTTTTTATGACTTCCTGAACTGAATAAACAATTTTTAGTACTTCAGAGCCGCCAAATTGACCATTTCTCAAAGTTTTTACCCATTCTGCAAACTTTGTATTTCCGCCCAAGAAAACACGAAAATCACTTTGAACATGCCCAAAAGTGAAGTCTTTTAGGGCTTCAGATCGACTAAATTGACCATTTCCAAACAGGTTGACCTTTTTGGCCTTTGGAAGCATTATTTGACCCTTGACCTTTGGAGGTATTGTGTTGTTTTTATGACTTCCTGCAGTGAATAAACACTTCTTATGGCTTCAGATTGAGTAAATTAATAATTTCCAAACATGTTGACTTTTGACCTTTGGAAGAATTATGTGACCCTTGACATTTGGAAGTATTATGTTGTTTTTATGACTTCCTGAAGTCAAACACTTTTTAGGGCTTCAGAGCAGCCAAATTGACTATTTCCCGAAGTTTTTATCCATACTGCAAACTTTGTGTTTTGGCCCCAGAAAACACCAAAATCACTTTGAACATGCCCAAAAGTGGTTGTCCACATCGTAAAGCAAGAAAGAACTGGACGATAGGCAATTTTGGACCTTTGGAAGTATTGTGTTGTTTTTATGACTTCCTGGAGTGAATAAACACTTTTTAAGGCTTCAGATCGAGTAAATTGATCATTTCCAAACAAGTTGGCCTTTGACCTTTGGAAGCATTATGTGACCTTTGGAAGTTATTGTTGTTTTTATGACTTCCTGAAGTCAATAAACAATTTTTAGGGCTTCAGAGCCGCCGAATTGACCATTTCTCAAAGTTTTTACCCATTCTGCAAACTTTGTATTTCCGCCCCAGAAAACACGAAAATCACTTTGAACATGCCCAAAAGCGAACACTTTTAGGGCTTCGGATCGAGTAAATTGACCATTTCCAAACAGGTTGACCTTTTACCTTTGGAAGCATTATTTGACCCTTGACCTTTGGATGTGTTGTATTGTTTTTATGACTTCCTGGAGTGAATAAACACTTTTTATGGCTTCAGATCGAGTAAATTGATCATTTCCAAACATCTTGACCTTTTGAAGCATTAAGTGACCGTTGACCTTTAGATGTATTATGTTGTTTTTATGACTTCCTGAAGTCAATAAACACTTTTTAGGGCTTCAGAGCTGCCAAATTGGCAATTCCCAAAGTTTTGACACATACTGTAAACTTTCTGTTTCTGCCCAAGAAAACACGAAAATCACTTTGAACATGCCCAAAAGTGAACACTTTTTAAAGCTTCAGATCGAGTAAATTGACCCTATCCAAACAGGCTGACCTTTGCAAGCATTATGTGATGCTTCCCCTTTGGAAGTATTATGTTGTTTTTATGACTGCCTGAAGTCAAACACTTTTTAGGGCTTCAGAGCAGCCAAATTGACCGTATCCCGAAGTTTTTACCCA
The DNA here is from genome assembly GCA_963921515.1 of Calotriton arnoldi. Lineage (NCBI taxonomy): Eukaryota > Metazoa > Chordata > Amphibia > Caudata > Salamandridae > Calotriton > Calotriton arnoldi. Next base: position 368,636 of record CAWUFW010001517.1, read on the forward strand.
TACTGCAAACTTTTTGTTTCCGCCCCATAAAACACCAAAATCACTTTGAACATGCCCAAAAGTGATCTCCCATATCCTAAAGTGAGAAATAGCCGAAAGATAGGCAATTGTAGACCTTTGGAAGTATTGTGTTGTTTTTATGACTCCCTGAAGTGAATAAACACTTTTCAAGGCTTCAGATTGATTAAATTAATCATTTCCTAACAGGTTGACATTTGACCTTTGAAAGCATTATTTGACTCTTGACCTTTGGAAGTATTGTTGTTTTTATGACTTTCTGAAGTGAATAAACACTTTTTATAGCTTCAGATCGAGTAAATTGATCATTTCCAAACATGTTGACCATTGACCTTTGAAGCATTATGTGACCTTTGAAAGTATTATGTTGTTTTTATGACTTCCTGAAGTCAATAAACACTTTTTAGGGCTTCAGAGCCGCCAAATTGACCATTTCCCAAAGTTTTACCATACTGCAAATTTTGTGTTTCAGCCCCAAAAAACACAAGTCACTTTGTACATGCCCAATAGTGAACACTTTTTAAGGCTTCAGATCGAGTAAAAAGACCATTGCCAAACAGGCTGACCTTTGACCTGACTTTTAGAAGCATTATTTGATCCCTGTCCTTTGGAAGTATTGTGTTGTTTTTATGTCTTCCTGGAGTGAATAAACTCTTTTTATGGCTTCAGATCAAGTAAATTGATCATTTTCAAACATTTTGACCTTTGGACGCTTTATTTGATCCTTGACCTGTGGAAGTATTGTGTTGTTTTTATGACGTCCTGGAGTGAATAAACACTTTTTAAGGCTTCAGTTCGAATTAAGTGATCATTTATAAATATGTTGACCTTTGGAAGAATTATTTGACCCTTGACCTTTGGAAGTATTGAGTTGTTTTTATGACTTCCTGGAGTGGATAAACACTTTGTATGGCTTCAGATCGAATAAATTGATCATTTCCAAACATGTTGACCTTTGACCTTTGGAAGCATTATGTGACCCTTGCCCTTTGGAAGTAGTATGTTGTTTTTCGACTTCCTGAAGTCAACAAACACTTTTAGGGCCTCAGAGCCACCAAAGTGACCATTTCCCAAAGTTTTTACCCATTCTGAAAACTTTGTGTTTCCGCCCCAGAAAACATGAAAATCACTTTGAACATGCCCAAAAGTAACCACTTTTTAAGGCTTCAGGTAAAGTAAATTGACCATTTCCAAACAGGTTGACCTTTGACCTTAGGAAGCAATATTTGACCTTTGGAAATTTTGTGTTGTTTTTATGACTTCCTGGAGTGAATTAACACTGTTATAGCTACAGATAGAGTACATTTATCATTTCGAAACATGTTGACCTTTGGAAGCATTATGTGACCCTTGCCCTTTGGAACTATATTGTGCTGTTCTTATGACTTCCTGCAGTGAATAAACACTTCTTATGGCTTCAGATTGAGTAAATTAATAATTTCCAAACATGTTGACTTTTGACCTTTGGAAGAATTATGTGACCCTTGACATTTGGAAGTATTATGTTGTTTTTATGACTTCCTGAAGTCAAACACTTTTTAGGGCTTCAGAGCAGCCAAATTGACCATTTCCCGAAGTTTTTATCCATACTGCAAACTTTGTGTTTTGGCCCCAGAAAACACCAAAATCACTTTGAACATGCCCAAAAGTGGTTGTCCACATCGTAAAGCAAGAAAGAACTGGACGATAGGCAATTTTGGACCTTTGGAAGTATTGTGTTGTTTTTATGACTTCCTGGAGTGAATAAACACTTTTTAAGGCTTCAGATCGAGTAAATTGATCATTTCCAAACAAGTTGGCCTTTGACCTTTGGAAGCATTATGTGACCTTTGGAAGTTATTGTTGTTTTTATGACTTCCTGAAGTCAATAAACAATGTTTAGGGCTTCAGAGCCGCCGAATTGACCATTTCTCAAAGTTTTTACCCATTCTGCAAACTTTGTATTTCCGACACAGAAAACACGAAAATCACTTTGAACATGCCCAAAAGGGAACACTTTAAGGGCTTCGGATCGAGTAAATTGACCATTTCCAAACAGGTTGACCTTTTACCTTTGGCAGCATTATTTGACCCTTGACCTTTGGATGTGTTGTATTGTTTTTATGACTTCCTGGATTGAATAAACACTTTTTATGGCTTCAGATCGAGTAAATTGATCATTTCCAAACATCTTGACCTTTTGAAGGATTAAGTGACCGTTGACCTTTAGATGTATTATTTTGTTTTTATGTCTTCCTGGAGTGAATAAACTCTTTTTATGGCTTCAGATCAAGCAAATTGATCATTTTCAAACATTTTGACATTTGACCTTTAGAAGCCTTATGTGACCTTTGACCTTTGGAAGTATTATGTTGTTTTTATGACTTCCTGAAGTCAATATACACTTTTGGGGCTTCAGAGCAGCCAAATTGACCATTTCCCAAAGTTTATACCCATACTGCAAACTTTGAGTTTCTGCCCCAGAAAACATGAAAATCACTTTGAACATGCCCAACAGTGAACACTTTTTAAGGCTTCAAGTCGAGTAAATTGACCTTTTCCACACAGGTTGAACTTTGACCTTTGGACGCATTATTTGATCCTTGACCTGTGGAAGTATTGTGTTGTTTTTATGACGTCCTGGAGTGAATAAACACTTTTTTTGGCATCAGATCGAGTAAATTGATAATTTCGAAACATGTTGACTTTTTGAAGCATTATGTGACCTTTGATCTTTAGAAGTATGTTGTTTTTATGACTTCCTGAAGTCAATAAACTGTTTTTAGGGCTTCAGAAACAATGAATTGACAATTTCCCAAGTTTTAACCATACTGGAAACTTTGTGATTCTGCCCCAGAAAACACGAAAATCACTTTGAATATGCCCAATAGGGAACACTTTTTAAGGCTTCAGACCGAAAAAATTGCCCTTTTCCAAACAGGTTGACCTTTTGAAGCATTATTTGACCTTTGCAAGTATTATGTTGTTTTTATGACTTCCTGAAGTCAATATACACTTTTGGGGCTTCAGAGCAGCCAAATTGACCATTTCCCAAAGTTTTATACCCATACTGCAAACTTTGAGTTTCTGCCCCAGAAAACATGAAAATCACTTTGAACATGCCCAATAGTGAACACTTTTAGGGCTTAAGATCGAGTAAATTGACCATTTCCAAACATGTTGACTTTTGACCTTTGGAAGAATTATGTGACCCTTGACCTTTGGAAGTATTATGTTGTTTTTATGACTTCCTGAAGTCAAACACTTTTTAGGGCTTCAGAGCAGCCAAATTGACTATTTCCCGAAGTTCTTACCCATACTGCTAACTTTGTGTTTAGGCCCCAGAAAACACGAAAATCACTTTGAACATGCCCAAAAGTGATTGTGCACATCGTAAGGCAAGAAGTAGCTGGAAGATAGGCAATTTTGGACCTTTGGAAGTATTGTGTTGTTTTTATGACTTCCTGGAGTGAATAAACACTTTTTAAGGCTTCAGTACGAGTAAATTGATCATTTCCAAACATGTTGGCCTTTGACCTTTGGAAGCATTATGTGACCTTTGCCCTTTGGAAGTATATTGTTGTTTTTATGACTTCCTGAACTGAATAAACAATTTTTAGTACTTCAGAGCCGCCAAATTGACCATTTCTCAAAGTTTTTACCCATTCTGCAAACTTTGTATTTCCGCCCAAGAAAACACGAAAATCACTTTGAACATGCCCAAAAGTGAAGTCTTTTAGGGCTTCAGATCGACTAAATTGACCATTTCCAAACAGGTTGACCTTTTGCCTTTGGAAGCATTATTTGACCCTTGACCTTTGGAGGTATTGTGTTGTTTTTATGACTTCCTGCAGTGAATAAACACTTCTTATGGCTTCAGATTGAGTAAATTAATAATTTCCAAACATGTTGACTTTTGACCTTTGGAAGAATTATGTGACCCTTGACATTTGGAAGTATTATGTTGTTTTTATGACTTCCTGAAGTCAAACACTTTTAGGGCTTCAGAGCCACCAAAGTGACCATTTCCCAAAGTTTTTACCCATTCTGAAAACTTTGTGTTTCCTCCCAGAAAACATGAAAATCACTTTGAACATGCCCAAAAGTAACCACTTTTTAAGGCTTCAGGTAAAGTAAATTGACCATTTCCAAACAGGTTGACCTTAGGAAGCATTATTTGACCTTTGGAAATTTTGTGTTGTTTTTATGACTTCCTGGAGTGAATTAACACTGTTATGGCTACAGATAGAGTACATTTATCATTTCGAAACATGTTGACCTTTGGAAGCATTATGTGACCCTTGCCCTTTGGAACTATATTGTGCTGTTCTTATGACTTCCTGCAGTGAATAAACACTTCTTATGGCTTCAGATTGAGTAAATTAATAATTTCCAAACATGTTGACTTTTGACCTTTGGAAGAATTATGTGACCCTTGACATTTGGAAGTATTATGTTGTTTTTATGACTTCCTGAAGTCAAACACTTTTAGGGCTTCAGAGCAGCCAAATTGACCATTTCCCGAAGTTTTTATCCATACTGCAAACTTTGTGTTTTGGCCCCAGAAAACACCAAAATCACTTTGAACATGCCCAAAAGTGGTTGTCCACATCGTAAAGCAAGAAAGAACTGGACGATAGGCAATTTTGGACCTTTGGAAGTATTGTGTTGTTTTTATGACTTCCTGGAGTGAATAAACACTTTTTAAGGCTTCAGATCGAGTAAATTGATCATTTCCAAACAAGTTGGCCTTTGACCTTTGGAAGCATTATGTGACCTTTGGAAGTTATTGTTGTTTTTATGACTTCCTGAAGTCAATAAACAATTTTTAGGGCTTCAGAGCCGCCGAATTGACCATTTCTCAAAGTTTTTACCCATTCTGCAAACTTTGTATTTCCGCCCCAGAAAACACGAAAATCACTTTGAACATGCCCAAAAGTGAACACTTTAAGGGCTTCGGATCGAGTAAATTGACCATTTCCAAACAGGTTGACCTTTTACCTTTGGCCTTTGGAAGCATTATTTGACCCTTGACCTTTGGATCTGTTGTATTGTTTTTATGTCTTCCTGGAGTGAATAAACTCTTTTTATGGCTTCAGATCAAGCAAATTGATCATTTTCAAACATTTTGACATTTGACCTTTAGAAGCCTTATGTGACCTTTGACCTTTGGAAGTATTATGTTGTTTTTATGACTTCCTGAAGTCAATATACACTTTTGGGGCTTCAGAGCAGCCAAATTGACCATTTCCCAAAGTTTATACCCATACTGCAAACTTTGAGTTTCTGCCCCAGAAAACATGAAAATCACTTTGAACATGCCCAACAGTGAACACTTTTTAAGGCTTCAAGTCGAGTAAATTGACCTTTTCCACACAGGTTGAACTTTGACCTTTGGACGCATTATTTGATCCTTGACCTGTGGAAGTATTGTGTTGTTTTTATGACGTCCTGGAGTGAATAAACACTTTTTTGGCATCAGATCGAGTAAATTGATAATTTCGAAACATGTTGACTTTTTGAAGCATTATGTGACCTTTGATCTTTAGAAGTATGTTGTTTTTATGACTTCCTGAAGTCAATAAACAGTTTTTAGGGCTTCAGAAACAATGAATTGACAATTTCCCAAGTTTTAACCATACTGGAAACTTTGTGATTCTGCCCCAGAAAACACGAAAATCACTTTGAATATGCCCAATAGGGAACACTTTTTAAGGCTTCAGACCGAAAAAATTGCCCTTTTCCAAACAGGTTGACCTTTTGAAGCATTATTTGACCTTTGCAAGTATTATCTTGTTTTTATGACTTCCTGAAGTCAATATACACTTTTTGGGGCTTCAGAGCAGCCAAATTGACCATTTCCCAAAGTTTTATACCCATACTGCAAACTTTGAGTTTCTGCCCCAGAAAACATGAAAATCACTTTGAACATGCCCAATAGTGAACACTTTTAGGGCTTAAGATCGAGTAAATTGACCATTTCCAAACATGTTGACTTTTGACCTTTGGAAGAATTATGTGACCCTTGACCTTTGGAAGTATTATGTTGTTTTTATGACTTCCTGAAGTCAAACACTTTTAGGGCTTCAGAGCAGCCAAATTGACTATTTCCCGAAGTTCTTACCCATACTGCTAACTTTGTGTTTAGGCCCCAGAAAACACGAAAATCACTTTGAACATGCCCAAAAGTGATTGTGCACATCGTAAGGCAAGAAGTAGCTGGAAGATAGGCAATTTTGGACCTTTGGAAGTATTGTGTTGTTTTTATGACTTCCTGGAGTGAATAAACACTTTTTAAGGCTTCAGTACGAGTAAATTGATCATTTCCAAACATGTTGGCCTTTGACCTTTGGAAGCATTATGTGACCTTTGCCCTTTGGAAGTATATTGTTGTTTTTATGACTTCCTGAACTGAATAAACAATTTTTAGTACTTCAGAGCCGCCAAATTGACCATTTCTCAAAGTTTTTACCCATTCTGCAAACTTTGTATTTCCGCCCAAGAAAACACGAAAATCACTTTGAACATGCCCAAAAGTGAAGTCTTTTAGGGCTTCAGATCGACTAAATTGACCATTTCCAAACAGGTTGACCTTTTACCTTTGGCCTTTGGAAGCATTATTTGACCCTTGACCTTTGGAGGTATTGTGTTGTTTTTATGACTTCCTGCAGTGAATAAACACTTCTTATGGCTTCAGATTGAGTAAATTAATAATTTCCAAACATGTTGACTTTTGACCTTTGGAAGAATTATGTGACCCTTGACATTTGGAAGTATTATGTTGTTTTTATGACTTCCTGAAGTCAAACACTTTTAGGGCTTCAGAGCAGCCAAATTGACTATTTCCGAAGTTTTTATCCATACTGCAAACTTTGTGTTTTGGCCCCAGAAAACACCAAAATCACTTTGAACATGCCCAAAAGTGGTTGTCCACATCGTAAAGCAAGAAAGAACTGGACGATAGGCAATTTTGGACCTTTGGAAGTATTGTGTTGTTTTTATGACTTCCTGGAGTGAATAAACACTTTTTAAGGCTTCAGATCGAGTAAATTGATCATTTCCAAACAAGTTGGCCTTTGACCTTTGGAAGCATTATGTGACCTTTGGAAGTTATTGTTGTTTTTATGACTTCCTGAAGTCAATAAACAATTTTTAGGGCTTCAGAGCCGCCGAATTGACCATTTCTCAAAGTTTTTACCCATTCTGCAAACTTTGTATTTCCGCCCCAGAAAACACGAAAATCACTTTGAACATGCCCAAAAGCGAACACTTTTAGGGCTTCGGATCGAGTAAATTGACCATTTCCAAACAGGTTGACCTTTTACCTTTGGAAGCATTATTTGACCCTTGACCTTTGGATGTGTTGTATTGTTTTTATGACTTCCTGGAGTGAATAAACACTTTTTATGGCTTCAGATCGAGTAAATTGATCATTTCCAAACATCTTGACCTTTTGAAGCATTAAGTGACCGTTGACCTTTAGATGTATTATGTTGTTTTTATGACTTCCTGAAGTCAATAAACACTTTTAGGGCTTCAGAGCTGCCAAATTGGCAATTCCCAAAGTTTTGACACATACTGTAAACTTTCTGTTTCTGCCCAAGAAAACACGAAAATCACTTTGAACATGCCCAAAAGTGAACACTTTTTAAAGCTTCAGATCGAGTAAATTGACCCTATCCAAACAGGCTGACCTTTGCAAGCATTATGTGATGCTTCCCCTTTGGAAGTATTATGTTGTTTTTATGACTGCCTGAAGTCAAACACTTTTTAGGGCTTCAGAGCAGCCAAATTGACCGTATCCCGAAGTTTTTACCCATACTGCAAACTTTTTGTTTCCGCCCCATAAAACACCAAAATCACTTTGAACATGCCCAAAAGTGATCTCCCATATCCTAAAGTGAGAAATAGCCGAAAGATAGGCAATTGTAGACCTTTGGAAGTATTGTGTTGTTTTTATGACTCCCTGAAGTGAATAAACACTTTTCAAGGCTTCAGATTGATTAAATTAATCATTTCCTAACAGGTTGACATTTGACCTTTGAAAGCATTATTTGACTCTTGACCTTTGGAAGTATTGTTGTTTTTATGACTTTCTGAAGTGAATAGACACTTTTTATAGCTTCAGATCGAGTAAATTGATCATTTCCAAACATGTTGACCATTGACCTTTGAAGCATTATGTGACCTTTGAAAGTATTATGTTGTTTTTATGACTTCCTGAAGTCAATAAACACTTTTAGGGCTTCAGAGCCGCCAAATTGACCATTTCCCAAAGTTTTACCATACTGCAAATTTTGTGTTTCAGCCCCAAAAAACACAAGTCACTTTGTACATGCCCAATAGTGAACACTTTTTAAGGCTTCAGATCGAGTAAAAAGACCATTGCCAAACAGGCTGACTTTGACCTGACTTTTAGAAGCATTATTTGATCCCTGTCCTTTGGAAGTATTGTGTTGTTTTTATGTCTTCCTGGAGTGAATAAACTCTTTTTATGGCTTCAGATCAAGTAAATTGATCATTTTCAAACATTTTGACCTTTGGACGCTTTATTTGATCCTTGACCTGTGGAAGTATTGTGTTGTTTTTATGACGTCCTGGAGTGAATAAACACTTTTTAAGGCTTCAGTTCGAATTAAGTGATCATTTATAAATATGTTGACCTTTGGAAGAATTATTTGACCCTTGACCTTTGGAAGTATTGAGTTGTTTTTATGACTTCCTGGAGTGGATAAACACTTTGTATGGCTTCAGATCGAATAAATTGATCATTTCCAAACATGTTGACCTTTGACCTTTGGAAGCATTATGTGACCCTTGCCCTTTGGAAGTAGTATGTTGTTTTTCGACTTCCTGAAGTCAACAAACACTTTTTAGGGCCTCAGAGCCACCAAAGTGACCATTTCCCAAAGTTTTTACCCATTCTGAAAACTTTGTGTTTCCGCCCCAGAAAACATGAAAATCACTTTGAACATGCCCAAAAGTAACCACTTTTTAAGGCTTCAGGTAAAGTAAATTGACCATTTCCAAACAGGTTGACCTTTGACCTTAGGAAGCAATATTTGACCTTTGGAAATTTTGTGTTGTTTTTATGACTTCCTGGAGTGAATTAACACTGTTATGGCTACAGATAGAGTACATTTATCATTTCGAAACATGTTGACCTTTGGAAGCATTATGTGACCCTTGCCCTTTGGAACTATATTGTGCTGTTCTTATGACTTCCTGCAGTGAATAAACACTTCTTATGGCTTCAGATTGAGTAAATTAATAATTTCCAAACATGTTGACTTTTGACCTTTGGAAGAATTATGTGACCCTTGACATTTGGAAGTATTATGTTGTTTTTATGACTCCTGAAGTCAAACACTGTTTAGGGCTTCAGAGCAGCCAAATTGACCATTTCCCGAAGTTTTTATCCATACTGCAAACTTTGTGTTTTGGCCCCAGAAAACACCAAAATCACTTTGAACATGCCCAAAAGTGGTTGTCCACATCGTAAAGCAAGAAAGAACTGGACGATAGGCAATTTTGGACCTTTGGAAGTATTGTATTGTTTTTATGACTTCCTGGAGTGAATAAACACTTTTTAAGGCTTCGGATCGAGTAAATTGATCATTTCCAAACAAGTTGGCCTTTGACCTTTGGAAGCATTATGTGACCTTTGGAAGTTATTGTTGTTTTTATGACTTCCTGGAGTGAATAAACAATGTTTAGGGCTTCAGAGCCGCCGAATTGACCATTTCTCAAAGTTTTTACCCATTCTGCAAACTTTGTATTTCCGACACAGAAAACACGAAAATCACTTTGAACATGCCCAAAAGGGAACACTTTAAGGGCTTCGGATCGAGTAAATTGACCATTTCCAAACAGGTTGACCTTTTACCTTTGGCAGCATTATTTGACCCTTGACCTTTGGATGTGTTGTATTGTTTTTATGACTTCCTGGATTGAATAAACACTTTTTATGGCTTCAGATCGAGTAAATTGATCATTTCCAAACATCTTGACCTTTTGAAGGATTAAGTGACCGTTGACCTTTAGATGTATTATTTTGTTTTTATGTCTTCCTGGAGTGAATAAACTCTTTTTATGGCTTCAGATCAAGCAAATTGATCATTTTCAAACATTTTGACATTTGACCTTTAGAAGCCTTATGTGACCTTTGACCTTTGGAAGTATTATGTTGTTTTTATGACTTCCTGAAGTCAATATACACTTTTTGGGGCTTCAGAGCAGCCAAATTGACCATTTCCCAAAGTTTATACCCATACTGCAAACTTTGAGTTTCTGCCCCAGAAAACATGAAAATCACTTTGAACATGCCCAACAGTGAACACTTTTTAAGGCTTCAGATCGAGTAAATTGACCTTTTCCACACAGGTTGAACTTTGACCTTTGGACGCATTATTTGATCCTTGACCTGTGGAAGTATTGTGTTGTTTTTATGACGTCCTGGAGTGAATAAACACTTTTTTGGCATCAGATCGAGTAAATTGATAATTTCGAAACATGTTGACTTTTTGAAGCATTATGTGACCTTTGATCTTTAGAAGTATGTTGTTTTTATGACTTCCTGAAGTCAATAAACAGTTTTTAGGGCTTCAGAAACAATGAATTGACAATTTCCCAAGTTTTAACCATACTGGAAACTTTGTGATTCTGCCCCAGAAAACACGAAAATCACTTTGAATATGCCCAATAGGGAACACTTTTTAAGGCTTCAGACCGAAAAATTGCCCTTTTCCAAACAGGTTGACCTTTTGAAGCATTATTTGACCTTTGCAAGTATTATGTTGTTTTTATGACTTCCTGAAGTCAATATACACTTTTTGGGGCTTCAGAGCAGCCAAATTAACCATTTCCCAAAGTTTTATACCCATACTGCAAACTTTGAGTTTCTGCCCCAGAAAACATGAAAATCACTTTGAACATGCCCAATAGTGAACACTTTTAGGGCTTAAGATCGAGTAAATTGACCATTTCCAAACATGTTGACTTTTGACCTTTGGAAGAATTATGTGACCCTTGACCTTTGGAAGTATTATGTTGTTTTTATGACTTCCTGAAGTCAAACACTTTTTAGGGCTTCAGAGCAGCCAAATTAACTATTTCCCGAAGTTCTTACCCATACTGCTAACTTTGTGTTTAGGTCCCAGAAAACACGAAAATCACTTTGAACATGCCCAAAAGTGATTGTGCACATCGTAAGGCAAGAAATAGCTGGAAGATAGGCAATTTTGGACCTTTGGAAGTATTGTGTTGTTTTTATGACTTCATGGAGTGAATAAACACTTTTTAAGGCTTCAGTACGAGTAAATTGATCATTTCCAAACATGTTGGCCTTTGACCTTTGGAAGCATTATGTGACCTTTGCCCTTTGGAAGTATATTGTTGTTTTTATGACTTCCTGAACTGAATAAACAATTTTTAGTACTTCAGAGCCGCCAAATTGACCATTTCTCAAAGTTTTTACCCATTCTGCAAACTTTGTATTTCCGCCCAAGAAAACACGAAAATCACTTTGAACATGCCCAAAAGTGAAGTCTTTTAGGGCTTCAGATCGACTAAATTGACCATTTCCAAACAGGTTGACCTTTTACCTTTGGCCTTTGGAAGCATTATTTGACCCTTGACCTTTGGAGGTATTGTGTTGTTTTTATGACTTCCTGCAGTGAATAAACACTTCTTATGGCTTCAGATTGAGTAAATTAATAATTTCCAAACATGTTGACTTTTGACCTTTGGAAGAATTATGTGACCCTTGACATTTGGAAGTATTATGTTGTTTTTATGACTTCCTGAAGTCAAACACTTTTTAGGGCTTCAGAGCAGCCAAATTGACCATTTCCGAAGTTTTTATCCATACTGCAAACTTTGTGTTTTGGCCCCAGAAAACACCAAAATCACTTTGAACATGCCCAAAAGTGGTTATCCACATCGTAAAGCAAGAAAGAACTGGACGATAGGCAATTTTGGACCTTTGGAAGTATTGTGTTGTTTTTATGACTTCCTGGAGTGAATAAACACTTTTTAAGGCTTCAGATCGAGTAAATTGATCATTTCCAAACAAGTTGGCCTTTGACCTTTGGAAGCATTATGTGACCTTTGGAAGTTATTGTTGTTTTTATGACTTCCTGAAGTCAATAAACAATTTTTAGGGCTTCAGAGCCGCCGAATTGACCATTTCTCAAAGTTTTTACCCATTCTGCAAACTTTGTATTTCCGCCCCAGAAAACACGAAAATCACTTTGAACATGCCCAAAAGCGAACACTTTTAGGGCTTCGGATCGAGTAAATTGACCATTTCCAAACAGGTTGACCTTTTACCTTTGGAAGCATTATTTGACCCTTGACCTTTGGATGTGTTGTATTGTTTTTATGACTTCCTGGAGTGAATAAACACTTTTTATGGCTTCAGATCGAGTAAATTGATCATTTCCAAACATCTTGACCTTTTGAAGCATTAAGTGACCGTTGACCTTTAGATGTATTATGTTGTTTTTATGACTTCCTGAAGTCAATAAACACTTTTAGGGCTTCAGAGCTGCCAAATTGGCAATTCCCAAAGTTTTGACACATACTGTAAACTTTCTGTTTCTGCCCAAGAAAACACGAAAATCACTTTGAACATGCCCAAAAGTGAACACTTTTTAAAGCTTCAGATCGAGTAAATTGACCCTATCCAAACAGGCTGACCTTTGCAAGCATTATGTGACGCTTCCCTTTGGAAGTATTATGTTGTTTTTATGACTTCCTGAAGTCAAACACTTTTTAGGGCTTCAGAGCAGCCAAATTGACCGTATCCCGAAGTTTTTACCCATACTGCAAACTTTTTGTTTCCGCCCCATAAAACACCAAAATCACTTTGAACATGCCCAAAAGTGATCTCCCATATCCTAAAGTGAGAAATAGCCGAAAGATAGGCAATTGTAGACCTTTGGAAGTATTGTGTTGTTTTTATGACTCCCTGAAGTGAATAAACACTTTTCAAGGCTTCAGATTGATTAAATTAATCATTTCCTAACAGGTTGACATTTGACCTTTGAAAGCATTATGTGACCTTTGAAAGTATTATGTTGTTTTTATGACTTCCTGAAGTCAATAAACACTTTTAGGGCTTCAGAGCCGCCAAATTGACCATTTCCCAAAGTTTTACCATACTGCAAATTTTGTGTTTCAGCCCCAAAAACACAAAAGTCACTTTGTACATGCCCAATAGTGAACACATTTTAAGGCTTCAGATCGAGTAAAAAGACCATTGCCAAACAGGCTGACCTTTGACCTGACCTTTAGAAGCATTATTTGACCCCTGTCCTTTGGAAGTATTATTTTGTTTTTATGTCTTCCTGGAGTGAATAAACTCTTTTATGGCTTCAGATCAAGCAAATTGATCATTTTCAAACATTTTGACATTTGACCTTTAGAAGCCTTATGTGACCTTTGACCTTTGGAAGTATTATGTTGTTTTTATGACTTCCTGAAGTCAATATACACTTTTCGGGGCTTCAGAGCAGCCAAATTGACCATTTCCCAAAGTTTATACCCATACTGCAAACTTTGAGTTTCTGCCCCAGAAAACATGAAAATCACTTTGAACATGCCCAACAGTGAACACTTTTTAAGGCTTCAGATCGAGTAAATTGACCTTTTCCACACAGGTTGAACTTTGACCTTTGGACGCATTATTTGATCCTTGACCTGTGGAAGTATTGTGTTGTTTTTATGACGTCCTGAAGTGAATAAACACTTTTTTGGCATCAGATCGAGTAAATTGATAATTTCGAAACATGTTGACTTTTTGAAGCATTATGTGACCTTTGATCTTTAGAAGTATGTTGTTTTTATGACTTCCTGAAGTCAATAAACAGTTTTTAGGGCTTCAGAAACAATGAATTGACAATTTCCCAAGTTTTAACCATACTGGAAACTTTGTGATTCTGCCCCAGAAAACACGAAAATCACTTTGAATATGCCCAATAGGGAACACTTTTTAAGGCTTCAGACCGAAAAAATTGCCCTTTTCCAAACAGGTTGACCTTTTGAAGCATTATTTGACCTTTGCAAGTATTATGTTGTTTTTATGACTTCCTGAAGTCAATATACACTTTTTGGGGCTTCAGAGCAGCCAAATTGACCATTTCCCAAAGTTTTATACCCATACTGCAAACTTTGAGTTTCTGCCCCAGAAAACATGAAAATCACTTTGAACATGCCCAATAGTGAACACTTTTAGGGCTTAAGATCGAGTAAATTGACCATTTCCAAACATGTTGACTTTTGACCTTTGGAAGAATTATGTGACCCTTGACCTTTGGAAGTATTATGTTGTTTTTATGACTTCCTGAAGTCAAACACTTTTTAGGGCTTCAGAGCAGCCAAATTGACTATTTCCCGAAGTTCTTACCCATACTGCTAACTTTGTGTTTAGGCCCCAGAAAACACGAAAATCACTTTGAACATGCCCAAAAGTGATTGTGCACATCGTAAGGCAAGAAATAGCTGGAAGATAGGCAATTTTGGACCTTTGGAAGTATTGTGTTGTTTTTATGACTTCCTGGAGTGAATAAACACTTTTTAAGGCTTCAGTACGAGTAAATTGATCATTTCCAAACATGTTGGCCTTTGACCTTTGGAAGCATTATGTGACCTTTGCCCTTTGGAAGTATATTGTTGTTTTTATGACTTCCTGAACTGAATAAACAATTTTTAGTACTTCAGAGCCGCCAAATTGACCATTTCTCAAAGTTTTTACCCATTCTGCAAACTTTGTATTTCCGCCCAAGAAAACACGAAAATCACTTTGAACATGCCCAAAAGTGAAGTCTTTTAGGGCTTCAGATCGACTAAATTGACCATTTCCAAACAGGTTGACCTTTTACCTTTGGCCTTTGGAAGCATTATTTGACCCTTGACCTTTGGAGGTATTGTGTTGTTTTTATGACTTCCTGCAGTGAATAAATACTTCTTATGGCTTCAGATTGAGTAAATTAATAATTTCCAAACATGTTGACTTTTGACCTTTGGAAGAATTATGTGACCCTTGACATTTGGAAGTATTATGTTGTTTTTATGACTTCCTGAAGTCAAACACTTTTTAGGGCTTCAGAGCAGCCAAATTGACCATTTCCCGAAGTTTTTATCCATACTGCAAACTTTGTGTTTTGGCCCCAGAAAACACCAAAATCACTTTGAACATGCCCAAAAGTGGTTGTCCACATCGTAAAGCAAGAAAGAACTGGACGATAGGCAATTTTGGACCTTTGGAAGTATTGTGTTGTTTTTATGACTTCCTGGAGTGAATAAACACTTTTTAAGGCTTCAGATCGAGTAAATTGATCATTTCCAAACAAGTTGGCCTTTGACCTTTGGAAGCATTATGTGACCTTTGGAAGTTATTGTTGTTTTTATGACTTCCTGAAGTCAATAAACAATTTTTAGGGCTTCAGAGCCGCTGAATTGACCATTTCTCAAAGTTTTTACCCATTCTGCAAACTTTGTATTTCCGCCCCAGAAAACACGAAAATCACTTTGAACATGCCCAAAAGCGAACACTTTTAGGGCTTCGGATCGAGTAAATTGACCATTTCCAAACAGGTTGACCTTTTACCTTTGGAAGAATTATTTGACCCTTGACCTTTGGAAGTATTGAGTTGTTTTTATGACTTCCTGGAGTGGATAAACACTTTGTATGGCTTCAGATCGAATAAATTGATCATTTCCAAACATGTTGACCTTTGACCTTTGGAAGCATTATGTGACCCTTGCCCTTTGGAAGTAGTATGTTGTTTTTCGACTTCCTGAAGTCAACAAACACTTTTAGGGCCTCAGAGCCACCAAAGTGACCATTTCCCAAAGTTTTTACCCATTCTGAAAACTTTGTGTTTCCGCCCAGAAAACATGAAAATCACTTTGAACATGCCCAAAAGTAACCACTTTTTAAGGCTTCAGGTAAAGTAAATTGACCATTTCCAAACAGGTTGACCTTTGACCTTAGGAAGCAATATTTGACCTTTGGAAATTTTGTGTTGTTTTTATGACTTCCTGGAGTGAATTAACACTGTTATGGCTACAGATAGAGTACATTTATCATTTCGAAACATGTTGACCTTTGGAAGCATTATGTGACCCTTGCCCTTTGGAACTATATTGTGCTGTTCTTATGACTTCCTGCAGTGAATAAACACTTCTTATGGCTTCAGATTGAGTAAATTAATAATTTCCAAACATGTTGACTTTTGACCTTTGGAAGAATTATGTGACCCTTGACATTTGGAAGTATTATGTTGTTTTTATGACTTCCTGAAGTCAAACACTTTTTAGGGCTTCAGAGCAGCCAAATTGACCATTTCCCGAAGTTTTTATCCATACTGCAAACTTTGTGTTTTGGCCCCAGAAAACACCAAAATCACTTTGAACATGCCCAAAAGTGGTTGTCCACATCGTAAAGCAAGAAAGAACTGGACGATAGGCAATTTTGGACCTTTGGAAGTATTGTATTGTTTTTATAACTTCCTGGAGTGAATAAACAATGTTTAGGGCTTCAGAGCCGCCGAATTGACCATTTCTCAAAGTTTTTACCCATTCTGCAAACTTTGTATTTCCGACACAGAAAACACGAAAATCACTTTGAACATGCCCAAAAGGGAACACTTTAAGGGCTTCGGATCGAGTAAATTGACCATTTCCAAACAGGTTGACCTTTTACCTTTGGCAGCATTATTTGACCCTTGACCTTTGGATGTGTTGTATTGTTTTTATGACTTCCTGGATTGAATAAACACTTTTTATGGCTTCAGATCGAGTAAATTGATCATTTCCAAACATCTTGACCTTTTGAAGGATTAAGTGACCGTTGACCTTTAGATGTATTATTTTGTTTTTATGTCTTCCTGGAGTGAATAAACTCTTTTTATGGCTTCAGATCAAGCAAATTGATCATTTTCAAACATTTTGACATTTGACCTTTAGAAGCCTTATGTGACCTTTGACCTTTGGAAGTATTATGTTGTTTTTATGACTTCCTGAAGTCAATATACACTTTTGGGGCTTCAGAGCAGCCAAATTGACCATTTCCCAAAGTTTATACCCATACTGCAAACTTTGAGTTTCTGCCCCAGAAAACATGAAAATCACTTTGAACATGCCCAACAGTGAACACTTTTTAAGGCTTCAGATCGAGTAAATTGACCTTTTCCACACAGGTTGAACTTTGACCTTTGGACGCATTATTTGATCCTTGACCTGTGGAAGTATTGTGTTGTTTTTATGACGTCCTGGAGTGAATAAACACTTTTTTTGGCATCAGATCGAGTAAATTGATAATTTCGAAACATGTTGACTTTTTGAAGCATTATGTGACCTTTGATCTTTAGAAGTATGTTGTTTTTATGACTTCCTGAAGTCAATAAACAGTTTTTAGGGCTTCAGAAACAATGAATTGACAATTTCCCAAGTTTTAACCATACTGGAAACTTTGTGATTCTGCCCCAGAAAACACGAAAATCACTTTGAATATGCCCAATAGGGAACACTTTTTAAGGCTTCAGACCGAAAAAATTGCCCTTTTCCAAACAGGTTGACCTTTTGAAGCATTATTTGACCTTTGCAAGTATTATGTTGTTTTTATGACTTCCTGAAGTCAATATACACTTTTTGGGGCTTCAGAGCAGCCAAATTGACCATTTCCCAAAGTTTTATACCCATACTGCAAACTTTGAGTTTCTGCCCCAGAAAACATGAAAATCACTTTGAACATGCCCAATAGTGAACACTTTTAGGGCTTAAGATCGAGTAAATTGACCATTTCCAAACATGTTGACTTTTGACCTTTGGAAGAATTATGTGACCCTTGACCTTTGGAAGTATTATGTTGTTTTTATGACTTCCTGAAGTCAAACACTTTTTAGGGCTTCAGAGCAGCCAAATTAACTATTTCCCGAAGTTCTTACCCATACTGCTAACTTTGTGTTTAGGTCCCAGAAAACACGAAAATCACTTTGAACATGCCCAAAAGTGATTGTGCACATCGTAAGGCAAGAAATAGCTGGAAGATAGGCAATTTTGGACCTTTGGAAGTATTGTGTTGTTTTTATGACTTCATGGAGTGAATAAACACTTTTTAAGGCTTCAGTACGAGTAAATTGATCATTTCCAAACATGTTGGCCTTTGACCTTTGGAAGCATTATGTGACCTTTGCCCTTTGGAAGTATATTGTTGTTTTTATGACTTCCTGAACTCAATAAACAATTTTTAGTACTTCAGAGCCGCCAAATTGACCATTTCTCAAAGTTTTTACCCATTCTGCAAACTTTGTATTTCCGCCCAAGAAAACACGAAAATCACTTTGAACATGCCCAAAAGTGAAGTCTTTTAGGGCTTCAGATCGACTAAATTGACCATTTCCAAACAGGTTGACCTTTTACCTTTGGCCTTTGGAAGCATTATTTGACCCTTGACCTTTGGAGGTATTGTGTTGTTTTTATGACTTCCTGCAGTGAATAAACACTTCTTATGGCTTCAGATAGAGTAAATTAATAATTTCCAAACATGTTGACTTTTGACCTTTGGAAGAATTATGTGACCCTTGACATTTGGAAGTATTATGTTGTTTTTATGACTTCCTGAAGTCAAACACTTTTTAGGGCTTCAGAGCAGCCAAATTGACCATTTCCCGAAGTTTTTATCCATACTGCAAACTTTGTGTTTTGGCCCCAGAAAACACCAAAATCACTTTGAACATGCCCAAAAGTGGTTATCCACATCGTAAAGCAAGAAAGAACTGGACGATAGGCAATTTTGGACCTTTGGAAGTATTGTGTTGTTTTTATGACTTCCTGGAGTGAATAAACACTTTTTAAGGCTTCAGATCGAGTAAATTGATCATTTCCAAACAAGTTGGCCTTTGACCTTTGGAAGCATTATGTGACCTTTGGAAGTTATTGTTGTTTTTATGACTTCCTGAAGTCAATAAACAATTTTTAGGGCTTCAGAGCCGCCGAATTGACCATTTCTCAAAGTTTTTACCCATTCTGCAAACTTTGTATTTCCGCCCCAGAAAACACGAAAATCACTTTGAACATGCCCAAAAGCGAACACTTTTAGGGCTTCGGATCGAGTAAATTGACCATTTCCAAACAGGTTGACCTTTTACCTTTGGAAGCATTATTTGACCCTTGACCTTTGGATGTGTTGTATTGTTTTTATGACTTCCTGGAGTGAATAAACACTTTTTATGGCTTCAGATCGAGTAAATTGATCATTTCCAAACATCTTGACCTTTTGAAGCATTAAGTGACCGTTGACCTTTAGATGTATTATGTTGTTTTTATGACTTCCTGAAGTCAATAAACACTTTTTAGGGCTTCAGAGCTGCCAAATTGGCAATTCCCAAAGTTTTGACACATACTGTAAACTTTCTGTTTCTGCCCAAGAAAACACGAAAATCACTTTGAACATGCCCAAAAGTGAACACTTTTTAAAGCTTCAGATCGAGTAAATTGACCCTATCCAAACAGGCTGACCTTTGCAAGCATTATGTGACGCTTCCCCTTTGGAAGTATTATGTTGTTTTTATGACTTCCTGAAGTCAAACACTTTTTAGGGCTTCAGAGCAGCCAAATTGACCGTATCCCGAAGTTTTTACCCATACTGCAAACTTTTTGTTTCCGCCCCATAAAACACCAAAATCACTTTGAACATGCCCAAAAGTGATCTCCCATATCCTAAAGTGAGAAATAGCCGAAAGATAGGCAATTGTAGACCTTTGGAAGTATTGTGTTGTTTTTATGACTCCCTGAAGTGAATAAACACTTTTCAAGGCTTCAGATTGATTAAATTAATCATTTCCTAACAGGTTGACATTTGACCTTTGAAAGCATTATGTGACCTTTGAAAGTATTATGTTGTTTTTATGACTTCCTGAAGTCAATAAACACTTTTTAGGGCTTCAGAGCCGCCAAATTGACCATTTCCCAAAGTTTTACCATACTGCAAATTTTGTGTTTCAGCCCCAAAAACACAAAAGTCACTTTGTACATGCCCAATAGTGAACACTTTTTAAGGCTTCAGATCGAGTAAAAAGACCATTGCCAAACAGGCTGACCTTTGACCTGACCTTTAGAAGCATTATTTGACCCCTGTCCTTTGGAAGTATTATTTTGTTTTTATGTCTTCCTGGAGTGAATAAACTCTTTTTATGGCTTCAGATCAAGCAAATTGATCATTTTCAAACATTTTGACATTTGACCTTTAGAAGCCTTATGTGACCTTTGACCTTTGGAAGTATTATGTTGTTTTTATGACTTCCTGAAGTCAATATACACTTTTCGGGGCTTCAGAGCAGCCAAATTGACCATTTCCCAAAGTTTATACCCATACTGCAAACTTTGAGTTTCTGCCCCAGAAAACATGAAAATCACTTTGAACATGCCCAACAGTGAACACTTTTTAAGGCTTCAGATCGAGTAAATTGACCTTTTCCACACAGGTTGAACTTTGACCTTTGGACGCATTATTTGATCCTTGACCTGTGGAAGTATTGTGTTGTTTTTATGACGTCCTGAAGTGAATAAACACTTTTTTTGGCATCAGATCGAGTAAATTGATAATTTCGAAACATGTTGACTTTTTGAAGCATTATGTGACCTTTGATCTTTAGAAGTATGTTGTTTTTATGACTTCCTGAAGTCAATAAACAGTTTTTAGGGCTTCAGAAACAATGAATTGACAATTTCCCAAGTTTTAACCATACTGGAAACTTTGTGATTCTGCCCCAGAAAACACGAAAATCACTTTGAATATGCCCAATAGGGAACACTTTTTAAGGCTTCAGACCGAAAAAATTGCCCTTTTCCAAACAGGTTGACCTTTTGAAGCATTATTTGACCTTTGCAAGTATTATGTTGTTTTTATGACTTCCTGAAGTCAATATACACTTTTGGGGCTTCAGAGCAGCCAAATTGACCATTTCCCAAAGTTTTATACCCATACTGCAAACTTTGAGTTTCTGCCCCAGAAAACATGAAAATCACTTTGAACATGCCCAATAGTGAACACTTTTAGGGCTTAAGATCGAGTAAATTGACCATTTCCAAACATGTTGACTTTTGACCTTTGGAAGAATTATGTGACCCTTGACCTTTGGAAGTATTATGTTGTTTTTATGACTTCCTGAAGTCAAACACTTTTTAGGGCTTCAGAGCAGCCAAATTGACTAATTCCCGAAGTTCTTACCCATACTGCTAACTTTGTGTTTAGGCCCCAGAAAACACGAAAATCACTTTGAACATGCCCAAAAGTGATTGTGCACATCGTAAGGCAAGAAATAGCTGGAAGATAGGCAATTTTGGACCTTTGGAAGTATTGTGTTGTTTTTATGACTTCCTGGAGTGAATAAACACTTTTTAAGGCTTCAGTACGAGTAAATTGATCATTTCCAAACATGTTGGCCTTTGACCTTTGGAAGCATTATGTGACCTTTGCCCTTTGGAAGTATATTGTTGTTTTTATGACTTCCTGAACTGAATAAACAATTTTTAGTACTTCAGAGCCGCCAAATTGACCATTTCTCAAAGTTTTTACCCATTCTGCAAACTTTGTATTTCCGCCCAAGAAAACACGAAAATCACTTTGAACATGCCCAAAAGTGAAGTCTTTTAGGGCTTCAGATCGACTAAATTGACCATTTCCAAACAGGTTGACCTTTTACCTTTGGCCTTTGGAAGCATTATTTGACCCTTGACCTTTGGAGGTATTGTGTTGTTTTTATGACTTCCTGCAGTGAATAAATACTTCTTATGGCTTCAGATTGAGTAAATTAATAATTTCCAAACATGTTGACTTTTGACCTTTGGAAGAATTATGTGACCCTTGACATTTGGAAGTATTATGTTGTTTTTATGACTTCCTGAAGTCAAACACTTTTAGGGCTTCAGAGCAGCCAAATTGACCATTTCCCGAAGTTTTTATCCATACTGCAAACTTTGTGTTTTGGCCCCAGAAAACACCAAAATCACTTTGAACATGCCCAAAAGTGGTTGTCCACATCGTAAAGCAAGAAAGAACTGGACGATAGGCAATTTTGGACCTTTGGAAGTATTGTGTTGTTTTTATGACTTCCTGGAGTGAATAAACACTTTTTAAGGCTTCAGATCGAGTAAATTGATCATTTCCAAACAAGTTGGCCTTTGACCTTTGGAAGCATTATGTGACCTTTGGAAGTTATTGTTGTTTTTATGACTTCCTGAAGTCAATAAACAATTTTTAGGGCTTCAGAGCCGCTGAATTGACCATTTCTCAAAGTTTTTACCCATTCTGCAAACTTTGTATTTCCGCCCCAGAAAACACGAAAATCACTTTGAACATGCCCAAAAGCGAACACTTTTAGGGCTTCGGATCGAGTAAATTGACCATTTCCAAACAGGTTGACCTTTTACCTTTGGAAGCATTATTTGACCCTTGACCTTTGGATGTGTTGTATTGTTTTTATGACTTCCTGGAGTGAATAAACACTTTTTATGGCTTCAGATCGAGTAAATTGATCATTTCCAAACATCTTGACCTTTTGAAGCATTAAGTGACCGTTGACCTTTAGATGTATTATGTTGTTTTTATGACTTCCTGAAGTCAATAAACACTTTTAGGGCTTCAGAGCTGCCAAATTGGCAATTCCCAAAGTTTTGACACATACTGTAAACTTTCTGTTTCTGCCCAAGAAAACACGAAAATCACTTTGAACATGCCCAAAAGTGAACACTTTTTAAAGCTTCAGATCGAGTAAATTGACCCTATCCAAACAGGCTGACCTTTGCAAGCATTATGTGACGCTTCCCCTTTGGAAGTATTATGTTGTTTTTATGACTTCCTGAAGTCAAACACTTTTTAGGGCTTCAGAGCAGCCAAATTGACCGTATCCCGAAGTTTTTACCCATACTGCAAACTTTTTGTTTCCGCCCCATAAAACACCAAAATCACTTTGAACATGCCCAAAAGTGATCTCCCATATCCTAAAGTGAGAAATAGCCGAAAGATAGGCAATTGTAGACCTTTGGAAGTATTGTGTTGTTTTTATGACTCCCTGAAGTGAATAAACACTTTTCAAGGCTTCAGATTGATTAAATTAATCATTTCCTAACAGGTTGACATTTGACCTTTGAAAGCATTATTTGACTCTTGACCTTTGGAAGTATTGTTGTTTTTATGACTTTCTGAAGTGAATAAACACTTTTTATAGCTTCAGATCGAGTAAATTGATCATTTCCAAACATGTTGACCATTGACCTTTGAAGCATTATGTGACCTTTGAAAGTATTATGTTGTTTTTATGACTTCCTGAAGTCAATAAACACTTTTTAGGGCTTCAGAGCCGCCAAATTGACCATTTCCCAAAGTTTTACCATACTGCAAATTTTGTGTTTCAGCCCCAAAAAACACAAAAGTCACTTTGTACATGCCCAATAGTGAACACTTTTTAAGGCTTCAGATCGAGTAAAAAGACCATTGCCAAACAGGCTGACCTTTGACCTGACCTTTAGAAGCATTATTTGACCCCTGTCCTTTGGAAGTATTATTTTGTTTTTATGTCTTCCTGTAGTGAATAAACTCTTTTTATGGCTTCAGATCAAGCAAATTGATCATTTTCAAACATTTTGACATTTGACCTTTAGAAGCCTTATGTGACCTTTGGAAGTATTATGTTGTTTTTATGACTTCCTGAAGTCAATATACACTTTTTGGGGCTTCAGAGCAGCCAAATTGACCATTTCCCAAAGTTTATACCCATACTGCAAACTTTGAGTTTCTGCCCCAGAAAACATGAAAATCACTTTGAACATGCCCAACAGTGAACACTTTTTAAGGCTTCAGATCGAGTAAATTGACCTTTTCCACACAGGTTGAACTTTGACCTTTGGACGCATTATTTGATCCTTGACCTGTGGAAGTATTGTGTTGTTTTTATGACGTCCTGGAGTGAATAAACACTTTTTTGGCATCAGATCGAGTAAATTGATAATTTCGAAACATGTTGACTTTTTGAAGCATTATGTGACCTTTGATCTTTAGAAGTATGTTGTTTTTATGACTTCCTGAAGTCAATAAACAGTTTTTAGGGCTTCAGAAACAATGAATTGACAATTTCCCAAGTTTTAACCATACTGGAAACTTTGTGATTCTGCCCCAGAAAACACGAAAATCACTTTGAATATGCCCAATAGGGAACACTTTTTAAGGCTTCAGACCGAAAAAATTGCCCTTTTCCAAACAGGTTGACCTTTTGAAGCATTATTTGACCTTTGCAAGTATTATGTTGTTTTTATGACTTCCTGAAGTCAATATACACTTTTGGGGCTTCAGAGCAGCCAAATTGACCATTTCCCAAAGTTTACACCCATACTGCAAACTTTGAGTTTCTGCCCCAGAAAACATGAAAATCACTTTGAACATGCCCAATAGTGAACACTTTTAGGGCTTAAGATCGAGTAAATTGACCATTTCCAAACATGTTGACTTTTGACCTTTGGAAGAATTATGTGACCCTTGACCTTTGGAAGTATTATGTTGTTTTTATGACTTCCTGAAGTCAAACACTTTTAGGGCTTCAGAGCAGCCAAATTGACTATTTCCCGAAGTTCTTACCCATACTGCTAACTTTGTGTTTAGGCCCCAGAAAACACGAAAATCACTTTGAACATGCCCAAAAGTGATTGTGCACATCGTAAGGCAAGAAATAGCTGGAAGATAGGCAATTTTGGACCTTTGGAACTATTGTGTTGTTTTTATGACTTCCTGGAGTGAATAAACACTTTTTAAGGCTTCAGTACGAGTAAATTGATCATTTCCAAACATGTTGGCCTTTGACCTTTGGAAGCATTATGTGACCTTTGCCCTTTGGAAGTATATTGTTGTTTTTATGACTTCCTGAACTCAATAAACAATTTTTAGTACTTCAGAGCCGCCAAATTGACCATTTCTCAAAGTTTTTACCCATTCTGCAAACTTTGTATTTCCGCCCAAGAAAACACGAAAATCACTTTGAACATGCCCAAAAGTGAAGTCTTTTAGGGCTTCAGATCGACTAAATTGACCATTTCCAAACAGGTTGACCTTTTACCTTTGGCCTTTGGAAGCATTATTTGACCCTTGACCTTTGGAGGTATTGTGTTGTTTTTATGACTTCCTGGAGTAAATAAACACTTTTTATGGTTTCAGATCGAGTAAATTGATAATTTCGAAACATGTTGACCTTTTGAAGCATTATGTGACCTTTGATCTTTAGAAGTATGTTGTTTTTATGACTTCCTGAAGTCAATAAACAGTTTTAGGGCTTCAGAAACAATAAATTGACAATTTCCCAAGTTTTAACCATACTGGAAACTTTGTGATTCTGCCCCAGAAAACACGAAAATCACTTTGAATATGCCCAATAGGGAACACTTTTTAAGGCTTCAGACCGAAAAAATTGCCCTTTTCCAAACAGGTTGACCTTTTGAAGCATTATTTGACCTTTGCAAGTATTATGTTGTTTTTATGACTTCCTGAAGTCAATATACACTTTTTGGGGCTTCAGAGCAGCCAAATTGACCATTTCCCAAAGTTTTATACCCATACTGCAAACTTTGAGTTTCTGCCCCAGAAAACATGAAAATCACTTTGAACATGCCCAATAGTGAACACTTTTAGGGCTTAAGATCGAGTAAATTGACCATTTCCAAACATGTTGACTTTTGACCTTTGGAAGAATTATGTGACCCTTGACCTTTGGAAGTATTATGTTGTTTTTATGACTTCCTGAAGTCAAACACTTTTTAGGGCTTCAGAGCAGCCAAATTGACTATTTCCCGAAGTTCTTACCCATACTGCTAACTTTGTGTTTAGGCCCCAGAAAACACGAAAATCACTTTGAACATGCCCAAAAGTGATTGTGCACATCGTAAGGCAAGAAATAGCTGGAAGATAGGCAATTTTGGACCTTTGGAACTATTGTGTTGTTTTTATGACTTCCTGGAGTGAATAAACACTTTTTAAGGCTTCAGTACGAGTAAATTGATCATTTCCAAACATGTTGGCCTTTGACCTTTGGAAGCATTATGTGACCTTTGCCCTTTGGAAGTATATTGTTGTTTTTATGACTTCCTGAACTCAATAAACAATTTTTAGTACTTCAGAGCCGCCAAATTGACCATTTCTCAAAGTTTTTACCCATTCTGCAAACTTTGAGTTTCTGCCCCAGAAAACATGAAAATCACTTTGAACATGCCCAACAGTGAACACTTTTTAAGGCTTCAGATCGAGTAAATTGACCTTTTCCACACAGGTTGAACTTTGACCTTTGGACGCATTATTTGATCCTTGACCTGTGGAAGTATTGTGTTGTTTTTATGACGTCCTGGAGTGAATAAACACTTTTTTGGCATCAGATCGAGTAAATTGATAATTTCGAAACATGTTGACTTTTTGAAGCATTATGTGACCTTTGATCTTTAGAAGTATGTTGTTTTTATGACTTCCTGAAGTCAATAAACAGTTTTTAGGGCTTCAGAAACAATGAATTGACAATTTCCCAAGTTTTAACCATACTGGAAACTTTGTGATTCTGCCCCAGAAAACACGAAAATCACTTTGAATATGCCCAATAGGGAACACTTTTTAAGGCTTCAGACCGAAAAAATTGCCCTTTTCCAAACAGGTTGACCTTTTGAAGCATTATTTGACCTTTGCAAGTATTATGTTGTTTTTATGACTTCCTGAAGTCAATATACACTTTTGGGGCTTCAGAGCAGCCAAATTGACCATTTCCCAAAGTTTTATACCCATACTGCAAACTTTGAGTTTCTGCCCCAGAAAACATGAAAATCACTTTGAACATGCCCAATAGTGAACACTTTTAGGGCTTAAGATCGAGTAAATTGACCATTTCCAAACATGTTGACTTTTGACCTTTGGAAGAATTATGTGACCCTTGACCTTTGGAAGTATTATGTTGTTTTTATGACTTCCTGAAGTCAAACACTTTTTAGGGCTTCAGAGCAGCCAAATTGACTATTTCCCGAAGTTCTTACCCATACTGCTAACTTTGTGTTTAGGCCCCAGAAAACACGAAAATCACTTTGAACATGCCCAAAAGTGATTGTGCACATCGTAAGGCAAGAAATAGCTGGAAGATAGGCAATTTTGGACCTTTGGAACTATTGTGTTGTTTTTATGACTTCCTGGAGTGAATAAACACTTTTTAAGGCTTCAGTACGAGTAAATTGATCATTTCCAAACATGTTGGCCTTTGACCTTTGGAAGCATTATGTGACCTTTGCCCTTTGGAAGTATATTGTTGTTTTTATGACTTCCTGAACTCAATAAACAATTTTTAGTACTTCAGAGCCGCCAAATTGACCATTTCTCAAAGTTTTTACCCATTCTGCAAACTTTGTATTTCCGCCCAAGAAAACACGAAAATCACTTTGAACATGCCCAAAAGTGAAGTCTTTTAGGGCTTCAGATCGACTAAATTGACCATTTCCAAACAGGTTGACCTTTTACCTTTGGCCTTTGGAAGCATTATTTGACCCTTGACCTTTGGAGGTATTGTGTTGTTTTTATGACTTCCTGGAGTAAATAAACACTTTTTATGGTTTCAGATCGAGTAAATTGATAATTTCGAAACATGTTGACCTTTTGAAGCATTATGTGACCTTTGATCTTTAGAAGTATGTTGTTTTTATGACTTCCTGAAGTCAATAAACAGTTTTTAGGGCTTCAGAAACAATAAATTGACAATTTCCCAAAGTTTTAACCATACTGGAAACTTTGTGTTTCTGCCCCAGAAAACACGAAAATCACTTTGAATATGCCCAATAGGGAACACTTTTTAAGGCTTCAGATCGAAAAAATGGCCCTTTTCCAAACAGGTTGACCTTTGAAAGCATTATTTGACCCTTGGATGTATTGTGTTGTTTTTATAACGTCCTGGAGTGAATAAACACTTTTTTCAGGCTTCAGATCGAATTAATTGATCACTTACAAATGTGTTGACCTTTGGAAGCGTTATTTGACCCTTGACCTTTGGAAGTATTGTGTTGTTTTTATGACTTCCTGGAGTGGATAAACACTTTTTATGGCTTCCGATCCAGCAAATTGATCATTTCCAAACATGTTGACCATTGACCTTTGGAAGCATTATGCGACCCCTGCCCTTTGGAAGTATTATGTTGTTTTTATGACTTCCTGAAGTCAACAAACACTTTTTAGGGCTTCAGAGCCACCAAAGTGACAGTTTCCCAAAGTTTTTACCTATGCTCCAAACTTTGTGTTTCCGCCCCAAAAAACACAAAAATCACTTTGAACATGCCCAAAAGTGTATTGTCCACATTGTAAAGTACGAAAGAGCTGGAAGATAGGCAATTTTGGAACTTTGGAAGTATTGTGATGTTTTTATGGCTTCCTGGAGTGAATAAGCACTTTTTAAGTAAATTGATCATTTCCACACATGTTGCCTTTGACCTTTGGAAGCATTATGTTGATGGAGCAAGGTCTCGTAAGAAAGAGACTTGCTCGGAGGCAATCCTCTTGTTTAACTCATTAACAAAGTTACTAACCATGTTTTGTGAATAATTAATACGCACCACATGAACACGCGGGTTAGCGAAGCTTGCTTATGTGTATACTAATGCGGATAACAATAAAAACGGACTAATACCGATTTAAACGGGAAAAACTGTTGTGCGCATGCGTCAACTGCATCTACGCAGTATGACGAGACTATGCTTGGAGGTGAAAATTCTAGCGCATGAGCAGAAGATTCTAAAATGGAGTCTTGAAGACTCGCGTGCATGGCATCTGCTTAGCTGAAACTAAAACAGGCTATTTTGCTAATGCGGGAAAAGGATTAATAAGAAAAGGGAAATAGAGTAGAGGTGGGTGGTATACAGTGAGACCATTTATTCTGTGAAAGTAACATTTGTCTTTTTGACTTTATTATTTGTGCGCATTTGGGCCTCTCTTGTATAACCGGACTAGATTAAATGACGCAATGCCTGCGCATGCCTACGGAGTGAAGCTATGAAGGTCAATGACAAAGCACTTGAACGGAGGCCAAATTGGAGCGCCATACCCTGGGAAACGGATGGTGAAAAGTTCAGCAATGAGATGTTCTATTCTTCGTAGTGTTATTAATGTTTCAAAAAGATACATGTAGTGGATGGGAATAAAGTTTTGAATAAAAATTAAGGGGATGGGTTTGCGAACAATGGTTTAACAGAATAAAGTGACATGTAAGCATGATGTGATGGAGCTTCCCCCCTTGCCTGACCAATTAGATTTCGTATTTTTACGATATTGTAACTTTAGTGGGTGGAACATGAGTATAGGAAGGTATAACTAAGGTAGCTTTAGTTAGTTAATTTAGCAGAGCTCGGGATGCTGTCTGGGAGTCGGGGATGCTGTTGCTGGAGAGATGCTGTGAGATGCTGATGAAGAACTGAATGCAGAATCTGAAGCAGAACTTACTATCCTAATTAATTGGGTTAGATCAGAAGATCGCGGAAGAATCTCGAGGAGGAAGAGAGTGTCAGAGAGGGGTGCGGCGCAATCGTCGGTATTCTAGAGAGGTCGACTGTCCTGTCCTGAATGCTGTCCTGAAGTCTTTGTCTCCTGACCTATCCTGGGGGACCCTCACCAGCCCTTTGGCCAGGGGGTTGGTCTTTCACACCATTCTTGGTAAATATATTTTCATGTATTTTGTAGATGTTCTTTTCTCTCTGTCCTCTCCCTTTTTGAGCATTTGTTATTACATGAGTCCGAAGTATATGCTTGATGTTTAATCAATTGAAATTTTCTCTCCTAAAAATGAGGGTGACTGCACTGTAATTTTGAGATGATTCACATGCACTTAATTTAGATAAAGATTTAAAAACTTCCCGAGTCTGTGATTATTTTCTTCAAACAAAGAATGGTTAAGTAAATTATCACCATCAACTAGTTCAACTAATGGTCCGTCGACCAGAGGAAAGAACTTTTTGATCAGTGAAAGGTTAGTTAAGAAAGGTAAATAACTAATCCTGAGAAATATAAAACTTTAAACCACTCCAGCGGTTTTACTCAACTTATGTGAATGAAAAATAAGAATGATATGGGCCCAGGTGTGTATATGGTAGCGGAGTATCTGTTGTTGGTATACCGCTGGATCAGTTTTCTGGTAGCAGAGTTATGGTTATTATTGATTAGTTTGGTGATAAATATGGATTATTGATTTATGTTTAACAAAAAGAGTTAGTGTCTTGATTTATGTTGTCCAGAATTCCGGGAAATGAATAGCGGGTGGTGACAGAAGCCACACTGCAGTGAGGTTACTCGTCTGTTGGAATAATACTGAGAAGCTACGTAGGGCTGGCAGTATTAAATTAGGGACTATTTCGTATAAAAGTAGAGTGCGGATGATAGCAAAAGGGGTTTGCTGGTGAAACTTTGGTCTCATTTCCCAATACGGGTGACATTGGAGAAGTAACAGGTTCTTCTGAGCTTGAACGAAGAGTAAACAGGGGTTTTGCTCGCAGTGGAAGAAGAGTAATTTCTGAAGCTCAAGAGTAAATTGAAATCTATCCTTTTGTTTAGTGGAACAGACAGAGTAGCAAATGTTTTTATGTTGTTATTAACGAAGAAATTTAATGAAAAGTATTAAGAAATAAGTTTTCGTATTACCTTGTGAATGGAGGGTCAGTCGCAGGAGTTGTACTGACGTCACAGAGAGCCGCGCTGGGATTGGTTGCAACAGCGGGCGTGTGACAGAAGCAGATTGTAAAGGAGGGGTCAGTAGAAAGGAGCAATACTGACGTCACAAAAGGCCGCGCTGGCATTGGTCAGACCACGAGCGTGAGCCTGAGTCTGATTGGTTGATAGATAGAAGTCGTGCTAGGATTTGTCAGAAAAGAATTGTATGTTGAGTCCGGATTTGACTGCGGGTGTGAGTCGTGCTGACATAGGACGCGACATAGGTAATAGAGCTAGAAGATATACAGAAGACTCTTTCCTATATTGATCATCTGAAATGTTTGGAAGACCAAAGAAAATGACATTAATGAAGAAAATTTAAAATTTCTTTAAGAAAGATAAGCCTGTAATGACTAGAGAGGGAATTCCTATTCCGCCACCCAAAACACCTGCTTCCTTTATGATGATGGAGAAAGGATATCACACGTGTGTATGGTTGGAGAATTGGATAGAATATACTAAAGGTGATGGAGTTTTGGCTTTTCCAGAGCATGGTACTTTTAATTTAAAGATACTTCAGAATTTGAGAGATCGAATGAATATGCTAGAACCGAATCCTAGAATGACACAGTATGAAGCTTTGGAAGAATGGGAAATTGAGGCATTTGATCGTGAAAATTACAGGAGTGGTCGGAGATTTAGAGGATTTTTACCTAGATATCTGTATGAGTCAAGTGGAGATCAAATGAAGCGTTGGAGGAGAGCTGTGGTGAGCGAGGGATTATATCCAGTAATACTGGCTGAAGAACAGTTAGGAGGAAAGTGTAAGGAAAAAACGAAACACATGAATACGACAGGATACGGCGAATCAGATGATGAATTATTAGAGGATATTTTGATTAAAAACCTTCCACCGAATCGAGAAGCACCTAGTAAGGTTACCCGAGTGCACCAGTGATAGGAATGCCTTTAACCCCACAAATTTTGCATGATGCGTCACTTAATAGGGTATTGCAGGATAATGAGAGGTTTTAAATAAAACTAGAGAAGAATTAGTTCAGAAAGTAAACCAACTGAATTTAAATGCTGAAGCTTTGACAGTACCAGTGACTATTGGCCCTGTAATCCCATTATATGGAGATAAAAAGACTTGTCAGAAACCTTGAACTGTAACAGTTCCATTAACTAGCCCCAGAAAAGAAGTGATAATTATGGATGATCAAGCCAGTGAAAGTGAATCAATTATTTCATTAATGGATCTCCCGAATGTAGAACCTATAACTGAAACTCCGAAGAGAGTTACACCTACAAATTTGAGAGAAAAGAGATCTGTGGTTCCTATAGGAACTGGAGGTTCAACAGTAGTTACCCCTGAAGATATAGAGAGATGGGCACAGGAAATCGACAATCGAAACCCACAATCAAAGATTCTAGATATCAGCAGATTGAAAGTAGAGTTGGAAGAAATGATAACTGGCAATGTGAGCATAGAAAGACTGAGAAATTTATAATGATGTGGAGTTATTATTCTTATGTAGGGTATAACCAGAAGAGCAAGAGTATTTCATGAGAGATTAACAGAAGTTGCTTCAGAAATTGGAATAGATATAGGGAAATCGAAATTGTTGCAGAAACCATATCGAGTGGATTTTACTGACAAAGATTTAGAAAGTGTAAATGCTTCTGGTAAGAGACTACAGATAAGAGTTGATGAATATTTTGCGAAAATGGGGAGACATTGACAAATGGAGAATTAGGTGGATAAGAAAGAGGAAGTACAAGCAAGAGAAGCATCAGCTGAATTTCCAGTGAGAGAATCAGCTAAGGTTGAGAAAATGTGTCCATTGAGAGAAGTTCCTGGTGGTGGATATGTTCATGTCCCTTGGAGGAGACAAGATATTTTGTCATTTACGAATGATTTCCCCAGATTGAGAGACAAACCAGTTGAATGGTATAAACAGGTGGAAAGATTTGTGAAGGTTTCAAAGGTTCTATTGAAAGACCTGGATTGTTTATTTGACATTGTGGTACCTGCTGATTTATGGACAGAATGTAAGATCACAATTGATTGGCCAAGTAAGAAGTATGCCAGAGACTCGAAGACAGGAGCACCCTCAGAGGAGGTGATGAAGAAATATCGTCAAGTAATTACTTTCCTGAAAGGGAAAATCCCTCCTAAAGAGACAGATTGGGTAAAGATAGACAGAACAACTCAAGAGCCAAATGAGTCAGTTCATGCATATTATGAGTGGTTGTTACAGGTGTTTAAACAGTATAGTGGTTTTGAGAACATTTGTGACAAGGATATGGGACATTTTGTACATCAGTTTGTGTATGGTCTGAAACCGGAGATTATTCAGATGATTCAACAGCACATGTTGTGCTGGCAGAGCAAAACAGTTGATGAAATTTTGAAATATGCTAAGTATTGTGGAGACGACATAGAAGCAAGGCGTAGAAAGCTAAAAGAGAAGATGATGTGGGCACAAGTAAAATTAACAGAACAACAGGAGAATAAATCAAATAGGCAGACTGATAATCAGATGAAAGAGCAGAGTCAGAATGATCAAGTGGCGAATGGTAATAAAATAAGAGGACAAATGAATAGGGAGGAAGCAAAGAAGAAGTTTCCTTGTCATGCGTGCGAAAAGCTTGGACATTGGAAGAACGAGTGTAAGAGTATTCAGAATAATAATGGGCCAAATCAAAATTTAATTCCACAGATGCAGAATGAAGTACTTATGAGTCAGCCGCAGCAGGTAGTTACTCCACAGTATCAGGTGCCACCAGCTCCTAGGCCAAACTTTGTGAGTCCTCAAAAATACAGTGCGAACACCGGATTTCACGGAGAAAGTGGTAAGAATAACAGAGTGGTTACACAATATTTTTTGCAGAATGATGAAGAAAATTCGGACTATGTGCAATGATGGTGCCTGAGGGGGGAGGAAGAGGAGTGCGTGCTTGGCGCATCCTTGCTGGTAGATCAGTCAGGTCCATTTGTTGATGGGAAAGTTGAAGGTAATGACATCACTTTTCTATTGGATACTGGTGCTACCCGGTCTACTGTGAGAACAGCAGACATCCCAAACCTACCCCTCTCGGGAGAGACTATCCAAGTTGTAGGAGTGTCAAATCAACAGATTAGAACCCCAATTATGAAACCAATGGAGGTACATATCGGAAATTTTAAATGCATCGGTTTGTAGTTTGTCATTCCAGTCCAGTAAATCTGTTGGGAAGAGATCTACTGTGCAAGATTAATTGCACAATCTATTGTACACCAGCTGGTGTCGCGTTCCAAACCCCTGATGAAGATGTAATATATAAAATGATGCTAGCTAAGCAACTTACAGAAGTAGATGAGATGTTTTCATTAATGACTGAAAGTGAATTACCAGAAGAGTTAAGAACCACAGTGAATCCAGAAGTGTGGGATTTTACAGGAAAGGACATTGGGCTAATGTCAGATGTAGATCCAGTTAAAGTGACGGTGAAAGAAGGTGCGGTTTATCCAAACACACGACAGTACAAAATGAGTCCAGAAGTGAAAGCAGGAATTGCCCCAGAAATTGACCTAATGATTAAACAAGGTATTTTAAAAGAGATAATGGGTAGTCCTTGCAATTCGCCAATAATGGGACTTAAAAAGCCTAGCGGAAAATACAGGATAGTGCAGGATTTGAGAAAAATTAACAAAATTGTAGTGCCTTGTTGCCCAATAGTGCCAAACCCAGCGGTGATCCTTTATCAGATACCCTGGAATGCAGGTTGGTTTACAGTTATTGATTTGTGCCAAGCATTCTTTTCTATTCCTTTGCACCCAGACAGCCAGTATCTTTTCGCCTTCCAGTTTGAAGATCGTATTTTGGCATGGTGCAGAGTTCCTCAAGGGTACACAGAGAGTCCCTCAATTTTCAATCAGATACTGAAAAAGTGTCTGGAGTCATTAGTTATGCCCGGGAAATCAGTTCTGGTTCAGTACATTGATGACCTATTTGTGGCATCAAAAACACGAGAAGATTGTGTCACCGACACAATTGCATTACTGAACCATTTGGCCGAAGGAGGACACAAAGTGTCTCCAGAAAAATTGCAGTTCTGTCAACAAGAAGTTAGATATTTAGGGCACAAAATAGAAAGAGGAGTTAAAAAAGTGACACCAGAAAGAATAAAAATAATCAAATAAATGCAGCTATCTCAAACACAAAAGGAGATGAGAATGTTTCTGGGAGTGGTTGGGTACTGTAGGCAGTGGATCAATAGCTTCTCCATGTTAGCAAAGCCATTGATACAATTAACTCGGAAAAGAGCGAAAGATCCCATCGATTGGAATGATGAATGTTTGGAAGCTTTTGTGAAACTACAAAATTGTTTATGTGAGGCCCCAGCCTTGGGCATGCCTGGATATTTAAAAGAATTTGCGTTGTTTTGTTGTGAGAGTGAAAATTGTGCACTTTCAGTTTTAACACAGAGACATGGACTGAGTCGACGTCCAGTGGCGTATTTTTCTGCCACCTTGGATCCAGTGGCTTCAGCCTTACCTGGCTGCTTAAAAGCAGTAGCTGCTACTTGTATGAGTCTGGAGCAAAGTGAGTCCATAGTGATGGGACATCCTGTAAAGGTTTATGTTCCACACTCAGTTGAGATTCTTTTGACAAGAACAAGAACACAACATCTCACTCCCAGTCAGCTGACTAAGTATGAAAGGGTGATCCTGGGAGCCGAAAATGTGACAGTGATAAGATGTACAATAATGAATCCTGCCACATTATTGCCAGATCCATGTTGTGAAGAAGTGAGAGATGAGATTGATCATGATTGTCTGGATGTGACTGAATTGTGTACTAAGCCCCGCCCAGACATAAAAGAAACACCATTGAAGGAAGCTGATCATGAACTGTTTGTGGATGCGTCTTGTCTAAGAACTGAAGGAGGAGGATTAAGTGCTGCATATGCTGTATGTAAAATAACAGGGGTAGTTGAAGCATCCTGTTTACCGGGAGTCAAATCTGCACAAGTAGCCGAATTGGTGGCCTTAACAAAGGCATGCAAAAGTGGGAAAAATTGGAGAATAACCATATTTACGGACAGTCAATATGGTTTCGGGGTTGTGCATTATTTTGGCCAACTCTGGATGCAGAGGGGATTTCTGACTTCCTCAGGATCTTCTATCAGAAACAGTAAAAATGTAAAAGATTTGTTGGAAGCATTACAATTGCCAAAAGAAGTAGCAGTTGTTAAATGCGCTGCACATCAGTCAGGAAATGACTATGTGACGGCTGGAAATAGATATGCCGACCAAATTGCTCGATACTGTGCAAGACATATAATGTCAATTAACAGAAAAATTGAAACGGGTGAAACCAGCTGCCAACCACGCCCTCGCCGCCGTCCCCCGCATCCGAAGAGCCACAACGGGAGGAAGATCCTTCTCCTACCTGGCTGCCAAGACGTGGAACTCCCTACCCATCCACCTCCGCCTTACCCAAGACCACCTCTCCTTCAGGAAGCAACTCAAGACCTGGCTGTTCGAACAGTAGCGGACCCCCCCCCCCCAAGCGCCTTGAGACCCTCCAGGTGAGTAGCGCGCTATACAAATGCTTGATTGATTGATTGATTGATTGAACTTATGTTTTTCTCAGTTCCAGAAACATGGGATGAGGTCAGACAGTTGCAGGAAGAAGTTGAGGAAAAAGAAAAGGAAATTTGGATAAAATCTAGTTGTACAAAAAGAACAGACAGTCGATGCAGGAGGCAATGCAGCACTTGTGCTGCTTGACCTCTCTGCTGCATTCGACACTGTGAACCACCAAAAACTGTTGGAAACCTTGAGGGAGATTGGTATTATAGGAAAGGCGTTTGCATTACTCGAATCTGATTTGTCAGGTCGGGAGCAATTTGTGGCTTTCTATAATTTTAAGTCACCGAATTTTACGCTACCTTGTGGAGTGCCACAGGGTTCTTTATTGAGCCCAACACTTTTTAATATCTATGTCGCACCATTGGCCAGATTAATTAAGTCCCTGGGTTTCTCGGCTGTTTCATACGCAGATGACACCCAGATTATAGTTTCAGTGACAGGCTCGCCTGAAGATACAGCTGCACAGTTTCACACTTGTCTTCATCAAATAGGTGAATGGATGGCCTCCAACTGTTTGAAATTAAATTCTAGTAAGACCGAGGTCCTACACTTTGGCGGCCAAACCAATTTCTGGTCCCCTGCTCTGTGGCCTGTGGAAATGGGTCCACTACCAACCCCCATGAATAAGGTGAAAAACCTGGGAGTTACGTTTGACTCCATGCTCTCCTTCGAAAGCCACGTCAACCAGGTTACATCCCATTCCTTCTACACACAAACTATTGAGAAGGATTCTTCCATTTATTCCGGCCGAGCTACAGAAACTGGTGGTTTCAGCTCTGGTTCTGTCCAGAGCTGATTACTGTAATGGGCTCTTTATCAATCTGCGTAAGAAGTGTCTTTCCAAACTGCAGATTGTGCAAAATGCCGCGGCACGTCTTTTGCTGAATATTCCAAGACATAAACATGTCGCACAGGCGCTTAAAGGATTGCATTGGCTACCGGTGAAGAGACGAATTGAGTTTAAGGCTCTATGCATTGCCTTTAAGGCAACGCATGACATAGGGCCCAGCTTCTTTAAACAGAATTTACAGCCTTATATTCCTGCTCGCCATCTTCGCTCATCTCAGGCCCACAACCTGGTTGTTCCCAGGTTTAAAAAATGCTCCTGGGGAGGAAGGAGCTTTGTGGTCGGCACAACCAAATTGTGGAACTCCCTACCACTTAGGCTGAAACAAGAAACCAATCTGCTGGCTTTTAGAAAAGCGTTAAAGACCTGGCTGTTTAATCTCTGACGATTTTCTGGACCGTCCTCTGAGTCATGAATGATGAATTAGCGCCTTGACACCTTCGGGTGAAAGTTTTGCGCTCTACACATTTATTTTTCATTTCATTTCAGAAGATGAAGTGTGGGTGTACCTAGATGGCAGACCAGTCATGCCAGATTGTCTGCTCTCACAAATGGCAAGAGTATACCATGGGACAACTCACATTGGTAGGGATTCAATGATCAGATTATTCAGACAGAGTTGGTACAATCCGAAGTTTAGGGTAGTCGCAGAGAGCCTTTGCCAAAGATGCTTAATCTGTCAGCAGTAAAACCCAGGCAGGAAGACAGTGGTCAGTTGGGGAAAGATTGGAAAGGCAGAAGGACCCTTCACCAAATTGCAGTTAGATTTTATTGAGTTGCCTCCTTGCAATGGAATGAAATATGTATTTGTCATAGTGTGCCTGTTCTCGAGATGGGTAGAGGCATACCCCACTAGAAGAACTGACAGTCTTACAGTTGCTAAACTACTATTGAGGGAGTTGATACCTCGCTTCGGTTTTCCAGTCACTTTGGAATCAGATAGAGGACCTCATTTTAACAATGAGATAATTCGATTCATCTGTGCTGCATTTAACATTGAAAGAAACTGCACTGTGCTTATCGTCCAGAGGCTTCTGGAAAAGTTGAACAGCTAAATGGCACAATCAAGTCAAGATTAGGGAAGGTGTGTGCATCCACAATGATGAAATGGCCAGATGCATTGCCTCTTGTACTGATGGGTCTCAGAAGTATTCCTGACAGGAAAACAGGATTGAGTCCACATGAGGTGCTCATGGGAAGGGCAATGAGACAAGCATTTATTCCTGGAAATAAATTAATGAATATAACTGATGATCTGGTATTGGACTATTGCAAAGGATTGGCTGAAATGGTGCGTTCTATCTCTCATCAGGTTGGAGAAGACACAGTTGAAAGACAGCCAGACCAAGCGCATGATTTGAATCCTGGAGATTGGGTGTTAGTGAAGAAACACGCAAGGAAGTCGTGTCTAGCACCCAGGTGGGATAAATCACGTCAAGTCATACTAGTCACTACCACAGCAGTGAAGTGTGCAGGTTTACCCAATTGGATTCATGCTAGTCATACCAGAAGAGTTCCGAGCCCATCTGAACAACAAGAGCAGCCACTGACTGAGCAAGCTGAGACGTCAGATGTTGAAAGCTGTGAAGCTGAAGAATCTAGAGTGATAGATTCTGAAAGACAACTATATGACGAATAGCCAAGTACAAGTCAGGAAGAGTGGATACCAGTGATTGAAATACCTGATGCTGTTGTTGAAACAAGAAGAACTGAATTAAGAAGACAGGAAGGTAGAGAGGAAAAGACAGGGAAAGAAGAACACACTCAGGTAGAAATAAACAAAGCCAATCAGAAACCTGAGCAGGGAAAGATAGATCTAGAAGAACAAGTTCAGGCAGAAGAAGAAGAACAAATTGAAATAAGACCTGAACAGGTGCAAGTAGAGGAAGGTCTAAATACAGAAAATACAGAACAAAGACAATTAGAAAGGGAAGAAGAACAAGGACAGATTGTGCCTAGATTAAGTGAAAATAAAAGCACTTTAGAGGGAGACAGAGAAGGTGAAAGTGCAGTTCAGGTCAAAAGAGTTAGAAAAGGAGACAATTGGCCTGCAGGAGTAAAGAAATTAAGATATTATCTAAGAAAATCAGAAAAGAAACCAGAGCAAGTAATAGAAGTTATGAGTCAGACACAACCGAAACAAACCTTAGTAAAACTTACACGAAGGAGCCCAAGATTGAGAAATCTGAACAGAAAATACAAGGCCCCTGAGTGGACCTATGTTATTCTTGAAGAATTTGAAAACTTAGATTTATGTGAAGAATCAGAAAGAGTACATGTCCCAGAGATTGATGAAAGCAAATTAAGACCTCCTTAAAATAAAAGACTGGATTTTAAGAAAATTTAGACAAAGAAAGAGAGAAGAAATTTTCTCTGATTAAGATGGCAGAAATTGAAGACACTGAAAGACCGAAACGAAGTCTAAAAAGAAAATGTTTAAGATTTTGTTTATGTAGTATTTTATTAATGGTATTAGTATGGTTATTTCTAACAATAGGAGTACCTTTGTTGATGGAACCAAGTAGCAAGAATAATACAATTACTAATGGGCAAGTAGACAGGATAAAAGAGACTAAAATAGAATTAGGAGTAGAAGATGAGATAAATTATCATAACGAATCAGACAATGATTCGTCTTTAAATGTGTTAACTAAATTGTTATTTCAGTATGTTAATACAATGGAGATTAGTAATTGTTATGTTTGTATGAAGTTACCCTCATCAGTGTCAGAAGGGGTGACGTATCACCATATACCTCTAACATATGGTGTATCATGTAGTGTTTTATCAAGTTTATTTTATGCAACAGGGAGACTTCAGTATTTTTATTCAAACTTAGATGTAGTATTTTCAGAATTGCCTATTAGAAAGAAAATGAATCCAGTAGTTAGTAGTAAAAATGCACAGTTCATGGGTGAATTCTTTTAACAATGAGTTCAATAGATATAGCTCAAGCCCACAAGGATAACCTAACATGTATATTACGTGAAGAAGAAAAAGAGTTTTTGAATTTAGTAGAAGAAAGGAGACAGGATTTAACAAAGAAAGCTGCTGAACAGAAATCCCATGTACCTCCATTGGCTGAGAAAGAGGAAATGTATGCAAGGGGCGAAGCTCATGCTGCGATGTCCCTAGACTTTGTGAAAAGGGGAAAATTCTGCCTCCATAGGTTAAAGACAGATTATAATAACAATTTCATTGGTTCCAGTGAGTGTGAACAAAACTTCCTAATTCTAGGAGGGTGGGGACTAAAAGGGGGAAATGATCCTGTATTTCCAGGAATTTATTATGTATGTGGGAATAATGCCTATTATAGGTTACCTGCAAGATGGTACGGGAGCTGTTATTTTGGAATAGTTTTTCCAAAAATCTATCATGTGGACAGAATCAATGGAAAATCTAATGGACTAACCCGGAGAAGAAGAGCTAGTTTCTCTGAAATAGTAGGTGGGTATATTTAGTGCATTGATACCCTCAGTTGGAGTCATTCTAAATTTGCGTAAAATTTGCAAATTATCAACCATAGTTGATCGGCTTTCTACAGATACTGCAGGAGGATTCTTAATGATTAACACAGAGATGGTTGCAATAAGGTCTATGGTTTTACAAAATCGTCTTGCTCTTGATATTTTATTGGCAAAAGAGGGCGGAGTCTGTGGTATGTTGAAAATTCAACATTGCTGCACTTATATTCCGGACAAAAGCAAGGAAATTAAAGGGTATATTGGAAATATTACAAGAATGCATAATGACTTGACCCAACTGGAGGTTGACAGTGTATGGGGAAAACTAACAAAGAGTATAACATCGATAGGGAATTGGTTTACTGATTTGGGGAAAAGTTTTCTAGGTCAAATAATCTTACCAGTAGTTGTGATA
The DNA here is from genome assembly GCA_963921515.1 of Calotriton arnoldi. NCBI lineage: Eukaryota > Metazoa > Chordata > Amphibia > Caudata > Salamandridae > Calotriton > Calotriton arnoldi. Next base: position 409,700 of record CAWUFW010001517.1, read on the forward strand.
ATGACAATAGTTATGATAGTAATGATCACAAGTAAATGTTGCAGAAGCAAGGGAAAGAGAAGAATACATTTAGAAAGAGAAGGGAGAGGAAAGAAACGAAAGAGAGAATATGATGAAATTCAACTAGAAGAGATGAAAGGAAAGCTATACAAAAAGATGAAAGATTTAGAAGGAAAAGAAGTAACTAACGAATTGATGAAAGAGAAAAGATAAAACTGAGATGTGCTAAAGTTGGCATCTGGGAAGGGATGGGTAATTTTGTGATGGCTCAAAATGCCATCAGAGAGGGGATTGATGGAGCAAGGTCTCGTAAGAAAGAGACTTGCTCGGAGGCAATCCTCTCGTTTAACTCATTAACAAAGTTACTAACCATGTTTTGTGAATAATTAATACGCACCACATGAACACGCGGGTTAGCGAAGCTTGCTTATGTGTATACTAATGCAGATAACAATGAAAACGGATTAATACCGCTTTAAATGGGAAAAACTGTTGTGCGCATGCTTCAACTGCATCTACGCAGTATGACAAGACTATGCTTGGAGGGAAAATTCTAGCGCATGAGCAGAAGATACTAAAATGGAGTCTTGAAGACTCGCGTGCATGGCATCTGCTTAGCTGAAACTAAAACAGGCTATTTTCCTAATGCTAATGCGGGAAAAGGATTAATAAGAAAAGGGAAATAGAGTAGAGGTGGGTGGTATACAGTGAGACCATTTATTCTGTGAAAGTAACATTTGTCTTTTTGACTTTATTATTTGTGCGCATTTGGGCCTCTCTTGTATAACCGGACTAGATTAAATGAAACAATGCCTGCGCATGCCTACGGAGTGAAGCTATGAAGGTCAATGACAAAGCACTTGAACGGAGGCCAAATTGGAGCGCCATACCCTGGGAAACGGATGGTGAAAAGTTCAGCAATGAGATGTTCTATTCTTCGTAGTGTTATTAATGTTTCAAAAAGATACATGTAGTGGATAGGAATAAAGTTTTGAATAAAAATTAAGGGGATGGGTTTGCGAACAATGGTTTAACAGAATAAAGTGACATGTAAGCATGATGTGATGGAGCTTCGCCCCTTGCCTGACCAATTAGATTTCGTATTTTTACTATATTGTAACTTTAGTGGGTGGAACATAAGTATACGAAGGTATAACTAAGGTAGCTTTAGTTAGTTAATTTAGCAGCGCTCGGGATGCTGTCTGGGAGTCGGGGATGCTGTTGCTGGAGAGATGCTGTGAGATGCTGATGAAGAACTGAATGCAGAATCTGAAGCAGAACTTACTATCCTAATTAATTGGGTTAGATCAGAAGATCACGGAAGAATCTCGAGGAGGAAGAGAGTGTCAGAGAGGGTGCGGCGCAATCGTCGGTATTCTAGAGAGGTCGACTGTCCTGTCCTGAATGCTGTCCTGAAGTCTTTGTCTCCTGACCTATCCTGGGGGACCCTCACCAGCTCTTTGGCCAGGGGTTGGTCTTTCACACCATTCTTGGTAAATATATTTTCATGTATTTTGTAGATGTTCTTTTCACTCTGTCCTCTCCCTTTCTGAGCATTTGTTATTACATGAGTCCGAAGTATATGCTTGATATTTAATCAATTGAATTTTCTCTCCTAAAAAGGAGGGTGACTGCACTGTAATTTTGAGATGATTCACATGCACTTAAAGATTTTAAAGCTTCCCGAGTCTGTGATTATTTTCTTCAAACAAAGAATAGTTAAGGGTTAAGTTAATTATCACCATCAACTAGTTCAACTAATGGTCCGTCGACCAGAGGAAAGAACTTTTGATCAGTGAAAGGTTAGTTAAGAAAGGTAAATAACTAATCCTGAGAAATATAAAACTTTAAACCACTCCAGCGGTTTTACTCAACTTGTGTGTATGAAAAATAAGAATTATATGGGCCCAGGTGAGTATATGGTAGCGGAGTATCTGTTGTTGGTATACCGCTGGATCAATGTGACCTTTGAAAGTATTATGTTGTTTTTATGACTTCCTGAAGTCAAACACTTTTTAGGGCTTCAGAGCCGCCAAATTGACCATTTCCCAAACTTTTGCCCTACTGCAAATTTTGTGTTTCAGCCCCCAAAACACCAAAATCACTTTGAACATGCCCAATAGTGAACACTTTTTAAGGCTTCAGATCGAGTAAATTGACCATTTCCAAACAGTTTGACCTGACCTTCGGAAGCATTATTTGACCCTTGGCCTTTGGAAGTATTGTATTGTTTCTGTGACTTCCTAGAGTGAATAAACACTTCTTTTGGCTTCAGATTGAGTAAATTGATCATTTCCAAACATGTTGACTTTTGACCTTTAGAAGTATTATGTGACCCTTGACCTTTAGAAGTATTATGTTGTTTTTATGACTTCCTGAAGTCAAACACTTTTTAGGGCTTCAGAGCAGCCAAATTGACTATTTCCCAAGTTCTTACCCATACTGCTAACTTTGTGTTTAGGCCCCAGAAAACACGAAAATCACTTTGAACATGCCCAAAAGTGATTGTCTACATCGTAAGGCAAGAAATAGCTGGAAGATATGCAATTTTGGACCTTTGGAAGTATTGTGTTGTTTTTATGACTTCCTGGAGTGAATAAACACTTTTTAAGGCTTCAGTACGAGTAAATTGATCATTTCCAAACATGTTGGCCTTTGACCTTTGGAAGCATGATGTGACCTGTGCCCTTTGGAAGTATATTGTTGTTTTTATGACTTCCTGAACTCAATAAACAATTTTTAGGGCTTCAGAGCCGCCAAATTGACCATTTCTCAAAGTTTTTACCCATTCTGCAAACTTTGTATTTCCGCCCAAGAAAACACGAAAATCACTCTGAACATGCCCAATAGTGAACACTTTTTAAGGCTTCAGATCGAGTAAATTGACCATACCCAAAGAGGCTGACCTTTGCAAGCATTATGTGACCCTTCCCTTTGGAAGTATTATGTTGTTTTTAGGACTTCCTGAAGTCAAACACTTTTTAGTGCTACAGAGCCGGCAAATTGACCATTTCCCAAAGTTTTTACCCATACTGCAAACTTTGTGTTTCCGCCATAGAAAACACAAAAATCACTTTGAACATGCCCAAAAGTGATTGCCCACATCCTAAAGTGAGAAATAGCCGAAAGATAGGCAATTGTGGACCTTTGGAAGTATTGTGTTGTTTTTATGACTCCCTGGAGTGAATAGACACATTTCAAGGCTTCATATTGATTAAATTGATCATTTCCAAACAGGTTGACATTTGACCTTTGAAAGCATTGACTCTTGACCTTTGGAAGTATTGTGTTGTTTTTATGACTTTCTGGAGTGAATAAACACTTTTTATAGCTTCAGATCAAGTAAATTGATCATTTCCAAACATGTTGACCATTGACCTTTGAAAGTAATATGTTGTTTTTATGACTTCCTGAAGGCAATAAAAACTTTTTAGGGCTTCAGAGCCGCCACATTGACCATTTCCCAAAGTTTTGCCATACTGCAAATTTTGTGTTTCAGCCCCAAAAACACCAAAATCACTTTGAACATGCCCAATAGTGAACACTTTTTAAGGCTTTAGATCGAGTAAATTGACCATTTCCAAACAGGTTGACCTTTGACCTGACCTTTGGAAGCATTATTTGACCCTTGGCCTTTGGAAGTATTGTATGGTTTCTATGACTTCCTGGAGTGAATAAACTCTTTTTATGGCTTCAGATTAATTAAATTGATCATTTCCAAACAGGTTGCCATTTGACCTTTGAAAGCATTATTTGACTCTTGACCTTTGGAAGTAATATGTTGTTTTTATGACTTCCTGAAGGCAATAAAAACTTTTAGGGCTTCAGAGCCGCCAAATTGACCATTTCCCAAAGTTTTGCCATACTGCAAATTTTGTGTTTCAGCCCCAAAAACACCAAAATCACTTTGAACATGCCCAATAGTGAACACTTTTTAAGGCTTCAGATCGAGTAAATTGACCATTTCCAAACAGGTTGACCTTTGACCTGACCTTTGGAAGCATTATTTGACCCTTGGCCTTTGGAAGTATTGTACGGTTTCTATGACTTCCTGGAGAGAATAAACTCTTTTTATAGCTTCAGATCGAATAAATTGATCATTTCCAAACATGTTGACCATTGACATTTGTAAGCATTATGTGACCTTTGGAAGTATTGTGTTGTTTTTATGACTTCCTTGAGTGGATAAACACTTTTTATGGCTTCAGATCGAGTAAATTGATCATTTCCAAACATGTTGATCTTTGGAAGCATTATGTGACCCTTGCCCTTTGGAAGTATTATGTTGTTTTTATGACTTCCTGAAGTCAACAAACACTTTTAGGGCCTCAAAGCCACCAAAGTGACCATTTCCCAAAGTTTATACCCATACTACAAACTTTGAGTTTCTGCCCCAGAAAACACAAAAATCAATTTGAACATGCCCAAAAGTAACCACTTTTTAAGGCTTCTTGTCAAGTAAATTGACCATTTCCAAAAAGGTTGACCTTTGGAAGCATTATGTGACCTTTGGAAGTATATTATGTTGTTCTTATGACTTCCTGGAGTGAATAAACACTTCTTATGGCTTCAGATTGAGTAAATTGATCATTTCCAAACATGTTGCCTTTGACCTTTGGAAGCATTATGTGACCTTTGGAAGTATTATGTTGTTTTTATGATTTCCTGAACTCAATAAACAATTTTTAGGGCTTCAGAGCCGCCAAATCGACCCTTTCTCAAAGATTTTACCCATTCTGCAAACTTTGTATATCCGCCCCAGAAAACACGAAAATCACTTTGAACATGCCCAAAAGTGAACACTTTTAAGGCTTCAGATCGAGTAAATTGACCATTTCCAAACAGGTTGACCTTTTACCTTTGAAAGAATTATTTGACCTTTGAAAGTATTGTGTTCTTTTTATGACTTCCTGGAGTGAATAAACACTTCTTATGGCTTCAGATTGAGTAAATTGATCATTTCCAAACATGTTGACTTTTGACATTTGGAATAATTATGTGACCCCTGACCTTTGGAAGTATTATGTTGTTTTTATGACTTCCTGAAGTCAAACACTTTTAGGGCTTCAGAGCCGCCACATTGACCATTTCCCAAAGTTTTGCCATACTGCAAATTTTGTGTTTCAGCCCCAAAAACACCAAAATCACTTTGAACATGCCCAATAGTGAACACTTTTTAAGGCTTTAGATCGAGTAAATTGACCATTTCCAAACAGGTTGACCTTTGACCTGACCTTTGGAAGCATTATTTGACCCTTGGCCTTTGGAAGTATTGTATGGTTTCTATGACTTCCTGGAGTGAATAAACTCTTTTTATGGCTTCAGATTAATTAAATTGATCATTTCCAAACAGGTTGCCATTTGACCTTTGAAAGCATTATTTGACTCTTGACCTTTGGAAGTAATATGTTGTTTTTATGACTTCCTGAAGGCAATAAAAACTTTTAGGGCTTCAGAGCCGCCAAATTGACCATTTCCCAAAGTTTTGCCATACTGCAAATTTTGTGTTTCAGCCCCAAAAACACCAAAATCACTTTGAACATGCCCAATAGTGAACACTTTTTAAGGCTTCAGATCGAGTAAATTGACCATTTCCAAACAGGTTGACCTTTGACCTGACCTTTGGAAGCATTATTTGACCCTTGGCCTTTGGAAGTATTGTACGGTTTCTATGACTTCCTGGAGAGAATAAACTCTTTTTATAGCTTCAGATCGAATAAATTGATCATTTCCAAACATGTTGACCATTGACATTTGTAAGCATTATGTGACCTTTGGAAGTATTGTGTTGTTTTTATGACTTCCTTGAGTGGATAAACACTTTTTATGGCTTCAGATCGAGTAAATTGATCATTTCCAAACATGTTGATCTTTGGAAGCATTATGTGACCCTTGCCCTTTGGAAGTATTATGTTGTTTTTATGACTTCCTGAAGTCAACAAACACTTTTTAGGGCCTCAAAGCCACCAAAGTGACCATTTCCCAAAGTTTATACCCATACTACAAAATTTGAGTTTCTGCCCCAGAAAACACGAAAATCACTTTGAACATGCCCAAAAGTGAACACTTTTAAGGCTTCAGATCGAGTAAATTGACCATTTCCAAACAGGTTGACCTTTTACCTTTGAAAGAATTATTTGACCTTTGAAAGTATTGTGTTCTTTTTATGACTTCCTGGAGTGAATAAACACTTCTTATGGCTTCAGATTGAGTAAATTGATCATTTCCAAACATGTTGACTTTTGACATTTGGAATAATTATGTGACCCCTGACCTTTGGAAGTATTATGTTGTTTTTATGACTTCCTGAAGTCAAACACTTTTTAGGGCTTCAGACCAGCCAAATTGACCATTTCCCGAAGTTTTTACCCATACTGCAAACTTTGTGTTTAGGCCCCAGAAAACACGTAAATCACTTTGACCATTCCCAAAAGTGATTGTCCACATCGTAAAGCGAGAAATAGCTGGAATATAGGCAATTTTGGACCTTTGGAGGTATTGTGTCATTTTTATGGCTTACTGGAGTGAATAGACACTTTCTAAGGCTTCAGATCGATTAAATTGATAATTTCGAAAAATGTTGGCCTTTGACCTTTGGAGGGATTATGTGACCCTTGATTTTTGGAAGTATTATGTTGTTTTTAGGACTTCCTGAAGTCAATAAACACTTTTTAGTGCTACAGAGCCGGCAAATTGACCACTTCCCAAACTTTTTACCCATACTGCAAACTTTGTGTTTCTGCCATAGAAAACACGAAAATCACTTTGAACATGCCCAAAAGTGATTGCCCACATCCTAAAGTGAGAAATAGCCGAAAGATAGGCAATTGTGGACCTTTGGAATTATTGTGTTGTTTTTATGACTCCCTGGAGTGAATAAACACAATTCAAGGCTTCAGATTGATTAAATTGATCATTTCCAAACAGGTTGACCATTGACCTTTGTAAGCATTATGTGACCTTTGAAAGTAATATGTTGTTTTTATGACTTCCTGAAGGCAATAAAAACTTTTAGGGCTTCAGAGCCACCAAATTGACCATTTCCCAAAGTTTTACCATACTGCAAATTTTGTGTTTCAGCCCCAAAAACACCAAAATCACTTTGAACATGCCCAATAGTGAACACTTTTTAAGGCTTCAGATCGAGTAAATAGACCATTTCCAAACAGGCTGACCTTTGACCTGACCTTTAGAAGCATTATTTGACCCCTGACCTTTGGAAGTATTGTGTTGTTTTTATGACTTCCTTGAGTGGATAAACACTTTTTATGGCTTCAGATCGAATAAATTGATCAATTCCAAACATGTTGACCTTTGGAAGCATTATGTGACCCTTGCCCTTTGGAAGTATATTATGAGTGAATAAACACTTCTTATGGCTTCAGATTGAGTAAATTAATCATTTCCAAACATGTTGACTTTTGACCTTTGGAAGAATTATGTGACCCTTGACCTTTGGATGTATTATGTTGTTTTTATGACTTCCAGAAGTCAACAAACACTTTTAGGGCCTCAGAGCCACCAAAGTGACCATTTCCCAAAGTTTTCACCCGTACTGCAAACTTTGTGTTTCCGCCCCAGAAAACACAAAAATCAATTTGAACATGCCCAAATGTAACCACTTTTTAAGGCTTCAGGTCAAGTAAATTGACCATTTCCAAAAGGTTGACCTTTGGAAGCATTATTTGACCCTTGGAAATTTTGTGTTGTTTTTATGACTTCCTGGAGTGAATTAACACTGTTATGGCTTCAGAAAGAGTAAATCTATCATTTCCAAACATGTTGACCTTTGGAAGCATTATGTGACCCTTGCCCTTTGGAAGTATATTATGAGTGAATAAACACTTCTTATGGCTTCAGATTGAGTAAATTAATCATTTCCAAACATGTTGACTTTTGGAAGAATTATGTGACCCTTGACCTTTGGATGTATTATGTTGTTTTTATGACTTCCTGAAGTCAAACACTTTTTAGGGCTTCAGAGCAGCCAAATTGACTATTTCCCGAAGTTTTTACCCATACTTCAAACTTTGTGTTCAGGCCCCAGAAAACACGAAAATCACTTTGAACATGCCCAAAAGTGATTGTCCACATCGTAAGGCAAGAAATAGCTGGAAGATAGGCAATTTTGGACCTTTGGAAGTATTGTGTTGTTTTTATGACTTCCTGGAGTGAATAAACACTTTCTAAGGCTTCAGATCGAGTAAATTGATAATTTCCAAACATGTTGCCTTTGACCTTTGGAAGCATTAAGTGACCTTTGACCTTTGGAAGTATTATGTTGTTTTTATGACTTCCTGAACTCAATAAACAATTTTTAGAGCTTCAGAGCAGCCAAATTGACCATTTCTCAAAGTTTGTACCCATTCTGCAAACTTTGTATTTCCGCCCCAGAAAACACGAAAATCACTTTGAACATGCCCAAAAGTGAACACTTTTAGGGCTTCGAATAGAGTAAATTGACCATTTCCAAACAGGCTGACATTTACCTTTGACCTCTGGCAGCATTATTTGACCGTTGACCTTTGGAAGTCTTGTATTGTTTTTTTGACTTCCTGGAGTGAATAAACACTTTGTTAAGGCTTCAGATCGAGTAAATTGATCATTTCCAAACATCTTGACCTTTTGAAGCATTATGTGACCATTGACCTTTAGATGTATTATGTTGTTTTTATGACTTCCTGAAGTCAATAAACACTTTTAGGGCTTCAGAGCTGCCAAATTGGCAATTCCCAAAGTTTTGACCCATACTGTAAACTTTCTGTTTCCGCCCAAGAAAGCACGAAAATCACTTTGAACATGCCAAAAAGTGAACACTTTTTAAGGGTTTAGATCGAGTAAATTGACCATTTCCAAACAGGTTGACCTTTGAAAGCCTTATTTGACCTTTGGAAATGTTGTGTTGTTTATATGACTTCCTGGAGTGAATTAACACTTTTTATGGCTTCATATCGAGTAAATTTATCATTTCGAAACATGTTGACCTTTGGAAGCATTATGTGACCCTTGCACTTTGGAAATATATTGTGTTGTTCTTATGACTTCCTGGAATGAATAAACACTTCTTATGGCTTCAGATTGAGTAAATTGATCATTTCCACACATGTTGACTTTTGACCTTTGGAAGCATTATGTGACACTTGACCTTTGGAAGTATTGTGCTGTTTTTAGGACTTCCTCGAGTGAATAAACCCTTTTTATGGCTTCAGATCAAGTAAATTGATCATTGCCAAACATGTTGACGTTTGGAATTATTCTGTGACCTTTGGAAGTATTATGTTGTTTTTATGACTCTCTGAAGTCAATAAACACTTTTTAGGGCTTCAGAGCCGCAAAATTGACCATTTCCGAAAGTTTTTACCCATACTGCAGACTTTGGGTTCCCGCCCCAGAAAACACGAAAATCACTTTGAACATGCACAAAAGTGAACACTTTACACTTTTTAAGGCTACGGATTGAGTAAATTGACCATATCCAAACAGGCTGACCTTTGCAAGCATTATGTGACCCTTGACATTTGGAAGTCTTGTGTTATTTTTATGACTTCATGGTGTGAATAAACACTTTTTAGGGCTTCATATCGAGTAAATTGATCATTTCCAAGCATGTTGACCTTTGGAAGCATTATCTGACACTTCCCCTTTGGAAGTAATATGTTGTTTATATGACTTCCGGAAGTCAAACACTTTTTAGGGCTTCAGAGCCGCAAAATTGACCATTTCTCAAAGTTTTTACCCATACTGCAAACTTTGGGTTTCCGCCACAGAAAACATGAAAATCACTTTGAACATGCCCAAAAGTGATCGTCCACATCCTAAAGTGAGAAATAGCTGATAGACAATTGTGGACCTTTGGAAGTATTGTGTTGTTTTTATGACGTCCAGGAGTGAATAAACACTTTTTAAGGCTTCAGATCGAGTAAATTGATCATTTCCAATCAGGTTGACCTTTGGAAGCATTATTTGACCATTGACCTTTAGAAGTACTGTGTTGTTTTTATGACTTCCTGCAGTCAATAAACACTTTTTAGGGCTTCGGAACCGCCAAATTGACCATTTCCCAAAGTTTTAACCATACTGCAAACTTTGTGTTTCAGCCCCAAAAAATACGAAAATCAGTTTAAACATGCCCAATAGTGAACACTTTTTAAGGCTTCAGATCGAGTAAATTGATTATTTTCAAACATGTTGACCTTTAGAAGTCTTATGTGACCTTTGACAGTATTATTTGACCTTTGGATGTATTGTGTTGTTTTTATGATGTCGTGGAGTGTATAAACACTTTTTTCAGGCTTCAGGTCGAATTAATTGATCATTTACAAATATGTTGACCTTTGGAAGCATTATTCAACACTTGACCTTTAGAAGTATTGTGTTGTTTTTATGACTTCCTGGAGTGCATAAACACTTTTTATGGCTTCCGATCGAGCAAATTGATCATTTCCAAACAGGTTGACATTTGACCTTTGAAAGCATTATGCAACCCTTGCCCTTTGGCAGTATTATGTTGTTTATATGACTTCCTGAAGTCAACAAACACTTTTTAGGGCTTCAGATCCACCAAAGTGACCATTGTAGGAGAGTAGGATCTGCTTCTTATAGTTACCCCCACTTTTTGCTGATGTTTCACTGTTTTCGCATTAGTCTGGCTGGGATCCTGCTATTCAGGACCCCAGTCTATCTGCTTTCTCCTCTAAATTGATTGCATGTACTTTAGGTACACTCCAGATTTGATTCTGGGGTACCCTTATAAGTCCCTAGTAAATGGTATACTATGTACCCAGGGCATAGGTACCCCAGAGGCCTCCCAGGGGCTGCAGCATGTATTATGCCACCCCTGGAGGCCATTCAAAATGACACAACAGGTCTGCTACTGCAGCCTGTGTAAGGTGGTGCATGCACCCCTTACTTAGATATAGGTTCACTATATCTATCCTGATCACTGCACATATAAGCCTATCAGTCACCCCTATGCCAGGCCTTATCAATCCTGAAGGCAGGGTGCTGGGTTTTATATGAAAGGGTGCCCATGCATGAGCAAAGCCCCTCTGCAGCCTTCGGAACCACTGATGCAGCCAACCATATACTCTTAAGTGCATTATAACCTCGCGGTAAATGCTAACTTTAAAATGGCTGCAAGGAATTATGTCGTGTTTGGTGTCAAACACCTTGGAATCATACCTCCACACCAGTAACTGGTGTGGAGGTATGATTCCTCCCTCCTAGAGGGAGAAATATGACAGCACCGGTACACCAGGTACCAGCTTCACAGAGCCCTGGCATCACAAAATGGATGCTGCCAGCCACAGACACGAGTCTGCCCTCCTGCTGCTGGATGAAACTCAGGCAGGGGAAGGCCTGACAATAGGTTTCCTGTCACAGGGAGGTGTGACCACCTCCCAGACAGGCTTTAGTGTATTGGGGCTGGGTGGATGCACTCTCAGAGTGCTTTGATGTCTGCACTGGGGGCACATTTGGTGTCCCTGTGCATAGTCCAGCACAAACCGGTTGCAGGGGCTACCAGCCCCTGCTCTGGCACCCCTCTGTCCTGACCCTCCCATAGGTGGGTCCCCAGAGTTTGTCCCACCCCTTCCTTGGGTATAAAGTAGGAACCCTGACTACAGGACTTTAGATATTACCTGGACTAAACTCTGCTACAGAAACCAAGTAACCTTCGACGATCTACGCTTTGCTGGATGACTGAAGAATCTCCCTTGGAGTAAAGGAGTTACTCACCTGCAACGCAGGCACCTCAACGCATCTGACCGGTTTGCATCTACGCAGCTCCCGACGGACTCCGAAGATTTTGCAACACAGGACGTGGGTGCCCAAGCTTCCCAGAGGCCGACTAGTGCTCTCAACAAACCTGAGACCCGCAGCCCTCGTGGGGACCGTGCAACCCGAACCCCTGGACACCGTGCACATTTGCAGCAGCATATGCTTTTAGGCAATCCCTGAGGCTGTGCTTTGGGCTACTTGTAGTCCAAGCCCCGAGCAGTGTTTCCACCGAAGATTATTGGCCTACACTCCACGAGTGTTCCGTGGGCTGGTATTGTGTGATTCCTCTCGAGGTCCCTTCGCGATCCCTGGTCCGTTGACCTGTGGGTCCCTCAGAAGGCAACTTTAACTTTCAGTGGGCTTCCCTGGTTGCTCCAGACGTGCCCTGACTCTCCATCGCTTGGGGAGTCCCCAGGACCTTGCTGGTCCTCACAGAAGCATCTTTTCTCTGACCGCGTGGGTTGCAGTTGCAAAGGCTTGTTGGTCTCCAATCCGGAAACTGACCCCCCAGCACTCGACATCCTTCGTGGGACAGCTCGCCTGCGGAATCTGGTCGTCGTCGTCTCCTGGTCCCCGGGACTCCAGAGTCAAGCTTCACCTCTTCGCACCGGACATCGGTGGGCATTCGATTGCTCCGCTCCTGGTCACGTGAAGTGACACAGACTTTGTCCCCTTTGCTTTCAGGTTCTTCACATCTCCGATCCAGGCTTGGATCACACCGGACACTTTTCTTCTCCACGGCAGCAGTACTTTCTTGCATCACGCCATTGAAAACGACGAGGGTTTCCGACACCACTTGACCCCTATGCACCCGGCTCCTCTGGGATAGGTTACACGGGTACCTCGGTACTCTCAAGGGTGGTGGCCTTAGAACCTTCTATGTTTAGCTGGGTTTGCTTGAAGTCCTCTCCTAAGGGTCCTTAAACTTTAAAATTCCAACTGCGACTTTCCCATAGAGTTGTACGGAGCTCGCGTCTGTGTTCCCACACTGCACCCGTCCTCCGTGGGTCCCCTGTGTCACTACCTTGGGTGGTTCCTTGGGGTCCCAGCGATTCTACGTGCTCTAGGCACTGTGTCTAGTCAAGTCGTGGTTGTTATACCACTTTCTTAATATATGGTTTGGTCTCCCCCTGGAGCCCACTGTGTATTGTGCTATTTACTGTCGTTCTAGTACTGTAATATTGTGTGCCTTCTTCTCTAATCTCATAAAGAGGTTAGTAGAGAGTGTTTAGTAATAAATACATATATTTTATATATACCTGGTGTGGTTCTCCTTTCATTTGGTCATTCAAGAGGTTATATACTGGTAAAACAAGCTGCTTTACATTCCTTCAAGACTTAGCCTGAAGGCTGCTCTCCACAGCTACCACTAGGATAGCTTTCTATAAAGGTTGTCTTTAACCTAATCATCAATAAGGGTCGTTTGTACTGGTGCAAGGTGCCCACTTTAATTAGTGGACAGCATATACCAGGCCAACTTCTCACAACCATTTCCCAAAGTTTTTACCCATACTTCAAACTTTCTGTTTCCGCCCCTGAAAACACGAAAATCACTTTGAACATGCCCAATAGTGAACACTTTTTAAGGCTTTAGATCAAGTAAATTGACTTTTTCCAAACAGAGTGACCTTTGGAAGCATTATTTGACCTTTGGAAGTATTGTGTTGTTTTTATGACTTCCTGAAGTGTATTAACACTTTTTATGGCTTCAGATCGAGTAAACTGATCATTTCCAAACATGTTGACCTTTGGAAGCATTATGTGACCCTTGCATTTTGGAAGTATATTTTGTTGTTCTTATGACTTCCTGGAGTGAATAAACACTTCTTATGGCTTCAGATCGAGTAAATTTATCATTTCTAAACAAGTTGACTTTTGACCTTTGGAAGAATTATGTGACCCTTGAACTTTGGCAGTATTATGTTGTTTTTATGACTTCCTGAAGTCAAACACTTTTTAGGGCTTCAGAGCAGCCAAATTGCCCAAATTCGCAAAGTTTTTACCCACACTGCAAACTTTGTATTTATACCCCAGAAAACACGAAAATCACTTTGGACATGCCCAAAAGTCATTGTCCACATCGTAAAGTAAGAAATAGCTGGAAGATAGGCAATTTTGGAACTTTGGAAGTATTGTGCTGTTTTATGACTTCCTGGAGTGAATAGACACTTTTTAAGGCTTCAGATAGAGTAAATTGATCATTTCCAAACATGTTGCCTTTGACGTTTGGAAGCATTATGTGACCTTTGGAAGTATTATGTTGTTTTTATGACTTTCTGAAGTCAATAAACAATTTTTAGGGCTTCAGAGCCGCCAAATTGACCATTTCTCAAAGTTTTTACCCATTCTGCAAACTTTGTATTTCCGCCCCAGAAAACACGAAAATCACTTTGAACATGCACAAAAGTGAACTCTTTAAGGGCTTCAGATCGAGTAAATTGATCATTTCCAAACAGGTTGAGCTTTGGAAGTATTATTTGGTCCTTGACCTTTGGAGGTATTGTATTGTTTTTATGACTTCCTGGAGTGAATAAACACTTTTTATGGCTTCAGATCAACTAAATTGATCATTTCCAAACATGTTGACCTTTTGAAGCATTATGTGACCTGTGACCTTTAGAAGTATTATGTTGTTTTTATGACTTCCTGAAGTCAATAAACACGTTTTAGGGCTTCAGAGCCACCAAATTGTCCATTTCCTAAAGTTTATACTCATATTGCAAACTTTGTGTTTCTGCCCCAGAAAACACGAAAATCACTTTGAACATGCCCAAAAGTGAACACTTTCTAAGGCTTCCGATTGAGTAAATTTACCATTTCCAAACAGGGTGACCTTTGAAAGCATTATTTGACCTTTGGAAGTACTGTGTTGTTTTTATGACTTTCTGGAGTGAATAAACCCTAATATAGCTTCAAATCGAGTAAATTGATCATTTCCAAACACGTTCACCTTTGGTAGCATTATGTTGTTTTTATGACTTCCTGAAGTCAATAAACACTTTTTAGTGCCTCAGAGCTGCCAAATTAGCAATTCCCATACTGGAAACTTTCTATTTCCGCCCAAGAAAACACGAAAATCACTTTGAACATGCCCAAAAGTGATCACCCACATCCTAAAGTGAGAAATAGCTGAAAGATAGGCAATTGTGGACCTTTGGAAGTATTGTGTTGTTTTTATGACTCCTGGAGTGAATAAACACTTTTCAAGGCTTCAGATCGAGTAGATTGATCATTTCCAAACATGTTGGCCTTTGACCTTTTTAAGCATTATGTGACCTTTGGAAGTATTGTGTTGCTTTTATGACTTGCTGAAGTCAACACATACTTTTTAGGGCTTCAGAGCCACCAAATTGAGCATTTCCCAATGTTTTTACCCATTCTGCAAACTTTGTATTCCTGCCCCAGAAAACACAAAAATTGCTTTGAACATGCCCAAAAGTGAACACTTTTAGGGCTTCAGATCGAATAAATTGACCATTTCCAAACTGGTTTACCTTTTACTTTTGGAAGCAATATTTGACCCTTGACCTTTGGAGGTACTGTGTTGTTTTTATGACTTCCTGGAGAGAATAAACACTTTTTATGGCTTCAGATCGAGTAAATTGATCTTTTCCGAACCTGTTGACCTTTTGAAGCATTAAGTGACCGTTGACCTTTAGATGTATTATGTTGTTTTTAAGACTTCCTGAAGTCAATAAACACTTTTTAGGGCTTCAGAGCCGCCAAATTAACAATTTCCTAAAGTTTTGACCCATGTTGCAAACTTTGTGTTTCTGCCCCAGAAAACACGAAAATCCCTTTGAACGTGCCGTGCCCAAAAGTGAACACTTTCTAAGGCTTCAGATCGAGTAAATTGACCATTTTCAAACAGGGTGACCTTTGACTTTTTAAAGCATTATTTGACTGTTCCCCTTTGGAAGTATTATGTTGTTTTTATGACTTCCTGAAGTCAATAAACACTTTTTAGTGCTACAGAGCTGCCAAATTGACCATTTCCCAAAGTTTTTACCCATACTGCAAATTTTGTGTTTCTGCCCCAGAAAACACGAAAATCACTTTGAACATGCCCAAAAGTGATCGCCCACATCCTAAAGTGAGAAATAGCCAAAAGATAGGCAACTCTGGACCTTTGGAAGTATTGTGATGTTTTTATAACTCCCTGGAGTGAATAAACACTTTTCAAGGCTTCAGATTGATTAAATTGATCATTTCCAAACAGGTTGACATTTGACCTTTGGAAGCATTATGTGACCTTTGAAAGTATTATGTTGTTTTTATGACTTCCTGAAGTCAATAAGCACTTTTTAGGGCTTCAGAGCTGCCAAATTGACCATTTCCCAAAGTTTTAACCATACTGCAAACTTTGTGGTTCAGCCCCAGAAAACACGAAAATCACTTTGAACATGCCCAATAGTGAACACCTTTTAAGGCTCCTGATTGAGTAAATTGACCAATTCCACACAGGCTGACCTTCGGAAGCGTTATTTGACCCATGAACTTTGGAAGTATTGTGTTGTTTTTATGACGTCCTGTAGTGAATAAACACTTTTTAAGGCTTCATATCGAATTAATTGATCATTTCCAAATATGTTGACCTTTGACAGCATTATTTGACCTTGGAAGTATTGTGTTGTTTTTATGACTTCCTGCAGTGGATAAACACTTTTTATGGCTTCAGATCGAGTAAATTGATCGTTTCCAAACAAGTTGACCCTTGGAAGTATTATGTTGTTTTTATGAATTCCTGAAGTCAACAAACACTTTTTAGGGCTTCAGAGCGGCCATTTCCCAAAGTTTTTACCCATACTGCGAACTTTGTGTTTCTGCCCCAGAAAACACGAAAATCACTTTCCTCTTTTACCCAAATTGAGTGCCAAAGTTTTAAAGGGCAAAGACGGTGCTGGTAATAATGTAATCTAAGCCTAGTTCTTCATGGACAATTTCATAAGGAACACTATGTGGAACTCCCAGAAGGCCCCATAACAATTTGTTTTCGGCTAATTGAATCGGGGCAACTAGGCCATTTCCCCATATTCGACTACCATAGATCACTAGTGGGATGCACTTAGCCCTGTAAATTTCCAGGACCAATTTTATATGAATGCGCCCGAGCCGGCGGGAAAATCTCCTAAACTGAACATCGATCAGTATGAATGGATCATTTATACTGACGGATCTGCTCAGCCCGCCATAGGAAGTAAACAGCAATACTCCGCGGCTTGCGAAATCGTGAAGGGCGCTGCATGACAGAAAGTTCTGACCTGATAAATCTCACACGCAATCCCTAAGGGACTGTACCGCACAGCTGGCAGAACTAAAAGCCCTGATACTGGCATTACAAAATACGGATCGGGAATACCCCACATTCATTGTGTGCGATTTGTTGTATTGAGTTCAGTCATACAATGAATATCTTAGGTCCAGAATGGGTTTAGAGATTCCAAAGGTTGCACAATAAAGCACAAGTTGCTTTGGGAACAGGAGGCAAAGCTGAAAGAATGCTTGCCACGGGCTCAAGTAATTCACACATTGAATCATCAGCGTGATGTCGTGCACATTAAAGGGAATTCATTGGCTGATGAAGCCGCCAAGGCGACAGTGCGAACTGATGTCGTTGCTGCAATCACTCAAATAAATAATGATAGCTGTAAGCACCACACGCAACAGATCAGCCTTGCCAAAAGGTTTTCCACTCAAGAACTCCTACAAGATCGATGCGTAAAACATTCTGAATGCTCAAATTCCAGGAGTGGGGGATAGAGTAATACCAAACATGGATCACATTAGGATTAATTCTAGCTGCACACAAGGTTCTGGGTTCAGCACACGCAGGTATCGCTGCAACTGTTTCACTAACGAAGCAGCGTTATTGGTGGCTAGGTCTTGCTAAACAGACCAAGGGTTTTTGTCCTCAAGTGCGACATCTGTCAGCAGACGAAAGGTTCCACCATAGCACACCCACCTTAAACACCACTACTGATATCACAGACCCCTCGCATGTGTCTATTTGGACCACTGCGGCACCTTACAATCTGAGAGGGCTTACAAGTACATCTTGGTGGCAGTAGATTCATGCTCTAGATTCCTGTGGGTTTGGCCTCAGCGCTCGGCTGACGCCCAAACTGTTATAAAGGATTTGCGAGTCTTCATAGGGACATACGCAACTGGCACATTACTTTCCGACCGTGGCCCTGCGTTTAGCTCACAGGCTTACAAAGAAACCATGGGAAGTTTGGGTGTAGCATTGCGGTACTTCTCCCCTGTTATATTCCATATAGGTACCCTATATAGGCGCAGGTAACACTGCAACCTTTCACCTATATCCTTCCCTACATTACATACATAACGGTTCATAGGGACTGACCTTTTACCTAGATACGACACTGCATTCAGAACGCGGGTTTTTCCCTGGTTCAATACTCATACATTATGCATGAGGCTTCTTGGAAGCACAGCAGGACTCGCAGCAGGGTGAACATCTCCTGTATAATATCTATGTTAAAGTTCAAGCCCGACGTCATCCTTTAGGCCGACACAGTAACACAGCAAGGTAGGACCCCCTGAGGAGACCGTGACTTACCGGCTGACACACTGACCAGAGACGCTGAGGTTCCTGCATGCAGACGCTCCACCTAGCAGTGGGCTAACATCCCTCGCGGGGTGTCCAACTCGAGACCAGGACGGGGTCCCACATTCTCTAACTCTCAGGTAATGGGGGTTGACTAGACCTTAGAGGGATTCTTGGCATAACACCTACACAGATGCTAGGAACATTTAGGTACATCTAGTTAGGGAGGCATCGTAGGAGTACGCACTTTCTTATCATGTGTTTTATGTACTTGTATATATTCATGATTACTGCAAAATGGTAGAACTGTACCATCCCTTTACTTTCGTAATACTGCTAACCATATATCTATGCTACTGTCTGATGGTTGTTACAGCACATCTATTTTACACGAGAATAACAACTGTTCAAAAAATCCTTATTGAAACGCCCAGACTGTTTATTCTGTGTATCTCCGAGACAAACTAAGTGAGCACGAGTAACTGATCGAAAAGTAGTATATTGTTTCCACGATCCTGGGGGATCAGGGTTGTCATGTTCTAAGGTTGCCAGAAACTATTCTCCCCCCGATATGAGGAGATTCTAGTGGCACTGTGAGCTAGCTAATGCAAACAGGCTAACGTATTCGGTGGGGGTGCACAGAATCAGTCTGCCACCAAACCCACAGTTTATGTTATCCGAACGCGCAGATCCTGTACAGGATATATAGGAACTACACGACACCCCCTATCATCCAGAGGGAAATTCGATCGTGGAGATTAAAAACTGGGACTTAAAGCAATCCTTAACAACTAGAGTATTAGGCTTGGGTGCCAGTCGGGTCAATCACCTATATGGGGTCCAGAGAACACTTAACAACAAGTCAAGAAAATTCCTGGGGGGCCGTACTCCATAAGAAGTCCTGTTCGGGATCAGAATGTGGTACCAGACCTCGAATGTGGTAGCACAGTGGTGAATGAAAAACAATTTGACATCAATGATCGTTTGGCTGTTTTACAGGAACTCAATGAATTCCGGGCATTACAAAGCAATGTCCAAGTAAAACGCACCGCCATTGGAGAAGTGAGAACTGGTCCGAAGATTGGGGACCTGGTCAAAGAAAAGATAGTGGACAAAAAAGAATTTGGCCCATCTTACACCTGTTTTGGCTGTCGAAGGAACAAGAACAAGGCTTCTTCCGCCCCTTGCCAGCTGCAAATACAAGAGATTCGTCTCAATTGATCTGATCAAACCACACTATGCGGCCCGATACTCAACAGTAACCCGCTTGGGCTACTGGGTAGCCACTGATCTCCTCTCGCTACCATACAGGAAGTTCAGATGGAAAGATTAATAACTTTTGAAGACTCCACTCCGTGAAGTGAAGGAGTTACCAACAATGGAATGCAACTTCTACCTGTTGAAACTGAGTAATATCAAACTACAAATGACACACAGATCTCAATTTGGCCTAATACCGACGTCTATGTGAATATGTCTCGAAAGGAGACATCTGCCAGTTCCACAAACCCTGCTGAGCTACCAAAGATAGATCGGCCTGTGCCTGGCTACTTCATCGATTTTGACGATTTCTCATCGGATTCAATTGAACCCGAGTTACAGCCACCGTCTGTTACCCATAAAAAACGATTTCGTGATTTCTACCTTTGGCTGAAAAAGACTTACTTTGTTTCCCCTGGCTACAGCTCTGGATAGCAATTGATCTACTGTTCCTAGTCCTTTGGATTGGTATAGTGACTGTCTTTTTTTTGCTCCTGAATGGACATTATCTCCCAGAACGCTCTGCAGTACAACTTGTGAACTTGGTCCTGAAACCGCATGCATCAACACACTGGGAACAGAGGCACCTGCCCTTAGTGAACATTACAGCAGTTCCAGTTCCTAAAGGAATAGTTTGGGACATGTGTATGGTCCTACTGAAGTTTTAAGAATACCTCATTTGTTCAAAATTTCTCTTAGTGATATCATCACCTCTAGTACTCTCACGGGACATTGAAACTATGCATACTATGCTGTATAATTTAGAACAATCCGCTGCATTTTCAAATGATGAATTGTATGATGGTACATCTAATTTTGGTGACATGTTCCGTTACCAACACTATGGTCACCATTTTTTGCACAAAGCAAGTATCCCACATAATGTTTTCACTTATCATCAAAAGGAACATTGCCCAACACCGCCGAAAGGTAGTTCAACAACATTTGCAAAAAAGTTTGCTTATTTTTCTGGGTTTAACACTTCAGGTGACATCTTACAGTGTAGGGAAGTTATTTCTTGAGTGGCTAAAGACCTTGACACTGTCCCAAGTGAAACAACACTTATATTCCTTCTCTCAGATAACATGGATCTTAGGGATTTTTTGTTAGGTCCCCAGGAAGCCTCGTCATAAGCGCTTCTTGTATGCTATTTACAACAAGCTATGGTAAATAGCCCAACAGGAGGCTGCTGAGAGACTATGTGAAATAGATGGGGTTAACCTTAAAAAAGGCCTTGGCTGTGGTCGACAATGGTATGACCACACTATCATCCAGAATTTACTTACTGGGCAACATTGTGTCTTCTGCAATAGATATAATGGATCAGGATTTGTCTATTTTACGACATGGACAATCGCAATTGTGGTCCGTTATATTATTGAGCTGGACGCTACAATCATTGCGTTCTGGCTACGTATCTCGGTGTTACATCAACAGCACGACTCTGTTCTCTGTATACATTCTAATGGAAAGACAGATAGTTATGGCACGCAGAGATGCAAAATATACTATGTTGCACACTGAAAAATAAGACCAATTACCTTTCACTGTGGCTGAGTCACCGGATGGTTAATCCATGGCTGTATTACACTGCCATTCACGACATTACAATTTCAATACTGTACCAAATACCATCAAGTAGGCAGATGTAAGTGCTAGGAGAAGGGTACATACACAAGTACTGGGAATTACAGTACAGATTTAGATGTAGAAATGGGGACACTGAATATTTCTCAGCAGTTCAAACTGTGAAAGAGCTTTAAGTGGGTCCTTAGTTTGCAAGGACATTTCACTTCACAGGGCCTGTAATGCTTCGGTTGCAAACTTGTCCTGTTACTTGAAGGGTTCCCCAGCTGCCATGATTCATCCGGTGTTCGAGCTGCTCTCGAACGGGAGCTATTTGAAGCTGAATGATCAAGGCTGTTGTGGGATGGTACCGGGCATTGCATATCTGGTCACAGTAAGTTCCAGGATTACTTGTTGTATGCAAGTATTGTTTCCACCGGTGCACACAGTTAGATAGGAAACGCTATGGCCTTCATTGAATGTTTTCTTTATACAGTTTTATTCTCCGAGCAGACTGAAAGCCATGCTTTTTCAGAAAGATGTGGCCTTAACCTCCGCCCAAGAGATGTTTGATCTCCAGGATGCAAGGTCTTCATCTGAGATACAGGCACTAGTCTGTACGAACTTCTCGCTCCAAATGTGACATTATCAGAGTTCCACAATAACCAGTGTTCATTACACTTAGCACCTTATATAAGAGTTGGTGGTAAATAATGAAACAAACAATATTAACAAGAACAACCGTAATCAGACCCAAATCTAATCAGAATACATGGTCAAGCACTCCATAAAAATCTTCAGTGCTTTTTTAACCCGGGTGGGGTGATCTCAGCGGGAGCATGAGGTTAGTACCAGGCTATTTCTGCATAGACCGTGACACGTTGCAAGAGCCCATTCGCTGGCTAGGTCCATATTAGGCCACCCTTGTGTGGCTCATCTGCTAGTGTCACGTTATCAGCTTATCTCGTGTCTCTCAGTTCAGAGTTCCGTTAGTGGTGAATTACCTTCTGGAGCATGGTATCTAAGGGGGTCATTCATCTGTTTTAGCCTGTACCACTGATGGCAGTTGTCCCCATCGTTCAAGCCCTGTAGTACCTTGTCTACCACCTTTTGTCCCCTTCAGGACCTCGATCTTGCTCTTCTCCATTTCGCCACATTGGTTAACGACTTTCCAACATCTAAGGATTGCCGCGCCTTCCACGCCATGGCTATGGCACGTTCAGCTAGTACAAGCCCTAGGTCAGTGACCCTGCTTATATTAGTGTCTCATTGTGTGTGGTAGTAAGCCCAATAGGCATGTCCTGATGTCAAGAGCCTCGGACTACAAATGTGGTTTATAATAACTCAGTCTTTGACTATATCAAAAATATTGCGAGTAGCCTCATAATAACTCAGCACTCTAGCCTCAGACTACAAATATGCTTTATAATAACCCCACACTCTAGCCTCTGACTACACAGAAACTTTGCGAGGAATTTCTAGGAGTCCCTCTATTTCAAAATAGAATTGCGATAACCACACCAAAAGAAAGAGGGTATTTTAATAACCACACCAATGTCTAACTAGGACAAATCGGTGTGCATAGCATTTTTTACTTAAATTCTAAAACCCAGCAATATTCCTCTTGGAAATGTAATAGGCGATTTCACATTTCTGATAATCATGAGCAAGTTCTAAATTAGAAAGCTATCACCGTGCCACAATCACGTTCACTTTTCCAGTGTGAGTGTGTAGGAAAGTAGGATCTGCTTTCATGGTTACCCCCACTTTTTGCTTGATACAATGCTGTTTCTTACTAGTCTGACTGGGATCCTGCTAATCAGGACCCCAGTCTCTGTGCTTTCTCCCCTAAATTGGTCTAGTAAGTACTGAGGTACATCTCAGATTGGACACTGGTGAACACTTATCAGTCCCTAGTATATGGTACTAAGGTACCCAAGGCATAGGTACACCAGGGGTCCCCCATGGGCTGAAGCATTCATTATGCCACCCATGGGGGGCCACTCAATTTGCAACTACAGGCCTGCCATTGCAGCCTGTGTAAACTGGTGCTAGCACCACTTACGAAAGATTTAAGCTTACCTATATCTAGGGTCACTACACTTAAAATCTAAAAGTCACCCCTAAGGCAGGCCTTACAATCCTGAAAGCAGGGTGCTTGGGTCTAAGTAGGAGGGTGCCCCTGCATGAGCAGGACACCCCTACAGCCCATGGAGTCCATTCTCCCGGGTTGTAAGTGAGACAGCCATTTGACATATGGAGGGGTACCGTGTCATTACACGATGACCATCTCAAAACTGGCTGTAACGAACCCTATCATGTTTGGTATCAAACATGTTGGAATCATACC
Organism: Calotriton arnoldi; assembly: GCA_963921515.1. NCBI lineage: Eukaryota > Metazoa > Chordata > Amphibia > Caudata > Salamandridae > Calotriton > Calotriton arnoldi. Next base: position 433,222 of record CAWUFW010001517.1, read on the forward strand.
CCCACACCGTAAACAGTGTGGGAGGTATGATTCCATGCACCCTAAAGCTCCTTTGGTAGACCCTCGGTGCTCCCGGTACCAGTCTTCCAGACCCGGACAGCAAGCTAGGACTGCTGCCGCTAGAGACATGTTTCTGCCCTCCTGCTGCTGAGCCAAGCTCAGGCAGAGGAAGACAGAACAATAGGTATCCTGTGACAGGGAGGTGTAACCACCTCCCAGACAGGATTAAGTGTATTGGGGCAGGGTGGGAGCGCTTGCCAGCACCACATAGTCTGCGTGCAGGGCACACTTTGTGCCCTCAATGCATAGTCCAGTTCAAACCAGTTCAGGGAGCCGTTGGCTCCCGCTCTGTAGCGAACCTGGACAAAGGACAGGGGAGTATCCTCCCCCTTGTTCAGCCCCTCCTTAGGGGGGGACCCCTGTATCGTCCCAACCCTTTCCTTAGGGTACTTAAGGGCTTACATGAGGGTGGTTCCCTAGATTCGTCGTGGGACAAGATACAATTCTGACACCACTTCTTCTTCAACCGTCTGGGCACTCTGGACTTTGTTCTGGGCATCAAGGCTGCAACCGGAGGGCTCCTGCTGTTGTATTCCGCTTTAGGGGTCCGTATATAGGTTTTTATGAATCATGTCCTTATATAGGCACAATACGCCTTGCCCTTATATAGGCATAGAATCCCTGTCCTTATTTAGGCATTAACCGTGCACTCCAAATACAGGCATGGTCACCGACATCCGTCCACCCTAACGTCACAACGAGTTCTTAGAAACCAGACCCTTATGCTTCGGGAGTTCCCCTAGCACAGGACTATTGATTTCTCCAAGAACTCATCTATTATGTATGAACCGTTATACCTTAAGGGTTCATTCCTGACGTCTTCCTCTGTCCGACTTCACGTCAATGCTAACGTTCCTCGACACCTACCAGGTATAAATATACCTTCCCTTGCCCAAGCAAGTTAGAGGAGACCTCGACTTCAGAGGAGCCCGTATCCCGGCCTGACGCACTGAGAAGACGCTGTCATTCCTGCACGCAGACGAATCCAGCTTCCAGTGTTCTGACTCCCTTCGCAGGGTGTTCGAGTTCCAGACCTGGCAGGAGATTCCCACCTCTCTCATTCTCAAGGTATGGAGCTGACTAGATCCTAGAGGGACTTTTGGCATACTAGACTTAACATACTCTTAGTCTACCATACTAGAGAATACTCCACCTACTTCTACCTTTTCCTACACCTAGACTAGGTTAGGTACACTGGGGTAGAACTAGCATAGAGACGCATCGAATGAGTACCCGCATTCTTAGCTCATGTTATTTATGTACGTGAATATATGCTAAAAGATAATGCTAGCGCAGTATTATTTATTTCTACTGCTTACGCTGTAGATTATTGATCTTGCATACTGTCTTGTGATCATAACAGCACATATCTCTTACACGAGAAACAAGACTATTAAATAAAACCCTTTTTATTGTAACGCCCGTCTTTCCTTTCTGTGCAACTCTGCAGAGACTAAGCATGCACGATTGAATGAGTGAAACTTATCTATTGTTTCCACGATTCTGAGACATGTTCCGCTTCTAAAGGGAAACAAAGTTGTCATGTTTTTCGGTTGCCAGAAACTACTCCCTTCTTGTTCTCAAGGAGTTTCTAGTGGCCTCTGAGCTAGCTGGCACAGGTAATTAAGTTTAATATAATCGATAGGGACATACCGACCTTAGTCCTATGTCAAACCTATAGGTTATATTATTCCAATGCGCAGAGCCTATTAGGGAAATAGGAACTACACTACATGGCGCCCAACGGTTTGGTAAGGCAGTAATTTAACGCTAGATACTGAATAACTCGTTCGTGCTTTTCTCAGAGACCCCTACTCACATACTCCATAAGACGTCCGGAGTGGGTAGGGTTAAATATCCGCCATAACTAAATAGGGAAGCACCCTATATATTAGTTGTTTGGTTTGTTCAACGTTGAAGGATACAGTGTTCCAAAATATTGTGCACCTTATCTTTTTGTTTCCTTGAAACTTGTTCTACATTTTTCAAAGAACAAAAAATGTCCATAAATGGGGACAATAACACCGGAAACAGTGGAGCTGTGGCTGACCCAGCCATACCAGTTTTTAACTTTACAGGTTTAAATGAACCTGAGGAGGGTGTTATAGACATTCATCCAAACTTAAGAAGAGCCATCACTCTAAAACTTATAAAACACGGCCTACCTCCGAGAGGCGGTAGAGCAGTTTTCGTGATAGAGGCACACGAATGCTTTCAGACAGAGGTATTCTATTCATGGGTAATATTTCCTAAATCAAATTCAGTAACAAGACTGTTTCACTTCTACAAAGAAGATGATCCACCAGAGGATATTGAAATTCCACTAACATACCAGGAGCATCAGCTCTGGTTTAAAGGCGCCCTAAAACATCACAAAAACATTACCAGGCTCGGTCCACTAGGTAGACCAGGAGCAACATGGCAGATTCTAGCCGGCTACACACCTCATTCTGACATCGAAATAATGTCAGACGAGGAATTACTTACTCAACTTACAGAGTTAATAAAAATCTACAGACAATTAGTCCAATAAGTCATGCAGACGTTTACAGTCCAACAACCATTGACAATTCCAAATCAAACTCTTCAACAGGGGAATACACAAAAAATTACACCACAGACTCTATACGCAGTCATGGGTAAAATGCCCACAAAACGTGAGCAAATTCCATTCTGGATAGCTCAAAAAATTACTCAAATCGAAGCAGTATTTCCAAATACTAGTCCGTATGAGAAACACAGAATACTAAATCTGTTTACCAATGGGGATCACACCACAACTGGAAGACTGCACCACTTGGGGCTCAGTCTTTGCTGCCATCTATACTAAAACACATGGTATTCCATCAATTGCGGTAATACCAGATGTCCTGAAACAAATTCAAAACGAATACGGGGCAGAGCCTGCTCTAAATTTAGGTATGAAATTACTGAAAAATTTCGACCAGGTCTCAACAATAATATTATCTAATATTAAAGGGGAGGCAGCAGCAGTGGCGATCCGCCAAAGATTAAGGGAATTCGATGTTACAGAACATCAAACAGAGCTACCCAGAATAATAGAACAATCATATGCAGAATTAGGCAGAGATAGTTTGGGTGGAAGACCAGTGAAGCCAAAACTATCTGAAAGTCCTGAAAAGGACTCTATTAAACAAACTCCTACATCTTCTAAAAAGAAGTGGGAAACTAATAAAAATATTTCAGAGAAACGTTCTCAATCCCGAGGTAGGTCTCCTCAAAAGGAGCCCTCTGAAAGGAGGTATAACCTCAGGAATAGGGATAATTTGAAAAAGCCTGACAGGTATCAAGATACTGATACACGTTCCTCTCGTACCTTTCAGATCTCGTCACAGACATCGGAAAGAAGAGGACGGTCAGAACATAGAGAAGAACGCGTGAAATCAAAAGAGGACAAACACGTTCCGAAAAACAAATCAAAACCTCAATTCTCAAAGAAGAAAGTGGCAGGTCTGAAGGTCAGACATGCCGAGGATACTGAGAACACAACTCAAGAACGGAGAATGGGCTCAGACAATGCTGGACAGTGCAGCAGAAGTCACAATAGCTCGCCAGAACCTGAAGGAACTTCTGGAGATAGTGGACTTGAATGAGTACATTACAGTTGAGACTGTAGACACCAGGGTTAGTACTCCACAAAAGTTATATGAAATAACACTCCGGATGGAGGGAGACATACCTATAGAGGTGAAGCACTTTTTTGGGAAAACCTTTCAAGGGGCTATGACATACTTCTAGCAGAAAAAGACTGGCCACCACAATTTGTCAGGGAGTGCCCACATGGCGAGGACATTATTATGCCTGCCTTCTCTAACCATATTCCAATTCACCTAAAATATACTTATGCCAGGAAATGGGCAGTTGCCCAGGCCCCAGCATTATATAAAAATCATGTAGGATGGGATGAGGACTCACCTCACCATAAAATACATTTGAAAAATGAACCTACTGCACAAAGGCAGTACCCAATAAAGCAAGAAGCTAAAAAACAGGTCAGGGAGATCTTAGATCAACTTGAATACCAGGGGGTGATTGAAACATGCACCTCTTCAATGAACAATCCTTTGTTTCCTGTCTCCAAACCAGACAATGCCTATCGTCTAGTTTTGGATTACAGACACTTAAACACTTGTTCAAAAACATTTGCAGTGCAAAATGCACATAGTACAGCATCAATTAATAACATTGTGCGTAAAAAATACAAAACCACATTAGATATCTCAAATGGTTTCTTTTGTCATAGCACCTGGGAGCAGGTACTTAACAGCTTTCTCAATAATGGGGACCCAGCGTCAATTTTGTCGACTCCCACAAGGGTTCAAGAACAGCCCGGGGTTATTCTCAGCGAGAGTAACGGAGTTACTACAAATTTATGACAATGAGGCATTGTCATATGTCGATGACATTTATCTGACAGACGATGACCTGGACAAACACTTGAACAGGGTGAGCACCATTATACTGGGCTTCGCCTCTGAGGGCTACAAATTCAACTTAAAAAAGTCCAGAATTGCCCATCTCAATGTCCTGTTTCTAGGATATGAGCTTTCAAGTGAAGGCAAGAGCTTGGCAGCCAACTTTTTAGAAAGGTGTGCGCTGCTCCAACCTCCAAAGACGCTGAAAAATTTACAATCCATCCTGGGTTTCCTAAATTTTGGAAGAACATACATTCTAAATTACGCAGAAAGGGTTAAACCTCTCTACACATTAATCAAACCTGATTTTTCAATCAAAAACACACAGAAATCTGGCGTTCACTTCAAGCTAACATGTTAGCAACAAATCACTTACAAACACGCGTAAGTCAACGCAACTTAGTGATCCGAATAATTTCGGGTCAATGCGGATTCACCTACTTAACATTTAATGAGGGTGAAAAAGTACCAATTGCATACAAATCACACTTGTATACACAAGCAGAAATGCGCTTCTCTTCAACAGAAAAAATTCTGACAGCAGTTCAAACCGCTGTAGCAAAAGAAAGAGCTCTAGCCCAAGGGAAACGCATTATTGTCATAACCCCTGTACCCGGCCTTAGAGGCGGTAACAAAAGCTAGCATTCCAAATGCAAAAGCATTACATCCAAGATGGATACAATGGGTTAATTCTCTTGCTGCAACAGATGTTGAATATGTTTTTGATCCCGATTTAAAAACACAAGCATTCCTGCAATATGAACATGAATGTCCTCTGCCCACTGAGATTCTGCCTCTCGATCAGTACGAATTCATAATTTACACTGACGGATCCGCACAACCCACAACAGGGAGTAAGCAAGCTTACAGTGCAGCGTGTTCAATCGTTAAAGGTCGCATGCGAGATGGCAACTTCAGACCTATGGTCACAAAAACCCAGTCTCTAGGAGATTGCACAGCTCAGCGAGCTGAACTACAAGCATTCAAACTGGCACTTGAAAATACAGATCGAGAATTCCCCACACTAATAGTGTGCGATTCTTTCTACTGTGTGCAGTCGTATAATGAAAATATACAAACTTGGCTTGAAAACGGGTTCAAAGATGCAAAAGGTGGCACAATAAAGCATAAAACGCTTTGGGAACAAGTAGTTCAGTTAAAAAGCCAACTACCAAGGGCTCACGTGATCCATACACTGAGTCAACGTGATGGCGTTCACGTTGCAGGGAATTCATTGGCTGACGAAGCCGCAGAGGGGGCTGTTCAGACGGCTTCCATAGCTGCGATCACTCGTTGAAAAATGAAAATTGACAGTGAGATAATGTTGGCTGTCAATGCTACGAGCAAAGGCAGTGGTGCAGCGTTACCAAAAAGTTTCCACTCAAGTACTCATATGTAATTGATGCGAACAACGTTCCTTTTGCTCGAATCCCTGGAGTGGGGGATAGGGTAATTCCAAACATGGAACGTAGAGCAGCTTTGATTTATGAAACACATTTGGGGGAGGGTCTGTCACATCAAGGGATCTCTAAAACAATATCGACATTAAAAGAGATGTACTGGTGGCCTGGAATGAATACAGAAATACACATATTCATCAATAACTGCTTAGACTGTAAATTACAGTGAGAAAGTCACCAGACACCATGCTACGAATGTAGCTGCCCAGTACAGACACCATTGTTAGACAGTGTTGGACCTGGCCCTTTTGGCAGGTTCACCCCTGAACTTTTTGCCTGTCTCTTAGCCTTTTCCCTGTATAGTGTTGGTGATTTTAGGCCTCTGGGCACTTTAGCACTGTGGTCCAGTGTAAAGTGCGTGCGCGCTGTGTGCGTGTGTGGTGAGACTGGCCTACCCTCCCATAGGAATGCATTGAGGATGAGTGTGTCAGTGGTAATTCCTGTTATGAGAGGTGCAGCATGGTCAAGTCTAGTATGTCTGAATTCGTGAGACTAAATGCTGCGCAATGGTGTGCGCAGATTTATGGTGACTGGTAGAGAAATGCCACTTCTAGAAGTTGGCATTTCTGTGTGCTCTGTGTCTGCCTGCCTGATGTGAATTGCATGTCTGGCTTGTGAGTGATAGGGGCTGGGAGGTGTGTGTGGCTCCAGGAGGGGCAGGGTGAGTCAGCGCAGGGCTGAATGGAGAGATCTCCATGTAGATGGGTGGGAGGAGTTGCACCTGGGACCTGAATAGGGCTGTGCCTTCCCTCCACAATGCTGCTCCACCTCCTGTGGTGCGTCTGATGTCCCTAGCCTACACTCGGAAAGGAGAGAGGAGCTGAGCAAAACAAAGTGCTCCAAAGCTCCCCTAAACCAGTTCTGACTGGTATCCCCCAAGCCCTGCACCATTTAGACAAAGGAATTCTGTGTATAAATGTAGGGGCTGTGACCCCATAAGGTTGTTCAGTTCTTGGTTGCTGTTCCTGCGGGGCGTGCTGCTGCTGGGGCCCAGGGGGGGCTGCCATGAGGGCTTGCCTCCCTGGGCCCTGCATTGCCCCTGGATGCCTGAAAGGACCTTTTGGAACCCCTTTTGCTTCTTTCCCATCCCCCAGGACTTTGTGCTGCCTTCTGCGCCCTGTGAGCGCTTTGCTTTTACTTTTAAGAGCACCTGGCTCTTTGCTGCTGAAAGAGAGCGTGGGCTCAGCAGCGCGGCGCTGCAGCCCCTTGAGGGGGGAATCCCTGGTGTAGGGATTCCCCTGTGATGCCGATCTCGGCGGGAGCCTACCCCGCTTTTTGGCGCCTTTTGAGCGGGTGCCCACCCCGCTTTATGTTTTATTAATTCAGCGGGTGCCACCCCTCATTGCGGCCAAAAGAAGAGAGCTGCCGGCCGCCGCGATTTTGCGGCGAACCGGAAGTCAGGCGAAGCTGCCTGACGTGGGGCGGGACTTCCGCTTCCTGCGAGGGAAGCCCCGCGCCCACAGAATTGCCAGAAGGAGGACGGGAGCCCACCCTGCCTCCGCGAGACAGTGCCAGGAGCCTCGCAGGCTCCACATGAAGCCCCGGTCCCAGAAGGGGGACCGGGCGTAAAAGAGAAGTCCCGGAGCCTCGCAGGCTCCATGGTGAAGTCCCGGGTCCCAGGAGGGGGCCCAGGTGAAGAGGAGAGACGGCCGAGGCCGCCGATGGCAGCGCGGGGCTCCCGTGAGCGAGGGAAGCCTCGCGTGCCGAGGAAGTGCTGGCGCTGGTTGGCGGGGCTCTCGTAGCGAAGAGAGAGCCCCGCATTTTGCTGGAGAGCCGGCGAGAGGAGGACGCAGCAGAGACGCCTCCGAGAGAGAGCCGGTGAGTGGGGGCTGCGTTGGGAGTACTTGTAGTGCTCTTCCCTATCCTTTGCTGTGCTTCACAGCTGCGCCGCAGTTGCGGGCAGCTTCATCAAGAGGGGCCCGTGTCCCCCTACATGTCCAGGCACAATAGCGGTGCCATTTTCCTGAGCGGCTCCCGCCTGATAGAGGGCCGCTCCAACGACGTGGGCCATATTTTGTTTAAGGGCCCCAGTGGGGGTCCAGAGGGCCAGTGGTGCCCGTGCTTCCCCGTGGTGGCCATTTTCTACAGCTGCCCCATTTTGCTAGAGGGCAGCTGCAACGTTATGGGGGCAAAGTTAATTTAAAAGCCCCAGTGGGGCCCCGAGGTCACAGTTGTGCCAGGGCCCCTTTACCGTATTACCAGCTGCGCCGCACCAGCGCGGGCAGCTGCAACACTTTCGCCCACTTGTTCTAGGGGCACCAGGAGTGTCCAGGCCTTATTTTTATATTCACAGCTGCCCAGCAAGTAGTGGGCAGCTGCATTGTTTAGGCCGCCATTTGGTTTCCACAGCTGCGCAGCAATTAGTGCCAGCTGCGCCGTTTAGGCCATTCTCTCTTTGGGGGACATGTCTTTTAAGTTAGGAGTGAGATGCACTCCGCTGCCCCAGTACTTTCACAGCTGCGCAGCACTTAGTGCCAGCTGCTACGTTTAGGTTTGCGCAATGGCGCACTTGGATTCAGCTGCTAGGCAGCGTGCCCTGACTTTTGGACATAGGGCATTTTGAGTCCCTTTTGAGATGGCCAGTTGGCCAGGGGTACTGCTAGGTTTGTAGGGCGTCAGGCCCTAATGTGATTTATGCCTCTGCTATGGTTTCTACTGTGAGGTTATGTGCTAATGTGATTTGTGTCCTAATATGTGGTGCTAGGAAATGTGATGCATTTACTATGCTTTACGCACCGTTTATACCTCTAATGTACTTTCATGATTATGAGGTTTTGCATAATGTGTTTATGCTTGTGAGGTTATTATTCCCTAATGCGTTTAGGTTGTGAGTTATTCTCTACTGTGAGTTATGCCCCTAATGTGATTTATACTTAGGAGGTTAGGGTCTAAGAGTTTAGACTGATGAGGTTGGCGTACAATAGATTTGGCGCCTATGTGATACTGTGCATCATGTGGTTTATGTTACAGGCTGATGCTGAGTACAGTGGTTACCAGTGATTACTGGTTGTACGTTGATGATATGTTCTACATTTATTATCTTTACTAAGTGATGGTTCTGACAGTGGCCCACGTGGCCCTGTCATGTGTACATAATCCCCTGTAAATATGACCTAGTGCCAGGTGGCACGATGTATATTATGTGAGTACTATTCTAATGTGTTTTCTGATAATACAAAGGCTATTTTTATATATAACCTTGTGTGGAGTTCCTTTTTGTAGTGTGCCTAGTATGTTGTTGCTGTGAGTGTGTTGCGCAAACGCTTTACACATTGCCTCCGGGATAGGCCTGACTGCTCGTGCCAAGCTACCAAGGGGGTGAGCAGGGGTTATCTTGGGTGTGTAACTCCCTTGCCCTGACTAGAGTGGTGGTCTCTGCCTGGCTTTGGCGCAAGCCTTAGCCAACCGGAGATCCCATTTCTAACAGACAGCATTAGACTATCTATGCACAGGCGTCCTCATGGACAAGTGCAATCCCACAAATACTAAGTCAAGGTTCCTATGGATATGGCCTCAGCGCTCGGCTGACGCTCGAACTGTTATAAAAGATTTGAGAGTCTTTATCGGCTTGCCCTTATATAGGCATAGAATCCCTGTCCTTATTTAGGCATTAACCGTGCACTCCAAATACAGGCATGGTCACCGACATCCGTCCACCCTAACGTCACGAGTTCTTAGAAACCAGACCCTTAAGCTTCGGGAGTTCCCCTAGCACAGGACTATTGATTTCTCCAAGAACTCATCTATTATGTATGAACCGTTATAACTTAAGGGTTCATTCCTGACGTCTTCCTCTGTCCGACTTCACGCCAATGCTAACATTCCTCGACACCTACCAGGTATAGATATACCTTCCCTTGCCCAAGCAAGTTAGAGGAGACCTCGACTTCAGAGGGGCCCGTATCCCGGCCTGACGCACTGAGAAGACGCTGTCATTCCTGCACGCAGACGAATCCAGCTTCCAGTGTTCTGACTCCCTTCGCAGGGTGTTAGAGTTCCAGACCCGGCAGGAGATTCCCACCTCTCTCATTCTCAAGGTATGGAGCGGACTAGATCCTAGAGGGACTCTTGGCATACTAGACTTAACATACTCTTAGTCTACCATACTAGAGAATACTCCACCTACTTCTACCTTTTCCTACACCTAGACTAGGTTAGGTACACTGGGGTAGAACTAGCATAGAGACGCATCGAATGAGTACCCGCATTCTTAGCTCATGTTATTTATGTACATGAATATATGCTAAAAGATCATGCTAGCGCAGTATTATTTATTTCTACTGCTTACGCTGTACATTATTGATCTTGCATACTGTCTTGTGATCAATACAGCACATATCTCTTACACGAGAAACAAGACTGTTCAATAAAACCCTTTTTATTGAAACGCCCGTCTTTCCTTTCTGTGTAACTCTGCAGAGAACAAGCATGCACGATTGAATGAGTGAAACTGTTATCTATTGTTTCCACGATTCTGAGACATGTTCCGCTTCTAAAGGGAAACAAAGTTGTCATGTTTTTCGGTTGCCAGAAACTACTCCCTTCTTGTTCTCAAGGAGTTTCTAGTGGCCTCTGAGCTAGCTTGCACAGGTAATTAAGTTTAATATAATCAACAGGGACATACCGACCTTAGTCCTATGTCAAACCTATAGGTTATATTATTCCAATGCGCAGAGCCTATTAGGGAAATAGGAACTACACTACACTGCTGCTCCTGATCTCGTCACCTTGCTCGTCTGCTGCAACGTCCGTGCCTGTGCACCATACAGGAACCTTCCAAGGCCTGTGGGCATCCAAGACACCTTAAGGAATCTCCCTTGAAGTGAAGGAGTCACTTCCCTGCATCTGCAGGCACCGCAACTAAGCTGACCGGTCTGCTGATCCTGAGCTCCCACAGAGTCCGAAAGGCTCAGCAACACAGGTGGTGGTTCTTCACAACCCTTGAGGCCTGCCCTGTCCTCTCACCAAGTTTCAGGCCAGTCTCCCTCGTCGGAGCCGCAGGAACCGAACCCCTGAGCACTGCACCGACTTGCAGTTGCAAAGGCTTGTTGGCTTCCTTCCACCAAGATCTTCGGGCTCCAAGTATCCCCAACCTCAAGCATCTCCAGTGACCAAGATCTTCCTCCTACCCACATCTTCGCAAGTCGCAAGAGGACCAAAGCAGCTCACCAAAGATGCACTGTGGGTTTGCATCTTTGGTGAGCTGCTTTGGTCCTCTTGATGGTCATCTTTGTATTCTTTGGGCTCCCTGATCGCTCAGGACTTGCCCGGACTCCCCTGCTTCTAGTGAATCTCCTTAACCTTGCTCGTCCCGATATTGCACCTTCTTCAACTTCCACGCTTATTGCAGTTGCCAAGGCTTGTTGGTGCTCCCGCCGGACACCGACCCCTCAGCTCTCAACATCCGACCTGGGACAGCTTGTATCTGGCTCCTGGTCGTCCTCAGCATCGCCTGGTCCGCACAGCTGCAGTTTGAAGGGCACCGTCAGCTTCCCTGCAACACGACATCGGTGGGCATTCGCCTTCCGTGCCTCCTGGTCACTTCTGAGTGGCAAAGACTCTGTCCCCTCTGCTTGCAGGTTCTTCACATCTTGAATTCACCTTTGGGTTCCACCGGACACTTTTCCCTTCTCCAGCAGAGGCATCTTTCTGTAGTCCTCCATTGGGTTTGATGGCGGTTTCCGACGCCACTTCACACCTATGCACCTGGCTTCCCTGGGGCAGGTATCCTAGTTTCTAAGTTATCCAAGGGTGGGGTGGCTCTCCGACCTTCTGTCTTCCACAGGGTTTCTTCAGGGTCCGCTGGGAAGGGTCCTTCTTTAAAATTGCAACCGCGACTTACCCATGGACTTGTATTGATCACGCAGTCGTGTTCCCACTTAGCACATGACTTCAGTGGGGCTCCTAGTTACTTACCTTGGGTGGTTCCTTGGGCCCCCAACACTTCTACATCCTCTGGGTACAGTTGTGACTCGAATCGTGGTTCGCATTCCACTTATTTAGTATATGGTTTGGTCCCTCCCTGGTGACCGCTGTGTATTAAGTGCTACTTACCTGTTTCCATCGTAAAGTATTGTGTGCATTGAGTATATTTCCGGGTAGGAGATATCTGTATGTGTTAGTGAGTGTCTTATAATAAATACATATTTTTATAAATACACTGTGTGGTTCTTTTTCACCTAATCTATACTTATAAGATTATGTTCTGGTAAAACAAGCTGCTTTACACTCCTTCTGGACTAAGCCTGAAGGCTGCTCTCCACAGCTACCACTTAGAGAGCTTTCTAAGTTTGTCTAAGACCACTAAAATCACCATAAGGGTTGCCTGGATTGGTGCAAGGTGCCCACTTTCATAAGTGTACACCATATACCAAGCCAGCTTCTCACAGTGACTTCCATCACGGACACCGGCAGTATCTAAGGATGCTGCCTGGTGTGCAACGTAATGAAAACGCCCAGCTGTGTGATGCGCACCCGGGAGTACTGCACCGCTCTGCCTTCTAACTGTATTTAGTCAGGCGCGCTTGGGGGAAAGAAACAGACGGAACTCCAAAGGACCAAAGTGGTGATCACCCTTGACGAAGTAAGTGGGGGTGTAGACAATCAGGCTACAATTTTAAAACTCTGTGAGACAGGGGAATGCCATAATTATTCTTATGATCCCAACAGTGTGTGACTACAGGGCTCCCCCCTTGGAGCCTCCATTTTGTGAGGAAACAACAAGTATGTCTTTTAATCCTTAAAAAACTTTAAAACGGGCGATAATCATCACGTTTTCTTCACATCACTTTTTGTAATAATGTGTGTATTGTCACTTTAAACCGATCACTATAAACCTGATTACCTTACGTGATGCATACATCATTGCACTACCAGTGTATCACATAAATGCAGCGCATGCAAATTACATTGCGCTGCCAATACAACACGAATATTGACACTATGCAGGAAGACGCCTGCATCCTGTACTAGTCAGTCATGGTAACCTTCTCCCTGCATGAATACCAATGCAGTGGGCAGTTAGCAGTATTTACTGCGAGTTCCTTCAGGTCTAATGGAGGTTCCATCACGCCTGGAACTCAATGCATGGCGTAAGAGCGTTGGGAACTATGCCTACCCTCCCTTGACTGATCTGCTACCATATATCAAAGATCTCTTTCTTGTTTTATATTCAAAACAGAAACTCAAAAGGAGCAACACAAATTGTAAATCACGAGCTGTGAAATCTATATCACATGCCTTAGCGAGCAAAGACACTGGTCCTGAAGAAAGCCATATTGACCTAGGGGGCACTGCAATATTATGGCTGAAACATGTCAGCCGAGGATGTGAAAGGTCATTAATTTCTCAGACCAAATCCACCACTGTTTTTAAACTTTCCCAAGTTCACCATTATTGAATACACCTTTATTGGTTGGTAACCCGGAAGTAATTTTAAATCACCCTTTCCTCATTTGAGAATCACACAAAAAAAAGTTCCACCGTAATCAGGTGTCGCAGCACACTCTTGATGCACTAGGTATATCATGTGGGAACCCAATGATGGAGCATGCCACTAACTAGGTTGGTGGGTGAGGGTTCTTTTAAAAAAAACCTAAGGGTTTTTCCATACGGACGTGTGAAGGACATCTCAAGTAGGTAATCAGATTATGGTAGAATGCTCGTTTGTCATTGCTTAGTGAGTCATGATTTATCTGTCTGCCTGTGAGTTCCTGTACTGTTGTCGTGATTTGCACCCAGTATTGTGTTATCGTATCGCATGTCCATACCATGTGCATGAAATCTGCACTTGGCAACTGGCATTGCGAGCAAGCATCAGAGGAGCCGCTGTCCATTTTCAGCACCCGTCTCGGAGTCCAGTACTTTTGGTACAAGTAATTGAATTGGGTTTACTTACAGCGTGGGTTTCGTGTCGAGGTTTTAGTGTATTGTAAAATCTTCTCCCAGTCACTATCACTAATCTCGCTATCAAGTGACTCTTCCCACTTTCGCTTGATAGGGTCAAGGCTCTTGTATAACGATGCTGAAATCGTCCCTTGGAGGATTATGACAGCTCGCCCTTCTATTGCGTGTGTAAGGATGTGTGCAGCGTGGTATCAGTTGAGGGCTTAATCTCACCTTCCGCTCACATGTCATTGATCCCTGTGTGTGAGAAACTGCCTCGGACCTTGTTCCCAGATATCTGCTAGGGTTTCATAAGTGTGGAGGGTGCCATCAGAGAAAAGAACCCCACAGTGAGCAGCCCCGACTCCATAATGTAGGTTTGCAATGCATCTCTTATTTTATTTTCATTTATTTATATAGCACTACATTTATCCCAAAGGGATATCACGGCGCTGAGGAGGCGAGACCTGGTGCTGAGAAGATGGACAGGAGGAACTGAGGATCTGCTTAGGCGGGAAATAAATGTGTTTTTAATTTTTTCCTGAAGATGTTATAATCATTGATGAGCCGAAGTTTGACTGGCAGCCCGTTCCAGTGTAAGGCCGCGAGGTGCGAAAAGGTGCTTCCCCCATTTTTAGCCTTTTTGATCCTTTTTGATTCTGCAAGCGCAAGATGCTGTGACCGTAAGCATCTGGGAAGGGTGTAGAATCGGATTTTATCTTGGAGCATTTTGGGACCGATGCGGTGTAGTGCCTTAAAGGTATGCCCCAGGAGCTTGAATCGTGCTCTTTGGCGCACCGGCAACCAATGAAGTTGTTTCAGGCATTCAGTAGCTGAGCTTAGCCTGCCCTTGTTGCAGACCAGTTTAGCTGCAGCGTTTTGTACCACCTGGAGACGTTTAAAAGGTAGTCTGGCATGCCCACAAACAGGGCATTTCCGTAGTCCATTCTGCTAACAAGCAATGCTTGGGTGACTGTCCTCCTATCTTCCAAAGGGATCCAGGAAAAAGCCTTTTTAGAAGTTTTAGTAAAGCGAAACTTTTCCCGCAGAGGGCCCGTACGTGATCCTGCATGGATAGTTTGTCATCCATGAGGACGCCCAAGTTCTTAGCACACCTCTTGGGCTCTGGAGCGTGTCCTAAAGAGTGGGGCCACCATGAAGCGTCCCAAATGTGGTGGGCTCCACCAAAAAGCAGGATCTCGGATTTGTCCACATTAAGCTTGAGATAATGGTCGGACATCCAGGCTGCCATTTCAGTAAGGCAGTCGTTAAGCTTGGTCCTTGTGCTCTCGTGGTCATCACCAATGGCTATTGTTAATTGCGTGTCGTCCGCATATGAGCAAATATCGAAACCCCATTTAGAGCCAATTTTTGCAGTGGTGAAACGTAGGCATTGAAAAGGGTGGGGCTGAGAGAAGCTCCCTGAGGGACACCACAGCTCAACATTTTTGGTTTGGAGGAAAAAGCGCCCAGTTGTACTGTTTGTTTCCTGTTGCTGAGGAATGAATTGAGCCATTGAAGTGCTTTGGCATGTATCCCTTTTCCGTGGAGGTTACGAAGTAAGAGCTGATGGGAGACCGTGTCGAAAGACGCCGACAAGTCCAATAGGATCAGGGCAACTACCTTGCCCTGATCCAGAAGTGCTCTTATATTGTCAAACACGACCAGCAGGGTTGTCTCAGTGCTATTTGTGGCCCTGAAGCCTGTTTGAGATGGGTCCAGAAGGCCATTTGATTCCCGATAGACAGACAGCTGTCTGTTGACCAATTTCTCCATTACTTTGGAGAGAAATGGGAGTAGGGATATTGGCCTATAGTTTGCTGGATTCGTCAAATCTACACCTGTTTTTTTAAGCAAGGGAGTGACTATTGCATGTTTCCAGGCCTCCGGGAAGACTGCTGTCTCAAGTGATCTATTGAAGAGCTCCGTAACATAGGGGCAGAGGATGGGGATGATTTGTGAGAAGATGACTTGCTCTAATGATGCTGGAAATACAAACTACAAGGTATCGATAAAGTTGAATTAAAAAAAAAACCTTTACATCCTTAGAACATCTTTAATAGAAATGGATGGATTTTTATTTTTAAAATATTGCAATGGCATTGTTTTGGTTCAAAATGCATACCCAGATCACTTTATTAAGTAGGTCACATAAAGCTTCTATTTTTGTTAATAGAATTTTTTTCTTTTTACTTTCCTCTTCTAAGAGGAGTAAGGCAAGGCTCAAGAAAAGATTAATTAAAGCGGTCTATGCAGGTATTCTTCTTTAGGTTTCCAATTTTGAGGTCTCTTTCCCGGCATTTGTCAGAGACGTAACAACTCTACCCTTGCTAATTCCTGACCTAGGGTTTGTGCTGGAGTCCTGGGATTCCTCCCCTGCCTTTCTCCTTGCTTTTTCAAATCTTGCTACATAAGAGAGGTATATATCGGTTTGCTATTGGAATATCAAATACCAGGGCTTCTTTTTCTTTCTCAGTACTACTTTTACCCATCTCTTTTTCACAATCACTACCACTTCTAGCGCCTTCTTCCATCTGCTGGGGGAGTCTTCTCTTCAACTGACTAAGGCTTGGGGAGTGGGCCTCCTCGTTTGACTTGACCCTAAAGTAAGACCTGGGAGATGTAGTTATTTTGATAGTCTTAGCCTGTAATTTCGCAGGCTTTCCCGACAGCGACTGCCCCACTGGTTGCCCCTTTACTAGCAGGTCTTTTATGGTGGAGCTTTTAGAACACCTTGTTTCCTCGCTCTACTGTTTTTACGGCTGTTTTTGCTTGTAGGTTGTTTCCTAGGATGTTAGCTGATCTAAGTGAGTATCTCTTCCCAGTCCACTTCCTTCTTTCCTTTACTGTCTCCACGTCTCCTTTACTAATGGCGTTTGTCAGGCCCACTGCCTTATGTTGACTTTTCACTGGTCATACAATGCTTAGCGATTTCTGTGTGTTTCCATTTGCTTCCATTAATTACCCCAGTCCCGAAGCCCCTACTGTCCTTCTCTGTGTCCCAATCCACCTCACTGTAACAATTTTCCTCAGCACACTGACCTCTCTGTGATGAGGTTGTGCTGTATGCTCCTTTTGCTGCTGGCGTTCTCCACTTGTTGCTGGAGGATCCTGAACTATGTTAGCTGGCAGTACAGAGCCTATGCGGACTCTGCCTATCCGGCTCCAAAAGGACGTGAGGCATCGTCGACTCAAGCCTTCAGCTGCGTGAGCCCAGCACAGCTGAAAGCGCAGATCCGTCTTATTGTTCGGGCCATGAAGTGTTTGAAGAGGCCTTTCCTGACCCTTATCCAGCAGCCCCCAGTATCTTGCCGGAAGATTTCCTTCATGCATTATGCAGGTGAATCTGATCGCGGACTCCTGGAATCAGAAGCTCAGAGACAGTTATTTCCGACTGGCCACCATGCTCAATATGCAGTTTGTATTCCTCAGTTCCCAATGCAGTTTTTATTCCCCTCTTGAAGGTTTAGAAAAGAATTCTTGCAAATACATTTATAACAAATAGAACGGGAAACCAGCAGACAGATTAGGAGATGATAGTCACACTATTGACAGAGATTAAGGAATGCTTGTCCATCTCAGAAATCAACCAGAGGGAAACTCAAGTAGCCTTAACAAAGTTGGAAGGGACAATTGATGGTTTAGCGAAATGTACAGTGGTATTGGAGAAGGCAGTACTCGAACATAGTATGGAAGAAAGCGCCAACACAAAAGAGATCCAGGGACTGAAACAGAAAGGGAAAGACCTCACTGACGAGCTTGAGAGGTTAGGAAATGGTGCGAGTAGGAACAATATCAGAATTCTGAATATTGCAGAAGGGGCAGAGGGGAGTGACTTGAAGGCATTTGTGCGAAATCTTTTGTAAGAGGCGCTCCCATCGGCAACCGAAGCAGTTGACTTAAGGTTGGAATGCAGAGGGTACATACAGACCCTTTCAGACTAAACATGGAGGAGGAAACCTTGCAAAATCCTTGTCAATTTTTTATCATTTGTGGTAAAAGAGAGGATTCTAACATCAGCTTTGAGCGTGAATAACCCTATTATTCAAGGTACCCCATTTACCATTAGATCAGATCTTTCTCGTTCTACCTTTGATGGGCAGTGGGAGCTTGGTAAGTGGATGGAGGAAGTTAAGAAACTTGAAGCAAGAGTCCAACTTAAGTTACCAGCTCTGCTGAAGGTCATGAGGGATAACAAAACATAGAGCTTTACTGATCCGGAAGTATTGGATGAATTCTTGCAGGGCATAAAAGCAGGTGGGGGGCGTGGCCAACCAAGAAGGCGGAGTGGACGTACTCCACGAGGGCTCTGTGGCAACATTTACTGAGAATAAAAAATCAGCGAGCAGTTTTGGAAACAAGATGATTTAAAAGCAGCGACATACCCATGAAGAGTTTGCAGAACCGAAGAGAGTGTCGTGGGGCCTGGCGGGACGCCCAGATGCAGAGGGATTGCCGAGGCCTCTGAACCGGACGGCAGCAAGGAGCGGGCTCTCAGAGGGCCGCCTGAGAGATTGAAGGAGCAGCCGGGCCGTGATCAATGAGGTAACTTGGGATGCTGGGCCCCTCTAGTGCCTGGATGAGAGCCGGGGGCGGCGACGCTCGCTGTGCATGCTGACTGCAGCGACATCTCTCAGGCAGGGATGATAGCCCCCCCAATGGCGCCTGGCCGCATACTGAACTCCGTGCATGTGACGGTGCCTTGTGGATGGTGGCCTGAAGACCTGCAACTATCAGGCAAGCATGGGTCGAGAGCTTGAAGAGGAGCTGGCAGCTGGTCGGGGAGAACTGAGCGCAGAAGCCCTGAGGCCATGCCATGCCTGACCTCAAGACGGCGGCGGAGAGATGACTTCAGCGGCTGGGGGCTCGGCACCTGCAGCAGGAAGAGATAAATAAAGGAGCAGTCCGGGGGCCTGTGGAGTGGGGCTTTTCATCAGGAGAAAAGACTTCTGCCTGATTGATGGTCCATCTGGTGAGAGAGACTGCTTGACCTTTCACATGTTGGTTATTTCTGGAGGGGACGAACCCTCCAGGCACTAAGATTATGCACAAAGAGCTGCAGCAACCCCGGGAGGCCCATTGACGAGACCCTGGTGATTGCACGGTCTTCATGGACCTTGAACCTAAACTTCAGGAGCTGGAGCAACGAACAGGCAGGGTTGAGGAATCGGCGACCCTTCTTAACACGCAACTGCAGGCATCCATCCTGAAGTGCGAAGACCTGGAAAACAGGTCATGGAGGAACAATATAAAAATTCGAAATCTGGCAGAAGGAGCTGAAGGGGCGGATCTGGAGGCCTTTGTTGTAGGGTTATCCTCTGAAATACTGGGGGGCACGCAAATGAAAATCAAGATCGATGGAGTCCATAGAGTGGGCCCTATGTTGACCAGAGTATAGAGACGACCCAGAGACGTGCTTGACAAGCTCCACTCCTTTAAGGTCAAAGATGCAATCCTATAGGCGGCCTGCAAATCTGAAGAGGTCTCCTTTAAGGGGGCATCTTGCTCCATATTTTAGGATATTGTCCTGGCAACCTTAGTGAGGCGCCAGCAATTCCGACAGGTGACTGATAAACTACGACACAATCAAATCCGATATCGATGGACATCTTTGGACTATCCTTTGAGCTACACACCAAACCACAGCATGTCGCGAACCTGCAGGAGGCACTGCGGCTCTTGGGCCTGATGGTAGGCACGGAGCAGATGACTGGAAAGGGAGCTGGGGGCTCGCCTGGCTCACCCACAGAGTGAAGAGCCCAAAGACAGTGGCTCACCCAGAGTCACCCTAAAGCCCAGAAGAAACTCTGATATGGCTACCATTGCTTGTTTTATGCTAGGGGCCAGGGGAGCTGCCTGACATGGGTTGAGGTGGCCCTCAACAAAGAATGGGGTGCTCCTGGCTGCGCGACAGATCACATTGGGGCTCCCTTTAAGCGCCTATCAAACAGAGGGTTGACAAGTACATGACACTGGAGAGTGGGCAGGGATAGACACCGGCGAGCAGGGCATACTCTTGAGCTTTCTGGGTATGTCATGTCGATCCTTATTAACTTCTGTTAGTTCTGTTTAGGTTTCCTTAGCGGATAATGACAATTATGCTGGTGACGAGGTAATACCTTGTTGGAATGTTATACTGGAGACATAGTATATTAGTTGTGGGTTTTGAATAATTTTCTATTTTGGTACACTGGACTCTTTTCTCTCAAATGGGAGTTACCGGGGGAGAGGGATGGGAGCGACGCAAAGGCGATATGGGGGTGAGCACGGTATGGTGGGCTGGGTGAGAGGGAGTCCAAAGCAGAACTCACTGAGGAGGAGCGTCTCTGGTAACTGGTCGTGATCACTATCCTTACCTGGAATGTGAGGGGCTTGAATTACCCTGCTAAAAGACAAAAAATGTGGAAATATACATTGGACCATAGGCACGATGTAGTTGTCCTGCAGGAAATCCATATCAAATGCTCAGAGGAGCATAGATTGCGACATAAGAATCATCCCCTAATGCATAAGTCCTCTGTGACTTCTAAACGGATTGGGGGTAGCGTTCTTCTTTCATTCCACATTGTGATTTAAACCTGGGGGCTGTAAAACGGATAGAGAGGGTAGAATAGTCTTAGTGAAGGGTTTCCTACATGGACGTAGGTGCACATTTTCTTTAGTGTATGCACATTCTTACCTATGCTGGGTTCACTTGCGGAAGGTGACGTTATTCTCATGAGGGACTTTAACCTGACGTGGGATTCGGGTGTGGACTGCATACAACCTCACAGGTCCAGCACAGAGGTTCCCAAAGACATTAAAACAGGCATTTGGGGCGTTACAGCTACAGGATGCATGGCCAAAGTTACACCCGACTGACCAGGATTACACTTTCTTTTCACACTCACACAGAAGTTATTGCTGATTGGACTACGTCTTTGTCCGTAGTGTCCTGATTTAAGCCTTGCGGTCGGTTACTTTTCACCCCATAGCACTATCAGACCATGCATCAGTGGTCTTGATACTTGACTGGGAGGCCCCCCACCCAAATACGGTAGGTGGTTCTTTCCTAGCTCCCTTGTTCGGGATCAACTCTCAAGAGATGACCTACGGAAAGTAATTAGGGAATACTTCCAGACAAATGCCCCACAGGATACATCCCCCTCTAATAAATGGGACACCTTTAAAGCAGTCCTTATGGACTAGCTTTGAACTCATCCATGAATAAACTAAGAGCGAAGGAGAGACAGGCACTGGAAGCAGAGGTTCGGTACGCGGAGCAATCACAGAAGGAGAGTCCAACTCTCACGCTCCAGAGATGGGTGACAGCACTGAGAGGGAAACTTAACGCTATTTATAGCAATAGTGCAGAACTTATTATGTTAAGACTTCAAAGTACAACATATGAACAAGGTAACAAAGTGGGCTCTCACTTAGCAAAGCAGCTGAGGATTAAGAGGGAGAAGGAATACATAGGAAGTAATTGTGAGGGGGGAGGGGTGGCGACATCTGACACTGAGAAGGCCCAGGCTTTTGGTCACTTTTACAAAACCCTCTACTCCGAGCAGGAGTCGAGTAGGCAGGCCCAACTAAACTACCTGGAGGCGGTGACATTACCTCTGATAACAGTCACACAGAATGAAGTCTTGGGCTATCCCATTACGGCGGAGGAGGTACGGGCAGCAATTAAAAGCCTGAAACCTAATAATTTACCAGGGCCTGACGGCCCAGTTTTATAAGACTTTCTGTGCGGAACTTATTTCTCACCTGGTGATGCTTTTTAGGTCTCGCCTAGCGAACGCAGCGCATGCGCTGCTTCGCCTTGGCGAGACTATTGTCGTGGGTTTGGTGCACGAAGGGAGACAAAACATGTGCGCCCCCGGACAGGCGATGTGCACGTGTACGGCTCCAGTCGCGCTTTCACTTTCCTAGTGCACGCGGCCGGACAACACTGAGCGCGGCGCCCGCTTCAGGGACACCGCGCTTGTTTTAAGCAGAGCGGCAGCCACCCCTAATCAACAATAACAGCCGTGCCTTTCTTTTCCGCCCCCTTTCCCGTTGTCCGTGTTCCTGTTCCCGCCCCTCTTTTGCTGTCCGTTGTCTCGCAGCTTAACACGCAATGCACACTGACTCAAGCCCCCTTAAATACATCAAAACCACTGATGTAATAAAACGCCATTTTTGCCCAGGAAATTGTGCCATAATACCCAGTGGGCACCACCAACATGTAGGTCAAGTGAGCACGCCACCAACACAGAACAAAACCACCTCCTTTGGCTGCCCGCGATCGATTATGCGGCACTGTCTGGCAGCTCCTCCCTTTTGCCAAGGCGACCGGGAAGCCGAACCAACGTGACACCAAGCGGTCCTCACCAACAACCGGTGAGTAACACAAAACTGAGCGCGACCCTCCCACGAGTCCGCTCCCGCAGGACCACCAGGAAGAAAGGCGCCGGTTCCCCCTGGCCGGCTTGTACGCCTGATACTGCCATTGCACTCCCAGCGAGTCCACTCAAGCAGGACCACGCATACTGGGCAACGCGAATAAGGGAGAAACAAAAACAGCGCAGCAGAAGTCAAACGGGCATGCCCAGCAATATCCTGACCCCCTGGAGTCTGAGTCCGCAATAGCAGGACCTCCGCCCCCACATACCTGCAATCTCGATCACACAGCACTCGGAGCAGTGCAGAAACAAACAAGCATTTGCAATGTAATAGGTCTCGCATTTGCGAGATTTTGTTTTTTTACATTGTAAATGACAATGCCTTTTATTTATGTGTTTAAAAAACCTGCAATAATAAAAGGCATTGTCATTTACAATACCAATAGGTCAAAGTTACGAAAATGCGAGACCTATTGCATTGCAAATGCTTGTTAACTCTGTGGCGGTTGCCGGGGCAGTCACACCATCAATGGGTGAGGCCCTCATCTCCCTTACATCAAAACAGGGCAAAGACCCTACGGTCTGTGGCTCAAAATTAGATGCAAAATTATACCCGAAGATACTGGCTCTCAGGTTAGATGACCTGCTCCCTGACTTGATTCACCAAGATCAATCTGGAATCATCAAAGGCAGGCAAACGCATGATAACATCCAGAAAGTCATCCATCTGAACGAGAAAGCCACTAAGAAATCGATCCTGGCAGTTCTATTAGTGTTGAATGCCGAGAAGGCTTTCGACTGGGTGGATTGGTCCTTCCTGTTCCACACTCTCCGTAAATGTGGTTTCTGTGAACAATTTATCACCATGGTCAAGGCAAATTATGCACTGACGAGCGCCAGAGTGTTGGTGAATGGAGTGAGCTTGGAACCTTTCCAATGGCAAGGGGGATGAGACGAGGGTGTCCTTTGTCACCCTTGTTATTTGCTTTAAGCATCGAACCATTAGCGGCCATAATTCAGGCGACCCCAGAGACCAAAGGCATAAACTTAGACTCGATAGAGAATAAGGCCTCACTCTTTGCAGATGATGTCCTCTTATCTCGGACATCACCCCAACAATCGCTGGTGGCACTCCTGGGGGAGCTGGATCGCTTTGAAGGGTTGGCAGGGTTTCGTGTTAATTTAACCAAATCCTTTTTACTTAACTTGACTCTGCGCCCTTGTCCGAAGTGGATGTGATAAGGACAAGCACGCCATTCCAATGAGTTAAGAGGGACTTTACATATTTGGGTATTAAGATTACCCTTAGCATTCCGAAACTCTTTTGACCTAACTATCCCCCATTGTTATAACTGAAGACTGATCTTCACAGATGGGTCCCTTTGTACCTGTCATGACTGGGGAGAATCCATGCAGTTAAAATGATGGTATTACCCAAGGTACTCTATTTTTTTCAAGGTCTTCCTATTGAGCTAGAACATAGTTATCTCCCGGCACTGCGCTCCTTAATAATTCGGTTTGAGTGGCAAATTTGCAGGGCACGACTGCCTTACAAACTGCTGCGCTTGCCCAGGTTCGCCGGTGGTATGGCCCTGCCCGACTTCAATCTTTACTATAAGGCAGCCCAGCTGAGGGTGATCCCTCAGTGGACTGCCTGGATGTCAGACAAACACTGGCTTCATATGGACAGGGCAGTTGTGGGGAAATCCATCTGGAACCTGCTATGGAAGCCTAGGGCAGACAGGCCTCGGAATGCATATCTAAGCACTCCTACTAAGACTACACTTCAGGTATGGGACGAGGTGCTTAGACAGACTTCCTGGACTACCTTTCCCTCGCCTCTTACACCTATTCAATTCATTCCCGCCTTTCCTCCGGTGCTGTGTTTGGGCCCCTTCGATGCGTGGAGGGCGGGGTGGTTGTCTTACAATATCTGATTTATTCCATAACTGGGACATTTTGACCCTTGAAAATTGGCGGCAGGAATTCCACCTCCCACCTACGGAATACTTTCAATATACTCAACTAGCCCACTGGGTGCTTCAGCCGGGTGTGAGGGAGGTGGCAACTAGGAGCCTGACCACTATTGAAAACTTCACTCTGCAGGGGAGTGGCACCAAGGAATGTATCTCTTTTCTGTACGTACAAGTTACTTACCTTCGGTAACGATGTATCTGGTAGAGACGATTCTAGCCGCAGATTCCTTAACGTAAAATTATCCCCAGGCGTGAGACTGGACCCGGAAAACTTTCTTTGCCCCAGCATCTCTGCGCGCCGGGGGGCGGTACCACGTGACTCCGCACTGACGTCGTCCTCGGGCGTGACGTCAGCGAGGTCACATAAGCCCCGCCCTGGCGCGCTGACATCAGTTTTCTTCGGAGAACTTTTCCGCGCCACAACGGGGAGCCATTAAAAACAAAACTGTGGAGAGTATGGGAACAGTGTGCGAAAAATCAGTGAAAAAGAGAAGAGAGAAACGAAAGGTGAGGAACAGCACCAATTGGAAAAGTGCCAAGCACTAAGGTACAAAAGTCATAGCAGTGAAAGCCATAGCAGGGAAAGAGCAGAGGACCGCCACGAGGAGCAACCTTGCAAGCTAAGGCGACATTCCCCCTGGAGGCAGAACACATGTGAAAAAACGCTATAGCAGAAGAGAGAGAGAGAGAGAATCTGCAATCACAATCCACAACAGTGAAGGGGCAACAAGCCCGAAACAGAGGAGTAACAGCAATTCACCCCCAGACGACACCATCAAGGAGGGCCGTATCTCCTGAAAGGGCCGAGGTAAAAAAAAAAACAACGCAGAGAACTGCAAAGGAATCAGAAACCCCAAGCCAGTAAAAGGAGAAGAGTCAAGGAGGCCCCTACACTTGGAGAAAAAACCAAAGTGGAGGGAGGCAGAAGCACACATGAACCAACCGACCTTGGATCAGAAAGGAAGGGGTGGAACAATCAAGCAGAACGAAGCATCCTGTCCGGGAGGAGACGAAGCATACCCCCACAGAAGACAAGCCACCCAGAGGGAGGCGAGTGCAGAAGACCAAACAGAAGGTCCTCGCAGAACAGGGAGGAAGGGCGGGTTGTGAAGGAATCTGCGGCTAGAATCATCTCTACCAGATACATCGTTACCGAAGGTAAGTAACTTGTACATCTGATAAGGAATCTGCGGCTAGTAGTCTCTAACGTAGAATAGATACCCTAGCCATACCCAGAGGGGAGGAGGGCCTGCGAGAAAATCCCACCAGCTTGGAAGAACACAGGGCCCCAGCAGGGGATGTGTCACAGGGACAAGAAGGGCGGCCCAGCCCTCACAAAGCAGAAGTAAGCAAGAACGAGGCGAAGGGAAGGCCAGGAAAACCCAAGCCCATCCAAGGTACAACCGCCAGAAAACCCCATAGGGGCAGACAGCGCCAGAGGAGCACCAAGGAAGAAAAAAACCACCCCAAACTCAAGGGAGAAGAGGTAGAACCTGAGGCAGAGCCTGCCGTAGGAAAACACAGACACAGCGACAGGGGGCAGCTGAACAGGCATCAGCTGCAAGGCAGCGGACAAGGCAGGAGCGGCTCCACAGCCAAAAGGCGCAGGCGAAGAAGGCACAGGTGCGCAAAGCCCCAGCAGAACAAGCGGCAGGGGCACAAGGGAACACACCAAGGGCCACGGCGGTGGACCACAACAAGCAGGCATGCGCAGCCGGCAGCTGGCAACACCATGGAGCAGTGCACCCAGAACAAGCCAGGCGCAAGCCGAGGACAGCGGCCAGGGAAATCCAGAACAATCCCCAAAGGGGGGCTGTGCCAGAGACACACACACCGGCCTACGAAAGAAGTGGGACCAGGCAGAAGAGAAAGAGGAGAGACACGGAGGACGGACCAGCCGGCAACCAGAGCACAGGAAAGCCAGAAGAAACGTAGCCCCCCCTGGAACACCAGACAGAGGACCAGGCCGAAACGCCGGACAGGAAGGCGGAAACGCCACAACACGATGCCGTAGATGGCATGCCAGGCTGGCCTAGCGATGTAGCAAACACTGAGAATGACAGACGTTGGAGCAGCGTAAGGTGCACCAAGAAAAAGGCAAAAGAGACCGCACCAGCGGTATACAGCGATGCCAGGAAAGGCAAGGAACCCGAAAAAGGGCATCCACACCTCCCCAGCGTAGGACAGAGCTATGTAATAGCTACAAGTACCCCACTTAGGGCATGATACGTCCCAAGGAAAACATGGGAACACCTCTTAGGAAAAAATTCCGCAGCAGAGGACAAGAACATAAAGGACCTGCGGGTAAAACCACAGACAGCTTGTCAATCAGCCAAAAAGAACACAGAAGCCAAAAGGAGGCCGTACCAGCAGCCAACAGTACAGAGGGGCCAACCTAAGGACCCCGAAGGCACGCCAAACCACACGGAACACACAACCGGGCCAAGCGGAGCACTAGACCCCCCCCCCAAAAAAAGGTGGGATAACGCCTCCCATAAGGCACCAGAGGACCGACAAGCCAAGTTTACCGAGGGGGAGGAGGCCGGAGCCCCGCAAGAAGCCTCTGAATGGCGGAGTCCGCATGGGTGTTAAACAAAAGAACCCCATCAAAAGGAAGGTCAACCAGACGCTCCCTAATATTCTCTGGAATAACGCTATCCCTCAACCAAGCATGGCACCAACACATGGGTCCGCAGATCAGCGCGGACACCTTCGGGAGGCACCAGACAGAAGGGACTCCACGGAATCCCACAGACGAAGTAGCCCGGGCCAACACACAAAGTGTGTTGAGCGCTCGCAAAGCAGCACTAAAGGAAGCGAAGATGTGACGCCCCCACGAATCCAAGCACCGGGCCTCCCATGATGGAGGAAACAACACCAAGGGCAGGGAAGGAAAAGCAGTCTGCAGAAGAGGGCCCTGTGTAGAAGGGTGGAAAGAAAGGCAGACTGGATCGTGCAGAGCAGGGCGATGGCGATGTAGGAGCGGCTGAGGCACGGGATCACCCGTGGCAGGACGCCCCCAGGCCCCCAGAAGAGAAGTATGGAGCGAAGCTTCGAATGGAAGAAGAAGCTCCCATCCACCAGAGCCCTGATGGAGAACCTCTAACAGATGGTCCGTAGGGAATGGGGTGCCGGGGTCGCCCATGCACAAAATGCCAGCGGCCGTGGAAATGGCCCGGACAAAAGCCGCACCCGCCTCCGTAGGGCGCCGTGGGGGAAAGAGCAACTCCTCCGTGGGCGATGGCTGTAAACTAAGCCGGCCATCCCCGAGTCCAGCTAGAGGAAAAACGGCCAGCCCCTGAATGGAGGACCCATGGACGAGTGGGGGGGCCTAAGGCGCCTCCGGGGCGGGTCGAGATCGCGGGACGGCTTAGAGCCCTCCCTGGAAGACGCCGGAGAAAAAACGACGCGGCGGCCCATCTTCGGGGAAGAGGAGACAAGAAGGTGACAAACCTTCGGATAGGAGGGGACCTCTGGAGACGAGTCGACGACCCGACGCCGGCACAGCGCCGTGGAGTCCGCCACAGGCGCCGGTGCGACGTCGATCGGCGCGCCGGTGCTGACACTGGGGACGCCGAGTCGACCCCCACCATCACTTGCGCCCCAGGAGAATGGGGCGGGGTCGGAGCCGGGGTGGCTAAAGAACCCGACCTCCGACGAGGCAGCCGCCTGCACGGAGGGCCGAGAGGGACCCGGGGAAACGCCCCGGCCCGTAGCCAGCACGCGCGGCGCCGCCTAGGCCGACAGCCGTCGGCGCCTGAGCGGCGTCGGCTCGGCCTCCAGCAAGGCCGCCACCTGCCCAGATGACCGAGGGGGACTCGGGGACAAACTGCGAGTCCCGACGACCTCCCGCGACACCACAGGGACCCCCGTGGGGGTTTGCGGCGAGGCAGAGGCGCCGTGGGTCGAAGAGGGGAACCCCGTAGGGCCGCACCCAGACGACACCACACCCCCAAAACCTGGAGCCGAACCCGTCGGTGCCGGAGCCGCCGGCGACTCCGCGGAAGGCCCCGCACGTGGCAAGGGATCCGCGGACGTCTCAGGAAGAGGAGGAGGGGCCAAGGAAGCCTGCAGAGCCGCAGCATAGGCCCCCATTTGGGCCCTCGTCGCCCCATCAGGAAACGGCGGGTAGGGTGGCGACGAACAAGGCCGCATGTCCCGAGGAGAACCAGTGCCCTCCGCAGAACGGGGACCAGGCCTCAGGGACAAGCTATAAGACTTACCGGCGGGCGAGCGACGCCCCTGGGGCCTCGGGGAAGGACAATGTCAGAGGCGGAAGCGGCGGTTCCTGGGCCCTTCCGCGGGGGACGGACGCGGTGACGACACCGATCTGGACAAGCGGGCCGACAGGAGCTTCATCCGGCGCTCCCGCCGGGACTTCAGCTTCAGATGCTGGCAAGCGTCGCAGTCCGTAGAGTCATGGTGCTCGCCCAGACACCACATGAAAATAGGGTGAGGGTCCGTCGCCGACATCTGACGCGCACAAGAAGTACACGTCTTGAAGCCCGAAGGCATTCGCACACTGTTCCACAACGCAAAGGCGTAAAAGAAGGCCTGAAAACAGGCCAGGACACGATTCCGGATCCACGTTGCACGCGGAAAAGAAGGAAACTGATGTCAGCGCGGCGGGGCTTATGTGACCTCGCTGACGTCACGCCCGCGGACGAAGTCAGGGCAGAGTCACGTGGTCCCCGGCGCGCAGAGATGCTGGGGCAAAGAAAGTTTTCCGGGTCCAGTCTCACGCCTGGGGATAATTCTACGTTCAGGAATCTGCAGCTAGTAATCTCTATCAGATACTCTTTTATTAGATTCCCTGCTTACACCACGCCCGCGGCATATGGAACTCCGGGACCAGACATTGGGCGGCACCATCTCGGAGGCTTGTTGGTCTAAGCTGTGGCAGGATATTCCTCGATTTAATCACTCCATGGGCATGAGGGAGGCACATTATAAACTTTTGTTTGATTGGTACCTCTACCCTACATAACTAAAAAAAAATCTTTCCACACGTCTGACCTTTGCTGGAGAGGATGTGGCATGCTAGCTGATTTTTAAGCATACATTGTGGGACTGTCTGAGTATTTAACCCTTTTCAGGTGAGATTCTTGCCCAGCTCAAGGAGATTCTAGGGTACCCGGACACTTCTGATCCTGGATTTTTACTATTGGGGTTGAAAAGTGATTTATTGAAGTATCGAACCATTGGGGATAAAACAGTAATGTGGCTCTGTCTGGGTGCTGCGAAAATCGCAGAAGTGGCTGCATGGAAACGTAAGGAGGCGCCCTCCATGACCCAATGGCATGGCAAGTTATGGAGAGAGGTTGATATGGAGCGCATGACAGATATATTATCAGATACTTATAAAAATTTCTAGTATATCTGGGGTCCTCTTGTTCATTATCTCTCTGAGGGTCTACTACTATGTGCCTGCCCTATTCAGATGAGAGCCTGCATCTTTTTCAGTTCTTATGTGGGTTGCAGTATGTTTGAGGGGAGAAGGGGGCGCAGGATTATGCCGCCCTGGTGCTTGCTAGCTCTATCCCAGTTTGGAGACGATGATTCCACTTGTATAATTACAAGAGATCTCGTATACCATAGTTAGTTTGGGGTTAGGTCTGCCGGGAGGGAGAGAGTGTTGGGGATTGAAGAATTGTTGTATTTTTTGTGGTGCCTGATGCAGGCAATTTGGATACTACCTGAAATTAGCTAGTTCCCTATGTCATGAGGCCCTGAATCTGCCATTAGCTGTGTACTCTAGCGAAGGAACTGTACTATATGATTTGTCCTGCAATATGTATACTTGAAAAGATAATACAGACAGTTTTGACAACAACAACAAAAAAAGCAGCTAGGGGAAAATCTTTAGAATAGAAATGCGAAACAATGGCCGCCTGGTGGCAGGGGGCTCAAATAGAGGCATTCCTTATGCCAATAGCTTTAGAGGGGAGGGTTCCCATGGGAAGGGGGAGGGGAGTGAGGTGCACAAAGTGGAGAGCCCAGGGGCAGAAATTCCAAAAAATTAAATCATCATTTAAGGCTCAAATGGAGAGTGAGATACCCAAGATTAGTTTTAACAGTGGCAGCTCCTCCATAGGGGCGTTTGGGCATCGCCCCACTGCTTTCTCGCAGTGCGAGAAGCAGAAACATAAAATGGTAAAAACTACCATTTTATGTTTCTGCTACTCGCACTGCGAGAAAGCAAAATGGCCTGGTTGGGGGCGGGAGGGTGGGCGGTCGTGCTCGAGGGCAGGGGGGGGAGTCACCCACTGTTGTGGGCACTGACTGTTTGGTCGGCCCCTGGAGCCGACCAAACAGTCAGTACCCACAACAGTGGGTAAGCCACTCCCCCCTGCCCTAGAGCACGACCGCCCACTCTCCCTTTTTCTCTACCTAGGAGAAAATGGCGCGGTTGGAGCGCTCTCCCCTGCGCCTCACCAATCACAACGCTGCCATTTCAGCGTTGTGATTGGCGGAGGGGAGGGTGACGAGGAGAGCTGCAGGAATTGGCGCTGGACGGCGGGAGTCGGACCCATCCAGAAGCTGAGTAAGTTTTATTTTATAATTTTTATTTAAATAAACCCCTCCCGCCTGCCCGCCATCCCCCCCCACGACGACCCTATTTCCACACCCGCCCGTAATGCCGGCCGCGACTGTACGGGACACTTACAGTAGCTGTTTCATCCCCGCTTGGAACCTATGACACCTTAAAACGGACACTTGCAGCCTAAGGATGCGGCTACCGGGCTTCGTGGCGCTGCTACTGACCCTGCCTTCTCTGGCACCAGGTAACATGGATCGATAACTTGGATAACTCAGCCCTAGAACATTCCGGGCTTCTTGGCACCTTGTTTGTTTCATTTGTTTTGGTTTGGAGTCCGGAGCTGGGATTCGATCCGGGCAGCCCTTGGGTTTGTGATCGAGGAGCAGTGCTCCCTTGAACTAGAGGGGAACATCTATCCAGGAGTCCCTGGACGTGAGGATAACCCGTCGGAATATTGTATTATTGTGTGTCAGTAGTTGGTGTGTTGCTTGAAGTACAATGTGTGAATCTGATTTTATAAATTAGCATAATGTACCACTTTTTGGTGAAAATTGCGCGGATCTCTAATCTGTGGTAACACAACAAAACTTTGAGCAACTCGAGAGTTTGTTTCAGGTCTTGCGCGCGCGCAGAGCATCATGTATTTGTCGTGCTTTAAAAAAGTGGCACGCTTCCCCAACTCTTAAAAAGCGGTGAGGAACGCTTTCTACACTCGTTTTTTTTGTGTGTTTGAGCAACAACAGCTATTTTTAATGCCCTGGCTTTTGGATGTGTGCTATGTGTGGCTGCCTCTAAAGCGTCCAAGAGGCGCAGATTGGCAAAACCTCACAGAGTCTGTGAAGCACCTCAAACTTTGTAGGGCGACTTTATGTTACTTTCTTATAGCGCTGACATTGTCAAGAGGATGCCAGGGCGCTTTACAAAGCTAGTCGTACATTTGAGTTACCTTCAGCTTGTATTATCAGCCCGCGATGAGGCGACAGCATTCTCTTTCTAGTGAAAGCTTTTGAAACTGACCCACGTGTTTGCTTGTGTGCTGCCTTCACTGTCAGCCTGAAATATCCTTGAAACTTTTTTTCTGACACCAGAGAGCATGTTTCTAATGTTATGAAAACATTTTTAAACGTGCATATGACCATATGAAATGCATTACCTAGTCAGATATTATTCGCAGCTTAATTGAATAGATACATATAACTGCATTGCCTTTGATACTAGAAGCCCTTTCAGGACTGCCTTCCTAAAGCGCAGCCCGTTCTGTCCGTGTTTTTTTTATTTATTACAACTAGTGAATTTCAAACAAGCTCTAAGATTGGATCTGTGCCCTTTCCTTGATTCCATTTATTGCCATGAGGGTGAGACCCTGGCTGCGCCGCTGGCTGTGCTGGTGAAGGTGTCCGAGCCGGCCTGCAGGGCGATCATGACCTTCCATGAAAGGCACGTGTCTCTGAAAGCCAGATTCATCGCAGACTGGCATTGGATGAAGCACTAGGCATAGCTGCGGCGTAGCCAGCAGAAAGGCAGATTTAGTATGGAAAGATCTGTAGAAGTGGAGACGAGTCAATCACAGAACAGGCTCGCTTCCAAAAAGGCTAGTTTGGCTGGGGCCAAGTCAGTCAGGGCTAAAGATTGTTTTAAACATAGCTTTTATTGGTTTCTGTGAGTTGGCATGATTAAAGCAAAGCCAGTCACGTATTAGACCCACTAGCACGCAAAGCCTTCGGGGCCCTTGAAGAGTCCGTTTCATGCATGACATGTTTTCCCCTAAGATGCCACCCTTTCAAACTGACTAGAATGCTGCTAAATTTCTCGATTTCTCCTACTTTGTCTATTCTAAACTTGAATGGGTTGCATTTTTTCCTGTTGTGGATAATTATTTAACGCTTGCATATTTCAACTGTGCTTAAAGTTCAAGGGCCTTATTATATGGATTTAGCCGTCTTGTGTTTTCTTGAAAGGTAACTGTGCCTCCTTTCTAATCTATTTTGTTAGTTACAGTAGCTTCCCTCCCATTAAAAATTACTGGTATAATATACTACCCCTTCAGAATTGCTTTTAAAAAAATGTTTTGCATTGTAAACACATTTTTATGAAAATGTGCTGTAAATAACATGATTTTGTCTAGCAATATTAATTTACTCAGTCCCAATTTGTCAATTGCTCATCCTTGCTACCTTCATTCCCTCCGTGGAACTGGTCATCAACATTAACGCCTCACCACTTTCAAAAGTCACCAGCCGCCACTGAGTTTTAAGTCTAGGTGGTCGGGATGGGAACAGGTGAAGGAATAGGAGGGCAACAGGAACTACTGTTACAGATGGTGTGTTGGAATGTGAATGGTCTCTGGATCAAAAGGAAACAAAGACAGATCTTGAGCTACTTAAGGGACAAAGGTGCACATATGTTGCTGCAAGAAACCCATCTACTAAGAGCAGAATGTAGAGACTTGATGCTGAGGCACAGCTGGGTTGAGCAGGCGACTGCAACATACTAGACACATTGTGTTAAGGGGGTAGCAATTATAATTAGGGGTAACATAGGTATTGAAGTGGTAAAAAGTAAGACTGATGATGGGGGCGTTGGATGATTGCAGAGATTAAGGCGAAGAAGACCGATTTACTATAACCAACTACTATGGGCCCAATATTGATGATGAAATACCCGTAACGCAACTGTTTTCAGCCTGGTTAGATTTTTAGTCTCCTATATTCATAGAAGGGGATTTTAATATAGTTTTAAGGCAAGCAATGATCTAGATAGGTCATCAGCGGGATCTCAGGTTTACTTCCGGAGAATACGGGGGTGGAAGATTTAAACTTATGTGATGCTTGGCGAAAGAGGGAGGAAAAACGAAGGGAGTATACTTTTTAATTAAGAAGTATGGTCCCTACTCACAGCTGGACTATTGCCTTGTAAAGAGCGGTGAGATGAGTAAAGTTCTGAAGTTAGAGCATCTTCCTATTCATCTCTCTGACCATGCCACTATACTTATGCACTTTGCTCTGTCAAGTCAGAAGGCACCAGCAAGATGGACATCGGAGAGGAAGCTCCTCCTCCATTTGGATAAGGTATGGGAGATTCAGATGAGATCAGGCGAGTTCTTTGAATGAAATAAGGGAATGGCAAAGATTGAAGTAGTGTGGGACGAACATAACTGAAGTTTAGTGGTGTCTAAAAATAAAAAAAGAGAGAAATGAGATTACCCAGTTAGAGAAAGGGGCATCTAAGTTGGAAGGGAGGTTGAAATCAGTAGTAATGGAGTAGAAGGATAGAAATAAAGTGGAACAAGAGTTATATAAGCATCAAGCAGAATTTAGGACAAGAATAGAAAGCAAAGAAAAACAGCAATGCGAAGTTAGTACGGCGAGAAGCTTTTTATCAACAATGATGGCATTTCAGATGTGATTAGGGATGTTATAAATGTAGTCAGTGAATAAGTCATGAGTGGTTTAATATGCAAGGGTAAAAACAATGCATGGCGAGGGTGCAAGTTATAGTTACTTGAAGTAACTATGACTGGTGAATTTCAGTGGTTTCGATAGTATCAAATGGTTCGTTTTACGTGATATTTTCATCTAACTATAACATCCCTTTACCTTTTGGTTTTTTCTGTGAATTTCAAAGTTTTTTTAATGCAAAGTTAGATATTCTTACAATTCCTGACTATAACGTCACTTTAACCTTTGTTTTATTTCATTGAATTTCTGTCTTATTTTCATGAAAAGTAAGATGTCCATTGTAATGCACGGTGGGGGGCTGGACGCAAGGTCTGTAGTGAAGCCCCATGCCCTGTTCCCCTGCCCTTTCTTGTCGGTGTCCAGCCCCTACCTCGCCCGCTGTCCTTTGTGCATGGCCCTGTCCCCTCCCTCTTGCCCACCATGGCTACTGTGCTGCCACTAACCTTCCCGCTTGCCATGCACGGTATTTTGTGCTGCTACTGCCCCTCCCATCTGCCCTGTGATCCGCTTGCTGCCTCTGACACCCTCCCACCTTTCCTCCATTGTCTGTATGCCATTATAGTCTCCCAGCTGCCCTCCATGGTGTGTTATGTTTCCAGGGCGCATCCCGCATGCCCTGTATGGTTAGCTTGCTGCTCCTGCCCTCTGTTTTCCATGTGCAGGGTCCTATCCCCTCCCTCCTGCTTTCCATGGTCCGTTGTGCTGCAACTGCCCCTCCTGTCTGTCCGATATGGTCAACTTGCTGCCCTTGCCTCTTTCCCCTCTGTTGTTCATGTGCATGGCCCTGTCCCCTCCCTATTGCTTCCCATGGTCCGTTGTGCTGCACTGCCCTCTCGCTTGCCCTGTGTGGTGTACTGTGCTGCTGCATCCCTGGTGCCTGCCATTTAAGGTCAATTTGGTGCTCCTGGCCACCTCCCTCCATCCTTTTTTGTCCGAGTCCATGTCTCTACCCATTCCTCATTGGTCCAATGTACCACACAGGCCATCATTTTGAACTTAAGAGGGAGATTTTGAAAAATAAAATCTGGGGAATAGATTTTCCTCATCGACTTACATTCAAAAAGAGGCGATTTTAGGCAGGAGATGGCTAAAATAAAGGCCATTTGGGTTTGAAAACATCTGGAATCTCCTGCCTCTATTAGGTCTGTTGGCATGAACATTGTACTGCCACGGCCTTCTACCCTCAATGGTCTGTTGTATTGACACAGCCTCTCTTGCCTGTCCTGTATGGTTGGTTTGTTGCCCCTAACCCCCTTTCCCCTGCCCTCCATGGTCCATTGTACTGCCAAATGCCCACCCTCCCGCCTGCCCAGTGTGGTGAACTTGAGGCCTCTGCCCTCAATTGCAGTCAGTACCCCTGACCTCTGCCTCCCCAAAGTGTTCTAATGAACAGCTAGATTGCTTACATTCTATATTGATTACAAAAGAGTGGTACGCCTGAAGTCATCTTGATGTAATCAAAAATGTAATAACTAAAGCATTTCCTTTAGAAATTATAAAAATGAGGAGGACTTTGTCCCACAGAAATTATGGTTTGTGCTCTAAAAGACTAAAATGAGGACACATTTTCTGAATTCTCAAATAGGGACAAAGCAGTTTTAAATTATTTTCTATATTTATGTTTTTTTATCCAGTTGATCACTTGATTATTTGCTGCACTTAGGAGAGAGGATGTGGCGTTCTTGCCAGAGCTGCCGACTTTGCAACTGGGGAACCAGGCATATCACTTAATCTCCCCCATGCCTAAAACCAAAATGAGTGTGCCCTTGTGTAATGTAACTGTTGATCATGTAAAGCACTCCAATAGTTTCGTGTCAAGTCTGCACTATATAAAACTGCAAACAATAAATAAATCAAATTAAGCGTTTTGCACATTTGCCATTGGACTATACTTGGGCTGCATTTGGGTGATATATTTGTGCTACATTTGGGCTCTTTTTTCCTCTGGTGGCCATCTTCAGCGACATTGTTTTTATGAAGCTCCCTAATATCCTCTTTTACTACAGTATCCTCAGTAGAAAATGTTTCCAGTTTTCCACTTCAATTCCATCAAGATGGTGGTCAGATGTGCCACACGTTTGGCATAAATTCAGAATTTTAGCACTCTAGTTGCTCGTTACAACACTATGGTACAACTGCTGACCACCAGGGAGTTATCTGGCAGTCTGCTGCTGGTGTTGGAATTGCATGTTTCAGTCTGCATGTCAGGATGTTTTAATGAAACAGAAGAGAAAAATAATTGAGCTCATTTAAAATGTGTTCTTATTTTGCTTTCTAGCGCACTTACCATAATTTCTATGACAAAATGAATCCCCTCATTTTGTTCCTTTCTAAATGAAACGTTTTAAGTTTTACCAGTTTGATTCAAGCAAGGTGTGCCACAGTTTTGACATAAGTGAGACTGTTAGTGCTCTAGTTGTTCTTTAGAACACTCTGGGAGGCTGCAGTAGAACACAGGGGAATCAACCGACAGGCTGCTCTTGTTGGAAGTACATTATTTACTGAGAATGTCAGACTTCATTTTCATATGGCTGAGAAAGGTAGTGTGAATTTACAGAAAATATACTCATTTTAGTTTCTGGAGCGCCTTCCATAACCTCAATGAGAAAGTCATGAGAAAACCGTTTTCTCTAAAACATGATTCATGAAATCCCAGCAGAAGGGCAGCATTTTTCACAGGGTAAAATCACCTTGGAACATAAACTATTAGTATGGTACCACAAACAAATGATTTATATTGTAACTAAAGTCTGTTATCACCCTTTTCACGTGCTCCTTTTTGTGACCCTCAAAACCTGCTATTCACTATCAATCAATCGGGTTGGTATAGAGCAACTACTCACCCGTGAGGGTCTCAAGGCGAGGGGGGGGGGGGGGAGGGGGCTTCCCCTTTTTTAAATTCATTTACAGGACACAGGGACCAAGTCCCTAGGCCTTGTAATGGCTCCCAAAACATATTGTACAGGTTGAAACCAACCAATCAGGATTGACTAGTCCCCTTTAAATTGGTCAATCAGTGTATACCAAAACGCCAATCGTCCAGATATTTATATTATTTTCTCAAAAATACTAAATGGATTTACACCAAATCACAAACCGTACAATCTGCGTACCAAGAACTAGCTTCCTGCCAAATTTGATGTAATTCCGTCCAGCTGTTTTTGCTGTAGCCGTGCCTAAAGAACTCTAGGGAAAATGCATGAGGATTTTGGGTTTTAGGACCACCCTTTTTTCTCGGCCCCCACTTGAAGGATCCCCCTGAAACTTTCCATGCGCAAACTGGTCACAAAGTAGCACCATTTTGTAGAGTTTCGTGGCGATTCGTCAAACGGGGCCAAAGTTATTAGCAACACAAATAACTTTTTTCCTATGGAACAGCTGACCTAACTAGAACTACCCAGTGGCGACTGGCAGTGGGTATGTGTATATATATATATATATATATATATATATATATATATATATATATATATATATATATATATATATATATATATAAATTGTAATCACATCAACACATTTTATATTTGAAATATATAGGTATTAATCTGTTAGAATACATTACGTATTTAGTCATAAATTCCCTCCTTACTTCCCGAGTTCCCCTCCCCTTTTTTATATATATGCATCTTTAGTAAGATATAACACAATAATTGATGATTCTGTTGAAGCATAATAGTTTACTCTTAACATATGTATGATCTTTTTCTGCTTACTAAATAGTTATTCATTTTTTATTTTATTTTTAGTTTTATTATGCTTTGCAGATTAATTACCTTTATGATAACTGTGTTTTCACTATTGTTCAATGAAGCTTTCAAACTTAAAGCAAGATTCAAATAATGATAAGACTAACTAATCCGATCACAGCAATTTCCAAAAACTTTACTTTCCAGCTGACTGGACTCACCAGGAGTCTAGTTAAAAACCTAACCACCAGAGTCTGTTTTGCCCTTCAGTCCAGTCTTCCATTTTCTTCATCTTCCTCCTCCTCCACCTTCTCCTCTTCTTCACGGTTCAGCAGCTTCTTGAAGACATGAAACTCTTCTGGAGTGGATAATGCAACCTTGGACAAAAACAGATCTTCTGATACACTGATCACCTCCTTTAACTTTGGGTTGCAAATCTGTGTTTGCCCCTTTTTGTCTGGGGTTTGATATCGTCCAAGGCGCTCCAAGAAAGAGTGCCGATATTTTAGCTCAGACAGACTGAAGTCGAAAAGTCTAGACTTCACTACCTCTTGCTGCTGGACACCAAGCCGAAAATGAGCATACTGAGAATGGAGACGAAAGAAGGAGACAGAAAAAAAGCATGAGTTGGTTGGTCAACAGTCAGTTGGATCCTTAGCATAACAGAATAGATCAGAAGACTCTAAACAGGAACAGGTTTTAAAAAAATATTTGACTAACGAAATAACTCACATACTTGCCAATCTTCTCAGGGCTAAGGGCCTAAATATTTAAGAGAAAGGAACCTTTATATTTCTGATATGAACTCTTGTCACTGATGAATCACAGACATTTTCAATGCACATAGCACCTACCACAAATAAAATTCCTAGTGACAACGTCAAATACAGCAGTGACCCATCAAACTGTGGTGCAGAGAGGAAACATTAAGGTATCTAATGACAAGGGACGCAATATTGTTTTTAGGGAAAAAAGTATGCATGGACATTTAATCCCTCTCATCAAAGCGCTGGCATCGCCTGCTGGTCTTAGGTAGGAGACAAAAGGGAATGGTAAGCAGGATGGTTGTCTCAGTATGAACAATAACGGCCTACTTAAATTAGCATTAACAGAGGATAAGGGCTAAGACTTTATAAATAGTTTCGCTACTAGATTTAGGATTAGTACATTGCCCTAAAACAGTATTTTTCGTGGGGGGAGTGTACATCTGCGTCTACCTGCAGGTACTTTAGACTGCAGGCACCATTTTCAATGCAACATTTTAATGTTAAGTTGATTTTAAGTTTGTATGTTTTACATTCTACATTGAGCTATTATTAGTGTTAACTGCCAATCTCATAAATGCATTTCTATTAGCAATACAGCCATTGGATCAGTGGAAGCACAAAGAACAACCGTTCCATGGCCTCATGTCATGCTCTTTTCATGTGCCTGGGGCATGTGTACGCTTATTTCAGAGCCAGTCTCCTCCTCACCTGAAACTTGTACTCCAGCTCATCTGGCTGCTCTTTCAGGATCCCAGGACAGGTCCGCACAATCTCTGCTAACTGCTGTGCCGAAAAAAGGCAACGCTCTTTCAGGCAGCGCACCACAGCATCTGCACGCTTTCGAGAGACCATAAGAAGACTGGGGAAATGAGCGATAACTTGCTGAAGACTTCCTAGAAGGAGAACAGTGAAAAAGAATAGTACTAGGGTAATATCAAAGAAGGGAGAATTGCCACCAACAGTACAGTCATGTAACACCAAAATGCAGAACTATCAGACAAGATAATCACCACAGTGAAATTAGCTCTAAAATTATATACCTTACAGTGACGTTTACATTTTTTTTTAAATGTATAGGTCAGTAATTAAGGAACACGATCACACTGTGTCCTTTCACTGACATGAACTTTGAAAACCACTGGTAAGCGAAAGTCATGTCAACAACCAAATCCATTAAGTAATAGGAAGGCCATAATGACAGCTTTTTTGGTGAATCAGGCCCCATGAAAAGAAAAAGCCAAAGTGCTACGAATTCTAAGCACAAGAGGCCAAGAGAGAGGGAAGGCGTTATGTATATATTTTACACATATATATATATATATATATATATCAAAACCAAAATCCTGTCCCTCCTACTCCAGCGAGAGGGAAACACAGCAGGTACGGACCAGCAAAGTACTCCAATGAATCCCAAAAGCGCAGGTTCAAAGTTCCATTATTTATTCATGTGTTCACCAAATTGAAACAGACAAGTGTCCGCCCCATATATATATATATATATTACACAGGCCACAGTAGTCGTTGTATAGTTAAGGTTAGGTTTGAGTTTCCACTGATTTTTTTTTTTTTTTTTTAATAAATTCTTTTTTATTGAACTCAAGGTATGACATATGAAAAAGACAATTAATACATACAAGGGCAATACAGTTATGTTACAGGGGAGACAGAGCAAAATAATTACAGAACAACAATATTGCAATCACAGTTCTAGCGTGTTCAGACCTCGTGCGACAGTTTCTTCCCCCGTCTTTGGAGGCTCACATATCCCTCCCCTGTGGGTGTTCGACTTTTCCCAAACCTGCTGATATTTTGTTTTAATATTTTTGTTTTCTTCTTAGCGTTGTTCAATGAATTTGCACGAAACTTTAAAAACAAGTTTCATTCACTGTGTGTTCACTATGTCAAGTTTTGCGAAGATCTGTCAAGTAGTGGTAAAAAAACAAGCACTGTTAAATGCAATAGGTTGCGCCTATGTGATTAATAATAAGCTGTTTTTTGTTCCAGCAACAGAACTAAGCGTTTAGACTGTGGCCCTCCCATTGACAATCGCATACCTGCTCACCCTCTTAAGTTAATAATGCAGCGCTACACAGAACAATACAACATGTGATCTGGGAGGCTGCCAACATGGAGACGCTGGAAGAGCAAGGTAAACAACTTCCCTTTCTGTCCCTCTTTAACTCATTCTCCACTGATCAGCACCTCGTAGACAATTGACATGACGGCATGGCTGGCATTTAACCACTGCGTTACCTTTGCTAACTACTGTAACTACACAATGAGCAGTGTGCAAAATATTAACACTGCAAGCGTTCCTGGTATATCTACTGCTAGCACTGCCGATAATGAGCAGTGTGCATATATTACACTGGAAGCCTTGGGGTATAGCGACTGCTAGCACTGCCGACAATGAGCAGTGTGCAAAATATTAACACTGCAAGCTTTGCTGGTATATCTATTGCTAGCACTGCCGACAATGAGCAGTGTACACAATATTAATACTGCATGCCTGGTGGGGTATATCTACTGTTAGCCCTGCCGACAATGAGCAGTGTGCATATATTAATACTGCAAGTCTGGGGTATAGCTACTGCTAGCACTGCTGACAATAAGCAGTGTGCAAAGTATTAATACTGCAAACCCTCGGAGTATATCCACTGTTAGCGCTGCAGACAATGAGCAGTGTGCTAAATGAAAGCACTGCAGGTTTTGAGCAGTATACCCACTGCTAACAATTAACTATATGCCTATTGTAAACACTGCAAGTCCTGAGCAGTACACCGAATGCTTATACGGTTACCCACTGTTGCTACTGCTAGCAAGAGTACTATAGCCACTGCATATACCGTAATGCCTTGAAAAAACCTGCCGACCCTACCCTGCACCTTAATGAAATATGTAGACACCCTCCCTTACACAGTTTGAAAGCCTCCGTCCAACCATCCTCATATGCCCCAAATCGCCTTCTTTTATTAAGGAGTGGTTCACGTTTGAAGATTTGTCTCACTGCAAGGGAGCGCTGGAGGCAGAGGGCGGAATTAATAAACAATGTCCTCCGTGTTTCCATGGTGATTTTAATGTTTGCTGGAACCGAAGCAATTATACAAGTATCAACAGGACCCAACTATGGTTGATAATGGACCAGCTCAGACCCCGTGGCTCGGCATTGTGCAGAAGCTTCCAGTAAGGCAAGTCTGCGGGCTCTGCAGAGCCTGCAACAGCTGCAAAAAAAACAGCCTTCTGAGCAGAAAATGATGCATGTACCCTGAAGTGCGACACATCGAATGGAAGGATGGCAGGATTAACGCTTTTATCGGCGCTAGTATATTTTCTCTTAAATGAATAAGTACTCCTTGTTGACTGGTGGATCTCGCCCATTGACTGAGAGGACAAAGTTTCCGCCCACTGCTAGATAGAACAACGGGGAGTGGAGAAAGAAAATGTACCTCAATTGGTTCGGAGCAGCCATTCATTAGAAACCATTAGTGACAGATGAAGAAGGGGGTGGAAGCAGAAGAGGCGGCCAGTGAAATTAAAACTCAGATTAGTAGTGACGCCAGTGAGCATATACTATAAATCAGAGCGAGGTTGGCCCAGAGAGCATGATGACATCACTCACAATGAAATGCAAATCACATCACCCTGGATTGTTTTGGGATTTTCAGCAACTCACACAAGCATTACATGAACTTTTTCAGTGTGAACAAAATGCATTTAAAACACAAACGCATCAATATGCCGCACTGGCAAGGGCTTCTTTCTGGAAATGAAAGGAATGTTGTTTCCTTAAATGATGATTAAAGAAACAGATGATTAAAGAAACACAGCGATATTCAAACTAAACTCGAGGTATCTGGAATGTGTGTGTGTTTGCATTCCGGAGGAAGCCTGGAGCAGGTAATGAAAACAGAGAGAAGGGGCAGGATAGAGGATGTGGTGTAATAGCCAGAACTGCCAACGTTAGAATTGGGGAGCTGGGTTTGAGGCTCGGCATCTCCTTACCCGCACGCTTGAAATGTGTGCTAACACAAAATGTTTAAATAAAAGACATCAGAGAAAGTTGAAAAAAAACCATCAGAAAGCACGCTTTAAATGTGTGCAGTCGTCAGACAAAGCAATTAACC
Source organism: Calotriton arnoldi (assembly GCA_963921515.1). Lineage (NCBI taxonomy): Eukaryota > Metazoa > Chordata > Amphibia > Caudata > Salamandridae > Calotriton > Calotriton arnoldi. Next base: position 475,983 of record CAWUFW010001517.1, read on the forward strand.
GCTGTGCAGCCTTAAGCAAATAAATGAAGTTCCCATCAAAGTGGGCGGATGAGAACGAGTACTTGGCCCACGGGAAACTGATAAGAGAAACACACATGGATCAAAAGGAAATAGTAAGCCTACAACCAACAGAAACAAGGAAATGCAGCTTGACACGTTGCACGCAGGGCGACAGAGCGGACAGCATCCTAGTGTTGGTCTGCTGCTAGGATTGTAGCTGAGCCCTCAGTTTATTTTTATTTCTGAAATTTTGATTCAATTATGTTTTTAGTCGTTTAGTATTTAATACCATACCGGGTCTGTATCATTACCCATTTTTTTTAATTGTCATGTTATTTCAAAGTGTCACATTATGATTTAATTTTTGTTTTCTAATTATTATGTATTATTCTACCAAGTAGTAGTAGTAGGATTAACTTTATTCGGTAGCCAAGTACCATCAAAGTATACAAACATATAACATTACAATAGATACATCAGAGTATATTTTAAAAATATCTTCCAGCACAGTTCAATTTCCCTGTTTTTTGCAGCAAATAGAGGCTATTCAAAATTCTTTCTCTTACATTATTACTAGCACATAAAAACAGAAACTGTGGACAGGCTAGGCTATGTGTAAATAGTGCAAAACACTTTAAAACATGTAAAATTTACCTTTCTACTTAATACATAAGAAACATAAAATACATAAAATTGACAATTAAAATCAGACAATAATTAAAAAAGAATTAATCTAAGCACTAGGATTCAAATTCAGCAATCTACTGTGTTTGTACCACACTGCCTGTAAAAATTTGCTCGTAGCAATAATAATAACAGGACTAGTATCGCTTTTTAAAATTCTAAGAGCCACTAAATATATGTTCACCAAGTTTATTTTTAACCCCGATATGATACGTACATAACCTAACTGATCACATAATCTAAGCGTATATCCATAAAGTATGGAACATAAGATTTTTGCTGCTACAATTCTTTACAATAATAAGCATGCTTTCTGTATTCTTGATCTACTCCTATCAGGACTTATTCCCCTTTGTTACTGCTATTGGCTAGGGGTGCAGTATTTAATACCGTCGTGAGCATGCCGGCGGGCCACTTCTCATTCTAGTCTTTTTCTGGCACCCCAGACAGGATGCCTCATTTTTTGCATGGAGGCATCATGTTGTCATTTCTTGTATTTACAAAGATGGAGGCGCGCTTACACACTGTAGCGAGGTTTCTCAAGAAGCGCTTGTATGGTTTATCCCTGTGAGAGAGCATCCATTCAGACTGATAATTGCTTAGGGCGTTATATTCCCTGGAACAGGGTCAGATTGGGAAGGCGGGCAGTCTGGCAATGGACTGGTGCCTAAGGGACTCTTGTGGGCCGGTTTTTCTTAGGCCTCTGTCAGCATCATGGACAGTCTCAGAGGGCAGGGGCTTGCAGTGGCGTTGCTAGGCCAGTACTGTGTTGGCTGTGGCAGGCTTCAGCTTGGCCCCCAGTGAGGCCTGCGCAAATTCCAGAAGAAGTGTCCCCTAACCTGACGTTCTATCAAACTGAGGAGGGGGACGCAGAGAGTACAGCAGCCTTGCTGGGAAGGCAGGTGAAGAGGTCCTTGGGCCATCTTCACCCTAGAAGCCTCCTCTCTCCTGTGGCTGGCCCAGCAGCATTGTCCATTGCTTCATTCCTCCCCTGCTAGGCCATCACACTTCAGGCTGTGATGGGTGGGAGAGGGGGCAAGTCTGAGAATGGTCTTCACTGCGGGCCAGGTGTTGCTCTAGCCCATGGCCCATTCTCACCTCACCCACTTGCTGGGCCGGCCTGGCCCAGAAGGAGTTTCTTTCCCTTGACCCATCCCCAGCCGGGCCATTCATTCAGGTAATTTTGGGCGAAGTGGGCAGGGGCCAGGTGATTTTGCGGCCCATGTTCACCTCATACCCCTTCCCCCTGTAGAGTCTTACCCAGCCTGGGAGAATGCTAATGAACACTCCACACACAGAGCTCTATAACAGATGTCTTTAATCCTCAACATACGATCACACACTGCACGCATTGCGTAATAACTTTTATAACCACATTTTAACACCTTCCAGCAGATTACGTAATTCCTGTTTAGAGTCTGCCCAGGACCGCAGGGTCCTAGGGCTCATAGTGTTAAGACACTAAATCCCCCCCCTTTGTTAAATAAAAAGTACAGACAGCATTACCATCACAGTTTCTCAATGAGCCATCAAGGTGCTCTCACTGATCGGGTGGTATGAGGTAGTTGAGGTGCACCTTGCTTGTGCACTGATGACATGGGCTCCTGTACTTTATCTGGACATTTAGACAAGGTCGCCTCACTCATGACATCAGGAGCTGATGAACATTAAGGTAGGTGTTTGAAGTGTGACAAGTCCCATGTGATGGATGATGCGCTGTCACCATGTGTCCTTTGCACGTTACAACACTCACATGGTCAACAGCAAACAGAGTGTCTGTTTTCTGCCTCCATTTCTGTTTAGGGCGAACAAAGCAAACACAAGGAGATGATGGACGGAGCGCTGAAACTTTTCAGACACTCACCCCCAGTCACAGATCTGGGTTGAATCCATCATCGTTCTTTAGCTCACTTCGCCACCACAGTTCAGACACAGCTATATGCAAATCAGTCTTGACCCTGTGCCTCATGGGACCAGACCAGCCCGAACTGCCAAGCCATGTCATCCCTGGACCGGAAACAAGCATCCTGGGACTGGTTTTGGGCTAACAGCCTTCATCAGCCAGGCTAGCTTGAATCCAGTGGCAAAGTGAGCAAGGGACCCACGTCTGGGCATACCCTGCCAACTTAGGGCGAACAAAGCAAACACAAGGAGATTATGGACGGAGCGCTGAAACTTTTCAGACACTCACCCCCAGTCACAGATCTGGGTTGAATCCATCATCGCTCTTTAGCTCACTTCGCCACCCCAGTTCAGACACAGCTATATGCAAATCAGTCTTGACCCTGTGCCTCATGGGAACAGTCCAGCCCGAACTGCCAAGCCATGTCTTCCCTGGACCGGAAACAAGCATCCTGGGACTGGTTTCGGGCTAACAGCCTTCATCAGCCAGGCTAGCGTGAATCCAGTGGCAAAGTGAGCAAGGGACCCACGTCTGGGCATACCCTGCCAACTTAGGGCGAACAAAGCAAACACAAGGAGATGATGGACGGAGCGCTGAAACTTTTCAGACACTCACCCCCAGTCACAGATCTGGGTTGAATCCATCATCGTTCTTTAGCTCACTTCGCCACCCCAGTTCAGACACTGGCTTGGCAGTTCGGGCTGGACTGTTCCCACAAGGAACAGGGTCAAGACTGATTTGCATATGGCTGGGTCCAAACTGGGGTGGTGTGGTGAGCAAAAGAATGATGGATTTAACCCAGATCCTTGTGACTGGAGGTGAATGTTTGCATTGTCCAGCATTCCGTCCATCAATTGTTTCTTTTGCATTTGTCGCCCTAAGTGGGAAGGGTATGCCCAGACGTGGGTCCCGTGCTTAATACACCACTGGATTCAAGCTAGCCTGGCTGATGAAGGGTGATGCCCTGAACCCGGTCCCAGGATGCTTGTTTCCGGTCCAGGGAGGACCTGGCTTGGCAGTTCAGGCTGGACTGTTCCCACAAGGAACAGGGTCAAGACTGATTTGCATATGGCTGGGTCAAAACTGGGGTGGTGTGGTGAGCAAAAGAATGATGGTTTAACCCAGATCCTTGTGACTGGGGGTAAATGTTTGCATTGTTCAGCATTCCGTCCATCAATTGTTTCTTTTGCATTTATCGCCCTAAGTGGGAAGGGTATGCCCAGACGTGGGTCCCGTGCTCACTACACCACTGGATTCAAGCTAGCCTGGCCAATGAAGGGTGATGCCCTGAAACCGGTCCCAGGATACTTGTTTCCGGTCCGGGAGGACCTGGCTTGGCAGTTCGGGCTGGACTGTTCCCACAAGGAACAGGGTCCAGACTGATTTGCATATGGCTGGGTCCAAACTGGGGTGGTGTGGTGAGCAAAAGAATGATGGATTTAACCCAGATCCTTGTGACTGGGGGTGAATGTTTGCATTGTCCAGCATTCCGTCCATCAATTGTTTCTTTTCCTTTTCTGTTTGACCAGTACCCAGTCCCCTTTGTTGAAGACGGTTTCCTGGGCGTGTCCGCGCTGATCGGCATATGTTTTCATCGTGCACTTTCGAGAAGTGTTTGTGATAAGAACCTTATCGGCATTCATTGAAAAGTCTGATGTCCATTGCAGTAGTTTGGTTCTGATGGCTCTCCCAAATAGCAATGTGGCAGGACTCTCATCAGTTGTGGAGTGAGGAGTTGATCAATGGGCACGAAGGCCTTGACACAAGGCTTGGCGAAGATCGATTCCTTCCATCAATACTCATTGTATTGCCCTCTTAAGAGTGTCCATGATTCGTTCAACAACACCATTGGCTTGGGGCCAAAGAGGTGTACTCTTTTGATGCTTGACATTGAGTCGGACAAGAAACTCCATGAATTCTTTGCTATTGAAAGGCGGGCCAGTGTCAGGTGCGAGAATAGTGGGGATGCCCCTCGCTGCAAGGATGTCATCAAACCACCCGATGACTTTGTCCTGAGTTGTTGATGATAGATGTTCCACCAATGGAAAATGTGGATATTCATCAATGACTACCATGAGATGATGCCCATTTCCTAGAGGTCCAAAGAAGTTAACTGCAACTCTCTCCCAGGCATGCACAGCAAGGTCAGACATTGTCAATAGATGCTGTGTCACCTTGGGGATAAACAGTTACAAAAGTGGCATGCTTTCAGCTCTTTCTCAACTCGCTCACCTAGTCGAGGGAACCACACTTGTTCTTTTAGAGCTCTTTTGGTGGCTACAATGCCACGATAACTTTCAAGGGCCAGCTCAATGACTTCCTGTCTCAAGCTCTCATGTATGATGATTCTCAAACCTCTCAATACGATACCTTCTCGGTGATGGTTAGTTCATCTTGTACATTTTTGAATTTTTTCAATTTAACATCGTCAAAGGGTCAAATACTTTTCTTCCACGACTGCGTTGTAATGAGGTCTTTAAGGATGAGCATGTTCTTATCTGGGTTGGTAATCTGTTCAATGGATAGAGCTGTTGGCATACTGGACTTCAAAATTAAGTTGAGATACTCTTCAGCCGCTTTGGATGTCGAACTGTGGCGATGTAGCCGCACTCGTGAAAAGTAATTTGCGCAGTTTTGATCTTTACCCAGCTTGTGTACAATCGCATACTCATACTCTTGCAGTCGCAAACCCCACCTGTCGATGAGAGGGTGCATATCTTAGCTTTTGGGGTTCCAAAGATAGTGAACAACACCTGGTGGTTTGTGATGACAGTGAAACATTTTCCATATAGAAACACATGAAGATGTTTGTAGGCACACACTACAGCCAGACTTCTGCTGGCACAAGGCACAATGTGTAACTGAGTATTTGGATGGCCTTTGTGTTGAGCAAGAATTGCCCCGACCCCACCATGCTCGCATCTACTATGATCTCAGTAGGTAACTTGGGGTTAAAATAGGCCATTTCAATTGCATTCTCAATCGCATGCTTTATTTCTTTGAAACTTTGGTCTCATTCAGGAGAACACTGGAATGGGACCATGTGCTTTGTTAAGTCTCTCATTGGGGCACTCACTGTAGGAAAGTCACAAATGTATCTTGAGCAATAACTGGCCATGTCTAAGAAGGATTGTGGCATGGTTACATCTTGTTGGGTGCAAGTAGATGACAATGCTTCCACTTTATCTGGGTCAGGAGTCATTCCCCCATCAGAGAATATGTGCCCAAAGAATTTAAGTTTGGTTTTGTGAAACTAACACTTTGCTGCATTCAGAGTGAGACCTACATCAGCAAGCAATTGGCACACTTGTGTAAGAGCCATGCCATGCTCCTTTTGTGTTGTTCCAAATACCAGTATTTCATCACTGTAATTGAAAGCATGTGTAACAGGTTGAATTACTCGGTGAATAACATCCTGAAATATCTCTGCAGCCGAAGATACTCCAAAACTCAGTCTTTTGTATCTGAACAAATCAACATGAGTTGAAAAAGTAGAAATGTACCTACAGTTCTCTTCCAGCTCAAGTTGATGGTATCCTTTGTTCATGTCAAGACGAGAGAAGTCTTTGGCTCCATTCAGCTGCATGTTCATGTCTGTTATATGGGGACCAGGCGGTCTTTCTCTCTTGATTGCTTTGCTGGCCTGGCGCATATCAGCATAAATGTACATTGTACCTCCACTGTTCTTTTTCGGCACAACAACTATGGAAGAAACCCACGGCGTAGACCGTTAGAACATTCAACGATGTCATGCTTCAACAGTGGTTTTAGTTCTCTCTCTATGGCTTCCTGTAAGTTAAAAGCGACTGAGGTGCCGCTGGGCAACCGGGCGAATGTTCTCATTAATATGAAGTTGCACTTTCATTTTCTTGAGTCTTACTAAGCCATGAAACGACGGGAACTGACTCACGATTTCAGACTGGGCACAGATGTTGTAGTTGAGAGATATCAGTCTCATGTCGACAGCAGTGGCAAAGCTAAGTCGGCATGCACTCAATAAAATTCCCTGAAGAACATGAATTGGAGCATGCACGGACGTCATTTTGTGTATCATGGTTGCTGTAAATGACCATTGACTCTGTAGTGGTTTAGAAGCAGCCCAAGCGTATACCTTTATGTTTGACAGGGTAAGGCGTGGCACAGGAGATAAGCTATTAAACTTTTCTACTGGCATTATATTAATCGATGCACCGTTGTTTATAATGAAGGTTATGTGGCAACCGTTCACCTTTAATGTAATTTTGGGACAATGTCCAAATGAATTTTGTTGCTCCATTCGGTGATTCTTCTTTGACTTTGGATCTTTTCTAGAAGCAGCTAATCCTACATGTGCATGTCGTTCCTTAGGTGATATCATCAATGCACATCCGACTTCTTCACCAGCTCTTGATGAACTTGACGATTATCAACTTTGCTTGGTTTCTATTTGTCATAACTGATGTTGCCTTTTGGCCTTGTGGGCATGGCGAGAATGCTTCTGGAATCTTCTGGCATCTACTTTCTCTTTTCACTGCGATGTATTCCGTTTCTTTTTCGTCGGCAGACCACTATGAAGTGGTTTTCTTTCCCGCAGCCTTTGCATATCTGTCCTATGGCTGTACAAATAAAAACCCACATCGGAAGCATAACTTTTTCTTCTTCGGAGACGTCAACTTGTGCACATCTATTTTGTGCTTCTGCTTAGTTTTCATGGTCAACGCTGATCATTGTGGACTGCTCCTGCTTCCATATCAGCAGCTTGTCGATCTGCTCGTTCTTCTAATATTGCAGCCGTTCGCATCGTCTCTAAACTGAGCGTCTCTCTCAACATGCGTCTCCGAAAGGAATCTGAAAGACAACCATCAATGACTGAGGCGCATGGCTTCTTAATCATTGAAGTCACAGAACTTACAGTGTTTGAGAAGTGTCTCAAGTCTCTCAACAAACTCATTCATCGTTTCCCCAGCCTGTTGTCGTGCTTGGTTGAAAATGTATCTTTCATAGTCGACATTCGACATCGGATTGAACTTGGCTTCCAAAACTTCTTTTAACTTTTGGTATGATATTGCGTAGGCTTGTGAGACTTTCTTTAGCACTTCTTTCACTCCATCACTGGCAAGGTTTTTCAAATATTTAATTATTTTTTAATTGTCTTCTTCTTCTAGCACATCTATGAAGTCGAACGTTTCGATCTATGCAGTCCACATGGCACCGATGTTCTGTTTCTTCGCCGTGTCAAACGGAGGTGGTGGCTTCAGGAAAGTAGCCACATCCTTACTTTGTGCTTCCTTCTTTCGCCATTGAGAGCACGTGTTATTCACACAGCGGTCCTTGTGTGCAGTTGGACTGGCAACTTCTCCACGCAACACCCCGGTTGCTTGAGCTTGGTCGTGTCGTCTAATTTTGAGGTCGTATAGCACTTCACTCGCTAGTGCCTGTAAGTACGTTTCTGATTTCGTACCTGGTTGTCACTGCCTTTAGCATTTTCTTCGTATGGATGAAGGCTCTGTGTTATGGCGCGGCTCAGTATCTCTTCTTTCAGCCTTGCCAGCGGGTTCTGGCAGGCTTTCCGAAAGTGCTTCTCTGCATGGCCTTCAACTTCTTCGATGGCTCTGCATGGGCTGGAGCGGGACTTTGACTCCACATAAACCACCCGCAGACGGCTTTGCATCTATTCAGGGTGCACATGGCATGCAAGAGCAGTTTGCTGTACCGCTGCAAACTCTCAGGGATTGCAGCCTTGTTTCTTCAGGGCACGTATCCCATCCTCATCGCTAGCTGTAGCGTCTTCGACAGCCCGGGAGCATGCAAATGAGCATGCCACACATGGAGCTCTATAACAGCCGTCTTTACTCCTCAAAATACGATTACACACTGCACGCATTGTGTCATAACCTTTATGTATGTAATGTAATTTATATTTGTGAAGCGCAAACATATCACCCCCTTAAGGGTTTCAAGGCGCTGGGGGCCTTCTGGGAGATTAAGTGAGCTATTGACCAGAGTCACATGATGCTGAGCTGCTGCCGGCGCTCAAACCGCGAGCCCGTGCTCCAGAGTCAGCTGCTCTGGCCGCTGCGCCACACCTCTCTTATAACAACACAACACCTCCCAGCAGATTACGTGATTCCTGTTTAAAGACCACCCAGGACCACAAGGGTCCTAGCCCTCCTAGTGTCGACACTACACCCCCCCACCCCTGACGGAGCATCAGAAACTGTGATTGTTATGACCCCCCCCTCCCCCTCCCCCCAAGCCAGGCCATCGCCTTGCAGCTATGGTGGGCTGAGTAAGAAAAGGGGCCTATGCTTCGCTGAGGGCAGGTGTTGTTGCCTCGCCCCTAATGTCTTTCAGGCCTTGGAGAAGGGTGTATGTGTGTATTTGCATAGGCCTTACTGTGAGGCCACCTTACACAGAGAAAAAAATAGAGATGATGTGGCATTAGGGGCAGAGCTTCCAACTTTGGAACTGGGGAACTAGGTTTGTGTTCCAGTATCGGCTCAACATTCTTGATTTCGGGCAAATCACTTAATTTCCTAAGCCGTAAAACAAAAAGAAGTGGCGAAGTCAATAGGTTTTGCCTCAGCAAAATCTATTGTTTTGTCAATGTTATTTTTAACATTTTACAAAACAGCACAAGCTGTTTGTAGCCCATCTCAAAGTAAACAAAAAAAAGCGATATGATGCAATCAATGCTGAGCGCGTCTTAGAGGTTTGTGTTTCTTAACTTAAACTCGCGCTGCTGTGTAACATGTCTAAAAAAACATTGACAAAACCAATAGATTTTGCAGTGGTGGAACCTATTGGCTTTGCCAATGCTTGTTTCTCGAACTGGCCCTAGAATTTTGTAGGAGGTGAGCAGGGGCCCATGCTTTCTTGTCAAGCCAGCAATTGCCAGCACAGTCTTTTGTGAAATGTTGTTTGTAGCAGTGAAGCGCATCCCGTTCAATTAGGAATACAAGCTCAGTCGTGATTGGGGGCTTGGAGGTTGAGGAGGGTGTAGTAAATGAGACTATTTTCCTGTAACTTTGGCTCTCCTCAGCACAGCCACAGCACACGTTGGTGAGACGTAACTTGTTTGTGAGTCTTTGAACCTTGACGCAACAGCTGGATTGTGCCACTGTCTAGTGGTTGAAAAATAAAGTGCACAACACATTAAACCCCCATTGTAATCAGATGCCCATGTTTATACAAATTAAAATGAATACTGACTGCACACAGCATATTGCAGGAAAGGAATTAGCACAACTCCTGTGGACGTAGTAGTAGCACATATCTCTCTAAAATGTTCTGCTAATCTGAAATAGTTAATCATCTTACTAGATATGTAAATGCAAAATGGTGCTGTTTTATACCTTTTGTGCTCCGATCATAATTACCAGGCTTCTGCAATTCCTTGGTCTGAAATCACGAAGGCTTTGAAAACAATATTCTGTATAACAAATGTTTCCCTCCAGGAAAGGCTGAGGATGGTGGGAGGGAATTCATGTTTTAAAAAGCAGGTACAGCGTAGGAAATTCTTTTAGAAAAATACTGGCCGCTAGCCTGTGGCCAGTGACTGGAAGCTGTACTTGGGCCAAGCTCCACACCACAGCATATAGACGGCAAAGCAGAGCAGGAAGTGAAAGCAGACAACGTGCTGGCCAATCAGAAGCATGTAAACTAGAGTGACGCTTGAATCAACGAATTGTATGTTCAGATAAGTATTGGGTGGGTTCTAAGCCCCTTTCAAGATTTTTTTTTTTTTTTTTTAATACAAGAGATTTCACAAGCACAGTGCAAGCACTGTGCAGGTGACACCTAAAAATTCATTCGATTTTGTGTACTGGTGTTCATGTAAGTCACTCCAATGCCCTTGGATCGAGTTCACCCTATAAAAAAGTACAAAAAAGCAATAAAAAATGTAATAACTACCCATTTGTTCATGTTTTAAGATTCTGTAAGAGCAGTTGAGTTATGCTTGAAAGGACTCTCAAAAGACACACAATTGATGGACGGAATGCAGAACAAATCAAAACATTCACCCCCAGTCAAGAGATCTGGCTTAAATCCATCATTCTTTTGCTCACCATGCCACCCCAGTTTAGACCTGGCCATATGCAAATCAGTCTTGACCCTGTGCCTCATGGGAACAGTCCAGCCCGAACTGCAAAGCCAGGTCCTCCCTGGAACTGAAACAAGACTCCTAGGACCGGTTTTGGGGTTTCACCCCTCATCAGCCAGGATAGCTTGAATCCAGTGGCACAGTGAGCCCGGGACCAACGTCTGGGCATACCTGGCGCACTTAGGGCGAGAAAGCAAAAGACACACAATTGATGGACGGAATGCAGAACAAATCAAAACATTCACCCCCAGTCAAGAGATCTGGGTTAAATCCATCATTCTTTTGCTCACCATGCCACCCCAGTTTAGACCTGGCCAGATGCAAATCAGTCTTGACCCTGTGCCTCATGGGAACAGTCGTGCCCGAACTGCCAAGCCAGGTCGTCCCTGGACCGGAAACAAGCATCCTAGGACCAGCTTCGGGGCTTCACCCCTCATCAGCCAGGGTAGCTTGAATCCAGTGGCAAAGTGAGCCCGGGACCCACGTCTGGGCATACCCGGTGCACTTAGGGCGAGAAAGCAAAACACACACTATTGATGGACGGAATGCAGAACAAATCAAAACATTCACCCCCAGTTAAGAGATCTGGGCCTAAATGCATCATTCTTTTGCTCACCATGCCACCCCAGTTTAGACCTGGCCATATGCAAATCAGTCTTGACCCTGTGCCTCATGGGAACAGTCCAGCCCGAACTGCCAAGCCAGGTCCTCCCTGGACCAGAAACAAGCATCCTAGGACCGGTTTCGGGGTTTCACCCCTCATCAGCCAGGATAACTTGAATCCAGTGGGGCAGTGAGCCCGGGACCCACGTCTGGGCATACCCGGCGCACTTAGGGCGAGAAAGCAAAAGCAAAAGAGACACAATTGATGGACAGGAGTCAAGCTATCCTGGCTGGTGAGGACTGAAAGCCCGAACCCGGTCCTAGGATGCTTGTTTCCAGTTCAGGGAGGACCTGGCCTGGCAGTTCAGGGAGGACCTGGCCTGGCAGTTCGGGCTGCACTCTTCCCATTGGACTCAGGGTCAAGACTGATTTGCATATGGCTGGGTCCAAACTGGAATGGCATGGTGAGCAGAAAAACGATGGATTTAGGCCCAGATCTCTGTACTGGGGTGAATGTATGACATTGTTCTGCATTCTGTCCATCAATTGTTCTTTTTGCATTTTGAAAGGACTCTCAGTCCCGGATCAATAAGGCAGCTTTAGACCACATTTAAAAGTGCTTTCGCCTTACCTTTACCATTTAAAGTACATACTGATCAGAGGAAAAAACATCGGCTTTGGGAGATTTTTTTCATTTGTGTACTGGCCAGAATATTAAAGTACCTGTCATGCCGGTAAAAACGGTCACGTGGCAACCTTAGCCAGATCGATATTGTGGCCCTCGGGCCATTTTATTTCATCTCGTCCGTCAAGCCAAAATGCTGAGCTTCAGGTTTTCACCAATGTTACTGCTTCTATAGGGTTTAAAATACTTACTTTTTTTTTGCAGTTTTATATAGCGCAAACTCGACCCAAAGGTATTAGAGCACTTTACATGAGCACCAGTTACATTTTTGAGCGGATGCGGAGACTCGAACCCGGTTCTCTAGTTTTAAAGTTGGCAGCTCTATCCGTAACACCACATCCTCTCAATGTTAACAAACATTTTTCTATAAATATGTCCAATGAGACTAACCAAATGGTGTTTCATGAAAGGGTATGATAGGGGATGTGGGCAACTTGTTTTTGGGAGTGCCCGGGCCTGTGTTCACAATCTGACCCTGCCCTGGAATTCCTTTAATTTTTCCTACTAAGTCCTGTTGGGGGTATCAGAGATCTGCTGACTTCTTTATGTATGGGAGATCAGCTTTACCTCAAGGCAGCTCCATTTTAACCACGTAATGCCCATTCAAATCACAACATCTAATATGACCTATTCCCTCTCGTAGAGCCTTACATTTTACCAATCCAGTAGGGTGCTATTGGCTAACACATTTTACCAGGAGCTTTCTACATGGTTCCTCAAGGAAAGAATCTACCCTCCCACCTTGGAATCCTTTTTTTCCTCCCCTCCGTCCAATATTGATTTTTTTTTTCCTATAGATTTATATCCTTGGCCCATCGAGATGACCATTGGGCAGTGACCCGATGTTGAATATAGCATGACAGTCTCAGGCTCCTTAGAGAAACAGAAAGTCAAAGGCAAGAGGAAACAGAAAGTGATGAACAGGAAACACAGCGACCAAGATGGATTGCAATAGAGAAGTTTTCAATGCATTTGCTGGTTGTCATGCTGAATTGGGGAGAACAAAACCTTCCACTTCTTGTCACATGATTAGTGAAAACATGACGAAGTTCTATAAAGTAAGCATGCAATTCAAACTCCTTGGCTCACCAAGTTGTACCTGAAATGGAAGGGCAATAATTTAAGTCATAGCTGAGGGAACCACGATCACAACATCAGAGGTAGAGAAAAAGGATGGATGCTCAGTGTGCCAGCGAATCCTCAGCATTCTCCCTGCCAGGCTCACAAGTGACAATCCAGGCCTCCCCTGTCTCACAAGCATAAACACAGGGGTACTTCTCGGTCAAGCAGCTGGGAAGACAATAGAGGATGAATGCCCCATATATCAGAAGATGCTGGTAAGTCAGCTTGCACTACACCGAGGAATGCGGTCTCCTAAACAGCAACTAACACAGCTGTCTGGCTATCTCTGTTTTGCGTATAGCAATGTTTTCCCTCCCCAGAGAACCAGGTTGACAGGGAAGGCGTGAAAAGTGTCACAAATTAACAGAAGAAGCTACCACCCAAGATCATTTGCCAGGGGGATACGCCTTCTATCTATTAGGAACTGAAGACATCCTCGAAAGAAATGGGGGTTACACATTTCTTGTACCTCAAATCCCAGGTGACTTTGTACCATGATGGGTGGGGAAACATGAATTTCTCTATGAAATGACCAAGGTCATAAGGTTTTAATTGGAATACCAGAAAGGCTGGGTGGATCTTCTACGTGCTAGGTAAAGTTAGATGAAAATTCACTGGAATAATTGTCTGGAAATGCAAAAAGGATGGCAGGAGCAGGAAGCAAAGGAATAAAATGTCACTGGTATCGCTTTGTTCGCCCTAAGTTGGCAGGGTATGCCCAGACGTGGGTCCCTTGCTCACTTTGCTACTGGATTCAAGATAGCCTGGCTGATGAGGGTTTTGAACCCGAAACCGGACCCAGGATGCTTGTTTCCGGTCCAGGGAAGACATGGCTTGGCAGTTCGGGCTGGACTGTTCCCATGAGGCACAGGGTCAGACTGATTTGCATATGGCCATGTCTGAACTGGGGTGGTGGAGTGAGCTAAAGAATGATGATGGATTAAACCCAGATCAGTTGACTGGGGGTGAGTGTTTGATTTGCTCTAGCGCTCCGTCCATCATCCCCTTTGGTATCGCGGTATTCTTGACAGCAGCAGATGGGAATGTAAATAATGGAGTATTGAAGAACAAGTTACTTACCTTCGGTAACGATATATCTGTAAGAGACATAGATTAGTTATAGATTTCTTACCTTAGAATTACCCCCTGGCATCAGACTGGATCCGGAAATTTTTTTGTCAGCAGTACCCCTGCGCGTCGAAAGGTGGCGTCGGTCGGCTCCGCGTTAGTCGTTGGCGTCGTGGTCGCCGGGATGACATCGCGGTAGCTACTTACTTAGACGCCGCCCTTGCGCGCTGACGTCAGTTCTTTTACATGACATTCCACAACAGAAGCGCAGAGCCATGCAAGACACTGACCACTGGTGCACAAAACTAGGGCCCCGAAAGGGATTCCCTGACCTATAATTCAGTTCGCAGAACGGGGAGGATGGGTGGGGCGGTAAGGAATCTATAACTAATCTATGTCTCTTACAGATATATTGTTACCGAAGGTAAGTAACTTGTTCATCTGAAAGAGACAATTAGTTATAGATTCCTTACCTTAGAATAGATACCCCAGCAATACCAACCCCGGAGGTGGGTCTGCAAACCAAGTTCACACCAGAAAGTCCTGGAGAACAGAACGTCCAAAGAAGCCGTCTCTCTGGACTTGGCTGTCCAGGCAGTAGTGTTTTGTGAACATGTGCAGAGATTCCCACGTAGCTGCCTGACAGATGTCATTGAGAGGGACTCCCCGTCCCAAAGCAGTGGTAGCGTCCGTCGCGCTGGTGGAATGGGCGCGCAGTCCCACTGGAGGCTCCTTCTTTGCCAAAGAGTAGCAAGCTTTAATGCACAAAACGACCCACCTAGAGATGGTCCGTTTGTGCACGGCCCGACCTTTTTTGGTGCCCACGTAGCCCACAAAGAGCTGGTCATCCACCCGGAATTGCTTAGTGCGATCCAAATAAAATGAAAGCGCACATTTTGGATCCAGACGGTGGAGCCTCTCTTCCTCCTTAGAAGGATGCGGAGGCGGAAAGAAGGTGGGCAAAGTGATGGTTTGACCAGTGTGGAAAGAAGTAACCACCTTGCGAAGAAAGGAAGGCCTGGTTCTGAGGACGACCTTGTCCGGTTGAACAGCCAGAAAAGGAGGTTTTGAAGCAAGGGCTTGTAGCTCACTCACCCAGCGAGCAGAGGTGATGGCAACCAGAAAAGCAGTCTTTAGAGTAAGAAGTCTGAGAGGACAGTTATGAAGCGGCTCACAGGGAGCGCACATAAGGGAGGTAAGAACCAAGTTCAAGTCCCACTGAGGCATTACGAAGGGTACAGGAGGAAAAAGATGAGTAATGCCCTTAAGGAAGCGATTTACAACAGGGGACTTGAAAAGAGAAGGCTGATCAGGAAGCTTAAGAAAGGCTGAAATGGCTGAGAGGTAGCCCTTCAGAGTGCCCAGAGCAGAGCCCTGCTGGGCCAAAGACAGGGGGAACAAGAGAACCTCAGAAAGAGGGGCAGAAAGGAGATACACAGCATTTGCTGTGCACCATGCCACAAATTTGTTCCATCTGCAGGCGTATACTGTCTTAGTGGAGGGATGCCTGGCTGCCAAGATAACATCACAGACTTCGGGAGGAAGGTCAAAAGCTGACAACTGTTGCCGCTCAATCTCCACGTAAGGAGGTGGAGGCTGGACAGGTTCGGGTGAAGGACCATCCCCTGCTGCTGCGACAGAAGATCCTCCCGAAGAGGCAGTCGGATCGGAGGATCGATGGCCATGTGCAATAGCTCGGGATACCAGACTCTTCTTGCCCAATCCGGAGCCACAAGGATGACTTGGGCCCGGTCGCGCTTGATCTTCTTCAGCACTCTGGGCAGAAGTGATATAGGCGGAAAGGCGTATCAAATCAAATCAAATCAGGAATATTTATTTAGCGCATTCATATCACCCGAAAGTCTCATGGCGCTTGCAGAAAAGCTCAGAAGTTAATTTAAGCAGAGCCGTTAGAAGTCAAACAGCCGTGTTTTTAGCTCCCCACGAAAATGATTATGACTTGAGATGGTGCGCAAGTATAGGGGCAGTTTATTCCAGAATGCAGGTGCGAGGAAGGAGAAAGATCTCCCTCCCAATTCTGTTTGCACGGATTTTAATAGAATTTAAAGAAATTTGTTGCCGACTCTTAGAGCCCTGCATGGGCAATACCAGCTGAGTTTCTTTTTCCAGTAACCAGGACCATTTCCATAAATGTTTTTATGAGTTAGGCAGAGAAACTTAAAACGAGTTCGTTTTCTGACAGGGAGCCAGTGGAGGAGTCTTAAGTTTGAGGCCGAGGGGGATCTCAGAGGAAGATTCAACACCAGTCTGGCAGCCGTGTTCTGCAGGACTTGGAGCCTGGTTAGAAGGTCTTCATTTACAGAAGACAACAGAGCATTGCCATAATCCATGCGATTTATGATCAGGCCTTGGACTAATGGTTTCCTAGCTTCGGTCGGGAGCCATTTAAAAACTTTACGTAAATTCCGCATGATGCCGAAACAGGAACCAACTAAATGATTGACCTGATCTTTCATAGACAATTTATTGTCTATTTGGTTACCTAAGTTCCGGACAAATTGTTTTGGCTCTGGGCAGGGTCCCAGAGATTGGGGCCACCAGTCACTGGACAAGCATTTGTGGGCTTTGCCAAAGAGGACTATTTCAGTCTTTCCTCCGTTTAATTGAAGATGGTTCAGGTTCATCCATCTATCAATGTGGGTCATACAATTTTTAAAACGTATTTTCGTGTCAGTAGGGTTCGGGCCGAGGGTGATCAGGACCTGAGTGTCATCGGCATATGACACAACATCAAAGCCGTAGGATCTGATCACCTCGGCCAGCGGAGTTACGTAAAGATTAAAGAGTGTCGGGCTCAGAATAGAGCCCTGGGGTACTCCCATCCTTACAGGTCTATTTCTGGAAACGATGTTGTCAATCTGAACAGCAGTGACTCGGTCAGTTAGATAGCTTCTCAGCCATTTGAGGGCTTTCCCTCTGACACCAATCTCCCAGAGTCTTAGATCTAAAATGCTGTGGGAGATGGTGTCAAAGGCAGCCGATAGGTCTAGCAGGACGAGAATAGATGATTGTCCTCTGTCCAATGCTAGCCTGATGTTGTCGGTGACTTCTACCAATGCTGTTTCAGTGCTATGTGCGGCCCTAAAGCCGGTCTGTGACGAGTCCAGAAGACCATGGCTTTCTAGGTAAATGACGAGCTGTCTATTGACCAGCGACTCAAGCATCTTCCCAAAGTAGGGGAGGAGCGAGATAGGGCGGTAGTTTATTGGAAGATTTGGATCGGCAGTGTTTTTTTTTTTTAGAATAGGTCTAACTCTTGCGGCCTTCCATATTTTAGGGACGACAGCTTGTGACAGCGAGTTGTTAAATAAGTCTGTCAGGCGGTCTAGAATTTCAGGTGCAATTATTGGAAGGAAACGCGGTGGTATAGGATCCACTGGTGAGCCAGATTTAATTTTATTCATGGCGCTAATCACATCTTCCAGATTGCATGGAGAGAATTCTTCCAGGGTAGGGATAAAACTAGGAAGAGTAGAGGGGTGATTTTGTGAGATATTAGTGACTTCTTGAAGTGGAAAGGAACTGTGAATTGTGTTTATTTTGTCCTCAAAATATTCAGAGAGAGAGTTCACCCAGTTCTGTGAGATGGAAATCGGTTACTGGACTGGGGGCGACGTGAACTCCTTTAAGATGTTATAAAGCTCTTTATTTGAATTTGCTGCTTAGCGAGTGCCGCCTTGGAAATATCAACGTGCAGAATTGCTGACATTGCGCATTCTCTTCGGTGGCGAATAGATCTAACCAAGGCTCTCCCCATTGCTTAAAGAGACCTTGCGCCACCTCCGAGTGAAGACGCCATTCGTGATCCATCATGCACCTGCAGCTGAGCTCGTCCGCCCTGGCGTTCAGTGAACCTGCCAGGTGTTGAACCACCAGGAATATGCCCTGATGGGCCTCCTGACATAGGGTCCACGACCCCACCCCGCCCTGTTTGTTGCAGTACCACATGGTGGTGGTGTTGTCCGTGAACACCTGCACTACTCTTCCCCAGACAGAGGGAAGGAATGCCTTGAGTGCAAGATGAATGGCCCGGAGCTCCAGCAGGTTGATATGGAGCACGGACTCCGCCGGAGACCAGAGGCCTCTCATCTCCGCCTCTCCCATGTGGCCGCCCCACCCTAGGAGTGATGCATCCGTCTCCACCGTGTACTCCGGTTGGGGAAGGGAGAGGGATCTGCCGTTGACCCAGTCCTGGTTCGTTAGCCACCAGTGCAATTGACGTGCAGTGCCCTCCGAGATCTGAACGCAATCGGACAGATTCCCCTGATGCTGTGCCCACTGGAACTTCAGGTCCCACTGCAGAGCCCGCATATGCCACCTGGCATGATCTACGAGCAGGATGCAGGAGGCCAGGAGGCCCAGCAGCCTCAGGGTCATTCTGATCGAAAACCGGGATAACAGCTGAAAGATCGGAATCATAGCCCGAATATCCCGGACTCGGTGCTCGGGAGGATAAACCCGAAACAATGTCGTGTCCAGAACCGCTCCGATGAAAAGGAGCTTCTGAGAGGGATTCAGGTGTGACTTCGGCACGTTGATCGTGAACCCCAGCGAATGCAGGAGGTCGGCCATAGTCTGGAGGTGGGAGACGACTGACTGGGGCGAACCCACCTTTAACAGCCAGTCGTCGAGATAGGGGAAGACTGGAACGCCTGATCTGCGCAGATGAGCTGCGACCACCGCCATCACTTTTGTGAACACCTAAGGGGCGCTGGTTAGGCCAAAGGGGAGCACGTTAAACTGAAAGTGCTCGTGGCCTACTGTGAACCGCAGGTAACTCCGGTGGGCCGGCAGTATGGGGATGTGAAAATAAGCATCCTGCAAGTCCAACGCTACCATCCAGTCTCCAGGGTCGAGGGCAGACAGGACCTGAGCTAGCGTCAACATTTTAAACTTCTCCTTGCGGAGGAAGCAGTTGACGTTCCTGAGATCCAAGATAGGACGCAGGCCTTTGTCCTTCTTGGGCACCAGAAAGTAGTGGGAATAGCAACCACGACCTACTCCTGGGGCAGGAACTCGCTCGATGGCTCCCTTGGCCAAGAGAGCCGAAACTTCCTGTTGGAGAAGGGCCAGATGATCCTCCGATATGCGATGGTGCTGAGGTGGCATGGATGGAGGGGCAGTCTCGAAGGGGAGGGAGTAGACCCTTCGGACTATCTGCAAAACCCACCTGGCCGACGTGATGGTGCGCCAGTGGGGGAGATGATGGCGAACCCTGCCGCCCACTGGCGATTGGTGGTCCTGAAAGGTCGGACTAGGAGGCTGCTGCAGAGGGGGCGGTGGTGGACTGGCCCGCTCGCTGGCCACCAGACCCACGGCGGTGGGTCCCACGTCCCCGGCCGCGCAGGGGCTGAACAGCTTGCGCCGGTCTGTGGCTCTGGGCGGAATGTGGTGGGGCACCCCTTCCGTAGCCACGAAAGGGGTGAAAAGCAGACTGCGCAGGGCGGGATGGTGGAGAGGCCCAAGGACTTGGCCGTAGCCCGAGAGTCCTTGAAGCGCTCTAGCGCGTTGTCTGCCTTGTCGCCGACCAGGCGATGCCATCAAAGGGCATGTCCCTAAGGGTAACTTGGACATCCCCATGAAAAACTAGTTGACCTCAGCCAGGCGTAGCTACCGACGTTGAAATCGTCCTGCCTAATAAGTCGGTGGTGTCCAGCCCACAGCGAATGGTAAACTTGGCTGCGTCTCTCTCCTCGGCAACTGCACAGGAGAGTACGGCCCGGACCTCCTCCGGGCACAGGGGCAGCACCTGCGCCACCGTATCCCACACCGAGTGGGTGTAACGGCCCAACAGACATGCAGTGTTTACCGACCGCAGTCCCAAGCTGGAGGAAGAAAACATCTTCCCAAGATGGTCCAGCTTTTTGGATTCCCTATCAGGTGGAGCGGTAGGGAATGCGCCTTTGGACGTCGAGGCTTGGACCACCAAGCTCTCAGGAGAAGGGTGTTGGCAGAGGAAAGAGGGGTCACCCGGAGCCGGGCGGGGGCATCGGGCGATCATCCTATCCACAGGAGCCCCTGTGTTGGGCCTGGACCAGGTGCCCAAAAGGATGTCAGTGAGGGCTTCATTAAACGGCAGTAGGGGCTGCGAAGAGCTCGCTGCCGGTTGGAGCACCTCTGTCAGGAGGTTAGTCCTGACCGCCACCGTAGGTAGCTCGAGGTTGAGAGCCTCAGCTGTCCTACCCAACACCACTGTGTAAGAAGCTCCCTCCTCCGTAGCCATGGTAGGAGGAGACAACATGCCAAGGTCTGAAGAAGTATCCAGACCACTGGCATCCCCCAACTAATGAATGAAATGAAATACCAGCATTTGTAAAGCGCACAGCTACCTGCGGAGAGGAGTCCCGGCACTGGGGGCCCTCGGGAAGATCAAGCGAGCTATTGGCCAGAGTCACATGGTGCTGGGCTAACCTGCCGCCGGCACCGGGGATCGAACCGTGAACCCCGTGGTCCGGAGTCAGGCACCCTGGCCGCTGCGCCACACCTCTTCCCAACTCCTCTCGCCAGTCCGGATCATATTCCAACTGGTCAGTCAAAGGGTCTCCAGACCCCTCCCAGTCTTCCTCACCCTCCTCTGGTTGCCAATCTGGCCGAAAAGAACCAGGGTGGAACAGGGGCACAAAAATACCCGTCAGCGCTGGATCCGGTGTCGGTCGACGTCGGTCCAGCTCCGTGTCCACGTCGGGGTGGAGGCCGGGGTCGACGCCGGCTGGGGACACAACTGGCGTTGGCTGCGGACGTGGTGCAAGTGGAATCGGCACCGGGGGAGGTGTTATCAGGCCGACCAGCGCCAATCCGGATCCAGGCCTGGATCCAAGGGGACCCTGCGATGCCGGGGCCGAAGCCACCAGCGTCGAAGGCCCAGGGCCCCCAGCCGAGTCCGCGGGGCCCAAAGGCACGCCATCGGAGTCGGGCTGCCCAAAGATGGCATGCATCGCTTCGTAAAGGCTTCGAAGCTGGGCAGGGGTCGCTGCAGGTCCCGGGAAGGGGGGGAATTCGGAGTCAACCCGTCGGGCTCCGCACGCTGAGCCGCGGGAGGGGCACCACCCGCATCCCTCGTCGCGTCGGCCGACAGCCGGGGAGAAGTCGAAGAGCGACGATGCTTCTTCGACTTCTTCTTGTGCTTTGACTTACCTGAGGAGTGCGAAGACTTCGAAGACGAGTGGTGGTGGTGGCTCCGCGGCCGGTCCCTCGACTTCCCACGTGACAGGGACCTCAAACGGTGTGGAGCTGACTGCCCGGCCTCGAGAAGCTTTCGGGACCGCTCCTGCAAAGACTTCGGATTCATGGTCCGGCAGTCGGAACACGACTTGGGGTCGTGGTCGTGTTCCAAGCACCACAGGCACACGACGTGCAGATCCGTCACCGACATCAGTTTTCGGCAGTAACCGCAAGCCTTGAAACCGGGCATCCCTGACGTGCACCAGGAGTCGAAGACTCAAAAACAGCGTCGACAAAAGTTGCCAAAAAAGTCAGTCAAAAAGTGACTGGAGGTACCGCTCTCTCCGGATCTGCGCTGACTGCCGAGCAAAAAGAAAGAACTGACATCAGCACGCGAGGGCGGCGTCTAAGTAGATACCGCGACGTCATCCCGGCGACCCAGATGCCAACGAGGAACGCGGAGCCGACCAACGACACCTTTCGACGCGCAGAGGTACTGCTGATGTAAAATTCATGGATCCCGTCCGACGCCTGGGGGTAATTCTGAGGTAAGGAATCTATAACTAATTGTCTCTTTCAGATTTACTTTGCTTTGAAAACTTTGTTTTCCCTCCCCAGAGCACCAGGTTGACAGGGAAGGCGTGAAAAGTGTCACAAATTAACAGAAGAAGCTACCATCCAAGATCATTTGCCAGGGGGATACGCCTTCTATCTATTAGGAACTGAAGACATCCTCGAAAGAAATGGGGGTCACACATTTCTTGTACCTCAAATTCCAGGTGACTTTGTACCATGATGGGTGTGGAAATATGAATTTCTCTATGAAATGACCAAGGTCATAAGGTTTTAATTGGAATACCAGAAAGACTGGGTGGATCTTCTACGTGCTAGGTAAAGTTAGATGAAAATTCACTGGAATGATTGTCTGGAAATGCAAAAAGAATGACAGGAGCAGGAAGCAAAGGAATAAAATGTCACTGGAGGTATTCTTGACAGCAGCAGGTGGGAATGTAAATAATGGAGTATTGAATTACTTTGCTTTGATGCATGGCCGACAAAAGGATATTTTTCAGCATGCATGACAACAGTACTGTGCTTCCCCTGACAACAGCACGTTAGCTTGCCAGGAGTCGTTTCTGGGAAAACACCAACATTTGCCATGCATGCTATTAAAGTCAAAGATAAACATAAAATAACTATCCCACGTTTCACCACGCACACACGTTACAGTACCTTCCCCAAGTCCGAGCCTCCTTAGATACTCTGCCCGATCCTTCAGTTGCTTCACGGTCACCCTCTGCACATCTGGGTAATTCTGCAGTATTTTCAATACAGTGCCAGGGTTCAGTCCCATCAGGAGTAACTCAGAGACAATAGTCAGACTCTCCTCAAATCCAACACCGCCAGCTTGATTCAGAACCAACAACTGTGTGAACTGAGCATTACTAAATCCCAAGTCAAGGAATGATGCTGCTGCTTTGTCCAAAACTAGGTTCTGTGCACTTCCTGACAGGCAGTGACTGGCACATTCCTGGATAGTTTTTCTCTGCTTTGGATATTCTTTGCCTTCAGGAGAATCAACAGAGAATACAGAGTTAATACTGGACTGGTAGCCAGTGTACAGCGTTCGCCATTCATCCTGTTGAGAGCACATGTGTATTATCAGACTTGTGCGTGGAACACATGGCTTTAAATACCCATTAGCAGCAAGACACACAGCCAAGAGAGGTCGTCTCCAATGATGAACCTGTGGAAATAAATACACACTAATAAATTTTATATTAAGTTGCTGTAGTTATTGTGTACTTTACTATGCCTGATTCATATTGTCGAAAACTCACCTAAATAATATCTTGCCTTTAGCCCCATGTAGTGTGGGTGTCGAACCCCAATATTCAATCACACCCCATTATTCTGACCACCCCAAAATTTACCTTAGACAGCTCAGCTCCTGCACAGACTTCATGTTGCGATAAGAGACACCACCCGCCTCAACATCAGGCCCAACAAATCTAGCAGAGTAAATAATAACTTGGTCCACTAGATTCTAGGTTAGGGAAAGTTAAAGCATTGTATTACAAAATCTCAAAATAAGCAGTACAGAATAATAGTTAAATGCCATGAAAACATAGTTACAGAAATACATAATCAGAAATCATAATAATTGTATGTACCAAGTAAACAGTAAAATTATACAGGACTGGACAAAATGATCAATCATTTAAGACCCTAAAGGTTAGGAAAATCTCCATCAAATCAGACAGAGTCCCAGGAGGAACAGGAAGAAAGTCTTCTGGCTCACCCCCAAAACCAGGGTTTTTTAATACAAATTTTCAACATAATTAATGAGCAAAAGCTGCAAACTCACAGTGGTCTGACTAATGATAACACATTGTAAACAAATCAGAAATTGCTACGTAAAAATAATGTTCATAGAACAGCATCTCCGGACACTGTTGTTGTCCGGAGATGCACAATACATTATGTTACATTAGTCAAACAGGAACCCATAGACAATTATTTCAACCAGGCCCATCAGTAAGTTACAGCAGAAGGACCTTAAAAAATGATACATACGACCTTAAAGGAAAATAACTAGTTACGTCACAGTGTTCTGTGAAGACTACAGAGACTATAGGGAGAGAAGTCATGCATGGGGATATTGATTGGGGAGGAATGAGCAGAAGCAGTTTGTTCAATTCACCAGAAAAAACATCCATTTTAATTAAAATAGTGTCCTAATAGAAAATGTGTCACAACTAAAACACATAACTAAATATACTTCTAAATGCTACAGCAACTTAGTTTTAAATGCAATATTATTAATTCATGGGTTACGACTGGAATTTATCATAAAAATTATTAGTATTCAAAATACTTTGTCACCTAAAATTACACATTGAGAAAAAACTTTCACAAATACTGCCGTCTGATTCTATATTTATAATCACAAAAACACATTAATACATCTTTTCTAATCAATTATCAGTAAGTGGATGCCATTGTCATCTTCAGTTGCTTTCGAGAATTCTCTTCTGCCATCTTCATTTTGCTATAGATACTCTCCTTAAAACATTCCATTTCCAATTCCACAGAATCTTTTTGGGTCTTCAACCTATTACCTTGACCTTTTTAATTGTACAGTTAATAAAATGAATCAAAACAAATTGAATTATTGCCCAAATCATTACTACTGGTGTTAATATTAATTTTAATGTGCTACCTCCCGCATCACTCAACCATTCACTAACACTTTCAAAACCCTTTCTTAGATTACTAAACAAAAAAGCCTAAACTTCCCCATAACCCAGTTCTATCAGTGAATTAATTACGTTAGAAATAGTTAGGTTATCGACATAAGATGCTATGCTTTTACTATTGCCAGACACATACATGCAGCAATTCTTTGCCTTTGTTACCTTGTAGACTCCTTCCTTCACTAGAATAATATCTAATGCTAATCTGTTTTGCATAACCACTGCTCTAATTGCAAGCATTTCTCCATTAACTATTCTAAAAGCTCCTGCTGTATCTGCTGCCATTCTATCACCCAAAGTTGAAAGGTGCCTAATCTTCATGTCACTCATAGCAACATCTACTGAAGGAATAATAGCTCCTAAAATATCTAAAACTACTGAACCAAAGCTCCTTTTAGTTCTTCTAAATCCCATTGCATCATCGATCTCTTTCACATGATAAATTCTAGGTAACTCTTAAGACATACCAGGCACCATTGCAGAGTCTAGGCAAATTAAAATAAGTATTATTTCCTTGACACACTCCCTCCCAACTCTTCTACCTTATCTCTACCTGTACTCCTTCTAACCAAGCATAATTCACTCTCTCTAGTTCCATTCACAATTTTAGATGTAAATTTGACCTCTAAATTCTTCTTTCTTCAATTGTTCATCTACAGTCTCCCCTTCTTCTGCATGCTTCACAGTTTTAATACCTCTCTCATTATAGTCATTAATGAACTCTTTTTAATCTTTACTAAGACTACACACACTCCCATTAATAGGATTAACCTCATGCTTAGATTGTACGATAGCGCTCATATACTTACCAATAGCTGTCAAGGTTTCAGATTCCTATGTGTGACACTTTCCTAATTTTGGTGTAATTATGAGTGACATTTCAACGGCTATGAGTGACGTTTTCTCTCAAGCAAAATCAAGACGAGTGAAACAAATAAATATCAGAAATTACACCGATTTCAGCAACAAGAAACTCTTAAGAAGATCTTAAAACTACTGCTAAGCAGCAGAAATGGAAGGGTACTAACCTAGTGCCCAGCAAGCCGGCAGAAAAACAATTAACAGATCCTGCCTTAGCCAGCCTTTTGCCGACTGGGTCCCCTGGCTGCTCCCTGGCAGTAAATTATCAAGCATCAGTCTGGACTCCAGGCCCGGCCGCTCACTTTGTCCCACGTGGGACCCGGCCAGAGTCTGAGGGCCCCAGCACAAATCTTCTCAGCTGCCTAAATATCATAAATTAAAAGAGACAGCAGTTAGCTGACTCGCGAGCCGCCGCAGACAGCATGGGCATTGGCAAGCCTCAGGTGAGTGAGGTGCAAACATTACAGCCAACCAGGACGCTGTATTTCAAAGACTTGACTACTAGTACAGCTCAACCCTAATAAAAATGATTACAGACTATTTGGAATTTTTATGTTAAGTTGCTCGTCGTACTTGTTCACAGTTTATCTATTCTTCTAGGCTTCCGATAATGTACCACTTTATCGGATGAATGTGCGAGTTTCCAGTCGAAGGAAGGAGTTTGAGCACCTCGGTCGCTTAATAAACTGCTTGCTTGAAATTAAGGAAAGTGACATTCTTTACTACATGAGGCCTCTTGCAGGACTGTGTTCGTCAGCGCTGACAGTGAAGCTATTCTGGCCCCACACGGAGGCAGCCTGCTGGCAGCACCAGCTCTTCCTGTGTTGCTTGCTGCAGGATGGGCATGTGTCAGTTTTGCGGAGGAAAAAGAAAATCCCATATTCTTAATAAAAATAATGAGGGTCTAACACTTAGCAAGAAAGATTGATAGAACGATTCTGTAAATTGTTTACACAAACTGTTGGCATTACGAGGTTCAGGGGTATGATATAGACAAAAAATTAAATAAAATATAAAATCAGCGTAAAGGGGCTCATAGTACACGTTCACATTCCGAGCAGGTGAGCGGTGTCCGCCCCGGTCGGTGTGCCGCTTCCTGCCCAGCCCCGCAGCACCAGATGAGATCATACCAGCAGGCTGTCACAGAGCGGTACTACACCACGCTCTACTTAAATGACGCCGCTGACCGCACTGAAAGTTGGACCAGCAGGCGTCAATGGTCCTCGCTTGCTAGTGCTATAAATTTAAAGCAAATGTCTCAAGCAGAGTGAGAGCTTAATTGATCTGAGGCGAGCAGCAATTCCTACGGGCTGCCTCGTTGTGCCACAACAACTACAACTCCTATGGCAAACGCAGGCCCAGGCAAGATTCTGGGGGGGCTTAGCAGCTGCTTGTGGACTGGTGTGCTCCATACTGCTGAACCACTCTAGCGGCAACCGCGGGGGTTCACTCAGCTGCCCGCGTGCCCCCGGTGGGGTGGGTCGGCTTCCTCCAGATCACTGGATAGTTTTTAGATAATTTAATTACTGCAGTACGAGCAGCACTGCCATGGCATTGCCACTGCTCTAGCCTGCTTTAATCATGAACTGGCCGCTTGCACTGTTGCGGGTGGCAACAGGACATGACGCCAGCCTCCTATAAACTGTGTGATATAAAACCTCACCACAGGTGCATGCCCCTCTGTAGTAGCCATGCAGTCCTGAATGTATTGAAATATGCCACAGCGGTGTCGGGGGCGTAAATCCTAGAATTGTTACATAGTAACCAGAGTAGCAGCTAAAGCTGCAGACTCTGAGCCCGCCCCCCGGGAGCAGCATGCACAGCGTGCTGCGGTACCACTCTGGCTGAGGTTTAGTTTCAGTGCTTATGGTGCATTACTAGCACTCCTGCTTGACAGCTCAGGAGGTGCTATTTTGCGTGACTTTGCATTTCAGTGCGGTAATGCGGATTACTACACTGAAATGCGTTAGTCTAACGGGCTGATGCATGGTACTTGGCAGGGCTGCCTACCATACAATACATTAGGTCTACATAAATCGGTGGTCTTCAAACGTTTTAATGCTGCGCCCCCCCTGTGGAAAAAAACAAAATCATCAGGCCCACCCTCAAATTTATTCACAATTATTCTATTAAACTGCCAATTTTTAAATAGGTCTAGACTTTTTAAACATTGCATGTAAGTTCTGTTACCGTTTTTAAATTGCAATCAAATACATTTATTTAATGAGTTTTCTATAGCGCTGGCTAGACCCGGAGGTATCAGAGCGCTTTACATAAGGAAACAGCAAGTTACAAAATTTCACATAAGTTACAGAGTGATTACATAGTCAAGACAGGCGTTACTAGCGAGCACAAAAATCAAGCCCCAAAAAGACCAAGAGAGCTGGAAGTCCACAGGGAGGAGAGACTGCAGCGGAGAAAACAACAAGTCAAATGTCTGAAGTCCGGCTGGGTAGGTGACGACCATAGCGGTGAGCAGGAGCCAGTCTCCCCTATAGCTGTCGGTGCAGCTCCACCGGGAATCGGCCATGTAGCTCGGGCTCCGCAGGGTTAGAATGAAGATCATGAAGTGTCCGGAGGACTTGAGTCAAGAAACGGGAGAGTGGAGATGACGAGGGTGGCAGGATAGGAAAGGGTATGGAGCTTGGCGGTCATCTTACAGTCAGGCAGGTAGAGTCAGTCAGATTGGACTCCGAGACTCTGCAGCTAGGCTTGCCTCACGTTCTGTGGTTCGTTTGCTCAGCTATGCCATTAATCCGGCTAGAACATCGGGACCCCCTCGTCTGATGGCACGTCTTCCCTCTCAGGTGGAAATACCTTGGCGGGCGCCATTTTGGGGTCAGGCTCGGCGAGTTAAAATTTAAAAGTATTTGCCGAGTTTGATGGGGGGTAAATTTAGGCGCCAGCAGGACCTCTGAACCAACATTGGGATCGCAAATGGCTGTTTTCCGCTCCCCCACTCACCGCCTCTGAAGCGCGTCCTCTGTGTAGATTGAGATTGGCATACCATGGCACTTTCTCTAGACTCACTGTCCGCAAGCAGTATTAGGCTGGCTAAGAGACTGAGAACAGCCGCCATGTCAGGGTCAGGCGCAAAGGTCAGGCAGTCCATCGACAGCTCGCGGCGGCTCAATTTAAGTCCCAACATACACTAAAACTATTGACCGACTATTGCAAAACTAGCATTTCCGTCAAACGGGGCCCCACTAAGTAATGATCAGACTGGAGGCTGGATCAGTTCACCGCCCTCCGATCTCCGGGTCCGGGCCTCTATCCGTTCCCTTTACTCCTTACTGTCCAGGGTGCGCCAGCTATGCGGTGGTCACAGCGTCCGTCCTGCCGGCCTCTCCGCTTCCCCGCAGCCCCTCTGTGCTCGGCCTCCTCGGAGGTCCCGTGCCTCGCGGCACGCTCCAAGGCCGTCGATCACTTTTGAAGCTCCATCTTGAGGGTGCTCGACCTCAGCCGGCTGCCCGGGGCAGAGCTTGCCCCCGTCGCTCCTGTGGGTACTTGAGCTGTCCGAAGCAGCCCTGCTCGTCAGTGGAGTTACCGGACCAGATTCAGCCCGCTCACAGGTCCCAGCCGCCAGTAATTTACGACGATAGACTCTGGACCGGCGCGGAGCTCCGGGCTCACGCGTCCGCTCTCCCCAGAGGCTCCTCCCACTATCATCATTGCCAAACATAGAATTCTGGTCAGTTAGGCCTTACTAACGTGAAAAAGTATCCACAGTGTGATTATTACAAACGGGCGTGGGGGTTTTGAAGAATATTTGGAGTCCCTACCCTTTAGGCACCTTCTCCCAGCCAGGGTATAAAAGACAAAAGATGTTAGTGATGGCCCATTACATCGCAAATTACTGCCTTTCATTTTTTTCCTCTGTAAACAAAGCACTATTATCAGCATAATGCTTCTTTTAGTTAGAGGCTGGCTCCTCCCGCGATCACTTGAGGCCCACAAAGCCCCCCCCCACACCCCCCCAGTATGAAGACCCCTGATATAAGCTAATTGGGATAATATAGCAAATATAGCATGTGCCAATTTTAGTTATGTCTATGAACTCTTTTACCATGCTAATGTAACTGTTTTCAAGAAAACCACCTATACTAAATTCTTTATGTTCACACTTATTATGTCTTATATGTTATCCTGGTTATGTGTTAAATTGTTAGCCTTCTAAATGTAGCTCACTGAAAATAGTAACTACAACAGCACAAATAAAACGATGACTATTTTTTATTAGCACTGTAAACCTTACAATTTTACAGCATCCGCTGTTTCTTCATCTTCAAATTGAGACAAAAAACGTCAATTGTGGAACCAAAAAAATCAAAAACAATTTTCTTTAAAAGAATATTTGCTTCTTTTTTCTTTTCTTCTTATTTTGATAAATCAATAATTAACAAAATCAAAATATTCTTAACAGTTAATGTGTAATTTTCAATTTTTTAATTTTTTAATTCAACAGATCGGTCTCTACTTAATAATTTTCTTCAACTTCCTCAAAGCTGAAAAAAGTCTTAAAAATTCTTAAGTCTCTGTTTCATAGGTCTCTCAAGTTGTTCAAAGTGTTTTCTTTTGCCAAGTCTCCAACTCATCAATTTTCAGTATCCAGCTTCACACAACATCCTGTTCTTATTCAAGGTGGTTCTTCTCCTGTTTCTATTTCACTCTCAGATTCAGTTTCATATTTGTACAGGCAATAATTCACAACTGGGTCAAAATCTTCTTTTAAGTCAGACACAGTAGCTAGATACACCCATTCAGGCAAGGCATACTTTCTATTTGGCTCTCTTCTTCTCGTTGATCTTTTGTCCACTGGCAATTCACTGGCACTAGTGTCAGTCTCCATCTCTCAAGTTTTTCAACTGGATAACAGTGCTTTCTCTTGCCGGTTCTTTTTCTCAGAATATCTTCTTCAGCTTGTTTCTTTGGCAACAGTCTTTGTCGCAGTCTCTTTATTTTCGCAGATACTCAAGTTCAAACTTAAATTGCACTGGAACTTGAGCTTTGATCAACGTTGTCTTGGTCTGCTCTGTTCACTGCAAAATTCTTTCTACTGTTAGGGTTTTGTGACTTAGATTTTTAACTGTAACCTTTCATTTATCAAGCTTCTGACTTTTGCACTGCAACGGCTCTTCGCTCTGCTCTCTGCTCTGAAACTAGATTTCAGAATTTTCAGGTTCTTCATCAAAACATTTGCTCACCTGAAATTCAAACTTTCTCACTTCATTGACTTAATTGCTTGTATCTTCACCAGTTTCAAGATTTTCACCCTCCTCTGAATCCATGCTATGAGGATTTTGACCTTGTGCTTCTCTCTGTGCACTTGACTAATTCACATCATCTTAAACTGCTCTCACTTTCTTTGTGTGAGCAGTGTGGATCCACTGGGAATTTTGGTACAGTTCACCTCAGTGTTCATTATCATCACTTGGTAGAGTCCACGCCACCTTTCTATCAGGAAGCTCTGCCTAGTGTGCTTGTGAATCATGACCCAATCACCAGGCTTCAAGTTGACAGACAATATCTCATGTCTTCTGTTCTACATTCACCTGAGACCGATTTCACCATGTCAGACCTTTGCAGTTATCTAGCATGATGCCATTACTTATTGAAACTAGTGCAGCTGATGGAAAATATGCAAGCCTCTTTGCTCTGCCCACGATGATTTAATGGGGCAACAAAACATTTTTTTTTTTTTATCAGTAATACTTCTCATGCACATCAAAACATCATCTTTTTTGATATTATAGTCCTACGTGCGACGCATATCTCTTGATTTTCCTCTCTCTTCTGATCTGTGTTCTGATCGTCCTTCCCTCTCAAAGTTTTTTTGATGAACCCTGAAAGGAACGTGTATCAGTATCCTGATACCGGTCAGGTTTTTTGATGTTGTCATGGTTTCTAAGGTTATACCTCCTGTCTGAGGCTCCTGTTGAGGAGACCCACCCCGTGATTGTGATGTATTCTGTTTATTTTTTTGCTGTTTATTATCCCATTTCTTTTTAGAAGGATCGGGTGCTTGCTTGGCGTTATCCTTTTCAGGATTACCTATTACTTGTGGTTTCATAGGTCTAGCTCCCAAATTATCTCTACCCAATTCAGTGTTATGTGTCTTCGATAATTTTAGGTAGTTCATGCTCCTGTTGTGTAGGAGTGCATTCCCTCAGGCGTTGGCGTATAGCTACCGCTGCTGCCTCCCCTTTTAAGTTCGCTAACATAATTGTAGATACCTGGGAAAAATTGCCTTTTAATTTCTTCCCTAACTTCAGAGCAGGTTCTGCTCCATACTCATTCTGTATTTGTCTTAATACTTCTGGTATCACTGCTATTGAAGGGGTGACCTAGAGTCCTGGTATAGAAGTCAGCGAAAACTGTACCCCAAGTGGTACAATCCTCTATCGGGGGAGCTATTCCCATTGGCAAGCAAATTGTCAGTATTCTGTGTTTTTCTTGAGGGCCTGTGTGTGGAAACACTTCTTCTAACTGTGCTATTTTCTGTGCTATCCAGAATGGCATTTTCTCACGTTTAGTGGGCATTCTTCCCATAACTGCATTCAGAATTTGTGGGGTGATTTTAGTTGCGGTCCCTTGTAGTTGACCTGCTGGAGTAACCCTTGTGGGTTGAAGTGTGAGTGTTCTCATAACAAACTGTGTCAAATTTCTGTAAAGTTTTATTATTTCTTTGTGAAGTGGAGGTAAATCTGCTATTGTCAATGTATCTACATCTGGATGAGCTGTGTAAGCAGCCAGAACCCGCCAAGTCGCTCCGTCTCTGCAGAGCGGACCAAGTCTCACTTTTTCTGTGGTGAGTGGGAGGGCCCCTTTAAACCAGTTTAAATGTTCCTGGTACGTCAACGGGACCTCTATGTCCTCGTATGCACTGTATTCTTCTGGTATCTCATCCAGAGTATATGAATAAAATGTATGTGTGCGTGCATCTGGAGGTGGGAATTTAACACAAGAGTAGAAAACCTCTGTCCTGAATCACTTGTGTGCCTCAACCACGAAGGTAACAGTCCCACCTAATGCCGGGACCCCTAAATCTGCTCATTTTAAAGCAAGTGCATTTCTGACATTCTCTGAAATGTTTATTGTACCATCCGGCTCAGCTTCCTCCCTACTAGCACTAGCATTGTCATCAGCCGCAGCACTTGCTGCCTGGGACATTGTGGATGAAAGTTTATAGAAGAGATCAAGGTTATGGAAGAGATAAAGGTTATGCACAATGTAGGGAACGTATCCTTTAAAGCTTGAATAAAACCTTCAGCCGATACATAGGGTATACCTACTCAGGTGTGGCGGATTTTTCCCTTCCCACCCCAGACATCTCTGGGTAAATGTGTGTAGGGGGTCTCTGAGAAAGCACGACTGAACTGCTCAGATTTGACCGTTAAATAAGAACCAAACCAACGTTGGTGATGCCATGTCGTGTAGTTCCTATAAATCTATATAGGATCTGCACGTTTGGACAACATAAACTAAGGGATTGGTGTCCAGACTGATTCCAGACACCCCCGCAGGATATGTTAGTCTGTAGACCAGCTAGCTTGGCACTGCCACTATGAGCCCTTCTTACCAAGGAGCGAATAGTTTCTAGCAACCATTGAACATGACAACCCTGATCCCTCAGGGATCGTGGAAACAGTGCAGTACTTTTCGCTCAGTCACTCGTGCTCACTTTGTCTCAGAGAGATATACAGAATAAACGATGGGGACGTTTTCAATAAGCATTTGTTGAACCAGCGTCATTCTAGTATAAAATACATGTGCTGCTACAACCATAAGACAGAAACAGATATATACGGTTATAAGCACCAATAGAGTAAATAAAAGGTAGAATTCTACCATAGTGCTAAAACAATGAATATATGCAGGCATATAGATGCATGACAATAGAAATGCGTACTCCTACGATGCAAACACTAACTAGATGTACCTAAGTCTACCTAGCATGTATGTAGGTGTATAGCCAAGAATCTCCCAAGGGAAGAGCCAGCCCCATTACCTGGGGTGAGAGACAGCAGACTCATCTGACTAGTTACGGGGGCATACTTCAGCCCAGAGTTGACAAACAATAGACTTATAAAAGGAAGTATCACTGCCCTTCAGTTGCACATTGCGTGTACCTCTACTTTTTTAATCACGCAATTTACAGGCATACAACGTAATTCGACGACAACCTTGCACAGATTAGGAATGGAGGACTACCTATTTGGAGAATCGACTCATGAATTGTGACGAGTTCATGCTCATATCCTACGCTCTCTCTGACTAGCACTTTAATGGCTTTGAAGAAGTTACGAATGTAACGAAACACGTGTCGGCTGTCGTGTCTCTATTTCACCGTGCTATTCTGTTTTTCCAGCAACAAGAACTGGACCTTGAAAAAATAACTGTATAAACATGAAATGTTTTTGAAAAAATCTTTTTCTTGTATGAATATATGTACAGTATGTATTGACTAAATGTCACACTGATTATTAAATTTGGAGAACCCCAGTACAAATCCAAATATTGTCATATCTTGTGATTTGAGCGATCGATAGAATACATAGATGTGTTTCAATTTTAAAAAATCAATGTTTTAGTAATATTGTTGAGTGCCGGGGTACATCTGTCTGTCTAAACTACTGGATCCAACACTGCTGACAGGTAGGCCACTGGGCGCATGAGATTTCCATTCGTTTGAGTAAGAATTGAAATTGCACATGCACCTCATGACAAAATAAGAAAAATGCCAAATTGTAACTGGGCATCCGAGCGCGAGTGCACAACACAAACTCTTTCATATGTTCAAATGCATCACTGCATTCTTTGCAAAGTCAGTCAGTCAAAATAGTTTATTAGTTAATAAAAACCATAAACATGAAAACATACATAAAGGTACAAGAACAGTAAAAAGAATTTAAGAAGACCCCAATAGGGGCACAGGCTAAAAGTGCAAGTCAGACCGTATCACAGTAAATAGGCAAGCCCATCTAAGGTGTGTTAACAGGGAGGGGGGGAGAACCTGATTTTTAAAGATGGTACCTTGCCCCAACTATTACAAAAAATTACCAATTGTACACAATAATGCAAGCAGAATGTTAAGCGATGAAAAGTGCAGTTAACGTGCGACCATCAGGCCATAGCTGCAAGTATTAGGCAGGCCCATTGGGGCTTATATCGAGACAGTTAAAACCTGATTTTTAAAAAGAGAACCTTACCACCGACTGATTTCAAATAGCAACACTAACAGGGTATTGAGTGATAAAGTGCACAGTGCAGTACATCAGTACTAGTACCCGCAAAAGGTACAGAGTACTGCCCGATCTCCAATCTAAACAAGAAACGCTTGCTCCTTTAGATTTCTTAATCGGACATAAAGGGCAGAGAACATGTTCAAAGATGAGCAAAAAGGTGCAAAGTGCAGTGGAACAGGGTTAGAACGCACAGTACAAAAATCCCAGATCTTGAGACAGATTTTAAATAGTGTATCACAACACTAACAGAGTATTGAATGATAAAGTGCACAGTGCAGTACATCGATATTAGTACCTGCAAAAAATACAAAGTACTACCCGGTCTCCAGTCTGAACGGGAAATCATTGGTACTTTAGATTTCTTAATCAGACATAGTATGATTAAAAACTTGAATGGTAAAAAGCTGCAATGCATAGTGGGCAGAGAACATGGGTCCCAAATGTTAAAAAAAGAGCAGTAAGGTGAGCAGAGCAAAGTGCAGTAGAACAGTGGTAAAACCCACAAAACCAAGATCAAGTATCATGATGCCTTAGCCAATTAGTTCATTGTTTTGGTGCCCTGCTGGGCCTCTTTTGACCTCGCCAACTGGGATAAACGAAGTCAAACCTGTCCCAGTTTTATACATAATGCGCCCTCTAGCAGCCCAGCCGGCAAACCTGCACCATTTCTTGGCTTGGGCTAGTCAACTCTGCTCAAAAGGTACTTTTGCCCTTATCAGGTGCTTGAAAAAGTAAAAAAAACTGCACCAGCCGAAAGTTCAACATGCAATTTCGCGGGTTTAAGGACTCTATAACCCCCAACTCTGCAAGTGCTTGTTCCCAGGGAGATGATTTCCTTACGTAGCAGGGCCATTCGGTGAACGAGTAGGTGCGGGCAAAGACAGATAACATGCAACAATGATTCTCTTGCCCCTTGGCATAGTCGACAGCTCTTATTCTCTAATTGCCCTGCCATTTAGGTATGCAATCCAGAATGGGGAGCCATATACTTGCTGTTAATCTTGGCAGAGTATGCTGCCTCGAAATATCGCTGCTCCTTTTGTGCCTCTTATGTATTTAGCACTAGCCACCCGTGTGATCGCTTAGCCAGGGTCCTTTGGTCCTCCAGCCGACTTTTCAATCAAATACATACAAGGTAGGCATCATGGCCTAGCATATCTCACGTCCATACGATAACATCGAGGACAGTTTCGATTTCATCACTGTGAAAAGTGGCTTGAGATTATGGCACCACAGGCATTTAGCTAAAGATTGGAAGGTAAATGTTAGGGCTGTTGCTTTCCTTTCATGGCTTCCTTTTGTGGGACAAAAGATATCCTTGAATCCAACTTTTTTTTTTTTTTTTACTTTATTGTCCGTTTTCTTCAATACAAAAGAATTACACATGAATGGTCGTTCACATTTCGTAGCCATAAATCGTCGCATCATATCAAAACTTGTGTCAAATACAGTTTGCAGAGATACTTGGACAGTCACCAGGTAGAGAAAGCAATTAGCATTAACAATCGTACAGAATATTAGGGTCTTTTTATAACAACCCCTCTCCCCTTTTTAAATTTCAATAAATATACCATTCATGCACAGAAACCTACATATATCTTGATTGAACGTGCTTTCAGTTGTACAAATAAAACAATGTCACGTGTGAAGACGGAATTACCCCACTCCTTCCGGGACGATGCCTTGTTCCAGCTGGGATTCGGAATCCTGCCGTAGGGCCTCAATGTACGACCTATAGGGGCCCCAGATGTCTTTAGGACGGGACGTACTGGGCATCATATTGGCATATAGTTCACTATTTACATTGCAATAGGCAAGACTGTGTAGCCAACTCTGGACATTTGGAGCAGTTTTACGACCCCAATGGAATGCCACTTCTCGCTTCGCTAGTAAAAGGCCCAGCGATGCGAACCGTCTGATTTTTTTGGGGAAGTTGACTGTATACCCCAACAGGGCTACTTCTGGAGTTGGAGTCAGAGGAATATTTAACATTTGTCCCAACGTGTAGTGTATACGATTCCAGTACTGGTGTAGTTTCGGGCATGTCCAGGTGAGGTGTGCGAAGTCAGCATGTGGTGCGGAGCATTTGCGACAGTTGTGTGGCTTGGACGGGTCTATTTTGTGTGCTAATGCTGGAGTAAAATAGATGCGGCGCAGAAATTTAAAATGTAAAAGCTTGTGTCTGCTGTTCAGGGAAACGTCCTGTGTGACCGAGCAGCATTTGAGCCATTGCTCATCCGTGATTGTCAGTCCCAGGTCTATTTCCCATGCACTGCGAATCTTGCTGTCATTTATAGGTTTCAGTGCGGCACATGCCCTGTAGAGCTTCGAAATCAAGTGTGCACTATTTGCATTTTCTATAACCAGCGTTAGAGGGGGAAACGAGACTGGCTCAAGTGGGAATGTCGAGAAAGTGAAACGTAAGGCGGAGTAACGAATTTGTCCATTATGCTTCCAGAGTTAAAGCGTGCATCTTCCGTTAAGGAAAAAATATGGCCTTCTGGGTACAAATCCCCCATCCGCACTAGCTCAAATTTCGTCAGGGTGCGCTGTACCAGTCGTTCACCCGTAATTGGGATCAAACGGGAGTTGACAACAGGTAGAGCTGACGAGTATAACCCATCCGTTCCTGT
Source organism: Calotriton arnoldi (assembly GCA_963921515.1). Lineage (NCBI taxonomy): Eukaryota > Metazoa > Chordata > Amphibia > Caudata > Salamandridae > Calotriton > Calotriton arnoldi. The sequence continues at coordinate 513,309 of CAWUFW010001517.1, forward strand.
GGCCCGGCATAGTTTATGCCATGCCCAGCTCGTTGAGGAGACGGTTTGAATGTCGAGCGGGTCTCTGGGGAAACCCGTAGGTAGGACCGTCGAGAGTCGTTCAGGGAGTACAAGGTCTGCCTCAGGTCTCAAATAGGGGATCCGAGCATCTGGATGATACCAGGTATATGCACAGCTACTCTGTGCCACCAAATAATAAAGCTGAAAATCCGGTACATTATAACCCCCTCTCTCATATGGTGACGTAAGGACTGCCCATCGGACTCGCGCCTGTTTACCGCCCCACACCAGCCGGCTTAGAAGGGAGCGGAGCGTACTAAAAAATGGTTGGTAAGAGGAATTGGTATGTTGTTGAAGAGGTATAAAAATTTGGGGAGGACTATCATCTTTATGATTGATACCCGTCCAGCTAATGATAGGGGTAGTCTTAGCCATTTCTCTATTTGCGTCGTGTGTCCACTGCCCGCCCATAGTTAAAACTTAATATTTGAGCTGAGTCTAGATGAATATGAATACCTAAATATTTAACCGACTCAGTGCACCATTCTAAGGGGAATTCACAGTCCCATGGCTTTGTGCTGTTTGTCAATGGAAATATGACTGATTTGTGCCAGTTTATGCCCAGTCCCGAGAACCGGCCGAATCTAATAATTTCTCTGATCAACTCGTCTAGATTATCTTGGGGGTGTCGAACATATAGGATCGTGTCGTCAGCATATAACAAAACCAATAGGGGGCCGGTGTTAAATTGTAACCCCCTATGTAGGTGTCGTTCTTGAAAGTGACGTATTAGGGGGTCCATGGCCAAAATGAATAATAGAGGGGACAAGGGGCAGCCCTGTCGGGTTCCGCGTGTTAGTCGAAAGGGACTGGAGAGTTTGCCATTCAAACGTAGTCTGGCTGTCGGTTTATTATATAATAGAGATGTCGTGGCAATGAAGCCCATGGGCATGCCCATGCGGCGCATGACGGAGAGAAAGAAGGGCCATTCTAGAGAATCAAAAGCTTTCTCTGTGTCTAAGAGAATGGCTGCAGCCGGAATGTCGGGGTTAATCCTATGAATGACCGAGAACAACGTGCGAAGATTTAGGGAGGTGGAGCGATGGGGCACAAAACCGGATTGGGCCGGGGAGATTATGTATTCCATTAATTGTGACAGCCTATTGGAAATGACTTTTCCTAATATTTTATAGTCTAAATTTAGGAGGGACAGCGGTCGATATGAACCACATTGCGTAGGGTCCTTGCCCGGTTTAGGGAGTCAAATTATGACCGCCTCTCGTAGGGTGGGAGGCAGAATCTGCTTCTCTAGAGCCTCTGCATAGACATCAATGAGTTTGGGAGCCAATATATCATTATATTCTTTATAAAATTCTCCCGTGAATCCATCCAACCCAGGCGCTGAGGAGCCACGTATAGTGTCTATGGCGCAGATCATGTCTGCAACAGAAATGGGTGTAGCTAGAAAATCCTGCATGCATTTTTCGAGATAAACTAAAGCAATTTCGTCTAGGTACCTCTCTTGTGCCTCGTAGTTGTTCCCAAGGGTGGAGGAATATAAAGTGGAAAAAAAACTCAAGAAACTACTCTGGATGTCTTTCGTGGAGGTGTGGTTGTGTGTGTCTGAAGCCCGCAATTCAGTAACGTACGTTTTATGATATGGCGGTCTCAGTAATTGGGCAAGGACTCTGCCGGGTCTTTCACCTTCGCCATAACGTCTGGCTGTCTGGTATTTCCCCAGGAATAAAATTTCCCTGTCAGCTGTTTCCCTGTAGTCCTCCAGCAGAACCAATCGTCTGACTTCATATGTGGATAGTGTTTGATGTGTAGAGGTCTCATCTAGTGTTTTGAGGTCTCTCTCAAGACGTGCTAGTGTGTTAAGGAGATCTCCAAGGACACCAGCGTGTTTAGCAATGCATGTGCCCCTAAGAACAGCCTTAAAGCCCTCCCATAGAACCGCCCAGGAGTTTACTGAGCCAGTGTTTATAGCAAAATATTCTTCAATAGCCTCGTTGTATCTCAGCCTTGAACACGTCGTCTTGTAAGGCTCGGCTGGGGAACCGCCATTGCTGTTCAAAACCCTCCGGGCGGGGGATCTTAAGATGTAACATAACTGGGGAGTGATCTGAATAGGTCCTAGGGAGTGTCTCAACCGAAGAGCACCAGCCATAGATATCAGGGGAGAGCAACCAGAAATCAATCCTCGTCGTTGTGTTGGCCTGAATAGTGGGTTAATTCTGTGGTGTTGGGGTTACGTTTCCGCCAAACGTCCAATAAGGTAAACTGGTCACATAGCTCTCGGAGTGCACGGCGGGCTCGTGGTTTAGAGTCTGGTGCCACAGAGGTGCTGTCGATGACAGGGTTGAGCAATAGATTGAAATCTCCACCGACTATCAGCGTCTGCGGATCCAGCTCATCAATCTGCGAAGAAAGAGTGTGAAAAAATTCCGGGGTGTCTGTGTTGGGGGCATATATGCACAGCAGTGTAATATTTCTACCCATAAGGGTCCCGGATACTGCAAGGTATCTTCCCTCGCTGTCTTGGTACAAGGAATTAAGGCGGAATGGAACCCTTTTATGTATTAAAATGGCTGTCCCCCGTGCGTAATTGCTGTAATTTGTGAAATATCTATTCGTGCCCCAGCTAGACCCAAAGTATGCTGTGTCAGTCTTGGGAAGGTGTGTCTCTTGCAGATAGGCAATGTCTACCTTGTGCCTTAATAAGTAGTGGATCACCTGTCTACGTTTCAGAGTGTTAATCAGGCCCGCACATTCCAAGATATTAGGGAGAGTTCCGATGGACCCTCTACATTACCGAACCTGGCCATCTATCTGGTGTAACATGGCCATCATATCATTATAGCGACTACGAACAACAATGGTCAATCTTGAACGATTCAACTGTACTAAAGAAAATCGACTTACAAGTGAAAATTCCCTCCCACCTCCCCCCACCCAGTCAAACCCCATCCGGGGTAAGGCCATACCCCAAATGATAATGAACGTGAAGTACCAAACTGCTTTACGCTGGATTGACATTCCCAAAAAGCAGTACCCCAAAGTGAACAAAACCAAGCTCAAAGGATACACCATGGGGGGCAGCAACGCCCTGGCAAGCCTCCAGCTAAGTGCAATAGAAATATAAAATTGTATAACGTGTTCCCATCAAAGCTAAACACAAGTTGGTGTAATTTAGGTAGTCCGATCATCCAGTGCCAGCACTTGAAAACAGTTCAGCACTTGCATCTGAACCGCTGTGCGGGGGGGGGGGGGAAGAGCCAGATCCCGCTCTGACCGAAGAGCTGTTTTTTTGTTTGTAGACACGACAAAACTCTTGTGCCTTCGTTGGGTTGTCGAAGATGCGGGCCCTGCCGTCTACATCAATTTTCAGCCTGGCCGGGTACAACATACCGTAGCGCAGACCCAGGTTCCTTAGGGTGGCTTTAACCCCGTTGAATTTACGCCGAGCCTCTTGAACCATAGCCGTAAAGTCTGGATAGAAGGACAGCTTGGAGCCTTGCCAGTCCACATCCCCCCTTTCTCTCGCCAGGCAGAGTGTTGTGTCTCTGTCTCGGAAGTCCATGACGCGTGCCACGATGGGCCTGAGGGGGGGGGGGGGAACGACCGGGGTTGGGGCGAGGGCCCAGTGATCTGTGCGCCCTCTTGATGATAAAGCCTGGAATGAAGGCCTCTTTTCCGAACAACCCCAACAACAGAGTCTCTACAAATAAATCCATGCGGCCTGTGGGAGTCGTCTCAGGTACGCCAAGAATGCGTATATTATTTCGGCGACTGCGCGCCTCAAGGTCCTCGTTCTTGATGGCCACTTGTTTCAGAATGCATTCTACTCGCTCTAGACGTTTAGCGGATTGTGCAGTCCCATCTTCAATGTCGGAGATGCGCGCTTCTGCCACATCTAGCCTTCTGTCGTGCGCCTGAATTTTGGCGCCGAGACTGGAGATAGTTTTATCAAGTGAATCAAAGCTGCTATCCAGTGCTTTAAAGCCAGCTCTCATCTCTTGGAGCAGAGAGGGCGCCACGCCAGAGGAGCCGTCTCCCTGGCCTCGGTTTTGCGCAGACTCTGCCATGGTGGGATCTTGTGCTGGGGTGGTGTCAGCGAGCTTCTCGAATGGAAGAGTTCTTTGCTTTGGGTCTTTGCGGCCCATGCCGCGGAGAGCGATGTTGCCGTGACCCACCAGGCCTCAGCGGGTATTCCCAGCGTGCTCGATCTCCTCCGCCCGCTGCGTGAGTCGTCAGGTAACAGGAAGAGGCCAAGCGGGGGTGAATCGGGTGCCCCGGCAGTGACGATGTGGGCCGGGGGGGGGAGGCGCTACCCCAGCAGCTTGAAAAAAAGAGGGAACTGACCAGGCTGTCGCGGCATCTCGTCAAATGCAGGCCTCATACGTCTCAGGGGGGCATAGGCGAAGCAGGCTAGGGCCGATGGAGAGGAGATGAGGCTCAATCTTGTGAGCCCTGGTTAAGGGTGCAAGTTCTAAGAGCCCACTGCGCAGCAGCAGGATGGGGCCCACAAAGGAGTTGACTCCCGCTGAAGTGGAGGGTGCGTAGTCTCGGCCAGCGGGTTAATTCAGAGGCAGCATTCTGGGGCGGAAATGATGTCTTCCTTGAACGATCGCTAGCACTAGTATGAGCGCGTGGGACACATCACTCCTCACTCCGCCACAACCCGCTTCCCTGCTTGTCTCATTGTATTCGTGTGGCGGCAGAGGAGCTGCAACCGGCCGGCAAAGGTGAGGCCGCGCGTCGTCCCATTCCGCTCCCCTCCCCCGCAGGCCCCGTGTGACGCAGGAATCGGCCGCGCCGCCGGTAGTGATGGTTGTCCCGGCGGCCGGCAGCAGTTGATAGGGGCCGCGATGAAGTCAGCAAAGGGAGGGGGCGCAGAGCCTCTCACCGGCAATGGAGGTAGTTGGGGTCAGTCCCGAGCGGCTCAGACCTTGCACGCTGGGAAGGAGGCAGAGCGCGGAGCCTGTGGCGCCGCGAGGTCCGCTCGCCTCCGTAGCGGCTGTTCAAGGTCACCCAGCGGCTCCGTTCTGGTATCGGAGGGATCAGCTTCTCTTCCGATATCCCTCACATCGCGTTTGCGGCGTGATGTCGGAGCTGGTTTCAGGAACACGTCGGGAAGCTGGAGAGCCGGACGGAGCTTCAGAGCCAGGCGGCCATTTTAGTCGCCGGCTTGGCCACGCCCCATCCTTGAATCCAACTTAACACCCAGATATGTGTATGTATATGTCTCTTCTATTGGGGACCCTTTTAAAAGTCACTTGCCCTGCTTGATGATATGCTGCTTTAGGGAGATTACCTTTGTCTTCTTGAGGTTAATCTCAAGCAAATTGTTATTGTGTATTCAGCGAGCGGATTAATCAATCTTTGCAATCCAACACACGTGTTACTCAGTAGAAGTAGGTCATCTGAGTAAAGAATATTCGACAGAGGTAGCCCTCCTTGGCACGGGGCATGGGACGCCACTTCATCCAGGCTTGACAGAGATCTGAGATGTACAGGTTAAACAGGAGTGGTGCCAGCACACACCCCTGTTTCAGGCCAACCGAAGTTCTCACTTCCCTGGACAGGTGGCTCCCATCCCCAACCTTGATTCTAATCTATGTCTCCTTGTGAGTAACATTATTGCTTTTAACAGATTTTGTGGGATCCCCCAGCTCAATAGTTTCCCCAACGGTTTTCTTGAGGTACGAGGTCAAAGGCCGCCTCAAGACCACAAATGGACACGAACATAGGCGTTTGGTTATCACTTGCTCTTTCCATTATCAAGCCCACAGCCTTGTAATTGGAGAGAGACCCTTGCTTCTTTGTGAAACCTGTCTGATTTAGGGGCAGTCTACCCTCATCTGCTGCCCACTCTGATAGATCAATCATGCAGCAACAGAGCTGAAAAATATTTGAGATCCACATCGAGAAAGGCTATCAACCAGTAGCTGCTTGGCGATGAGGCTGGCCCACTTTAAAAATAGGATGTATAATTGAGACTCCACAGTTTTTGGGAGGATCCCGGAAGCCAAAGTAGAGGTAAACATTACAGCCAAATATTTTGCCCAGAGTAATATGTTTTGTTTTAGAAGGGCTTGGGGAATACCATTTGGACCTGGCGCACAGTTGGAGTGGGAACTCTCTATGACTTTGACTATTGTTGCTGTGAGTATTCCAAAGGATATTCTTCTGGCAGGATGTCAAATTCGATGGGGGGGGGTGCGGCTGGGGTTAGCTCGGATGAAGTTGTACTGCCTGTACACTGCGAAAGGTAAATCTTAAGATACTCCATCCAGACGTCCTCACTTATATTTGTGTTATTGGCTGCCCGCAGATCTTTTTTAATTTTGTTTATTAGTTTCCAGAAGCCTCTTGGGTTGTTTTGCCTTGTGGAATATACGAGCTTGGCCCATAAGGATTCAGGTCTTCTTTTCTTTTTTATAATATCTGCGCATATGTCCTAGTGTTTTTTTTAGTAGTGCTGGTTTATCTGGAGAGTGTTGTAGATACTGCAGTGCTCTGCTAATCCGCAATCTCATCAAGCAGATTCCCCTCTGCATGTGGGTGATTCATTTTGGATCGATCCTTGCACTTCTATATAGGCTTTTGTCTGGATATTTTTCCACTATACGCTCCGTGAAACTTTCCCAGGCCTTGATTGGGTTTGGCTTGCCGGAAGAGATGACTTCAAGGGTATTCACAGCGGCATACCCCAGCTCGTGGATGTTGTTTATGTCCCATTTGAGACGTTTTAGATTTGTGGTATGTGCCTGCTCTAACAGGGTTCTAGCCGCCCCAAGCACACTCAATTTGGCTCTAATCCAGATATTTTGCGGTTGATGGTCACTGTCAGGGCGTTGGGCAATTTTAAAGTCTATAATTTGACTGTATAAGCAATGATTTACAATGGTATAGTCAAAGTAAGAGACCGCCTTTTCCGACAACCTGGTCCATTTTGGTGGAATGTCGCCAGGGAGTCGGTCATTCAACGTTATTAAGCCTGCCTGCAGTTTATTTCCGATTGTATCTTGTTGCCTATAGGATGGGACACTTTGTGGTGGCAGGGCATTGTGGACATAACCCCACGTGGCATTGTGGTTCTCCTCCGGGAGCTGGAATAGATTTAAATTAAAGTCTCCTGTAATTAACAGGTTCTTTGCTATGCATAGTCCTTTTAGTACCAATAGATGTTCTGATAATTTATCCACCACCTGAGATTTATCACGTTGTTTGACACAGATGTTTACTAATATCAGGGGATGCCCTGACTGCTGTGACCAGCCATCCAGGCGTAAGGCCAGTAGCCATGGTTCCTGAATATCCAATACTGTGACCTTCGCTGTTAGATTGGAGTTTAAGTAAACAGATGGTCCACCTTTTGCTCTCCCAAAGGAACTACTTTTATGTGCCGGTCTACTGTATTCCACAAACCCTATTAGCGGCATACGGGATAATGCCCAAGTCTCTTGCACAGCGATTACATCAAAGATTTTTAGATATTCCATCAGGGAGCATCCTCAATTTTTGTAGCTAACCACCCCATTTTCCAGGAGCATATGCTTAAGTCCCCCGGGCTGGTTTGGATGCTCCGTTGTTATGGCTAACTTTAGATCTCACACTGTGTAGTCACTGTTCTTCTTTGTGCATCAACCATTTGATCCCTGGTTGCCTGAATCGTTAACCCAGGATACATAAATGCAGTCGACCTACCCACTACCGTTTCAGAATTGAAGTTGTTTTTTTCTCCTTTATTGAGTCATCTTGCTGCGATAATAAGAAGGGGTAACGATCTTCGTGAAAGGAAACAACCTTTATGCCCCAGCTTTTCAACAGATCTTTGTTTGGTAAAATTTTAGCTTGAAGACACGGGGTGTTAATTGTGAACAGGGTAGGAGCCTAAGCTTGTTTTCCTCGAGTGGGCAGAGCTTGATAGAAAAAAATATACTGAGACTCCGCCTGAGTCAGTCCAGGCAGACCCTTTATCAGTTTCAGAACGTTTGTTCTATTTAATATATCCTGGTTTCCCCTTGATTTAAATTTTGGAATCCATAAGAGGCTTGGCTTGGGGCCATTCTGAACCAACAGGTCAATGTGCATGCATTTGCTTACTTGCTCAGGCACATCCCTTTCTTTTCCCCGTGGATAATGGCATGGTGACTAGGGCAGGCATTTCCTCGGCATAGGTTCTGCATTCATGACACCTAATCTCACCCCCCCATCTCTAGGTTTTAGTACTGTGTACTGACTCACTTTCTCTTTTGTTGTCATCCGGTTTTGGGGTTGCCACCAGTACTCCAGACTTTTCTTGTTCCAGCCCCCAAGTTCCAGTGCCATTTTGTTGACCAGAGAAAGGATTTTGCAAACCATAAGTAGTAATATGTCCACAGCGATCACATGCACAGGGCTGCAATTGCTGGCCTTTACCCTCAAAGTGCATTGCTATTTCCTCTTGCATTATTGCCTGTGTTTGCCCACATTCCACCAGCGAGACTAACAATTCTGTGTTTCTTGCAGGTGAGTTATTGCTAATTATATCATGGTCGGTCAGTGGAGTTCGGAGCAATTCAACATGTGCCTCCTCCTGCTCTATGCGCGAGTTTGTATGAACATACAAACAAGGTATCTTAAGCTGTACCTTATTTCTACCATTTCTGGCACGCTTTAGTTCCTGTTTCGTCGGTCAGGGGCAACCAGCTTGGTAACATTTTCCAGAGCTCCTGTGTTGGTTCCTAGATTGATCTCCTGCAACTGACCAGATCAACAATTCTGCTCTTCTCTATCGTGTGGGGGATTGCCCCCTCTCCCCCTCATTGCTTGTTGAGGTTAACTCCTCTGGGCTCCCTGATACAACTATATTTTGTATATGCTCCCAGTAATTTTTCTAAGACTATTGGTACCTACACCAGTTACATGAAAACATGGTGAAATTTGTTTCACTCTTATCTTGCACACGCTCTATAGGATCATTTAGTTTCTCTAGCTTTTCATCAATGCCTGAAACAAAGACCGCTAAGGTATTGAGTAGGTTTACCTGAATGTCCATTTTATTAGCGTGGTGGTTTAAAACAATCAACGTTGCTTGCATGGAACTAAAGATAACCCGCCACAGTTTATTTAAGACAATCAATGAACCCCTTGTCTCCTCTCTCCCTGGCACCCCCTTGGGGCTTGGATCCTGTGCCATGGACTGGGTTATCCTCCCGAAGTCCAAATGCGAATCATGCAGTTTTCTTGTGGCTGAGTTTGCCCTTTCATCGCGGCCAGTTTGTGCGTACGGGGTCCCGCAGCTAGAAGACACTTCCCTATATACTGGGAAAAAACTCAGAGGATTGAAGGACTTCTGGGCCTGGTGTTACCTCAAGACCTGGCTCTTCGACTGAACCTACAAACCCAGACTCCACATCCAGACGGTAATCATGATCCCATTGTTGTACATCCTGGGGCTGCCCTCCCGAGTCTGTTCGAAGTTGGTTTGGAGATTTAACAGCCTTCGTGTTAGACAGCAGAACCATTGGTGACAGGGGGATCAGCTGGGTTCTCAGCAATGGTTTTCTAACACTCTCTTCAGGTCATCATGGGCATCCTCTCGGTCTTGAGTATTCCCCAAAGGGCTACCGTTAACCTTGCCAGTGCAAAAACCTAAACGATTTGCATTATCTGCGGTTACCAGAGTGAAAAAGTCCGATATGTTTGATGGTTTTGCAAATTTGGAGGTCTTCCCCAGATCTTGAGGCACATGCTCAACCGCCTTCGCAGGATTACTCCCTTTACATCTACTACTCCCTTTCGGGTAGTAGAACCTTGTGATGGATAGCCGTGTTTTTAAAATAATTTTACACTTTATGTTCCTTTTCAGACAAGCCGCCTCGGCGTGCGTAGCTTCGCGCTTTTTCTTAGGACCAGGTTGCACACAGGATCATATCTTTCCTGATGAACAAGTTACTTACCTTCGGTAATGATATATCTGTAAGAAACATAGGTTAGTTATAGATTCCTTACCTTAGAATTACCCCCAGGCGTCAGACTGGATCCGGAAAGTTTTTCGTCAGCAGTACCCCTGCACGTCGAAAGGTGGCGTCGGTCGGCTCCGCGATCGTCGTTGGCGTCGTGGTCGCCGGGATGACGTCGTTGTAGCTACATAGATGCCGCCCTCGCACGCTGACGTCAGTTCTGTACACGACTTTCCACGCCAGAAGTGCAGAGCCATGCAAGACACTGACCACTGGTGCACAAAACTAGGGCCCTGAAAGGAAGTCCTTAACCCTAGAAGTCAGTTCGCAGAACAGGGAGGATGGGTGGGGCGGTAAGGAATCTATAACTAACCTATGTTTCTTACAGATTTATCGTTACCGAAGGTAAGAAATTTGTTAATCTGAAAGAAACAGTTAGTTATAGATTCCTTACCTTAGAATAGATACCCCAGCAATACCAACCCCGGAGGTGGGTCTGTGAACTAAGTTCGCACCAGAAAGTCCTGGAGAACAGAATGGCCAAAGAAGCCGTCTCTCCGGACTTGGCTGTCCAGGCAGTAGTGTTTGGTGAACGTGTGCAGAGATGCCCACGTAGCTGCCTGACAGATGTCATTAAGGGGGGACTCCCCGTCTCAAAACAGTGGTAGCTGCCGTCGCCCTGGTGGAATGGGCGCGCAGTCCCACTGGAGGCTCCTTCTTTGCCAAAGAACAGCAAGCTTTGATGCAGAAAACGACCCACCTGGAGATGGTCCGCTTGTGCACAGCCCGACCTTTCTTGGCGCCCACATAGCCAACAAAGAGCTGGTCATCCACCCGGAATTGTTTGGTGCGATCCAAATAGAAGGAAAGCACACGTTTTGGATCCAGACGGTGGAGCCTCTCTTCCTCCTTTGAAGGATGCGGATGCAGAAAGAAGGTGGGCAAAGTGATGGTTTGACCAATGTGGAAAGAAGTAACCACCTTGGGAAGGAAGGAAGGTCTAGTTCTGAGGACCACCTTGTCTGGATGAACAGCCAGAAAGGGAGGCTTGAAAGAAAGAGCTTGGAGCTCACTCACCCTGCGCGCAGAGGTGATGGCCACCAGAAAAACAGTTTTCAAAGTCAGAAGCCTGAGAGGACAGTTATGTAGCGGCTCAAAGGGAGCGCACATAAGATATGTAAGTACCAAGTTCAAGTCCCACTGAGGCATTACGAAGGGAACAGGAGGAAAAAGATGAGTAATGCCCTTAAGGAAGCGATTTACCAAAGGGGACTTGAAAAGAGAAGGCTGATCAGGAAGCCTAAGAAAGGCTGAAATGGCAGAGAGATAGCCCTTAAGAGTGCCCAGAGCAGAGCCCTGCTGGGCCAAAGAAAGAAGGAACAAGAGAACCTCAGAAAGAGGGGCAGAAAGGGGATCCACAGCCTTTGCTGTGCACCATGCCACAAATTTGTTCCATCTGCAGGCGTATACCGTCTTAGTGGAGGGATGCCTGGCTGCCAAGATAACATAGCGATACCAAAGGGGATGAAGGACGGAGCGCTTGAGCTAATCAAACACTCAAACCCCAGTCAACTGATCTGGGTTTAATCCATCATCATTCTTTAGCTCACTCCACCACCCCATTTCAGACATGGCCATATACAAATCAGTCTGACCCTGTGCCTCATGGGAACAGTCCAGCCCGAACTGCCAAGCCATGTCTTCCCTGGACCCGAAACAAGCATCCTGGGACCGGTTTCTGGCATTTCAGCCGTCATCAGCCAGGCTAGCTTGAATCCAGTGGCAAAGTGAGCAAGGGACCCACGTCTGGGCATACCCTGCCAACTTAGGGCGAACAAAGCGATACCAAAGGGGATGAAGGACGGAGCGCTTGAGCTAATCAAACACTCACCCCCAGTCAACTGATCTGGGTTTAATCCATCATCATTCTTTAGCTCACTCCACCACCCCAGTTCAGACATGGCCATATACAAATCAGTCTGACCCTGTGCCTCATGGGAACAGTCCAGCCCGAACTGCCAAGCCATGTCTTCCCTGGACCGGAAACAAGCATCCTGGGACCGGTTTCTGGCATTTCAGCCGTCATCAGCCAGGCTAGCTTGAATCCAGTGGCAAAGTGAGCAAGGGACCCACGTCTGGGCATACCCTGCCAACTTAGGGCGAACAAAGCGATACCAAAGGGGATGAAGGATGGAGCGCTTGAGCTAATCAAACACTCACCCCCAGTCAACTGATCTGGGTTTAATCCATCATCATTCTTTAGCTAACTCCCCACTCCCAGTTCAGACATGGCCATATACAAATCAGTCTGACCCTGTGCCTCATGGGAACAGTCCAGCCCGAACTGCCAAGCCATGTCTTCCCTGGACCGGAAACAAGCATCCTGGGACCGGTTTCTGGCATTTCAGCCGTCATCAGCCAGGCTAGCTTGAATCCAGTGGCAAAGTGAGCAAGGGACCCACGTCTGGGCATACCCTGCCAACTTAGGGCGAACAAAGCGATACCAAAGGGGATGAAGGACGGAGCGCTTGAGCTAATCAAACACTCACCCCCAGTCAACTGATCTGGGTTTAATCCATCATCATTCTTTAGCTCACTCCACCACCCCAGTTCAGACATGGCCATATACAAATCAGTCTGACCCTGTGCCTCATGGGAACAGTCCAGCCCGAACTGCCAAGCCATGTCTTCCCTGGACCGGAAACAAGCATCCTGGGACCGGTTTCTGGCATTTCAGCCGTCATCAGCCAGGCTAGCTTGAATCCAGTGGCAAAGTGAGCAAGGGACCCACGTCTGGCCAAGATAACATCACAGACTTCGGGAGGAAGGTCGAAAGCTGTCAACTGTCGCCGCTCAATCTCCACGCAAGGAGGTGGAGGCTGGACAGGTTCGGGTGGAGGACCGTCCCCTGCTGCTTCGACAGAAGATCCTCCCGAAGAGGCAGTCGGATCGGAGGATCGATTGCCATGTGCAATAGCTCGGGATACCAGACTCTTCGTGCCCAATCCGGAGCCACAAGGACGACTTGGGCCCGGTCGCGCTTGATCTTCTTCAGCACTCTGGGCAGAAGTGGTATAGGCGGAAAGGCATACAGAAGACCGCAACTCCACTCGCGACGAAAAGCGTCGCCTAGCGAGTGCCGCCTTGGAAATTCCAACGCGCAGAACTGCTGACATTGCGCGTTCGCATTGGTGGCGAATAGATCTAACCCAGGCTCTCCCCACTGCCGAAAGAGACCTTGCACCTCCTCCGAGTGAAGACGCCATTCGTGATCCATCATGCACCTGCGGCTGAGTTTGTCCGCCCTGGCGTTAAGAGAACCTACCAGGTGTTGAACCACCAGGGAAATGCCCTGATGTTCCAGCCATATCCAGAGACGGAGAGCCTCTTGACATAGGGTCCACGACCCCACCCTGCCCTGTTTGTTGCAGTACCACACGGCGGTGGTGTTGGCCGTGAACACCTGCACCACTCTTCCTCGGACAGAGGGAATCAATCAATCAATCAATCATGTCACTTATAAAGCGCACTACATACCCGCGAGGGTCTCAAGGCGCTGGGGGAAGAGGGGGTGGTGCTGCTACTGATCGAAGAGCCAGGTCTTGAGGAGTCTTCTGAAGGCCAGTAGGTCTTGGGTCTGTCGGAGGTTGGTGGGGAGGGTGTTCCAGGTCTTGGCGGCGAGGTGGGAGAAGGATCTGCCGCCGGCGGTCGTTTTCCGGATGCGGGGGACTGTGGCGAGGGCGAGGCTGGTCGAGCGGAGCTGGCGGGTGGGGGTGTAGAAGCTGAGTCGTCTGTTGAGGTAGGCTGGTCCGGAGTTGTGGAGTGCTTTGTGTGCGTGGGTGAGGAGCTTGAAGGTTATCCTCTTGTTGACCGGGAGCCAGTGCAGGTCTCTCAGGTGGGGTGTGATGTGGCTGCGTCGGGGGATGTCGAGGATAAGACGTGCAGAGGCGTTCTGGATGCGTTGCAGCCGTCTCAGGAGCTTAGCCGTCGTTCCTGCGTAGAGGGCGTTTCCGTAGTCCAGCCTGCTGGTGACGAGGGGCCTGGGTGACTGTTTTTCTTGTTTCGGTGGGGATCCACTTGAAGATCCTGCGGAGCATTCGGAGGATGTTGAAGCAGGATGAGGAAACGGCGTTGACCTGCTTAGTCATGGAGAGGGTGGGGTCGAGGATGACCCCTAGTTTGCGTACGTGGTCGGTGGGTGGCGGGGCTGTTCCCAGTGATGTTGGCCACCAGGAGTCGTCCCAGGCTGAAGGGTTGGAACCAAGGATGAGGACCTCCGTCTTGTCCGAGTTCAGCTTCAGGCGGCTGGTCCTCATCCATTCGGCGACGGCCTTCATTCCTTCGTGGAGGTGGGCTTTGGCGGTGTGAGGGTCTTTGGTGAGGGAGAGGATCAGCTGGGTGTCGTCGGCGTAGGAGATGATGTTGAGGTTGTGCTGTCGGGCGACGTGGGTGAGGGGTGCCATGTAGATGTTGAACAGCGTTGGGCTGAGGGAGGAGCCTTGGGGTACGCCGCAGATGATCTTGGTGGCCTTGGATCGGAAGGGGGCGAGGCGGACGCTTTGTGTTCTGCCGGAAAGGAAGGATGTGGTCCAGTCCAGGGCCTTCTCTTGGATCCCGGCGTTGTGAAGGCGTGTTCGTAGTGTGTGGTGGCAGACCGTGTCGAAGGCGGCTGATAGGTCCAGGAGGATGAGGGCTGCTGTTTCTCCGTTGTCTAGCAGGGTCCTGATGTCATCGGTGGCGGCGATGAGGGCGGTTTCGGTGCTGTGGTTGCTGCGGAAGCCGGACTGGGAAGGGTCCAGGATGTTGTTCTCCTCGAGGTAGCGGGTCAGTTGTTTGTTGACGATTTTCTCTGTGACCTTCGCGGGAACGGGAGCAGAGAGATGGGTCGGAAGTTCTTGAGGTCCTTGGGGTCTGCCTTGGGTTTCTTGAGTAAGGCGGTGATCTCGGCGTGCTTCCAGCTTTCCGGGAAGGTTGCTGTCTCGAAGGAGATGTTGATTATTTTCCAGAGATGGGGCGCGATGGCTGTACTGGCTTTGTTGAAGATGTGGTGAGGGCACGGGTCTAGCGGTGAACCGGAGTGGATGGTGTTCATGATCTCGCTGGTGTCCTCGTCGTTGATGTTGGTCCAGGAGAGCAGGCGGTTGGTGGTTGTGGGGGCAGTGGTCTCGGTGGTTGCCGGGGCGGTCTCGGTGGTTGCCGGGGCGGTCGTGGTGTTGAAACTGTCGTGGATGTCGGCGATTTTGCGGTGGAAGAAGGTGGCCAGTGAGTCGCACAGGTCTCGCGATGGCTGGATGTCGTTGGTGTTGGAGCTGGGGTTGGAGAGTTCCTTCACGATGTTGAAGAGCTCTTTGCTGTTGTGTGCGTTGTTGTCTAGGCGGTCTTTGAGTGAGGCCCTTTGGCGGATCTGATGAGGTGATGGTGACTGCGGGTGGCGCTCTTGTGGGCGGCGTAGCTGTCCGCTGTCCGTTCGTGGAGCCAGATCTGCTCCAGTTTCGGCATGTTCGTTTGGAGGCCTGGAGGTCTTCGGTGAACCAGGTGGCTTTCTTGCTGGTGTGGCTGTTGGGCGGATTCTTGAGCGGGGCGAGGGTGTTGGCGCAGTCGTCGATCCACTGTCTGAGGTTGCGGGCGGCAGTGTCGGGGTCGGAGGGTTCGGCGGGTGGGCTTAGGGCGAGGGTTGTGGTTAGCTGGTCTTCCGTGACTCTGCTCCAGCAGCGGCGAGGCATTTGTTCGGTGCGGTGGTGCGTGGTGGGCTTCATGTAGGTGAAGTGGATGCAGTGGTGGTCAGTCCAGTGGTGTTCGGAGGTGTGGTTGAAGGAGACGTGTGGGCTTGCGGAAAAGATGGAGTCTAGCGTGTGGCCGGCGGCGTGGGTGGGTGTAGTCACGAGCTGTCTGAGTCCGAGGGTGGCGAGGTTGTCGATCAGGGTGGTGGAGTTGGTGTCCTTGTTGTTCTCGAGGTGGAAGTTCAGGTCCCCGAGGAGGATGTAGTCCGTGGAGGCGATGGCGTGTGTGCTGACGAAGTCAGCGATGGAATCGCTGAACTGTGGTCGGGGTCCGGGGGTCTGTAGATGAGGGTTCCTCTGAGGGTGGTGTTGGGATCGGTGTGGATCTGGAAGTGCATGTGTTCGGCGGTGCTGAGGGTGTCGTCGGTGTTGGTTGAGACTCTGAGGGTGTTCCTGTGGACGATGGCGATGCCTCCTCCGACTCCGTTGGTGCGGTCCCTGCGGGTGATCTTGTATCCGTCCGGGATGGCAATGGCGATGTCGGGGCTGAAGCGGGATTCAGCCAGGTCTCCGTCAGGAATGCGACGTCTGGGGAGGTTGAGTCGAGAAGGTCCCAGAGTTCGATGGCGTGTTTGCGGGCGGAGCGGGTGTTGAGGAGGATGCATCTGAGGTAGTTGGGTTCTTTCCTGGGCGGTGGTTTGGCGGGGCGGGTGCTGGCGAAGCTGCAGTTCCGGCAGGTGAAGGGCCCTTGGGTGCGCTTCGGGGTGGCCTGGTAGCAGGCGTGATCTTTTCCGGGGTTGAGTGCGTGGAGGGTGCTGGCGTCGTATCGGGCGTCTGTTGATGTGGCGGGCGCGGGGGATGCCCGGACCAGGGGGTCTGGTGCTGGGCGCGGTCACGGCGCGGACGGGCGCAGACGGGCTTGCCTTAGGCGCGCCAGCGGCGCGCCCGCTGCGCATGTCCGCTACTCGGCCGCCCAGCGGCCACCATAAATGGGGAGGTGGGAGGGAGGAGCAGGGAATGGGGCAGCAAATGGGCAGTGAGGGGGCGGGGCCGCAGGGGCGCAGCGGCGGGAAACAGGCACAGAAGGGAAAACGAGCACAATCAGGGCATCAAGGGGGCACAGAAAGGAAAAAAACGAGCACAATCAGGGGCAGCAAGGGGGCACAGAAAGGAAAAACGAGCACAATCAGGGGCAGCAAGGGGGCACAGAAAGGAAAAAACGAGCACAATCAGGGGCAGCAAGGGGGCACAGAAAGGAAAACGAGCACAATCAGGGGCAGCAAGGGGGCACAGAAAGGAAAAACGAGCACAATCAGGGGCAGCAAGGGTGGCACAGAAAGAAATAAACGAGCACAATCAGGGGCAGCAAGGGGGCACAGAAAGGAAAAACGAGCACAATCAGGGGCAGCAAGGGGGCACAGAAAGGAAAAACGAGCACAATCAGGGGCAGCAAGGGGGGCACAGAAAGGAAAAACGAGCACAATCAGGGGCAGTAGCAGGGCACACAGACGGAGCTGTGTGGTGGGGGAGCGACCTACCAGTCAAGGGAAGCAATGCCTTTAGTGAAAGACGGATCGCCCAAAGCTCCAGAAGGTTGATGTGGAGCCCGGACTCCGCCGGAGACCAGAGGCCTCTGATCTCCGCCTCTCCCATGTGGCCGCCCCATCCCAGCAGTGATGCATCTGTCACCACTGTGAACTCTGGTTGGGGAAGGGAGAGGGATCTGCCGTTGTCCCAATCCCAGTTCGTTAGCCACCACTGCAATTGTCGTGCAGTGCCCTCCGAGATCTGGACGCAATCAGACAGATACCCCTGATGCTGCGCCCACTGGAACTTCAGGTCCCACTGCAGAGCCCGCATATGCCACCTGGCATGATCCACCAGCAGGATGCTGGAGGCCATGAGGCTCAGCAGCCTCAGGGTCATTCTGACCAAAACCCAGGATAGAGGCTGAAAGATCGGAATCATAGCCCGAATATCCCGGACCGCTGTTCGGGAGGATAAACCCGAAACTACGTCGTGTCCAGAACCGCTCCGATGAAGAGGAGCTTCTGAGAGGGAGTCAGGTGTGACTTCTGCACGTTGACAGAGAACCCCAGCGAATGCGGAGGTGGGAGACGACAGCCTGGGGCGAGCCCGCCTTCAACAGCCAGTCGTCGAGATAGAGGTTAGACTGGAACCCCTGATCTGCGCAGATGAGCTGCGACCACCGCCATCACTTTCGTGAACACCCGAGGGGCACTGGTAAGGCCAAAGGGGAGCACGGTAAACTGAGATCCAAGATAGGATGCAGGCCTTTGTCCTTCTTGGGCACCAGAAAGTAGTGGGAATAGCAACCACAACCTACTTCTGGGACAGGAACTCGCTCGATGGCGCCCTTGGCCAAGAGTGCCGAAACTTCCTGTTGGAGAAGGGCCAGATGATCCTCCGACATGCAATGGTACTGAAGTGGCATGAATGGAGGGGTAGTCTCGAAGGGGAGGGAGAAGCCTCTTCGGACTATTTGCAAAACCCACCTGTCCGACGTGATGGTGCGCCAGTGGGGGAGGTGATGGCGAATCCTGCCGCCCTCTGGCGATTGGTGGCCCTGAAAGGTCGGACTAGGAGGGTTTGGAGGCTTCTGCAGAGGGGGCTGTGGTTGACTGACCCGCCCGCTGGCCCCCAGAACCACGGCGGTGGTTCCCAAGTCCCCGGCCGCGCTGGGGCTGAACAGCTTGCGCCGGCCTGTGGCTCTGGGAGAGACGTGGCGGGGCACCCCTTCCGTAGCCACGAAAGGGGCGAAAAGCAGACTGCGCAGGGCGGGTGGTGGAGAGGCCCAAGGACCTGGCCGTAGCCAGAGAGTCCTTAAAGCGCTCCAGCGCGTTGGCTGCCTTGTCACTGAATAGGCAACGGCCATCAAAGGGCATGCCCATAAGAGGGGATTGGACATCCCCTGAAAAACCAGTCGACCTCAACGAGGCGTAGCGTCGAAGGGCTACCGACGTGGAAATTGTCCTACCTAGTGAGTCGGCGGTATCCAGCCCACAGCGGATGGTAAACTTCGCTGCGTCTCTCCCTTTGGAAACTGCACGGGAGAGTACGGCCCGGGCCTCCTCCAGGCACTGGGGCAGCACTTGCGCAACCGTATCCCACACGGAGTGGGTGTATCGGCCCAATACACATGCAGTGTTTACCGACCGCAGTCCCAAGCTGGAGGAAGAAAACATCTTCTGCCCAAGATGGTCCAGCTTTTTGGATTCCCTATCAGATGGTGCGTTAGTGAATGCGCCCATGGAGGTGGAGGCTTGGACCACCAAGCTCTCAGGGGTGGGGTGTTTTTCAGAGGAAAGTGGGGTCGCACGGGGCCGGGCGGTGGCGTCTGGCAATCAACCTATCCACAGGAGCCCCTGTGTTGGGCCTGGACCAGGTCCCCAAAAGGATGTCTGTCAGGGCTTCATTAAACGGCAGCAAAAGCTCCGAAGAACTCGCTGCCGGCTGAAGCACCTCTTGCAGGAGGATAGTCCTGACTGCCACCGTAGGGAGCTCGAGGCTGAGAGCCTCGGCCGCTCTACGCAACACCACTGCGTAAGACGCTCCCTCCTCTGTAGCCACGGTAGGAGGAGACAACATGCTAAGGTCTGGTGAGGTATCCAGACCACTGGCTTCCCCCAGTTCCTCTCTCCAGTCCGGTTCATAGCCCAACTGGTCAGTTAAAGGGTCTCCAGACCCCTCCCAGTTCTCCTCACCCTCCTCTGGCTGCCAATCTGGTCTAAAAGAGCCAGGGTAGAACAAGGGCACAAAAGTACCCATCGGCGCCGGATCCGGCGTCGGTCCGGCTCCGTGTCTACATCAGGATGGAGGCCAGGGTCGACACCGGCTGGGGACACAACCGGCGTCGGCTGCGGATGTGGTGCCGGTGTAATCGGCGCCGGGGGAGGTGTAATGAGGTTGACCGGCGCCGATCCGGATCCAGGTCTGGATCCAAGGGGACCCTGCGGTGCCGGAGCCGCCGAAGGCCCAGGGCCCCCAGCCGAGTCAGCGGGGCCCGAAGGCGCGCCGGCGGAGTTGGGCTGCCCAAAGATGGCATGCATTGCTTCGTAAAATTGACGAAGCTGGGCAGGGGTCGCTCCGGGTCCCGGGAAGGGGGGGAACCCCGGAGTCGGCCCTTCGGGCTCCGCACGCGGAGCCATAGGAGGGGCACCACCCGCATCCCTCGTCGCGTCGGCCGACGGATGGGGAGAAGTCGAAGAGCGACGATGCTTCTTCAACTTCTTCTTGTGCTTCGACTTCCCTGACCCCGAGTGCGAAGACTTGGAATTAGAGTGTTGATGATGACTCCACGACCGGTCCCTCGACCTCCCACGCGACCAAGACCTCGAACGGCGCGGAGCCGACTGCCGGGCCTCGAGAAGCTTTCGGGACAGCTCCCGCAAAGACTTCGGATTCATGGTCCGGTAGTTGGAGCACGACTTGGGGTCGTGGTTGCGCTCCAGGCAAAACAGGCACACGCTGTGTGGATCCGTCGGCTACAGGAACCGCAAGCCTTGAAGCCGGGCATCGCTGATGTGCACCAGGAGTCAAAGGCTCGAAAACGGTGTCGACAAAAGTCGGCAAAAAGTCAGTCAAAAAGTGACTGGAGGTGCTGCTCTCTCCGGATCTGCGCTGGCTGGCACGGAAAAAGAAATAACTGATGTCAGCGCATGAGGGCGGCGTCTATGTAGCTACAGCAATGTCATCCCGGCGACCACGACGCCAACGACGAACGTGGAGCCGACTGACGCCACCTTTCGACGCGCAGGGGTACTGCTGACGAAAAACTTTCCAGATCCAATCTGACGCCTGGGGGTAATTCTAAGGTAAGGAATCTATAACTAACTGTTTCTTTCAGATTCATATTTAAAACTACAGGAGAACAGATCAAATTACTAGCTTTTTGCAGTGAACATTCCTTTGTTAAGGAGCTTACAACCCCAGTCTATCAAGCTCCCGGCTCCCAGTCCTGGGTCCAGGTACCTTAATGTCTTGATACTAGATAACCTGCAGAGCAAACAACCAAGAAGTGGAACTAGACTGGGCTGGCTTTCAGATATTTATACACAGGTACACAGAGGTAGTGGCAGATGATTTAAACAGATGCAAGGCAAGCAGTGCAGGAAGCAGCCAATTAGTCAGACAACCAGCACCAGGCTCCAACTGTAAATTACCAGGTAAAGGTGAGAGGGTGGGAGCTCACCTGTCCCTGCGGGCCTCACCAGACCTGGTCGGGCCGCTTCTGTGAGGCACGGGGCTCAACCTGCAACTGCTGCGGATCAAGCTGCAGCTATCCCCACTTACCTCAGTCTCCCCAGCACTCCCCAGGCGGCACACGCCCAGCTCGGTACTAAACACCAACATTCCTGCTGCTCATACTACTCGCTCGAGGACTACCCTAACCCCTCCATCTTTCCAAAACACTTACTGAACTGAGCGGAGAGGGGACCATTGATGAATCTGGTGGATTAAGGGGGACCTGTCACCACTGCGTTTGTCTGCTTCGCCTTGGAGCTTCAAGCGCTCCTAGTATTGCCGCCTCTCCTGCACTCCTCCCACTATGCATCGGAATGACCGTCTTTGTGCAGTGATACCGGATCTTGAGCATCACTGCAGGTCAACCTTGCTTAAGGTTTCGCAATCAGGGAAAAGTCGGAAGATTCAATTTCTGAACAGCATAAATGCTTTTTTCTCACACCCTTTTCAATATGGTGTCCAAGATATATATAACCTCCTTTTCACAGTTCTGCACCTTATGTCCATTCTCAGACAAATGATGCAACAAAGCAGTTGTATCTTGTTTAAAGTCCTCTTTGTTTTAGATGTAATCAGTAAGTCATCAATATACTGAGCCAACACTGAATTACACAGCAACCTCAAGCTCTCTAAATCTTTCTTCAATATCTGTATACCCTTGTGGGATTCTGCACAACACGATAAATCTATTCAAAAATTGAATTGTAAAGAGGAACTGTGAATCCTCCTGCAAAAGAACTGTGGCAAACGCCTGTCATAAGTCGATGACTGTATACCATTCTGACTCAGATGGAATTTGAAACAAATTTACCACAGGATTTGGTTCTACTGGACAAAATGGAACCACCATCTTGGTAATCTTGCGGAGATCCTGTACGATTCTCCACTTGCCATTTATTTGGCTTTTTAATTCCTGTCACAGGAGAGTAACAAGGACTATTAAGTACCTCCCGGAGGATTTTCTGTTCATTTTTTCAATCACTGGCTTCATTCCCTCTTCTGCTTCTTTTGTTAATCTGTATTGTCTAATTCTACGAAATACTGTAGGTATTAGGTAGAACCTTGATTTTGAATGGCTTTATAGATTTCTTTCTCTGCAAAATCTCATACCTTCATTTTTGACAGTATGCCTTAAATCCAGAGGCAGGTTATCTTTTGTTAAAACTGGGAATAACTGAACTCTTGAATTTTTTTAATTACTCTTGAATACTGAATCCTCATCCTGTGTTTGACCTGGTCTGAGGCCTGCTCTCTCCCCAGCAGCTCTGGTGTGTGCTACCCCGCCGCTGACCCCGTCGACCTCCACCTGGTAGGTGTTCGAGGCCGCGGTCTGTCTGCTCTGTGCCCGGCTCCGCCTGGTCTCACCCGTACCCGTGCTGTGTCTTTGCCTTTTTGCTTGCCTACATCTTGCCCCTTGTTGTGCTTGTACCTTGCTTTTTGCTTAATTTAATTCTGTTTTTGCTTTGCTCGTTTTTGCTCTGTTTTTTGTATTGTAACTTTGTTGTTACTGTCTCTGGTGTGCCTTGCGTCCCCTTCCTGCCGCTGCTGCCCCTGCAGCCCCTCCCCCCCCCACAGTCCCCGCTCCCGCCTCCCAGCTGCACGTCCCGCCCCCCTCCCCCATTTAATGGCAGCTGCTGCGCGGTCGCGCCGAAGGCACGCCAAAGGCAAGCCCGTCTGCGCCCGTCCGCGACCAGTGCCAGGAACCCTGGATCTCGAACCACCCACCTCTACGAGGCTGCGGGACTCCTCGCACTCAACCCCGGAAGAAAGAACAACTGCCAACAGGCCGCGCCGAACACGACCCACGGCCAGTTCTCCTGCCGCCACTGCCGCCAGACCTTCACCACCGACGCCCTAAGATGCATCCTCCTCAACATGCGCTCCATGCACAGACATGCCGTGGAGATCTGGAACCTCCTAGACTCACTCTCACCCGACGTCGCCTTCTTCACGAAAACCTGGACCAACACCTCCTCCACCCCCGACATCGCCATCGCGGACGGATACAAGATCCAGAGGAAGGACCGCCCCAACCACCCGGGAGGAGGCCTCGCCATCGCACACAAAAACTCCCTCCGCCTCACCACCTCCAGCGAAGCATTCCCCCGCTGCCGAACACCTGCACTTCCACGTCCAGACCAGCCCCAACTCCACACTCCGCGGCACCCTCGCCTACAGACCTCCCAGCCCCTCTTCACCGACACCATCACCGACCTCATCGCCCCCCATACCATCGCTGCCACGGACTACATACTCATCAGAGACCTAAACTTCCACCTCGACAACCCCAGCGACCCAACTCCGCAGCCCTCCTCGACAATCTCGCCAACATCAGACTAAAACAACTCGTCACCACACCGACCCACAAGGCAGGACACACTCTTGACCCCATCTTCGCTAGATCAAATAGTGTCCACTTCAGTCACACCACACAACCCCCATGGACGATCACCACTGCGTACACTTCCTCGTCGACAAACCCAAGCCACCCAAACTCGCCCCGCGCCCCCTGCGAAGGAACTGGAGCAAAGTCACTGAGGAGCAACTCAACTCCACCCTCAACCTCAGCACCCCCACCGCTGCAACCAACGCCAACCTTGCAGCCAGGGAACTTCACACCTTGATCTCCAACTGCACAGACAAGCTCGCCCTCGCTATGCAACCGCGACAAACAGCGCCCTAGAAAAGCCGCCTGGTTCACCACCGACCTCCAAGAAGCCAGGCGCACCTGCAGACGCCTGGAGAAGAACTGGAGAAACAGCAAGACACCGGAAAACTACACCACTTACAAGAACGCCATGACGGAATACCACCAACGCATCAGAACCACCAAAAGGACATTCATCCACAACAAAATCCTCGTCCACTCAAGCAATTCCAAGGAACTCTTCAGCGTCATCCAGGAATTCACCAAGCCCCGCAGCGAAGCCACGGACATCACCCCCTCCCAGGACCTCTGCGACAAGCTCGGATCCTACTTCCACCTGAAGATCAAAAAACTCTACGACAACTTCAACAACCTCACACCCGACCCCGCAGCCTCCCCGCCCTCCGGCAACGCCAGCCAGCCCACCATCTCCTCCAGGACCCCGGTCACGACCGAAGAGACCGCATCAACCATAAAAGGCATCCACTCAGGGGCTCCCACTGACCCCTGCCCACCACACATCTACCACAGAGCCACCATCGCACCTGAACTACAACGCACCATCAACACCACCTTCGAGACCGGCACCTTCCCCGACGACTGGAAACGCGCAGAAGTGAGGCCCCTGCTCAAGAAGATCTCAGCAGACCCTACGGACCTCAAGAACTACCGGCCCATCTCGCTCCTCCCCTTCGCGGCGAAAGTCACTGAGAAAACTGTCAACGCAGAACTAACCAGGTTTATCGAAGACAACGCCATCCTCGACCCTTCTCATTCCGGATTCCGCAGCAACCGTGCTCACAGAGACCGCCCTACTCGCCGCCACAGACGACATCCGCGCCCTCCTTGACCAAGGCCACACCGCAGCCCTGATTCTACTCGACCTGTCAGCAGCATTCGACACCGTCTCACACTGCACACTTGCAGCCAGACTACACGACGCCGGCATACGAGGAACCGTCCTCGACTGGATCCGATCGTTCCTCAATGCCAGAAGCCAAAGGGTCAGACTGCCACCCTTCCTCTCCGAACCCACGGAAATCAACTGCGAAGTTCCACAGGGATCATCGCTCAGCCCAACCCTCTTCAACATCTACATGGCCCCCCCTCGCCGCCATCGTCCGACAGCACGGCCTCAGCATAGTATCCTACGCCGACGACACCCAGCTCATCCTCTCCCTCACTAAGGACCCCACCACCACCAGACAACTTCCAGGAAGGAATGCAAGACGTCGCAGCCTGGATGAGCAACAGCTGCCTAAAGCTTAACTCGGAGAAGACTGAAGTCCTGATCCTCTGAACCACCCCATCGGCATGGAACAACATTTGGTGGCCCACCGCCCTCGGCAGCCCCCCCGACCCCCACAGACCACGCCAGAAACCACAGCCTTGTACTCGACTCCTCCCTCTCCATGAACCGACAGGTCAACGCCGTCGCCTCCAGTTCTTTCAACACCCTCCGCATCCTCCGTAAGACTTTCAAATGGATCCCTTCCGAGTCAAGGAAGACAGTCACCCACGCACTCACCAGCAGGCTGGACTAGGGAAACGCCCTATACGTCGGCATAAACAAGTCCCTACTCCGCAAGCACCAGACGATACAGAACACCGCCGCCAGACTCGACCTCGGCATCCCCCGACACGATCACATCAGCCAATACCTACGGAAGCTCCACTGGCTCCCCATCGAGAAGAGAGTTACTTTCAAGATACTCACCCACGCCTACAAATGCCTACACAACACCGGACCCCAATACCTCAATGATAGAATCACCCTCCACTTACCCAAAAGAAACCTCCAATCCGCCAACCTCGTCCTCGCCGACACTCCACGCATCCACAGAGCCAAATCAGGGGGAAGATCCTTCTCCTACATCGCAGCCAAGACCTGGAACGAGCTCCTGATCGACATCAGATGCCCCCCCCCTCCCTGAACACCTTCAGGAAGGCTCTCAAGACCTGGCTCTTCGGCTGAACGGAACTGCTGACCTCCCCCGCCCCCCCCCCCTCTCTCCCCAGCACCTTGAGACCCTCACGGGTGAGTAGTGCGCTTACAATTCCCTGATTGATTGTTTCAACTGCGACACCATCCCACACAATTCATTTCGCAAAGCAAGTCCCTTACCAGTACATTCACAGGACTTGAATCACACAAAATGAATTGATGCTTATTCTCCATCTGGTCAATTTCAACTGGAACATCTACAGAAATCTGGTTAACAATTTGTTTATTACTGATCCCTGCAACTTGGACTCCTCTTCTCAAGAGGGGTAGGTTTAGGACTTATACAGAACAAACTGTAGATCTGGTAGCCCCTATATCAATCAGAAGTGAAATGACTTCTCTGTCAATATATGGGCAACTCTGGTCTACCTCTAGGACTGCTCCAAGTCGGCAATTCTCTCCCACCTCAGGCACCGTCATTGTGAACTAATCCCTTTCAACTCCTCACTCCGAATTAATGGATTCTGCGGATATATTTAGGGCATGTTTTTCTCATGTTTTGCTGCATCACTACAGCTTAGGCATTGCCATTTGAAAAGATTTCCGATTCAGCATATTTTGCTTAAAATTTTGCATATTCAACAAATTTCTCTGCATCTATGGAAATTGTTCCACATTTTCCTGAATTAGGTTTGGATTGTCGACATTCGATCTTCCAATGTTCGATCTTCCCACAGAAGTGACCAGCTGTATTCTTTTTCATCATTTCAACATTCATGCTAATGTCATCATTATTCATCATTTTTCTTCCATCACTTTGTTGCATCATTCCATTTCCCAATGGTCCACTATGCATTTGATTCATCCCATTCATGCCAGCTTGGAAAAAATGCTTATTTGAATTCATTTGATTTTGGGACCCTTTCTCAAACTACTTTGTCCGAGCAATCATCAGCTTCTCTTTGAGCTTTCTCTGTTTAGCATCACAAGAATCACTACTATTTTTTTGCAACATCAAAATCTCATCCATGCTCTTTGTCTGCCAACACAACTCATTCTGTTGAATGAGATTACTAATCTCTGGTCTTAACCTGGACACAAAAGCAGCTATGAATCCACTGACCCCATCTTGTTCAGGATTGCTATGTTTCTTGTAAATGTGCATCGGCCTCTCATAAAAAAAGAATTCACTGACTCTTTCAACTCTTGTGAAGTTCTAAAAATCTTTTGCAAGTTTATATCCTTTAAAGGAACACATTTTTTCAAAAACCCAATCACAGCCTTATATTTGTCCTCTACCTCTGCAGCTGGTACGTTATTAGGATCAATTCTAGCTGACATCAACTTCCAATTCATCAGCTAATTCTAATTCATTGTGTGCTTCATTCGCACATCCTGCTGCTTCCTTAATAAAATATCTCATTAATATTGTAAGTCAATAGCCGATCTAAATCAACATTGCCCTGCAACATTTCGCCACATTTAATTTTTAAAATGCCAATATTAATCACTCTAGGAGCCTCTTCAACTACCACTGTCCTTACAGGAGTGGCAGCTTGAACTTATGTTTCAGATTGCCCATCTCTGCTCATACTAGGCACTAGTGTCATTATCGAGTCACTTGGAGTACTCAGTTCCACTCCAGTAGGAGCTTCCACCACAGTACCATCTCCCCAAGCATCTGTATCTGGTCCTACACTAGTAGGAGTCGTACCTGCTGCTTTGCCTGTGTATGGTGGTCTCAAATTTAAAAGCCCATTTATATATTTGTCATCATCATCTGGGTCTGCTTGCTTTTATTTTTTTACCTTGGTCTTCTTTTTCATTAACGTTAACAGGGAATGTTTTTACATATTCAATCATATCCTCCCTCCAGCTCTTCTCTTGCCGATCCATTTTGCTCCCAAGCCAATTCTAAAATGAGCTTTTCATCTGCTTAGTTGCCTTCTTTCTCTGCCACCATGGGAGCCCATTTATTAAGCGCCTCAAACTGTGTAGGTCTAGGCATCGACTTCATGTCGCACATGGTTTGTCTTAAGAAATCTAGCTTTCTAGTAATAAACTTACTGTCTAATGGAAATTGTAAATCTTCATCATGTGCAGTGCAATTATTCCAGTCTGAAATCCACGTATACGTATAGCACCCAATCTCTCATCATTTCGTAGGCTGGCGTGGCTTCAGCTGGTAATTTCTGACGCTCCCTAGGTACTACAGTAACCTTAGGCTTTGTGAACAAATTTTCCATTATTCTCTTTCAAAACAAACTCAAAATAAAATCAAAATAGACAAACTAGCGAACAACAAACAATCTCAGCACAGCTCTGTCAAAGAGCATCCTATTGCAGCGCATCTTTGTCAGCAATCAACCAATCAGAGCACTGCTTTGCAGTGTTGTCTCACCAATCCCAGCGTGACTCCCTGGCTGACTAACCAATCACAGCACTTCTCCGTGAACATAAAAACAACTGCTAAACCAATTTTAAACTAAATAAATCTATATGTCTATATGCTCTAGAAAGGAAGTAAAGGTCAGTAAATTAATTAAGATAATTCAATCTCAAACCATAAAAGTTTCAGAAACGAAGAAACGAGTATTCGAAAGTGAGAACGATAATAGAAAAAAGAAAATCATGAAAAACAATTCACAGAAAGCCCCGTAATTACAACACTCCATACTAGGCAAACTCACATTCAGCGGAAATCTACCCCAATCAGTGCACTTAACTCTTGTGCACTTAGGAGAAGAGCATACCATCTCAAATTAGGCACACCATCCAGAAAAGAAAATTCATTGGTTCAGAATCTATTTCAAGGCACATGCGGTGCTTCGCATTACACACCACAATTATAGACAATTAATCAAGATATCTCCAGATCTTGGATTCCAACGCATCTGATAAGCAAACCAAACCCAATAAATCAGTAGGACTTCAAATAAATTTACAAATATGAATAATACATCATCACAATAGTAATCAATCCACCAATTGAACCCAAGATCATGATCAGCGCATATCCAAACAATTCACACAGGCAACAGAAATCCATCTCACAGACACATACTTTAACACGCACTCACAAAATTAATTCATCTTAGTCATCATCATCATCAACAACTTTATTTCGATCACTTCTCACAAAATTACACATACAACAAAAAACAATCATAAAAATAAAAACAAATAATTAAAAATACAAGGATGCCGTCCAACAGAGAAAGCACCAGGTATCAAATCGGCAACATGACAAAAAATATACTAAGATGGGTGTTGCCCTAGCCAAACATTTCTCAAAGGAGGGTGCTCCCATACATGCAAGACAATTCCTAAATCAACATATACACCATGTGTTTGAAAAAAGAAAAACAGCTAAAAACATGAATGGTGAGCCCAACCAATCATAAGCATTTAAAAAGGCAAAGACCTAAACATTTAAAAGTGTACGTCTTCACTAGATAAAATAATACTACCATCGAATAATATTAAAAGTAAACAGACACCCAATGGCCACATATCACACAATATAGGAGCCCTAATCACAAAAGACACTTTGAGCGTCTAATCTAGAGGCCCATCAAACATTTTGCCAGACCAAAGACCAAAGACCACAACTCTACTTGTGTCGGTGCTGAGAATTCTAAATGCTTCGAGATGGTGTCTGGTGCCAATGTTCCTACATAGAGGGACAATCTACTTTATCCTAAAATTCTTGTAGTAGGGACACAAAAAATAATAAATGCACCATGGATTCGGGTCCTACCCCACATGCTGGGACTTGGGATAACAATTTGCTGCAGAACATTTTATTAGGGAGTGTCCAGGGCTAAACTGGGATACCAAAGCAGCCCTGGCAATTTTGTCGGACCAGCACCCCCCTCCCCCCGGTGGGCTGCAAAACCAGCCCCTAGTAACAAAACCGGCCCCCACAGCTGCAAAACCGGCACCCACTCCAACAGCCTCCCAGGCAAGCGCCTGAAGCTCGCTACTGCTAGTCCGGCCCTGGGTGTGTCCTATATTTAAATTAAAGAAACAGTTTCTGTGCCATAGCTGGAACAATTTCTTCAATTGTTTGTTCGTACTGAGGACCGGGATTAAAATCTATGAACGCTAAGGTAAGCTATCCAGAATGTTTGTTCATACTCTCCACTAGGATATGTTACCAATAGATTTCTTTGACCCTACCTCTGGATATCTACACAACTTCTCCGGGACAGTCCAATTCAGTTCTAGCCCCAACTGCCTCAAAAGTGCCCTCGGAGAGCGCAGCCAGGAGAGCTTACTAACGCATGAGGAGGTGATAAGACCCAGGAGGCCCCCGCAGTAGGGGGCAAGCACTTATGTAGACCACACCCGATTCCAGAACATTAGGAGCCTGCACTCTACTTTTTGTGCCCTCCAACAGAGAAAGCACCAAGTATCCCATTGGCAACATGATAAAAATACACTAAGATGGGCGTTGTCCCATCCACACATTTTGGAGCTTCTCAAAGGAGGGTGTTCCCATACATGCATGACAATTCCTAAATCAACATATACACCATGTGTTTAAAAAAAGAGAAAGAACAGCTAAAAACATGAATGGTGACCCCAACCAATCATAAGCATTTAAAAAGGCAAAGGCCTAAACATTTAAAAGTGTACGTCTTCACTAGATAAAATAATAAAACCATTGAATAATATTAAAAGTAAACAAATGCCCAATGGCCACATATCACACAATATAGGAGCTCAAATCACAAAAGACACGTTGAGCGTCTAATCCAGAGGCCCATCAAAAATGTTGCCAGACCAAAGACCACAACTCTCCTTGTGTCGGTGCTAAGGATTCTAAATGCTTCAAGATAGTGTCTGGTGCCAATGTTCCTACATAGATGGAGAATCCACTTTATCCTCAAATTCTTGTACTTGGGGGAAAAAAATAATACATGCACTAAAGATTCAGCTCCTCCCCCACATGCTGGGCACTGATTATCAAGTGGGACTTTTCTGCAGAACATTTTAGTAGGGAGTGTCCTATATCTAAATTGATTAAACCGTTTCCACGCCATAGCTGGAACAATTTCATCAACTGATTCTTCATACTGAGGCCCGTGTTTAAAATCTATGAACACTATGGTGAGAGATCCAGAATGTTTGGTCACACTCTTCACTAGGATATGTTACCAATAGATTTCTTTGATCCTACCTCTGGATATCAAACACAACTTCTCCTGGACAGTCCAATACAGTTCTAGTCCAGATTTCCTCAAAAGTGCCCTCATGGAGCGCAGCCAGGGCTTTTTTCTAACGCATGGGGAGGTGATAAGATCCATGAGTACCAAGCGACAGGGGGAAAGCACTTCGGTAGACCGCACCCGATGCCAGAACATTAGGAGCTGGCACTCTACTGTGTGTACTATCTCCTATGGGCCAGATCCAGAAAAACTGGAGTTAGGGGCATGCTCACCAGGAGATTGAGTAGGGATCATATGCATTGATTCTCAATCACAGATGGGCTATCGGTGTTCCCATATCCCCACAGTTGTGCCCCATACAGGGCTGATCCCAAAGCCATGGTATTATTAATTTCAAGTGCTACTGCCGCTTTTTTTGACACTGTTCTTCTGTGAATCTTTGATATATTTGAGGTCTGCTGGATGAGTGTCAAATGCGCTTTCTCAAGATGTGCAGCCCAACTCAAATTTGGGGTGAATCTTAAACCTAAACAATCAAAAGTAGTAACCAAATTCAATAGAGCTCTCCCAACAAGCATACGTTTCTTAGACGGCTTCGGAGTGCCATTTGAAATGACCATATACATTGCTTTTGTATTATTCAACTCCAGACCCTTCTCACTACAACAGGAACTGAAGTGGTTCAGCAACTGTTGGAACCCCAGGGGCTACTTTGATAACAATAAAGTATCGTCAGCGAAGAGCAGGGCCGGGCCCTTCTCCCCCCAACTTTCAGTGCATCACTTCCATCTCTATCGAGGTAACCCACCACCCCATTAGTGTATAGCAAGAACAAGGTGGGGGACTAGGATGCGCCCCTGTGTGACTCCACTCTTGATCTTGAAGGGCTCTGTTAGTTGCCCCTCCTCTTCCCACCTGACCTGGGCCAGAATTTCAGCATGTATTCTCCTCCGAATGTCCAATAGATTTGTGGGGATTCCCACCTCAGCCAACACCTTCCAGAGTTTACCCCTTGGCACCAAATCAAAAGCTGTTTGCAAATCCACGAATGCTACAAACAATGTGCCCCCATTTATTATCACTTCTTTCCAATATATACAAATAAAACAGAAAACCTGGTCCAGGGTGCCGACATTAGTGCAGAATCCCACCTAAAGATTGGACAAGATATATCCTTCTGTATTCCACTCCTGTAGGCGCACCAGTATTAGTCTGCTGAATATTTTCTGCACAGAATCTATCAAGCTAATAGGCCTGTAGCTTCAAGGATTGGCTGTATCCCCCTTCTTAACAATTGGTATGATTTCTGCCTGCTTCAGGAAGTGGGAATCTCCCTATCCGAAAGAATGGCATTGGACAAGGGATTTATGTAAGCACCCCCACACTACTGGATCTTCCCTGTATAAAATTTGGGATCCTATCTGGACCAGAAGCTCTAGCTGAGATAGATGAATTCATTGCTGAATTGGTTTCTTCAGGGGAAAATGCAAGGGCATTTGGCTAACTAAATGTGCCCACTTCCTTGCAGCTCTTGCATGTATACAATCCACTGAAGTGGGCCACCCACTCTTGGGGTTGGACAGATAATTCCAGAGCAGTCTGAGGACCATTTAGGCATAGCGCAGTTTTCTTCCAAAAGAACTTGTTATCTTTATCAACCAGGGCTTTGTGGAGAGAGGACCATAGGGAACTTTCCCACTGCCTTTTAGCTTGATCCAGTGCAAGTCTTTACCTAGACCGCCACCTCACCAAGTCCTAGTGAGACTTAGATTTTGCTGCAGCTAAGAGTTCGCCCTTCGCCTTCCTACATTCCTGGTTATACAATACCGCTGCTTTGGCCTCTTTTCTCCCCACTTGTTTTACTTGGCCCATGACAGCTCTTATCTGCGAATGCAATGCATTATGCGTAACTTCCATTTCCTCAATCAATTTTTACTCCATGGGGGAAGTGAGAACAATAAATCCACCTCCTTTGATACTAAACTTTTGACTGTTTTAAGGGCCGCAGGTTTCTTTCCACCCAATCCCATCTTATGGTCCTTAGGTTGTTGGTTTGGGATAATGCTCCCAATTCCCTGGAACTCCCATAGGCAACTTTCTCCCCTATTGTATCAAGTATAGTAAGACTCAGAGCATTGTGGTCATCATCTATTATTTCAACACTTCCATATCATCTACAGCAGGCCAAAGCCTACAGTCAACCAGACAATAGTCAATGCGGCTTCAGTGGCCAGGTCTATTATAAGGCATCATGCCCTTCCAATTAGAGTTAGTCCTTCCATTTGTAGCTCTCAGATCGTAGCGTTAGGGCAAGCACCTGGGCTGCTTTTTCAGTCCATCTTACCGTAGGAAATTCTATCTGACAATTGCAGTCACGCCTTACAGTCATATCTAGGAGAGTAGCTATTAAGAGCTTAAAAGTGAAGTTAAAATCCTCTGCTACCAAAAGTGGATTATTTCCCGTGTACTCCAAGAGTGCTGAGTCAAGGACATCTACAGCACTAGACTCCGCCTTACTGGGTCCCACTCAGTTGTGCACATTGTAGACTCTTAGTGCCAAGCCAGAAGGGAAAGCCAGATCAATTGCCAAAATATCCAGGGAATCAACAGGGACAGTTTTAATTTTACACTGTAGCGCAATTTTTAACCAAATTACTAAGCCCCGGTCTTCCTTTTACTTTCTTGACTGCATTTTGGCAGTTAGTAGTGTACCAACTCCTATGAAAGGGAGTCATGCTCCATGTCTCCTGGAACAGGCACATATCATGGGAATCTATAAATTTACCCCATTCCTCCTCAAAGAGCATCCTAGAAATCCCAGCTACATTCCATACTAAGATTTTTATCTGGGTCTGGTTTGTCGGAATACGTTTGGGATGTGGGCACTGATTCAAATTCGCTCTACCTCAGGCCTCTATGTTTGCTCCGGTTATAGCACCAGCCTCTCACCTCAATCTACTACACCTATTTTCTTTGGGAACTGTTAGAACAGTCAAAACCTGGGCCAGGACCTCTTCTGCCTTACATGGGCCTGGGGACAAATAAGGGAGGCTACGGGGTACTTCCCACCTAGGATCCCAGTCTTGTGCATCCCCCTCATATCTGCCAGGGCCCTCTACCTGATGTCAATCCCGATTTACAGTAAACCCACTGTCCGTAGCTCCCTCCCTATGCAAGTGGTACTTCTATTCCTGAGAGTCTCGTCCAGTAGCACCCTGTACTTGATCTTAATATGTGTGTTTACAGTAGGGATCGTACGAGAGTCTATGGCCATTGGGCCATCAATTATAATTCTGTGAAAAAAGCATACTTTCACCATGTTGTGTGCCTTCCCGGGGCTTGTTATCCTTTCAGCTTGGGCTATTTCATCCCTAATGATTGAGTAGCAGTGTCTGGTTTTCCTTTAGCCAATGTGTAACCTTATTTTTAAGTGAATCTTGATCTTCTCTAGTGTCCCTGGTTAACTTAGATACCAGCATGAGGAAAATTCCGGACTTACTCCTCGGGCGCAGTTTCTAATATAGAGCTCATTTTGGACCAACCCCCTACCCCCCTTACTGGGAAGTTGAACAGACTACGAGGCAGAGGGTTCACCTTCGTCTATTCCCACCTCTCCTCATTCAATCCCTCTTTTCAACCCTCTGCCATATAGGGCATTTCGAACAACTGGAGGCCTATCCCTCTTCAAGACTGGGCCACATAATAAGTGAGAAGAAGGGTGTCTGGGAGGGGGCCACATAATAGATAGGGAATAGGGTGTCTTGGAAGGACGATAGGGACAGGGGGGAGTCCAATGTCTGTTACCAATAATTGTCTGACGTGCATGCACAACAGGACGGTGGGGCAACCTGCATACCAATGTCATGCGGAGCCCCCTCCCCCTCCCTCTACCTCATACCTTGGGTTGGCGGCCTGTACTCGACTCCAGATCTTTGCCTACCCTTCCCTCCAAACCCTCCACCACTTTTTTCAGGGCCGCAACCTCATCCTTGAGGCCCTCAATTATACCCCTTAAATTTTGAAGCACAGATAAAACGTCCTCATTTGGTACAGCTGGCAGGGCCACATTACACCCCTTTGCACTATAATCGGCTACCAATAGCACATCAAACCTGTTACAGCATTCTATCGATTCAACTGCCTGAGCATCCGGGGACTGCTCAGGTGGACGAGGGTGCAGCTCATCGCGGTCTCCTACTTTACCAGTGGCTGCACCAGCTCCAATGCGTTGATGAATTTCTAAACATTTGTTGAATACGCTTGGCAATTTTCCTTTTGGCAGGGGGTGGGTACAACCTCAATTGGGTTACATTTTGGATCATTTGGGTTAGTGGAATTTTGGGGATTAACAATTTTGTGGCATTCAGTTAACTAAGTATCTATCCTATCCATGACACTATTCCCAAATTACATGGATGACAATTTCTTGGCACTTGAAGTCCCCAGTGCCCCTTCCTGAGCCTTCCTTTTTCCCACACTGGCACAAAAAACCCTTCAACACCCACAGTACTACAAAATTAGATGATATCATAAGATCCCAAAGGTGAATCAACACAAAAGGGATCTTCTACCAACGTAAGTCAAGGTGTGCCCAAAGCAGGCATTAGTCCAAAGTCAGCACAAAGCAGGTTGGTGAAGTATCAAGCAACAAAGCAAACGGGGACAGTAGGACAGAGAGACAAAAGAGTACCTGGGGAGCCGAGGTATGATGTTATCCCCAGAATTACACAGGTAGGCACTTTTCTACAGGACCAAGGGGGGTGGCCCAGCCCTGCCTCTCCCTGGCGCAGGATGGGCCCGGGGTTTGCCCGGGCGTGGCCCACGCGTGTCCGGCACAGCGGGCCTCCTGTGGTGCTCTATAGCGCTGGCAGCTGTTGTCCCACAAAGGGTTCGTCTCATGTGCCCCAGTGGAGCCTGGGGCATGTAGTCCCCACGCCTTCACTCTCGCAGTCTCTTCCACGTAGCAGGCCTCATGTGGTGCTTTATATCGCTGGCAGCTGTTGCCCCTCAAAGTGTCCGTCTCCTGTGCCCCTGGGGAGCCTGGGACGTGTGGTCCCCATGCCGACACTCCCACAGTCTCTCCCTCATCTTATTCATACTTACACTCCAGTTCATTCAGGCACATTCAGCTGGTCACTTCTCAGGAGTCTCCAGCCTCAGCACTCTTGGCAAAGTTAAAAAAAATCTCTTTTGTACCTCAGACTGGACATTAAGGACCAGGAAACTTCAGAATCTTTCGGGGACCCCCTTAAGAAAGAGGAGGTGATCTTACACAACCAACCTCGGCTGCAAAATTTTGTGGGAGCAGATCCCCAATATTCAAACACAACCCAATATTTCACCGCATAATTCACCTTCGACAGCTCGGCTCCTCCACACACTTGATCTTGTGATAAGAGAAACCATAATAAGAATAACTGGGGCCACTAAATAACTGAATTCTAGATCCTGGAAAAGTT
Organism: Calotriton arnoldi; assembly: GCA_963921515.1. NCBI lineage: Eukaryota > Metazoa > Chordata > Amphibia > Caudata > Salamandridae > Calotriton > Calotriton arnoldi. The sequence goes on from CAWUFW010001517.1 coordinate 549,472, forward strand.
AAAAGGTTTTATTATAAAATCTCAACATAAACAGTACAGAATAATTGTTAAATGCCATGAAGACATAGTTACAGAAACACAATCAGCAATCAGAATAATTCTAAGTCCCTAGGGAATAGCAAAAGTAATAGAGGACTGGACAAAATAATCTATCAGTCAAGTCTCTAAAGGTTAGGAAAATCTCTATCAAGTCAGACAGAGCCCCAGGAGGAGCATGAAAGTCTACTGACATCCCCAAAATCAGGGTTTTTTTATACACATTTTCAACCTAATTAATGAGAAAATGCTGCACACTTGCAGTGGTCTGACTAGTTATAAAACATTCTAAACAAATCAGAAATTGCCACGTACAAATAATGTGCATAGAACTAACCCACCTTTACATAGGTCTCTAGCTTCTATGCTGTTGCTGCCTGGAGATGCACAACACATTATGATACATTAGTCAAACAATAGCCCATCAACAATATTTTCAACCAGGCCCATCAGTAAGTTAAAGCGGAAGGACCTTCAAAAATGATACATACAGCACACAAAGAAAGTTTCATTCACAGTAGAGGAGCTCGAAGGAAAATAACTAGTTATGTCACAGCGTTCTGCAAAGACTGTAGAGACTATGGGGATTGGAGTCACGCAGACATTGACTGTAAGGGGCAATGAGCAGGAGTAGTTTGAAAAATTCACCAGAAACAACATTCATTTTAACTAAAATGGTGTTCTAATAGATAATGTGATACAACCAAAACACATCACTAAATGATTCAACAACCTCGTTTTAGGAGCAATTTTATTGACTCATGATAATAGTAGTTATGTGCTACGTGTGGAGAGCTGGGGAGAAACTACCCCTACCCCCTCACACTGGCCCTAAAGTTCAGCTCCCAGCCCAAAAACTACCCTGACCCCTAGCCCTACTCACCAAGCCGCGGCCCGATCCTTCCATTCTCCCCGCCCATCTGCTTTGAATCTAGAACGCTAACTGCCTTCACCACGCATATGCGTGGTAAAAGCAAGCACAGTAACGCTGTACATGCTGCCCCCCCAATAGTCCCAGCTTGGCGCAACCAGCGTGCAATGCGCCACTGCTATCCTGCTTTGCCTTGCCTTTCACGCTAGCAGTGTTGCCAGATTGGGCTATTTCCCGCACAAATGGGCGACATTTTTCCCATTTGTGCGGGGAAAACCCATACCTAGCGGGGGGCTACTTTTTGGGCGGGTATAAGCCCACTGTGCGCAAAAATACTGGCTGGGGCGGCGCCGACCACGAGGAGTCCGGTGGCGTGCGCTTGCTGGCGAATGAGCACGCGGCACTGGATTGGTGAGGTATGATTGGAGGAGGGAGGAGGTCAGGACGGAGACGACCAGCCCAGCCTGTGCGCACAGTGCGCGTGACGTGACTAACTCTTGTCCAATGTCCGTATATGCTGCCTGCAGCCCTGCCCCTTGCCTTAGCCCCTTATCCTATGTATGGCACACGGCACGCCCACCCCAACCCCCACTGCCCCCCACACACCCGTGAGGCGGGCCGTGCCCGCCGCAGCAGCACACGTGTATTTTGTAATTGCAAGCGCACCTGGTCTTGCACATGCGCAGTGCTGCGCACCCACCCTAGCCTAGTAGTAGACTCAGCTACAGGTATGTGGGTCCCCAGGGCCGTCAATCTTGCAGCGGGCGAAAGCGCTACCATTGACGGCCCTGGGCATCATTCTTGGCCAGCCCCCGCGCGGTGCTTTTTAATGCCCACGCGCTCGCCGGCGTCGCTTGTTCTTTCGGATTCGGCGGCGCGCGGGGCCAGTTGCATTGCGGACGGTGGTGGTGGTGGACCGGACTCATTGGAGGACGCGTGGGACTGTGTCGTCGCGGCCCGCTCTGGTTGATTGCTGCGAGCCTGCGACACACACAGTCCTCCTCCTGGCTGCCCTGTCCTGCTTTACTCCATCCTCATAGTCCTGAACAGCTGAGGTCCCCGAGTCCGGCCAGAGTGAATCTCACTCACTGTGTGTGGACTCGGAGACTAGTGACTAGTCACGCTCACCTGACCCTCACCCCACTCACGCAGAGTCGCGGGCTCGGAGACGGCGTGCACTGGCCTGGCCGCCGACGCCTGGCCTGTGTGCTGCTGTGGCCCCGTGGGAGAGTCCCTTCTCCATCCTTCCCTGGCCTGTGTCACGTGCTGCTGTGGCCCCCGCAGGCGTGTCCCGGCTCCATCCTTCCCTGCTGCTGCCTGCCTTTGAGAAGTGGCACTGGCAGTTGAGAGACTACTAGACAGAGCAGTCTGACCGAGAGACCGGGGCCCTGCAGTGAAGAAGTGAGTCCACAACAAGTGTAACGTGTCTTGTGCGGAGGACGTAGACGACCGACGACGAGGTAGGAATGATCATCAAATTATATAAAGCGCAGCAGGCAGCTGAGCAGGCCAGGTCGCCGCCATTAGCGTAGCACAGGGTGACGGCTTGATCATGGTGGAGGCAATGGCACAGATGGGGATAGCACACATTCCCAAACCTGCCTCACACAACAAATCGCCCAAAATTAGAGTCCCTGCTTCCTTCCTCCATTTGTAGGCATCCTCAGCCTGCCACAATCCATATATAAGCGATTTCCCCTGCCTCGCTCCCTCCCCAGCACCGCAGATCATTCTCTCTCCCCTCCCTCCGTAGCAGCACCTCCCTTGCTGGCAGCAAAGCACCTTCCCATCCTGCAGAGGCTATATTAGGTGCCAATGCAATCTCAGGGGGAGGGGGCCCAGGAGATGGGGACTCTGCCTGGCAATCAGGAAGGGGCGACCAAGCACAAACTCACTGCCGTGTTCGTACCGATAGGGGCAGCTAAAAGTTGTGTGTTCCCCACGCCGTCAGGCCTAGTGCACCACAAGCCAGAGAAGTCATGCTGGAACGGATTGCTTCCAGACCGCACAGTGTACCGTCGGGACCAGATTGTGCATAAATGAGTGAGTCCCTTACTGTGTGTGATGGGGCAAGGCCAGGCGAGGCCACTTTTTCATAACAAGTTTAAAGCAAAATTTGTTAAATCTCATAATGCACATGGTCGTACATCTGTTATGCTTAATTGGTTGCAGACATTTTATGGTGTTAAGGCATCTGAAGAAGTGCCCAGTAAATATCAGGGAATAATAATTGGTGAGAACTCTGGAGGTTAAAGTACTGGAGAGATCTCGGTTTTGTGTAGTCCCAGATCTGAATCAAAGTAGTTTTGAAGGTTAATGTGTCTCCTGCAAAGCACTTCATGTAATATGCAGATGACAGATTTATTTTTTAATGTAGCTAGGTAAGTGGGCTACTGCTTTGAACACAGTATATTTTTATTATGTAATGTAATGAATAATTAAGACACTGAGTTCTACAGACTTTATTAAAATACAATTTAGAGGAGCAGTAAATTGCACATAACACTATTTCTGCCTTTCTTAATCTTTGTTTTCTACTATTGTAATCTGAGCAGTGCCTGTTTCACGTTACAAAGTCACAGTGAGGACTGGTCTTAAAAATGAGTAGCATTAAGGCAGGTGCCCAGTTAACTCCCTCCCACTATCTGTATATTGAATAGAATGTATATTTGTCCTTAAAATTGTTTCTGATGACTATTTCTGCATAATTTGAGACTTGCTACTTTGGGCTGGTTTTTGGGCTGAAACTGGTCTGCGTTGGGCTGAATTTAGGCTTATACTTGAGCGGCTTTGGGCTTGGGGTGGGTCTCAAAATCTGGCAACACTGCACGCTAGCATCACACCAGCTTCTAGGGATTTCTAGAGGCTGTCAGGGAGCTCTCTGCCCTGCACCGCTCGATGCGCAGGTTCCATAAAACAGGAAAACAGGCATTTAGCGGTTTATAACGACGGATCCATAGATGGCAGCTAACTTGGAGCAATTTCGCCCGCTAAAGCCTTCTGCCCCTCTCCCCCGATCCACGGCTCACTTCACTCGTTTACTGCACATTTCGCCATACCACACCCCAGGGCAGACAGTGGACAAGTATAGGCCCTGCAGCCTCACAGCACATCGGCAAGGGCTGCAGGGGCTGATGACGGGGTGCTAGTGATCTAGCGACCTAGCGACTTTGAGGATAATAGCTGCCATTCATCTGCTAGTCAGTAAGCAATACGAATTAAGGAACCCCCAAGGAACAAATGAGTCAAGCCAAGTGAATCAGGCTACTCATTTGCAAACCAGGTCACTATACCTGTGAGACATCAATGACACTCGGGCATACTGTCAATTAACAGCCTGCACACAGGCCCAATCAAGGGGACTAGGAACTACCTCCTCCCAAAGTCTACAGGTGAGTTAGAATTTTTCAAGGCAGTAGGAAGCTATCACATAGGGTGATTAATCAGAGACGGGCATCTGCTATGTGCAAAAGGAGAGCCAGGTACAACAGATGCCAAACTATGAGACCAGCAACAAATAAGACCAAGAACAACGCTCACACCCTAAAAGACCTGCACCCAGGGCCAATTCCACACCCAACAAGTAAATATTTTACAATAGCCGCGAATCCGAAAAAGAAAACTTCTGTGGAAAGTCCAATACATCAAATATTCCTCACCCGGGAATGCTCAAAAACAATGTCACTATATTAACACCTGAGTATATTTCACATGGAAGTATGGACATTCTGAACAGAGCGAATATACTGCAAATTTTGAAACATATTCCAGATTTAGCACACTATACTTCTGACAACCTGCTACAAGTTCAGTTTAGGACACTAAGCACCCATGCAACCAAAGAATCTATAGTGGTCACCTGGATACACAGTAAACAAACCCGAAAGATCTTGGCGGAGAAGGACAAATTTGCTTTCTGGGGACTCCAGGTCCAGCCACCCCCCAACAAGAAAGGTATCCACATACTGTAGGGAAACACCAGTATCCAGCCAATTCAACCGTCAGGGAGATGCATATTAAGGAGAACAACGTTTAGACACTCCAACAAAAAACCACCTACTTTGAAAATTCAGTGCTCTTTTAATTAAACAAGTCAACAGCAGCGCACAGAATTATTGCTGACACGCTAGATCCAGAGCCAGCAAGTGAATGGGGGTGGCTAGCCTCCAACCTTGTAGGGAGGACTTCGAACTCTTCCTAGCCCTCCAGACAGATCAAGGCCGATATTTTACAATCCTGCCCCAGTGAAACCCCTTTTAGTCATCTCATGGAACGAAGCAGGGATAAAGAGCACCATAAACAACAGTGAAGTGCTAGCATTCCTTCAGAGAGGCGATCTGCTGTGTTTGCCAGAGACCTGGCCCACAGCCAAATTATTCATTCCTGGCTTTGCTGAAATCCAACAGACTGCTAAGAATCTCAATCTCTTTGACAGACCCTCCGGAGGCCTCTCCATATACATAAATCTGGAGCTAGATATAACATCTGCAGAAATAGGATTCACAACTAACCTGGCCCAGGCTGTGCTTCTCAACGGCATACAGATGAACAGGAAAAACATAACCACACTGTTAATAAATGTATACTTCAACTATAGAGACAAGCCGTGAACAGACAAGATGGGATAAATAATTGGTGAGCACTTTAGAAGAACTAATTTACTCTCATCCCTCCAGTGAGTTAATCATTGCCAGAGACTTCAACATTCGCAATGTGGGGAAAAGCCCGGTGGGCAATGGGGCTGTTGCTGCAACAGGGAATATGTTAAACACATTTCTTATAACCTAACAACTAATGTCCACTCAGAATCGAGGTGTGGCCTGTATCCATTACAGATCTGAGTGTATTGTTATGTTTGGTGGGCTGCCCCACCTTGCTGAGATGTGAGGGGTGTGCCTTTGCCAGTACCCTCTCCTAGTAACGAGGTGGTAGAGGCCTGAAGTGGGAGTGGCCGTCCTTTGAAGTTAATAAAAGGGACCGGAACCCAGACCTCGGGATTCCGGTGACCACACTGGCAACTAGAACGTTTGTGTCTCACTTATTTTGGCAAGGCCTGGCCCATTCATAGAGCCCCCCTGTAGCTATATCCAGTAGCTGCCCCCACTTAACAAACTGGCGACGAAGGTGGGATGAATTCTGGTGCTTGCCGCTACTGATACCTGCATCTCGTGGAGATGGTCTTGGCAAGCGTTCCGCTTGTGGCCGCCGTACTTCGTCTGTTGCGGGGACGAGGCGGCCGCAGAGCACTGTATGCGGGGTCAGCATCAGGTGAGACTGTTGCTAGCCTGTGTGTTGCCCGTCTTTACCCGCGTAGTGTTCTTCTGCGGCCCAGCAACGCGTCGCCGGCCCCATGTGCGGTGAGCCCCGCCCTGCGTTGTGCGGCCGCGCATCACTGCGGAGGCCTGGAGACTGTTTGCCTGCGGCCACGGAGCACCTGGTATGCCGTCGGAGCAGTTTCACCTCCATCTGGGCTCATTTGGAGTGAACAGCGGCCGGGGACGACAGGAACAGAAGAAAAATTAAGATTTATAAAGAAAACAACAAACCTAGTACCACAGACCTGTGTATACGATACGTCCTCCGGACAGAGGAAAGGCAAGCTGTACCTTTTACTGAGGGGGCAAACGAGGCAGCCAGGGAGTCAGCACAGGCCTCCACCTGGTTGCACTGAGAGTGGGCCACTCCAGTGTCCGAGGTCGGTATATCACTGTGGCGACATTAGGACTACAGTCACGCCTATGTGCATGCGTTTGGGTCATTTGTACTTTAAACATCTGTACTTCAACATCATGTCCATTGTGCCACCCAAACTGTTCCTGCTCGATGGCCCACCATAGGCGCAGGCAGCCAACTGGGGGGACTGGTTAGAGCACTTTGAGACTTACTTTGCGGCAGTGGGCCTACAAGCCGAATGCCAACGCCCCATGTTACTGCACCTTGGTGGTGCTGCACTACACAAGCTTGGGAAATCAGTAGTGGAGGCTGGACCGCCGCATACATACGGTACACAATGAAGGCAGCCCTGACCGCCCACTTTGGACATCTCACTAACCCAGACTACGAACGCTTTCTACTGCGACAGGCGAGACAGCTCCCAGATGAGTCCGTAGATGTTTTCTACGCTTGGCTCAAAGAGCTGGCAAGTACGTGCACATTGCCAGACGCCAACGACGAGATACGAGCGCAATTTATCCAAGGGTGTGCGTCGGCTAAGCTGAGGGAGCACATACTCCAAGTCCCGGGGATGGCAATGGTGGACATGCTGACAACGGGAAGGTCGAAGGAGTTGTCAAAGGTGCGAGCGACGCACATGGAAGCAGCCTTACAACGCCAGGTGAAAACGGAGCCGGTCAACGCCGTGGTATCTGGAACTTCTGCCAAGAAGTTGGTGCCCAGCAAGACACTTACCTCCAACCGAACATGCTACGAATGTGGTGGGCCCTTTCCCCCACCAAGGCCCGTGCCCTGCTCAAGGAAAAAGGTGCTCTGCATGCAATAAACTTCACCATTTTGCAAAGGTGTGTCGCTCTGCCGCACGTAGGGGACAACAAAACAAACAAGTTAACATCTTGAACACTCCTCAATCCATGGAGGATGATGGGACATGGATGAAGAAGACATGGAGGGAGCCGTCCATGTCATTCACACCATGCAACCAGACGGAGGGCTAAGGAGGCGGATACCGAAGTGCAAGGTACTGATCGCAGGACACCCGGTTCCAGCATTGATCGACACCGGGACGTCTATAAACATCATGGCGCGCTCAATGCTGCAGACTCTTCCCATACAACCGGCTCTACGATGCACGTCAACTCAAGTGTTCACATATGGATCCACCACTCCTCTTTCATTGGCTGGAGTATTCACCACCAGTATCTCCCATGATTCCCATTCTACTCGCACTAAGATATATGCCGCCCAGGAGGGAGAGGGGATGCTGCTAAGCTGCCGAACAGCGTAACATCTGCAATTAGTGGCTGTTGCATTTGCCATTGATCGAGAGAGCATGGAATCATTAGTGGCAGAATTTACACTTCTATTCAAGGGCATAGGATGCCTCAATCCATCTTCACATTGATCGCTCCATTCAGCCAGTGGCCCTAAAGCACAGAAGAGTGGCGTTTCATCTGAGGCCGAAAGTGGAGGAAGAGTTGAGAAAACTCGAGCAGGCTGATATCATCGAACGGGTTGATGGCCCGACTCCCTGGGTGTCTCCCACCGTTGTGGCACGGAAGCCTAAACAACAAGGCGAGGTGAGAATTTGCATGGACATGAGGCTACCCAATCACGCAATCAAAGGGGAGCGTCATCTGACCCCCACCGTAGATGACTTTGTGGCTGAGGTGAGTCGCTCTAAATGGTTTTCCAAAATGAATCTGCGAGCAGGATACCACCAACTGCTACTGGATCCTGAGTCAAGAGCCATAACCACGTTCTCGAAACATGTCAGTCTTCGGAGGTATAATTGCCTTAGCTTTGGAGTGTCCAGTGCCGCTGAAGTCTTCCAAGACACCATACGAGGGGTGCTAGCGGGCCTAAAAGGGGTCTTTAATGTCAGCGATGACATTCTTGTGCATGCCCCCATGTTGGAAGAACACATGGACCGTCTGAGAAGCACTTTCCAGTGTCTGCATGAGTGTGGCCTTACTCTCCACCGAGAAAAATGTGAGTTTCTCAAGAAGGAGAATGCGTTTTTTTGGATATCGTTTCACCCAGCACAGAGTATCACCAGATCCGTCCAAGGTCCATGACATCCAGATATCCAGATGGCGCCGGCTCCCACGACAGTGACCGGCGTAAGGAGTTTCTTAGGCATGGTCACATACTGTGGACGTTTCATTCAAAATCTGACAGGCCTCACTGCCCCTCTGAGAGAGCTAACGAAGTCCAACGCCATCTGGGACTGGAGGCCGGCCAAGAAAAAGCTTTTCAGGATACCAACCAAGCACTCTCTGCTGACACCACTCTGGTGTACTTTGACTCAGCCCGAGAGTCTGAATTGTCAGTGGACACAAGCACCACTGGCCTTGGCGTCGTGCTGTCACAGAAACAGAAGGATGGAGGATGGGCTCGGGTAGCCTATGCAAGTCAGGCTCTGATGGACACCGAGCAATGATGCGCACATCGAGAAGGAAGCAGTAGCCGTTCACTGGGGCTGTCGCCATTTCCATCTATACCTGTATGGACAGCCGTTCGTAGTCCACACAGACTAAGCCGTTGATTCCACTTTTTATGGGACGTTCCTCGAAGCCTCCACCGAGGATTGAAAAGTAAATTTTGCAATTACAGGAGTATCAGTTCCAGGTGATCTATCGCCCAGGGGCGCCGAAACCCGCCGATTTTCTATCCAGGCACGCTAGACCGGCCATGGAGGAGGAAGAGTTTGCGGCAGACGAGGTAGAGGAATACGTCAGGCTAGTGGTAGAGCGATCACGCCCGCGGCCCATCTCCTTGGAAGAGAACGTGAGTGCCACGTCGGGAGACGAGTGCTTGCAGCTGGCCATCGCTGCAGTGACTTCAGGGAGATGGCACATGCTGCTGGAGAAACTACCTTGTAGGACTGAAGAGGCATGCACATCCTTGAGCGTGTTACACAACATTCGTGTTGAACTAGCCGTGTCTCTAGAAGGTTGCCTCATGAGAGGATCTCGTCTATTCATTCCCAGGACACTACAGCAGCGGGTTCTCGATTTAGCGCGCATAGACCATCAGGGGATTGTAAAGACTACAGCTCGTCTGCTCTGTAAAGTGTGGTTTCCCAACCTCGACAATGTTGAAGAGCAGACTGTTCGCCAGTGCCCCCTGTGTCAAGCAACTGACCCAGCGGAACCTCCTGCTCCAATTATTACAGAAGAAATACCACCTCATCCCTGGCACCGAGCTAGCGCTGACTTTGGATGTCTCCTGGATGGAAGGCACATGTTAGTTGTCATTGATGACTTCTCGATATATCCAGTAGTTGAAATCCTGGATTCAACAACAGCGAGCAACGCCATACCACGGCTGGAGACGATAATGGCCACACACGGTCTTCTTAAAGAATTGCGTACGGATAATGGCCCTCCTTTTTCCAGCCACGAATTCTCAGAATATTTGCTGTCTCGGGGTGTTCAGCATCGGAAAGTCACCCCACGCTGGCCTCAAGCCAATGGGGAGCCGGAGCGTTTTATGCGCACGCTAAACAAAGTTCTTCGGATTACACTAGCCCATGGCCAGAACATGGAATGTGCGCTGTACACGTTCCTGAGAGAGTATCGACACACACCCCACTCAACAACCCAAGCAAGTCGGGTTTCTCTCTGTATTAACTGAGCGGTGAGTGATATCCCACCTCAAGTGGGACAGCTGTCAAATCTACAGGAACGTGTTGCGGTGAAACTGAGGCAACGGCAGGCCAAGAATGACCAAATGTCCAGGATCCGGGGAGCAAAGACAAAATCGTTTGCTGTTAGCGATGTAGTTATGGTGAAGAACCGCTATCCACGGGGAAAATTCACGCTCCTTTTTGAGATAGACCCCTGGATAATTCAGGCTGGGAAAGGAACAATGATCACGGCCCAGAGGGCAGGAGAGACCATCACTAAGAACGTATCTTGTTTCAAAGAGTACAGAAGTCCGGGAGGCCCAGAGACATAGACACCCTCAAATATGACAGGGGGGGGGTCCAGGATCCAACGGTGTCTACACCTCTCCGGAACCCCCTGATGATGAGGTCTTCTCGCCAGGGACACTAGGCGTGGATCCTGTTGGAAATTCTGTGACTGCCACCTGCACGGCATCGGAACCTTTTCCCCAGGAAGTCCCTAATGACTGTCAGCGCCCGCAAGGGATCGGAGGAGAAGAGAACCGGGAGAGTGATGGTCGGCGCGGGAATGGGAGGTACCATCTCTGACCATGTCCTGCAGCATCCTCCCGTTTGAAGGACTTTGTGTTGATCTAAAGTATCGACCAGTGTTTGTGGTATATGATTCTTTTCTCTCTCTATCTGTTTTAATCTCTCTCTCTTTCTTTCTTTTCTCTCTCTCATTCTTGTTCTTTTTTTTTTTTTCGTTTCTTCTATTTGAAATATAGGAGGAATGCTATGTTTGGTGGGCTGCCCCACCTTGCTGAGATGTGAGGGGTGTGCCATTACCAGCACCCTCTCCTAGTAACGAGGTGGTAGAGGCCTGAAGTGGGAGTGGCCGTCCTTTGAAGTTAATAAAAGGGACCGGAACCCGGACCTCTGGATTCCGGTGACTACACTAGCAACTAGAACGTTTGTGTGTCGCTTATTTTGGAAAGGCCTGGCCCATTCATAGAGCCCCCCCGTAGCTATATCCCGTAGCTGCCCCCACTTAACATGTATCACCAGCCATTCCTCACCATTACGCGCTTCCCTTTTGCATGTAATTAATTTCCTTCGCCCTTTTCCTTTCCTGGGATCAGTCTTCAACCCAGCCTGGACGTCCTCCCTGTGATGCTGACCTTGTTTTACCACGCTACACCCCCCCCCCCCCCGACAACAGGGCCATACACGATCTGTATGCCCGGACCTGCACGCCGGCTTCTGTAACAACGGTAAGCTTCCCCCTGCTTCCTTGCACGGTCACCCGTGCCCGCTGCACATTGCCACCAGGTAACCTGCTCTTTCCTTTGAACCCTCCAGCAGACCAATTTCCCTGACTCACTGCATGCTACCACTGGGTTATACTACTTGATACAACACAGATCAAGTGACTTCGCTCATAAGTTTTGAATCGATGTCCAACAAAGTCCTTAGCCTTTATAGACCCGTCAACATGATTATTGTCACTTGTTGATACTTCACTTACCTTGTTTACGGCACTCTCAGATCATGGCTCTAACTACAACTTGTGCTTGACCCACTTATCGAGTATACTCTCCAAGAGACCATCACCTGGTACATACCTGACTACTAGTTAAAGGGCCTACTTGCCCTCATTATTATTTTCCAGATATTACCCTTGCACACCAGACCGGTAGCGCATCACCTCTGTCTATCCACCTGGATTCTCCTGCACACCAGACTTTGGGTGCATATATTGAAATACCATCCCTTGGATTTCCTTGCTCCTTAATAGGTACCTATACATCCTTTCTCCCATCTGTTAATATAAGATTCTTTCGGTGATTGGCGAAAAGGATGAGGAGGTAATGTCTGGATTACTTATCTGTAATTTTCATTACTCAGATTCTCTCTTCCTCGTCCCAGTACTTGCATCCCTCCCTCTCTTCATTGGGCCTTCTAGTCAAAAAGGTCTTTTGAGCTTCAATAGGGCTCAGGGAATGTTTAGGTGGGGGAGGGATTTATATGGATTGGACTGAAGTGTTGGTGAAAATAAAAATATAAGACGCCTGGGAAACTGCAAGGAAGGGGGTAAGGCATGAGTTGTAAACCTCATATTGTAAGTACAGGGATGAGTTAGAGAGAATCAGAATAATGGTAAGTACATTCTATTCAGTCCTTCAATACCATATCATATACTAATGACCTTGCTTCAAAGTTTATAATGGCAAAGTCCATCGCACTTTTCTCGTTGCCAATCTAAAATGTTCAATAAGTCAATTAATTAAACAAGCATTTGCAATGCAATAGGTCTCGCATTTGCGAGAGTTTAAGCTATTGGCATTGTAAATGACAATGCCTTTTATTTATGTGTTTTGATAATTAACACATGAATAAAATGCATTGTCATTTACAATGCCAATAGCTCAAACTCGTGTAAATGCGAGACCTAAAGTGAAAGTGCGCATGGCGCGCTGAATGTTGCAGGAAAGCATGTCGTGCCTGCAGTAGGAGAAACCCATTAACGAAAATAGTGCTTACAGACGAAATAGGACGTACCATGTAACAACCGAAGTAAACGGGCCAGTCCTCATGGGAGGTTACAAATTAAGACAAGGCGGTACTAAGGAGGGGCTAACAAGCCTATAAATGAATCAGAAGACAGCCTTTACGAAGGACAATGACAGCCCCTGTGGTGCGGGGGGGCCCAACCTCCAGGGGGCCCCCTCAGCACCGCACTTTGGCTGGAGAGCTCCAGATTGAGTCCGGAGGGGGCCCCTCCACGTACCCTGCAGGGGGGCCCCCTCAAGTTTTGTTATGCCACTGGACACAAGCCAATAACAAATATGGGCAGAGAGTGGGCGGGGCTTCAAGTCCATACTCTACTACAACATGCCTCGCAGCGCATGCGCTGCCCAGGCTCGATCTAAAAAGAAATTTTGTTTAAAAGGCTGCGATGAAGGAAACTTCCTCATCCTCCAAGAGGGACTGAAATAATGCTTCTAGAACTGCAGATAAATCTTCCAGGTTTCAAGTGGCAACCATAGAGTTCTTTGTCCACCCTTGTTATTTAATACCTAGAAGTGAAAGCCAGATGTAACCAACCGCATCAGGACCATTTTCAGATGTACACACTTAACACCTGGTTTTACCCCCGCCTGGAGACCAAGTCAATATTAACTAGCTCATGGACAACAGATACTGATTGAGTAAATTGTGCTCTGCACCAATATGTATATTTTGCTCCTGAATAAGACAAATGCCAAACTGGTCTTAGATGTGTTCACATAAGGAGGGCCTTAGTTAGTTTGGTAGACGTGTTACTCTATTCCGAGCATGGCAGATATTCTGTCAGCCATATGACAAGTGTCACAGATTGTAACCACTGTAATGCGGCAGACAGGATATCCGCAGTGTTTGTAATGGGGAATGCCGTCATCTAAACTTTAAATAAGGCCCATAATCTTTTACTGAAGCATTAAACCTCCCCAGAAATAAATGCAGTCAAGGGCAGCATCTTTCACCTATCCAAGCCCCAAAATGTCCTACCAGTTTTCTAAAGCAGCTACCATGCTAACCACAACAAAACTTTCTTCCCACATGAATGCCCGCTGCTCAGTATGCTGTTGCTGATACAGAATGAAGCTTGTCCATTATTTTTCCTCTGTGGAACTTCTGTTATCACCTCTGTAGGGAGATTATTTAAGACATGGGCCCAAGCTTCCGGTTTCCACTCCAGTCATCCACACAAGAAACAATGTCCCTCATAAGCACTGCAGCTCCACTATTCTGGCCTGGATGAACAATCTACCTGTGGAAAGGTCTTACTTTGCATTAGAAGAGCAAACCGGATGCTCAGGTGGGTGTTGGCAGTGGTCTACGTTTAGGAGGGCACCTATAGGACTCCTGTATTTCTACACCTCATCCAGCCCTGAAAGCCACCCACTAGCATGCAGCCCGCTGGGCACTGGCGCAGTACCAGAATGAGTAGTTCACCACTCTAGGCCTGATATGGTATGTTATAAGCATTTTATAGGACACAGCTGCCATTAGCATGGCCTGTTGGAACTTTTCCAGAAAGGTTGCTTTAATTATCACAGGCTGCAACATGCGATGCATGGTTGCAAGAATGTTGGGTTGATTCACAACTATGTTGGATGCTGTCACAATCTACAAGTTACCAAAACGGGTAAACCCCAATATAAGTCACTGGGACCTGGGTATGAAACAGTACAATACAAGATTGGTCCCAGTAGAAAATTGTTCAACACAAATACAATGCAAAAAGAATGAAAAACATAATAAAACAAACACTGTGTATACTTAGAGGTCCAATGTTATTTAATCACACTGAACACTGCATTGACTTAAGTTCATATGATTGAATCAAAAACAATACCAAACGTAAGTGCCCCAAAAGGGGGGAGAAGTGAGGGGGGGTGATAAGAAAGGTATGGTGATTAGAGTGAGGATAAGAGGGTATATAGAATAGATATCGTGCACATCACATGACTCTTTACAAGAAGGAACGGCTCATCTTTGAGCCACATAAATCAATACCATATCCAAAACAATTTGCATAGCCTTGATTGAAAATAATGTCACAGTGAAAAATCACTTGTTCAAACTGACGAACACTGGAAATGTCGACGTTTTGACCCCTAAAGAAATGTAGGCTTCTTAATTCCTTACGAGGGGGTCTTCCTCAGGACTGGAGTGAGGGGGAAGAGGCACCTGGGAATCAAGACATAGAAAGGACCTTACTCTAAATATAACAGACCAAGTGAAAATAAATTAAAATTAAAAGGGGGGGGGCAGAGCCCATTAATTTACCATAAAGCATCCCTGACCGGGATGGATATGACTCGTTGGGCGCGCAGGCTCCAGGCGACCGAGAACGGAAAACAGCACCTGCAACAGTAATGTACAGGCTGTAATACACCCTCCCAAACGCATGGAAAGGAGTGGCAGGATAAGGATTAGCAAGAATAAATCCACTTACTTAGAAAGGATAAACATCCAATGGGTCCCTCCCAAAACACTCGTCGGGTCGAGCCAAACTAATTGACTGGACCACAGAATTAAATACAACACGGTGAATTATTCTGAAAAATGAGAAAACAGAAAACCACATGCTGTCAGGACCCTGAAACATTAGACCACTACACTAAAAACACGTAATGACAGATTGCCCCAACCCGAATTAACAAAGGAAATACCTTACGGCTTCCCGGGACACACGAGCAACCCGCTCTGTAGACAATATAAAATTGGAATTAGAAAAAGGAACCGCTTAGGAAAAGATCAGGTAACCTCACATGCCGGCTCAAAAATTACGGCTGAGCACGCTACAATGGGATATTTGCAGTGACTCATCGCTGCTAAGGAAATACCCTGCGGTTCCCGGGACACACGAGCAGTCCGCTCTGTGCACAATCTGAAATTGGAAAATGGAAAAGGCGGCGGCTTAGGAAATGGTCCAAAAGACATGCATCAGCTCAAAAAACTATTATGGCTGGGCGCGATAGAACGGGGTATTGGCAGAGACTCACCGCTGCTTAGAGCCTCGTCTCTGTATGCTGGGAGGGACCCGGAGCAATGGGACACCTGCTGGTTAAGTGCAGGGGCTCGTCTCGCTCGAGCACGTGCGTGACGTAATTTGACGATCGATGCTTGTCAAAAATGACAAGTCATCGCGTCTCATAGAAGAAAGACTCCTAGAGAGCTCGAGGCTAAAGGCTGGAATTGAGATTGGGTTACACTGGGAAGAGGATACATTATTAAATTACATTAATGGACTCAGCAGTAGTTCTAAACATATTTACACTTGGATATGCATGTACCACTCACGCAGGAGGGTATGATATCCAAAACGTTAATAGAAATAAAAACATGAAGAATATACATCGGATGAATGGTCAAGTGTAAATTCACCTGGAATAGACACTAATCACGTACACCTTGACATATCAATTATAAAGTCCATTGATTCCAAAGAGACAAGAGTATTTTGGGTAGAAAAAGGGTTATGTACATTATATATTAGAGGAAAATCAGCCAGACATATTACAATGGCGATGTACAGCGAAATGGACATGCAGAGAACAACCAGCCGGGTCCGAGTTCGGATTACGGATACCAGGATAACTGGCACCCACCCCAAGGATCTTTTCCTTTTTTAGGAGAGGGCCAATGGAGACCGCCCAGAAGGAGGAGTGGCAACTGGCCCAGAGGGCTCCAACGCGGACAGCCAGCCATCAATGCGAATTGGGAGAGGGGGCGCGGGAGAGGACAGAAACAGGTCCGTTTCCAACCAGAGAACCACGGGGAGATACAAACCCGACGCAGGGTCTACAGGTGGTGAAGACACCGCAGAATCCAGTAGTCAATATCTCTACCTACAGTCTTAAAGAAGAAGAAGCCAGGGTTCTCAGTAAAGGTCTCTCCTTTGTGCCCACAGCCCACCCTAACCATTTCACCATCAAGACAGAACTTCATAGGTTCTTCAGGAAGATCCGTCTAAGGTATTTCTTTAGACAGTCCCCAACACAAACAGCATCCTCGCAGACGGGATTGAGGACTCCATCCACATTCGTGCCACCAGCCCACGCCATGACGAACAAAATCTTAGCATATGAGAGTGTGGTTCTTAGGGATGTTTCTGAAGTACTCAAGAAGAATAAACATACCAACTATAACATTACTAAGATGGAGAATCAAGCACTTCTGGCATTAAAGCAGAACAAGTATATAGTGATAAAGCCTGCAGACAAGGGTAGTGCCATTGTGGTACAGGATGTAACCAAGTACAGGACAATGATCCTGAACCAACTACAGGATGGAGTGAGTTATAAGAAATTAAGAACAGACCCATCAAAAGAACTTGCCCTGGAGATACTGACTCTGACCAAGGATGGTCTGGAGCAGGGTTTTCTAACGAATTTAGAATTCCAGTATCTTAACCTGAAGCAACCCAGGCTCCCTACGATGTATACCTTACCGAAAATCCATAAGGACATGCAGAACCCACCCGGACGTCCCATCGTCTCGGGATGTGGATCTATGCTTGAGCCATTGTGCAGGTATATACACTTTTTCCTGAAACCGATAGCAGAGAACACACAGACGTATCTGAGAGATACTATGCAAACCATTAACCTTGTGGACCAACGACCCTTCATCCCAACCAAACAACTTTTAGTGACCTGCGACATTGTGTCGCTTTATACGAGCATACTTCAACAATCTGCTCTTGAAGTTTTGAGGTCAGTCCTGGATCAAAGGATTGCACCAACGGCGGTGCCCACAGAGTTTATTATTGGTCTACTACGTATAGCTATGATGAAGAACTTCTTTTTCTTTCAGGGCAACTATTATCTGCAAACGAAAGGAGTGGCGATGGGGGCAGCCTTCGCCCCAGATCTGGCTATTATCTTTATGGACCACTTCGAGAAATCATACATCTTCAGCGACACTAACCTATATAACAACAAGGTGACTATGTGGATGAGGTATATTGATGATATACTCATGATCTGGACTGGGGATTCAGTAGAGCTAGGCCCGTTTCACACTTGGCTCAACCAGAGGAGCCAGGACATACAGTTTACCATGCAATTCGATTCCAGAGAAATCGATTTCCTAGACATCACTATCCGGAATGAGGACAACAAACTATACACTACACTGTACCGTAAACCTGCAGAACGTAATTCTCTCCTTCAATACAGCAGTTATCATCCCAGAGGGCTTAGGGATAATTTACCGTTTGGGCAGTTCCTGCGCATCCGTAGGAACTGCTCCAAGAAGACAGACTACATGTTGGAATCAGAGGTTTTGAGTGATCGACTAATGGAGAGAGGGTACCCCAGGAGGCTGATCAGAAGAGCACAGAAGCGGGCATGGTTCAGCCCTCAAGAAACTTTATTAACACCCAAAGGTAAAGGAGAAGACGCCATGCAGAGAATGATTTGCGTCACTACCTTCTCTCCACAGAGTAATGCCATTAAGAAGGTGATAAACAAGCACTGGGGCCTGATATCGGATGACATCGATCAAGTGAACCTACCGATGCATTCCTACAAGAAAGCCAAGAGTGTGAAGGACCATGTAGTCCGTTCCTTTCTAGATTCTCCTGAGGCTCCGTCCCTTCAATCTTTATGGAATCTGTCACCTGTACTTGGCCATTTTAAATGCGACCAATGCAAGGCTTGCCAAACTACGATTCAGACAAAACAGTTTGTTTACAGACACCATACGATTAATCTGAAATCTTTCACCAACTGCAACACTAACAATGTAATATATGGAATTGTCTGTCCGTGTGGCCAAATATATGTGGGCCAGACAGCAGAAAATAAAAGCCCGCATTCTGCAACATTGTAGCCGGATAAGATGTGGGTTGCAAGGGGCGTCCCTGGTTGAACATTTTAGAGCTGCTGAACACGACCCGGATGATTTCCAGTGGATAATCCTTGAGAAGGCAACCCTGGGACCCAGAGGAGGTAACATCGGTTTGATCTTGAACACTAGGGAGTGCAAATGGATGTCTCTTTTAGACTCCATACAGAATGGCCTTAACGAATTGGACACCAATCATGCACAACTAGCTTGCCTTACATCCGAATGATAACTTGCTAATACTAACCCCCTCTGTGGGGTCACTGCGATGCATATATTTAGAACATCCCCCTTTTTCTTCCCAACTGTGTGTCTAATATTTATCTGCATTGCAATGCCTTTTGGATTTGTTCTCTGCATGTCCATTTCGCTGTACATCTCCATTGTAATATGTCTGGCTGATTTTCCTCTAATATATAATGTACATAACCCTTTTTCTACCCAAAATACTCTCGTCTCTTTGGAATCAATGGACTTTATAATTGATATGTCAAGGTGTACGTGATTAGTGTCTATTCCAGGTGAATTTACACTTGACCATTCATCCGATGTATATTCTTCATGTTTTTATTTCTATTGACGTTTTGGATATCATACCCTCCTGCGTGAGTGGTACATGCATATCCAAGTGTAAATATGTTTAGAACTACTGCGGAGTCCATTAATGTAATTTAATAATTTATCCTCTTCCCAGTGTAACCCAATCTCAATTCCAGCCTTTAGCCTCGAGCTCTCTAGGAGTCTTTCTTCTATGAGACGCGATGACTTGTCATCTTTGACAAGCATCGATCGTCAAATTACGTCACGCGTGTGCTCGAGCGAGACGAGCCCCTGCACTTAACCAGCAGGTGTCCCATTGCTCCGGTTCCCTCCCAGCGTACAGAGACGAGGTTCTAAGCAGCGGTGAGTCTCTGCCAATACCCCGTTCCAGCGCGCCCAGCCATAATAGTTTTTTGAGCTGATGCATGTCTTTTGGACCATTTCCTAAGCCACCGCCTTTTCCATTTTCCAATTTCCGATTGTGCACAAAGCGGACTGCTCGTGTGTCCTGGGAACCGCAGGGTATTTCCTTAGCAACGGTGAGTCACTGCAAATATACTATTGTAGCGCGCTCAGCCGTAATTTTTGACATGTGAGGCTACCTGATCTTTTCCTAAGCGGTTCCTTTTTCTAATTCCAATTTTAGATTGTCTACAGAGCGGGTTGCTCGTGTGTCCCGGGAAGCCGCAAGGTATTTCCTTTGTTAATTCGGGTTGGGGCAATCTGTCATTACGTGTTTTTAGTGTAGTGGTCTAATGTTTCAGGGTCCTGACAGCATGTGGTTTTCTGTTTTCTCATTTTTCAGATTAATTCACTGTGTTGTATTTAATTCTGTGGTCCAGTCAATTAGTTTGGCTCGACCCGACGAGTGTTTTGGGAGGGACGCATTGGATGTTTATCCTTTCTAAGTGGATTTATTCTTGCTAATCCTTATCCTGCCACTCCTTTCCATGCGTTTGGGAGGGTGTATTACAGCCTGTACATTACTGTTGTAGGTGCTTTTTTCCGTTCTCGGTCGCCTGGAGCCCTCGCGCCCAACGAGTCATATCCATCCCCGGTCAGGGATGCTTTATGGTAACTTAATGGGCTCTGACCCCCCCCCTTTTAATTTAAATTTATTTTTTTACTTGGTCTGTTATATTTAGAGTAAGGTCCTTTCTATGTCTTGATTCTCAGGTGCCTCTTCCCCCTCATTCCAGTCCTGAGGAAGACCCCCTCGTAAGGAATTAAGAAGCCTACATTTCTTTAGGGGTCGAAACGTCGACATTTCCAGTGTTCGCCAGTTTGATCAACAAGTGATTTTTCACTGTGACATTATTTTCAATCATGGCTATGCAAATTGTTTTGGATATGGTATTGATTTATGTGGCTCAAAGATGAGCCGTTCCTTCTTGTAAAGAGTTATGTGATGTGCACGATATCTGTTCTATATACCCTCTTATCCTCACTCTAATCACCATACCTTTCTTATCACCCCCCCTCACTTCTCCCCCCTTTTGGGGCACTAACTTTTGGTATTGTTTTTTATTCAATCATATGAACTTAAGTCAATGCAGTGTTCAGTGTGATTAAATAACATTGGATCTCCAAGTATACACAGTGTTTGTTTTATTATGTTTTTCATTCTTTTTGCGTTGTATTTGTGTTGAACAATTTTCTACTGGGACCAATCTTGTATGTACTGTCACAATCTACAAGGCATCATGTACCATGTCACTGAACACCATGTTGCTCAATTACAAAGGGCAAGAGTACAGGAAAATAGAGTTTATCGCAGATACAGAGGACCATCAACCAACCACAACAAACAGCCATAGTTTCCATATGTATTTGGTACCGTGACATGGTGGTGCCTG
The DNA here is from genome assembly GCA_963921515.1 of Calotriton arnoldi. NCBI lineage: Eukaryota > Metazoa > Chordata > Amphibia > Caudata > Salamandridae > Calotriton > Calotriton arnoldi. The sequence continues at coordinate 570,461 of CAWUFW010001517.1, forward strand.
ATCCACCTCATACAATATTGGTGTTGTGTGGTTGTGTCCTGGACCATGTCACAGCGGTACTGTGTTAACACACCTACTGCATGCATATGCATCAGTGTAGGGTTTTTGTACCGGGGAACAAAAGTGATTTGATCACAGTCTTATGCAGGAGTTATTGCCCTAGTGCATGACTGGAGTATTTATTTCCTGTGTATAACAAAAAGTCTGGTGTCAATTATGGTGGTCGTAGCACATTGCTGTTATCACTGCAGCAAATGTGCCAGATGGAGAGTTGATTAATGAAAAGCACGCTTGCTGTGATTAGACTAATCTGCGCATGGTTGGGTCTCACCAAAGACATATGCAAGCCTGAGAAGTCCTACACTGCTAGATGTGGAAAGGTGCAATGGATACATGAGCAGGCGTCACCACTGCCAATAAGGAGCTGCATCTGATCCCAACAGAGGTGTGATAAGAGCAAAATTTCAAATTTACCTATTAACATCTACGTGCAAAGTCTCAGGAGACACAAGTTTTGAGTGCTGTGAAAAGTGGTCGCCCGCTATGCAGTGAATGTGCTTCAGGGTGGCCTTCCAGAGGTTTGCTGCCTGTACAGCGCCAGAAGTCCCACCACTGGTGCTCCTTCATGAATTGAGGCTTTAATAAGTGGTGTACTGCAGTTGGGCAGAGGGTGCATTTAAGCCAATCATTGCCTAGTTTGATCTGCAGGAATTCACATCTTTAGCCATTCATGGTCTGGTGGATGAAGCAGCGATCCTTGAAGCCGAGACAATGGGATCCCTTGCAGTGCAGAGTGCTGAAGCGATGTGGTTAATGAGGCCCATTTGGGTTATTCATGTGGATGCACTACTTCTAACACGCGGTAGTCTATAATATCATGTATGATGGAACACAAATGTAAAGGTGCTTGTTTTGTTCTAACATGTACAGAATGAGAATTGCAAAAGTGTTAGTCCAGTCCCATATTGCAAACATTACAAGTTTTGAAATCTTTTGTTTAACTAACCAAAATTCGATGCTAATGTAAATTCGGGATGGACAACACCTAACCGTTCTTTGCATATATTATAACAATGACCTCTCATTTTGAAAATTCATGTTGCCGATTTACAATTTATTTATACTGGAAGCAGGTGTGGTGTGTGGATTTTTGGTCTCTGAACTGTGTGTATTCAGTGGGAGAAGCACTAGAAATTCCACTGCGTAAATACCAATGCGCACGGAATCCATTAAAATCTATAAAGACCATGAATGACAATTGGACCCAACAAGAGTTTTCTCCCTGTTCTACCAAAAGGATCCAGACGAGACCATTTGTAACTGGTCAATTGAAATTTCTACTGGGTCTACTACACCTCAACACCTTTGTTTAATTCACTGACCTTGTATCACTGCGTTCTGTCTTCAGATCGTTGTTCTAAATTCAAAATTGTCTGCGCAACGAACGTTCTAGTCATAAGCACGCACACTGAACCACTTCCGGATGGATCTGCGTCCATGTTTTCACGCGGAGGGATATTCTGTTATTGTTACAGGTAGGTAGATGCACTGGATGCGGGCATATGGATGATGTGTAAAATAGCAGGCTGTAAAATTGTTTGGTGGGGGAGGAAGCATTTGTACAGTGAAAAATGGCACTGCTTTGCAATATTCTCACGTCCGCCGGCTGCTGTGTAAGAGGCGGATTTCATTAGTGGATTATCTCACGTTCGGTCGAGTTACCCGGGTGATTCCTGGGGGCGGCAGCAGCTCTGGCGGCACCGTTTCTATGGCAGCAGCCCAGACATGAGCATGCACCACACAGGACACTGCATAATGGCGATGCCATTCGCATTCCTGTCACAGCCGCCACTCCCACAGGCTGCAGTCCGGCATATAAAAGACAAAGCAAGCATTTGCAATGCAATAGGACTTGCATTTGCGCGAGACCTATTGCATTGGAAACAGGAGTGCGGGCGGACAAGAAGGCACGAACGGGAGTGGAGTGGGGGGGGGGGGGAAGAAGTCACAGACTGCGGGAGGGGGGAGACCGGGAAGAAAATAGTGTTCGGAGTAAAGGGGCCAGTAGCCATGTAAGGATACAAATGAGGACATGGCTGTCATGAGGAGGTACTAACAAGCCTAAAACCAATCGGAAGGCAGCATTTAGGACCTGAGCCAATGAAAAAGATGGGCAGAGAGTGGGCGGAGCTTCCACGAAGCTTCCACACTATACTGAATACTGCATGCCTCGCAAAGCGAGCAGCGCATGCGCTCCAACGCTAGGCTCGACCTAAAAAAAATGTGTGCGCCTTTTCTACCTTAGCCATTCATTTAGTAGGAAATGCATCTAGCAGGTACTTTTGGTGTGAAGTGAGGGCCACTATCAATTGGCCAGTCTATTTGAATGTAATGACATGGTATTTTAGGGTGCAATTAGAATTATGTTGCATTAGAGCGAGGTATGCACTTGTCATGCAGAGGGGTAGTGTTCTCTAAAAACAAGCTTTCCTTCTTCTCTCCTGTAATTCAAAAAGGAACTGGAGTTCTAATAGTGCTGGAGCTGCTGTACCAGATCCTGGGTGTTTAGAAGAAAATGGACTGCTTTCTGTTCATTTTCTTTTTTCGCACTTCCTTATTACCAGCCTGGCAATGTCTTGGATTTTGGTACTGTGCAGTCAGTCTCATGTGGTTATTTTCTTGGATAAGAAAATGTCACTTTTCAGGACTGTGAGCTGGTTATCCCTCAGTTTTTTATGCAATGAAATCTTTGAAGGTTAAGTCTGTTCCGAGGGTGAATCCTTGTGATTTTGTGTTAGGTGTTCGCTCTGAGGGTCAATCGATATGTTCAGTTCAGACCACCAGTTTGAAAATGTGGCCATTTGTTCCTGCTGGGGAGCAGGAGGATTCTGCATTTGTTGGGATTAGCTTGAAAGAGGCACTTGCCACCTCATTCTTATTTATTGATCAATTATATGCACAACATCAAAGAGTCTCTAGGTATGGATTAACAGTTACCTAAAACACAGGTACCATGAGCACTTTCTTAAATCACTGAACACAAGGGCTCTTCTGTATGTTACTGGGAAGCGAATTTCAAAAGGGTGAGCTTAGATGGCTTTCTGCCTCTGATCTCAAGTTTTACCCTGGGCATTTTAAGAAGTGGTTTATCTGTGCTCTTTTAATCATGTTCAATTTGAATCCTGGTGATTCTCTGGAACAAGCTGAAGGAGCAGGACCCCAACTGCACTTATAAATAATGTATCAGATTTTAAAACTATTATGTTCTCAATAGCAAACCAGGGAAGTGATGGTCTGTCCCAGGCAATGTGGCCAAGCTTAATCATTCACAGTTTTAGCGAAACTGCAGCATTTTGTGCTTGTTCAAGTCATTGAATTTGAAATAGAAGGGCTAGTATAGCGGCCATTAAAGTAGTTAGTAATAGCATCGATCACTGACCCCTAAGGCTCTATGAGTGTGGCATAGTAAAGACATAACAGGCAGTAGGCATTAATTTTAGGTTCTCAAACCTACCACTCAACTGGCCTGCGCATTTGAAAATAGATTGGACTCAAGAGTAAAGCCAAGGTTTTTAACATCATCAGAGATCAGAAACAGCTGTTTGAAGATGATTTAAACAGGGATAGAAGATAGATTTGTCTGTCCATAGATTCTAAAGATGATCAGATCCATTTTGAAACTATTGAGTTGCAAGTAGTTAGAACTTTAAGACTCAAGTTCCTGTAGGGCTCTCATCAAGTTTGATACTGCTGAGCAGTATGGGAGAATTGAATATGGACTTGTGTCCCGTCAGCATGGTTTTGGGTTGCCACCTATGGGTTCTTTAAAATGTCAACTATAAGGGCCAAATATGTATTAAAAAAAGTACAGGTGAGAGTGTGCAGAACCCCACAAGTGGAAGCAACTTTCCTCGATGAACAAGTGCACAGTGATTACGCAAATATCCATGACCCAGAAAAGTGTGGAACCACTTGAGGAAATTGCCTTTAGCATTCACCATGACTTAATTAATACTATACAAGTGTCAAAAGTTGCCAAAATATCATAACATCTATAACAAAAACAGGAGGCAACCAGGGTCCTTGTCCATGAAACAAAGGGTGCCCTCCCAGAAGCCTAGAAAAGTTGTCAGTCCCATACATCACGTTAGATGATAATATGTACAACACAAAACATTAGAACGAAAAAGAATAAGACCTTGAAGAAGGTAACGTTTAATCTTGGTGATTTTCTTCAATTATTATTTCATAGTATACAGCCAATACGTGTTTTGCCCGGACTACATTGTTAATATTGATGCTCGAAAGCAATATACAGGATCTCTGGCAAAGGACGACAAGGTACATCCTTTCATACATGTATATTCTCAGATAATCTTACATTTCTGATGTGTACTACAGCAAATTAGTTGGTCATGTTCATTACTTCTCTCTCTCAGGTCCACTCAATATGCAACTTTCAAGACTGTTTCTTGCAGTACTACTTTCAGGTATGTGATTTATACGTTATAAGGGCACCAGACTTCACTAACATACAGAACTCATATTTACAGACCTAGAAAAAAGCCAAAACAAAGCAAATTTATTTGCTTTACAATATATGCGAAAAGATGTGCTTGGACCCCCATCTTCCTGGCTTTCAGGAATAAACTCAATTATATATTTTTAAAAAACCCAATTTATTTACCACATTTTTTGCATTTTTCTAAGATGTCAATTTTTCCTAATTTTTGCGGTTTCAACCTAATGGCAGTTTGAGGTGAAAACAGGTGTGAAACCAATGGGTGATCCTAGAAAGTTATACATTTTTGTAAAGTAGACGGCAACATTCTGAATTAAATAAGGCGGCATTTATGTAGAAACCTCAAGTTTTTTCCAAAAACACTAACTGTTAAAATTAAAAAATTAAAATGAGTAGCAAAAAACAGTCATTGGTAACAACATTTTCATCCTTCTGGTCATAGCAATACATAGGGTTTGCAGGTTTTCTAAAAACGTGATACTCACTGCTAATAACTGAGCTGCACCTTACAATGATTTTTTATTGGATAACGACTACAACAATTCATATAATAAAATATAAAGAATGAAATATGGGTATGAAGGAAACCTATGTGTTAGACTCAACATCCTTAGTGTGGTCTTCCACCCCAAACGCTTTCCCCTTCACACCCTCCTGTTTTCTGTATTTCGTTTTTGTTAGCATTAGAACTTGAGCGCTGGTTAGCAGTGGTAACATGCACAAAGTGCTTGTGCTCACTCCCTTAAACGTGTTAAAATTGGCTTACACCCAGCTGGCACATTTAGTTTATTTACAAGTCTCTAGTAAAGTGTTACTACATAAACTCAGGTCCTGTAAATTAAATGCTACTAGTGGGCATGCAGCATTTATTGTGCTCCCCACTAAAGTAGGACTGTAAAACAGGTCTCAGGACTGCCATTGCAGCCTGTAGTGTAGTTTTAAACGCAAATTCAACCTGGCAAAATAAACCTTTTGCCAGGCCTAAACCTTTTGTAATTCATGTATGTCACCCATAACGTAAGCTCTAAACAGTCCTAAAGATAGGGTGCATCGTATTAAAAAAGTCAGACATGTGCTTTTACGTTTTACATGTCCCGGTAGTGAAAAACTCTTAAAATGTTCACTATTGCAAGGCTTACTTCTCCATAGTATAACATTGTGTTACTTTATTACATTTAATAAGTGCTAACCTTTGGTTGGGAACAGGTAGAAATGTCATGTTTGGGCTCAACTGAATTGTAATTTAAAATTCGCTTTAATGGTGAAGTTGGATTTTAAGTCATTATTCTGAAAATGCTACTTTTAGAAAGTTGGCATTTTCCTGTCCTAACCATGTGGTGCTGGCTTCCATTGTCCTGGGTCACATGACCCTGCTGTTAGGCTTTGTGTATTCCTCCGAGACAGTGAGACAATAGGACTTGGCGGTGGGCAGGATGGGTAAGGGTGGAGCTGTTCCCTGCCCCACTTGCATTACAAAGAGGCTTGCCTAAGATTACCCCTCTTCAAAGGCTGGCACCAGGTATAAATATTGGACCCACAGACCAACTCTTCAGTACACTCCTGGTCCTGCGGACATTCCAGAAAGAGGACTGCCTTGTTCACCAGAGGACTGGGTGAAATGTACACAGGTTACTGAGTTTAGGAACAGTGGTTATTTGTGCACGTCTGACTTTGAGGTAACCTATACTATCATGTGATTCTGAGGGCATTTTGGAAAGTGTCTTCTTTTTTGCACACCAGCTTACATTTGGAAGCCGTAAAACGGGGAAATACAATTGGTAGTAACAAATGCTCTACTATTCTGTGTTCCCACACATCTCCCGGTAACAACTGTACCTCACTTGTGTGGTGGGCCTACCATCTGTGACACAAAACTCAAAACCCCCCGCCTAGAGACATCATATTTGACCCAGCAGAATCCTTGCTTTGTGTTTACAATGCGGGTAGCTGCAGATTTTGTGCCCTAGCTCTGCCGAAACCAGGGAAACCTATCGTACCCAGACATTTCTGTAAATTAGATACCCGGGTTGTCCAGGGTTGTGTTACTTGTATGGTTCTCACAAGGTTTTCTTACCCAGACGTCCTTGTAAACCTTAAACCTTGGTTAAACACACACATTTTCCTCACATTTCTGTGAGGTAAAGTTATGAAATCTGTGGGGGGCCACAAATTTCCTACCACCCAGCATTCAACCATATCTCCCAATACAAATGGTACCTCACTTGTGTGGGTGGCCCTAGCGACAGCAACAGGAAAGCGCCCAAAATGCAAGAAAACGTCATGGGATCAGTGCGAGGCACACCACCCTGGACTCCCCCGGGTAACTAGTTTTCAGAAATGTTTGGGTTTAGTAAGTTTCCCTGGGTGGCCGCCGAGCCCGGGGCCCAAACGACAGAGCTACCCCTATTGCCAATTTCTCCACATCGCGTTTTGGGTCCTTTTGTATCCCAGGTGCTGGGCCCAGCCACACAAGAGCGGTAGTGTTTTTATCAGGACAAGTGGGAGAATGCTGGGTGGAAGGAATTTTTGGGATCTCTGCGCTTTCCGGAAGTTTACATCACAGAAATTTAAGGAAAATGTGTGCTTTTAGGCAAAGTTTGAGGTTTGCAGGGCATTGTGGGTAAGAAAATGATGCAGGAGCCACAGTAGGAACAACATCCTGGACTATTCTGGAGTTTTCAGAAGTGCCTGTGTTTGGTAGGTTTCCCCAGATGGCAGCTGAGCATGCCTGAAAAGTGCAGAGCCATTCAATACAGAAGTAGGGTGATATTGGGACTTAGCCCCACTGCTCACCATAGGAAGGAAATAAAATCTGAAAAGAATCAATTTTCCCTCTTGCAGTTGGAATGCTTTGCCCCCAGGGGAGAAGAAAGACTGTTGAGGCTTTAGTGAGGGGAGTGGGGTCTGCTGTCAAGATGGGCGAAGGAAAGGTTTGTCATAGATTGGGAAAAGAAGAAGTGCTAAGAAACAAGCGGGAAGCAATTTCTTATCTGTTTTTCGTGGCAACTTGTATATCATCCGCATATTAGAGCATATGGATGCTGCAGCAAGTGAGTTCATTTTCTTGATGTTCCGCATAAGTTCAAATTAATGAGTGATGTGATGGAGCCCTAGGGTGCTCTGCAGGAGACAGGAGTATCCAGGATCTTAAGGTTTCCATCTGTAAGGCACAAGTTACTAACTTGTGTAACGATATATCTGTAAGAGACAGTAGTTAGTGACAGATTCCTTACCTTAGAATATCCCCAGGCGTCAGGCTGGATCCGGAAAGTTTTGCGTAGCAGTACCCTTGCGCGTCGGTAGGCGGCGTCGTGCGGCTCCGCGTCCGTCGTCGGCGTCGTGATCGCCGGGATGACGTCGCGGGCAGTACTTAGGCGCCGCCCTGCGCGCTGACGTCAGTTCTGTACACGACTTTCCGCGCCAGGAACGCAGAGCCATGCAAGAAGCTGACATAGGTGTCTGAAAAATACTAGGGCCCTGAAAGGGATGTCCTTAACCCTAGAAATCAGTTCGCAGAACGGGGAGGATGGGTGGGCGGTAGGAATCTGTCACTAACTACTGTCTCTTACAGATATATCGTTACACAAGTTAGTAACTTGTGCATCTGAAAGAGACACGTTAGTGACAGATTCCTTACCTTAGAATAGATACCCCAGCAATACCAACCCCGGTGGTGGGTCTGCGAACAAAGATCAGACAAGGAAGTCCTGGAGGACAGAACGGCCAAAGAAGCCGTCCCTCCGGACCTGACTGTCAAGGCAGTAATGTTTTGTAAACGTGTGCAGCGAGGCCCACGTAGCTGCCTGACAAATAACGGGCAGCGGAACACCGCGGCCCAAGGCCGTGGTAGCAGCTGTTGCCCTGGTGGAATGGGCACGCAGCCCAACAGGAGGCTCCTTCTTAGCCAAAGAATAGCAGGTCTTGATGCACAAGGTAACCCAGCGGGAGATGGTTCGCTTGTGCACCGCCCGACCTTTTTGGCGCCCACGTAGCCAACAAAGAGCTGGTCATCCACCCGGAAGTGTTTTGTGCGGTCGATATAGAAGGAGAGCGCACGTTTTGGGTCCAGACGGTGGAGCCTCTCTTCCTCTCTGGAAGGATGCGGAGGCGGAAAGAAGGTAGGCAAAGTGATGGTCTGCCCAATGTGAAAGGCAGTAACCACCTTTGGCAAGAAGGACGGACGCGTCCGAAGAACAACCTTGTCTGGATGAACAGACAGAAAGGGAGGTTTGCAAGATAAAGCCTGGAGCTCACTCACCCGCCGAGCGGAGGTGATGGCCACCAGAAAGGCTGTCTTTAGAGTCAAAAGACGAAGAGGACAGTTATGCAGAGGCTCAAAGGGAGCGCACATTAAAAAGGTAAGAACCAAGTTCAAGTCCCACTGAGGCATCACAAACGGAACAGGAGGGAAAAGGTGTGTAATGCCTTTAAGAAACCTGTTAACAACAGGGGACTTGAAAAGGGAGGGCTGATCAGGGAGCCGGAGGAAGGCCGAGATAGCACAGAGATAACCCTTGATGGTACCCAGGGCAGAACCCTGTTGGGCCAGAGAGAGAAGGAACAGAAGGACCTCAGAAAGAGGGGCAGAAAGGGGATTCACAGCCTTTGCTGTGCACCATGCCACAAATTTGTTCCACCTGCAGGCGTATACCACCTTAGTGGAGGGACGCCTGGCTGCCAGAATCACATCACAAACTTCGGGAGGCAAGTCGAAAGGAATCAACTGCCGCCGCTCAATCTCCACGCAAGCAGATGTAGACTGGACAGGTTCGGGTGGAGGACCGTCCCCTGCTGCTGCGACAGAAGATCCTCCCGAAGAGGCAGACGGATCGGGGGATCTATGCTCATATTGAGTAGCTCGGGATACCAAACTCTTCGAGCCCAGTCCGGAGCCACAAGAATGACTTGGGCCCGGTCGTGCCGAATCTTCTTCAACACTCTGGGTAGAAGTGGTATAGGCGGAAAGGCGTACAACAGACCGCAACTCCACTCGTGACGAAAAGCGTCGCCGAGCGAGTGCCGCCTTGGAAATTCCAACGCGCAGAACTGATGACATTGCGCGTTCTCTTCGGTGGCGAATAGATCTAACCAAGGCTCTCCCCATTGTAGAAAGAGTCCTTGCGCCACATCGAGTGAAGACGCCATTCGTGATCCATCATGCACCTGCGGCTGAGTTCGTCCGCCCTGGCGTTCAGGGAACCTGCCAGGTGTTGAACCATCAGGAACATGCCCTGATGTTCCAGCCATGTCCAGAGGCGCAGAGCCTCCTGACAAAGGGTCCAAGACCCCACCCCGCCTTGTTTGTTGCAGTACCACATGGCGGTGGTGTTGTCTGTGAACACCTGCACTACCTTCCCTTTGACAGAGGGAAGGAATGCTTTGAGTGCAAGCCGGATCGCCCGGAGCTCCAGAAGGTTGATATGGAGCCGGGACTCCGCCGGAGACCAGAGGCCTCTGATCTCCGCCTCTCCCATGTGACCGCCCCATCCCAGAAGGGACGCGTCCGTCACAACTGTGTGCTCTGGCTGGGGAAGGGAGAGGGATCTGCCCATGACCCATTGCCGGTTCGAGAGCCACCACTGCAACTGTCTTGCAGTCCCCTCCGAGATCTGGACGTGATCGGACAGGTTGCCCTGGTGCTGCGCCCACTGGAACTTCAGGTCCCACTGCAGAGCCCGCATATGCCATCTGGCATGATTGACCAGCAGGATGCAGGAGGCCATGAGGCCCAGCAGCCTCAGGGTCATCCGTACCGAAACCCAGGATAAAGGCTGAAAGATCGGAATCATAGCCTGAATATCCCGGACTCGCCGTTCGGGAGGATAGGCCCGAAACTGCGTCGTGTCCAGAACTGCTCCGATGAAAAGGAGCTGTGGAGAAGGAATCAGATGCGACTTCGGCACATTGATGGAGAACCCCAGCGAGTGCAGGAGTTCGGCCGTAGTCTGGAGGTGGGAGACGACTGCCTGGGACGAGCCCGCCTTCAGCAGCCAGTCGTCGAGGTAGGGGAAGACTGAAACCCCTGCCCGGCGCAGATGAGCTGCGACCACCGCCATCACTTTCGTGAACACCCGAGGGGCACTGGTAAGGCCAAAGGGGAGCACGGTGAACTGAAAATGCTCGGGGCCTACCGTGAACCGAAGGTAACGCCGGTGGGCCGGCAGGACGGGGATGTGGAAATATGCGTCCTGCAAGTCCAACGCTACCAACCAGTCTCCAGGGTCGAGGGCAGTCAAGACCTGAGCTAGGGTGAGCATCTTGAACTTCTCCTTCCGGAGGAAGCGATTGACGTTCCGGAGGTCCAAGATAGGACGCATGTCCTCCTTGTCCTTTTTGGGCACCAGAAAGTAGTGGGAGTAGCAACCACGCCCTACTTCTGGGGTCGGAACATGCTCGATGGCCCTCTTGGTCAAGAGGGCCGTGACTTCCTTCTGTAGAAGCACCAAGCGATCCCCTGACATGCGGTGGAATTGAGGTGGCATGGCTGGGGGGGTGGTCTCGAAGGGGAGGGAGTAGCCCCTTCGGACAATGTCCAAGACCCACCTGTCCGAGGTGATGGTGCGCCAGTGGGGAAGGTGATGGCGGACCCTGCCCCTACTGGCGTGCCGTGCACCTGAAAGGAGGGACTAGGAGGGCTTGGAGGCCGCGGACGGGTTGGAGGTGGTGGCCTGACCCGCACGCTGGTTGCCCGATCCGCCACGGCGGAATCCACGTCCTCGGCCACGCGAAGACGCCTGCTGCGCGGGCCGGTGGCTGGGCTGCTGACGTGAAGGGGCGCCCCTACCGTGGCCACGATAGGGGCGAAAAGCAGAAGTCAGCGGAGGGCGTGTAGCAGAAAGGCCCAGGGACTTGGCAGTAGCCCGTGAGTCCTTAAAGCGCTCCAACGCATGGTCTGCTTTGGACCCAAAAAGACCGACTCCATCAAAGGGCATGTCCATGAGAGTATTCTGGACATCCCCTGAAAAACCAGTGGTTCTCAGCCAGGCGTGGCGTCTGAGCGCCACCGTCGTTGCAATAGACCTGCCCAGCGAGTCGGCGGTGTCAAGGCCACAACGAATGGTGAATTTAGCCGCATCCCTTCCTTCCGCAATGGCGCGGGAAAGCAGTGTCTGGACCTCCTCAGGACACTGGGGCAAAACATCCGCCACCGAATCCCACAGGGAGTGGGTATATCGGCCCAAAAGACAAGCGGTGTTAACGGACCACAAGCCAGCACTGGAGGAAGAAAAACCCTTCTTCCCAAACTGATCCAGGCGTTTGGATTCCCTATCCGGAGGGGCGGTAGGGAAGGCGGTTTGGGAAGCGGAGGCTTGGACAACCAAGCTCTCAGGAGTGGGGTGGACAGAGAGAAACAGGGGGTCGCCCGGAGCTGGGCGATGGCGTCGTGACACGTTCCGATCCACAGGAGCCCCTGTGTTGGGCTTGGACCAGGCGCCCAAAAGAACGTCAGTGAGGGCGTCGTTAAACGGCAGCACAGTCTCCGCAGAGGAGGCTGCCGGCTGAAGCACCTCTGTCAAGATGTTAGGCTTGACCGTCAAGGTAGGAAGTTGGAGACGTAAGGCCCCAGCTGCCCTACGCAACACCGTACCAAAATTGGCTCCCTCCTCCGTAGCCACGGGAGGAGACAGCATGCCAGTGTCAGGGAAGTATCCAGACCACTGGCCTCCCTAGACTCTCTGTCCAGTCCTGATCGTACTGACAGTGTCGTGTCAGAGGGTCATCAGACCCCTCCCAGTCCAACTGGTCCTCCTCTGGTTCAAAATAAGGAGGAGGAGGGACATTTGGGACCCAAGGTCCCATCGGCGCCGGAGCCGGCGCCGAGCGACGTCGCTCCGGGTCCATGTCCGGAGCCGGAAGGAACTGGGGACGACGCCGCCCGGAGCCCAGGGCGGCGTCGAGAACGGCACCGGAGACATCGGCGCCGGCGGAGGTGTCGTTAGGTCGACCGGCGTCGATGGGGGTTGTGGAGCCGGGATCGAGGCCGAGGCCGGAGCCGGGATCGAGGCTGGAGGCACGGGCGACGCCGGGGCCGGAGCCGTCGGCGACGCCGGAGCAACCCCATCAGGGCCCGCGGGGCCCGAAGGCGCACCGGAGGGGCCTGAAGGCCCGAAGAGGCGGGCCATGGCCGACAGGAATTCCTGTACTTTGGCCGGATCCGCCCCCGAACCCGGGAAGGGCGGGTATGGCGGGGGCGACTCCACAGGCATGTCCGGGGCCGCGGGGACGGTGCCGGGAGGGGCCTCAGCCGAGTCGCGAGACCGGCGAGGCGAAGTCCTAGAGCGATGATGCTTTTTGGACTTTTTGTGCTTCGACTTACCGGACGAAGAAGACTTCGACGCCGACGACCGGTGTGGACTCGGCGATCGACCCCTGGACCTCTCACGCGACCGGGGCTTCCGCGGAGCCGAATGCCGGGCCTCGAGGAGCTTTCGAGACCGCTCTCGCAAAGCTTTCGGGTGGAGGGCCTGGCAGTCGGTACAAGACGCCGTGTCGTGGCCTCGGCCGAGGCAGAAGAGACACTCCCAATGCGGGTCGGTGACGGACATCATCCGCGCACAGGCGCCGCATCGCTTGAAGCCGGGCATCCCTACGACACCTTGAAAGATGGAAAAACAGTGAAAAAATCACCAAAAAGTATGGTCAAAAAATGACCAGGGCACTGCTCTTCCCGGATCTGCGCTTGCTGGCGCGGAAAAGAAGAACTGACGTCAGCGCGCAGGGGCGGCGCCTAAGTACTGCCCGCGACGTCATCCCGGCGATCACGACGCCGACGACGGACGCGGAGCCGCACGACGCCGCCTACCGACGCGCAAGGGTACTGCTACGCAAAACTTTCCGGATCCAGCCTGACGCCTGGGGATATTCTAAGGTAAGGAATCTGTCACTAACGTGTCTCTTTCAGATAGGTGCTGTGATTGATAAGATAGGCGGTGAACTGTTGCAAGACTATCTCAGAAAAGTAGGTCTGTGTTTCCATGATGTGGATGAGTGTTGGTGGTTGAATGTATTGAAGGCTGTGATAAGATTAACTTGGGTAAAGGAGTACTTTTGACCATAAATACAAGGACATGATTGACTATCTGAAGTGTTGCAGTCTTCATGCTGCAGCGTGTCCATTAAATCAGATTAATGGTCCTGTTCTAGCTGATCTGATCTTGTAGTTGAATGGAGATTGTCTTCTCAATGATCTCACTAATGAAAGGTAATAAAAGATACATGGGTGATGTACCAGTAGGAGGCAAATTCATCTAATTCCAGGGTGTTTTTTTTTTCAGATCGGTCTAGTTTTGAAAGTGTTAAAATAGTTCGGTGACAGAGGGAGTCGTTGAAGATATTGGTGGTGGAGTGGGGTCAGTGGAATCGACAAAGAGAGATTTTCCAAAGTTGATGTAAGTTGAGGATATTAGCAAGTTCAGCATGCGTCAGGAGGATGAAGGCTTTTAAACTGGGGGTTTGAGTAGTGGTGTACTGGTGTCAGTATTGTTGTTCCAGATCATATTGATATAGGTTCTGGTTTTCTTTATCAATGAAGTAGTGATTGATGGTATTACATGTTTAGATTGAGATCGTCAATAGCACTTCCTCCTTGGATACTGGTGCCTTCAAGGAGTATGCATCCGAGAAGGCTACATCTTCCTTTGTAAGCTTCACTACGTCTATGGAGTCTGGGTATCATCATCTAGATTGTGCATCTGAGGTCTCTTGACATTAATCATGTTTGATAAAATGACTGAAAAAACTTTAACTTCCCCTCTTCCATCACCTAAGATGCCCCTTCTACTTTTTTAGCTCTACGTTTGCAGTTAATTAGCCAACAGCTTACTTGCTTTGTTTGCATCTTTGTAGAAGTGCTTGCCTAATCTTACCAAGACGTAATTAACCCCATCACTTTCTATGGAGCGGCTCAGTCCTGTTAAGGCCATTTATTATGCCTTATTTTGGTCCTCCCTTTTGCACAAACCTAGTGTAAGTTTAGCTAATAGGGCTTCTCTCACCTCTTTTAAGTGGACTGCTTTCTCAATGAAGCTTTTTCTCACCACTGCTTTCAATGTGCCCTATACTAGTCCTTTCCTAATCTCTTCTGTGTGATTAAGTGCTATATATCCTTTAATTTGATTCCTGAGCATGAGGATTAGTACCATATCTTTTAATAAGGAATCGTTTAGCTTCTAGGTCCCTGCGCCTTTTACCACTCCCGCCCCCACATGAAAATGGGCCAATTGAATTTCAAAGTAACCTGACTGTGATGAGATGACCTGCAGTTAATAATGTTTCCTTGTGCACATATCATACATCAATTCATATTGTAAAATCTAAATGAATGAAAAATAAGTATGAAGAAAATATATGTATTTTTGAAATGTGCCCAGAAAAATGAATTTAGGAATAGTGGTTATATGTACAACTTTGATTTTGGGGTTAACCATAATGAGATTTAGAGGTCATTTTGCGAAATAAATTCCTTCTTGCACACTGACTTACATTTAGAAGACAAAAATGGAGAAAAAAACAATTGATAATAAAAAACGTACTACTATTCTGTGTTCCCACAGTTCTGATGAAAAAGGTACTGCTCTTAATGTGGTTAGAACTAGTGCCTGTGATAGCAAAGGCGCCAAACTACAACAAAATGGGAACACTTCATGGGGGTCAGGGTACTCCGACCCAATAAGGATCTACAAATCGCGATAAGGACATAAGGTTCTACAGGAATGTTAGAAAGTTTTCATTAACTGATTTCTCACAATGATCTCTCATAATGAGAGAAGGATATGTAGGATATGGTTAAGACATTACTGGAAAGAAGAAACCAGAGACAAACTGTGATACAACAAGAACATGAAAATGTGTAACCAACTAGAATTATCATGGAATAGTCTACACAATAGATCCATGAGAATGATGGCAAACGTGTTAGCTATAAAATACTGTGACTCTTGACACCTATGAGACTTACATATCACTGCATGAGCACAGAACTGTTTATATTTCTGAAGCTGGTTGTGCAAAGCAGGAAGAGATTTCCAGCATCTTTTGACATAACACATTTCCTCCTCATTATATGCATGCTCATGTTAGTGACTGTTTATTCGTTAGGTTTATGTAGCATATGAAAACGTTATTTTACATATGTTATGGCATAGCACCAACGCTGCTATTAATAAAATTGATGGGGTTATTAATTAGATTATGATAACAATAGTGTGGGTGATACTTCCGATTCTACATAGTTGTCTCCATTTGCCTACATTTAAAAGAACATGGTTGGGAAGGTACCAAGCCAAAGAAGGCAGCGAATACATGAGCCCTCTCTCTCTGCACTGGCCACAAGGAAATCACCATCTGCCCATTGCCCCCAGGGGCTTCTTAGACCAAGTCAAGTCCAGTCAGGTCAAAACCCCTGAGCTGCAGATTTGGAAAGGACTTATGCAGACAACAGCAGATCAGTGAGTGAGAGCAGCCCAGCCAAGCAGAAAAGATGGTGACCTGCGGCCCATGAACCAAAGGTAAAGAGGCCAGAAGAATGAGCATGTAATCAGTAAGCAGAACACTGGTGAACGCAAGTTCTGACTGTCTCTGCTTGTGAGAAACACATATGGGTAGAAAGTGTCCAGATGGAGTGCCAGCACAGGGAGAGCACATTCAAGGAGATGCAGCGTGGAAGACTGAGTAGCAGGAGGTTGCCACATTCCATTCAGATGCAGGAAGGGGACTTGCATGAAGGGCAATTTCAATTTGACTGTTAATCTGTCACAGGAGAAGCTACAAAGAATTTCTCAGGACATTCAATGTGCTACAGAATCATCTGTGACAAGTTGCCCGAAAAAGGATATTTACAGCAGCTAGGTGCATAGTAGAGATTCTGCAATGTTTTGCCACTGGCTGTACAGGTAGCAGAAAAAACATCACTATTTATCCCGCCGCTGGCTAAATTATAATGATTCTATACTGTTTGGCTGGCAGCCATGCAAATAACAAGGAAACTTCACTATTTGCCCAGCCGTTGGCTAAGTAGCCGAGGTTATGTACTAGTTTGCCAGAAGCCATGCACTTAGCAAAGAAACTTTACTATTTACCTAGTCTGTAGCTAACTAACAGACATTATGTACTGCTTGGACAACTGTCAAGCAAACAGCTAACAAACTTCAGTCATTACCCTGCTACTGGTAACACAGCAGACATTATGTACATTTGGTCAGCAGCCATGAAAATAGCAAATACACTTCATAATTTACCTGAATGCTGATTAAACAGCAGAAAAAAATGCACTATCTGGCCACTGGCCTGGCAAATAGCAAAGAAAGCTCACTATTTACCCAGCTTCTCGCTAAACAGCAGAATTGCTGTACTATTTGGCTGGTGGCCTTGCGAATAGGAAATAAACTTAAATATTTGGCCTGTTGCTGTCTGAACAACTTAAATTTAGTGTTCATTTGCCTTATTAAGATTTCAACAGGTACTTACCATTAGGTTGAACTGCAAATGAGGAGTAAACACAATTTGTATCCATCTCCTTATGCAAGTTAGGTTCTTGATTTATTTTTATTTCATTCAGAAAAAATGGTTGCAAATTGTGCACATATTTTTATGAATGCAATAGTAGTTCACAAATTGACCTATATACTATTATGTTAGTTCACAAAATACTAAATCGCAGAGGGTGGCAGAATGATCTGCCTAATTAATATTTATTAGGCAGGGGGCAATTTGCGATCTGTAATCACAGAGATGGTGGCCTCCCAGGCATAGTTCAAAACTGGAAATGGTGCATATCAGTGGCATGGCGCCATCTAATCTTTAGGGTGATCTTATAAAAACAGAAACAATTGCATAGGACCCCTTATGAAGTCACCAATACAGTATAATTGAAAGGCTTCAGTCCAATCTTGTAACCGAAGGAAGAAAAACTATGAGCCTGATTTAGAGTTTGGGGGATGGAGTAAGCTCTGTTGGGATGGATGAGGAAAATATTTCTGCAATCCTTAAGGGACCTCCGCTGGCCACGCCAGCCCTGCAGACAACTCTCTAAATTAACAGGAACTGCTGTCACTGCAGTTCCTCTCAATGCAGGAAATGTTTGGTGGACAGAATCAATAGACATGACGCTGCCTAGCTGGCAAACCTTTCAAAAGCTTTTTGATTTTTAAAACCAAACTCCCAAAGTGGGAGTTTTTTTTTTTTTTTAAATGAAAGGTTTATGTTCCTCAGATGGCCCCCACTTCGTCAGGCCGTCAGAGGAAGTACTCCATTGACTAAGCCAATCAGCCAAGGAATGGGAATATAATTAAAGTGAATTTCACTGGAATATGAATGAATATTCTCAGTAAATCAGAGAAAGAAATACAGGTAGCAAAGACAGAACAAAAGAAACTGACAGATATTTTATTCTTTGACTTTATTACAAATATTGTCAGAAATAAGACACTGAATAAACAGAGAGACTCTGTTACCTCCATTCTTGTGACCCATGGATAGATCATTTCAAAGTTCCACTTTTTTGCTCATTTGGATCGGAGTTGTGTGGTCGGCTGGTGAAAGTTCAGGCGGTGGTTGATGTAGGAGGATCCGGCTTTGTGGAGGGCCTTGTAGGTGTGAGTCAGCAGCTTGAACTGGCATCTCTTCTGGACGGGGAGCCAGTGGAGGCTTCTGAGGTGGGGATGATGTTGGTTCGCTTGGGGCGTTCTGTATAATCTGTAGTCGCCTGAGGAGGTGGGAGGTGGTTCTGGCATAAGAGTGCATTTCAGTAGTCTAGTTGACAGGTGACGAGGACTTGGGTCTCCGTTTTCCTGGTGCTGACGGGGATCCACCTGAAAATCAGCAAAGCATGCAGAGGGTGTGAAGCAGGAGGAGGCTACTGAGTTGACCTGGTGCTTTATGGAGTGATCGCTGCCCAGGTTGCGAACGTGGGTGGTGTGGGTAAGCGAGGGTCCGAGTGTAGTGTGCCACCATGTGTCGTCCCATGGGGAGGTCTTACATCTTGTCAGTGTTCAGCTTCAGGCAGTTGGATCTCATCCAGTCAGCGACAACGGTCATGGAGTTCTGGAGGTTGGATCTGGTGGTGTCTTCTGTGAGACAAAGGATTAGTTTGGTGTCAACGTATGAGAAGATGTTGAGTCCGTGGGTGCGGAGGATGTCAGCCAATGGCGTCATGTAGGCGTTGAAAGGGGTGGGGCTGAGGGAGGATCCTCGGGGAACGCCACAGATGATGCTCTGGGTTTGGAGGGTGGTAGGCGGATTCTCAGTGTGCGACCTGTGAGGAAGGAGGTAATCCACTTGAGGGCATTTTCTGTGATGCAGATGTGGTGGAGTATGGTGATGAGGCTGTGCTGGAATACTGTGTAGAAGGCTGCTGAGAGATTGAGGAGGATCAGGGCTGCTGTCTCACCACAGTTGAGGATGGATCTGATCTTGGTTGCGGCTATTAAGGCTATCTCAGTGCTGTGGTTGGAGCGGAAGCAGGATTGGGAGGCGTAGGCTAGGTTGTTTCCTTCCAGGTGATCGATGAGCTGGTGAATGAAGGCTTTCCCTAGGACCTTGGCCAGGAAGGGGAGAAACAAGATGGGACAGTAGTTCTTGAGCTTGCTGGGGTCAGTGGAGGGTTTCGTCAGGAGAGGTTTAACCTCTGCCTGTTTCCAGGCGTCGGGGAAGGTGGCAGGGTTGATGGATGCATCGAGGATGTTGTAGAGTGCGCTGCTGATTTCCTTCTGTCCCAGGTTGAAGGCGTGGTGGGGGCATGGGTCTGTCGGTGCTGCAGAGTGAATGGAGTTCATGATCGCCATGGTGATTGGCATGGTGAGCGGTGTCCAGTCGGTGAGGTGGCTGTGGGAGTTGTCCGTGTGTGTCAGGAGGTGGTCGAGGTCGGTTGACTGCGGGTCGAACTTGCTGTGGATGTCTGCTATCTTGCTGTGGAAGTGGTACCCCAGGGAATTGCAGACGATGCTGAAGAGTTCTTTTATGTGATTTGCACTTGCCTCAATGTGGATGGTTTGGGCATCCTTCGTGGCTTCCTTGAGGAAGTGGTGGTATTTGCTGAGGGCGGATTTGAAAGTAGTAAGGTCTTAGGGGTTCCTGCTGGAGTGTAATCTTCTCTCTAGTCGCTTACACTCGCGTTTGAGAGCTCGGAGTTCAGGGGTGAACCAGCTGGCGTGTTAGCTGTGTCTGCTGGAGCTGGCCGTTTTCATGGGGGCGATTGTGTTGGTGCAGTCTTTAATAAGAGAAACCTCTGAGCTACTCCTCACTCCTATCATCTTCCCTATGTCGTCACTCAGAAAAACTAATCAGCAGTCCTTTACTAAGAAGGACATCACAGAGTTTCTGTTGGAAGCCTTTTCTCCATACTCCCTCACTTCAGTTCTGGGTCTCCGCCCTCCAGCCACAGGGATTCAGTCAATATATAGTTTGACTGTCTAGGGAAGTTGTATATGCCCCTTCTCCCCATCACATGCCCTGCTAAACCAGGGGCTATCCAAAATACATCCTACTGGCTACAGTACTTAGATTTTCACCTCATATGGAGGTGGATACACACTTGCTGGATATCCACCGCACACACAGGCACATGAATGTCATCGTAAAGGTCTGGAACACACCCAGACTACTCTACCGGTCTCACTCGCTGAATCTTTGCTGGCCTTCCAAATATTACTGCAACTTAAGTATCTCCACTACTTGTCATCTAGCTCTCAGTATCACAGACCTCTTGTTTTGTGTTGAAGCTAGAACTGCTGGCCTTGCTTCCCAGTGCTACCACGCCTGTCAATCAGAACCATTTATTACTCAAAATCCCTCTGTAGGCCATCTGAGATGATTTATCTGAAACCTCCCCACACACTCTTCTGCTCATCAGAGCCTTCTTATTATCCTGAGCTCCCCTTTGCTGATTGCCATGGCCCTTTGACCCCCCCTTCTTGTAAGCCATTAACCATTTTGCTAACTACAGCCATCTGAGTTCCCAAACTTTCTGCCATTATCCACAGACCACCATATTTTTCACCCATTTACCTTTATACCCCTCTGCCAAGTTTCAGTCTCTCTGCCATGTTTCAGTCCCTCTCCCCCTGATCCACTCTTAATACTACTGTGCCAGCATCAGACATCTGCTATCTCCCAGGCGGCTGAGTATAATAGTACTGGTGTTTTATTCACTTTGCATGCACAGATCTTTCAGCAAATACTTACAAGTTCTATAAGTGGGCTGAATAAGTGTAAGTTTCTAGGGGCTGGGAGCATACGGATGAATCAGAACAGTTTACAAAATAAATATCCTAATACATGTGGCCTAGAATCACATAGGTTTCTTCCTGCTCCAGATCTTCTTCCTTCTCCTCAAGGTCCTGCAATGCCTTCTGGTGTTGGTCCCAGTCCTGATCTTGTTCCAAGTCTCATTTTCTGAGTTGTTTTGGCCCTCCTGGTTCTCATCCCAGCCCTGTTCCAACTAGTTCTGATCGCTTGTTACTGTTTGCCTTAATTTGGTGCTTCAGGTTCTAGTTCTTCCTGCCCCTGGCCCTTCCTTGTATTTCTATTTCCCTGGCCTCCTGATCTTGGTACTACTACCTCTCCCTAATCTGAGCCTTCTGGTCTGCTGGGTTTTCTCCATCTGGTCTTGCTGTCCTGGTTCTCCTGGGTTTAGCTTGCCTAGTCTTCTATGTTTGAGGCATCCTGATGCTCCTTAACCAGGTCTTTGTTCCCGTGGTCCACCTGGTACTGCGTCCACTGGTCCTGGTCGTCCTTATTAGGGTCCTTTTAGGCTGAACGTGATCCTTTTGGTGCTGGTCTGGTCCCACTGGACCTTTTGGCTCTGGTTGTCTTGGTCCCCCAATAATCGCCAGACTGGTCCCGATACCCCAGATGCTGGTCCTCCTGATCTACTATTTTTTAACATCTCTATTAATTTTCGTACAACCGGGTGGAAAGTGGCCAGCCGTCCACAACAGGTAACCTTGAGGCATGATACAGACAATACAACAGTATCCAATGACCGAGGCACCGGCCCATTCTCTGTTGAAATTATATATATGAACTACCACCATATAAGCCCCACCACCATATCCTAGATTATACCAGAATGTACTCCATTCCTGGACCCTTCTGGGTCCCCCACCAGAGCCCCTCTCTCAAGGTACATCTTCCTCAGAATGTTGCCATGGACCCCACACTTTGTCATACTTCTATTGGACGTAGGGCTTAGGGTTTCATGCTTGATTGGATGCAAGAGGCTGCTGTCCTATTGTTTCTAGGGCTTAGGGCTAGTGTTGTGATTGGTTAGGGCTAGGGATCCCATTGGGTGAAGAGTTCACATGATCACTAGGGCTATTTAAGGCCAGGGTTCAGGGCGTCTCAGCCCAGGCGTCGAGGCCAAGGGCAGAGAGTACAAGGGCAGAGAGTACAAGGGCAGAGAGCACAAGGGCAGAGAGCACAAGGGCAGAGAGCACAAGGGCAGAGAGCACAAGGGCAGAGAGCACAAGGGCAGAGAGCACAAGGGCAGAGAGCACAAGGGCAGAGAGCACAAGGGCAGAGAGCACAAGGGCAGAGAGGACAAGGGCAGAGAGGACAAGGGCAGAGAGGACAAGGGCAGAGAGGACAAGGGCAGCTGCATGTTTCAGCCTGTTCGAGACTGATCGGGACCAGGGCCAGAAATGCTGCCCACATTTGCATACACCAGCACCCACCCTACCCCATCCACAACCAGAGTAACACACTCACAGCACATGTACTCTACTCATTTACTACAAACTAACACAATATAAAGTCCAATGTCTCAGCACCCACTCCAGCACTGCAGAAATCAAACCTATACACCCTTCTATCCCAGCTATCACACATTTCCACCATCACCCACAAACAGTACACAGCTCTATCCTATACCACTAACCAATCTACTCCTCACTAACACAACCCAAATCCACACCATACTCAACTATATCTCACCCAGACACAAACACACTGCCTGCTCTAATGACTCCTAACAGACCCCTTTTTGTCACTAACAAACCTATACTCAGCCTTCCATCTTTTCTCAAACCAACACCCACTTCTTCTTTCAATCACTATAATACAACCGCACAACACTTACACTCCGCTGCATCACACATATTACCTCTTGCAGCAATCAAGTCTAAAACAAACACTCTTAACTCTACATCATCCCCTCCTACACTCAGCATACACTCTACTCACAAACACATTACCACCCCTTTACCTTACAACTTCCACTTACAAACAGTACTATACAAACAAATCCATCACATAAAACAAATACATCAGCATCTCGTTTCACTACTCTTCAATAACGAAACAGAACACGCACACCAGCACAACAAAATCTCTCAAGCGCAACAACTCATAATACCTATTTTCCATCACAAACTACAAACATGCACCCACCTTTCAGACTACACAAATGAACAAACTCCAATGCCAAGCTTTCTCTCTTCCACCACACTTAACATATACAGCAACAGAGCAACTCTTTTTTAACCGCCTCTCATCCATTGCACATTTTAGAAGCATACTACATGACCCACATGCTCCACCACCACCCCTAACTCATACACCTTTCACCATAACAGACACAAACAAAATAAGCAGCATACCACATCTCACAACTTCACTTCTCCATGTCTACTGCACAACAAGGTTACACTACAAAAACAACATAGCACACTAACTCACTCTCAACCACCGTCTCTAAACCTACACACGCAGACCCATCAAAATGCCTTCTTAGCCTGCCGGACGAAGAACACAATGCAGAACAGCTACACAATTGCTATCCTAATACAGCTAATACCAACACTAAGGACACACCTGCTACAAGCCCGAAAAATACTAACACTCCAACAAAACAAAGTCACACTATCGCCAAAGCACGTTCTCTTAACTGTCCACTAATAAATGCTCAATCGCTCTCTAAAAACAAACATGACATCTACGACCTTCTCACGGACGCAAAACCTGACATACTATTCATAACTGAATCATGGTTGGGAGATGATATGGCTCCAGTCCTGCATGAAGCCGTTCCTCTAGGCTATCAAACTATCATCCAAAATCGTACAGGCAAAAGAGGAGGTGGCCTTGCTGTTGTGTTCAGCCAAACATTACAGATCACTAAAGCTGACAACGTATCCATAAAAGATTGTGAGGCCCTTTTCACCAGATGCAATCCTACACTGTCTTCCTTCTGTAACTTCCTGCTCCTTTACAGAACTCCACTGAGCAATACGACATTCCCAGACACACTTCTAGACACAGTTTGAAACCTAATAACACTACACTCCAACCTATGGGTTCTGGGTGACCTCAACATTTGGTTTGACAAACCCAATATGCCCCATCCAAAAACAATCATCACTGGCCTAGACGCACTGAACCTGCATCAGATCTGTGCTTGACACATCCTAGATGTCATTTTTGCTAATGCAGAACTAGTTACCTTTCAAACGATGACTCCAGTCACATGGTCAGACCACCATTGGCTTTCTTTCCAACATAAAACAACAGAAAGCAACGCACCTAAAACCACCTTACATGCATCCACCTATCGACCGTGGAACAAACTCAATTTGGAACACTTAGAAACACAACGAAGATCCAGTACAGATCTAGACACAATAAATTCTGTTACTATGAGTGGCTACAAGAAGCTTTTGATAGCCTAATACCACTAAAAATGACACAACAGCACAAAAGAAAACAAGCACCTTGGAGAAATACAGAGATAAAATAGATAAAACAACAAATTAGAAAGCTGCCTGGCTCAAAACAAAACACCAATCAAGACAAACTTCGCAGACAGAAAATTAACAGATTATATAAAGTCAGCTATCAAAAAACTAAGAAAAGGTACTATTCAGACAGAATTCAAAATGCTAAATGTAGATTTCAAAATGCTAAATGTGCAAATAAAAATTCGATAAAATTCTCAATGAATTTCGTAAACCAAATTGCCTAGAAGGAGCTCATCCCACTACTCAAGATTTAACAGACAAACTGGCAAATAATTACACTGCCAAAGCAGACACGTTGGACTCGTATTTAAAACAAACACAAAGCACCAGCACTGACCCTTTTCCAAAACAACAATCCAAGAATAGTCTATCCCAGTCCTCTCCGTTCCTTCCAACACATGTCACACAATGAATTTATGGACCTGGTCAAAGTAAGCAGGCCTGCGGGCAGCCCTTCTGACCCGTGTCCACCGCAAACCTTCAAGACAATTCCTCTAACAACCTCTGCTGACACACCAGTAAGAATAATCATCAACAATGCCTTAACTACCGGAATATTTCCAGAAGAACTCAAAAAGTCATACATACGCACATTACTGAAGAAACAAAGTTGGACCTGCTGAAGCCTTACAACTACAGACTGATTACAAATGGACCTTTCCTGGGCAAACTGATAGAAAGAGCAGCATTCGCCCAGATGTCACAATTCATTGAAGATAATGCCATACTTTCAGACTTCTAAACGGGATTCCATCCAGAAAGAGGCACAGAATCTGCCCTCGTTGCCATCTGGGATGACCTGAGGAACACAGTTGACCGCAACGGGGTTGCAGCACTACTTCTCTTTGACCTCTCGGCTGCCTTTGAAACGGTTGACCATGTCACTCTAATACAAAGACTCTACGAAGCCGGCATACAGGGGACTGCTCTAGACAATCACATCCTACCTTCACAACAGAACTAATGTCATCCATACCCCCCCTTTCTCGTCCAAACCATACTTCACGAAAGCAGGGGTCCCTCAAGGCTCTATCATCTCGCACATGCTTTTCAACATCTACACGAAGTCATTACCGGCACTGATCAATCAATTTCAACTCACGCGCTATAACTATGCAGATGACATGCAAATACTCCTTTAATTGGAATGCCCCAAAGACATTGGAAACTCACCAATTTTCAGTTGTCTAAGAGCCGTGGATCAATGGATGACGTGGAGCCATCTCAAATTGAATGCTTTCAAAACTGAAATATTCACGTGTGGTGATTGGAAAAATTATGACCCCCTCACCGCCTGGCCTGATGATCTGGGAACACCGCTTTAAGTATCAAAGGAAGTAAGAAACCTCAGAATGACCATGGACTCCGAGCTATCAATGAATGCCCCAGTGGACAAACTAGCAAGATCAAGCTTTGCTACTATAAAAACTCTGCAGCGAATTTTCCCTCATCTGGAATTTCCACACAAGTGTTGTATTCCTCTTAGGGTGTCCGTATATAGGTTTTCCTGTATCATGTCCTTATATAGGCACAATTCGCCCTGCCATTATTTAGGCATAAAATCCCAGTCCTTATTTAGGCATTAAACCGTGCACTCCAAATACAGGCATGGTCTCCAACATCCGTCCACCCTAACGTCACAACGAGTTCTTGAAGAACAGACCCTTAGGCTTCGGGAGTTTCCCTAGCACAGGACTATTGATTTCTTCAAGGACTCATCTATTATGCATGAACCGTTATACCTTAGGGGTTCATTCATGACGTCTTCCGCTGTCCGATTCACGTCAATGCTAACATTCTGAGGTACCTCTCAGGTATAAATATACCTTCCCTAGCCCTTGTAAACTAGAGGAGACCTCTACTTCAGAGGAGCCCGTTTCCCGGCCTGACACACTGAGAAGACGCTGTCATCCCTGCACGCAGAGAGTCCAGCTTCCAGTGATCTGACTTCCCTCGCGGGGTGTTGGAGTTCGAGTCAGGCAAGAGATTCCTACCTCTCTCATTCTTAAGGTATGGGGCTGATTAGAACCTAGAGGGACTCTTGGCATACTAGGCATACTAGGCGTAACATACTCTTAGTATACCATAGTAAGGAATACTTCACCTACTTCATACCTCTCCCTACACCTAGGTTAGGTTAGGTACATTGGGGTAGAACTAGCATAGAAACGCATCGTATGAGTACTCGCATTTTTAGTCTGTGTTATTTATGTAAATGAATATCTACTAAAGATCATGCTAGCGCAGTATTATTTATTTCTACTGCTTACGTTGTACATTATTTATCTTGCATACTGTCTTGTGATTGTAACAGCACATTTTACTTACACGAGAAACAAGACTGTTCAATAAACCTTTTATTGAAACGCCAGTCTATTCTTTCTGTGTAACTTTGAGGAAAACTAAGTATGCACGAGTGAGCTGTGTGAAATAGTTATCTATTGTTTTCACGACTCTGGAACACGTTCTCATTCTAAAGGGAAACAAAGTGGTCATGTTTTGCGGCTGCCAGAAACTACTCCCTTCTTGTTTGTCAAGGAGTTTCTAGTGGCCTCTGAGCTAGCTGGCACAAGTAATTAAGTTTAATATACTCGATAGGGACATACTGACCTTAGTCCTATGTCAAACCTATAGGGGATATTATTCCAATGTGCAGAGCCTATTAGGGAAATAGGAGCTACACTACATGGCGCCCAACGTTTGTTTGGTAAGGCGGTAATTCAACGCCAGATACTGAGTAACTCAGCCGTGCCTTTTCTCTCAGAGACCCCTACCCATATACTCCAAAAGACGTCTGGAGTTGGCAGGGTTAAGTATCCACCACGGCTACATAGGGAAACACCCTATATATTAGCTGTTTGGTTTGCTCAACGTTGAAGGATACAGTGTTCCAAAATATTGTGCACCTTATCTTTGTTTCCTTGAAACTTGTTCTACATTTTTCGAAAAACAAAATGTCCATAACAGGGGACGAAGCCACCGGAAACGGTGGAGCTGTGGCTGATCCAGCCCAGGCAGCAGTTTTTAACTTTACCGGTTTAAATGAAACCGAGGAGGGTGTTATAGACATCCATCCAAACTTAAGAAGAGCCATCACTCTAAAACTCATAAAACATGGCCTACCACCAAGAGGCGGTAGAGCAGTTTTCGTGATAGAGGCACACAAATCCTTTCAGACAGAGGTATTCTATTCATGGGTAATATTTCCTGAATCAAATTCAGTTACAAAAATGTTTCACTTCTACAAAGAAGATGATCCACCAGAGGAATACATTCCTTTCGAGGATATAGAAATTCCATTAACATACCAGGAGCATCAGCTCTGTTTTAAAGGCGCCCTAAAACATCACAGAAACATTACCAGGCTCGGTCCACTAGGTAGACCAGGAGAAACATGGCCGATTCTAGCCGGCTACACACCTCATCCTGACCTGGATATAATGTCAGATGAGGAACTACTTGTTCAACTACAAGAATTAATAAAAATATACAGACAATTGGTCCAATATGTCATGCGGACTTTCACAGTCCAACCACCATTGACACTTCCAAATCAAACTCCTCAACAGGGGAATACACTAAAAATTACACCACAGACTCTATACGCAGTCATGGGTAAAATGCCCACAAAACGTGAGCAAATTCCATTCTGGATAGCTCAAAAAATTACTCAAATCGAAGCAGTATTTCCAAATACTAGCCCGTATGAGAAACACAGAATCCTAACAATCAGTTTACCGATGGGGATCACACCACAACTGGAAGACTGCACCACTTGGGGCTCAGTCTTTGCTGCCATCTATACTAAAACACATGGTATTCCGTCAATTGCGGTAATACCTGATGTCCTGAAACAAATTCAAAACGAATACGGGGCAGAGCCTGCTCTGAATTTAGGTATGAAATTACTGAAAAATTTCGACCAGGTCTGAACAATAATATTATCTAATATTAAAGGGGAGGCAGCAGCAGTGGCGATCCGCCAAAAATTAAGGGAATTCGATGTTACAGAACATCAAACTGAACTACCCAGAATAATTGAACAATCTTGAGCAGAATTAGGCAGAGATAGTTTGGGTGGAAGACCAGTGAAGCCGAAACTATCTGAAAGTCCTGAGAAGGACTCAATTAAACAAACTCCTACATCTTCTAAAAATAAGTGGGAGACTAATAAACAAAATTCAAACGAGAAACGTTCTCAATCCCGAGGAAGGTCTCCTCAAAAGGAGCCCTCTGAAAGGAGGTATAACCTCAGGAATAGGGATAATCTGAGAAAGCCTGACAGGTATCAAGATACTGATACACGTTCCTCTCGTCCCTTTCAGATCTCATCACAGACTTCGGAAAGAAGAGGACGGTCAGAACATAGAGAAGAACGCGTGAAATCCAAGGAAGAAAAACACGCTCAAAAAAATAAAACAAAACCTCAATTCTCCAAAAAGAAAGTAGCAGGTCTAAAGATCAGACATGCCGCGAATACTGAGAACACAACTCAAGAACGGAGAATGGGCTCAGACAATGCTGGACAGTGCAGCAGAATTCACAATAGCTCGCCAGCACCTGAAGGAACTTCTGGAGATAGTGGACTTGAATGAGTACATTACAGTTGAGACTGTGGACACCAGGGATAGTACTCCACAAAAGATATATGAAATAACACTCCGGATGGAGGGAGACAAACCTAGACAGGTGAAAGTACTTTTTTGGGAAAGACTATCAAGGGGGTATGACATACTTCTAGCAGAAAAAGACTGGCCACCACAATTTGTCAGGGAGTGCCCACAAGGCGAGGACATTATTATGCCTGCCTTCTCCAACCATATTCCAATACACCTAAAATATACATATGCCAGGAAATGGGCAGTAGCCCAGGCCCCAGCATTGTATAAAAATCATGTAGGATGGGATGAGAACTCACCTCACCATAAAATACATCTGAAACATGAACCAACTGCACAGAGGCAGTATCCAGTAAAGCAAGAAGCTAAAAAACAAGTCAGGGAGATCTTAGATCAACTTGAATACCAAGGGGTGATTGAAACATGCACCTCTTCAATGAACAATCCTTTGTTTCCTGTCTCCAAACCAGACAAATCATATCGTCTAGTTTTGGACTACAGACACTTAAACATTTGTTCTAAAACTTTTGCAGTGCAAAATGCACATAGCACAGCATTAATGAATAACAGTGTGCGAAAAAAATATAAAACCACATTAGACATCTCAAATGGTTTCTTTTGTCAAAACATAGCACCTGAAAGCAGGTACTTAACAGCTTTCTCCATAATGGGGACCCAGCGTCAATTTTGTCGACTCCCACAAGGGTTCAAGAACAGCCCAGGTTTATTCTCAGCGAGGGTAACTGAGTTACTACAAATTTATGACAATGAGGCATTGTCCTATGTCGATGACATCTATCTGACAGACGATGACCTGGACAAACACTTGAACAGGGTGAGTACCATTATACTGGGCTTCGCCTCTGAGGGCTACAAATTCAACTTTAAAAAGTCCAGAATTGCCCAACTCAATGTCCTATTTTTAGGATATGAGCTTTCAAGTGAAGGCAAGAGCTTGCAGCTAACTTTCTAGAGAAATGTGCGCTGCTCCAACCTCCAAAAACGCTAAAAAACTTACAATCCATCCTGGGTTTCCTCAATTTTGGAAGAACATACATTCTAAATTACGCAGAAAGGGTTAAACCTCTCTACGCATTAATCAAACCTGATTTTTCAATCAAAAATTGGACAAACGAACACACAGAAATCTTGCGTTCACTCCAGGCTAACATGTTAGCAACAAATCGCTTACAAACACGCGCAAGTCAACGCAACCTGGTGATCCGAATAATTTCGGGTCAATGCGGATTCACCTACTTAATATTTAATGAAGGTGAAAAAGTACCAATCGCATACAAATCGCACTTGTATACACAAGCGGAAATGCGTTTCACTTCAACTGAAAAAATTCTGACAGCAGTTCAAACCGCTGTAGCAAAAGAAAGAGCCTTAGCCCAAGGGAAACGCATTATTGTCGTAACCCCGGTACCAGCTTTAGAAGCGGTCACAAAAGCAAGCATTCCAAATGCTAAAGCATTACATCCAAGATGGATACAATGGGTTAATTCTCTTGCTGCAACAGATGTTGAATATGTTTTTGATCCTGATTTAAAAACACAAGCATTCCTGTAATATGAACAAGAATGTCCTCTGCCCACTGAGATTCTGCCTCTCGATCAGTACGAATTCATAATTTACCCTGACTGATCCGCACAGCCCGCAACAGGGAGTAAGCAAGCTTACAGTGCAGCGTGAGCAATCGTTAAAGGTCGCATGCGAGATGGCATCTTCAGACCTATGGTCACAAAAACTCAGTCTCTAGGAGATTGTACAGCTCAGCGAGCTGAACTACAAGTATTCAAACTGGCACTTGAAAGTACAGATCGAGAATTCCCCACACTGATAGTGTGCGATTCCTTTTACTGTGTTCAGTCGTATAATGAATATATACAAAACTGGCTTGAAAATGGTTTCAAAGATGCGAAAGGTGGCACAATAAAGCACAAAATGCTTTGGGAACAAGTGGTTCAGTTGAAAAACGAACTACCAAAGGCTCACGTGATCCACACACTGAGTCATCAACGTGATGGCGTTCACGTTGCAGGGAATTCATTGGCTGACGAAGCCGCAAAGGGGGCTGTTCAGACGGCTTCCGTAGCTGCGATCACTCGTTCCAAAACAAAAATAGACGATGAGATAATGTTGGCTGTCAAAGCTTCAAGCAAGGGCAGCAGTGCAGCGTTACCAAAAAAGTTTCCACTCAAGTACTCTTATGTAATTGATGCGAACAACGTTCCTTTTGCTCGAATCCCTGGAGTGGGGGATAGGGTAATTCCAAACATGGAACGTAGAGCAGCTTTGATTTATGAAGCACATTTAGGGGAGGGTCTGTCACATCTAGGGATCTCTAAAACAATTTTGACGTTAAAAGAGATGTACTGGTGAGGAATGAATACAGAAATCCACATCTTCATCAATAACTGCATAGACTGTAAATTACAGCGAGCAAGCCACCAAGCACAATGCTACGAATGTAGCTGCCCAGTACAGACACCACTGTTAGACAGCATTAGACTATCTACGCGCATGCGTCCTTCTGGACAAATGCAATCCCACAAATACTGAATATAGGTTCCTATGGATATGGCCTCAGCGCTCGGCTGACGCTCGAACTGTTATAAAAGATTTGCGAGTCTTTATCGGCACATACGCAATAGGCACGCTACATTCTGACCAGGGCCCTGCGTTTAGCTCTCGGACTTACAAAGAAGCCATGGCCAGTCTGGGCGTTGCATTGCGGTACTCCTCTCCATTCCATCCTGAGGGAAATTCGGTTGTGGAAAGGAAAAACCAGGACATAAAGCAGTCTATAACAGCTAGGGTATTAGGTTCGGGTGATGGGTGGGTCAAACATCTTTATGGGGTCCAGCGCTCATTAAACAACCTGACAAGAAGTTCTCTAGGGGGTCACTCCATATGAGGTCCTATTTGGGACAAGAATGTGGGTACCAGATCTCGATGACGTAGGCACAGTGGTGGAAAATAAAACGTTTGATATCAAAGATCGTTTGGCTGTTTTACAGGAACTGAATGAGTTAAGAACGAAACAAAACAACGTATTCCTGCAGCCAACCACCACTGGGGAAAACCGGCGGTCCCAGCAAGGCCTGTCTGGATTCCAAAAGTTGGGGATCTAGTCAGAGAAAAGATTGCAGACAAGAAGGAATTTGGACCTTCTTACAGACAACCAGTACCTGTCCTAGCAGTTCAAGGAACAAGAACAGTACTTCTGCCGCCCCTTGCTGGAAGAAAGGAGAAAAGATTTGTGTCCATCGACCTCATCAAACCACAGTATGTGGCCGATACTAAATAGTAGGCCTCGTGGACTCCGACCTAGTAGCAGACGCCCTCCTCTCGCTACTATCCAAGAGGTTCAGACTGAAAGACTGATAACCATCGAGATTTCAGCAGTAACAGATGGACTAAGCAACCATGCAATGGAACTCATCCCTCTTGAAAATCAAGTAACAGTTCATCCAAATACACCTGTCTACACCAATGTAGCAAGTGATCAACTGGTTCCAGCGATTTCTATAAATCCTGATGCAATTCCAACAATTGACAGAACTGCTTCTGGCTATTTCATTAACTTTGATACGTTCTCAGAAGATCCGAGTGAACCTGAAACGACGCCAGCAACATTAACATTCAAGCAGCAAGTACAAGACTTTCTTCACTTTCTGAAAAAGACTTATTTGGTTTCTCCATTGATTGAACTCTGGATTACATCTGGACGTTTTGTTTTCCTGCTCTGGCTAGCTTTGGTTACAACTGTGAGCGTGCTTATAAGTGGCAGATACATCCATGTGAATACTGAAGGAAAAGACGTCAACGTACTTTTGAAACCTCATAAATCTTCCCATCGTGAAGCAAGAGACTAGTCGACAGTGAACATCACAGCCGTTCCTATACAGGATGGTATAGTGTGGAACAAAACAGATTTTGATATCTTTGGCCCGACGGAACAATTGAACATTCCACATTTGTTTAAAATTTCACTAAGTGATCTCATTTCGTCCAGTACCTATTCTGAAGATTGGGACTTTGAGACTGTTAATGACATAATGTTTGACCTAGAAAAATCTGCTGCATTTTCTAAAAATGAATATTTAGAGGGTTCATCAGACTATGAACAGCTGTATTGCTATAACCACTATGGTCATCATTATTTGCATAAATCTGCAAACCCTAGAAATATGTTTATGTTTAACCAATGGGAGCATTGTCCTACCCCACCACAAGGTAGTTCAAAAACATTTGCTAACAAGTTTCCATATTTTTCAGGTTACAATACATCTGATCCAGAAACGTTTTACTATAAAAATGTAAACAAAACAGGACTGAAAATTATGTTAACTAATACGAAACAGATTTACTCTGCAACATTTATTGCCCAACTGTCTAGACAGGGTTTCGACTTATGGAAAGACACAATAGACACAAAAACTGTCTGGGGTACTAAAGATTGGCAAGTGCAGGGGATAGAAGCTTTATTTAGAGTCTGTGTCATCCCTGAACAAATAATGGTTTTTTGAATGAAACTGTCCAACAAACATCTTGTCTTGGATTAGCCAAGATAAAAGAGATGAAAACACCTTCTGTACCAACACCTGCAAGTGATAACAATACACAGGCAGCGATGACAGTTTACAATATACTACAACTCAACAGATCTAATCCTGATTGGAGAAAATGGTTGATCTGGCCCACAGACACGAACAACTGTCAGGAAAGATTCCTGAATAAAACTCAGGGGTTTACTATTCACAGGCCAGACCCACGATACGTCCAAACAGCATCCGGGGGTAGTAACAACATACAGTGTAGGTAAATTGTGCCTCGATTGGCTGCAGAAATCTACACTACAGGATGTGAAACAACACTTATCCTTACTTAAAGAAGACGCAGACCTTAGGGAATTCTTGCTTGGACCAAGAAAACCGCGTCAAAAACGTTTCATATATGCCGGCATTTACGCTGCTTATAATGAAGCATGGAAAGTGTCACAGATGGAGGCCGCAGAACGAATACGTGAACTTGATCGTATTAATTTAGAGAAAACACTCACTGTGGTCGACAATGGGTTAACAACTTTGTCCTCCAGAATATATTCATTGGACAACATTGTATCCTCTGCTATCGACATACTAGAACAAGATTTGGCGATGTTACAGCAAGGCCAATCTCAATTACATTCTATTGTGTTATTAAGCTGGACGCTGCAATCTTTGCATGCGGGCTATGTGCCTTGGCGTTTCATCAACACGTCAGCTCTGTTTGCAGAATACAATCTAACTGATAAACAGATCGAACTGGCACAAAGAGGAGCAAAGTATACAGTGCTGAGCATTGAAAAACTGGAAAAGTTACCATTCACAGTAGCAGAAAAACCAGCTACAGAATGGCTTATTCATGGCAAAATCTCATTACCTGTGACTACTTTTCAGTTTCAGTATTGCCTCAGACAAATGCAAGCAGGCAAATATGAAAGGTTGGGTAAGGAATACATTAAGACATCTTGGGATTTACCGTATACATATAGATGCTGGAGTGGGGATCATGAAGTGTTTTTGAGCGGTACACACTGTAAAAGTGCACTGAGCGGTTCACTTATATATCAGGACATTTCTTTACACGGGGCTTGCAATGGTTCTGTGGCAAATTTGTCTTCCCATCAGCAGGGTACACCAGCTGCTGTGATTAATCCAACGTTTGGACAACTTTCGAATGGGAGTTACCTCATGTTGAATCATCAGAGTTGCTGCGGCATGTTGCCAGGCATCCCATATCTAGTAACGGTCAACTCCAGGGTCACTTGCTGTATGCAAGTATTGTTTGCCCCAATAGACACAGTCAGGGAGTCGCCTTTGTGGCCTTCGCTGAACGTCTCTTTTTTTATAAGATTTGATACTTTGAGCAGAATGAACCATGCTTTTACAGCAAACAGTGCCTTTGACCTCGGCCAAAGAAACCTATGATCTACAAGTAGCAAAGACTTCGGCTGAGATACAGACTAATACGTACAAACTGCCCTATACATTTCGTGGAAATGATAGGACGTATCTTTAACATGTCTGATACAAGCGGAATTGTACATGTATTTAAGAGCATCTGTTCCGGTCTGTTAGCACCCTTCCAGGCAATACTCGGAATCATCCCGAACTTTGCACATTCGGTGTTTGGTGGCATACCATTAATTCTAGCACTTGTTGCCAGAATTCTATTTCTCTTCCTGCTATTACGCTATGGCCAGCCTATTCGCAGACATCACTCCGAGCGAAATGGAGAAAGCTCTCCTTGAACGAAAGTGCCGTGAGCGAATAGTACAGCTTTTGGGCATGACTCGTCTACGGGACCTGAATACCACGTGGTTCCTGTCATTCAGACCAATCTGGCAAGATTGCATCTTACCTGTCCTACGATGCCTGCTATGCGGTGAAGAATGCGTGTTAGACACCTGTCTAACATTTCCATCAGCAACGCCAACGGATATCGATACTCTGCTGGACCCGATAACGGCCCATGCTCTGTGTTGTCCCCAGAAGCTACCAATCCTGATGACAGCATTCATTGAGATCTCACAGACGCTTCCGGCTGCTGCTGAGGTACGAGAAAGATCTACAGGCACACAGGTAACAACGGACGTGAACATTGCTGCGGCATCCTATGCTGGAAGCGATGCTTCACATCTCTGTGCAATTAATCTACTACACGAGGTGTTCCAACTGACACCAACTTCAGTGGACGATATTTTGTCTACAGAAATAGATGATCTCATGTTTACACCAGACCCGTAAACTGACTGATTCAGCCCACAATGTTCCAGAGATGCAGTAACAATTTTGGCCTTCATACTTCAAAAACTTGGAACTCTTCCCAAATTGAACTTTTTCCCATTTTTCGAACTAAAATGGCAATTCAATCTGCTTGAAGTAGAACTAGCCTTATAGTACAGACTTCACGGTACTTCCACAGACACTTAGTCATCTTGTTTGTCTAAAAAGTTCTTTAATTTCCATGACATGGAATGACTTTGATTTTGAACAAGCTTATCTATCATTTTTTGTCACACGTAAATATTACTGCTTATTTCATTCATATTGCATTTTATTTTAAATATATGCCTGAAATGAAAAGCCATGCTTGAAAATGTACCTTTTGCATTCCAATAGTTTTTTTAAAATGCCTTTTAAATGGTTTTAAGAAATATTTTAGCGATATGCAGTACTCCATTTAATGTTTAGCATTTTAGTATTATAGTACACACGAAAGTGGAGTGGGTGTTGTATTCCTCTTAGGGTGTCCGCATATAGGTTTTCCTGTATCATGTCCTTATATAGGCACAATTCGCCCTGCCCTTATATAGGCATAAAATCCCAGTCCTTATTTAGGCATTAAACTGTGCACTCCAAATACAGGCATGGTCTCCGACATCCGTCCACCCTAACGTCACAACGAGTTCTTGAAGAACAGACCCTTAGGCTTCGGGAGTTTCCCTAGCACAGGACTATTGATTTCTTCAAGGACTCATCTATTATGCATGAACCGTTATACCTTAGGGGTTCATTCATGACGTCTTCCGCTGTCCGATTCACGTCAATGCTAACATTCTGAGGTACCTCTCAGGTATAAATATACCTTCCCTAGCCCTTGTAAACTAGAGGAGACCTCGACTTCAGAGGAGCCCGTTTAACGGCCTGACGCACTGAGAAGACGCTGTCATCCCTGCATGCAGAGAGTCCAGCTTCCAGTGATCTGACTTCCCTCGCGGGGTGTTGGAGTTCGAGTCTGGCAAGAGATTCCTACCTCTC
The DNA here is from genome assembly GCA_963921515.1 of Calotriton arnoldi. NCBI lineage: Eukaryota > Metazoa > Chordata > Amphibia > Caudata > Salamandridae > Calotriton > Calotriton arnoldi. Next base: position 607,143 of record CAWUFW010001517.1, read on the forward strand.
TCATTCTTAAGGTATGGGACTGACTAGAACCTAGAGGGACTCTTGGCATACTAGGCGTAACATACTCTGAGTATACCATAGTAAGGAATACTTCACCTACTTCATACCTCTCCCTACACTTAGGTTAGGTACATTGGGGTAGAACTAGCTTAGAAACGCATTGTATGAGTACTCGCATTTTTAGTCTGTGTTATTTATGTAAATGAATATCTACTAAAGATCATGCTAGCGCATTATTTTTTATTTCTACTGCTTACGCTGTACATTATTTATCTTGCATACTGTCTTGTGATTGTAACAGCACATTTTACTTACACGAGAAACAAGACTGTTCAATAAACCTTTTATTGAAACGCCAGTCTATTCTTTCTGTGTAACTTTGAGGAAAACTAAGTATGCACGAGTGAGCTGAGTGAAATAGTTATCTATTGTTTTCACGACTCTGGGACACGTTCTGATTCTAAAGGGAAACAAAGTGGTCATGTTTTGCGGCTGCCAGAAACGACTCCCTTCTTGTTTGTCAAGGAGTTTCTAGTGGCCTCTGAGCTAGCTGGCACAAGTAATTAAGTTTAATATACTCGATAGGGACATACTGACCTTAGTCCTATGTCAAACCTATAGGGGATATTATTCCAATGCGCAGAGCCTATTAGGGAAATAGGAGCTACACTACACAAGGTCCAGGCTACCATCTCTCTTGTTCTGTCCAAACTCGATTACGCCAATAGCCTCTACCCCGGATCACCTTTAACGACTATGAAAAGACTACAACAGATTCAGAACTCGGCTGCCAGACTACTTGTCACGTGGCCCATGGGGACATTGTAGATTTTCACTAAGTTAGCATGAGCACTTCGCAGCTTGCCTGGTGCTTTTGCGCATGTTACTACACATTTTTACTTTTTGAAATACTTCAAGGACTGCTTTCACATGGGAACTCATCGCTGTGTTCACTCTTTGCATGTTCCTGGGATTTTGACTGAACATTATGTGCAAGGTAGAACAACAATGCCCCTTGTTATTCTGTTCTGGCCAGACCTTCGCCCTTAGACAAAACATACTGATGCAGCTGTTATTTGGACAGCGTACGTGGGTTTTTAGTAGGGTACACGAAAAGGTGAGACAGACTTGGAGAGGGACCTTTCTAGGGAGAAGACCTATGATGTAGATACCCCATCTATAGGCTAAGGTATGGGGTCTGCATACAAAACCCAAAGATCTTCTATTATATAATAATACTTTTTAGCGGGAGGGAGGTTAGGCACTGTAGTTTTTTTCTCCATTGTCTCTTTTATGATGACATCTCCCTTTATGATTAACGGACTGACTGCTATGCTGACGTTATTTGTATTATGCATGTTCTTGCTTGTTGCGTCACGTATACTGCATGTTAGGGCACGTTAGTTAAAATAAATATTTTAAACTGTTTCGTGTCTCTGTCAGATCTTATTGTGGACAAGTGCTACAGTGTGAGCGAAAGGGTGTGCCTTGTTAACGCGATTCCTGAGAGAACTGGGAGTATTATGTTCTAGGTTGTCTAATCATTTGTTTCTCTGGGGATTGTGTAGAAGAGCAAGTGAGACACTATAGCTAGTCGGTCCTGGGTTTGTGGGTACTAAGGTGGTAGGAAGACCCAGTCCCTATACACCAAGGTCCCATATTCCTGCACATAGTTCTGTGTTTGTGAAGAATCCCTGCAACATGGCGCCACCAACTATTGGTCTGGTACTTATTCACGGGGCCCCTGAGTAGCACTTGTGCTTGTCCACTGTCCCCTCTCGCCGTTGTGCGGAGACGTCCGTGGTGAGAGGGCTTTATAGGTTTTTCAAGCTTGAATTTTAAAAGGTTTCGTGTTGTCGCCCGTAATTGACCTACCATTGTTCTTTCTTCATTTGTGTATCTGTAATGGCGGTCGCTATTGCGGCGCCTAACCGTGCGGCGGTTACAGGATATTTGCTTTAACATGGAGTCCCTAATGCGGGGGTAGATTTTATCTTTGTTGTCGAAGCGGACGCGGCTTACCGCTTTGAAGTCTTTTACTCTTGGGTTACATTTCCAGCGGTGGACGGAAATGATCATTTCTTTCATGAATATACACCTGCGCGGGTTCCGCAGAATTATCATCCTTATCGATTACTTGAAGTTCCGTTGACAGCCTGGGAGCATACCATATGGTTTAATGGCGCCCTTACTCACCCTGCTTCAGTGGTTCGTTTAGGCCCCTTATCGGTCGACGGGGCTACCCGGCCAGTTTTGGCTGGTTTTACACCACATCCTAATTATCTTGGTGTTACACTCGCAGAGCTAAGAATATTACATACAACGCTGATTTATATACACAGTAGTGAGATACAGTACTTGTCACGTAATATACAAGTGGCACCGGCTGGTGCCGCTCCACAGCCCCCTGGACATGGTGGTGGTTTAGTTATTAGTCCCATTATGATCAATTTGGTGAAGGGCAAGCGTCCTCAGAATAGAGAGGATCTGCCATATTGGTTGGCAGAACAATTTGAGCAACTCAAAGCTGTTTTTCCACATACTATACACCTGTTGAGGAACACAGGATCCTTACGATGAGTTTACCGAGTGGTATTGTTCCCGCTTTAGCTGATTGCACCACCTGGGGGATGTTGTTTGCTGCGGTGTATACACTGTGCTTTGGCACCCCCTCCATGAGCGTTCTACCGAGCGTGCTCAAAAAGGTACAAGATGAACACAGGGCTGGACCAGCCCTGGAATTGGTGCTGAAGTTAGTGGGCATGTTCCCTATTGTCTCCGATATGATTCTAGCCAATGTTAAAAGTGAGGCAGTTAGCTTGCAAGTGCGTCAATGCCTTTCGGCGGAGGTGGACGTTGATCGGCAGCGGCAGTTGCAGATTATTATTGCGGATGTATATACATCTTTGGGGCGCAATAGTTTGGGGATAAGATCTTATACTCGGGTGCAAAATAAGACCCCCCGGACGAGGAGGGTCGCCCGGTCTTTCCTAAAAAGGCCTGGAACAAAAATCAGCAGCAGCAACAGAAGAAGCCAAGTTCTCGTGCAGGTTCGCCTACACCAGACTCTTCTGAACGTAGATATGATTTGCGTGACCGCTCTAAAATTAAGTCGCCGGAGAGGTTTCAGGTTCCTGATCCCCGTTCTCCTCGTTCCTTTCAGGAATCATCGGATCAACAGTTCGGTGGAGGGGGACGTCAGGATCGCAGGGAAGGCGAGTCTGCGCAACAAAGACATGACCCGCAGAGCCAGTTTGATGTAACAGCCAAACAGGAGGAACCACCTCAGTATCGAGCCCCATTTCAAAGGGAAAAAGTTGGTGCTTTAACTGCAAAGTATGCCTCAGAAGGTGAGAACCCTGCTCCTCGATTGGAAATGGGCGGTAACGCTCCTCGACAATGCGGTGGAAGTTACCATAGTGCGGGAGGCACTCCACCAGCATCTGGAGGCGAAAGCAACTGACACGTTCATTACAGTGGAAACAGCTGACACGAGAGTTGCACCCCCTGATAGGCTTTATGAGATAGGTCTCCAAATTGAAGGTGATATTAAACGCACAATTAAGGCAGTCTTTTGGGACAACCTTACTTCTTCCCATTATATTTTGTTGGCTGAGGTTGATTGGCCTCCCCCGTTTGTTCTGGCTTCCTCTAGGGGAGAGGATGTTATTCACCCGAGTTTTTCGCGTTATGTCTCGGAGGATGCTAAACAAGCTTATGATTCAGAGTGGGCTTTGGCCCTTGCTCCGGCAAAGTGCTGCAATCAGGTGGGTTGGGATAAGGATTCACCAGCACATGAGATTCCGTTTAAGTCTATGACACAGCCCCAACCACAATATCCAATCAAACAAGAAGCAAAAGCTTCCGTAGGTGAAATCCTGAAACAATTGGAATATCATGGTGTGATTGAACCCTGTGTTTCATCAATGAATAATCCTCTTTTTCCGATTTCGAAACCGGATGGTTCTTGTCGTATGGTTTTGGATTACCATCATTTAAACAGCCATGTTGGTACCTTTGCAATACAGAACACCCATAGCTCTGCGTTAGTGAATAACATTGTCCGCAGAAAGTACAAAACCACTCTTGATATTTCTAATGGTTTTTATAGTCACAATCTAGCTCTTGATAGCCATGACTTGACAAGCTTCAGTGTCCTAGGCAATCAAGAAAGTTTTACACGCTTGCCTATGGGTTATAAGAATAGACCTGGCACGTTTGCGGCACGCATAGTGTCTGTTTTACATGAAATTGACCTGGATGCTTTCTCTTACGTCGATGACATTTATTTGACGGATGACGATTTAATACTGCATCTTGTGTATGGGGACCACATCATAATGTCCTTTTCAGACTTCGGATACAAATTCAACTTTGCCAAGTCACATATTGGCTGTTTGGCCGTTCTTTTTCTCGGTTATGAACTCAACAATGAAGGTCGGGGGTTGGCACCCACTTTCTAGAGAAATGTGCTCAATTGCAACCTCCATCTACGCTTAAGAAATTGCAATCTTTGCTGGGCTTTTTGAATTTCGGGAGGAATTACATTCCTGATTATGCCCAGCGTATCAAACCTCTTTACACATTGATAAATCCTCCTTTTTCAGATTCCAGTTGGCTTCCGGAACACACCGCGATTCTTCAGTCTCTGCAGTCTGATCTGCTTGCGACCAATTTCTTGTTAACTCAAGACAATACTATCAATTTGGTCATAAGGATTGTACCGGGAGTGTTAGGGTTCACCTACTTGACGTTCAATGAGGGGACACAGTGCCCATTGCTTATAAATCGCATTTGTACACTTCAGCTGAGAAGCGTTTCTCTCCTACTGAAAATTTTTTGACAGCCGTTCAGATGGCGATTCTTAAAGAACGCTCTCTGGCTCAGGGGAAAAGTATTTTCATGGTCTTGCCGGTACCTGCTGTGAAAGCAGTTATGAAAGCTAGTGCTCCAAATTCTAAAGCCTTGCATCCACGCTGGATACAATGGGCTAGTTCGTTGACGTCGGCTGAAGTCAACTTTATTTTTGACCCATCTTTACAGACACAAGAGTTTTTACAGTATGAACAGGTTCATCCTCCTCCTTTATCGTTGCATCCTCTTGATCAGTACAAATGTGTCATTTACACTGATGGTTCTGCGCAGCCGGCCGTTGGTTCTAAACATGCTTATTCGGCAGCTTTCGTAATAGTGGCGGGAAAAATTGTTGAAGGGGACTTTCATCGTCCTTAGTGCACACACAGTCTCTTGGGGACTGCACGGCTCAATTAGCAGAGCTGCGTGCCTTAGTTTTAGCGCTTGAATTTGCTGATCCTGAAGTTCCTACACTAGTGGTGTGCAATTCCTTTTACTGTGTACAATCCTTCAATGACAACTTATTTTTCTGGACACACAACGATTTTCGTGATTCTAAAAGTAGGGCAATTAAGCATAAAACGCTTTGGGTTAAAGTGGCCGCTCTTAAGGAGCGTTTGCCACTCATGCAAGTCCTTCATACTTTGGGCCATCAGCGTGGGGGAGCACATGCTGTTGGCAATTCTTTGGCTGATGAGGCAGCCAAATCTGCAGTAGCCACACGTTCTGTAGCAGCAGTCACTAGGTCAATGACTAAAACTGATGATGACATTCCGGCAGCTATTGCCGCCACAAACGAGGGGACGGATCCTCCACAGGGTTTCCCTTCACGTTATTCACACCACTTGTCTTCTGAGCAAGTTCCCTTTGCAACTATCCCGTCCGTTGGGGAATTGGCCGATTCCCGACGAGGACCGCAGAATTTCTTTCATCATTGCTGCTCATGTAGGCGTAGCTTCTGCGCATACCGGAGTGTCAGCGACAGTTTCTCTTTTACAGCAACGTTTCTGGTGGCGTGGTTTGTATCAACAGGCTCGTAAATATGTTCTTTCTTGTGACATTTTTCAACAAATTAAGCCCTCTATTGTTGCACGTCCACCACACACACAGCTTTATATTTCCAACCAGCCGTTTGGCTGTATTTACCTTGATCACTGAGGTCCTTTGACTTCTGACACTGCATTTAAACATATTTTGGTTGCACTGGATTCTGCACGAGATTCCTTTGGGTTTGGCCGCAACGCAGTGCTGACGCTCGAACTGTCATTAAAGATTTGCATGTTTTTGTCGGAACGTTTGCTTGTGGCACCTTCCTTCCTGACCAAGGTCCTGCGTTTGCCTCTAAGGCTTACCGGGATTCGATGAAGTCTCTGGGGGTGCAGGTGCAATTTTCGTCTCCATACCGGCCTGAGGGCAATTCAGTTGTGGAGCGAATGAACCGTGACTTAAAGCTATCTTTCACAGCTAGAGTCTTAGGTACTGGCAGGGGTTGGCTGACTCATCTTTATGGGGTCCAACGTGCACTAAATAATCTCCCTAGAAGATCTCTGGGTGGGCGGACCCCATACCAAATGCTCTTTGGCATTAAAATGTTTGTGCCAGACCTTGATTGTCTAGACATTATGGCGGCTGCCGCAACCTTTGAGGTAGATAATCATTGTGCTGTGTTACAGGATCTACAGAATGCTCCCGATTTACAAGCAAAAGCCCATTTGCCCTATTCAACGGATCCAGCGGTGTTGATTCCTGCTACAGGTTGGCTTCCTAAAATTGGCGATCTGGTTCGGGAAAGAGTGGAGAACAAAAAAGAATTTGGTCCATCCTACCGTGCACCCGTCAGTGTCTTTGGTTTGAAAGGCACCCGTTCTGTAATCCTGCCTCCTTTGCCTGGTCGTAAGGATAATCGTCACATTTCCATCGAACATGTCAAGCTACACCATATGGCCGATACTGAATAGTATGCCTCCAAGCATTCCACGACGTGATGTTTCATTGAATCCAATGGCTTCGTCATAAACTCCCCAACACATTGAGGGGGAGTTGGAGACTTCAATTGATTTATTACCAGTTTTTCCTTCTACATCCAAGTCTACGAATATTGAGTATGATTCTCCTTCAGTAGAAGTCATAATTGACATTCCTGAGTACCATCATGGAGACACTCAATGATTCGCATCCTCCATTGTTTCAGCTGGGGTCGAGGGGTTATTGAATGGACCGCACATGTTTTTCCTCTGGCACATCTTCCTCACCATCTTCTGTGACAGTACCAGTCTCTTCCTGGTTCAAGAAGACTTACCTAGTCCCTCCATGGACCTACGTGTGGATGGTACTGACGCTAATATTCCTTTTTATGTGGATTGGGTTTGTGACTGTATTTTTCCATTTGATTAATGGCCATTACTTACCTGAACACTCTGCTGTAAACTTTGCTGACGGAGTTCTGGCCCCTCACATGTCATGAAAAGAGACCAAGCCCTTGTCAATATTTCAGCATTCCCCGTGGCTGATGGCATAGTTTGGGATAAAATTGCATATGATATTCATGGCCCGACGGATGTTTTCAACATTCCATACGTCTTTCGAGTTTCCTTAGGAGATGTGGTCTTGTATGACATACACTCTGATGATTGGGATGTTCATGCTGTCCATTCACTTTTCTCTGAATTGAAATATTATGCTGCTTTTGACACTGAGGATTAGTATTTAAATTCGGCTAATTATGCAGACTTATTCTGTTATCAACATTATGGCCACCATTTTCTACATAAGTCCAATACAATGAGACCATTTTTTAATTATACACAGTGGGAACACTGCCCTACACCTTTACAGGGTAGTTCAAAGACCCAACTAAGTATATTTTTGTCTTTTTTGGGTTACAATCTGTCAGACCCTAAGTCCTATTTTACTAAAGTAAAAATACCGCCTAATCTAAATTTATGTTGACATACACTAAACTAGTTTATTCCATGTCTTTCAGGAATGATTTGTCCATGAAGGGTTATGAGCATTGGAAGGACAAAACTGATTTAAAATCAATTTGGGGTACTAAGAATTGGCAAGTGCAGGGCACTGAAGCTATGCATTGTGCATGTTTGATACCATCTCAAATGTTATTTTTAAATGACACGGTACAACAGTCTACCTGTTTTGGTTTAGCCGCGGCAAAAAATTTAAATATTCCTTCCATTCCCCTATTGGCTTCTTATGATACATGGTATTCACACACCAATTACTCAATTGATGATTTGGCTATCATGTTTCAAAATGGCACACTTAACTCTTCTAATATTGACCACTTAGGATGGTTGGTGTGGCCAACAAGCTCTAATGCGTGTCAATTAAGTTTTTGGAATGCTACAAAAGAGTTTACACAAAGCAGACCTGATCCCCATTTTCAACACTCACATACGGTTACCACATACTCTGTAGGTAAACTGTGTCAGCAATGGTTGGAACGTTCCACACTGTCGTCTGTTAAACAACACCTTTCTTTATTGACAGGTGACATCGATTTAGCTGATTTTCTTTTAGGTACAAAGTCCCCTCGCGCAAAACGTTTCATATATTCAGCCAGCAATGAATTTTAGAAATGGTCACAGATGGAAGCTGCACTGCGGCTTCAAAAAATTGACCAAGCGAATTTAGAAAAAGTACTTGCGGTAGTAGATAATAGCATTAATACACTGTCATCCCGTATATACACTTTGGATAATATTGTGTCATCTGTCATTGACATTGTTCAAAATGATGTGTCTGTTTTGTATCATGGTCAAAATCAGTTACGTTCTGTAATTCAGTTTGCATGGACCATGCAAACCCTTAAAAATGGAAAAGTGCCATGGGTTTATTTATATGCATCTACACTGTTTTTACCGTTTAATTTAACTGACAAACAGAAATTAATGTTGATGAAAGATGCAACTTACAAATTGTTACATACTGAGCAATTGGAACAGTTAAACCTTTTTCTGCAGCAGAGACTGTTTCAGCTGTGTTGTTAATACATGGGGTTATTTCACAGCCCATCTCACTTTTTCACTTCACGGCCTGCATGAAACACTACCCGATTGCTAGATATGAACCCCTTGTCAATAATTATATTCACGAATTGTGGTCACTACTGTTCACCTATAGATGTCAGCATGCGGAAAGGGAAGTTTTTCTTACAGAGGAGGACTGGGATTACACAGAGGGACATTTCCTAGTATGCAAACAGGTTAAGTTGCACGGGGCTTGTAACGTTTCGGCACCTAATCCTAATTTTTAAAAGGTACCTCGGTCCCAGCAATTACTCCCGTGTCGACTTTGCTTTCTAATGGCAGTTATCTTATTTTGAATAACCACGACTGCTGTGGCTTACGGGCTGGTGTCCCGTACATAGTAACTGTTTCTCAACGAGTTACATGTTGCAGCAATGTCCTGTTTCCACCCCCACATGGGATTGTAGATAGTTCCATTTAGCCTTCAATTCCAACTTTGAAAACAGATTTCAACAAACTAAGCAGACTCAAAGTACTATTGTTTCAACAAGAAGTCACTCTCACATCGGCTCGAGAGACCTTCGAATTGCAGTTGGCGGGAACCGTAAGTGAGATTAACTCACTGCTAAACACGAATCTCCCACTCCATTTTGGAGAATTAATTCATCGAATATTTAATGCGTCTGATACGGAAGGCCTTGCTCATTTTTTTAAACTTGTGGGATCTGGCCTTGTTTCTTCCTTTCAGACTATTTTTGGAGTAATACCAGCCTTTATTCATTCTATTTTTTCCAGCGCCTTCGGAGGGTTTCCCCTGCTGCTCCAGTTGATTTGCGGCATGCTGGTTCTCGCACTTTTGCTTCGCAATGGCTGCTCGATTTGTAGCACTGCCAGGCCGGTCCAGTTGCAGCTGTACAGTGATTGGGAGTGGCAGCTTTTTGGTTCTATGCCGGTGACTTACTTTGACTTCGATTATTGGCTGACCTTCTGCTATGCCTACTTCACCTGTGTGCAACCTGTGTTCCTCTGCCTCTGGTGCCCCTTTCAATGGGCCCTGGATGTCTGACTCTCTAATACCACACGAGCCACCCTGGATTACGATCTGTTATTGGGTCCCTTAAAGACCCATGACCAGAAATGCACCATGGGTAAGCGCCTGTTGTGCGATCCTTTGCTTGGGCCAACGGCAGACTTGAGTACCTGCGCCCGTGCATATTCCTGGGATTTTGACTGAACATTATGTGCAAGGTTGAACAAAAATACCCCTTGTTATTCTGTTCTGGCGAGACCTTAGTGTGGTAATTATAACTTAACCTGCTCCCTGCTGTCTCCAGCGTGTATCCATGTAAGCTAGAACTCTTGGGTGTTCTGGAGTGTTTATGTATTAGAACCTTTCGTTTAGAACTACAAAGGTCAGTGGCTGTTTGGGTGCCCTGTGGATAGGACGTTTCTTTATACAGAAAACTACAAATAAAGAAGTTGTACCGTTCACACTTATGGGACTCCTGTACTTTTTCACACTGGCGACGAGGATGGGATAACAACGAACCCTCCAAGGATAAGGATTCTCCCATCTCATCTCGCACGCAAGACTTATCTGCAAAAGTGAAACGTCCTAAAACAACTCAGCGTCAAGCAAGTTTTAAGGTACTGTGCACGCTACGCTCTATCTGCGCAAATATAATTTGACATTTCAACACACGGCTCCGCGTCTACTTACAAGACCTCCCTACTCTGCCCGCCACTCGGGGAAAAGAAATCTCTAATTGGCACTCTGCTCGCTCGACATATTTCAAGTTGTGCTTATCTTTTCACAACACCTTTGCTCTATTATGACTTAAAGCACCCCACTTTGCTTCAAATGCCATCGAAATAGTTTTGAAAAATCAGCGCCGTTACCTGCTTGCGCTCTTCATTCTGTGGCGTACATTCATTTTCTACTGCAACGTCATATTCAAGACGCTCTCATCGCTCAACATGCTTCGCTTTGCATTTCTTGTTAACACAAGGAGATGGTGGACGGAGCGCTGAAACTTTTCAGACACTCACCCCCAGTCACAGATCTGGGTTGAATCCATCATCATTCTTTAGCTCACTTCGCCACCTCAGTTCAGACCCAGCTATATGCAAATTAGTCTTGACCCTGTGCCTCATGGGAACAGCCCAGCCCGAACTGCCAAGCCAGGTCTTCCCTGAACCGGAATCAAGCATCCTGGGACCGGTTTCTGGGTAACACCCCTCATCAGCCAGGCTAGCTTGAATCCAGTGGCAAAGTGAGCAAGGGACCCACGTCTGGGCATACCCTGCCAACTTAGGGCGAACAAAGCAAACACAAGGAGATGATGGACGGAGCGCTGAAACTTTTCAGACACTCACCCCCAGTCACAGATCTGGGTTGAATCCATCATTCTTTAGCTCACTTTTCTACTCTGAGACGTACATCTGAAGTCAGCCCCGCACGCACGGATTCTTCTGGCGTCTTTGATGTTACCTAGCGAGGCGCCTGTGTATGGAGCTCCTCTGCGGCTCCACACCACACACGAAGCTTGTTACTACGGTGACAAGCACACCTGCTACACGTATTCTACTGCAAATTTTAAAACCAAGCACGCCTGTACTGTTCTGTACTACAAATTCAAAACCAAGTTTCTTCAAAACTTTAATCGACAGTGTAACTTGTGACTACATCTTCGGTGACAAGCACACCTGCTTGTCTGATCATTGACTACAACATATACGGTGACAAGCACACCTATTTCCTCCACAGTACCTGCAACGACAGTCAAGACTTAACGACATTGAGTGTTTTATTTTATTTATTTTGTGTTGTTCCTTTCAAGTATTAGTTTTCCACACATATATTATTCCTCTCTTTGTTCATATAACCTTGCTCTAAAATGCAAAATGTTACTCCTCCTCCATTTTGTCTCTCTAACCCTAGTGATCCAATCATACGGTGGTCAAAATGGAAGAAAGTCTTCCTAAATTACGCTAGAGTGTGTGGGGTCTCCCTAAGTGCTGAAAGAAAATCAGCGCTACTTTTATACTGTCTCAGTTCTGAAGGACAGGAAGTATATGAGCATCTCCCTGATTTGTGCAATAATGAGGCAGATAGTCTCAACGAATTTGAAATTTGTTTAAAAAAACTTGATAAACATTATCTTCCGAAGGTTAGTCCTATTTTAGAGAGGTACCACTTCGGAAGGCATGTACAGAAACCTCAAAAATCTGTTGAAACATACATAACAGATCTTAGAAAACTAGGTGCTACATGCAAGTTTGAAGGGTGGCTTGAAGAACGCATTCGTGATCAATTCATGTTAGGATGCAATATAGAGAAAATCAAGGATGAACTTTGGCGAAAAGATTAGCCAAAATTAGATGAGGTAGTATCCATCGCTAAAAGAATAGAACACTCTCTTGCCTGTGCAGGGGCGTAACAAACACCCCCGCAACCCCCGCGGTGCGGGGGGGCCCCCAGTCTTCAGTACATGAAGGGGGCCCCCTCAGCTCATCGGTAGAGAGCTGTTTGTCTCTTGCTCTAAAGCAGCTGCAGCAGTTTGCAGCCTGCTCTGAGCTCCTCGCGCTGCTGACCTAGGACTGAAGAGAAACAATGTAACAAGTTACATTGTTTCTCTTTAGTCAGAGCGCGCCAGGCCCGGAAAAAGGATGGGGGTGGGGGCCCCCAGAGAGAGCATTGTGAATCTCAGGGTCGCTGGGGACACTGGGACATGCAGGCTGTGCATTCATCCTTTGCCTACTGCAGGGCCGGTCTCTGCCTGCCTGTCAGAGATGTCCCGCCAAAGGACCGTCCTCCTGCTGCTGCTCTGGGCAGGGGTGGTGCGGGCCAGCAGCAAAGAGGTAAGAGTGGACAGGAGCAGGCGAGAAGGGTGCCTGCCAACCCAATCTATTTTTGTGGGGAATAACGAAGTTTCTCCAGTTTTGCTAACAACTCATTGTTTTGTTGTTGTTGTATATTAAGACGAAAAACATATAATCAAGGTGTGCAGTCCAGGTATCCAGCGTAGAGAGAGAGTGGAGAGAGAGAGAGAGAGAGGAGAGAGAGAGAGGTAGAGAGAGAGTGAGGAGAGAGAGAGAGGTAGAGAGAGAGTGGAGAGAGAGAGAGAGAGAGTGGAGAGAGCGTAGAGAGAGAGTGGAGAGAGAGAGAGCGTGGAGAGAGAGAGTGGAGAGAGAGTGGAGAGAGAGAGAGTGGAGAGAGAGAGAGTGGAGAGAGAGACAGTGGAGAGAGAGACAGTGGAGGGAGAGTGGAGAGAGAAAGACAGTGGAGAGAGACAGTGGAGAGAGAGTAGAGAGAGAGAGTAGAGAGAGAGCGTAGAGAGAGACAGTGGAGAGAGAGAGACAGTGGAGAGAGAGAGACAGTGGAGAGAGAGAGAGACAGTGGAGAGAGAGAGAGACAGTGGAGAGAGAGAGAGACAGTGGAGAGAGAGTGGAGAGAGAGCGTAGAGAGAGAGTGGAGAGAGAGAGACAGTGGCGAGAGAGAGCGTAGAGAGAGAGAGTGGAGAGAGAGGACACTCTCTCTCCACTCAGAGAGAGAGAGAGAGACAGTGGAGAGAGAGTGGAGAGAGACAGTGGCGAGAGAGAGTGGAGAGAGACAGTGGCGAGAGAGAGTGGAGAGAGAGTAGAGAGAGAGAGCGTAGAGACAGTGGAGAGAGAGAGACAGTGGAGAGAGAGAGACAGTGGAGAGAGAGAGAGACAGTGGAGAGAGAGAGAGAGACAGTGGAGAGAGAGAGTGGAGAGAGAGAGAGAGTGGAGAGAGAGAGAGTGGAGAGAGAGAGAGCGTGGAGAGAGAGAGCGAGGAGAGAGCGTGGAGAGAGAGAGCGTGGAGAGAGAGTGGAGAGAGAGAGAGAGCGTAGAGAGAGAGAGTGGAGAGAGAGTGGAGAGAGAGTGGAGAGAGAGAGGAGAGAGTGGAGAGAGAGTAGAGAGAGTGGAGAGAGACAGTGGAGAGAGTGGAGAGAGAGAGAGAGAGTAGAGAGAGTAGAGAGAGCGTAGAGAGAGACAGTGGCGAGAGAGAGTGGAGAGAGACAGTGGCGAGAGAGAGTGGAGAGAGAGTAGAGAGAGAGAGAGCGTAGAGAGAGACAGTGGAGAGAGAGAGAGACAGTGGAGAGAGAGAGAGAGTGGAGAGAGAGAGACAGTGGCGAGAGAGAGCGTAGAGAGAGCGTAGAGAGAGAGAGTGGAGAGAGAGGACACTCTCTCTCCACTCAGAGAGAGAGAGAGAGAGACAGTGGAGAGAGAGTGGAGAGAGACAGTGGCGAGAGAGAGTGGAGAGAGACAGTGGCGAGAGAGAGTGGAGAGAGAGTAGAGAGAGACAGTGGAGAGAGAGAGAGACAGTGGAGAGAGAGAGAGAGTGGAGAGAGAGAGAGAGTGGAGAGAGAGAGCGTGGAGAGAGAGAGCGTGGAGAGAGAGAGAGCGTGGAGAGAGAGAGAGCGTGGAGAGAGAGAGAGCGTGGAGAGAGAGAGCGTGGAGAGAGAGAGCGTGGAGAGAGAGTGGAGAGAGAGAGAGAGCGTAGAGAGAGAGAGAGTGGAGAGAGACAGTGGAGAGACAGTGGAGAGAGAGAGGAGAGAGTGGAGAGAGCGTAGAGAGAGTGGAGAGAGAGAGACAGTGGAGAGAGAGAGAGACAGTGGAGAGAGAGAGAGACAGTGGAGAGAGAGTGGAGAGAGAGCGTAGAGAGAGAGTGGAGAGAGAGAGACAGTGGCGAGAGAGAGCGTAGAGAGAGAGAGTGGAGAGAGAGGACACTCTCTCTCCACTCAGAGAGAGAGAGAGAGACAGTGGAGAGAGAGTGGAGAGAGACAGTGGCGAGAGAGAGTGGAGAGAGACAGTGGCGAGAGAGAGTGGCGAGAGAGTAGAGAGAGAGAGCGTAGAGACAGTGGAGAGAGAGAGACAGTGGAGAGAGAGAGACAGTGGAGAGAGAGAGAGACAGTGGAGAGAGAGAGTGGAGAGAGAGAGAGAGTGGAGAGAGAGAGAGTGGAGAGAGAGAGCGTGGAGAGAGAGAGCGAGGAGAGAGCGTGGAGAGAGAGAGAGCGTGAGAGAGAGTGGAGAGAGATAGAGAGCGTAGAGAGAGAGAGAGTGGAGAGAGAGTGGAGAGAGAGTGGAGAGAGAGAGGAGAGAGTGGAGAGAGCGTAGAGAGAGTGGAGAGAGACAGTGGAGAGAGTGGAGAGAGAGAGAGAGAGTAGAGAGAGCGTAGAGAGAGACAGTGGAGAGAGAGAGCGTAGAGAGAGAGCGTAGAGAGAGAGAGTGGAGAGAGAGAGAGTGGAGAGAGAGAGTGGAGAGAGAGAGACAGTGGAGAGAGAGAGACAGTGGAGAGAGTGGAGAGAGAGAGACAGAGAGAGAGAGTAGAGAGAGAGCGTAGAGAGAGACAGTGGAGAGAGAGAGACAGTGGAGAGAGAGTGGAGAGAGAGCGTAGAGAGAGACAGTGGAGAGAGAGAGAGACAGTGGAGAGAGAGCGAGACAGTGGAGAGAGAGTGGAGAGAGAGAGAGACAGTGGAGAGAGAGTGGAGAGAGAGAGAGAGAGAGTGGAGAGAGAGAGAGGAGAGAGAGTGGAGAGAGAGAGAGTGGAGAGAGAGAGAGAGAGAGAGTGGAGAGAGAGAGAGTGGAGAGAGAGAGAGAGAGTGTGGAGAGAGAGTGGAGAGAGAGCGTAGAGAGAGAGAGAGAGAGAGGAGAGAGAGCGTAGAGAGAGAGAGAGAGTGGAGAGAGAAAGAGAGTGGAGAGAGAGTGGAGAGAGAGAGTGGAGAGAGAGAGTGGAGAGAGAGTGGAGAGAGAGAGTGGAGAGAGAGCGAGAGAGTGGAGAGAGAGTGTGGAGAGAGAGAGTGGAGAGAGAGCGTAGAGAGAGAGAGAGTGGAGAGAGAAAGAGAGAGAGAGAGAGAGAGAGAGAGAGAGAGAGTGGAGAGAGAGAGAGTGGAGAGAGAGAGTGTGGAGAGAGAGAGAGTGGAGAGAGAGCGAGAGAGAGAGAGAGTGGAGAGAGAAAGAGAGTGGAGAGAGAGAGTGGAGAGAGAGAGTGGAGAGAGAGAGAGAGTGGAGAGAGAGCGTAGAGAGAGAGTGAGAGAGAGAGAGCGTAGAGAGAGAGAGTGGAGAGAGAGAGTGGAGAGAGAGAGAGTGGAGAGAGAGACAGTGGAGAGAGAGACAGTGGAGGGAGAGTGGAGAGAGAAAGACAGTGGAGAGAGACAGTGAGAGAGAGTAGAGAGAGAGCGTAGAGAGAGAGCGTAGAGAGAGACAGTGGAGAGAGAGAGACAGTGGAGAGAGAGAGACAGTGGAGAGAGAGAGACAGTGGAGAGAGAGACAGTGGAGAGAGAGAGAGACAGTGGAGAGAGAGTGGAGAGAGAGCGTAGAGAGAGAGTGGAGAGAGAGAGACAGTGGCGAGAGAGAGCGTAGAGAGAGAGCGTAGAGAGAGAGAGTGGAGAGAGAGGACACTCTCTCTCCACTCAGAGAGAGAGAGAGAGAGACAGTGGAGAGAGAGTGGAGAGAGACAGTGGCGAGAGAGAGTGGAGAGAGACAGTGGCGAGAGAGAGTGGAGAGAGAGTAGAGAGAGAGAGAGCGTAGAGAGAGACAGTGGAGAGAGAGAGAGACAGTGGAGAGAGAGAGAGAGTGGAGAGAGAGAGACAGTGGCGAGAGAGAGCGTAGAGAGAGAGCGTAGAGAGAGAGTGGAGAGAGAGGACACTCTCTCTCCACTCAGAGAGAGAGAGAGAGAGACAGTGGAGAGAGAGTGGAGAGAGACAGTGGCGAGAGAGAGTGGAGAGAGACAGTGGCGAGAGAGAGTGGAGAGAGAGTAGAGAGAGAGCGTAGAGAGAGACAGTGGAGAGAGAGAGAGACAGTGGAGAGAGAGAGAGAGTGGAGAGAGAGAGAGAGTGGAGAGAGAGAGCGTGGAGAGAGAGAGAGCGTGGAGAGAGAGAGCGTGGAGAGAGAGAGCGTGGAGAGAGAGAGCGTGGAGAGAGAGTGGAGAGAGAGAGAGAGCGTAGAGAGAGAGAGAGTGGAGAGAGACAGTGGAGAGACAGTGGAGAGAGAGAGGAGAGAGTGGAGAGAGTGTAGAGAGAGTGGAGAGAGACAGTGGAGAGAGTGGAGAGAGAGAGAGAGAGTAGAGAGAGTAGAGAGAGCGTAGAGAGAGACAGTGGAGAGAGAGAGCGTAGAGAGAGAGCGTAGAGAGAGAGAGTGGAGAGAGAGCGTAGAGAGAGAGCGTAGAGAGAGAGAGTGGAGAGAGAGCGTAGAGAGAGACAGTGGAGAGAGAGAGACAGTGGAGAGAGAGAGACAGTGGAGAGAGAGAGCGTAGAGAGAGACAGTGGAGAGAGAGAGACAGTGGAGAGAGAGTGGAGAGAGAGAGCGTAGAGAGAGACAGTGGAGAGAGAGCGAGACAGTGGAGAGAGAGTGGAGAGAGAGAGAGACAGTGGAGAGAGAGTGGAGAGAGAGAGAGAGAGTGGAGAGAGAGAGAGGAGAGAGAGGAGAGAGAGTGGAGAGAGAGAGAGAGTGGAGAGAGAGAGAGAGAGAGTGGAGAGAGAGAGAGTGGAGAGAGAGAGAGAGAGTGGAGAGAGAGAGAGAGAGAGAGAGTGTGGAGAGAGAGAGAGTGGAGAGAGAGCGTAGAGAGAGAGAGTGGAGAGAGAAAGAGAGTGGGGAGAGAGAGTGGAGAGAGAGTGGAGAGAGAGAGTGGAGAGAGAGAGTGGAGAGAGAGAGAGAGAGAGAGTGTGGAGAGAGAGAGAGTGGAGAGAGAGCGTAGAGAGAGAGAGAGTGGAGAGAGAAAGAGAGAGAGTGGAGAGAGAGAGAGAGAGAGTGGAGAGAGAGAGAGTGGAGAGAGAGAGTGTGGAGAGAGAGAGAGTGGAGAGAGAGCGTAGAGAGAGTGGAGAGAGAAAGAGAGTGGAGAGAGAGAGTGGAGAGAGAGAGTGGAGAGAGAGCGTAGAGAGAGAGTGGAGAGAGAGAGAGCGTAGAGAGAGAGAGAGTGGAGAGAGAGAGTGGAGAGAGAGAGAGTGGAGAGAGAGACAGTGGAGAGAGAGACAGTGGAGGGAGAGTGGAGAGAGAAAGACAGTGGAGAGAGACAGTGGAGAGAGAGTAGAGAGAGAGCGTAGAGAGAGAGCGTAGAGAGAGACAGTGGAAAGAGAGAGACAGTGGAGAGAGAGAGACAGTGGAGAGAGAGAGACAGTGGAGAGAGAGACAGTGGAGAGAGAGAGAGACAGTGGAGAGAGAGTGGAGAGAGAGCGTAGAGAGAGAGTGGAGAGAGAGAGACAGTGGCGAGAGAGAGCGTAGAGAGAGAGCGTAGAGAGAGAGAGTGGAGAGAGAGGACACTCTCTCTCCACTCAGAGAGAGAGAGAGAGAGACAGTGGAGAGAGAGTGGAGAGAGACAGTGGCGAGAGAGAGTGGAGAGAGACAGTGGCGAGAGAGAGTGGAGAGAGAGTAGAGAGAGAGAGAGCGTAGAGAGAGACAGTGGAGAGAGAGAGAGACAGTGGAGAGAGAGAGAGAGTGAGAGAGAGAGACAGTGGCGAGAGAGAGCGTAGAGAGAGAGCGTAGAGAGAGAGTGGAGAGAGAGGACACTCTCTCTCCACTCGAGAGAGAGAGAGAGAGAGAGACAGTGGAGAGAGAGTGGAGAGAGACAGTGGCGAGAGAGAGTGGAGAGAGACAGTGGCGAGAGAGAGTGGAGAGAGAGTAGAGAGAGAGAGAGCGTAGAGAGAGACAGTGGAGAGAGAGAGAGACAGTGGAGAGAGAGAGAGAGTGGAGAGAGAGAGAGAGTGGAGAGAGAGAGCGTGGAGAGAGAGAGCGTGGAGAGAGAGAGAGCGTGGAGAGAGAGAGAGCGTGGAGAGAGAGAGAGCGTGGAGAGAGAGAGCGTGGAGAGAGAGAGCGTGGAGAGAGAGTGGAGAGAGAGAGAGAGCGTAGAGAGAGAGAGAGTGGAGAGAGACAGTGGAGAGACAGTGGAGAGAGAGAGGAGAGAGTGGAGAGAGCGTAGAGAGAGTGGAGAGAGACAGTGGAGAGAGAGAGACAGTGGAGAGAGAGAGAGACAGTGGAGAGAGAGAGAGACAGTGGAGAGAGAGTGGAGAGAGAGCGTAGAGAGAGAGTGGAGAGAGAGAGACAGTGGCGAGAGAGAGCGTAGAGAGAGAGAGTGGAGAGAGAGGACACTCTCTCTCCACTCAGAGAGAGAGAGAGACAGTGGAGAGAGAGTGGAGAGAGACAGTGGCGAGAGAGAGTGGAGAGAGACAGTGGCGAGAGAGAGTGGAGAGAGAGTAGAGAGAGAGAGCGTAGAGACAGTGGAGAGAGAGAGACAGTGGAGAGAGAGAGACAGTGGAGAGAGAGAGAGACAGTGGAGAGAGAGAGTGGAGAGAGAGAGAGAGTGGAGAGAGAGAGAGTGGAGAGAGAGAGCGTGGAGAGAGAGAGCGAGGAGAGAGCGTGGAGAGAGAGAGCGTGGAGAGAGAGTGGAGAGAGAGAGAGAGCGTAGAGAGAGAGAGAGTGGAGAGAGAGTGGAGAGAGAGTGGAGAGAGAGAGGAGAGAGTGGAGAGAGCGTAGAGAGAGTGGAGAGAGACAGTGGAGAGAGTGAGAGAGAGAGAGAGAGTAGAGAGAGTAGAGAGAGCGTAGAGAGAGACAGTGGAGAGAGAGAGCGTAGAGAGAGAGCGTGAGAGAGAGAGAGTGGAGAGAGAGAGTGGAGAGAGAGCGTAGAGAGAGAGAGTGGAGAGAGAGAGACAGTGGAGAGAGAGAGACAGTGGAGAGAGTGGAGAGAGAGAGACAGAGAGAGAGAGTAGAGAGAGAGCGTAGAGAGAGACAGTGGAGAGAGAGAGACAGTGGAGAGAGAGTGGAGAGAGAGCGTAGAGAGAGAGAGAGGAGAGAGAGCGAGACAGTGGAGAGAGAGTGGAGAGAGAGAGAGACAGTGGAGAGAGAGTGGAGAGAGAGAGAGAGAGAGTGGAGAGAGAGAGAGGAGAGAGAGTGGAGAGAGAGAGAGTGGAGAGAGAGAGAGAGAGAGAGTGGAGAGAGAGAGAGTGGAGAGAGAGAGAGAGAGATGTGGAGAGAGAGAGAGTGGAGAGAGAGCGTAGAGAGAGAGAGAGAGAGAGAGAGCGTAGAGAGAGAGAGAGAGAGTGGAGAGAGAAAGAGAGTGGAGAGAGAGTGGAGAGAGAGAGTGGAGAGAGAGAGTGGAGAGAGAGTGGAGAGAGAGAGTGGAGAGAGAGAGAGAGAGTGGAGAGAGAGAGAGAGAGAGAGTGTGGAGAGAGAGAGAGTGGAGAGAGAGCGTAGAGAGAGAGAGAGTGGAGAGAGAAAGAGAGAGAGTGGAGAGAGAGAGAGAGAGAGAGAGTGGAGAGAGAGAGAGTGGAGAGAGAGAGTGTGGAGAGAGAGAGAGTGGAGAGAGAGCGTAGAGAGAGAGAGAGTGGAGAGAGAAAGAGAGTGGAGAGAGAGAGTGGAGAGAGAGAGTGGAGAGAGAGAGAGAGTGGAGAGAGAGCGTAGAGAGAGAGTGGAGAGAGAGAGAGCGTAGAGAGAGAGAGAGTGGAGAGAGAGAGTGGAGAGAGAGAGAGAGTGGAGAGAGAGACAGTGGAGAGAGAGACAGTGGAGGGAGAGTGGAGAGAGAAAGACAGTGGAGAGAGACAGTGGAGAGAGAGTAGAGAGAGAGCGTAGAGAGAGAGCGTAGAGAGAGACAGTGGAGAGAGAGAGACAGTGGAGAGAGAGAGACAGTGGAGAGAGAGAGACAGTGGAGAGAGAGACAGTGGAGAGAGAGAGAGACAGTGGAGAGAGAGTGGAGAGAGAGCGTAGAGAGAGAGTGGAGAGAGAGAGACAGTGGCGAGAGAGAGCGTAGAGAGAGAGCGTAGAGAGAGAGAGTGGAGAGAGAGGACACTCTCTCTCCACTCAGAGAGAGAGAGAGAGAGACAGTGGAGAGAGAGTGGAGAGAGACAGTGGCGAGAGAGAGTGGAGAGAGACAGTGGCGAGAGAGAGTGGAGAGAGAGTAGAGAGAGAGAGAGCGTAGAGAGAGACAGTGGAGAGAGAGAGAGACAGTGGAGAGAGAGAGAGAGTGGAGAGAGAGAGACAGTGGCGAGAGAGAGAGCGTAGAGAGAGAGTGGAGAGAGAGGACACTCTCTCTCCACTCAGAGAGAGAGAGAGAGAGACAGTGGAGAGAGAGTGGAGAGAGACAGTGGCGAGAGAGAGTGGAGAGAGACAGTGGCGAGAGAGAGTGGAGAGAGAGTAGAGAGAGAGAGAGCGTAGAGAGAGACAGTGGAGAGAGAGAGAGACAGTGGAGAGAGAGAGAGAGAGTGGAGAGAGAGAGAGTGGAGAGAGAGAGCGTGGAGAGAGAGAGCGTGGAGAGAGAGAGAGCGTGGAGAGAGAGAGAGCGTGGAGAGAGAGAGAGCGTGGAGAGAGAGAGCGCGGAGAGAGAGAGCGTGGAGAGAGAGTGGAGAGAGAGAGAGCGTAGAGAGAGAGAGAGTGGAGAGAGACAGTGGAGAGACAGTGGAGAGAGAGAGGAGAGAGTGGAGAGAGCGTAGAGAGAGTGGAGAGAGACAGTGGAGAGAGTGGAGAGAGAGAGAGAGAGAGTAGAGAGAGTAGAGAGAGAGCGTAGAGAGAGACAGTGGAGAGAGAGAGCGTAGAGAGAGAGCGTAGAGAGAGAGAGTGGAGAGAGAGCGTAGAGAGAGAGCGTAGAGAGAGAGAGTGGAGAGAGAGCGTAGAGAGAGACAGTGGAGAGAGAGAGACAGTGGAGAGAGAGAGACAGTGGAGAGAGAGAGCGTAGAGAGAGACAGTGGAGAGAGAGAGACAGTGGAGAGAGAGTGGAGAGAGAGAGCGTAGAGAGAGACAGTGGAGAGAGAGAGAGACAGTGGAGAGAGAGTGGAGAGAGAGAGAGACAGTGGAGAGAGAGTGGAGAGAGAGAGAGAGAGTGGAGAGAGAGAGAGGAGAGAGAGGAGAGAGAGTGGAGAGAGAGAGAGTGGAGAGAGAGAGAGAGAGTGGAGAGAGAGAGAGAGTGGAGAGAGAGAGAGAGAGTGGAGAGAGAGAGAGAGAGTGTGGAGAGAGAGAGAGTGGAGAGAGAGCGTAGAGAGAGAGAGTGGAGAGAGAAAGAGAGGGGGGAGAAAGAGAGGGGGGAGAGAGAGTGGAGAGAGAGAGTGGAGAGAGAGTGGGGAGAGAGAGTGGAGAGAGAGAGTGGAGAGAGAGAGTGGAGAGAGAGAGTGGAGAGAGAGCGAGAGAGTGGAGAGAGAGAGAGAGAGAGAGAGTGGAGAGAGAGAGAGTGGAGAGAGAGAGAGAGAGTGGAGAGAGAGAGAGAGAGTGTGGAGAGAGAGAGAGTGGAGAGAGAGCGTAGAGAGAGAGAGAGAGTGGAGAGAGAAAGAGAGTGGAGAGAGAGAGTGGAGAGAGAGAGTGGAGAGAGAGTGGAGAGAGAGAGTGGAGAGAGAGTGGAGAGAGAGAGTAGAGAGCGAGAGAGTGGAGAGAGAGAGAGAGAGAGAGAGTGTGGAGAGAGAGAGAGTGGAGAGAGAGCGTAGAGAGAGAGTGGAGAGAAAGAGAGAGAGTGGAGAGAGAGAGAGAGTGGAGAGAGAGAGAGTGGAGAGAGAGAGAGAGTGGAGAGAGAGAGTGGAGAGAGAGCGTAGAGAGAGAGAGAGTGGAGAGAGAAAGAGAGTGGAGAGAGAGAGTGGAGAGAGAGAGTGGAGAGAGAGAGTGGAGAGAGAGTGGAGAGAGAGTGGAGAGAGACAGTGGAGAGAGAGAGAGTGGAGAGAGAGAGTGGAGAGAGAGAGAGTGGAGAGAGAGAGAGTGGAGAGAGAGAGAGTGGGGAGAGAGAGTGGAGAGAGAGTGGAGAGAGAGTGGAGAGAGAGAGTGGAGAGAGAGAGAGGAGAGAGAGAGTGGAGAGAGAGAGTGGAGAGAGAGTGAGAGAGAGTGGAGAGAGAGTGGAGAGAGAGTGGAGAGAGAGAGCGGAGAGAGAGAGAGCGGAGAGAGAGAGCGGAGAGAGAGAGCGGAGAGAGAGAGCGTGGAGAGAGAAAGAGAGTGGAGAGAGAAAGAGTGCAGAGAGAGAGTGGAGAGAGAGAGAGTGGAGAGAGAGTGGAGAGAGAGTGGAGAGAGAGTGGGGAGGAGAGATAGAGAGTGGAGAGAGTGGAGGGAGAGAGACTGGAGAGAGAGAGAGAGACTGGAGAGAGAGAGACAGTAGAGAGAGAGTGGAGCGAGAGAGAGAGAGTGGAGAGAGAGAGAGTGGAGAGAGGGAGAGCGTGGAGACAGAGAGCGTAGAGAGAGCTTTGAGAGAGAGAGAGCGTAGAGAGAGAGAGCTTTTAGAGAGAGAGAGAGCGTAGAGAGAAAGAGTGGAGCGAGAGAGAGAGAGAGAGTGTGGAGAGGGAGACCGTGGAGAGAGAGAGAGAGAGAGAGTGGAGAGACAGTGGAGAGAGAGTGGAGAGAGAGAGTGGAGAGAGCGTAGTGAGAGAGAGTGGAGAGAGAGAGTGGAGAGAGAGTGGAGGTAGAGAGAGAGAGTGGCGAGAGAGAGTGGAGAGAGAGAGAGTGGAGAGAGAGAGAGAGCATAGAGAGAGAGAGCGTAAAGAGAGTGGAGAGAGAAAGAGAGTGGAGAGAGAAAGAGAGTGGAGAGAGAAAGAGAGTGGAGAGAGAAAGAGAGTGGAGAGAGAGAGAAAGTGGAGAGAGAGAGACAGTGGAGAGAGACAGTGGAGAGAGTAGAGAGAGAGCGAATAAAGAGAGCGTAGAGAGAGAGAGAGAGTGGAGAGAGAGAGCGTAGAGAGAGAGTGGAGAGAGAAAGAGAGTGGAGACAGAGAGAGAGTGGAGAGAGGAGAGAGAGAGTGGAGAGACAGTGGAGAGAGAGAGGAGAGAGCGAGTGGAGAGAGAGTAGAAAGAGAGACTGACTGACTGAGCGACTGAGATACTGACTGACTAAGAGACTGACTGAGAGACTGACTGACTGACAGAGAGAGAGAGAGAGAGACTGACTGACTTAGGTAGAGAGAGACTGACTGACTGAGAGAGACTGACAGAGAGAGAGAGACTGACTGAGAGAGAGAGACTGACAGAGAGACTGACAGAGAGAGACTGACTGAGAGAGAGAGACTGAGAGAGAGACTGACTGACTGCGAGAGAGACTGACTGACTGACTGACAGAGAGAGAGACTGACTGAGAGAGAGACTGACTGAGAGAGAGACTGACAGAGAGAGAGACTAACTGACTGAGGTAGAGAGAGAGACTGACTGACAGAGAGAGAGTGACAGAGAGAGAGAGTGACAGAGAGAAAGAGACTGACAGAGAGAGAGACAGAGAGAAAGAGACTGACAGAGAGAGAGACTGACTGAGGTAGAGAAAGACTGACTGACAGAGAGAGAGACTGACTGACAGAGAGAGACTGACAGAGAGACTGTCAGAGAGAGACTGATTGACTGCGAGAGAGACTGAGAGACTGACTGAGAGAGAGACTGACTGACAGAGAGACTGACTGACTGAGAGAGAGACTGACTGAGAGACTGACAGAGAGAGAGACTGACTGACAGAGAGAGAGAGACTGAGAAAGAGAGAGAGAGAAACTGACAGAGCGAGACTGACAGAGAGAAATACTGACAGAGAGAGACTGACAGAGAGAGAGACTGACTCAGAGAGAGAGATACTGACTGACTGAGAGAGAGACTGACAGAGAGAGTGTCTGAGAGAAACTGACAGAAAGAGAGAGACTGACTGACTAACTGAGAGAGAATGTCTGACTGAGAGAGACTGACTGAGAGAGAAACTGACAGAGAGACTGACAGAGAGACTGAATGACAGAGAGAGAGACACTGACTGACTGACTGACCGAGAGACTGACAGAGAGAGAGAGACTGATGGAATTGGGGTCAAAGTGTGTATGAAGCAATGCAATGCCTCAAGATTGCTATTGTCTGGCGCGGAGAATGGGAGGGGGGGGGCCCCTCCATGTAGTTTGCAGGGGGGCCCCCTCAAGTTTCGTTACGCCACTGTGCCTGTGTTGAGGTTATAAAGAAAGAGAATTGTGTTTTAAATGGAAAAATACAGAGTGTGGCAAAAACTCCATTGAAACCTTCTCTGAAACATACTGAACTTGTAACTCACCCTACATCTCATTCTTCTTTAGTTCTCAACTCTAAAAAGGGCTTTAAAGGGAAATGTTTCCGTTGCAATTTGGTTGGACATTTAGCTAACGATAAGTCATGTCTTGCCCTCACCTCCAAATGTCACAACTGTGGGAAGATAGGGCATGTAGCTAAGGCTTGTAGAGCTCCAAAAAATAAGAAGGGTAAACAGGTAAAAGAAGTTTCCTTGGGAGATGAGAGTTCTGATGATGTTGAGTTACACAGTGGGGAGGTGTTGCTTCAGGTTGGGCACAACACAGGCAAAAATCCCATTGATGATGTTCAAGTGAACAATTGTAATATCAAAATGCTTTTTGATTCTTTAGTAAAGATCTCTCTCATTCTGAAGGATTGCTTCTTTGATAGAATGTTGAGTGGGAAAGTGGAAGTTTTCAAACCTGACATTAAACCCCTGGCCTATGGTGGTCAGCCCATAAAATTATTTGGTTACTTTATGGGCAACATTCAGTACAAAGGGAGGCTAACTGCAGGGAAGATCTATATCTCGTGTAGAGGAGATAGCATCATTAGTTGGATTCACCAAGCAGATCTGGGTGTGTCTTTAGTTCCTGGTGGTGATCCCTGCATTGTGCTCAGGGACATCTCTTCTTGTACAGTTCCAGTTAATGTTTCCAGCGATCTCTTGGAGGTTGACCAAGGGTGTGACATGCGTGTTGAGTTCAAACAAATTTCAGTGAGAAGTTGGGGTGTCTCTCGGGGTACACTCATAAGATCTTACCTAAGAATGATGCTGTTCCCGTGACTTGTAAGGTCCGCAGTGTACCTTTGGCCTTGAGAGAATCTATGCGCAATGAACTTGAAAAATTGAAGAGAGAGGGAATCATCATAGAGACTGAAGCAAGTGATTGGTTGGTGCCAGTTGTTCTTGCACGCAAGGCTTCTGGTGAGGTGAGGCTGTGGCTGGAACTTCGCGCTCTCAATCGAGCTGTTATTTCAGACAAATATTCCCTCCCTAATATCACGGAAATGCGGACTCAATTAGAAGATGCTGTGGTCTTCTCCACACTTCAAGACGCCTATCATCAGGTTAAAATTGATGAAGATTCCATGAACTTGACAGCTTTCATAACCCCATTCGGAACCTACAAACTCACTCGTCTTCCTTTTGGTTTGAACTCCGCAGCCTCTGTGTTCCAGAGAGTCATGGAAGACGTGTTGAATGGTCTGGCTGGTGTTACGATATACCAAGATGACGTGTTAGTTCAAGGATCGTCTCAACGAGAACATGATAGTAGGCTTAGGGCAGTCCTTGATAGGTTTGGAACACAAGGTTTAACCTTGCGAGAAAACAAGTGCAAGTTCAATCTCTCAGAAATTGATTATCTGGGTCACAAATTGACAAAAGAAGGGGTTAAACCTAGAGATCAGCTCATACAAACCATTGAAGAACTCCCTGTTCCGCAATCCAGAGATGAGTTAGTTACATTCTTGAGCATGGCTGAGTACTATAATAAATTTGTTCCCCAGTTTGCATGTCGTACCTTTGCTTTAAGGTCTCTCTTAAAGAAAGGGGAGAAGTTTATGTGGTCTCCTCAATGTCTAACAGAATTTGAAGATGTAAAGAAAGCTCTGAGTTGTGCACTCTCTCTCCAGAGCTTCGACACATCTTCTCGCTCCATCCTAATTACTGATGCGAGTTCTAAGGGATTGGGTGCAGTGCTCAAACAAGTGAAAGACGGTAAGGAAGTGACCATCATGTTCCTATCTAGAGCACTTGTTGGTCCAGAGACCCAATACTCTGTTATTGAAAAAGAAGCTTTGTGTATTTTTTGAGCAATCAAGAAGTTAAAGAAGTTTCTCTGGGGTAGCTCTTTGTGATTCGTTCTGACCACAAACCTTTAAAAGATGTATTTTGCAAGAAAAGCCTTGATGCAGCCTCTTCCAGGATTTGTAGGTGGGTGGTTGCCCTACAAGATTATGACTTTGTGGTGAATTATATACCTGGTGCAGAGAATAAAGTTTCTGACTGTCTTTCCCGCTTGGTCTCAAAACAGAGCGAGTGTGTAAATGCTGACCCACAAGGTTCATGGGAAGATGACGATTACAAAGTGGGTGAAGTCATGGAGGAAGTGATTAGCGAAGTAGAATGGAGAGAAACAATGAAGACTGATGTGGTGATCTGTGAGGTATGTAGGCTGGTGGCTGAAGGTTGGGAAGGCATAAATAAACTGAGTGAGGAGGTTCGCAAATTTTGGAATGTTCGAGATGAACTTTCGGTGAGTGGTGGTTTGCTTTGGAGGGGCACCAGACTTGTTCCTCCATAATTAGTTAGGATGAAAATTATTCAATTGGCTCATCAGGGACACCAAGGAATTTCGAAAACTAAGGAGAGAATTTGTTTACACTTCTGGTGGCCAGGTATTGATATTCTTGTGGAACGAGTGGTGAGAGAGTGCATGGAGTGCAACGCATGTGATAAGGTATACAAGATAAGGGTACAACCGATGGTCATACGTGATGCTCTCACACGTTGTTGGCAAGAGGTAGCCTTGGATCTTTTGGGGCCTGTGACAAACAAGACTGGCC
The DNA here is from genome assembly GCA_963921515.1 of Calotriton arnoldi. NCBI lineage: Eukaryota > Metazoa > Chordata > Amphibia > Caudata > Salamandridae > Calotriton > Calotriton arnoldi. The sequence goes on from CAWUFW010001517.1 coordinate 634,529, forward strand.
AATCTTATGTTCATGTGTTGATGGACATGTACTCAAGATGGCCAGAAGTTAAGGTAACACAAAGTATTGAGACTAAAGATGTTATTAGATTTTTAGGGGACATCTTCTGCAGAGAAGGTCTCTCTGATTCCCTCTTAACGGACAATGGAGTACAACTAGACTCAAAGGAAATGGTGGAGTTCTAGACAAAAAGAGGTATCAAACACAAGCGTTGTTCTCTCTATCATCCCGAAATCAACGGTATGGTGGAGAGGTTCAACCGTGTGCTAAAAGAGTCCATTCAGCTGGCTAAGGACCAAGGCAAGGACTGGAAGTCTGGAATCATTGAGAGGGTGATGGTATATCGCCTAACTCCTCACTCTACCAAGGGAAAAATTCCCTTTGAATTGTTTAGGGGCCGGATTCCCAACACCTACATGTTTCAGTCTTGGATGAGGGAAAAAGGTGTGGGTAAGGTTGCTTCTTGGCAAACAATTCAGGATCTCAAGTCCGTCAAGAGAAAAGTAAACTTTGATGCTAGACATGCTGTTTCTCACACGGTGGTTCGTGTGGGTGACAGAGTGAGAGTACGTTATCCTCAGAAATCTGCTGGTGCTAAATTCTCTTCACCTTTTAAGGTGACGAAGCTGTTTCGTAATACTGTGAAACTGGACAACAGATGGATATGGAACTTGGGCAGGATTGCCCTCATGCGCTCTAGTGGTCGTGCAGATCTGGATGCCTGTTTGGTGCCCTCTGACGTTTCCTCACCTTTGCGCAGCTCTCGCAAACGTAAAGCTCCTGAGACACTACGTGATTTTGTTTTGCATTAAGTTGGGTTATTGTGTTTTTTTTATGTTCTTCTATCTCATTAAATGTAAAGGGGGAAGGTGTGTGGTAATTATAACTTAACATGCTCCCTGCTGTCTCCAGCTCGTTTCCATGTAAGCTAGAACTCTTCGGTGTGCTGGAGTGTTTATGTATTAGAACCTTTTGTTTAGAACTACAATGGTCAGTGACTGTTTGGGTGCCCTGTGGAAAGGACGTTTCTTTATACAGAAAACTACAAATAAAGAAGTTATACCGTTCACACTTATGGGACTCCTGTACTTCTTCACATTTAGCCCTTAGACAAAACATACCGATGCAGCTATTTGGACAGCATATGTGGGTTTTTAGTAGGGTACACGAAAAGGTGAGACAGACTTGTAGAGGGACCTTTCCAGGGAGAAGACCTATGATATAGATACACCATCTATAGGCTAAGGTATGGGGTCTGCAGACAAAGTCCAGAGATCTTCTATTATATAATAATACTTCTTTTTAGCAAGGGGAGGGAGGTTAGGCACTATAGTCTTTTTCTCCATTGTCGCTTTTATGATGACATCTCCCTTTATGATGTACGGACTGGTTGCTATGCTGACGATATTTGTATTATGCATTTTCCTGCTTGTTGTGGCACGTATACTGCATGTTAGGGCACGTTAGTTAAAATAAATATTTTAAACTGTTTTGTGTCTCTGTCAGATCTTATTGTGGACAGGTGCTACAGTGTGAGCGAAAGGGTGTGCCTTGTTACCGCGATTCCTGAGAGAACTGTGAGTGTTGTATTCTGGGGTGTCTAATCATTTGTTTCTCTGGGAATTGTGGAGGAGAGCAAGTGAGACACTATAGCTAGTCGGTCCTGGGTTTCTGGGTACTAAGGTGGTAGGAAGATCCTGTCCCTATACACCAAGGTCCGATATTCCTGCGCATAGCTCTGTGTTTGTGCAGAATCCCTGCAACATACTCTTACATATAAAGCCGCAAGACCACATCTTCCCTGCCTTGAAAGCCCTGTGTTGGTTACCGGTTGTACTCACTAGTGGGTAACTGTTCCTGTAAGAAGAGGATAGGCAACCTATTAGTGTCGGTGTGGTCTCCAGAAGTTCAACAGGTTGGGTCTAGATGAAGGTGGGGGAATTCCTCCTCTTGGAATTAGTGCCTTCACACACCATTGCGAGTGTCATGCTTCATCATCGGGCTTAGCTCCTCGTGGGGGTGGCGCAGCTGTCCCCCACGGGCCCCACGAGAGGGCTCTTTATCAGAGATCTTTTGAAGGAGGTGCCGCAGTTGTGCATGCGGGTGAATGGGCCTATAAAAGTGTGCAGGTGAATAAAATTACCTTCACAGTGCCCAGAAACAATTTTAATTAAGGGGTCCGGAAGGTAAGATTAAAAAACAATGGATAGGAGCCTCTCCTTTAAACAAATATTGCGGAGGGATAAGTATGCTCCCGCTGCTCTAAATCCGTGAAAAGTGAGTGAGAAGGTGCAATTAGGTCAACATGTTTCGCGCATCGTGTGGGTCCCTAGTGGATCCTTGTGCGCTTCGTCAGGACCGTGAAGTGAAAGAAAAGAAATGGGAATCAGGGAAAAGACACCCTATAATCCCACATTACCTACAGTAAGGTTTAATGCGTCTTAGCGCTGGAAGGAACGTCTCAATCGCGTTCCTTATTCCCAACCTGATGGAGAAAACACAAAGGAGACACACAAAGCACAAACGATTTTATAAATTAGATGACACAAATAAGCATTCGCAATGAGTAGAATGCGGTTATGGTGGTTTAGATATCCACATTGATTTTATGCATGCTCAGTGTGACATGCCTTCCTAATCATACTTATGCATTAGTATGCGTGACAGAGAACTGCACACAATTGCGGCCGGTGTAAATGAAATTCCCACAGGCAGTGCGTCACCTTCATCTGGCAACGTCAGAGGTGACTGGTTTATGCATGCATGTATCATAAATATATACCCCAGGGTAAGTGAGAGAGCCAAATTTGTTTCGGGTGAAATTAAAATGAATGCTAGGCATCCATGCCTTTGTGCTCGTGGCAGTCCGTTAGCCGTAACCGACACCGATAAGACTTATTCTAGTGTGTCGATCGAGTAAGTCTAATCATGGTGTAAACAGTTAGCCGTTTTTCACACACACAGCATATATCTTCAAACAATCGTGACCGCCTACCCCTCTAATCGTAAGGATTGGCCTAGGCGGCAATCACTGCAGTCTGGAAGAGGGAATTCTGTAGGTGCGGTAAAGTAAGTAGAAGATTTGTCAGCTTGTGATATCTCAAGCGCATTGCATTTTTAAAGTACCTGAATTCCGCGGTGGAGAGCAGTCACTTACATCGTGCCTCTTCACTGACAGCCTGTTACCTGCCCTGCCGCTCAGGATCGCCAGTAAAGTGTGGGGAGCCTGCACGCCTTGATATAGCGTGTTCACTTCCGGGTGTCGGAAGAGCCGGTGTGGGCATAATACGTGACATGGCAGGACGTCCAAGCGTCATGTGGGTCGTGGTAATGTGGCGGCCATATTGGAATGAGTTTTTGTGAGAATCCAGAGGATCCCACATTGGGTGTGAAGTTAGTGTGCCTTCACACTGGTAAAGCGTTGTGTTCACAGTAGTAGTGAATGCTCGTGAAAGTAGAATAATCACACATTGGTCAATGCTCACATATTGGGAACCCCAGGTGTTAATGATTTGATACTAGGTCGAAATGCCCGGGATTACGTGTGTGTAAGAGCGAATCTTCCTATAACGGGAGACTGCTGGCATGGTGGCAGCGAAGCCTGTACGGGGCCACACACGTGGGTATGTAAGAAGTCTCAATAACTGTGCACAAGAAAATTACGTTTCCGTGCAGCAATGTTGTCATGGGATATTTTATCAAACGTGGATGTAGTATAGGTAGCGAATCTTGTGTGGCGCTTAGGAGAGCCGCGTTACAAGCACTGGGCATGCTAATTGCACAACATGTTGCAATCACCCTAGTCTGTGTGAACCAATGCGATGGGAGGGCCCCGAGATATGTTAAAGTCATGTCCCAGACATAATGGATGTTATAGCCTGGAGGTTTAGAATGTCACAGTGTGAGGGCTAGTCTTGGGTAGTTACCGGTTGCCATAAGATCCACGTTCAAGCTGCTTTGTATCACTCTCAAAGCGATACATGGAACATGACCACTCTTCTGCAGGAATAAAATCACAAACACATCCAACAAAGGAACCTCCGCTCTAGGGTGGCATCCCGCCTCAAAATCCCAACGTACAAGAAAAAAACCATGGGTGGCACATCCTTCTCTGTTCAAGCAGCCAAACTATGGAACTCTATACACCCCAACTTAAGATCCACGGATAACCACCTTATCATCTTCAGAAAACTACTCAAGAATTGGCTCTTCCCCACATAACCACCATACGCAAACAGAAATATACAGCATATTCCTCTGTATATAAGCATTTAATTGGACTATAGATATGTACCTATATATGTGTATTGCTTTGTATAAACGTGTATAATTATGTTTTTAAAATACAGATATTCATTAGTTCCGCTTAACAAATGTACATATTACTGATAGTTACATTGTTCTGTGTTTTTAACCTGTATAGAAGTGACTGCATAAATAAATACATCTTTTATCATAACTATTTATCTACAATTGCTTCACTATTGAATTTGCAAAAAACTATATATTTATTACTTTTCTTCTAATTCAGCATATCCAATGCACTACACTATTTTTCAACCTATACCACTCTCAATATATCCTCTACCTCAACTCTCTGACTCATCTCAAACCTCATTCTACTACTCTTTCCAATGCATTACCCTATTTCTCACCCTATACCTCTATCAATATATCCTCTGCCTCCACTCTCTTTCATCCAAAATCTCATACCACTAATATGATCCCCATAATAACCCTTTCTAGACTCTTCCCTACTCTACCCCTCCTTGCATCATCTCATACCTCTTAGTATTCAGAGCTCACAAACAATCCTTTCTAAACCCTTCCCTCTGACTCTTCCCCCTCCACTTCCCTTCCCTTTTACTCACCCCAAGCCTCCTCCTACTGCTATGAGCAAAAAACCCAAAATTCTATACCTCCACTATCCTTTTCAATCCAATTAACAGACTAACATGTCCACCACTCAAATTAATATCATATTTCACTATACTAATTCACCACTAATCCTTTATGGGTTCCGGAGTAGCGTGCTACTCACCGAAAAAGCGCTTCAACACCCCATCAGGGGTAGCAAGCACTATATAAATGTAAACCTTTTTTCCCTCTTCTATCCCTCCACTATCCATCTCAATCCAAATAACTAACATATCCACCACTCAAATTACTTTCATATTTCACTATACCAATTCACTACTAATCTTTTATGGGTTCTGGAGTAGCGTGCCGCTCGCCGAAAAAGCCCTTCGACGCCTTGTCAGGGGTAGTAAGCGCTATATAAATGCAATTACAATACAAAGGGCACAGTAGCTCAAGAGACTGCAGAGGGAGGCCCCGGAGCACAACTGCAAACCAGCTAAGAGAGAGAGAAAGGAGAACTGAATGTGGGAACCAAAATTCTCCTATCAAAACAAGGTATGAGATGGGGGAGGTAGCCCAAAGACCACCATTCCTACAAAGGTAAATCACAGAACCCAAATAAACAATGAAGCCCACCAGTGGTGTGCGTAGTGTCATGTAATAAAAGAACGCTGGAATTCCTCTGGTTCCCACTGTACACCGTAGGACCTGTGACATAAGAGTGGGAGGGATGAGTTGAAGGCTGGCTTAGAAAGTTGAGTTCTTACTTACACGCAGCAGAATAAAGATGTGTAAAATTACTCTGTGTGTGGCGTACTTATTGGCGAGTGCCTAGGCTGGCAGGACGCTACAACTGGTGACGAGATAGGGGATCCAAAGCCCGTACACTTAAAGTGCTCTTCCAGAGAGTTTGCAGAGGTCCAGCAAACTGCTTGAATGTGCCATGTGTGCCGCAGTCGAAGTGCAAGAATCGAAGCTGGCACAGGTGGAGTCTCAGCACCACCCCAGCCTGTATAAAACACTTGAAGATAAAGAAAGCGACACTGAAAGTCTACATGTCGGTGGCCGGGAACTGAATGAAATGGCTGCAAATGAAAGGTACTGCGCCTTTACGCAAATTAATGCCATATGCTATACGGAGTAAGAACGCTAAAGGCAGATGCAACCAGGTTACAAAAGCAGCACACCGCAATACTTCAGTACAAATCAACTTGAAATTCATTTGCTACAAAGCAGAGATTAACCAGGTGTTTGTGAAGAAACATTTTAGCACAAAGCCGACAAAATATCACAACGTTAAATGCTTTCTTGGACTTGTAGTATATAAGGATCATCTACTTACTGAAACCGCTAACGACTCATCATGCCACGATGTTCTGCATAGTGGCCCCAGGAAGAGGGTCAGGGGATGTGTGTGCGGAGTTGTCCCCAGATGAAGCGGCCCACCACCAAAGCTGTTGCACAGGGACACAGAACAACTCCCCAGACAGCTATCAAGTAGAGAGCTCTAATGGAGAGCAAGATCCAAGATTCACAAGTTGGTAAGGCCGACCCCGCAGCCAGAACGTCCCAAGGCACTATAAAAGCTCTGCCTGATCAAGTTCTGTACAAAATGACTGAGAAACCACTACTGTCCACCAGTGTATATAAGGCTGCTGCATTCTTAAAAATGCCAACTGCATTTGATACTGCCAAAAAACATAATATTGGCAATAGATGGATGGCATGGATAGAGACTTTTGAAGATTTCATAGCTGCAATAGATGAAGAAGATGATAAAAAGATTATAAAGTATCTGAGGAACATGGCTGGTGAAAGAAGCCATGAAAAAGATACCCTAAAAGGTGAAGTGATGTATGAACAAACAAAGCAGCCTTGAATGTCAAGTTTAATCTAGTGTCAAATGTGGATAATGAAACAGACACATTCAGTCAAAAGCGCCAGAGACCAGGTGTAGAGAGACTGGATGTTCTGGTGAAGCACTGTAAATTAAATGAATTTAATGATGAGGAAGCTACCCGCCTCAGAGTAATCATTGGATGTATGTCAGATTCGTTTCAACGAAGAATGCTGAAGGAAACTCTGAGTTTAGAACAAGTCCTCAAGGCTGCTCGTGCTGATCCCTAAGTGACCGACATGGAAGCTGGAGGCGCCCAAAGTGCATCAGTCATAAGCATGAAAAGTAAGCCAAGGCACAAGGCTGAGGGACACAAGCCGGTCTCCACAGAAAAAGAGAACGTGTTAGAGATGTGGACTGTAATTTCCACAAGAAGATAAATGTCCCGCCTTTGGACAAAAATGCCTCAGCTGTGCTAAAGCGAACCCTTTCGTGACGACTTGCAGGGCGAAGAGAAAAGTAACTGCGTCACAGTGTGAAGACAAAATGGCCTAAACTACCTCAGCGATGTTCGATGTGGTCCCACAAGGCAAAGCGGTCACACCAATTGAGGCAAATCAACACCAAACGAAGTTGATCGTCGTCTAAACCATCGACAAAGAGTTCCTCAGTCTCAATTTGCATTAAAAGTGACAATGATAATTGTACAATGCGATGTTTACCTCAGAAAGGCATGCGCATTTGGGTCTGGTCAAAAGTGAGAAAAAACTCAGTGAAGAAAAATCGACATGAAGAAGCACCAAATGCATTCAAACATTGTCAGAACATAAATCTAAAAATAAATGTTCTATACCATCGATAATTGACAGTAGTTCGTCAATAAATACTGTGCCTGAGGAGAAGTATCAAGAACTGTCCCCGTTACCACTACTTACTAAGTTAAAAACAAAAGTATACACATGGGCTGCTTCAACGCCCTTAAAGAGTCAAGGATCCTATGTAGCCACTATCGTGTAGTTCTTAAAAATACACAGTATCTGCCCGTTTGTTGGATAACAAACTAAGGGATTGGTGTCAAGACTGATTCAGGACACCCCCGCAGGATATATCTGCCTATAGTCTAGCTAGCTCACAGTGCCACCATAAGCCTCCTAACCTTAGCAAGGAGCGAATAGTTTCTGTCAACCATCGAACATGACAACCTTTGATCCTTCAGGGATCATGTAAACAGTACAGTACTTTTCGCTCCGTAAATCGTTCTCAATCAGACTCAGAGAGATACACAGAATAAACGTTGGTGCCGTTTTCAATAAGTATTTATTGAACCAGCGTCATTCTGGTATAAAACATGTTTGCTGCGACAATCATTAGACAGAAGCAAATGTATAAGATTACAAGCACCAACAGAGTAAATAGAAGGTAGAATTCTACCATGGTGCTAAAACAGTGAATATATGCAGGCATATAAACATGACAGTAATCAAGTGTACTCCTACGATGCAGACCCTACCTAAGTGTACCTAGCATGTATGTGGGTGTAAAGCCAAAAATACCCTAGGAAAGAGCCAACCCCATTATCTGATGGGAGAGAATGAAGGACCTCGTCTTGGGGTTGAGTTGGACACCCCTCAAGGAATGTCAGACCACTGCGTGTTGAAGCTTCAGCATGCTTAAGCCTGACTTCTGGAGTACTTCCAGTTTTCTCCCTGAAATGAATTGGGATGAAGCCGATGAAGGTATGATAATCATATTTGTAACAAAATAAAAATATAACAGTCATTTAATAGAAAACTCTAAATGGTTACGTGAGAAACGATACAAAAAGGATGCCAGCCATGCTGACAACGCAGGAGTATGGCATACTCCGCACATGGCAAGAGAAAGCAGGACTTTCCAGGAAAGCCAATCTCTCTTTACAAAACCTAGACTAACAGCTGGAAACGCTAATGTTATGTGCTGGAACATGCGCAGACTATTGCTTCTATGGTAAAATAAGGAAGAGTTGTATCGCTTATCTGAAGGGGGTCACGGTAAACCGGTTTAAGGAAACCAACTATGAGTCACAGATTCGAAGTTGTAACTGCCACATACATGCCAACTGACCCGATTCAGGTGGAAGAGTCCCGGGTTTGAAGCCAAAAATGGCTTCATTTTCGCTGTCTCTGTCTGAAGTTACCTCTTCATCAAATGGAAGTCACTGGGGAAAACACATTCCCCCAATTAATTTTTAAAAACCTCCCACGTTACTGTTCTGAAATGTTAGCATTTATGCTGCCATGATTAGACCCACAGAATGTGCAGCCTAACCTGAATGCAAATGTTTCTTATTATGCCAGTAAGTATAAAGAATCTAAGTCTTGCGACTTACAAAAAACCCATTTTAAACCGTCGCTAGGAGTTCCAAGTAACCAGGAATCGTTCAACATTTTCTGAGGTGGAGCCAACTCTCCCCAGAAATGCTCCAGAGACCTCTTGGGCCAAATTCTCATAAAAGCAATACAAAATACTTTCAGACCCCCCTCATTACATGTTGATTAATAAAAATAGCAAGGCTCTAAAATTAACTGCCAGCATGTGATTAAAACCACTATGGGTAGTAGAAATAGTGCAATCAAACTCTGTGAATAATAAAAGCTTCCTTCCTCTCCTGCGCTAAGACACCGGAAAAGGGCCCACCACAAGTGTGAGGGGCGGTAGACCTCAGAGTCCAGTAGTCAGAGTAATCAGTGAATATTAGCAGTGCTCAAAGGGCAAGCAGAGGGGTCGGGCATGTTCAGCGAGGCCAGCAAGTGCCAAAGCCAAGTGTTTCAGCCCACATTTTAAAGCTCTGAGCCGAGCAGCCGCCTAATAATCGCTGCAGCTTCCTCTATAATGGCACGTGAATTAAAATGCAGGCTGTAACACTTGACTTTGGCACTTGCTGGCCTAGCTGCACAGGCCCGGCTCTGCTGCTCACCATAATCCTCAGAATTAGGACAAGCAGCAGGCCGGGCCTGTTCAACGAGGCCAGCAAGTGCCAAAGCCAAGTATTGCAGCCCGCATTTTAATTCACGTGTTAATGTTAATGTTAGAGGGATTTATAGAGCGCACTGTTACCAAACGGTGTCCTAGCGCTAACCAATGATCGAAAGTTTTAGATAGGCTTCTTTTACCAAAAATCAGATGTACTGAAAAGCCATGTTTTCAGCTCTTGTCTAAATTTGAGGAGTGAGGTAGCAGATCGAATAGAAAGCGGAAGTGAGTTCCAAATTTTCACGGTACCGAGGTAGAAACTTCTGCCATCCCATTTCTTTCTATTTAATTTTGGTACCACCATGAGATTCAAATTAGATGACCTTAATGTCCTATTTGGAATGTTACATCTAAATTTCTGTCCAAGATATTGGGGGCCTTGTTTATGCAAGGCTTTGTAGGCAAAGCACAAAGCCTTAAATTGGATCCTCTCATTTACTGGTAACCAGTGCAACTGCTTAATAACCTTCCTAACTGAAACGTGTTTGGGAGTACGGGATAATACTCTAGAAGCTGTATTTTGCAGTACCTGTAGTTTCCTAAGCTGTTGGGCCCTAAGATTGAGGTATAGACCGTTACAGTAATCCAGTCTTGCTAATACCAAAGCTGAAACCACCAGCCTTTGGGTATTTTCTGGTATAAACGCTAAAATCTTCCTAATTTTCCTTATAACAAAGTAGACGGATGAAGTCGGAGCATTAATCTGACTCCCAAAAGATAGCTTGTTGTCTATTATCTTCCCGAGGTTTTTAACTTTTTCGACTGGCTTGGGTAGTTTGCCTAGATTAGCTGACCACCAGCTAGGGTACCAAAAGGAGGGATCGTTCCCGAACAGCACTACCTCTGTTTTGTTGCTGTTTAGCTTTAAACAATTAAAGCTCATCCAGTTGTTTACTGCTGACATGCAGTCATTGAATTGCCTGCTCAAAGAATCAGATTGATCTGTGACTGCTATGACGATTTGTGTGTCGTCAGCGTAAGAGGTTAATGCAAAACCGAAAGATCTTACGACTGGAGCCAGTGCTGCTATGTATATATTAAAAAGAGTAGGGCTCAGCGAGTCGCCCTGCAGGACTCCAAACGGGAGTTGGAACGGAGTGGACTTATATGGCTCCATGGCCACAAATTGTATCCTATCCTCCAGAAAAGATTCTAGCAAGCGAAGTGCCATTCCATGTACTCCTGTTGCTGCTAACCGCTCTATCAGAATGGCATGATGGACAGTATCGAAGGCCGCCAACAGGTATAATAATATGAGGGCAGCCTTCCCACCATTGTCCAATGCTTCCCTGATTTCCTCAACCGATTTCATTAAAGCTGACTCGGTGCTGTGTCCAGCTCTAAAACCATGTTGCGACTCGTCTAACCACGTGTGTGCGTCAATGTATTCCCCAAGCTGTGTGTTCATGGCTCTCTCCATGATCTTGGCCGGGAAGGGTAGTCGTGACATGGGACGATAGCTGTTTATGTCGTCCGGATCCAAATTGGGCTTTTTGATGATAGGCCGAATTGAGACTGCATTCCACATCTTTGGGAAAACTCCTGTCTTAAAGTTTACATTGATAATTCTTACCAAATTATCTGCCACTACATCTTGGGCCATTTTCACCATGGCCACCGGGCAGGGGTTGCTAGCTGATCCAGATTTGGTTTTTACCATTAAATTCATTATTTGTACTTTATCGAGATCAATAAACCTTCCGAAACTTTGTTGCCCCGCTAATCTAGCCACTACCGGCTCAATATCTGGAGTAACTAGGTATTCCCTAGATCTGCAGCGGTCTACTTCATTAAAAGTACTCTCTACTTTATACACAAAATGTGTGGCGATCTTATCACACAGATTGGGTTGGCACAATCTCTGAAATGTGAGGAGAGGTAAGGGACAGTACAGTTCTGAACAATTCCTTAGAGGAATTCTTTGCACTTTCTATCTTTTGAGAGAAGTACAGGGTTTTTTCCCTCCTTATCAGTTCTTTAAAAATGCTAAGGGTGTGTTTATATTTATGTCTCTCTATGGGATCATAAGCTGTTCTCCAAATGCGTTCTTGTTTTTTGCAATTTAGTTTACGTTCCTTTAATTTTTCTGAATATCAAGGGACTGTAGGATGGTTATGCCGTACGCATACAAAGACCAAAGGCACTGAGGAGGAAATGTTTACCTCCTACCATTCGTTGTAGGAGCTGGCGTTATTGTCTACGTCTTTCCCATACACTGGCTGTGAACTAATTAAATTTGCTTGCAATTTCTGTTGGTTAATCCTATTCCAGGCTCTGACTGACCTATTCTTTACTGCCCCCTAGTTTGATGGACAGTTTCTATTAATCTGATATTAAATAAAATGGCCGAATGATCAGACCAGGTAAGTGGTAAAATTTCTTTAACCGAAATGTGGGGATTATTGGAGAAAATCCCACCTAGCGTATGACCCGCTTTATGGTTGGGTTCCTTCACCAATTGTGGGAGCCCAAAACTCTCCATGAGGTCCAGAACGTTTACTGTATCTGCCTCTATAGTAGATTCCAGATGAAAATTAAAATCCCCCATCACTGTCAGATTGGAGGCTGCCAACCCATCATCTAGAAGAATATGAAGATTATCTATGAAAGCACTTCTCAGGCCTGGCGGTCGGTAAACTAGAATACCTTTAAAATTGTGTTGAGCGCTTAGCTGAAAACTGAAAGATAGTGCTTCGCAAACCGACAGAGTGGAGGAGGAAAAGGAGCCAACCAACAACTCCCGGTAAAGAATGGCTAATCCTCCACCTTTCCTATCTTTCCTATCCAGTGTATAAATACCAAAACCTGGTGGTGTGGCTTCTACCAGGCTGGGTCCTGAACATGCCTCTGTCCATGTCTCAGTGATAAAAATTAAGTCAAAACCCTGACTTTCAAAAAATACCGCACATTCACAACAGTGTTTAACTAGAGATCTAACGTTGAATAACGCACAACATAATGTGATAGGCTCACTTCTAACTTCGGCTCCCTTAACATTAGGTTCCCCCAGCTGTGTTGCGCCTTGTCTAAGGAATGTGGGCAATACAAACTTGCATATCTGGCATGAATGGCAGTTTTCTCCCTTCTCCCAATCCATTATTAGGCATGTCTTAGCTATCTTACCACTCGAATTTAGCTCCAGGAGTTCATTCCTAGTATAACTGAACTGCTGTTGGAAAGTTGGTCCAAATCGGGCAGCATGGCTGGCGCCGAGTGCGGGCCAAGCGCGGACGGGCGCAGATGGGCTTGCCCTTTGGCACGCCCGCAGCACGGACGCGCTGATGGTGTAAATTTGTAATCTCCCATGTGGGAGGGGGCGTGTTACCAGTCAGGACCCTTAAGTCCAAATCAGGTGAGGCAGGAACAGTCCCCTATGCGCTCCTAAAAGCGTGCATTAATTAAGAATAATTTAAAGCTAAAGCAGGTTAAAAACCATGACTAGAAAACAAAAGTTAAACACATACCGGTGGGAAAGCCAGTGATGGATAGATCCCTCGTTGTAGGAGCCAGGCACCTCCAGGGGCACCTAATGTGCCTTACAAGGAAAATAAACAAAAGACTAGGTCTCTCCCTCGTAGCAGGAGCCAGGCACCTCCCGGGCACCTAGTGTGCTTTACAAGAAAAATAAACAAAAGACTAAGTCTCTTCCACGTGCCATTGATTATATTGCATTAACGTCTTAGTAGCCAATGCTTACTACCGACGACGAGGCGCATGTTTAGGTGTGCAATCTACTTGTCACTTTATGAAGAGGGTCCCTAGAGGCGCGGCAGAACACGGGCAGCAATAACGCTCGGCATCACTGCGTATGCCTGGCCCCGCGTAAGCGCGTATGACAGCCATTCTCTCTTGGGGCTCGGCCAAACCAGGATTCATGATTCTACAGGTGTTGCGCTGCGACTGCTCGGACAAACCATTCCTGATGGCTGACAGGCAGGGCATCAAAAGACTCACCATTTTTAAATTGCTCACATTCCAAAGACGTCCGCGACACCCCTGGCTAGTCCTAATGGCGCACCGAGGTGCCATGGCGCACAGTTTGGGAACTACGGCAATACGGAGTGTATAAATGCTGGAATCACTCTGAAGATTGTCTGAAAGGTGCTCAATAGCCCAGAACCTATACATTTAAATAGGTGCACAATTCCCCTCGTATCAGACACGTTAAAAATACAATGAACCATTTCCCCGAAATCGAGCGGGAAGACCGTACGGACTAGTGCCTGTATCTCAGATGAAGAAATTGCAACCTAGAGATCAAAAGTTTCTCTGGTTGAGGTTAAGGCCACATCCTTCTGAAAAAGCATGGCTTTAAGTCTGCTCAGAGAATCAAACCGTATAGAGGAAACATTCAACAAAGGCCATAGCGTTGCCTCCCTAATCGTGTGGGTAGGTGGAAACAATACTTGCATACAACAAGTAACCCTGGAACTCACCGTGACCAGATATGCGATGCCTCGTACCATCCCATAACACCCTTGATCATTCAGCATCAAATAGCTCCCATTCGAGAGAAGCTCGAACACCGGAGGAATCACGGCAGCTGGGGAACCCTTCAAGTGACAGGATAAGATAGCAACTGAAGCATTACAGGCTCCATGAAGCGAAATATCCTTACAAACTAAGGAACCATTTAAGGCATTATCACAGTTTAAACCGCTGAGAAAAACTTCAGTGACCCCTTTCTTGTATCTAAATCTGTACGGTAATTCCCAGTACTCGTGTATGTACCCTTCTCCTAGTGTTTCATATCTGCCTACCTGGTGATACTAAAGACAGTATTGAAATTGCAAAGTTGTGACTGACAGAGTAATATAGCCATGGATTAACCATTCTGTGGAAGGTGACTGAGCCACAGTAAAAGGTAATTGGTCCAATTTTTCAATGTGCAACGTGGTATATTTTGCATCTCTGCGTGCCATAACCATCTGTCTTTCCGTTAGATTGTATGCAGAAAACAGAGTTGTACTGTTGATGTAACGCGAGGGGACGTGGCCAGAACGCAATGATTGCAGCGTCCAGCTTAGAAATACAATGGACCGCAATTGCGATTGTCCATGTTGTAAAATAGACAAATCCTGTTCCATTATATTTATTGCAGAAGACACAATGTTGCCCAGTGAATACATTCTAGATGATAGTGTGGTCATACCACTGTTGACCAAAGCCAAGGCTTTTTCTAAGTTAACCCTATCAATCTCACGCAATCTCTCAGCAGCCTTCTGTTGGGAGATTTTACATAACTTGTTGTAAATAGCATACAAGAAGCGCTTCTGACGTGTCTTCTGGAGACCTAACAAAAAATCCCTAACATCCATATCATCCGAGAGAAGGGATAAGTGTTGTTTCACTTGGGACAGTGTTGAGGTCTTTAGCCACTCTAGGCATAACTTCCCAACACTGTAACATGTCACCACCCCCGAGTGTTCCGATTGTACACAGCGCTGATCAGGCCAATGGATACTAAACCCTTTGGGGGTACCCCTGAATCTTGACTGACACTTGTTTGAGTCCATAGGCCAAAACAACCAACCCTTTCAATTGGGGTCTGATGAATTATAAGAACCATTGTGTAGTATGGCATCTAATGTATACTCACTGTGCAGTGTATAATTTTACCAACCATCAAAGTGTGTAAGTGAGGGAATCCGAGGTGTGTTCAAATCCTTGATCTTAGCTAGGCCAAGACAAGAAGTCTGTTGCACTGTGTCATTCAGGAAAATCATTTGATGTGGTATGAGGCATGCTCTAAATAAGGCCTAAGTTCCCTGAACTTGTCATTCTTTAGTCCCCGAACAGATTTTGTGTCTATAGTGTCTTTCCAAAAGTCGAACCCATGTACAGACAGCTGGGCAATAAAGGAAGCAGAGTATATCAGTTTAGTGTTAGTGAGCATATTTTTCTTTGCAGGTGTAGGTGCAAGCCTATAATAATAGGAGGTCAGGTCTGAAGTGCGAAACCCAGAAAAATAAGCAAACTTCTGTGCAAATGTGGTTGAACTACCTTTCAGCTGTGTTGTGCAGCGTTACCATTGATGGTACGAGAAAACATTATGTGGGATACTTGCTTTGTGCAGAAAACGGTGACCATAGTGTTGGTAACAAAACATGGGGTCAAAATTAGATGTACCATCATACAATTCATCGTTTGAAAATGCAGCGGATTGTTCTAAATCAGACAGCATACATAGTATGCACAGTTTCAATGTCCCAATCATCAGAGAGTGTACTAGAGGTGATATCACTAAGAGAAATTTTGAATAAATATGGTATGCTTAAAAGTTCAGTAGGACCATATACATCATAGGATACGGTCACAAACTATTCCTTCAGGAACTGGAACTGCTGTAATGTTTACTAAGGACAGGTCCCTCTGTTCACGGTTTGATGATGCATGCGGTCTCAGGACCTAGTTCACATGTTGTACTGCAGAACGTTCTGGGAGATGATGTCCATTTAGGAGCAGGAAAAATGTCCATTTAGGAGCAAGAAGAAGACAATCACTATACCAATCCACAAGGCGAGGAACAGTAGACCAATTGCAATCCAGAGCAGTAGCCAGGGAAAAAGAAAGTAAGTCTTTTTCAGCCAAAGGATGAAATCACAAATTCGTTGTTTGTGGGAAACAGGTGGTGGCGGCATCTCGGGTTCACTTGCATCCAATGAGAAATTGTCAAAATCGATGAAGTCGCCAGATGCAGTCCGATCTATCTTTGGTAGCTCAGCAGGTTTTGTGGAACTGGCAGATGCCTCTTGTAGAGACATATTCACATAGACGTCGGTATTTGGCCGAATTGAGATGTGTGTGTCATTTGTAGTTTGATGTTGTTCAGTTTCAACAGGTACAAGTTGCATTCCATTGTTGGTAACTCCTTCACTGTGTGAAGTAGAATATTCAAAAGTTTATTAATCTTTCCATCTGAACTTCCTGTATGGTAGCGAGAGGAGATCTGTGGCTACCCAGGAGCCCACGCGTCATACTGTTGAGTATCGGCCCCATAGTGTGGTTTGATAAGATCAATTGAGACGAATCTCTTGTCTTTGCAGCCGGCAAGAGGCGGAAGAAGTACTGTTCTTGTTCCTTCGAAAGCCAGGACAGGTCCAGGCACTCTGTAAAATGGCCTAAATTCTTTTTTGTCCACAATATTTTCTCTGACCAGTTCCCCAATCTTTGGGACCCAGGCAGGTCTAGCCGGAACAGCTTTCACTTTTCCAGTGGCGGGGAGTTTTACTTGGATGTTGCTTTGTAATGCCCAGAATTCACAGAGTTCCTGTAAAACAGCCAAACGATCATTGATGTCAAATGATTTCACATCCGCCACTGTGCTGCCACAGTCGAGGTCTGGTACCCAAATTCTTATCCCGAACAGGACTTCATATGGAGTACGGCCCCCAGGGAACTTGGCATGTTGTTAAGTGCCCTCTGGACCCCATATAGGTGATTGACCTAACTGCCACCCAAGCCTAATGCCCTAGCTGTTAAGGATTGCTTTAAGTCCTGGTTCTTCTTCTCCACAATTGAATTTCCCTCAGGATGATACGGGGAGGAGTACTGTAATACTACACCCAAACTTCCCACGGCTTCTTTGTAAGCCCGTGAGCTAAACGCAGGGCCACGGTCTGAATGTAATGTGCCAATTGCGTATGTCCCTATGAAGACTCGCAAATCCTTTATAACAGTTCGGGCGTCAGCCGAGCGCTGAGGCCAAACCCACAGGAATCTAGAGCATGAATCTACTGCCACCAAGATGTACTTGTAAGCCCTCTCAGATTGTAAGGTGCCGCAGTGGTCCAAATAGACACATGCAAGTGGTCTGTCTGATATCAACAGTGGTGTTTGAGGTGGACGTGCTACGATGGAACCCTTCATCTGCTGACAGATGTTGCACCCAAGGACAAAGCCTTTGGTTTGTTTAGTAAGACCCTGCCACCAATAAGGCTGCTTTAGTAGTGAAACAGTTGCAGCGATATCTGTGTGTGCTGAGCCCAGACCCTCGTGTGCAGCTAGAATTAATCCTAGTCTGCGATCCATGTTTGGTATTACTCTATCGCCCACTCCTGGAATTTGAGCATACGGAATGTTTTGCGCATCTAACTTGTAGGAGTACTTGAGTTGAAAACCTTTTGGCAAGGCTGAGCTGTTGCTTGTAGCATTTACAGCTATCATTATCTGTCAGTCTATCCTCGTGCTGAAACGAGTGATTGCAGCAACGGCAGCAGTTCGCACTGTTGCCTTGGCGGCTTCATCAGCCAATAAATTTCCTTCAACGTGCACGCCAACACGCTGATGACTCAATGTGTGAATCACATGAGCCCCTAGCAAGCATTTTTTCAGCTCTGCCACCTGTTCCTAAAGCAGCTTGTGCTTTATTGTGCAACCATTGGAATCTCTATACCCATTCTGACCCCAATAGTGAAGATATTCATTGTATGACTGGACACAGTAACACGAATCGCACACTATGAGTGTGGGGAATTCCCGATCCGTATTTTTTAGTGCCAGTATTAGGGCTTTTAGTTCTGCCACCTATGCCGTGTAATCTTCTAGAGACTGCGTCTGTGTTTTGCTATGACGGAATTTGCCGTCCAAAATACTTCTCTTCACAATCGCACATGCTGCGCTCCATTGCTGTTTACTTGCTACAGCAGGCTGGGCAGATCCGTCATTGAAAATGATGTAGTCATACTGATCTAGAGGCATTATTTCAATCGGGAGACGATATTCTTGTTCATACTGCAGAAATGCTTGTGTTTTTATTGTTGGATCAAATTTGTAGTCCACATCTGCTGCTCTGAGAGAATTAGCCCATTGTATCCATCGCAGATGCAGTGCTTCTGCGTTCGGAACGCTTGCTTTTGTAACAGCCTCTAAGGTTGGTACTGGAGTCACGACAATTATGCAATTCCCCTGTGCTAGTACTCCTTCTCTCACTACAGCAGTTTGTACTGCTGTCAGTATTTTTACCCTGGCTGCAAAACGCATTTCAGTGTGTACAAATGAGATTTGTATGCTATGGGTACTGTTTCACCTTCACTGAAGGTGAGATAAATGTACCCTGATTGACCCGCGTCTACACAGATCACCAAATTAGTGGTATTTACACATGTGTGTAAGTGTTTGGAAGCTATCATGTCAGCTTGTACGGGAACTGAGAATTTCTGTGTGTTCCTGTGTCCAATGTTGAACTGAAAAATCAGGTCTGATTAGGTCGTAGAAAGGTTTAACCCTTTCTGTGTAATCCAAAATGTATGTTCTGCCAAATTTAGGAATCCTAAAATGGATTGTAAACTATTCAGAGTCTTTGGAGTTTAGAGCAGTGCATATTTTTCAAAAAAATTAGCTGCCAGGCTTTTTCCTTCACTTGATAGCTCATATCCCAAAAATAGGACAGTGAGGTGGGCAATTTTTGATTTTTTAAAGTTAAATTTGTAGCCCACATTGGTGAACCCCAGAATTATGTTATTCACCCTGTTCAAGTGATCCAATAACTCATCATCCATCAGATAAATATCATCTATGTAGGACAATGCCTCCTCATCACAATTTTGAAGTAACTCTGTTACTCTTGCTGAAAACAACACAGGGCTATTCTTATACCCTTGGAGCAGTCTACAGAATTGGCGTTAAGAACCAAGCGGCGAGAATGCTGTCAAATATCTGCTTCCAGGCGCTATATTCTGGCAGAAGGATCCATTTGCGATATCTAGTGTTGTTTTGTATTTTTTCCGCACAATGTTATTCATTAATGCGGCACTGTGTGCATTTTGTACTGCAAATGTTTGTGTGCATATGTTCAAATGACTGTAGCCTAAAACTAGACGGTATGAATTGTCAAGTTTCATTACGGAAACAAAGGATTATTCATGGAAGAGGTGCAATTTTCAATCACACCTTTGTACTCGAGTTGAGCTAAGATCCCGGACTGGTTTCTTTGCGCCATGTTTTTTTAAGTACTACCTCTGTGGAGTAGGAGTCGATTTCAATGGGATTTCATGTTGAGGTGACTCAGCATCCCACCCTACATGACTGCGGTAAAGTGCGGGAGCTAGCGCTAACGCCCTGCGAGTATGAAGTAGGAGTATGAAGTGACTCTGGAACGAGGTCAGAGAAAGATGGTAAAATGACATCTTCCCCCTTAGGGCATCCATAACGAATTCAGGCGGCCAATCTTTTTCAGCCATAAGGATGTCATATCCATAACTCAGGTGCTCCCTAAAGAGACCTTTCACTTTCCTGGGTATGTCCCCCTCCATTTGGAGTGTAATTTCGTATAAACGATGTGGGCAACTCAACCTTAAATTATGTGTTTCCTTTATGATATGTAAATTCAACGCTGCTGTCACCAGAAATTCCATCAGGTTCTGGAGAGCTATTGTTACTTCTGCTGCGCTGTCTAGCATCGAGAGAAGGAACAAGGGAACCCTACTCACTAAGGAACCAGGGTAAGTAAAGTGCTTCCAGAAACAATGGTTCCTGTGGACTGATACTATCTATTTCAATATTAATACTTTGCCTAATAGCAATGGTCTCAGCTAATTCCCTGTTCAATAGTAGAGTCCTCAGTAGCCTGCGTGATTTCTTATTTTAAGGCCAGCTACCTTCTTTTTAAATTGAAGTTTAGTTTTGGGTTTATCTTCTTGTTTGATAATGTAGTCTGAAGTGCGATGTGTCTCCCCTTTTGGCTTGATCCGTTCTTTTGATCTGTGTTCTTTCTGACCGTCTTTCCTTCACCGAGTGTTTTGATGAACTCTGAAAGGAATTAAAGGAACGTGTATCAGTGTCCCAATACCTGCTAGGTTTTTTTAATGTTATCACGGTTTCTAAGATATCTTTTTTCAGAGGGCTCCTGTTGAGGAGATCCACCCCGTGATCGTGATGCATTCTGCTTATTATTTTTGATTGTTGGTTATCTCATTTCTTTTTAGAAGAATTGGGTGCTTGCTTTGAGTTATCTTTTTCAGTATTACCCGTTACTTGTGGTTTCACAGGTCTAGCTCCCAGGTTCTCTCTACCAAGCAAAGCATAGATTTCTTCGATAATCTTTGGTAGTTCTTGCTCCTGGTGTGCAGGAGTTACTTCCCTCCGGCGTTGGCGTATAGCCACCGCTGCTGCCTCCCCTTTAATGTTACCTAACATAACTGTTGATACCTGTGCAAAATTGCCTATCAGTTTCATCCCCAAGTCCAGGGCAGGTTATGCCCCATACTTATTCTGTATTTGTTTCAATACATCTGGTATAACTGCGATTGAGGGGGTACCATGAGTTCTGGTATAAACGGCAGCAAAAACTGTACCCCAAGTGGTACAATCTTCGATAGGAGGAGCTATTCCCATTGGCAAGCAAATTGTTAGTATTCTGTTTTTTTCCTGCGGGCCCGTATGGGGAAATACTGCTTCAAGCTGTGCTATTTTCTGTGCTATCCATAATGGCATTTGCTCACGTTTAGTGGGCATTCTTCCCATAATCGCGTTCAGCGTTTGTGGGCTGATATTTGTCGTAATCATTTGAGGTTGACCAGCTTGAGTAACTCTTGCAGGTTGAATTGCATGTGTTCGCATTACGAACTGTGTAATGTATCAATCTCTGGATCTGGTGTGTAAGCAGCTAGGAACGGCCAAGTTGCTCCGTCTCTGCTGAGCGGACCGAGTCTCACATTTGTTGTGGTGTGTGGGAAGGCGTTTTTCATCAGTTAATATGCTCTTGGTAAGTTAACGAGACTTCTATGTCCACGTATGGAAAGTATTCTTCAGGTGTCTCATCTTCAATGTAAGTATGAAACAAATGTGTGCATGCATCTGCAGGTGGGAATTTGACCGAAGAATAGAATAACTCTGTTCTGAATGCCTCGTGTGCCTCAATCACAAAGGTAACATTACCACCCATTGCTGGGAGGCCGTATTCCATTTATTTCATAGTAAATGCATGTCCGCAATTTTCTGTAATGTTGAGAGCACCTTCATGCTCTTCTTCCCCTGCATTCGCAACCCTGTCTCCATTGACAGACATTGTGGGAGGATGTAGTAAGGAAAAGAGATAACATTTTGCACAGTGTGTGGAACTATAAACCTTCAAGCTTGAAAAACCTACAGCCAATACATAGGATATACCTACTGAGCTGGGGTGGATTTCCCTTCCCACTCCAGACGTCTCTGGTTAAATGTGAGTATGGGTCTCTGAGAAAGCACGGCTGAACTACTCAGATTTGACCGTTAAATAAGAACCAAACCAACATTAGGCGACATGTCGTGTAGTTCCTAAAAGATACATAGGATAGGCGCATTTGTTGGACAACATAAACTAAGGGATTGGTGTCAAGACTGATTCTGGACACGCCCGCAGGATATGTCGGACTATAGACCTGCTAGCTCACAGTGCCACCATAAGCCCCCTAACCTTATCAAGGAGCAAATAGCTTCTGGTAACCATCGAACATGACAACCCTTGATCCTTCAGGGATCGTGGAAACAGTACAGTACTTTTCGCTCAGTCAATCTTGCTCACTTAGTCTCAGAGAGATACACAAAATAAACGTTGGGGAGGTTTTCAATAAGTATTTATTGAACCAGTGTCATTCTAGTATAAAACATGTTTGCTGCGACAATCATTAGACAGAAGCAAATGTAAAAGATTACAAGAACCAACAGAGTAAATAGAAGGTAGAATTATACCATGGTGCTAAAACAGTGAATATATGCAGGCATATAAACATGACAGTAATCAAGCGTACTCCTACGATGCGGACCCTACCTAAGTGTACCTAGCATGTACGTGGGTGTAAAGCCAAAAATCCCCTAGGAAAGAGCCAACCACATTACCTGATGGGAGAGAATGAAGGACCCCATCTTGGTGTCAAGTTGGACACCCCGCAAGGAATGTCAGACCGCTGCGTGTTGAAGCTTCAGCATGCAGGACCCCAGTGTCTTGTGTCAGCATGGAAGCGTCTCCTCTCCCTCACTAGTGAAGGTGCAGTTTTTTTATACCAAAAAGGTAGCCTCAGTGTTCTACCACAATCGATATGTTGTGAGTACGATTATGTAGATGAGCCTAAATCAATAATTGTAATTATGCGAAGTAGCCTGGTCGCCCAAGGATGGAAGATAGCAATGACTTTGGAGTATGTTAATCCTGTTATGTACGTCATGTACAGGAGATTTTTCTAAGAATCCTCATGCATAATAAATGAGGCTAGTTTCAAGGAAACTAATCGACATTCATTCAACACATAACTGGGTAAAAGGTCAGTGCTAGAACCATTATGCAGAGGAAGATAGGACAAATATAGGTAAAAGGTCACCTTGCTACTTAGGCCTAGGTTAGGGAACATAATACCACAATGAAATACAAAGAAAATTGTAGTACAAGCACCTCTTCATGTACTTTAAGGAACAGCTACACGTGCCCGTTTGCTGAGTTTTAATACTGCTACTGATATGGGACAGATATAAGTGAACTACAATACGAATGCTCATCATGAAATTGTAAGTCAATTTCCTTCACTATTTCATTGGCTAAGAAAACTCAAAACAATGAAAGTAAGGCTACACATAAATAAGGATGTTCGGCGTGTTGCTCAAAGACACAGACGAATTATGTTTCACTTGCAAGACGCTGTTAAAAAGGAACTTAATTTATTACTTAAACATGACATCATTGAATGCTCCACTGGTCCGACACCACAGGTTTCTCCCATTGTAGTAGTGCCCGTGAAGGAGCTGTACACATATGAGTTGACGTGCGTCAGGCCAACAATGCAATTGAGAGAGAGAGAGCGACAGCCCAGCCCACACACTGCTGATATGACTTAACTGAATGGTGCAAAGTTCTTCTCTCGACTCAACCTAAATAACGGATATCACCAAATGACCCTCAAAGAAAAATCAAGATACATTACAACCTTTTCTATGCATATAGGTCTGTTTAGCTATAAGCGATTGAGTTTGGTGTATCGTTTTGAGGAAAAGTGTTCTTCTGATCGGTATCATTTGTACCAGGACTCCATTGTTTTTTCATTGCCATTTCGTGTCAAACACTTCCACACGACCCACCTGGTCGTTTCTGCTGATGCCTGAAGAAATTCTAACTAACACGACAAAAACCATCTTGCAGCCTGCATTTCTGCCCAGGAACTGTCGCACACCCAACCCCCTGTTCTTTGCAGTTCGACAGAAAACCATGAGACACTCACGCCCTGTGTAAATGATTTGTTTCCCATCTCCTGCTCCCCGCCTGGTAAACATCCTTGACACCGTGATCAGGTTATCTGGACAATGGTCTGACTGCTGGGCCTTGATCAGGGTGATTGGACAATGGTTTGAATGACCGAGCTTTGATCAAGCTGATCGAACAATGACCTGAATGACCGTGCTTTGATCAAGCTGAGTGAACAATAATTTGAGTACCAAGCCTTGATCAGGTCACCAACTACAAACACAGTCTGGATCTGGTTATCAACTGCAAACACTGCCCTGATTGAACAATGGACTAACAGCCAAAAGACTGGAATGAAAAAGTATAAAAGGCTTGTAAGCTGCGGAGTAAAGCAGCAGCCTCCTCTGTCTTGTTTCTAACGAGCTTGGGACTCTGTTCCATAGCCCGGGCTATTTGAATAAATCTGGGTTCCTCCTGCAGACGAAGGCTCCTGTGTCTCCTTTTACTACGTATGAAGGGTATGGAAGACTTGGGCAATTCCCCGCCGCCGAGACCCAGTGAGTGGGTTATTCCGGTTCTTCAAATGGCGCCCGAACAGGGACTCCACGAGTACGAAGGTCAGGCCCAGTGGATGTGAGGAGGTGCACGGAGAGACTCCGACGGAGGCGCCCTACCCGAGGGATTCTTGCAATCCGGTAAGCCGAACGACTCGCCCGCTGTTCCTCCCCACCCGGTCTGGGCCACATGACCGCGTCCTCGCTGGAGTCCCCTAGCAAATAATTTCTGGAGCAGGACACAGCCCTACGTCTGCAGAAGAGAACTACCCCTGTAAGGTAAGGGTGGACTGATCACCCACCAAGTCTGTATGATTCTGCTGTTATTGACCTTTGCAAAAGCCAAGCAGGCGAGGTGAATTTTAAAACCCGCCGGTGTCTGTTACCTATTTACAAGCATGCCAGTCAGTAGTAAGTTCAAGAAATTATGTTGTTGTATGTGTACGCAGGACTCCCAGCTGGAGGCGGCTTGTCCGCTTCCTCCAGAAGGGACCCCTGGCCATACGATGTATGTTAAACATGGCCCTTCTGCCATAATGTTTTCCTCATTCTGGGTAAAATATACGAAACAAAGTAACGCGGAATTACAGTGGCCACTTTATGGCTCCTTTAATTCCCAAGTTCTCGCCAACTTAGAGGAACAATTAATGAAAAGAAAAACGCGCCCGTCTATGTTTGAATCTGTCCGATTTTGGAGGAAAGAGATAGAGCAGAGAGCTAGAAAGCAGAAGGCTCAAGAAAGAAAACAGGAACGCATGTCAATGGCCGACCACGCCAGAGTAAATTTACAAAATCAAATGACAAAATCGGTAGAAATAGCCAACAGGGAGCATGGGGCCCAGGTACAAAAATGCTATCCAGCTCGTGAGGAGAAAAGAAAGGGCCATATGGATGGGGGAGAAGAAGGTGATTCCTTGCTTGATACCATGCTAGAAAGCCCTCCTGCATATGCCCCAATGTACCCTGCCCTGACGCCTCACACCCCACATGTCCCCCCGCCACCGCCCACTCCTGCCCCCACTGCCCCTCCTACTGTTCTTCCTGTCACACCAACCCTCCCGATTTTTCCTATGACACCGACCACGCCCGCTAACCCTGTCCTCACTGCGGGAATGACAACAAGTCTCCATCCGCCCAACCCCTGCGGCTTTACCCCTACCCGCCCTTTTCCTACTTTTTCTACAGTTAAGCAGGATTTATATAAAATGTTCAATTCCCCCCGACTGGCCTCCTTGCGCTCTGCAGTCAGCTTTTCGTCCCTTCGAGAAAATGACCTACAGAAGCAACAGTGTGAATGTTGGATAAAGAACGGGAATATTTATGCCTTTAAAGACATATGGTCCACCTTTTCCCAGTGGACGATTATGGAACAGACCACCTGGGCTGAATACATGTGTACGCTGGTCATGCAAAAATTTGAGAATGCGCTTATGCAGATACCCACTGGATTAATGGACCTTAGGTCACAAATAAGAAGAGGCGATATTCAGGGAGAGGGGATGTTTGGTGCTGTGTCTGCTTTAATGGCTTACCGTGATACGACCGCTTTTTCCAACACCCCTCTAGAAACAGCTATGCCAATGAGAGAGGCGGCCCCTGTCTTTGTTAACGCACTTACCGATGCCCAAAATAATGGCCGAGGGGCTGTTGAGGCACACTGGCGCAGGCTTTGGGTTCATGTTCCTTGGAAAAGGTCAGAAGTAATGCAGTTAAAAGAACAATTACCAGATCCCCGGAAGAATCCGGCTGCCTTTTACAGAGAATTAGGTCAGATTATATCTGCAGGTACTCTCGTTCTTGAGGATATAGATTTACTTTTTGGTACGGTTGTCCCCACTGAAATTTGGGACAAGATTCGACATACTGATCATGAAGTGGCGTTGGGAGGTAAATGGGCTGACCTAGAGGCTATGGAAGAAGCAAGGGTAGGAGGGACTAAACCAGAAGCTGCCATCCTGACTTTGCCCGGTAAAATAATAACGTTTATGAAAACACTTTTGCCGGAAACTGTCATTAACTGGGATAAAATAAACGCCTGTAGGCAGCGAAAAGATGAGAATGTGGCTGACTTCTTTACCCGTTTTGAGACAGAATACAAGGGACATAGTGGTTTGGATCCCCGGACCCCAGGTTCTGGCCCAGTGTTTGTCGATAAGTTTGTCAGCAACTTGCTTCCTGAGATTTCCACCAGGCTTAAGAAAGTTGAAAGTACGTGGTCTGCCCAAACTATGACTGGTATCTTGGCTATGGCACAATATCATGAGAATAGGGAGAATGAAGATAGAGACAAGGAAAGTAAGAAGGTTAGGGATCTTAAGACTAAGGCACTTCTGCAGCAGGCTTACCCTCCCCGAGGTCCCGATGCCCGCGGGAATTTCAGACCTCAACCCCAACACCCTCCGAGGGCTCGCCAGTCTACCCCCTCCAGCCCTCAACATACGGGAGCCCTCCAAACAGATCAGTGTGCTTATTGTAAGGGGTACGGCCATTGGATAGACGAGTGTCCCGTGTTAGCTGAAAACATCCGAACAGGGAAGACTCGGCCTCGCGCTCCCAGGGAGGGAAGGCCGACTAGGGACCATGGCCCGCCCCATCCACAGGATAAAGAACGTAGGCCCAGGGATCACGTTCCCGTCCGGCCGCGCCCGGCCAATAGGTTTGATGGGTACGAAGCAACACGCACTTATTACAATGATGATTATGACGAAGTTGATGAGATAGGGTCCTACCAAGCATAGGACAGCCAGGAAAGGGGTATTACCAGAGTGCAAATTCCAGTGGATCAAAGGGGCCCGTATGTTCAAATGTCAGTTGTGGGGAACGATCAGAATTTTCTTTTGGATACTGGGGCCACCGGGTCTTCTATTGCACGTCTGTCAGTCCCGGAGGCACCCCTTTCTGGCAAAATAAATGTCTCCGTGGGTTTTGCAGGAACACCTGTGACGAGCCCGGTCTCTGAACCCCTCCCTCTCGATATTGGCCCTGCACATGTTGACGCTCCCTTGGTCCTTACTACAGGTTGCAGTGAAAACTTGTTAGGCATGGATTTACTGAAAGCTCTGTATGCGACCATATCATGTAGTCCCCAAGGTGTATCCCTAACAATTTCTCCCACCGCAGCTTCCTATATGTATCTGTCTGGTCCCCTCCCACCAGAATTGCAGTTTTTACCTTCCTCCCTCTGGGCATCATCAGACACTGATGTAGGGTGTCTCAACATATCCCCTCATGTGGTACGCATCCAGCCAGGTGCACTTCTCCCCGCCTCCGGCAGTATCGACTACCCGCGGAAAGAGAAATGGCCCTTTTAACAATAATATCTGAATTAATGGACAAGGGCGTAGTGGAGGAAACACGTGGCAATATCTGTAACAGTCCCATTATTCCCGTTCTTAAAAAGACCAATGGAGATGCTCTCTCTCCTAAATGGAGGAAAAACTGAGATCATGTTAATGGGCAATGCTTTGAATGTCAAGTGTAGCTCTTTCTGGCCCCCCTGCATGGGCCCAGCTCCGGATCCCAAGTCAGAGATTAAGAGCTTGGGTATATGGCTGGATCAAGATATGAGTTTTAGGACTCAAGCTAGGAAGACGGCAGGCCTTTGCTATGGCCTACTTAGAATGGCTCGAAAGGTCCTGCCTCTCCTCCAACCTCAGGCCAAAAAAGTATTGGTCCAATCACTCATACTGTCTAGATTGGATTATGGGAATGGTCTGTACCTAGGAGCCCCCATCTCAGCAGTTGCCAAACTTCAATCGGTCCAAAACAGCGCTGCCAGATTACTAACTGGCACAAGCAATAGACAATCGGCAAAACCTGCTCTTCGTGCTCTCCACTGGCTCCCTGTACAGGAGCGCATTAGATTTAAGGCCCTTTGTTTGGCACATAAGTCTATGCAGGGGATAGGACCCCCTATTAACTCAACTATGATTTGTCCGTACAAAGCAAGTAGGAACCTCAGGTCAAACAATCTGCACTTAGCAGCGATCCCGAGGATAAAAAGGTCCAGAAGTGGTGGTCGGCTGTTCTCCTATAATGCCGCTAAACTTTGGAACGCCCTGCCTCTGCATCTTCGGACAGTTACCGACCACCTGACCTTTCGTAAACAATTAAAGACAGCATTGTTCTCTTAGTGCTCTGATCTCCTCTGGATTCGCTCTATAGCGCTGGGAAGCCCAAGGGTAGCCATGCGCTCTATAAATCTCCTTCCATTCCATTCCATTCCATACAGATTCGTGATTGACCTGAGAGCCCTTAACAAAATAACAATCTCCCAATATCCTGTTGTCCCCGACATTACAGCCCTCTTAACGATGGTCCCTTCTGACGCAACGCACTTTTCTGTCATAGACCTGAAGAATGCTTTTTTCAGCATTCCTATACATCCTGACAGCAGACATTTTTTTGGTTTCTCCCTTGGTGGGCGAAGCTTTAGATTCTGCCACGCCCTCAAGGTTTCACCGAGAGCCCCAGTATCTATAGTCAAGCCCTCAAAAGTCAACTAGATTCCTTGGAACTCCCTGATAACTCCACACTATTACAATATGTAGATGACCTCCTCATTGCTGCAAATTCTGCCCCATCATGTAAAGAAGCTACTCTCTGTTTGTTACGCCACCTTGCCCTCCATAATCACAAAGTCTCTTTAAAAAAAGCTTCAGTTTTGTCAAGAGAAGGTGACCTATTTAGGTCATCTCCTCTCGAAGGAGGGAAGGCAGCTCACCGCTGATCGTGTAGCCATTATCAATGCTGTGACGGCCCCACAAACACAAAAGCAGGTGCGAGCCTTCATAGGCCTAACCTCATACTGTAGACAGTGGATTTCCAACTTTTCGGCCATGGTCAAACCTCTTCTTGCCCTCACCACTAAAGACATATCAGACAGTTCCTTTCCATGGACTAGAGAGCATGCGCAGGCCTTCCAAGATTTAAAGAGGGCTCTGTGTACTGCTCCAGTCCTCGGTACTCCTGATTATAGCAAGCAATTTTTTCTTTTTGTACATGAGACAGACGGCTGTGCATGCGCTGTCTTGACCCAGATGTTCGGAGGTCACCATCGGCCATGTGCCTATTTTTCAGCCACCTTAGATCCTGTTGCAAGGGCTCTCCCAGGATGCCTACGGGCGACCGCTGCGGCCGCCCTCATGGTCCGTCAGAGTGCGGGGATCGTCATGAACTCCCCTGACTCTGATGGTCCCCCATTCTGTAGATACCCTCCTTAATAACACCAAGACACAGTACCTCACTAGCGCACGACTCACAGGATATGAACTGACACTCTTTTCCAGCCACATTAACATCAAGAGATGCACTGTACTGAACCCCGCAACATTACTCCCACTGGATACTCAGGATGCCCGCTTAGACCCACATGACTGCATATTAAGGACAGAGGAGGAGACGAAGGGACGGGTTGACTTACAGGATACCCCGATAGCAGAACCAGAAGGTACACTATATGTGGACGGATCATGTCTCAGAGGGCCAGATGGTAACACCTCTGCCGCCTATGCCCTCACGACATTAGGACAAGTAGTAGAAACAGCTCAGATTCCGCAGTGCTCTGCTCAAGCAGCAGAATTAGTGGCCCTCACTAGAGCCTGTGAGTTAAGCAAAGGGATGACGGTAAATATTTATACTGACAGCCAATATTCCTTCGGGGTGGCCCACAACTTCGGGAGGTTATGGAAAGAAAGGAATTTCCTTACTTCCCATGGGACCAAGATTCAACATGGCCCCCTAATTCACCGATTGTTAGACTCCCTGACACTCCCCAGAAAGGTGGCCATTATAAAATGTAAGGCCCATAAGAAAGTGACAGATGATGTTGGGAAAGGCAATGCCCTGGCTGACCAGACGGCCAGACAAACAGCTCTTAGAAAAAGGGAAGGAATGTATGTAGGAGGTCCCGCTAGGTGGGTGGCAGACGAGGGCATGGTTGAAAACACAGTACAGAGTGTGATCGATATTCAGTCCCATACTACTCCTGAGGAACTACGGGTGTGGAAGGAGCAATTAGCAAAGGAGGGAATTGATGGTTGCTGGGTCCGCACGACTATGGAAAGACAATGGATGTTACCTGACAGTCATGTGCTACCAGTAGTTACGATGGCCCATGGTCCTGCTCACATTAGTGCAAAAGGGATATGTAAACTGTTGGAACCTACATGGTACAACTCTAAGATACCAACATATGCTGAAAAGCTGGTTAAAACATGCATGATTTGCCTAATGTATAACCCAGGAAAAGGCACAGTTACTCCTAAGGGAGGATTCTCTCCTCCTACCTTCCCTTTTGAAGTCCTCCAAATAGATTACATCCAGATGGACCGATGTAACAATTTAAAATATGTCCTAGTGGTGGTCTGTACCTTCAGCCGATGGGTGGAGGCCTACCCCGTCAAAGACTGCACCGCTATCACTACCGCCAAAATGCTATTAAAAGAGTACCTCCCACGATTCGGTTTGCCCCGCTTGGTCTGGAGTGACAACGGGACACACTTTACGGCTCAAATTATGGAATATATCTGTACAGCATTGGGTATAAAACAAAAATTTCATGCAGCTAACCACCCCCAGTCAGCAGGTCTAGTGGAGGTGTACAATGGCATCCTAAAAACTAAAATTGCCAAAATAGTAGCCGAGACAGGTGTCACTTGGGTTGATGCTCTGCCCTTGGCCCTATTGTCTACAAGAACAACAGCCCACACCAGGATAGGGCTATCCCCCATGAGATTGTGTTCGGGAGGCCTGCCAATGTATGGGGTGTCCCGCGGCCTAAGAAACTGTCTGATGTTGAATACCCTGTATTAACTGATTATCTGTACAGTCTAACTAATACCTTTCGTACTCTTTATCACCAGGTGCATGAGGCCATACCTGACAAAAGCGAGGGCCCAGGACACGTTATCCAACCTGGTGATTGGGTCTTAGTAAGAAATTTTCAACGGACTAAGAGCCTCGAACCCCGCTGGACACAGCCCAGTCAGGTGTTGCTGGCCACCCGCACCGCCGTGAAAGTAGAAGGTCGGAAGAATTGGGTGCATTCGTCCCACTGTAGGCGTGTGCCTCTGCCCCTCCCCTATGATCAGTGGGTGAGGGAAGGACAAGGAGACTCAGAAACAGAAACAGTCCCGACGTTTGTCCCATTCAGCGATGCCAGACTGCATTTTACATCTACGGAAGCAGAGAGTGACAGCATACTGAAAGGAAGGGTGGAACCCTCCCTTAACTCTGCTCAACGTCCAGAACAATTGTTTCCCGACCATACTGACCCTACTTCCGACCGATATAACTTGCGCCCCGAGGGAAGGCTTGCCTTTGACTTCGCCAAGTGCCTATAGGCTGTATGGCTGTGATCTCCCCGGCCGAGAGTAGTGCTGGTGTGTCAGACTAAGGTACGCCATAGGGCTCTTGGCACCTGCGCCCAGTGAAGCAACCACCAATCACAGACAGCCACTAGAGGTCCCTGGCTTAGCACAATGGCTGCCGTCCAAAACACTCGAATCCAGAAACAATATGTCAGTCTCCGACATAGTAAATGCTTCATGGCCACCGTGGTGACGCTGTTTGTCTCCCTCATCCTGTCTATTCTTGGTTGGCTGTTACTAATCTACCATCCTGTTACCTCACCAACCCCTACCCCAACTCCTGCAGAGCACCAGTATTACACGCTACCAGCCCACGAGTTACCCCGCCGTGCAGAATTCTTCAATAACACCTTCATCCAAATGTTGCATCATCATCAGCTGATCATGAACACTTCCAACTGTTGGGTTTGCGGACTGATGCCGCATTCCATGATACACCCTGTCCCATTCTTTCCCTACCCCTTTTCCATCTCTCGGTCTTGTCTTGCATGGTGGATGTTGATACAGGAGGCCTACACTGTCAATGGTACTGCCAATTCTGCCCTTGGAACATTTCAGGATGACTTCTGGCGGAACAGATCTGGCCATGCCAATGCTCCTTTTGCCCGACCAGCTCATCCACATCGCTACTATCACCAGATGAACTCGGTGAGATGGTAGTATTCAACTCAACCACTCGACGAACATTTTCCAGATTCCGCACAAGAAGGATACTGCCCGATGAACGAGACACTGTGAATGTCATAAATGTGCAAGGCCGTGTCTGCATCCATGGCCTAGGGACTAAGAAAGTTGGTACCAGTACTTGTAATATCACAAAATCTTTAAACTCTACATCTCCTCCGAAGCTGGTGGCATCCCCCAACACCTATTTTATCTGTGGCACCTCCGCCTACACTTGGCTCCCCCGTAACTGGTCTGGTACCTGCTATCTGGCCTTCCTCCTTCCGCCAACGTATTCTACCCATGGGAGTTACCACCTGTTGATGAAGGGCGCTCTGCGTCGCTCACGTAGGGGCGTCATATCAGCCGAGGATACAGCAGGCCAGGAAACCAGGGACTTCCTTAAAGGTTTCCTTCCATTCTGGGGCCCCATGGCAAACAGTCGGGCTGTACGAGGACTGACCAGGGTCCTTGAAGCCACCATCACAGTAACAGCTGGTGCCCTCTCCAACATCACTGCAGAACTACAGGCGGACCGCCTTATAACACTGCAGAACCGCATGGTCCTAGACGTCCTCCTTGCTGATCGTGGTGGTGTGTGTAAATTGATCGGCTCCAGCTGCTGCGTGTACATCCCAGACAACGCACCTTCAGTGTACTATGCCATCCAACGTCTGCAACGCCTTTCTTCCGAAATTCATCTGGATCAAGGCAACTGGTCCCTCACAGGCTGGATCTGGGGCCTCCTTTCCCAGTGGGGGTGGAGGGTCCTCATCTTCCTTGCCTTGGGAATAACTGTCCTAGTCTCCTGCTGTTTGTGCTTTCAGTGCCTGCCAGTGCTCTGTACAATGTGTGTCCAGACCATCCAGCCTCCACCCTCCAACATTCACAACACCAATATGATGATGATGCTCCAACAAGAAACCGATGGCCTTATGAACATTGACATTTCTTAAAGTATTTGCCACTCAATGGCAAAAGGAGGGTCTGAGGAAAAGTGTTCTTCTGATCGGTATCATTTGTACCAGGACTCCATTGTTTTTTTATTGCCATTTCGTGTCAAACACTTCCACACGACCCACCTGGTCGTTTCTGCTGATGCCTGAGGAAATTCTAACTAACACGACAAAAACCATCTTGCAGCCTGCATTTCTGCCCAGGAACTGTCGCACACCCAACCCCCCTGTTCTTTGCAGTTCGACAGAAAAGAAAACCATGAGACACTCACGCCCTGTGTAAATGATTTGTTTCCCATCTCCTGCTCCCTGCCTGGTAAACATCCTTGACACCGTGATCAGGTTATCTGGACAATGGTCTGACTGCTGGGCCTTGATCAGGGTGATTGGACAATGGTTTGAATGACCGAGCTTTGATCAAGCTGATCGAACAATGACCTGAATGACCATGCTTTGATCAAGCTGAGTGAACAATAATTTGAGTACCAAGCCTTGATCAGGTCACCAACTACAAACACCGTCTGGATCTGGTTATCAACTGCAAACACTGCCCTGATTGAACAATGGACTAACAGCCAAAAGACTGGAATGAAAAAGTATAAAAGGCTTGTAAGCTGCGGAGTAAAGCAGCAGCCTCCTCTGTCTTGTTTCTAACGAGCTTGGGACTCTGTTCCATAGCCCGGGCTATTTGAATAAATCTGGGTTCCTCCTGCAGACGAAGGCTCCTGTGTCTCCTTTTACTACGTATGAAGGGTATGGAAGACTTGGGCAATTCCCCCGCCGCCGAGACCCAGTGAGTGGGTTATTCCGGTTCTTCAGTTTGCTTACCAATGCAGGCTTTACTCTCAATGCCGA
The DNA here is from genome assembly GCA_963921515.1 of Calotriton arnoldi. Lineage (NCBI taxonomy): Eukaryota > Metazoa > Chordata > Amphibia > Caudata > Salamandridae > Calotriton > Calotriton arnoldi. The sequence continues at coordinate 668,785 of CAWUFW010001517.1, forward strand.
CAAATGTGAATTCCACAAGAAAAGCTTGAAATTCTTTGGCCATGTCTTTTTTGATGGGGGTATAAAACCTGATCCAACTAAAGTACAAGCATTGTCTACTGCAAATCCCCCACAAGACATTTCTATGTTACGATTCTTTCTTGGACTGGCCTGTTACTCTTCAAGATACACACAAGAATTTGCTAAGGTCAGTGCACTTTTACGAGAACTAACAGAAAAGAACGTATCTTTCCATTGGTCACATGAGTCTGAGAAGAGCTTCCAACACATTAGGCAAGCTACTGAGAGTGCCACTGAAATGGACTACTTTGATTCCAAACTACATACAGAGGTTGTAGTTGATGCTAGCCATGTCTGGTTAGGCGCAATCCTTGTACAGCACAGCGGGCAGCTCAATGCCCAGAGACATATCTGACATGCGCCAGTAAGAGCCTGTCACAAACAGAACATTCTTACTCGCAACCTGAGAAAGAATGTTTGGCATTGGTCTGGGCCTTTGAATATTTCCATGTTTTCTTGTATGGAAAGCCTTTCACTGTAGTGACTGATCATCAAGCAATTTTGATGATATTTGGCAATCTTAAAGCAAAAATGTCTCCTCAAATTGAACGTTGGCGTTTGAGGTTACAAGAATACAACTATACGATCATTCATCGTCCCGGGAAAGATCAGAATCCGGCTGATTATTTTTCAAGAGTGTCATTACAATGCCCTAGATCCCATCTAACACGGCGGAAGCCTACATCAATTTTATTGTGGAATTGAGCACACCAGCTGCCCTGTCTTTAGAACAAATTGTCACTGCCACAAGCCAAGATAGTGACATGTTAAGATTAAAAGATATTATTGCTCATCACTCGTACAACCAGCACTCCAAACCCTTGACTGATGCCAATGAGTATTTGAAGTAAAAAAATGTACGAGATGAACTTTCAGTGACTCAAGAAGGCCTCATTCTGTGAGGTACACAAATTGTTATTCCTGAGTGTCTACGAAAACAAGTAATCGATGTCACCCATGAGGAACATCGAGGAATAGTTGCCACCAAGATAGATTTCCGCGACCGAGTCTGGTTACCGTATCTCGACGAAAGGGTTGAAAAAGAATTAAAGACTTGTTATATACGCAAAGGTCTTTCGTCTCAAGTCATTCAGCAATCTTTGAACATGTCAGACTTGTCGCATCATGCTTGGGAGAGAATTGCTATTGATTTCTTTCGTCCTCTTAAGAATGGACATCATCTTCTAGTCCGTGTTGATGAATACTCCTGTTTTTCATTGGTGGAAGACCTTTCATCCACTACACATGGATAGGTCATTCAAAAACTAGATGGCATCTCTGCGACATGGGGTGTACCTGCAGTATTAAAGTCGGACAATGGCGCACCTTTCAATAGTCGAGAAAATTAAAGACTTTCTAAATCACCTCAATATAAAGCATCAAAAAATCACTCCCCGTTGGCCCCAGGACAATGCCTGGTAGAACGTTCATGAGTACTCTAAAGAATGCTGTTCAGCGTGATGCACTGTAGAAGCTCGATCTCAAAGCTGTTTTAAACACTACTCTTTAAGCTTATCAATCGCCCCCTCACTCAACGACAGGGGGAAAGTCCTGCAATTTTCATGTTTTGAATAGCCATAACGAGCAAGCTGTCCCAAAGGACCAACCTCAGATCTAAGAACAAGGAAGACTTTGGTCACAAGCAGAAGATAACAAGCATTGGCATAGCCAATAGGTCTCGCCTTTTGGGACCTTTTAAGCAATTAACCATGCAGCACATTATCCTGGGTGCTACAACATCCACCGTTACTTCATATGCCACTGGTGAATGGCCACACAGAGGGATAGGGTTCAGTGCTATTTAATGAAAATATGAGTAAGTCTGTTCAGAATTCAAAAAAGTGTATTTCTAAGTTACAATGTCAGCAAGTGTACAGGTAGCTTCAGGAGTAGAAAGAGGTAATTAGGGAACAGTAGGCCTGTATTAAGCAGGGCTGGACAGTTTACAGTAGATGAGCGCAGCAAAGCAGTACAATGGTCATAATCTGTCACAGCTGCAGAGCATCAGTAATGCGTACATTATAAATGAAAACAAAAGTGCACAGATGTAGGTTGAAAAAGTGGCAACATAAAATTATGTTTGGTCAAAGTTAGCTTGGGACGTGGCAGGGGTACGAGGCACTGTAGAGTCAGGGGCAGGTATTGAAACAATACTCAATCAGACAGGTCGCAGTGTTGGCAGGGTGGCATAGTCAGGCATGAAAAGCATCTGAAAGCTTGTCCTTCCTCTGATGGGACCCAGACAGGTTGAACCACCTAAAGTCACTATTGATGCGAACCCGAAGTATGCCATCAGCACTGTGACTGCCTCCAAATAATCTGAAGTATCACACAGGAGCGCAAGGAATGAATATCACATAAACACCTCCCTAAGCAGAGGTCAACACAATCTGCATACATTTCTAGTCCCCATATTTTTTCTTAACTTTCTAACTATACTGTTCACCAGGGGCCTAACGATGAATGGAACACGAAAAAAGACACCTACAAATGGCACAAGAAGAAAAGACTACCACTACCTCTTAAGCAATGTAAACAAAGGTGGTACTACTTGTGAAAGAACAGGATGGTGTCAAACAATCACAGGAACGTTTTGATGGGCAAAATGATTGCAGTATAGCGGTTAATGAAATAATTTAAATGTGGAAATGCATTTGAGTGGATAATGGGTCACGTGCTTAGCTCTTCACTGCCCTCTTTCTGATGTCACGTTCACTGTGCTTTCGGTGTGCAGTGCCTGTCCGAACTCCTGGAATTTCCATGCTATTCCGTGCCTTGGTTTGCATTTTGTGTCTCGACTTTCTCAGATGTGGCCGCAGTGTCACAAGCTGGCCTCGTGAAGACACGGAAATAACTGGAAAATGTATGTTGAGTTTTCTCACTATGAGTTTTGTTACATTAAAGTAGAGCGAAGGGTGGGGGGGGGTAGGGGGCAGGCATCCAGCTCTATTCCCATGTTTCCTTTCTTCACAAGATGTGTGATCCTGGGCAGTGTGCAGGTCACTGCATCTCCCTCTGCCTAGATTCATTATCTACCATTGCAGCAACAGGGCCCTCAATATGAACTGCTGCTTAAAAGTGAAACTGGGCGTGTCCTGTGGCTGCTGCTGGCTACTACCACCCCTTTCCCGCATCAGTGTTTACAGTAAGGAGGCCTGAATTCACCATCTGTGAAAATAATGAAGAACGTCACTGTCGGCAGGGGAGGGGGGAGCCCTAATGCACGTTCATTAAGAAAATCACGAGTTGAAATCCAAGCACTCTGTCAACTTTCAAGTCATACTGTGAACACGTGTGTGGGGATAGTGACATGGTCCTCTCAAGTGACGTCAGTGCCAGGTTTCAGCCACCACAGCCTCACTACCCTCCAAAGCAACATGAATCCTGAACGTGACAGCTCCCTTATTCACCTCAGGCACCCAGTTCAATAAATGAAATCTGCCTGCTAATTCATCTATGAACTCGTTCCGCCATTTGTTTAATTTATCGATTCATCCATGTCTTCCATTCAGCCAGCAACCCGTCCAGCTTGCCCAGAGCATAGCTTGCCTGCTCCAGTCCATCGTGTGCTGTTGATTGCGTTTATGGGTTTAATGACCTGAACATCTGATAAGGGTTGCATGAGACAAAAAGGTGAATTGATTTGGCGCGGCGGGCATATGATGAAAAAGACGAGATTTTTTTCACTCCTGGTCCTTCTTTTATAGTCCGAATATATGAACTGTCCCTAACTAAGCCTCGATTTGTTACATTTTTCTATATAAAAACTATTTGTATTTCTGCCACTCTCATGGTGCAATTTTGCTCATGACATTGCAATGGAAACCAACAGCTTGAACGGTAAATAAACGTGAATTGGATATCGTCACAGCTCCGAACCGGTTACATTCATTCACCGGAGCATCATTATTTTGCAGAGTTCCGTAAGCAGTAAAAACATCGCGAGACCAGCCTGTCAAAGTTACCGTCGATCAAAGCTATACACTGAATGAGACTGCAGAGCTTTTCATCCTCTCTGCATCCCTGTTAGAAATCCGCCCTGTTCACAGTGGCACAGCAAGTGTGTCATTGGCCCTAATGCAAGTACTGTAAATAGACCCATTCCCTATGGCTGGGTAGTAAAAGGCGCCCATGTGGTGCAGTGGATCAGGACGCCAGTCGGCCCCGGTGCCACTGCTCCTGCTGCACCACCGATAGCCATTCCCTGGCTGTTCACAAGGGATCGGATCGCTCTCCCTCCAAGCGTTCCGACTGAGGGCTAGTACAGCCTGATCTCGTCTGTATCCTATATACAGTATGCTGGCTGCCCCAGCGCCCAGAAGTATCCGCAAGGATAAACGCAGCGCTTCACAAAAATGTCCAGATAAACAGCCGGTCTCCCATGGCGACGGTCCCCGCGAATGCCATTATCCATCCCATTGGCCATTCGCTTCCAGTCTCAGCAGAGAGGCAAGTCCAAAGGTGGAACACCATTGGCCCCGGTTGAAGCGAACGAAAAGACGCGGTTAGTGCAATAGCGTTTACTTGCATAACGGATGAGTCACTTGTTTTTACATAGCGCTAAATGTAACGTTTCTAAGCACTCTGTGGTAGCTAGGGGTGCCAAGTACTGGTCGGACAAGTCGGCAATGTAACTACTGACCCAAGTGTTCACCTCTACATTGATTGTGTGGAAAGTGTCGAGACACCTTGAGAGTTAAGCACGTGTGAGAACGTGTTTGTGTGCATGTGAGGAATGTTGTGCATACGAAAGGTGCTTTGTGCTAGCCTAAGCGCTTTATATAGACAAGATGTGGGAGTCGCGTGAGCACGAGAGGGCTACTTCATGCAAGTCAGGACAGTGTTTGAAAGTGACAGAAAATCGGTGCAAGTGAAGCGCGCTTTATATGGGCAGGGGCTTTCCTTGTTTAACAAGCAGCGCTGAAAGACAAGCGTTTACCTTACGGGAGCGAGCGCGATAATTGCTAACAGATGGCGCTGCTGCTCGCTCCCGCAAGGGAAACGCCAAATGTGCACGAGTGCCCATAGAGAGCAAAGCAAAACGTGCACGCTTTTAGCCAAAATGCTGATCGATTCCAAAAGGTCCCCTCCTATGCAGCGCATGCGTACTGCGTAGGCGAGACCTAAAAATATATGTTGAGCAACGACGTCATGCAAAGGACATCACTTTTACAAGAGGAGATGGAGTGCTTGTCAGACAATACAGAAGAAGGAAATATGATGCTCCTTTTGAGGTTAAACCCTTTACTATCACCAACACCAAAGGCCACATGGTGATTGTCTAGCGTCCTGGGAAGTCCCTTACGAGAGATTCCTCTCATTTTCGACATGTGGCCCACATGGCGAGTTACTAGGCTGGCAGGACACTACAGAGTGGAAGCGGCAAAGACACAGTAGGTGAAGAAACTTTATGTGGGCCCTCTTGACAACCCTATATACTCTATGTGACCCCCGAGATAGAGTCCTTATTCCTGAAAAGAACAGTGACTGACATAATGTACTGAAAATGAAGAGGGAATATGCACAGTGGCCCTTACAATAGTAACTTCATCAAAGTGGAGCAGATCCTCAGAGTGACACTGAAAGGGGCACATATATATGGGAGGAACCAACCCACTCCTTAACCAATAACAAGCAAAAGGATACTCACTGGTAAATGTCAGATGGTGATCACTCCCCAAGTGATAAATATCACTGAGACTCAGCACATCAACATCAAATCAACACAGTAATACTTAAAATATAATTGACAAAATGATCAACACAGCAGAAGTAATAAAGTGAAAAACAACCATCACAAAGGTACAAAAACAAAAAAGGGAGTAAGAATCTAAAAGCGGGCAGATGAATACGCACAACTCTCAGCAAGCCCATTTATAGATGATGAGGGTAAGAACACAAAAGGTTTCATGTAGGAGGTTTTAGACAATATCCAGGCACAAATTGGAGCAGTGCATGACAAACAGACAAAGCTTAAAGTACATAAATAAGGACATCACAGAGCCAGGGAACTGACTGTATTTATTGGACGATATGATGGATGAACACACATTGGAAAAAGAAGAATACAGATTCCAATTTCTGCTAGAGGAACAAAATGAGATGCTTCAACAGAAGCAGATTTAAGAAAACTGCTCAAGGTGGAACAATGTATGTATAAGAGGGTCCTCCAAGGAAAGAACATCAAGCTTTTTGTCTAGGACATGTTTGAAGCCCTACTGAATACGCAAGTGGCAGCCCCATGATTACTGACAGAGTGCAAGGAGCAGCATCAAGGCAATTTAAACAGGCAAAAGCCCCCAGATATACTAGACTGTACAGGTCCATCGACATGTAGTTAAAATATAATAAGTTACTCACTCTCGGTAACTCTCTTTTCGTGTACATCCTATCTGACCACAGAATCCTCACCTTGTGAATACCCCCAGGTCCTAGACTTGATCTGGAGATTTTTCTCTGTAATTCCTTCATGCAGTAGGTGGCGTAGTGCATCTCGTCATCAGGTCCATTCCGCCCCGTGAGTGACATCGGGGCCACAATATAACAGCCACCTCCGTGCTTCGTCACTTTCTCTCTTTCTGATATATCTGTATGCGCCATCAGATGCAGAGCCCTTAGGAATCAGATTTTGCCAGTGTGCAGATCTCCAAGTTGGAATAATTTTTAATATGGCCCAGAGCAGTCCACTTCGCAGAACAGGGAGGAGACTGGGTCGGTGAGGAATCTGGGCTTCAACTGATGGATACTTTTAACCACAAATTCCTCAACTTGTGAACAGATACCAAAGAACTTCCTCCCCAAAATGTCCTGCAGTACAGAATGGGCAAAGTGTCTTCCTGCCCGACCTGGCTATCCAAGTAATACTGCTTCATGAACATGTGGACCAACTTCCACATCGCAGCCTGGCAGATGTCCAAAACAGGCACTACGTACACCAGTGCAATGGTAGGAGTTTTGGCTCTGGTAGAATAACCCCTCCAGGTCTTCTGGAAGCTGTTTTCTGGGCAGACCATAGCAAATCTTTATACAAAGAATAATCCATCTGGAGATTGCCTGTTTCTAAACTGCTCTTCCTTTCTTTGCCCCGGAGAAATCCACAAAGAGCTGATCATCCATCTGGAGATACTCGACACAGAAACTGAGAGCTCTCTTAGGGTTAAGGCGATGGAGTCTCTTTCTCCTTGGACAGATAAGGAGAAGTGAAGAAATTCAGCAGGGTAATGGACTGCCTAATGTGGAAAGGTTATACCAACTTTGGGAAGAATGCTGCTTTGGTGCTTAGCACCAACTTTTCCGGGAAGACTGTATGTACAGTTGGTGAACAGAATGCGTTTGCAGATCACTCACATGAAGAGCTGACGTGGTTGCAATGAGGAACACTTTTCATTGCAAGCAATCTCAGGGCGCAGCTATGTATAGGCTCAAATAGAGTGGACATTAAGAATGTGAGTACCTGATTGAGATGCTACTGGGGCATCAGAAAGGCTGTTGATGGGAACATATGGACCAGCCCATATAAAAACCACATACAACAGGTGACTTAAAGATGGCTGATCAGGCAACCGCAGAAAAGCTGATAAGGCCGATAAATAACCTTTAACTGTCGCCAGAGCAAGGCCTCAGAAGAACATTAGACAAATGAGTGCGAGTGTTGGATAGGTCTAGACCACCACCAAACAACAAACTTCTCCCAGCATCCCAGATAGATGATTTTGGAGGAGGGATGCCTGACTGCCAGAATGGCGTTTACTACCTCGGGAAGAGGATCAAATGCAGTCATCTGTCCAAGCTCAATCTCCAAGCATGGAAGTGTCATTTGTCCTGGTTCAAGTGTACTCTGCCCTGCAGCTGTCACAGGAGATCATTCTGAAGAGGCAGCTGGATCGGAGGACTGATGCTCATGGATAAGTTCTGGACACCACACTCTCCTGGCCCAATCTGGAGCTACTAGAATGACTAGGGCCCAGTCATTCATGATCTTCTTTAGAACTCTGGCCAGGATAGGTAGAGGAGGAAAGGCATACAGGAGTCCCAAGCCCCAGTCTAACTGAAAAGTATATCCGAGGGAGAAATGCCTTGAGAACTCCAAAGTGCAAAGGTTTGGGCACTGAGCATTCTCTGCGGTGGCAAAGAGATAGAGACAGGATTCTCCCCATTGCTGGAGAATGCCTTGTGCCACCTCAGAGGGTAACCGCCATTAGCAATCTCCTAGGCAACACTGGCAGAGTCTGTCCGCACTGGCGCTTAAAGATCCTGCCAGGTTTGTATGACCAGGGAGATGCCTGACGCCACAACGAGTTCCAGAGGTATAAAGCCCGCTGGAACTGGTTGATTGTATGTTTCTGCTGGAGAACAGAGCCCTCTGATCTCCACCTCTCCCAAATGACAATCCCAAACCAGCAACAATGCATCTGTTAGTTCTGGGTGAGGTATGCAGAGGGAGCTGCCACCGGGTCAACTGCGGTAGAACAGCCACCCCAGAAGGTCTTTCGCAATCTCTTTCAACACCTTGATGGAATCAGAGAGGTTCTTTTGGTGCTGAGCCCACTGAACGTGGCACTTGGCATGGTCCACTAGCAGGATGCAAGAGGCCAAGCACTCTTAGAGCTGCTTTCACTGAGAACCAGGTCAACAGTTGAAAGATTGGGATCATATCCTGAACTCATTGAGACAGAGCGAAGACTAGAAACAGCACCATGTCCAGAATGGCAAGGTGTGACTTAGGCACGTTGACGGTAAATTGCAAGGATGTCAACAGGTCAGCCTTTGTTTGGAGGTGTTTCAAGCCTATTTGAGGCCAGCCCACCTTTAGCAATCAGTCATTGAGGTATGGGAAGACTGTTAAACAAAACCTCCTCAGATAGGCAGCATCCACAAACATCACTTTCATGAACACCTGGGGGCACTGGTGAGGCCAAAGGGGAGCACAGAGAACTGGAGTGCTGGTGGCCTACCTGAAACCGCAGGTAGCGTCTGTGGGTTTGCAGGATAAAGATGTGGAAATAGCGATCCTGCAAATTCAATGCCACCATCCAGCCACATGGATCCAGGGCAGACATAACTTGGGCCAAGTTGAGCATCCTTAACTTGCCCTTAAAGAGGAAGCATTTCAGGGGTAGAGGTCTAAAATAGGACATAGTTTTAGGAAGCTGGCTCTGTATACACTATACCAAAGTGAGGTATAGTGTGCACAGAGTCCAGTGGATCCCCAAAGGTTGGCAGAGGTAAAGTTAGATAGCACCTCACTCTCTATTTGTGGTAGTGTGGTCGAGCAGTAAGGCAGTATCAGAGGACAGTGTTAAGCATTTGTTGTACACATTCTGCAAATGAATTCACACACTCAAAGACTGAACTTCAGACCAACTGTTTTTATATAAAAATATTCTTTTGGTTATTTTATTTTCTAGAACCAAGCAAGCCTGTCACAGGTAAGCAATAAATACTTTACAGTAGTAATGCAATTGAAATACAGTTTGAATGATAATTGTATATGCACTTTGGTTTGATTTACAGTATGGATGCAGAGAAACGCAATACTTAGTAAATGCAGTACATAGACTTGAATAGGTTTTTAGCAAAATAGCAGGTAAGTAACTTTTGAGATTACGAGGCTTACACAGAGTGGTATACCTAGATACTACTCTGGGACATTTCCTGAAAACAGGTAAGTAGAATAGTTTTTGTTAGATTATGCAATTTTAAAGAATTTCTTTAGTTTCTCAAACTCCACACTTAGAAACTTTTCACAGAAAAACAGTCAATGTTATCCTATGGAGGAAAATAGTGTTATCAGTTTTGAGGTAAGTATTTGGTAGTGGGAGTTGAGGTTCTGGGGGTAGACTCAGGGGTCCCCCAGGGTCAAGGATGCACTCTAGTTACACCCTCAGCGGCACTAGGGCAGCCGGGTGCAGAGTGCTGAGGCCCAATGTTATCCAATGGGGGATAGGGGGCGTCCGGATGGTGGCTGCTGGCAAGCAGGCCACTTGGTTGTGGGAGAAAAGCTCCTGGACTTTAGCTCAGGGAAAATGGGGAAACAAAGTAGCACCAAAGGTGCACCCTCAGCGGCACTAGGGCGGCCGGGTGCAGGGTGCTGTTTCGACGTCGGGCGCCCTGTTGTTTTCAATGAGGAACCTCCGGTTTGCAAAGGCATTGCAGGCTTGGGGATGAAGGTCTTCTGGGTGCGACCACCACTTCGAGAGGTGAGTTGGGAAGTTAGGGGTTGGTTAGGCACCGTCTGTTTGGGCACACAAGGGCCTCAGCACTCTGCACCCAGCTGCCCCTCTTGTTAGCTGCTGCCCGGCTGTTCGGTCCTTCTTCTTCTTCTTGTAGTTTCTTCTTGTCTGAGGAAGCAAGGTTCAGGGGTGCCCCTAAATACTAGAATTAGGGGCGTTACAGGTAGGTAAAAAGGCAGGGACCAATGGGTCCCTTCCCTGGGGTGGGAACAACCCCTATTATGACACCCTCCAGTGGGAGGGGGGCATGAGCCTGTCCCTGGTTGGCTGAGTCCCATCATCTTCAAGATGGCGTGGACTGAGTTGTGCTTCACCTCGCCTCCCCCACCTGAGGGGTGGAGTTGGCAGAGGTGGGCACACCTCTCTTCCTCACTTGTTTTTCCCGCCGGTTCTCCCACCCAAAGTGGGGGTCAGAACCAGTGGGGACCAGTTGCTGAGAGCAGTAAGTGGCCTGGGGAAGCTCACAAAGGCGGCAAGCCTTTGAAGCTTCCCCTTCGTGAACCCTGCCCGTCCTGCGGGAGGAGGCTTGGCACCTCGTCCCAGGATGTACATTGTTTCAGGCCCCAGAGAGCAGCAGGCTCTCTACCCAGGGGTCCAGAAACATGTCTGGTGGTGGCAGCTGAAAGCAGCCACTCAGCCTGGACACTAGTGGTGGGTTAGTTTTCAGGGGGCATCTCTAAAATGCCCTGTCTGTGCATTTTTCATTAAATCCCACACTGGCATCAGTGTGGGTTTAATGTGCTGAGAAGTTTGATACCAAACTTCTCAGTTGTCAGTGTAGCCATTATGGGACTGTCGAGTTCGTAATGACAAACACCCAGCACCATATACTCTTAATGGCAGCACAGCACTTACAATGTCTAAGAATGGACTTAGACACTGTAGGGGTACAGGGCTCATGCACCTGTACCCTCACCACTGGTATAGTGCACCCAGTTAGTGGGGTGACTGGCCTATGCCAGGGCAGTGGGTTGCAGGCATGGCACACAGAGATGTGTGCCATGTCGACTCTTCACTTTGTTTTGCACCAAAACACGCAGCATGCAAAGGCAGTGTGTGTGTGTAATGGTACAGGACCTCTAAGGGTGGCACAATAAGTGCTTCAGCCCTTAGAGGCCTTCTCTGGTCACAGTGCCCTAGGTACCTGTGGTACCATTTACCAGGGGCTGACCTGTGGCCAGAGATGCCAATTGGGTTTAGGCTTCAATGCAGTTTTAGAGAAAGAACATAGGTCCTGGGTACCTGATTAGCAGGAGCCCAGGGCACACTCAGTCAAAGTACATCAGCAATTCAGCAAAAAGTTGGGGCAACCATGCAGAAAGAGGGCACTTTCTCACACACCCCCCCCCCCCAAACGAAAGAGGATGAGACTAACCTTTCCCTAGAGAGTCCTCATTTTCTAAGTGGAAGAACCTGGAAAGTCCATCTGCATTGGCATGGGCAGTCCCAGGTCTGTGTTCCACTACAAAGTCCATTCCCTGTAGGGAGATGGACCACCTCAACAGTTTAGGATTTTCACTTTTCATTTGCATTAGCCATCTGAGAGGTCTGTGATCAGTTTGAACTAGGAAGTGAGTACCAAACAAGTATGGTTTCAGCTTCTCCAGGGACCAAACCACTGCAAAGGCCTCCCTCTCAATGGTACTCCAACGCTGCTCCCTGGGGAGAAGCCTTCTGCTTATAAAAGCAACAGGTTGGTCTTGGCCTTCATCATTGGTCTGGGATAGGACCGCTCCTATCCCTAGCTCAGAGGCATCAGTCTGCACAATTAACTGCTTGGCATAGTCTGGAGCTTTGAGTATTGGTGCTGAGCACATAGCCTCTTTCATGGTGTCAAAAGCCTTTTGACAACTAACTGTCCAGTTTACCTTTTTGGGCATCTTCTTGGAGGTGAGTTCTGTGAGAGGAGCCACAATGGACCCATATCCCTTCACAAACCTCCTGTAGTACCCAGTCAAGCCAAGGAATGCACTGACTTGGGTTTGGGTTGTTGGAGCTGCCCAGTCCAGGATGGCCTGGATCTTGGGCTGTAAGGGTTGTACCTGGCCTCCACCAACAAGGTGGCCCAAGTACACCACAGTTCCCTGCCCTATCTGGCATTTGGATGCCTTGATAGTTAGGCATTTAAAACCTTCCCAAGGAGGATCATGTGATCCTGCCAGGTGGAGCTAAAGACAGCAATATCATCTAGATAAGCTGCACTAAAGGACTCCAATCCAGCAAGGACTTGGTTCACCAATCTCTGGAAGGTGGCAGGGGCATTCTTTAAACCAAAGGGCATAACAGTAAACTGATAATGCCCATCAGGTGTGGAGAATGCCGTCTTTTCTTTTGCTCCTGGGGCCATGCCAATTTGCCAGTACCCTGCAGTTAAGTCAAAGGTACTTAGAAATTTGGCTGCACCCAAGTTGTCTATCAACTCATCTGCTCTTGGGATAGGGTGAGCATCTGTCTTGGTGACAGTTGAGCCCTCTATAATCCACACAGGACCTCATTTCTCTCTTTCCACCCTGTGGATGAGGTTTAGGGACTAGAACCACTGAGCTGGCCCAGGGGCTCTCAGAGGGTTCAATAACCCCTAACTCCAGCATCTTGCTGACTTCAGCTCTGATGCTTTCCTTGACTTGATCAGACTGTCGATAGATTTTGTTTTTGACAGGTAAACTGTCACCAGTGTCCACATCATGAGTACACCAGTTTGTCTGACCAGGGGTCAAGGAAAAGAGCTTAGCATACTGCTGCAAGACTTGCTTTCAATCAGTCTGCTGTTGGGCAGAGAGGGTGTCTGAAAAGACAACTCCATCCACTGACCCATCTTTTGGGCTGTATGAGAGGAGGTCAGGGAGAGGTTCACTCTCTGTCTCCTGATCCTCACCAGTCACCATCAGCATGGTGATGTCAGCCCTGTCATGAAAGAGCTTCAGGCGGTTCACATGGATAACCCTTTTGGGTGTCCTGCTTGTGCCCAGGTCAACCAAGTAGGTGACCTCACTCTTTTTTTCTAGGATAGGGTAAGGGCCACTCCATTTGTCCTGGAGTGCCCTTGATGCCACTGGCTCCAAAACCCACACCTTTTGCCCAGGTTGAAATTCAACCAGTGCAGCTTTTTGGTAATACCAGGGCTTCTGAAGCTCCTGGCTGGCCTCAAGATTTTTGGATGCCTTTTCCATGTACTCCGCCATTCTGGACCTTAGGCCAAGCACATAGTCCACAATATCTTGTTTGGGCTCTTGGAGAGGCTTCTCCCAACCCTCTTTTACAAGACAGAGTGGTCCCCTCACAGGATGGCCAAACAGAAATTCAAAGTTGGAAAACCCTACTCCTTTCTGAGGCACCTCTCTGTAAGCGAAAAGCAGGCATGGTAAGAGGACATCCCATCTCCTTTTGAGTTTTTCAGGGAGCCCCATAATCATGCCTTTCAATGTCTTGTTGAATCTCTCAACAAGGCCATTTGTTTGTGGGTGAAAGGGTGTAGTAAACTTATACTGCACTCCACACTCTTTCCACATGTGTTTTAGGTAAGCAGACATGAAGTTGGAACCTCTGTCTGAAACCACCTCCTTAGGAAACCCTACCCTGGTGAAGACACCAGTGAGGGCCTTGGCTACTGCAGGAGCTGTAGTAGTCCTAAGGGGAATTGCCTCAGGGTACCTAGTGGCATGATCCACTACCACTAGAATGAATTTGTTTCCTGATGCTGTGGGAGGTTCAAGTGGACCCACTATGTCCACACCTACCCTTTCAAAGGGAACCCCCACCACAGGTAGTGGTATCAAGGGGGCCTTTGAGGGGCCACATGTCTTGCCACTGGCCTGACAGGTGACACAGGAGCTGACAAACTCCTTTACTTTTTGGTGCATCTGGGGCCAGTAAAAGTGGCTAACTATCCTTTCCAAAGTCTTGGTTTGGCCCAGATGTCCAGCTAGGGGGATGTCATGAGCTAAAGTTAGGAGAAACTCCCTGTACTTCTGAGGCACTACCAGGATTGGGGTCTCTGGCCTCAGTGTACAGTAGACCCTCTTCCCAATAAACTCTGTGGGTACCACTGACATCTCCCTTTTCCTGTGCAGCAGCTTGCTGCCTCAGGCTTTCAAGAGTTGGACAGTCCTGCTGTCCAACTCACAGCTCTTCCCTAGAGGGTCCCTCTGGGCCTAAGAGTTCAACCTGGTAAGGGTCAAGCTCCATGGGCTCAGGTCCTTCTGGGGTGTTTAAGTCCTCTCCCTGAGGAGAGGGGTCCTGATCCTTTTGCTGTACAGAAGCTGGTTCCCCAGTCTTCTTACATTTTCTCTTGGAAGGTTGGGCCATACTTTCAGGCTCCAACACTTCTTTTTCACCCTGTCTCTTGCTCTGTGCTCTTGTTTTTTTACACACACCAGTTCAGGGATGTCCAGCATTGCTGCATGGGTTTTCAGTTCAACCTCAGCCCATGCTGAGGTTTGCAGGTCATTGCTAAGCAGACATGTAGCTGGTAGCTTTGGAGAGACCACTGCCTGTTTCAGGCCAGTAACCCCTCTCCCCCCGTCTAATGTCACCATAGCCATTGCATGGTTAGTGGTAACACTGTCAGCATTGGTGACTGGGTAAGTTCTCCCAATCAAGTCTTGCTCAGGGGAAACCAGTGTCTCTCTCACCATAGTGACACTGGCACCTGTATCCCTCAGAGCTTCTATCCTAGTTCCATTAATCCAAGGGTATTTTAAGTACTTTTTTAGGTTGGGTGGCCACACAGCTACAGTGGCAAACTCAACTTCCCCTTCTGAAACTAGAACTGCTTCAGTGTGCAACCTGATTTGCTCTTTGCACCATGTTGATCCCATCCGGAGACTTGCTACCCCAGGAGTAGCTGTAGTAGGACTAGTGGCCTTCTTGTTTGGGCAAGCAGCATCTCCAGCTAAGTGTCCCAACTTCTTACAGTTGTTACACCAGGCCTTTAAAGGATCAAAGTTCTTTCCCCTGTACCTATTATTGGAATGGGAAGAGTTTTGGGACATACCTCTCTGTGCAGGTTTTTGGGGCCCTTTAGAAGACTCAGGCTTTTTATCATGGGGATTCTCACCACCTTTCCCCTGGGGAGGTTTTGTAACCCCTTTCTTTTGGTCACCCCCAGTGGTTGTTTTTGTCACCCTTGTCTTGACCCAGTGGTCTGCCTTCTTTCCCAATTCTTGGGGAGAAATTAGACCTAGGTCTACCAAATGCTGATGTAACTTTTCATTAGTGCAATTACTTAAAATATGTTCTTTCATAAACAGATTGTAAAGTCCATTGAAATCATGCACATTGTGTCCAGTTAATCAACCATCTAGTGTTTTAACTGAGTAGTCTACAAAGTCAATCCAGGATAGGTTTTGGGTTTTGTGAGCCCCCCTGAATCTAATTCTATTTTCCTCAGTTGTGAGTTCAAATCCCTCAATCAGAGTTCTCTTCATGAGGTCATAAGATCCAGCATCTGCCCCTGCAAGGGTCAGGAGTCTGTCTCTACAGTTACCAGAGAACAGTTCCCAAAGGAGTGCCCCCCAGTGTGACTTCTTCACTTTTCTCATTTCACAAGCCCTCTCAAAGGCTGTGAACCATTTTGTGATATCATCACTCTCTTCATATTTAGGGACAATCCCTTCGTTGTAAAGGTATGTATAGTAAATGACCATGCGTTCTAAAAAAATGTAGACGATCCACGTCGTTGTAAGGAAACAGAGGCTGTTCCGTTTCCTCATAACGACGTGCACCGCCCCTCAGAGACGACGTGAAGCAGGAAGCAGGAGGAGAGAGGAACCACGAGGAGAGAGAGGTAAGGGGGATTGGGCATGGGGTGGGGGTTACTTTTTTAGGGTTTAGGAGGGTCGTGCTGGGGGTAGTGTTTTAGGGTTTAGGGTAGTGCTGTGGTGTTTGTGTAGTGTAGGGTAGTGGTTTAGGGTAGTGTTGTGGTGTTTGTGTAGTGTAGGGGGTCATGCTGGGGGTAGTGTTTTAGCGTAGTGTTGTGGTGTTTGTGTAGTGTAGGGGGGTCGTGTTTTAGGGTTTAGGGTAGTGTTGTGGTGTATGTGTAGGGTAGTGTTTTAGGGTTTAGGGTAGTGTTGGGGGGTCGTGCTGGGTAGTGTAAATGTAGTGAGAGGACTGTCACTTACCTTAGAAACTTTTACCACTACTATACCTTTACCACGCATGCCATTACAACGCAAAAACATGCGTGGTAAAGGTATAGTCGTTGTAAAAGTTTGCGTTGTAATGGTATCTCGTTGTAATTGACAAGGCGTACTAATACCCGCGTTGCATTGGTACGCGTTGTAACGAGTGCTATTCCTGGTATAGTGCACCCAGCTAGAGGGGTGACTGACCTATGCCAGGGCAGTGGGTTGCAGGCATGGCACACAGAGATGTGTGCCATGTCGACTCTTCACTTTGTTCTGCACCAAAACACGCAGCCTGCAAAGGCAGTGTGTGAGTGTAATGGTACAGGACCTCTAAGGGTGGCACAATAAGTGCTGCAGCCCTTAGAGGCCTTCTCTGGTCACAGTGCCCTGGGTACCTGTGGTACCATTTACCAGGGGCTGACCTGTGGCCAGAGATGCCAATTGGGTTTAGGCTTCAATGCAGTTTTAGGGAAAGAACATAGGCCCTGGGTAACTGATTAGCAGGAGCCCAGGGCACACTCAGTCAAAGTACATCAGCAATTCAGCAAAAAGTGGGGGCAACTATGCAGAAAGAGGGCACTTTCTCACAATAGTCCTCCGTCCTTCTTTGGCACCAGAAAGTAGAGTAAGTGTCCATCCCAGATTTGATGCCAGCACCCTCTCTAAAGCTCTTCCCCAAGAGAGCGTAAAAGTCTTGCCGGAGATTGGACTAGTGGTCCTCTGGAAGCCGTTTTGGTGCAGGTGGCATGTCTGGAGGGGTGGAGAGTAAGGGCAGGGCATAACTGAATTGGACAATTTAGAGCACCCATCTGTCTCATGTGATGCTTTGCCACCTGTGGAGGTAAAAACGTTTCTGCCTCCAATCAGGCGACAGTGCACCACTGAGGGTAAGCTAAAGTGGTTTGGAAGCGGCCGGAGGACTGTGTAGTTTGTTTCAGACTTGTGGCATGGACGCAGAAGAAGGCGGACGCGTGAGCGAGAAGCTCTGCTCCGGCCCAACATTAATCCTGCATCATTTGCCTGTTGGTGTGACAAAGGTGGCTCAAAAATAACCCTCGTAGGAGCGCAGGGACGGAGAAGCGAATGAATGCAGGCGGAACGGCCAGAAGGAAGGCGGAGATGTAGACAGTGGTGAGGTCGAGAGAGTGCGGAGCTGCAACCGCCAAGCCGATCCTGACCTTGGCGGGCCACGTCGGCAGGAGCACACGGCGGCCTGAATGTGCACGACCTAGTGAATACAAGCGGCCAGAGTGGGATCTGGCAAAACTGGGCGGCGCCAGGCCACCACCAGCAAGCGGAAAGGTGACGGAGACCGCAAGGACGTCTGACAGGCGGTGGCGCCTTCACCTGAATGCGGCCTAGGCAAGGGCCTAGAAAGAAGACCCAGAGAGGAGAGGCAAGAGATACGGGGGGAGACTGTGGTGGGCTTTGTAAGTGGAGCAGCAGGCCCTGCCCCGCCCCGCATTGTGAGAAGTGGGAGCAGCCACAGGCCCCGACACAAGATACCTGTGCCCAGGAGAGCCAGCAAGTACGCAGAGGCGGATGGGCTGAATACTGAGGACTGCTGACGGCGCAGGAACCGAAGCGCAGCTGAAGGAGATACCTGTAAACAGCTCGGTGGGAGGTGAACACACGTGGTTTAGAGGAAGGCGGTGAGGCGGTGCAGATAGCCCAGACCCCGGAACCACAACCAGAACCGAGTGAGAGGGTGCGGTGAACGTCATGAGGCACGACGAGGGGGTGCCAGGCGGCCACTGTGAGTGCCCTGGTGCAGTACAGAACACAATTAAGGGCAAACTACGCCCGAAACAAGGAGGGGTGCCTCCAGAGGGGGTAGAAACCCCCCACAAATCTAGCGAAGCAGGAGCGGAAGGGCCTGAGCCAGCAGAACAATCGCTGCACATACACCTCGACAAGGTATTGCCGCCATAGCAGATATGAAGACGACGCTCCAACAAGACATTGGCGCAGTGGCTGTGGGCCTGCTGCAGGCAGAGCACCATTAACTGGTGGATAGAATGAAAACCGTTGAACATACGATAGAGGATTTGCAGCCGGCGCAAGCAGATACTTCACGTAAAATAGACGACCTAACCACCAGAGTGTTGAGCCTAGAAAGAAAAGCCAAAGATGCGGAGGGACGAAACAGTGGTGGGAGTTCCCGAGGGAACAGAAGGCAAAGACATGGTTTCGTTCCTCGAGGAATGGCTACGGAACACGGTGGCCCCAGGGTCGCTAACGAATTTCTTCGCACTGGAGCAAGCACACAGAGTACCCTCATGCCCACTGGCACCGGGTCGGCCTCCTTGCCCTGTGGTAGCTCGACTCCTACATTATAAGGACCGTGACATTTTGATACAAAATGCTCGTACCAATGGCCAATACATTATTGGGAACAGCAAAGTGTCCATTTTCCTGGACTTTACGGCAAAAGTACAAGCCCAAAGAGCCTCTTTCCTGGCAGCTAAGAAAGCACTTCTTGCTGAAGGTATTACGTACTCCCTGCTGTTTCCGGCCAAGCTACGGGTAACATTATATGGGGTGATGCATTTCTATAACTCATCGGAGGAACTCTGGGACTGGCTCGAGACCTATCGGACGGGCGCAGAGGTACCGCAACCACGACAAGATGGGCCCAACACAAGCAAACCGCAACGGAAACGACTGAGACGTTGCACTAGGACGACACAACTGCAGAAACCTTCCTCCTCACAGACGGCTAAGGAAATACTTGCAGCATTATAAGCGGTTGCAGAAGTACTGTCCCCACGGACAGAGACAGAGAGCCCCAGGAAATCCTTGGTTCACAACACGGAAGACTCAGACACTGGAGTTTCGATTCAGAGCGACATAGTGCTCACGGAGGTGACCCCACAAACAGCAGACGGCATAATCTAGCACACAACTGAAGGGGTTCTAATTCTACTGTAGGGTTAGCAAAGAGATGTGAAATGAACCCTCCAGACTTACTTTATGACATGGGCAGATGAGGGAAGAGTTTGACAATGGAGGATCTGTGGCGAAACACGAGCGTGGAGAATGGACCTGCCTGTGCCTGGAGAGGGCCATACACCAGGGATTAAGCACCTCAGGAGGGACGATGGTCCCTGACAATGGTTTAGAGGGCTGAGAGAGGAGAAGATGATAACAGTTAACTCCTTGCACACCCCTGCTCAGATAGCCCCAGGTCAAAGTATAGTAGGGGCTTTCTACTATTGAGGTTTTTTGTTTCTAACAGGTTTGGGCGGCAAGCTGTTGCGAAACTGCCCTGGGGAGACGGAGTTATCTGTTGGGGAATTTTGGTGGGCTCCGAGTGCCCTCGGCTGCTCCAGAATGAGATGGCTGGGCGGTCTACGGGGGGAAAAGTGGATGGGTCACTCCTAGAAAATAATGATGCCTTATTTACCAAAGTTATATTATGAAGTGAAAATGTTATCCTGGAATGTGAGAGGGATGTGGTCGGCATCTAAACGTCACAAAATACATAGTTTCCTATTACGTAGAGGGGTACAGATAGCAATGTTACAGGAGACACACCTCACGCTTGAAGAGGGTATACGACTACAACGCAAGTGGCGAGGACAATTGTATGCAACTAAATATTCAGCGTTCTCGAGGGGGGCCTTGGTGTGGGTGAGAGCGGGCCTCTCATTTGAAATCGATCATTCCATCATAGACCTAGAAGGCCGTTATGTTCTAGTGCAAGGGAGACTGTTTGGCAAAGGGGTTACACTCTGAAGCATCTATGCCCAAACCATGACCAGCTCCGCTACCTGCATAGATTATCCACAGTACTCGCCCAGTTAGAAACAACAAGCATCTTACTTGGGGGAGACTTTAACTGCGTGGCGGATACTGAACTACATAGGTTGACCCCCCACTAAATGGTACATTAGTGGCAAAAGTGACGAAGTGTTTTAGAGACTGGTTGACAAAATGGGACATGGTAGATATTTGGAGGATACAACATGAGAACACACAAGACTACTCCTATTACTCCCACCTGTATAGCCTACACACCAGACTTGACATGTACACCTGTTCGACCCGGCTGGGCCACAGCGTCACGCACTCGGAGTAAATGGGATGCACAATATCGTATCATAACCCGTTACTGATACATGTACGCCCGCTACTTGAGCCCACACTGACATCTAGTAGGCGACTTGACCCTACAGCCCTGGAGGATATACCCTTTCGCACCTCGTAACAGACTAGGGTCACGGAATACTTCTAGACTAACCAGGGTACGGTTAGCTCCAGGGCGATAGAATGGGAGGCTTTAAAAACTGTAGTAAGAGGGTACTGCATGAGTCAAACAGTACGAATGAGGAAGGATATATTAAGGTAATTAACCAGCCTAGAGACCAAATTATGGAAAAGAGGAGCTCAATTGAAAGCAGAAGCTCGCACTCGAGACGAATTGAGAGCAGTGAGGAAAAAATATGATAAGACTATGGAGAGACTGAGATGCCTAGACACATGTGAATACCAAACCTGGGCTCGCGCTGAAGGAGGCAGAGCGGGTAGATTACTCGCATGGCTAGTGCGCACCGAAAATAGATGATTCCCTATTACTAGGATTAGCCCCATAGAAGGGACCACGGTGTACAACCCTAGAGTAGTGAACGAGACATTCAGGAAATACAATGAAGATCTATACAACAAACCAAATCCGCAACAGCGAGAGAACTTCACCACCTTCCTAGCACCTTTGGAATTAAAGACTTTAGACCCCGCACAGAGGGAGATCCTCGGGGGACCAGTAACGAGTGCGGAGATTAGTGCGGCACTTAAGGAGATGGCTCGACGAAAGACCCCAGGACCTGATGGCATACCAGTGGAGTTTTACGCCACCTACGCACAGACACTGGCCCCGAAATTAGAGGCAGTATATGTGGAGGCTTGGGATAGAGGGGAACTACCTTCCTCTACCAGAGATACCCTGGTCATACCCCTCCAAAAGACTAAAAACCCAGAGCCGAAAATGTCAGCATTCCGCCACTTATCCATGTTAAATGTAGATTTTAGAATATTGTGCAAAATACTGGCCTCGCGACTCCTATCGTATATGACATCCTTGATACACAGAGACCAGAATGGATTTATACCATCAAGATTCACTTCCAGAAACCTGCGGCGGTTATATCATATCATGTGTCATCCTGATAAATACCAATACCCAGCGGCGGTAATATTGTCAATAGACCTAGAAAAGGCATTTGACTCCGTCAGATGGACTTCCTATACGTTACAATGGAACACTCAGGACTGGGGGGAAAGTGGATTTGATGGATGAAACTATTATACACCCACCCGACGGCACGGGTTAGAACCAACGGAATAATATCTGAGGCATACAACATTTATGGAGGAACCAGACAAGGTTGCCCCTTGTCCCCCCTGCTCTTTGCTTTGGCACCAATACGGCTTGCAATTGATGGGGGGGAGGGGGAGGTGATGCATGTAATTTCTCTGTATGCAGACGATCTGCTACTATATTTAAGAGATGGAGGACGAGGGACGGAACAGGCACTGACCCTTATAAATAAATATACCACGCTAGCCAAGCTTAATAAAAAACATCCTCTACTGGGCAATTGTTGGAAGGGACACAAAAAAGTTTTGGGAGGAAGAGAATTATTTTGATAGAAAACAGTTTAATTTATTTAACAATATAGTTTGTTTGGATTTATAGATCCAGTGCTTACATCGAAGTGAAAAACAACGTGATGTGGTGAGAGAAGAAATATAAAAACATACATCGCATTGACAACATAGGTAAAAACTCCTTGGTACAAATCATTAGAAATAAAAGGAGTTTTTTGTTGTAAGGAGGTTGACGGCGTTTCGATCCCAAGAGATTGAGATCATCATCAGGACATAAGGTGTGAGCAATTGGTATTATATGCGCGGTCTAAATGGCCGTGATGAGACTAAACGAGCGGTAGCTCTGTCTTAGTCAGATAGCCTTAGTGCACAAGATCTGTACGGCTGCTCAGTCAAGGAGGCCCTCAGAAATTGAGGAGACATCGCAAAGTCGGTGCCGACGTGATGATTATAATTACCGCTGAGTCAGTCTGTGAACAGGATGCTAGTGCTTCTAACAGTTACCCAGTAGAGGTTATTTCTGCCAGACTTTATATGATTAACAATCACTTTTGATAATAAGTCTTTTTAAGGACCTATTGGCCTTATATGAACCATTGTCTTTTTCAAAACTAATGTAAACCCCAGGTTCAAAGATTGGGGTACTCTTGTTATGCTATACTTAATAAAAAACAAGACATATGTCTTTCCACTGGTGGAGGATGGCCAGCGTCCGGAGTACCTCCCAGAAGGACTGCTATGGTCCCCCCCCCTCCTTCAAATATTTGGTAATACAGATATTCCACGGTCTGGAAGATCTGAGAGATGGTAACCTGAACCCGGTCGTAAGGTCACTAAAAACGTGTGTAGGGTTCTGGCGCTTACTACGGCGGCCACTGATGGCCCGCATTGCTCTATCAAAAATAATAATGCTACCGAGACTCCTGTACTTCTTTGTAAACTTACCGGTGGCAATTCCGCCCTCATGGTTTGCAGACTTAAATCAAAGGCTGCATGAATTAATATGGGACGGTGGAAGGTATAGAACAGCCTTGGAGGTGATACAAAGGGCACCTGAGGAGGTGGTGGTTGGGTGCCCCCGACTTCGAATTGTACTACCTAGCAGCCCCGATCTAATGGATAGCCCAGTGGCTGTGCGGAATGAATCTTGAAATGTTAGACATCAGGGGCAAACAGAATGGGCAGGATTGGTTACAGGCTAGGCTATTACATACAGCATTGAAACTACCGAAGCCTGGAGTACTATTACAGGTGGCATTAGACTGTAATAGACGCTGCCTCCGACAAACGCAAGGAAGCACCCCCTATGCACCAGACCTCTCCCTGACTGGGATGCCACACGGTAAACCACAGACCCCGAATTTGAAGCAGCATCTAGCGGAATGGCTTGCAGCCGGGGCTACGAAAGTGGGAGATTGATATCATATGGGGACGTTACTCCCAGTGGAAGAATTTCTGTCCCAATTTGACCTACCACACGGACACTTCCGGACATACCACTCACTGACACAGACACTATGAGATTTGTGGCAAAGCAGCCAAAAAAAAAACACAAACACACGGGGTACTGCAAACATTGACAACTTTAGGATAGGCCCGGCACCTAGTTAAATGGCTGGATAAAGCTCTGCTTGACATGGTTAAAAAAACATTAGTACGCACACGAGAGAAATAAGGGGACATGATGGGGCAAGAGATTTCGGATAAAGAGTGGAGCCTAGTATTAGGGGGTCCGAAAAGAGTATCTAGAAACTCCAATTTTAAGGTGATACAATTTAACTATGTGCACATGGTATACCTGACACCGCATAGACTGAATGTTATGCACAGAGGTGAAACCCGAGGCTGTCCAAGATGTGGCTTGATAGATGTAGGGTTTGCCCATATGACCTGGGAGTGTGTGCACCTGCGAGAATTTTGGGAGAAAGTCCTACACATGATCGGGAAAACACTAGCACGCACCCTGCCTAATACAATAGAGGTCTGCCTGTTAGGCCTATTCCCTAGACCGAAGGCCAAGAAAGAGGGTAATAGATTTGTAGACCTCGCATTGGTCCTGGCGAGGAGACAGATTGTGTTACAGTGGAAGTCACAGACTGGCCCTGCGATAACGACATGGGAAAGTAATGTAGATACCTGGGCCAGAACAGAACACAGAGTGCTCCACTCAGAGGATGCACGAGGCATACGCCGAAGACCCATAGCAGACCTTTGGACAGAGATATTAAGAACCTGGGAGACCAGACACGAACTAGAAACGGAAGAGGAAAGGTAGGGGGGCCAAATAGGTAGTATATCTGCACCCAGAGAACTAGACAAGAGAACTTCGATGGGAAAACAGATGGGAAAGAATTTCAATGACATACCCAGATACAGACACCCCACCCTCACATGACCCAACTGAAAACGACCACAGATCTCCTTACAGCTGAACCACCGTAAAATAATCCTTATTGAAAGAAGCAATATAGTGTGGACTTGGGGGGTGGTGGGGTACTGTGAGACACACCAACAAGTTTAGTTAAAAGTTGACAGGGCTGAGGTTGAATATATCCTTACTTGAGGTTTAGGATAACTCCGTAGAGAACACATAGATCAAGGGTACATGTAATTTACTAAAGATTAGCAATATGTACATAACAGACTACTATCCACGGAGGTAAAGTGAAAATAAATAAGAACGGTGTCGACTGTACCAAAAAAAAACAATTGCTCTCCGTATGGTGCAAGACCGAATGTACAAGATGACTTACCAGATTGTAATAAAGGAAAATAAAACAATAAAAAGATATATTTTTAAAAAAAGGCATTTCCATGAAGGGCTGTTGGACATCACCGGAGAAGCCTGTTGATGGCATCCAGGTTTGATGCCAAAGCACTACGCTGGTGCCAAGTGCCCTACCCAGACAGTCAGTAGTGTTGAGGCCCAGTCTGACAAACTTTGATGCATTTTGACCATCCCGAATTAGCTGTTGGAGGTTTCCGCAAAGCTCTTCTGGGATGGCGGGCAAGATCTTTTTTACCATGACCCACAATGCATGAGAGTAATGGCCTAGGAGGCAGCTCAAGTTGACAGATAGCAGGTCAAGTCTGGCAGAGGAGAACATTCTTTATCCGAATACCTCCATACACTTAGACTTTGTGTCTGGTAGAGTGGTTCGGAATGCATTAGGGTCGAGTCAGCTGGTGGAAGCCCTAACCACGAAGCCCTCTGGTGTAGAGAGCTGCAGGCGAAAAGATGGGTCCCCCAGAGGTGGTCTGTGCCATTCGACTATTTGTCTGTTGCCAGGGGTGCATGATCCTGGCTTCATCTAGATATCCAAGAGGGTGTCGGTGAGGGCTTCACTGATTGGGAGTAGTGGTTCTGAAGAGGTCTGCCCTGGCTGTAGCACTTACGTAAGCACATTTGTTTTTACATTCACTGAAGGGAGCTGAAAATCCAGAATTTCAGCTGCTCTTCTAATAACCATGGCAAAAGAAGCTGAATCCTCTGTAGCAAGGCCAGGTGGGCACCAAGGTAGGAGTCAGAGTAGGTATTGGTTCCGAAGTTGGGACAGATCCCAGAGCAGGGTCAAGAGGCACAGTCTGCATAGGAACAGATCCACCACCGCAGACTGGAGGCATCCTCTGATCAATGGGGCCCAAAGGCGTGCCAGCAGGATCCGGAAGGGTACCAAAAATTCCTAACATCGCCTCTCTGAAGACCTGAATTTGCAGCAGCGCCACCGATGGACCTGGGAACTCGAGCTGGATCAGGGCTAGTGTGGGAGTCAGTTCCACAGACGACGGCAAGATCGCGACCCTGACGTCCACGTGACGTCTCCCGATGTTAGTGGGGGGATGAAGGAGAGCCATGTTTCGACTTCATGTGTTACTTCTTCTTAAAGACTTAGAGTGGGATGAAGATTTCTGTCGGGAGCTGCCTTGAGACTGAGAACGTGTCCTTGACTTCGATCGGAACCAGGCCTTCCAAGCATTTCTGCAGTGCTGGGCAACAGAGTTTGGATTGCGGGCCCGGCTAGCCTTCGGGTTCATCTGAGCACATCTGTCGTATGACTTCAACTCCTCGAGGAGCCAAGACACGGAAGACAGACCACTTGCATGTCCGTCACGGACATTTGTTTGTGAAAATCCTTACACCCCCATTATTTTAGGGGGAGACATGCGCCTTGCACACGGGCAAAATATTGGAAAGTGTTTCCTGTCAAGTGACAAAAATCAAGGGAGCAAGATCCAGATCCAATTCAGAAGGTGCATACATAAAGTTACTGACGCCGACGTGCAAAGGTGGCAATTATATTGCAGCCCCGGCATCACTTCTGGGACAGACCCAAAGCATAGCCACAAGAAACCAACTACCGACGCACAAGGGAATTGCTGAGAAAAATCTCCAGATCCAGTCTGGCACCAGGGGGAATTCACAAAGTATGGAATCTGCGGTTTGTGGAAACATAACAATACATTACTCAAATACTCAATAACTAGAACACAATCTCATGCATCAAATACTGCGTCCAAAATAACTCAGGAGGTAAGGTATGCTTAGACACTGGAACTCTTTGAAAGTGGTTATAAGAGGCCCAAGTGTCACGTCACCAGCTTCACTAATGAGAGCGACTACCTTGTGAAGTGGGCAAACTCCTCTGCCCCTTGTTAAAAACATGGGCCTCCATCTCGTCACGCTACTCTGCCATCTCTCTGAAGCCTAAGTGAAGGTGTCTCCTTTGCTTCAAATTTTCTCTCTATTGGGCTATTGGTCTGAGGCACAAAGTAACACTGACATAGTAAGGGTGCACCGGGCCCAAATGCATGCAAGGAAGTCAGTAAAACAGCACTAATTAGGGTTTAGTTGGCCCTTCACACTCCTGAGCCCCTGTGCCAATGCACTTGCAGCACCAATGATACCTACTCCTCTGGGCCATCACTGCTAGGCGTGAGGCCGGCAGGCTACGCCCCCACCATCTGTATTAAAAAAATGGGGAAAAAAGTCCCACAGCTCCCCCCCTTTTGCTTGGTACCTATTCCCTGCGCAGTATGGATGACCTGGGCCCTAATGCTAGCAAGGAAAATGGCTCCCCACCCCCTTTTTTGCTAGTAGCACAGCCATAATTGGGGTGCAGTGGCCACTCACACTATGGCTCCAGTGCCACATTTTGTTACACAACTTAGGGATTGAAGAACAAGTTGCTTACCTTCGGTAACGATTTATCTGTAAGAGACATAGATTAGTTATGGATTCCTCACCTTAGAATTACCCCCAGGCGTCAGACTGGATCCGGAGAATTTTTCTTCAGCAGTACCCCTGCGCGTTGGTAGGTGGCGTCGGTCGACTCCGCGTTCGTCGTTGGCGCCGTGGTCGCCGGAATGACATCGCAGTATCTACTTAGACGCCGCCCTCGCGCTGACGTCAGTTCATTCCACGCCAGAAGCCCAGAGCCATGCAAGACACTGACCACTGGTGCACAAAACTAGGGCCCTGAAGGGAAGTCCCTTACCCTAGAAGTCAGTTCGCAGAACGGGGAGGATGGGTGGGGCGGTGAGGAATCCATAACTAATCTATGTCTCTTACAGATATATCGTTACCAAAGGTAAGTAACTTGTTCATCTGAAAGCGACAGTTATGGATTCCTCACCTTAGAATAGATACCCCAGCAATACCAACTCCGGAGGTGGGTCTGCGAATTAAGTTCACACCAGAAAGTCCTGGAGAACTGAACGGCCAAAGAAGCCGTCTCTCCGGACTTGACTGTCCAGGCAGTAGTGTTTGGTAAACGTGTGCAAGGAAGCCCACGTAGCTGCATGGCAGATGTCAAGAAGGGGGACGCCACTCCCGAACCATCCTGAAATCACCGACTCCCGCTGCCCTGACCCCCGCCCTGGTGATATCGAGGGATCGCTGTGGTGCCCGGCAACATCCTGGCCAAGTTTCAGGCGGATCGGCTGTACTGCCCCGAGAGAGCTCCGACGACCGAGCCTTAGCGGAGCGCTTCCCCGCGGAGGGTGCTCCAGAGCGGCGGGGCCGCGCCGCGAGAGACCGCGGCTCCGGCCTACACCAATGAAGACCTGAGACTGCGCCGCATCTGGCCCAGCGGGGGTGGCGATCCACCCGGCTTGCAGTGACGGCAACTGCGCAATCTACAGCGGCCCCGGGAGCGACGGGGGCCGGCACCCCGCGCTGCTTCAGGAGTGGGAGAGCGTGAAGCAGAGTGCGCATCAGCAGGCCGTGGCCCCTCCAGAATATATGGCGGCATGCGCTGCTTCAGGAGGGGGAGAGCGTGAAGCAGAGTGCGCATCAACAGGCCGTGGCTCCTCCAGAATATATGGCTGCATGGGGAGAGGAGCCCGACGCTGCAGCGGCCCCCCTTGCTGTGCGTGGGGCCTAGCTGAGGGAAGCCCCGAAAAAGACCCTAACGACTGAGGGCCACCTCAGTTCTACATCCTGTCTGCTGCCTGGCGTACCAGAGGAAGGGCCTGCAGGTCTCGGGCCTAACATCTACCCCTTGAGGGGGAGACGCCCGCACCGGGTATTTGCGGTGGAGGCCTTGAGGGGGTGCCGCTGGGCTGCGCGGCTCCGCTGGAATACCCTACCTTGCGGAGAGACTTTGGGACCCCGGTGATCTTGCGACACGGCATCTCCGGTGGGACGCTGCCAGGGGGACGTAGAGATAGCCTCCACGGACGAGTGTTGCGGCTGCTGTCCCGCCGAGAGGAAGTGCGGCTGCCCCGGGCCGTCGTGAGACCACAGTGGCTGGATTGGTCGCAAGGGGCGGGCGAGTGGAGTGGTGGCCCTGCTCGTGGTGGCCTGTTCCGACGTTGGTCGCCCATAGCCGGAGGCCGTGAGTGTGGTCTCTCCCTAGCTGAGCCCTGTCATCTACCCCGGGGAGGGGTGTTCGCGGCGAAAGCCGACAGGCCGGGTGAATCTTCTCACCGCAGGCGGCGGGGAGTAGTGGTGGCGCCCTGACTCCGAGCGGTGCAGTGGGGAGAGGAAACATGGCCTCTGGACGCTCGCAACGGACGGCAGCCCAATACAAGTTGGAGAAGTTCGCCTGGCACAAATTACAGGCTGAAGACCGGACGGGGACGGCGGCCCCGGCGGAGCCCTCGAATAAGGATCTCCTCGAGGCCATCACGGCGATACGGACCTCCCTCGAGGTGAGAATCGACACAGTCGCCACTGATGTGGCGTTGATCCGGGAGGACATGAAGAAGGTGGTAGAGAGGGTGGCCACAGTTGAGCACACGACAAAGGAACTGGTCAGTGAAACCGCACTGCTCAAGACCCAAGTCACCGAACTGCGCGCCTCCCATGAGGCGATGGCCCTACAGTTGGACGACTACGAAGGGAGAATGCAGAGCAACAATGTCCACATTATTGGGGTCCTGGAACGCGCGGAAGGACAGGCGCCGGACCTTTTTGTTGAGGATCTGGTTCTTAAACATCTTCAGCCACGGGGCCTCTCCAAATGCTTTACCATCGAAAGGGCTCACCGGGTCCCGGGAGGCCGCCCCAAGCCGGGTGCGCCCCCCCGTCCCAAGTATTCAACTTCCGGGACCGGGATGTAATACTCCAGACGGCGAGAGCTGCCCCATCGCTTACCCTCGAGAATAGTAAGATCATGTCCTTCCCGGACTTTACTCTGCGTGTCCAAAAACAGCGCCGCAGCTTCCTGGACGTGAAGCGGGCCCTCCGAGAGCAGGAAGTCAAATACGCCATGATGTTTCCGGCTAAATTGAGAGTGGAAGCCAAGGGGAAAACGTGGTTCTTCACCCGCCCGGAGGATGCTTGGGACTGGCTGGAGGGCTGGCGCACGGTCGAGAGGAAGAGAAGGACGGGGAGCTCGGCGGCTGACGAGGTACCAGACTGGCGGCAACAGCGGCGCTCTCCCCCACACTCGGACACCGACTCCCAGGGAAATACCGGTGGGAGTTAAGCTGTGGTGTGCTAAGACTGTGGGGGTTGGTCCTGGCCCCCTGGTGTGCTTGGGTCCTTCCCGCGAGGGGCCTCGAACACATGACCTCCGGATGTGGGGATGGCTGTGAAGCTGCTTGGGCGGGGGACGGGGGGATCCCTGGTCTATAGGTGCGGTAAACGACCATTGTCCGGGGGACTATTCCTGGCGATCGATGGGCCCGCCTTTGACTTGGACAGTCGGGTCCGCCCGCCATGTTTCAGCCATAAGTTGCTTGTTGTTTCTTTACTGGGGTATAGGAGTGCTGTGCTCCGGGCCGGGGTCGCAGCGTACTATCAGTGACGGGCCCAACTTGCGTTTCTGTATTGTGCATTATGTTTGGGGGGGGAGGTCGGGCGGGGGAACATCATTCCTTCGGTCTGATTGTAGAAGGGTGGGGAGGGGGGTAGCTCACGTTCCCAAGAGTTGTATATGGGTGGGCGACAGGCACTCTGCATGTTGGGGGTGGCGGGCGGTTCTAGTCCTGTCCAGCAGGGATGCAGGGAGGGGGTTGTTCTTTTGGGATGGGGAATGTTTGGGTTGTTTTTGTTGGGGGGTTCTTCTGGCAGTGTAATTTCCGAGATCGCAGGTGTTCTGAGTGGCAGTGGTGTGACGGTCAAAGGTGATATAGCGTGTGATGGGAACAGTCCAGAGAGTAGCTTTGGATTGACCATTGACGGTGGCTGTGATGTCGTGTGTGTGCTGTTGTCCGGCACGGCTGGTTGATGATCCGCTTTATGTGTCCCGATGGCTCCTGGACAGGGACTTAGAGTATCTACATGGAATGTGAATGGCCTGGGCGATAAAATTAAACGAGGTATAGTGCTGCAGTATATACATCGCCAGGCCCTGGACATAGTGCTGCTGCAAGAGACCCATTTGATCGGCAATACGTGTTTGGCACTCAACAGGAAGGGATATCGTATGATTGTTCATTCAGGGATTACAACGGGGTCCAGGGAGCGGGTATACTCCTGCGCAAGGGCTTCCCATACATAATACAAAATACTTGGACGGACGTGCAGGACAGATATGCAGTGGCCACAGGGCTCTGGGAAGGACGAGTGGTTAATGTGGTGTCGGTATATGCCCCCCCCCGGCCTGCAGCGCCCGACTTTGAAGGAGATAGGGAAGCTGGTGTTGGCCCTGCCGATGGGCTCCCTGATATTAGGGGGGGACTTTAACCTCACGTTGGACGGCCTCCTTGATATGCTCCCGCCCAGACCTGACCCACCGCAGGGTTCCCATCTCCAGGGGTTTGCCGAGGCTCTGGGGGTTGTGGATGTATGGCGCTGGTCACACCCTCAGCACACGCACTACACACACCAGTCGGGAGTACATGGCAGCCAGTCCCGGCTGGATTACTTGTTCACACACGCCCAAGACGTACGAGAATTCACGGAGCCGGCGACTCTGGCTCGTGGTATATCTGACCATTCCCCCGTGGTGGCGGTTTTCGCGGCGTATCCGGTGCCCTGGCCCGATCAGAATACAGCCCTGGGCATTGAAGATACCCCATATCAGGGAAGGGCTCAGGCGAGACACAGACTTCTATTTTGAGGAAAACGTGGGGTCGGTTGGGTCGGCGGTCACCCTCTGGGGCGCATACGGCGCGGTGATCAAAGGGAGGGCATTGTCAATGATGGTGGGCCATAAAACCGAACGCAACAAAAGAGTGGTTGAATTGGAATCCGACATTCTCCAACTGGAGGGAGCCCTAGCCCATGACCCGAATCCAGATGCACAACACCGTATAGGTGTAATGAGGCATGACTACAAACAACTTTTGATGGAGGACGCGACTTTGCGTTCCCTAGCTACGAGACACCATATTTACGAACAGGGCGAACGCACGGGTAAGCTCCTGGCGTGGCTTGAACGTAGGGATCAGGCAGCGAGATGGGTAAAGGCGATAACGTGCCCGAGCGGAGAGTTGACCACAGACCCCCAGGAGATTGCCGATGCTTTTGCCGCATACTTTGAGGAAGTTTATCAGGTCCCACAGGACTCGCAGTCCGCGTGTGCGGCGGAGCTTTTAGCCACCATCAAAGTGGCGTGCATCTCACCACAAGATCGGGAGGTCCTAGACGCGGATATCTCGGTGGAAGAAGTTCAAAACGCAATTGCAGCGGTCGGGTCGGGTAAAGCGATGGGCCCCAAAGGTATGCCCATCGAACTTCTTAAGCCTATGCCGGGGAGGGTGGCGCCTCACCTTTTAAATTTATACAACGAATGTTATGACTCACGCTTACTGCCGATGGACATTCGTAATGCAGCCATAGTGGTGATTCATAAGCCTGGTAAACCGGTGGAAGAGTGTAAATCCTATCGCCCTATCTCGCTGTTGTCGGTCGAAGTGAAAATTCTTGCTAAACTTGTGGCCAATCGACTGCTCCCGTACTTGCCCGACTTGATCCACCCGGACCAGTCGGGCTTCATGCCTGGCAGGAATACAGCCAGAAATCTTCGCCGTGCCCACGGAGTGCTGGGAAGGATCGACACAATCGAGGAGGACGCTGTCCTATTGTCGCTAGACGCCACTATGGCGTTCGATACAGTGGACTGGGATTACCTTTTTGCGGTACTGGCCCGGATGGGTCTTGGCCCAAACTGATCGGGGGATCAGGTTGTTATACGGGCAACCTATGGCTCATGTCCGGGTCAATAACCACTGTTCGGCCCCCTTCCCCCTACGTCGGGGTACAAGACAAGGCTGCCCACTATCCCCACTCCTCTTCGCTATGGTGTTGGAACCCTTGGCAGTCTGGGTGAGAGGAGATCCCGCAATAAGAGGCCTTAAGTGGACTCATGATCACGAGGATAGGATATCGCTCTATGCAGACGATATCCTCCTGTATCTGGCCTCCCCGACACGATCGTTGCGTCGGGCTCTCCATATCTTTCACATACTCGGGGCACACTCGGGCTACCAGATCAATTGGTCTAAGTCTCAAATGTATGCCCTGTGGGGCGACCCCCCCTCTAGCCCTAGAGGGTATGCCATTCCAGTGGTTGATCGGGGCTTTACTTACCTTGGCATTTTTCTTACTCCCGACGCGCAGCTTTTCTATGAGCAAAACCTCAAGAAACCCCTGCAACGGCTGAGGTCGGACGTCACGCATTGGAGGTCACTGCCCCTGACCCTTTTGGGGCGCGCTTCCTTATTTAAGATGCTTGCGCTCCCGCGCTTTCTCTATGCCCTGGAGAACGCCCCTTACCCGATCCCGGACTCTTACTTTGCGCAAATTGAAGGGGCGGTGCGGGAGCTGCTCTGGGACGGCCGGCCGGCCCCCGAGGATCGCTGCCACCAAACTCACTATGGGATGGTATGATGGGGGTATAGGTCTGCCGGACCTACGCTTGTATTATCAGGCGTCGCAGCTGGTAGCCATCAACAGATGGAAGTTCGGCTCCCACGATGACCCTAATTTCCGGACTGACCGCTGGTTACTGGGGAAGGGGGTGTACAACAGGGCGCTCTATACGAACCACCGTAAATTGCGTCTCACCGGCCCCACGGCTCGTACGGTGGAGGTATGGCACAAGGTTCAGCGTAAATTGGGGTGGCATAACCGCCTCACTAAGGCTGAACCATTGTGGGAGCCAGATATCTTAGGTCACCTTAGTACATGCCCGGGGTTCGACAAGTGTGAACTGATCGGGATATCCAGGGTGGGGGACCTCTGGGTCAAGGGAAAAAAGGCCACGTTTCCAGACCTTCAAAAGATATACCACCTTGCTCCCTCGGAGACCTTTAGATATTTACAAATTAGCCATGCAATTGACTCAGCCCTCCCCGGGGAGGCTCCCCTTCCGGATTCCTCCCCCTTGGAGGATCGCCTGTTAGATCCCATGGACCGTAAAGCTATCTCCCTCACATATAAAAAACTAGTCAACAACCGGGCGGACCCAATGCTGAAATTGAAGGAGAGCTGGGAGCGGGACTTGGGGGAGATAGAGGACGAGGACTGGCGGGATGCGCTCGTTTCCCCTCGGGAGGTGGCGATTCCACTGCGACTCCGACTGGTCCAGCTTAAGGTGCTCCACAGGGTCTACTTCGACGCAACACTGTTGTTTCGGATAGGTAGAAAACCGGACTCACTCTGTTTACGACGCTGTAACCAGACTGGTACCTTCTTCCACATGATCTGGGACTGCCCCCTTATTCAATCATACTGGGCAGATATTAATCAGCAACTCACCAGGACCAGCGGTAAGCCCATTCAGTCTTCCCCCAAGGCTTGCCTCCTTAATATTTGGGACGCCACAGACCTAACCCAGACGGAACAAACATGGGTGACTATGGGGTGGATACTTGCAAAGCGTAACATAGCCCAGAAGTGGGGTTCAGAGATGCTGCCACGGGTGAGAGACTGGGCGATTGACATGGACCATGCCATGGTAGCTGAAAAGTCAGTGTACAAAGGGCGAGGATGTCCCAAAAAGTGGGACAGCAAATGGGGCAAGTGGAATAAATATCGGGGTGACATTTGTACTTCCCCCACGGTGGAATTGAGAAAAGACATGAGGACTTTGATGGTGCTGCAGGATGGGGCAGAGGGGTCCTAGTCCCTGAGTGGCCACCGTTACGAACTATAATGTGTAAAGGGCATGCAGCTGTTTCCCATGGTTTCAAACCTCTGTAAAGATGCAATCACTGTCATGAATGTTATTTTATTGGGTAGAAAGCTATGTAATGTACTCTCTTATGGAATGATAATGGTAATGCCTACAGCCGTATTGTCTGCCCGTCCACCGCTGAATAAGCTATGTTTGCTGTATCTGCCTTTGGTTATCAATAAAAATGTTTAAAAAAAAAAAAAAGGGGGACGCCACGTCCTAAAGCAGTAGTGGCTGCCGTCGCCCTGGTGGAATGGGCACGCAACCCCACTGGAGGTTCCTTTTTCGCTAAGGAATAGCAGATTTTGATGCAAAGAACGACCTATCGAGAGATGGTCCGTTTCTGCACGGCCCAACCTTTCTTGGCGCCCACATAGCCAACAAAGAGTTGGTTGTCCAACCGGAATTGCTTTGTGCGAGCCAGATAGAATGAAAGCGCACATTTTGGATCTAGATGGTGGAGCCTCTCTTCCTCTTTAGAGGGATGCGGGGCGGGAAGAAGATGAGCAAAGTGATGGTCTGTCCTATGTGGAAGGAAAGAAGGCCTAGTGCGAAAGACAACTTTGTCCGGATGAACAGCCAGGAAAGGAGGTTTGGAAGAAAGAGCCTGAAGCTCACTCACCCTGCGAGCAGAGGTGATGGCAACCAAAAAGGCAGTTTTAAGTGTCAGACGTCTGACAGGACAGTTATGTAGCAGCTCAAAAGGAGCGCACATAAGGTAGGTCAGAACCAGGTTCAAGTCCCATTGGGGCATTACGAAAGGAATTGGAGGAAACAAGTGAGTAATGCCCTTAAGGAAGCGATTTACAATAGGGGACTTGAAAAGAGAAGGCTGATCAGGAAGCTGAAGAAAGGCCGAAATGGCCGAAAAATAGCCTGTTAGAGTGCCCAGAGCAGAGCCCTGCTGGGACAAAGAAAGAACGAAGAGGAGAACCGCTGAAAGGGGGGCAGAAAGGGGATCCACAGACTTTGCTGCGCACCATGCCACAAACTTGTTCCATCTACAGGCGTTTACCGTTTTGGTGGAGGGGCGCCTGGCAGCCAACATAACGTTACAGACTTCGGGAGGAAGGTCCAAATCTGTCAACAGTCGTCGCTCAATCTCCACGCAAGGAGTTGGAGGCTGGACAGGTTCGGGTGGAGGACCGTCCCATGTTGCTGAGACAGAAGATCCACCCGAAGGGGCTGTCTGATCGGAGGATCGATGGCCATGTGCAAGAACTCGGGATACCAGACTCTGCGTGCCCAGTCCGGGGCCACAAGAATGACTTGGGCCCGGTCGCGCTTGATCTTCTTCAGTACTCTGGGTAGAAGTGGTATAGGCGGAAAGGCGTATAGAAGACCGCAACTCCACTTGCGACGAAAAGCGTTGCCTAGCGAGTGCCGCCTTGGAAATTCCAACGTGCAGAACTGCTGACATTGCGCGTTCTCTTCGGTGGCAAATAGATCTAACCAAGGCTCTCCCCACCGCTGAAGGAGACCTTGCACCACCTCCGAGTGAAGATGCCATTCGTGATCCATCATGCACCGGCGGCTGAGTTCATCCACCCTGGCGTTCAGAGAACCTGCCAGGTGTTGAACCACCAGGGACAAGCCCTGATGTTCCAGCCACTTCCTGAGACGAAGTGCCTCCTGACATAGGGTCCACGACCCCACCCTGCCCTGTTTGTTGCAGTACCACATGGCAGTGGTGTTGTCCGTGAACACCTGCACTACTCTCCTTTTGACAGAGGGAAGGAATGCTTTCAGTGCAAGACGGATCGCCCGAAGCTCCAGAAGGTTGACGTAGAGCCTGGACTCCGCCGGAGACCAGAGGCCTCTGATCTCCGCTCCTCCCATGTGGCCGCCCCACCCCAGAAGTGACGCATCCATCACCATTGTGAACTCTGGCTGGGGAAGGGAGAGGGACCTGCCGTTGACCGAATCCTGGTTCGTCAGCCACCACTGCAATTGATGTGCAGTGCCCTCTGAGATCTGGACGCATTCGGAAAGATTCCCCTGATGCTGTGCCCACTGGAACTTCAGGTCCCACCGCAGAGCCCGCATATGCCACCTGGCATAGTCCACCAGCAGGATGCAGGAGTCCATGAGGCCCAGTAGCCTCAGGGTCATACTGACCGAAACCCGGGATAGAGGCTGAAAGATCGGAATCATAGCCCGAATATCCCGGACTCGCTGCTCGGGAGGATAAGCCCGAAACTGCGCTGTGTCCAGAACCGCCCCGATGAAAAAGAGCTTCTGAGAGGGAATAGGGTGTGACTTCGGCATGTTGATGGTGAACCCTAGTGAATGCAGGAGGCGGGCCGTAGACTGAAGGTGGGAGACGACCGCCTGGGGCGAGCCCGCCTTCAACAGCCAGTCGTCGAGATAGGGGAAGACTGGAACCCCTGATCTGCACAGAGGAGCTGTGACCACTGCCATCACTTTCGTGAACACCCGAGGGGCGCTGGTAAGGCCAAATGGTAGCACGGTAAACTGAAAGTGCTTGTGGCCTACCGTGAACCGTAGGGAACGCACATGGACCGGCAGGACAGGCATGTGAAAATAAGCGTCCTGTAAGCCCAGCGCTACCATCCAGTGTCGAGGGCAGACAGGACCTGAGCCAGTGTCAACATTTTGAACTTCTCCTTCCGGAGGAAGCCGTTGACATTCCTGAGATCCAAGATAGGACGCAGGCCTTTCTCCTTCTTGGGCACCAGAAAGTAGTGGGAATAACAATCGCGACCTACTTCTGGGGCAGGAACTCGCTCAATGGCTCCCTTGGCCAAGAGAGCCGTAACTTCCTGTTGGAGAAGGGCCAAGTGATCCTCCGACATGCGATGGAATTGAGGTGGCATGGATGGAGGGGTAGTCTCGAAGGGGAGGGAGTAGCCCCTTTGGACTATCTGCAAAACCCACCTGTCTGACATGATGGTGAGCCAGTGGGGGAGGTGATGGCGAATCCTGCCGCCCACTGGCGAATGGTGGCCCTGAAAGGTCGGACTAGGAGGACTTGGAGGCTGCTGCAGAGGGGGCGCTGGCGGACTGGCCCGCCCGCTGACCCCCAGACCCACGGCTGTGGGTCCCATGTCCCCAGCCGCGCAGAGGCACGAAAGGGCCGAAAAGCAGACTGCGTGGGGCGAGAGGTAGAAGCGAGGCCCAAGGATCTGGCCGTAGCCCTGGAGTCCTTAAAGCGCTCGAGCCAAACAAGAGACAGCCATCAAAGTTCATGTCCAAAAGTGTAGCTTGGACATCACCCGAAAAGCTTGTGGACCTCAGCCAGGCGTAGCGTCTCAGGGCTACTGACATTGAAATCATCCTGCCTAGCGAGTCGGCGGTGTCCAGTCCACATCTTATGGCGAACTTCGCTGCTTCTCTAACTTCGGCAACTGCACGGGAGAGCACGGCCCGGGCCTCCTCCGGCACTGTGAAAGCACCTGTGCAACCGAGTCCCACACAGTGTGGGAGTAACAGCCTAAAGACATGCAGTGTTCACCGACCTCAGTCCTAAGCTGGAGGAAGAAAACATCGAAGAATCCAAGAAGCTCCAGGAATCCAAGAAGCTGGACCAAGGTGGTTTCCCTATCAGGTGGTGCGGTAGGGAATGTACCCTTGGAAGTCGAGGCTTGGACCACCAAGCTCTATGGGGTGGGGTGTTGGGAGAGGAAAATGGGGTCACCTGGGGCCGGGTAGTGGCGTCGGGCAATCATCCTATCCACAGGAGCCCCTGTGTTGGGCTTGGACCAAGCGCCCAAAAGGATGTCCGTGAGGGCCTCATTGAATGGCAGCAGGGGCTACGAAGAGGCCGCTGCCGGTTGAAGCACCTCGGTCAGGAGGTTAGTCCTGACCGCCACCGTAGGAAGCTCAAGGTTTAAGATCTCAGCTGCCCTACGCAACACCACTGCGTATGATGCACCCTCCTCCGTTGCCACGGTAGGGGGAGATAGCATGCCACGGACTGGGGAGGTGTCCAGACCACTGGCCTCACCAAACTCCTCTCTTCAGTCCGGTTACTGTTAACTAGTCTGCCAGGGGGTCCACAAACCCCTCCCAGTCCTCCTCACCCTCCTCTGGTAGCCACTCAGGGCGATAGGGAACACCAGGGGAGAACAGTGGTACAAAGGTACAGGTAGGCGTCAGTCCTGACATCGGTCGACGCCAGTCTGGCTCCGTGTCCACATCGAGGGGGAGGCCGGGGTCGATGTCGGCTGGGGACACAACCGGCTTCGGAGCGGGCGGAGGTGTCACGAGATTGACCGGCGCCGAACCGGATCCAGGCCTGCATCCCTGGGGGCCCTGCGGCGCCAGAGCCGAAGCCGCCGGCATTGAAGGCCTACACCCCCTAGCCAAGTCCGTGGGCCCGAAGGTGCGCCGGCGGAGTCGGTCTGCCCAAAGATCGAGTGGAGGGCTTTGTAAAAACTACGAAGTTTGGCAGGGGTCGCCCCGGCCCCCGGCAAAGGAGGGAGGCTCGGGGTCGACCCAACAGGCTCCGCGGGCGGAGCCGGACGACTACCAACCCGTGTCGGCCGACGGACGGGGAGAACGCGAAGAGCGACGATGCTTCTTCACCTTCTTTTTGTGCTTCGATTTACCCGAAGACGAAGACTTCAATGATGAGTAGAGGTGATGGCTCCGCGACCGGTCCCGCGACCTCCCTCTCGACCTGGACCTCGAGCGGCGCAGAGCGGACTGCCGGGCCTCGAGTAGCTTTCGGGATGGCTCTCGCAAAGACTTCGGGTTCATGGCCCAGCAGTCGGAGCACAACTTCAAGTCGTGGTCGCGCTCCAAACACCAAAGACACACGAGGTGCAGGTCCATAACTGACATCAATTTGCGACAAGAGTCGCAAGCCTTGAAGCCGGTTTGAGGACGGGACATCCCTACGTGCACCAGGAGTCGAACGACTCAAAAGATGTCGACAAAAAGTTGCAAAAAGAGAGTCAAAAAGTGACTCGAGGTACCGCTCTCTCCGTATCTGCGCTGGCTGGTGCGGAAAAAGAAAGAACTGACGTCAGCGCGCGAGGGCAGCGTCTAAGTAGATACCGCGAGGTCATTCCGGCGACCACAACAAATGCGAAGTCGACAGACGCCACCTACAGACGCGCAGGGCTACCGCTGAAGAAAAATTCTCCGGATCCAGTCTGACGCCTGGGGGTAATTCTAAGGTGAGGAATCCATAACTAATTGCCTCTTTCAGATGGACCTGATTATTTATCCACATCACCACTCACCATATCGAAAAAAAACAGACTAAACCTCCTTACTAGAGAAAGGGTTCATGTGTTCCCTTTTTTCCTGTTTTTAACTATACCGAATGAACCCCAGAATAAACTCTACCTAGGGTACCGTCACTGTATTTTTAACCCACTTGCACCTTCCCCACATACCCACACTCACCACTGCGGCGTTCCTCTAAAAAGATCGCCGTCAAAGAGCCCTCTCGCGGGGCCCGTGGGGGATTGCAGCGCCACCCCCACGAGGAGCATAACGCCCAATGATGAAGCATGACACCTTAACGGGTAAGTGAGGGCAAATCTGAGGATTTCCCCTGTATTCAACCGTCATCCAGTGATTGAGACAGGCTGATTCCAACCACTTCTGCACTCTATCTACACGTTACGCTGCCGACTTTGCTAGCATTCAATCATAGGAACAGTTACCCTCTAGTGATTCAGACATATTACTTGGGACTACGGGTACTGGACCTCTTTTTGTAAACTCCCCGTCCCTGTCTTTGTGTATTGAATTGAAGGACGGAAAACATTTAACAACATAAGTGAGTCTGCAGATGAGGCTGATGTGACTATGTACCGGGCAAACAAAATATTATTGCGGACTTCCTTTCTAGAGTACCTGTAGAAGCGAGTAATTAAACACATGAAGAGGAGGACATGGATCCTATACTTGGGGACAACAATGAATAAAAAAGACTGGGATGTTTGCATGGTACATGATGAAATTCTGACTTCACTCAAAAGTTACATAAGAGAGGGTTGGCCGAGGCATAAACATGAATTGCCTATTAACTTACACAAATTTTGGGAGGTAAGGTTGGAGTAGAGTCTTTTTGGTGAGTCAGTTTACAGGGGGAGAAAATTGTACTTCCAGAAGAGATGAGACGCAAAATAGTGGAATTGGCACATGTTGGGCACGTAGGTCGCAGCCTCACGAAGAACTATGTGCGGGAGGAATATCGGTGGCCAGGTATGGATGCCAAGATGGATGGTATTGTCAAAGACTGCAGAAAATGCATCAATAGTGATAAAACGCATCAGGTTAGGAAAGCTCCTTGGTCTCCAGTTCAGGTCCCTGTTGTCCCATGTTCCAAACTGGCCCTTGACATTATTGGACCGCTCAACCTCAAAAGGTTAAATTAACGTTTTGTGTTAGTTCTCATCGATTAGCACTCACGATGGGTTGTCATGAAGTGTGTACACCAAATAGACACTAAGTCTCTCATCCAAGTTCCTAGAGATTCTTTCTATGAAGAAGGCATACCTGATATTCTGGTAACAGACAATGGGGTACAATTCACGTCTGATCTTAT
The DNA here is from genome assembly GCA_963921515.1 of Calotriton arnoldi. Classification (NCBI taxonomy): domain Eukaryota; kingdom Metazoa; phylum Chordata; class Amphibia; order Caudata; family Salamandridae; genus Calotriton; species Calotriton arnoldi. Next base: position 709,907 of record CAWUFW010001517.1, read on the forward strand.
GAGGGCGAATGGCATTGTTGAGAGGATGAACTGAGTGGTTAAAGAGTGCTTGCAAAGGGTGGAAGCGATGGGTGTACCTGCCAAAGCTGCTTTGCAGGACATGATATGGGCCTACCACACTGCACCTAACTGTGTCACAGGAGTTTCTCCTTTTGTCTCCCTAAAAGGAAGGAAACCTAAAACGAATCTGACTGCTGCATGGTTATGTAAGGACAGATCATGCACTGTGAATAGGACAGAAATAGCCAAAAGGATACATCAGCATCAGGAAACGTACAAAATGAGATATGATAATACCAAGTGTGTCAAAAAATAGTCGTTCAGACAGGGAGATTGGGTTTGGATTGACCTTCTGAAGTCACGTAGGAAAAGTTATTCCAGGTTCTAAGAACCGTTTAGGATAACTAGAGTGGAAACGAATGTGGTCCAACTAGAGAATGGACAAATTGGTACCAGTCAAAACACCTGAAGACCTTCAAAGTGGATCCAGTACTTCTAGTAAATCTTCTGAGGATATAAATAATCTCCCTCGAAGGTCATCAAGATGTTATGCTTGTCCGGCGTGGCATAAAGATTATGATTTTGAGTAATCCTTCAGCCGTATCAGCATATTGTACCTTGAAGTTCCAGGATCTGTTATATTCACCATTCTGTATGCATATGTGTTCTCTGTTATGTTGCTCTTCTTCTTCCTTCTCCCTGCTTGGGGAGGTGTGTTGTAATCTCTCTTGGTTTATTCCCCTGCCCTTTTCCCGCTTCCCTAACCTCCTATTGGAATGATCCTGAAGTTGGTGGACGAAGGTTCCACAGCTGACACCAGCTGACTGGAACCTGCTGGTGGTGTAAGACACAATAAAGACTCATCTTCATTTACTCAGTGTTACGTCTTTTATAACACTATCTTATGCTGTCTGTATTACAATTATGAAATAATGACTTGCATATCCACAGGGCTTTCTGTTTTAGGCTAGGGCTTCATAGCACTATTAAAACAAGTCAATTCCGCACTGTGCCAACTAGGATTAAATTATGGGACTTTCTGGTCTCACAGACATCTGCAAAGACCGCATTAACCAACTAAGGTCTCATAACTTAAAGGAGCATTCCCAATGATTAGTTTAATTTGTATGTTTATTTTATTTAAGATATGTGCATATTTTATATGCTAAAGGTGAAAAACAACAAATAACTTATAGCTCTCGGAATCATAGTTGCCATATTTTCTTTATGCACTGTAACCACTGGATGTAAATGAAGACAGCCAGGAAAAGTGACAAAGTCCCAGTTCTAGGACATCTTTATTTACAAGTACTTATTGAAGCACTGCCGCCCCTTCCGAACACAGCCACTAACCCCAGGGGGGCGCATCCCAAGCTTTGAAGTCCTCTCCATTGAATAATGAACAATGGGAACAAATCCTGAGAAGATATTTTCAGGACACACACTAGGTAAGGAGACACTTAACAAAATTGTATATAGAAGGCACCTCACATCACATAGACTATACAAGATTGATAAAATGCACTAACGTGCTGGAGGGAATGAGGGGAGTAGGGCACGGTCAGACCCCTTTCAGAGGACCATGTGGCATGCAGGTGCTACTGGGCCCAACCATGGTGGTTGAGGCCTTTTACTCCTGATGTCCTGGGGCCCAACCTGTGAGAAGTTGGCCTGGTATATGCTGTCCACTATGGGACTCTAGTCCCAACTTTCTTCTTTGTCTTTGAAGCTCTAGGGACTCCCTGTCTATAGCCAACTGCTCTCTTCTGAGTCTCAACTGAGCTTCCCCTTACTTGAGCAGTCTCTCTTTCCTCTCACTGGAGGATTCCCTCCTATGAGAGGAAACAGAGGTCCCTACTGAGGTGTCAGAGTGGTTAGACTCCTGAGAAGGAGATCTAACCCTTCTGGGCACACTCACAACTCTTCCTGGGGGGACAAAGGGGAGGTCATCCTGATCCTCCTCCTCATCTGCAGGAGGAGCTGCATTTTCCAGGGCAAGGTCATCGTCACCTTCCTGGCCAGTTTCAGAGGTCAGGTCCTGGGGATTTTTATCCCTGGTCCCTTCCTCATCTTCTGCCCCACCCTCTCTGCCTACCCTTGCAGACCCTAGGGGTTTTCTAAGATCATCTAGCAGAAGCATCTCCAGGAGACGTTGGGTGTTGGCACTTTTGCCTGTCTTCAACTTCCTAATCTTGCACAACTCTCTCAATTCCACGAATGGGAGGTTGTCATATTTGGATGGCAGGAGCCCACTGGTTCCTGGTAGTGAAGACATTACTAGTGAGGTGTGGTGTATGCACTACCTACTCTAGTGTGGCCTACTAAACTCTCTTGAGTTGTAGAAAGAGTGTGCTAGGCCCTTAACACACAACTCTAAGTTCAGTAGAACTTACTGTATACTAAGCTTGTTTTTATATGTACCTAAGTTACCCTTAGTGGTTTTCAGTTGATCAATTCAATTGAGATTATCTGGTAAAACAATAGCAAGCTGGAATCCCACACGCTGCACACCAATGTGAGAAGTTGGCCTGGTATATGCTGTCCACTAATTATAGTGGGCACCTTGCACCAGTCCAAACAACCCCTTATTGGAGATAGATTAAAGACAACCTTTATTGAAAGCTATCCTAGTGGTAGCTATGGAGAGCAGCCTTCAGGCTAAGTCTTGAAGGAATGTAAAGCAGCTTGTTTTACCAGTCTATAATCTCTTGAGTGACCAAATGAAAGAGGACCACACCAGGTATATATTTAAAATATATGTATTTAGTCTTAAACACACCCCTCTAGTCTCTTTATGAGGCTACAGTTCGAAGTACATAGTTTACAAGTCAAATATCAACAGTAATAGCACAAATACACGTTTGGGCCCTAGGGGAGTACCAAACCATATACCAATAAAGTGGTATAAGAACCACGACTGAGCTAGACACAAGGCCTAGAGCCTGTAAAAGTGCTTGGACCACAAGGAACCACCCAAGGTAGTGACACAGGGGACCCACGGGGGACGCGTGCAGTGTGGGAACACAGCCGCGAATCACCGTTAACTTCTATGGGGAAAGTCGCGGTTAGGTTTTTAAAAGGAAAGGACACTTAGAAGAGGACTTGGAGCAAACCCCTTTAGAACTGGGCCGTTCTAGAGTCAATACCCATGGGAGCACCGGAGTACTCGAGTTACCTCACCCAGTGAAGCCGGGTGCATAGGTGTCTTTTGGTGTCGGGTTTCGTCGTCGTTTTCAATGGCGATCTGCTGCAGCAGGCTGCTGGCGACCAAGTCGAAAGTGTCCGGGTGGATCGAAGATCTGAAGGACCTGAAAGCAGAGGGGATAGAGTCTGGGTCACTAGCCAGTGACCAGGAAGGCGATGAGCAGATGCCCACCGATGTCGGGTGCTTCAGGTAGATTGACGGCCGTCTTGACTCTTCAGCCACGAGGTCCAGGAGGCGTCGGCGATGACCAGGAGCTGGATTCGAGCTGTCCCACGACGTCTGTCGATTGCTGCGCTGTCGGCGACCGGATTGGACCCAACAAGCCTTGGCAACGGCAAGTCACGTGGAAACAAAGAAAGGACGTTGATGCAGACCAGCAAGGTCTGGGGGACTCACCCAGCGAGGGTAAGTCAGGGCACGTCTGGAGCAACCAGGGAAGCCCAAGCAGAAGAAGAGTTGCCTTCGGGAGGGCCCACTAGCCAACGGACTAGCGACCGCGAAGGAGCCTCGAGTGGACGCACTTGGAGCTGGCTCACAGGACACTCGTGGAGTGGAGGCCAGTGATCTTCGGTGCAGTCGGTGCTGGAGGCGGGGGCTACTCGGAGCCCAAAGCACCACTTCGTGGGAGACCAGGAAGAGGATGCACTTGCAAAAGTTCTCGGTGTCCAGGGGTCACAGTTCCACGTTACCCACGACAGCTACGTGCCTCAGCTTCGCTGGGGTCTCAGGGCAGCCTCGGGGAAGTCTGGAAATCCACCTCTGGTGTTGCAAAGACTTCGGCGTCCGGCGGGAGCTTCAGCGATGCAGACCGGACAATTGCTTCTTAGGTGCCTGCCAAGCAGGGGAGTCACTCCTTGACCCCAAGGGAGATTCCTCAGTCCTCTAATCTTGAAGTAGAGCGTCGAAGGTCCAGGAGTCGGCTTCAGAGTTTCGTCCAGGGATATCTAAAGTCCTAAGGACTGGGGTCCCATACTTATACCAAGTTAGGGGGTTGGACATACTCTGGGGACCCACCTATGGGAGGGTCAGGGAAGAGGGGTGGATACACCCATTCCCTGTGCATAGGCCAGTTCAAACCGGTTGCAGGGGCAACCTGCCCCTGCTCTGGCGCAGCAACTTCCCTAGTGGTAGGGAAATGTCTTATGACCATAGAAACCTGAGCAAGATTGTCCCTCCCTACCAGAGTGGGGATGACATCCACAAATGGATTTCTGAACTGGAGAGGGCCTGTAAAGTACAGAGGGTCCCTCAGGAGCAGTGGACAGCAATCTTGTGGCTCTCCTTTGCAGACAAAGGTAGAGATAAGCTCCTCTCTGTTAGAGAAGAGGATGCTGATAATTATCCAGTCTTAAAAAGTGCATTGATTGATGGGTTTGGCCTAACAACTGAACAGTACAGGTTAAAGTTCAGAGATACCCAAAAGGCACAGAATCAAGACTGGGTGGACTTTGTTGATTGTTCTGCTAAGGCTCTGGAAGGTTGGTTAGTGGGCAGTAAGGTATGTGACTTCAAAGGATTGTACAATCTTATCATGAGTGAGCAGATTCTTAATCACTGTCAAAATCAGCTGTTGCATCAGTACCTGGTGGACTCTGATCTGACCTCTCCCCAAGAATTGGGAAAGAAGGCAGACAAATGGGTCAGAACCAGGGTGAGGCAGAAGGTACAGAACCAAGGTGGTGACCCAAAGAAGCAAGATTCTAAAAACTCTGACAAGGGTGGGGAGAAGGGTAAAGACCAGAAGTCTTCACAAGGCCCCAAAAATCTTCTTCAGGTGGGGATTCACAGTTAACAAATGGAAAGGCCAAAAGAAACCATGGTGCAAAGTCTGTAAGCAAAAGACACACTGGACCAGTGATTGCACCAAGTCCAAAGACTCTATTCCAGCCCCCACCAATGCCCCTAAGGCACCTGTTCCCCCTAGTGCAGTTACAATTGGTGGTGGAGTACACAAGCCAAGGGTTTAGTAGGGTTGACCCTGGGTAATGAGATGAGCTCTGGCCTAGTCAGAGAACTCACTCAGGCTGTCCTAGTCTGTGATGGAGGCATGTATGTGACCTCCTCTGTGAGTCCCAGTAACCTGGGCAAGTACAGGCAACAGCCATTAATAAATGGAAAAGAGGCTTTGGCATTTAGGGACACAGGAGCAAGTGTCACCATGGTGACACAAGATCTTGTAGATCCTGGGCAGATTATACTTGGTGAAATGTACCAAGTGACCAATGCTAGCAATGTCAGAACAGACCATACTCTGGCGGTTAACTTCTCCTGGGGAGGGGTAACGGGCCTTAAGAAGGTTGTGGTGAGTGCAGACCTACCAGTTGAATGCTTGCTTGGCAATGATCTAGAAACTTCAGCTTGGGCAGAAGTGGAGCTCAGGACCTATGCAGAAATGCTGGGCATCCCTGCAGATGTGTTTGCTGTGACCAGGTCACAGAGCAAAATGTCTAACACTGAACAGGCCTTGGATCCTGAAACAATGGACCAAGTGTCATCCAAGAGGAGGAGTAGTAGGGTAAAGGCAGTGCCTTCCCCCTTGGCTCAGAAGGAAGATCAGTCTCTTCAGGGAGATGATCTCAGTCCTGAGGAAGGAACTGTCCCAGAGGAGCTTGAGCCTGATCAGGTTGAGTTCTTAGGGACAGGGGACCCTTCCAGGGCAGATCTGAGCCAGGAGCAGCAGAGCTGCCTCTCTCTTGAACACCTCAGACAGCAAGCTGCTGCTGAGGCTGCTGGGAATGCTAGTGGTCCCCATAAAGTGTATTGGGATGATGGACTCTTGTACTCAGAGTGTAGAGACCCCAAGCCTGGTGCCACCAGGAGGTTGGTTATACCTCTGAAGTTCAGGGGCTTCCTGTTGACCCTAGCCCATGACATTCCTCTAGCAGGTCACCTGGGCCAGAACAAGACTTGGGACAGAATTGTCCCTCACTTTCACTGGCCCCACATGTCTGAAGACACCAAGGAGTTTTGTCGCTCCTGTGTAAACTGCCAGACCAGTGGCAAGGCAGGTGGTACTACAAAGGCCCCCCTGATACCACTACCAGTGGTGGGGGTTCCCTTTGAAAGGGTGGGGATTGACATTGTTGGTCCCATGGATCCCCAAACAGCATCTGGGCACAGGTTTATCCTGGTGGTGGTGGACCATGCCACCAGGTACCCAGAGGCTATTCCCCTTAGGACCACTACAGCACCTGTGGTGGCAAGAGCCCTCCTGGGAATTTTCTCAAGAGTGGGCTTCCCTAAGGAGGTTGTATCAGACAGGGATGCAAACTTTATGTCTGGATACTTGAAGGCAATGTGAAAGGAGTGTGGAGTGACTTACAAGTTCACCACACCCGATCACCCACAATGCAATGGTTTAGTTGAGAGATTCAACAAAACCTTGAAGGGCATGATTAAAGGGCTCCCAGAGAAGCTTAGGCGAAGATGGGACATACTCTTGCCCTGCCTTTTATTTGCATACAGGGAGGTGCCTCAAAAGGGGTTGGCTACAGCCCTTTTGAACTTTTGTTTGGTCACCCTGTCAGGGGTCCATTGTGCCTGGTGAAGGAAGGATGGGAGTTACCTCTCAAGCCCCCAAAGCAGGATATAGTGGACTACGTACTTGGTCTCTGCTCCAGGATGGCGGAGTACATGAAAAAGGCAACTAAAAACCTTGAGGCTAGCCAGGAACTCCAAAAAGCCTGGCATGACCAAAAGGCTGTACTGACTGTTTACCAGCCAGGGCAGAAGGTGTGGGTGTTGGAGCCAGTGGCCCCAGCAGCTCTCCAAGGCAAATGGAGTGGACCCCATACCATTGTTGAGCAGAAGGGTGAGGTTACCTATTTGGTAGACCTAGGAACACCCAGGAGTCCCCACAGGGTTCTCCATGTCAACAGTATGTGGACAGGGCAGACATGGGCTTGCTCATGGCTACTGATGAGGGACAGGAGGAAGAGAGTGACCCACTCCCTGACCTGCTCTCACCGAACCCTGATGATGGGTCAGTGGGTGGTGTAGCCTTGGCAGGCAGCCTCACTGCCCAGCAGCAAACGGATTGCAGACAGGTGCTCAATCAGTTCAGGCATATGTTCTCTCTGACTCCAAGTCAGACCACCTGGTGCACTCATGAAGTGGACACTGGGGACAGTCTGCCTATTAAAAATAAGATTTATAGGCAACCTGACCATGTCAGGGACTGTATCAGGACAGAAGTCCAGAAAATGTTGGATTTGGGAGTCATTGAACCCTCAGATAGCCCTTGGGCTAGTCCAGTGGTCCTTGTGCCAAAACCTCACACCAGTGGTGGGAAAAGAGAGATGAGGTTTTGTGTGGACTACAGGGGTCTCAATGCAGTCACTAGGACTGATGCCCATCCAATACCCAGGGCAGATGAGCTAATATACCCTTTGGCCTCAGCCAAGTATCTAAGCACATTTGACCTAACAGCTGGCTACTGGCAGATCAGGCTAGCCTGATGATGCAAAGCCAAAAACAGCATTCTCAACCCCTAGTGGGCATTATCAATTTGTGGTAATGCCCTTTGGTTTGAAGAATGCACCTGCCACTTTCCAAAGGTTGGTGAATACAGTTCTCACAGGTCTGGAAGCCTATAGTGCAGCACATCTAGATGATATTGCTGTCTTTAGCTCCACCTGAGAGGATCACCTGGTCCACCTAAGGAATGTTTTGGAGGCCCTGCAAAAGGCAGGCCTCACTATCAAGGCCACCAAGTGCCAGATAGGGCAGAGTCAGGTTGTGTACCTGGGCCACCTTGTAGGTGGAGGCCAGGTTCAACCACTGCAGAGCAAAATCCAGACCATCATGGACTGGGTTGCTCCAACTACCCAGACTCAGGTGAGAGCCTTCTTAGGTCTGACTGCGTACTATAGGAGATTTGTCAAGGGGTATGGATCAATAGTGACACCCCTGAATGACAACTTCCAAGAGAATGCCCAAAAAGGTTCAGTGGACAGCTAGCTGTCTAAAGGCATTTGATGACCTGAAGCAGGCCATGTGCACTGCTCCCATTCTACAGAGTCCTGATTACTCCAAGAAGTTCATTGTCCAAACAGATGCATCTGAATTGGGGGTAGGGGCTGTACTGTCACAATTGAATGATGAAGGTCAGGATCAGCCAGTAGCTTTTATAAGCAGAAGGCTGAACCCTAGAGAGAAACGTTGGTCAGCCATTGAGAGGGAGGCCTTTGCTGTGGTCTGGGCTCTGAAGAAGTTGAGGCCATACCTGTTTGGTACTCACTTCCTTGTTCAAACAGACCATAAGCCCCTCTTATGGCTAAACCAAATGAAGGGTGAAAACCCCAAACTGCTAAGGTGGTCCATTTCCCTACAGGGTATGGACTTTACAGTGGAACATAGACCTGGGAGTAACCATGCCAATGCAGATGGACTCTCTAGGTACTTCCACTTAGAACATGTAGACTCAACTGGTCAAGGTTAGTTTAATGTCCCTGCGTTTGGGGGGGTGGGGGGTTGTGTAGGAGAGTAGGATCTGCTTCACATGGGTACCCCCACTTTTTGCTGATGCTTCACTGTTTTTCGACTTTAGTCTGGCTGGGGCCCTGCTAATCAGAACCCCAGCCTAGCTGCTTCCTCTCTAAAATGGTTTCCATGTACCTTAGGTACATCTCTGATTGGATTCTGGAGTGCCCTTATAAGTCCCTAGTATATGGTATACTATGTACCCAGGGCATAGGTACCCCAGAGGCCTACCAGGGGCTGAAGCATGTATTGTGCCACCACTGGAAGGCCCTCCAAAATGACACCACAGGTCTGCTACTGCAGCCTGGGTAAGGTGGTGCATGCACCCCTTACTGTGGTATAGGCTACCTATATCACTACCATTGCACACACATATAAACCTATAAGTCACTCCTATGGCAGGCATTAACAATCCTGAAGGCAGAGTGCTTGGTTTTTATGTGAGAGGGTGCCCCTGCATGAGCAGAGCCCCTCTGCAGCGTTCGGAGCCACTCCTCTGATGCGGTTTGTGGTGCAGCCTGACCATATACTCTTAAGCGCATTATAACCTCGCGTTAAATGCTAACATTGGGATGGCTGCACGGAAACATGTCGTGTTTGGTGTCAAACATCTTGGAATACTACCCCCCCCGCCAGTTCTGGCGGCGGGGGTAGCATTCCACCCTTCTAGAGGGAGAGACATGTACACACCGGGCTACCCGGTATTAACTTTACAGAATCCCACCGCTGCCACCAATGTGAGAAGTTGGCCTGGTATATGCTGTCCACTATGGGACTCTAGTCCCAACTTTCTTCTTTGTCTTTGAAGCTCTAGGGACTCCCTGTCTATAGCCAACTGCTCTCTTCTGAGTCTCAACTGAGCTTTCCCATACTTGAGCAGTCTCTCTTTCCTCTCACTGGAGGATTCCCTCCTATGAGAGGAAACAGAGGTCCCTACTGAGGTGTCAGAGTGGTTAGACTCCTGAGAAGGAGATCTAACCCTTCTGGGCACACTCACAACTCTTCCTGGGGGGACAAAGGGGAGGTCATCCTGATCCTCCTTGTTACACACATACCTCAGCTGGGAGTGGGCGCTGTGGCAGGTCGACAGGAGGACTGTGGCCGGATCTGGAATCGGTACGCGGTGGCGTGCCGATTCCTGCAGTCGTGGTGGAACAGTGATCGCGGATCCCTGAAAGCGGCAGGCAGCAAGACAGGGGAAGGAACTACACTTCCCAGAATCCTGTGCGGCGCGTCGCGTGCGCGCACAGGAAGTGATGGCCTCCCATAACGCCGAGGCTATGAAAGCTGGGTGTTGGGAAGCCTCGGCGCAGATTATCCTGTTCCCGAAGCGCGCAGTCTGGAGAAGTTACTGCGGTGTTCCTGCTTGGTGTGGTAAGGGTGTCAGTGACACTACCCTTCCCATTGTCTTTCTAATACCTATCCGTCAAACCGTTGAAGTTGATGGGAGGCGCATACTGCATTTTCCTGTAACATGAAACATCCCCGCCTTGATTAGAAAGGGAGCTCTGATCCCCACCTTATCAGTGACATTATTAACTGCGAAGGAACCTGGGTGTGGGTTCATCCATGAACACATACATATATTGTTTATTAATCACTGGAACTTATCAGGTGGTATAGTGACTGCTTATTCCTTACCAGATACTAAACGAAAAAACGTATACCAATGAAAGAAACCCAGAGTTTGCGTTATGAAATTAATAATGTTCAACCAAAGTTCAATCAACTGAATTCATAGTGGATTTACACATACTCAGTTCTGTTACATGTTGTGTGTTTCTATTTGTCTTCTATAACAAGAGTTCTGGAGAGGATGAACTTTGAAACCATCCTTCCTCCCTTGTGACGTGGGACATGACACCAACATTGGTGGGTTGTCTATATAGGAGGAAAGAGTTTTTAGTTGTGTGAGTGCTAAATACTTCAAGGTATAACTTCTAATTTGTATTCACAGTATTGTCTGATAAAAGGCTTAGCTGGTAGGAAGAGATTGATCATCCTACGTACAGCCGCTCCAGAAGAGTGTTTCTTTTTCTTTACAGGTATATAGGAAGTTGGGTATGGGTAGAACTGTGAGAAAGGTACTACTAGATGTATGCATAAACAGAGCTTAATACAGTGTTCGTCTTTTCTACAGGTCTCCCTCCCCGCTGTTCCCTTCCTTTCCTTCCCCCGATTGACCACATTAATCTTCCGTGCTATTAAGGCATTTCGGAATTGAGGGTGTCAATAGGTGGACCCATTTGAGCAACGAGCCGATCCTGAGAGGCCTCCGAGGGACACATGACACTCCTCATCTGCAGCAGGAGCTGCATTTTCCAGGGCAAGGTCATCGTCACCTTCCTGGCCAGTTTCAGAGGTCAGGTCCTGGGGATTTTCATCCCTGGTCCCTTCCTCATCTTCCGCCCCACCCTCTCTGCCTACCCTTGCAGACCCTAGGGGTTTTCTAAGATCATCTAGCAGAAGCATCTCCAGGAGACGTTGGGTGTTGGCACTTTTGCCTGTCTTCAACTTCCTAATCTTGCACAACTCTCTCAATTCCACGAATGGGAGGTTGTCATATTTGGATGGCAGGAGCCCACTGGTTCCTGGTAGTGAAGACATTACTAGTGAGGTGTGGTGTATGCACTACCTACTCTAGTGTGGCCTACTAAACTCTCTTGAGTTGTAGAAAGGGTGTGCTAGGCCCTTAACACACAACTCTAAGTTCAGTAGAGCTTACTGTATACTAAGCCTGTTTTTATATGTACCTAAGGTACGCTTAGTGGTTTTCAGTTGATCAATTCAATTGAGATTATCTGGTAAAACAATAGCAAGCTGGAATCCCACCGCTGCCACCAATGTGAGAAGTTGGCCTGGTATATGCTGTCCACTAATTATAGTGGGCACCTTGCACCAGTCCAAACAACCCCTTATTGGAGATAGGTTAAAGACAACCTTTATTGAAAGCTATCCTAGTGGTAGCTATGGAGAGCAGCCTTCAGGCGAAGTCTTGAAGGAATGTAAAGCAGCTTGTTTTACCAGTCTATAATCTCTTGAGTGACCAAATGAAAGAGGACCAAACCAGGTATATATATAAAATATATGTATTTAGTCTTAAACACACCCCTCTAGTCTCTTTATGAGGCTAGAGTTCGAAGTACATAGTTTACAAGTCAAATATCAACAGTAATAGCACAAATACACGTTTGGGCCCTAGGGGCGTACCAAACCATATACCAATAAAGTGGTATAAGAACCACGACTGAGCTAGACACAAGGCCTAGAGCCTGTAGAAGTGCTTGGACCACAAGGAACCACCCAAGGCAGTGACACAGGGAACCCACGGGGGACGCATGCAGTGTGGGAACACAGCCGCGAATCACCGTTAACTTCTATGGGGAAAGTCGCGGTTAGGTTTTTAAAAGGAAAGGACACTTAGAAGAGGACTTGGAGCAAACCCCTTTAGAACTAGGCCGTTCTAGAGTCAATACCCACGGGAGCACCGGAGTACTCGAGTTACCTCACCCAGGGAAGCCGGGTGCATAGGTGTCTTTTGGTGTCGGGTTTCGTCGTTTTCAATGGCGATCTGCTGCAGCAGGCTGCTGGCGACCAAGTCGAAAGTGTCCGGGTGGATCCCAGAGTGGATCGAAGATCTGCAGGACCTGAAAGCAGAGGGGACAGAGTCTGGGTCACTAGCCAGTGACCAGGAAGGCGATGAGCAGATGCCCACCGATGTCGGGTGCTTCAGGTAGGTTGACGGTCGTCTTGACTCTTCAGCCACGAGGTCCAGGAGGCATCGGCGACGACCAGGAGCTGGATTCGAGCTGTCCCACGACGTCTGTCGATTGCTGCGGTGTCAGCGACCGGATTGGACCCAACAAGCCTTGGCAACGGCAAGTCACGTGGAAACAAAGAAAGGACGTTGATGCAGACCAGCAAGGTCTGGGGGACTCACCCAGCGAGGGTAAGTCAGGGCACGTCTGGAGCAACCAGGGAAGCCCAAGCAGAAGAAGAGTTGCCTTTGGGAGGGCCCACTAGCCAACGGACTAGCGACCGCGAAGGAGCCTCGAGTGGACGCACTTGGAGCTGGCTCACAGGACACTCGTGGAGTGGAGGCCAGTGATCTTCGGTGCAGTCGGTGCTGGAGGCGGGGGCTACTCAGAGCCCAAAGCACCACTTCCCTTTGTCCAGTTTTGCACCAGAGCAGGGGCAGGTAGCCCCTGCAACCGGTTTGAACTGGCCTATGCACAGGGAATGGGTGTATCCACCCCTCTTCCCTGACCCTCCCATAGGTGGGTCCCCAGAGTATGTCCAACCCCCTAACTTGGTATAAGTATGGGACCCCAGTCCTTAGGACTTTAGATATCCCTGGACGAAACTCTGAAGCCGACTCCTGGACCTTCAACGCTCTACTTCAAGATTAGAGGACTGACTTACCCTCGCTGGGTGAGTCCCCCAGACCTGGCTGGTCTGCATCAACGTCCTTTCTTTGTTTCCACGTGACTTGCCGTTGCCAAGGCTTGTTGGGTCCAATCCGGTCGCCGACACCGCAGCAATCGACAGACGTCGTGGGACAGCTCGAATCCAGCTCCTGGTCGTCGTCGACGCCTCCTGAACCTCGTGGCTGAAGAGTCAAGACGACCGTCAACCTACCTGAAGCACCCGACATCGGTGGACATCTGCTCATCGCCTTCCTGGTCACTGGCTAGTGACCCAGACTCTGTCCCCTCTGCTTTCAGGTCCTTCAGATCTTTGATCCACCCGGACACTTTCGACTTGGTCGCCAGCAGCCTGCTGCAGCAGATCGCCATTGAAAACGACGACGAAACCCGAAACCAAAAGACACCTATGCACCCGGCTTCCCTGGGTGAGGTAACTCGAGTACTCCGGTGCTCCCGTGGGTATTGACTCTAGAACGGCCTAGTTCTAAAGGGGTTTGCTCCAAGTCCTCTTCTAAGTGTCCTTTCCTTTTAAAAACCTAACCGCAACTTTCCCCATAGAAGTTAACGGTGATTCGCTGCTGTTTTCCCACACTGCACGCGTCCCCCGTGGGTCCCCTATGTCACTACCTTGGGTGGTTCCTTGTGGTTCAAGCACTTCTACAGGCTCTAGGCCTTGTGTCTAGCTCAGTCGTGGTTCTTATTCCACTTTATTGGTATATGGTTTGGTACGCCCCTAGCGCCCAAACGTGTATTTGTGCTATTACTGTTGATATTTGACTTGTAAACTATGTACTTCGAACTCTAGCCTCATAAAGAGACTAGAGGGGTGTGTTTAAGACTAAATACATATATTTTAAATATATACCTGGTGTGGTCCTCTTTCATTTGGTCACTCAAGAGATTATAGACTGGTAAAACAAGCTGCTTTACATTCCTTCAAGACTTAGCCTGAAGGCTGCTCTCCATAGCTACCACTAGGATAGCTTTCAATAAAGGTTGTCTTTAACCTATCTCCAATAAGGGGTTGTTTGGACTGGTGCAAGGTGCCCACTATAATTAGTGGACAGCATATACCAGGCCAACTTCTCACACAACCTACTATGGATCCCGAGCTACTGGACCAAGTACCCCTTCTGCACTTGATTCTCAGTGGAAGCTGTGAACAAGCAGTCAAAGGTTCCCTCCCTATTGGAGGCAGGGGGTGTAGATACAGGTAAGTGAGCACGACTCATAACTCAGAGTGTACACAGTACGAACAATAAATCAATGTCCACTCCAATACTTACTTTTATAAGAAGAAGTATGTTATTTCTAACTCTACACATTCAAAGGAATATTGACATCTAAGAACAATTGCTTCATATCCTGTGTCCACAACTAAATGCTTAATGGAACAATGTAAATCGCTCTGAACTAGCTAGAGGCCCATCTGAGATGCACCTAGGAGCACCTTCAAAGGAGATCAAACCACTATACAGAACAAAAGGGAAAACAATTTCCTTCCTACTCCTAGCTGCAAAACAGGAGATTTTCACCCCTTTGGGGGAAAAAGAAGCACCAGGCTTCAACTTATGGTTACAATAATTGTGGTTCCTGCTGGGGATGGAAAAGATGGCCAACATGACCGAGGACAGAGATAAACAATTTGGGAAACTGGAGATCAGTACTTGCATTTTTAGCCCAGGTTTGTCCCACAATAACCAGTCCTAAAAACTTGTAAGTTCTTAGATTAATGGATACTGAGGGAGCGGGAAGAACGGAGTCTAAGGAAGACGACCCCCAAGAAACTGCTGATTATCAACCGCAACAAATGTAATGATGAAACAAATGCAACAGGTCGACTGAGATTCTTGGTTTTTGTTATCAGAATGGAATAAAAATGTAAATACCAATAAAATTGATTGAAACTAAAATAACGTGTTTGGTGTTGATACCTGTTCACACTTGTAAAAAACATTGATCACTGCAAGGGATTTAGCAACATTTGTGATGGTGTACCCCACTATTGCATGAATTATATATGCATTATATATGGGATAATGTACCCCCTGCCGTACATTATACGGATATTGAAATTCACAGAGGAGCTTCAAGACATCTAAAGGAACGGTGCCAAAGGCCGGCTTACTTTATAAGGTTATTGAACCCTGGGGTGACCAGCAATATCCTTATCTTGAAAGCAGGGGTAACTTTATTCCTTATAATACATGGTCACTTCATCACCTTTTCCACAAAAAAATCAAATCCTTAGTGCGTAGCTCTTTCTTATAAAAGGAGAACATGTTTACAAACATGAGGAATAAAAACAAACTCTCTAGTGCCAAATTAAACACATAAAAAAGCTGTTGCAAAACGATATTAGAATCAATTTAATACAAATCATTTTTTTCTTTAAAAAAGGCAGATCAGCTTGGAATGTATAGAAACGTGCAGAAAGGTTCTAACTTTTCTATAATTACCTAAGCAGTGCAAAAAACAAACATGTTGCCATAAATATCTCCTTTCTGCTTGTCACTATACAGCTAGAAAAACAGAGCAGAAGAAAGAAAATCAACATTTAGTTTTGTTCCCTAAACAGTTGCTTTAATTATGCATGCTCCATGACCTGACCTGCCTTTCCCTTTGGTTACTGGAAGCAGGCATTGTCACGTCAGAACTCAACTTCAATAAATTTATTATAGCTGAGTTAAGAATGCATTTTCTTTTATAACAGACGACAGGGTGCATCACCTGTTGCCTATTATAAAGAAACTAGAGGCAGATTTTATACAGGGATTGCGGAATACCATGTATTACATAGAAATACAATAATATTGCATCAACAACACGGTCATGCAATACACTGAAAGGAAAGTATAACAGGTGAAAACAATAGTTGGGTTAAGTAGATGATGTCATGGTAAAAAAAAAAAGAGTAAAATACTTACCATGGCAATGTTGTGGCAGATGATGTACTGTATGCAGTAAAACTGTAGGTTGATATCACTGACCTCAAAAGAGTGTCATGCAACCTGTCACAGAAAAATAAAATGTAATGGTATAAAACTGCGGAGGTAACATACCCTGACTCCACGTAGACAGGGAAACTATAGAGGGATTGTTAAAGAAAAAAAACAATCTGCAAATATACAGATAGGATCTGCCGATACATATGGGGGAGGGGGCATTAAAGTGTTAAAAAAGCATGCATCCTGGATTTCAAATTCCATTCAATAAATCCAGATTTGAAAAAAAAGGAAGCCCAAACTGATAAAAAGGGTCAGAGGGCTAAATCCTAGACCCTTCACCCAGGAACACTGGGTTTGGTCAAATTCCATCCCCCGTCACCTGTAGGCGTAAGGGGGTTAAAGCTTAAGCACTGGCTAAAGGCTAGGCCCTGAGCTAACAATGGAGCTTGGGCAAAGTGTAGGGCCTGTTAGAAAACTGACTACCCCCAAATTTATCCAAGGTACCACATGTACTCTCATTCATTCCTACAGTACAGAATAGCATATTGTACAGTGAGGGGTTTAATATAGTACTTGATTTGGGGTTAAAAAGTTGCTGGTAGGTCTCCGATATCCTCCCCCATTTGGCTAAGACTTTTTTTAATGAAAATACTTTTTATTACTTTTTGCATCGTTGAAGATATGAAACAGTATGATAAACAAAGGAACAGCGTCTGCATAAACATTGAGTCAATATTACAAAGTCGAATAAGCATTGACAGATCAGGAAAAGAGGAAAGAAGAGAAAATAAGAAGAGAAAGAAAATAAGTAGTAAGGAAAAGTAAAATTTAAACGTAGAGGCAGAATCTGCTTCAGCCAAATCATATATGCTTCATCTTTGAATGGGCACATTTGAATATAAGTGTGCAGCCGACTACTAATGTGAATGAACGTGAGTAAGCTAAACACCGGTCACCTTTAGGTTGTATTATTCAGCGAGTATTTAATCAATTAGGATGGAGTGAGCATCACAATATTGTTGTAGTGTGAATACGTGGGAAAATTGCTACTCTAGGGTGGTTTAGTGTAGAGAATAGTACTATCGAGAGAGCCCACATAGGTCTATTGGGAGAACGCCAAGGTGTGAGTTGTAAGGAGATGTCTGCTCCTCTAAGGAACGAAAGCCATTCTCGCCATATATGGAAGGATACAACGCTGGTATTCTTCCAATTAGAGAGAATTACCTTACAGGCTGTTAGCATTAGGTCTAAGAGGTTTTTATCTGTGTGCCTAGATAGCTGTGGACCAGGCTGTCCAAGAATTGCATAAGAAAGTTCAGGTGTGGGGGTAATACCCAGTGTATTTTCAATTAAGTCAAAGATATTCTTCGAGAACGTTTGTAGTGTAGAGCAATAGAAGAGCATGTGTGCTAGGTCTCCGTTATGTTTCTCGCAGTTCCAACACTTAGAGTCTTGTCTTAGTTTGAGTTTGTATAGTTTTTCAGGGGTCCAAAAAGTTCTATGGATGAGCATGAATTTAGTCTGGGATAACATTGGTGTTATTTTATTCATAAATGTGGATTTGTAAATGTTATTCCATTCAAAACTGAAGTAACGTTTGTGTATTTCTGTCGCCCATTAAGGAAGGGTAGTGATGGATCCTAGTATAAGTCTGGGTATTTCCACAATTGCACCTTTAGTTTTAGAAATTTGTAGAAGTCCATGATGTTTGGTGTGTTGTGCTGTGGTCCTGGTCTGCTCTGGTCACTGCTGTCGAGACTCTCTGTCCCAGAACTCATGACTGCTATACTATACTACAGTATAATAACAGCCAGACGTGGTAAGACTCTCTGATGCGCTCTGTGTGGTTTGTACGGCCTGCCAGCTGGGGGACCCCGGTGCACTAACCACTCAGAGGAGGTGGCGCGCCATTACGCATAGCTAGTTTGGGCTTTTCAGTCCTCAGAGGTCCCCGTGCCAACAGGCAGAGCTGTGGCCCACCTCTGCTAGAAGTGCCATTTGGATGTGATGGTCATAGCCATACAGATGACTTAGAGCGCGAAACCTGCTCTCCGGCTGATTAGGTCTCTTGAGCCCCCCTGTTTGCCGTCTGGAGTGGCGTGTTTCTAACCGGCTGAGTGGTCTTTACTGGTCTTAATTGTACGTCCGTGCCTTGGAGGTGCGCTCTGAGTGCTGCGTTTCTCTTTCAGGTTACAGATGTTAAGGCTTGTGGCTCCCTGGGCTGGGGGGTCCACATCCTAGAGACTGCTCCCTCTATTATGCTCATTACACTAAGATTGCACCCAAAGCTTTTCCTTTTGCCTCTTCCAGCTTTTGCCCACAAGGGGGTCGTTGTAATCGGCAAAGCAACTGACACCTTACCTGGGAAAAAGTATACAAATTCCAAGCTTACCCCAACTGCTACTTCCAGTCTTCCACCAGGCCTCAAACCACGACAACACTTGAGTATATACACATACTAACTGAAGAAGTTTAATTACTCCTGGGAAGGGACAAAGCCAACGGTCCTACCTTAACCAAAGCACCTGACAAAGTCGCCCCCATATTCTCCAAGAAAAAGAAGCTCTCCAGTTTTAAATCAAATTCAAACAATTTCGCCCCAATCTCTGCTGCACTGTTGGTTGCCCCCACTATTCCTGATACTGCCATCTATGGAAAGGCCCCTGTGCCATTGTCTTCCTTCTTTTTGAGCCCCAACAGATATTCGACATTTGCGACATCCTCACCAAGCACCAACTTAGATAAGGGCCATGCGAAGGAGCGAGGTGCCCCTGATACAACTACCAAGTCTGCTGCAGCTCCAGAAGTGGCATCAAGCGATGAGGAGATGGACATTGTTAGTATTGTTACTCTGGTTAAGAGGCTACAAGCTGAGATTTTTGATTTGAGATCACAATTGGCTATATTATAGTCAGAAAAAAGGGAATTGAAATCCCCTCCAAATCCATCGAGAAGCAAACTGTCCCCATGTACATTACATCCCACATACTCTGCATTAATCAGATGAGTGAATGATAGTGTCAAACATCGCCCTGAGACACGGCCTACCTACCACCCCACACCCGACCCTCACATGGCCAGATAGATGCCCAAGTTCTCTTCTTTTGTCCCTGACAAGCCACGGGTGGCCGTGGGTGATTCTACATACCTAGCCATGACTACGGGAGAGCTGATAAAAGATGGCTTTCGCTCACAGGGACACACTAGGGCGGGAGTGGGTGGCTCAGGCTGGAAACCCTACATGACAAAGGTCCCCAAATTGGCTCCGGGGGGTGCGAGAGGATGAAGAGTCCTTAATTAATAAGTGCATATACCAAATTCGATCTGCGGCTAACTGTTACTCTATAATTTGCATAAACATCCTGCACGCTAAATGATTCCATGATCCAACAGACCAAGTAGGGTCCTTTGGCTACATCAAGATAAATTTGAAGTCCACTATCTTGGCAGAAGGATTGGTGGGTCTAAAATTGTGAAAGGATCCCCCTTCCAGAACTATGATCCAGTTTAAATTCAATCCGCCCTTCATCTGCAACTCGCAATCCACCCATTGCCTGGCACTCTCTATCCCATCTAAGGACCTGGACACATCCATGGTGGATTGACTGGGAAGTGTGGGCCATCCTGGATGCATCAGGAAAGGGGAGCTTCCTACTAATGAGATACTCCAGCCAGAAATTGATGGACTGTGGCCAGCCCCAACTTGTGCTGATCAGCCCCCACTCCATTCAAATCTTAACCCGAAGACTTAATCAATAACCATAACAAAATTGACATTCTGTCTTGGAATGTGGCAGGTGTGGGATCAAAGCTTGGCAACATCGTTTGGGGAGCCTTCATAGACAAGTTTGACATATGCCTCTTCCAAGAGACCTGGAGCCTCAATCCTGTCCACAAGCCGGGTTGTTTCATTCCCGCTTGTCACGTTGGGAAGGGTCATCCATCTGGTGGCCTCCTTGTTTGGGTACGAGCTTCCCCCAACGTTAAATCCTGTCCATTTACCATTGCCTCTTACAACATTTTAGGCTTAACCATCACAGGGGAAGATTCTCGCACATTATAGCTATATAACATCTACAACCGTAGGGTTACAGGGAAGGGCGAGACAATGACACTACAACAACTTATCGCACACAGGGATCGCTTTGACACACACAAATACCTAATTATTGCAGGCGATTTTAACACCACGTACGAGCCTTTTGACTGCAATAGCTGCTCTCCCTCTGACGTGGAAGACGAGAAATGGGGCATTCCCCTATCAACATCGCTCCAGTGAAGCGATGGACAGACGCCACTTTCCAATTACTGGCCTTTACGCTATCCTATGGACTGAGGGCATACAATGGTCATATGCCATCTGATTTACAGGAATCTTGTACCTTTAAACGACCGGGCCATTAAAGTAGGATCGATTACATCCCGATTGCCCTTCCCTCTGGAGTAGTGCAGTCAATATGACGGTACTTACCAGGTCCGATAGTGACCACAATGCCATCCACTGCTCACTAAATGGTATATTGAATCATTTGATAAATATCCCACTATCACTTACTACAGATTTGATCCCTTTTAATAATAGGCCCAGGGTTAAATGGGCCAGAATAGCCATCCAACCAGAGCGAAGGACCAAAATAAATTGAATGCTATAACTAACCTTGATAGCCTAACTCCTTCTCAAGAAAGAAATTCTGTAATTCTATCAACGTATGGAAAGTTATTTAACATCCTAGGTGAATGTTTTTTGAGGCACCACGCTTCTAGTCGTATGGCCGCTAAACCTGGCCGTACCGGATTTAATAAAGTCTGCAGTTGTCCAAAAGCTGAACTACGCCAAGCCTTACAATGGGGCGACATTGGTCTTATTAGAATTAGATGGAAACAGTACAAACTGGCCCAGACAAAAGAACACCATGAATGGGACACGCAGATCTGGGAAGACATTTATGATGCAGCTATTTCCAAAGAGACAAGGAAGTTCGGCGGTTGGTGGCCAACAGGGGGACAAAGTGCCTCTAATCAACTAGCAGACTATTCAACCGTAGTCCTGGCATAAACACGGTTCTAACCTCTACAGCTCTCCCTTGACGCAGGTCGTGATGTCCCGGCCTCCCGAAGTCGTGTGATACAAGTGCCTTTTCCTCCACTAATGATTTAGTTAAATAAGACTGTGTGGCCTAAAAAAGCCATCACTGCAGGTAAAGCTGCCGGGCCTGATGGTGACCCTGGGGATCTTTTTCTCTCAGACAGAGAATTGGGCCCTATAAACAAGTTATCCAATGCTATACTTGGGTGGGGGCGGACATTTTGTGCAGCTGGAAAGCAGCCAAAATTGTCCCAGTGTACAAAAAGGATTCAAGGGACTCCCACAGAACTACAGGCCAATACGTCTTATTAATGTAGTCCAAAAGGTTGTTTGCAGGCAGACTCTGAAAAATGTAGACCTCTGGATAGAGGAACACCAATTTTTGTCATACCTGCAAGCGGGGTTTAGGAGACAGGTAAGCACAATCGATCAGGTCTTCAGGTTTCTGACCATCTACTGTAAGACTGTTGTCCTCCAGAAGGCACACCTATATTTGGTATTTGTAGACCTGAAGTCTGATTTTGACCTGGTCCCCCGCTGTGAACTATGTGAGGTCATGAGGAAAAATGACATCCCGCCTGACCTTGTGGATATTCTTGTGCACCTGCTTCATGATACTTATGCCCAAGTCCGATGGGGTACCAGTGGCGAACTAACAAAGCGCAAAGGAGTGCACAAGGGTGTATGTCAGGGTTGTGTGCTTGCACCGTCATTATTTTCTTTGTACATCAACAACGTGGTTTCCTATCTGGAAGACGGTGAGAGCGATGCCCCCAGGGTGGCAGGCAGGAAGATCCCTCTGCTTCTTTTTGCAGACGACACCCTGTTGGTGTCCAAAACCCCGGTGGGCCTACAAACTCTGGGGGATAGATTTGTGGCATTCTGTGCCAAATGAGTGCTGGTGATCAATCATTCTAAAATGAAGTTCATGACCATCAAACCCCATAGATCATTCAGAGACTCGATAATCCTTGAAGGGAAGCGGAGTTTGATTACCTAGGAATCAAATTAACTAGGAATATGGCTTGGTCTTTCCGGTCACTAAGAGTAGCCTGAACCTAACCCACCAAGCTTCAGCTATTTTAAGACTCTACAAGTCCTCAAAAACTAGACACATCTGCCCAGCCCTAAAAGTATACAGGATCAAGGAAGGTGGTAGTGCGCTATACGAAGCTGAACTGTGGGGTTCTACAAGTCTGACCCCAATTGGTGTAGCTGAAAATAATTTCCTAATATCCCTGGCTAGGCTTCCCAAAAGTACACCTCTATCACCATTACGCCGGGATATGGGTGTGAAACCAATGGTCGACAAGGCCCAGCTGAGACCCTTACTATACGGTCGTAGGCTAAAGTACACCCCGGCCCTAGAAGACTATTATAACCCCTTTAAAGAAATAATGGTACTCGATAAATCTTGCAAAATCAAGTGGGTAGGATATGTAAAGAACTCTCTAACCGAGATTGGCATTGAGGAGTTTTGGTCCGATCATGCCTGTGCGACACCACTGTCCAAGGATACACTCAAGGAAGCTTTTGGGGGCATAGGTGGTACATGGAAGCAGGGAATGAGCACCTACGTTCCTTAACCAACGACTTCCTTGACTTCAAGCACCACACTGAGTTTGAACCCTTTTTAGAATACATTCTTTCACCAGTCGCCAGACAATGGTAACTTAAATTCCAGTATGGCACGCTACCACTCTTACCTCTCTGCTCCAAATGGAAACCTAAAATTGATCTGTGCACCGTGTGCCCAGTATGTCTACAAGCAGAAGAAACCTTGTCCCACTTTATATTCTTCTGCTCAGGATACACACGGCCATGGAAAAGCTGGATTATCCCGATTTGTAGACAGCTTGGGTGCAGGCAGTGTTCTGTAGCACTCAGGCTCCTGCACAATGAGACCCGACAACCAGTTGTTTGTGCAGCTACTAAGTATCTCCATTGAAGCTGGAGCATTAGAACCAAAGTGCTGGAGTAATATGCCTGGTCACTGTGGTGATGCCCCTGAAAAATCCTTTTAAGTGGAACCTCCCATTTCATTCATAGCTCATTGTACTCCAATACCTACATTTGCACTTATTGCCTACATCAATTAATTATCATACACTTAGGCAATCTTAAGTTAATTTCTGTAACCGGGATACGTGACGCTCAGTTTCTGACAAGCATCCCAAACATTGATATCTACTTTGTTACCGGTTCGTAGGCCTTTTGTCACCAGGTGTACCCACGTAGATTCTAGCACTCCACTTTGGCAACTATTACGTGAGCTATTATGGTTGCTTTTTATCTATTGTGATTTTTAAACACTACTTTGACTGTTTTAGATGTTTTTATAATTTCTTTTATTATGGCACAGCCAAATATGATTATCTGATTATTTTCTAAACTGTGATTGGATATCTCAATGTATATACATTTTGCCTGTACCGTATTGTCTTAGGTTTCATGTACTTTTACGGTTCTCAAAAAGTGAATAAAGTATTGAAAAGTAAAAGTAAAGAAGTCCAGGATATTTAATAAATATCGGTTTTGGAAGCTAGAGGAGGGAGTGGGTTGGTGTCAATGTACAGATGTTTAACCAAATTAATTCCTTTTCTTGACCAGTCATTCCATTGAATTGTTTCTCCGTCAAGTTTAATTTTCAGATTGTGCCACATGGAGGCCAAATTGGAGTTCCGAATACTTATTTTGCAATAGTAGTCCACACATGCAAGGCATTTTTAGTGTTTTTCATGATTTAATTAGAGAGAGGAGGAAACAAGTTTTTCATCATTAAATATGTATAATGGGTCTATCTTTCAGCAAGGATTTATCCAAATCAATCCATACTGGTGTGTAATCTTCCTCAGTACTGAACCATTTGATGCTTTGTTTGAAAAGGAAATCAGTTTGGTAATTGTAAAAATCAGGCAGGCCAATCACACCCATGTTTTTAGGTAGTCGAAGGTTTTTTGAGTACAATTCTTGTTTTTTTGTTCTGCCATAGGAATTTGTTAAATATGGTGTCAATTTTATGTAGGAAGTCTTCAGAAATTGTTAGTGGGAGCATACTAACTTGATTATTAATTATTCGGATGATCATTTTCAGAGTTTCAGCCCTTCCCCACCATGAAAGGAATTTGGGTGACCAATCTTCTATTAAGGTATTAATCTTCTTGAGGACAATCGATTCATTGTGTTTGATGGTGTCAATGAGATTTTTGTAAATTCTTCCCTAAATATCTGATATAATTAGAATGCCATGCAAGACTGGAGTATCCTAATATTCCTTTAGATACATGGCTATTTAAAAGTTTTACTTCAGATTTATCTTTATTGAGCAAATAGCCAGAAACCAAGGAAAATTGTCTGATTGATTACATTAATTCAGTAATAGATGAGGGAGCGCCTTTAGTGACAATTAAAATGTCATCTGCATAGGCAGCCTTTTTAATAGTGGTAATTCCAAATTTAACACCAGCTATCTCTGTGTTTATTATCAGATTACGGAGGAATGGTTCTCATGTGGACAGAAAGAGGGAGGGGGAAAGTGGGCAGCCTAGCCTGGTCCCTTTGTTCTAGCAAGAATGGGTAGGAAATAG
Source organism: Calotriton arnoldi (assembly GCA_963921515.1). Classification (NCBI taxonomy): domain Eukaryota; kingdom Metazoa; phylum Chordata; class Amphibia; order Caudata; family Salamandridae; genus Calotriton; species Calotriton arnoldi. The sequence continues at coordinate 734,641 of CAWUFW010001517.1, forward strand.
TGCCCCCAGCTCTAACCGTAGCAATTAGATTATAGTAGGATGCCATTATCATTCTTATAAATTGTTCACCTAAATTGAATTTTTTGAGGACCGAGTTTAGATAATACCAATTTACTTTATCAAACACTTTCTCAGTGTCTAACATAACAGCTACTGTGGGGGTGTAGAGAGTTTTGCCTTTATTAATGACGTGACAAAGTATTCTTCTGTAATCATTGAATAGTCTATTTTTTAGGAATTTGACTTGGGAGGGGTGTATGAGTTTATATATGTATTTTTTTAATCTGACAGAGTATCATTGCATAAAGTTTGCAATCTAGAGGCCACATATACAACGAAAACATTTTGCGAGTTCCTAATTGTGACTTTTTGCGACTCGCACTTAGGATCAAGCAAAATGAGATGTACAATGCCTCAGACACTGTTTGCGATTCCCAATGGAGTAGCAATTGACTTGACCTATCAATATTCATGAGGCAGGCCAAAATTTGCGACCCAATGGGAATGGCCTGAATCACAGGCATGGTGGCCTGCTGGGGTCAGCAGACAACCATGTTTGTGATTGCTTTTAAACAAAGCAATTACTTTTTATTGAAATTCAGCCCGTTTTCCTAGAAGGAAAACGGGATGTATTTCAAAAATAAAAATGAAAAGCTACCTTTTCATTTTTTAAGAGTAGGCAGTGGCCCCTGCTCTTCAAAAAAGTTGCTTCCCATATTCACAAAGGGGAAGGGGTCCCCAGTGCGAACGGGTTACCACCTCCTTCAATGAGTTGGTGAAATATGAATGTTTTGCAACCGCATTCCGGTTGCAAAACATTCATACATGCCCCTGCGACTCACTATTGGGAAGGGATGGCCTTGAAACGCCCCTGCCTAATACCGACTTGCTAACCCTATTTTGCGAGTCTGTAATAGGATACCAACTAGCAAAATAGGGTTAGTACATGCCAAACGACTCTTTAGCAGTCGCAAATGGCCCGATTCTCCGTTTGCGACCGCTAAAACATGTCGTACATGTGGCCGTAGGTTTATAAATGAAATTGGTCTGTCATTTTTTAGCAACATTGTATCCTTCCCTTCTTTCAGAATAACAGTTATGATAGCTTCTGCTGGTGTTCCTGAGACCTGACCGGTATTAGCAAAATGCGTGAAGAGATTTAATAAGGGGGAAATAATAATAGAAGTAAATGTTTTAAAAAAGTGTGCAGTGTACCAGATAGGGCCCGTGGCTTCCCCAATTTTAAGTTTTTTTAATTGCAATTATTATTTCCTCTTTTGAGATGGGACCGCCCGATTTCATCTGTTTGTACTATAATTTGGGTAAGTTAGCATTTTGAATATAGATGTCGCATTTTTTTTATCTACTGAAGCATTAGTAGAGTATAATTCTTGGTAAAAATCTTTAAAAATTTCAGCGATTTTATTTGGATTAATATGTACAATTCCGTTTTTGTCTTTCATTGCATTTATGGATTATTTTTGTATTCTATATTTTAAATATGCGGGCAGTGTTTTCCTAGCTTTCTTTGATTCACATAATTTAACACTTTTCGGTTTATTAATCCAAATGCCTGCTCTAGTGCTTAGGATTTTATTGTATTCATATTTTTTCATAACGATCTCCTTCAAAACAGATTGAAATCTAGTGGCGATATGATACTTTTCTAAGTGTATGATCTGTTTTTCCAATTCCAATAGTTTGCAAATCTTTGCTCATCTTAGATCCGAGTTTAATATTTATGCCTCTTACTGTGGCTTTTAGCGCTTCAGACCTAGTTAATTTGGGGGATTCGTTTCCATGGAGGAAGTTTTGTAAGGCTTCCTCGATTATTCCGATGTTATTTTGGTGGTTGAAAATGTCATCATTTAATCTCCATTAGGTGGGTTTTGTTTTGTTGTAAGTACCTGTTATTTATAGAGTAATGCAAGAGTGGTCGGAAATTAGTCTTGGTTCGATAGACGTCTGGTCTAAATTACTAATTGAATGTTCTGATATTAAAATACAGACAACGCTGGAGTATGAATTGCGTGGGGCCGAGTAGAAAGTATGGTCTCTCGTATCTGGGTGGCGAATTCTCCATGTATCAATGAGAGTGAATTTGGGGCAAAGGTTCTTCAAAGCTTTATGGGCATTGGTGGGGGGGGGGGATTCGTAGACATTAACAACAAAGAAGTTGTTGTCTGATTTAAAGGAGCTGCAGGACATGCCCATCTTCGGAGACCCGAGGACGGGATAACATGGGGAGGTATGTGGGGAATTTGAGGGACGGGACGGGCCTCCGGTCTGCAACTGCACGCACCTTTGCAGATGATCCTTTGCAGATGAATCCTTAGGACCACCTTCAGGGCCCTACACGGGCGTGAGGACGGTTGTGCTTCATGTTCATTGGGTATGGCTGCAGGCCACTGATCCTCATCTCACTGAACGTTTATTAATTGTAACAATCACAGGTGATATCCTACGGCACTGTGCATATTCTACTGTAAATTGCCGATATATTGCTGCCCAATTCATTCGGCTGGATTTCAATTAAAAACAAATCAGCATTGTGTCTGTTAAGCTTTGATATGATCCATCTGCCCTGGTTGTCAGTTAGATTGGAAACTAAATTTATACCCGATTGCCTTGATATTAGAGTCAGAACACAATCCTACTTCCCAACAGCTGGAGAGCAGGCTACAACGCTGACTTGTTTGTTTCTAAGTGAAGATATAGGTTTGGGATGAACCTGCTGCTAAATTAAGAAATTTGGGGCAATCCTTGGGGAATTTTAAAGTTATTTTAAGATTCAATTTGTGTTGTGGGTAGGGGCAGGGGCCGTTTTTACTCTGTGTGTACTGTTGACTGTGTTCAGTGGCTGTGTCAAGAGCCACTTCCTACTTGCCACCATTTTGATAAGAGCCGCTATTTTAGAAGCTGCAGTCTAGTCGTTAGAGCTGTTTAGTCCGGCCCCACTACTTAAGGCACTCTGAGGCGCAGACGTGCAGCGGGCGTGCCATCAGCGCGCCAAAGGCAAGTCCGTCTGTGACCGACCGGGGCTAGAGACACTGCCCGTTTTCCACCATTTATCGTGTACTCCGCTGACGAGTTGAAACAATTCAGTAAGGAACCTAGAAAAAACTGTATGCACACCTTAGCATCGCATATGCTCCCCTGTATCTGCAAAGAATGCAACATCAGATTGAGATACCGCAAGCCCCACTTCATAAACAAGGAGTCCTTAAAAAGTGCACACCACGCCCACAGGGCCCACATGTAGCTCCTTAACAGCAGATCACAGTCCAAACATTGCACAGAACTATTTACCTTCCTCAAAGATAAGAAACCTGAGGCCGTTTCTTACCGAAACATGGCTCAGAGAGGAGTCAACACCTGACATAGTGATGTCCCTCCCACAAGGTTATTCCATAGTCAGATGTGATAGAAAGGATAGAAGGGGAGGTGGCATAGCTATTATCTTTAAAGAAGAACTGAAGGGAACTTCTGCACCTATCGAGATCAAGGATAGTGAGAGCCTTCAATTCTCGCTTGAGCTCTCCCCTACACTTCAGGCATCCTTAGTTATCATCCCCAGGCTCTGCCACACAATTTGTCCTAGCACTACCGGAAATAGCTGGGAAGAAAGCTAATTTTACTCTGCTAGGAGATCTTAACCTACACTTTGAGGAAAGCAGTGATGCAATGGCCACAATGCTAACAAAGGATCTACCGGCACTACATTTAAAACAAATCATTAGGACACCTACTTACTGTTGGGGTCACCTCCTTGACCCTATTTTCACTAATATCACAAGCATAACCACAGAAGAGGCAATCCCAATTCTGTGGTTAGACCTTTACAGAGTCCCCTTCTGGCTAGGTATCCCTAGCACTGTACACAAACAGACCCTACCCCCGCGACCCAGACAGTCATGGTCCAAACTAGACATGGGCAAATGGACAAGCATTCTTAATGACTCTGTCCCTGCCATGAAAGGATACACCAAGGAAATGTTAGGAAACTTTGAGAGCTTTCTAAAAGATTCTTTGAATCTTCTAGTTCCGTGTAAACTTCAAAAGTCCAAGAGGACTAATGGCTGGGCCCCGTGGTATTCACCTGAGTTGGCGGAACTAAAAAAAAAAAAAAAAAAAAGAGGCCCAAAAAATAAAAAGGAACTGGAGGAAAACTTATGACAATCTTAATAAAGAAATCTACAGGAAAGCGACGAAAAAGTACCAACATACCATAAGGCAGCCTAAAATCTCCTACTTTAACACAAAAATAGAAAATGCCAACAATTCTTCCAAGGAATTGTTTAAGATGGCAAATAGCCTTATGAAGATATCCACCTGCACCTCAGGAACCCCACCTTCTGTGGACCACTGTAACATGATCTTAATCGCCTTTATTAATAAAGTAAAAAACATCCTAAACTACCTGCCAACAAAGACGGCCCTAAGTTCCACCTATCATCTAGAGTCAGTAACCACAGCTAAATTAAACTCATTTCCTGCCCTACATAAGGAAGACACAGAAGGGATGCTAACCTCCATAAAGTCAGGCTCACTTTTAGATCCAGCTCCCCCAGATATTTTGATAAAAGGCGTGAACAGCAGCCTGTCAACCATAATGGACATCCTTAATAACTTCTTGGTCTGTGGTAATGTCCCTCCCACATGGAAACATGCCATAGTCCGTTCCAGTACACCGCCACCAGCCGCACCAGCATCGGGGACTTCAATCCCCAGGGGGCCCAGCGCCAGGAGGCGCCTACGCTAAAGACCGCGCCCGGAGGCGCATAAAAGTGCATGGGGGCTCCCGCAGCGCGGGTGTCCGTTCCAGTACACCGTCACCAGCCGCACCAGCATCGGGTACTTCAATCCCAAGGGGGCACAGCGCCAGGAGGCGCCTATGCTAAACATCGAGCCCGGAGGTGCATAAAAGTGCACAGGGCTCCCGCAGCCCCAAGGGCGGGCCCGTCTGCGCCCCTCAGAGCCTGGAGGAGGCTGGGCCACCCCCCTGACTTCTGCACTACTGCTGCACACATTTGTACATCTCCTGGCTGCTCTTCTGAGGACTAATGTACTGTTTCCCCCTGTATTTTTTGTTATACCATCTGCCCGGGGCCTCTCACAAGAAATATACCCGTGTGCCCTGTATTAGTTCCACAATGGGAAAACGAAAGGCCAAGGAGGCGGGCTCGAAAGCTATAAAACAAAAGTTGGCGAAGAAGAGTAAAACGGCCACGATAACCATTGAGGGTCAGAAAGATGAAGGTGGGGGGTACTCGACTGCATTGATAGTCTTCTGTTTGAATGTGAGGGCCTCCTTGAATCTAGCACACCTTGCACTCCAGCACATAGCACACAGCCTATATATAGTATTTCCAATGGCCGTAACTTACAATCTCTTAACAGTGGTAAAGATAGGAATCCTCAAACTGTAGTTCCAAGTCCTAGACTAAGCGAGTCAGAAAATATAGCTATAGAGGGGGCAGTGCTTGCAGATGACCTCTCTATTTTTCAGTGCAGTAATAGTTATGCTCCACTTTTAGACACGGCAGATGCTACCGAAACAAGAAGTGAGACCTTAGAAGGGGGGCCCAAGACCAAAAGAAAACATAAAGGAAAAGTAAATCCATCGACTAGCCCTGTCCCCCGTATCAGGGGGAAAGCTGACTATCCTAGTGAAACTACAGACGCACACGTAATCCCCAAGTGTAGCGAGTTGACCGCAACGAGTTCAATAGCCTAAATTTTGAACTTGACCAAAGAAATCAAAGCACTCAAGGTAGCAGTGGGTCATCTCTCTGAATCCTTTATTAGGGTGCATAATGATATCCAATTATTAAAAGATAAATTAGGATCCAAGCCTACTTCTTTGGTACACAACTCGGGTGGGTTGGACAACCATCAACCACTGACAGGGGGTCTTCAGGTCTCTACTAGAGGAGCTGGTTGCAGCAGCGCCAACAGCATAAACCAAGGAAGGGCCAATGGTGTCCAGTGTGTCTTAAACAGGACGTGGGGTGACAAACCAAACAGGGCGGTGCATTATTATCCTCCAGTTTTAAAACAGGCGATGGTCCCCCCAACAAGCCTTCCATCCCCTCAGGTTAACAGGTACTCCTCACTTCATGTCAGTGGCACTATTCCAGCGCTAAAGCGGACAATATACCTGACTAATGTACCTAAGCCCGCACTTAGATCACACATAGAGGATGAGGCGTCCCTTATTAATAAATCTATTCATTGGATCCGGCAGTGTTCGTAGACAGTCTAACCATGAACCAGGTCTCATATCCTCCAATGTTGCGCTGATTACTAACACGCGTCAAACACTGCGCGACATTTCTTTATTGTCATAGAACATCGCTAGGTTGAAGAATAGGGGTGACGTCCCAGGTTGGAATAATTTCATAGAAAAATATGATATATGTGTTCTCCAGGAAACCTGGTCCACAGAGCCGCTTTTCCACCCTGGATACCTAAATTATTATATCTCAGCCATCCAGGGTGCCAGGGTCCGCCCATAGGGCGGCCTCACAATTTGGGTTAGACAAGATATGGGACTCAAGATCCGGGTTTTACCCTTTTTATGCAATGACATTCTTGCAATCATGGTGGAGCTTGGGCCACATGAAACTTGTGCCATTATGAATGTTTTCACATTCCACCAGTGGGAGCATTGCCCTACACCACCAAAAGGTAGTTCAAAGACATTTGCACAAAAATTCTCATATTTTTCAGGGTTTAACACTTCTGAGCCAAACTCGTACTATTATAAGTGTTGCGGGGATTCTGCACCTACACAGAACTATGCGCAGGAAGACAGGACCTCGGTGTATAGGGGTGTACCAACCTACCACATTAGTGCCCAAAATCCCAAAACCTACTAGCTATAGTGTCTCATTCGTTCTCCTCCAAAAATCACAGAGCTACATATGATTAGACAACCCAGAACACAACACTCCAGACTCTCTCAGGAATCGCGGTAGCAAGACATACCCTTTCGCTCGCCCACTCACACTTGTCCACAATAAGAATTCGGCAGAGTCACTGTAATAGTTCAAAATGTTTATTTTAACTATCGTGCTCTACAATACAGTATACGAGCTACTACCAGCAGCAAAATGCATAAACTCAGAATGATTAGCATTGTTACAATTCCATAGAATACAAAAGGGGAAGTCATTTTATAAGACAGTGGAATAAGGACTTTAAGGCCTAACCACCCTCCCCTTGGCTGGAAGAAGTTTATTTATATAAAGGAAGATCTCTGGGCTTTGACAGCAGACCCCATACCTTAAAGCCTGGATGTAAAGTTTACATCATAGGAACAGCGTAGCTCTTCTCCATGGAACGGCTTTCTCCAAGTGTTTGTTAAAACAACATGCATCCCCGTAATATCAAAGCACGAGTCTCCAGCATTGCAGCTGTGTTAAGCATGTTATGTCTAGGTGCTAGGGACTGACCAGAATAACAAGGGGCATTGTTTATCGACCTTGTACAACGTGTTCAGACTAAACTCCAAGAACGCAGCAGAGAATGTGAAAAACAGACTGTTCTTATGTGAAAGGCATAGTCTTGCAAAAACAAAGTCATGTAGTAACGTGCGCAAAAGCAGCATCATGGCAGCAAAGCTCATGCTAACTTAGTAATATCGACAATGCCCCCAAGGGCCATATAACACCCTCCCCCTGGTAAGGTCAAAGGACATAGACAAAGGACTAAAACAGAGTTCAAAAGTCAAGCAGAGTTCAGGGCGCTGTTAAAAAAACCAAATTGGGAAAAAGAAAATATTTAAAAAAAATTCAAATGTTCGTTTAGACTATTGGTAAAACGTGGTCTCCGGGATAGTGTAAATATGGAGGAGGTGGTTAATCCATCAAAGTACTTGAACCCAAGAAAGCAATTCCCTCCAAAGGATCATCCCTGTCGTTAGTAGAAAAAAAAGGGATGCCATCCAATCAAGGAGGTCGAAGGAACAAACGTGCTCCTCGTAATCCGATGCTTCCAAAAGAATAACCGGATAACTTGTGTGATATTCGATGAAACTCCGATGCAGGAAGTTCTGCGCAGCCGCACAGATATCCCATTCAGCCAATACTCCAAGTGCAGCCGCACGCGCCATACGGCCATCCCCAGAACAAGCCTGGTCATGAGCCTCTACGGGTCCCATCAACTGGTTAAAATCCGGGACTGGACATGATGTATTGGAGAGGCATAAATCCATAGCCCAATAGAAGGGGCGTCGACGACAGTAGAACACTGGTTGCACGCAAGTAAAGTAGGCAAAGCGAAAAGTTAATCCATAACTCACGCTAAGCGTTGCTAATGGCAAGCATCTAAAAACCTGTTGCATTCGATTACGGTACAGTTGCAATTGGCCTGGTCTGTGCAGTACTACAAGATGAGCAGCCATTGCGCAGCAGGAACAGAAGAAGCAGGATTCCACCAGCCAACGCCAGTATTAAAGGGAATCCGCCGAAGACGCTAGAAAAATTAGAATGAATAAAACCCGGTATTACTCCGAATATAGTCTGAAAGGAAGTCACAAGGCCGGATCCCACACGTTTAAAAAAATGTGCAAGGCCTTTAGTGTCGGACGCATTGAATATTTGATGTATAAGCTCCCCAAAGTGAAGTGGGATGTTAGTGTTCAGAAGGGACTGTATCTCGCTAGATGTCCTAGCCACCTGTAACTCGAAGGTCTCTTGAGCTGAAGTGAGAGCAACCTCTTGTTGGAATAGTAGTGCTTTGAGCCTGCTTAATTTGTTGAAATCTGTTTTCAAAGTCGGAATTGAAGGCCAAATAGAACTATCTACACTCCCATGCGGGGGCGGAAAAAGCACATTGCTACAACAAGTAACTCGTTGTGAGACTGTTACTAAATAGGGAATTACTGCCCGTAAACCACAGCAGTCTTGGTTGTTCAAAATAAGATAACTGCCGTTGGTAAGCAAAGTAAAAGCGGGAATTATTGAAGGCACTGGCGTGCCTTTTAAAAAAACAAGCCAGATTAGGCGCCGAAACGTTACACGCGCTGTGCAACTTTACATGTTTACAAACCAGGGAATGTCCTACTGTGGAATCGCTGTCCTCCCCCGTTAGGAAAACTTCCTTATCCTCACGTTGACATCTGTAAGTGAAAGGCAGGGACCATAGTTCATGTAGAAATGCACTACCCAGGCGTTCAAAGCGGCCAATTGGAAAATGTTGCATACATGATTTAAATTGAAACAGTGAGAATGGGAGAGATCTAACACCATGAATTAACCAAACAGCAGAGTCCGTTTCTGCTACAGAGAACGGTAAAGGCTCCTGTTCAATATGCAACACTGTATACGTAGCATCTTTCATAGACATAAATCTCTGTTTATCCGTTAGATTAAATGATAGAAACAAAGCAGAAGCATTCAAATAATCCCAAGGGACTTTTCCCATCTTGAGAGTCTGCAACGTCCATGCAAACTGCATAACAGATCGTAATTGATTTTGCCCATGATACAACACAGATACATGACTCTGAACAATATCAATAACAGAAGAAACAATATTATCCAATGTATAAATGCGTGATGAAAGTGTATTGATGCTATTGTCGACCACTGCAAGGACTTTCTAAATTGGCTTGATCAATTTGGCGCAGACGAAGAGCTGCTTCAATCTGCGAAAGTTTCCAAATTTCATTGTAAGCGGCATAAATAAATCTCTTAGATCTAGGAGTCCTAGGTCCTAAGAAATCAGCCAAATTGATGTCATTTGAAAAGAGTGAGAGGTGTTGTTTCACTGATGCTAATGTAGAATGTTCCAACCATTGTTGGCATGACTTACACATTCGGTCACCACATACTCGGTGGGTAAGTGGATAACGTGGATCCGGTCTGGTCTGAGTGAAAACAGGTGTTATATTATAAGAACGTAATTGACATGCATTTGAATTAGTTTGCCACACCAACCAGCCGGATGAATCAATTTCAGAGACATTAAAAGTGTCATTTCGTAGCAATGGTTGCAAAGCATCAATAGTATAATTTGTCTGAACCCGCCAATTGTCGTATTCCGCCAAGGACGGAATGGATGGGATATTCAAATTCTTTACAGTGGCCAGGCCAAAACAAGTGGTTTGGTACACTGTATCATTTAAAAATAAAATTTGAGTCGGGATCAGGCAGGCACGATGTAATGCTTCAATTCCCTGAACCTGCCATTGTTTAGTGCCCAAGATCGATTTTAACTCTATGGTCTCTTTCCAGTGTTCATAACCCGGTGTGGCTAATTTAGCCCTAAAAGAGTTGGAGTAAATCAATTTAGAGTGTGTCAAGATAAATTTGGACTGAGATGGCAAGTGTAATTTAAAGAAATAGGATTCCGGATTAGATGTGTCATAATCTGTAAAATATGTGAACTTATCTCTAAGAGTTTTGGAACTCCCATGTACAGGAGTAGGACAATGTTCCCATTGAGTGTGATTAAAAACAGGTTTGTTTTGTGCAAAAAATGATGCCCATAATGCTGATAACAAAAGAGATGAGCATAGTTGGCAGAATTTAAATACAAATCTTCAGCATCAAAAGCAGCATAATATTTTAAATCAGAAAACAATGCATATACTGCTTGCACATCCCAATCGTCAGAATGCATGTCCCGTGTTACCACATCTCCTAAAGAGACGAGAAACACGTATGGCACTCTGAGTACTTCGGTCGGACCGTGGATTTCGAAAGCTACTTTATCCCAAACGATGCCATCTGCAACCGGGAATGCTGAAATGTTCACAAGTGTCTGATCACGTTTCATGATATGGGACGATGTGTGAGGGGCCAGAATTCCATCGACCAAGTTCGTAGCAGAGCGTTCTGGCAAATAATGACCATTGATGAGTAAAAAGAACACTGTCACAAACCCATTTGACATGAAGAGGAAAATCAGGATAAGCACCAACCAAATTTAGGTCCATGGAGGGACGAGGTAAGTCTTTTTGAAACAAGAGAAGAAAACACTCAATTTGGTCGGTGGGACTGTCAAACTGGAAGTAGAGGAGGATGAGTCAAAGAGAAGCTGGCATGATCACCAAAGTAACCGCTTGCAGTTCTGTTAATTAGCGGTGGTAGCGCCGGGTCAGCTTGATGTTGTTGAGGACTGATTGGCACTTCACAAATGGACTCATCTTTAGGATAAGTATACTCGACTTCTGCATTGGAAGATACAGGCCGGACTGATGAAAGGTCAATAGCAGTGTCCATCACCTTCCCAGACATACGAGCATCAGAGGAAGAGGATGAAGTCAGCGGATTCAATGAAATTGCGTTACACGAAACAGCAGGTGTGACACTATTCAGAATCGGCCAGACGGTGTAACTTGACATTGTCCACTGAGATGTATCTGTTGTCTTTGCGACCAGGTAAAGGTGGTAAAATGACTGTACGAGTACCCTTCAATCCAAGCACTGGAGCTGGTGCACGATATGATGGACCAAATTCTTTTTTGTTCTCCAACTTTTCTCGTACCAGATCCCCGATTTTGGGAAGCCAGCCGGCAACAGAAATCAGCAGTTCTGCATCAGTGGAAGAGGGTAAATGTTCAGTTGCATAACTGTCACGTGTCGTTTGTAGATCCAGTAACACAGCAGAATGATTATCTACGTCAAAGATTGCGGCAGCCGCCACAACGTCTAGACCATCAAGGTCTGGCACAAACATTTTAATGCCAAAAGAGCATTTCATATGGGGTCTGCCCACCCAGAGATCGTCTAGGGAGGTTATTAAGTGCACGTTGAACCCCATACAAGTGGGCCAGCCAGTTCCTGCCAGTATCTAAGACTCTAGCTGTCAAGGATTGCTTTAAGTCACGGTTCATCCGCTCCACAATTGAATTGCCCTCAGGCCTGTATGGTGACGAAAACTGCACCAGCACCCCCATCGACTGCATCGTGTCCTTGTACGCCTTAAACGCGAACGCTGGACCTTGGTCCGAATGGAAGGTGCCACAGGCAAACATCCCGACAAAGACACGCAAATCCCTGATGACATTTCGAGCATCAGCACTGCGTTGTGGCCAAACCGAAAGGAATCTAGTGCACGAATCAACCGCAACTAAAATATATTTATATGCAGTATCAGAAGAGAATGGACCACAGTGATCAAGATATACACAGCCAAAAGGTTTATTAGAAATACAGAGCTGTGTTTGAGGGGGGCGCGTGACCGTAGACGGCTTAATTTGTTGACAAATGTCACAAGAAAGAACATAATTGCGGGTCTGTTTATATAGACCACGCCACCAATAACGTTGCTGTAAAATCGAGACTGTTGCCGACACACCGGCATGTGCAGAAGCCATGCCTTCGTGTGCGGCTTTGATCAAAGCAGGTCTGCGGTCCAAGTTGGGAATCAGCCGATCTCCAACTGAAGGAATCGTAGCATAAGGAACCTGTTCGGGAGTTACATGATAAGAGTATTGAGAAGGGAAACCCTGAGGATAAACAGTTCCCTCCCTCGTTGCAGGTACAGCTGCCAGAATATCATTATCTATTTTAGTCATGGACCTTGTAACTGCTGCTACGGAGCACGTGGCTACTGCAGATTTGGCCGCTTCGTCAGCCAAAGAATTACCAAGAGCATGTGCTCCCACATGCTGATGGCCAAGAGTATGTATAACATGTATGAGGGGCAGACGCTGTTTAAGCTGTGCCACTCGAACCCAAAGCGTTTTATGCTGAATTGCGTTGCCTTTAGAATCTCGATAGTCATTTCGAGTCCAGAAAAATAAGTTGTCATTAAAAGATTGAACACAGTAGTAAGAATCACACACAATAAGAGTACTCACATTAGGATCAGCAAACTCGAGAGCAAGAATAAGAGCATGAAGCTCCGCCAACTGTGCGGTACAGTCCCCAAGTGCTTGAGTATGCACGATGGACGACTTAAATTCTCCATTAACAATGGAGCCTGCTACAATTGCGCAAGCTGCTGAATAAGTATGTTTGGAACCTGTGGCCGGTTGAGCCGAGCCATCAGTGTAAATAACACATTTGTATTCATGCAAAGGAAGCAAAGACAACGGCGGAGGATGAACATGTTCATACTGTAAAAACTCCTGTGTCTGTAGTGCAGGGTCAAAGATAAACGTGACATCAGAGGATGTCAAAGACGTAGCCCATTGTATCCAACGGGGATGTAATGCTTTATAGTTTGGTACACTTGCCTTAGTCACAGCCTCCAATGCAGGGAAGGGCGTGACCATAATAATGCGTTTACCTTGCGCCAATGAGCGTTCCTTCAGAATCGCCATCTGGACCGCGGTCAAAACTTTCTCAGTATTGGAAAAATGCATTTCAGCTGCAGTGTACAAATGTGATTTGTATGCAATAGGTACTGTGTCTCTCATTGAACGTCAAGTAAGTGAAACCCACCGCCCCTGGTGCTATACGTATCACCAGGTTAGTGGTGTTTTCACGCGTCAACAAGTAATTAGTTGCAAGCAGGTCAGATTGCAAAGAATGTAGAATTGAGGTATATTCCGGGAGCCAATTAGCAGAAGAATATGTAGGTTGTATCAACGCATAAAGCGGTTTGATACGCTGGGCATAATCAGGAATGAAAGTTCTCTCGAAATTCAAAAATCCCAGCAAGGACTGAAGTTTCTTCAGAGTATTAGGGGATTGCAAATGTGCAAATTTCTCCAGGAAATGGGGCGCTAGACCCTTTCCTTCATTATTGAGCTCATAGCCCAAAAAGAGCACCGCCAAATGGGCGATGTGCGATTTTGCAAAATTAAATTTGTATCCATAGTCGGCAAAAAACAAAACTATATTGTCGACTCGGACTAGATGCGGTATAAGTTCATCGTCCGTCAGATAAATATCATCAACGTCCGAGAACGCATCTGGATCTATGTCGTGCAACAGGGATACAACACGTGCCGCAAATGCCCCGGGGCTATTCTTGTACCCCATAGGCAAACGTGTAAATTTTTCTGATTCCCGACGGCAGTAAATGCCGTCAAGTCACGACTCTCCGGGGCGAGATTATGACTGTAAAACCATTGGAAATGTCCAGTTTAGTTTTGTATTTTTTATGGACAAGATTGTTCACCAGCGCAGAGCATGTTTTCCACTGCAAATGTGCGACAATGACTATTCAAATTTCAGTAATCCAATACAATCCGATTTGAACAGTCAGGTTTTGATACCGTAAAGAGAGGATTATTCATTGGTGACGTACATGGTTCAATCACTCCTTGATACTCTAACTGTGTTAGAATGTCACAAACGTGCGCCTTAGCCTCACGCTTGATTGGGTATTGCGGTTGTGGCTGCGGCATAGATCGTAACAGTATCTCATGAGCCGGTGAATCAACATTCCAGTCCACTTGATTATGATACACCGCCGGGGCAAGGGCCGCAGCCCACCCTGCCGAGTAAGCTTTGGCATGCTCCTCAGGGACGTAACGCAAAAAACTCGGAAGTATCACGTCCTCCCCCCTAGGAGCGGCTAACACAAAGGGTGGAGGCCAGTCCACCTCTGCTAACAAAATATCGTACGAGGAGGTCCATTTCGCCCAGAACACCGCCTTGATTGGACGCAGTATATCACCTTCAATTTGGAAAATAATGTCAGAGTCTATCCGGGGTGGCAACCCGGGTATCAGCTGTCTACTGTAATGAATGTGTCAGTTGCTGTCGCCTCCATACAGGGACGCAGTGCCTCCCGCACTATGGTAACCTCCGCTGCGCTGTTGAGCAGTCACTTCCCATGTCCAGTCCAGGAGTTGCGTTCTCACCTCTGAGGCATATCTCGCTGTTAAAGCGGCAACTTTCTTCTTTTGATATGGCGGTTGAAAACGAGGCAGATCCTCTTGTTTTCCTTTACCATCAAATTGTCGAGGCTGATCTCGTCCCTGTGGTGCAGGTTGACCTTTGCCACGATCCTGGCGTTCCCCTCCACCGACTTGAGAGCCTGATGTGTCCTGTAAAGAACGAGGAGAACGCTGATCAGGGACTTGAAATCTATCAGGAGACTTAATTTTCGCGCGATCACGCAAGTCATAAGTACGCTCAGAAGTCTCAGGTGTCGGTGAACCAGCACGTGAACCTTGCTTTTGCTGTTGCTGCCCCTGTTTTTTATTTTTCCAGTTCTTTTTTAGGAAAGAACGGGCGCCCATCTTTATCAGTGTGGGTTTTTTGTTGTGTTTGAGATTGAGTTTGAGTACAAGGCTTAACTCCCAGACTATTGCGGCCAATGGTTTTATAAGCCCTTGCAATAATCTTTGGTAATTCGCGTGGCTTGTCTGCATCTGGTACTGCCTCCAAGCGGTTTGCCACTTGAAAACTCACAGCATCACCCTTGACATTGGCAAGGATCATATCAGCAACCACGTCGAACACCCCCACCAATCTCATTCCCAACTCTACAGCCGCTTCGGCTCCATGTTCATCTTGAACACGTTTTATCACGGAAGGGAGTACGGTCATGGAAGGAGTGCCGAAACACTTCGAATATACCGCGGCAAACACCTTGCCCCAGGTGTTACAATCAGCGAGTTCGGGAATTAAGTCTTTAGGCAAACTAATAGTCAGGAACCTGTGTTTTTCCACAGGACTAGTATTTGGAAAAACAGCCTCCAGTTGTCCAAATTTTTCAGCAAGCCAATAAGGTAAGTCATCCTTATTCTGTGGACGCTTGCCCATCACTGAATTAACCACAAGCGGGCTGATGGTCACAGCACCAGGACCCGCAGGTTGCGCAGCAACGCCAGGTGGTCCCACCATGAACTGTATAACAGCACGATGCACGCGTATTCACGATGTATGTAACACGCAGAGTTCTGCAAGCGTCGCTGTCGTCAGCCGACGCGGGTGTGGGGTATACCCAGCCAAAACGGGCCACGTGGCCGCAACTATCGATAAAGGGCCTAAACAGGCCGGCGTTATTGGGTGAGGAAGGGCGCCATTAAACCAAATTTGGTGTTGCCAAGCTGTTAGCGGAACCTCAAGAGTACTATACGGTTTATATTCCTGCGGAGTCGCAGTGGCAGTAAACTCGTGAAACAAATTGTCTGTCCCATCGACTGCCGGAAAGGTGACCCAAGAATAAAACACCTCGAAGCGGAAAGCTGGATCAGCTTCTACAACAAAGATCGGCACCTGCATCAGGTACTCCATATTGAGTTAAATATGCCCTGAGCGGTGCGCGAGCAGGAGGCGTAATATCAACTGCCATAATCAATAATTAGAAAACAACAACCCAAAGCCTGGCAGCGCAATAACGGGTTAAGAATAAAGTGAAGGAACCTTTTAAAACTTCAAGCTTGAAAGAACCTATATTACTTCAATATAGGAGGTTACACCATCACAGCTATCTCCGGAAACAGAAGTGAGGGAATTGTGGGCAAGCACAAGCACTACTCAAGAGTCTCGCAGATAAGAACCAGACCAAACGTTGGTGGCGCCATGTTGCGGGGATTCTGCACCTACACAGAACTATGCGCAGGAAGACAGGACCTCTGTGTATAGGGGTGTACCAACCTACCACATTAGTGCCCAAAATCCCAAAACCGACTAGCTACAGTGTCTCATTCATTCTCCTCCAAAAATCACAGAGCTACAAATGATTAGACAACCCAGAACACAACACTCCCGACTCTCTCAGGAATCGCGGTAGCAAGACATACCCTTTCGCTCGCCCACTCGCACTTGTCCACAATAAGAATTCGGCAGAGTCACTGTAATAGTTCAAAATGTTTATTTTAACTATCGTGCTCTAAAATACAGTATAGGAGCGACCACCAGCAGCAAAATGCATAAACTCAGAATGATTAGCATTGTTACAATTCCATAGAATACAAAAGGGAAGTCATTTTATAAGACAGTGGAATAAGGACTTTAAGGCCTAACCACCCTCCCCTTGGCTGGACGAAGTTTATTTATATAAAGGAAGATCTCTGGGCTTTGACAGCAGACCCCATACCTTAAAGCCTGGATGTAAGGTTTACATCATAGGAACAGCGTAGCTCTTCTCCATGGAACGGCTTTCTCCAAGTGTGTGTTAAAACAACATGCATCCCCGTAATATCAAAGCACGAGTCTCCAGCATTGCAGCTGTGTTTAGCACGTTATGTCTAGGTGCTAGGGACTGACCAGAATAACAAGGGGCATGGTTTATCGACCTTGTACAACGTGTTCAGACTAAACTCCAAGAACGCAGCAGAGAACGTGAAAAGCAGACGGTTCTCATGTGAAAGGCATAAACAGAGTCTTGCAAAAACAAAGTCATGTAGTAACGTGCGCAAAAGCAGCATCATGGCAGCAAAGCTCAAGCTAACTTAGTAATGTCGACAATGCCCCCAAGGGCCTTATAACATAAGATTGCACCCATATCTGCACAGAAAAATATGTTAAATACCAAACAGATTTACTCTGCTTCCTTCATCTCCCAGTTGTCTGAACAGGGGTTTGACTTATGGATGGACACTGTAGACTTGAAATCAATCTGGGGTTCTAGGGACTGGCAAGTCCAGGGAACAGAAGCACTATTTAGAGCATGCCTCATTCCACAGCAGATGATTTTTCTGAATGACACTGTGCAACAGACTTCCTGTCTTGGAATAGCAAAGAATAAGGACTTGAACACTCCTCAAATTCCATCACCTTTAAACACAGAGGGGAATTTTACATCAGAAAGAGGGGCTAAGTTGGATAACATTTTGCAATACAATAGATCAGACCCCTGATACGACGGGTATAGTACACCTATTTAAGACCATAGGTTCCGGACTGTTGAGCACCTTTCAGACAGTCCTCGGAGTTATACCGAACGGCTCTTAGTGTACCGGTACAACCGGTTATTTTACCTATTACTAGTGATCTTTTAGTTTCAAACAACATGCGTTGAGTTAAATGGCCCAGGATCCTAGCATGTCCAGAAATACTATCCACTATAAGTAGTGAGCTTGAATGCACTGTCAAATTGATGGAGACATGCCACCTCACCCTTGAATCGGCCAAAGAATTCACACAGTTTCACAACTCACTGTTTTTAAAGATCCGCGTCATTTTCAAAAAACAGAGTAAGCCTAAGGCGAAAGGCATCATTTCCAAACACCACTGGTATAATCAGGGATGCAGACGTGCCCGTAAAATCCTTGGTGAAGCAATTAAGTCGGGTGCTGTGGCTAGAGTGCGTACTGCTAGGACTACATATAAGAATGTTATACACTGCGCCAAAAAATCCTGGGATGAAGACAGATGGCAGGAACTAAAAAGTGCTTGCGATAGTAACAACTCCAAGTGGTTCTGGAATGTGGTCAAATGGGGTAGGGGTGGAGTAGCACAGCCACCGGAAAATCACGTTGACCCCGATGTGTGGCTAAGACATTTTTTCACCCAATACGCTGAAGACGAAGCAGATGACAACTTACCATTCCCGATCTATCCCTTCCCTGCTGGCAGGATATTTGATGAGGCAGATGTCAGTGGTGCACTTAGTGCTCTAACAGGTGGTAGAGCTCCGATTTTAGACTGTATTCCTGCCGACATTTTCTTGTATGATAGGCTGAAGTGGTCCAACTACATACTTTTACTCGCTAATGCTGTAGCCCAAGGAGCACCTATTCCGTCCACCTGGCGGGGGCGGAGATTATCCCCATATATAAACAAGCATTGGCATAGCCAATAGGTCTCGCTTTGGGACCTTATAAGTATTTAGTTATGCAGCACAATATACTTGGTGCAACAACATCAACTGTTGCATGGCTAAACACTTATAAGGTCCCAAAGGCGAGACCTATTGGCTATGCCAATGCTTGTTAACAATAGTTAGTTAACAAATGAATGTTTTCCTCTCACAGAAAGTTGTGTAAATCTTCTCCGATATTCAAGCCCATGGGGGTCTTTGTGTCCAGCTCGACTATATATCTCGATTCGAGCTGGCGCAACTTTTCTCCCTATTGCCTCCCCGTTTGTTGTGTGCCACTGCATCTATAACAAAATATTGTAAACAATTCAAGTTGTTAGTGTGAATTTTTTAAAAATGCCTGGCGACCGGGTAGGCCGGATCGGAGTTTACTATCGCACGTAAATGTTGTAATATGCGAACATACACTTGCAGTTTAGTGCTCCCCACGTAGCATAAATTACAACTACATTTTAACACATAAACTGCTTAGTCTGTTCTACAAGTGTAATGCTCTTTGAGTGCGATAGGTCTGTCTGAGAAGGGTGTCAAATATGTGGCAGTATTGATACCGAACTTACAGGCCCGGCATGAGCTGCACTTGAAGAATCCCTTTCTAGGGGACAGCCAATTGTCTATCTTATTGGTTTTCAGGGCTATTCCTCACTAGGTCGTTGCGCATCGAATAAGCTCTTCTAAAGGTAACAGTAGGAGTTTTCGGGAGAACTCTTTTCAGTGTTGGATCAGTAAGGACAATAGGCCATTGCTTTTTGATGATATACACATATATACACACAGTCACACACAATACACTCAGGGACATAGCTTAGTCAGGGAGATTTGCTGAGCACGAATCTCGAATTTCCCAACTTAAAAAAAAAAGTGGGCTACAGGGTGAATGGACGAGATGACAGGTTCAGGATGGACTGTTGCCATAAGTAGAAGGGTCAGCACTGCGTTGCATTAGATGGACCTCTGCAGCTGACAGAGTTTGGCGGACAAGTACTCCATTGCAACGGCGACCCAATACCCTGTCCACAAAACGCAATGTCTGCCAATCCGATTTTGAGTCGGTGGGCTGCAAGCTTTCGCTGATAGAGTAAAATGTATTCAGGGAAGACATGGCTTGGCAGCTCGGGCTGGACTGTTCCCATGAGGCACAGGGTCAGACTGATTTGCATATAGCCATGTCTAAACTGGGGTGGCAGAGTGAGCTAAAGAATGATGATGGATTAAACCCAGATCAGTTGACTGGAGGTGAGTGCTTGCAATGTTCAACACTCCGTCCATCATCCCCTTTGGTTTTGCTTTGTTCGCCCTAAGTTGGCAGGGTATGCCCAGACGTGGGTCCCTTGCTCACTTTGCCACTGGATTCAAGATAGCCTGGCTGATGAGGGCTGTGAGCCCGAAACCGGTCCCAGGATGCTTGTTTCTGGTCCAGGGAAGACATGGCTTGGCAGTTCGGGCTGGGCTGTTCCAATGATGCACAGGGTCAGACTGATTTGCATATAGCCATGTCTGAACTGGGGTGGTGGAGTGAGCTAAAGAATGATGATGGATTAAACCCAGATCAGTTGACTGGGGGTGAGTGCTTGCAATGTTCAACACTCCGTCCATCATCCCCTTTGGTTTTGCGATGTAGCATGTGGCATTGTATGTTTTTAAACCAGTAGTTGCGGAACACCTTCGCCGGGAACTCAAGGGCACGTTCCCACTCTTTATCATTAACGGGCCGTTGGAGCTCCGCCTCCCATTTTTCCCGTAGAGGAACTAAAGTGACCGCGCTTAGCTCTCGTACCGCTTTTTACAGCCATGTTACTAAGTGTCGTCCTGAACCCATCTGCAAGATAGTGTGTGGACTGGATGTGTGGGTGGTTCTGTCTCTATTGTGCGCCACAGCCTTCTGCACTCCGTCAACAGTTGCCTATGTGTGAGGAATTGCCCATTTGGGAGGTCTGTGCCGGCGGTGAGTTCAGCAAATGTCTGCAATTGCCCGTTTTCGTATAGGGCGCCCGCTTCTGTGATTGTGTGCTCGGTCCAGATACGCAGTGCACGCTCCGTGAAATGTGTTCGGCCTCTTGGAAATCCCACCAGTGGCTGTATGGGGGAGTAGAAAGGAGCTGTGCAGCTCATTTTGTGTATACGCTTCAGGCATACTTGTGCGACTGATATTTGGTAGTGGACAATGTGGTATTTGCTCGGCACCTGGTAGTAGCAGGCGCTGTATAACTGGGGCTGTAACTGGTCCTGCCATAGTGTGCGTCTCTGTCAATACCCGGCCTACTGTCCACCGTGACACCCATTGCAGCTGGGGCGCCAAAAAGTACGCCTCAAAGGATGGAGCACCCAGTCCTTCCCTATCCATGGGCAACTGTAGTTTGGCTAGGGCTATTCGTCTGCGGCCTGTGCCCCAGATGAGAGATACCAGAAGGGAATCCAATTCTCGGAAAAGGGGCGGAGGACCACTGGGAGATTGGTGAAAAGATATAGTAGCCGCGGGACCAGTATCATTTTGGCCACTGCGATTTTCCCTATGGGAGCTAAAGGGAGATCCCTCCAGAAATTGACTGAGGACCGTGCCCAGGCCAGGGCTCTGCGATGGTTTCCTTCATATATGTCTTGCAGCGAGTGGTAGAGCCGTATACCTAGGTATCGAACTACTTGGGCGCTCCATGATTTGTGTTGCCCACCCGTTAGCAGCTGTTGGGGTGGGAGGTCACCTGAGAGTGGGTAGATTGTGGACTTAGCCCAGTTGACTTTTAGCCCTGCCACCCGCTCAAAGTCCTGCAGAGTGTCGAGTATAGAGGTGAGGTCTGACGTGATGTCACGGATGTAGATGAGAAAATAATCGGCGTATAGCGACACAGAGTGGATCGTGTCCGCTATTGGTATACCCCACTTTTCTCTCTCCCTACAAAGGCGAATCGCAAGCGGTTCCATCGCCATCGCGAAAAGCAGGGGGAGAGCGGGCACCCCTGCCTTGTGCCTCTGAGAATTGGGAAGGATGACGTCATGTAGGGGCCCAGCTTTACTCTGGATGTTGGTCTAGTGTATATAAGGTTAGTGTATGCGAGCAATCGAGGACCCACTCCCATCTGTCGCAAGACACGAAGGAGGTAGGGCCAACTCAGGGTGTCGAAAGTCTTTTCAAGGTCCAGGAACAAGCACGCCGCATGTGGAAAATGATTACAGGCCCGGTCCTGAACAGGAAACATGCGTCTAATGTTGTAGGAGGTGTTTCTACCTGGCACAAAACCGCACTGGTCCGGGTGAATCACTGTTGGAAGGATAGAGGAATACCTTTCCGCCAGTATCTTCCCGAATATCTTGTAATCCGCTGGCAGCAGGGCTATTCGACGGTAGGATCCTACAAGATGGGGATCCCTGTCCGGTTTGAGGAAGGAAACAATTACCGATTCACACATGGACTGTGGTAGGTCCCCTTCATCTAGCGCCGTCTGGTATAGTTTCACCAGCTGAGGCACCAACTGTGTAGAGAAGGTGCGTTAAAATTCCAGCGGAAGGCCATCGAGGCCAGGCGCCTTAGAAGTAGCCAGCGCTTGCAGTGCCTGCGTTAACGTCCGACACTGTGATTACCTCGTCTAACTCTTGGCGGACCGCTCGCGTTATGCGGGGCAGGGGAGTGCACTGAAAAATCGGGGAAGTGCTTCCGGGTCTGCAGTGGTAGGGGCTGCGTATAGTTGTGTGTAGTATTGCAGAAAGACTGCTAAGATGAAAGCCTGCGAGTGTATAAGGGCACCTGTTGTATTGCGAATCGCTGTGATCGGTGGGAGGGTATCGTCTTGTTTCACCAGCCAGGCCAACAACGCGCCTGCTCTGTTACCCTCCTTGTGCATCTTTATGGCGTGTGCTCTAAAATTATATCTGCAGAGGTCTGCAAGAGTCTCTGCGTATGCGGTTTTGCTTCAGTCACTTGTGCCAACGTGGCCTCCCCTCTATCCACTGCCTCTGTTAATGCTGCTAGTGCATGCTTTTTCTCTACTATGCTGCGTTCTAGGGTTTTAGGCACCCCTGAGATGTGCAGTATGCATGTTCTTCTGATCACCACCTTAAATGCGTTCCATTCCATTGCGCGGGTGGTCGCCTTGTGCGCGTTCTCTGTGAAGTAACCACGTATGTGCACGGCTTGTGTTTGCCTAAATACTGAGTCTTGAAAGCATTCTGTGGGCAGGCGCCAAGTGGGGACCGGGGGCCTGGGTGGTTGCCATATTAGGGTGATCGTGTGTGCGTCATGGTCAGATAGGACCCTGCCTAGATAGTCCGCCGCCTGTATCTTGGGCAATATGGGGGAGAACTGAGAAAGCACTCCAGGCGAACCCTAAGATCGTGTGGGATGGAACGAGGAGACTCGGAGGTACGGGCATTTGGAGCGCCATGCGTCAGTTAGAGCCCAGTGTGTTGTCCAGGCCGCAAATCGTCTGGCCTGTGTTGTTATGGGGGATGCCGGGTGTGGCGGGTGGGATCTATCGAGGAAGATGTTCTGTACACAATTGTAATCCCCTCCTAATATCTATGGGGCCTGGAAGTATGCCTTCAAGGGGAGTGAGAGTGCGTCCCAGAATGTACTCTGGTCTGTGTTCGGTGCATAGATACTCCCCAGAACTACCTGTTGACCGTCTAGCAGACCATGTAGGAGTGCATAGCGGCCCTCTGTGTCGACTGTTCTAGAGAGCTCTTGAGATGGGATTCCTGGGCGTATCCATATGAGGGTCCATCGCGCATAGGCCGAATACGTCGTGCCACAGAATATCCCGCGCCACCATCTGCGCAGCTTGTCCAACTCGTTCGCAGCCAAGTGGGTTTCTTGTAGCAGCGTGATTTGAGCGTTCTGCCTCTTTATATATGCATACGTGGCATATCGCTTACGTGCAGTGTGCATTCCCCGTACGTTCAGGGAGAGGATGGTGATCTGCCCCTTATGTGCCATGCCGTGATGTGGGGGATCCGGGGGAGTGGGGTTTCTAAGCGACATGCCGCCCTGCATACCGCCACCCTGAACCAGCCTGATTTCGCAGTCCAAGCATGAAGGTAGCGCCTCATCTATGTGCATATGTGTGTACAGTGTTGGGGGAACAACTTCGGGTTGGAGAGCAACGGGGGTAGGGAAATATCCCAATGCCGGGGACCTAACGCAAACGGCGATACATCCAAACTCATGTTAGTGCGTGAAGAGAACTACTAAATATTAAAGGGTGGTGTCTCGCAGCTGCTGAGTGGCTTGCACTGGGCATTTGTAGGATTATCTCGCACTCAGTGGACTAGGGATAAGCAGGGAGTTGCTAACTGAGCTGCTCAGCGCGCTATGTATCATCTACTATCTTGTGTCGCAGCCTCAATGAGTGCCATATGCACATGTACTGTTGCCTGCTAGTCATATCAGTGTATCGGCAGTCTGTGGTGTGACCAGCGGCGGAGTCATTGAGTTCTCCCAGGAGAGCGTCTCTTCGCTGCCCTCTTCCTCCCCCGACGAGAAGATGTGTGGACCACTGTCTGAACCTGTAGCTGGTGAGGATGGTTGAAGCTTCATGGCTGCCTACAGGGCCCTTCTTCTTTCTGCTATAATCTGTTCCAAGTCCGGGGACCCCAGGGGTTGGGTGCCCGAGCCGTCAGTGACTCTACAGCCTTGTCTTCCCGGGCGGCGTCTATAGCCAAGTTGGGTTTTAGGACGCCTGTTAACCTTCTCGTTCACTCTTGGAAGCTTTCGACAGTGTTGGTCTGCCCAGTCTCGGGCCTCCTCCGCGTCTGTAAAGAATGTGGTGGACCCCCCCCATGTATAATTTTTAGTCGGGCTGGGAATAGCAGAGAGTATTGTATATCCTCTAGTCGTAGGCGACGTTTAACCTCAAGGAATGTGGCTCTTTGTCGCTGCACCGCTCTGGAGTAGTCTGGAAAGAGCATTATTTGCTTATTTTCTACTTGGATAGGGCCGTGTTGCCTGGCTGCCCTGAGAACCGCGTCTCGGTCCCTTAAGTGTAGGAACTTGGCCAGTATCGGACGAGGGGGTTCCTGGTGGGGGCTGCGCATCGGCACCCTATGAGCCCTTTCGATGGAAAAGAAGGGTGTCTGGTCCGCGGCCGACGTAAAGGACTTGGTCCATGTTTCCATGTATGCAACGGGATCCACTCCTTCAATCCCTCCGGAAGTCCCAGGACGCGGATGTTGCACCTTCTTGAGCGACCCTCAAGGTCATCGATTCGTTCTTCCATCGTTGACATGCGCCCCAGTAGGGACTGGAAGGACTCCTGGTGCGTCTTGAATGAGGGTTGCATGGAAGCTATTACTTTCTCACCATCTGACACTTTATCCGCAAGTTTGCAGGGTGATGTCTGTGGTGATTGTCCAGAGTCTCTCCTCCATTGAAACCCTAGAGTGTTCTATGGCCGCAAGCACTTTGTCCAACTTTTCGGAGAGGGTCAGTTCTTGTGGGGTTCCGGCTTCTTTCTGCGGTAGTTTGGCGCTGGTGGCAGGTTCCTGCGTGGTCATGGACGTGACTGGGCCCGTCGTCTTCCGTGGTTTCCCTATGTTGACGGGTTGAAAAGATTCAGTCTCCGGGTTAGGAGTCGTGTTCCCACTCCCGGGGTAGAGGGTGGGTGTTGAGTAGCAGAGTTTTGGGGCACCTGCTGTGCTGGGAGTGATTTGCGTTATTGTCCTCTCGTGTGGCACGCTCTCCTGCCGCCGCGTTGCTTCGGGCCCCTCACCTGTCGTTACAGGAGGGGGTTTGGGGGAAGGCAGCGTCTATCCCCAGGCCCGTCGGATTTCGTGGAGGCTGTTGACCTTGTGTTCAATGCACCAGATCTCAGGCACTTGCGGGGGCTTCTGGTCTGCACTCCAGTATTGGTGTGGTCCTTCCTCGCCCCTTGATTCGTTCCAATGGCCAGTGGGGGTCTTTGCTATTGTGTAGCGGGGGGAGGGAGAATTTCGCGAACCACCACGGAGCCCACGGGCTTCTCGGCGCACTGTGCATTCACCTTGCCACTTGTCTTGCCTTGCCTTGTGTGGTGCCTCCAGGGCGTCTTGGATTATCCACTGGGGTGCACTCTAGTTGCAGGGTCCTTGCTGACTCTTGCGGGCCATCATTCTGTAGCTATTGGGTCTGTGGGGACTCTGTGCACATGGGGTCACGATACCTCCTTGTTGGCAGGAGCTTCCCCTCTGCTCCTGGGGATGTCGGTGGCAGCCGTTGACATTGCGGTATGCTGTTGCTGTGAAGCCGACGCATATGTTTCCTCGCTGTTTCTCGTAGCAGGGGGAGGGGCCGACACGAACTGTCCTGTGCGCCACCTCCCGCCTTCCTTTGGGTTGCTACCTGGTCCCCTGTGGAGAGATCGCGGCCACCAGGGTTTCCGCGCCGATTTCAAGGGGGCACCTGACAACCCAGGGATCACAGTCGGCTCGCGGCCGCCGCCATCTTAGCTCTAGGCACACCGTCTCCTCACGCCGCGCCTACCCGCCGGGTCCCTCCGTCACAGGCAGGCGCTCAGTGGCCGGTCACTCGGGCCATTCCCGGGTGGATGCTGCCGGTCGCGCTGGTGTGCTCCTCCCGGTCTCCGGCTAGAGGGGAAGGAGTCTTTGAATGCAATGGGCTCCCGCCACGAGGGTGTCTTCTATTCACCGCTCCTCACCTGGCCTGTAATTGCAGTAAGGTAGCCGTCCGACTGGAAGGGGTCGCCGCGGGACTGACGCCCGGTGTGTATGATTTTACGGCGGGCTTCAGTTCATGCAACTCCTATCCGCCATTTTGGACTCTGGCCCGGCACCAACTCGGGCTCAATTGCTTGGTTCTGCCCGGTTTTTGGCTAGTGCGGAGCACGGTTGTGTGCTCAGATAGTGTTCTGACCGCTGCTGGTCGAGTTTTGGCTCGGTTGAGCGCGGCGTGGTAGGCAGGATTCGTGCCCGTAAGCGGAGCCTCAATCCAGCACGTCCGCCATTGCAGCCTGCTTGGCCACGCCCCCACGTCACAAACTTCCTTGATGCCACTGACGCTCCTGTCTTAGCTGGCAGAAAAATCCCTATTCTAATGTTTGCGGACGACACGCTGATAATCTCTAAAACACCAAGTGGATTGCAGTGTGCCCTCCATCGCTACGAAGAGTTTTGTCTCCTGAGAGGTCTCAAAATTAACGCCGCTAAGACAAAGTTTATGGCATTCAACCAGCATAGATCGTTCAGGGGAAAATGATGATGGATGGGCTCCCCTGGAGCAGGTTGACGCTTTTGTTTATCTGGGCATCAAACTGCAAAAGGATATGAGGTGGAAGCCACACATTGAAGTCATGGCCCTAAAGCACCGGCAGCTAGCTGGCACTCTTAGAAAGGAATTTAAAGCCTCTCTGACAAAGCCCCTTAGCCTGGCACTTCAAATTTACAACAGCAAAGTGGTGAGCTCAGTCCTTTATGGGGCTGAGCTGTGGGGCTTAGAAAATCTGAACCAGCTAACAATAGCAGAGAATGCGTTTCTGCGTGCGATTACTAGTTTGCCACAAAGTACACCCACCCTCCCCTAAGGAATGACGTAGGTAGGAAGGCCCTGAAGGACCTAGCCAGGTTACGGCCAATTCTATTCTGGCGAAGATTATGGTGCACGCAGGAACTGCAGTTTATACAGAGGGCCTAAGGGTTATCATAAATCTGGATCGCTTTTACAAAATTAGCTGGTTGCGAGACCTAAGAAGCTTGATCTACAAAATGGGCTTATCACACTTGTGGGATTCCCCTTCTACCTCAACATTCCCATAAAAAAACAGCCTTAAAGAAACCTACTGGGAAATGGTTGCACATGAAGAATTTAGGCGCTATGACCCCACTTCACTCTCGGGCCTCTTTCTCCAGATAAAACCATGTCCGAGTCTCGAGCAATATTGGGATATTATTAAAAAGCCTTTGGATCGAAAACTCTATTTCCAATTTAGATCAGGAACTCTGCCCCTGAAGTGTTTTTCATCCAAATGGTTACCCACTGGGGATAACAAATGTCATGTTTGCGCCGAAGATATAGAATCATACTCGCATGTGCTCTTTGCCTGCCCCGCCTACGCTAGCCCGCGGAAAGCTTGGCTGGTCCAGCTTTGTAAGAATCTGGGCACAAGATCATACAACATAGCCCTGCGAATCCTTTGCTCTGATCCATCACCTAGGTATGCAATCCCGGTGGCAAATTTTTTGAGATGGATGCGACACATTCGCTCTAAACAAATCTGGGCTGACAAATGTTTACGATGAAATCCTTTTAAGATTGAGTAGGTGCATGTGGGCATATCAGGACTTGTGGGGCCCACCACGTTCGCTAAGGCGCATGAGACTGTATGTACTTACGTTTTTTAACTTTGTCTCATCATGTTAAGTCTGATAATGATAGCTCTGAGTGTTCCTTTGCACAAATGTTTTAACCCAGATTTTAACTTTTGCACTGTTGATCTTTTTTAACTTTAAAAAAATGTTATCTGTATCTGCTGTTATGACTTGCATAGTTGAATAAAGCTTCTTTGATAATGATGATGAAATCCCTATTCAAGAAACCCCTCGACCAATTTGCTCCTGGCACTACACTATAGACTCATCTCCCTACTCCCCATTGCAAGCACAGTGCTGGAGAAACACGTTTATAAGCACCTTTCCAGTTTTTTAGAGATGCACACTGTCCTCTATCCCACACAAACAGATTTCAGACCAGGCAGTAGACACAGCCTTTGACACCTTTTCACACTCAATCCTCATTCAAAGGATAGAGGAAGCAGGAATTACAGGGGCCGCCCTAGACTGGCTGACCGTTTTCTTGGAAAAGAGGAGCTTCCAAGTCTGTGAAGAAACCTTCCTCTTACCCCATGAACTACGGCGTCCCACAGGGCTCTTCCCTAAGCCCCAAACTCTTAGATTTATACATTCTCCCTCTGTCAGAAATAGTGCGTGTACACGTCTTCACACTTGTATCATATGCTGACGACGCGCAGTTGATCGTCGCAACTAAATTTGTGCCTAAAACAGGTCACAGACTGGATGTCAGACTGCAGCCTAAAGCCTATTGGCGAAAAAACTGAGGTGTTGGTTGTGGGCAACAACCTCTTAAAGTGGAAGGAACTAGCTTGGCCGGATTACCTTGGAGAGCGTCCACAGCCCCAGCATGCTGTAAAAATCTAGGTTTTTGGTTAGACAAAAAGCTTTCAATGGAAACGCAAATAAAGAAACTCTCAGGAACATGCTTCAGATTATTGAAAACCCTAAGGAAAGTAATTCTATGGCTTCCACCATCATCCAGGAGAGTGGTCATACAGGGACTGGTCAACTCTCGTCTTGACTATGGAAACTCACTCTTCCTGGGAAGTCCCAAGTATGTCATAAAGAGACTGCAGGTTGTCCAGAATGCCACTGCACAAACACTCCATAGACTCCTAAAACACTCCTTGGCTGCCCCAGCCTTAGCTGCCCTGTACTAGCTTCTTGTGCAGAAAATAATTCACTTTAAAGCCATGTGCATTGCCCATTGGGCGATACATGGAAAAGGTCCACCCCTCATTCAGCAACTTCTCGCCCTCACACTCCCAGGAGGTCTTTATGGTCTGGAAATGTAAAGTTGCTGACAGTGCCCAAGGTCAACAAGCCAGGATGTGGCGGGCGCTCCTTTGCATATCTTGTCCCCAAGCTTTAGAACAACCTCCCCATTAACCTCAGACTGGACCAACCTCAAACCACCTTCACAAAACTCCTAAAGATGCACCTCTATTAGCCACGGGCCACTCCACAACCTAAAGTGCATCTAGAAAACTGGCAGGTGTGTGTTTTCAGCGCTGGGATGCCGGAATGGATAGTGATGGAGCAGAGTAAAAGAATTTTTTTATAACCCCTAACAAATTTCTAATAAAACTGTTCGTGTCAATGTAATAATCAACAATGTATGTGAGGGAAAATAATACGCAATATGTGTGCTGAATAATCTATTGACAAGTGTCCGTATGTTTAACTTTAACATAAAAATAATTGCGTACTGATTAAATAATAAATGCATGATTTTGTGCCTTTTAAATAAAACGTGGTGTTGCAAAAACAATAGTGATGGTAAGTAAGGAACAGCTTAAATGTTGTTTTTTGCTAGGTAATAACTAATTTGGGTACGTAGAGGATGGGAGGGAAACGAAAGGGCTATGTTTCTCTATTTTAATTATGTTTTGTTTATTCTAAATAGTGCTTCTAAATCCAAGTTTGCGTGATGATAGAAAATGGCCGCTATTTGATGTAATACGCAGGCGCCGGGAGCGAAAGCGCTGAGACGTACAATTGCTGAGGGAGAAAATGTTGGGGAAAAACCAAACCACGTGGGTGAAACTGGAAGCTAGGCTGAAAGAATGGTCAAGGCTGGTGTGACCTAAGTGAACTGATAATGTGCCATGGTGATCAGCAAGAAACTGTGGGAATCAACGACTAAGCAAAGGGACAATGAATGAAAAGTTCTTAAAAGTATCGAAAGAAGTTACAAATGAACTGATCGAAGCGGACAGAGAAAATGTTAGTCGTGGGAAAGAGGAGTGGACACTCACATGTCTGAAAGAGACTGGTCGAAGCTGGAAAAAATGATTACACTCAATTTGAACCCAAATGGACCAATGAATGAAGAGCGTGTTATTAATGTTGCAACAATTTAGTTAGCTAAATTAGAATTAGGGTATAAGAAGGCCTACTCCGGTGGGAGGGGGATCGCTCACACCTTGACAGAGAGACGCGTACTTGCAGAGAGCTGAGTGAGTTCCTGATCGATGAGCGGGGGATGCTGAGAGACTGTTAGATGAGACGGGTTGCGGTAGCTGATGCTGACGAGCTGAAGTTTCTGTTGCTGTCTTTATTTTCCAGTTGAGTATGAGAATCATGTTATTTGCAACTTTAACCTTAGGTTAGAAATCATTAGGCTTAATTAGGAAGCTAGGTAGGATAATTAGGATTTTCCTCATGACAAAATTCATTTCTGCAATAAAATTGATTTGCTTAAATAAAATTATCGATTTAATAAATGTATGAATAATTGAAATAAAAATACTAAATTCTTTTCATGCTTTTAAAAATTACATAAACTTTATGATTCTTAAACAAATGACTCAGTAATTTCTTATACAAATGTTTGGAGATAAGGGGAATGAGTTGTTTGTGATTCAGCCGGTCTTAATCACTATCAACTATTCGTACAAGATTAATCCATCGACCTAATGAGCAGGAATACCTAAAATAATTAAGAAAACGACAGGTAATGGTAAGAAGGGTATCCCAGCTCCTTCCAGCGGTACATTATCGTTTTACAGAGAGAAGTCTTTCTCCTAGGAAAGAGAATTGATCCAGGAAGCGATTGATTGTGTGTATGCTTGGCGGTGTCTATGGGCCCCATCGTCATGTGGATATAAGTGTAGTCGCGCCTGGATGACCTGGGAGAAATAGTTTTTATTGTGACCGCTGCATCAATAGCTATGCGCTATAAAAAAAAAAAACACCTGAACTAGAACTTTGTTTCTTGAAGTAGAATAATAATCACTGTGTAATTTATATAATTAGCCAATGATTTTTTTTTCTTTTTAGTTGGATGGTTAACACCTTTTACTTCTAATGAAATGAACTTTATGTTCTGTTTAATGGATGTGATCTATGTGTAATAAGGTGTACATAGCTTATGATGAGACAGTATTGGTTTGGATGGTGTGATGCTGTATATGAACAGTAATTTGATAGTGATTTGAATCTCTGATTGGTATCAGTACTTGAGATATGGTAATAAAGGTGTTTAATTTATGCTGATTGATGTATGAAATTAGTAGAGGTGAAAATAAATCATAAACACTGGCATATAGGATGCTTACTCGTGATATGTAGAGATGTCTTCCGAATGGAGCAACAGTGAAAAATAAAGAAACCAAATTAACCAGAACACACGAAAAATAAACTACTCCCTGGCCCTTCCCCCACCCTCCTAATGTATATATCGGGCATGGCGAAAGGGGAAAACTACTCCTCCAAGGAAAACAGGTTTGTCAGAGAAATAACAGCCATTCAGCAGATTTATAATAAGTGTAATATTAAACATGACGTTTAAAATCAATAATGCTTAAACACCCAAGGTGAAAAGAGTTGGCTAGTCACAATAAACATGCGCAATAACTATCTGTATATATAGCAAATCTCAAAAGTCTCACAAAGTGATAGTGAGCTGAAGAAAGTTAACTTTGACAACAGCAACAACCCACAGAGAATATGTTGCCATTTTAAGGTAAGACAGTATCAAAACATCATAGTAAATGAGTGCCTATAGCTAACCATTTCAAGATCTTATCCACAAAAGAGAAGATTAGGGGTCTAGGTTAAGGCAGGAACG
Source organism: Calotriton arnoldi (assembly GCA_963921515.1). Classification (NCBI taxonomy): domain Eukaryota; kingdom Metazoa; phylum Chordata; class Amphibia; order Caudata; family Salamandridae; genus Calotriton; species Calotriton arnoldi. The sequence continues at coordinate 766,664 of CAWUFW010001517.1, forward strand.
TTAATAGATCCAATGTAAATCAATCTAGTGGTCGCTTGATGTTTAAGAGAACTAGTCAATGATATATATATATATAGCAGAGAACTCTGGGTAGTTCTCAAGTTTAGATGGAAAGCAGCTCCTGTATAGAGCACTCTCAACACCAGTGACACTAGATCTGCTCACCTCAAATGTCTGCTTTTCTATCAAAGTCTTTAAGCATAGGATTAGCACAGTGCCAACCATGCCGAGATAGAAAGGGACACAGTATTTTGCCATTTGTACAGCAAAGTCTTTCAGCATAGGACTAGCACAGTGCTGTCCATGCCGAGCTGTAAAATGACAAAAGCCAATTACCACTCCAGGTACAATATTAGAGCTTTGAATTGGTAAAATACCAACCAAGCCAACCTGAAATGAGTAAAAGCAACCCCTGACACAGTGTTTTGCTCTACTTAGAGCTCTTCAGAGAGGTATAGCTTTGTCCAGACACAAATGAGCACCCAGTATAAGTCAAAACAATACCCTTTCAGGCATAGAGTGACGCATAAATTATGCAAAAGAAGCAGAGAACTCTGGGTAGTTCTCAAGTTTCGGTGGAAAGCAGCTCCTGTATAGAGCACTCTCAACACCAGCGACACTCTAGATCTGCTCACCTCAAATGTCTGCTTTTCTATCAAAGTCTTTAAGCATAGGATTAGCACAGTGCCATCCACGCCGAGATAGAAAGGCACAAAGTCTTTTGCCATTTGTACAGCTAAGTCTTTAAGCATAGGACTAGCACATAGAAGAGCTCTAAGTAGCGCGAAACACTGTGTCGGGGGTTGCTTTAACTCATTTCAGGTTGGCTTGGTCGGTATTTTAACAATTCAAAGCTGTAATATTGTGCCTGGAGTGGTAAATGGCTTTTGTCATTATACAGCTCAGCATGGACAGCACTGTGCTAGTCCTATGCTTGAAGACTTTGCTGTACAAATGGCAAAAGACTTTGTCCCTTTCTATCTCGGCATGGTTGGCACTGTGCTAATCCTATGCTTAAAGACTTTGATAGAAAAGCAGACATTTGAGGGGAGCAGATCTAGAGTGTCGCTGGTGTTGAGAGTGCTCTATACAGGAGCTGCTTTCCACCTAAACTTGAGAACTACCCAGAGTTCTCTGCTTCTTTTGCATAATGTATGCGTCACTCTGTGCCTGAAAGGGTATTGTTTTGATTAATATATATATATATATATATGATACAAGTATTGCCATCAACTATGGCTCTGAGACGTCGAACATTGACTGAAGAAGCAGTACATGAACGGTTATCATGATATTATTATTATTATTTATTAGGCTGACTTGTAGAGCGCGCAGCTGCCCCAGCAAAGCGGCGTCCTGGCGCTAAAAGCAGTAAAGGCCGCTAACAGCAAGGAGCCCATCATGACAAGCGAAAGAAAAAGCCAGAGGGCCATTAAGAGCCACAGAGACAGACAGAAGGACTTGGACTACAAAACCTAAAAAGAAGGGAAAAGATATGTCTTCAGTGCTTTCCGAAATGTCAGATAGTTATCCATACTCCGGATGTGTACAGGAAGGGCATTCCACAGTTTAGCTGCCAGTGTGCGAAAAGAACGCCCACCGGCGCGAGCCCTCCTGATCCGGGGGACAACTGCCAGGTGTTGACCTACTGAGCGAAGATGACGAGTAGGAACGTAGGCGGAAAGCAGGCCCGCTAAGATGGCAGGGGAATTCAGGATCCTGAACGCAAAGCAGAGGGACTTGAACTCCACCCGTTTCGCCACCGGCAGCCAATGAAGCTGATGAATGGAGGTGGAGCAGCGTCTAGGCATACCAAGAAGAGTTCTGGCGGCTACATTTTGGACTCTCTGCAGTCTCAGAGTCTCCGTCTTGTTGGCCCCCAAGTAGAGCGAGCTGGCATAGTCCAGTCTTGACAACACAGATGCCTGGACAATCATCTGTCGGATAGAAGGGTCAAAACAACCCAGCAGAGGTTTAAGCCCACGCAGAATACCAAAACATGCTGCTGCCACCTTCTTAGTCTGGGTTTGGAAGCAGAGGGCCGAATCAACCCAGACCCCAAGGTTTTTCACCACCTGTTTGGGGGCGGGAGCAGGGCCCAGTGTGGTGGGCCACCACTGTTCACTCCATAGCTCAAGATCTTTTCCAACCAGCAAGACCTCAGACTTGCTGGCGTTGAGCTGGAGACAGTTGGCAGTCATCCACCCTGCGACGTCCGCAAGACCGCTGCGGAATTTAGCAGCATCATTCAAACAGTCATCGGAGAGGGCGATTACAAATTGTGTATCATCAGCATATGATACCATAGTCAGCCCTCTCCTCTTGGCTACCGCAGCTAGGGGCTGGACATACAGGTTGAAAAGCGTTGGACTTAACGCAGAGCCCTGCGGCACTCCCTGTTTTATAGGATGGATTCTGGAGGTGAAAGGGGGGCCCCGACACCTGGAAGGACCTATCCGAAAGAAAGGAGATAAACCAATCCAGGGCTAGGCCGACTATGCCAGCCTCCTTCAACCTCTGTATCAAAATCTGGTGAGAGACCGTATCAAAGGAGCTATAAAGCAGTTTAGAAATTAGTAGTTTGTTGAACTAAGTTGCATTCTTTTTCAAGGAAGTGTTGTATACTTCCTAGGGTGTCCATAATCGGGCTTTCTAGAATCATGTCCTTATATAGGCACAATTCGCCCTGCCCTTATATAGGCATAAAATCCCAGTCCTTATTTAGGCATAAACCGTGCACTCCAAATACAGGCATGGTCTCCGACATCCGTCCACCCTAACGTCACAACGAGTTCATGAAAAAACAGACCCTTAGGCAGCGGGACTTTCCCTAGCCCAGGACTATTGATTTCTTCAAGGACTCATATATTATGCATGAACCATTATTTCTTAGGGGTTCATTCCTGACGTCTTCCGCTGTCCGACTCACGTCAATGCTAACATTTTCAGGTATATATATACCTTCCCAAACCCCTGTAAATCAGAGGAGACCTCGACTTCAGAGGAGCCCGTTTCCTGGCCGGACGCACTGAGAAGACGCTGTCATTCCTGCACGCAGAGAGTCCAGCTTCCAGTGATCTAACTTCCCTTGCGGGGTGTTGGAGTTCGAGTCTGGCAAAGAGATTCCTACCTCTCTCATTCTTCAGGTATGGAGCTGACAAGAACCTAGAGGGACTCTTGGCATACTAAGCATACTAGGCTTAACATACTCTTAGTATACTATAGTGAGGAATACTTCACCTACTTCATACTTCTCCCTACACCTAGGACAGGTTAGGTACTTTGGGGTAGAACTAGGTTAGAAACGCATCGTATGAGTACTCGCATTTTTAGGCTGTGTCATTTTATGTAAATGCATATATGCTAAAAAGATAATGCTATCGCAGTATTATTTATTTCTACTGCTCACCCTGTACATTATTTATCTCGCATACTGTCTTGTGATCGTAACAGCACATTTGACTTACACCAGAAACAAGACTGTTCAATAAATCTTTTATTGAAACGCCCGTCTGTTCTTTCTGTGTAACTTTGAGGAAAACTAAGCATGCACGACTGAGCTGAGTGATATAGTTATCTATTGTTTCCACGACTCTGGGACACGTTCTGATTCTAAAGGGAAACACAGTGGTCATGTTTTGAGGCTGCCAGAAACTACTCCCTTCTTGTCGTCAAGAAGTTTCTAGTGGCCTCTGAGCTAGCTGGCACAAGTAATTAAGTTTAATATACTCGATAGGGACATACCGACCTCAGTCCTATGTCAAACCTATAGGATATATTATTCCAATGCGCAGAGCCTATTAGGGAAATAGGAGCTACACTACAGAAGTATCCATGCCAATCTCCACTCTTTCGTCGAGAAACTTCGAGAGATTGTGGTCATTAAAGGTGTACGATGTGCCATGGATTGTCACACGATATCTAGGTGGCCCTGCAAAAGAGAATTGGTAGTTCATTGCTTTCAGCCGTGGTCGCACGGCTAAGAAACCTTTCTTAGTTTCCACTGTAGATTTGGAATAGTCTTGTGAGATGCAGATGTTTTTTCCATTCCATTGGATATGATTGTGTTTCCTTATGAATGTTAGGATTTTTTTTTAACATGCTGATAGCGTAGCGCCTTGCATACAATTGGTCGTGGATGAGACTGATTGAGAGATTTTATTTACGGCACCCTGTGAGCTCTTTCAAATTACAGATCCTTTTCAAACACAATGTCAATGTGTGGGGGAAGCCATTTTTTCTAGGTAAAGTATACAAGAGCCAGATGAATCCTCAGCACCTTCAGGAATGCTGTAAATATGCAGGTTTCCCCTTCTGTTCCCGTCTTCTAAGGTGGCCAATTCTTTGCTGAATGACAGTTGTGATGTTTAAAGATTTAATGGCTTTGTTGGATTTCACTTCAGCATCTTTTAGGTTGCTAATTCTCTCTTCGGTTACAGCAATCCTACTACTAATTTGTTTTATGTTGGCTCTGATTGCACATTATGCATTGAGTCTGTGTTTTTTGTGGATTTTGCCAAGTCATGTACATCTGCTAATTTCTTGAGAATCATGCCCATTGTGGCGTTAATATAATTTTTGCCTTTAATAGGCGAGTCAGGATTGCTTTTACTCATTTCAGGTTTGCCTTGGGTTCTTTCCCCGCCATTTTACAACAGTTACCACAGAATCATTCAGAATATAAATAGTGACTTAGAAAAAGGCCATATCACGATGGATAGGTGGTGTACCCGATAGCTTTTCTAGACTTATTTGACTTGAATAAGAATGCATGGGAAAGTTACTTGGCCGTTGCAAGTAATACTAAACCTAGTACTATGTTGGATTACTCAATAGTCTTCAGCTAACAGTAGTGTGATAAGGAGTCAGGATTATCACATTACCAGTAGGATTGACGGAGAGAAGTAAAATATAGAAACGCACAGGTATTGATAGACTCACAGAAGATGGTAGCTTTTCAGGTACTGATAGTCTCACTGGTATTGACACTCAGATAATGAAATGGTATTATCATTTTGAACAATGCATGCGACTAGCAAGATGCTGGTTAGGGTGTATATCCTCGCAACTTATGAAGCAAAAAATGACGTAATGATCCTTGTTCAAAGATGACTGAGATATGTATCAGTGCAGGAAGATCGTTATGCCATTACATAAGCCATGTAAATGCTGTTGAGCTTCAGGTGATCCAATTAATCTAGTGCATCCTGGTAAAAGTTAAGTGTGCCTTATGAGGAATGACGCCCTTCAGACCATGCCACTTAGCACTGATATATCGACTTGGCGGTATGGTGAAATATTCGAGCATTATTAAATTCAAAGTTTGCTGCCTCTGCTTGTTGTCAGGCAATGATTGCAAGGTTGCCAGTGAAAGTGTCTAGGGAGGCTTTCAACGAGCGCATATGAGGCAGAAAGCAACTGTGTTTAGTCCATTGTATACGCGATAATCCGCATACATTCACTGCAGAAAGTATTTACAATGATGATTGGGTGGATGTGATTGAAATAGATCGCATAAGTAAATAAGGAACAATCAAATACTTTTGGGAGCCCAAACTTTGATAAAGATGAGAACGCCCGTTAGATTGGGATCAGGGCAGTCAGTTCATGTTTTGGCACCATTCTATTACAGATTCGAGCGGCAATAAAGAACACCTCATAATATTCAGAGCGATCAGCATTTCAGATATGGATTTACAATCTGCACAGCGTATATAGTAGTAGTAATATTTTTCTAGGTTTACTTGCAGATTTAAAGATGTTGAATGTGAGCTGTTTATTAGGCGGGCGTCAGAGCGATCTGCCCCTACAGTGGCTCCATTTTGTCTCCGATCCGGGGCGGCAGGCATGCAGAGACCGCCATAGAGAATGATGTAGGGATTTCTCAGCAATCGGTTGATTTGAAACTGATTCTCACAGACCTTGATGTGCACTGAGTTATAACGCATCCTTCGTTGTCACTTGCAGGATCAATTTGAGGCTGGATTACCGATAAGTTTCCTTCGGTATGGAGCTGCAGGTTCACGCCAACATCTTCCTCCTCGTCCAAACCACGCCCATTTGGCTAAGACTTTAAATTCAGTCTCTATTATGGCTGAGCTGACAGTATATCTCTATGATACAGTATTATAGATTACTTTTACTACACATCCACACACTATGGAATATTGTAAAGCAGGCAAACCTTATCCTCATTAACAAAGACTAATATAGTCAGGAAATGTCCTGAAAAAGTATATCTAGAGCCCTTTCAGAACATTCACCAGTCTGTTCAATGCAACTTTTCAATCAACTAAAGTCTATTAGACATTGGAGGTTTAAATTGAGTCATTATGGAACCCTGAATTTTGAAGCTCAATCTGAGTAGTTGCAGAAACTAAAGTCAGCTATGTTGACAATACTGGTCTGTTCTGGGGGACAATCAAAGTTTATATGTGGGATATGCCAATTAAAAAAAAAAAAAAAAACAGCAATGTGAAGAGCATTCGGGGCAATCTTTCATAGACATGTGATTACTCTTACCAAGCTAGGAAAAAGTGAAACATTCTCTGGGTATTATACAATGCTGGCCAAGATTAGATTAAAGTAAATTTACCACAATTTAATTGATTCATTTTACTGTAAACTAAATGCTAGACAGTGGGAGGAGGTTGTACGAGACAGCAAAAGGTGATCACGATAGTGGAAAACGAAACTCTGGTGCGGTTCCAAATGCAGAAAAACAAGCACAATGATCTTTCTAGAACACACAAACTCAATAAGTCAGACTATAAAATTAAATAGTTTCTCAACCAGTCTTGTGCAACCAATCAAGGCTGGCCAATATATCCATGGCACTGAGTTCTATAAAGAATATCCTCATCTTCCTCTCGCATTATTTGATCAATTTAAATAATGTAAATTACGTAATTTACCTTTTCCAATTAGAGCATTATCCTTGCAATGAGTTGTCACCCCTGATGTTAAGCACAAGCCACATAGAGGGTCTTCTCCATCCATGTACAACAAATCAACCAACATGAAAACAGTATGAGCTCATTCACCACCTAAGTACTATAGCTGGATAGATTTCTACCACTTTCAACATAATAAATTGGACTATGTGGTCGCCCCCAACCCAGATGTACAGCATAAGCTGCTTATGAAATATTAGCACAAAAACAGCCTTATGAATCTACTCACCACCTAAGTGCTATCTTAGCACAGAACACCACCTTATTCAACATAATTATCCGAAACCTGGAGAAGGTCTTGCACCCATCTGAGAACAATCAAGATCCTATTGAGAATCGTGGTCCCTCTCATCACAAATGATGCACGCCTCATGACCACTGGCCCAGCAAGTTTTGAGATTCTTACGTCAACCTAGTAAGAGGTGATAGGACTACAGACCTTCCATTCAGTCACCCTCCACTATTCATCTCCCACCACATCAGTGACACCTAGAGGATAAAAGCTAGTAGCCACCACCCCAACCAATTCTCTTACCAGAACTATAAATATATACACAACAAAAAGAAAATAATCCAGACCAACCACAGAACCTGCAGATTTGTAATCAGAACTTTGTGAAGTCAGAAGCTATTCAGATTAACTCCCCCTTATCTGAGATCGGACCTTGTGCACACACACCAGCTAACTCTAGCATTCGATTCCCATCCCAAACCTCCCTTTGCCTTCATTCTGGCATTGACCAATTCAACTCTCTCACCTAAACTCACTTCCCTTGAAGACTCATCACCACCGTGACCCACTTGTATGGGTGCCCTCTTAAACACAAGATCTGCTGCCAAAATTCCTACAACATTTATGCCCTCATCATTCAACATGGATTTCCCTTCCTGGCCATCACAGAGACGTGGCTCAAATGCTCCTCTATCGTAGATATAGCTAACCTCCTTCCCCCAAACCATAAAATCCTGTTTAGAAATTATTGAAACCAGGGACTAGGTGGAGGGGTAGCATTGGCACATCATCATTCACTCCCATTCAAGACAACTGACGGTCTACCATACACCTTCTTTGAGTGCATTTTAACCAAGGCCATCACCACATCTACCTCCTCTATGATCTGTGTGGTCATCTATCACCCACCCAAGATTTGCCAACTCACCTTCCATTCAGACCTTTTAAATAATGACCAACATTCTCTTATGCCTTCTAACCATCTAATCATCTTAGGTGATAGGAATATCTGAATAGATGATCACTCAAACACCTTCTGCCAAACCAAAACCAAGAGCATAGATACTCTTGGTTTCACACAGCTGATCAGTAAACCATGACAGAGACCACAGCTTTGACCTCTTGTTTTCCATGTCTCCAGAACTCAAACTCCTCAGCACCAATGAGCTATCATGGTCAGATCACTTCCTAATCAAATTCTCCACAGACCTCCTGCCTGACAATGGCCCAATCAGTTAAAACATCAGTCCACCAACTTCATGGCGTAATCTGAACAATCAACAAGCAGCTGAAAGCCTCCATACAGATGCTAAATGATATCCCAGACACTCCACTTAACTCAGAAAACATTCTGAGAAACCTAATCTCTCATTTCAAATGCTCCCAATTTCCTGGCTCCCTCCAAAGTCAGAAAGTGTGACATTACAAAATTAAATATTTGGTATGTAGGCAGTTTCCAACCAATGAAATAGCATCACAGAGAGAGCCTTAAAAGACACTGGATCAAAACCAAGCTCCCCTCTGATTGCGGAGCCTGCTGTGTATTTTCAAGAGGGAATACATCTGCATGTGCAAGGGCAAACAGAAAACAACCAGTCCTGCAGTGCTGTATTTTCCAACTCCACCAAGGAACTTTTCTAAATCTTCAAGAAGATGGTCTCAGTCTGTGTCCCCAATAATTTACTTACCCCTCTCCCGAGCTCCATGATAATATATTGTCAATCCTTACCAACACAATTGACTTCCTGATGGCACAAATTACTGTTTCCATTGGGAATCTTCAGTACCTGAACCTCACCCCCCCTAACAGAGCAACCACCAGCACATGAATCTCCATCTTCCTCCCTGTCTTGAGACATCACTCTGCAGGAGCTTGTATCAAATCTGATCTGAAGGTAGTATAATACTCTCCTCCTTCAAGAAGTCCTCTCCATAATGGTACATGACCAATGCCAAAGCTATCAATTTGGGCCTCCATGCACTCATAGTGATGATCATCAACCATGTAAATAGCTCCATAGCCAGTGGGGAAATCCACCAGGTCTTCAAACATGCAGTCATTATGCCCATCCTAAAGAAATCAACTGCAGATCCCAAGATCATGTAGAATTGCAGACCAAATTTGGGCCATCCCTGTACTGCTAAGGTAATTGAAACCGTTGTCTCTCACCAACTCGTCTTCCACTTGGAGACCAATGGCCACCTCAGTAACTTTCAAACTGGATTTAGGTCACAAAGTAACACTGAAAAAGTCTACTAAACATAAGGGAATAAAAAACTCTTCACTGCCCATGAATAGGTCCATCCCTATGCCCCAACACTAATCTCTCTGCCACATTCAACATGATTGACCATCAAGGACTCATGCAAAAATTGCAGTGCTCACTCACATCATCCTTACAAAACCATACCCATCAAGTCAAAATAGGCCCCTTCCTCTCAAAATAGCCAACATCCATTATGGTATTCCCCAATGCTCCACTTAATCTACCCTCCTACTGAATGTCTAGAAATGGTGCCCTTACCATTCATGTTGGCTTCCTATAAGATTGGCTACCAAATGTATGTGGTTAATACCCAGTTTCACATTCAAGACGAATCTGGCAAAAGTGCTGCATGCAGTACAACTGGCTGTGCCTCAACAGTGAAAAACTGAAATCTTGCTCTTTAGTCGTGCAAGCCAATCATCTTTCTCTTTTTCATGGCCAAAGGAATCACCTCCCCCTCCAAAAAAAACAACAAGTGTGAACCATACTAAAGGTCTGTGTGATTTTCAACAGCAATCGCTCATTCTCCTCACACATAAATGCAATTTGCTAATCAGCATTTGTCAACTTCCAGCAGAATGAAAGGAATTCTGCCCTAATACACTTCTCTCACAAAAACACCTTGATCCTTTGCTGTAGTGCTGTTCCGGCTGGATCACTGTAATGGCTTCTACACAGCCTCTCCGACACATCCCTTGCCAGGCTGCATCAAATACAAAACCACGCTGCTCGCATGGTACTGGGACTGAAACATGATCACATTACCCCTGCTCTCAGATCCCTCCAGTGGCTCCTGGCAAAACAAAGGACATTGTTTAAAACTGTCTGCATTGTTTATAAGGCTCTACATGACTGAACTCGAAATACATTTCCAGAAAAGTTGTTTCATAGCAACCAGCTTCAAACCTCACGTTTGCAAACTGAGGTATGCGGTCTCCTCATCAGATACAAAAGATTTAGTGGCCACTCTCTTCTTTACCAGGCCTCCTCCCTATGAAATGTTGTATCCATCCACCGGAGACTTGAAAATGACCACATTAAATTCAGGAAATCCTCAAAGACGCACCTTTTCTCTGTGGCAGTTGGGTACTCCTATTGTTTTAGGACAGTAACTGGCAGCTATACACTAGTCCTATTGTTCAGGTACCCAAGGACGGACCCTTCACAACAGTGTTATGGACTCCGTCACACACATTGCTTTGTCATCGGTGTAAATTCTCTGGCATGACTGTTATACATTTTAGTAGAGGGTTTGGTTGGGACCCAATTCTACATAGTGTCATCTCCTGCTCACCCATTGGCACCTACCTCAGCACTCAGGACCTACCAATTGGGGTAGTTAGTAGCACCTAGAAAAACACTGAATTCCCACTGATGGTCACTGCCTCACATGAAGATTCACAAAGGCGGTATGTGGGGGATCGAGGGCCGCTACGAAGGCAGACACTACAACTTTATCTCAACATATGTACCCAAACAATGTTTTCACTCAACACTTTGCAAGCTGCGGGGGCTTCTCCTGGCCCTCCCCCAAGTGACCACACTTATAGGGGTGACTTTTTTGTGGTCCCAGACCCAATACTGGATACCTCCGAACTCCCCTGGACGAACCGCTGCACACGAACCGCTGCACATGAGCTTCTCACCTCTCCTCATGGGCTGACTCAATGGGATTATGCGATGCATGGCGAACATGGCACCCTACGCTTCAGGTATACACACACACACACATCCCAGCTCATAAAATGCAGTCATGCATTGATCAAATCTGGCTCCCAGCCACAGACTTTACTCTCTTGTGCGGATACTCCCCCGTGGTATCTTGGATCATGCCCTCTACTCACGGAACTAGGGCCCATACAAGGGACCTTGCGCCCAAAGTGGTGGTTGCATGGCACCTACTGGACCAAATGAGAAAAACAAGGACCCCCTGAACACTGGATAGTTCAATTCCTAGGACAGGGACTTAAATAGTAGTAACAAAAACTCCTAGGCAATGTCAATAAAGCAAACAATATACACAATATCTATAACATAAAGAAAACCAAGGAAGACAGAAAAAATATGTTCAAAGTTGTTACCATTTTAATAATTTCTTCTCATATAGTTTAAACAAATGATATTTATATAAAACATTTAAAAAATAAAACACAATATGTAACACATCACTTTTAATCAATAAATATAAATAAAAGGTTAAAAAGTGGCAATATCTTTATTAACTCGACGCGCGTTTCGGCGTATACAACGCCTTCTTCAGGAAAGCCACACAATTATCTAAAAAGAAAAAAGAAAAAAGAGAACATACTCAGATTTCACAAATCGTCAACCGTATCTTACCATGTTTTCTCAAGAAGAACATCTATTTAAACAATTCGTATCTCTTTTACATATATCTTAAAAAACATAATGTATATCAGTAGCAACAATCTATGTACATAATCTGACGGTCTTCCTATGCATCGTACATTACAATTTTATTTATCTATGGTGCTGTATCTGAGTGCTCAAAATTGAACCTAAATGAAAGAGGCCTATTAGATAGTAAAGGCCTACAACATTATATAGTTAAGAAACATTAAGATAGAAAATAAGTAGCCAATCGCTCACAGATCCTGTTTCAAATGAGTTCCTAGTAATTTAAACCCGCAACTCCATAGTTGGTGGATGTTCTTAATTCTAATAAATGGCTGAAAAACTTGTGTATGTGTCACCATTATTATGGACCTATATAATGGGGTCTAATCATCATTAATGTACATGGTAGCTGCTGTTTGTATATGTTATCTATATAGTTCCATTTTATCGAGATTTTGACTCGTGAATTATACAATTGAAACCAATAAGATAATAACTCCGATTAGTAATGTATACGCCCCCTTGTTTTCTTTTATAAGGTATCCGTTTTGACAATAGATTGTGTATTGTTTTTTCAGAGGCTCTCCAGATTACCATATTACCGATTTTAACATTTAGCTGGACCAGGTCGCTTTTCAAATATACCTACACGAGGCTTGTTTGATAACCAGGTATTGGTCTTTATATCATAAGATGATGGAAACTCAGTTACATCTATGTTAGGGATATCTTTATCTCTTTTTAATCAATTTACTTTTAAAAATAGTTGTTTCTTTTTCTGTTTTGTAGACATCCGATTTTTTTCGTGAAATCGGTGATTTTAATATTAATAAGACATCGTTGCACATTCGGTGCACCGCAATTTTATCAGGTAATTCCTTTTCGTCATTGTGGTTTATCCGTTTTCAATGAACATATATAATACCACTGAATCAACATCTATTGGGATAGATTAATGTTAGGTATTTTGTTTTTTATAACTAGTCTCAGTTTATCGGTCCGCTAATATCAGTCCAAATTTTTGAGCATGATGATTACTCACACTAATACCGAACAACCTCTTTATGATCTCATTGAATTATTATCATCAACTTATTGGTTTCAATTGTATAATTCACGAGTCAAAATCTCGATAAAATGGAACTATATAGATAACATATACAAACAGCAGCTACCATGTACATTAATGATGATTAGACCCCATTATAATAGGTCCATAATAATGGTGACACATACACAAGTTTTTCAGCCATTTATTTGAATTAAGAACATTCACCAACTATGGAGTTGCGGGTTTAAATTACTAGGAACTCATTTGAAACAGGATCTGTGAGTGATTGGCTACTTATTTTCTATCTTAATGTTTCTTAACTATATAATGTTATAGGCCTTTACTATCTAATATGCCTCTTTCATTTAGGTTCAATTTTGAGCACTCAGATATAGCACCATAGATAAATACAATTGTAATGTGCGATGCATAGGAAGACCGTCAGATTATGTACATAGATTGTTGCTACTGATATACATTATGTTTTTTAAGATATATGTAAAAAGAGATACGAATTGTTTAAATAGATGTTCTTCTTGAGAAAACATGTTAAGATACGGTTGACCATTTGTGAAATCTGAGTATGTTCTCTTTTTTCTTTTTAGATAATTGTGTGGCTTTCCTGAAGAAGGCGTTGTATACGCCGAAACGCGCGTCGAGTTAATAAAGCTATTGCCACTTTTTAACCTTTTATTTATATTTATTGATTAAAAGTGATGTGTTACATATTGTGTTTTATTTTTTAAATGTTTTATATAAATATCATTTGTTTAAACTATATGAGAAGAAATTATTAAAATGGTAACAACTTTGAACATATTTTTTCTGTCTTCCTTGGTTTTCTTTATGTTATAGATATTGTGTATATTGTTTGCTTTATTGACATTGCCTAGGAGTTTTTGTTACTACTACCTACTGGACCAAGACTGTGCAGTGGTGTGACAACCTATGTTAAGTAGAACAGCAAGAGTCTCAACGACTGTCACAAGTGACAAAATTAGAAGCACAAATACTGACAGTGGAACGACAAGTGAGTTGTCAATCCTCATCTGATATAGCCCGCAAGTTAGTCCTAATGAGATTGCTGCTAAAGCAGGTGTCACTGGAGAAGGCCAGACAATTTTGGAGGGCCTAAACCCAGCGGGTGTATGAATGCGGAGACAAGTGAGGCAAATTACTATACTGGCTAGCCACTAGGGACACAACGTCTACGATTGTGCCCGCAATGCAGGATGCCTAAGGAGACACCCACGAACGCTCAATAGAGGTGACAAGTGTTTGCAGGCTATTATAAGACGCTGCATGCAGCTACGCCTGTTTCCACATGGGAACTGGACTCGCCGTTACTGGAAGATATCCCTCTGTCGTCTAGCCGACAATTTCTGGTCCGCGATCTTGACCAGCCCCTCACACTTGAGGAACTCAGCAAGGCGCTATCAGTCCTCAATTTGGGTAAGACACCGGGCCAGACGGCTACCCCATTTAATATTTAAAGCGCTATAGTTCCGTCCTGCTGCCCCACTTCCTGTCATGCTGCGCAGAGGCGATGGATTGAGAATCATTCCCCCGCAGATGGACACTGCCACCATCGTGGGGATACCAAAAGCAGGTCAACCTACTGACTGATGTGCCTCATACAGGTCCATCTCCTTGATAAATGCAGACATTGAAGTGTCTGAAAAGGCTCTGGCGACCTGGCTGACAATTTGTACATATAAGATGAATTATGAATTTGCACAGGCTTGCTCTTGTGATTGTACATACTGTATTACACCATTTTTATACTGGTTTTCATATTGTGCTTTTATGGTTTTATGTAACATGAAACCGAATAAAGAAATTTGATTTGACCTGGCTGACATGAGCCCTTCCTCATTTGATACACTCAGATGAATGTGGGTTCATGCCGAATAGGAGCACTCAACACTGCATCCATAGAGTACAATTGGCACTCTCCCAGGTACATCATATTACCCAACCTACGGCACTACTTTTGATCGAATTCGAGTAGGTGTTCAATACAGTCACATGGCCTTTACTGATGAGGGTTCTACGAAGAGCAGGCTTCGCACCTCACGTCCGCAAATTGATAGGCCTTCTCTATAATACTCCCACCACTGAAGTGCAGGTGAATGGAGTGCTATCCTCACCCTTTCCCATTCGTAGGGGCACCCTGCAGGGATGCCCACTTTCCCCACTCCTATTCGCCTTAGCGATTGAACCCCTGGTGAGACTCAGATGCAATGCCAGAGTGAAGGGCTGGTCCTGGGGCAATGGATCAGAGGAACGCATTGCACTCTACGCTGACAATCTGTTGCTGTTTCTTGCAGACTCAAGATCCTCAGCCCTAGATGCCTAGAAATTCTCCTCCTGTATGGGGAGGCATCGGAACTGCGATTCAACAAGAGTAAATCCATGTTGGTGCCTACTGAAGGAGATGCAGAAGGACAAACCTCGTGTCCCACGATTCCTTCACCTCTCCTTTAAATACCTTGGAGCTTATATCTCCTACCTCCCAGAG
Source organism: Calotriton arnoldi (assembly GCA_963921515.1). NCBI lineage: Eukaryota > Metazoa > Chordata > Amphibia > Caudata > Salamandridae > Calotriton > Calotriton arnoldi. The sequence goes on from CAWUFW010001517.1 coordinate 782,046, forward strand.
TTGCCGTGGAGCTTGAACATTGGCCCACTGGTGGCTGGGCTGAAAAGGAACCTCCGACATTGGAAACGCTTGCCCCTAAACCCCTTAGGGCGGGTGACGTTATTTAAAATGATCAGCCTCCCACGCTTTCTATATGTCCTTGCCAATTCTCCCCACCGACTCCTAGGAAGTGCTTCCAGATCAAAAGGTCACAATTGCGTCCTTCCTGTGGGCAGGTGGCTGCTACAAGGTGGCCTTCATTAATAAGCGGCACTTGACATACGATGGGGAACTGGATATGACAGACCTGTATGGCTATTACTTAGCTGTCCAAAACTGCAACCATTAATGAGTGGCTCAACGGAGGTTGGGACGACTCCACCTACTGCGTGGAACTACACCTACTGGGCAAGATGGCCTTCTGGGCTTTCTATATGGGAATCCAATCTCTTGTTCCCATCCGACTGTACCTGGGTGACCTTGCTCGGCTGGAGGACGGCACTCCGCCTCATTGCGTAGGATAGTAAACTCACTGGAATGACTCAATTATGGCAGGAAACCTGGCTGCATCATGTAGCGGAACTGCAGGGCTCTACCTAATGGAACAAAATAGGGGTCTCCCACCTGGAAGATATCTGGGAAGGGAACACCCTGATGTCGTTTTGCGACCTCCAGGAGCACTACCGGCTCTCTCCCACACAGTTTTACCGCTACCTCCAACTAAACCATGCCTTATCAGAACACATTACCACAGATACACAAATACCCGACGTTAACCCTCTTGAGGCCAAGATTTTGATGGGGAAACTGGCTAAGGGGGCCATCTCTTGCATTTACCGTTCCCTGATCATCAACGCCCCTGACGGCTTTTCTGTCCTCCACCAGAGGTGGGAGGCCTGGGTGGGGGAGATGGATGATGATGATGACCGGCGCGAGGCCCAGAACTAGCTATCTCTACTCGAATGAGAATGGTTCAACTGAACTATTTACATATAGCCTACTTGACCCCTCCAGCGCCTGCATCATGTCGAGAGGATCTCACACATCCGCTGCGTTAGATGTTCACTTGCTGAGGCAGACTTCTTCCACATGGTTTGGGCCTGCCCTGCGATCGCCTCCTTTTGGGATGGAATTGGATGGGAGCTATCCCAGGCCTTACGGCACACAGTGGGGGCTCATTCCCAGTGCAGCATTGCTGGGATTGTTGGAGAATGTCGGGGGACAGAGATAGGAAAGGACATTTGTGGGAGTGACCACACTGTTGGCCAAGAGAGACATTGCCCCCAAGTGGAAACTGCCGGGCCCCCTTCGCTGACGGAATGGAGAAGTGGGGTGAACTGGTGCGCTTGTTTGGAACAACCAATCTGCGAGGGGATGTCCGTGGAAGCACAACAAAATCTGGGGCAAGAGGTGGAAATACCACAGTCTGAGTGGGGGACCATAATGCTACATGATTGCTGATTATATGCTACTTACTGTATTACACCTTGATGTGATTGAAATTGACTGTGTAGTGTACAGTTTGAAAATCAAAACAAAATTTGGTTATTAAAAAGAAAAAACACTGAAAATAAATAACCAGCTATGGTTGCACTGTATCGTAACTGCATTTATATAGCGTTTCATAGCATGACTACATGCAAAAGTGCACTTGTGGATGGGGAAAGCACTACCCTGTGGGACTACTGTAGATGGAAATGTGCCTCTGTAGTGTGGGCTGTATGATTAATCTAAGATAATGTATAAGAACCAGAGTTGTTTTGTTGCTCCACATGTGCACGAAGTTGAAGGGAAAAGGAGGGAGGGATACCATACTTAAGAATGAAGAGCTGGTGTGTAGGTGGATATAAAGTGAGTGATTAGATTGGGATATATGAGAGAAGTTGATAGACCACTCTAATCAGGTCACTACAAGCCTTTACTTGCTTCCAGTGCTTGGGTGTAGTAATGAAACAGTCTGAGAAAAGGGTATTTATATGGACCACTGTATGGTGTCCGACGTGTCAATCTTAGTTGTAACAAAGGAGCAGTTGGGGGCCAGGCGAAGTATGAGTCGTGATTAATAAACCTAGCTTTGGTATAGACTGACACATAGTAATGGGAATGACACCACCACTTATGGTTAGCCTAGGAATGAGAGATGACAAATTCCAAGAGATGATTGGGAGGTAATTGGTGGTGCCCTAGGAGGTGTGGAGGGTGCCAATGGAGAACCTAGTTGACCAGAAAATGTCTTCCACTCTGGTGGTACTGTACCCACAAGATCATAGTCTGTTAAAGTGCACTCCAGTTCAGGCACAGTTTAAAATACATGAATGAAGTGTTATTCATATAGCTAATGTGTACATCAACTGTACTTCATTTATGTGAGCTGCAAACAGGTTGCATTAGCAACAGCATAGCAGTTACATTTCAGGTCACTGGCACAGCTTACATGGAAGAAAAGGATCACTTCCCTTACAGTGCAGAGGAGCCTACAATGATTAAAGATTGGTCAGTGTTAAAGCACATGGGCAATAAAGAAGCTAATTTAAAGCTAGACACAACTTAAATAGAAGAAAAATGCAGTGGTACAGGCATAGTCAATTATACTTTGAACTAGTAGCCCTGTTCATCCAGAAATGTGCCGATCAAAAACACAGGATGTATAAAGAATACATTTCATTTAGGACAGGTTTAAACATATTTATGACATAGCATAGATGTACATGTAATTACACTTAATGTTGGTGGTGCTGTTAACCCACACTGGTGCATGTCAAATACATGATAATTTGAGGCCTTTAAGGAGTTAGATTACCTACTGTGACAGCAGTAATACACCAAGTGCATCTTACACAGAGGCTTTTTCTGCAGGGCTAGATCCTTACAGGCTTCTTCAGTTTCAGATGGTTTTGGTGGTTCATGACAACTCCGCCCGTGTATTCAGCTATTATGGCTATCAAAATCCACTCGATCACAAATTTGAATACTCAGACACCATGCCCCATAACAACACATAACACCAGAAGCTCAGAAAGGGATCCATTTCAACAATCTACTGCCTATCAAAAACTACAAACTTAACCCTTCTTTAAACATGAAGTGCATGCTCATCAACCCCAGATTGGCCTTTGCACACACTTTTGATATATTGCTAATCTGCTAACATACTGGCAGGACATGCTCTTCATCACATCAAAAAACATGGAGGAATAGCCATCATCCATAAACCTGGGGACTGTGTCGCAACATTATCTCTGTATCTCTCTGCCTTTGAGCTATTGTCGATCACGCCTAATCTTAACTACAAAAATACTTCATGTTTCAACAACGCTTACTGCCCTCCCAGACACAAGGCACCTTCAAATAACAATTTGAAGATTTCACCACAAATATATCCTTAACATGTACTTGGGTGCCCTTGAATATTGAAAAGAGCAAGCTAACCCAAAAAAACGAAACTGCTAGTGCTATAAACTCACAATATTTAGCCTCCTAGATTTGTAAAAAGGCAACAACCTCGATCTTAACATAGCATAAGAGAACTTCATCACTACAGAGGACCAAGCCATTCTGTTTCAAACCCTGTACAGGCCGGTCAGAAAGGATGCAAAAGTAAAACCATCAAGAATTGGAAAAGAACCATAAAAAGACCTCCATGCACCGCCTTTCAGAAGGTCATCAAGCAAAAAGTGGAAGAGCTGACTTCCACCCTTACACACTACTAAAGAGAGATAATGATAAACATCCCAAACAAAGAAGACCCACTTGCTCTCAAAGAAAAGGTAGGATAGGCCCCTCCACTCACTGTAGACCAATGAACTACAAATCAAATAATTTTTACTGTTAATAAAAGACTAACAAGGACACTACAAAAAACTTGGAGAGTGACAAAATCGTCAGATGACCTCTGAATCCTCGAACAGCAGAGAAGAAAACGCAAACACCTAGTACAACTACTTCCCAAGCAAGTAAGAGAAGCAATCACCAGACCCTGAATCCTCTTCCAAACTATAAAACTCTGATCTTACCCAATTAAGCAACCAAGGATTCCATGTTCAAAGATCAAAGCAGAAAATATTGCAAAATTCTTTACAGAAAAAGATTCTCAAACTAGAACAAAGCCTCAGCTAGCACATCATACCAGAGAAGTAAGTTCCAAAATGTTCACCATTTCATCCTCTGGACATTGAGGAGCTCCTAAAGATAATTGCTACCATGAACCTAGTACTTTCTCACAATACCCATGCAACTGATTGACGATGTTAGTATTGAGAAACTAATTTCTAGTCAAAATGTTGAATGTTTTCACTTAAGAGACAGTGCATACTGGTATTTGACTTGTTAATTGCTTTACATATTCCCAGATTGGTCCAGTACTTATACATACTCGAACAACATATCAGTTGATTCAAGAAATACAAATTAATTGTTTTATGTAATAATTCCTTTAGGGGTATCAGTATTACATCCATCAGCACACTCAGACGAAGCTCTACCAGCTACCCTAATCAGGTCATGCGTAAATGTCAACTTCCTCTACTCCTCAAAATTGTGAATTTATCACTGTCTGAGGGTACCTTTTCAACAGTTCTTAAATCTGGACAAGTCACACCACTACTTAAGAAACCAAAAAAGAACCAGGAAAACCTCCAACACATCAGGCCGGTGACCAAACTACCCTTCACCATTAAAATCATTGAAAAAGCTGTGGCAATACAACTCAAATCTCTCATTATGACAATCTACCTCTTTAACAAAACACAATCATTCTTTACACCGAAACAGAATATGGAATCGACCAGCCTACATATCAAGGATGACATCCTCAAAATATTAACTGAAAGACTTGTCTGCTAGTGATTTAGACCTGCTGATACCATCAACCAACCATACATACATACTTGCTACACATCCTATCAGCCAGTATGTGCATTCAGGGATTAGTCTAAATTGAATCCAGTCATTCCCAACATTCAGCATCCAATTCCTAATGCTGGACTCCTTGAAGTCTTCAACATACACCTGAAAACCACAGTACATACTGCAGTGTGAAGCAAGCAAGGAAAGCAGATGACATAACCCTGATTCTGATGCAACTTCATTGGCTACCACCAGAAGCACATATACATTTTGAGATTGCCTATATTAACACAGGAGGCCATACACTCGGGGCTCCCACAAGACAGACTAGAAAAACTTAACACCGAAGGAAAACAATAGGAAAAACTAAATTAGCAATCCAAGTCCCAAAACAAAAACAAACAAGCATTGGCATAGCCAATAGGTCTCGCCTTTGGGACCTTGTAAGTGTTTAGCCAGAGCTCTTGGTTTTGCCAATGTCTTTAAGCTATGTTGTAGAGCATTGTGGCTTCTGTACACCATGTTGAAAAGTTAAAATAAAAAATTTCACGAAAGCAGTCTTCGAGCACGACAAAAAGTAGAGTAGAGTGAGAGAGCAAGAGTTATAGGAAGTGAAAGAAAGAGTAAAAGAGAGATTCGAGATGGAGGAAGTAAGCAAGTGCATGAGGCTGGGGCCTGGAACAGTATTGGAGCTAGGTCTGCAAGGTATAGTCGAAGTACTTGGCACAGGTAAGTGGGACAGGCAGGGCCAGGCAGTGTCTGCTTAATGGCTGGTTAGCTGCAGCTGAAATTAAGTAGCAACGTGACTAGGAAGGACTTACGGGGGCAAGGGGCAGGACTGTAGTGGGCAGCAGGAAAAGCAGGTGGTAGTGCAGCGCTGGGAAAAAAATTGGGACGTGGCGGGCGGTGCAGAACAGAGAGCAGGAAAAGCAACAAAAAAGGCTGAAGCAGAGGTTAATCTTTTGCTACTGCTATTTATACTTGAGGTAATTTTAGATTTTTTTTATTAGCATTTTTAGTGTTACCTCTAGTAATTATATGCCTTCTCCAGATTAGAAATAGTCCAGGGAAAAAGGGTTTGAATACCAATGTGCATTGGTGGTTGCGCTCACAGTTTCATGGCATTCCCACTAGTGCAACACCCATCTCTCTATAGGAGAATTACACACACGAAAATATTTCTCCAAATCTTTCTTGAGTGTAGAACACGCTTTTTGAATGTCAAGTGGCAGTCCGGCTATCTTCACCTGTACACTAAACATACACTGCTACATTGTTTTGCACTTAAACTGAGACTCGTTTCAAGTTGTGGAAGGAGGCCTAAGCAGATTCAACATGGAGAGTTCTGCTATATCTAGTACATCGATTCATTTATTAAATACATGATGGAGAGAAGGGGGAGAGACTACAGAGGAGGTGGACATAAAAGAGAATTGAAGGGCTAGTTACACTGCAGAATGGTTACGCCAATGGAAAAAGGAGAGAGTGAGGTGGTAGCAGATAGTTACATGTGGAAAATGGAGGCAATCGGTGGAAGTAGCGAGATACAGAGGAAGGGAGAATAAAGAAAAGGAAGGATGGGTGGAAACAGGAAGAATGAGGAATAAACGGAGCGTGAAGGGGTACGGTGGGAGAGGAGGGACAAGGAAGGCAGGTAAAAAGTGAGACAGTGGAAGGAAGATATGCAGTGAGAAATGGAAACATCAGCGGACAATGGAAAGGCATGAGGAGTGTGGAAATGAAGGAAGGGTAATAGCAAGGGAGGAGAGGAAGGGGTAGGAGACATTCAGGGAGTGATACAGGAATACGGGAACGAGGAGATATATGGAGGAGCAGGGTGCGGTTAGAAAATGAAAGGACCCTGTAGATGTTGGTAGTGGTATCGCGTTTGGGGGAAATATCGATAGTGAAAAAGAAGCGCCCTCTACAGGGTCACTCTGCAGAACACACCCCCAGGACTGCGAGCTGCGCATTGGCCCCTGGTGAGAATTCCTACTCTCACTGGTCAAGGAGGCGGCAAATGGTCGGCGCAGGAACAGAGGTGCTGTGACGTCACAGGTCACCTGTTAATATTACAACACACAAGAAGAAAATAAACTTCAGGCCTTATTATGAAGCCAGCCTCCCAGTCATTTAAAGTGGGCAGTGTGCGCTCAGACTGAAAAGCCTCCTTCGCTTCATCATGCCGGCTGAGAGGGCAACACATTTCAGGCGCGGGGTGGGTTTGTCTGCCCCAGGCTGGGATTAGTTTGTTAGGCTGGAGTGGAAACACTCTGAAGAGCTCCCCTTGTCCGTAATTGAAGTATCTGGGAGTCAACGGACGCCCCCGGTTCCTTAGACCCCATAATTTCCTCATTAGCTGGCTCGTTAGCATATTCACGTTTCCCTTAGTGCCAATTAACTCCTGGCCCAGGCCCAGTGGCTGCGCGTGACTGGCGGGAGTGCGAGGTGGGCCCCAATGGCATATGGGAATGTGGGGTCTGGGAAGGGGGACGTGGAGCAGAGGCGGCGCACAGACTGCCTCGAGCCCTCCAGCTGCGTCTTTAAGTGCCTTGAAGGGAAATACCGGGCTCGCGAGAGTGTGAGATCATTAACCCAAAGAAGGGATTAAAGTAATTAGAAATAACAAGCCCGGGAGTGGTGCGCGCGTGCTTGTGCCCGCCGCTGCACGCATTGAGACAGTAGAGGGGAAGGAAAATACGATTGGAATAAACCAAATGAAGAGCATGAACACAGGAGGATACAGGTAGGAAGGATAAGCTGATGATACTTCTGTCACGTCATCACAGCTGTATGAGAACAAAGGTCGCTCACCAAATTAAGTAGCACAGGCAGTCAGCTCTTTTCAAGCACTCGTGCTTGTGGCGGCATCCACCTTGCGGGAGCGAGCAGCAGCGCAGCCACGTTAATTACAAACATATGGCCCATGCGCGCCGCTGCTCGCTCCCGCAAGGTGTATGCCGCCACAAGCACGAGTGTGCTTGAAAAGGAGCAGACCGATTGCTAAAGGTCATCTCCTAGAGCAGCGCATGCGCGCTGCCTAGGCGAGACCTAAAAATCACTAAATAGGCTTTTTCCTGCCTAGCACCTACACTGTGGAAACAGATGCCAGAATCCAACAATTGTAAACCAGCTTACCTTCTGAAAACAAATCTTTAAAAGTCACCTTTTTAGAGTCTTTCTACAGCAGTGTTTTTCCTTTCAGCTAAGACTAAGTTATGTTGCCCAGAATACAGTTGGAAGTTTTGGTTATAAAAATGTCTCATTCTAACTGAATTGTTATGTCTGTACATTAATGAATTTAGGTATGATTCAAGATTGGTTTTGAGAAAGATGAATCATTTCTAGTTATAGTTTTAACAGAATGATTATGTCAATGTGATTGAGCCTTAGGACTTCCCTGTTCATCTTCTTTCAGGAAGGTGTGTGATTGCCCAATCTATCCCTTGTTGGGTTAGTTCCATTCCCATATTTAATGCTACATTGTATATATGAGACTTCAAGTGGCCAAATATTTTATTTTGTCTAAATGGGGATGCATGAGAAAGATTTGGACAAAAAAAAGTGAATGGGAAACTGTGAGAGAGAAAGAATGAGAGAGAAAGAATGAGAGAGTCTGAAAGAAAAAGTGTGCAAGTGAGAGGCGGGTGAGAGACAGAGGGAGGGTGAGAGTGAAACAGGGAGAGAGAGCAGGAGGGTGTGCTTCTGACAGTGTCTGAGACAGTTTGTGACTGAGAGACCAAGTGAGCAGATGTAAATGCCAGTTATTGGACTATGGTGCTGAATAATTTTAAGGAATGGGGAAGATTAAAGTATGTATTCACAAGGTCCTATATCAGAAATCAGATATACTACTGAAGGAATAAGTTGTATATAATCATAAGGCTAACACATATAAGGTTTATATGGTTCATGCACTAAATAATACACTAAGTTACAGAAGATCATTGCAAGTATTGCATTTGCTAGTTTTGTTTATTTAGGAGTTTCGTAAAGTGCTTTGTGCAATCTTCCAGTTTCTTTGATCGCAAACTGAGGAAGGAAAAAAATACAATATAAAAATAAGCATTGCCAATTCCAATAGGTCTAGCATACAAAGGAAAATGCCTCTTCATTCCCTAGTGAGCTTAGCCACACCATAAGTCACCATACATGCACCAGAGTTCATCCTTGCACTTGTGCATCTACATTGCAGTGAGTGGCAGCCTGGAATGGCAGTATGCATAGTTTATCATTGTTGTACCGATTCAAGACGGCGGACTGAAATAATTAGGCTAATTATAACAAAAACATTGACCTATGGTCAATAAATAAAGTTACATGGATAAGCAATATTTTTATTTTTTATTTTTTTATTTATTCATTTGCAAAAACATATAACGTAAAACAGAGGTACAATCGCATCTTACATTTCCCTTATTTGCACATTTTCAGTCATTTACTTATACATACAACTTATTCCCTCTCCTGCGCCGCGGATGTGTCTACCTTTTAATTATTCTGTGTATTTATGTCTATATCCGACTGGGTATCACTCTGCCTCATGAGCACATAGGACTTGAAGGGTTCCCATATGTCCTTGGGCCTCGAGCTATCGGGAGTTCTTCTGCATAGCAGTTCAGTTGATCTTTGCAATACGCTATATTGGCTATCCATCGCTCATATTGTGGTGCCCTTCTACCACCCAACATTGTGCCACCTTCCGCTTTGCCAGCAGTAATGCTATAGCCGCTAGCTTCCGACTCTTCGGCTGCAACAGACATATGTGCGGTGTGCACTCTACTTTCTCCGCCACCATTTCAGTTACCGCTTGTGTGACCTGCTCCCAGAAGTCTTGTATCTTCCCACAATACTACGCTAAATGCATGAAATCAGCCTCTGGTGTGCCGCACTGTACGCAGTTGGCCGAGTCTCGCAACCCATATTTATGCAGTTTCTTTGGGGTGTAATAGGATAAGCAATATTAACCACCTTTACAGGCCTGCACTTTCCATACTAACTATAATAATACGAGGAATATGATGGACGACATAGCCTTGCAGAATTTGAAAAACAGAACCTCAAGATCTCAGTAACCTAGCATGCTAAAAATTCGAATGAATCAGACAAAAACTCAGAGCCATACAAAGGCTCCACTGTGAAAAAACAAAAATAAAATCATTGAAGCAAAGCCTTCTTCCCTAGCGCTCAACTGGACCATTCATAAAACTGCCCAAATACCAACTTGACCTGGTAAAACAGCACACAAAACTCTACCCCATTGTGGACTCTCAATAACTCTTAAGAACAATGTGAAGAATTCTCGAAATCCATGATAGAGAAGATCTACAAGACTGAATCCATGTTGCCACGTCCCAGAATAAAAATAGAAAATCAAAACTATTTCTAATTCGAGGCCTTCGTCTCTTGAAAGATCAAGCCTGGCCACGACAATAAAAAACAATTTTTGAAAAAGCTGGGTAGACATATTGTTCACACTGGGCAACCCAATGAACTCAGGTTTGGCTCAAAGATTGCCTCAAAATAGGACAAGTTAAACCAGCTTCTCCAAAATATTGAAATTGACTTTAAGGATCTAAAGAACGATGGTCCAGTTGCTAATAAAGCTTTCCTCTCAAAAGTATTAGAAAGTTGTGTAGTTACCAAACTCAGTCAATTCATCATTGACTGCAACTTGCTCCATGAACTGCAGTCCAGTTTCAGAGCAGCACCCTCGGATCAACTAAGGCTCGCTTGGCTATGGTTCCCCATATTCGGAGAGTGAGAAGTGGAGGACGGTCCTTTATCTACAACAAGGCCAAACTGTGGAACTCCCCTTCGATACAGTATGCCGCATTGAAAATGAACTGGTTTTACGGAAACACCTAAAAACTTGGCTGTTTGACAACTAACCCTTATAGTGTGTGATGGTCAGTCTGTACAGCAGATGCAAGCGCAGGAATGCCCTAGGGTAGCCATGCGCTTTATAAATGTGCATAGAATAGAAATCTCCCCCACTAGCGTGACAGGAGATTTGGATACTATTAAAGACACAGAGGTGAAGAATATGACTGATGATCTTTACTGGAAATCTCTAGCGGCAAGGAAAAAACATATATATAGAAAACAATATGGAAGAAAAACAATACAATAACATGCAAAGGTTCGCAGTTTAGATCAATTATGACATCATGTATAGTTCACCAGTCAGGATACAGTCTGTAATGTAATTATCTCTGCTGAGCAGCAACCGTCCTATTCTTTGCCAACTTGACAAAATCTACCTTCCATGAGAGTCAACTTATATAGAATTCTTGACTTATAGAGGTGGAGAGCATCCATATGTGAAACAGAAAAACAACATGAAGAAAAATGATCCAACCCTGCTCCGCTGCAAGTGAAGTAAACTGAATTCAAGTTAAAAAGAATAATACCTTGAGAAAATTTGGCAGAGGTGGGAGCGATAATCTTAGCCTCCGTGTCTTAAATAGAATCTAAACCTCCAGTCACGTTAGTGTGGGAGATTTACATTCTATCACAAGTACAGAGGCTCTTAAAGCTGTGCAATAACATTACAAGCAACATGTTCTATTGGCTTGAAGTAGGTTTGAAAAGTGGATTCTCTTGACCAATCTGCTACTTTGAGGATGTCTTTCCGTCCTCCTGCAGAAATAAAGGCTTTTGAGGCCATTGTCCCTCTAACTGAGTTTCTGGTATAATCAATCTAACCCACCTAGCCAAGGTGGAAGGAGACACAGCGGAAAAAGGTTTCTTGAAAAATCTCAGTAATTGAGATAAGCCTGAATGACGACAAGCAGCAGATTGGGATTAGTAGCAATGAAGACAGGATACCACACAACTGTTTACAGTTGGGAAAAGAAGGATAAAATATTGAGGAGGAATTAGACTTCATACGTCATGCAAGATAAAACGTTAATCCCAGAGGAGAGAACAATTTATTGTCAACATCAAGTGCTTTAAAACCCGAAACTCTTCTAAATGATAACAAACAGCCCACGCCGCTGAATGTTCTTGTTTGCCAGCACCGGGGGACTCCCCTAGAGACCTTGCGCCGGGGAGGCGCCACTAGCACCGAGAGCTCCCAGAGGCGCATAAATTCATCACGGGCTTCCGCAGCGCGGAGCCCAGGCCGCTGAGTTTTCTTGTTTGCCAGTACCAGGGGACTACACACCCCTAGAGACCTTGCACCAGGGAGGAGTCGCCAGCACCGAGAGCGCCCGGTGGCGCATAAATTCATCACGGGCTTCCCGCAGCGTGGGAGCTCACACCGCTGAGTTTTCTTGTTTGCCAGCCCCGGGGACTACAGCCCCTAGAGACCTTGAGCCAGGGAGGCGCCAACAGCACAGAGAGCGCCCGGAGGTGCATAAATTCATCACGTGCTTCCCGCAGCGCGGAGCCCACGCCGCTGAGTTTTCTTGTTTGCCAGCACGGGGGGACTACAGCCCCTAGAGAACTTGAGCCAGGGAGGCGCCACCAGCACCGAGAGCACCCGGAGGCGCATAAATTCATCACTGGCTTCCCGCAGCGCGGAGTCCATGCCGCTGAGTTTTCTTGTTTGCCAGCACCGGGTGACTACAGCCCCCTAGAGACCTTGCACCAGGAAGGAACCACCAGCACCGAGAGCGCCCGGTGGCACATAAATTAATTGCGGACTTCCCGCAGCGCGGGAGCCCACGCCGCTGAGTTTTCTTGTTTGCCAGCACCGGGGACTACAGCCCCTACAGACCTTGCGCCAGGGAGGCGCCACCAGCACCGAGAGCGCCCGGAGGCGCATAAATTCATCACGGGCTTCCCGCAGCGTGGGACGCGCGCGGGTGTGCCTGGGCCAAGGACGGGCCCGTCTGCGCCCGTCAGCCGCCAGAAGATGCTGGGCTGGGCTTGGTCAGGTCCCTTGGTCGTTTTTTTGTGTCTCGCTGGTTTGCTGACCTTGGAGAATAAAGCCGTGGAAGCCCTCTCATCTATAAGGTACTTCATAAGCAATTTCCAGTAGAGTGTGTCAGATACTCCCCTGGCTGCCCAATTCAGTTTATACCGAGCATTACACAAGGCTGGTTAATTAGGCATTTACAACATGGGTAAAAGGAAGTTGACTGCTGTGCAAGGGGGCCCTCGGGTGGCAGTACGGTAGCCACCATTGATTCATTTTTAACAAGGGCAGCACATGTGATAACGCAGGAGATAGCCCTGACCGAGAGAAGGCTCTCTTTGGAGGTAGAGAAACTTGCCCAGGACCCTGTTGTGGACTTGAATGGTGAAGCACAGGCAATGAAAGGGGACATTGTGGGAATACCAGAGGGATATCTAAGCTCTGTCACATCGGTACCCATACCTGTGGTGCCCCCCACCCCCGATGAGTCAGCAACGCTTCCAAAAACTTTGACACCCAAACCAACAGTGGGAGATGATTTAGTTTTGATTTCTCCTCCCACCAAGAGGAAGCGAGTAGGCTGTAATAAGGACACGAAGAAGTCTCCACGGCCTAAACCACCAGTATCAGCCGGTCTCAATCTAGAACATTTGTTGGACTCTCTTTTCGTAAGACTGGAAAAAATGACCAAAGCTCTCTTAGCACCGTTAATGTCAAAGTTGGAAGGGGTTGAGACGAGAGTAAACGCTTTTGTCCCCACGTGCAATAAATACCCTATTGTACCAAAACCAGCGGGTGGGAGGGGGTGCTCTTTGCTCTGTGCCTGAGAACTAGAATCACATTTCTCAGGGAACAAGCTTTAAAGATACTGAGGAAGCGTCCAGCAGCCCCAGTCTCAATAGCATGCCCGGTGAGCCAATCCACATGGTACAGATAGCTCATGTTGCTCAGATGGGTAAGCCCTCAATACTCAAGGATGATCAATTACCGACAAGTTCCCGGTCACACTTTGCCATGTCAAAGGACGTGAATAATTGTATCCTCGACCTGCCACCCGCATCTGCTCCCCTTGTTGCAGTTTTACTAGGGGTTCCCTCATCTTCTCAAGGTTCTAAGGAAACCTCCCTGGACCTCATACATAAAGTTACCCACTGGTGTAGCATGAATGTGGTAAATGACCAGAATATAGCCTCTGACATAATTATGGCAAGAAGGATGGGATGGATTGGCCATCGGACAAAAGAAAGTGTATTGGGGACTGCATAGTCGTAAATTTTAAGCATTCCGCGCAGGCCAAGTTGCCAGTGGGCTGTGTTTACAAGAACAGTTCTACCTCCACAGTCAGAATTGCTCCCTTACAAATTTTTTATCCTCCTAAGCAGCCGCCGGTCACTCCTCAATGGCTGTTACCCTCAAACCCATCCAGGGCCGGACACATAAGTAGCATAGATACAAACCTACCCATGAGTAACCACTTTCAACCCCTAGCCAAGCTTTAGGGCCTGGATGAAAATGACTGACTAAAGATGGAGGAAGAAAAGACCCAGGGCAACAAATCCCCAACCATGGCTCCCAATACCGTAACCCAACCAGCCCCTATGCCCTGCCAAACGAGTGTTAAATCTCCTGGTTCCCCTGTCACATTAACCTCTACAGTTACCCAACATGTCAAGGTCCTCTCGTTTCAATATAGCGGGACTTAGATCAACAAGCATTGGCATAGCCAATAGGTTTCGCTTTGGGACCTTATAAGTGTTTAGCCATGCAACAGTTGATGTTGTTGCACCAAGGATATTGTGCTGGATAACTAAACACTTATAAGGTCCAAAAGGCAAGACCTATTGGCTATGCCAATGCTGGTTTTTAATTGTGTGTTCTTAGTTTGATTTTTTATTTGGAGACACTGGTGAAAAAGGCATGATGGAGCCGTGGAGGGAGGAACAAATGCAACAAGAGAGGAAGGATGGATTGGGGGGGCAGGCAGTAGAATCATGGAAGAAATGTGAACTGAAGTAAGGATGATGGATTCAGGAGAGAGGTAAGGTTGATGGTGGATTGATTGATGCATAGAAGTAAGGATGGAAGGAGAGAATAGATGAAGAGGTGGGTGGAGAGAAGGGATGATGAAGAGATGCACAGATGAATAGGAATGGTGGGTGGGTGAAGGTGTGATGGGTGGATGAAGAGAAGGAAGGATGGGTGGATGAAGAGAAGGAAGGATGGCTGGGAGAAGGAAGGACGGACAGAGAAAAGGATGAGTAATGAGCAAATCCACTGAGAACGTGGTCAATACAGAACAATTCACGTTTTATGGATAAATAGAACAAAAGGACAGATGCACATCACCCAGCGGCACTAGAGTGTTCAGTGACATATTTATTGGTTAACAAAGGCATGGAGTAGGGCCATATAGTATACATCGAAAAGCAAACTTTAAACACGGTGCCTTTCCACTAAACTGTACTCTTCACTCGGCTTCCATCTACCCTCTGACCTAAACCCCTAAAGACACAAAGGTCAAGGCATTAAAAACCCAGGAGAGCTCAGAATACCCGGAAGCAGAAACTAAGAGGGTCTCGAGCTTTCTACTACACACCGAGCAAAGAAAGAGGTTTTATGGCTTCAGGACGAGAACTGTGGGAGGCCAGAAAAAACAAAAGGCCGACTGTCAACAAACGATGCTCACAGCCTAAACGTCACTTAAAAAAACACCGATTTTATTCATCTACCAAAAGAAAAGCATTAAAATCAGAAGGCAAACTTAATAGCCAATATATGTTTTCCGACTTCCTCAAAGATACTGACTCGTATCTATAGATTTAATTTTGCTTTCCAGGTTTGTCAAACCACAATTACACGGTGCACACCAATTACCCACAAGGCTTTCTTAAACCACGGTTCACTGCGCCGGCCATTACAGGGACATGACCCAGTTCCAGGGCTTCCGGCTGCTTCACTAAACCAGAGTCACCTCGGACTCTTCACCGTCCCATCCATGTCTCTTCGAGTCAGGGAAAAAAGATCAGTGGCGGAATTCACGGACCGGCTTCGAGGTTTAACGCCTGTGGAACTGTTCTGCCGATCAAAAGACAAAACCCTACAGAGAGCGTTTCCCTTGCGGGAGCGAGCAGCGGCACCATCTGTTTTGAAGATAATTACTAACAGATGGCGCCGCTGCTCGCTCCCACAAGGGAAACGCCAAACGTGAACGCGTTGCAATACAAAGCAATGCAAAACGTGCACGCGTTTAGGCAAAAGTGGTGATCGATTGCAAGAGGTCCCCTCCTATGCAGCGCTTGCACGCTGCGTAGGCGAGACCTAAAAGGGGTAATATACTTTGGGAAAATTTCCTTTTAACGCACCATATTATTGCCATACAAGAAACGTGGGAGGCTAAAGATTGTTTTTATCTAGATGGTTTTGTTTCATTCCGCAAACACGCTACATCTTCAAATATGGGAAGAGCTTTTAATCTTTTCACTAAAACTTTCTTGTAAATCTAGATTGATTGAATGCCGATCATCCCTTGTGCTAGCAGTAGAGGTGTCTTTTAAGAACCTCCCTACCATACTAGTGGTTAATTTCTACAACTCCTTTACCAAAAGCCACGAGTCAGAACACCTCCTAGCTCTAGTGAATTCCTGGAATGCTATGAGGAAGCTAAATCAGGCCATTACGACCTGATAATCTAGGGATTTTAACATCCATCAGTGCTATTCTAACTGTGTTTTAACGTTGGAGCAGGGGGACTTTCCTCAATCATTTAACCATTTTGAACACACACCATCAGGCACATTCTTAGAACGTTTACCGTTTACCTTCAACGTATAATCTATACTGTCTACAGCAAACAAAGACACTGGTTCCGGTTCCCACCCATGTAGGCAATGGAAGGCCCAGTACCATTGATTACATACTGCTGTCTGCGCCACTAGTTGTGGTTGTAGAGCACTTTAGCAGCTCCTGGTCTGGCCTTAGTGATCATAATCCCCTCACACTCGTGTTATACCTCGCCGCCATCTTAACAGGCAAGATGACCACCTGCGTTACACACAAAAGCATTAGTACCAAAGATCAAGCTCGAAGGCTGAAGTGGGAAAGGATCGTCCCGGAAAGTTTTCTGGACAATCTATATGCTGTTTGTGCCACAGAGGTCCAAGCATGCATGGACCCCACGACGCATGGTAGAGTCACCCTAGAGGCCTTTGAAAATATTACTAAGCAGATATCATCCAACCTAACTGTCGGGAGCAGAGCAAGCTGTCCCAAGGCTAAGAGCTGGTTTGATGGGACCTGCTCCGCGGCCCATAGGGAACTTTTGCAGGTCCTTAAGCTTAACCCAAGGGATGAGGTGATGGTCAGGAGCAGAAGAAAGGCATACACAGTTTCTGTGCAGGAGAAGAAGAAGACGATACGAGAGCAGGCCTGGGAGGATCTAGGGCAAGCAAGTGCCCCGGCAGATAGCTCCACATTTTGGTCGGTGGTTAATAGCCCCTTTTTTCTGATATGCCAAATTCCAACATAGATTGCATAATTCCGGCTGACCAGTGGGTACAGCACTTTGGACATATTTTTAGCGGCACTAACAGAGACTCATAAGGATGGTGGGACACCCAATGTACCTCTCCACTTCAGTATAGATGAGGTCCATAAGGCAATCATCTCTACATCTGGGGGTAAGGCTCCCGGTCCCAATGGGGTACCGGCAGATCTTTACAAGGCTGATCCCAAGGTTTGGGCCAAGATATTAATTCATGTTTTTAATGCAGCGTTCTCATGTGGTTTCCCACCTTCATGGGCAATGGCAGTCATAATCCCCATTTTTAAAAAAGGAGCAAGGGATGATCCGGCATGCTACAGACCGATCTCGCTTTTAGATTCTGTTGCTAAAATTATGGGCAAAGTGATATTGGAACGTATAACGGCATGGCTCGATCATTTTAATGTTATTTCTGATTTACAGTACGGTTTTAGGCAGGGCAAAGGGACTTTGGATCAATGTCTTAATTTACATCTAGTGATCGGGAAATATACCCTTGCCAAGAAGGGAATTTTACACCTGGATTTTATGGATCTGACTCAAGCCTTTGATTGTGTAAACAGGTCCAAGTTATGGCTGATTTTAAGTAATATGGGCCTTGATGCGGAGGTGGTGGCTTTTTTACGTACTGCCCACGAAAACACTTTTGCCGCAGTTAGATATAATAGGGATGCCGGTCTGACAGATACCTGGGCTGTGAAGCGAGGGGTCCGACAGGGTTGCATCTTGGCCCCCTGTTGTTCACACTGTACATTAAAAAGTTAGGGGATTTTTAAATCTCAAGATGTAAAGATATCCCCAGGGTTGGCGCCAAGATGATACCTGCACTCCTTTACGCAGACGATGCTGTTCTGCTTGCCAGAACCGCCGTGGGCCTCCAATTACTTTTAGATGGTTTTATAGCTTTTATGGATTCCCTAGACCGGACCACTAATTTTACAAAATCACATACTATGTCCATAGGCTCCGAAAGGCCTTAAAGGCCAAATTTTACTGTAAGAGGGCTGAATTAACTAAAGTCCCGACCTTCCCTTATTAGGGGTACTATTTGATGAGCATGGGTCTTGGCGTGCCCAAACCACACAAAAATTGAATACCCTAACTAGAGCGGCAGGGGCTACCTTGAATTTTGCCAAAAGACTAGGGTCAAAACCCTTTCCTGCCCTGCTGAAGATCTATAAAGAAAAGTGCATCCCCATGGCAACCTATGGGTGTGATGTTTGGGGCTACAAGGACGGAAAGGATATCCAGGGGCAGAGAACAAGTTCTTATGTAAGCTTCTGGCTGTCCCGCCCACAATCCCGGCTTTTATATTACACGAAGAACTAGGTGTGGGTTATATTTCGGATCTGATAGCGGTAGCCCCTTTGCTGCGCTGGCTGAGAATATGGGCCTGTCCCACCACCAACTTAAACCAGCTTATAATAACTGATTGTGTGGCATTGGAGGAGCAAAGCACATTCCCTGGATAAAATACGTAATGGATCTGACAAAGTCGCTCGGCTGCCCTGACTTGCACCTGAGCCCTAAACCTTTGGGTAAACCCGCAGTCAGATTTATGAAACAACAGTTCCTGGATAAACGCCAAGGGCTCAGGGAAGAAAATGAGTTGGCAAAACCCACTGTGAGAAGGCATGTTACACTTTCCCTGAGCAAGCAAGTCCAACCATATTTACTTGTTGTTAACAATGCTTTTCACCGCTTCGTATTGACCAGATTTCGGCTGCTCTTGGTCCCTTGGCTTTTGGCGGTTCCCCAAGGCTTTACTAAACCAGGTACCCTAAAACCCTGCCCCTGTGACAACTTTTCAGAGCAAGATACCTTACACTTTATTTTCTTTTGTGATTTTTATCACTCACTTCGTAAAAGGTTTATACTCCCGCTGCTCAGAGGTCGCCATTTTACCCAAGTTAGGCCTGCCCTATTGTATCTTCAAATGTTATCCTCTCCCATGGTTTGTTACGGGGTAGCGAGTTTTTTAACAGGAGTTACCAGGCATAGGAAAAAGTTGTTTTTATAATAGCCAGCCGGGCCTAGGGCTCACATTATGTTTGCATATGCATTTTAAGATATTTTACCCTTACACTTGGCCTTTAGCACTCTGCACTTTACTAAATGTATTTCTGTGTAATTTTAAAAACTTGAAACTTGTACCTTTTATTGACACAACGGATGCTTTTATTTTAACCTTTTTAAGTGACTAAGGTTTTTAAAATTTTAATCAGTGTTGATTAAATGATTGCCTTTTTATGGCTTTCAGTTGCCGAATAAAGCATGTGTTGACTTGACTTGATAACAAACAGTCAATTTTGCCAATAACTGTTTCAACTAAAGGAATTCATTGTGAGGTCAAGAAAGCATACAGTCCAATACTACCTTTATATCCCAAAGGGTCGAGTACTTAGGTTTCAGAGGAATCTTGAGTCAAATTGGTTTGAGTGCTCTACACACCAGAAAATGGCTTTAGCACACAAGCGCACAGGCATGCATTTTATGATTAAAACTTGATTAGACAATAGGAACAAGAGATTCAATTAGTAAAGAACACACGGAGGTCGTAGGTGCACAATGATGAAGCACACATGCCACTAGAAATGCATTTATCACAATATACATGCATTCAAGAACAAAGAATGGTTAGTTTGTAAAGCATAGTTGGAAACTGTAATAAAGGATATGCAGTGAATAAGGCTAATGTCAAGGGTCACAGGGGACCTCCTGTTTCTTACGAGCAGCATGTATTAATATATAACTGTTTGGATGATTTACTTTTTAACTTTTGTAACCCCCATTGTTTAATCTGTATAGAAAAAGCTCTGTGATGCAGCAAATTGAGACCCGCTGCCTCCCTGTGTGAGGAGGGTCGATCTCCCCGTCACAACAGCGAAGAGCTGTTTTAATATTGCCAAAGAGGAGTCTTTTTCAATTTTTTAAAAAGTTTTTAAGTCACCCTGCAACAGTTGGTGAGTCAGCCAGGACTCCCTCTTGCCTCCACCTGACTGCTGATGCCGGAAGACCACCTACCCCCGCTGCGTAGATTACTGAGCACTTTTTGATGAGGTAAGCAGACACCGTGTTTTCTAAAGGTATACCTGTGTACGGGTAGGATCTGGGGATTGCCATCTTTTAAAGGTGAGGACAATGCGGACTACATTTCATGTTTATGTATATTCTGTATGACTTATTTCTTTTGGCAATGGTAAACACAGATGTAGATATTAGAGATAAAGAGGCATAAGGTTATAAGAGACATAAAGGTATTGCATGCAGGATTGTGTACATGTGTTGCACAATATCAGGAAAGGTGCTACATAACTGGTTAACTTGTTATTCCCAATATAAGGTTGGAAGTGGTCAATGTGGGTAATTTGAAATTGGAAGGTGCCTATATGTGTTCCAAATGTTTGACAGAGGGACAGATGAAAGACAGATGTTGCTAAACCTTACCTCTAGGTATGATCTGAACATTTAAATTACTATCACGGACCTAATGTCTAGAAGCCATTCCATGGTCTAAATAAATGCATGGTTTGAAAAGGTTATCCTCTGTGAGCGCCGAGGAAGTAACCACGGGTTTCCAGTTGCATTTACTGTTTAGAGTAGAATAATGCTGAGTAACATTTAGGAGTAGTTTAAGCGTTCATATTTTGTATGCGGATGGTGAGTGTGTATGTGTATGAATGAAATGTGGCCACAGCATGATGTTGCTGTGTAATGTTGCATAATGTAATTTGAATGTGTATTGCATTAATGATAAAGACAAAATTGATGAATTTTCCAGTTTTTAAAGACTTGTGTACGTTTTAAAGGAGGAGTAATATTTGACCAGGTAGATAAAGAAAAGGTTCAATTGTAGAAGTATTGGAAATACGAGGGAGTGATCATGGAGTCTCCTTAGCGCATATGCAAAAGATTATTTCAAATGATCAGAGAAAATTGCAAAAATATTGTTTAGAATGGTTTAAAGTCACTCAGAAACATACATGTCCCTGGCGATAACATATTAGGGCACATTATTACGCATCTTAGAAGTAAATATGCAGGACCCAAATTACAGAAGCGAGAAGCCACGATAGCTTTATGGCAAATTTTTTGTGAGAAGCCTAAGGGGTCCTCAAAAGTTGATACCCCTAGTACCCGGCCTGTTCCCCCACCCCCATATGATCCTAGGAGTACCTCTTCCAAGGTAACTATTATTTATCCACTGGTGCAGCTACAGGAAACCACAGTGAGATTTGAGAATCCCAAAATTGAGACCCCTTCAAAATCTCCAAAAGTTACCTCTAATGTTGACCCACAAATGTTAAAGCCAAAACATGTGAGTACACCTAGGCAGCAAGTAAGGGTAGGTGACTCCCAGTTTGTTTTCAGGACAACTAGATGTGCAGTTTACACTACATTTAGATGCAGCCTCTCCTCAGGAAGATAGAAGCGAAAAGCAAAGTCCAGGATATAGTGATGACCAGTCACATGTTTCATCAGCAACATCACATGTGTTGCAGAGTAGAGACACAACAGGAAGGGTAGTTAGTGAGCAAATGTCTACCCCACAGCGAAGAGATGCATATGATGCTAGATGGAGTGACTACGTGGACAGGGTTCACAGTATGAAGGGACGGCCAGTATCCCAAGGAAGAGATAGGACTGAAGGTAGTCTACCACCTTGGCCGAAGGAGAACGGAATAGTTCCACCAGAAAGTGTTCAAGAATGGCGAGAGATGCAAGGGATTTGAGGAGAGAGGGATATCACTATGACCTTTCAGGACAGATTCAGGGAAGTTTTGCAAGGATGACAAATAGAATAGAGTCTACACATAAGCGTGTGGATAGTGTGGGTGAAATGCTTCAATAAATGCTAGGCATTCTACCTATGATGTAGATATTTAAGAAAGACGCCTTATTAATTTGGATCACCGAAAGAGTGCAAGGGGATTGCCTAATTGTATTGATATAAGAGAAGGAGAGCAGAATATGTTTTGTAGAGTTAGGAAAACTTGAGCGACAGAGCTTGAGTGGTAGCGGTTTCCGGAAACACATGGCCAGCCAGACCCCAGGGTGGCATCTCGTGAGGCTATGGGAGGATTGACAATACATGATAGACCAGTGCAGTAAGTGAGTGTTCAATCAGTTTTGCGCAGCTCAGATCTCACCGCTAGTGAGATAGTTGCTGAAGGAGAGAATAGCTGGTACAGTATTGTGCCATATGTGGATAATTTGGTAGATTGAACTAAAAGGTTTGCTTCACAGATGAGTTCATGGCCACAAAAAGAGTCCTTTGATCCACGCAATATGGACAAGGAAAATCTTAGGAAGTTGTTGCAGCTGCTTACAGAAAGAGCAGGGAAATGGATTAGTGTTTTTGAAAAGCAAATGCAGGCATCACCTTGGCAGTAGGAGGTATAAAGAGTCTGCTTAGCTCTTTCATAGGAGATGAAACAGACTGTCTTTCAAAACGCTGGAGTGAGAAACGTTACTTGCACTGAAACTAGACATATGATGGGTCTCCATTTAATTTGGTTAGAACAGTGGTTTGGGATCAGCTGAGGAAGATTTATCCTGGAAAGCCGGACATTGGATTTTTCATGACTCAATCAATGCAGCCAAATGAGGATCCTGCTCAGTTTCTTAATAGGATGAAGGAAAAATGGAAGGAAAAGTAGGACAGGGTTGGGAAGTAACAGAAGGAAATGCAGTGTTATTTTACAACGTAGTAAAGAAAGGGTTGCCCTTTGATGTGCAGGGTAACCTAGATAACACAGTGGCAATGGAAGCCAAGCCCTGGACAGAGATACAAGCGTATATAATCCATTTCTGCAAGAAGAACCAGGAGAAAGAAATGAACAAACAGGAAGTGACAGAAAAAGCAGCAGCTAAATTAGTGCAGAAAAAGTTGGCAAAAAAAGGAGCAGTGGAAGGAACTGTAGTGGCAGCCGCCACTCAGATGACTGCAATGTCTGTGGGATAGGTCCCAGGGACCACTCAACAAAAGTACCCACAACAACAGGATCATGTAAGAATACAGGGAAGTAGTAGAGGAGGACAAGGAGGAATAGAAACATCATTATTGTCAGAGGTATGGACATTTTATTAGAGACTTCAGAACGAAGAGATGGGATGAGTGATATGTAAGGGTAGGAGTTTACAATCAGCCAGGAAACACAGCAGTACAGCCACAGTCAAATCATATATGTGCCTCAGACGCCATCACAAAATATGCAGCCACCAGTAATGCTTCAAGCACAACAGGTGCTGCCTCAGAAAACAAACCCATTGGTGACTCCTCCTCAAAGTGAGAGGAGGGAAACCTTTCCAGATGAATTCTGTGGGAGGATATACACAACGAAGGTGCTCACAGAGTATTTCTATGTGTCCAGTATTGTCACTGACGAACAGGCCAGATGAAGAACCCACTGTGATGGTAGCTATCAATGACAAAAGGTATGCATTGCTCATAAATACAGAAGCAACTAGATCCTGTATTATAGCGGGAGACCTTCCGATTGCTAACGATCAATGGACACACACGGATTCTCTGGGGAAGTAATAAGGGTCCCTTTATTAAACCAGTAGAGATAGAAGTAGGAAGGAGGTACATTGATGGCTGTTTACTGTTTTCTCCAGCTAATTTGTTAGGGAGAGATCGTATGGCCAAGTTGAATAGGACCATTCATTTTTAATCTGATGGTATGATTTGTTCTGCCCCTGGAGTTCCATCTCCCAGGATCATGGCAGTAACAGTAGATTCCTCTACTGGAGAGAAAATCAGAGCATGACCTGCTTATAGAAAGCATTTGCTGCAGCAGTGTATAGAATCATAGCAGAGACACCAGAGTTACTGGGAAAGTGGGTCCAGTTACCTAAAGAATTCCTTTTTCGGCAACAAGGGAAAGGCTCTTAGATTTCTAATGCGGAGTTAATATTGCAAATAGAGGCTTTAGAGGTGACACCAACCTATGGCACTCTGATAGCCAGTCACTA
Organism: Calotriton arnoldi; assembly: GCA_963921515.1. NCBI lineage: Eukaryota > Metazoa > Chordata > Amphibia > Caudata > Salamandridae > Calotriton > Calotriton arnoldi. Next base: position 806,255 of record CAWUFW010001517.1, read on the forward strand.
TAATCATGTCTTAGGGGTATGTGCTATCTTCATTGAGCCAGGAAAAATGATTAGGAAGATATTGGATGACCAACTATTTTGTGATGATTCCAAGAAAACAGTTGTAGTCTTTCAAAATGACATACCATTGAGGACTGTATTAGAAGTAAGGACGCCCACACCAGGTAGAGTTTTTGAGTCTGTTAGGGAAGCAGATCTGTCCCACGTACCAGACACCTTGTGGACTGAGGGTCCCAATGGTGTAGGTCTTAATCGTACAGCTACACCATTCAGAATTACATTACAGGAAGGTGTTATCTTACCTAGAGTGAGGCAGTATCCTATTTCTAAAGAAGCAGATAAGGGCATCTCCCCATTATACAGAAGTTGCTAGAGAAAAGAGTAATTTACCCTGGAGTGTCTTCTTGTCCCACTCCAATTTACCTGGTCAAGAAGTCTAAGGGTAATACTTGGCGCATGGTTCAAGACCTGAGTCCTCTGAATTATGGTAAGTATTATTCTGTTACTGATCTGATGAATGCCTTTTTAGCATCTCTCTCCATCCAGACAGTCATTATTTGACAGCGTTCTCCTATCGTGAGACTCAGTATTTGTATTCTCGTTTGCCCCCAAGGGAATTGTGAGTCCCCTAGCCTTTTTATCAGAGTGGTAAAAAATGATTTGTCAAATTTTCAGTGCAACAACACATTGTTGCAATATGTCGACTGACATACTGATTTGTAGTCTTACCTAGCAGCAGTTTAGAAGAGATACTATATCTCTTCTAGTCACTCTTTGTTAGAGAGGGTACAAAGTAGAGAGAGACAAAATCCAGTATTGTCAGGAGGAAGTCCATTATTTAGGACAATTATTGTTAGCTTCTGTTTGACGAGTAACCCCTGAAAGAGTAGCATCCATCCGTCAAATGACGGAGCCAGAAACTGTTAAAGGAATGCAGAAGTTTCTTTGTCTCTTGAAGTATGCAAGACAATGGGTTTTTGATTATAGCACCTTATAGCGTCCCTACTACCATCTATCAAACAAGCAAAGGACAGAAATGACAAAATAACATGGACATCAGAGATGAGGGAGACCTTTCAGAAACTGAAGACTGAAATAACAAATGCTCCAGTTTTGGGAACTCCAGATCATACCAAGGAGTTTTATCTTTTTTGTCATTGCAATGGTCAAGTGATGACAGCTGTCCTTACACAGAAATATCCTTTAGGACACAAACCCATTACACATTTTAGTGGACAATTTGATTCGGTGATGAGAGGACATTATCCATGTGAGCAGGCTCTTGCCACTGCAGCCTTTGCAGTACAGAAGAGCACCCCAATCGTTATGGGGGCACTTTTGATGCTCTATGCGGAGCACGCAGTATTTGCTATTATTCAGAAGGCTACAACTACTCTAACTACACACTAAGTGTCAGGCTAGGAGGTGATACAATCACTATCAATTTTGAAGGTTGTGTAGTGTCACACAATGAATCCTGCGACATTCTTTGCCCATCCAATATTAGACACTGAGGATGATGCGCATGACTGTGCAACTTACATTCCTAATGAATCTAATCAAGCAACAGAGGATCCTATACCAGGTAGCATTGTCTGTTTTGTTGATGGTTCTTCTACTATTGACCAGGATACAGATATTAGACACACAGGTGCAGCAGTAGTTGGAGCACTACAGCATGATTCTTCTGATACACTCCATATAGTAAAGCAGTTGACATTACCAGCGCATTATTCTGCACAAGCAGCAGAATTAATTGCATTAATAGCGGCTCTTAAGCAAGGAGCAGGAAAAGTCATTACTATCTATTCAGATTCAGCCTATGTGACAACCACTATGCATTCCAGCATTATGAGATGGAGCATGAGAGGTTTCCTTAAGTCAAATGGAAGTTCTGTTATGCATAGAAACCTCATAGAGGCTCTAACAGAGGCACTTGCGGTAACACAGGCAGTGGCAGTTGTGAAATGTGCAGCACATACAAGTTGACAGGATTTTGTGTCTCAGGGTAATGCACTAGCAGACAGCTAAAGCTGCAGCTAGGCGCACAGCCCAGCCTGTGCCATCATGCTCACAACAAGTCCCTGTTCTGGTGGTTCAGACTGCCTCACCACCGGAGTCTGAATTTAATCCTACCACAGACAATGACACGCCTCATTATGCTGAGACAGCGTGCTTACATCTGCGAGAATTGCAGGAATCTGCTCTTTTACATGAAAAACAGTTATGGGAGAATAGAGGATGCACCCAGTTATGGGATGACCTAATAAGACAACTATCTACAGGTAAACCAGCAATGCCACAGGCTTTACTTACGAAACCTCTGGATCAGTTACATTTACCAGCTCATACTTTAAAAGATCACTTGTCCATGCAAATACAACAAAACTGGTTTGTTTCCACTTTGCACAACATACTTACCATGTATCTTCATAACTGCATTGTCTGCCAGCAGTTTTCTCCTAATCCCATACTGAAAGTAATAAATTCTACCATTCTATAACCACAAGGTCCTTTTAAAGTACTCTATATGGACTTTGTGGATATGATTGATAGGTGCAGCAACTACAGGTATCTCATAGTTGTGGCTTGCCCTTTCTCTTGATGGATTGAAGAAGGACCATGTGTCCATTGTGATACAAAGTCAGCTGCTAGACTTCTGATTCGTTAAGTAATTTCACAATGGGAATTCCAGAAGAAATAAGAGAGGCAATGGCACCCACTTAGTCAATGCAATCTTCACGCATATTACGACACTGTTAGGGATAAAACATAAATTATCCTCTGCGTACCATCCCCAAAGTAATGGTATCATTGAGCGCCTGAACAGACTCCTAAAGAGTAATATCAGTAAGCTGTGTGCTACATTGCACAAGAAGTGGTTGTATTGTCTGCCATTAGCCCTCTCTTCCCTTATGAAAACACCTACTTATAACCATCACTTGACACCCCATCAGACAGGGACAGGGAGATCCTTGAACACACAAGTCCCTGCCACAAGGAGTAATGTGCATGGAGAAAGTACAGTGAAAATCCTGAATCATGAATCGCATGTGTACCTTTTTGAACTAATCAAAGCTGCAAAGTTTATTTTAAAACAGGTAACCAAAGAAAAGGAGAAGAGCACCACAGCTGAGGTCGACCTCCCAGTAGTGCACGTAGGAGATAAAATCTTTATACAGAACTTTGTCCGAAAATGGAAGAAAAACGATTCGGCGGACCGTACACGGTGACCATGGTGGCCCCCACCGCCTTCAAGGTGGATAGGAGGACGTCTTGGTTTCACCTTACAGATGTTCATCTGAACTGAGCAGCTCACCAAGCCTCATAAACTATGTAAATGGAACAAGAGGGAGGGTAGAAGATTGTCATCGTAAAAATACCCTCCTCCACCTCTGTTTTTGGACAATTTTTTGAAAAGACAGCACAAAAGATATGTATTTTTGTTTTCTTGTTTCTTTTTTGTTTCTTGATACTATCCTTTCCGTTCTTCTATAGCAACGCATCCTTCAGTTCTAACATTTTACATCTTTAATCTTAGCAATGTGCCCCATAAGGTTCATACCAGACTGTCAGATAATATGTGGTATCAACATATGTGAGACATAGGTCCAGAAAGTACCAACAAACCAAGTTTTGTGTGTTCCCTAATTCCTCATGCCACAGGATCAGATAGGCTACACTCAATGAAGTACACCCAAGTTCAGCTTTATGTTTGTTACATCTCTTCTTGTGTAGGATTAAGGCCCAAATGCAATTAATACATGTTTTTAAGTTAACGCTACAAAATATGACTCTTTAGTGGAAGAGTTATACATTCTTACAGATAGACAAGACATCAAGGATGAGATATCACATATGAAGAAGACAGGTGATCCTACCACTGTAAAATGGATCCAGCAGGTCTTAGATTTAGGATTTGTAGGAGTAACACACCCACTCACTGAGTGCAACAGCTATGTAGTAAATCCTTTACCCCCAGATTGTGTTCGTAGGCCAGAGTTTAGAACCACCGGATCAGTATTTGCCCATGATCAATGGAATGCTGATACTGAATTCTCCTGTAGGGTTATGTCTTTATAGAATGGCACTGAAGTTAGTCAATTTGCAATAGGGAAGTGTGCACATATCTAGGATGAGAACATTGTGTGTTACACTTGGATAGATAGCACAGTAAGTCCTCAGACAGTCATGAGACTAACTTCTGTTTCTTTATGTTTCAGAGGAAATGGCACACTGCTAATGTAGGAAGGAACATTAATTGTAGGATTACATTAGAAGACGCTGACATGCAGGGGGGCACCTCCAGCCTCACGGACTATTATTAGCAGTGTGGAGAACTACTGTATGCCCATCGAACTGGGGTGGCCTCTGTGCGATTGTTACCTTGCATGCTCCTGTTTTGGTAATTCCTGGAATTAATCTGTCAGCTTTGCATGAACACTCCAGGAGCTGTCCAACGGCTTTGCTACATCAATATCGAAGGAAGAGAACTGCAGAATATTATGGTACAAGCACTTGGAGTGATATTCCCCAAGAGTACGGTTTATTCAAGGACACTCAATTGTTCTTTGGGAGCATTCTGCCATTTGTTCAGGATAAAGCAACAGCTCGATGGTTGCAGGTAACTCAATGGGAACTTCTCAAGACTATCAATACTACAAAAGTTGGATTTAATGCCATAAAGGAAGAGCTGCATGCTATGAGAATGATGGTAATGCAGCACTGCTATGTACTTGACCTCATGACGGCCATGCAAGAAGGAGTATGTGAAAAAATTGAAACTGTGTGCTGCTTTTTATCCCAGCGAATGATGTGGATAATGGAACTTCATCGGCATAAGCTACAGAAGAAAACTGTCGATGAAGGAGATGCTCCAGATAATTGGTTTAGTGGGTGGTTGACATTATTGCCATCCTGGATATCGGGACTGTTGGGAGCCTTGTTGCTAACTATTGTGGTCTTATTATTAATATATTGTGCTGCACAGTTCATCCTAGCATGCTGTAGAAGAGTAGGTGAAAAGGCGGGAGGGATGTTTCCAGTTAAGACACAAACTCGTGTAGTAGATTCTCAGGGTAATATATATATCATTTCCTGTCAAGTGTAGACCAAAGTTTAGATCCAGTAGTTAAAATATCAACGAGGGGGAATGTTGTGGAAAATATGAAACATGAAAACATAGCGCAACAACAGACACCAGCAGAAAGCGTTTGTGAGACTTTGGCCTGGTATATGATGTACACTAATTAAAGTGGGCACATTGCACTAGTTCAAACAGCCCTTATGGTGATTTAAGAGGTCAAAGATAACCTTAGAAAGCTATCCAAGTGGTAGCTGTGGAGAGCAGCCTTCAGGCTTAGGCTTGAAGGAATGTTAACCAGCTTGTTTTACCAGAATGCAACCTTATTGTATTGGTTAAATGAAAGGAGAACCACACAGTAGTTATAAAAATATGTATTTATTGTTATAACACACCTTAAATACCTCACAGTGTCTGCTACACGCAGATCAACATAAAGCACACAATACTGTAGCACAGAAACAATCGTAAGTAGCACTGATACACAGTGGGCTCCAGGGGGAGACAAAACCATATACTAAAATAGTGGTATAAGAACCACGACTTGAGTCAAGACAGTGTCTAGAGTTTGTAGAATCGCTGGGACCCCAAGGAACCACCCATGGTGAGTAAGGAGGGACCCCACGGAGGACGGTGCAGTGTGAGAACATGACCGCGTGCTACGTACAATTCAATGGGAGAGTTGCGGTTTTAAAGTTTAAGGATCCTTCCCAGAGGATTACGAAGAAACCCTTTGGAACCTAGAGGGTTGGAGAGCCACCCCACCCATGGATACCGAAGTACCAGAGTTACCTATCCCAGGGAAGCCAGGTGCATAGGGCTGAAGTGGCGTCGGAAACCGCAGTTGTTCTCAATAGGAGTCTACAAAGAAATGCCACTGCTGGAAAGAAGTGTGTCCGGTGGAACCCACAAGTGGATTCTTGAAGGAAGGAACCTGAAAGCATAGAGGGGACAGAGTCTGGGTCACTCAGGAGTGACCAGGGGCTCGGTAGAAGAATGCCCACCGATGTAGAGTGCTTCAGGTGTGGTGATGGAGACCTAGACTCTACAGCTGCAGGGACCAGGAGACGTCGAGGACGACCAGGAGGCGGATATGAGCTGTCCCACGAAGGATGGCGAGTGCTGAGGGGTCGATGTCCGGCAGGAGCACCAACAAGTCTTGGCAGCGGCAACCCACGAAGAAGGTCGAAGAAGGTTACGGTTTGGCCCAGCAAGGACCAGGGGACTCACCACAGCAAGGGGAGTCAGGGCAGGCCTGGAGCAACCAAGGGAGCCCCAGAAAAGCAGTGTTGTCCCTCAAATGGTCCCACAGGCCGAAGGCACAGAAGTCGAGAGGGGACCTCTAGCAGTTTCACAAAGTAACAGCTTGCAGGGCACAGCGTGCAAGGAGGCTGAAGTCCTTTGTACGAAATGTGCGCAGAGGTTGGGGCTATCGATAGCCCAATGCACTTAGTTGGCGGACGCCAACAAGCATATGCACTTGCAAAAGTACGCAGTGCACAGGGGTTCAGGTAAAGAGGCCCCCACGAGGGATACTGGCCTCAGACTTGGTGAGAGGGCAGCTCGACCTCAAGGAACGTAGGAACCCACCTCCTGTGTTGCTGGAGCCTTCGGAGTTCGCAGGAGCTCAGGATCAGCAGACCGGTCAGTTGTGTTACAGTGCCTGCGAATGCAGGAGAGTGACTCCTTCACCCCAAGGGAGATAACTTCAGTTGTCCTTGATGCTCCACAGGACTTCAATATGTGCCTGTATAGTGCACGGGCACAGACAATGCTTTGGACGGAGAGGGAGACGAAGTCGGGCCCAGTCGAAGTCCAGCGAAGTCCAAAGTGTCCAGACGGTCGAAGGTCAGTGGTTTCTCTTTCAGAATCTTGTCCACATCGAATCTGGGGTCCTACAGCAAGGTAAGCCCTTAAGTACCCAGGGGAGAGGGTTGGACAGATTCAGGGGACCCTCCCAGGGGAGGGTCAGGACATTAGGGAGGATACTCCCTGTACTTTGTCCAGTTTTGCACCAGAGCAGGAGCCAACAACTCCCGGGACTGGTTTGAACTGGACTATGCACAGGGCCACCAAGTGTGCCCCTCGTGTAGACTTTCAGGCACTTTGGAAGTGCACCCACCCAGCCCCAATACACTAAATCCTGTCTGGGAGGTGGTCACACCTCCCTGTGACAGGATGCCTATTGTCCTGCCTTCCCCTGCTCAAGCTTGGCTCAGCAGCAGGAGGGCAGAAATGTGTCTCTAGTCGGCAGCAACTATTTTGTGCTGCCCAGGTCGAGAAGGCTGGTACCAGGCAGACCAGGGACCCCACGAAGCTTGCTTTTGAAGGGTGGAATCATCCCACCCACACCGGTTACCAGTGTGGAGGTATGATTCCAAGGTGTTTGATACCAAACACGACATGTTTTGTTGCAGCCATTTTCGAGATAGCATTTTACGCGAGCATATAATGCACCTCTACCTATATGTCTGGCTGCGTCACCGACAACCTGGGAGAATGGTCTCCGAGAGGCTGCAGGGGTGCTCTGCTCATGCAGGGGCACCCTCTCATGTAAAACCCAGCACCCTGCCTTCAGGATTGTCAAGGCCTGCTAGAGGGGTGACTGATAGGTTTTAAGTGTAGTGACCTATAGATATAGTAAACCTATATCTAAAGTAAGTGGTGTATGCACCATCTTACACAGGCTGCACTGGCAGGCCTGTAGTTCCATTTTGCATGGCCTCTCATGGGTGGCATAATACATGCTTCAGCCCATGGGAGGAATGTGGGGTACCTATACCCTGGGTACATGTGTACCATATACTAGGGACTGACAAGGGTACCCTAGTATCCAATCTGGAGTGTACCTAAGTACATGGCATAACATTTTAGGGAGAAAGCAGAGAAACTGGGGTCCTGATTAGCAGGATCTCAGTCAGACTAGTCAAAAACAGTGCAACATCAAGCAAAAAATGGGGGCAACCATAAGAAGCAGATCTTACTTTCCTACAGCGTTGCACAGCCATACGTTGTGAAAGAAGAGTATAGGCCAAAATTTCGTGCTGACAAGAGAGAGGCGAAGAGTTCACCCGAGGATATAATAGAATAAATAACTTGAAAGGGTTGCAGTTAAAACTTGTGTTTAGCAAGCTTGAAGGAATTTATGGCTTTAGCACACGAGCTCACCAGCACGCATTTTGTGTTTCCAAATACATTGAAACTTGTTTAGACAATAGGAGCAGATGATTCAATTAGTCAACACATGGATGTCTTAGGTGCACAACGATAAAAACACACATGCCACTAGAATTGTATTTACCACAAATATTCATACACTCAAGAACAAAGAATGGTTAGTTTGTTAAGCATTGTTGGAAACTGAAATAAAAGGATATGTAGTGAATTAGAATAAAGTTAAAGGTCACAGGTGACGTGAGGTTTCTTACGATCAGCATGTATTAATATATAACTATTTGGATGATTTACTTTTGAACTTTTGTAACCCCCATTGTTTAACTCTGTATAAAAATAGCTGTCTGAGATGCAGCAAATTGAGAGTGGCTCCCTGCCTGTGTGAGGAGGGTCGATCTCCTTTACATGACAGTAAAGAGATGTCTTTACATTGCCAAAGAAGAGTCTGTCTTTTTTCGGTTTTCAAGTTTTTAAGTCACCGACTTACTAAAACATACGTCCGGTTGTTAATACAGACATCAGCTACACTTGTGTGGCTGCACCAATGGTTGGAGGTGTAGTGATCCATAATTGGAAGTGGGTATTTTCTTGGACATAGCAACTTTAAACTAAGGAGCTCCATACATATTGACATAAATTGGTACACATGTTGTACTTTTGTTACCTTTCAGTCAGCCTTTTGATGAAATCTATAACATATACTATGACAACCTCTGAGGAAGTCTTACTAGACAAAACATGTGTTGGCTGCATTTTCTAATTGGACATCAAATAAGAAATGATCAATTGTAGCTCATGGTGTCTTACATTTTCTGTCTGAACTATTCATACGTTGCCCCAAATTGTGCAAACTTGGTATAGTCATGCTGTACTGTGGGCACATGTATTTCATTCGTACATGATTTTGCGATCTCTGTTCTGCACCATATTTGGTACATCACTATTGATCTCTACATTTAAAAAATCTCTTTGTGCATTAATACATTGGAATAAACAGTTATATATTTTTGAACTCAAACAATCCTTGGTTGATTTTTTTATGTGGAGTGTTCCAGGTGAGTATAAAATACTGTATTTGGCAATTACTGAAGTAATTTCCATTTTTTCAAATTTTTTGTATTAGGAATGTTGTCTGTGAGGGCACCCACCATCAGAACTGACTGATATCGGATACAGGCTGGGACTGAGATTGTGCGGGTTTGTTTTTCTACTGCTGCAATCTGTAATAGTTATGGTCTATATCCGGGATGGAAAATAACTTATGAGGGAGAAAGGTTCTGGGAAACTTCACACAGTTTATTGCGATTTAATTTTTCCATGGGCCTCATAATCCAATGGGCAAGGAAAGAGGAAATGGGGGCAGAAGGGGTCCACTCTCCTGACCTGGGATGTGTCATCACCTCCAGATCAAAATAAGGAGATCTCACAGAGTCAAGGAGTACTTCTGATGAATTAGAAAAGGTATTTTTCGGGATCCTGAGGAACAGTTAGGTCTCCAACATAGTCATCTGGATTTTTGGAATAAGAATGGTCAGAATCAGAGAGGTCATCAGATTGATGTTGAGGAAGGGAATCATCTAGAAAAGAAACGTTCCTCATTTTTGAAGGGGGCAATCGGAATTGGAAATGGAAGTATATGGTACCTGGGACTGAGACAACTCAGTCGATCTCTTCCTTGAGGTACCCAATTTGTGCTTAATAGAATGGGAGTTGAGTTGCAGAGCATTCTGGTCTTCATTTCTTCAGTAAAGAGGTAAATACTGAATTAATTTATGAAATAAATTAACAATGGATTGACTTAACACCTCCTGCATCGATTGCATTGATTCTGAAACAGTGGCCTGGATGACGTCCATTATCGTAACTGGTTCTTCTCCAGCACACTCCTACCCAGAATACTTAACTTGGCACTCCTCTTCCACAGAGGAGTCAGAGTTAAGAGGCTCTGAACTCAATGAGGGCTTTGTAATGGCTAGACTTTTCAGGCCATATTTTTATCTGCACCCTCCATAACACTTTAAGAAAAAATATTCTGAAATTATTGGTTAAAATGTAGGTCAGTTAAACCAAATTAAATGAAAAAATCTAAAGGTTTGGCAAAAAGAATAATAAAATATGAGAAAATCCCTGTGTAAACTAAAGTTGTGGCAAAATAGAGGAAGAAACCTACTCTAAGGCAGACTCACTGCCTGTTTATTTGCACAGGAAGAGTTGAGGCAAGCGAATGGAGATAAAGGTCAATACTGTCAGCGGTGATTAATTAGGGCCACGCTGGGGTCTAGGAATGGCCGCCCAGTGAGGAGAAAAGAAGAGCTAACAAGCTGTGCACCTGGGAGCTGTAGCGGTTGAAGTAATCAGCCGATATTTGATAGGCCTGCTGAGGGAGGAACGCGGGCGCTTGTACAGTCACACATGCGAGGAGATCACACAGATAAATAACAGACAAAAACTCAAGCAATAATTATAAATCCTACATTAACAAGGCAGATAACATTTACATTCACAAAATTACACGGAATTCTTCATGAAAAAACGAGAATAAAACATACTTATCTCTGCTAGAGCAGCAAAGAAAAAGATAGTTGCTGCTCAGCAGAGAATTATATTGCAGACTGCATCCTGATTGGTGGACTGACTATACATGGCATCATAACTGATCTAGACAGCTAACCTTCGCCTATTAGTGTATTGTTCTTCATATATTATATATATATATTTTCACTGAAAAAAACAAGGGTTACAGGTGCGCCATAGTTAGCCTCCGTTTTTACTCGTACAAAACCATAGAAGTTCAGCAGTTAGTTACCTATAATTTACACTCCCACAATGCACTGCTTATGATCTCACATATTACATCACTCATGACCTGGTCAGTGACATCACTGATGACACCTCAAATTACAGCACTGTTTTTTAAGTGAATTTCTAAGGCTTTTTAAATTCTATTTCCTAACTATAATGTCCCTGTAACCGTTGTTTTTTAAGTGAATATATATATATATAGATAGATATTCACTGAAAAAACAAAGGTTACTGAGATATTATAGTTAGGCTAACATTTCACTAATTAAAAAACCAGAGAAATTCAGCCATAGTTAGTGAGCTAACTATAACTCACGCCCGCAATGTACAGCTTATGACCTCACATATTACATCACTCAAGACAAGGTCAGTGACATCGCTGGTAACATCATCTGGTGACAGAGAGTTTTTAAAAAATGTGAGTATTAAATTATATACCAAGGTGTGTTGGTGAATAAGTGGGTGTATGAGTGCTGGCATGGGTGCTTAGCGGGTGATTCATTGGGTGCGTGGCTGTCTGTATAGTGATTAGGTGAATGTATGGGTGAGTGACTAGATTGTGTAAATGCCTGTATCAGTCTGTCAGATGTCCAAGTGGCTGCATGCGTTGGTGAGTGGGTACGTGAGTGGCTGTATGGGTGATTGATTGGTTGTCTGAGTACCTGCATGGGTGTCTGTGTGGGTGGGTGAGGGGTGTGTGCCTACCTGTATAGATGAGTGAGTGGCTGAGTTAGTCGTGTGGGTTACTGAGTGTGTTTGTGAGGGGGTGTTGGGTAAATGAGTGGGTGTATTGCTGTGTTGGTGAGTGAGTGCATATGTCAGTGGTATATGGGTGAGTAACTGGGTATGTGAAAGGCAGTATAGAAGATTGATGGGGTATGTGAGTGGCTGTATGGGTGAGTGTGTGCTTCTGTCAGTGACTGTAAAAGGTGAGTGAGTACTTGTTATCATATTTATCAGTTAGTAAGTGAGTGTGTGTGTAACTGTATGGGTGAGTAAGTGGATGTCTGTGTTGATCTATGAATCAGTGAGTGGCTGTGTAACAACTGGTGTGTGTGTGTGTGTGTGTGAATAGGTTTGAGAATGGTAGTGTAGTAGTTAGAGTGGGTGTATGGATGATTATATGGGATGTGAGTGTGCGCATCAGAGATTCTGAGGAATATGTCATCAGTGGTATCATTTGAGATGTAATCAGCGGTCATCAGTGATGTCACTGACCATGTCATGAGTGATGTAATATGTGAGGTCATTAGCAGTGCATTGCGGGGAGTGAGTTATAAGTTAGCTCACTAACTATAACAGCTGAATTTCTCTGGCTTTGTACGAGTGAAATGTTAGCCTAACTAGAAAGCCTCTATATCCTTTGTTTTTTTCAGTGAATTTCTATGTTTTTTCAATTTCATTTCCTAACTATAACGTCCCTGTAACCTTTGTTTTTTTCAGTGAATATCTAAGTTTTTTTTAATGCTAATTCCTAACTATAACATCTTGGTAGCCTTTTGTTTTTTCAGTGAATTTCTACTTACTTTTTTTTTTTTTTTACTAGTAGTCACCTTTCAGAGTGGTGGAGAAAGGGGGCTGAGCCTCCGGCCAGCTCTCAGGAATCCCGCTGTGTAGGACTTACAGGATGTACCAAGAGGACTTCTTTGCCCCCAAAGTCCCTCAGTAGTAAAGTGGACTTAATCTCCCAACCAGTAGTGCACCTTGAGCCGCGTTTGAAGAGTGGTGGAGAAAGGGGGCGTGGCCTCCGAAGACCTCTCAGCAATCCCACTGTGTGGGACTTATTGAAGATAACAGGAGAGGTAGTTGGCCCCATGGACATCCTTGGGGACCAACTACCCTCCTTTTACCTCCAATAAGTCCCACACACCAGGATTGCTGAGAGGTTATAGGAGGCCAAGCTCCCTTTCTCCACCACTCTGCAAACGCACCTCCTGGTGCACTCCTAGTAGAAGGATGAAGTCCCCTTGGCTATTGAGAGTCCTTGAGGGCCAACTAGCCCTCCTGTTACCTCCAATAAGACTCACACAGCTGGATTACTGAGAGGTTGTCAGAGCTCCCTTTCTCCTCCACTGTGCGAACGTGCTTCCTGGTGTAATACTGGTTGGGGAAGAAGTTCACTTTAGTCTTAAGGCCCTCGGGTGTACAGTGGAATTCATTCCCTAACCAGCAGCGCGCCAGGAGGAGCATTTGCAGAGTGGTGGAGAAAGGGGGCGTGGCCTCCAAGTCCTATCAGCAATCCCAATGTCTCGGAGTCACTGGAGGTAACAGAAGGTGTTCCTCGACCCCGAGGAGCCTCAACATCATAGGGGACTTTATTCCCCAGCCACCACTGCGCCAGGAGGCATGTTTGCAGAGTGGTGGTGAAGTTTCTTTATTTTAAGGGAGGGGGACCGAGCGGCCCCCTCCTGGGCCATTTTCGGCACCAGGAACCCCATCCCCGGGGCACGGCCTGTAGTGTGGGTGACCAGGCACCCACATTTTACAGTTGGGGACTGCGGGGGAGCCTGAAGGCTCCTGCGGTCCCGGCCGGCTCCCAGTCTCCTGTAGGAGCCGGCATTGCTTTTTACACCCAGGGACCTGCTGACAGTCAGCTACCCGTCTGTAAAAAGCAAAGTGTGCTCCACTTTGAGCAAGCGTGAGCAAAATGCTCTTGCATGCTCAAAGCAGAGCATACTGTTTGCTATGGCATGGTGAGAGCAGTGCTCCCGCCATGCCATAGCAAACTGCAATGTCCATGGGGTGGGTACCCCGGGACATTGCTGGAGCCGGCCCTAGGGGGTGGCGGTCCCCAGGGCCATGTACGCTCCAGGAGGAGGGGCACATGCCCCCTCCTTCCTTGAGTAAGGGGCCTGCCCCAGGGAGGTGGGGGTCCCTGGGGCCAAGAACGGTCCGGGAGGGAGGGCACGCGGCCCCCCTCCCATTTCTTTAAAATACAGTTTGGCCCTAGGGAGGTGGTAGTCCCCGGGGCCGTGAGGCTCCCCCACATGAATATTTAAAAGCCCTGGGGAGGTGGTGGTCCCCAGGGCAGGGGGTCTTTGAGGCCCCCAATTACATAAACCACAGGGAGGTAGTGGTTCCCGGGGCTGCAGGGGGAGGCCATAGGGCCAACCCTGCTCTTTTTTTTATCAATTAGCCCCGCGGAGGTGGGGGACCCCAGGGCTGTGGGGGCCGTGTCAGCCCCCGCACCTCTTTAATTATGTTTGCCTCAGGGAGGTGGCGGTCCGCAGGGCACATACGCACCCCCGCGCATTACCACATAAAGTGCCCTCCCGGGACATGGCACACCCGGGGGCCTTTATTTAACGAATTGCGGGAGAAAAATGCTTTTTTGGCCCCGAGAGGCCTAGGGGGTCAGGGTGTTTCTACCCTGCCCCCTTTTCTTTCTTTTTACATTTTGTCTTGTGACTCAGTTCTACCGAGTCACAAGATGGCTGCAAACACTTCCTGGTTTGAAGTGTTGGCAGCCAATCAGATCTCAGCACGAGATCAGGCGGGGTCGCGGACCACTGCGCCCCTATATATACACAACTGGGAATTTCTTTAAATTTCTCTGCAACTACTGAACGGATTTACACCATTTAACAACAAGCATTTGCAATGCAATAGGTCTCGCATTTTAGAAACTTTGACCTATTGGAATTGTAAATGACAATGCCTTTTATTACTGCATGTTTTTTAAACACAAACAAAAGGCATTGTCATGTACAATGCCAATAGCTCAAAATCTCGCAATTGCGAGACCTATTGCATTGCAAATGCTTGTTTTGGTAGGCACGGGAGATTAAGTGATTTGCCCAGAATCACAGGATGTTGAGCTCCAAAGTCAGCAGCTCTGGCCGTTAGGCCACATCTTCTCCCCGACATGGCATACTGTCATTTGACCCACACTATAACAAGCTTGCTTAAAACAGCAAACTTCCAGGTTCAATAATTAAAAAGACTAAAACATTTGTTCTCAAAAGATCAATTCAAGGTGGTCACTCGTGCACTCAAGTGTCTAGAATAGATGCAGGCAATGCCATCCTACCGGGTCTCCCAGTAAAAACCATGTTGCCCTTTGAAGCAATTATACACCCAACAACCCAGCTGATCTCACAGAAGTGGAAACTTGATCATATCTTCCCCATTCCAAGTAACTGCCCCTGATCTCCACTTGAGGTGAGAATCAAATTCAAAATATGTTGTCTAACATTCAAAGCAATAGACACGGGTACAACGAGGTATGTAACCGATTTGATAAAAAAATATCCATCGTCTCCAAAATCTAATACAGCAAGGACTCCTTCGTTAAACTTATTGAACATCCGAAACTC
The DNA here is from genome assembly GCA_963921515.1 of Calotriton arnoldi. NCBI lineage: Eukaryota > Metazoa > Chordata > Amphibia > Caudata > Salamandridae > Calotriton > Calotriton arnoldi. The sequence goes on from CAWUFW010001517.1 coordinate 821,630, forward strand.
AAAACTGTCCTAGCTCAAAAACGTACGGGGGTGCTTTTTCTAAATAAAACATGTTACACAGCTGCTTGTACTGCTGTGTAATATGTGTAGCTACAGCGCGGGAAGGGGGTGGTTAAGTAACACAACTATGAGAGGTGGGGGAAAAAACAGATGGGGTGAGAATGGATGGAGGGGGTGGCTTGAAAACAGACTATGGGGGATAGGGGAAAAAGGATGGCAGGCGTGGGGAGACCATACAGTGCCATGCACTCTTATAGAGTGCTGGGACAAAACTACAAAAAAATATTACCTTAAGGAGAGCACGGCCAGTGGAAGTACACTGGCCGCAAACAGGTAGCTGTGCTGGGTCCATGCTCCATGGCATTGACAGAAGCGAGTAGAAGACAGCAGGAGGATGCGAGCAGCCGGCAGGAAGCAGCAGCCTTGACCAGTAAGAAGCATGGAAACTAAAGTGAAGAGGACGCCAACCAATGGTACGTATTGCTAAGTAATGGGTGAGCTCTAAGACCTTTTTTAAGCTTTTTTTTGTAACAATATCTTTTGCTGTAGCTGTAGCCAAACCTAAAAATAATTCTGGCTCCCCGAAAATGAGTGCCGTGCTCCCCCATCAGCAACCACTGGCACAAATTCTGCACTGACCGGTATTGTTAACCAGAATGTTGTCTCTCTGTGTTAATTAGTTTGACTAAATATTGTAATTTCCTTTCGGCCTTAGAAGCATGTGCTGCTTAAAAAGCCACAAAAGTGCAACTTTTATAAATCCAACCACAAACGGTGATTTCCTAAAAATTCAAACCCCACTGGTATGTCACTGGTGACTGAATTATTATTTCTTTACATTGAAAGGGCTGAGGCGCAGTGAAGGTGAGATGGGTGGTTACATCTACATTAGTTTTACCCAGAACGGCTTTTTTATTTGCTGAGATAACGTATTCCATCAAAGGTCCTCTACAAACTGCCTTGCCCCTATTTTGAAAATGCTGCTACATTCCCTCCTACACTATTCTTTTCTCCCTTCCACGTGGGTCGGCTTTAGTTTAAGTCATTCCCTCTACCTCAGACTACACATCAGCGTTTAAATATGCCCTAGTGACTGGTCTGAAACGCATGGGTTTTTTTTCCCCCTTGCATAAATTAGAAAATACTTTTCGGACGAGTTAAACTACAATACAAATACATAGTTATGCCTGATATTCTAGATCTTTGGTGTAGATCTTAAACAATCTTTATAATTGGTAGGATAGGAATGATAAATCCCGGATGGATTTGGGATGTGCAAACAGCAAGCCTGATCTCTATTCACAATGCTCTGCTTTGCTAAGTTGTTGAGTGGTAAAGGCTGTGCCGTTCGATAAGTGACTGTGCAATCATCTGGCTGGTTGCTTTTCTACCAAGAGTCCTCTATAAAGAGTGAATATTTTGAAAATAAAAATTTGCAGTTGATTTATTATAATATCATAGTTGCCCTCAAAAATTTGGCATCCGATTATCTTTCGACCTAGAATATTACACTCTTGAAATATTCTAAAACAAGAACAGATATATTAAAAACATATATTAAGGGGCCAATTATGTTTACCAGCACCACCATCGCCCTACAGTAGGACAAATGTAAAATGTTCTTTCTATTGTAGTGTGGCCGATGTTATGGTATTGATACAATACCTGTCAATGTAAGTATTTTATAAGTGTTTAAGTAGATCACAACCATTGCCTCCGTTAGTGTACTTCATTCAAAGCATTCATGGGCTTAATTTGAAGACCACTGGTGTCATGTAATTGAGATATCTCTAGGTAGTTGTGAGTCTGCAAACACTAAACCTATGAATCAGTGGAACATAGAAGAACCAGCCTTCGGAAGGGAAGAACGATAGCGGTGCGAGTGCGCTGGCGATTGCAAAGGAGGGGGCGCGAGATGCCTGCGAGAGAGGAGGGAGGGGAGGGGAAACCAGTGGTGCGCGCGCACCACAGAGGAGCGGGAGGAGGGCGCGCGGCAGGGAGGCGAACGCGCGCTGCTGCGCGTTCTGGCCACCGTCGGGAATGGGAGGAGCAAAGGCGGGACATGTGCCCGCCTTTGCCCAATCGCGTGCCGTTTTGTTTTTTTAAAAACGCACGCTACAGCCAATGTGGGCTTCTGAAAACAAAACCACACGCACAAGCGTGTGGGTCGTTTTCAGAAGCCCTTTCTAAAGGTCTCGCGCTGCGCGAACAGTGCTACGCACTGCAACGCTAGGCGCGAGACCTAAAAAGGGCGCTTTCTGGATCAAGGGCTACCTTTCTGCCAAATGTAGTGTAATTTCGTTCAGCAGTTCAGGCTGTAGGCGTGTCTAAAGTTTCCTATGGAAATTAACATGGAGAAGGGGGAACCCCCCACCTTTTCTCGGCCGTGCGGCCCACTTCCTGGGCTGATTTTGGCCCGAGGACCCCATTCCCCTGGGTCCGGCCTGTAATGTGGGTGTCCACGGCACCCACATTTTACAGTTGGGGACTTCGGGGAGCCTGAAGGCCCATGCAGTCCCAGGGGCCAAGAACGGCCCGGGAGGGAGGCCACGCAGCCCCACTCCCATTTCTTTAAAATACAGTACCGTGAGTCTCCCTCACATGAATATTTAAAAGCCCCGGGAGGTGGTGGTCCCCGGGGCAGGGGTGGGGGCTTGGTGGCCCCCATTACATTAGCCCCGGGGAGGTGGTGGTCCGCTTGACAGATCACCCCGAAATTTTCAAGACAGCAGCTGAAGTGAGTGTCAAACAAGTTTTGGAATTTCGCGAAGATTCTTCAAATGACACAAAAGTTATTGGCAAATGAAAACATCTGTGACTGGGGGAGAGTGTCTGAAAAGTTTCAGCGCTCCATCCATCATCTCCTTGTGTTTACTTTGTTCGTCCTAAGTTAGCAGGGTATGCCCAGATGTGGGTCCCTTGCTCACTTTGCCACTGGATTCAAGCTAGCCTGGCTGATGAAGGGTGTTACCCAGAAACCGGTCCCAGGATGCTTGTTTCCGGTTCAGGGAAGACCTGGCTTGGCAGTTCGGGCTGGACTGTTGCCATGAGGCACAGGGTCAAGACTGATTTGCATAAAGCTGGGTCTGAACTGAGGTGGCAAAGTGAGCTAAAGAATGATGTTGGATTCAACCCAGATCTGTGACTGGGAGTGAGTGTCTTAAAGTTTCAGCGCTCCATACATCATCTCCTTGTGTTTGCTCCATATTCTTAATACAGCATGTCTCGAAAAGACAGCGCATGCACTGCCTACGCGAGACCTAAAAATCACCTTGAATATATGGAATTCTATTCCACCTTCGATCAGCACAAACCCATGAATCCTTTAAAAGAGATCTGAAATAGTGCTCCAGAAGTATCTCCAATGCTGTCCCCAACAATTCGAGGCATGTTTAAGAGCAGGGTCATGACTGTATGACCTGTGACCCTTTTCCTCCTAAGAGAAGCTGGCTCAAGACTTGCTCTTGTTTTCCTTTGTCTTTACTGCTGATAAGGAATTTCAAATATTTTCAGGGGAGACGGGTGGGTGGTGGACAGAAGATGGCTGTCTAGTAGGACATGGCTTTTACCACACTATCTGGGCTCTCTGTCTGCAGCAGCCCTGCAGGATGGCGAGGAGCCCACATCAGACACGAATAAAGAGCACTGGCAGCTCTGGACATGGCAGCTTCAGTGCTGGGTGAACATAACATTGTTAAAAGCAAGTGACTGACTGAAAACGTCACCACAGTGAAAACAAGATGGTGGCTGCTACGGGTGCTGTGCACATAAGAAGGTGTGCAGTCCTCAGAGTCCATGGGGTAGCAAATGCATCCAGAGGGAAACTGCTTGTGCCGGGAAGACTCGTCTGACACGGAGGAGGTGCGCACTGCTTAAGCTGTGAGCGCTGATGGCGATGAGGCCATTGCCACAAGGAATGCACATTAAAGAAAGAGGGCCCTGTACGCAGACTCTTGGCTAGATCTCTGAATGGTGTTGGAGACCAGAGCCTGAAAGTAGAAATTGAGGAATTGTGGACAGAGGCAGAAGGGCTGAGCCCCTGACACGCAACAGATCAGAATGCCTGAGAAGCAAGTACTACAGAGATAGCAGGGACAGTGAAAGAAGCAGATGGAGGGGATGCGCACGGCCAAACCAGGGACTGAGACTCCACTTAAGCTGGAGAGGAGCGGCCCACATATTAGTGTGATGAGTGCTACTTTTGCTGAGGTCACACCAAGAAGCAAATGATGCATCGATAGGCACCAGTGCATAGCTGTGGCATCAGACTGTTTTCAAGGTGTGCCGCAGCCCGTGGAAAAGAAGAGGCCACAGTGATGATTAAATAAGGCATTATTTGGTAAGTGATCAGAGGACTCAGCTTAAGGTTGAGTGGACAGTGGGGAGACATGCATGTTGAGGGTTGTGGAACCACATGGGGCTACTCTACTGGTGGTTTTGGTTGAATGGCAGCCTCTAAAAGGAAGAAAGAAACCTCATTTAAAGAAATGGTGACATGAGCTGGGTCGCAGAAAAACAAACTGCCAATCAGATCATGCCTGCCAACGGAAGAATACGGTCAAAGAAAAGGAGAAACCAACACTGAGTCACAGTGGACACGATCCTTTATGGAAGATCTATGTAGAGGCATCCATGATGATATTAGCAGCATGAGAGGAAAGGTCGCAAAGGAAATATAGGAAATTATGCAAGGTGTCTGCCATCATACAGCTGATGATCTAGAAACAGCCCACGACACTAGAGAGGACTGGAAATAGTGGCCAGTGACTTCTTACACTCCGAGCAGCATTTCGATTTGCTCTGCACTTTGATGATCTAGAGAATCATTCAGGACAACAAAACATCAGAATATGAGGCATGGAGAAGAATACAGAAGGGAATGAAGTTGAGGCCTTTGTCAAACGCCTATTCAGACATGTTTTGCAGAGCTTAAGGAAAGAGGAGATTGTCTTGACTGTACGCAGAGTGGGATCTTAATCGCGCAGAGAGAACGATGCCCTAGACAAGTGTGCTCACTACTTTTGCCAAAAAGAGGCTATCATGACAGTGGTATAGACCATAGACACAATTATTTATGTAGGTCATTGTCTCTGAATTTTTCAGGACCGGTGTATCATCTCGATGCAGAAGAGGAGAGAATTTAGGACAGTCACTGCCTTTTCACAGGAGTAAGAAGTTACAGATTGGTGGGGGCACCCATTAAATTTTTTTTCCAAAAGATACGGATGCTCTCGAAGGCCAAGCAAGCTCTAGGGATGGAGATTTACAGAGAGCAATCTGAAATATCACCCCGGAGAGAACCAAATAGGGTACCATAGGAGGCATGCCCATACAGATGGAGAACTGTACAACTTCAGAGCAATAAGAGCAAATCAACTGTAGAGATGATGGCAATGGAAAAGAGTGCAGTGTTATTGAAGCTATGAGGAGCAAACCCTGGTCCCTTGACACAGAAGCTTTGATAAATAAATCCAATGAACTCTTGGGAGAGTGGTATACCCCTGCTGGCAGGGAACTTAAATAAAAGCAGAGTCATTAGTTAACAGAAGCAGACAGGGTGCCGGGGTCTGGGTGACACAGGAAGTCAATGGGCCAATGACGAACGACATGGGAAGTGCAGAGCTTCGCTTTAGTAGTGAGGACATCTTTGCTTACCTCGAAGTCTTACTGGGAGGAGACAAACTCAATATGTTTGACTGTTTGCTTTCCTAGGTATTCCGGAGGAGAGGGTGTATTAGGTAAAGTTTTGGGGGTGGGTGTTTATGGGCTATCCCAGTTGTCTAAAGAGAATGCAGACCGAGTAATCCTGAATGCTCAAGGGTGGATCTTTACTGGTTGGAACGTTGCGACCCGACATGTGTGGTAAGAGTGATCCTAATGTTGTCCTTCCCATGATTCTTGGGGAAGGACGACAAGAGCAGAGAAGATCCTGCTAGGGACACCGCACAGTGTAACAGACTACATCCCACATGAGTCCATGGGTTAGAAATGAGCAGCGTTTACCAAATGATGGGTAGTTACTCCCAGAGAGGAGATAAATAGAAGAAGGCACCACACCCTAATCGTCCAGCGCAGCAGAGGAGAGGTACTTTAGGTGTCGAGAAGGCATTGTACCCATAATGTAGTAAGTACTCTGGATGGTGACGAGTGAGTCAGTGCTATGACATTATGGGAGCATGTGACTACACAGAGATGAGAGATATGTCTGATAAACTATATGGATGTATGTATGCGAATGGAGATAATCACCAAAAAGGAGCAGAACACTTGACTGCAGGGCATTAATAACTCAGGAGGCAATAGATCAATGAGAGATAATCTTGTCAAACAATACAAGTGTATGTGTGCAAATGGAAACATTTGCGGGAAATGTGGTAAACACCATATTGGTGGGGACAAATAAAAAAAGGAGGCATCAAATTTCAGCACATTCTGAACCCAGGCATATTTGAAAGAGGAATATCACACTTGATGGAAATATTGTAGTCTGTATGAATGGGCCCGAAGTAAAGGAGGGTAGATGTTATGTCTTTATATATATGTTGTATGTCCAGGAGCATTAAAAGGACAAAACAACACTTACACTAGACCCCTCAGGGACAAGAGGAGGCAAAAGACACACACCAACATATGTTGGGTGATACTTTATCTTTGACTGTTTTTAAAGAGTGTGACTACGAGAAAATGCCCACGTCCTCTTGGCTGATGAAGCTGGCTTAGGAACCTATTTAGTGTGAGTTGGGCTATTATAAAAATACAATGTTGCACCGCTTTTTCCATAGCCATACATACACGACAATGATAGATTATATATATGCGCTTACCGGCCAGCAGTCACTGCCGTGAGGGGAACGGCTCTGCTCCAGCCTTTCTTTTCCTTTTGCCAGCCGTGAGGGGAACGGCTTTCCTCCAGTCTTCTCTCTCCTCTTGCCAGCCGTGAGGGGAACGGCGCTAGCGGACTACACATCCCAGCAGGCGCAGGAAGACGCCCGCTGATATCGTCATTTCGGCGCCAGGAGGCGCAATAAGTTGAGGCCCGGCCCCCGCAGCGTGGGACACGCTTACCGTCCAGCAGTCACTACCGTGAGGGGAACGGCTCTGCTCCAGCCTTTCTTTTCCTTTTGCCAGCCGTGAGGGGAACGGCTTTCCTCCAGTCTTCTCTCTCCTCTTGCCAGCCGTGAGGGGAACGGCGCTAGCGGACTACATATCCCAGCAGGCGCAGGGAAGACGCCCGCTGATATCGTTATTTCGGCGCCAGGAGGCGCAATAAGTTGAGGCCCGGCCCCCACAGCGCGGGACGCGCTTACCGGCCAGCAGTCACTGCCGTGAGGGGAACGGCTCTGCTCCAGCCTTTCTTTTCCTTTTGCCAGCCGTGAGGGGAACGGCTTTCCTCCAGTCTTCTCTCTCCTCTTGCCAGCCGTGAGGGGAACGGCGCTAGCGGACTACACATCCCAGCAGGCGCAGGGAAGATGCCCGCTGATATCGTCATTTCGGCGCCAGGAGGCGCAATAAGTTGAGGCCCGGCCCCCCGCAGCGCGGGACGCGCGCGGGCAGCGCCCGGGCGAAGCCCGGGCCAAGGGTAGGCCCGTCCTTGCCCGTCAGTGTCCGATTGAGGCCGGGCTGGGCCATTTCTCTTTCGTCGGTGGCATTGAACCAGGTGAGCTCTGCACCCTGATCACCTGTATCCCAGCTGTTTAAATTTTAAATATGGGGAAGAGAACTGATACAATACCCCCCGCCCAGTTATCACAAGTATAGATAGTATGCTGGAAAGGGCGGTGAATATAGTCTCTAATGAGATTGATTTAACTGAGAGGAGACTATCCCTTGGCATTGAGGCATTGCATGATGGTCCTATGTTAGGGCCTGAATTGGCTGATACAGTTGGCTCTCTTCTGCCCTGTAGTGCTCGGAATGTTCATCCGATGAACTTACCGACTTCCAGCACCGGTCCTATGTCTGGACATGAAGCTATTTTGATACAGAGCCCAAAGGTTATTAGTACTGCCACTGATCAGGATTCTCCCTTGACTAGTGCTATAGAGTGTGCGGGTGCAAAGAGGAAGAGGAAAACAGCAAAGCCCGCCCCTTTGAAGAGAAAACAACCACCTCGCACCGGTTCCACTCGTTCTGCTATGAGCACTTGGCTACATAAACCTTTACAGACTCAGTCTCTGAATCCTGAATCTGTTATCTCCCCTTACTATGAAGAACTAAGGAACTCTGTTGGCACTCAGACGAGTACTATATTGCCCTCTCCTCCATATAACGGCTTGGGAGAGACCTTTATTGATACTGTTATTAATAGTATTTTTGGGCAAATTAAAGATCTGATTGATTCCAATTTCTGTGCTTTGTGGAAACGGCTTGATAGGCTGGATACTTTGTCAAATAAATGATGCTCCCAATTCAAGAATGTTAAACCTGCTCTAGTAGAGGGGTGGAATCAAGGCTGATACTGGCTGACACTGTCCCTCAGTTACACGTCCCTGCTCCTCTAGCCTCATTGTTACTACCACCTGGGACATGTCCCACTTGTGAGAAGGTAAAAGATTGCCTCATAGCAAAGGATATTGTTATACCAGGGAATATATCTAACACTGTAGGATTAAATACTTTGCCAGTTACAACTTTACACACACAACCCGATTTTAGTAGCACTATGTGTGCCACTACAGAGAGATCTAACACTAGGGATCTTAATATACATGGGGGACCTTATCTCAAGCAAACAATATAGATACTCAAGCCAGTAAAGACATATTGAACCTTCCACCTGCATCCTGCCCATTTGTCTGCGTACTTGCAGGTGTACCTCCACTTAAGAAAAATCAAATCGAGACATGGTACCAACTTCGCAATAAGTGCGTTGATTGGTTATCCAAACATAAGGGGTATAAGGTGGTTGATGCAAATAATATTATTATGGTTCGAAGGATAAGCTGGGTTGGGCCCTCTGTTAAAAATATCGAGGGGACTGTATTGTTGTTAATTTTCGCAACCCTGCAATGGTGAAATCCCTACTAAAGGTTCAGGAAGATACAGGTATGGGGCCCAGCAATATCTTTCTGCTCCCATTGGGATACTTCTATAAACCAATTTTTAGCTCACAAATGAATGCTGGTGCTTCTCTATCGAGGCATAATAGGTTTTTGCCTCTGTCCTCTTTAGACACTCAAGATTGACTTGTACCCGCCCAGCTACCCATTGAAGCTAATAGTTCAATTGATGAATGCCCTTTTGTAGGACACTCAAATCCAACTAGGTCTGGCATCAACTCTAAACTGAGTATACTTAGCTGGAATGTCGCCGGTCTGGCATCTAAAATGAATTTACCAGACTGGATTGAAATAGTTGAAAATCAGGACATTATAATGATGCAAGAAACCTGGGCCACTCGGGATTTCTACTTAGAAGGGTTTCAGTGTTTTAATAATGTTGTCCCGGTCCCCAAGGTAGGGCGACCAGCTGGCGGGCTTTCGATTTGGGTGAACATTCTAACGGGTGGTAATGTGAATGTTTTAGATACAAGAAATGATAACATACAGGCTTTGATTTTTACGAGGGGTATTTCCATATGTTTAATTAACTTTTATAACAATGATTTTTACTCGGTGCCAAATATCATGTTTAATAATTTGTTTAACTTTATTTTAACTCTACAAAACCTTAAGGCTTTTACTAATGTTGTCGGCATTTGTGTGGGGGAGATTTTAATGCAAGGATTCCAATGAGTAACACCATACCAATATTTCCGACCACTTGTTTGTCTCGGTGCACCAGGGGTATAGAATTATTAGATTATTTATGCAATCATAATCTAATTAATACTATGGATATTGCTGCTATCCCGATAAAGATAATCGTATTGAACCAACATATAGAGGCAGGGGTTGTGCCTCCACTATCGATTATGTTTTTATCTCTTCAATCTTAGAAGATAGTTTGCTAAGTGCAGAGGTTATACCGACCCATCATGGAGACCACAACCCCATTAAAATATTATTGGAAATTGCCCCTAAATCTGTAAACAACAAGGAGTGTGGTGCTAGGAATCTGTTACTCTCTACAGATAATTTGAGATTAGTTTGGCGAGGAATTGATATCAACAAGTTATTTGTTAATATGTTAACTGCTTTCTCGCCACTTGTCGATACCTGCTTGTCATTTAAGGATCACAATCCCGATGTGATTGGTGCATTCGCTCAATTGTGTGTGGGCACAAAATGGTTGTTGTCAAGGCCTATTACAAAAGTTAGAACGGGACCGAGATGGTTTAATAAAGACTGCTCCTTAGCAAATAGAAAGCTTCGCAAGGCACTGTCAATGACCCCTAGAGACCGGGTGCTCGTTAAAACCTTGAGGCTCCATTATAAGACAGTAACTACACAAAGGAAAGATGAAATCCTAAAAATCACTGGGAGAGCTTAGCATGCAGTGCATCATTAAAAAGGGAAATGGTTTTTGGGCGGCAGTTAAAAACATTAGGACATTAGGACATCCCATAACTGCTATCAGTTGTAACATAACCAGCGATTTATGGGTGGCCCATTTCTCTAAAATCTACTCGGCCCCAATTGGTACAGAGGACTTATATGAATATTATGCGCCTACCCCAATAGATATAACTCTGTTGGAAGTGGAGGATGCAATCCAACAAAGTTTGGGTAACAAAGCGCCGGGCCCGATGTGCTGCCCATCGATCTTATTAAAAATAAACCAGATTTTTGGGCACCCCTTTTATTGAACGTTTTTAACAATTTAACCTATGATACAATTCCGAGCACGTGGTCCATGAGTATCATTGTACCGATTTTTTAAAAGGGCGATCGTTCTAACCCCAGTTGCTATAGACCTATTTCCCTCATCGACAATACCCTGAAAATCCTGGGAAGGATTCTCTATAATAAGATAAGGTCATGGGCTGAGGGTGACAATATTTTAAGTCCGTGTCAACTGGGGTTTAGAAGTAAAGTAGGCACAGTAGAACAGTGTCTGAATTTAAATTTGATTATTGGCAAGTATACTGTTGCAAAAAAATCTCCCATATATCTCGCCTTCATGGACCTCACCTCTGCGTTTGACCTCGTTAATAGGTCACGCTTATGGTCTATTCTTTTAAAACAAGGTTTGGATGAAGTTTTAGTTCATTTTTTAGCATATTTGCACAGAGATTTGCATGCGCGAGTGAGGATTAGTCAGGATGGGGACGTATCAAGTGATATTAAAATTGATAGAGGTGTCAGACAGGGGTGCGTTCTGGCACCCCTTCTCTTTATTTTATACATTAATGATTTGCATGACTCACTAGTAAGACTTACCCACGACGTACCGAGTATAAATGGCAATAAACTGCCTGCACTATTGTATGCCGATGATGCAGTTTTAATGGCACGCACCCCAAATGCTCTACGCATTTTAGTACGAGGTTTTGTAGATTTTATGGCTGAGGACTAATTTAAAAAAATCATTTTTAATGGCATGCGGTCCTAAAAGCGCCCCATTAATAAAATTATTGTTAACTCAGAAAGTTTACAAAGCACTTGCACTTTTTCTTATCTTGGGTTACTTTACGCTACAAATGGCTCTTGGTCTGAACATGTGGCATACAGCAGAAGTAAACTGTCAAGAAGCATTAATACACTTCTGGGATTACCCCAACCCAAAAGGTCTGAAACCGTTCTAGCTTTTAAGAAAATTTTTAAACTACAGTGTGCTCCCATCGCAACCTATGGAGCAGAAATCTGGGGCTTTACCAAATGTAGTAGTATCCAATCCGAAGAAAATAGACTATGTAGAAAACTCTTGGGAGCACCGATTTCTTCATCGGTATATGTGTGCCACAAAGAATTGAACTTGCCCTACATCGAAGATTACATTAGGGCTCGTCCGGCACTGTTCTGGGTTGCAATTTGGAAAAACACTGCGGCAACTCTCACCAGAGATATAATAACGGATTGCCTTAGATGTGAGAGGGGCGGGGATATACCATGGCTCGCCGCTGTAAAAGAGAGCCTAAAAGGCGTAAATTATTTACGCATCTTTTTAAATCCAATTCAATCCGAGCTAATTAGTAAAAAAGCAATACAAGAGGCATTGTACAAAAAATATAGCGATGAAAGGCACTGGAGAGAGACCAAGAAAACCTCAGTCGTAAGGTATATGTCCATAGAGGATTGTTCTTATTTGCCTGCTAGATATCTTTTAAAACCCTTAGGATATTGGGAAAGAGGGTTGTTATTTCGTTTACGAGCAGGCACTATGAAATATTTATTATGCTTCCCCTTGGGCTACAATACTGATCTTGATGCATCGCCTTGTCCTTGCAACGCACACAGTAATCAAACAATGTTGCACTTTTTATTCTTTTGTGGTTTTTATTTTAAATTTGCAAAAGGATTTTTGATACCTTTTTTTAAATCACGTGCTATTTCCGACTTCAGGATAGCCTACACGGAAGTGCTTAAATTGGCGGATGATGAATTAATTTTCCGTGTCGGATCATTCCTGAAGTCGGCCGTACGGTCACGTAGAACTATGTGTGCCCAATGAAGGTCGTTAGAAATGTATTTTATTGTATTGTTATTAAAACCCCACTATTGATTGTTAATATATGATATATTTTGCTATTTATGATCCATTTTAGTTACTGTCATAAATGTATTGTATCTTTTGTCTTGAATATGTTGCCATCTATGAATTGTTTTTATTGTGCTTTTATGGATATTTCATATTCGAATAAAGATATTTTGATTGATTGATTGATATATGCGCAGAGTGTTGAGTGTTTTTCCAACCAATAATTGCTTAAGAATGTTCACACACACCTGGAATGGGGTTATGAGTCTAAACAATAGCTCTATAGATTGCTTTTTACTGTGATCACAGAAATGGATGATTCATATTCGATAATTACGAACTAAAAGGAAAAAGGTTCAATAATTTCCTAAGATGTTGCATTTATTTTTTCTACAGGTCCTACGTGCCCAAAGAGATAGGTAAGACAGCATTATGCCTCCTTATTAATCAAACTCCTTTAATAGTAGGGAGAGATAGGCAGGGAGTCCTAGCCCTGAAGAAAGACGAGTGACCCATAGGGACAGGGTGATTTCGACTGACATGTAGGCAACATTCTTCTGCAGAATCGACTCACTGATACTGGAGCGGGTGTGATTGCCTTATGGGATTGGAGAATGAGTTGCGTGTCCCCGCCGCGCTTCTAAAGTAGCTTTGCGATGTGTGAAGCACTGCAGAGAGAGGAAACACTCACAGGGCACTACTGAGACATTAAAACAGACGACGGAGGGGAGAGGTGGACCGGGGATGAACTCCAGAGAATCAGATTGTTTTTTCTTTTGTTATTTGGTGTCTATTTAAATTACTGTTTCTAATGCTAATAAACAAGAGCAGAGGGGGAGGGGAGATTGGGTACTACTTTCGATGGTTATGATGCATAAGACATGCTGAAGAGCTATGGCTCCATTGGTAAATGTCTCTGTATTTTGTATCCTGTTAAACTTTTTTTTTATAAAGAGTATATAAAAAAATTTAGACAACATTCTTGGATGCAGAAACCATTACGTTTCAGGATGCATCCTGTTTTGGATTTTTTTTTTTACACTGACACGGATACCCATTGAATAAAGAGTTATCTATCGTCTCACAGTAGTTATTTTAAACTGGAAACCTGCATTTTAAAGAAGGATAATTTATTACAAGCTACCAAGTTCTGTTTGGTTGAGCCAATCAGGGTGGTACTTACCTACCCTGATGAGAGGAGGCACCCATGATGAAGCATGCTGTCAAATGACGGGTGAGGTGTTTCTTCTATTCTCTTAGAGAGACTCCTGTAGGATGTCTGATTAAGCCTATAAAAGGGACTAACTCACTCTTGAGCCATCGCATTCTTTGAAGAACAGCTGCCTGAAACTCAACTCATTCTTTAAAGAACAGCTGCCGTAAACTCAACTCAGAGAAAACAGAAGTCCTCATCCTCAGCTCCAGACCCTCCGCATGGGACAACACCTGGTGTCCCCCCGCCTTCGGAAACATACCCACCCCGATAGACCATGCACGTAACCTCGGCATCATACTGGACTCATCGCTCAGTATGAATCGCCAGATCAATGCTGTCTCCACCGTATGCTTCAACACCCTCCGCATACTACGTAAAACATTCAAATGGATACCCTCTGACTCCAGGAAATCGATCACTCCCACCCTCATCACCAGCAGACTGGACTACGGCAACGCCCTCTATGCCGGAATCAACAAAAAACTCCTCTGCAAACTCCAGACCGTCCAGAATGCAGCAGCCAGACTAATCCTCGATATCCCACGGCACAACCACATCACCCACCACCTCCGCGACCTCCACTGACTCCCAGTCAAAGGAATAACTTTCAAGCTGCTCACGCACGCCTACAAGGCCCTCCACAACATCTGACCACAATACCTCAACAACCGCCTCTCCTTCCATGCCCTGAAGAAAAACCTCCGATCAGCCGACCTCTCCCTAGCCACCAATCCATGCTTCTACAGGAACAGAGCGGGTGGAAGGTCCTATTCCTACCTCGCAGCCAAGACCTGGAACGATCTCCCCCTTCACCTCCGGCGAAGCCTGATACTACACCAATTCAGAAAAGACCCAAAGACATGGCTCGAGTGACCCCAACGGAGCTGCACACCCCTGCGCCTTGAGACCCTAACCGGTGAGTCGTGCGCTTTACAAACCCCTGATTGATTGATTGATGTAGATGTATGGTGATTGGGAGAACATGCAATGATCAAATAAAAAACACTCATTCTCTCAGTGTGTGAAAAAACTGCCTACAAACAAGCGATCAGTTGCACAAAAATGATTAGGCTAAATAATCTCCACGCCCTTATTGAGGCTAATAAAAACAAGAAGAGCTCAAAGGAAATTTGGACATCGTGAACAGGATTAGATTGGGAATAGTGCCCTCCCTAATGTTAGCTGGCACACTACTGCTGAACAGTGGGTTAGCCACTTCTCTAATATTTATCTCTTGAGCAAATGCCCCGTATGGCAAAATTGAAGCTCTGATGCTGCTGCACAGAGTTTTACTTCTTAGAATTGAGCTAGAGGAAGTAAGTGTGGCTTTCAAGCAGTGTCCCTCAAACAAGGCATCCGGACCGGACAGGGTCCATATTGACCTTTAAAGCGATAATGATTTTTGGGCTCACTAACTTATTTAGCAACTTGAATCCCATCTAGTTTCTAGTCCTCATGGCCGACCACACCGATTGTGCCGATTTTTATAAAGGGGAATTCGATCCGACCGACACTGCTACAGGCCAATCTCTCTTATTGATTCATCAGTTGAAATTCTTAGGTAGAGTGGTTTTGATAAAATAAGAGCCTGGGCAAACAAAGGTATCATCCTTAGTGTTTGTCACTATGGATTCAGAGAGGGTCTTGGCATTATGGAGTAGTATCTGAACCACCCCCTCATGATCAGGAAATAGGTTATTGCCAGGCGCTGCACTTTGTACTTGACCTTCATGGACCTGTCTAGCGCCTTCAATCAGGCTAACAGGTCCAGGCTGTGGCCTATGTTACAGTTGTGGGGAGTGGATGCGACACAGGTGAATTTAAAAAAAAATATTATTTCACTGTAATTTATCTGCCAAAGTAAGGTATGGCCTAAATGACGAATGCTCAGATGCTTCTGGCCTAGAAAGGGGAGTACGGCAGGAATGTATTTTAGCCCCAATACTTTTTATCCTTTATATTGACAGCCTGAGCACTTACTTGATTGGATACGGGCAAGATACCCCCATGTTCGACCAA
This sequence comes from Calotriton arnoldi, assembly GCA_963921515.1. Taxonomy (NCBI): domain Eukaryota; kingdom Metazoa; phylum Chordata; class Amphibia; order Caudata; family Salamandridae; genus Calotriton; species Calotriton arnoldi. The sequence goes on from CAWUFW010001517.1 coordinate 837,444, forward strand.
ACTCCAATCCCTTGCCGATTATATGCGGATGACGCCATGCTGCTAGCACGTACCCCTGGCAGCCTGAAAAATCTCATTCTGCAAACTTTATGTCTAGCCTTGACATGCAATTAAACTAAGTATCATTTATGGCCAGAAGTCGGAAGTGCTCAAAGTTGATCTCCCAAAGTATTAATTCTCTTAAGCGGTCTAAAGGTTCTTGCTTTCCCAACCTGGGGTTCTGGTTTGATGTCACTGGCTCTTGTCATACAAACGTCAAAGCTAGGTGGCAGAAATTCACACAGTCAATAGGAGCGGTTTTAAATTTGACCTTCTTAGTAGGCGGTGAACCTACTGCTGTATTTCTGGAGAGCTATAAAACTTTTTTGTTTTAGTTTGTAAATCTGTTTATTAAGATAACGCTCATCATACAGTGTAGGACAAATAAAAGCATTGCCATATACATAATATGAAATATCGTTAAGGAACACATCGTTTGGACAATTTTTGCAGTACTCAAAAACATCATTGGTAGTGTCAAGGCCTAGAGAATTGTACATAGAAATTATTGTAGTATACATGTCAAATTTGAGATTACACAGCCCTGGATCCATCATCTGAGCTGGCCCCTTCCCCCAAACCCCTGAATTCCCTCCAGGCCCCCATATGTTTTCCCATTTCCTGGGGCAGCCACAACTCTGGTATATCACCTCTTCCGCCCTCTGGCACCAATCAAGATCGCATTCCCAATCTGTAACACTCGGGGGAGCATTCGCACCCCACCGCCTTGCAATATTTCGCTTTGCAACTTCGCTGCCAATGGCAGCCATTTTGTCTGGAATTTTGGCCAGTCCTCCTCACCCTTCACCATCAGAAGTAACCACTTAGCCTCCAGGGGTACTCGCAAGGACGTAACCCGGGACATCACCCCAACCACCTGATGCCAAAATCCCTAAATCACCGGGCAGTCCCACAAGATCTGGGAGAAGGTACCCTCCTTATTGCAGCCTCTAATGCATAATGGTGTGTCCGATCTTCCAATTTTATGTAACAGAGTCTGTGTGTAGTATGTCCTATGCAGGATCCTGAGCTGAACCAGCCAGAACCTAGCTCGAATAGCTATTTCAAGGGGACCCGGGAGAGCCCCAGTCCAATCATCGTCATCAATGTCACCCTAGTCTTCAGTCCAGGCATGTATCAGGGCGCTCAGTAGGTCTCTGGAGTTGTTAATTATCTTCCCGTAGTTAGTGGAAATCCTTTGTCAGGTTTAGGGTCAGTTAGTAAACGGTGGCAAAGCATCCAGTAAGTCCTCGCCCTTGAGGATGTGTACCCGCAACGCATGGCCTAACTGGAGATACCAATAGTACTCTGACTCTGCCATTTCGTACTCCTGATGCAGGACATCGAATTTTATCAGAGACCGATCTCTCCACACATCCCCCAAGTGGTCTATATCCAGTAGCGCCCATCGAGAAAAGCCCGCCAGGGCACCCAACTCACGAAGCAGGTTGCTGTGCCACAAGGGAGTCAGCCCCACGAATCAGTCCTTCCAACCCAGCCTGCCCAACACCTCCCTCCAAATCCGGACCACTGTTACTGTATTTGGTGGCAATTGGTTCTCAAGTCCTTTTTGATAAAGGACTCGCACCGTGAACATGTTTCCCCATTGCTTCTCTGTAGACCCGATAGGCTGGCTCCTGCCGATCTGAGAAGACCCACTCGTTGACCACCAACAATTGTGATACCCAGTAAGTAGTATGCCCTAATACTTGGTACCACAAGCCCCCCCATCGTATACTCCTCTACAATTTGCCCAGTGCAATGCGTGAGGCATTGCCATTCCATAGCAACAAACAAAGCTCATGGCCTATTTTGCAGGAGAAATCCACTAGGATCAGAGAAGGTGTATTTTGAAGCATGTATATAAAACGTGGGAGGGCCATCACTTTGCAGAGTTGGTCGGCAGGAAGCCACGCCCCTTATAAAAAGTATTTTTAAACAAGTACTCTACTGCACGCCTAGCCCATCAACACTGCTTCTAATCAATGTTTGAACTACGGCAGATTAGAACAGATGCATTCTTGCTCCACTAAAAAAACATTTATATTAACCATCAAATAAGTGAGATAGTATGTTTTCTTGTATTGTTCACAATATGAATGATATCACATGCATGTGCTTGACAGGCTAGATTCAAGGGATTTAGGACTAAGCATTACAAGTGATCAGGTGAACTGGCTGAGTAATAGAAGGTAATGGGGGGTTGTGTTTTTTTGAGTACGAACATTTGTGTAGATCGTAATCTACAAGAGGGAAGCAACTAGAACAAGAGATTGTAGAAGCTCTCACAACATTGAAGTTAGACTGTGGAAAGTGTTGTTACTTTTCAAACAATAATAATCTTAAAATACAGATAGAAACATACAAGACCAACCCAACTGAGCTTTGAGCCAACTGACCTTAACTTTAACAATTAGTCTAATTAATAATAATATAATAATATTAATAAAGAGCATTTATAAAGCGCATGGCTACCTCGGGCGAGGTGTCCCGGCGCTAGCGCGGCAGACAGCAGAGAAGTAGAACCCGAGCAGCTATTCCCTTTGGTTAAAGAGCAAGGTTTTCAGAAATCCTGCTCCGAGTTCAACATGCATAAGTGGGGAAGCAAGTCATTCCACAGTTTGGCAATCCTCACCGAGAAAGACCTACCCCCCTGCCTGGCTTTGGAGAAGCAGGGGACAGTAAGGTAGCATCGGAGGTTGGATCGTAGGGTCTGCTCTTGGCGGTACGGGCAAATTCTCTTCCTCAGGTAGCCGGGGCCCCTGCCTTGGTAGACTCGGAACGCAATAGTTAGGGCCTTATACTCAATCCTTCTGGCTACTGGGAGCCAGTGAAGTTGTTTGAGGTGCAGGGAGATGTGCTGGCGCAGCGGGATCTTGCGGATTAACCTCGCTACTGCATTTTGCACTATATGCAGCCTTTAGATCAAGAATCTAGTTTATCCCAGATATAGGCCGTTTCGTAGTCGAGGTGAGAGGTCACCAGGGCATGAACCGTGGTCCTTCGGCTTTCTTCCGGCAGGAAGCCCAGTAATTTTCTGATGGTTCTCATCTTTCCGAAGCAGGCTGCCGAAACTTGCCGGACTTGTGCCGACAGGGCTAAGTCCTTGTCCCACCTGACTCCAAGGTTTTTGACCGAGTCCTTAGGTACTGGTGGGGAGCCGAGTTCTCCGGGCCACCAAAGGCCTGAAGGAGGGGTGGAGGCTTGATTAAAAAATAAGACCTCAGTCTTATCGGCATTCAGTTTTAAGCCGTTTCTGTTCATCCAGCCTGCTATGTCTTGTAGACAGTCTTTGAAAGCATCAATAGCTGCAGCAGAGTGATCTTTGAAGGAAAACACCAGCTGGGTGTCATACGGGTAGGAGATCACCTTGACTCCTCTCCTAGCAATGAGAGCTGCCAGTGGAGTCATGTAGATGTTAAAAAGCAGCGGGCTTAAGGCTGAGCCCTGAGGCACTCCGCATCTGAGCGGTTTCACTGAGGAGCTGTACGGGCAGAGAAGAACTTGCTGGCCACAGCCATTGATTATAGGAGGCAATCCACTCAAGTGCCATCCCCTGAACACCTATCTGCTTAAGTCTTTCCAGCAAGATCACGTGCGACACAGTATTGAACGCCGCTGAAAGGTCTAGTAGCACCAGCATGACCGATGAGCCGCCGTCCACCGACAGACGGATAGAGTCTATACTTCAAGCAGTGACGTTTCCTTGCTGTACCCTGTGAGCAAGCCAGATTGCGAGTCATGTAACAACTCATTGGCTTCTACATAGTTGGCTAGTTGTAAATGGGCCAGCTTCTCTAGCACCTTGGCTGGTGCCGACAGTAAGGAAATAGGCCTGAAGTTGCTGGGAATTTCTGGGTAGGCGATGGCCTTCTTCAGGAGAGGTAATAGGTAAGCATGTTTCCACACCGCAGGGAAGATTCCAGACCTAAGTGATATATTCCAGATATGATTAAGGACTGGGTTAAGCCACTCGCCCAGCAGCCTGAACTGCCGAGCCGGGCAGGGATCCCCAGTCGACCCAGATTTGCATTTCCGCAGTTCCGCCAGAGACACCTCTGCGGGAATTGGGAGAAAGGATGTAAAAACAGGCTGGTTATTGGGGGGGATGTAGTTGTCTACTGTTGCACTGGGTTCAGAAGCCGGGGGGGAAGAGGAATAGAGCTGCATTATCTTTTCTTCGAAGTAATTCAAAAGGCTACTGCAAAGGTCGTGGGATGGTTGGAGGCCGTGCTCTAATGCTGCGGATTAGTGAAGGATTTCACTATCCTAAAAACTTTCCTGGAGAAGCTTTTAGCGCTGGCAATAAGGTCAGCCAGGAATTCCCTTCCCTTGAAGTTGAGTAATTTATGGTAATCTTTCAAGGCGTTTTTATAGATGTTTTTGGCGTCTCATGAGTAGTACTTTCTCCATTCGCGTTACAGCCTTTTACACTTGCTCTTTTCACGTCAGACTTCCTCTGAGAACCATGGGGCAGATCTGGAAAGGCTAACAGATTTCAGAGGGGCAAGTTTGTCAAGCGCAGCCGTCAGCCATGTGTTGAAACACGTGGCGTTGTGGTCGGGATTGTCCGTGAGGTGAGGCCTTGAGCCATACAGCACTGGACCTAGGGTCTCAGCGATGGGCCTACCCCAGTTCCTTTTGACTTCAATGGATCGAGTAGTGGCCGTTGGTGTGGTCTTCAGGAAAAGCTGGAAAGGGGCCAGACAGTGGCCCGACCAGATAATATGCAGCGGTTTATTGACCCTCAGCTCCTGCATGTTCGTGCAGATGAGGTCAAGTGTGTGGCCAGCCTTATGGGTGGGGAATGAGACCAACTGGACAAGATTGAAACCCGCAAGAGTCGTTATGAAATTTGCACTATGGGTGCATTGGGGGTCGTTGACATGCAGGTTGAGATCCCCTAGGACAGTAAAGTTCGCGTAGAGTGGATATCTGGGCGATGTAATCTGCCAGCATCAGCGTGACACTATGGCAGCAGTCCGGCGGCCAGTAAAACAGAAGCCCCAAGCCTAATGTCTAATCCCAGGAAGGCACATCTACTGTAGTCAGAACATTAATGATATGCCTGTAAAGTATGTCTTCATATTTAATTTCTCACCATGGCAGAGTGGTCTCCTGTGGCAGAATGGTGTCCTGTGTTTGATTATGATATAGATGCTCATACTTACAGAGTATTTCAAAAGGAAATAAAGTTGCATATGGAAATTCGTGTTTGCTTACTTCTGTGTCTGTGGTGACCGGCCTTTTTACACATCTATTTATGCATTACCCCTCTGTTAGACCTGGCACCATTGGCGTGGGTCTCCCATCCATTTTTTCTGCTGTTGCCTCCTGTGTTTTTGCTGGTCTAGATGCTTTGGGCACTTTGCCACTGCTGGTGAGTGCCAAAGTGCAAGTGCTCCCTTTTGTAAATTGTTGTTTTGGATTAGTGATTCCATGATTGGCTAATTGATTTACTTGTCAGACCCTAGTACAGTGCACCATGTGTGCCCAGGGCCTGTAAATCAAATGCTGCTGGTGGGCTTGCAGCACTGATTGTGCCATCCACAGAAGCAGCTTGTAAAATGTGGCTCAGGCCTGCCATTGCAGAGCCTGTGTGCAGTCTGGGACTGCCATATCGACTTGGCAAGTGCACCCACTTGCCAGTCCCTAAACCTTCCCTTTTCTACATGTTAGTCACCCCTATGGGTAGGGTGCATTGTATGTGAAAGGTAGGACATGCCCTGATGTGTGTGGCATGTCCTGATAGTGAAATACTGCCAATTTAGTTTTTCACTATTGCAAGGCTATCTGTTCCCATATGCCAGAATGGGGAGTTCGTTTAGAACATCTTATAAACATAACTGACCCCAGGAACAAGATCGGAAAATAAAGTTTAGTATGCCTGAACTCAGAATGTTAAGATGCATCTTTTAGTGAGGGTGATTTTTACATTCTGGGTTTGAAAATATCACTTTTAGAAAGTGGGTATTTTCTTCCCTAACCATCCAGTGTGCCTCTGCTAGGTTTGTGATTTGCATGTCTGGCTTTTGGATGACAGGGGGCTGTGGCAGCAGAATTCTGATGAGTCAGGGCTGGGCTGAATAGACCTGGGTTGCATTTGGAGTAGGGGGAGGAGATTTCCTTTTCACCTGAATGGGCCTGGTCTGCCTTCAACAATGCTGTCTCCACCTCCTGCCAGGAAGCTGCACCAGTGAAGACAGAACTGGTTTTGGCTGGGTACAGACACTCTCTGCCTTCGGAGAACAAAGGATTTTGTGGTATAAATATTGAGGCCCAGACCCTAGAACTTTAGATCACTTCTGGGAAATCAAGAGGAAACCTTTGCCAAGGAGAAGAGCCGGATGAGCTGAGGAGGAAATCTGCCCCTGTGCCTGTTTGCTGCCTGGGGTTGGCCTGCAGTGGCTGCTTGCTGCCAAGGAAAGGGGAAGAAGGACTTTGCTGTTTTGCTTTGTCACCTGCTTGAAGAAAAGATCTCCAAGGGCTTGAAACTGAGCTTGCCTCCTGTTCTGAAGTCTCAGGAACACAAAGACTTCACTCTTTCTGTTTGCCTGCATCTAGAACTGCTGTTTTAGCTGCTACAGAAGGAAATTGCAACACCGACGCCGGCGAGCGACGCCCTAATCTGCACCGAAGCTGTGAGCGCTGCTCCGACTTGCGAAGTAGACCCGACACCGGCCACCGTGCCACATTGACGCCAGCGAGCTACGCCGTAACCTGCTTGAAGCCGTGAGCGCTGCTCCGACTTGCGACGTGGGCCCGACGCCTGCTGCTGTGCCGCATCGACTCCGAAGCCAACTTCATCATCGCGGAGCCGATCCTCAACGTGGGTGACCCCCCGAATCCATCGACATCGCAACATCTTAAGGAACAGTGGTTTCGGCGCCATTGTGACGTCACCTCCCCGATGCAGTAAGGAACCGTCGTCTCACCTCCCCTGCGCTGCAGTAAGGAACAGAGTCTACACCTCCCCTGGGGTCGTAAGGAACCGACGCCGCGCAGCGCCAACTAAGCCGCACCTCCCCGATGCCGTGAGCCGTCTTTGTTTTTCATCGCTTTTCCAAGGTACTGTTCTTTGTGGGTCTGTTTGACTCCGGGCCCGACGCCACGCACCTCGCGGTCGGCGCCGTACTTTGGGATTTCTTCTGTCACGACGTCGTAATAACTCCAAGTGGAGTTATTTGTTGCTAGAGACTTAAGTGAATAGCCTATTTTTAAGGATATTTTGATTACTGTATTGTGGATTTTTGTCGTTTGGTCTTGTTTTAAGTTTAGACAGAGATTACTTTTTTTTCTAAACTGGTGTGGTGTCTATTTGTAGTGTTTTCACTGTGTTACTGTATGTGTTCACAAATGCTTTACACCTGCCTCTGAGATAAGCCTGTCTGCTCGTGCCAAGCTACCAAGGGGGTGAGCAGGGGTTATTTTATGAGTGTATCCCCCTTACCCTGACTAGAAGCAAGGGCCCCTACTTGGACAAAGGTACCTACCTCTGCCAACTAGAGACCCCCATTTATTACATTGGTGGTCAGCGGTGGGATCCTGGACTTGCATTTGTGATTTACATCCAGTGATTGGTATACACTACTAGTGAGTGCAGACCATTACGCAACCACATACATTTTTGAAGACTTCTTTTCTGGGAATTTTTTGCATCTTGAGAACTGCCAATTTTCACCATGAGCAAAGCAGCTTCCTTTGCATCTGTGGATTGAGTTTGAAGAAGAGAGGGTTGATACCTACACTGTGCCACACCTCAAAGCTGTTTGCAAGAAATTTAAAATCTCTGTGAGAGGCCTCACCGGAAAGGAGGAATACCAAAAGGCGCAGAAGGCCTGGTTGGAATCTAGGAATGCCAGTGAGCATCCTGAAGAGCCTATGGTGGAGGCAGAGAATTTGGATGAGCAGCCAGAGGGGCCATTGGGCCTGACTGGGGGGGAAAGTGCCTTCCAGGGTGGGCTGCAGTGTTTCTTCAAAGGGTCCGTCTCCAGAAGAGTTGGAGGACAGGGAGAGAAGCAGAGTGCATGAGATGGAGCTGGCCAAGCTCAAACAGGGGAGTCAGGATAACATAGAAAATAAGAAATTGGAGTTGGAGAATAATAGGTTAGCCATGGAAGAGAAAAAGATGCTTTTAGAGCATGAGAGAGTGTTGAGGGAGCTGGAGCTGAAAGCAAAGAGCTTAGAGATCACTCCCTCTGGTGGCAGCACACCATCAGTGCCTGTAGAAGGAAAAGTATATATTCCCAAGGATGTCATTGAGGATATTATGAAGCATGAGGACATTGGGCAGTGGTTTAAGGCCTATGAGGTAGCGATGAAGTCCCATCGGGTCCCTGAGAGAGATTGGGGAGGTCTCATTTGGAGATGTTGGGTCTGCCTGAGTGGGCATGTGTGACCACTCGGTCAATGGCAGCCGGTAAGGGCATTCAAGAGGACCTGGAGCCTGAGAGAGTGGCCCAGGTGCCTGCCAGGAAGAGAAGAGGCAGGGGGCGCGGGAAACCGGCCCCCGAAGTTCCCACGGTCCAGGAGGAGATAGACCCTGAGGGGGATGCCCTGGAGCCTACAGGGGAACAAGTGGCTGAACAGGGGGACCTGCCTGAGCTGACCCATTGGCAGCAAGAAGGAGGGCCCACCAGGGAGGAGTTCTGCCAAGCGAAGCAGACGTGCCCTTCTCTCGTTGGTTTGCGGCAGCAGGCTGCAAACCAGGCAGCAGGTGATCAGTCCGGATCACATTGGATATACTGTGAGAATGGTCTCCTGTATAGCGAGCCTAAGGTTGCTGAGCCTGGGTCAGCCCGTGTGCTGGTGGTACCCCAGCGCTTCAGAGCCTTCCTACTGGGTCTGGCTCATGATGTGCCATTAGCAGGGCATTTGGGGCAAGACAAGACCTTTGAAAGGCTTGTCACCCACTTTTACTGGCCCCAAATGTGCAAGCATTCTGATGCTCATTGTAGGTCTTGCCAGACTTACCAGGCAAGTGGTAAGAGTAGGAGGAAGTGTAAGGCTCCTCTCCAACCTTTCCCTGTGGTCAGCACCCCCTTTGAAAGGGTGGGCATGGACATTGTGGGGCCTCTGGATCCCAAATATAAACAACATTAAATCTGACCTCCGTTGAACAGAACACCTGGTGTTCTTTTAGACCCACAGGAAGTTTTCACAATCACTTTCAACTTCCCCGGCAGGCACGGCCAATTAACCATTACCAGCTGGTCCTTACTGTTCAATTTAAAACAACGTCAATAACCACAAAACCTACATACAAAAGTGAAATCGTACCATCAAGTGAATGTGTGCAACACAAAAAAATGTGAGAAGAGGCCAGAGAGCACCTCACATCCGCACACCCAAGGAGCTGCTGGATGGTACTCGCTAGTATGCTCACGTTCTCATCATCGGTTGCTCTCGTGGCCAAAGAAAGAAGCATTGGCATAGCCAATAGGTCTTGCTTTTGGGACCTTATAAGTATTTAGTTATGCAGCACAATATCCTTACTGCAACAACAGTAACTGTTGCATGGCTAAACACTTATAAGGTCCCAAAGGCGAGACCTATTGGCTATGCAAAGCAGCGATGCAGTGAGCTGTTAGTAAAGGGAGAGGGTGAAGGAGGTGAGAGAACAGAACAGGAGTGAAGGTGTAGAGTATGGGGAAGCCACAACAGGGGATGAACTGAAGTACAGTGAGCAGGAAGTATAGTGAGAGAACATGGTTAAAATAGTGTGAGAGCGGTGAAGTGAGGGACCAAGGGAGGGATGGATTGGAGGGGCAGTAAGAGCAGAAGACAATGTCAGGCTGTACATGTAAAGCCTCACTTAAAGTGTAGTGCCCCTGATGATAAGTAGTGGCACTGCGTAATAAGGCTCTCAAACTCAGAAGCGTATGTAAACGTAAAACAAAGCGGACTCTTTAATCTTTTTGGCCTTTCGTTCTTTCTGTTAGCAATGGGAATCTAATGCCGCTTTTGTAGCTCCTGCCTGCAGTAGTTTGCCTACAGTTGTGCTGTTGTGAAAGGTGAGCGAAGAAGGAGGAATAGGATAGCAAGGAGGAGGAGAGGGAAGTGATAACCTGACAGTAGGAGAAACGGGTACAGCGATGCAGTGAGCTGTTAGTAAAGGGAGAAGGTGAAGGTGGTGAGCGAACCGAACGGGAGTGAAGGTGTAGAGTCTGGGGAAGGCACAACAGGGGACGAACCGAAGTACAGTGAGCAGGAAGTATAGTGAGAGAAAAAGGTCAGAATAGTGTGAGGGCGGTGAAGTGAGGGACGAAGAGAGGGATTGGAGGGGCAGTAAGAGCAGAAGACAATGTCAGGCTGTACATGTAAAGCCTCACTTAAAGTGTAGTGCCCCTGATAAGTAGTGTCACTGTGCCTTTATAAGAACAAGAGTTTTATAGCAGTCCCGTTCCTGCCCAGTTAGAAATAGAGCAGCATTGGTGAAATGCTTGTATTATATTGAGAAAAGGCATCACTGTCCCATTAAAAGCAAACAGCCCCGCTAAGAAAATCTAGAACCTGTCGGACTAATGGGTGTGATATCCCGGATGACAAATGCCAGTACTGTCCAAATTAAAATACTTCGTCATCGCATAGAAGCGCCTCCTGTGCCAACGCATTAACAAATGCCTGCCCTCTTCTTTAATAAGGGAGAGCGAGAAGCGCGCAAATTAAAATACTTCGTCATCGCAGAGAAGCGCTTTCATGTACCAACGCCTTAACAAATGCCTGCCCTCTTGCAGTTCAGCAGCTGATGTGTACACGCTCAGTACAACAGCCAGGGATGCGTCATCACCTTCTCGAGACCTGCAAAATTAAAGAACACCGAGGCAGAACTACAGACTTCCTTTTGACACTGCAGGAAAGAATTCCAGAAACAGAATGCCAGCATTTCACTTCTGCATGGAACTAAGAAAACAGGGTGTGTGAAGCTTGTAGTCAGTTTGATGAATCAACATGCCTGCCAGATACGGCCAGTTATGTCATCACACATGGGGCACACATGTGCACCGCACGCTGCAGGAAAGGACACATTTAGAACAAATTATCCCAGGCTTTGACACTTTACTGTAACACAGATTGGTATTTGTAGGCATCCTTGTCCTTACAGAATTATTTTAGAGACAAGTTAGGAGCGCGCGCGCCTCCCGCTAAAAGTAGAAAGAAAAAAAAAAGACGCCCGCCAGACGCGCTCTCTGGTGGGGCGGTGAGGGAGGGGGAGAAAAGCCAGATGGCGCCTCAGCGATACTTAAAGTGTAGTGCCCCTTAAATTGAATTTTAAAAAAAATAGCCAATAGGTCTCGCTTTTGGGACCTTATAAGTATTTAGTTATGCAGCACAATATCCTTGGTGCAACAACATCAACTGTTGCATGGCTAAACACTTATAAGGTCCCAAAGGCGAGACCTATTGGCTATGCCAATGCTTGTTACGTTTTCCTATGAAAAGGAATTTCGGGCAGCATCCGGAATAGCATCATGGTATAGAAAAATCTACACAAACGTATGGCAAATATTATTTGGCTTATTGTGAAGGCGCCATGTGATGTGTTTACAAGCTAGAGAGAAAGGCAACATTTAAAGTGAGCGTTCAGTGCCGCATGAGGACGCATAAATGTACAGCTGTGCACATTCTCATTTCTCTGCACATACTTGTCGCGTGGTTGCTCGGCGGGGTACATGTGGCCGGTGCTTTGCTTTACTCAGCATTGTTGTGCATGTATATAGAAAGCTGACTCTTCATAACCGTCATGGTAAACCCACAATCACGCCCTTCCCCGGAACAGGCGATTACGTGTGTTCTTTAATGTGTGTTTTACACAGTGCATTAAGACAAGCCGCTGACCTTACTAATGCGCGTTCTCTATTCCCATGCCGATTTAAGTGAGCATTCTCCACATTAAATGCACTCGCAAAGTAAACAAATGTGTCCCCTGGCACAACCCTACTGTGCTAAGGGGCTTTTATGGCTCAGACGAGAAAACAGCAAGTATTACCTCAGGGCGGGGCGGCCATAAACTAAGCCCTGGGAGTCGGCGCGACCTCGGCCACTTTCTAAATGTCAACATACGTCAGGCTGGGAAGCAGCGTGCCCTGGAGGTCTGGCACGCGTGATGACGGAGCCACTTCAAAATACATGCGTTTTAATTGCAGGGCAGATGTTGATCATCCCGCCCGCCATCCACCCCCAAAAAGCTAGTCTCTTAAGAGGGCACGTGGGTAGAGCGCTGCGCTCTAGAGAAAAAAATGTCAAATTCTAGAGTACTGCACTGTACAAAAAAAATCTCAAATTGACCTGTTGGACAGTGAAAATAATGATTAATCGGGATCAAATGTTATTTAAGAATGTTCAGCAATGACCAGTGACGCTTCAAATGTCACGTTGAATTGAAAAAAATCCTATTAAGCAAACCCATGGAATGATTCTTTGTATGTTTCAAACAATCAAAAGGTCTAAAATTGAATAAAACCAAAACATCACCTTGCTTCTATTATAGGGTAAGAGTGACAACAAGTAATTTTTGATTTAGTACTGTAGGGGGCACCTTAATAATGATTTTTTTTTTCTTATTGATGTTAAATGCTCAATACGTTTTAGTGCACTGGTCTAATAATTTGTGGTAACGCGGTAGCTAGGTTCCGACGAAGCATTCTTCAAATAAGATGCCGCAGCAGAATTTATATTGACCAATTAAGTATCAGTCAATTGCTACTTAGACCCGGTAGCCAGTTAATATATATTGACTGTAGAAAATGCAGATATGCACTGCTTGCTCGCTTGAAAGCGCCCGGAAGCAGTATATTGTTCTGTGGGTGGAGCGGTGGCCTGCTAGGAAGGAGAATCAAGGTGCAATATGGTCTGATTAAAGCCCCAACCCACAGGAAGTGTTCAGTTGCCGCCTTGCTCGTGGGATAAAGGGTTACTTAATTCCTTTATTAGTTGCGTAGGGAAATTGTTCGGCCATAATAAGCGGTTAGTTGTGGCATGATTGAAAGAAGTGACTTTCTTAACTTTTGGTAACCCAGGGCGAATGTACTTTTTAGTTGGTGTGATCTGACAATCCGACCTGGTTTTCAGTGACTGAAGGTGCAGCTTTTTAATTGATAATGTTCGATTTGGATTATATATGGGCACTAACAGAAATTGGTTGGTACAAAAGAAGAAACAACAAGGGAGACCGAGAAGCGCACGCGCGCCTCGCGCTAAAAGTTAAAAAAAAAAAGACGCGAGACGCGCTCTCTGGTGGGGGAGGAGCGGGTGAGGGAGGGGGAGGAAAGCCAGATGGCGCCTCAGCGATGCGAGGAATGGATGGCAGCTGTGCGCGTGCACGCCATCGTGAACGCAAGCTGGAGGCCAGCAAAAGCCACTGGGTTAGCACTTTCAAAACCCATTTACTAAATCTCTCGCCGAGAGCAGCGCAAGCGCTGGCTCAGGCGAGACCTAAAAAAGGAAAAGTGTGTATAGAGACTTCCTACGAGGTGGAAAATCAAGAAAGAAGTCAATCAAAAAATTGTGTGACAGCCAACACTGAGAATATAGGCTCTCTCAGTGCCCACTGGTCCCCAACCGTGTAGAGAAAAAGAATTTTCTCACTGTTTAAAATGGGGTATCACTCACATGCAGAACATCCTTTATTTAGAGCCGTGAGTGTCCTCAGGTTAAAAAAGAAGGCAATCATATGGCCACTTTCATCCACGAAAGGCCAACATGTTTCGTTGCCGCACTTTTTTTAGGCAACTTCATCAGGGCTGTTGGGGAAGCCAGTCTTCACCTCCATATTTTCACACCAATCTGTGGTTGACAAAATTAAAAAGAAGATCATGCCAATCACAAACAAATTCTATTTTTATCCTGCTCTTCAAAGTACTTCTCCAAAGACCCTCCATAAAAACATATTTACCGAGTGGTTGCTGTCGTCACTCGTACATACAACCACTTTTGGTAAAAGGTCCTGCGCCAATTGGTCGCGTTTCACCTTCAGGGCTGCATATGTCAGTCACCACCTATAACGACATGTATATTGAATACCTCTTGTACAGCAATGTCTACCCACATCATTTCATATGTAAGTGCCACATACTGTCTGTTCCTTATTGCCTCATCTGGATCCCAAGACAGCCATGGGCAACAGGTTTATCCTGGTCTTGGTGGACCATGCCACCCGGTACCCATCCCTCTCCGGACTGTGACGGCCCCCGTGGTGAGTCGTGCGTTGATGAGGATTTTCTCCTGTGTGGGGTTCCCCAGAGAGGTGGTGTCCGACCGGGGTACCAACTTCAAATCGAAGTATATGAAGTCCCTGTGGCAGGAGTGCGGTGTAACCTATAAGTTCACCACTCCTTACCACCCCCAAGGTAATGGGCTGGTTGAGAGATTCAACCAGACCCTGAAAGGCATGATTATGGGTCTTGGTGAACCCATGAGGCGTAAGTGGGACGTCCTCTTGCCATGCCATCTGTTTGCTTACAGAGAGGTGCCCCAGAAGTCCTTAGGGTTCAGCCTCTTTGAACTACTGTACGGCCATCCTGTAAGAGGACCTCTGAGTCTGGTGAAAGAAGGCTGGGAGAAAGCTCCCAGTAAACCTCCCCAGGATGTATATAGCTACATGCTGGCCTTCAGAAACCAGACTAAGCGCTTCAGACAACTCGCTCAGGCGAATCTGGAAGCCAGCCAGGAGGAGATGAAACGTTGGTATGATCAGAATGGCATTCTGATCGAGTTTCAGCCTGGACAAAAAGTTTGGGTCATGGCCCCAGTGGAGCCTTGTGCGCTCCAGGATAGGTGGACCGGACCATTTGAGGTGGTGGAGCGCAAGAGCAACGTCACCTACTTTGTGGACTTGCAGTCTCCCAGGAGCCCTCTGCGGGTCCTGCATGTGAACCGCCTGAAGCCCCACTTGGAGAGGTACGAAGTGGGCATGCTCCTAGCAACAGATGCTGGAATGGAAGAGGAGACTGAGCCTCTTCCTGACCTCCTGTCTGCAAAGGAGCAAGATGGGTCAGTGGATGGTGTGAACCTCTCTAACTCCCTGACCCCTGAGCAGCAGAGTGACTGTCACCAACTGTTGGGACAGTTCCCTGACCTGTTCTCCCTGACCCCCGGTGTCCCTCAGTGGTGCATCCATGATGTGGACACTGGGGACAGTCCTCCAGTAAAACATAAAATTTACAGAGTGACTGACCGGGTCAGAGCTTGCATCAAGGAGGTGGTCTCCAAGATGTTGGCGCTAGGGGTGATTGAGCCCTCAGACAGCCCTTGGGCCAGCCCAGTGGTCTTGGTCCCGAAGGCTGCCGCACCCGGTGCCACACCAGAACTCCGGTTCTGTGTGGACTACCGAGGGCTCAATTCAGTCACCCGGACTGACGCGCACCCCATCCCCAGAGCTGATGAGCTTATCAATCGGTTGGGGGCTGCCAGGTACCTCAGTACGTTTGACTTAACATCTGGGTACTGGCAGATCGCCTTATCTGATGGGGCAAGAGAGAGGTCAGCATTCTCCACACCAGATGGGCACTACCAATTCCAGGTGATGCCCTTTGGGATGAAGAATGCCCCTGCCACCTTTCAGAAGTTGGTCAACCAGGTGTTGGCTGGACTGGAAGATTTCAGTGCTGCCTACCTGGATGACATCGCAGTGTTCAGTACCACTTGGGAGGAACATCTGCACTACCTCTGTGAAGTGTTAAAGGCGCTGCGGAGGGCAGGCCTCACGATCAAGGCGGGTAAGTGCCAGATCGGGCAGGGTTCTGTGGTGTACTTGGAACACCAGGTAGGGAGCGGCCCGGTGGCGCCCCTACAGCCAAAGATTGATACCATTCTGGCTTGGGAACCCCCCCAAGACTCAGACAGAGGTGAGGGCCTTTTTAGGACTCACCGGGTATT
The DNA here is from genome assembly GCA_963921515.1 of Calotriton arnoldi. Lineage (NCBI taxonomy): Eukaryota > Metazoa > Chordata > Amphibia > Caudata > Salamandridae > Calotriton > Calotriton arnoldi. The sequence goes on from CAWUFW010001517.1 coordinate 853,359, forward strand.
ACAGGAGATTTGTCAAGGGGTATGGCACCATTGTTGCCCCCTTGACAGAGCCAACTTCCAGGACGCAGCCCAGGAAAGTGAACTGGACTGACGCCTGCCAGAAGGCTTTTGATGCCCTGAAATCTGCCATGTGCACAGCGCCCGTGCTTAAGGCACCCAACTTCTCAAGAGAATTCATTGTGCAGACAGATGCTTCAGAGCATGGTGTGGGGGCTGTGCTCTCACAGCTAAATTAGGAGGGCCTAGACCAACCTGTAGCCTTCATTAGTAGGAGGTTACTTCCACGGGAACAGAGGTGGAGTGCGATTGTTCGTGAGGCATTTGCTGTGGTCTGGGCACTGAAGAAGCTGAGACCATACTTGTTTGGGACTCACTTCCGGGTTCAGACAGACCACAGGCCCCTTAGATGGTTGATGCAAATGAGGGGTGAGAATCCAAAGCTGTTGAGGTGATCCATTTCCCCTACAGGGGATGGACTTCACGGTGGAACACCGCCCTGGTACAGAACACGCCAATGCTGATGGTCTGTCCAGATTTTTCCGCCTTAGTGAAGAGAACTCCCAAGAGGGGGGGTAGTTCTCCCCACATTTCAGCTGGAGGGGACATGTGTTAGACCTGGCACCATTGGCGTGGGTCTCCCTTCCATTTTTTCTGCTGTTGCCTCCTGTGTTTTTGCTGGTCTAGATGCTTTGGGCACTTTGCCACTGCTGTTAAGTGCCAAAGTGCAAGTGCTCCCTTTTGTAAATTGTTGTTTTGGATTAGTGATTCCATGATTGGCTAATTGATTTACTTGTCAGACCCGAGTACAGTGCACCATGTGTGCCCAGGCCCTGTAAATCAAATGCTGCTGGTTGGCTTGCAGCACTGATTGTGCCACCCACAGAAGCAGCTTGTAAAATGTGGCTCAGGCCTGCCATTGCAGAGCCTGTGTGCAGTCTGGGACTGCCATGTCGACTTGGCAAGTGCACCCACTTGCCAGTCCCTAAACCTTCCCTTTTCTACATGTTAGTCACCCCTATGGGTCGGGTGCATTGTATGTGAAAGGTAGGACATGCCCTGATGTGTATGTCATGTCCTGATAGTAAAATACTGCCAATTTCGTTTTTCACTATTGCAAAGCTATCTGTTCCCATAGACCAGAATGGGGACTTCGTTTATAACATCTCATAAACATAACTGACCCCAGGAACAAGATCGGAAAATAAAGTTTAGTATGCCTGAACTCAGAATGTTAAGATGGATATTTTAGTGGGGGTGATTTTTACATTCTGTGTTTGAAAATACCACTTTTAGAAAGTGGGTATTTTCTTGCCTAACCATCCAGTGTGCCTCTGCTAGGTTTGTGTATTGCATGTCTGGCTTTTGAATGACAGGGGGCTGTGGCTCCAGAAGTCTGATGAGTCAGGGCTGGGCTGAATAGACCTGGGTTGCATTTGGAGTAGGGGGAGGAGATTTCCTTTTCACCTGAATGGCCTGGTCTGCCTTCAACAATGCTGTCTCCACCTCCTGCCAGGAAGCTGCACCAGTGAAGACAGAACTGGTTTTGGCTGGGTACAGACACTCTCTGCCTTCAGAGAACAAAGGATTTTGTAGTATAAATATTGGGGCCCAGAACTTTAGATCACTTCTGGGAAATCAAGAGGAAACCTTTGCAAAGGAGAAGAGCCGGATAAGCTGAGGAGGATACTGCCCCTGTGCCTGTTTGCTGCCTGGGGTTGGCCTGCAATGGCTGCTTGCTGCCAAGGAAAGGAGAAGAAGGAATTTGCTGTTTTGCTTTGTCACCTGCTTGAAGAAAAGATCTCCAAGGGCTTGAAACTGAGCTTGCCTCCTGTTCTGAAGTCTCAGGAACACAAAGACTTCACCCCTTCTGTTTGCCTGCATCTAGAACTGCTGTTTTAGCTGCTACAAAAGGAAATTGCAACACCGACGCCGGCGAGCAACGCTGTAATCTGCACCGAAGCCGTGAGCGCTGCTCCGACTTGCGAAGTAGACCCGACACCGGCCGCATCGAAGCCAGCGAGTGACGCCATAACCTGCCCGAAGCTGTGAGCGCTGCTCTGACTTGCGACGTGGGCCCGACACCTGCTGCTGTGCCGCATCGACTACGAAGCCGACTTCATCATCACGGAGCCGATCCTCGACGTAGGTGACTTCTCCCGAGTCCATCGACATCGCAACATCGTAAGGAACAGTGGTTTCGGCGCCATCGTGACGTCACCTCCCCGACGCAGTAAGGAACCGTCGTCTCACCTCCCCTCCCCTGCGCTACAGTAAGGAACAGAGTCTACACCTCCCCTGGGGTCGTAAGGAACCGAAGCCGCGCAGCGCCAACGAAGCCGCACCTCCCCGACGCCGTGAGCTGTCTTTGTTTTTCATCGCTTTTCCAAGGTACTGTTCTTTGTGGGTCTGTTTGATTCCGGGCCCAACGCCGCGCACCTCGCGGTCGGCGTCGTACTTTGGGATTTCTTCTGTCACGACGTCGTAATAACTCCAAGTGGAGTTATTTGTTGCTAGAGACTGCACTTAAGTGAATAACCTATTTTTAAGGATATTTTGATTACTGTATTGTGGATTTTTGTCGTTTAGTCTTGTTTTAAGTTTAGATAAAGATTACTTATTTTTCTAAACTGGTGTGGTGTCCATTTGTAGTGTTTTCACTGTGTTACTGTATGTGTTCACAAATGCTTTACACACTGCCTCTGAGATAAGCCTGTCTGCTCGTGCCAAGCTACCAAGGGGGTGAGCAGGGGTTATTTTAGGAGTGTATCCCCCTTACCCTGACTAGAAGCAAGGGCCCCTACTTGGACAAAGGTACCTACCTCTGCCAACTAGAGACCCCCATTTCTAAAACCCTCTATTACAACATTCCTTTCTAACTGCTAGCAGCAATAGTGATATTGTCACCAGTCTTTAATGGGGCAGTTGATGCACCAGTTTCTATTCAGTTAAATATATGGACTATAACAGGAATTCTTTCAAATCAATCAGCCAATGAGTTTCTGTTTTGCTAATTCCAGCTTTCCATTACTTTTACTGCAGAATTTGGTTAAGAGTGAAGCATGGTTATTCATATTCTCAGAAAACTACACAACAAACAAATGAATTACAGTGGTAATTATTGTGCATTATCAAACTTTAAGTTCTGAGGTGACCAAGCCGTTATTTACATTTCAATTACATTTGCAATTGAAAAATCTTTCATGAGAAAAGCATCACATTTGTCAAAGAAGCATACATTACTAATAAGAGATGTTACAAAATGGTTAGAAACTTGCACCTGCCTAGTATAAAAGACAAAAATGTCCCCTGCCAGGTATATGGGTGTGTTCCTCTGCCTCGTGTACTCCACTGCGTATATATCTGGTGTTCTGACTTATTTTGGTCCTGGTGTCAGGTTAATCTAACCACAGAAGCCTAAGCCTGTCCCCGACTATGCAATGTTCTGGACTTCTCGTATATCCTGGAGAGGTGCACGAACCGTACCCTCATAATAGACTGAGAACTACTACATCTGTGCTGGGTGCAGCACATTAAGCAGCTGTGACACCATTGCACGTTTCTGAAATTGCCAGTGTGACCAGAGATTTGTATCTATGTTACTAAGAGTACAGCCTACATGCTCCTCTTGCGTAAAGTTCCAATGTTATATGATTGCCCAGACCTTTGCACTGACATTCTGTGTGTATGTCAAGTGCATGTGTGGAATGTGTGTAGCACATCAAACCCTGTGTGTGAGTGAGTCTAAGTACTGAAGTCAGTGGGCTGCATTTTGAAAACCTCTGTTTTGGCACGGCACATGATAAAGGAAAAGAAATACTACCCACCCCCAGAAAGTAGAAGTGTACAGCTTGCATTCTTCCAGTAGCTGGAGAGTGGATATCAAGACACTCAAGTGAGGAAGTTAGAGGCAGGGCTACATTTAGAAATTCCATGAAGCCTTTTGTTTTTTTTTTTAGTACTGCCATTTGGTTTATGGTAGTGGTGTGTGCTGTGGGACAGCAGTTTCGGTTGTGCAAGGTGAAAATATTTGTAGGACAGGTCTGGCCTTTTGTCTGTCTCGAACTACTGCTTCAGGGAAGTTGATGACAGCCAGGTGAAGTAACCTCACACTTAATTGTAACCATGGTTGGAGCGCTCCAGTTTGGAAACAGCCTCAGTGCTACCAACTGTAAGAAACATCACTCCATCTGCAGGTGGCGAGACTGTCCAAAAAGAAAAGCCTAGCACTTCCCTAGGCGGAAAGACGCCTAGAGAAAGATTACTGCCTAAGAACAAAGCCAGGAGCAACCCGGGCTGCAGAGGGTCTGCCAGTATCTCAGAAGGTTCCTGGCGGGAACTGCATAAAGCTAACATGTCCCCAGTCAGGCTGCAACTGTCATGGAGATTGCGTCAGCAACTACTGTGGTGACTGACATAGAAAAATGACAGGTGGTGGGGTATAGACTGCGCAACTTAATGTATCTACACAGTTATTTCGGTTCACTCATGTATGAGAGTGCTCAAAAGGGCATTGAACAGCGACCACCCAGCGTTGTTACATGAGTGCAGACATTGTCAACACACATTTGACATATAGAACAAAATCAATGTTTTGGAACCATACTGAGTTTAAAAGTATGGTCCATTTTGAGGTGGCCCTTTCTTTCTTATCTCAAATTCACTATCTTGGGTGATAGTGTTTGTGATCATTGCACATTTCGCTTCATTGCGATATAATGAAGCTTTTTGTATTTATTTATTATAGCCCTGAGGAAGTCTTGGGTGAATGCCCAAAAGACTAAACACGTGTTGTCTTTGTGGCTATGTGTTGTTGAAAAGAAAATAAGAACTGAAGTACTCACCTGACAAGATCTGGCATAATAAAGTATCAGGAAGAATACAGGAGAAGACTACTGTGTGGACTTATTGTTGGCATTAATATATGAGCGTTGCTCAGGACATTGATTTTGTTCTACTGTGGTGACTGTGTTGGCCTTTTCAGAGTTGCCACATGCAGTAGAAGCACTGGGGGTGCTGATCGACAGTGGACTGAACCTGTACACCCATGTGAGAAGAGATGTGTGCTGCACCTGGCCTCCTAGGAGGAATCCAAGCACTGCCTCCAACCACGGTGGGCATCCTTCTCCGGTGATGAGGGAGGGGGCTAATTTATCAGATCCACGCTAGTCAAGTGCAAGAGACTAATTTCTTACCCACAAAACCACCAGTAGTATGAACACGATACAAATGAACTGGTTGCGAATTTGAGTTGTGGGACACCAGTGTCTGAGACTGATTCAAGTTTCTTCCATAATTCATGAGGGTCAGAGGGTCACGTTTATCAACGGTAACTGGGGTGGGAGATAGCACAAGGAGAAATCAGCAGGTGTAGCACCACAAGGGAGAAGAATGATCACTGACTAGATCGAATTGGGTAGTATTTAGTACTACTAATAAAAAATGACCTCCTTTTATAAAAAGACTAACACTGGGCTGAACACTAGAGCTATTGTGTCTGTGAATTGATTGCCAACTTCTGAGCATGAGCATCCCACCCTACCTCCCTAGAAGCCTCCACATGTGCGCCCTCACTACCCTGAGAGTCAAGTACTGAAAAGGTTGTTCTTGGCCCAATTTGCAGGATGGACCCCACACACAAATAACCTCAAACCCTCACAGTTGCGACCCTCTCTGCCCTTTGCCCCATGAACAACATTTGAAAACTACAAAAAAAAATTAGCAGTCTGTAGTCAAAGACAAATTGTGTTCTCTGGGTCAGCCACTGCTTACGATTGTTTGGCTTTCTTGTCAATCTCATTTGCTTGCTTCTCATTTGATGGCTTTGCTTCCACATTTAGAATGTGCTCCTTCCCAGAAGCATAGCTTCTTTGCCGTCCTTTTAATTGGATGACTTGTATCTTTCCACTGCTTACCGTGAGGGAACTGCTGTTTTCTAACAGCACTCAATGGGAGCGCATGTGTTGTCTTGCTGTATTTTTAATGTACTGCTTCTACCATTCGAATCCTTACAGGTGCCCTTCTGTAACCCCTCAATCCTCACCTCCAATTCATTTGTTGCTTTGGTTTTTGTCTTTGTTTTTCACTCTAGATCCCAGCGTTTGTACCCAGCATGATGGGCTGCGAGATAGATCTAGCATTTGAAGTGCATTAAACAAAAAGTATGGGAATTGTCATCCTGAGCCCAATGGGGCAGGGGCAGTTAGCGAGGGGGCTGGATCAAAGGCGCGGCTAAAAAGAACAAAATATTCTGTAATTTTTTTGTTGGTCTTTCACCTTCAAGTGACTGCATTTAAAAGATCACACCTTAAGTGAAAGATGAAAGTGAGTTACACTAATCAGTGAGAAATGCACTTTTTTACAATGTGAAAGCTCTATTGGTTAATGCGATCACTGCATATATCCATGTGTGTAACTAAAGAGCAAGGCCAGCCCTAAACCGGATTGACCAGGACAGAGCCCTGGGCATAAAGAAAATTTGGTGGTAGTTGTGGGGGTGGTTGCAGTGTGATGGCAGGTGTGAGAAAGATGGGAGGAGGGCAAGGGGTTGATGGGGTGCTAACAATTACACTGAGGTACATTAAGGGCTGATTACAAAGTCTTTAACGGGACCCGACTGAGACCAAGTGGGATGGACGAGCTGCTGTTTGCATGACATTAGGCCAGGAAGCTCCTTGCTGTCCCATTCGGAATATTTGGCACTTCGGGCCTGGGCCCAGCTTGCCCATACCCAAGGCCTGCCCTAACAGAGAGCCACAGAATTGGATTCTGGTTGGTGCAGTGGGGAATACTGACTTGTGTATTTTTCCTGTAACGAGATCCCAACCTGTAACAGAAAGCACTGTGAATATGTACTGCATTACACACAGCATACGACAGGCTACCACAAAGTGCACAAAAAGATTTAGGTTCAAGATTTTTAAAAAGTGCTTCCAGAATATAGATCTGAATAATATGCAGACTGCACCTAGTGCAAACATTTTTGTATAACTGTCCATTATAAGCCTACACTCCACAGCACATCAGGTGGCCTTACAATACCAAAAAAACAACACTCTTTAAGTGACTCCATCAATTAAAGCCAACACCTGCTTTCAAGCAGCCTTTACATTTACAGATTAACCAAATGCGTAAATGTACATGTGCAGCAGTCACCATACCAAGAAGGCTTGTCAGCTGTCTGTCCCTCGCTAGCTTGACGACAGCACAAGATATTCTCCCCCCCCCTTCAGCGGAGGCAACTCAAATGTCGGAATTAACCACCCCTGGACAGCTGCCTTGTAATATAACGTAAGGGGAACCTTTTTTGTCAAATTTACAAAGTATGGGCACCTCGTGCCACTCAGATCCCGCCCATTTCGACTTCTGGATAGAGCCAACAAACGTACGACGGAGAACGGAAGGTAAGGGGGACGTAAGCTCTGCGGTCGCTGGCTGCTGCTTTCCTCCGCACGATTAGGAACCAACTATCACCACACGAGTTTTCCGCAGTCCTTTTCCTTCGGTCGGCCACAGAATGCTTGTTGTGTACTTTAGCGTTGTTCTTTGTGCAGTGCATTTATCAGTATCGGACGTTATTTCAACAGTGCGTTGAGTTGCCATTAACTTTACCTTCTGCTAGATTAGTGGGGACTCCTCTGGAAAAGGCTCAACACACTTCGCTTTCTCCCTCCCTGCAGCCACTCGTATTCCTGTTGTGCAATATTTGGTATACTCTCGAGATGGTGTATCCCCTGGTCTTCGGCGGTCTTTCCTATTGGACAGCTCCGACGGCTGCACAATGGCCCCGCCCACTGAAGAAGAGGTGAACCTTGGCGTCAGCAGACAGAAGCAGTAGCGCTCCGAGCTGAGCCGCTGCTAGAATATGCAGCATCCATTGGTCCGCTTACAGGGACATTCAGAAAGGCTCTCACTAAAGTGCTTAACTGTAACTTTTGTTTATCCTGCCGTGATGTCTGACTATTTGCACTGAACAGCCTCAAGATGTTAATTTAATGATGAAATAAATTTAATGATTACATATAAATAGGGTGACCAGCTTTTGTGAAGCAAAATCCGGGGCAGTTCAGACATAAAAGTAGGACTAAATCCTTTTTAGCCTTACTTTTATATCTGGCTTGTCTCATTTCGCTTTTTACGTAGCATTGTAAACAGTGCTTTAAATGGGTTGGCACTCACACTACTAAAGTACCGGCACTTCTGAATTTTCGGCGCTTGAGTATCGGAACTTCTCCTTGAAAGAGATTTCTGGTACTCATGGGGCAGCAAGGCAAGCTCAGTGAAATGGGTATGTACAAAAAGAAGCGCAACACAGCTGACAATGCGTGCAGCACTCTGATAGTCGAGTGTTAATCTACCCTTACAACCTGCTAATTTAGCAGCGGCCCATTGCATCAATTCAGAGCTGGCAGGCAGTTTGGGAGGAGCTTGGGTCACATTGTGATTATTGACAGTGTCCACTCAGGCTCTGTGGCGTCAATAGCACAGTAGGTGTCTGAGCACATAACTCGTGACTTGCTGAAAAGCTAAGTAAAGGCTTCCTGCTGGTATAGCAGAGGTCGCTAGAACTTGTTTGGAGCCAGATTGAGGAGGAAGGTGGTGATAGTGACGCTGAGGCAGAGCCCATGGGAATTAAGGTTTAGTAATTACAGGGGGGCGTGGCTTAGCCGGCTGCAAGATGGCCGCACCTTGAGTGTGCTCTGCCGGCCAAGCCGTTAATCCGCCACGATCCTGCGGACATCGGTGGAGCTGACCCCTTGCTCCACGCCATCCTGACTCTCCTCATCGGGGGGCGCCGATTGAACCCTCTGCGGGCCCCCGCCGCCGCTACATCGAGTTACGCAGCTGGTTCCAGGCGCGGCTGCTGGGCCCTCCTGCTGGCGTGCGGCTGGTGTCCGCGCCGCGCTGCCGGGGAGCTGCCGAATTGCTGGTTCTCCTGCTGATCCGCAGAGCCTGGATCGCCTCATTGGAGCTGTCCTGCCGCCCGGCCCCTTCTGACCCCGGTGAGTTGCGCTGATACGGGGGCTTCCCGCGGCGGGGTAGGGGGCGCGCTGGACGGCGGGGCCTGAGCCTCTCTTCTCTCCATTTGGCACCTACCGACGCCGCTTGGGCTCACCTTCTCCAGCTGCCTCCCTTGGGCCCCGCGACGCGGGCGGCGCGCCCCCCGCGTCTCCCTGCTGCATATGCCCCGTCAGGCGCGGGCTCCCTGCAGCGCTCCTGGTTCCTCGCCGTAGGGGCCAGGGCCCACTCGGCGATCATCTGCCTGCCCACCGCCGCACCGGACTCGCTCCGCTGGCTCTCCTCCTTCTCTGAGGCCCGCGGACCTGCTCAGCGGCCTTCGTCGTCCATCACTGCGAGCGGCGGCGCTCCCGGGCTCATACCAGCTCGGCCCTCAGTGTGGCCCATCTTCTTCTCCAGGGTCCTGTGCCGGGTTGGCTTTGCGGATGTCACTGTGGCCGGATACTGGTTGCCTACTCCTTCTCCCGCCGCCATCGCCTGCTCTCCGCCCCGCCAAGCGATTACTCCAAAAACTAGACGTCTATTACTCCTTTGCGGTACCCTGCTAAGCTGCGAGTCCGGCAGGGCTCCAAAATGCACATCTTCACGGAGCCGAAGGCCGCACTGGCCTACGCGAAGAAGCTTGACCAGTCACAATGCTCTTCACAATCCGGCTCCCAGGCTGTTGTCGACGGAAATCTAAGTGATAATGACTGACTCCTGCCTCTGTTATAGTATTTGTATAATTTGTGACATCTGATGCAATGCTGCCTTCCCTGGCTGGTTTCCACTTTGCCCCAGTTACTGCATGTGTTCCTTCTCTCTACTGTTGCGCCCCTGCACGTTGACTATTGGGCCCTGGGGCTCGTTATGGTTGCGGGGCTGCTCCCCATCCCTGCAGAACTGGCCATGCAGCAGTTCCTGCCCCCACCCGCATCTGACGCTCTCCTGCGCCCCGGCAGATCGACCCAGTGGTTTACCCTTGTTGGAAAGGCACCCATTGCTCCTAATACGCCAGCCCTACACTCCCTTCTTCCTTTACGCAGCACTTATTTACTCCTGCTCTGGACTACCCATAATCTTGTTTGTTTCCTTATGATGTGCCCTGATATACGAGGCGCCCTATTGGCCTTACATGTCTTCACACACTGTCCGCGATCATCCTCGGCTTGGCCACCCTGTCCTAGTGACAGGGGTGTTCGCTGAGCAGAGCCATGCCTCCACGGGATGATTCCCTCCATTTTTGACTTTGATCTTATCATTCCCAGTTGTGGTTTCCCTGGGTGGGTGGGGATGGTCTCTCAACCTGGTTGGGGGGTTGGTGTGGGTGGTGGGGTTCATGGGGTATGTTGCCTCCATTCCGAGGCCTGTTGTTCGTCTCGTTCTACGACCTTTTCTGCACCGTGTTAATTGCTATATTGTCCTTTGCACTGCTCATCCTGTCTCAATCACATTTGGCTCCTATTCTGCATCTGTCCTCATTTGCCACTCACCTTTATGGCATAGCGATATGACGGCTACCACACTCTGGACTTGGAACGTCCGCGGTCTTAATGACCATCGGAAGGCCCGCCTAGTACATGCCCACCTCATCCGACATAAGGTTGACATTTGTTTCCTCCAGGAAACCCACCTATTACCCGCTACTGCCGCTAGGCTTCACTCTAGACATTGGGGTGAAATTCACTCCTCCTTTTACTCCTGCTACTCTCACGGGGTATCCATCCTCATGCGCAGAGGGCTTCCTTGGCACACATCCCAGGTTATTGCAGATCCTGAGGGGCGCTTCGTCATCCTGCATGGTACTCTCCTGGCCCAACCCCTGATCCTAGCAGCGGTATATGGCCCCAACTCTGATAACCCTGACTTCTTCGCGCAAATGTGGCGACACATCTCTTCCCAAGGCCCCGCCGTGCTGCTTTGGGGGGGCGATTTCAACATTACACCTTCAGCCACCCTCGATCGCTCCGGGCCTCGCGCTCTGCACCCGCGCGCTACATCTCTCCTGCATTCCATACTATCCGACAACTCCCTGCTTGACGCGTGGCGGCACACCCACCCAGCAGCACGCGAAGGCACATGCGTTACTGGCTCTTTAGGCTGCTGGTCTCGTCTAGACTTATGGATCACTACTCGGGACGTTTTCGCGTGGGTCACCTCGGTGGAGCACATGGCACGCACCCTTTCTGACCACGCTCCCGTCCGCCTCAGCTTGCTCCCCCCCGCAATCCCCGCGGCGCATGTTCGCCTAGCGGCTGCCCCCCAATGCACTCTGCAATTCGGTGTTTTGCGATGAGATCCAAACTGCAATCGTGAATTATTTTGATCTTAACGCCGGCTCCGTTGACTCCCCTTCCACGCTTTGGGAAGGCTTTAAAGTTGTGATTCGGGGCGAATGTATCTCCAAGCAGGCTGGCGTCTTGCGTTCTATCCGCGGCGCCCTTGAACGATTGGAGGGAGAAATCAAGGCTCTTTATTCTTTACACTCTCTTAGCCCTAATCCCGACATCCTTGCGCAGCTCCGGGGTAAACTTTCTGATTTTAATGATGAGGCCGATAGGGAACTCTCCTTTCTGGGTAGGGAGGCGAGGGCGCGTCGCTTTGGTGAGGGGGACCGCCCGGGCAAGACTTTAGCCAATCTCCTGCGAAGGCCTCATGCCGCCTCTTATATCACTGCGCTCCAGGACGGGGGCCCGGAACGAACAACCTCTCCTGATGAGGTGGCGACTAGGTTCACTGCCTTTTATTCTCAACTCTACACTGCTGGGATTGTTCCTTGGCACGACATCCTTGACCAATATTTCAACACTCTTGAGCTCCTCTGGCTGGGCAACAGCCATCGAGAGTACCTCGATGAACCTTTTTCTAAGGAGGAGATCCTGGCAGCCATTAATAGCCTGCCTGGCGATAAGGCTCCTGGTTCCGACGGCCTACCCGCATCCTTTTACAAAGCCTTCGCGCCCCTTCTCGTTCCGCACCTTGCCGCTATGTATAATGACTCCTTCGAGTGCGGCCACTTCCCCCCATCACTTCGCGAGGCCTTGCTAACACTGCTCCTAAAACCGGACAAGTCTCCCGAGCTCCTCGACTCTTACCGCCCGCTATCGCTCATCAACACCGACAATAAGATTTTCGCCAAGCTGTTAGCCTTCCGCCTCCTTCCTCTCATGCCCCTGATAGCTCGTCCTGACCAGTCCGGTTTCATCCCTGGTCGTGCCACGTCGCATAATCTCCGAACCATATTCGCTGTTCTCCACCAAATCAACCCCGCTCTTCCGGCCGTGGCTGCCCTTTTAGACTCTACCAAAGCCTTTGACACTCTTGAGTGGCCCTTCCTCTTTTACCTTCTACCCCACTTAGGCTTCAGCCCGGTTTTTCTGCGCAAAGTCCACCTCCTCTATTCTCTCCCTACAGCCCGCCTTCGGATCAATGGTCAGATCTCGGAGCCTATCCCCGTCTCTAGAGGCACAAGACAGGGGTGCCCGCTCTCACCCATGCTCTTCGCTGTAGCTATGGAGCCCCTTGCCGCTAGGCTCCGGCAGCATCATACCCAGAGGGGTCTTGGCTTTGCGGCCTGAGCCCTGGTCGTCTCCATGTACGCGGACGACGTTACACTGTATGTCCGCAACCCCCAAGAAAATCTCGGCCCCATGGTCCGCGAGGTGGTGCTCTTCGGGGGCTTGTCTGGTATCCAGGTCAACTGGGGTAAATCTATTCTCTTTCCTCTGACGGACGCCACTGTCCCTTTCACTCCGAACTATCCGTTTGTGTGGGTATCGGGGCCCACTAGATATCTGGGCGTCTGGCTCAGCAGGAACATGGACGAACTCTGGAGGGCAAATTTTGGCAGGGCGGTTGACTGGCTGGAAACTAAGATCCCCCTCTGGCGGCGCTTGCCCCTGCGTGGCGCATAGCCATCGCCAAGATGGTGGTGCTCCCGAAGTTCTTATACCTGTTCTTGAATGTCCCCATTCCTCTCACGGCTCATTTTTTTCGTACACTTCGCTCCCTCATTATCTCTCTCGTCTGGGCCTCAGCCTAGAAATGCATATGATATCCTCACACTCCCCTTATCGTGTGGCGGACTGGGTGCCCCGGATTTCAAATTATACGCCCTTAGAGATATAAACACATCTAGCTGTTCCATCACTAGCCTTACTACACACTTATATTGCAGATTAAGAAACAAATCTGTCTGCCCCCAGCAGGAGGAGGGCGGGCAGGTGGGTATAAAGAACAGACAGCGGGAGAAGAGTGGGATTGGGTAAAGAAAAAACGGACAGCGGGAGGAGGGCGGGAGGTGGATAAAAAGAATATACAGCAGGAGGGTTAAAAAGAACGGACAGCATGAGTGGGGGGAAAGGCCGGGTCGGTAAAAATGACTGGCAGCGGGAGTATAAAAAGAACGGACAGTGGGCGTAGGGTGTGTAGGTATGTAAAAAGAATGGGCAGCAAAAGTAGGGTGGATGGGTGGGTAAAGAGAATGTCCAGCAGGAGTAAGGCGGATGGGTAAAAAGAATGGACAGCGGGAGTAGGGCGGGGGATGGGTAAAAATAAGACAGTAGGAGTAGGTTGGGGCGTAGTTACAAAGAATGGACAGCGCAGGAGCAGGGCAGGGTGTAGGTAAAAAGAATGGACAAGGGGAGTAGGGTGGGTAAAAAGAACTGACATCGGAAGTAGGGCAGGGGTTCGGTAAAAAAAAGAGAGCGGGAGTGGGTTGGGTTGGGTAAAAATAACAGAGCGGGAGTAGGGTGGGGAGGTTATAAAAAGAACGGTCAGCTGGAGTTTAATAAGAACGAACAGCGGGAGTAGGGCGAGGAGGTGGTTAGTAAGAACAGACCGCAAGAGTCAGGTGTGGGGTGGTCAATAAGAACAGGCAGCAGGAATACGGTGGGGGTGGGTGAAAAGAACCGACTGCTGGAGTAGGGCAGGAGATGGGTAAAAAGAACATACAGCGGGAGGAGGGCGGGGTAGTTAAATGAAAACAGAAGATGGAGGGGTGGCTAAAGAAGAATGAACTGTGGGAGGAGGTCGGGGTGGATAAAAAAAACAGACAGCGGGAGTAGATAAAACAAGGGGAAGAAAGCGGAAGGAGGCTCGGTCGACATCACAGCTGTTAGAAAGCTAGAGGAGAAAATCTTATAATTGCATGTAAACAGACCTGACATTTAGACACCGAAAAAAAGATGACGGGTAGTAGTACCTGGTCTGTTATTGTGCACGGCGTGACCACAGAGCTACTGTTCTTTAAGCGCCACTCCAGAGCTCTGAATACTTCCCCTTCCAGCCTCACTGCCAGCTGCTCTGTGGCTCTGCCCGAACCCAGTGCGAAAGAGAAACCCAACCGGCTGCGAAGAGAAACTGGACCAACGGACCCGAAAGCAAAAACAAGGAACTCTTTCAGCCCGGCCTAGGGGTGGAAAAAACAAACAAACAACAATTAACAGCGCGGCGCTCATGACGAGCGCCGTGCTGAATATGAATGATAAACAGTGCGCAGCTCGTGACAAACAAAGTAGAGGTGCTACACAGGGTTCAGCGAGCGAGGTCAGCGGGTGGAGTGTAGGGAGTTTGGGCGCGAATTTAGTTAAGTAGGTAATGTTTGGGAAGTCACATGGCACGGGAGGGGATGCAGGAACGTTGGGTGCAGGGGTGGCGCTTGTGAAGGGAGACTGTTTCACAGGACTGCTGGAGGCTTACTTTGGAGGTTGCGGATTCCGCCTCTCATCATTTTGTGGACTTTGTTGTCGTCGAACACGCATGCACCCACGTCAAACTTTAGGCGCATGCGTATAATCATTATGCAAGGTAGCGCGTGCATGTTAATGCGCACTATTTAAAAAAAATACAATTACGCTGTGTAAGCGTAACGATAATGTAGTTAGGCGGTGCTGCTTCCGGAATAACCAGAAGTTACGTATCGGGTGAAGAGCCAATAATAAGCCCCCTAACAAAAAAATTTCAAAAATTAACTAATGGCAAGCGGCGAGAAATTACCAAGTAATAGGCGGAGTTTACACACTCATATAGATTACTAGATGTCTCGGAGAGACAGCGCATGTGCGCTGCCTAGGCGAGACCTAAAAAGGGTCACCTTCAAGCTCCTCACACAAGCCTACAAAACCCTCCACGACGTGGAACCTGCATACCTCAACCACCGCCTCTCATTCCACGCACCCACCAGACACCTCCGCTCTGCCCATCAGCCCCTGGTTACCATTTCATGGATCTGTAAGACCAGGGCTGGAGGGAGATCCTACTCCTACCTCGCTGCGAAAACCTGGAACCTCCACCTCAGGCAATCACCGTCACTGCCCCAATTCAGGAAGGACCTCAAGACCTGGCTCTTCGACTGATCCACAGTGCCTAGATGAATCAGCCACCCCCCAGCACATTGAGACCCTTGAGTAGCACGCTTTACAAGCATTTGATTGATTGATTGACTGATGAAGCACTTGTGAAAGGGTTCGCTTGTAGCAAGTGCTAGGCCACTCTCTCTCCAGTGCGGATCTGCTTTGTCCGCAGTGTTTCAACGCAATTTTATTTTGTTTTTTAGAGGCCGTTTTCTCTTGGGTTAATGGAAGGGCTCTGAGAGGGGTAGAGGTGGGCGAACCAACAAATCAACAAGGAGAGCCCAGTCCGAGCTGAACCAGGATGTCTGGCTAGGGCTTAAAAAGAAGCCCATGCACAAGTCAAGCATTAACATTGAAATAAAAGTGTATTCTTTAACATGTGGAAGCATTTCACCTTTGTGCATCAGCTTATATCACAGCATTGAGAGGCGTTTATTAAAAGTGATAGTGAAGTTAGAAACATTTGTGCTTCCACCGTGACAACAACACTCTTAGTGAACTAGGAAGCAAGTCACTTTTCATTTGTACATTATATTTGGTCTATTTTCTTTACATGAATGAAGCAATATTATAGTGTATTAAATCCAACACAAGATGTGATTGTACAGCACACATCCTAAACTTGCGAATTTGAATATACTATCATATGTGCTAATGAAGAAAAAGGAGGCTTGGTGAGATAAAATATTTTCCTAGGATCACACAATTTGGTCAAGTGGGGAAGCCAGGATTGATCTCAGAATTTCTGCTTTCACACTGAGCAATTCAGCCTCTAGATGACTATCTTTCTTTCTCTCCTGTATTACAACAAAGGCCACGACTTTGTCTTTATTCTTTGCACATGAGATTAGAGTTTGGTTGACAGGCAGATGCAACATCAAAGTTCAGTTCATTTTGGGCTTGAGGGTTCAAGAGGACCTGGCATCCTGGCTCAAGCTTTCAGCTGCTTGCCCACCTCCAGAAAGAGGGAAATCAGACTTAACAACAGGTAAGGAGCTTTAAGGCAAAGCTGTGCCATCTAGGAGCGACTGGGGGATGCCTGCAAGGTGGCAATGAGACAAGAGAGTTAACCATAGTTAAATGTTTCCCAAAAATGTTAAGGAAAATAGCTTGTGCAAGTCATATGTGATTTAAGTTTTGTACCATGATAAGCCCACTTTAATATTAAAAATACCCTTTTGTACATATAAGGACAAAAGGAATACTCAAAATATACCAGAAATGCTTTAGTACCATTATGCACATAGAAAATCTCAATCAAATTAAATGTTTGCCCCAGGCCGCGTCCCTTAGCACTGACTGTAGCCCTGCCCCAGTAGCCCTACCCCCAAACCCCACCCCCTAGTCCAAATCTCAATTTGGTGAGTACCTGAACTTATGCTTTTTCCATTCAAAGTAATGCTTGTAAATGTGTGTGTGTGTACATATATATATATATATATATATACACACAAAAACAATTTCACCGGTGCAACGAAAGTTACGAGCCACTCCAGAATCCAAGTGCAAAGTAGGTATTTATTAGGCAGAAAAACAAGACACGTTTCAACCACACATGGGGTCTTGGTCACATTACCATTATGTTTTTTATTGAGTCTTTAAAGGAAATTGAGCGTCACGCAGGACACAACGCTAAAGAATATCAAGAAAAGTCTCTAACATTGTATGTTCTGTTTGGAAAATAATTTCATTCTGTTTATATATATATCTCAGAATTAATTTGTCAATAATTTAAACAAAATCTTTTTACGGACTAATGGCATATTTTTAAAACAGTTGTGGAATTCAATCATGTATTGTGCAGTCTTGTTGCTAATATATATATCTCAATATAATAACATTCAAACAATTTACTGCTATGATGTCGGCCTAGGTGTAACATTCCAAATATCGGTAGTTAGACATTGTGTGGACTTAGTTACTATCAATCAAGGATAGTACCCCAAGATTTCACTTGTTATCCATAATGTCTAACTGTTTCCATGTACCCACAATTATTATACAATATCACAATAAACATACTGCTGTAATAGCTATATCAATCTCCATGATTGTCAACATGTGCAAACGGGCACTTGGATAGGTATTACATTATCCTGGTGACAAAGAGCACAGCGCTTACACCAAATAATATCTGGGGATGCCTCAACGGCGTAAGCAAACGTCTCAGAAGGTTACCTTTGGCGAAAAAGAAGAACGGGAGTGAAAAAGGAAGTTAGGTAATGCGAGGAACCCTCACCTCTTCGGTGGCCAGAGTGGTAAGATCTCACTCCTCAGTATCAGAAAAGAGCTAAATGGAGAGAGTGTACTCACATTGACCATCTGCTTAATGGCATTCGTATCTGCCCTCAGCTGCTTGCTGCTGGAGGAAGTGCAGCTGGCGGTGCCCGGCATAAGTACGGGAGCAGAGTGATGTAAATACTTGGTGTACCCGCCTCCAGGTGGTTACCGGAAGTGACATGGGCTGCAAGACTAGCAGGGTCTCAAGTAGACCGGCATCGCTAGACTACGCGGCCATCATGGAGGGGATAAAGTATCGCCACAATATGACAAAAAGAAAGCAAAATTATGCTGTCCA
This sequence comes from Calotriton arnoldi, assembly GCA_963921515.1. Taxonomy (NCBI): domain Eukaryota; kingdom Metazoa; phylum Chordata; class Amphibia; order Caudata; family Salamandridae; genus Calotriton; species Calotriton arnoldi. The sequence continues at coordinate 871,284 of CAWUFW010001517.1, forward strand.
TGTGGTCAATGCCTGTGTGGGGGCGATCGGGGAAATCAGTTATTTACTAAAAATGGGGATGGGGGGAACTGTAGATAAAAGTATCTTGGTCCTATGTTAGTCAAGGCTAAACCATAGGCTTGAGGGGCTATCCTTAATAACAGTGGCGGCAATGTTGGAGAGGCTGTTATAGGATAGGCAATGATACCAGAAATTGAAGTTAATGAGGGATTGTACCTCTTGTGTTGCAAGGATTGTGTGTTCTGACACTAGGCAATAGTAAGGAGAGAGAAACTCCGTTTGAGGTCCCAAACATAACTGTCAATATTATTGTTATACACATAACCCTTACTAATGCAAAAATGGGAGGGTGATGTATAAGAAGGTTATGAGGGGAAGGATTGGAGTTACTTAATAAACTCTGCCCAAGGTATATCATCATTCAGTTCTTGGGTGAGTGACTTTAAACGGAACACCCACCGTTGTTCCTGTGCAAAAAGGGTGTTAGCTGTCCAGCTGTGGTTAGATTCTATAATAGTCCAACGTAGACTGTCAGGTGTGTGATTGGCCTCTAGAAAATGCGAGCACATCTTGGTGTTGGTTTCCTTACTCCCCCTCCTCATCTCCTGACCACCTGGTCACCCATCTGCTCTTGTTTGCCTATAGCTATTTCCGTGCTTAAACTTGTTTCTTCCAGTATAGAAGGGTGATGGTTTTTGTATTCGAGGTACTTCCTCCCTCAACACTCTAGGGTGTTGTTCGGACGCGGTCCCACTCATGAGTGTTTAATAAACTTGGTTTGTTTTTACTTCACTCCAGTGCCGAAATCTCTTTTGTTAGTCTTCGGACCCGTGGACGAGAGGGTGACCCTGCACCAGTGTGTCCTCACGGGGGTACATTTCCACACAAGATGGCCTCGTAGTCTAGCGATGCCGGTCTACTGAGGCCCTGCTAGTCTTGCAGCACATGCCACTTCCGGTAACCGCCTGAAGGCGGGTACACCAAGTATTTGCATCACTCTGCTCCCGTACTTATACCGGCCACCGCCAGCCGCACTTCCTCCGCAGCAAGCGGCCGAGGGCAGGTACGAATGCCATTAAGCAGATGGTCAATGTGAGTACACTCTCTCCATTTAGCTCTTTTCTGATACTGAGGAGTGAGATCTTACCTCTCTCGCCACCAAAGAGGTGAGGGTTCCTCGCATTACCTAACTTCCTTGTTCACTCCTGTTCTTCTTTTTCGCCAAAGGTAACCTGAGACGTTTGCTTACGCCGTTGAGGCATCCCGGGATATTATTTGGGGTAAGCGATGTGCTCTTTGTCACTAGTGTTGTGCATGTACCTCAGCACCCTCAATCTCTAAAGGGTGTCACAAAAGATTTACAACAATGCACTAGCATAATGCCTTACTGCAATGTTGCGACGCACTTTCATGCCACACATATGTATGGAATGTTCACACAGCTTAGACTTATACCGCTAAGTAATAATCATGTTCTAGGATCGCTACTAGCACGATCTCACAAAGTTGTCCTTTTCATTTATCTTTTCATTTGCTTAGGTTGGATTTATACGTAGGAGTGGTCCCAAATGAATGGGTTCAGACACACTTCGGCCACTCACTTGATTCAGGTCAAAATAACAGGCGTATTGTGTGCCTCTTTCAAACCCCTGTTTAACGTTTATCTTTGCACTTTAACTTCCTTCTGGTCCTGATGAAACGCCATAGGATCCAGTAGGGACCAACAGGGCGAGAAACATGTCGACCCCACTATTAATTTATATCACCACTCACCTATTTTTAAAAAAACAAACCGACCCTCCTCACTGGAGTAAGGGTACACAAGTTCTTTTTCCTGATTTTAATTATACCGAACGGACCCAAGAATAAATACTACCAAGGGCACCATTACGTTATTTTTAATTCACTTGCACACTCCCCACATACCCGCATTCACCACTGTGGCGTTTCTCTCAAAAGATCTTTGCTAACGAGCCCTCTCGCGGGGCACGTGGGGGACTGCAGCGCCATCCCCACGAGGAGCAAAACTCCCAATGATGAAGCATGACACCTTAACGGGTGTGTGAGGGCAACTCTTCAAATTTGAGGAATTCCCTTGCATCCAACCTTATATTCATTTATTAAGACAGGTCACTATCAACTTCCTTCCTTTTTCTCACACTCTCCGCTGCCGAAAAGGCTAGCACTTACTCACGGGAACAGTTACTCTCTAGTGATTTTGACGCACTGCCTTGGGAGCACGGGTACTGGACCTCTTTTTCTTAAGCTCCCCGACTGTCTCTTTTTGCATTAGAGATTACATTATCCTACCACTGTTGACTATTCTCGGTAAGAAAAGGTTATGGTTGCGCAGAACAGCCACGTTCTCTGGTGCTCTTTTACTCACTATAGGTGGCTATTCTCTGAATAATGTCACTCTTGTCATTATGGTCCTGTAATCAAACAGAAATATGTGAAAAATGTGACCGGTTGAACATCAATTTTCAGTTCCAAATATATCACAATAATGTTCTAAATGTACTAATGAACAAGTTACTTACCTTACTGGGGCCTGAAAAATGGAGTAACCCTAAACCTAATGAATAAGTCCGCAGAGCGGGGAGGCATGGTTGGGTCTGTAAGAAATCTGCAGCTAGATATTGTCTCTACCAGATAGTGCGTTACCGAAAGTAAGTAACTTGTTCATCTGATAGAGACTTCTAGCTGCAGATTCCTTACCTTTGAATAGATACCCAAGCCATACCCTCCTGGCGGTGGGCTGCAAATTCCCTCACACTAGAAAGTCCTCCAGGACCGAATGGGCAAAATGCCCATCCCTGCAGATCTGACTGTCCAGGCACTAGTGCTTGGCAAACGTGTGCAGAGACGCCCACGTTGCCACGTGACAGATGTCCAGGACTAGGACACCCCAAGCCAAGGCCATAGTCGCAGCCTTTCCCCTGGTGGAATAGGCTCTTAATCCCTCAGGGAGCTGCTTCATAGCCAAAGCGTAGCAGATCTTTATGCAGAGAACGACCCAGCGAGAAATGGTCCTTTTCTGCACTGCCCGACCTTTCTTAACTCCCACTTACCCCACAAAGAGTTGGTCGTCCACACTGAACTATTTTCTGCGGTCAAGGTAGAACAACACCGCTCTATTTTGGGTCCAGACGGCGGAGACGCTTCTCTTTTTTAGAGGGATGCGGAGGAGCAAAGAAGGTGGGCAGCTTGATAGATTGGCCCAGATGGAATGGGGTCACCAACTATGGAAGAAAGGAAGCCCGTTGCAAAGCAATCAATCAGGGAATTGTAAGCGCGCTACTCACCCGTGAGGGTCTCAAGGTGCGACCACTTTATTTGCAAAAGTCATCATATAAGGGGGCCTACATGATAGCGCCTGCAACTAGCTAACCCTCCAAGCAGATCTTATTGCCACCAGAAAGGCTGTCTTGATGGTAAGCAGCTGGAGGGGACAGCTGTGCAAAGGCTCGAAGGGAGCACACATAAGAAAAGTGAGGACCAAATTAAGATCCCTCTGTGGCATGACAAAGGGCGTGGGTGGAAACAAGTGACCCAGCCCTTTAAAGATCCTATTTACAATTGGAGACTTAAAGAGAGAGGGTTGGTGTGGCAGCTACAAAAAAGCGGACATTGCAGAAAGATAACCCTTAAGAGTACCCAAAGCAGAGCCCTGCTGGGCAAGGTTAAGAATAAAAAGAAGCACAGTAGAAAGAGAAGCAGAAAGAGGGTCAAAAGACCTTTCTGTACAATATGATACAAATGATTGCCAACGGCAGGCGTATACTGTCTTAGTGGAGGACTGCCTGGCTGCCAAAATAAGGTTTCATACTTTCGGGAGGAAGGTCAAAAGCCATCAACTGCTGGCGTTCAATATCCATGCATGGAGGCGGAGAGTTGACAGTTTCAGGTGGAGTACCCTCCCCTGCTGCTGCAACAGAAGATCCTCCCAAAGTGGCAGCCTGATCGGAGGATCGATGCTCATTTTCAGAAGCTCTGGATACCAGACTTTCCTTGCCCAGTCCAGAGCCACAAGAATGACATGAGCCCGGTCGCTCTTGATCTTCAGAACTCTGGGCAGAAGAGGTATGGGTGTAAAGGCGTACAACAGGCCTGAGCTCCACTCATGATGAAAAGAATTGCCAAGTGATAGCTGCCTTGGAAACTCCAGCGCACAAAAATGCCGACATTGCACATTCTCTTTGGAGGGGAACAGATCTAACCAAGGTTCTCCCCACTGTTGAAAGAGACCTTGCGCCACCTCCGACTGGAGACGCCATTCGTGATATGCTAGGCATCGACAGCTCTGCCCTGGCGTTCAGAGAACCTGCCAGGTGTTGAACCACCAGGGTAATGCCCTGCTGTTCCAGCCATGTCCAGATTCGCAGGGCCTCTTGACACAGGGTCCACGACCCTACCCCGCACTGTTTGTTGCAGTACCACACCTGCACTAACTTCTCCTTGACAGAGGGAAGAAATGCTTTCAATGCCAGTCGGATCGCTCGAAGCTCCAACAGATTGATGTGGAGCCCGACTCTGCTGGAGACCAGTGTCCCCTGATCTCCACCTCTCCCAGATGGCTTTCCCATCTCAGGAGTGACACATCTGTCACCACTGTGTTCTGGTTGGGGAAGGGAGAAGGGTCTGCCCTCGACCCAATCGAGGGTCATCAACCACAACTTCAGATCTCTTGCAGGTCCTTCTGAGATCAAGACCATGTCTTTGAGATTTCCTCGATGCTGTGCCCACTGGAACTTCAGCTCCCACTGCAGAGACCACATACGCCACCTGGCACACTTTACCAACAGGATGCAGGAGGCCATGAGGCCCAACAGCCTCAGAGTAAGTCTCACCGAAATCCAGGCTAGAGGCTGGACTCGCTGCTCTGAAGGATAGACCTGAAACTGCACTGTGTCCAGAACAGCTCCGATGAAAGGGAGGGTCTGAGAAGGAGTAAGGTGTGACTTCAGCACGTTTATAGAGAACCCCAGCGAATGCAGGAGGTTCCCCGTAGTCTGAAGATGGGAGACAGCAGCCTGGGGCGAAGACGCCTTCAACAGCCAGTCGTCGAGGTAGGGGAAGACTTGAAACCCCTAACCTGCACAGATGAGCTGCAACCACCACCTTCACCTTGGTGGACACCTGAGGGGCACTGGTAAGGCTGAAGGGGAGCACGGTAAACTGAAAGTGCTTATGGCCTACCTTGAACCGCAGGTAACATGATAGGTAACACCTGTGGCCGCATCCTGCAGGGCCGACGCTACCATCCGGTCGTCTTGGTCTAGGACAAACAAGACTTAAGCTAAAGGAAGCATCTTGAACTTCTCCTTCTTGAGGAAGAGATTGACTGTCCGAAGCACCAAAATGAGCCGTAACCCTTTGCTCTTCTTTGGAATCAGAAAGTAGAGGAAATAACAGCCACTGCCTACTTCTGAAACCGGCACACTTTCTATAGCTCCCTTGGCCAAGAGAACTGTAACTTCCTCTTGGAGCAATGTTAAATGATCCTCCGCCAGCCGTTCTCAATTTATCGGAATAGGAGGAGGAAAAGAAAGGAAAGGCAGATAATAGCCCTCCTGAATGATCTGCAAGACCCACTTGTCCAATATTATGGACCTCCAGAGGGGGAGATGATGATAGATTCTCTCTCCCACTGGAGTGGCGTGGTCTTGCAGAGTCAGACTAGGAGTGCTTGGAGGCTGCGGCTGCTGAGGACAGCGTGGCTGACTACTTCTGGCGTCCATTCCTAGGACGCAATGAGCTGCGTCCACGTCCCCTACAAGTTGGGATGTCTGCGCAGGATGATGGCTAGGATAGGGCTGGTGCCCCTGGAACCCCCTTCCGTTGCCACGAAAGGGGCGAAAGCTAGACTGGCCATGAGGTGTTGCAGATAGGCCCAAGGATCTGGCTGAAGCACAGGAATTCTTAAACCGTTCCAGGGCCGAGTCTGCCTTCTCACCAAACAGACGAGAACCATCAAAGGGCATGTCCATCAAATTAGCATGGACATTGCCCGAGAAGCCAGATGTTCTAAACCAGGACTGCATGGTTCGGTAAGGCCACCGTAGATGAAACCGTTCTGCCCAGCAAATCAATCAATCAATCAATCATGTCACTTATAAAGCGCACTACATACCCGCGAGGGTCTCAAGGCGCTGGGGGAAGAGGGGGGTGGTGCTGCTACTGATCGAAGAGCCAGGTCTTGAGGAGTCTTCTGAAGGCCAGTGGGTCTTGGGTCTGTCGGAGGTTGGTGGGGAGGGTGTTCCAGGTCTTGGCGGCGAGGTGGGAGAAGGATCTGCCGCCGGCGGTCGTTTTCCGGATGCGGGGGACTGTGGCGAGGGCGAGGCTGGTCGAGCGGAGCTGGCGGGTGGGGGTGTAGAAGCTGAGTCGTCTGTTGAGGTAGGCTGGTCCGGAGTTGTGGAGTGCTTTGTGTGCGTGGGTGAGGAGCTTGAAGGTTATCCTCTTGTTGACAGGGAGCCAGTGCAGGTCTCTCAGGTGGGGTGTGATGTGGCTGCGTCGGGGATGTCGAGGATAAGACGTGCAGAGGCGTTCTGGATGCGTTGCAGCCGTCTCAGGAGCTTAGCCGTCGTTCCTGCGTAGAGGGCGTTTCCGTAGTCCAGCCTGCTGGTGACGAGGGCCTGGGTGACTGTTTTTCTTGTTTCGGTGGGGATCCACTTGGAAGATCCTGCGGAGCATTCGGAGGATGTTGAAGCAGGATGAGGAAACGGCGTTGACCTGCTTAGTCATGGAGAGGGTGGGGTCGAGGATGACCCCTAGGTTGCGTACGTGGTCGGTGGGTGGCGGGGCTGTTCCCAGTGATGTTGGCCACCAGGAGTCGTCCCAGGCTGAAGGGTTGGAACCAAGGATGAGGACCTCCGTCTTGTCCGAGTTCAGCTTCAGGCGGCTGGTCCTCATCCATTCGGCGACGGCCTTCATTCCTTCGTGGAGGTGGGCTTTGGCGGTGTGAGGGTCTTTGGTGAGGGAGAGGATCAGCTGGGTGTCGTCGGCGTAGGAGATGATGTTGAGGTTGTGCTGTCGGGCGACGTGGGCGAGGGGTGCCATGTAGATGTTGAACAGCATTGGGCTGAGGGAGGAGCCTTGGGGTACGCCGCAGATGATCTTGGTGGCCTTGGATCGGAAGGGGGCGAGGCGGACGCTTTGTGTTCTGCCGGAAAGGAAGGATGTGGTCCAGTCCAGGGCCTTCTCTTGGATCCCGGCGTCGTGAAGGCGTGTTCGTAGTGTGTGGTGGCAGACCGTGTCGAAGGCGGCTGATAGGTCCAGGAGGATGAGGGCTGCTGTTTCTCAGTTGTCAAGTCCACACCCGATGGTGAATTTTGCTGCATCGCTCCATCTTTAACTGCCTGGGAGAGCACAGCCTGGGCCTCCTCCAGGACTTGTGGCAGCACTTGCGCAACCGTCTCCCAAAGGGAATGGGAGAAACGGCCCAATAAGCATGCAGTATTCACCGACCGCAATGCCAGGCTAGAGGAAGAAAACATCTTATTCCCAAGTGATTTCAAACTCCCGAATTCCCTGTCCGGAGGGGCGGAAGGGAACGCGCCCTGGGAGGTAGAACCCTGCACCACCAAGCTTTCAGGGTGGGGTGTTGGCTGAGGAACTTTGGGTCACCCGGAGCCGGGCGATAGCACCACGCAATTGTCCTATTCACAGGAGCCCCTGTGCTAAGCTTGGACCATGTGCCTAGTAGGACATCAGTAAGTGCCTCATTGGAGGGCAATAGGGGTTCAGAGGTGGAAGCCCCAGGCTGAAGCACTTCGGTCAGGAGATTTGTCCTGACCTGCACTGAGGTCAACTCTAGTCCAAGGACCTCAGCTGCTCTCCTTACCACCATGGCATAAGAAGCCCCCTCCTTGTAGCAACATTTGGCGGAGAGAGCATGCAAGCATCTGGGGATGTGTCCAGTCCACTGGCCCCCCCAAGTTCCTCATACCAGTCCATCTCCTCAACCTGGTGTTCTAAATGGTCCATAAACCCCTCACAGCCCTATCCCGTGCCTGAAACGTAAAAAAAAAATGCTCAGGCGACAACATAGAACCTCTGGGCTCTACCGGTGCCGGAATCGGCATCAAGTGACGCCGATGCGACTCCGTGTCGTGGGAGATAAGGGTGGGGGCTGGAGCCGCCAGTGGGCACCGGCTGCTCTGTAGGCACGACTTCGGGTCCGACGACGGGGAAGGTCGTGTTGGCACGACCAGCGCCGTCCCGGATCCAGAATTGGATCACCGACGCCATGGCTGGAGCCGTTGAATCCGATGGCCCCCGCGGGGCCTGTAGGCTCACCAGAGGGGTCGGCCCGATCCATTGAGCCTACATGAGCTCAAATACGTGGCGCATGGCCTCGTAAAACTCTTTAATCTGAGCGGGGGTCGCCCCGGCTCCCAGAAATGGGGAGAGCTGCGGATTTTACCCTGGCTCCGACTCCGCAGAACCGTGCCAAGAGCGTTGGTGCTCCTTACTTCGTTCGTCGACAGACGGCAGTCGAGGTGAAGATGAAGTCCGCTTCATCAACTTCTTTTTCTTGTGCCTCTTCCCTGAGTGTCCAGAGGACCTCAAGTGGGAGGAAGAGGACTTGGGCTCCGTGAGCGGTACCGCAACCTCCTCTTCTTCGATCGAGACAGAGTTCTCCGTGGAGTCTCACTGGATGGTGTTGACTGCTGGGCCGCAATGAGCTTCATAGAACGCTCCTGCAAGGCCTTCGGAGCCATGGCCCGTCAGTCTGAGCCCGACTTCGAATCGTAGTCGTGCTCAAGACACCAAAGGCAGACGAGGTGGGGATCGGTAATTGACATGGCGTGGTGACAGGCGCCACGCGGTTTAAAACCCGTTTCTGTGAAGACATCCCTCAACACATGAAAAAAAAGGTCTTGAAGTCGACAAAAAGTAAAAAAAAACTGTCAAAAAACGACAGAGAGATAGCTCTTCCCGGATCAGCGCTTAACTGGCGTCGAAAGAAAAGAACTGAAGTCCGCGCGCCTGGGTAGCACCTATATAGGTGACCACGACATCATAACCGCCGTCACGTGGAGCCGCATGGAGCCAACCAACAGCCCCCGCAAGGGGTTTTGCTTGAGCAAACGTTTCTGGATCCAGCCTGACGCCTGGGAAATCCAAAGATAAGGAATCTTCAGCTAGAAGTATCTATCAGATACATTATTTTGTCAAAAGTCGCGAATCAACCAATGATCAACAGAACAGTCTTTCCCAAAGCTAAAAACCTAAATATGTACATTGTATTAAAACCAACTTCTCAAATCCGGGCGAAACTACTTCATAGGTATGAATGCAACTCCTCGTCATTATTCATTCCTAGTGGGAAACTTGAGCCAGCTTGTAGGATCAACCGCGATAAATGAGGAGTTTCTCTTGTTGTTGCATAAATTTAAAATCAGTTGCTTACAGGAAACGTGGGTGACTGATACCGATTTTCTTCTGAATGGTTTTATCTCCCATTCTGTCCCGTCTACTCCCTCATCTCATGGGAGGGCCAAAGGGGGCCTCCTTATCTTGGTGTGTTTGTCTCTAGGTTGTTCTATTAAAGTATTACCTACTAGTTCTCCTAATATAGCTGCACTTCTGTTGACGTATACCAACCTTCCTTGCATTTTTTTGATTAACTTCTATAATGCGTTTCCACAGACAGGAGTCAAGGTCAAGGGCAGGATTTAAAAAGCTTTTTGGATGGCTAATGAATGAATGAATGAAACGTATTTCTTATAGCGCAACAGCTACTCAAAAAGAGTGTCCCGGCGCTGACAGAAACGTGTGGCAGGGAGCTAGATACGCAGCTAAGTTTTAAAAAGCCACGTTTTCAGGTGTTTCTTGAAAGTTGAGAGTTCTGAGACCGCTCACAGCATAGCAGGGAGTCTGTTCCAAGCCTGTGCACCCAGGAAACCAAATGACCTGCCGCCCATCCGGGCTAATCGTATTTTGGAAGTACGGGCAAGGTCAGAGAAGGAAGATCTTAGAGATCGTGCTGGAGTATAGCGGTTAACTCGTTTGCTAAGGTAGCTTGCTCCTTTTCCATGAAGGGCCTTGAAGCACAAGTTACTAACTTGTGTAACGATATATCTGTAAGAGACAGTAGTTAGTGACAGATTCCTTACCTTAGAATATCCCCAGGCGTCAGGCTGGATCCGGAAAGTTTTGCGTAGCAGTACCCTTGCGCGTCGGTAGGCGGCGTCGTGCGGCTCCGCGTCCGTCGGTCGGCGTCGTGATCGCCGGGATGACGTCGCGGGCAGCACTTAGGCGCCGCCCCTGCGCGCGGACGTCAGTTCTGTACACGACTTTCCGCGCCAGGAACGCAGAGCCATGCAAGAAGCTGACACAGGTGTCTGAAAAATACTAGGGCCCTGAAAGGGATGTCCTTAACCCTAGAAATCAGTTCGCAGAACGGGGAGGATGGTGGGCGGTAGGAATCTGTCACTAACTACTGTCTCTTACAGATATATCGTTACACAAGTTAGTAACTTGTGCATCTGAAAGAGACACGTTAGTGACAGATTCCTTACCTTAGAATAGATACCCCAGCAATACCAACCCCGGTGGTGGGTCTGCGAACAAAGATCAGACAAGGAAGTCCTGGAGGACAGAACGGCCAAAGAAGCCGTCCCTCCGGACCTGACTGTCAAGGCAGTAATGCTTTGTAAACGTGTGCAGCGAGGCCCACGTAGCTGCCTGACAGATAACCGGCAGCGGAACACCGCGGCCCAAGGCCGTGGTAGCAGCCGTTGCCCTGGTGGAATGGGCACGCAGCCCAACAGGAGGCTCCTTCTTGGCCAAAGAATAGCAGGTCTTGATGCACAAGGTAACCCAGCGGGAGATGGTCCTCTTGTGCACCGCCCGACCTTTTTGGCGCCCACGTAGCCAACAAAGAGCTGGTCATCCACCCGGAAGTGTTTTGTGCGGTCGATATAGAAGGAGAGCGCACGTTTTGGGTCCAGACGGTGGAGCCTCTCTTCCTCTCTGGAAGGATGCGGAGGCGGAAAGAAGGTGGGCAAAGTGATGGTCTGCCCAATGTGGAAAGCAGTAACCACCTTTGGCAAGAAGGACGGACGCGTCCGAAGAACAACCTTGTCTGGATGAACAGACAGAAAGGGAGGTTTGCACGATAGAGCCTGGAGCTCACTCACCCGCCGAGCGGAGGTGATGGCCACCAGAAAGGCTGTCTTCAGAGTCAGAAGACGAAGAGGACAGTTATGCAGAGGCTCAAAGGGAGCGCACATTAAAAAGGTAAGAACCAAGTTCAAGTCCCACTGAGGCATTACAAACGGAACAGGAGGGAAGAGGTGAGTAATGCCTTTTAAGAACCTGTTAACAACAGGGGACTTGAAAAGGGAGGGCTGATCAGGGAGCCTGAGGAAGGCCGAGATAGCACAAAGATAACCCTTGATGGTACCCAGGGCAGAACCCTGTTGGGCCAGAGAGAGAAGGAACAGAAGGACCTCAGAAAGAGGGGCAGAAAGGGGATCCACAGCCTTTGCTGTGCACCATGCCACAAATTTGTTCCACCTGCAGGCGTATACCACCTTAGTGGAGGGACGCCTGGCTGCCAGAATCACATCACAAACTTCGGGAGGCAAGTCGAAAGGAATCAACTGCCGCCGCTCAATCTCCACGCAAGCAGGTGTAGACTGGACAGGTTCGGGTGGAGGACCGTCCCTGCTGCTGCGACAGAAGATCCTCCCGAAGAGGCAGACGGATCGGGGGATCTATGCTCATATTGAGTAGCTCGGGATACCAAACTCTTCGAGCCCAGTCCGGAGCCACAAGAATGACTCTGGGCCCGGTCGTGCCGAATCTTCTTCAACACTCTGGGTAGAAGTGGTATAGGCGGAAAGGCGTACAACAGACCGCAACTCCACTCGCGACGAAAAGCGTCGCCGAGCGAGTGCCGCCTTGGAAATTCCAACGCGCAGAACTGATGACATTGCGCGTTCTCTTCGGTGGCGAATAGATCTAACCAAGGCTCTCCCCACTGTAGAAAGAGTCCTTGCGCCACTTCCGAGTGAAGACGCCATTCGTGATCCATCATGCACCTGCGGCTGAGTTCGTCCGCCCTGGCGTTCAGAGAACCTGCCAGGTGTTGAACCATCAGGAACATGCCCTGATGTTCCAGCCATGTCCAGAGGCGCAGAGCCTCCTGACAAAGGGTCCAAGACCCCACCCCGCCCTGTTTGTTGCAGTACCACATGGCGGTGGTGTTGTCTGTGAACACCTGCACTACCTTCCCTTTGACAGAGGGAAGGAATGCTTTGAGTGCAAGCCGGATCGCCCGGAGCTCCAGAAGGTTGATATGGAGCCGGGACTCCGCCGGAGACCAGAGGCCTCTGATCTCCGCCTCTCCCATGTGACCGCCCCATCCCAGAAGGGACGCGTCCGTCACAACTGTATGCTCTGGCTGGGGAAGGGAGAGGGATCTGCCCATGACCCATTGCCGGTTCGAGAGCCACCACTGCAACTGTTTTGCAGTCCCCTCCGAGATCTGGACGTGATCGGACAGGTTGCCCTGGTGCTGCGCCCACTGGAACTTCAGGTCCCACTGCAGAGCCCGCATATGCCATCTGGCATGATTGACCAGCAGGATGCAGGAGGCCATGAGGCCCAGCAGCCTCAGGGTCATCCGTACCGAAACCCAGGATAAAGGCCGAAAGATCGGAATCATAGCCTGAATATCCCGGACTCGCCGTTCGGGAGGATAGGCCCGAAACTGCGTCGTGTCCAGAACTGCTCCGGATGAAAAGGAGCTGTGGAGAAGGAATTAGATGCGACTTCGGCACATTGATGGAGAACCCCAGCGAGTGCAGGAGTTCGGCCGTAGTCTGGAGGTGGGAGACGACTGCCTGGGACGAGCCCGCCTTCAGCAGCCAGTCGTCGAGGTAGGGGAAGACTGAAACCCCTGCCCGGCGCAGATGAGCTGCGACCACCGCCATCACTTTCGTGAACACCCGAGGGGCACTGGTAAGGCCAAAGGGGAGCACGGTGAACTGAAAATGCTCGGGGCCTACCGTGAACCGAAGGTAACGCCGGTGGGCCGGCAGGACAGAGATGTGGAAATACGCGTCCTGCAAGTCCAACGCTACCAACCAGTCTCCAGGGTCGAGGGCAGTCAAGACCTGAGCTAGGGTGAGCATCTTGAACTTCTCCTTCCGGAGGAAGCGATTGACGTTCCGGAGGTCCAAGATAGGACGCATGTCCTCCTTGTCCTTTTTGGGCACCAGAAAGTAGTGGGAGTAGCAACCACGCCCTACTTCTGGGGTCGGAACATGCTCGATGGCCCTCTTGGTCAAGAGGGCCGTGACTTCCTTCTGTAGAAGCACCAAGTGATCCCCTGACATGCGGTGGAATTGAGGTGGCATGGCTGGGGGTGGTCTCGAAGGGGAGGGAGTAGCCCCTTCGGACAATGTCCAAGACCCACCTGTCCGAGGTGATGGTGCGCCAGTGGGGAAGGTGATGGCGGACCCTGCCTCTACTGGCGTGCCGTGCACCTGAAAGGAGGGACTAGGAGGGCTTGGAGGCCGCGGACGGGCTGGAGGTGGTGGCCTGACCCGCACGCTGGTTGCCCGATCCGCCACGGCGGAATCCACGTCCTCGGCCACGCGAAGACGCCTGCTGCGCGGGCCGGTGGCTGGGCTGCTGACGTGAAGGGGCGCCCCTACCGTGGCCACGATAGGGGCGAAAAGCAGAAGGCAGCGGAGGGCGTGTAGCAGTAAGGCCCAGGGACTTGGCAGTAGCCCGTGAGTCCTTAAAGCGCTCCAACGCATGGTCTGCTTTGGACCCAAAAAGACCGACTCCATCAAAGGGCATGTCCATGAGAGTATTCTGGACATCCTCTGAAAAACCAGTGGTTCTCAGCCAGGCGTGGCGTCGGAGCGCCACCGTCGTTGCAATCGACCTGCCCAGCGAGTCGGCGGTGTCAAGGCCACAACGGATAGTGTATTTGGCCGCATCCCTTCCTTCCGCAATGGCGCGGGAAAGCAGTGCCTGGACCTCCTCAGGGCACTGGGGCAAAACATCCGCCACCGAATCCCACAGGGAGTGGGTATATCGGCCCAAAAGACAAGCGGTGTTAACGGACCACAAGCCAGCACTGGAGGAAGAAAAACCCTTCTTCCCAAACTGATGCAGGCGTTTGGATTCCCTATCCGGAGGAGCGGTAGGGAAGGCGGTTTGGGAAGCGGAGGCTTGGACAACCAAGCTCTCAGGAGTGGGGTGGACAGAAAGAAACAAGGGGTCGCCCGGAGCAGGGCGATGGCGTCGTGACACGTTCCGATCCACAGGAGCCCCTGTGTTGGGCTTGGACCAGGCGCCCAAAAGAACGTCAGTGAGGGCGTCGTTAAACGGCAGCACAGTCTCCGCAGAGGAGGCTGCCGGCTGAAGCACCTCTGTCAAGATGTTAGGCTTGACCGTCAAAGTAGGGAGCTGGAGACGTAAGGCCCCAGCAGCCCTACGCAACACCGTACCAGAATTGGCCCCTCCTCCGTAGCCACGGGAGGAGACAGCATGCCAGTGTCAGGGGAAGTATCCAGACCACTGGCCTCCCTAGACTCTCTGTCCAGTCCTCATCATACTGACAGTTGCGCGTCAGAGGGTCATCAGACCCCTCCCAGTCCTCCTGGTCCTCCTCTGGTTCAAAATAAGGAGGAGGAGGGACATTTGGGACCCAAGGTCCCATCGGCGCCGGAGCCGGCGTCGAGCGACGCCGCTCCGGGTCCATGTCCGGAGCCGGAAGGAACTGGGGACGACGCCGCCCGGAGCCCAGGGCGGCGTCGAGAACGGCACCGGAGACATCGGCGCCGGCGGAGGTGTCGTGAGGTCGACCGGCGTCGATGGGGGTTGTGGAGCCGGGATCGAGGCCGGGGCCGAAGCCAGAGCCGGGATCGAGGCTGGAGGCACGGGCGACGCCGGGGCCGGAGCCGCCGGCGACGCCGGAGCAACCCCATCAGGGCCCGCGGGGCCCGAAGGCGCACCGGAGGGGCCTGAAGGCCCGAAGAGGCGGGCCATGGCCGACAGGAACTCCTGTACCTTAGCCGGATCCGCCCCCGAACCCGGGAAGGGCGGGTATGGCGGGGGCGACTCCACAGGCAAGTCCGGGGCCGCGGGGGCGGGGACGGTGCCGGGAGGGGCCTCAGCCGAGTCGCGAGATCGGGCGAGGCGAAGTCCGAGAGCGACGATGCTTCTTGGACTTCTTGTGCTTAGACTTACCGGACGAATAAGACTTCGACGCCGACGACCGGTGTGCACTCCGCGAGCGACCCCTGGACCTCTCACGCGACCGGGGCCTCCGTGGAGCCGAATGCCGGGCCTCGAGGAGCTTTCGAGACCGCTCTCGCAAAGCTTTCGGGTTGAGGGCCTGGCATTCGGGACAAGACTCGGTGTCGTGGCCTCGGCCGAGGCAGAAGAGACACTCCCAATGCGGGTCGGTGACGGACATCATCCGCGCACAGGCGCCGCATCGCTTGAAGCCGGGCATCCCTACGACACCTTTAAGTTGGAAAAACAGTGAAAAAATCACCAAAAAGTATGGTCAAAAATTGACCAGGGCACTGCTCTTCCCGGATCTGCGCTTGCTGGCGCGGAAAAAGAAGAACTGACGTCAGCGCGCAGGGGCGGCGCCTAAGTGCTGCCCGCGACGTCATCCCGGCGATCACGACGCCGACGACGGACGCGGAGCCGCACGACGCCGCCTACCGACGCGCAAGGGTACTGCTACGCAAAACTTTCCGGATCCAGCCTGACGCCTGGGGATATTCTAAGGTAAGGAATCTGTCACTAACGTGTCTCTTTCAGATAAAGACAACAAGGGCTTTGAATTTGATCCTTTCTTTCAATCGCAGCCAATGGAGGGATTTAAGAAGGGGGGACATAAGAGACCTTGGTTTGGGTTTGAGAATCGCCCTGGCTGTGGCGTTTTGCACTACTTGCAGGCGCTGTATAAGGCAGCTGGGAAGACCCAGATACAAGATGTTTGTGTAGTCCAGTCTTGACGTCACCAAGGCCTGGACCACTATTTTTCTAGTTTCTATTGTCAGAAGTGGAAGAATTTGTTTTTTAACATATGCAAAATGCCAAAGGAGGTGCCGACCAGAGTTTGGACCTGGGACCTCATGGAAAGGGCGTTATCCAGAAAAACACCCAGTTTTCTCACAGATGGCTGCTCTACGTGAGGCGGCGAATACTCTTCTGGCCACCATGCATTCGAATTACTAACTGCAAGTTGGCCAAAGAAGACAATGTCGGATTTATCTGAATTGCATTTCAGCTGATTCAGCTTGAGCCACTGAAACAACTTTGTAAGACATGCTCTGATATTAACGCCGTCGAAATCAGTTCCTTTTTCGCAGGTGAAAATCAGTTGCGTGTCATCCGCGTAGGATATATAATGTTAGGAATAGAGCCCTGGGGAACTCCTACCTTCATGCTGGGCATTGAGGCTGAAAAGGGGGGAAGCCATATTTCTTGGGCTCTGTCCTGCAAGAAAGAGGCAAACCAGGCCATTGCTGTCCCAACAATTCCCAGATTGCTCAATCTGTCAATGAGTCTCTCATGTGGGACAGTATCGAATGCTGCCGACAGATCAAGTAATAACAGGACGGCCCTAACCGCCCTGATCCAATTTTTCTCTGATGTACTCAGTCACTTCCAATAAGGCAGTCTCAGTGCTAAAATTAGCCCTGAAGCCAGAATGTGACGGATGCAGCAGATTGTAGCTTTCTGCGTGATCTGAAATGGCTTTGTTCACATTTTTTTCTAAGACTTTCGAGAGAGCTGGAAGGAGAGATATCGGCCTATAATTGGCGGGATCATTATAATCAGCAGAAGGTTTTTTTTAAAAAGTGGCAGGATTTTGGCCTGCTTCCAAATACATGGCACTTTCCCAGCAGAGAGAGATGAATTCAGTACCTTATTTACTGTGGCATTAATCGTAGGGGCAAGGGAAGCCAATAATTAATCAGGACAGGCGTCAATTGGAGAGCCGGACCTGAGACCTTTAAGGTAATTGAGAGAGTCGGCTAATTGCATTTTAGGGAACTCTAATAACATGGGAGTCAGCTGAACGTCTACCAATCTGATCAAAGATTGCTCTAGCACTTGGTTCTCTTCAGTATTTTAAGAGAAAGATTGTTGGATTAATGCAATCTTAATGTGAAAGGATAATGCAACCTGCTTAGTCCAGCATCTGAGTGAGGGGATTCTTTCTTCATTGCCGAAGAGGAGGTGAAAGATTTAACAATGTTGAAAATTGCCTTTCCCTTATTTTGAGCAGTGTCTATCTTCATCTGTAAATAGTTCCTTTTGGCCTCTTTCACCAGAAGGTAATAAGATTTCTGGGCAGTCTTATAGATTTTCCTATCTTCCAGTGAATAATGTTTGAGCCATTTCCTTTCAAGACCTCTACATGTCCTTTTGCTTGCTCTTAAGGGTTCGTTAAACCATGGAGCGGACGGGTGGGTCCTCCTTAAAGTACGTGAGCACAGAGGGGCGGCGTCTTCCAAGTTGTACCTCAGCCAGCGTTCCAATACAGTGGCATCAAGTTCAAGATCGCCAGCAAGCCTAGATGCAGACGATTCCAGAGCCTCCACCAGCGTGGGAAGGGATATTTTAGGGAAGGCTCTGTATTTGTGTTCAGTCCTCATGGACCTGGGCAGGAGGCCCGAGCCTAGGTTCAGTATCTTAAAATTGATAAAGTGATCGGACCAGGTGATGGGGTCTGGAAGGTCAGTCTTTAGTTCTGTACTACTACTACTATCTGGTCAAGGGTGTGGCCCAAATTATGTGTGGGAGCAGAGATAGACGTCGTCTAATTACACACTGCTGTAAATTCAGCCAGGGAGATTATGTTGGGGTCCGTTGGCGTATCCATATGTAAGTTAAAATCACTCAGAAGGAGGAACTGATCATATTTGATGGCGAGGTGGGGTAATAACTTCATTCCATGAGGGCAAGAAGTTACCAAGTGCTCCTGGAGGTCTATACGTTAGTATCCCAGCTAAGCATTGTTGGGGGGATAGGGAGCAGCGGAAACCTAGACACTCAGCTCCCTCGATCGGGTCTAACGAGAGAGGGTAACAGTCTAACTCTAATTTAAAGATGATAGCGACATCGCCTCCCTTCCCGTTTGAGCGGTCTTTCCTTAGGATTTTATATCCCTGTTAGAATGTAGCCTCACCATTCTAGCTGGAGAATTTTAATTTGAACCATTGTACTCAAGGATGCTTATCGCAACATACAACGATTGGTGACCCCTCACCGGAGGTTGTAAATGTCTTACGTTCACCTGAATGGACTTTTATGAACTTATTATTGGCTGGGTATAACTTAGTGCCTATCTGTAGTAATCACACAGAAGCAGGTAAGTGTGAGAACAACTTATTTATTGACTGTCCGTCTCCACAGCTTCCAGGGACAACTGACAAGTGCCCCTCGGAGTTCAAACCATAACATTCTATTTCCATGACAGTGACATAGTCAGTTCTGAATAGCTAATTAATATGTACAATAGAAAGACTACTACAACATCTCCTTCCTTTCCACATAACAAGAACAAGAGGAAAAGGAGGAGAGAAAAAACAGATAAATAAAACCGAACAAGAAAAGCAAAGTAGAATGAAGAGAAAAAGCAAAGAGAAATAAAAGACTAACAGGTACATGCATCAAAGCTTTTTGCGATCGCAAACGGTGCAAATCGCAAAAATCGGCCGTTTGCGATCGCAAAATTAGCTATTGCGATGCATGAAACAACTTGCCACTCGCAATTTAAAAAATCGCAATTTTTTGCGATTTCTTAAATTGTGATTGCATTTAAGGAATCGCAAATTGCGATTCCTTAAATGCAATGCAAGATGCCTTTTAAAATAGCGATTTCGCTATTTGGGCCCGCTTATTTACCGCGAAATCATACCAGATGGTAATAGCGGAAACTTTAAAAAATGCACTAAAGTGCATTTTTCAAAGTTGTAGGTTACACACACACATGCCTTTGGGACATGTATGTGCGCAACATATGTGCACAGATCAATTTCAGGGGTGCAACAGGGTGTCCTTTTGACACCCTTGCACCCTTGAAATTGCATGTGCAATTTGCGAGTACCTTTTGGTACTCGCAAATTGCGCATGCAATTTCCCATTCATTCATATGGGCCTGTAGGCCCATAGGAATGAATGGGAAGCCATTCCTTATTTGCGACTCGCAATTTGCGAGTCGCAAATAAGGGATGTGTAGGAATCGCTATTTTTATAGCGATTCCTACATGCATAGGCTTTTGCGAGTCCTTAATTGCGATTCCTTAATAATCGCAATTAAGGACTCGCAAATTCCTACCTTGATGCATGTGCCTGTAAAGATCTAAACGTTTGGGAGGGAGAATTCTCCTTCCACTCTTGCGAGGAGTAACATACTCCAAAGACAGCTTGGGAGACTGAGACATTTGCAGCAGACTTGTGGAATCTGATCTGGATCACTTCCAGACTCTAAACCCAGCTGCAACGCAACTCTCCAGGGAACTTTGTAGATTCTAGACAAATTCCACCAACTCCTCCCATTGACCCTCACAGCAAAGCGTGACGTGGCATCCACCTTTACAGGAGGACCATATTTTGACAGACCTTTTGCCACATTAATAGGAGATTTAATTCTTACCCAATCTCCTACATGAATGCTGGACTTAATTCCACCCTCATCATGTACAACAGGACGGACTTGATTCTTAATCGCAGTTTGAACATTTGCAGTCAAAGATCCTGTACCCCACTTTTTCATCCATGCAGGGCACATATGGAAAGAGGCTTCCCTTCCACGAAGCAAAACAAAGGGGCTAGAACCTGTGGTGGGACTGGGAGTGGTACGATGAGCCCACAACAGACTTTGCACTGCTTCCTTGATATCAAATTTATAAGAAACAGCCCACTGAATACACTCCACTAAAATCCGGTTTGTGCGCTCAATAAAACCATTTGCCTGTGGGTGATATAGAGCAACACGACAATGTGAAATCCCAGATTGACTCAAAAACACAGCCATCTCTTTGGAGGTAAACTGCACCCCACTATCAGATACAATCTCCTTTGGGAAACCCTCTCTGGCAAAAAGACACTGCAGAAATTTAATAACTTCTTGCGAATTTGGGTCAAGCATGAATTGAACCTCCCACCACTTGCTGAAATAGTCGGCAACGACCAAAGCAAATTTGAATTTGCCAGGCAAAACGTTGAAGGGACCAACAAAATCTATGGCTAACTTCAACCAGGGAGCATTGGGTACATCAACCTCTTGTAAGGGGGGAACAGCGACTTTGATGACGTTGTCACTTGTACAACAAGTCACACATCCCTCCACAGCATCATTGACTATGCGATCCATGGAAGGCCACCAGTAAACGGAACGAATCCTCCTTTTGGTGCTAGACTGTCCTAGATGACCCGCATGGCCAAAGTCGACGATGCGAGACCTCAAAGACTCTGGAGGAATACATTTATCCCTCCGCATGACCATCTCACCACCCTCCAAAGAAAGTTCATCAGCAACTTTGGCGAAAGAGTGGAGCTCACTATCTAAGTGCTTCTCTTTGGGCCAACCTGACACTATGTAAGTCCGTTTTTTTATATAGCGCAGCTTCTCACCCTTACGGGTCTCAAGGCGCTGGGGGCCGTAGTGGAAATTAAGTGAGCTATTGCCCAGAGTCACATGGTGCTGAGCTGCCGCCGGAGCCGGGGATCGAACCGTGAACCCTGTGCTCCGAAGTCAGCTGCCCTGGCCGCTGCACCACACCTCTCCACTATGAAACTTTTAACTTTTTTGAGTACAACATCGGATTCCATGGCACAAAACCACTCACGTTCAGTAAAACATCCCTGACTGCACGCATCCAAAGCAGCAATAAGACATTCTTCATCAGCATCGTCATCACACAAATCATGTTTTCCCAAAGGTAACGGTGATCTTGAAATAAAGTCTGCCCGTGTGTTTTTCCCGCCAGGGATATGCGCAACTTCAAAATCATATTGTAGCAATTTAGAACTTAACCTAGCAATTCTCGGAGTATGATCTTTAACAATGTTGCCATTGAGAATAGGGATAAGTGGTTTATGATCAGTTAATAATTTGAAAGTCTTTCCCCATAGAAAACTTTTAAATCTTTCGACAGCCCAACAGCATGCCAGCAACTCTCGCTCAATTACAGAGTAATTTTTTTCACTTGGACGCAATGCACGTGAGGCAAACCCAACAGTGTGTTCTTTACCCTGATTGATCTGAGAGATCATACCGCCCAAACCATCCAAACTGGCATCCACAGACACAGTACACTGGTAATGAGGATCAAAAGGTGTAAGTATTTTGCAGGATCCTAGTTCTTTCTTAATGTTAGTAAACTCATCGTGACAATGTTTGTCCCATATGAAAGTGACCTTTCTTTTTAATAAGTTTCGCATATGTGCAGTTTTTGCTGCGAAATTAGAAATAAACTTTGTGTAGAACTCACACACACCCAAAAATGAGGAAACCTGTTCTTTTGAAGTAGGACACAGAGCATTCACAATTGCCTCGATAATACCTTCTCTGGGTACAATACCGTCACCAGAAATTCGATGACCCAGATATTCAATTGTTTCCACCCCAAAAACACATTTGAGTTTATTTGCAACAATACCTTTTTCTCGTAATCTCTCCAGAACAATAGCAAGATTCTTGTCATGGGATTCCCTGCATTTTTCTGCAACCAATATGTCATCTTGGAAAACAACAGTGTCAGAGGCATCCTCCAAAACTTTCTCCATTACCCGTTGAAATACTGAAGCTGCCGAGGCTAGCCCGAAAGGCATCCTTCTGAACTGAAAAGTCCCCACAGAAGAAACAAAAGCAGTAAGATGCTTACACTCTGGATCCAATTCCACCTGGTGGTAGGCAGAGGCAAGATCGATTTTTGAAAACAACTTTGCACCCTCAAATTTTGATAAAATATCATCAATGCGAGGAAGGGGATGGGAATCTACCCACATTTCTTTGTTTAGACTGCGTAAGTCAATGCACACCCTAAGACTGCCATTCCTCTTACGAGCGACAACCAAGGGAGACAACCAAAGAGAGGACTCAATGGGTTCAATGACACCCAATTCGCACATCCTTTTAAGCTCACTTGACAAATCATCCCTAATGCTAAAGGGTACATTACGTAGCTTGTGTTTGACAGGTATAGCTTGCTCCTTAACCTTGATAAAATGTTTAAAACCTTTGATACATCCCAAGTTCTCAGCAAACACACTGGGAAATTTATTGTGCCACACACTCAAGCTTTCACCACGGGGAATGTCATCGACAACCGAGACTTGTTCAGTGGGACCAGGTCTTAGGGTCATGGCAAACAAACCTTGATGGTACTACCCAAGTATGTTAAGTCCTTACTTCGCCACATAAACCTTTCCATTGATGTGTCTGTCCTTGAAAACAAGACTAGTTTCAAAAAACCCCTTCAACTCAATTCTCCTACCCTCATAAGAGACAGGACTTCTGTCCGGAGGATTGAGGGATTTTTCTCCCCAGACACTCTCAAACAATTCTTCTGTAAGCATAGTCAAACGAGCACCAGAATCCACCAATAATTGTAAGGGTTTTCAATCAACCAAAACTTCGACTACTGGATCCACACAATTTTCTGAATCATCCTTGACAACCACCACAAAGTCAGTTAAGGAACTCACAATCTCACTCACAGGATCATCATTATTCTCTTCAGGTAAACCACATTGATCTTACTTTTGGAAGAGCACACTTTAGCAAAATGTCCTTGTCTACCACACTTCCGACAAGAAGCATTTTTGGCAGGACAGATCCGTGAATTAGGAAAATGAGACGGAAATCCACATTTAGTACAAATATTTCTACCAAACCCTACTTTTCTCTCTGACCTAACAGGAGTATACCTACCCCCCTTCTGTTCAATGTGAGATTTGTCTTTTTCTGCTTGAAGTTTGTCCCCTTGATCTTTACGCTCTTTGATGACATTCACCATACTTTTCTCAGGTTTAAGCTCCTTCAATGCTTTTGGGACAATTCTATACTCTTAACAATGGTAATTGTTTCCTGTAGAGAAGGGTTTTTCAAAGTTAACAATTTTTCTTGAACCTTCTTGTCTTTACAATGAACCACAATCTGATCACGAATTAGTGGAGACGAAAAGTGTTTAAATTCGCACTCAGAAGCAAGAATGCGCAAAGCTGTCACATAAGATACAATACTCTCACCCATGTCTTGTACTCTTGTAAGAACTTGTGTCTGGCTACCACCAGACTACTTTCTACGTCAAATTGCTTTTCCAACATTTTTACTGCCTGATCAAATACATTCAACTCCTCCTCACCTACAACAACGTCAAGAGGAGGTAAGTGTTTTAGGACAGCTTGTCCCTCAAACCCTAGATTGTGCTCTAAAATGAATTTTTTTCTTTCCGCACTAAACCTAGTACCCCCCATGGCCCCTAAATACTTCTCAACAGCCCTGTACCATATCTTCCACCTGATCGGCGGATCACCTGAAAGCTGTAAAAAAGGAGGTGGGGGTTGTACATTTTGCATCTTGACTCAGTCTTAACAACCGAATAACACAAATAATATCAAGTGGTTAACCAAATCCTGTGGAGAAAAATAGTTAGATACACTGCTACAGGCTGTATCCATACAATATTATTGTCAACTATATTGTGATTTCATACAAAAGGGTAAGACTTGCAATGGACTGAAACTACTAAATGACACTGCTAAACTGTACTTCCTTTTTTTTTTAAACTTGCGATATGCTTCACAATGAAACTGCTTAGCGTTCTACATCTTTGTGAGAAAATAGTTTTACAGAGATATGCTTCCCATGCGTGACACTCACTGCGGATATTGTTGTCTGAGTACAAATAAATTTCACCGATGACTGTAGAAATTCAAACTTGTAAAGTTGAAAAACAAATGATGAAAATAAAAACGAGGTTGCTAGATGAAGGTGAAAAACTGGCACTCCCTCAGATGGAAAATTCAAAGAAAGGCTTCTCACCTCGATGTTGCACGCTGCAAGTGATACACACTTGAAAAGAAAAAAAATATATATATATATATTTCCCAAAGGACACAGAGTACACTGGACTTCCCACCTCTGTGTCATACGCTCCACAGTGATCCGCGTACGAGCGTATCAACAATGCGTAACCTGTATATTTCCCAAAGAACACAGAGTACACTGGACTTTTCACCTCTGTGTCATACGCTCCACAGTGAGCCGCGTACGAGCGTATCAACAATCCATAACCTTGACGCTTCCTGACGCTGCAGTGACGCTAATTAGAATGCCCAGAAATGACGAGACTCCAAGACGATGTGCACGCAGTCTTTACGCTTCCTGACGCTGCTGAGTGTTGAGGGGAAGTGTCCAGGAATGACGACGCATTCTAGAGAATCACCGACACCCCAGAAAGATTCTTTTGCATCATCATTCAACACTCAACACACTGGCAAGCAGGTCTCCAGCTCCACAAAAAGACCGTTGAGAAGCAGGCTATGCAAGACGGCACACAGCACATAAAGCGTAAAGCCAACTTACAGTTGTAGAAACTTGGCACCTAAAAAGCCGCCGGGACTCTGCCTCAAGTCACAGTTGCAGTTGTTCTGCACAACGACACAGCCAGAACTCTGCGAAGAAGCAAACCGGTGCAGATCTGTTGTAAAAACGACCAGCAGCCACAAAGGGGAAACAACCCTTCCAATTGCTTCACAGGAAATAACAGGTTTCTTCAGACGGTGGAAAAACAGGAAACCCATCCACAGAGTCAATCACAGCAAAACGGATGCCAGCTGGAAAACCAACAGCAGTGACCCATAAACGGAGCAATCTTGAAGACGTGAAAAGTAGAAGCTTGAAGACAGCAAAGGCAGCACACGTGGGTGGAGAGAGGGACAGTCCAACTCGTCGCCAATTTTGTAGTAATCACACAGAAGCAGGTAAGTGTGAGAACAACTTATTTATTGACTGTCCATCTCCACAGCTTCCAGGCACAACTGACAAGTGCCCCTCGGAGTTCAAACCATAACATTCTATTTCCATGACAGTGACATAGTCAGTTCTGAATAGCTAATTAAAATGTACAATAGAAAGACTACTACACTATCTCAACTGCATTGACCAATAACAAACCTGATGCAGTTATTCCTACTTTTACTGGGAGAGGGGCAGCTAGTGTCATTGACTATATTTTTATTTCTTCACCTATTGTTCATTTTTCATTTAATTTTGAGATAATTTGGTGCCCTTTGAATGATCATAACACCCTTACGGGTTTCCTGTCCAGGGTCGGCATCTTAAATGGAAAAATGTGATCCCGGACACTTTTCTATTAAAGTTGTTTAAAGGCTGCCACCCTGAAAATGAGCTGTGTCTGAGTATTAACCAGGCGCGGCCGGTCCATTTGGGCGGAGGGGCAATGCCCCTTTACCTTTCGCCCCTCGTGAACAGTGTCTGTCAGGCTGAACAAAGGTCAGCCTGACAGACACTGTTCACTTTCAGTTCAAGCAGCCAGGAGCCAGACATGCGCATTTAGCGCTGGCTCCTGGCTGCCTGAACTGAACTTTTGCTGGGCTGAGAAAGTCACAGCTCCGGTGGGCGTGAAGTTCTCAGCTCAGCAAAGGTTGCTGAGGCCCTCCCTCAGTGACGAGGGTAGGCCACTGATTGCCTCGCACCTGGGTGCTTCAGTTTTAAGCCCTGAAGTGCCCCGGGTCGAGTGTCAATCAGTGACACTTCATCACAGAGTGGGGTGGGGTCAGTAGTCTCGCTGACCCCATCCCACTCTGTGATGACGTTGGGACTGCAGCCTTCCCTCATTGGCTGACTTTAGGTCAGCCAATGAGGGAAGGCAGCAGTCCCAAGCCTTCTGAACCGCCGAGGCAGCGCAGAGCTGGCTGAAGGTAAGCGTGTTTTATTTTATTTTTAAATTGTTTGGTGCGTGCATGTATGGATGTTTGGGAAAGAGTGTTGTGAATGAATGTGTTTGTGTGTGTGTAT
Organism: Calotriton arnoldi; assembly: GCA_963921515.1. Classification (NCBI taxonomy): domain Eukaryota; kingdom Metazoa; phylum Chordata; class Amphibia; order Caudata; family Salamandridae; genus Calotriton; species Calotriton arnoldi. The sequence continues at coordinate 897,331 of CAWUFW010001517.1, forward strand.
GCCCATGTGTGTGAGTGCATGGTTGTGAGTGTTATGTGTATGTGTGCGTGTGTCCTGTCCGCCCCCCTCGCTCCAAAACTTACTGGCCGCCACTGGTAGTGACTCTTCTGATTTGGATTTTTGGAGGTCCTTTACTACAATTTGTGACAATATTAATCTTCCTCTGACTATTAAATTAAACGCTAGGACTTCTATTCCATTCAAATGGTTTGATGCAAATTGTTCTAAGAGACATCGCTTATTGCTGGATACCTTGAAGTCTGTCCCCAGGGATTGTGTGAGTATCACTTCCTGTCGTTCCCTGTATAAAATAGTATTAGAGGGTGAGTAAACAAGCACTGCGGAATGAGCATGGGAGGATCTGCTTCTTGCCAGTAAGTTGTATGATGGTTCTAAATTTTGGGAGATTATTAATCAACCTATTTTTAAGCCTGTAGCTGACCCGGCTTTACTTTGCACTATTTCACCTGAACTTTGGATTAAACATTTTGAGCTTATTTATTGTGGGCCTAATCCCACTTCTACATCGTGTCATTTTCCTCTGTTACCTGCGTATAGTGCCCCTGTTATATTCATGCATGATGAGGTGTCCGAGGCTATACAGACGCGCATGGTGCTGATGGAGTCCCTATAGAGGTTTTTTAAGTTAATTTAGTACTTTGGTCACCTTTGATTACCCTCTATTTAAATACAGTGGCCAAGCATTCTATACCTAATTCTTGGTCCCATTCGGTGATAGTCCTGGTTTTTAAAAAGTGTATTTGGACGGACCCTAAATGCTATCACCTAATTTTCTTCATTTGTTCTGTTGTTAAGATCTTTGGTTGAGTTGCTATGAACAGACTAGTCAATTGGGCAGCTGAAGGTTCCATTCTATCTGATGTCCAGTATGGGTTTTGGTCAGGCTTGGAGTGTTTTGGACAGGCTTAGGGAGTGCAGAGCAATGTCTCAATTTGCATTTGATTATTTGTAAATATACTATGACCAAACAAGGCGCGTTACATCTGGCCTTTATGGATTTGAGCACCACTTTTGATAGTGTTAACAGGGACAAATTGTGGGACATTATGGTGCGAATTGGGATGGAAATAAATGTCGTTTCTCTTTTACGCGATCTCCATTTTAATACTTCTGCTGCTGTTCACTTTGGGGCACAGGGGGAATGCACTGATCACTTTAATTTGTGGTGGGGTGTCTGACAAGGTTGCATATTGCCCCCATTTCTTTTCACCCACTATAGTAATAATTTAGAGGAGGCACTAATTGAGGGTGGTGCTGATATGCCGCGGATTAACAATCGACCATCCCGGTATTGCTTTATGCGAACAATGCCGTCCTTATTGCTAGAACTGCTCTGGGGTTGGATCATCAGCTAAATTCATTTGTGGACACACTTGACTTAAGGACTAATTTTTCCAAATCCTATATTATGATCATAGGTCCCCAGACTACTAAATGACGACTTTTTAAGATTCAAGAAATTATTATTAGTTGGGTTCCATCTTGTTAGACCTGGCACCATTGGCGTGGGTCTCCCTTCCATCTTTCGCTTTTTGTCTCCTCTGTGTTTGCTGGTGTTAGATGCTCTGGGCGCTGTGCCACTGCCATTCAGTGCTACAGCGCGAATGCTCCCTATTGTAAATTGACTGGATGAATTGGTATTCCCATAATTGGCTCATTTGATTTATCTGTTAGTCCCTAGTATAGTGCACCGTGCGTGCCCAGGGCTGGTAGACCGAATGCTGCTGGTGGGCCTGCAACGCTGATTGCGCCACCCACATAAGCAGCGCGTAAAGTGTGTCTCAGACCTGCCATCGCAGAGTCTGTGCGCAGTCCAGAACTGCCATTTTTTTTTACTGTAAAGTGAACCCACTTCCCAGTCCCTCAACCTTCCCTTGGCATCATGTAAGTCATCCCGATGGAAGGGTGCGTTGTATATGAAAGGTAGGACCTGCCTTGGTCTGTGTGGCATGTCCTGATAGTGAATTACACTCCATTTCGTTTTTCACTATTGCAAGGCTATGTGTTCCTTTAGGCCGAGAATAGGCAGTTTTGATTATTACATCCTATAATCCTAGCTGACCCAAGGAACATGTTTGGAAAGTCGAATTTAGTATGCCTAAGCTCAGAATATTAAAATACATCTTTTAGTGAGGATTATTTTCATATTTCTGCGTTTGAAAATACCACTTCTAGAAAGTAGGTATTTTCTTGCCTAAGTCGTCCAGTGTGCTCTGCTGTTATGTGTATTGGATGTCTGGTCTTGGAGGGACAGGGCAGGCTGAGCCCGACCTAGGTCGAATAGCGAGATCTGCAGCTAGAGTATGGGGAGGGGTGACCCTTTGATCTGAGCAGGGCTGGGCCTGGCAAGGTGAATGATGGCTCCAGCTCCCACCGGGCGTCTGATGGCAGACCCCCTCTTCCTCAAAGGCAGGATGCAGCCTCGTAAACAAAGTGCTCCAGGACCACACCAAACTGGTTCTGGCTGGGTTCAGTGACTTGTGACTTTTGAGAACAAAGACCTGTGGGGTATAAATATCTGCGCCTGAAACCCCTACAGGGTGTGTTACTTCTGGATGTCAAGACGAACCTCTGTCCGTGTAACCAGAGGAAAGGGACTTTGAAACTTTCATCCATCTTGCTGAAGCAACTACCCAAGGGCCTGATTTGAGCTTGCTCTCCTGCTGAAGTCTCAGGGACATTAGACTTCACCCGTCCGCCTTCTGAATTCCTATTGAGAGGGGTTCTACTCGCAGGTGAGGCCTCTGTCAAGAATTCCAGAGCCTCTGGGTCTACCTCGGGGTACGCGGGCTGAGAATTATCGTTATCGCTATTGTGGGCCGCCGCAGCTGAGGAGCTGTTGCCGCTGAGAGCCCGCATTGGTCTGTGCTACTAGAATCATTGCTATCGCTATTGTGGGCCGCTGCAGCTGAGGAGCTGTTGCTGCTGAGGGCCCGCATTTGTCTGTGCTGCGAGAATCATCGCTATCGCTATTGTGGGCCGCTGCAGCCGAGGAGCTGTTGCCGCTGAGAGCCCGCCTTTGTCTGTGCTACGAGAATCATCGCTATCGCTATAGGGGGCCGCTGCGGCTGAGGAGCTGTTGCCGCCGAGAGCCCGCCTTTAATCACCGCCTCAGGAGCCTCGTGAGTGCACGCCGCGGACCGCTGCAGCTGGGAGCTGCGGCCGCTGCGAGTCCGCCTGTCATCATCGCGGCTTCCTCCCGAAGCTGCGTGCCGTGCCCCTTTAAACCTCAGGTACATTGTGCATCACCGGGTCGCGTAGATCCCGGGCTCGAACTAAGTTAGTTTCACCCGCTTTTGAGTGCTTTGTTGCCTTTCCAGTGAACTTATATTTACGTGCATTGTGGCTTGTTGATCGTCTTCGAGCCTTGTGTTAAACTGATATAAAGCTACTCATTTTTCCATAGTTACTTGTGTGGTGTCCCTTTGTGGTGTCTTCACTGCGTTATTGTGTATGGTCACAAATGCTTCACACACTGCCTCTGAGATTGGCCTGTCTGCTCGTGCTACGTTACCACAGGGTTGAGCAGGGGTTATCAAAGGGTGTAGACCCCTTACTCTGACTTAGGAAGAAGGGTCCCTTCTTGGACATTGGCGCCAGCCATTGCCAACTAGAGATCCCCATTTCTAACACATCTTTTCCTTATCTTGGTGTCCAATTTGATTCTTCGTTGTCCTCTCTGTTGTCTGATAGAAGCATCATCTTTACTAGGCATGTTGCTTCTGTTTTTGATTTTTGCAAATAGACTTGGACACAAATCTATTGAGATCCTGTTTGATATTTATAGTGCCAATTGTGTCCCAGTAGCTGCCTATGGGAGTAAAATATGGGGTTATGATGACACCTCTGCTTAATCAATATTAGAGAACACATTTTTAAGAAGACTTTAATTCATTCCACAGAGCACTTCTGTTTTTATCACTCACAGGGAAGTTGGGTGTGGATATTTGGAGGATATTTTACAGTTACCACCGCTTCTTCTCTGGCTATCTGTTTGGTTTCACCGTGAGAAAAGTTTTAAGCGTCTGGTTTTAAGAGATTGCTTGAACCTGGATCGAGTGGCTTCTATCCCATAGTTGAGTTATATCAAATCTAGAGTTACTAAACTTGGGCAGCCTGATATTTATAGCAATCCAGGCTTAATCACCAAACGTGATATTGTGTGGACCGAAAAAGCTTTTAAGGCTGTAAAAATAAAAGACAGAGAGTGTGGCAATACACAAAAGTTCTGTAAAATTATATTTACCATTGCAAACCACTGTTTTTATTGAGTCCCATCTTTCTTGGGATATGTCGAAACATCACTGGTTCTTATTGACTCGCTTCAGACTTAACCTTAGTCACCATTTCTTGATTATTCCTCGTGGGAGTGCCTTTCAGGTTTTTTTTCCCCCTGTGAATGGGACGGTGTTTCACCTCAGGGCACACTGCACTTTGTAATGTTTTGTGCTTTTTAAAAAAAAACAGTGCAAATCTTTTATTCACTCACAGTTTGCTGGAACCCATTTTACTCAAGTTCACCCTGCTCTGCTTTATTTAATGTTATCTGATTGTTTTATGTGGCCAACTTCTTATCTGGTGCTGTGCAATTAAGGAAAAGGTTCTTGTTTTTATGAAATGTTATGCTGCTTGATTGTATCTTTTATGGTTTGTTTTATAAACCGAAAAAAGAATATTAATTTGAGTCTAACTTATTAAAGGAGTCTGCAGAGGAGACGGTTGGTGAGTGCCTTGAAAACTGGGAAATACCTGTGGAAAGCAAACCTGCATTGTAGGTACAATGATGGCTAATAACTGGTCCAGGCTAGGCGGCCCTGACAACAAGAAAGTGCATAGTGGTACGGACATGGCAATCACTGCACAATATAATGTTGCATAGTATGGTGCAGTTTGTGTCGAGGCCTTACGGAAAGATTGCAATCAACAGTGGGGTAAGGGAACTCCAGTTTACCCCTATGATGCTGCCAAATGGGTCCTTCTACTGGCGGATATTTTTGTGGACTCTGATTCAGAATGTGTCTTATACAGATCACTAATCTGATCGCTTTATAATTGTACCACAGCTTGCCAAAATATAATCTAAAGATATTGCCTTGGTTTCCTTCCCCAAGGTGAGTGCTGTCTCTTCATCATGGCCATATTCAATGTAATCGGTGGCAGCTGCCAAAGTCTGATCTGATAACCTGGCTCTTGCCCTAACGTTTAGTCTTGCTGTAAGTTGTCATTGTCATTGTCTGATGTAAAATTCCGTTGACATTTCTATGCCCGTAAGTGTGCAAATGAACCAAAAAGCAATAAACAGATTTAAACAAAATCATGGCCATATGCAATTGCTCACTTTCACTCTAGGATCGTAGCGGTAGAAGTTCTCAACTCAATTGATGAGCTATGATGGGCAGGCTTTGGTACCTACGTGCAGTTTTCACAATAGCCAGCATCTAATAGGTGGATGACAGTTTATGATAATACTCAAGAGGGAAGTAAAGGGGCACAGCCTAACTACACCCACTATGATTTCCCGCATGTGGGTATGGGTGGATGTAGTGCCAGAAGCACTCACAAGTATTGGGAGCACGTGATGACCTTTGACTACCATTATTTTAATTGACTTTAGGTGTTTTCTTGAATGTACGACATCATTATTCCTTCATATGCACTTTTCCTTGAAGATTTCTTTCCTGTCTCCTTGTAGTTGAAGAGGGGGAGTGCTCTCACAGAGTAGAACAGCCTTGCCAGGAACAGAACGTGTGGGATGTGCATTTGAAAGCATGAGAGAGAGAGAGAGAGGTGTGGAATGTACTTCTTGGTCTCGGAGTGTAGTTTTTTTTTTTTTACATTTTCAAAACCTTTATTGAAAAAACTGTGGCATGTTACATGTTATCACTCCGTTAAGTAGCATTACAATGATTTTCTCCCATAGGTGAGATCAACGTCTACTTTAGTGTAGGAACCTGGCTTGCTGAGTCTCTTAACCCCGGCTGTGAATCCCATCTGGAGTGGGCTAAGATGCAGTGTTTGCAGCCAGTGAGGTGTTTTATTTTTGATTATTGACTTTGTGATGTGTGAGTGTGTCTGTGTGCACATTCAAGTCTCCAGTGGTTACAATCATCTGATGTATTTAGTGTATATATCTTTCTGATTTCTTGCAGTGGAAGTCCATATTATTATCTGCTTGTATTTTGTTTTATGTATTGTATTCCATGCATTTAACAGTTGCATTTGCTAACTTATAAGTGTTGTTATTGCTTGCACATATATATATATATATATCTATATACATTTGAATGTTGTTTTCATTTGACATCTTGGAAAGCCTTTTGTTAGAGAGTGTTGCACAAATAGAACCCCATTCCTTATTCTGAGAACAGTCTTTTGATATGCTTCATTTTATGAGAGTGAAATCCCTTTACTGGTGTTTTTATTGCTTTGCCGGGTTTGTGCCTCCGTGTGGGAGGGCGGTATTTTCTATTTGGGAGGGTGAAGCAATACAGTGGAGTTTTATAATAAAAGCAGAGAAGGGGAGACAAATCTACACAAACCAAGAGGAACCATCAGTGAAGCGTGATAATATTAGGAACTGGATTGCGGCAACAATTAATTAAAAAGATAAGGCCACAAGACCTCTATTTTGTCGGTCCTGATAACCTGATGTTCATTTCTAGCCATGGAATATAGCTGGATTGAAAAAGAATTTGAATCACTTTGCTCCATTTTAGTTAATAAAAATATTATGATCATTGTGCTGCAAGAAACCTGGGAAATGGAGGCTGTGGTGATGAGTGATTACAGAGTCTTTGGTGTTAAGGGGCAATATGGTCACCCTACAAGGGGCTTAGCTCTCATGGTGTTGGTAAAATATGAAATAAAGGGTGATATAATATTTAGGGAATTTACCAACTTTTTAACAATGTCAATATCAGGTCTGCTATTAAGTAAGACGGCTCAGGCGGGGAAAAAAGATGGCATAGATTTAGTGTTAATAAATATGTTTTTTTCCACCCAAAAAAGCCAGGATAAACAGCTAAAAGATCTGGTTGTGTTATTGGGAAAAATTACTTTGAAATGCTCAAATGTGCCAATTGTATTGGTTGGTGATTTCAAAGCAAAGATCTCTTCCTTTTCTATGAAGGACGAGCAACAGTTGGAAAAGAAAAACGCCTTGGGGATTCCGAGTCAGGCCCTGATGATCCAGCGTGGGGATGGGAAAGGTAGGAAACTAGACATGCTATTAGATAATTTGAATACAACTGTTATAAATGGTAGATGCACAGGGGATCAGCCGGAACAATACAGTTTTGATAATGGGAAGGTGGCTACGCTGATTGACTACGTTATAATTTCTTCTGAAAATTTTGGAGTGACAGATCTTGTAATCGGGGAACCAGTAGGCTGTGAGCATTAACTGCTCTTGCTTTCCTTGCATAGTGGTGCATATTTAAGAGATCACTGGCAGATCAGATTACCAGTCCGATGAAGGAATAAGTGTAGGATAGTATGGTCTGCTAAATTGAAATACCAAACTATAAATAAAATGTACATGCTCCTGGAATCCCAGGTTAATCATACGCCTCATGAAAGATTATGTTAGACTGTTTTCCTGAATACGGGTAGCTGCTATGGTGGGCTTAAAATGTGGTAAGGCAAGAAAGGGTATACATAGATTGCCTAAGGAGAGGGCAAATATCGGAACTAAAGAATATACGGGAGGTCTATAAAGAGGGTGGTGCTAATAGGGAGCTTTTAATCAAACATGGGAAAAATTACAGAAAAAAAATAAGAACAATTATTTGGAAGGAGAAAGAGTTTGGACAAAAGGTATAGTTTCTCTTTGAACAGACAGAACAAAGAGATATTTTAATACAGTGAGCAGTGTACTTGGGCTGAAAAAAAATAATATAAGCATCGCCAGTGGCTGAAGAGTAGGTCAGGTATATAGCAGATTTATATAAGGTAAAAGAAGAAAATAGGGTGGTTATGGGGAATTTTAAATATCGCACACCCAATTTGGGGTTGGGGCATGTGCCTGCTATGCTTCCCACAATAGGCAGTATTGAGGATCTGATAGAAAGCTAAGAAGCTCAGGGGCCCAGGTCTAGATGGCCAATCCTCGGACATAATAAAACTTAACCCTAGTTTGTGGGCCCAAGTTCTGACCCCCGTTTTCGGAGCTATAATAAGTGGCCATGATTTCTCAGAGACATAGAAAAGAAGTATCAGGGGCCCTTTGTATAAAAAAAGAGGGGCGTGAATTGCCCACGAGTTATCACATGATCTCCCTGTTGGACATTTCTGGTAAAATTTACGCCAAACATCTGTTAGGTTTACTGTAAGAATGGGTAGTTAGTGAAAGAGTTCTCCCAAAGGTCCAACCGGGTTTCTGTAAAGGGCACTCAACAGTTGAGGGTTGCTTCATTCTTAATTGTTTGGCTGAGGAATATGCTTTTAAAAGGAAACAGACCCTTTATGTGTCATATATAGATTTGCCAACAGCATTTGACACAATAAATCATGCGTTCCTTTGGGAAGAAATGTGTATCTAGAATATTCCACCTGGATTGTTAAATCCGATAATTCAAATACACAAGGGTCCGTGGACAAGGGTATAACTAGGGGGAAATGGAGCATTATCAAGAAAAATAGGTACTCCTAAGTATCTAAGACGGGTGTATATTGGCCCTGCTCTTGTTTTCAATTTACATTGCTGATGCGTCACTAGCACTAAACCAGGTTTTCTTGTTTCCACCTAAAAAAAGAACAGAGGTTCTTTCATCTCTGTATCACACAGGTGATACAGTTCTATTGGGCCTCACTCCAGTAGGCCTTCAGAGGCAAATTGATGCATTCTCAGTATATTGTATGGTAAACGATCTGTAAATAAATACATCACAAACTAAAGTAATGGTATTTTCTAGAAGGATTGCTCAGAAAATAAGGCACAAGTGGTAGCTAAGTGGTGATCAAGTAGAGGTGGTAAAAGAGTATAGATATCTAGGACTTCTTTTCAGATATAATTTGAGTCTTAAAACCCACATAGCTCACCAGGAAGCTTGATTTAAGGCTATTGCAGGTGCCTTACAAAGGATGGACCTTGCACTGGGGCATAAATCTGTAGAAGTAGTAAGATAGACCTACAAAGCAAAAATAGTAAATTTACTTTTGTATGGTTGTGAGGTCTTGACTGTGAAGAATATAGCCCGGTTGCAGATTATAGAAATGAATATTTGGAAAAGATGGCTTGGCCTGCACCAAGGCTCAGTGAACAGCGTTCTGATGTTGGAGGTGGTTCTCACCAAAACATTATGCAAATATAAGCTGAAGATTTCATTACAAGACCATAGACTACCATTATGCATTATTCCTTTAATGCCACTCCACGCAGCACTTGAAAGAACTTTACGTCATAAAACCAGTCTAGAATAGAACATTAAGACGTATAATAAGTCCTTGCACAGAACCATCTGCTTCGTTTGAATGCTGCTCCTCGCAGATAAATAGCTTTCTATTCCTTACTTAGTTTTACAGTTACTGATTGTTTAGCCTTTTGCTTAATTTGTTGTCTAAAACAGTAAGCCTTAATGCAGTTTCCAATCTGTGGAAACATCTTTCGTATTTTCGTGGGTTTCTTTATGGCTAAAGACTTTGAAGAAGTTATTCAATAATATTCCACTAGTTCTTAACCTGGCACTGTAAATTCATCCCCTTGGCCAGGTAAACTCATTCTGGTGGTGCCCGCATCACTCATGCTGCCTCAAATTCCGGGGGCCCGGACCGCTGAGGCTGCCTTTGTGCACCGTCGGCTACCACGGCCCCCTGCAGCATGTGCACCGGCTGCCGCAGCAGCCTGCCGTGTGTGCTGAGGGCCTCCACCGACTGCTTTGGGGCTCCCGCTTTAGGCTGCATCCGCCCGACGTGTCTTTTGAGGCTGTGATGCATTGGGCAGGAATTTGAGGAAAGCGTTGGGCAACGACTGTGCCGGCCCAACGTGGTGTGTGCCGACATATGTGCTTCGGCTCAGCCCTATTAAATAACATTATATTAGGCGGCTGTCGGGAGACACTGTAACGCGTCACACTGGCAGTTGACAGTCACAGTGTCTCCTCGAACAGTTGACCGACCAGTGTTTTTTTGGCACTGCTCATTATCAGTACCTAATAACTAGTGGTTGCTTATACATAGCGTCCATTGTTACCCTGTGGATCTTATTTGTTGTATAGCCCTTTTAACAGAGCTTTTCACTTATTTGCCATTAGAACCCTTACAGAGTTCATTCTGTTACTCAGAAGCCCCACCACAGTCATTATAAAACATGCCGGATAAAGAGAGGGAGTCTCCTGAGAATTCTGAAGGGAAGTTTAATGAAGAGGTGATTTAAAAAAATAATCCAACATGAGATCCGTACCCGTGTACTTGAAACAATTGACCAGGTTATGAGCAAGAAAAGATCTAAGGGCTCTGTTAATGAGCACTGGTCTATCTTGCTGGAAGACTCCGATTGTGGGGCAAAAAGAGCTAAGAGAAGAAGGAAGTGTAAACATATTGAGAAAGGGTCCATGCCCTTAAAGACGTTAGGAGGTCCAAGCACCTCAAAAAGGATGGGAGGTCCAAGCACCTCGAAGGGGAGTGGTGTCCTATGCGGCACACAATTGAGAGGTGTCCGATGCCGTAAAATGGAATCGGGTGACCCTAGTGGCACAGAAGTCTTGAACACCCAAGAAGCTGAGTTAGGGGAGGAGGATCCCCAGAGTGAGCTGCCAATTGACGAATATGTATTCAACCTTGATTAGGGGGATATTGATGGTGATGATCTCTTTGCTGAGTATGAGATCCTTTCTACCTCCAAGGATTTGCTCAAGAACCCTCTAGGAGAGGAGATGTTCTCTCCACACAATATTAAACTTCCCAGGTGTGCCGAGTGGTGGCCCCTTTGACCATGTGGGCAAGTTTATCAAGAGGTGGAACAGGAACCCACTACAGAAGGAAGTCAGGAATATCCTAAACCCTGAATGCTCAAGGCCCGTCATTCATGATAAAGTGTGCCTTACCCCGAACTTGGACCCAGAACTAATCACCTTTCTCTTCAAGATGGGCAGAGACCTCAGGAAGGGGCTTGAGAGGTCCCTCAAATTATGTCAAGACCACCTCCTTGATGTTGTCGGCCCCCTGGCAAGGATTATCGACACGTCCGAAGAGGCTTATATCAGTGGACTCCCTCTGGTTCCAGACCTCCTCAGAGGCTGGAGCCACCAGGCTATGGTTCTTCTTGGAGCTGAAGCTAGACCACTGACATGGTCAGTGTTACGGCTTCCCCCCGCGCAGCTCCACCACTAAGTGCTGCCATAAGAGACCTGTGCTCTCCATTCTGCTGCAGGTTCGAGGTTCTCCTCCACCCACAGGCTCATGCCTGCGCCTCATCCCTCATGGTCCAGTGGGAGAGCACTCTGCTCTTCTGCTGTTCCGCTTTTTTCTGTGCCCTCTTTTCTCTTTTTTGCTCTCTCTTTTCTCTCCCTTTTCTCTTTTTGCCCCCTCTTTCTCCTTTTGCTCCTTCTTTCTCTTTTTTGCTCTCTCTTTTACCCACGGCCCCTCCCCCCTCCAGAGTGTCTGTCCCGCTCCCGCCTCCCAGCTGAGCGCCCTCCCCCCAACCCCTACTTAATGGCGTCCGCTGCACGGCAAGAAGAGCTAGACCACTGACCTGGTCAGTGTGACTGCTCTCCCCCACGCAGCTCCACCACTAAGTGCTGCCTGGAGAGACCTGTGCTCTCCGTTCTGCTGTAGGTTCGAGGTCCTCCTCCACCCGCAGGTTCCTGCCTCCACCTCATCCCTGGAGGTCTAGTGGGAGAGCACTCTGCTCTTCTGCTGTTCCGCTTTTTTCTGTGCTCTCTTTTCTCTTTTTTGCTCTTTTCTCTTTTTGCTCTCCCTTTTCTCTTTTTGCTCATTCTTTCTCTTTTTTTGCTCTCTTTTTCCCGCGCTCCCCGCCACTGCTGTCCCCGCGGCCCCTCCCCCCTCCAGAGTGTCTTTCCCGTTCCCGCCTCCCAGCTGACCACCCTCCCCCGACCCCTACTTAATGGCGGCCGCTGGGCGGCAAGAAGAGCTAGACCACTGACCTGGTCAGTGTGACTGCTCTCCCCCCCACGCAGCTCCACCACTAAGTGCTGCCATGAGAGACCTGTGCTTTCCGTTCTGCTGTAGGTTTGAGGCCCTCCTCCACCCGCAGGCTCCTGCCTGCACCTCATCCCTGGTGGTCCAGTGGGAGAGCACTCTGCTCTTCTGCTTTTCCACTTTTTCTCTTTTTTGCTCTCCATTTTCTTTTTGCTTTCCCTTTTCTCTTTTTGCCCCTCTTTCTCTTTTTGCTCCCTCTTTCTCTTTTTTGCTCTCTTTTTCCCACGCTCCCCGCCGCTGCTGCCCCCGTGGCCCCGCCCCCCATACAGAGTATCCTTCCCGCTCCTGCCTCCCAGTTGACTGCCCTCCCCCCGACCCCTACTTAATGGCGGCTGCTGTGCGGTCGCGCCACTGGCGCGCCAAAGCCATGCCTGTCTGCGCCCGTCCGCGACCCGACCGTGACCAGCGCCAGGGACCCCGGTCAACCCCGCAAGCAGCAACAACTGCCAGCTTTCGACACCGAGCTACACCCAAAGCCCGATCTCCTGCAGACACTGCTGATGCACCTTCACCCACCTCCGGAGCCCAGCAGCAGCCCCCAGCCTACCAGCCGTCATCGCACACAAACCACTGAACTGCATCCTCCTCAACATGCGCTCCCTACACAAGCACGCCCTAGAAATCTGGGACCTCCTCAACACCATGAAAATTAAAGTTGTGCTGTTCCTGAATGATCTAGAATTTAGCAATGTACAAAGGACAGTAGGCTACAGAGTCAAAAAGAGATGGGAATCCATTTCTTTGGAATGTAATGCCCTCACACACCCAGTTGGGTGTCATGCTTCATCATCGGGCTGCTCCTCGTCTGGCCGGCGCTGCAATGCCTGACGGGCTCCCGATGAGGGCACTTTGGCGGAGATCTTTTTCCAAATAGCCGTTTGGTGCCGTGGGGGTGAGAGATTTAGTGAGTGTAGATGAATAAGTGGTGTGTGATGATTCTGGGAGTTAAAACAGGGTTGGGAGTACCAGCAAAAATAACTTTAATTGTGGGGTCTCCTACCCTGATTAAAATAAAGAGGAAAGGCGCAATGCCAAGATAATGTCTTAGGTGTGGCGCTCTTCCGTGTGGTTGGTCAACATGTTTCTTCGCAATTCTACAAGTCTAGAGGCGATTCGTCAGGACCTACAGTTAAAAAACTATCTACACTAAGGTGGACTGGAAAACAATAATGAATTAATGTTAGGGATTTAAGCCACCATGACTTACTCTGTCTAATGGCTGGTAGTTCTGGTTCTACCCTAATTGGGATATACTACTGCTTCATCAATCCCCGGCAGGTCAAGATATGAGGAACTTCCCCATATAGTTTGCGTAGTACGCAATGTGTCCAAGGACCTACCCACTGCTGTCCTCAACACCCACACGCCCGACGTCACCATCCTCACAGAAACCTGGACCAACACCAACTCTGCGCCCGACATCGCAACCGCCATTCCCAACGGATACAAGATACTGAGAAACGACCAGCCTACCTGCCCAAGAGGAGGCATTGCCATCGTCCACAAAAGCTCCCTCTGCATGACAACCACCGACCCAGACGACGCTGCAACCCTCATGGAACATCTCCACCTCCAGATCCAGACCAACCCTAAAACAACTCTCCGCGGAACACTCATCTACAGGCCACCTGGCCCCCAGGCTCCTTTTACCGACACCATCGCTGACCTCATCGTACCCCTCGCCCTCACCTCCACAGACCACATTCTACTCGGAGACCTAAACTTCCACCTGGACAACCACGATGACCCCAACACCACCGCCCTCCTAGAGAACGTTGCCAACATGGGACAGAAGCAACTTGTCACTGCCCCCACACACACAGCGGGACACACACTTGATCCAGTCTTTCGCAGAAGGAAACAGCCTCTCCTACAGCCACACCCAGAACTCTTCTGGACAGACCACCGCTGCATCCACTTCTCCTTCAGAAAACCAACCGTACACAAGCACGCCCACCGCCGCCCCCATAGAAGCTGAAACAAAGTCACCGAAGACCAGCTCACCTCCACCCTCACCAGCACCCCACCACTGACGATGCCTGATGCCAACACTGCGGCATGCAACCTCCACCGCTGGATCACGAACTGCGCCAACACCCTCATCCCCCTCAAGAAAGCCACAGGGCGACACTTCAAGAAAGCAAGCTGGTTCACCCCTGCACTCCAAGAATCCAAGCACTCCTGTAGATGACGCGAAAAGACATGGAGGAACAACAAAACCCCAGAAACAAGCACCGCCTACAGAGCAGCCACCACAGCACATCACCACCTCATCAAAGCCACAAAAAAGAACTTCCTCCAAGACAGAATCCTCACCAACGCCCACAACTCCAAAGAACTCTTATCCATCATCAAGGAATTCGCTAAACCCGGCAGCGAAACAACAGACGTACCACCCTCCCAAGACCTCTGCAACCGACTCAGCACCTTCTTTCACCTCAAGATTAAGACGATATACGACAACCAAGACCTCTGCACCGGCCCAGCTCCCACCCCCAACGACGCCACCCAACAGACCCTGCTCAAGTGGACCCCGCTCACGACAGAAGACACCTTTAAGATCATGAAGAGCACCCATTCTGGAGCACCCTCAGACCACTGCCCACCCCACATCTTCCACAAAGCCACCACGGTCATAGCACCCGAGCTACGCTGGACGATCAACCGCTCCCTCGAAACCACTACATTCCAAGGTGACTGGAAACACGTCGAAATCAACCCCCTCCTGAAGAAACCCTCTGCAGACCCCGGCAGAACTCCAGAACTTCAGGTCCATCTCCCTGCTCCCATTCACAGCCAAAGTCATCGAAAAGGCCGTCAACACCCAGCTAGCCACCTTCATCGAAGCCAACAACGTCCTCAACATCTTCCAATCCGGATTCTGCAGCAACCACACCACAGAGTCCGCCCTACTCGCCACCACAGACGACATCTGCTCCCTCCTCGACCAGGGCCAGACGGCAGCCCTCATCCTCCTGGACCTCTCAGCTGCTTTCAACACCGTCTCCCACCACACAGTAGCCACCAGACTACACAACGCCGGCTTCCGTGTAAAGGCCCTTGGCTGGATATGTTCATTTCTCACAGGCAAAACTCAGTGAGTCAGACTCCAACAGAGACCAGATGTGGAGTACCCCAGGAATCCTCCCTCAGCCCCACCCTCTTCAACATCTACATGGACCCCTCGCAACCATCGTCAGAAACCATGGGCTCAACAGTCTCCTACGCCGACACACAGCGCATCCTCTCCCTCACCAAAGAACCCAACATCACCAGGCACAACTTCCAAGAAGGGATGAAAGCCGTTGCCACCTGGATGAAGAGGAGCTGCCTGATACTCAACTCCGGGAAAACAGAAGTCCTCATCCTTGGCCCAACCCCATCCACCTGGGAGGACACCTGGTGGCCCCCCACCCTGGAACCCCCCCCACCCTGACGGACCATGTACGAAACCTCAGAAACACACTAGACTCAGTGCTCACAATGAACTGCCAGATCAACGCCGTATCTTTTTTTAAAAAAAAAATTTTTATTGGCATTTCAGTAAAAAATACTGTGTTCACAGATAACTAGTTCCACTTATTGCAAATGGACATTACAAATTGACCGGCATCACAGTACATGAGTCAATCAAGCAGTATTACACGTATGATCTGATTCCTATAGATTTGACCACCCTAACTACATGTTGCGGGACCATGTTAAGATGTGTGATAATAGAGAACAGTCGTCGCACCAGGACCGTATCAAATGGTCGGTGGGGGGGCTACGTCTGCATCAGCGGTGTCATCTCGCTCCAAGTGATATGACTGGAGAGGGGCCCAGATATCTCGGGGACGGGAAGATGGTGGGAGGAGTTCGGCGTAGGTGGTTAGCTGTTCCTGGCAATAGATTAAATCATTCAGCTACATTTTGAATTTAGGCGCTCTCCCCCGTCCCCACCTGCAGGCCACCCTTCGTTTGGCGAGCAGTAGTGCCAGAGAGACGTATTTTCTCAGGGAGGCGGCCAGCGCCTCTGTATAGTCCAGTAGTGTGACCAGAGGGTCGTTAGGGATATGCAGTCCAGTCATGCGATCGAGCGCACCCAACACCTCCAACCAATAGCTTCGAATAGGGGGACAGTCCCAGGCCAAATGTCTGAAGTCAGCACCCTCCCTCCCACACCGAGCACAGCGATCAACGTCGCAAAGGTGGAGGCGCATCAGGCGCGCGGGAATGTAGTAGAGACGATGTAGGTAGCGATAGTGAATGATGCGTAGTCTACTATTGGGGGAAATTTTTCCAGTTTGTTGACAGCAGTAGGACCACTGGTCGTCAGTGACGGGAGAGTCAAGTTCTGCGTCCCATCGAGCTCTAGCCTGGGGGTGGTCATATTCGTATTCAGTTTGAGTGGTGCGATATAGCAATGATATGGCATGTGCGGGGGAGTCCTTCTGAAGGAGAGTATGTAGAGGAGCAAGTATAGGGGGTTCCTGTGGGAAGCTAAGTGTGAGGGTTCTAACGCACAAGTTACTAACTTGTGTAACGATATATCTGTAAGAGACAGTAGTTAGTGACAGATTCCTTACCTTAGAATATCCCCAGGCGTCAGGCTGGATCCGGAAAGTTTTTGCGTAGCAGTACCCTTGCGCGTCGGTAGGCGGCGTCGTGCGGCTCCGCGTCCGTCGTCGGCGTCGTGATCGCCGGGATGACGTCGCGGGCAGTACTTAGACGCCGCCCTGCGCGCTGGACGTCAGTTCTGTACACGACTTTCCGCGTCAGGAACGCAGAGCCATGCAAGAAGCTGACATAGGTGTCTGAAAAATACTAGGGCCCTGAAAGGGATGTCCTTAACCCTAGAAATCAGTTCGCAGAACGGGGAGGATGGGTGGGGCGGTAAGGAATCTGTCACTAACTACTGTCTCTTACAGATATATCGTTACACAAGTTAGTAACTTGTGCATCTGAAAGAGACACGTTAGTGACAGATTCCTTACCTTAGAATAGATACCCCAGCAATACCAACCCCGGTGGTGGGTCTGCGAACAAAGATCAGACAAGGAAGTCCCGGAGGACAGAACGGCCAAAGTAGCCGTCCCTCCGGACCCGACTGTCAAGGCAATAATGTTTTGTAAACGTGTGCAGCGAGGCCCACGTAGCTGCCTGACATATCCTGCAGCGGAACACCGCGGCCTAAAGCCGTGGTAGCAGCCGTTGCCCTGGTGGAATGGGCACGCAGCCCAACAGGAGGCTCCTTCTTAGCCAAAGAATAGCAGGCCTTGATGCACAAGGTAACCCAGCGGGAGATGGTACGTTTGTGCACCGCCCGACCTTTTTTGGCGCCCACGTAGCCAACAAAGAGCTGGTCATCCACCCGGAAGTGTTTTGTGCGGTCGACATAGAAGGAGAGCGCACGCTTTGGGTCCAGACGGTGGAGCCTCTCTTCCTCTCTGGAAGGATGCGGAAAGAAGGTAGGCAAAGTGATGGTCTGCCCAATGTGGAAGGCAGTAACCACCTTTGGCAAGAAGGACGGACGCGTCCTAAGAACAACCTTGTCTGGATGGACAGACAGAAAGGGAGGTTTGCATGATAAAGCCTGGAGCTCACTCACCCGCCGAGCGGAGGTGTTGGCCACCAGAAAGGCTGTCTTCAGAGTGAGAAGACGAAGAGGACAGTTATGTAGAGGCTCAAAGGGAGCGCACATTAAAAAGGTAAGAACCAAGTTCAAGTCCCACTGAGGCATCACAAACGGAACAGGAGGGAAGAGGTGTGTAATGCCTTTTAGGAACCTGTTAACAACAGGGGACTTGAAAAGGGAGGGCTGATCAGGGAGCCTGAGGAAGGCCGAGATAGCACAGAGATAACCCTTGATGGTACCCAGGGCAGAACCCTGTTGGGCCAGAGAAAGAAGGAACAGAAGGACCTCAGAAAGAGGGGCAGAAAGGGGATTCACAGCCTTTGCTGTGCACCATGCCACAAATTTGTTCCACCTGCAGGCGTATACCACCTTAGTGGAGGGACGCCTGGCTGCCAGAATCACATCACAAACTTCGGGAGGCAAGTCGAAAGGAATCAACTGCCGCCGCTCAATCTCCACGCAAGCAGGTGTAGACTGGACAGGTTCGGGTGGAGGACCGTCCCCTGCTGCTGCGACAGAAGATCCTCCCGAAGAGGCAGACGGATCGGGGGATCTACGCTCATACTGAGTAGCTCGGGATACCAAACTCTTCGAGCCCAGTCCGGAGCCACAAGGATGACTTGGGCCCGGTCGTGCCGAATCTTCTTCAACACTCTGGGTAGAAGTGGTATAGGCGGAAAGGCGTACAACAGACCGCAACTCCACTCGCGACGAAAAGCGTCGCCGAGCGAGTGCCGCCTTGGAAATTCCAACGCGCAGAACTGATGACTGCGCGTTCTCTTCGGTGGCGAATAGATCTAACCAAGGCTCTCCCCATTGTAGAAAGAGTCCTTGCGCCACTTCCGAGTGAAGACGCCATTCGTGATCCATCATGCACCTGCGGCTGAGTTCGTCCGCCCTGGCGTTCAGGGAACCTGCCAGGTGTTGAACCATCAGAAACATGCCCTGATGTTCCAGCCATGTCCAGAGGCGCAGAGCCTCCTGACAGAGGGTCCACGACCCCACCCCGCCCTGTTTGTTGCAGTACCACATGGCGGTGGTGTTGTCTGTGAACACCTGCACTACCTTCCCTTTGACAGAGGGAAGGAATGCCTTGAGTGCAAGTCGGATCGCCCGGCGCTCCAGAAGGTTGATATGGAGCCGGGACTCCGCCGGAGACCAGAGGCCTCTGATCTCCGCCTCTCCCATGTGACCGCCCATCCCAGAAGGGACGCGTCCGTCACAACTGTGTGCTCTGGCTGGGGAAGGAGAGGGATCTGCCCATGACCCATTGCCGGTTTGAGAGCCACCACTGCAACTGTTTTGCAGTCCCCTCCGAGATCTGGACGTGATCGGACAGGTTGCCCTGGTGCTGCGCCCACTGGAACTTCAGGTCCCACTGCAGAGCCCGCATATGCCATCTGGCATGATTGACCAACAGGATGCAGGAGGCCATGAGGCCCAGCAGCCTCAGGGTCATCCGTACCGAAACCCAGGATAAAGGCTGAAAGATCGGAATCATAGCCTGAATATCCCGGACTCGCCGTTCGGGAGGATAGGCCCGAAACTGCGTTGTGTCCAGAACTGCTCCGATGAAAAGGAGCTGTGGAGAAGGAATCAGATGCGACTTCGGCACATTGATGGAGAATCCCAGCGAGTGCAGGAGTTCGGCCGTAGTCTGGAGGTGGGAGACGACTGCCTGGGACGAGCCCGCCTTCAGCAGCCAGTCGTCGAGGTAGGGGAAGACTGAAACCCCTGCCCGGCGCAGATGAGCTGCGACCACCGCCATCACTTTCGTGAACACCCGAGGGGCACTGGTAAGGCCAAGGGGAGCACGGTGAACTGAAAATGCTCAAGGCCTACCGTGAACCGAAGGTAACGCCGGTGGGCCGGCAGGACGGGGATGTGGAAATAAGCGTCCTGCAAGTCCAACGCTACCAACCAGTCTCCAGGGTCGAGGGCAGTCAAGACCTGAGCTAGGGTGAGCATCTTGAACTTCTCCTTCCGGAGGAAGCGATTGACGTTCCGGAGGTCCAAGATAGGACGCATGTCCTCCTTGTCCTTTTTGGGCACCAGAAAGTAGTGGGAGTAGCAACCACGCCCTACTTCTGGGGTCGGAACATGCTCGATGGCCGTCTTGGTCAAGAGGGCCGTGACTTCCTTCTGCAGAAGCACCAAGTGATCCCCTGACATGCGGTGGAATGGAGGTGGCATGGCTGGGGGGGTGGTCTCGAAGGGGAGGGAGTAGCACCTTCAGACAATGTCCAAGACCCACCTGTCCGAGGTGATGGCACGCCAGTGGTGAAGGTGATGGCGGACCCTGCCCCCAACTGGCGTGCTGTGCACCTGAAAAGAGGGACTAGGAGGGCTTGGAGGCCGCGGACGGGCGGGGTTGGTGGCCTGACCCGCACGCTGGTTGCCCGAACCGCCACGGCGGTATCCACGTCCTCGGCCACGCGAAGACGCTTGCTGTGCGGGCCGGTGGCTGGGCTGCTGACGTGACTGGGCGCCCTTCCGTGGCCACGAAAGAGGCGAAAACAGAGGGCAGCGGAGGGCGTACAGTAGAAAGGCCCAGGGACTTGGCAGTAGCCCGTGAGTCCTTAAAACGCTCCAACGCATGGTCTGCTTTGGAACCAAAAAGACCGACTCCATCAAAGGGCATGTCCATGAGTGTATTCTGGACATCACCCGAGAAACCAGTGGTTCTCAGCCAGGCGTGGCGACGCAGCGCCACCGTCGTTGCAATAGATCTGCCCAGCGAGTCGGCGGTATCAAGGCCACAACGTATGGTGTATTTCGCCGCATCCCTTCCTTCCGCAATGGCGCGGGTAAGCAGTGTCTGGACCTCCTCAGAACACTGGGGCAAAACAGTCGCCACCGAATCCCACAGGGAGTGGGTATATCGGCCCAAAAGGCAAGCGGTGTTGATGGACCGCAAGCCAGCACTGGAGGAAGAAAAAGCCTTCTTCCCAAATTGATCCAGGCGTTTGGATTCCCTATCCGGAGGGGCGGTAGGGAAGGCGGTTTGGGAAGCCGAGGCTTGGACAACCAAGCTCTCAGGAGTGGGGTGGACGGAGAGAAACAAGGGGTCGCCCGGAGCTGGGCGATGGCGTCGGGACATGTTCCTATCCACAGGAGCCCCTGTGTTGGGCCTGGACCAGGCGCCCAAAAGAACGTCAGTCAGTGCATCATTAAACGGCAGCACAGTCTCCGAGGAGGAAGCTGCCGGCTGAAGCACTTCCGTCAAGAGATTAGTCTTGACAGCCACAGTAGGTAGTTGGAGGTGTAAGGCTCCAGCTGCCCTCACGCAACTACCGTAGCAAAATTGGCTCCCTCCTCCGTAGCCACGGGAGGAGACAGCATGCCAGTGTCAGGGGAAGTATCTAGACCACTGGCATCCCCAAGTTCCTCTGCCCAGTCCTCATCATACTGGCACTGTCGTGACAGAGGGTCATCTGACCCCTCCCAGTCCTCCTGGTCCTCCTCCGGTTCAAAATAAGGAGGAGGAGGGACATTTGGGACCCAAGGTCTCATCGGCGCCGGAACCGGCGGTCGAGCGGCGCCGGTCCGGCTCCATGTCCGGAGCCGGAGAGTACGAGGACCGACGCCGCCCGGAGCCTCGGGCGGCGTCAGGAACGGCACCGGGGACATCGGCGTCGGCGGAGGCGTGGTTAGGTCAACCGGCGTCGATGGGGGTTGTGGTACCACCGGAGCCGGGATCGAGGCCGGAGCCGGGATCGAGGCCGGAGGCACGAGCGACGCCGGGACCGGAGTCGTCGGCGACGTTGGGTCAACCCCATCAGGGCCCGCGGAGCCCGAAGGCGCACCGGAGGGACCTTGAGGCCCGAAGAGGCGGGCCATGGCCGACAGGAATTCCTGTATTTGGGCCGGATCCGCCCCCGAACCCGGGAAGGACGTGTATTGCGGGGGCGGCTCCACAGGCATGTCCGGGGCCGCGGGGGCGGGGACGGTGCCGGGAGGGGCCTCAGCCGAGTCGCGAGACCGGCGAGGCGAAGTCTTGGAGCGATGATGCTTCTTAGACTTCTTGTGTTTAGACTTACCGGACGACGAAGACTTGGATTCCGACGACCGGCGAGGACTCCGCGTCCGACCCCTCGACCTCTCACGCGACCGGGGCTTGGTGCAGCGCGGAGCTGACTGCCGGGCCTCGAGGAGCTTTCGAGACCGCTCTCGCAAAGCTTTCGGGTTCAGGGACCGGCAGTCGGAACACGACTTTGTGTCGTGGTTTCGGCCGAGACAGAAGAGACACTCGAAATGCGGGTCTGTGATGGACATCATCCGAGCACAGGCGCCGCAAGGCTTGAAGCCGGGCATCCCTAACGACACCTAGGAGTCATAACTCGAAAAGAAACAGTGAAAAAATTTCACAAAAAAGTTAGTCAAAAAATGACTAGGGCACTGCTCTTCCCGGATCTGCGCTTACTGGCGCGGAAAAAGAAGAACTGACGTCAGCGCGCAGGGGCGGCGTCTAAGTACTGCCCGCGACGTCATCCCGGCGATCACGACGCCGACGACGAACGCGGAGCCGCACGACGCCGCCTACAGACGCGCAAGGGTACTGCTACGCAAAAACTTTCCGGATCCAGCCTGACGCCTGGGGATATTCTAAGGTAAGGAATCTGTCACTAACGTGTCTCTTTCAGATGTCCTGCTTCAATCGAATATAGTAAAAGCGTTCTAAAGGGGTGGGCGTGGTGGTCCCAAAAAAGTCATCACTATTGCGGAATATACCTTTGGTGTAGAGCTGACCCCATGTTCGAATCCCAAGCTTGCGGAAGAGCTGGCAGCATCCTCCCTCTCGCGTGACCAGAAGGTCGTGTCAGCCACAAATAGGTAGCAGGGGGGGAGTATAGTATGGGGGTATCGAGGCGGTGGGCCAGGTCATGCCACGCGCTAGTGGTGCAATCCACCGTGGAAGAAGCAAGGCGGCGCGGCACTGCAGGTGTGCTTAAGTATGCGGAGTATGGCGTTGGGGACATGTAACTGTCCTCAACCGCTAGGTGAGGCATGTAGGGGGGGGGGTCGGTCCAATAAACCGCAAAATGGGCCTGGGCGCAGCTGTAGTACAGTTCAAGGTCCGGGATCTCAAAACCACCCTCTCTAAAGGGCCGAGTGAGCATGTCCCAACGCAGTTGGGCATGTTTCCCTCCCCAGGTGAGGTGAATGAGTTGAGTCTTGAGGGCTTGAAAAAAATGTCTACTGGGGGCGTAGGGGATATTGATGAAGAGGTAAAGCAGTTTGGGCAGGATTACCATCTTTATGAGTGAGGCTTTCCCGGCCATGGAGATGGGCATGGCAATCCATCTGGTGATTTTGTGAGTGAGGAGATCCAAGGCGCGCCCATAATTTGCCGTCATCAAGGCGTCACGGTCGCGTGTGACAATAATCCCCAGGTATTTAAGTGTGTCTGCGCACCATGCCAGGGGGTAATCTGCGGTGAATTGCAGAGTTGCGGCAGTTAGAGGGAAGATTTGGGATTTTCCCCAGTTGATGTGGACCCCTGAGAGGTGGCCGAAGAGGATAAGTAGTCGGAGAATGGGATTGAGGCTGTCCTCGGGGTTGCGCAGATAGAGGGTAAGGTCATCAGCGTACATGGAAATCAGGAGTTGTCGCTCAGGGTAGATAAGGGCGTGTTCTCGAAAATGTTGGCGGACCATAGCGGCAAGGGGTTCGATGGCTAGGGCGAAGAGGAGAGGGGAGGGGACAGTGGGCAACCCTGCTGGGTGCCCTTGGCCACAGGGAAGGGAGGGGACCTGATT
The DNA here is from genome assembly GCA_963921515.1 of Calotriton arnoldi. Taxonomy (NCBI): domain Eukaryota; kingdom Metazoa; phylum Chordata; class Amphibia; order Caudata; family Salamandridae; genus Calotriton; species Calotriton arnoldi. Next base: position 920,884 of record CAWUFW010001517.1, read on the forward strand.
CCGTTAATCAGAACACTGGCCTGTATGTCAGTGTAAAGTAGGTTAATCCATGCCAGGAAGGGGGTGGGAAAGCCCATGCGCTGAAGGACAAACGCCAGGTAGTCCCATTCAAGGGAATCGAACGCCTTGGTGGCGTCAAGAAAGACAGCCACCGCATTCATATCGGGATCGATGTCTTGGAGGACAGCAAAAAGAGTCCGAAGGTTGTGGGAGGTGCCTCTGCTGGGAATGAACCCCGACTGGTCCGGGAGGACTAGGGCGGTCATGAGGGGACTGATGCGGTTTGCAATGAGCTTGGCAAGTATTTTCGCATCTACATTGATAAGAGAGAGGGGTCTGTAGGAATCACACTGCGCAGGAGGTTTTTCTGGTTTGGGTAGGGAAACTATGAGCGCCTCTCGCATCGAGCGTGGGAGGATACCCGTCTCTCTGGCCTCTTCATAAACATGACGCAGGGCAGGAATGAGGAGGTGGCGATAAGTTTTGTAGAACTCGGCGGGGAGGCCATCCGGGCCGGGGGCTTTGCCAGTCTGTAACTGCATTATAGCGGAGATAATCTCATCGTCTTCGTGATGTGCTAGGAGGAGTTCCCTCTGGTTATCCCCAAGCCAGGCGATGGCGGTGTCATCAAAGAAAGGGGTGAAGTCGACGGGGTGCGTTCTATGTGAGGTGTACAGGGCACAGTAAAATTGTTGGAAAATAGCAGCTATCTCGGTTGTGTCACTGTGTAAGTTCCCTTCCTCGTCGGAGATTTCCAGTATGGTGTTGGAGAACCTCGGGGGCGGATCAAGGCCGCAAGAGCTTTCCCCGGCCTCTCGCCCTCCCCATACCGGCGGGCTTGGAAATATTTCCCTCTGAACTTACATTCCCTTTCAGCCGTTACCTGGTATTCTGTGAGGAGGTCCCTTAGGTGTACCTGTAGCTCGGGGGTGGGCCTGGTTTGTATCTGGTTCTCAGTGTGTTTGAGTTCTCCCTCTAGCTTATTAAGTGTGGTTCGGTTGTCTCTTAAAATTCCCCCACTCTTGGCGATACAGATGCCCCGCACGGTGACTTTGAAGGCCTCCCAAATCGTGGAGTAAAGGGCAACGGAGTTCTCATTGCGGGGGAAGAAATCTTCAATTTCTTCTTCAAGCTCGGTTTTAAAAACAGGGTCTAGCAGAGCGTGTACAGGTAGGCGCCACGACAAATATGGGGATGTTTCGTGTGGGGGTGCGAGCGTGATTAGGACGGGTGAGTGGTCGGAGTAGGTGCGCGGCAAATGGGAGGCGCGGAGCAGCCATGGGGTAAGGCCTCTGGAGATAAGCCACTTATCTATCCGGGACCAGGAGGAGTGGGCGGAGGAAAAGCAAGTGCCCTCTTTGTGCAACGGGTGCATACTTCGCCATGCGTCCACAAGGCCGTGATCTGAGACTATATGGTTGAGGGTGCTGTGGGCATTGGAATGATGATGAGGTTGTGGGTGGGATCTGTCTAGTGATGGATCCAGAGTGACATTGAAGTCTCCTCCCCAGACTAAGTGCGTCGTTCCCAAGTCTAGTATCTTTCCCCACAAGACACGGAAGAATTCGGGGTCATCAGTGTTCGGGCCATAGCAGGAGACAAGCGTGATAGATTGAGCCGCCAGTCGGCCCCATAGCATGCTGTATCTGCCCTGTGGGTCAGCAAGGGCTCCAATAAGAGTAAAGGGGAGAGTGTGTTTGACCAGAACGACCATGCCACGTGCGTAGGTGGAGTAGGAGGAGAAGCAGTGGTGGGAGGCCCAACGAGAAGCGAATGAGGAGGGGGTAGTGGGCCCAAGATGCGTTTCCTGGAGCATAGCACAGTGTATGTTGTGACGGTCCAGGTATGAGAGTATGTGTAGACGTTTGCGGGGGTCCCCCAGTCCTCTCACATTCCAGGTCAAAAAATTGTAATGGGGGGGGCTAGGGCGGGACTCCATAAGTGCAGATCATGAGTGGTCTGTAGGGTGTCAAAAAGTGTGCGGGTCGGTCAGTTGCATCAGTCGTAGGTCTGTGTCGCAAAATGCCTGTAAACAGTGATAAACAAATTAAACCCCCCCTCCCACATCAGCAGCCCAAGCCTGCTGTGACGAGTAACCCTCCCATTATTCCCAAATGCCTCGTGCTCCATGTTCCCAACAGGGGAGAGTGGTAGCAGGGCCATTAAACGGTATAACCAGAGCGAAATAGGGTTTCCCTGAGTGGGTAGCTGCTAGAGGGCGAACCAGAAAAACACCTCGCTGTGGAGAGGGTGCTCGGGAGGAGAGTGGTGAAAAGTCTCATCTTGCCCTGAGTTTATGCAATGCAATTCTCGGGTGAGGGCAGCGGCCAACACACCGGCAAGCAGGACCTGGTAGGCACAAGAACCCTCGGCCAAAGGTGTGACAAAAGAAGCTGCAACTAGACGGTTGAAAAACAATTTGAAAATGTTAAGATAAGATCAGGGTGCAGTCCTTTCAGGAGGGCTGCTGTGTTATTCGACATCCGATGTGTCCCCATTGGCAGGGGAGCGAGCAGAGGGGGAGGAGCGGCCCACGTTCAGCCTGGGCAAAGTTTTAATAAAGTCCTGGACGTGCTGGGGGTTCGTGAAGATATGTTGCTTTCCCTGATAGGTGACTTTGAGGCGCGCCAGGAAGAGCATGGCGTAGGCAATGTTCATTTGCTGCAGTTTCTTTTTCATTGGGAGATATTTTCTGCGCGCCTCCTGTACAGCCATAGTGAAATCGGGGTATAGTGACACCTCAACCCCATCGAAATGTACCTTGCCCCGTTCGCGCGCTAGTCGCAGCGAGGTGTCCCGGTCTCTGTAGTTGAGGAACCTCGCGATGATGGGGCGTGCGGGGGCGCCTGGTATGGGGCGGGGGGCAAGAGATCTGTGCGCCCTCTCAATAATGAAGACAGGTGAGAAGGCCTCTCTGCCGAACGCCGCAATGAGCATGCGCTCCACATAGTCCTCCATGTTTCCCGTGGCGGTAGATTCTGGCACACCTAGGATCCGCAGGTTGTTTCGGCGTGAGCAGGATTCTAAATCCTCATTCTTCGCGGCTATGACCTTCAGGACCCTTTCCATGTCAAGCGTTTTATCGACAGTTGTGGTGGAGGTGTCTTCCAGATCCGAAATGCGGCGTTCCGTTTCGTTGAGCCGCTCTTCATGGCGGTCACTTTTGTGTGTGAGATTGTCCAAGCGAGCGCTAATTGCGTCCATTTTGGACTCTATGGACGTGAGGCTGGACTGCATACTCAAAAGGAGTACTTTCAGATCCTCGGTGGAGGTCGGTGGGTCAGAAGCGGTGGATCCATGTTGGTCCCCTTCCATCTCCGCCTGCGTCCGTGTCAATTTGCGGGCCTCGAAGACGAGTTTGGGTTGTTTGCCGTCTGTTTTGCCCATGGCGGAAGCTGTCAGACAGGGGGAAGCAGGCGATGAGGTGTCCCTTGGACTAGTGGCTGATGACCTTGTGAGAAGCAGCGAGGAACACACATGCCAGTCGTTGTGCAGGGGCCGATTACAGGCCGCCGGGTTCAAAGAAGGCGCCCGCCGTAAGTGAAGATGCCCTGAGGGCTCACTGGAAAAGCGGGAGAGACGGTATGGCAGGCAATAGTTTGTGCGCTAAGCGGCCCCCCAGGTCGCCTTGGTCAAGCGGGCAGCCCAGCTAGATGGGTATCGAGGTGAGGGCAGGCTGGTAAGCAAATAGGTAGGTCCCTTGAGACTACTCAGGGGGGAGATGGTCACCACGTGGGGGACAGCAGCACGGAGATGAGGTGGCAGAAGGGTCAGCGGGCAGGACGGGCGTAGAAGGCTTCAGGGCGGGCCACCCTAGCGGCAGGGGCAGCGTCCGGCTCAGCGGAAGGGCAGACTGGTCCGCAGGGGTGGCAAAGAGGAGTAGGCCCACCGTCAGGGAGTGGAGGCCGTTCAGCAGAGGCAGGAAGGCAGGTTGAGGCAGTCCCCCCCCAGCGATGGTCGTGTGGGTAGACCTAGAGGTGGCCTACGAGCAGCAGGCGGCGTGCCGGGGAGGCGTAGTAGCAGCCAGGGGGGAGTCGTCCGGCGGACCTCTCGCTGCAGGTGAAAGATCGGGGCAAGGGCGGCCGGCGCCGCAGGCGGACTCACCGACTCCAGCGGGTGCAAGGTACAGCAGCAATGCAGCAAACGAGCCGACCAGTGATCTCGTGGCGTCTGGCAAGTCCGGCAGGGGGCCGCCTGGGCCAGGGCCCTCCAGACCGTCAACAGGCCCAAGAGTGAGGCAAGGCAGGTCAGGTCACTCCCCCCCCCAGCAGAGGCCGGGTGAGCAGACCCGGCAGCAGTCCGCAATTAGGGGCAGGCTTCGCGGAAGAGCGGAGGCGCGGCCAGAAGCAAGGTGTCAGGGCGGCAGCCCGCACCCGGCGAGGAGGCAGGACTCAGCGTCACAGGCAATGGATGGCAGGAGAGGGTGGAAGGCGCCGCGGGCGGACTCACCGATGCAGGCAGGTGCGGAGTACTTCAGCAGCGGTGCAGGTGGGTCACTTGGCATCCGCGTCCTCAGCGCCCCACGAGGGCCGGCAGGGGTCTCCCAGACAGGGACCCCACAGCCTCTCGCTAGGCCCTCCAACCACGCAGCGCCGGCGGGCTCCCCAGGTCAGAGCAAGGCACCAGCCAAGCCCACGCAGCCTCCGCCAGCAGTCCGCCGCTCAGGATCGTCAGGACAGGCGGCACCGGGGTGGAGCGCCGACCTCGGATGTCTCTTGAGGCCCTAATGTTTCCGAGGCCCCGGGGGGAGTTCGGCCGTTCAGTCGGCGGCGGCGGGCGCTGGGCCTCCAGGCATCTGGTCCGCAGGCAGGGCAGGTCCGTCTCCCAAACCAGAAGGGGCTCCGGGGCAAGCCGCTGTGAGCGGCGGCTCGGCGATGAAGGAGAGGGTAGCGCCGCACCACCGATTCAGAAGGTTGCAATCCCCGCAGCCGCCATTTTGAGCCAGCCAGGCCCGGGGGAGACGGAGTCTGTCCTCAAGGCTATGGCAGGATATTCGGTGATCTTCTCCCAGGAGGAGGTGGAGGTCGGTGTGCGCTGCTCCCTCGACTGTTTTGCAGGCGTACAGGGCAAGAAATGAGGAGGATGGCTGACGGATTGGATCCCGAGCTGCAGGAGCCTCACGTAAGTGCGGCCATCTTGCTTGGCGCCCTCTAGCGCCCCCCATCAACGCTGTATCCTTGTCATGCTTCAACACCCTCCACATACTCTGAAAATCGTTCAGATGGATCCCTCCCGAATCCAGAAAAATGGTCACGCATGCCCTCATCAGCAGCAAACTGGACTACGGCAATGCTGTCTATGCCAGAATCAACAAGACACTACTTCACAAGCTCGAGACCATCCAGAACGCCGCAGACAGATTATCCTGGACATACCCCGCCACCACCACATCACCCAACACCTCCGCAATTACAAATGGCTCCCCATCGAAAGAAGAATAACCTTCGAGCTCCTCACCCATGCTTACAAGGTTCTCCACAAAATCGGACCAGCATACCTAAACGACCACCTCTCATTCCACGCACCCAAGAGACACCTCCGATCAGCTGACCTCTCTGGCCACCATCCCACGCATCCACGAGACCAGAATGGGAAGGAAGTCATTCTCCTACCTCGCAGCCAAGGCCTGGAACGACCTCCACCTCCGGCAAACCCCTACACTGCCCCAGTTCAGGAAAGAGCTCAAGACCTGGCTCTTCGGATGACCCCAGCACGCTATGGAGCCGCTGCCCCCTCCCCTTTTTAGCGCCTTGAGACCCTCGCGGGTAAGTAGTTGCGCTTTACAAACCCCTGATTAATTGATTGGAAACGCAAATGCAGGACTGAATGCCGAGAGTAAGGTATTCCTGATTAAAATGAACCCCAAACTTGGGGGGGGCGCTAGAGAGCCCGACGCAAAATAGCCGCACCTTAGTGCTGCTCTGCCGGTCGGGGCTCCAATCCGATAAAAATCCTACATTATCCCCGCCATCCAGCGGAACAAAGACATGAACCTGATTCCCCTGCACACGGGGACCTCGATTTTGTAAGCGGCGCTGCCTTTTATGCGCTCTGTGACAAGATTTCACGAAGGGGGAACAACATCGCGGCTTCCCCGTGCTGAGGCTGCGGGGTCTACCGGCTGAAAAAGACTGTCGCGCGTCTACAACGCACATGCGGACTGGCAGTCTGGGCGCAGCAGTCGGCGGGGGCATCGTGCACTGGTAAGGCAAGTGAAAGAAATAGAGCGGCGCCTCCGGTAACATTGGGAGTGCAACTGCGGTGCGATTGGCAGCTGGCGACGCAGCTTGGTGGGTGCGCTGGGGCCTGCGATGTGGCTACCCTCAAGCTTTGTGGCGGAACTGTCGTTGCCTGCACGACTTGTCCCTGACGGCACCTGTGCGGTGAAGGAGCTTGCAAAACGTGCTGATGAAATCTGCTTGCAACCACTATTGACAGGTATGGCGGCCTGCGCTGCTTGGATTGGCGTGTAGCTGGGCTGATTGCGACGGAGAGACCACTGCATTTACGCTCTACTGAATGGTGCAGTGGCCACTGGATGGCATATGCGTCAAACTCCCTCAGAGATAAACGCTTTATGTGACTGGAGGCGTTGTGAAGTGGGAGAGGCAGGCATATGGGCAAGGGCTGAAGCACTCGTCTCCAACTGCCCTCTTTAAAACGATACCGTTGTGTGGTGCCCTGCAGGATTAGCAAGCGTTGCTGTGGTGTGAGGTCGTAATGCTGGGCTGCTGACCCCTGCCCGGTTTAGTGATTGAGTCTGCAGCCGCCATTTTTGAATCCCTGGCGGCTATTACGCGTTTGCAGAGTTGGATTGCTGCGCTTGGAGGACAAGGCGAGTTGCTGCGACGAACTCGGCGGCCCTGTGCAGCGCAGGTTGGTCATTCCCTGAAGCTACTTTACAGCATATGGCACAGCAAGGATCCCATCAAGATGTTGGAATGGTTGTCATGCTAGGCACGCGTGCTTGCTCAGACGCCCACCTTTGAGCTATTGGTGCTAGTGCGGGTCGCCGGGGAGACCGCTGGATAGTGATCTGCGCTGGTGCTCTACTAAAACTGAGGAGAAAACACAACCCAGTTTGATTGTGGCCCGCTGCTTTAAAAAAACGACGTTGTGGGGTGCTCGGGATGGTAACTCCATTGCTGTGTGCGCTGCTGACCAAGCCTGGTGGTGCGAAGTCCATGCTGCTGGGCAAATAGTGAACGAACAGTCTTTTGCACTAAGTGGGGTGTGTACTGGTGCTAGTGCCACCGATAGCGAGCACGTACTCCTGAGCTTCCCACCCATAGGATTGATAGCTCGGACTGCAGGAAAATGGGTAAATTGGACAAGCGCCAATCCAAGCTTTCATTTGAATCTAAGCGCCTCACTAAATCTTGCACACTGGCTGCGTCAGATACTGAACCTGAACTGGAGCCCAGTACCAGTAGTAAATTGGAACGCATGATGCTTGCTATGCAGCACAGCCTGCAGGCGATCGATAGCAAAATAGACAACCTTAATCTGCGCATGGACAGCATGGCGGCGAAGCTTGACAGACATGGCTCACGTATCACGGAGGCGGAACAACGCATTTCCACTACAGAGGACCAAGTGGGGGTTGTCAGTGAGTCATGCACACAAATGGAAAAGCTCCTGGCAGTTATCCAGGCAAAAAACGAGGACCTTGAAGCCCGATCCCGGCGCAACAACCTTCGTATCACGGGAGTGCCTGAAACCACTAACACTGGCAAAATGGAGCTATACGTTGAAGCCATTTTAAAGGAAATGCTGGGTGCGGAACACTTTTCCAACATGTTGGTCGTGGAGAGAGCGCATAGATCCTTGGCGCCGAAACCAGTGCCTGGCGCCACGCCGCGCCCTATTGTGGCTAGGCTACTAAATTATCGTGATCGTGACACTGCATTGCGCCAGGCAAGAGAGAAGGGCTCAACAATGTACCAGGGTGTGCAGGTTGCATTGTTTCCCGACTTCACGACCACGGTGCAGCAGGCAAGGCGAGAGTTTCATCCGGCAAAGAAAAAGCTGCAGGCGCTGAAGATCCAGTACGCTATGCTGTACCCGGCACGTTTGCGGATACAACACCAAGGTAAAGCTGAGATTTTTACGTCACCTAAGGAAGCTATGCAGTTTGTGCGCCAGGTGGAGCGACAGGGGTCCTCCCAAGCAGCAGGTGACGATGCAGACAATGAAGACTGATGATCTCTGCAGCGCAAAGCGCTGATTCTGGTAATGTCCATATCATTGCTGTCTGTTGCAGTTGGGGAAATTGCTGGCTGGTGTTGCTGTCTTCCTGAACAGTCTTTTTGTTCTCTAATGAAGGGATTCGTTTACAGCGTGCACCGCAGAGACTAAAATATCCTCAGTAGCTATGTCTGAAATGTTGCGACTAACTGGCTATGTTGTGATGATGGGTATAAATGGGCTGCGCTCTGGGATAGTGGATAGATGGTAACGCAAATTTTATTGGTGAGATGCTAGAAACTTTACGGACCTATTTATCTCACAAGCTTGATAGATGAAGGGGGTAAAGCCCATAGGGCACTAACTGGCATGTAATGTGGATACTGCAATGGAGAGACAATGCCCAGGCTTCCTTCATAGCATGATGGCCTTGCCCTATAGAGCGAATGGAAGGTTGCTATGACAATGATTTGGACAATTACTACTAACGCTTATGTGTACTCTGAGTGCATCTAGGAACATAGACTGTAACTTCTTGCTAGAAGCTCTGTTGAAGATCTGTTGGATGGGGGGGTTCTTATCGTTGCCCCGACCCCCCCTTGTTACATCATGGGGGTTGGACGGCCACTGGTGTCCCCCGTTGAGGGTATACCCCAAATTGATGTCAAGCTCTATTAGAGAACACTGTGTTAGGTGTTTATTCTTACGAGGAAAGGCATGATGTTACATGCAGTTTTTTTTATGTTCTTAATGGGATTCCTTAGCATAATTGGGATGCTGAAGTGGGAGGGGGGCACGGTTGGTGAACTTCATTATTACATATGCTTTATTTGCAGAGTGCATTTGTGGAGATTGGTACGTCAAAACTTGGAAGGCACAGACTCGTGCGATGATACATTAGACAGCAAAAGTGTAGCAAATGACAGGTAATGGTGATAATCTCATCACATGGGTAACATGGAATGTATGAGGATTGAATAGCCCAACAAAACAAGACAAGTATTAGCTTACTTAGATCGGCATAATATTCAGTTGGCCCTATTACAAGAAACACACCTCACTACACATACAGCAGGGGCAATTGCTACTAGAAGGGCTGGTGTGCGCTTGGCATCCTCCTACTCTACTTATGCTAGGGGGGTTATATTAATTTTAAAAAACTGTGCCTTTTGATCTCCTACATGTAGATGCAGATTACCAAGGACGCTATATAATAGCGCAAGGTAAATTATATGGTACACTGATGACTATTGTCAATGTCAATGGCCCTAACGTAGACGACCCTGGCTTTTATGAAACGCTATGGAGCAAGATACATACATTGCCCCCAGCTGCACTCATTTGTGGTGGCGACTTTAATGTTGTACTAGTGCCCGGTGAAGATAGGATGACCTCCGCGGAGACCACACACAAAAAAGCTGCTATATCTGTACTAGATGGCATGAGGGATTTAGGACTACTGGATATCTGGCGGTTGCGGCATCCTGGTAGGCGGGAGGGTACTTGTCACTCTTATGTACATAGATCATGGTCACGGCTTGACTTTTGGCTGGCCACGCAGGATGTAAATACATGGACCACTACAGTCCGGCACCTGCCTAGGACATTATCAAATCACTCCCCAGTGTTACTATGCATGGCTATACCTACACAAACGCCATCCCCATTTCAGTGGCGTTTGCATTCGACCTCATTGCTGGATCCGGTGTTTCAAGAGGCAGTAAACGAAGCAATAGCAGACTACTTTAGTAATAATGTAGGCTCAGTGCAGAACATGGGGACAGTTTGGGAAGCGTTTAAAGTAACGATATGCAGAATCTGCATAGGAATCCAAGCAGGTGTACTCAAGTCCTTGCAAGGCACTATGAGATGACTTGAAATGGAGTTGGGTACCCTTGAACGTGACTACGAACTTAAAACAGACACAGCGACGCTGGCAGCTATTAGGACAAACGTTACAGAATATAATGAGGCAGCAGAACAAGAAGTGCGGCACAAGTCGCGTAGATGGAAAGCCAGGTACTATGGGGAGGGGGGCAGACCTGGGAAAGCATTGGCGAACAGAATTGCCGAGCCCTGGGCCAAATCTCATATTGTCAAGACGGTCACGGATGATGGTACTACTAGATATGACACACCGAGTATACTGGACTCCTTTGTGCAGTATTATCGACACAATAGGCAGTCAGCAAATGTGGGGTAGATAGAGCAATATCTAGAGGATATAGCGTTAGTGTGGCTATTGTGCGGGCAGCAAGATTTTTTAATGCACTTGATGAAATTCGGGAGGCTATCATAGCGTTACCTAATGGGAAAGCTACAGGCACGGATGGTCTGCCTGCAGAATTTTATAAGGAGTATATAGATCTGTTGGCTCCGTATCTCCATGAGATGTATATGGGGGCTTATGATTCGCAGCAACTTCCACCCACGCTTCGGGAAGCGCTGATAATAATGTTACTGAAGCCAGGGAAGGAACCTGACCGCTGCGGATCATACAGACCGTTATCTCTCATTAACACCAATGCCAAAATTTTGGCGAAAGTGTTAGCCACCAGACTGCGACTCATCCTCCCAGTGATGGTCCTTCCAGACCAGTCTGGATTTGTACCAACTCGCTCTACTTCGCATAATCTGCGAACGCTATTCACCGTCTTGCATATACTGGAGCCTACACTGCCGGCGGTAGCGGTTCCGCAGGACGCTGCTAAGGCGTTCGATTCGATCACGTGGAAATACATGTTTGCGGTCCTGCATCGCATGGGGGTACCCTTTATATATACCAACTGGATCAAACTATTATACACGGACCCAGTGGCACGGGTGCGCATAAATGCACAGACATCTGACTCCTTCCTGATACAGCGTGGCACCAGACAAGGTTGCCCGTTGTCGCCCCTTCTGTTCGCTGTAGTACTGGAACCATTAGCATGTATTTTGCGTCAAAGATATGCCCAGGCAGCACTGCGTTTTTACCAACGGCCCCTTGCGGTATCAATGTATGCCGATGACATGGTCTTATACGTTCGTGAACCTGACACGTATCTAGAACGGCTTATCCGTGAATATATCCGGTTTGAATGGCACTCAGGGCTAGGTATTAACTGGGACAAATCAATTATTCTCCCGCTCACTGACAATACACCTCACATGGAACTCGGGTATCCACTGGAATGGAGCACAGACCCAGTAAAATACCTTGGAGTCTGGGTCCACAAAGATCCCCAGGTGGTAATACAGACCAACTATGGTAAGGCGATCACGAAACTTGAAGACCAAATAACTAGGTGGATAAAATTGCCGTTATCTATTGCAGACAGAATAGCGCTGATTAAAATGATTGTGCTGCCGAAATTTTTATACTTATTCTTGAATATCCCCATTCGCCTGACGCAACATTTTTTTGCCACGCTTCGCGCATTACTCATCACGTTAACGTGGGGAGGGAAGAAGCCGAGAGTGAAGTGGAAACAGCTAACACTCCCGTATGATAGGGGCGGGTTTCACGGTACCGGATCTCAGACTGTACTATCTTTGTGCCCAGGCACATTATGCCTATTATTGGCAGCAAGCCCCCGATTTCACTCATGTGGCAGTGGAGGCGGGTGCGGTTCACCCAATCCACTTAAAGCAATGCTTGTCAACAATAATACAATATTTGATAAAGGGGAGATAGACTCGGTGCAGTGCACTGTACATGCGTGGAGGGAGCTTGGAAAGCAGGCACAGAAGCTTCCACTGTATGCCCCAGCTATGCCCCTTCTACACCATGATGCACTATCAGTGACGACTGCGACAGGCTCACTTAAGGTCTTACATGATGCGAGTTTACGCACAATGGGCAATATATTTCCTGAGGGGAAATTCATAGATATCTCAAAGATCAGAGAGGAAGGGCACGCCACTACAATGATGATCTTTATCTATGTCCGATTGAGAGCAGCTGTAAGGGCGTTGTACTCTGGTTTTCCAGTGGAACCGCAGGCGTTGGGGGCCCTGCAACTAATCTACACTACGCAAACCAGAAGCATGTTGGTCGCCCGTCTGTACCGTGTCTCCCAAATAGAAGAGACCACGGAAGTGGAAGGCCCGCTAGAAAAATGGAATGCTATTCTCACGGAGCCATTGACGTTAGAGGACTGGCAGTCGTGTTGCAAATTAACGGGGCAGTTAACTGCAAATGGGAACCTTAGAATTATTCACTTTAAATATTTACATCAAATGTATTATACACCTGCTCAACTACATAAATATGGATTGCGCGACTGACTGTTGTGTTCGATGTACTGCGCTAAATGCAGACTTCCAGCACTTGGCATGGTCCTGCCCGAAGGTTAGTGAGTTCTGGGTGCAAGTTACGCAAACCTTGACAGAAATAGTGGGGGAACCAATAGAATGTACGATGCAAATGTGTTTATTGGGAAAAGTTACACAGATTAAAGCTATTCATCGTAAGCTGGAGGCTATAGCGCTGTTGTTGGCGAATCGTAGAGTCTCTATTCACTGGGGCGGGAGGCCTGCGCCAACACGAAAACGCTGGCTGCAGGATATGGTGTATTGCAAAGACCAGCTTACATGTAATGCTGAGGAATTGCCAAGTGTATCCCGACCACGTGACATATGGGGTCCGTTGACTTCTTATTTACTGGCCCAGCTTGATAGCTAATAAGTCAATATGTATTGTACATGATGTGATATTATTTTTCTGCTATTGCCTGTGTTCACAAACGGAAACAACATGGAGCTACCTTTGCTGTAAAGTGCTGATCTGTTGCATTTGTACTTTGTAACTGTATGAACATGATGATAAACCTTTGATTGTTAATTTATGAAAGCTTCAATAAATTTTTTTTTTAAATGAACCCCAAACTTAGAGATCTAGCGGAGAAATACTTTTCAGAAAAGCCTAAGGACCTACTCTTCGGCGAGGATATGGTCAAGACCCTGGCAAATACATCACAACCTTTACTGCCTTCGACAAAGCCCAGACCAATATGCTCAGGGTTTCCAGCACAGGTGTTTTTTGTCGGGCCTGCAGAAGGGGACTTTCTGCCAGCTGGGGCTCCCAAAGGTCACAGTTCTCAAACTACAGACAGAAAGTCTATGGTCGAGGCTATGCCTGAGCAGCCCCAACCTTCTATCCCCAGAGAGGCCATTTCCAACATGCAAGAAGAAATAAGCCACATGGCCAGAGTCCCGCCAGATAACAAGGTGAGTACAATCATTTCACCCTCTTCTTCTTCCCTGGGAAGAGTGGGGGGGCCGCCTCAAACTTTTTAGCGAAGTCTGGGAAATAATTACTCAGAACCCATGGGTCTCAGAAACCGTCCAGAGTTTCAGAATAGTGTTCTTGGAGAAGCCCTCCCAAAATATATCTCCAAGGGAGCTGAGCTTGAACGCAGATCAATTGAAAGTAGTAGATGAGGAGGTGAACTTTATGTTAGAGAAAGGTGCCATTGTAAAAGTACGGTTAGAGAGCAGAGTGCTTGTAAGTACTCTCTTCCAGGTCGAAAACAAAGACAAGGGGTGGAGACCCATGATAAACCTAAGAGACTAAACAGATTCCTAATGTACAGGCACTTCAAGATGAAAGGGATCCATCTATTAAGGGATATGCTGCTAAAGGACGATTGGGTAGTGAAGTTGGACCTGAAAGATGCCTGATATACTATTCCCATGGCCAGAGAGTGTCAACCTTACCTTCAATTTACCTGTTGGGGTCGACTATACCAATTCTGTCTGCTCCCCTCTGGCCTTTCCTCTGCATTTTGGTGTTTTACCAAGGTAATGAGAGCTGTAGTTTGCTTCCTGAGAGAAAAGGGCATGCGTATGGTTGTCTATCTGAATGATATTCTGATCATGTTTTTAGAGTTCACAATAGTTACAGTGAATGTGGTTCTGTTTCTCCCCTTAAAGGAGATAACCAAGATTCGAAATAAGATATGTTCTCAAACAGGACTCATTAACTCTGGGGGAACTAGCCGGACCTTTAGGTCTACTGTCTTCTATCCAAGCAATTTTTCCTGGCCCTTAACACTATTGTGCTTTGCAAAGGATAAAGGAAAGGGCCCTTCGGGGAGGATTAGGGCATGGGGACAAGGTGCCCCTAGATCAGGAAGCCAAGTTGGAATTGGATCGGAGGTTGGAGAATTTAGACACATGGAATGGTAGGGCGATCTGTGGATGATCTCCAGACTTCATTCTGAAGTCGGATGCGAATCTAACTGGTTGTGGTGCACGCTTGGGTGTACAAGAAACTGGTGGATTGTGGTCACACACAGAGGTTGCATCCCATAAACTATTTGGTGTTGACAGCAGGTCTCTAAGCTCTCATTAGTTTCAGACATTGTTTGCAGGGCAGAGCAGTTTTATTGAAAATGGACAATGTTTCTGCGGTTGCATATAAAAATCGCTTAGGAGGAACAAGATCCTTAGATGTCAGAATTAGCCAAGAAACTTGTTTTTTTTTGCCTAGAACACAAAATCAGCTTGAGGGCAGAGTATTTGCCTGGGAAGGCAAATGTGACTGCGAACTGGAATTAGAGGTTTTTATGGGATTTCAGCGATTGGGAAACTTAGTAAGGATTGTTTCAAGAAAACTGGCTCAGATTTGGGGCCCACTGGAGATAATCTCTTTGCAAGCAGGCTGACATTTCAACTGCAGAAGTACTACAGTTGGAAGCCAGACCCGGTTGCTCTAGCGGTGAACACCTTCCTTCAGACTTGGAAGCGGACCAACGCATACGCGTTCCTACCCATTGTGATAATTCAGAGGATTCTTCAGAAAGTGAGACGGGAGTAACGGTCACTTATTCTAATAACTCCATTTTGGGTTTCAACGGGATGGTTCCCAATGACTTTGGAACTCGCTTGCGACATTCACTTTTTTCTTCTTGCCATGGAGGGTCGTCTGAAAGACACAGATGGAGAGGAACACCCTCTGGTACAGATAGGGACTTGGAGCCTTCATGCATGGAAAATATCAGGAGATCTAGAGAGATGTCAGGCATTTCGGGAAGAGCTGAAGAACTCCTCGAGAAATCCTGGGCTCCAGGAACCTGTTACAGGTATAAGGGAATATAGACGATGTGAGTACGTTGGTGCTTGGAGAGGTATTTGGATCCCGTGGAGGCTCCTATAGTTGAAGATGTTAACTTTCTGGTAGGGCGGTTTGATAGGGGCCTTAGTTATAGACCCGTAAACTGCTACAGGTCTGCGATTTCTGCAGGACATAAGTTTAGTTAATGGCAGGAGCACGGAATTTTTTTTTTAAATTGATCCCCCCCACGGAGTTATATGGAAAGAAGCTATAGTCTATCTCCCCAAGCTCTAAGAAAGACTTCAGTCTCAAATTAGTGGAACTAATAGCTCCATATGTGCTATCCACGCAAAATTTCTTCCTTATTGGAGACTTTATTTACCACACGGAAATAGCATCGGATTCTGAGGTCTCCAACCTACTGTCCAATTTAAAAATGCTAGATCTCCATTTGATAGAATCAGGTCCCACCCACATAGCAGGTCACACTTTGGATCTCCTATTTACGAACTCTCAGTCCATGCAAATGGATGTGCCTGAACCTTTGACATGGACAGACCATTTTTATTAAAATTCCTGTCAACTCTATCCCTACCAAAGTCACTTCGGGGAGAGGTAAGACACTGGAATCAGGTGACTACAGAAAACTTTCAGTCTTCTTTCAGTTTCCCTCGCAGATGCACTTGATATAGTTGCCCCTTATCGGTCATACACCAGTAAACCAACCCAACCCAGCGCCCCTTGGTATAGGGCAGGCCTAAAAACTGCTAAAATTAACTGTAAGAGACTAGAACGTAAATGGAGGCGTACCAAAGATGCTCTTGACAAACACCACTACAAACTAACGCTAGGTGTATACCATACTATGATTAAAAAGACACGTAGAGCATACACCATCAATAGAATTGTACAAGCAGAAAATTCTGCTAAAGAACTTTTTAAGGTGTAAAAGAGCACACCAACCCTCATGCATGCACCATAGCCACGGTGGCCTCCCAGACTCTCTGCGACACCCTAGCCTCCCATTTCGTGAATAAAATAGATACCATCTACCGCAACTTTCAGAACAACATGTTAGCTTCATCTTCCACCTGCCCGGCTACCTTCTGTTGCAGTAAAACTCAGGCTTCACTGGCGAAATTTGAACCCATCACACATATCCAACTGTCAGACCTCATAGCTAAAATCAAATCTGGCTCCCCGGCTGATTGGTGTCCCCCTCACATTATAACCAGGTTAGCTTCCTCAACATCAGTCGCATCTTTATGTAATCTTTTGCTGTAATCAGCTACCGTCCCCCGGGCATGGAAAGCTGCTTATGTTACTCCTATATTAAAAAAAAAAAAAAACTCACCTTGATCCCACGGACCCCATCAGTTATTGTCCCATATCTCTTCTCCCAATAATTGGCAAACTGCTGGAATCTCATGTAAATAAACAGCTGTCATCTTACTTGGAGGCTTACTTCTTGCTGGATGCCTCTCAGTCAAGCTTTCTCCCTCTACACAGCACAGAAACCACCCTGGTAGCGGTAACAGACTCTCTCAGCCTTTCTTTGGATGCCGGCAAGCCAGCTATGCTGGTTCTTCTCGACCTGTCGGCGGCATCTGATACCGTGTCACACCATATTCTGATTCAACATCTTCAGGAGATAGGTATACACAGTACTGCCTTACATTGCCTTACCGACTTTATGAAAGATAGAACTCAAACCATCACACTGGGTTCTTTCCAGTCTAAGACTGTGTTTGTGAACAAGGGAGTTCCTCAGGGCTCTGCCTTAAGCCCGACTCTCTTCAACATTTATGTCGCTCCCCTTGCTCGGTTAGTCAAGTCCTATGGCTTCGAGATACTTTCATATGCTGATGATCCTCAGCTGGTCATCCCTCTCGAGCAAGATAAGGAGGATGTCAAACAACGATTTATCTCCTGTATGAGAGACATTGCCAGCTGTATGTCTTCAAATTGCCTACAACTGAATGGGGACAAGACCGAAATACTTCTCCTTGGTAAAGCTCATCTTCACTGGGCTGAGGATTGGTGGCCGATGGAGATTGGCCCTGCCCCCACTCCTAGAAGCATGGTGAGGAACTTGGGTATCCTCTTCGATAATAAGTTATCAATGAAGGACCATGTGACATCTAATGTGGCATGTGTTTCGGGACAATGCGCCTCCTTAAGAGGATTTTCCAGTCGCTGCCACTGGACTCTCGCAAGACCCTCATCCAGGCCTTGATTATAAGCTGCCTAGACTATGGAAATGCGCTCGTAGTAGCATCAAACGCATCCCTCCATGCCAAGATGCAGGTAGTTCAAAATACTGCAGCCCGACTGGGTAATAAACAGCCACCGGGCACCCCTTCTGTCCCTTTGCTTAGAGCCTTGCTTTGGCTTCCTATAAAGAGGTAAGCAATTTTCAAACTCCTCTGCCTGACGCATAAAGCTCTTGCAGGTAAGGGGCCCAAATATCTACAGGACAAATTGACACCTTATTGCCCGGATAGAAACCTTAGATCAAAAAACCAGCTCCTTCTCTTCCCTCAACGCATCCGTACATCTAAATACGGTGGACGGGCCTTCTCACACCTGGCTCCATTCCACTGGAACAAACTCCCCTTGGTCATTAGGGCTTGCACTGACTTCGCAGGCTTCAAGAAACAGCTTAAAACCTGGCTGTTTTAAATTGCAGCTCTATACTCTTCTGTTATCTCAGCGCCGAGATGCTCCTTCGGAGACTAAACGTGCGCTATAGCAAATACCTATTAACATGACAAAAATAAGAGCATCAGGTTAAGGAGGCCTCCTAGATGTAGGTATAAAACCCTGTGGGATATAAATTTAGTTTTGAGCGACCCCCTCTCCAACACAGAGCACCTCCACTTCCAGATCCAAACCAGCCCCAGAACAATGCTGCGCGGGACCCTCGTCTACAGACCCCCCGGGCCTCGCGCCTCTTCCACCACCACCATTGCCGACCTCGTCGCACCCCACGCCATCACCTCCATGGACTACATTCTCATCGGAGACCTGAACTTCCACCTCGACAACCGCAGCGACCCTGACTCCACCACCCTCCTTGACAACCTCGCCAACCTCGGACTGAAGCAGCTCATCACCACCCCCTCCTCAAGAAACCCTCGCCGACCCGACGGACCTGAAAAACTACCGGCCCATCTCTCTCCTTCCCTTCGCAGCCAAAGACACGGAGAGATTCATCAACACCCAGCTGACCACCTTCATCGAAGAGAACGCTATCCTCGACTCCTCCCAGTCCGGATTTCGCAGCAACCACAGCACCGAGACCGCCCTGCTCGCCGCCACCGATGACATCCGCATGCTACTCGACCAGGGCCACACTGCGGCCCTCATCCTACTAGAGCTCTCTGCAGCCTTCGACACCGGTATACGAGGAACCGCCCTCGACTGGATCCGCTCCTTTCTCTCCGGCAGAACCCGAAGGATCAGACTCCCTCCCTTCCTCTACGAACCTACAGAGATCAACTGTGGAGTACGCCAAGGATCCTCGCTCAGCCCCACGCTCTTCAATATCTACATGGCCCCCCTCGCCACCATCGTCAGACAGCATGGGCTCAGCATAGTATCTTACACCGACGACACCCAGCTCATCCTCTCTCTCACGAAGAACCCCGAAGACACCAGCCTCAGCTTCCAAGAAGGAATGAAAGACGTTGCACCCTGGATGAGCGACAGCTGCCTAAAACTGAACTCAGAGAAGACAGAGGTCCTCGTCCTTGGACCCTCCCCCACTGCGTGGGACAGCTTCTGGTGGCCCCCTGCCCTCGGAAACCAACCCACCCCGACAGACCACGCCCGGAACCTCGGCATCATTCTAGACTCCTCACTCACCTTGACCCGCCAGATCAACGCCGTCGCCTCCACCTGCTTCAACTCCCTCCGCATCCTCCGCAAAACCTTCAAGTGGATCCCCCCGAATGCAGAAAGACCGCCACCCACGCACTCATAACCAGCAGACTGGACTACGGTAACGCCCTCTACGCCCGAATCAACAAAACCCTGCTACACAAGCTCCAAACCATCCAGAACACCGCAGCCAGACTCGTCCTCGGAACCCCACGACACAAGCACATGACCCAGCACCTACGAGACCTCCACTGGCTCCCCATCGAGAAGAGAGTAACCTTCAAGCTACGCCTACAAATCCCTCCACAACATCGGACCCAAATACCTCAACGAAAGAGTCTCCTTCCACGTACCCAAAAGGAACCTCCGCTCCGCCGACCTCGCCCTGGCAGAGACCCCACGCATCCGCAGAACCAGAGCAGGCGGAAGAGCCTTCTCCTACGTCGCAGCAAAGACCTGGAACGAGCTCCCAGTCAACATCAGACGCTCCCCCACTCTGCACACTTTCAGGAAGAGCCTCAAGACCTGGCTCTTTGACTGAGCCGGAGCTGCGCCCCCCCCCCCCCAGTGCCTTGAGACCCTCACGGGTGAGTAGCGCGCTTTATAAACCCCTGATTGATTGCCTCTGATGAAGCTACCGCCTTCCCAAGAAACATGGTTGTGGGAGGGAACCATCAAATTTCTCGCAGTACTAGAGCAAAGTGTTCTACTAGGGGAGTACCACTTGGAATTATTCTTTAGGCAGTCAGGACCAGACCCATGCAAGGCCTTGAATGCTATACATACTGCTTTGAAGATCACACGTTTTTCAAACGGAAGCCAATGAAGTTCATTAAAAGCCTGAGTAGCAGAATTAAATTTTGGAAGATTCAGCAGCATCTTGGCAGCTGAATTTTGCAGCATCTGCAGTCCGTTAAGCAAGCCCCTTTGTAGGTTCAGATACAGGCCATTGCAATAGTCAATACAGGATAGGACCAATGCAATGACTACTTTCTTCAGGAACTCAAAGGGGATTAGATGGCACTCCTCATGCCAATGTATACGGCTTAGATTCAAAATTACCAAGAGCTACAGATTGTGATCTGTTGGTTAAGAAAGAATGAAACAAAGTCAAATCTGTGTCCTTGATCCCTAGTTGCCTTAACCGGTTGATCAAACAGTTATGATCAACTGTGTCAAAGGCAGGGGGCGTGGCTACGTAGCGTAGCGCGATGGCCGCAAGTTAGAGTTGCTCTGTCCGAACTGTCTCCCCTCCCTAACATCCGGCACACGAATCCGACCCCCGAGACTGGAATGACCAGTCGGAAGACATACTGAGACCATCAAGCCAAGGACCGAGGCTGAGAGACCCTCGCAGCCAGAGATACAGTCGCCATCGCTTGCGGCCCTCGACAGAGCTGAAGCCGGGCCCTAGCGTGATCTCCGGGGCCGAGGGGTCGTAGCGGCAAGCGGCCTGCGCCTGGCGTGAGCCCGGGGGCTGGGCCCATAGCATTGCAGGCAGAGCCACCGAGAGCCGAGGGAGAAGGCGGACAACTCAGCGCCCATCCGGATGCCCTGAGAAACGAGCGGGCCCTACAATTTACGGCAGATTAATCTCCGAGGCGAGGCCAGCCTGGTGAGAGTGTGCCCGTGCTGCGGAGTTGCAGGCCCGCCTTGGGTAATCGCAGCAGCGGTGGGGAGGAGATGCCGCATTAGTACACGAATGGTGCTCGACTGAGACCCCACGCAACCTGTCTCAGCCCAGGGTGTGCCCCAGTAAGCAGCGGTACCTCACCACAAACAGAGGTGGGTGCATGGTGGGTTCACACACTGGACACAGATCGCTCTATGTCACACTGACCAGACCCAAGCACGGGTGGACCCAGAAACAGGAGGAAGACCCAAACCACGGATCTTGCACTTAGGCAGCAGTCTCCCCTAGCCATAGGTGGCATTGGGAGGGGCCCTGGAGACGCTGCCAAGCGGGTTGCACTTGGCTGGGCACTTGCTGCGGAATCGAGTGTTCCCTTCACGCACCATCGGGGGTGAACCGGAGGGGGGGCTCCTCTCCTCCCCCCCACCCCCTCACGAACCTGAGAAAGTCGAGTTGCCGGGAACCTGTGGAGATAATCTCCCCCACCTACACGTCGGTGTAGAGCTGCGAACGACGTCACCACACCCCACCGCACTAAAACTAAATAGGGGTCACTTCAGAGCGAGCCACGATGTCGGGCACCAGGGGTCCCAAGGTAACCCAGCAGAGCAAACTGGACCGCTACGCGCTCCCGAAGGCAGCACTCCATGACCAGCAGTTCAGAGAAAGAACGATGGGCGGGACAGAGGGAGACCTCCCAGAACCCACTCTCAAAGACGTCATGGAAGCAATCACAGGAGTCAGAACGTCCCTGGAGCAGAGGATGGATATGATTTCGTCAGAAGTGACTCATCAGGGCGGACCTCACTAAAATTAGCGAAAAAGTTAAACAAATCGAGATTACCACGGCAAGTCTGGTTGATGACACCTCACACCTGCAAAACGAGATCCAAGAACTGCAATCATTCCGTAAATTCGCTGAAAGCAAATTAGACGACTATGAGGGGCGCACCAGGCGCAACAACATACACATTATTGGGGTGCCGGAGAAGGCAGAGGGGCAAGCCACGGACCTCTTCATAGAAGACCTCATTCTCAATCACCTTAAACCTAAAGGTCTGTCGAAATGTTTTGCGGTTGAGAGGGCTCCCAGGGTTCATGGGGGGCGACCGAAACCCGGGGCCCCCCGTCCAATACTTGCCAGACTACTCAACTTTCATGACAGAGATACTATACTACAAAACGCCAGGGAGGCCCCATCGCTCCGGTACGAGAATGCTGAGATCGCCTTCTTCCTGGACTTCACCCAAGCGGTACAAAGACTGAGGCGTTCCTTCCTGGCCGTTAAAAAGAAACTCAGAGAAAAAGGATTAAAGTACGCAATGCTGTTCCCGGCCGGCTTCGGGTGGAAGCTGACTGAAAAGCCTGGTTCTTTGATCACCCAGAAGCCGCTGCTGACTGGTTGGAGGGTTGGCGAGGGGCCAAGGACCACAATTCCAGCTGAAGGCGTGGGTACACTGAGCCCGAGACTGAGAGGTAATTTCGCTCCATGAACATATAAAGACTCTTCCCCCGCCGAGCTCTGCGTTCCTCGGCGGAAGGAACAGTTGCCCAGCAACATTGACGGGCGCTGGCTGGATGGGTAGCCTACCTAACACATGAGTAATAATCCTGCATTCAGGCCCTTCTTGGGGTACTACTAAAGACTTGGAGGTGGTGGGGGGGGGCAGGGCGACAGGCACTCTGCATAGTTGAATCAATGGGCAGTTTTGAGCCCAGAGTGCAGGGGAGCAGGGAGGGGGGGAGTTGGGGGGGGGTATTTAAAGTTTTCATATGTTTTTGTTGTATCGACAAAGTATATCTGCACAATTCAGGAGGAGTACATGATTTACACAGGTCTTCATGAGTATGCAATGGGACAAAAGCCTTAAGGTATTGAATTGCAACGTCAACGGGCTTGGAGATAAAGTTAAACGATGCGTAGTATTACAATATATAAGACGACTTGCCCCAGATGTTATCCTGTTTCAAGAAACACATTTGATGGGTAAATCCGGTAAGGCACTGAACAGGTGGGGCTACAAATTAGTGGCCCATTCAGGCTTCACCACCGGATCACGGGGAGTCGGCATAATGCTTAAAAACTCCTTTCTTTGCTGAAAGTGGGCAGGTACCTGAGTCGTGGAATCTCACACAGATTGTGTTTTTTCTCAAGAAGGGTAAACTACCAACAGAATGTGGGTCTTATCGGCCAATTTCTCTTATAAACGTGGACGCCAAGATCTTCTCGAAAATCTTGGCGACCCGCCTGGCTCCACTCATGTCGGGATTAGTATCTGAAAGACAACATGGGTTTATCATGGGGAGGGACACCACTGCTCACGTCAATATGGCTATTGGAGCATTTGACTTTGCAGAAAAGGAAAAGGTTGATTTCGGGATGATTCTCCCAGACGCCGAGAAGGCTTTTGACCGGGTTAGGTGGGATTTCCTATGGGCCATACTGGGTAAGATCGGTCTAGGACCACGGTTTCGGTCCTGGGTAAAGGCGTTATATCATAATCCCCAAGCTAAATTGTCTTATATGGGTGATCGTTCTATGCCATTTCGCATTTTATGTGGCACCAGACAGGGT
This sequence comes from Calotriton arnoldi, assembly GCA_963921515.1. NCBI lineage: Eukaryota > Metazoa > Chordata > Amphibia > Caudata > Salamandridae > Calotriton > Calotriton arnoldi. The sequence goes on from CAWUFW010001517.1 coordinate 944,200, forward strand.
TGCCCCTTGTCCCCATTACTTTTTGCTCTATATATTGAGCCATTCTTACGTACTTTACAATCTTGTACGTCTATTAGCCCATTAGAATCGGAGACATCCAAACTTAAGATCACGGCATATGCCGATGATATAGCTGTCTATGCAATAAATCCAAGCATTGCAGTGACCAGCATTGAGGAAGAAGCTAGAATGTTTGGCAATGTTTCAGGGTACAAATTGAATGTTAATAAAACTCAAGTGCTTACCACGGATGGGATTCAAAATTCTATTATTGGGGCTTGTACTACTGTAAATTATCTGGGGGTGAAGATTACTGCTAAAATAAATAAGATCATTGATCTAAATTATACACCACTTTTAAATGAGACTGTTAAAGTGCTTAAAATCTGGCATAGGCTCCCCATAGGATTATTGGGCAGATGCAATTTAATAAAAATGAAAATACTTCCTAAATTTTTATATTTGTTTAGGTCTATTCCTTTGAAAGTTCCTAATATATTTTTAAAAAACTTGAAGGGATTTTCAGTAGTTTCATTTGGGGCTTTAAAAAACCTAGGAGAGCAATTGAGCTGCTCAAATCCCCATTCGAACAAGGGGGTCTCGGCTTCCCAGATTTTAAAATGTATTTTTGGGCTTCATTTGCTACTCGTTTTCGTAGCCTGCTTGGCCTGGATCAGACGGACTCAGTATTTGGTTTTATTTTAGGCAATCAAAGGGATAAATTTCTATATGGAATAAGGGACCCTAACTACTTCAAGCGAGTTAAATTTAAGACTGTTAGAGATACTGTATATATTTGGAAGGCTATGTTTGTAAGATGTAAAATGCCAATATATCATGAAAATTTTCCATTATGGGGAATCCTCTGTTACCTGAGGTATTTCAGGATCAAGAAGCTAAATCCTGGGCGCAGTATGGAATTACCCGTTTAGGGGATGTGTATGATGATAGGGGAATTAGATCATTTGAGAATCTACGTCTAATTTACAAACTTCCAGCTCATTTTTAAAAAAAATATTTCCAGATTAAAGATTATTTGGCTTCTAATGTGGAGGTTAAAGCAATAATGCATTCAAATATCTGGGAATGTTTATATGGAAGAAAAACTAAATCTTTGATAGGGTTTATGTATGAATCTTTAAGTAGCTTTAGACCAGATGGCAGCGAGAAATTAGCAGAGCGATGGACTCAAACCTTGGGCATAGGGGTTTCACCTGGAACAATTAGACATGCTTTCAGCTATGTCAAGGAGTCGGTCCATTCAGTTAGTTTACAACTCCAGCAATTACGGACCACATGTATGCTGTATTATACCCCAGCTAGGATAGCCAAATGGGTTCAGGGTAACTCAACAGGGGATAAGTTAAAGTGTCCTAAATGTGGATTATATGCTGCTAATCTGGTACACATGTTTATTGAATGCCCAAAATTAAGGGGTTATTGGTTAAATGTTGAACAGCTATTGCAATCTAAAATTGGGCTGGACCACCCACTCACTGATCTTGAAATTCTGTTGGGGTATAATGGGGAAAATTCAGCAGCTGCACGCCTCTTTTCGATCTTGATGGCCTCTGCCAGACTGGCTATTGCAAGAGTATGGGTCTCTGCGATACCGCCTTAGCTTAGTGGATTGGTGGTCTATTGTTAGGGAAACTTATGGATTAGAAGTAGCTTTGGCAAAGGCAAGGGGTACTCGTTCTTTAGTTAAGCTCGAAGCGATTTGGAGACCTATGACTTTGGATGGAATAATTTAGCTTTATTTAAGGTGGGAGGGAGATAATTAATATGTGTATGATAATTTTTTTTTTCCCCCTCCTCCTTATGCTTTTTCTTTTATGTATAATCTATGAATCTTCCGGCTATATTTGTAAAGTTACTGTGCTCTTCTTGTTGATGAAAATAAAAATTATTTAAAAAAAAACAAAAAAAACTCCTTTCAACTCTCCATACAATCCACCTGGTCGGATGACAGTGGTAAGTACATCGCAATCACGGGACAGTGGGAGGGGGAACACCCTGACACTTCTGTCTGTATATGTGCCGCCCGGCCTTAAGAGTCGCACATTTAAGGACTTGGGCACAGTATTTCTCTCGCTCCCGGACGGACTCTTAGTGGTGGGAGGAGACCTCAACTCAGTAGTGTCGGGCAGGTTGGACCGACACCCACCCCGAGAGCTTGGCCCCTCATATCGCTGGCTACCCGACTTTCTAGAGGCCCTAGGCCTAACGGACGCATGGAGAGCATATCACCCGGACAGTATTCAACACACTTTCCACTCTGGGGCACACAACAGCCTATCCCGCATAGATTATCTCCTTGTCCCAGCATCACAAATCATAAATGTCCACGAAATCAGACACATGGCATCTCCGACCATTCCCCGGTGTGGGCTCATCTAGTCCTGGGCCAGAGAAGGGTGGGTAGAATCGCTTCCATCAATCCATGGCATCTACGCAATCCAGTAGTCCGAAAGGCACTGCTCCAAGCCTTTGACCATTACTTCAAAGAAAACGAGGGGTCGGTAGAGTCTCCCCGGACCCTGTGGGAGGCTTTTAAGACAGTCATAAGGGGACAGGCACTCTCCCTGATAGCCGGGGTACGTAAAGAGAAGCGGAAGGAGTTAGTAGATGCTGAAAACGAAGTCCTCCGGTTAGAGGAAGACATTAGCGGAGGGGTCACTCAGGATAAATTACACGTCCTACAACTTAAAAGAGATGACTATAAAGCATTAGCCACTGATAGGGCCAAAACACTGGGAAGAGAAAAAGAGGGTAGACTATATGACCTTGGGGACAAGGCAGGGAAGCTAATCGCATGGCTGGACAAGAAAGAGTTGGCGAGCAGACTGGTGCCAGAACTGATAGATGGGAGGAGCAGGACAATCACCGACCCACAAGACATTGCTAATGAGTTTGCCGCTCACTATAGCGTAACGTACCGCACGAGTACCCCATACACCGAAGACGACTCACAGTTGATGCTTAGAGACATAACACTACCCACGCTATCGGCAGAGGACCTGCGCCTATTAGAGGGCAACTTCACTAACGACAAAATAGCGCGAGCGATCAGGAGTCTCCAAACTGGCAAAGCCCTGGGCCCTAACGGCCTACCCATCGAGCTCTACAAATTGAGACCGGACAAACTAGCCCCGCACCTGCGAGCCATGTTTGAGGAGAGCAAGAGATTGGGGACGCTCCCTCTGGACCAGAGAATAGCGACACTGGTTACCATCCACAAAGAGGGCAAGCCGAAGAACAAGTGTGCCTCTTATAGGCCCATCTCCCTACTAAATGCTGAGCCCAAAATACAAGCCAAACTCCTGGCCAACCGACTCGTCCAAGTAATCAGCGGCCTGGTACATCCTGATCAATCGGGCTTTATGCCCAACCGAAATACCGCATTAAACTTGCGGAGGGTGCACGGAGTAATGGGGAGAATAGCTACAATCCAGGAAGCAGCGATAATAGTCTCACTAGATGCCACCATGGCATTCGATACTATCGAATGGCCGTACCTCTTCGCAGTCCTAGCAAAAATGGGGTTTGGGCCTAACTTCATTCAATGGATCAAACTCCTCTACTCGGAGCCCCTGGCTCAGGTGGTAGTTAACAACAAAAAATCTGAAGTGTTTGCGCTCAACCGAGGGACCCGTCAGGGCTGTCCGCTTGTCCCCCCTTCTCTTTGCCCTCGCCCTGGAGCCACTTGCGGCGTGTATTCGTAGGGACCCAGTGATATGAGGACTGCGTTGGTCGGCATCATGGGAGGATCGCATCTCATTGTATGCAGATGACATTCTTCTGTTTTTGGCCTCACCAAAGGCGTCGCTTGGCAGGGTGCTAGACATCTTTGCAACTTTTGGCAGGTACTCTGGGTACTCAATCAACTGGAGTAAGTCCCTTCTGTATGCCCTCAGCGGAGCCTCACCCCCACCACCCAGAGGTTGCCCTATACAAGTCACCACAGTCTGCTTTAAATATCTAGGTATTTTTGTCACCTCTGACCGCGCACTCAGATTCGCCCACAATCTGCTTCCGCCTCTACAAAGACTAAAGCGAGATATTGTAAACTGGAAGGCGCTCCCGCTCTCACTACTAGGTAGAGCAGCCCTTTTCAAGATGATGTCATTGCCCCGCTTCCTTTACGCGCTGCAGAACTCCCCTGACCTAGTTCCCGCACGATACTTCAGGGAGATAGAGGGACTACAGAGGGACTTGCTGTGGAACAGGAAACCCCGAATAGCACTGACCAAACTTGCCCTTAATTGGTATGACGGAGGGATCAGTCTCCCGGACCACAAAAAATATTACTGGGCTGCCCACCTGGCCGCCATCAATCAGGGCACTTACCGCAGTGCAGACGACCCGGGATATGCCATGGATAGATGGATACTACCAGGAGGGAACTATAACAGGGCTCTATATTCTAAACCCCAGCGGCTCCCCCTGACAGGGCCGACTAAGCAGTCCGTCCAGATTTGGCACGCTGCGACCAGAAGCCTAGGGTGGGAGAGGAAACTGACACTGGCAACTCCCCTATGGGACGCCGAGCAACTGGGTACTCTGCGGACCACCAAAGGGTTCGACAAGTGGGACCTCATTGGAATCTCAAGAATAGGGGACCTTTGGGTGAAAGGCGATATGGTAACGTTTGCCTCCCTACAGCAAGATTACGATCTAGCTAACTCAGAATACTTTCGCTATTTGCAGGTTCGCCACGCGCTGCAAACACACTTACAAAGAGGCTCCTCCCCTCCGGACTCCTCGCCCCTCGAAGACAGGTTGCTTGACGGTTATCTACCGAAGAAAGCCATATCCCTGACCTATAAGAAATTGATTAATAATACTGCTGATCCCCTACAGAAAACAAGAGAGAAATGGGAGAGAGACGGCCTAGAATTAGATGATGAGGAATGGCAGGAAGCAGTAGCCTCCCCAAGAGAAGTAGCAATCTCTGCCAAATTGCGACTCGTCCAACTTAAAATATTGCACAGAGTTTACATCACAGGGCCCTTTCTGGTTCGAATGGCAAAGACGGAGAAGGGAGATTGCAGGAGGCAATGTGGCCGGGAAGGCACCTTCATGCATATACTATGGGAGTGTGAACACATACAGCAGTACTGGCGTAAAATACACAATATCCTGAGTGAAATACTCACACTTACTATTCACCCTGAAGCTAAAAGGTGCCTGCTAACGTATGGGAACCTATAGACCTGAACAGTAAAAGCAAGCTTTGGGTCACCCTAGGCCTAATGATAGCAAAGCGAAACATCGCACAACTATGGGGGGCCACACACGCACCCAAGGTCGAGGCTTGGAAGGCAAACATGGACTGGTGTATGTTCAGGAAAAAACAGTATATGTAGCGCGGGGATGCCCCAAAAGTGGGCCTCCATCTGGAGTGACTGAAATGCCTATCGGGGAGATATCTGTAGCCCCCTAATGTTCCCTTGCTCGACGATCTTCCCTCACCATGAAAGCTAGTACACTCAAGCATTATTGTTCTGAAAGTGATTATTGATGTCAGATTGATCTACTTCCTCTCTAATGTACATGAAATTGTCGATTTGTCATGTTTAATAAAAAGAATCATTAAAAAAAAAAACTGTGTCAAAGGAGCCAGATAGGTTTAATAAGACCAGGTCTGCTCTGCCGCCCTTGTCAAGTATGGATCTGATTTCTTTGGTTGCCACAATAAGAGCTGTTTCTGTACTGTGACCACTTTGAATCCCAAATTGTGTTATATCTAAGAGGTTCTTTGACTCAATAAATGTTGTTAGTTGACTGTTCATAACTTTTTCGGTCAATTTAGCTGGAAAGGGACATCTAAAGATCGGACGTTAATTAGTGGTATCTTGTGTATCTAGGTTAGATTTTTTTTTATGAGTGGACGGACTTTGGCCTTTTTCCAGATGGTTGGGAATACCCCTGATGAGAACATATTATTGATGATTTTAGTGAGCTGTTTAGAGATAATGTCTGGGATTAGCTGAGCTATAGCTGATGGGCAAGGATCAGCAGGAGAGCCCGATTTTATGGTACGGACCAGCTGTTCAACCTGCTCCACTGTTAGAGTCTGTAATTCCCTAAATTCTGGGGAGACTTTCTCACTTAATGCCTCAAAAATCAAGATTTGCTGGTTATTTGAATTATGAGCTGTAAAACCATTATAAATATCCTGAACTTCTATTCTGGAAAAAAGAAGCTAATGAGTTACAAAAATCCTCATTATATTAGCTAGCTTTTGTTGCTGGTGAGGAAGTCAAGTTTAAAACTGTACGAAAAAGCTCCTTTGCCAAGTTCTTTGCTGATTCGATTATTTTTGTATAGTAGTCTGATTTGACCTTCGTAATCAGTGTTTTATATTTTGTTAGACATTCTTTATATTTTTCTTTTTGGTTGGTGAAATGTACTTTGCAACTGTCTGGTGCTAATTTACAGAAGTTTCAAGCTCAATCTGTGAGAGGGTCTACTGCTAGTCAAGCCTTTTAAAAAAGGTGGTTGACTGGAGGACATTTTGAGAGCCGCTCTCTGGTCTATATCCTCCATGTTTGCTAAGCATTATTGTAAGCCAATTGAACACATCTCCGAGGTGGTGTTGGAGGGCTACCGAAATGCACAATGGTAGCCTCTGGTCTTGTAATGAAAAAGTGATTCTCCAAATTAAATGCAGAGAGAACCTGAATTTCATTAACGACACGGAGGCTAACATTATCCCACCCTCCCGTCCCAGTGTGATGGGATGCATTTCTTAGAACATAAAAAACAAAAAAAACAAAATAATAAAAACAATGGGAAAGGGAAATTGTGATTTCATGTTACAGAAGGAAATTTTAGATAAATACTGTATTTAGTTATGGATGTATTGTCTTCAAACTTACATTAATCAAATCTTTAATGTTTCCTTTTCCTTTCAGATAACACCCAATAGTTCAGTTCTTATAAGGAATTTCGTTCTTCTAAGGATTTTAGCTTCCAGTGACTTATTCTTCGTCAATTCATGAAGGAGGGAGCAAGTTTCGCATTTCAAAGGGGCAGATAGTTCTGTTCATGGACTTATTATACATTCTTAATGTTCTTTTCTAGACTGTTTGGTTTTATGATGTTAAGTTCTTTCAAGTGCTGCATGGAGTGGCATTAAAGAAATAATACATAATGTTAACCTTCGTGTCTTTAATGAAATTTTGATTCTCTTGGCATTTAATTTGGAGAATCGCTATTCTTAATTATTGGGTTTGGCTCACATAGTTGGCAGACAGCTCTTTGAGGCAATTCATTCAATCTTACGTACAGGTGAATGATACAGGTTGATCGGCTGCCAACCTTCGAATTATCAAGGTTTCCCTGGGTACATCACTAGTGCCAGATTTGCAGAGTATGTCAGTGCTGCAACAGAAATTAGTTGGGCATTCAGCTCTTGAGTTCAATAGGTGCCTCTACAGGCCATTGACGTACAGGGAAAAAAGAAAGGGGGCAGTACGCACCCCTGGCCCACGCCACGCTCAAGTCTGAAGCTTTCTCTTGTTTCACCAGATGGACCATATCTCACACTTGCGGTTACCTCTAAATAAAGCTCCCTCAGAAAATCTATAATGCTGGGCTCAACCCCTAGCTCAAGCAGGATTTCCCAAAACTTTGACCTATTACCTGAATCAAAGGATGGGCTCAGATCCATGTAAGCTGTATAAACTTTGCTTTCCTTTGCTACTGTATAATTATTAACCTACAAGTATAAATTGAGGCATTGCTCTACGGTCCCTAAGCCAACACGGAACCCAAACTGGAGATCATAGAGGACATTGTTGTCTGTTGCCCAGGTTTGCAACCCTTCCAGAAGGATCCTCCCCATTATCTTGGCAGTGGAATTTATTAAAGATATAGGGCAATAGCACTTTGGGTCCCCTTTAGATCCTTTCTTAAAAACTGAAACTATTGTTGCATGCAACAGCACCTTAGGAGGGCACGTACATAGAAAAGCCTTGAAGACATTAATCAGGAGGGGTGCCCAAAGATGGAAGTTTGCCCCAAAACGGTTCGCCAAGATTCCGTCGGGCCTGGCGCTTTTAAGGCGAGGCACCTCTTGATGGCCTCAATCACATCAGTAACATCGATCTCTTCATTACAGAGGGGTTGAGTGAAAGCTGATGGGGTCGTAGGTATTATTACCTGAATTATACTCGGAGTGTGCCCCTCTAAGGGGACCTCAGCATACAGGTAACTCTTTCACACACCTGAGAACTTTTAACTCAGCTAGATACCCTCCAAGCAGGTGGGATTGCTAAGTACCATCCTCCCCTGATCCAGCGGGTTCCCGCTCATCATAAGGTATGTTCCCCACTACTTTGACTTGGAATTTTCACTCACATTGCTCCCTCTGATTTGGCGGGAAAACTTTCAGGAAAAGTGTAATGCCAGTAGTCCCAACATTTTAAGGCATTTTTTTGTTTTGTTTCACATTAACAATTATACCAGGGTTTATTCCCTGGGAAACAAAAATGAATGTCCCTGAAATACTGCCCCGTAGGAACATTGGAAACTGAAGGGTTCTCTCTGTTTGAGTGGTGTGAATCCGGAACTGACTGCACATGTGCAAGAGATTCCCTTTCTAATACCCATTAGTGTAATATAACTGTCATAATAAATAAACTCAAATATTGAAACATTCTCTTTGCCCACTCACACCATACACTTTTCAACCTTAAGAAAGATACAGATTCCTTCAATATAAACCTCTGCAACCTCCCCAGACAGATGCACCCTCTCGTCACCAACAGCAGATTTGATTGTTCTCTCTCTACCAAGAACAAGGCACTCTTTACACTACGGACCTTACTCTTCAAGCCAACATGGGGCACTTGTTCAACCTCCCTTTCCATCTCAACCAGATTCTCATTCTACTCTTTGCACCCAGAAACCTGTGAGAAGCCAAATGAGACATACATCAAAAACACGCTGCTACTACACTGCAGCATGAACCCCGAACTGGCAAGTGACAACTGCTCATCAGTTTGAAACATTCTTGCACCACATCCAGATATTTTTCTAAGTTAGTCTCTTGGCACTTCTACACTTAAGACATTGATGTCCTGTGGGCAATAAACAAAATCCACCTTTTCAACAGCAAATTAAAATTGTATATATTCTAATCTGATTGGGAAACCGTCAATTTGTTGAGACAGTATGTTAATTGACATTTTAAATAAAATAGTCTTTTTGTGTTAGTCCCACTGTCCTAGGTTTGTCTGCATTAAGAACTACTGTACTACATTTGTGTAGTTGATGTAAATCCTGAAGTTGTTATTTTGCTTTCTCACTATTACTCCTGCATTTCATTACAGTTTTCGAAGCACTACTCACCATAAACCCTGAATCACGTATTTTAAATATTACAAGTGAGGAACTTTTATAACCACACTGTTGGACTTGGCACCATTGGCGTGGGTCTCCCTTCCATTTTTTGCTGTTGCCTCTTATGTTTTGCTGGTTTTAGATGCTTTTGGGCACTGTGCCACTGCTGTTCAGTGCCACAGTGCAAGTGCTCCCTACTGTAAATTAATGTATGGATTAGTGACTCCATGATTGGATGATTGGTTTACTTGTCAGTCCCTAGTACAGTGCACTGAGTGTGCCCAGGGCTTGTAAATCCAATGCTGCTGGTGGGCTTGCAGCACTGGTTGTGCCACCCACAGAAGCAGCTTGTAAAATGTGTCTCAGGCCTGCCATTGCAGAGCCTGTGTGCAGTCTGTGACTGCCATGTCGACTTGGCAAGTGCACCCACTTGCCAGTCCCCAAACCTTCCCTTATCTTCATATCAGACACCCCTAAGGTAGGCCCAAGGGCAGGGTGCATTGTAAGTATAAGGTAGGACATGCCCTGGTGTGTGTGGCATGTCCTAATAGTGAATTACAGCCATTTTCGTTTTTCACTATTGCAAGGCTACCTGTTCTCCATAGGCCAGAATGGGCAGTTTGATTATTACCCCTTATAATCCTAACTGACCCAGGGAACATGGTAGAAAAACGAATTTAGTATGCCTGAACTCAGAATGATAAAATACATCTTTTAGTGAAGTTGGTTTTAACATTCTTTGTTTGAAAATACCACTTTTAGAAAGTAGGTATTTTCTTGCCTAAACTCATCCAGCTGCCTCTGCTCAGGTTGTGTATTGTATGTCTGGGTTTGTGAGTGACAGGGGCTGGGGGATTCCAGGAGGCAGGGTGAGTCAGCACTAGGCTGAATAGGTCTGCCTGAAGGAGGATGGGTGGGAGGAGTTGCACCTGGGTCTGAATAGGGCTGTGCCTGCCTTCCACAATGCTGGCTCCACCTCCTGCCGGGCGTCTGATGGCTCTGCCCCTCACTCTCAAAGGAAAGAAGGAGTCAGAAAAACAAAGTGCTCCAAGACTGACCAGAACTGGTTTGGACTAGGCAAAGGCATCTCTGCCTTCAGAGAACAAAGGGAAAGGGTGTATAAAAAGGGGACCCAGACCCCTAGGAAATTAGATCACTGCTAAACTAAGGAACCTGCCAGGAAGAAGTACCGGGAAAGCTGGAGGAGGAGTACTGCCCCTTTGCTGTGTGCTGTTGGGGTTGGCCTGCAGTGGTTGCTTCTGTCTTGGGTAGGGAAAGGACTGTGCTTTCATCATCCTGCTGTTAGAGTTTTCTCCAAGGGCTTGAAGGAGAGCTTGCCTCCTGTTGGAAGTCTCAGGGATAGAAAAGACTTCAAAGATCACTTCTGGGAAATCAAGAAACCTGTGCCAAGGAGAAGAACCGGAGAAGCTGAAGGAGGAGTACTGCCCCTGTGCTGTTTTGCTGATTGGGGTTGGCCTGCAGTGGTTGCTTTCTGCCAAGGACAGGAGAAAAGACTTTGCTGTGCTTATCATCTTGAAGAAGAGAATCTCCAAGGGCTTGAACTGAGCTTGCCTCCTGTCTGAAGTCACAGGGACACAAAGACTTCACCCCTTCTGTTTGCCTGCTTCTGAAACTGCTGTTTTAGCTGCTAACAGAGGAAATTGCAACACCGACGCCGGCGAGCGACGCCGTAACCTGCACCGAAGCCGTGGGCACCGCTCGTGAAGAGCACGACGCACCGCCCCGACTTGCACCGTAGGCCCGACGCCTGCCGACGCCGTGCGACATCGACTCCGAAGCCGTCACCGAGGCCGCTGCCTGCACCGTAGCCGAGGACACCGCTCGTGACGCACCGTCCCGACTCGCACCGCAGCCCCGACTTCACCGACGCCAGGGCTTCATCATCGCGGAGCCGATCCTCGACGTGGGTGACCCCCGAATCCATCGACACTGCACCATCGTAAGGAACCGACGCCTCGACGCCATCCGTGACGTCACCTCCCCGACACAGTAAGGAACCGACGCCTCACCTCCCCTGCGCTGCAGTAAGGAACCGAGACATCACCTCCCCTGGGGTCGTAAGGAACCGACGCCGCCGGCGCCAACGAAGCATCACCTCCCCGACGCCGTGCACCGTCTTTGTTTTGCATCAAATTCCAGGTACTGTTCTTTGTGGGTCAGCTCGACTCCGGGCCGACGCCGCGCACCTCGCGGTCGGCGCCGTACTTTGGGATTTCCACCAGTCACGACGTCGTGATAACTTCAAGTGGAGTTATTTGTTGCTACAAGCTTTATTTAAGTGACAATCCTATTTTTGAAGATAAAGTGAACAGTCTCTATCATTTTAAGTCTATTTTGAGATTACAGTATTGTGGATTTTTGCTATTGGGTCTTGTGATAAATCTATATAAAGAATACTTATTTTTATACTACAACCTGTGTGGTGTCCATCTGTAGTGTTTTCACTGTATTACTGTATGTGTTCACAAATGCTTTACACACTGCCTCTGAGATAAGCCTGTCTGCTCGTGCCAAGCTACCAGGGGGTGAGCAGGGGTTATTTTAGGAGTGTTTCCCCCTTATCCTGACTAGAAGCAAGGGTCCCTATTTGGACAAAGGTGCAAACCATTGCCAACTAGAGACCCCCAGTTCTAACACACACATTGTATAAGTGACTTTGACAATTGTGTTGTACGCCAAATGGGTCATCGTTATCATCACAGTATTTGTAGAGCTGTAATACGTTGATAATTATTTTATTTCACTTTATTGGCTCTTTTGGGTAAAATGTGTAACTAAAGAGTATTGGAAATAGTGAAGGTTTTTGTGCATTTTTATTTTGGTCTCATATGTTACTACATTTTTTTAATAGGAAATTGAATTTCAATAGAAATCGGCACATCACTGCTGAATTTAACAAAGAAACAGATACTACACATATATACCAATATCCACAGAAGCACTGGTTCAAATGCAGTGATGTGGTCAAATTTCAGTAGAAATGTCTCATCAGCAAAGTGGTACAAACAATATTGCACAAAGGTAAATATAATGAAGTCCTAAATATTTTTTTACGTTTTGATAAGGTCATAGGAAAAGATACTTGCACAATGCAATAGTACTTAAAATAGGAATTGGCACTGTGAAGGACTCTGACACGGAGATGTTTGTTTTCACTCTGGCCATGGATTGCGTATAGAGTAATGTGTCCCAGATTATGAATTGCCGCCGACCGATTACACACAGTAGTGTACACACTAAAACACTTAGACCAGTCAGTGATTATGTCCCATAGGTCTACCAGACATAATGTACATCATCTGTATGGATGCTTACACAGAGCCAACAGTTTGGGTGAACCCACAGAAATCGTCTTTGGATGCCGAGAAGGCTGTTTCCCAAAGTCATACTCAAAAGAATGGTCTTTGGCCCAGAATATTGGGTTCCCTGCCCGCACTGTAAGACGTTGTTGCCGGTCATCATCTGTGGTGGGATTTCGTCCCCCAGGCTTCAGTGCAGTTGGGTGGGGCCAAGAGGTGCCTTCCGCACTCAAAAGTGCTATCAGAGTCCCAAAGAGCGGGGTGCTGTTTACGGCAGTTCCCTGACCGCACTGTAAAACTTTGTTGCCAGTTATCATCTGGAGTGGGACTTCGTCCCCCAGACTTCAGTGCAAGTATGTGTGGCCAGGAGGTGCCTTCTGCACTCAAAAGCGCTAACGGAGTCCTGCAGCGCGGGACGCGTCTGGGAGCGTGCCAGACGAAGACCAGGCCAAGAGCAGGCCCGTTTACGCTCGTCCGCTGCCGGGCTGGGCCTACCCTCTTTGAAGTCCGTCAGCAATTTACTGTTGGACAGGAATATTGAGCAGGTGAGAAATATGATAGGCGCATGACTAAATCGCTGGATCGACTGCGACGACCCAAACAACAGTAACAATTGATAGTATGCTAGCAAGAGCTGTAGGGGTTATTTCTAATAAGATCGTATTGGCTGATCACTGATTATCGTTGGGCCTTGGTCTCCCTTTAAGGAAATACGATGATGAGATTCTCTTCTCTATTGATGGTGCTAGCTGGTCCTCTGCCCCGCCTCTGTACTGAGCACTACCTCCTCAAATGTTTGCCCGTAGGATAAAGGGGCAACTATTGATGCGCCAGATACTGATTTTAACCAACCTGGTTCATCTAAAAGTCCATATAAAAGCCTGCCTGCATCTAAAAGAAGGAAACCTGGTGGGGTGCACAAGGCATTGAGTGCAGCAACTAAATTAAACATCCATCCCTACCGTGTTCCCACCAGAGCCAGCTACTCCCCTGGGTCAAGCCTCAATCTCTAACTCAGTCCACTCAAACACAACGATCCAACGATGTGCGATCCTGGGTCAGAAATTGAGCCCTATAATAACACGTTTAGTCCATATAGAGGACCTTATAACCGGACTTTATGAACAGTGTAAGGCTACTAACAAGGAGAGTGTCACTTATCCGGCTGTACTGACGCAACCCATCCACCACAAGTAAGGGGAGAAGCTGACCCGGCTCTTGTGAGTAAATCTCAAGATCTTCCTGCCTGAGCTGGCAGAACTGCTATTTATAAAATTGCTGCTGTGGAGATTGCTTGTAGGCCCACCAGCATGGATGCTACCATCTCGACTATGAACACAGCCACTCAGATGGACAGTTCTAATGTTCCCCTTAGAGGCGAACAGGAGTCCAACCGGATACCCTGTAAAGATTTGTTAAACTTACCGCCTGCGGCATGTCCATTTGTGTTGATATTAGCTGGTGTCCCTCCACTTAGACAAGGCCAAGATGAATCATGGCCTCAATTACAGAGCACTATTGCTCATTGGCTGAACAGGCACAAAAAGTTTGATATTAGAAATATGGATGAAACAATCATTGCACGGAGGATGGGTTTGGGTGGGCCAGGGAAGCAAGGACTTTCCAGGGGACTGCATAGTGGTTAATTTTCGGAATCCTGCTTAGGTTTGTAATATCTTGAGAGTGAAGGAACTGGCATATGATGCCAATCCTCAAATTGCGGCCCTTCCACTTGGATATTTTTGTCAGAAGCTTCTTCACCTCCTACAGTTGTGCCACTTTGGCAGGCTCCTTTGCTCCAGTGTAGAAATCGGTATGAAGTATTGAGCAGTCTATAAGAGGTTGAATGACTGCAAGAGGCAGTGCCCACTAATCAGTCCCTGCCCGCCTCCCCATTACCTATTTCAAGTACTTTGTTAAGAGTAGTGAGTTGGAATGGGACTGGGCTGCGCTCTAAGCTCTGTTTGCCCGACTGGCTGTCATTTATCAAAAATGATGATATTATTATGCTCCAGGAGAAATGGGATGTTTTAGTACCCCGGCAACCAAGTTATGTGGTGGCTGAGCCTCAGATGGGCTAGCAGCCTGGTTAAATTCAGCCATAGGAAGTCATGTTGAGCTTTTGGAGATGCCTAGGGCCTGTTTCAAAGTGGTATTATGGAGGAATCATTTTAGTCTTTATCTGGTTAATTTTAATAATAATGATTTTATCAACATACCGAATCCTACGTTTTTAGAGTTATTTAGTTTTCTTACAGAGTTGGTAGACAAAGTTGCCAGTAAAGGACATATAATTTATTTATGCCTAGCTGGTGATTTCAATGTCCATCTTTCCTGCTGTCATGTTACCACAACTTCCTCTATAACCTTACCAGACCCTAGAAGTCAGGAGTTTGTGTCCTCCTTATCGCCACTTGAGTTAGTAGATGTAATGGAGATTGCAGGTAGGGATAATATTGCTCCATCTAAATATAGAGGTAGAGGTCCTTCCTCAACAACAGATTACATATTTATTACAAAGAGCTTGAAGAAAGTGCTTCTCTATGGTACTCTTGTCCCATCTACTTTTGGTGATCACAATCCCCTTGAAATTGCCCTATTAGTGGCGCCCAAGAAAAAGCACTCTAAAGAGGTAGGTGCTAGTAATCTCCAACCCACTTCGGACAACTTAAGATTGAGGCCTCGTTAATGAATCATTCTGGAAACTCTGATGCCTCCTGCTTGTCTCTGAGAAATAAGTTAATATACTCAGAAAAGAGTTGGGTTGTAGTCCTCTTAAAGTCCCAAATTTAGTGTATTTTTCCAAGTTGGTATCCTTTCTCTAGGGCCGCCTGTACCTCAATGCTACACCAGGTCCCGGTGAGCACCCTTTGCTCGTCAGTGTGTCTGCACTTGCTAGTCTGTTTACTTCAGCGCATGTTCGACACAGAGAAAACATTAATTTACCATCGACTCTGTATGGTAGTACGGGGAAGTAAAGCCTCCAGGGTGGGTAGACTTGACATTAAACTAACCCAAAGTATTTGTCTATGGCTTCAAAGTCTCTATATATGATGCTGGTTGCGGATCACTTCCATGATCTTACCTGGGGGAGGCGGCAGGCAGTCGCCTTCAAGGCGATGATGCTCTCAGGTGGTAGCCGCGGGGGCCATGGCCGCATTGTGGTCCATGGCGACAGCACCATTGACTCTGCCATGGAAGATCCGACTGTGGTGCTCGAGAGTTTGATCACTGCAACTCCTGCTGAGGGGAGTGTCCTTGGCTCTCCTCTGCAGACCTCCGATCTGGTGCCCGAAACTGAGGCATCCTGATATGGGGGGGGCGGGCGGGGGGGATGGGGTCTTTATTCTCACTTTAATTCTCAATTTTATTTTCCTTTTTCATCTGCATGTTACCCTGGTTGGTTGCGTATTTCCGCTCAGATAGGTTGTCTCCTCCCTGTCTGGGGTGAAGTTTCCTTGTGGCATGGGTCTGGTTATACGGCTGCCTTCAGAGTCATCCTGGGAGTGGGGAGGCGCGCAGGTGTTGAACAGGGTAGATAGGCATGTATACTTCTGTTTTTGCCTATCTAGCTTCGGTAAGGGGGTCTTTGGGGGTAGGGCTTCTATCCCTTTCTTTCCCCCATCCTTTCTTCTAGTTTTTTCCTTCTTTTCCTTTTAGGAGGGACTCTAGTTAGTGTTGGTGGGACTTCGGGGTATAGTAGTGTACGTCCTGGCACTTTGTTCTGATTGGACTAGCATGCACATGTTGTTTTGTTATACCTGTCTGGGGTTGAGGGTGTGTGTTCAGAACAGTTTTATTGAGTTGATTCGTTGGTTTATGCCATTGATGTGCGGGGGAGGGGGAGGGACTTCATGATCAGCATTCACACTTATTTTACACATGGCTGGTCCTGATGTCTACAAGTTGATATCCTGGAACGTAAGGTGCCTGGGCAATTATACTAAGAGATAAAGGGTAATGTCTTTCCTGCGCCGGAACGCAGGGCAAATCGAATGAATACAGAAATCTCATCTTTCAGACTCCGAGGCCACCAAAAGTGGGCAGGCGATGGAAGGAGTAGCTGTATTATTCAAATTATTCAACATACCCCAGAGGGGTAATTATTTGGGTAGCGCTCGTGTTTCCCTCCTGCGCTGACATACATGAAGGCCAACGTTGAGGGGCATTGTCTTTTGGTACAGGGGAGACTGCATTGGATTGGTATAGCCGTTATGAACGCATATGCCCCTAACACACATGACACCCTATTTTTCCCTAAGATTCAGGAGGTCCTTATGCCAGCCGTAAAATGATCAGCCCTCTGGGTGGGTGATATTAATTGCCATAGGATGGTGGTCTGGACAGACACCCGCCCTGACTGACCACGAAACCCAGGAGGACACTCTCCCTTCAGGAGGTGGTGGCTGTAGGAAAGTGCCCCTTTTTGCATGGCTACCCCTCACTTTTTGCCTGACTCCGAATGCAACCTTGACTGAATGTGCACTGGGTCCCTGCTAATCAGGTTCCCAGTGCCTGTGTTCTTCCCCAAAACTGTACCTTTGTTTCCACAACTGGCACACCTCTGTCACACATGAGTCCCTTGTAAAAGGTACCGGTGGTACCAAGGGCCTTGTGACCAGAGAGGGTCTCTAAGGGCTTCAGCACGTATTGTACCACCCTCAGAGACCCCTCACCAAACACATACACACTGCCATAGCACACTGTGTTCTGGTGCTGCTAAAACTGAAGAGTCTACATTGCACACCTTCCTGTGTGTCATGCCCACCACTTACTGCCTGTGGCATAGGTAAGTCACCCCTCTAGCAGGCCTTCCAGCCCTAAGGCAGGGTGCCCTGTACCACAGATGAAGGAATGGCTGCATGAGCAATATGCCCCTACAGTGAGTCCATTCTCAGACATTTTACGTGTAATGAAGCCATATCAGGCACATGGGCTGGGTGGTTGTCATTACGAACTCCACAGCTCCATGATAGCTTTACTGAATGCTAGGAAGTTTGGTATAAAACTTCTCAGCATAATAAATCCACACTGATGCCAGTGTTGGATTTATTCCAAAATGAACTCAGATGGCATCTTAGAGATACCCCCTGAAAAACGACCAACTCCCCAGTGTTTGGCTGACTGGTCTTCACCAGCCTGCCACTTCCAGACATGTTTATGAGCCCCTGAGGTGGGAGCCTTGCGCTCTTATGGGTCAGAAACAAAGCCTGCTCTGGGTGGAGGTGCTTCACAACTACCCCCAAGCAGGAACACCATTTAAGGGTAGTGAGCCTCAAAGGCTTTGTTCCCTTTGTTATGTTAGTCAGGGTCTCTCCAGCTAGTGGAGATGCCCGCCCCCTTGACCAAGCCCCACTTTTGGTGGCAAGGTTGGCGGGTAAATTAGTAGTCAGGAGAGGTGTGGCCCCTCTCATTCAGGACCACCCCTAAGGTGCCCTGAGCTGAAGTGACCCCTCCTCCTTTAAAAATATTCCATATTGGATGGAAGGATTTTAGCCAATAGGAATAGGGGATGCCCCCTTCCCAAAGGGAGGGAACATACAAAGGGTTTAGTCATTCTGAAGGTAAGTAGGCCATTGGCTACTACCTGCCAGTACCTGTAATGCCCCTAAATTGAGTATTTAGGGGCACCCCTGAACCTCAATACTCAGATTCCTGGTGACCTAAAGAAGAAGAGGACTGAAGAGCAGCGCAGCAGTGAAGACTCCAGACGACAACAGACTTGGCCCCAGCTCTAAAAGAAACCTGCTCCAAAAAGCGACTCGTCCTGCAGGACCAGCGACCTCAAGAACCTTGCGAAGACTGCCTGCCTTCCCTAAAGACCAACAACTCCAGAGGACAGCGGCCCTGTCCACAAAGAAACCAACACCAAGAACTTCCTTGCCTTTTAGAACTGCAAGTCCTGCCCACTATGCACCCGACACCCACAGCCCGAGTTTGAATGTCCCACCGGTCCAGTGAAGTCTCCCTAGCAATCATGACCTTGAAACCATTGGTGGCTGACCTCTCCTGGACTCCACGAAGAGGGCTGCAGCCTCAACACGAAGGGTCCCCTTGGCCACGACCGGCT
Source organism: Calotriton arnoldi (assembly GCA_963921515.1). Classification (NCBI taxonomy): domain Eukaryota; kingdom Metazoa; phylum Chordata; class Amphibia; order Caudata; family Salamandridae; genus Calotriton; species Calotriton arnoldi. Next base: position 962,941 of record CAWUFW010001517.1, read on the forward strand.
CCGGTAAAGATTTTCCAACGTCTAAAGGCACCCCTGCATCCTTAGCCACTTGACTTTTGGGAGCCCAGCAGACGGTGTCTAGGCGTCCACCGACATCTCAACTTACCTGCCTACCTGTTGGTCACCTTTTTCCAGCCTCCTGGTCTGAGCCTGCCGCCTCTTTGTGAGACCGAGTTCCCCATTCGCTTGCCATGGGCGCCTGGCGCTGTCATTGCACCCTGCACCCAGCTGCCCCTGTGCCGCTGCTGGTGTATGCTTGGTGCTGCCTTGTGCCTCCTCCCCCGTGCTTGCTTAAACCCACAGAGCCTGTGCCCTGAAACCGCGGGTACCTACCTGCAACAGGCACCTCTTTGCATGTCCCCAGCCTCCATTGACTAACATTGGGCACAGTGACCTCTGCACCCGGCTGCCCCAGTGCCACTGGTGGTGCCATCTCTACGTTTACCTGACCCTTGCCCAGTGTTGGTCCAAAACCCTGAAGACTGGATTTGTAAGTCAGGTACTTACCTGCTAATGTGCATAACGGTTTTCCTTCCATAGGATTACATTGCATTTCTTGCTATTTGCACTAAGTGCCTACATTCTGCATTGCTAAGTATTGCTACTGATGATTAACACCACAAAGTATTTCTAAGACTACTGTACAGTATTTTTATTGCTAATTGCAACACATTCTTACTGTTCTTGAAAGTATCGCTACTTTTTAAACTGGTACTTACCTGCAACTGAGATCTTCTTGGTTCTAAAATAAAAGTGACAGAGTAATATTTTTATACAAACATTGGACTTGGAGCTAGTCATTGAGGGTGTGCCTCATTTCTTGACTGTGTGTACAACAAATGCTTAACACAACCCTCTGATTAGACTAATTGCTCAACAACAAAAGAGAGTAAGGTATTATCTACTTGAGCTTCTGTAAAGCCTCTGGGGATCCACTGGACTTTGTGCACACTATACCTTACTTTGGTATAGTATATACAGAGCCAGCTTCCTACAGTGGCTAATTTGGGAATTTGAGACATTTGGAGGGCAACTCATCCTGATGTGAAGTTCACTTGTTATTCCCCCACTCACAACACGCACAGTCGATTGGATTGTATATTGATTTCAGACTCTCTGGAGGGGAGGGTGCGCTCAGTGGCCCATCTGTCTTGGGCCCTTTCAGACTACTTTGAATTTAATTGGTCTTCCACACTAAACCGAGCGTCCGGGTGGGAGGCGATGAAGGCGGTGGTTCAGGTGCATTGTATGGGGCTCTCTTACTGGGTGCTGAGGACACTCCACTCGGAGCTCCTGCAGGGGGAAACTGAATTGGCACGTGTGCAACAGCAGGCACAGGCCAACAGCTTGCGACCCCGAGCAGAGCTGACTGCCCTGCGACATGTTGAGGTAAGGGACTGGTTGTACAAATACACTTTGAGATCGTATTGCCAGCTCCTTCACAGGGAAGGCAACACCTTAGGCCACCTATTGGCCTGGCTCCTTGGATGGGAGACTCCTCGTTCTCCGGTGCTCCACCTCCAGGACTTGTTGGGTGGGGATGTGTGCACTCAGAGGGGCATTGTTGAGACCTTCCGGACTCACCTGGAGGGCGTTTACTTCAGCCCTCACCACCCCGACTCCAGAGCGCATTATTGCTTTTCTGAGTCTCATGCCACTGCCTTGTTTGGAGGGTGAGGCTGTCAAGGACCTAGAAGCTGATCTCACCTTGGAAGAGATTCGTGAAGCCCTCAGGCGGCTCCCTCATGGCAAGGCACTGGTTAGTGACAGCTTTCCTACAGAGTTTTACCAGGCTTTTTCTCCTTCCCTTACTCAACATCTGCAGGAAGTGTACCTGAGGCGCATGGCGTTGGGGTCTTACCTGAATCTATGCAGGAATGTTATATCTCCATGATAAGCGCGAGACCTTTAGAAAGGGCTTCGGAAAGCTACCCACACGCTCGTGGTTTTGTTTTCAGAAGCCCACATTGGCTGGAGCGTACGTTTTTTTTATGGAGACGGCACGCGATTGGTCAAAGGCGGGCGCATGTCCCGCCTTTGCCGCGCCCATTCCCGACGGTGGCCAGAACGCGCAGCAGCGCGCGTTCGTCTCGCTTTTGGTGCCGCGCTCCCTCCCCCCCCGCTCCTCTGTGGTGCGCGCGCACCACTGTTTAGTTTCATGTTTGTAAATCAGTGTTGAGTGGAATCTTTAGTATGTCACTGCTCTCGTGTCCCTAGGCTTTGTAGAACTGTTGGTTGCTAGGTCACCAGTTAGAATGTGTAAGGGCATTATGTATGCTGAGTTTACTGGTGCTGGAGGTGCTCCGTTTTCCGCACTGGTGGGTTTATGATATTGTTTATATCTTAATAAACAATCTCCACCTACAGCTTCGTTGTGAGCCTCATCTTTACATTGGCGACGACTGGGAATTCAACCCACTGTGAAGGAGAAAACCGGGACTACTCTCCGCACGCGTCTACTTCGGCGGAAAAAAGCTTTCCCTGCCGCTGCCTGATCCTTCTGAAGTGCCGCTGCTGTGTGTCTGCATCTTCCTACCTACCGCTGCCGTTTTGAGGACTTTATCTATTTTCAAGGTATTTCCTTACCTTTGTCAGTATGCTGTGGCAGTTGACAGTTGAAGCGGGCCCTGCGCGAGCTCTTCCACCTTACTCGCGCTGATGTGCTCGTCATTGACGATCGTGGCTACGTCAATCCTGTCTCGTCACACGCTACCGTAACAAGGTCTATTTCCTCTTGACATCTAACGTCACACCACGCTGTGCGTGACGGCCATTTTGAATTTTTTTTTTACCGACAAATCTGCTTTTCAGCAGCAACTCGTCCTGCAGTGTGTCATGCAGTGTATCAGTGATACACACACCTTGATTTTTCTTGCCCTTTAGTGTTTCACCGCATGCTGGTTAAGGTAAACACTTTTCTTTTAAAGGGTTTTGTGAATATTCAGAAGTGAATTTTGTTTGAATCATCTTTATGACTGCATACATCTGGATTATTCATTTTTGAATTCTACAATATTACTTGCAAAGCGCGCTTTTAATACTTCATGTGTTTCAACTTCAGTGATGCACACACTTTGAGTTTGTACTAAGCTTTTGACTATTTTATTTGTTAGTTCATTTTTTTTATTATATATATATATATATATATTTTTTTTTTGTCTTCATATTATTCTGCTTACAAGTATAATTTTATTCAGTCATGGCTGCGTCACAAGTCTGCAATCAACCATCAATATTTTTGAGTGTACCTGGAAAACCCACTTTAGTCTGGAAGAAATGGTACAAATCTTTCGAGAACTATATTGTGGCAATTGATGGTAAAGAGTTTTCTGCTGAAAGGAAACATGCGCTTTTATTTACTTATTTGGGATCTGCTGCAATTGAAATATTTGAAAATTTACCTCCTATTGCAGCACCATCGGGATCAGGTGACTCTTGGGATATTTTCAGGGAAGCCATTGCTAGGTTAGGAAAACAATTTACTGAAGAACCTAATGTTTTAATTGAACGTCATGCTTTTCACAAGAGGAAACAGTTTGCAGATGAGACTGTCGAACAATACGTAGCAGCATTGAGGGTGCTTGCTGCCAATTGTGAATTTGGATCTCATGTTGACGTTTGTATAAGAGATCAATTTGTGTTCAATTGCGACTCAAAAAAAATACAAGAAAGATTATTGGCCTGTCGTAACCCCACGTTAAATGAAATCTTGGATATAGCCAAAGGTATTGAAAGATCTATACAGTCATCTAAAGTGTTATCATCGGAGGATAGTGTAGTTAACAATCCTGTGTGTGCTATTCAAGTTGGCAAGAAGGTGTTTAAAGCTAACAATGTTGCTAGGCCTTTTAAACCTTCTTGTTACAGGTGTGGTTCCAAGTTCCATCTTGCTAACAACACGGAATGCCCAGCCATCAGGAAAAGGTGTTCTAAATGCAATAAAGTTGACCATTTTCAAACTTTATGTAAGAACGTAAGAGGCGGCACAAATGCTTATAGTACTAATGTAAATGTGAATTCTGTTAGTGAGATGACTAATGATCTTGAGAATATGATTATTACCCTGTATGATCCCATGAATAATGTCAATATGGTTGGTGTTAGTTTCAAAGCACCTTTGGGTGAAGTCCTTATTGGCGATGTCACATTGGAGGTAATGGCTGATTCAGGTTCTCCTATTACTGTCATTTCTGATGTTACTTTTGAAGAAAAATGGAAAGGTACGCAACTTAAAGCTACGGATGTCAATCCCAAAGCGTTTGGCAATTTCGACATTGAAATGTTAGGTTTCTTTGAGGATAATTTAAATTTTCAGGGACGCTGCATTTTCACAAAAATTTATGTAGCAGTCAATGGTAAGAACATTGTTGGGTGGTATGATTTAGGCAAGTTGGGCATAATGTTATGTCCAGGTACTGATACTCCAATTAGACTAAGGGACATTTCTGTTAATCAAATTGCTACTCAAAATTCAAGTACTAATATCATATTAACAAAACATAACGCTGTGTTTGAAGATAAAGTTGGTTGTGTGAAGGGTTTTTTCACCACATCAAATTAAAAAAGGTGCCATACCTGTACAGCACAAGGTACGTATGGTACCATTAGGAGTTCATCAAAAACTTAAAGAGCATCTTGACAATTTATGTGCAGAAGGCATTATTGAAACTACCAATAGCTCTGAGTGGATTTCGGCTATTGTGATCGCTCTTAAAAAAAATGGCGATTTACGGCTGTGTGTTGATTTAAGATCGCTCAATAAGAACATTATCATTGGCAGTCATCCCCTTCCCAGGATTCAAGAATTACTCACGGCTGTCAATGATGCTAAATATTTTTCTATTGTCGATCTTAAGTCGGCGTATCATCAGGTAATCTTGGATGAGGATTCCAAAGATTTAACAGCTTTTGTCACTCCCTTTGGAGTGTATAGATTTTTGAGAATGCCGTTTGGATTAGCTTCCGCAGCTAGCGTTTTTCAAAAATTGGTTGACATTTTGTTTCAAGATCTTATTGGGGTCCAAGCATTCCAGGATGACATCCTTATTTTTGCTAAGTCTCATGATGAGCATGATTCTATACTAGATAAAGTTCTTACCAAACTAGATGACAGAGGCATGACTGTTAGCAAAGAGAAATGCAAATTTTGTGTTAGGGAAATTGATTATTTAGGACACAGAATTTCTTGTGAGGGCATTTCCCCCAAGGTAGATTTAATCAGCGCCCTTAACAATGCCATAAAGCCATATGATAAAGATTCTTTGAGATCTTTTTTAGGACTCGGAGAATACTATGCCAGATTTGTGCAGGGGTATGCTCTAGTGGTCGAACCTCTTAGGCAACTGCTCAGGAAAGGTGTATCTTTTGTATGGACAGATGATCACAACAATGCTTTTGAAAAAGTCAAAACACTCATTTCACGAGCTCCCGCTCTTAAAACATTCGACCCCAATGGTGAATCTGTTGTTACTGTGGATGCCAGTTCTATTGGGTTAGGCTCTGTTTTTAGTCAATTTGTGGATAGCAAAGAGAGGACAATTTCTTTTATATCTAGAGCGTTGAGGGTGCTGAACTACATTACAGTACTATTGAGAGAGAAGCTCTTGCCTGTGTCTGGGCTGTAGAGAAGTTTAAGAATTTTTATGGGGAAAACCTTTTAAATTGGTCACGGATCACAAGCCATTAGTGTATATGATGGATGGTGTACGTTCTGGAAAAGCCTCTTCTAGACTTATTCGACTTATTGCCAGATTGCAAGAGTTTAATTTTGAGATCCTACACATTCCTGGAGGTAAAAACATTACAGCTGATTGTTTGTCTAGGTTGCCAGCTAAAAATGTCAATGATGAGTCTAATATTGATCATCATGAGTGTGTTGTTGCATTGGTGGACATTTTGCACAGTTGTGAGGGTAAAGTTTCAGAAGCTGAATGGATCAAGTTTTCGGATGAGGACGTTTTGCTTAATAAGGTCAAGCAATTTCTTGTTCAAGGCTGGCCACCTACTAGGAATCTTGAGACAGGATTGCACAGTTATGCACAAGTATCTAGTGAGCTCAGTATCGAGAATGGGTTTTTGGTCAGACATGACTTAATTATTCCTCCAATGGGTCTTAGATCTAAACTTATTAAATTGGCTCATTATGGTCATAATGGTGTCTCTAGTACTAAGAGATCACTTAGACAACATTATTGGTGGCCTGGTATGGACGCCTCTGTTGACAAATTTGTTGATGCTTGTTTTGTCTGTGTGAGGTCGGATAAACATTGCAAAATGTCTAGTGAACCGGTTGGTTTACGAGAGAACCCCAAAGGACCGTGGGAGAAGGTATCTATTGATTTTTCAGGGCCCTATGATACTTTAGGCAGACAATATAGATTTTTGATTGTGTTGGTTGATAATTTTTCTAAATGGATTTATTTTAATTTTGTTGAGAATCCCAACACTGATGTGGTCATCAAGTTTTTGGAAAAAGTTTTTCAAATGGAAGGTTTTCCCAAGTTGCTCATGTCTGACAATGGAGTTCAATTTATTTCATCCAAAATGGTTGAATTTCTTAAAAAATGTGGGATTCAAGCTGAAAGGGCTCCTCTATATTGTCCAAAAGCAAATGGTCAAGTGGAAAGAGCCAACAGATTCATTAAAGAGGGCATACAGTCTGCTCTTGACAGTAAGAGGAACGTTTTTGATTTCCTTAAAGAGAAGCTTTGGTCCTATCATACTACACCTCACTCTGTCACAGGTGTTTCCCCTTATTATTTAATGAGGGGAAGAGAGAGCGGTACTCTTATTTCGCCTTGTTGTGATTTTACTGTTCACAAGGATTTTGAGAAGGTTGTAGACAGGGTTAAGAAAAATTTAGATGAAGCTGCTTTAAAAAACAAAGCATACCATGATGATGTACATAGAACCAAATCTAAAATTGTTGGTGCAGGGGATTGGGTTCGTATTATTAAGCCTGGTTTACAACGCAAAGGTACTTCTAAATTTACTGATCCTGTTCGGGTCATTCATGTTTCTGGCAGTGCTGTTCTTTTACACAAAAGAGGTTGGTGGAACAAAAGTTCCATAGTTCTTCTTAAACCGGGTCAAGAGAAAATGTTTAATGTGATGAACTCCGATGATCCTTTTTTGATTTGAAAGTTTCTAAAGAGAAGTTTGGATCTGGAGTTCCCAGTGTGGATAATGCTGATGTTGATACACGTGTGGTTGGAAATTTTTCTGACTTGGATTCTAATTCATGTTTAGAGTCATCCGATTCTGTTGTCAAATCTCATGCTATTTCTGACCTTCATGCTAATGATGTTTCTTACTCTAAGGAGTTAACTCTTGAAAATGTCAAATCTGATACTGGCTTGAAAAGAGTTGTTAAGTTACCCAAGAAATTTGATGATTTTGTATTAAAGTAATTTTCTTTTCCTTCACTCTTCTCTTTCTCACCTTTCCTTGTTCTTCTCAATCTTATCTCTTTCTCACTCTTTACTTTTCCTTTTCCTATTTCCTTTTAAAAAAAAATAATAAGAGGGAACATGTTGAGTGGAATCTTTAGTATGTCACTGCTCTCGTGTCCCTAGGCTTTGTAGAACTGTTGGTTGCTAGGTCACCAGTTAGAATGTGTAAGGGCATTATGTATGCTGAGTTTACTGGTGCTGGAGGTGCTCCGTTTTCCGCACTGGTGGGTTTATGATATTGTTTATATCTTAATAAACAATCTCCACCTACGCTTCGTTGTGAGCCTCATCTTTACAATCAGGTTTCACTTTTGGTCGCGAACTTCACGTGCCCGGGGTTGTTTTGCCCCATGCAGGGCAGCCGCCGGCTCCGAGGGAACATCACGTCTCGGCGGGCAGTCTATTATTTCTATTAAAGGTTCCCTCTGTCCTCTGCTTTCAGTTCCCTTGGCCCTTCATATTTGAGGCTCTCCTTTGATCCTTGCTCCAGAGTGCGTCTCCCTTCCCCACCTGCCCGCCCAGTCCGGCTCTAGCACATCACAAAGGGGCAACACGCTCAAACAGTGCCACAAGCACCCTCCGCAAAGTACAGCAGGCAAAGTGGCACAGACCCCAAACCCTGCACAACACGAAAACCCCGATACGATAGCTGCACACACACTCCCCCTCTGTTTCAGGAACGAGGCCAAATACCTTATTCCCCCTCAGAGCCTCCTCTTTGCCCTCTATCCCCGTCTGGCAAGCTAGGAAACCCTATCCAATGTATGAATTGCACAGGGTGAATGCCCAATTCCAGCATCACTACGTAACTGCACTGTGTGATCCTGGGCAAATATCATGATTTGCTCCTCATTAACCCATATCACTGATGAGCGCAGGGTCACACACTCTTGTCAAGGAAAACGACCACTACGTCATCCAATGTCTTAATTGGCCAGCATGAAACCCAAAAATCTGCAACAAATCCGGCACCCCTACGTGAACAAACTGTTATCCTGAGCTGATAAAGTTTTCCCGCAGCTTCCCATTTGACCACTTGTACACTCCTGCAGTCATTTTCAAGCACAATTGCACATTTATTTACACATCCCTTTCAACATAATTGGTATGGCCATGTACGGGGCGCGCACTCTTACCTTTGCCCACACTCTTGGCGACCTGTAAGTTCCGCATTAACATTTCTTCAGCCATTCACCCGCAGACACATTTACAACCCATTAATTAACGCTTTACTTTAAGACGCACACTTCTACATTCTTACACATACCTTAGACCTTACACCCTGAATTGCGTACCCCCTATTTGCTCATAATCATCCCTGATACCCCATCACCCACATACTCACTTCCCACTCCACACAACCATCAATCCTGTACCATACACATCCATCAGCCCTGCCCCTCCTCCATACAGCCTCCAGTCCCTGACAAGGCATTCCCGCACTGCGCAGCAAGCAGCAGTAGGCCCTCTCAAGCAGCAGCATGCACGGGACCACTCTGCAAACCCCCTACCGCAGGAATTAGTTACCCCTCTGCACTGCCCGCCCTCCACAACAGTAACAGACCAGGTATATTCCCACACATAACACAGTATTGACTCGGGGTGAACTGAGTAATCTCCCCTGATCCACTTTACGCTGCACAAAGCACCAGCTGTGGTCCCCTGTGTCCCCTCAATTGCATACCCTCAAAACTCAACAGCACAGTCACTGACGTTTTACAGTCTACATTGACTACAGTCCGCCTGACAAGGCTCCCTGTAAGCACCGAGGCGCAACATGATTTCTAACACAAACTGTTTTGGCAGCTGTGAAAACACAAGAAAGCCAACCCTCCCACTAAATCCTCCTAAATAATCGCATCCCCTATGCAGTGCGCACCTCCACCCCCCACCCCTTGCGCCGTTTACAGTAGCACCACATGTGCCAAAAGAACACCACTCTGCCTAGTATCCTATCCACCCCAAGGCCGTACAGCTCCCCAAGCCCCCCCACGCAACCCCCACCCTTCACACTACGCCGCAGCAGCAGCACCTCTCTCTGCAGAATCCAGCTGTTCAGTAGCACTTTGCTTGTCGGAGCCTGTAGTTTCAATTTTCCTATTATAAGTATGGGCCTGAAAATTCCAGCATGCATAGCGCAGTTGGGTAAAGCATCAGAACTGGCTAAAGGTGTCCCACAATGCCACAACACAAAAATCCACGCCACATAAATCCACTGCGCACAACGCATTTAAATATCTCATAATAAGCCACACAATTCAACTCTACACACTTCCACTCCACATCCTTCCACTCCATACCACATAATTACAAACCAATAAAATAAGCTCCACATAATTCCATTCCTCTCCATGTCACAAAATTCCACTTAATATAATACCACTCAGCTACATAATTCCACTCCAAATCATATAATTACACTCCACACAACACAATTCAACTCTAGATAATTCCATTACACATAATTCCGCTCCAACCTACATAATTACACTTCACACCACATATTTACTCTCCATATATATATATATATATATCCACTCTATTCCAAAACACATATTTACACTCCACAAAATATATTCAACTTTGCAACATGCCACATATTTACACTCCACACCATGCCACATATTTCCACACCATGCCACATAATACCATTCCAAAGCATGTCACATAATGCCACTCAAAGCCACATATTTCAACTCCACATAATTACACTCTACTCAATACCACATAAATCCACTATATGCCACATAAATATACCCCGCACCATGCCACATAATTCCAATCAGCATAATTCAACTCCACACATTTCCATACCACACCAAACCACACCATTAAACTGAACACACCATATACATCCAATTCACACCACAGAATTCTACATCTTGTTGCAAAATTCAACAGCACACCACATAACTCCGCTACATGCCACGCCACAACACACAATACAAGTATAAATAATTACACTGCATGACCCACAATCTCACTCCGCATAATACCATATAATTACTATTCACATAATTCCACAGGACACCATAACACACAATTCCACAACTCCACTCCACACCACACAGTTCCACGACAAACTATTCCAATCCAACCCACATAATTCTACTCCACATCACACCACATACATCCACTTCAGTCCAAACTTCCATATGCTCCTGTTGCTAATTGGACACCAGCATCTGGTTATCAGTCCGAGCTGCTGGATACTATTTTATACTTTCATTGCAACCACGCCTTGCTATCCCTTCCCAACCTTCTCTATCCTTTTTACTCTTACTTTTCCCCCTACTTCCTTCCTCGCCCTCACCATCTTTTGCTATCCCTTCCCACCAAACAGATGTGCACTCCCGGCTGCTCGGGCAAATCTGTGGGCATCTCATCCAGACCACATCTGGAAAAATAGCAAGGAGAAATGGGGGATGGACAGACACTTGTTTTTTAGTGGCTAGCATTCATCCCTCATTTTGGATTAATATTCACACAAAAGGATGTTTGCACTCATCTGTGGGCAAACCAAGCGGAATCCCAAGTAGTAATTGTAATGATTCATTATCAATATTTAGTCCGGTCTAAATAATAATAATGAATTATTACAATTACTACTTGGGATTAGGTTTTGAGCCACAGATCATCCATCACTTGCTGTTGTTGATAGGAATCTTACAGTTCCTAAAACCTTGGTAGAACAGTGAAACAAAGCATACAGGCTACCTCACCAGGCCCAGGCCCTCACAAGTTAAAGGTGGGAGTTACCTCTCAACCCCCACCAACAGCCCCCATCTTTATTGTGCTTTAAAAAAACGGAACATTCCAAAACCTCAATATAGGAAACTTATTGTAGGTCTGTATATCTGTGAATGCCTGTAAGACTATCTGGCATGGCATAATTGTTGTTTTCCACAAAGAGTGGTTCTACTACGCAATAAGAAAACGAGCATTTGCTATGCAATAGGTGTCGCATTTGCGAGAGTTTGAGCTATTGGCATTGTAAATACCAATGCCTTTTATTTCTGTATTTTAAAAACCTGCAAGCGGTGCGTAAACAGGCACTTTGTACTTGCAGTTGTTGCTTACGAGAAGCAACGCTGGCAGTAACTATGCCTCTTTTACTGCCAGCCTTCCTTTTCGTAAGCAAGGACTATAAGTACAAAGGGCGTGTTTATGCACCGCATACAGCTTTTCGAAACACATAAATAAAAGGCATTGTCGTTTACAATGGCAATAGCTCAAACTCTTGCAAATGCAACACCAATAGCTCAAACTTTAATAATGCGAGACCTATTGCATTGCAAATGCTTGTTGTACATTGTCATTATTTGATCCTATTTTTTTGTTAAGTAAAAATAAATAGTACATTGGTATAGCGGTATAGCCAGAGTGTGTAAGTCTTTAGCAAAATCAGGTGGGGCGGGTGTTCTGGCAGCAAGGGCCTTTTCCATCTGTCAACGTTTTAAGGGTCAAAAATCCCTCCCAGTCCTTGCTCCTTATTTTCCTGGGAAAGTTATCTATGGGGAAGAGAAAATCTGTGGGGTGGGGGGGGTGAATTGTAGAGCTACAAGAAAGTAAAGCCAAGTTCTCACGCAGGACTGTTGGGAACAATTGCGTGTTGGATCGTATTGATGACCTTCTGGTCGAATGTGAAGAGATGCTAACCCCTTCCGGGACCACTCCAGTTTGTACTTTAGAGGCGACTCCAATTGGCTCCAAACCCAAGGACCATAAACATATTCCTGCAATGTTTAATAAGCCCACAACACGCTGCACTAAACAGAGACAACCATCGCCCACTGTTATTGCCAAGGAAGTTGCTAGCGAGCCTATCCATTCAGAAATGCTGGAAACTCAATTAGCCCCTGATACGTGGGCTACTTGTCTCACACTGAGTAATAGGTTCTTACCCCTTTTGGATCAAAGTAATGACCTAGAGGGTAGCAACGATCCTGAGAGATTGAGTGGGGGAGGAAAAGACCTGATAACAATGGGGGGGGACAATAGGTGAAGTTGAAAATGACCCACATTTTGAAGGCTTGGCATGGACTAATTTATCTATCATTAAAACTATAACTGATCCAAGGTCTGAAGTGAGCGTGTTGAAATCAACAATTGAAGATCTCACCGACCAGATCAGTTTATTTGTAGCTAGCAGTGCAAGCAGAATGCAGCCTCACATTCCCCAATGCAGGTTCTGTGCCTCTCCACCTTTCCTTCTGCACTCGATCTCGACTCAAACCCATATGAGCACTGCTCCCATTACCTCCAAGCCAAAACCCACTGATGTACCGAGGCAAATTGGTCCTTCTGGGCTGTTAGACCTGGCATCCTTGGCGTGGGTCTCCCTTCCATTTTTTTCATAATGCCTCCACTGTTGTCGATATGTTTTTGCTGGACTAGATGCTCATGGGCACTTTGCCACTGCTAATCAGTGCCAAAGTGCAAGTGCTCCCTATGATAAATTGTGTTGTGTATTAGTGACTCCATGATTGGATGATTGGTTTACTTGTCAGTCCCTAGTACAGTGCACTGAGTGTGCCCAGGGCTTGTAAATCCAATGCTGCTGGTGGGCTTGCAGCACTGGTTGTGCCACCCACAGGAGCAGCTTGTAAAGTGTGTCTCAGGCCTGCCATTGCAGAGCCTGTGTGCAGCCTAGGGCTGCCATGTCGACTTGGTAAGTACACCCACTTACCAGGCCCTAAACCTTCCCTTTACTGCATGTTGGTCACCCCTAAAGTAGGCCCTAGGGCAGGGTGCATTGTAAGTATAAGGTAGGACATGCCCTGGTGTGTGTGGCATGTCCTAATAGTGAATTGCAGCCATTTTCGTTTTTCACTATTGCAAGGCTACCTGTTCTCCATAGGCCAGAATGGGCAGTTAGATTATTACATTTTATAATCCTAACTGACTCAGGGAACATGGTGGAAATTCGAGTTTAGTATGCCTGAACTCAGAATGATAAAATACATCTTTTAGTGAAGTTGGTTTTAACATTCTGTGTTTGAAAATACCACTTTTAGAAAGTAGGTATTTTCTTGTCTAACTATCCAAAGCCTGCCTCTGCTAGGTTGTGTATTCCTTGTCTGGTGTTTTTGAGTGACCGGGCTGGGGATTCCAGGAGACAGAATGAGTCAGCCCAGTGGTGAAGAGAGAGATCTGCATCTAGATGGGTGGGAGGAGTTGCACCTGGGACCTGAATAGGACAGTGCCTGCCCCCCACAGTGCTGGCTCCACCCCTGTGGTGCGTCTGATGTCTCTGCCCTGCACAGTGAAAGAAGAGAAGGAATCATGTCAACAAAGTGCTCCAGGGCTGGGCTTTCCCTCCACAATGCTGGCTCCACCTCCTGTGGGGCGTCTGATGTTTCTGCCCTGCACTGTGAAAGGAAAGAAGGAGTCATGTAAACAGAGTGCTCCAGAACTGGTTTGGACTGGGCAAAGGCCCCTCTGCCCTCAGAGGACAAAGGATTTTGGGGTATAAATATTGGGACCCTGATCCCAAGAAATTAGATCACTTTTGGGAACAAGAAGAAACCTTTGCTGAGGAGCGGAACCAAGAAGAAACTGAGGAGAGACTATCCCTAAGCCTGAAGTGCTGCTTGGGGGATTGGCCTGCAGTGGTTTGCCTGACTGCCAAAGAAAGGAGAAAGGAACTTTTGCTTTGCTGTGACTTTCATCAACTTGTGAAGGATCTCCAAGGGCTTGGAAGAGAGCTTGCCCCCTGATCGAAGTCCCAGGACCATTGGACTTCACCCTCTTTGTGAATTGCTGCTGGAAACTCTGTTTCAGTGGCTACAGAGGTAGGGAGCTGTGACCGACTCTCCCGACCGGCTCGGTGTCCTGTTGGCACCGCATTGAGCAACGCCTGCATCTTGCAACGCACGGCCTTGGTCTCACCGACTCCCTCAACGAGCCGCTGCCTGCACCGTAACCTGCGAGTACCGCACCTTGCAACGCCTCGCTACACCGAATCCATCTGGTCCAACCGACACGGTCACTGTTGCCGAGTTCAAGTCCTGTGACCGCACCGGAGTTGGGCACCGCTCGCACACTTCGCGACGCACCGCCCGACTCGCACCGCTGTCCGGACTGATCGACGCCAGCTCCCGAATCCGGCTCCGTCGCCGCACCGCAACCTGCCAGCACCGCATCGAAGCACCGTCTCGCCCTGCAACGCACGGCCCTGGTCTCACCGACTCCGTCAACGAGCCGCTGCCTGCACCGCATCGAGGGACAACGCGTCCTGCAACGCTTCCATTTTTGCATCGCGACCGCGACGAACAGCCATCCGGCTCGCACGCCCGTGCCTGCCGCTTCAAGTAAAAGGTACTGTGACCGAGTCTGTCTACGCTGTGTTGGCCCGTCTCGACGCGGTCAGCTGGATTTGTTAGACTCTGTTCTTGACATCGCCGTAGCCGGAGGAGGCTACCGACTCGCACAGAACCTTGAATTAAGCCTTTTTGATCAGAACTAAGCATTCTTGACAGTACTGTGGATTATTTTTGTCGTTTATGGTCTTGTGATAAATCTATATAAAAGATACTTATTTTTATAAATATATAACCTGTGTGGTGTCCATTTGTAGTGTTGTCACTTGATTACTGTATGTGTTCACAAATGCTTTACACACTGCCTCTGAGATAAGCCTGTCTGCTCGTGCCAAGCTACCAAGAGGGTGAGCAGGGGTTATTTTAGGAGTGTACCTACTTTCCCTGACTAGACTCAAGGGTCCCTATTTGGACAAAGGTACCTACCTCTGCCAACTAGAGACCCCCAAATCTAACATGGGCCAACTAGCATCAACTTCCAGGTAATGCAGGGCCCACTGCTAAGAAGGGGCCCTCCGCCTAACCTCGAATATTTGTCCAGACTTCCTAGGTATGTTCATTCAGTTGACAATCTAAAGGTACAGTGTATGCGCCCTATCTCCCATCCTAGATCTATTTTCATGACTAATGTCCCTAAACCTTTGCCAAATCAGAAATACAAAGGAGAAGAGTCACTCATAAATAAAATTGTACATTGGACTCGCCACGTGAGGGGCTGTCGCTCAGTAATTAGAGACATTTTAGGAGCCAGAAAGCTAACCCGCCTCAGCGACCACGTGGATTATATTGAAGTACGCCTGGCTGATGAGAAGGTGGCCCATAACCTGATAGCCTTAGAAGCAAGATCTAGTGCCCCTACATCCTCTCCCACCCAATTCAAGTATAGCCTCCCGCAGAACCCTCTGCTCACCAGAGCTCAATCTTCTGTTCCCCACTCAGACAGTGACACAAATCTAGACGCTAACGATTTACTTGTGCTATCTAGCAATTATCTGTGTCCAAAACCTCCATTATTACATTTCCCAACTCCTCAGCATCCAACCTTAGCCAGGAGCCTATCTCCCCTTAATGGCCCCTCATATGTTTCGAACAAAGCTACCCAACAGCGTATTGAGCTTTTGTACCCCTTTAGAAGGGTGACTGATAGTCTCTCTGGCACTTCCAATGCACAGCGTCTAGCGCATATGCAATCCCCTTACTATTTCACGATCAAACCCTAATTGCAGGCAGGAACTGTGGAGTGATCTCAATATGGTATCATGGAATGTGACGGGGGTAAGACCGAAATTGACCCTCCCACACTGGTTACAGTTAATCGAATCCTTTGACATATGTATACCACAGGAGTCTTGGAGTACCACGCCTACTTATGTCCCCGGCTATGTAACTTTCTATTGCCCAGGAATTTCCAACAAGCCGGGACATACTGTAGGGGGGTTGATCATTTGGATCAAGATCACACTGCACTGTACGATTTGTGAGCTGAGGTCTGATAGCCTGGACACCCTAGCTGTGGAACTCAAAGGCCCGGATGGTGCCTTACTGAACATTTACAATGTTTATGCCAGAGGAACTAAGGTGGGAAAGACGTCAGCCACGCTAGAAGAGTTGGAGGCTCTCCTGGATGATAGGGCCGCTCAACCTCTAATGATGGTGGCCGGCGACTTCAATGTCACTTTCGAACCTCTGGAGGGCGAGGATGTCTGCGAGTCTAGTGAGGAGGACAAACTGTGGCATGTCCCCCACCTTGATCTTCCCCTTATAAAAAATGGACACAAGTGGCAATCCAATTAAATGCACTTTCCTTGGAATTTGGGCTTAGGGCAGCAAATGGTCGTACCGTTTCAGACAAAAGGGGGGCAAACACATTTAACAGGACTAGCAATTTAAGCCGTATTGATAACATTTTGGTGGACCTCAGGCTATGGCCCAGAGTGTGTGATATGTGTGTGGGTTCTACCCTGGATAGCGACCATAACCCTTTACACTCTGGGTAGGTTCGCCTAGTTTTCAAAATCAAGACCTGTCTTCAAAGGAGATACTCCCTACAAATGACAATTGTCGCTTTAAGTGGCTCCAGGTGGTTATGGATGGTGAGAAGCTGAAATTCATCAAGCAGAACCTGCTGACATCCACTGCCGCGCTCCAAAGTTTGATTGACCAACCGGGAGGGTTGGACACGATCAGGGATTACCACTCCCACCTCTTTGAACAGTTAGCCACGCTCTTCTACGAACCAGTGGGCCCACGTATAACGGTTCTGAATCTAAGTTCCGAGACGGGCTGGTTCAACAAGGAATGTAGAGCCATTAGACGACACCTAGCCCAGGCAATCAGAGAGAACAATATGAAACTAGTGAGGGACCTGAGGAGAGGGTACATGTAGCACAAAAGTAGGTCAAATAGGAGTGGGACGTGAGTAAATGGGCTCTGATTAGGGAGGCCTGCGATAGCAAGGATTCGCAAAAGTTCTGGCTCCTTGTAGCCAGGGGGGCTGCTAACAGACCCCCGCCCCCCACCAATAACATCTCTACTACCCCGTGGCACGATCACTTCTCACTGCTATATTCTGGGCCCAGTCCATTTGGTGAAGAGGATGCCTCTTATGACCATGACCCTGCTTCAGCAAATGATTTCTTCTCTCGAAGCGAAATCATGATTTGTATCAATTGCATCGCCAAGGCCAAAGCTGCAGGGCCGGATGGCGTCCCGGGTGATGTGTTCAAGTATGACAGTGAGAACAGGGCAAACTATATTCTGGCCTTAGCCAATGCCATAGCTGCGGGGGCTCAAATACCCATCTCTAGGAAGGGAGCAGAGGTGATCCCAGTGTTTAAGAAAGGCAATAGATTCCTACCTGGTAACTACAGGCCAATCAGTCTGATTGACTATACAAAAAGTCTTCGCCCAGGCACTCCTGCTCAAGGTCCAAGACTGGATGAGTGAATGCAATATTCTTACCCCATTTCAGGCTGGCTGTAGGCAGAGGACGAGCACCATCGACCAGGTGTTTTGTTTCCTGCTTCTCACATGGAAGATCGTGATCTTGGGTCGCGGGAGTATCTATGTAGCCTTCGTCGATCTCAATACCGCCTTCGATCTTGTCTCCAGAAATAAACTATGGCAAGTTTTAAATGATATGGGCCTACCTAAGGAGATCTTAACACTTATCATTCGTTTTCACGAGGCAAATTTCGCTAGGGTGCGTTGGGGTTGCCAAGGTCAGCTCACCGACCCGATAGGAATTAACAGGGGGGTACGACAGGGCTGTGTTCTGGCCCCCACTCTTTTCTCCCTCTTCGTGAATGATGTAGTCCAGCATCTCTCACTGGTTCCAGTGGATGCCCCAAGCCTAGGGGGAGAAAAAGTGGTAACCCTGTTATTCGCTGATGATACCTTGTTAGTATCAAAAACACCAAGTGGACTCCAACTACTTTTAAACCGGTTCGAAACGTTCTGTGACCTACGGGGTCTAGAGGTGAATACCCTAAAGACGAAGCTTCTCCTTTTCAACCCACACAAGTCACTCAAAGGTAAATTTACAATAGGAGGGGTCCCCTTGGAAAGGGTGAACTCTTTTGACTAATTGGGAATTACGATCTCCAAACATATGTCTTGGAAACCCCATATAGATAAGCAGACGCTCAAACATAGACAAATTGTTGGGGCCCTGCTCAAAGAACACAGTACATCTTTTACCGAACCAGTGGCAGCCCCACTTCAGATCTATGAGGCTAATGCTGTGGGTTCCGCGCTTTATGGCACGGAATTATGGGGCTTTGAAAGGATGGGTGCTTTACTAAACTTGGAGAACAAGTATCTGAGGTCCCTAGTCTCATTACTACAGAGCACACCCGTTAAGACTTGATATGCGTAGAGCTACCATTGTAGAGAAGGCTAAACTTTGCGCCTTATTAATTTGGGTGCGCATTAGGTCTACTCCGGAGCTGTCCTCGTACGCGCAGCCTTTGATGAAGTGGTCGCACTTGACCGTTCTAGGAAGATTGGCTGGATTTGTAATCTGAATTCCTCTTTGAGAGCATTAGGTTGAGAGGGCCTCTGGGACAGTAAGAACCAATTTCCGCCCCTTAGGAAAGATGCACTTAAAAACAGTATTGGGATTGGGTAGCCCAGGGTTCAGTTACTAGCTCCTCATGGGGACGCCTAACTTTGGATATTATGAATTTAAAAATTGTTGAATCTTATGAAATATATCTTGATTTCATCACTATTCCTCTGGACAGGAAACTCTATATGCAGTTTCGTTTTGGATCACTTCCATTAAGCTCATACACTAGCTCCTGGAGGCAGGTATCCACTCCTTCTCACCATTGTCCCAAGTGCATATCTGCTATTGAGACCATTGCCCACGTATTTTTAGTTTGCCCCAAGTACTGTATTCCATGACGCAAATGGTTGAAACCAATCTGTAAGCTTCTGGGGCCGAGTCGCCATGTTGAGGCCCTACGTATTTTAAGAGCAGATACAACCCCGATGATCGTTTGTGCTGTTGCCAAGTTCTTGGGTCACATGTGGGCAATAAGAAGGCATTTGTCTAAAGTATGGAACCTGTATGTAGATAAATACTCTTTTTAGATATTTTATTCATATGGTTTTAAGCTATTCACATGCCACTGCTTTGGGTCTTTTGTGTAATTTTTTTATTAGCTCTGAGTATGTTAAAAGCGTAGATACCAGCCAGCAATGTGGGCCACTCGGATGATTTAGTTAAGGGCCCTTGTTGTGGTGATCCTAGCTTGGCACTGGAGCCCTCCTATTTATTGATGGATTTTTAGACTGTGTCCCTATGGATAATTTTAATTGCTTTGTTTTAGCCTATTGTATTGTATTTATTAATTGTTATTTGGTCGACAATTTGTCAACGTTTACTGTACTGTATTCCAACTCATGTACTCATCCATCTGGTCCCGATTGCATTGGTTGAGTTCTAAAATTTATTTGTATGTTGTTCTTTGCACTTGCATGGTCTAAACGACCGAAATAAAGTTGAATGATGATGATATCTCCATGATGCCAAAACCAGGGTCCAACTGCTTTTATCCCTCTTCCTACAGACCCTTGTCCATGATTAACACAGCCACCAAAATCCTTTGTAAAGCCCTCACTCTCCGACTGGGCCCGTCATACATCACTTGGTCCTCGAGGATCAGTGGGGATTTATTCCTAGTCGCAATACCACTATGAATTTGAGGCGGTTGACTTATGTTTTATATGAGGTGGAGGTTAGGGAGGAAAAACTTGCCACTGTTTCCATAGATATCGCAAATGCCTTAAACACAGTGGAGTGGCAATACCTGATGCAAGTTCTGAGTGCTATGGGGATCGGCCCCCGATTCCGCTCCTGGGTTCAGTTGTTGTATACATGACCAGTAGTCAGGGTGCAGGTGGGTAAATTGTGTTCAGAGACCTGGCCCAGCGTAGGGGCACAAGACAGGGGTGCCCCCTGTCCCAGCTTCTCTTTGCTCTGGCCAAGGAGCTGATAGCCATATGGGTTCGGCAGGAGATGGCTCCGGGGCGGGGGGGGGGGGTCACCGTGGTGGCCACTAATAACTTTGTATCCCTGAATGCGGATGACACGCTTTTTTTCTGTCAATGCTGCAACCCTGATTACTGGACCATTCAGGTTAGGAGGTGTGTCGAGTCTTAGGATTGACAATAGGAAGTCCTTGATCTTCCCCCTGGGGGCTCAGCAGTCTATGGATCCCACGACCTTGACGGTGCTCCTTTTGTGTTGGGAGACCTACAGCTTTCGGTATCTGGTCATGATGGTAGCGCATACCTCTTGGAAACGGTTGCAATATAACATTTCTAGAATTTTTCAGTCCTCTATTCAATTCTGGAGCACCCTCCTGCTCTCCCTTATGGGGCGTGTAGCCATTTTGAAAATGTTCCTGTAACTTTGCTGTCTTTACTGTATCCAACATTCATTCAACCGTACCCCTTTGACCACTTTTCAGAAGCTGAATACTTTGATTTCCTCTCTGCTTTGGGCGGGAGGCCACTCCTTGGTTGACAGACACATTCTGTTCCGAACCCTGGCGGAGGGGGTGCTGGCAAACCCTAACTTGGAATGATATTATTTGGCTCCACAGATTCAGCATGCGGCACAGTGGCTTGCAGAGGGGGATACTTGGGAGAAGAGATTGCTACAGGATGGCTCAAATGCTCTCTCGCTGCCTCAGCTCCTGATGGCACAGGGTAGAGGGGATGGACGAATACCTTCTTGGTGTGACATCCTGTGCAGCTGTGGGAGCGCATGGTTAAATTGGTGTTAAGAAGGGTCCCCTTTGCCAGGGAATTCACTTTCTGGGATATGCCCGCACTCTGGGCACCAGTGAGTTTGGTGGACATGTCCCCAAGGCGAGATGGCGGTTGTGAAACCTTACAGGATCTCTTCCCTAACGAGGAATTCATTTCCTTTGAGGCAGCCCAGTATGCTTTCAGCAGCAAAGTCCGGGACACTTCCTTCAACACGCCAGCCTTTCAGTGATTACTAGAGACATCCGGACCTCACTCCCTGCGGCTCCCCCCACATCTCAGATTGTCCAGGTCTTGTTGGAGATGGGCGAGGGAGTTACCTGGTCACACACTTTTATAAGGCTATGTCGTTGAGGACACCAACAAGGCCAATAGCAATCAAGATCCTTGTAATACCATACCATCCTTTTTTCAGGCTAAGGTTGAAGATATAATAATTTCACGGCAAAGACTAGTGTTGCCTCTCCATCTTTAGAGACTTCTTGTCCGGTGGTGGAACCAGAAGGATCATCCTTGAGTCAAGAGGGGAAAGACAGTGTTCATACTGATCCATTACTTTTCTCATCAATTCCAGCTCTGACAGCGGATCAAGTTCTGGACCTTGTCCAATCGATAGGATCTGCCTCCCCCTTGAACCCTGGTCCTCCTAAAATTACGCAG
The DNA here is from genome assembly GCA_963921515.1 of Calotriton arnoldi. Taxonomy (NCBI): domain Eukaryota; kingdom Metazoa; phylum Chordata; class Amphibia; order Caudata; family Salamandridae; genus Calotriton; species Calotriton arnoldi. Next base: position 984,653 of record CAWUFW010001517.1, read on the forward strand.
TTAGCTCCTAACATAATAGCCAGTCAGCTGGTGAACATCTTTAATGAAATATTCAGTCAAGGCTATTTCCCGAAGGCATGGAAAATCACCTCCATCTTGCTTATATTTAAGAAACCCATTTTGACTCCTCTAGATCACAATAATTATCAACCAATATCTCGACTTCCTTTAGTCGCCAAGATTGTCAAGGCGGCACGCAATAAAAAACTGGTTGCATTTTTCGATTCTAATCACCTCGTGGACCAGTCACAGTTTGGTTTCAGGGTTGAAGATAGTACGGAGTCTGCCTTGATTGTTGCCTCTGAAGAACTGAGAACTACTTTAGGCTCTGGAAGTAATGCAGCCTTGACCCTGTTGGATCTTTCGGTTGCATGTGATACGGTCAATCATGTTATATTGATTCACCATCTCTACTTCCTAGGTATCAGAGAAACCGCATTGGTCCTTTTGAAGTCTTTCTTTTTTTTTTTTTAATGAAATTGGAGAGAGAGAACAACTTGTGGCCTTGGATGGCTTTTCATCCAGATCCTTCTCGTTGCCATTTGGGTTTCATCAGGGCTCGTTTCTGATCCCCACTCACTTTAATATTTATGTTACCCCCCCTAGCCGGTCTTATCAAAACATATGGGTTTTCAGTTGTGAGATATGTAGATGATACCCAAATAATAGTCTCAGTAGCCGGTAATCGTGAGGACACTGCAAGCAGATTCCATAGTTGTATGCAGGAGATCAGCAATTTGATGTTCCACAACTGCTTGAAATTAAACTCCGGTAAAACTGAAGTGCTTCTGTTCGACAACAATATTTCCTTTTGGTCTCCAATTTGGTGGCCACAGGAGCTTGGAATCTTACCAATGCCGGTCTCTAAAGTAAAAAACCTAGGGATTGTTTTCGATGACAAATTGACATTTCGAAAAGCAAATTAATGCCGTGACCTCTTCATCTTTCTTTGTTCTAAAGATATTGAGGAATGTTTTTCCGCTTAATCCACAAGATCCGCAGAACTTGGTTATCCCGCTTTAGTGCTTTCAAAACTGGACTACTGCAATGCTTTATATAGCAACATGCATCAGAAACTCTTAAATAAACTACAAGTTTTGCAGAATGCTGCTGCACGTATGTTACTTGGAATTCCCAGGTATCAATCAGCATTACAAGCTTTAGTCCAGCTTCACTGGTTACCCATCCAAAAGCGCAATGACTTTAAGGCATTATTTATTGCTTTCAAAGCTTTGAATGGCTTAGGTCCGGATTATCTGAAATGGAAGTTTATTTGATAGCGTCCGTCCAAAACCTTGCGATCTTCTTCTGCTCACAATGTGGTTATTCCCAACTACAAAAGAGCCAATTGGGGCGGTAGACGTTTTGTCTATTGCGTAGCAAAATGATGGAACTCCCTCCCTCTTCAACTGAAGACACGTGCAAGTCTTTTTTTTTTTTTTAGGAAGGCCTTGAAAACACTGCTTTTTAATCAATAAACCCCCCCCCCCCCATTTTGTTAAGTTCTGAATAATCCTCTGGGTTTTTCCGTTTCCTTTTCTGACAGCGCCTAGACGTCTTTGAACAGTAGTGCGCTATATAAATTTCCCTTTCATTTTGGCGGGGGGGGGCATGCTCCCACTCCTGCATGGGGGGCCTGGAGTGAAGAAATGGAGACCGAGGATATCCAATGGTCACCTATGAGAGGCTTGGTAGCTAGTATCAAGAAATGCCAGATGCAAACATACTCACTTTCATTATCTTTAACGAACATATATGACACCATTCAGGCTACACAGGACAGATCCCTCCAGGCCGCTGTGATGCCCTCGATGTAGCTACCCGACGGCATCCTTTCTGCATCTGGCATGGCACTGTCCGCCCAGGCGTGCCTTCTGGGACCGGGTGTGTAGGAAAGTAGGATCTGCTTTCATGGTCACCCCCACTTTTTGCTGGTGTCATTTTGTTTTTCTGACTAGTCTGGCTGGGACCCTGCTAATTAGGACCCCAGCTCTGTGCTTCTCCACTAAATTGGACATGGCGAGTACTTGGGTACACTCAAGATTAGTTACTGGTGTACCCTTGTAAGTCCCTAGTATATGGTACTAAGGTACGCAGCGCACAGGTACACCAGGGGTTTCCCATGGGCCTCAGCATGTATTATGCCACCCATGAGAGACCACTCAAATTGTGACTACAGGCCTGCCATTGCAGCCTGTGTAAGCTGGTGCTAGCACCACTTACAAAATATGTAAGTTTACTTATATCTGAGGTCACTGCACTTAAAACCTATAAGTCACCCCTAAGGCAGGCCTTTCAATTCTCAGGGAAGGGTGCTCGGTTTTAAGTGTGAGGGTGCCCCTGCATGAGCAGGACACTCCTACAATCCACGGAGTCCATTCTCCCGTGTTGTAAGTGCATCAGCCATTAGGATATATAGAGTAGCAATGCGTCTTTACGCGATGACTATCTCTAAACTGGCTGTAACGAACCCTGTTGTGTTTGGTATCAAACATGTTGGAATCATACCCCCACACCGTAAACGATGTGGAGGTATGATTCCATGCACTGTAAAGCTCTTCTGGGAGGCCCTCAGTGCTCCTAGTACCAGTCTTCTAGACCCAGACAGCAAACTATGGCTGCCGCCGACCAGAGACACGATTCTGCCCTCCTGCTGCTGAGCCAAGCTCGAGGAGAGGAAGGCAGGACAATAGGTGTCCTGTCACAGGGAGGTGTGACCACCTTCTAGACAGGACGTAGTGTATTGGTACAGGATGGGGGTGCTTGCCAACGCCACTTAGACTGCTTGAAGGGCACATTTGGTGCCCTCCTTGCATACTCCAGTTCAAACCAGTTCAGAAAGCCGTTGGCGCGAAACTGGACAAAGGACATGGGAGAATCCTCCCTATTGTCCAGCCCATCCTCTGGGAGGTACCCCTGAATCGTTCCAACCCTTTCCTTGGGGTACTTAAGGGCTTACCTGTGGGCGGGTCCCTAGATTCGTCGTGGGACAAGATTCAGATCCAACACCACTTCAACTTCGACCACCTGGGCACTCTGGACATTGCTGGACTTCGCTTTGGGAACCGAGACTGCAACTGGGAAGACTCCTGATGCTCCTGGTCTCGCTGTCCTGCAAGTCTGATGCCTGTGCTCCATACAGGTTCTTCACAAGGCCTGTGGACATCCAAGACACCCGAAGGAATCTCCTGTGGAGTGAAGAAGTCACTTCCCTGCATCTGCAGGCACCGAACAAAGCTGACCGGTCTGCTGTTCCTGAGCTCCTACGGGCTCTGAAAGGTTCAGCAACACAGGTAGTAGAAGCTCCAGCCTCCAGCATCTCCTGCAGCCAAGATCTTCGCCTGCACTGCATCCTTTGCACCGTGGGCCTGCATCCTTTGGTGAGCTGCTCGGGGTCCTCTTGCGAGTCCTGTGCCTTCGGCCCGTGGGTCCTCTTGAGGATCTTCTTTGGCTCCAGGGGGCTCCCCTGCTTGCTCAAGGCCTGCTCTGACTTACCTACTCGTGGTGAGTCACTTGGACCTTGCTGGTCCCGACACTGCACCCTTTTCGACGACTGCGTTGGCTGCCGTTGCCAAGGCTTGTTGGTGCCCCTGCCGGACACTGACCACCTGGCTCTTGACATCAGACGTGGGACAGCTCGTGAACGGCTCCTGGTCTTCCACAGCAAAGCCTGGTCCGCACAGCTGCAACTTCAAGGGCACCGTCAACTCACCTGCAGCTCCGACATCGGCGGGCAATCGTCTTCCGTGCCTCCTGGTCACTCCTGAGTGGCATAGACTCTGTCCCCTCTGCTAGCAGGTACCTCTCATCTTGAATTCACCTTTGGGTTCCACTGGACTCTTTCGTCTTCTTCGCCAGCTGCATCTTTTCTGAAGTCGTCAATTGTGGTCTACAGCGGTTTCCGACGTCACTTCGCACCTATGCACCTGGCTTCCCTGGTGTAGGTACCTGGTTCCTGGGGTATCCACGGGTGGCGTGAGTCTCCAACCTTCCATCTTCCACAGGGTGTCTTCAGAGTCCGCTGGGAAGGGTCCTTTTTAGGTCTCGCCTAGCGACGCAGCGCATGCGCTGCACGCCTTGGCGAGATCTATTGTCGTCGGTTTTGCTAGCGAAGGGGTACAGGAGATGTGCACTTGCCCGGACAGGCGACGTGTACGGCTCGCGTAGTTTGAGCACAACGCGCAGCGATGTGCACGTGTACGGCTCGCGTCGTTTGAGCACAACGCGCGAATGGTGCGCTTTCACTTTCCAAGTTACTGCTTTACTTTGTACCCACCCCCCTCCCGTTCTTCGTGTTCTGTTTTTTCATTCAGCGTTACATTCGACGAACAGAACTGTGGGGGAACTAGCACATCAAACGGAGGAACGCGCACGCACTGGGGGCACGTGCTTGGTCTCGTGCCTGGGAGGACGCGCGGACGTGCATCAACTCAGCTTCCCGGGGTTGAAGGAGCAGGCTGGGTGCAAAGACTGTATCCTGGGGGGTCCTCGCGTCATGGGTTACAGTAACTGCGCGCGGTCGATTCGAGGTTGTGTGGCTAGAACCAAAGTGCATCGCCAGGGCACAAAACAATTGTTTGCTAGGGACTGCAAGGATACAAGCAGCCCGCGTAGTGTCAGGAAACTCCACGGGGGAGAGGCGGCACTGGGCGTGCGCTCATCGGAGCAGACTGCCTGCAGCCCTCTCAGAGTATCCTCGGGCAGAACAAACTCGTGTGCGTTTCACCAAAAATGTTTTCTTTTTCCGTCCTGAGCAATCGTGCTTTTTAGGGCTACTGCGCGGTGACCCTTATTTCAGTAGAGGGACAGAGCTCAGCTGGTGGGGATTCTTTAAACTCTAGAAACGTTACACGCACAAATGAAGACCGTGACAGGCCCACGCGTGACTTGGTCTGACCTCCCCTGTCGGAATCCCACAGAAAAAAGTAAACACACATTATCCGCTGCTTGATCCCAAACCAGTTATTTCCACAATTGCATCCGACAGTAGTTGGGGCAGAGTTTTGACGTTTGGGGGGGAGGGATGGGGTAATGCCACTCCGACAGTGCATCCCGCTGTTTACGAGGCGCTCACGAGCACGCTTGCTCATACGCCGCATAATACAAAACAACAAATAAAACAAGAACAACTGGGACTAACTCCAAACAGCATAAATTAGAACATTTGAATGACTGGGACTAACTCCAAACAGCATAAAATAGAACATTTGAATGCTCGAGCCTGGCAGCGGTACGCTGGAAGTCAATGAAAGTGCTGTCCTGCCATCCCATGGAAACAAATGCCTGACAGGAACGGATTTTCTCGAGGCCACTGGAAACAGTATACAGACTTTCATTCTCGGTTCTCCAGTAACAGTGCTGTGTTCTCCTACAGTCGACAGTTAGAGGCACGCGTTTTATTGTGGCTGCTGCAGTCGGCTTCTCCCACCTCGAACAGCTGCAGCTCGCCCAGGTCTGGAGGGAATGCGCCTGGGAGGAGAGGAGGGGGCAGAGCGCTACACACACCGCCCCCGCGCCCCCTCCCTGCGCGTTTGCCTCCAGCCAGTGGGCTCGGCTCCTCCTGGCTCTCAGGCAGCCCGGCCACCGAAGGGTTAACTCTGCCAGCCATGCAATAGGTCTCGCATTTACGCGAGTTTGAGCTATTGACATTGCAAATAATAATGCCTTTTATTTTTGTTTTAAAAACATAAATAAAAGGCATTGTTATTTACAATGCCAATAGCTGAAACTCTCGTAACTGCGAGACCTATTGCATTGCAAATGCTTGTTCTTTAAAGCTGCAACCGCGACTTACCCATTGACTTGTATTGAGCACGCGCTCGTGTTCCCACCTGCACACGACCTCCGTGGGGTTCCTAGATACTCACCTTGGGTGGTTCCTTGGTCCCCGACTCTTCTACGTCTTCTGGGTCCATTCTCGAGTTAGGTCGTGGTCCGCATTCCACTATTTTAGTATATGGTTTGGTCTCCCCTTGGAGACCACTGTGTATTTGTGCTACTTACGTGTTCTAGCATCAAAGTGTTGTGTGTATTGTGGTTATATCTCCGGGTAGGTGATATTGCAATGTGTTAGTGAATGTTTATAATAAATACATATTTTTTATAACTACACTGTGTGGTTATTTTTCACTTAACCTACACTAAAAGATTAAGTACTGGTAAAACAAACTGCTTTACACTCCTTCTGGACTAAGCCTGCTCTCCACAGCTACCACTTAGAGAAATTTCTAAGGTTGTCTAAGACCATTAAAATCACCATAAGGGTTGTCTGGATTAGTGCAGGGTGCTACACTTACATAAGTGAGCACCATATACTAAGCCAACCTCCTACAGTCTAGTTCTAATTCAGCATCCTGACTACAAGCACACCTACACCTTATGACATCAGACATACTACTGTGGCTAGAAGCCTCCTCGCTTTATAGAGCAGGGGCAGACTGACCACTAGGAAACGTCTGCATACTTTGCAACAATTCAAGACATGATGTAACCTGGTAGTTGCAGTTTGCAACATCCATGCTACCGTGTGCCATTTGCTGCTGAAAATGTATTGTTCTCCTACTGAGTAACCCTGTAGAAGCTGCCAATTCATCTACACTTTTCCCCAAATTTTTGTATTTCAAATCGACATGGCAAAGTCTTTTGTTTTATTGCCGTGCCTCCTCAACAATAGCATCACATAACAATGTCATTGTTTCATTCAAACTATCAATATTTATTTTGACTTTCTAGCACTGATTTGTCGATTTGGACAAATGATGCTTTAGATAATGTGCCACATGTATAATCTTGCCTTGTGGAAAGCCATGGTCGTAGTCGCAAGAATCTTTGCCTCTTACGACTGGTGTGTAAAAATGTGTTCAATGTTTTCTAGAAGCTGTAGCTGCTTGTCCTCTTGAGCTACTGTTGTTTCAGACACTGTAGATGTAAGTGTAATTTCCATCGGTGTAGGCAGATCATTGATGGTATTGTCCTATTCTTGTACCACATCCAAATTCTCATCATCATGGCCCTCTGTAATGTTTTCTTCTATATCTGTAAGGAAAGTGTGTTATTGATGTATTAAAAACTGTATTTTGTAGTTAGTATATGACTTAAGATTCAGAACATATGTCCAAGTGAAAGCATGATAAATATATGATTCAAATAATAATTATTTTGATCTATCTTTTGCAGGATTATGCAACATGAGATCAAAATAACTTTTTTTGAAAAGGCATTATTATGAAATCAAATATTTAAGTTTATTTTATTTTTGAGACTTAAAAGCTGCATGACTTGTACTGTACTACAAATCCCATAATGCATTTTTAAAAACATAGGAAATGAAAATGCATTTGAAATGTCCCCAAGTCAAATGAAACCCGTTTACACATAATGACTTTAAAGTTATAATAAAGGCATTTATAGAAAAAACATTTTTGTGTCTTTTTTCAAACATTTTACACTAACCTGAGGAGGTTCAGATGTGTTTATAGTTGTAAGCAGGGCACAAGTCCTAAAAAAGAAGTGGGGGACTAAGCAAGTTAGGCAGTATGCAAGTAACATCATGGCACGTGGCATCACAGGAATTGACATCACAGGAAGTGACATCACAAGAAGTGACATCAGATCTTAAGGCCTCGTATACGTTTAACAGGTCTATCATGTTTACATTTAAGCGCATTTCGAGTATACATGCAAAACCTCCTGATTTAGGCAGAAGATTCACACTTTTGTTAGCTACACATAAAACAATGTTGCCTTTTGTCAGCGTAAAGCTTCCTCTACCCAAGGATTGAACAAACTAACTCTACCACCAGCCTACTCAACCAGGCATAATATTCCATATGCAGCACATTTCCAGGTAGATGTGATTGCTTTAGCTGCCTGCACTCTCTCCAGAGGTGAGACCACTGTCCTATGAAAAGTATTCTTACTCAGCCTTACCCACCTGCACTCATTTTAGGAGATTGGTCTCATTTTTCGCCAGCAGACCATGACCCAAAGCAAGAGAGAAAGACAGAAAGGAGAGAGATAAGAAAACAATGATGAAGGCAGAAAAGGGGATAAAAAAACAACCTGCAAGAATAAGCAATTTTAGGGTAGTAAAAGAAAAAGGTTATAGCAACCTTGGCGTTCACCAATAGGGCCCTAAAAGAAAGTTTGGGACTCTGCGTTTATATTTTTACAAATTACACACTCCCCTCTCCCAAAAAAGTCACCTCCACATTTAGCAGCAGACATCTCTCATGTATATATTGTTGGCATAACTATATCTAAAACACCCTCACATTTACCAGCGCAACCTGACAGCTCACCCTAGAAACAGTACCACCAGAATGCTCACACAAAGAATGGACCATAAATTTCAGAGGTATCAGCTCCACATCAAAATAAGTGTAAGCTGCACAGTATCCAAGGATGAAATGGTGACAAAGGTAACTCACAAGAAAAAGGCACATGCAATTCCAGTCCCAACTAGCACAAGAAAATATTGGCCTTCAAGAGGAAATATTACTAGTTTGCATTGGAACCATATCCAAGTGGGGAGATGTAGGAACAGCAAGAGACACCACAAACTATCGCCAAAAATCAGAATCTACACTGGACTTTGCTCCCTAATAGGACCTCTGCATATTCTACACATGTTACACTGGCAACATGGTGCACCAGAGACGGCCTACTTGTTTTCAGTAACACTGACCTGGGGGCTCACCTATTCCCTGTAACCTCATCCTGAAGGAGCCAGCCCTAGGTAAGCATGCATGATCTTTCATTTCATAGATAGCATACCTCTGAATTACATCAGTCTCCCAGACCTAAGAGCATCATGACAAAAAAGCTACTCTGTATTATTGTGTTATGATACACTACATTGCAAACTTTGCAACATCGCTGCAGTAGGTAGGTGTGAGAAGGGCAAAAAAACAAAACCACCCATACCTCGGTACGGTAACAACTTGGCAAAATTTAACACAGCCATATCCAGTGCTCTCGGATTTCCAGAGTTACACAAATGCAACTGTTGGACTTGGCCCTGCGTGCAGGGTCATCCCAAACTTTTTCGCCTTTTCCTCCTAGCCTTTTTGCTGTATGTGTGTGATGGAATGCTGCGCAATGATGTGCAGAGGTTTATTTACGCTGTTTAACCCCTTTGGTGCTTGCGTCGGCCAATGGCCGATGCAAGCACTACCTCCCTGGTGCGGCGCACGTCCATTGGCCGTCACCAGGGAGGGCCCCCTTTAAACCTCCGGTGCATCGCACCGGAGATTGTTTTTTAAAATTCCCCCTGGGGGAGACGTGGAAGGCTTTCCGCGTCTCCCCCGCCCCCCTCCCGCTCATCTGTGACGTCAGCGCGCGCGCGGCGCTCTGAGCGTCACTGATTCCCCACCGGAGCCGAGGACAGCAGCAGGTAAGGCCGCGCTCGGCTCCAATGGGGAAATCCGGCCGAACGGCCTCCCCAGCTTTCAGGGAGGCCTCGTTTGAAAAGGAGAGTCTCCCTTTCAAACGAGGCCTTCCTGAAAGGGTTTCCTGGCCGTGGATCGCGGCAGCGCTGCGATCCACGGCCAGGAAACCCCACTAGACACCAGGGATGTCTTTGGGGGGGTCGGCCCTCGTGGCAATGGGTCGGCCCCCCCCCCCCGGGGGCATATTTTTTTTAATTGTTCAATGTTGGCTTTGTTTGGGGTGCGCAATCAAAAATGGAAAAAAAATGAAAATAAAAAAATGGTGGCGATATTGGCAGGGGTCGGTCCTCCTGCTCAGTGGCCGACCCCATATTTTTATTTAGACATGTTGGCTTTCCTTGGAGGGCACGATCGCCCCCAAAAATGCTAAAAATATTTAAAAAATGTACAATGGTGGCAATATTGGCAGGGGGTCGGTCCTCCTGCTCAGTGGCCGACCCCTGTGGGGGCATTTTTTTTATAGCTATGTGCTTTCCGTGGGGGCCACAATCGGCTCTCAGGAAGCCATAGCTATAAAAAAATAGAGAAAGAGAGAGATCTTTCTTTATATATATATATATATATATATAGAGAGAGAGAGAGAGTCTCTTTCTCTCTGTAGATGATATATGTATATAAATGTATCTATATACATATGTATGTGTATATAGATACATATATATACATAAGTCTAAAGAGTGAATGATATATATATGTATCTATATACATATATATGTATAGATATATGTATATAGATACATATATATAAATATATATAGAGATAAAATCTATGTATATATATATATATGTGTCCGTGTGTGTGTGTGTGTGTGTGTATATATATATATATATATATATATATTTCAAGTCCTCCAAGCAGGGTTAGTTTAGGATCGAGCCTGTTGTCAGTTGGTGCGTGCCGCCGGTAAACCCAAAACCGGCAATTAATTCTCAACAACGATTCAAAATAAACGCACACTCGGAGATCAGGTAACAATGATAGCTATTTAATGCTCGTTACGCGTTTCGACCGTAGTCTTGATCACACGAACAAAAAAGCATTTCCAGCATGTTTAAATAAAGTAAAAAACACACCCACAATAGTGAAAATCGATAAGGGACTACATTTCAGGTAACTACCAGCATCATGGTAAAATGGCAGACATTTTGTAATGGGCAAATTATAGCTGTAAGTACTATTAATTCAGTGAAAACATGTATTTCACGACTTAGTGTCAAACATTCTATAATAAAGGAAATTGTCGTAACCTTAATATCAACGATATACCCAGCATGATCGGCGAACACAATGATTTCGGTCTAGTGCCAAACAATACATAAGTTCATTTCATACTTCATTCGTCGCCCAATACAGTACGTTAAAACTTATAGTCATATTGCTGGACATGATGTCTTATTATTATGAAGTAACGCTCAAGTTGGCGCTTTCATAGCTCTAGTGGCTAACACCTGTATAGCATGTTCCTACGTACTTTGATTCGGTTTAGTGCCGATTTTCCTGTAATGGGTTTTATGCCATGAATTTTAGGCATATATCGTCTAATTTGTCCATCATAAACTAATATTCAATTACTAATACACATGATACTTGTTATCAATTCTATGTGATACCCAAATCATTAACAAAAAACAATTTCGTATATAAAATGCTCGTGAATAAAAGTGATACTAAATAATCAACTAAAGTGCTCCTTATAAAATACATTTCAACATTATTTCATTTTTGCTTTTTCTCCAAATTGTTTTCAATTTTTTGCTATTAACATAAAAGTCCCTTATCTGGATTCAGTGACATCCGAGCCCGGGGAAGAAAAGGATAGGGAACCCGTGAAGTGACCGTCCAGACGGTGGGTCCCCTCCTTTCTTCCTGTGAAAAAAGAACTCAAATAAGAGATAGATAAATATAACATCTTTTGCGGAGCAAATACATACAGACAAGATAGTATATTGCAAACAACATACACATTTTATGTTCAACGAACGTGGAGATGAGAGGCTAATTCCTCATCAAGATTATGTCCCCCTGGAAATTTAGTTTCTAATTCTAGAATCCATTTGGATTCCTTTTGTCTCAGTGACAATTCCCTATTGCCACCTCTTAGACCTGGGACTATTTGTTCAATTGCAAAGAATCGCAATAAGGAATTATTGGACTGATGGTATTCCAAGAAATGCCTGGCAATCGGGTAGACAGTATTTACATTTGTTATGGCTCTAAGGTGTTCCATGATTCTTTTTTTCACCATACACGTTGTACTGCCTACATATCTGAGCTTGCATGGACACTCCAATGCATAGACAATAAAAGTACTACTACATGTCAGAAATTGGTTGATTTTCCATCTATTAGTTCTTCCTGGGATACTGAATTCTTTTACAGAAGGGCTGAATCGACAAGCCCTACAGTGCCCACATGGATAAAACCCTTTCAGTTGATGGAAATCATTCTTTTTAGTTACGGTTATATCCCCTTTAACTAAAATATCACGTAGACTTTTTCCTTTTCTATACGTAATAAGGGGTCTTACTCCTACATCTTTACCAACAACTGCATCGGTTTGTAGGATCTTCCAACTGTCTGTTAGGATTTTACGAATTTTACTGGATCTGTTGTTAAACGTTGTGATCACTCTGATACCACTTTCTTTCTCTTGTCTCTGTTTACCTTCTGTCTGTTCCAGTGATTTCTCCCTACTGACATCATTAACCTTGCTTACAGCTCTATCTAGGACCCATTCTGGATAACCTCTTTGTCGGAACCTCTTTAGCATAACCTTTTGTTCCTCCTGAAATCTCTCTTCAGTATTGCAATTCCTTCTTGCCCTCAGTAGCTCCCCATATGGAATACTCCATTTAAGGGAATCTGGGTGTCCACTGAGGGCATGAAGGAGACTGTTACCAGCAGTCTCTTTTCTGTATAGGCTAGTAACAAGGTTACCATTTTGAACCTCAATACGGGTGTCAAGAAAGTCCACACTAACCTTGCTGATGGTATGTGTTAGCACTATATTGTATGGATTATGGTTAAGTTTTTCAATGAAGGCAACAGCATTTTCTTCACTTCCACTCCAGACAATCAGTAGATCGTCAATATATCTCAGCCATATCCTTACTGAATCAAAATCTTTTGTTAATAGATGGTCCTGACGTATTTCCTCCTCCCATTTCCCCAAGAAAAGGTTTGCAAACCCAGGTGCGAAGCACGTCCCCATCGCTGTGCCCCTCACCTGTCTGTATAATTTTCCATTAAACATGAAGATGTTGTTCTTTAAGCACAACATCATCATGTCTGCTAACATGCGTGTATGCTCTAAATACTCAATGGCTCTAGTTCCCAAGTAATGCATGCAGGCTCCAATTCCCTGGGAGTGGTCGATTATGGTATACAATGAATTTACGTCTAGGGTAATGAGATAATAACTTTCATCCCAACTAAATCCTCCTATTTTATTAAGAAAATCTTTAGTATCCTTCACAAACGATGGTAATTCCATGACGTATTCTTTCAAAAAATAATCAACATACTTAGACACTTTTTCGTTAACATTCCCTATTGAAGAAACAATAGGTCTCCCTGGTGGTATAGTTGGGTGTTTATGTATCTTCGGTAAGAGATACAAGATAGGTAATTTGGGGAAATCTTGTTTCAAAAAACAATATTCCTGCCAAGAAATAATACCCAATTCCTGCCATTCTGATAGTTTTTGCCATGTGGTGGTTATACTAGCATTGTATGTTGCTGTGTTACAGGTACAGTAAAAATCATAGTTGTTCAATTGTTTTTCTGCCTCATCGATGTACATTTGTTTGTCCCATAAAACAACATTCCCACCCTTATCAGATGGACGTATAACCAAGCTATTATCATTAGCTAGAGATAGAATCAAATTACGTTGTTTACAAGACAGATTATAGTTTCTTGTTTTCTGATGTATATTCAAATGTTTTTGTTTTATCAATTCCTTATTCACAACATCGTGAAATGTATCAATCGAATCATGAGAAAGGTTCGGATAAAATACTGATTGTGGTTTAAATGGTGTACAGGCTGCTTTATCCGTCACCATATTTGGCCAACTCAGTTCATTCTGATCCTCTATGCCCTCTGTATGAGAAGCTTCCAATTCAAGCATTGTCTGTAATACTGTGGCATCTCCCACCGTAAGTCCTGGTTGTGTTGGAATATTACCTGGCGTTCTATACACTTGCCCTTCACTGTTATTCAATACATGCCATTTTTTTAGTTTGATTTTTCTTATGAATTTAAAAATGTCTATACGAGTATTGGCATAATTAAAAAGTTCTGTGGGACAAAATGTCAAGCCTAGGCATAAAGTAGATTTCTCAAAATAGGACAAAGAACGTATAGACAGATTAACAATAGTTCTATTTACCATTTGGGCATCCATTACTGTGTTTTCTTTGAGCCTCTCTTTCTTGTTCCCACGGGCTCGGAATTTTTTCGATCTGTGTTTACGTTTGAGGCGTCTTTGTTTACTCCGCCCCTGCCTCTGCCTCGTCCTCTTCCTCTGCCTCTCCCACGTCCTCGCGATGGTAAAGTCGGCGTCGGGGTTATCCTGGCTGATTGTCGACTTTTCTTCATTACTCTGAATTCGTCTAAAAAAGTGGCAGTATGAGTTATTACTTCCACCTCCGATGATGTGCTCGCTGTGTGTACTGAAGCCTCTGTATCCGAGTCACTGGCATCTCTTTGTATTGATTCACTCTCGGTAAAAGCCGTAACTCCATTCATATTTGCTTGATTATAAAGATGATCATATTTATGACTATAAGTCAAAATGCGTCCCGTTTCGTAGTCAACACAATCCCGGTATAATTTTCTTTGTTTGCGTTCTTTTATGTCTTCCTCATGTTTCATTAATCTTCCTTTCACTTCATCTTTATATTTTTGAATAAGCAATTGATCGCCATGTTTTTTAGGGTCTCTTCAATTTCAGCCAATTCTTTCATGATTCTATCACGATCTTCCCAGGCGTATTTTATAAGAATAATCATCATATTCTTTGAACTTGTCGCCGAATTAGTAGCCCATTCGTCCAGCATTCGCGGGTTAGGGGAATCATGAGACGGTGTTATATATATTCTTAAGCCTCTTGGAACCATTTGTTTATCAACATAGTCTTGGAGGGATGTCGCCTCCCACCATTTAGAACTTTCTTGTTTCTTTAATTTTTCATATTTACGAAATAAAATATTTGTTTCATTTTCTTTGTTGATAGACGTCGTTGTTATTACTGATTTCCCCTTTCCTGGAGCCCGTGCAAATAAATTCAGTGCTGCTGCTCGTCTCTCATTTTCTTCGTTCATGTTGTTGTAATGCAATGTCTGTTGTACTTCTATATTATTTCTTGTGCAACATGCACTTTATCACTTAAGAGATTATCGGGTACTTATATTATGTCCTTGTGTTATTATAGCTCTACTAAGTGGCTTTGTTATTTCCCCGTAAGATAGCTACCACGTTAATCCTGATCTCCCCGCTTACTATGAGCGGTTCCTGATGCCGCATATACGTAACAGTTACATCCGTTGATAAGAGCGGAGGCACTGAATTCTGCAAATGCAATTGCTTTCACCATTCATACTCTCCAACTCCAGCTCCCAATCCCGTACCAGAGATGCAAACTCAGCCCCAGGCACACACACCCCATGCGGGGGAGCCCGCCCTACCACCAGTGCACGACGGGCTACCTCCGCTGGGCACCCGCGCCGGAACCGAGCCTACCTCCGATCACGGGAGTTCTCCGGCAGTCCTTCGAGGTGTTTCTTCCCGAATTGGAAATGCGGCCGGCTCACGATCCCTGATTCATTTCAAGTCCTCCAAGCAGGGTTAGTTTAGGATCGAGCCTGTTGTCAGTTGGTGCGTGCCGCCGGTAAACCCAAAACCGGCAATTAATTCTCAACAACGATTCAAAATAAACGCACACTCGGAGATCAGGTAACAATGATAGCTATTTAATGCTCGTTACGCGTTTCGACCGTAGTCTTGATCACACGAACAAAAAAGCATTTCCAGCATGTTTAAATAAAGTAAAAAACACACCCACAATAGTGAAAATCGATAAGGGACTACATTTCAGGTAACTACCAGCATCATGGTAAAATGGCAGACATTTTGTAATGGGCAAATTATAGCTGTAAGTACTATTAATTCAGTGAAAACATGTATTTCACGACTTAGTGTCAAACATTCTATAATAAAGGAAATTGTCGTAACCTTAATATCAACGATATACCCAGCATGATCGGCGAACACAATGATTTCGGTCTAGTGCCAAACAATACATAAGTTCATTTCATACTTCATTCGTCGCCCAATACAGTACGTTAAAACTTATAGTCATATTGCTGGACATGATGTCTTATTATTATGAAGTAACGCTCAAGTTGGCGCTTTCATAGCTCTAGTGGCTAACACCTGAAATGTAGTCCCTTATCGATTTTCACTATTGTGGGTGTGTTTTTTACTTTATTTAAACATGCTGGAAATGCTTTTTTGTTCGTGTGATCAAGACTACGGTCGAAACGCGTAACGAGCATTAAATAGCTATCATTGTTACCTGATCTCCGAGTGTGCGTTTATTTTGAATCGTTGTTGAGAATATATATATATATATATATATATATATATGCTCCTTGATGCACAGTGAACGGCGCACTTGCGGACGGGTGCTTCACAAACGCGGGGTGCGCCCACGATATTTATCCAGGCTCTGTTTCCTTGTTTCCCAAAAGAAAAACAGCACTCGCGGAGGCAGTTGCTAGAGTTTATTGGCCTCCGCGAGTGCTGTTTTCGTTTTGGGAAACAAGGAAATGGAGCTTGGATATATATATATATATATATATATATATATATATATATATATGCGATATATATATATATATATATATATATATAGAAACACAAAGGATGCCGCACTCCAGAGATTGGTTTCAGAGTTGCTTTATTTTCACCACGACTGGTGGTAGTGGTGGTGAAAATAAAGCAACTCTGAAACCAGTCTTGGAGTGCGGCATCCTTTGTGTTTCTGAATTTAAATATCGGGTAAGGATTCTACCCGTTGCTGCCTGCACCAGGTATTGAGCGCTCTGACATTGGGAATTAATTGTTATATATATAAATATTTATTTACAGAGATATTTCTCAGTGCTGAAATTATGAGACTGTGAAAGAACTATAATGAGTCTCTTTGAAGTTACCTGAAAGGCAGTAAAGTGTGGTACTGCTGCAGAGTACAAAAAAAATTTCTGCTAGATAGAGATATCTGACTTTTGTGTAGTGGCAGTTTTGACGCCATAAAGGGTATGCTGAAACGAACAGATCGGTATTATGTAGACAGCTAAGTGGATTAGTAAAGCCACAAAGTAGAAACACTTTGTAACAGACTAAATGTATGTGAGAGAGGGGCTATGGAGAGATGAGGGGCACGTTTGCAAGGATGGTAGTGGGCGCATCAAAGGAGGTCATAGTGTGCAATTGTAAAGCACACGTTCACCCGTAGGCATCTTGGCGCCAAAATGATGGTCGCACTGGCTCCCACCAGCGCTAAAAGGCTGCGATGATGGGTATGTGGCAAGGTAAAGTAATACCGTGTCTTTTTTCTCTCTTTCTTAGTCTTTTTGGAGAGCGTACAGATTTCGCAAAGGTAAGGTGACTTCGTCATTATTGACTTAAACACTTCACTCACGCACACACCCACCTACACTTTAAAACCAACAACCTATCTGCCTTCTACGTAGGATTGTGTTTTAAAAGGATAGTTTAGGCACTAGCAGAGATGGCATATCGTTGGATGAATGCTGCCCAGGCCCTAAATCTGGTTCTGGAGTCCAGCTCTGAGGCAGGATCAGAGACTGAGACAGCAGATACTGAGACAGCATCTGAGGGAGAGGACAATGGAGCCGAATCTGGGAGTGACTTTTCAGTCGGCGCAGTTCCATCCGATGACTCATCGTCCAGCGATTCTGAAGGAGACGATGTCAGTCGTGCTGTGCCTTTGCCAGCACAGTCTGTGCAGCAGGACACCCGTAACAGGTTAGAGCAACCCAGAGTGCAGGCACATGCGGCCGCAAGCACAGACGGAGTGCTGTCTTGGCAGCCTCCCAATTTAGTTCAGCCCCAAATTCCGCCTTTCACTGGTGACGCTGGATGTAAAGTAGATACGGCAAATTTTTTGCCAATTGACTACTTCCATCTCTTTTTTGGTGTTGACTTCCTAGACGAAATTGTGCAGCAAACAAATTTGCGTGCCGAACAATTTCTGAGGGAGCAAGGAGGCACTCTTGGGCCTCATTCTAGGGCGCGCAAGTGGACTCCCACTTCTCTAGGGGAGTTGAAGATATTTTTGGGCCTCACGCTTAAAATGGGGTAGTGCATAAACCAACCTTGCTATCCTACTGGTCTACTCGAACGGTTTGGTTAACCCCCATCTTCGCACCATACATGAGCAGAGATCGTTTTTGCTATTGCAGCGCATGCTGCATTTCAATGACAACTCTGCTGCATTGCCCCAGGACCATCCAGACTATGACAGGTTGTTCAAAATTCGGCCTGTCGTGGAACATTTGTCTGCCAGGTTTCCAGAGGTTTATACTCCTGGAAAGAATATAGCCATTGATGAGTCCTTGATCTTGTATAAAGGGCGGCTGCTGTTTAGGCAGTACATTCCGAGCAAACGTGCTCGCTATGGCATCAAGCTGTACATGCTGTGCGAGAGCTCGACTGGCTGTGTGTACAGCTTGAGAGTGTATACAGGGAAGGACACAACTCTTAACCCTGTAGGTTGTCCTCCCATGCTAGGGGTCACAGGAAAGATTATATGGGAGCTTGTCCAGCCACTTCTTCACAAAGGTTATAACCTTTATGTGGACAATTTCTATACAGGAGTAGAGCTGTTCAGTGAGCTCTATAAAGCTGGCATCGTGGCTTGCGGTATAATTCGTTGTCGCCGCAAAGGATTCCCGCAGGAGCTTGTTTGCAAGAAGCTCCAGAAATCCCAGAGCAGAATTGCCTGTCGCGGGTACTTGGGCCTCCCACACGAGTGAGGCACCATTTTTATCGGGAGACCTTGGGGAACACTGGGTGGTAGGAAATGCGTGTCTGCCCGGCGATGCCACAACTTTCCCACACAAAAATGTGTGGAAAAAGTGATTTTTTCAGCTAAATTTGAGGTTTGCAGGGGATTCTGGGTAAGAAAACGTTGGGGGATCCACGCAAGCCATACCTCCCTGGAACCACCCGGGTGTCTAGTTTTCAGAAATGTGTGAGTTTGATAGGTTTCCCTAGCTGGCCGCCGAGCACGGGGCCAAAAACCGAGGTGACCCCCCTTGCAAAACCAGGTTGTTTTGTGATAGGCAATTTTAATGTCACCTCAATATGTTTTAGGCCCTAGCCTGTCGCGGGTACTTAGGCCTCCCACACAAGTGAGGTACCATTTTTATCGGAAGACTTTGGGGAACGCGGGGTGGGTGGAATTTTGTGGATCCACGCAGATTCCAGAACTTTCCACCACAGAAATGTTAGGAAAATGTGGTTTTTTTTTACAATATTTTAGGTTTGCAAGGGATTCTGGGTAGCAGAACCTGGTGAGAGCCAGCCAAGTCACCCCATCCTGGATTCCCCTGGGTGTCTAGTTTTCAAAAATGTATAGGTTTGCTAGGTTTCCCTAGGTGCCGGCAGAGCTAGGGTTCAAAATCTACAGCTAGGCACTTGTGTGTCCACATTGCGTTTTGGGCCGTTTCCTGTCGCGGGTACTTAGGCCTCCCACACAAGTGAGGTACCATTTTTATCGGAAGACTTTGGGGAACACGGGGTGGGTGGAATTTTGTGGATCCACGCAGATTCCAGAACTTTCCAGCACAGAAATGTGAGGAAAATGTGTTTTTTAAACAATTTTTTAGGTTTGCAAGGGATTCTGGGTAACAGAACCTGGTGAGAGCCAGTCAAGTCACCCCATCCTGGATTCCCCTGGGTGTCTACTTTTCAAAAATGTATAGGTTTGAAAGGTTTCCCTAGGTGCCGGCAGAGCTAGGGTTCAAAATCTACAGCTAGCCACTTTGTTGAAAAAGGGTCCGTTTTCAATGCGAAAATGTGGTGTGTCCACGTTGCATTTTGGGCCGTTTCCTGTCGCGGGTACTTGGGCCTCCCACACAAGTGAGGTACCATTCTTATCGGAAGACTTTGGGGAACGCGGGGTGGGTGGAATTTTGTGGATCCACGCAAATTCCAGAACTTTCCACCACAGAAATGTGAGGAAAATTTGTTTTTTTGGACACTTTTTTAGGTTTGCAAGGGATTCTGGGTAACAGAACCTGGTGAGAGGCAGTCAAGTCACCCCATCCTGGATTCCCCTGGGTATATAGTTTTCAAAAATGTATAGGTTTGCTAGGTTTTCCTAGGTGCTGGCAGAGCTAGGGTTCAAAAACTACAGCTAGGCACTTTGCCAAATAAGGGTCATTTTTCACAGTGAAATTGAGGTGTGTCCACGTTGCGTTTTGCGCCGTTTCCTGACGCGGACACTAGGCCTACCCACACAAGTGAGGTACCATTTTTCTCGGAAGACTTTGGGGAACGCGGGGTGGGTAGAAATTTGTGGATCCACGCAGATTCCAGGACTTTCCACCACAGAAATGTGAGGAAAATGTGTTTTTTGGGACAATTTTTTAGGTTTGCAAGGGATTCTGGGTAACAGAACCTGGTGAGAGGCAGTAAAGTCACCCCATCCTGGATTCCCCTGGGTGTCTAGTTTTCAAAAATGTATAGGTTTGCTAGGTTTCCCTAGATGCAGGCAGAGCTAGGATTCAAAAACTACAGCTAGGCACTCTGCCAAAAAAGGGTCATTTTTCACTGTGAAATTGTGGTGTGTCCACGTTGCGTTTTGCACCGTTTCCTGTCGCGGGCACTAGGCCTACCCACACAAGTGAGGTACCATTTTTCTCCGAAGACTTTGGGGAACGTGGGGTGTGTAGAAATTTGTGGATCCGCGCAGATTACAGACCTTTCCACCAAAGAAATGTGAGGAAAATGTGGTTTTTTTTAACAATATTTTAGGTTTGCAAGGGATTCTGGGTAGCAGAACCTGGTGAGAGCCAGCCAAGTCACCCCATCCTGGAGTCCCCTGGGTGTCTAGTTTTAAAAAATGTATAGGTTTCCCTAGGTGCCGGCAGAGCTATGGTTCATAATCTACAGCTAGGCACTTTGTTGAAAAAGGGTCTGTTTTCACTGTGAAAATGTGGTGTGTCCACGTTGCGTTTTGGGCCATTTCCTGTCGCGGGTACTTGGGCCTCCCACACAAGTGAGGTACCATTTTTATCGGAAGACTTTGGGGAACGCGGGGTGGGTGGAAATTTGTGGATCCACGCAGATTCCAGAACTTTCCACCACAGAAATGTGAGGAAAATGTGGTTTTTTTTGACAATTTTTTAAGTTTGCAAGGGATTCTGGGTAACAGAACCTGGTGAGAGCCAGCCAAGTCACCCCATCCTGGATTCCCCTGGGTGTCTAGGTTTGAAAAATGTATAGGTTTGCTAGGTTTCCCTAGGTGCCGGCAGAGCTAGGGTTCAAAATCTACAGCTAGGCACTTGTGTGTCCACATTGCGTTTTGGGCCGTTTCCTGTCGCGTGTACTTAGGCCTCCCACACAAGTGAGGTACCATTTTTAATCGGAAGACTTTGGGGAACACGGGGTGGGTGGAATTTTGTGGATCTACGCAGATTCCAGAACTTTCCACCACAGAAATGTGAGGAAAATGTGTTTTTTAAACAATTTTTTAGGTTTGCAAGGGATTCTGGGTAACAGAACCTGGGGAGAGCCAGTCAAGTCACCCCATCCTGGATTCCCCTGGGTGTCTACTTTTCAAAAATGTATAGGTTTGAAAGGTTTCCCTAGGTGCCGGCAGAGCTAGGGTTCAAAATCTACTGCTAGCCACTTTGTTGAAAAAGGGTCCGTTTTCACTGCGAAAATGTGGTGTGTCCACGTTGCGTTTTGGGCCGTTTCCTGTCGCGGGTACTTGGGCCTCCCACACAAGTGAGGTACCATTCTTATCGGAAGACTTTGGGGAACGCGGGGTGGGTGGAATTTTGTGGATCCACGCAGATTCCAGAACTTTCCACCACAGAAATGTGAGGAAAATTTGTTTTTTTGGACACTTTTTTAGGTTTGCAAGGGATTCTGGGTAACAGAACCTGGTGAGAGGCAGTCAAGTCACCCCATCCTGGATTCCCCTGGGTATCTAGTTTTCAAAAATGTATAGGTTTGCTAGGTTTCAAAAACTACAGCTAGGCACTTTGCCAAATAAGGGTCATTTTTCACAGTGAAATTGAGGTGTGTCCACGTTGCGTTTTGCACCGTTTCCTGTCGCGGGCACTAGGCCTACCCACACAAGTGAGGTACCATTTTTCTCCGAAGACGTTGGGGAATGTGGGGTGGGTAGAAATTTGTGGATCCGCACAGATTACAGTCCTTTCCACCACAGAAATGTGAGGAAAATGTGGTTTTTGACAATTTTTTAGGTTTGCAAGGGATTCTGGGTAACAGAACCTGGTGGGAGCCAGTCAAGTCACCCCATCCTGGATTCCCCTGGGTGTCTAGTTTTCAAAAACGTATAGGTTTGCTAGGTTTCCCTAGATGCCGGCAGAGCTAGGATTCAAAAACTACAGCTAGGCACTTTGCCAAAAAAGGGTCATTTTTCACTGTGAAATTGGGGTGTGTCCACGTTGCGTTTTGCACCGTTTCCTGTCGCGGTCACTAGGCCTACCTACATAAGTGAGGTACCATTTTACTCGGAAGACTTTGGGGAACGCGGGGTGGGTGGAAATTTGTGGATCCATGCAGATTCCAGAACTTTCCACCACAAAAATGTGAGGAAAATGTGTTTTTTTGGACAATTTTTTAGGTTTGCAAGGGATTCTGGGTAACAGAACCTGGTGAGAGCCAGTCAAGTCACCCCATCATGGATTCCTCTGGGTGTCTAGTTTTCAAAAATGTATAGGTTTGCTAGGTTTCCCTGGGTGCCGGCAGAGCAAGGGTTCAAAAACTACAGCTAGGCACTTTGCAAAAAAAGGGTAATTTTTCAATGTGAAAATGTGTTGTGTTCACGTTGCGTTTTCAGCCGTTTCCTGTCGTGGGCACTATGCCTACCCACACAAGTGAGGTAACATTTTTATCGGGAGACTTAGGGTAATTCATATTTGTAAAGCAACTGTTATTAGCTATTGACTTTCGATGCATTTCTGCCTTCCAAATGAAAGACAATGTGTAAAAAAGAAGTCATTTTGAAAAATGAATTATAATTCTCATGCTAGTATGAGTATTCCCAGTTTCGGAAATGTGCAAATATCTACTGTTTCTAAACTCTATATTTTGTTCCCATTTCAGAAATACATAGGAGTCTTTCATACCGAATTTTCCATGTATACATTTTCCCAGAATAATTGCTATATACCCGGTACATAATAAAAAACCATTGCAAGACGCTGCTCAGTTTTTGGCTCTGTGTTCGTCGGGTTCTTGGTGAACCTACAAGTCCTAATTATCCCCACAACCAGTAAGGTCCAGTGGATGTAACGGTATATTGCTTTCAAAGAGCTGTCATAATTAGAAGAAGTTACAGGTGAAAACGTTGACACAAAAGACTGTTTTTTTCAACTAATTTTCCATTTTTCCTATATTTAACTGTTCGTTTCTATAAAGAAACCTTGATGGATTTACACAAATGACCCCTTGCTGAATTCAGAATTTTGTCTACTTTTCTAAAATGTATAGATTTCCAGGATCCATTATTGCTTTCATACCCATTTCTACCATTAACTGGAAGGAGGTTGAAAGCACCAAAAATAGGCTATGTCCCAGAAAAATGCCGAAACTGTGTAAAATGTTTGGGTTTCTGACAAAAGTCTGTCATTCCCTAAAAGCTGGGAAAATGGAGATTTCAGCCCCACAAACCCTTTTTTGATACCATTTGCAGGGAAAAACCCAGACGCTTTCATACGAGGGACTTTTTTCCCATTTTTCCACAAAAAAACAAAATTTAGCTGTATTTTGGCTAAAGTCTGGGACCCCTCCAGGGGAATCCACAAACCCTGGGTACCTTTAGAATCCCCATGATGTTGGAAGAAAAGGACGCAAATTTGGCGTGGATACCTTATGTGGTCAAAAAGTTACAGAGGCCTAATCGCGAACTACTACAAATAGCCAAAAAAGGGCTCAGCACTGGGGGGGAAAAGGCCCAGCAGTTAAGGGGTTAAAAATGTCACCCTGTTTGGTGTGCTTTGTGCCTGCCTGTCTGAGGTGGGTTGGCGGTCTAGTTGTCTGTCTCCCAGCACCCCCAGCTTTTGGAGGGAAGCCTGGCAGGCAGGGTGCTCTACACCTCCCCCAAAACCCGTTGGGACCGGATTACCAGAGAGCCTTCTAGAAGCTTCTGGCCCTTTCTGGTAGGTGGGATGAGGGGTGTATATATAGGGGGGCTGTGCCTCCATGTGACAGACTGAGCGTGGACTTGATTGAGAGGGGACACTCTGCCAGGAGGTACCGCCGCAAGGGCCTGTGTGCTGGCCCCTGAGCCCATCTGGACCCCTCTGCTGTCCACAGGGCTAGCGAGAGCCCATTGCTGCAGTGAAGACTGCTCTGCCAGGAGGAGTGCCACCTTATGGGGGTTGACCGTTCCTAGGAACTGCTGTCCTGTATTGATGAGTGCCCACTGACTGCTGATCTTGCCCAGCATTGCTTGCCTGCTCTCCTGCCCTAGCGCCTCGTGAGCGCTATCATCTGTTTGCCTGCACTCCAAGGAGGTGAGGAGCGTGGGCGCTACTCCCTCGGGTGGGACCCTGGGACTGTGAGCCATCGAGCGCCCCGTGAGCGCTGCCTCCAGCCCCTGCCCAGGAGAAGGTGCGTGGGTCCTGCAGCGCTGTGCTGCCAGAGTGCCATATTCGCATTGACTGTGCTCTGCTTGCTGTCAAGGCGCTACAACTGTGCCCAGGAGAAGAGGAGCTGACGTCTGCAGCGCTGTGCTGCCAAGGCGCTACAACTGTGTCCAGGAGAAGAGGAGCTGACGTCTGCAGCGCCGAGATTCTAAAGCGCTACGAGGGAATCCCGGCGTGTGGGATTCCCCCCTGCCTGCTTGTTTGACAGCAGGAGCCCACCCCGCTGCCTTATGCATATTATAGTAGCGGGAGCCCACCCCGCGTGTGTGCACTCTTCCGCGGGTGCCCACCCCACATCTGCCTTTATTTGTGACCGGGTGTCCACCCCGCGTGGTGCTTTTACTTAGGAGGGAGCCTACCCCTCATTGCCGCACAGAGGAACTGCCGAGGATCACCGCCGCCGGCCCGGGGGTCCGGGAGCACTGCGCGGGCTTCCCCGTGACGTCAGGGGAGCCGCGCTGGGATTGGCGCCGACGGAAGCGCCTGGCGGAAGTCCCGCCCCGCGACAGAGGAAGCAGTAGGTCCGGAGCCGGCGGGCTCCCCACCGAAGTCCCGGGTCCCAGGAGGGGGCCCGGGTGAAGTCCGGCGAGGTGCTGGCGTTGGCGGGGCTCCCCGTGAGCAGAGGAGAGCCCCGCGTGTTGAGCCTACTGCCGGAGACCCGCGATCGTGCGCCTAGTGAGGAGCGGGCCCCGGAGACTACAGCCAAGACTACCCGGTGAGTGCGGGGGCCATTTCCCTGAAGGAGGGTGAGTGGCAGGGGCTCCGTGAAGGCCGGAGCAGCCCCGCCTGCCCATCCTGACTCGCGCTACAACCGGCTGCCCCGGGTGGTAGAGGGCAGCCGCGATCTTTTTGGAAACTCACTTTGGCCACACAGCGGTACCGCAGTTGCGGGCCGCTGCACCGGTTGGAGGCCCTTGAGAATCCCGAGTCCCAGAGAGGGCTCACATCTGCAACGTGGGGCCATTTGAGTTCAGTAGTCCCGAGTGGGGCTCCCAATCGCTCCGTGGTGCCCGTGTTCTTTTGGGGGCATTATTGAACACTAGAGCCCCAATAGGGGGACTCCAACGGGCCAGTACTCTGTGGGGACACCCAGCGGCACCACAGTTGCGGGCCGCTGCAACGTTTTGGGGCATTTCTTCGTCCTTAGAGTCCCGGCGGGGGCCCCCACGTGACATTGATGATTTGTGCATAGGGGGTTTGCTACCTACTGAGATGCCACATGCTGATGTGTTCTATACCTCCGGGCTATGCTAATGATGTTGCCTTTATGCTAATAATGTTTTCTCCCTAAGGCCTACATTGTTGGAGATATGCATGACAGGGTCTTCAGCCTATACCTACTGCAAACGCGATTGTGCCCTACGCTAAAAGGAGTAGGCCTAATGTTATGCATGATGTGAGCTATGCGCAGGAGGATGCCTAATGCAATTATGCCAATAAGGTTGATGCCTAATGTATTTCTCCTAATGCATTTATGCTAATAAGGTTTTCAGTATGCCCACTGCTAATGTTGTTTATGCAAATGTGTTGATGCTTACTGATAACGCCTCATGCGTTAAGCCCCATTTTAATATGACTATGCCTGATGCCTTACACTGATGGTTTTTGTGCATAATATGCCTCTGTGCCCACATGGTTATGCCGTTAAGAAGCTGATGGTCAGGCCTGCTGTTAGGCCATGCTGTTTTAGGGTTATGCCTGACCTACTGTGCTCTTAGGCCTGAGCTGATGCCTTCATGCTGTTAATGCTTTCAGGCTAATGAGGTTTATACTCCATGTTTAGGCCTACTCTGATAAATGCCTAAAGTGATTTATGCTTATCGTAAGGTTGCTCCGTGCATGGCCTTGCCAATAACTACTGGATGGTAGACATTTATTGCTGATGGTATGAGGTAATGCCAACGGTAATGTGATTAGCCCTAATGTGTTGCTCATGCTTTATCCTAGTGTTTCCATGCTAATGTGATGATGCTCTATGTGTAGGCCTAAGGCTATTTGCACTGTGGCTAAGTGCATGACCCTGCCAGGAGGTACTGGCTGCTTTACGTTTACTACTGGACTTTCATTTATTCTTGGACTTGTGATGGTTCTGGCGGCGGCCCGATTGGCCCTGCCTTGTAAATAGTCCCCTGTGAACTGCTACCCGGTGCCGGTTGGCACAGTTTATCTGTACCTGAGATTGCATTCTACAAGGTGTTTTATAATACACAAGTTATTTTTATGCAACCTGGTGTGGAGTCTCTTTTTGTAGTGTGCCTGGTGTGTCGCTTGTGAGTGTGCTGCGCAGATGCTTTACACAATGCCTCCGAGTTTGGCCTACCCGCTCCGCACCACGCTACCCCGTTTGTAACAGCAACACAATTTCAAGTGTTCGGAAATCATTTTTTTTGTGGTGTGGCACATTCAGATTTTTCTGCACAAAACTGAAATATTTGGGTCATGGAGGAGCAAACAGAATTATGCAAGGCAGTCCTTATTTGAAGTGAAAAGTGCACACTTGCGACATCTGCCTGCCACCCTCGCTTCAACATAATTTGCCAAGAATTAAAGACAAAGCATTAACTTTTGATGTAAAACAGGAGAAATAAAGCTATGTCCATCTAATGGCTGAAATGAACAATGTGAAAGCAGAAAACCTGGGTTTAATCCTGGCTTCCCGGCTTGACCAAATTCTGTGATCCTAGGCAAATCTCTCCTGTATTTGATTTAATAGGCTGGAATGTTGTACCATGTATAATAAGAATATAGGATGTGGGGAAAGGAGGAACCAAATAGGTTCACGGCAGGGAAGAGACATTTGATAAAAGTTTGACTACAAGGTCCACCTGCCTCCTTACCCCCATGGAGCTCTAAATAGGATGCTACTAAAGAAATGCTAACGTAGCAACCAAATGGGACGGTATGTATGGCATGTATGAGTATGGTGAATGGAAGTTTCACAACTAAATGCAAACGAATAGGATACTAGCAGGATCCTTGAGAGGTCCAGATGAAAGCCAACTAACTCAGTGAGTCTTTGGTGTGAAGGCTGAAACATGTTGACCCAGGGTTACAGAGGATACCAATTTCCTTAGTGCATCCCCACCTATTTTTAACTCCGTCAGGGTGCCCTTTGAAAATAAAATTAACTCTCAGGATACCCTAGACCAGTGGTCTTCAAACTTTTTGATGTCGAGACCCCCTTGTCAAACCTTTTTAGGCGTAAGAACCCCTTCTGACAACATTTTCTAGAAACTGGTTCTCCTCATCATCAACATCTATCGACAACCATAAATGCCCCTGTTAGACCTGGCATCTTTTGGCATGTTTCCCCTGTTTTTTTCCTTTCTGACCTCCTAGTTTTGACTCTGTTTTTGCTGGTTCAGTGTCTCTGCGCACTTTCTCACTGCTGTTCAGTGTTAAAGTGCAAGTGCTCCTATTGTAAATTGTATTATGGATTGGTGTTACCATGATTGGCATGTTTGACTTACTAGTAAGTCCAGAGTAAAGTGCACTGAGGGTGCCAGGGCCTGTAAATCAAATGCTGCTGGTGAGCCTGCAGTACTGATTGTGCCACTCACCCATGCAGCCCTGAAAAGGGTTATCAGACCTGCCACTGCAGTGTCTGCGCGGTTTGTGACTGCCATGTCGACCTGGCAAGTGCACACACTTGCCAAGCCCTAATCTTCACTTTTCTTACATGTAAGTCACCCCTAAGGTAAGCCCAAGGTACCCCTGTGGGCAGGGTGCCGTGTATATTAAAGGTAGGACATGTACTGGTGTGTGTGACATGTCCTGGTAGTGAATTACAGTGTGTTTCATTTTTCACTATGGAAAGGCTATCTGTCCCATAGGATAGAATGGGAGTTTACTTATAACATCTTATAAGCATATCTTCCCATTGGGACAAGATCGAGAAATGGGGTTTAGCATGCCTGAACTCAGAATATAAAAATGCATCTTTTAGTAAAGATGATTTTTATGTTCTGTGTTTGAAAATACCACTTTTAGAAAGTAGGTGTTTGCTTGCTTAGCCATCCTGTGTGCCTCTGCTGGGTTTGTGGATTGACTGTCTGGCTTTGGAGTGACAGGGGCTGGGGATGTGCATTCTCATCAGACAGCCACTGGGGGGGTCAAGGTGTGTCCTGCCTTTCCTGGATGAGTCAGGGCTGGGCTGAATAGACCTGGGCTGTATTTATAGTAGTGGGAGGAGATTTCCTTGCACCTGAATGGGCCTGGTCTGCCTTGGACAATGCTGTCTCCACCTCCTGCCAGGAAGCTGGGCCAAAAAGGATGGAACTGGTTTGGGCTGGGCACAGGCACTCTCTGCCCAAAAGCACAAAGAGAAACTGAGTATAAATATTGGGGTCCAGACCCTAGAACTTTAGAACTCGCTGGAATCAAGGAACCTGCCAAGAAGAAGAGCTGGAAGAACTGCCAAGAGGAGTACTGCAACTTTGCTGTGTTGTTGCTTTGTTGGTTTGGCCTGCAGTTGCTGCTTCTGCCTTGGGCAGTGAAAGGACTGGGCTGAACTTTCTTTACTTGTTGCCTCCTGGTCTGAAGTCTCAGGGACCGCAAAGACTTCACTGACCTCTGGGTACCGCCTCTGGAACCGTGGTTTCAGTTGCCACAGAGGGGGGAAAGCAACCGACTCTGTCACTGACTCTGCTGCTGGCTCCGTGCCCAGAAGGCAACGCAGAGGGCACTGCTGCATCTCCCACCGCAACCCTGGTCTCACTGATGACAGCCGCCGAACTGCTGCTTGCACCGTGACCTGTGGGCACCACACTCCGCACCGCCTCGCTTCACTTTGCCGCCCTGGTCTCACCGACGCCGTCACTGACTTCGACAACCGTGACCGCACCGTGTGTTGGGGGCACTGCTCGTAAGTCTTGCAACACACTGCCCCGTCCCACACCGCAGTCGCGACCGACTGACGCCAGCTCCCCACAAAGTGCATATTTTTTAAGTACTGTATGTTGGATTTTTATCGTTTTAGTCTTGTTTTGGATATATAAAAATATTGGATATTTTTCTAAACTGGTGTGGTGTCCTTTTGTAGTGTTTTCAGTGTATTGCTGTTGGTTATGTGCAAATCCTTTACACACTGCCTCTGAAATAAGCCTGACTGCTCGTGCCAAGCTACAAAGGGGGTGAGCAGGGGTTATTTCAGTAGTGTATCCCTCTTACCCTGACTAGAAGGAAGGGTCCCTACTTGGACAAAGGTGCAAACCATTGCTATCTAGAGACCCCCATTTCTAACAGCCCCCAATTACCACAGCAAATAATTTTTACAGTGGGGAAATGATATTAAACTGTTTAGCAAACCAAAGGTCATTGAGCGTAGGGGTGTAGCCAAAGGTGTAGCTAAAAACAAAGGGCCTCATTTATGAGGAATTGGCGTAGGGCAGCGCTGCAAGTCTTCTTGCGGTGCTGCCCTATGCCAATGTGAAAGGGCAGGAATGCACTGTAGTTATGAAATACGGTGCATTCCAGTCCTTTTCCCTTCACAAATTGCTGCCTAGCACCAACGTAGGCAGAATTGTTTTTGTACGGGAAGAGGCACCTTCCTTCACCAAAACAATTCTGAGGGGTGTTTTCTTATTTCTATGAGAGCTGCAGAGTGCAGCACACATGGAAAGAGGAAAAAACGAGAAAAAATTAAAACATTTCTCCTCGTTACACCTCCACTGGAGAGGCGTCAGTTTTTGGAGCTGCCCCAGGTTTACGTGATTTTGTAAATATGGGGCAGCATCAAAATCCATGGGCTTTGCGTGGGAACCCGACGCAAAGCCCATGGAACACCTCCTTGACGCAGAGTAAGGCAACGAAGTGACTTGCGCTGCTATGTCTTACTCCATATCTATGAGGCAATGCAAAGCCATGCAGGGTGACTTTGCACTGCCTCATAGGTATGGTTGAGACGCTTGCGCCACCGGAGCGTCAAAAAAAGTGATGCTTTGGCGATGCAAGCCTCATAAATAAGCCCAAAATATTCTGTACGTTTTTTTAGGTCTTTCACCTTCAGGTATCTACATATAAAGCGTAAATGAAAAATAAATAAAAAAAGTTCTTGCTCAGTGGGAAATGCACTGTAGTACATTATGAAACCTCTATTAGTTAATGCACTGCAGAGGTCTGTGTGTAACCAGAGAACCACAGAATTAAATCTTGATTGGTGCAGTGGAGAATAGTGATGTGTATTTTTAGTGCTACGAAGTCACAGCCTGTGACGGAAAGCACTGTGAATATGTAAGTCAATTTTTTATACTTGCATTACACACAGGGTAAGATAGAATGCTGCAAAACGTGCGAATAGTTTTACAATAAAATGGTGCTTTCAAAATGTAGGTTTTAATAATACCAGAGCGTATGTAATGCAGTTTTCTTTTTTTACGTAATTGTCCCTTCAACACCTCTTTAGGGGCACTAAGGGCTGTGTAAATACAGTTACAATTAAAAGCAAGAACTTCCCAGCCCAGTAGTTAACACTTTGCACTTCCACTCAAAAAAACACGCATCTTTGTCTTCACAAAGAGCCAGAACTGCCCCCAAGCATCCTTTACACTTGCAGATTACCAGATAAGGCGCATTTGCCTTTCATTCAGGCAAGCAGCTGACAACGATCTCAATTAGCCGTCCAAGGACGGCTGTCTTTTTACAGGGACAAGTGAAGCTGGGGAATCTGCGACCCCCTTCCTAGGACTCCACGACCCCTCTGGGGGTCGCGCCCCACAGTTTGAAGACCTCTGCCCTAGACTATTTTAAATCTAGGATCCCACCCAATAACCAAAGAGCTCCCTTGGTTACCAAGGTTGAGGCCGACCAGATACACTAGGTATCTGCACGAGGACTCTCTGATGAAGCATACCATTTGGAATCCCAGTGGGTAAGAGCCCTTTTAATACCATAGGGGATCCTCTTGGGCTGGTATGGAGAGATAGCTAAGCACGGTAGAGATTCCCTCCTATTGTTTTTGTATGGTCAGGTGTTTGGGAAGGTGAGCAAACCCTGTATCACTTCTCACTCACTCCTTCTTGGAATATAGTAATAAGAATCTAAGCCACATATATAATGCATTTGACACGACTTTCATATGGCTTCTACCTGCCAGCCACACTTTAACCTCATGCACCAAGAAATAAAGACAAAACATTGACCTCTGATGTGAAATAGGAGAAATAAAGAGATGTCTATTTAGTGGCTAAATTGCACAAAGTGAATGCAGAAAACCTGTGTGCTGCCCATGACCTCCGTATGCCAGGTGGGAGCCACAGTGATGATTGAAGGCTGTCGTCCTGGTGCATTGCTCTATAGAGAAGAGGGCCATCCCACTGTGCAATGCTGTGACATGAAGGGGACATTTTCCTGTGTGCGCTGTCACAAACTCCGTATGCCAGGAGGGGCACCATGGTGAAGTGAGAGGGCTGTCGCTCTGGAACAGCGTGCAGCTTTGAAGGAGAAGCAAGCCATTACTCGCAGAGGAAGTGCAACAATTCAACTACCCAACAATGCAGGAGGACCTAAGACCTGTTGCCGGATTCAGGGAGGCTTACAACATTGGCAGAGGAGCGTGTGGACAACTGCCGCCTCTACCACAGCATCCAGTCTTCTTCTCACCACCGGGCCGCAGACATGTGACAGGGCATTCCAACCCTCCACTCCAGCGAGAGCGGGTAAGACTGAATACTGGGCCACTAATACTGGGTTTGCTCTGACTGACACACTACAGCGCGGAGGCACTTTGACTTTCTCATAGACATCATGGAACTTTTAAGACTTGAACTCACTAGCGGGACCTAGCTGGAATGCAGCCTAACATAAATAGGAAATAACATCGATTCTTTTACAGTGAAGTGGAACTTGAGAGAAAATCCAAGGGAAGCAAGTTTGCCTGCCTTTAGAACACTGTATATATTATTCGCACACAAAATACAAGGGTGGATGTACGGGAACACAAATGAACCACCCTTGTAAAACCTACCTGACGCATGGTAACGCAAGGCAGGGCAATGGGCTGCCTTGCATATTTTTTTTGGGGGGGGGTCTCCATAAATCCATGCAAAAACTATCCTATGAGGCTATTTTCTCTTTGTGTGTGTGCTGCAGAATGCAGCATCCATGTAAAGAGGAAATAATGAGGAGAAATGGATACATTTCTCCCTGTTACGCAAGCCTCAGGTAGACTCACCAGTTTGGTGCAAACCTAGGTTTACAAGTCTTTGTAAGTATGGGCTTGCGTCAAAATACATTGATGGATGCGCAGGAGCGCCCTAGTACCACCTATGTAATGCCTACCTGACGTAAGGCAACGCAAGGCAGGGCAATGTGCTGCCTTGCGTTGTTTTTCTTTTTTTTTTTATGAACCCACACATATGGGATTTGTGTGGTACTGTAAATCCCAAAATAGATTTTGCATCAGGGTTGTGCCAGAAAAGTAACTCAACCCTGATGCAAAATCTGGCCCCCACCTTATAATTTTTCTTTTCTAAACTCTGTCACAAAGAAAGTAGCAACAAAGAGAAAACTGACAGTAAATCTGTTCTGCTTAATTGGTTGCAAAGACTGTATTTTAACATTTCTTATGGGGTTAAGGCACCAGCTGCCGAGATCTGTGTGTTAACAGTACATCTGAGTGAATAATAATGGTAAGATAACTCTGGAAGTTAATGCACTTGCTGGAAAGATCTGTGTTTTGTCTAGCCTCAGTTTTGACTCAGGTAGCATAGAGGGTTAATGTGTCTCCTGTAAAGCACATCATGTAACATGCAAATGACAGATTTTATTTTATGTAGATAGGTAAGTGGGTTACTGCTTTGAACACAGAGATCCTTGTGTTACTTGCAGTTGCACTGCAATCCAGATATAGCACAGTGAGTTATTAAAGATGATATGTGACTTCTACACCTTGTAACCCCCCACTGTTTTATGTAAATCATCCTGTACATTGATTTACAAACAAATATGATTTATTGTATATGTAATATGAACCTGTGATATAAAGCGCTCTGATACCCTGCATTGGGATGAGCAGTAGTATACAAGAACAAATAGTGGTATTTAAATTATTTCTACGCCTTCTCAGGTAGTAAGCGCTATATAAATGCAATTCATTTTGTGTAAATACTGGGAAAGACCAACACATCTGACATTCTTACACTACATTCATATCTAGTAAACAGGGACTGAACAAAGTGAAGAGCTGCCTCTCAAGTATGTGTGAAGTGTTTAAAAGGTGTGAGCCTTTGTTACCCCTCTGCTGCATTTGCATCTAGGTGTGAGGCTCCTGACTGATCCCAGCCAGGAGACTTGAGCAAAAGGAGGCCTGATGACCCCTCCGATTCGGCCTTTGCTATGGGCCCAGCTGGAGTCTGAAAAAAGAGAGCCCCCTACCCGCCTGCACGTTGGTGCGGATCGGATCAAAAGCAGACAACGTGCAGGCGCTGCTGAATGTTCCACACCAGGATGAGTTCAGCACATTTTTCAGTGGGACCCAAATTCTTGGCAGGGCAGACGGTGTCCACCCTGTGAAAATAGTGGGTGGGCGCCGTCCACCCACATGTACCCCCCACTTGTGCCCTGGTTGTAAGTCCAGAAACAACCTCTGTTGACAGGGTGCTTTCGATGGCCTCATTCAAACATGTAGGCGGTGGCTGTGTGGCAGGTCCCCCTCCAGCACCAGCTGCTTCCTTCCTACTACTCTGCCAGCCTCTCCTTCGTTGTGGAGTGAAGCCCATGCCCCCTTTTATGAATCTCCGCCACAATCCATATGGTAACCCCCACAGCATTAATCTGCTCTTAGATCTGGCATCAGATGCGCTTCTTTGTGGCTTCACGGATAGTAAATGAGGATTTGCCAAATAGTTGGTCATTGTTGGCTACGCACTCCTCAACTAGTTTTGCAATCTCACCACTGGGAAATTTCTGCTTCCTTTTTCCAGCAGAATCCTCCTACTGCCTTTCCTGACTAGCCACTGTAGAAGAAACCAGTAGATGATAGTCCCAACACTTGCTTCCTGCAAGCTCCTGTGCTTCTGAATGTAAGTGCTACAATTAATTTCTTGATTCTGATGTCCTCAGTCTGTGTCTGGGTGCATTTCATATTTTGCAAATGCGAAACAATCACTTTTTGCAATTCGGTCTTTTAGTCAAGTGAATCCTAAGAAATTGCTACCTGAAACATATACGCAATTATACATATTATTTACAGAGTCACAAAATGCGATTTCTTAATAATCACAAACGACAATTAGTTAAATCCAACAATAGTACATCTGGCCCTGAATGAGCTAATCCTGTCTCATATATTTGATCTACTAGTCTAGAATCCAATTTTATCAATCTTATTCTGCAGAGTTACACTTTTATTAAACATGACCACTCTGACCCTAAAAGGTGAGGTAGTTGCTTTTAATTATTTTTTTATAAACCAAATTTTATTGTTTTTTTAAGAAAGTGAACAATAAAACAGAAATAGCAACACAAAACAGTGCAATCAAATTCTGACATTCCAGGACAAAAATACTAACAGCTGCTCGCTTCAGCAGTCTGTTAAGCCGAAATAGACCCACCAATTCCCCCAGATCGTGTGAAACATTTGGAGACAACTTCTTGCAGTACAGAAAGGTTCTCCAGCCTTGAGTACCTATCCACCGCCCTTCTCCAAATAGCAAGCGATGGTGGGCTGAGCAACATCCAGTTCTGAGCAATTTCCTCCTTTGGAATTAGGGTTCAGATGCCCACCAACTTGCACTCCCCAATGTGTCCCCCCCTATATCCTCTAGAATATCTAGTATTGCTGTCCGAGTGGAGGTATCAACTGGCATACCACTGATTTTGGCCAACTCCACAAGTATCTTAGCCTAATAATTAGCTATGATTGGCCACAGCCATACCATATGAAAGAAGTCGCTATTCAGCTCATCACAGTGTAAACACTTGGGTGTAGGGACTCTGCCAGCTTTCCACAGCTGTCTAGGCGTGATATAAGTAAAATGCAAATAGTTAAGCTGAACAAGGTGAAGCATCGAATAGATAGCTACCTCCTAGCAGCCAACCTGGCATCGTGCCTGTCACTATCATCTAATGGGCCCACTAAGGCCTCCAATTGTTGCCTCTTTCCCTTGAACAGGTCTGGGGAATTTATGACCAATGACTTATAACCATGAAATACCACCTTTCTCTAGGGGCCTCAAGGGGGCTGAAATCGGGAGTAGGGGGCACGCCAGGTCATGCCACTAGTAATACAGCACAAGGCTAGAACTGCAAATAGTTGTAGTACTGCTACTTGTGCAGCTCAAACTCCACCTGCAGGGTCTGAAATTCCTTCTTGTGCGTGCCATTCTATACCTTTCCCTGCTGGGATATAACTATGACATCCCATCTCCCGAACCTGGACAACTGAGCGCTGTTCGAGAGCCAACGGCCCTGCCAAAGAGGGGTCTCCAGTGTGGCCTTTTTGTTCCATTGGATACATTGGACCATAGATCTCCAGCACCAGAAAACTATTTTGGCAATATCTGGGAGTGTAGAGGAGTGTGTGGTGCCATATATTAGCCCCAGAACATTCCCCGTCCCCATGAGGGAAATCTCACTTCGGAATGCTGGATTGTCACTTCCCCATGCAGCCAGTTGTTAATGGCTAGAATTTGGGCTGCCCATTAGTATAGTTGAAGGTCTGCCATACCCATTCCACTGTCATAAGTGGACTTGATGCACTTGTCAAAGGCTATGCGCAATGGTCTGTTCGCCCATATGAGTTTGCTCACTTTGGATAGTAATTTAGTAAACCAGCTCTTGGGTATTAACTGAGGCATATTTAGCAGTTTATAAAAAAAATCACAGCAGGACCATCATTTTAAAAAGGGCAATCCTGCCCAGGGGGTTGAATGGTAGTTTCCTCATCTATGAAAATCCACGTATATAAGGGTTACTAGCCGCTAGCAGGGAGAGATTCAGGCCCCAGGCCAAGTCTGATAGCATGGACATCTGTATACCCAGATATTGAAAATGCAGTTGTCTGAAGCCGGGATTGCCAATATAAGGCTTCTATCCTACCCTTATCAGGGACTAGAAGCGATTGTGACCAGTTGCCCTGAAGACCTAATGCCTCCTAGATGAGCTTCAAAATGTGGAATAATCGAGGTCCTGTGTCTCAGGGGCACCCCATGAACAGGAGCACATCATCCACATATAAAGCTATGCGGTCCTGCAGTTCTCCCTCCCACCAAAAACCCCACATTTGCGTGTCCTCCCAGATCCATTCTGCCAGAAGATCCATGGCAAGGGCTAAGAGGAGTGGAGACAATGTGTAGCCTTGCCTGAGTCTTTGGCGTGTTGCAAATGGGAAAGAGACAGCCATTAACCTGAGCTTGTGCCACTGTGTAGGTGTACAAAACACAGTCAAAAGATATGGAGCGCTGTCTCAAGACCATTTTTCCTAACACTGAAAAATAAGCAGAGTCCAGGGAGTCACAGGCCTTTCAAAATCTAAAAGCATCAGGAGTCCATTATATGGTAGCCCTAATGCCTGCACTTAAGCAAGATGTACCTTGCAAATGCAATGGCGGGTACTGTGGGCGAGGATAAACCCACACTGATCCAGATGGACCAGTGAGGAGATCTCCGACAGTCACTTGGCCAAGATTTTGGCATAGATCTTAATCTCTGATTTGATAGGAAAAATTAGCTTATTGGAATGGCAGTGATCAAGGGGATGACCAGGTTTCCGAAGTACCACAATATTCGCAAACCTTGCAGAAATGGACCATGGGTCACCTCCTCCTAATATATTTTTAAAAGGTGTGGGGAGAGAAGTGATTAGAACTTTTTATAATACTCAATAGAAAAGCCGTCAGGCCCCCGCTGCGGAGAGCAACCTTCCCGGCCACTGAAAGGGTTCCCAGCAAGATCACAGAGCCCTCGTTAAATTTAAAGTAGCTTTTTAGCTTTTGAGAGAGATGATGGGTGCATCAAGCATCAGTCAGGTGCAATGCATTTAGCTGTCACATGGGGGGGCAGTCTGGGCCTGGGGACTCCATATGGAGCATAACTGGGGAGTGATCAGAAATACCCAGAGGAAGAATATTTGGTCACGTTGTACTGTGAATATCAGCCACGGGTATAAAGAGGTAATCTAAATGAGATAGAGACCCATAAGCTGCATATATGTGTGTGTGTTTTATCGAGCCTGGGGGTGCCAGACTCTCGAAGTATCGCTAAGCCCCAGGGCATCAGGCCAGTCCGCCACTGACACTATTCTTGTGGGGCACCCCCCGCAGTGTGCAGCAAGTCAAGAGACAGATCCATGACTATGTTAAAGTGGCCACCTATAACTATTATGCTCAGCAGGAGGCGGGCTTCTAAGCAGTTTAGGTAGTGAAGGGTGGAGTTGAACAGCTGCTGTGGAAAATATGCGCTGACAAAGCTAAAATGCTTTTCTTCTATTTGGCCCACTATGGCTATGTACCAACATAGTGTATTAGAAGAGACCTGCGCAATCGTCAGTGGAAGGGACCTGTGAACCAGGATTGCCATGCTCCTGGACCGGCTGGTGCATCGGCATGAAAGGCCTTATCACAACAAAGCATAGTCAGAAACGGGCACCCAGAGAGTAGGTCTCCTGGAGGGTCATGAAGCTTTGCAAATTTGAGGAAAGAGTCTCTTTTAAACTGGTCATTATCTCTGTTCACATTCCATGATAAGAAGCCAAATGATAACATGTGGGATATTTGAGATGAATGCTCGATACTCACAGAAGGCTTGTCCCTATGGGATGTCAGTTGAGAGGAACTGGTTAAGGTAAGTGTGTATCTAGAACAAGATCGTCAGCAGCACTGTTAACAAGTTTCAACAACAACTTCCTTTTCATACATACTGAAAACATGAACTACCCCACCACCCCACACTTTCACCCCAGAAGAACAAGTTACTTACCTTAGGAAACGATAGATCTGTAAGAAACATTAGTTAGTTAAAGATTCCTTACCTTAGAATTACCCCCAGACGTCAGACTGCATCCGGAAAGTTTTTTCGTCAGCAGTACCTCTGCGCGTCGGAAGGTGGCGTTGGTCGGCTCCGCGTCCGTCGTCGGCGTTGTGGTCGCCGGGATGACGTTGCGGCAGCTAATTAGATGCCGCCCTCGCACGCTGACGTCAGTTCTGTACACGACTTTCCGCGCCAGAAACGCAGAGCCATGCAAGACACTGACGACTGGTGCACAAAGCTAGGGCCCTGAAAGGATATCCTTAACCCTAGAAATCAGTTCGCAGAACGGGGAGGATGGGTGGGGCGGTAAGGAATCTATAACTAACTAATGTTTCTTACAGATATATCGTTACCGAAGGTAAGTAACTTGTCCATCTGAAAGAAACACGTTAGTTATAGATTCCTTACCTTAGAATAGATACCCTAGCAATACCAACCCCAGAGGTGGGTCTGCGAACCAAGATCACACCAGAAAGTCCTGGAGAACAGAACGGCCAAAGAAGCCGTCTCTCCGGACTTGATTGTCAAGGCAGTAGTGTTTGGTAAAGGTGTGCAACAAAGCCCATGTAGCTGCCTGACAAATGTCATTCAGAGGAACTCCACGTCCCAAAGCAGTAGTTGCTGCCATCGCCCTGGTGGAATGGGCGCGCAGCCCTACTGGAGGCTCCTTCTTTGCCAAAGAATAACAGGCTTTGATACACAAAACGACCCATCGGAAGATAGTCCGCTTGTGTACGGCCCGACCTTTCTTGGCGCCCACGTAGCCAACAAAGAGCTGGTCATCCACCCGGAACTGTTTGGTGCAATCCAGATAAAAGGAAAGCGCACGTTTTGGGTCCAGACGGTGGAGCCTCTCTTCCTCTTTTGAAGGATGCGGAGGCGGAAAGAAGGTGGGCAAAGTGATGGTCTGCACGATGTGAAAGGCAGTGACAACCTTGGGCAGGAAGGATGGACGAGTCCTGAGAACTACCTTGTCCGGATGGACAGACAGGAAAGGAGGCTTGGATGAAAGGTGTTAGATTTGAAAATCCCATTCTCCTTATATTCTCGTTTTACACTATATTAGGTTAGTAGTGTGCGGCTAAATGAGACACCATTGGTATTCATGTCATGTAACCCACTAAGTTATCCATGCAATGTGCGAGCTTCAGTTAGCAAGTGCGACTCCATTTTGTATTTTGTAATCCCAATCAGGCTGTGTCTGTACCAGGCCTCACTTTTCATATTGCTTGCCTCAGCAGAATGCTGTATTCAGTTATTATTTTCTCTTTTGCTCAAGGTTGCCTTCTGACTTACTAATGAATAGGCCATTTTGCCCTCGCATATCTATCTTTGTGTGTAGCTCTGCTCCCACGTTAGGAGACGCCGAAACCCAGCACGGCAACCTTGAGATAGTGATAACATTTACCCATCTGGCAGCTGGTAGCCCATCCCTCTGTGCCTCCTTTGTTCATGTTCGGCCTAAGCCGGTAACTTTCCATTGTGGGCGTGGTTAGGAGGCCCTTGGGAGGAATGATTATGCGTTGCCGACTGTTGGGGGGCCAGTCCCTCGGCAGACATCTTAGGGTGCAGGTCAGATTGGACTCCTCTGCAGAGTATTGGTAATAAACGATTGTTTTGTATTCTCTACTGTCTGACCGACTCTTCATTTTGGGGAAGGCTATAAGGTGGTTGTAGGAAACCCGGGTGACCCTTTTCGGGTCACTTCCTTCAGTTGGCGCCCGAACAGGGACTCTGCAAGGTGACCCGACTCGCCCATAATCGGGTTGTAGGGTCGGGGTGCTGTCCGGTCGGTCGGGCGGATCGGGGATCCCCACACGATAAGAGCCTGATTCTCTTGGCTGCCCCGCCCGTCTGATCGGGCGACTCCCTGTCTAGTGGTCACCGGCCGGAGTCCTGAGAAGGCGTAACCTTGGATTTGACCGTTTGGTTCGAAGAGTCGGCAGTGGAGAATAATATTGCTTGACCTGAGTGCACCAGGTGAGTGACTTGAATTCTTGGAAAATGTGGCGCCATGGTTGAACGGCTCGAGCCTACGGTCTGTGTCTGGTACAGTCTCCGGACTGTCTTGTCTTGAACTTGGTGGGTTTGCGGACCCTTGAAAGACACAGAGTGTTTGTGAACAATCTGCCAGGCCAACTGGAAATTCAGCTTATTCTTGAAAAGGTCTGGGGCTAGAGCCTGTCTTCTTGTCTTGGTACAGTCTGCGGACTGTCTTGTGCGGTTTTGGACCGCTTGGATTTGGGTCTTGGATCATTTGTTGGTTGGTGTTCTGTTTGTCGGTTGGGGACAGTGTATGTGTCTTATATTAAGATGCCCTGTCTAACTAAGTTAGGGTGTTTTGGATGTCAGTGTTGTTCCACTGAAGCTCGATTGGAAGAGAGGCAGCCGGCGCCTCCAGAGGGTACCCCAAATTGTGATGTATACGTCAAGCATGGCATTGGCCCTATTATGTTTAGCACGTTGTGGAATAAATATACGACGGACAATGTTGATCTACAGTGGCCGCTTACTGGCACATTTGATGAGCAAAAGTTGAATTACTTGCAGGACAAATTGTTCGCCAAAAAGAGCAGACAGTCGATGTTTGATTCTCTGAGAACATGGCAGAAGGAAGCGAAGCAACGATGTATGAGAGCAGAGAAGCAAGCCCGGAGGGGACAGACGCAAACGATAACGCAGAAGGCAATAGCTTATGATAGAGAAAAGATCGATAAAGGCATAGAGTGTGCGTACAGGAAGTTTCGCTTGCAGAGTGATAAGTGTTATGTGGCTAGGGAGGAAGGTGATGTCTTCGTTGAGGAGTTGTTGGATTCTCGACCCCCACCTCCCTATGCCCCCGAACGACTATATCCCATAATTCCGACACCTCAGTCTTCGGCCTCTGGTTCTGTTATTCCTATTCTTTGTTTCTCGCTCTACTGCTTCAGCCTCGGCCCCGCCCGCTTCTTCCCCACTCTCGCCAGTTACAGGGGCGGGTGCCGTCCGTTCCTCTATTTGGTCTCCCGACCCTGTGGTCACGCCTCCTCTTACTCCTGTGGCACAGTCTTTGAGCACGATGGTACCTGTTTCTTCATCTGCTCTTTCCCCTTTGGGCGTGTTACCTCAGACATCGCGGAATGCCGAGACGCTTGTGCGTGGAGTGCATGAAGTGAATTGGGCTGTGGCACGTGAACGCATGGATAAAGTGTTGGTGCGCTCTGCTGTGGGTGATGAGGAAAAGAGAATGGTGGCTGACCAGGCTGCACAGTGGGCCCGGAATACGATTTATAGTGTGGAAGATGTGTGGAGCGTGATGAAAGATTACGAGCCGTTTATACAGCAACATGCTCTTAAGCATATGTCGGCCACGCTGATAGGATTGTGGAAACAGTGTTTCAAGGGTATTGCACCGCAGATAATTTATGACATTCGGGACAGGGTATATACTACAGATATGGCCCCAAATGAGGTTTTCAGTAATGTGACGACATTGGTGGGTTATCGGGGTAGATTGCTTCAGAAGGTCCCAACAACAGTGTCACAGTTCCCCATGAGGGAAGTTCATCCCATTTACCACCCCGAAATACCAGAGTTGCGAGATGGGAATAATATTATTACTCGCCCACGAGTGGCGGCCCATTTCCAGGAACAGTGGATCTACACTCCTTGGAAGAGGAGTGAGGTAATATCCCTAAAAGAGCAGTTACCGGACCCTCGGAAAAATCCAACAGCGTACTATAAAGAATTGACGGAGGCGTCCTCCTCCACAATGATGACATTAGCTGATATAGAGTTGTTTTTCGGTCTGTTGGTACCAGTTGATATATGGAGATAGGTGCATATGCAGGATCATGTGGTGGAATTGGGTGGAACATGGGATGAGATTAGGGCATGGGATAAGGAGCGCAAGCCCGGCAAGAAGCCGAAAGCAGAGCTATTGGCCGTGCCGGGATGTATTATCACTTACATGCACTCCCTTATCCCGCCAAGACGAGTGGATTGGGACAAGTTGACTGCATGTCGTCAGAAGAAGGATGAAAGTGTGTCCGATTTCTTTACTAGGTTTGAAGGGGTGTTTCTGTATTTTAGTGGTCAGGATCTATCGCTGGAGGGTGGTGTTCGTCTGTTCGTCAACAGGTTTGTCACTAAAATGCTTCCTGAGATTGCGACTAGGTTGCAGGCAGCGGAAGGTACTTGGACCACCTCCTCCCCATCAGTAATATTGAGTATGGCACAGTACTACGAGCATAGGGAGAATGAGGACAAAGAGGAGGTGGAGAAAAAGTCAAAGGAGTTGAAGACGAAGGTGTTGATGCAACAGGTGGCAAGGGGGAACAGTAGAGGGAGGGGTTCGGGTCCCGCACAGCGGGGATCCGGGTCTGACCGGAACAGTACATCGGGTGTGCCCGTAGGGTACAACCAATGTGCGTACTGTAAAAAGGAGGGGCATTGGCGAAGTGAGTGTCCGGAGTTGCTGCAGAAAGTTGAGGCCCCGAGAGGTAGGGTTTCTAGAGGACGTGGTAGAGGAGGAGGTGGCCGCAGAGAGGGTCAGTTTGAGGATACATCGTATGATCAGCAGAGCAAGAACTATTTCGACGACCATCGGGGAAGGCAGTACTATCATGACGACTATGACATGGACGAAGTGACGGGGATGTCCCACAGCTAGGACAGCCAGGGACAGGGTAAGGGACCGGTTCCAGTGCCTGTAGATCAGCGGGGACCTTATGTCACTGCGGATTTACAGGGCACGCCCAAGACGTTCTTACTTGACACAGGTGCTATGAATAGCTCTGTTTCTCGTTCGCTGGTCCCAGGGGTAGCTCTGTCTGGCCAAAATAATGTTTCGGTAGGTTTTTCAGGCATGCCGGTTGTTAGCCCCATTTCTAAACCTCTTGCTTTGACTATAGGTCCCTTTACAGTGGACCCGCCATTTCTGTTAACGACAAATTGTGGGGAGAATTTGATGGGATTGGATTTGTTGAAGAGATTACATGCCACCATCTTTTGTTCTCCAGATGGTGTTTACATGACTGTTGGGCCACAAGTGGCTTGCGCAAAACAATGCTTTGCAAAAGATGCACCCCTCCCCGCAGAGTTCAAGGAGGTGCCCCGTAGTTAATGGGCAGCAGGAGACACGGATGTAGGGTGACTCCAGATCCAGCCGGCCTCTATTACGGTTAAGGATAATGCTGTATTGCCACGTACTCCCCAGTATAAGATTTCACAAGCAGGAGAAAGGGCTTTGTTGCAAATAATACAGGATTTGATTAAGTCTGGTGTGGTTGAGGAGACAGTAGCGAATGTGTGTAACAGCCCTATCCTTCCGATTCTTAAGAGGGCCCCCTTGGACTCTTCTGATGCTCACCCGGATGTTTATCGCTTTGTAATTGACCTGAGAGAGGTCAATAAAATAGTTGTGCCCCAATATCCTGTAGTCCCAGACATTACCACGATATTGACAATGATTCCCCCGTCAGCAAAGTTCTTTTCCTGTCATTGATTTGAAGAATGCTTTCTTTAGCATTCCAATTCATACAGATAGCAGATATCTGTTTGGATTCGCCTTAGCCGGCAGGAGTTTTAGATTCTGTCGTGCTCCTCAAGGCTATACAGAAAGTCCTAGTGTCTATAGTCAAGCTCTAAAAAGTCAATTGGATTCTTTGGTGCTTCCCACTGGTAATGTGCTATTGCAGTATGTGGACCATCTCCTTGTGGCCTCTGATACTGAGGATGGTTGCAGAGACGCCACCGTTAAATTGCTGTTGCATTTGGCACATCATGGCCATAAGGTGTCCCTTTCTAAATTTCAATATTGTCGACAGGAGGTCACCTACTTAGGTCACCTACTGTCGAAGGAGGGTCGCAAGCTAACACCTGAGCGCATAGCTGCTATCACTAATATGCCTGTTCCTAAGACTCAACGTGAAGTGCGCGCATTTATTGGCATTACCTCGTACTGTCGACACTGGATCCCCAATTATTCCTTACTAACAAAACCCCTCCTTTACCTGACTACCAAAGAAGTGCATGAACCCCTGCCTTGGATATCTGCATGCCAGCAAGCTTTTGAGCAATTAAAGGCTGCGCTTTGCTCTGCTCCTGTGCTTGGTACTCCTGATCACCAGAAGCCTTTTGTGCTTTACGTACATGAGGCAGACGGTTGCGCGCTTTCTGTTCTAACACAGGGCTTTGGTGGTAAGCAAAGACCCTGCGCTTATTTTTCTGCAATGCTGGATAACGTAGCCAGAGCGCTCCCGAGCTGCCTGAGAGCTGCCATGGCGGTGGCAGTTTCTATCAGACAATCGGCGGGGCTCGTTCTTGATACTGCTCTCACGGTAATGGTACCCCATGCTGTGGATATGCTTTTGAATAAGACAAAGACACAGCACCTTACTAGTGCACGTCTGACTGGATATGAACTAACCTTATTTGCTCCGCACATTACCATCAAAAGATGTGCCACTCTGAACCCAGCCACGTTACTACCCCTCCCTTCGACGGGCAGTGACACAGATGCACATGATTGTGTATACAGAACGGAAGCGGAAACGAAAGGACGAGTAGACCCGACTGATGTTCCCCT
This sequence comes from Calotriton arnoldi, assembly GCA_963921515.1. Lineage (NCBI taxonomy): Eukaryota > Metazoa > Chordata > Amphibia > Caudata > Salamandridae > Calotriton > Calotriton arnoldi. The sequence continues at coordinate 1,029,575 of CAWUFW010001517.1, forward strand.
ATCTGAACCCCAAGGGGAACTATATGTTGATGGCTCTTGCTTCAAACTACCAGATGGCACCACCACTGCAGCATATGCAATTACAACATTACACACTATAGTTGAGACATCCCGTGTCCCATACCAATCAGCCCAAGCTGCGGAGCTGGTTGCTCTTCTTAGGGCTTTTGAGTTGAGTGAGGGACCTGCTGTCAATATTTATACTGACAGCAGAACGCCTTTAGGGTCGCCCATAATTTTGGACGCCTCTGGGCGGAGAGAGGATTCTTAACATCACATGGATTACGAATACAGAATGGCCCATTGATACATAGACTCTTGTCAGCCCTAACACTTCCCAAAAGGTTAGCGATAATAAAATGTAGTGCCCACAAAGCAATAACAAATGATGTTGGTAGAGGAAATGCGTTTGTAGATCAAATAACTAAGGAGACAGCGAGATCGAAGATGAAAAAGAGGTTTGTGGCAGGTCCGGCTAGGTGGGTCCCAGACAATGGAATGTTCGAGGATACAGTAGAGAGTGTCAAAGAGATACAAAGTGAGGCAACCCTAGACGAATTGGCAATATGGCAGGAGAGTACAGGGCGCCTGGATAAGGATGGGTGTTGAACTGATAAATCCGAGAAACAGCGATGGATGGTACCTAATGCTTATGTACTTCCTGTGGTTACCATGGCCCATGGCTCAGCCCACATTAGCGCCAAGGGAATATGAAAGGTGTTGGACTCAGTGTGGCAGAACGACAATATTTCCAAGGTAGCTACTCATTTAGTGAAACACTGTATGATTTGTATAACACATAATCCTGGGAAAGGTACTCCTACACCCTCTGGTAATTTTGCACTGCCTTCCTTCCCTTTCGAGGTCCTCCAGATGGATTTCATCGAAATGGAACGAGTCAACAATTTGAAGTATGTGCTGGTAGTGATTTGTGCATTCAGTAAATGGATTGAAGTTTACCCCACTAAAGAGAATACAGCTATGGAGACGGCGATGGCACGCCTAAAAGAGTTCTTCCTGGGCTTTGGATTGCACGTGTGTTTTTTGGAGTGACACTGGAAGTCACTTCAATTCCAAGGTCATCCAACTGGTGTGCGAAGGTCTGCACATCAAGCAGAAGTTTCATGCAGCCAACCACCCCCATTCAGCATGTCTGGTTGAGAAGTACTCTCAAACTGAAGTTAGCAAAGATACAGGAAAGCACGATTGCGATGGCAAGATGCGTTGCCCCTGGCCTTGTTATCCACCAGGGCGACGGCACACTCTAGGACAGGGTTGTCACCGTGTGAGGTAGTGTTTGGTCGCCCTGCCAATATCTGGGGCGTTCCAAGGCCAAAGCGCTTCTCTGAAATTGAGCACCCTTTGCTTATAGACTATCTGTATGAGTTAACTAAAGATCTTTGTTCTCTTCACCAACAGATTCAGGAGACACTGCAGCCGGTACCAGAGGGGCCCGGGCATCAGCTACAGCCCGGAAATTACGTACTAGTCAAGAACTTCCAGAGGAAGAACTGCCTGGAGCCCCGCTGGAAGGGCCCCCTGTTGGTCCTGCTTGCCACCCAAACAACAGTGAAACTCGACGGCCGGAAAAATTGGGTGCATGGTACTCATTGTAAAAAGATACCTCTCCCACTCCCCTACGACAAGTGGGTGCGAGACGGCATTGCTAATCAAGAAGGGGAAAGGGTGCCCCGCTTTGTTCCCTTCTCTGACGCCCAGCTAAGGGGGGTGCAGACGGAAGCAGAGAGTGACGCCGCCCTGCTTGACGCGGTCCCTCCGGAGACAAGGGCAGCCCCAGTTTCTCCCCCATCTGATTCACAGGCACCCGAGTCCTCCTGCCTTTCTGAGCCTGAGTTTTAACCTCTTTTTGTTGATGAAACAGTGCCTGGAGTTGACAGGTACAATTTGCGCCCACGAAAGAAGGTCAGTGCGCAAGAGGGACAGTTCAGGAGTGAGGGAAGGACTTGAGATTAGGGTATAGGTACTACGTCTGCGGTGCCTGCGTCAGCTTAGGGTAAACCGCACTGGTGCACTGCCTGAGACACTGGACAGGATCATTGAGGGTACTTGCCCAGGAGGGAGGGTGCCCTATCCTGCGAGAAGAAGGATTTGTTTCCAGCAAGGGCCGCGATCGCGCGACCCCCACGAGGGAGTGCTTTAAGGAACAATTGTTGATGAACGATAGGAGCTTGCCAGCGAGGCTCTAAAAAGGACGCTGGGTAACTTGTGCCCCTCTAGTCGGTTGTATTTTTGTGGCTCCAGTTCTTAAGGCTTTTCTCATGTTCCTATTTGGCCGTACTGTCATGGAAGAAGAACAGCCCCTAGCGGCACCGCCACCAGGGCAGGGTGGTCCTGTGTGGTCTAGGTGGTCTATTAAGAGTAAGATAGTAGTGGTAGTGTTCATCCTCATAGTAATGATAACACTGTTTGGAGTAGTATGGTATTTAGAAGAACAGCATCCTCTGCACACCTTGATAGGGACCACCCCGGCTTCACCTGAGCATCTGTTTGTTACGTTGCCCCCACATAAACAGAGACATATGTCGAAAATGCCTTCCTGCAAATGCTTCACCAGGTACACAATACGACGAATGCCAGGAATTGCTGGGTATGTGGATTACTCCCCTCCGTCATGCACAAGAATGATTTGCTGGTGTCTTTACCACTGTCCTATCTAAGTAGTTGTGAGGCATGGTTCCTGTTGCTTTCCATGGTGTATATACATTATCATACTGATGCCATGAATATGACGGAGTCTGATTATGAGGCAGTGTTGGAATATATAGTAGTACACCAAGGTTATACACCTGGGACAGGAGGAAAGGAGGGTACCTTACATCCACATGCTTGCATGAATGTTTATGAGGGAAACAAGAATGTCACATGGCTGCAAAATGAAATGTTGGATTTTCAGGGGTTCAATGTTACCGAATATTTAAATGTTTCTATGCACGAAATATCACTGAAGATAAAGCCCTGCCCCTACCTGTGGTTCATACAGCAGCTAGTTTCTGTGTCGAAGGATCTGGGAATATTCCAGTGGGTCAGAGCAGTTGCAACTGTACCTATCGACTAAACACTACTAGTAGCCCACCTTTGCTCACCCCTCCTAATGTATACTTTGTTTGTGAAGAGCAGGCTTACACCTGGCTCCCTAGGGGATGGTCTGGCCGGTGTTATGTCTCTTTCCTTCTACCTCCTGTTTACATTGCACCGTCCAACTATCACAAAGACCATAGGCTGCAGCGGAGAAGTGTATACTTGTCCCTAGTCAGGAGAATTATTGACACAGCAGATATTGATCAAACAGATACTACTCTACAGCAATTCATGGATGCCATGAAGGGTATCGTGCCTTTCTGGGGACCTATGTATTATAGTGTCAACATTCGTCGCCTCACCAGGGTTGTTGAAGGGGTCATCAACACTACAGCAGGCATACTCACCAACATCACAGCTGAGCTTCAGGCTACAAGACTTGTTGCTCTTCAAAATTGTATGGTTTTAGACGTCATCCTTGCAGATAGGGGTGGAGCTTGTTGTGTTATAGGCAGCAGTTGCTGCGTTTACATCCCAGACCACGCCCCTAACGTATACTCCGCTATCCAGAAGTTACACAGGCTTGCATCCAATATTCATCAGGAGAATGGCTCATGGTCCTTGACAGGGTGGTTTTGGGGTCTGATGTCATCCTGGGGATGGAAGATACTTCTTTTCCTAGTAGCTATTGCAGGTGTCATCTTCACGTGTTGCCTATGTGTCAATTGTCTTCCAGCATGATGTACCTATTGTGTGAGTAAACTCACCCCTGCCCCTAAATCGCCAGGCCGTAATGATAAAGTCTCTAAGATGATGATGATGCAGGAACTACAGGATATGATGCAGATAGATTAGGGTATTTTTGAATATTAGAACTATATTGTAATACGTATGTTGCTTATTCCTTTTGGATATTACAGTCATTAGCAAACACAAGGAGATGATGGACGGAGCACTGAAACTTTTCAGACACTCACCCCCAGTCACATATCTGGGTTGAATCCATCATCGTTCTTTAGCTCACTTTGCCACCCCAGTTCAGACACAGCTATATGCAAATCAGTCTTGACCCTGTGCCTCATGGGAACAGTCCAGCCCGAACTGCCAAGCCATGTCTTCCCTGGACCGGAAACAAGCATCCTGGGACCGGTTTCGGGCTAACAGCCCTCATCATCCAGGCTAGCTTGAATCCAGTGGCAAAGTGAGCAAGGTACCCACGTCTGGGCATACCCTGCCAACTTAGGGCGAACAAAGCAAACACAAGGAGATGATGGACGGAGCACTGAAACTTTTCAGACACTCACCCCCAGTCACAGATCTGGGTTGAATCCATCATCGTTCTTTAGCTCACTTTGCCACCCCAGTTCAGACACAGCTATATGCAAATCAGACTTGACCCTGTGCCTCATGGGAACAGTCCAGCCCGAACTGCCAAGCCATGTCTTCCCTGGACCGGAAACAAGCATCCTGGGACCGGTTTCAGGCTAACAGCCCTCATCAGCCAGGCTAGCTTTAAACCCAGATGTGGTTTGCCCAGACGTGGGTCCCTTGCTCACTTTGCCACTGGATTCAAGCTAGCCTGGCTGATGAGGGCTGTTAGCCCGAAACCGGTCCCAGGATGCTTGTCTCCGGTTCAGGGAAGACCTGGCTTGGCAGTTCGGGCTGGACTGTTCCCATGTGGCACAGGGTCAAGACTGATTTGCATATAGCTGGGTCTGAACTGAGGTGGTGAAGTGAGCTAAAGAACGATGATGGATTCAACCCAGATCTGTGACTGGGGGTGAGTGTCTGAAAAGTTTCAGCGCTCCGTTCATCTCCTTGTGTTTGCTTTGTTCGACCTAAGTTGGCAGGGTATGCCCAGACGTGGGTCCCTTGCTCCCTTTGCCACTGGATTCAAGCTAGCCTGGCTGAAGAGGGCTGTTAGCCCGAAACCGGTCCCAGGATGCTTGTTTCCGGTTCAGGGAAGACCTGGCTTGGCAGTTCGGGCTTGACTGTTCCCATGTGGCACAGGGTCAAGACTGATTTGCACATCGGAAAGAACCAACGCAGAAATCTCAAGGTTCAAATATTACCAGTTGGCTAGCTGGTCTAAAGAACAAGAGACAATGTCAGATCATATTGGGAAACTGGAGGAAGAAATACAGAAAGACCCAGTGCGAAAAGAAATGTCAAAATGGTACTGGTACCTGATTCAGAGGGATGAGGCCGAATTTACCACACCAGGCGATATCTGGAAGAATATCTTTCCGGCTCAAGACTTGCAACAACTTTGGCAAGTATCCTGCACTTTTTTATGGTATATTATAGTTTCTGCACACCTTAGGAAAAATCATCTTTTTACTTTGCACAGGTCCTACTGGACGCCTGAAAGATTAACTAAAATGAACAACCAGGTGACGAAAAAGTGTCCAAAATGTGACGAGATAAAGGCAAACGACATTCACATGTTTCACTTATGTGTTCATCTTGATATTTATTGGAATGAAATTGGTAAGATCATTGACAAAGCTTTAAATAGCAAGATTAAGGTAAGCACCTTTACTGTTATTTTTGGCATTCTGGATACTAATGAACCTATTATTGTTTTAAGTAAAAACCAGAAATATTTATTATTTACTTTAATCCTATTAGCCAGACGTGAGAGGTGTGTATAAACTGGATTCTCCCATCTCCTCCTAAGGTGTCAGACTGGCTTTACTCAGTTGATAAGTTCAGGAAATTGGATAAATCTAGAGGGGAAAGCAAACGTACGAAGTATTGGGAACTCTGGGACAAGAACTATGTGGCAGGGTAGGAAGGGATGTCCAATGATTCCAATAAACGCGATCAAACAAATTCAAGGGAATCATCATGGTGGTTCTGTGATGGTAAACTCAAAGAATTTGTAGGTTCTTAAGACATGGTTTCTACCTCGTTATCCAAGGGTGGCCCCTTTCCACTTTATGAGGTGACCTTGTTTGCCGTAACCACGAAGATTGCATAAATGAGGACAAAAAAAAAAAAAGACTGATTTGCATATAGCTGGGTCTGAACTGAGGTGGTGAAGTGAGCTAAAGAACGATGATGGATTCAACCCAGATCTGTGACTGGGGGTGAGTGTCTGAAAAGTTTCAGCGCTCCGTCCATCATCTCCTTGTGTTTGCTTTGTTCGCCCTAAGTTGGCAGGGTATGCCCAGTTGTGGGTCCCTTGCTCACTTTGCCACTGGATTCAAGCTAGCCTGGCTGATAGGCTGTTAGCCCGAAACCGGTCCCAGGATGCTTGTTTCCGGTTCAGGGAAGACCTGGCTTGGCAGTTCGGGCTGGACTGTTCCCATGTGGCACAGGGTCAAGACTGATTTGCATATAGCTGGGTCTGAACTGAGGTGGTGAAGTGAGCTAAAGAACGATGATGGACTCAACCCAGATCTGTGACTGGGGGTGAGTGTCTGAAAGGTTTCAGCGCTCCGTCCATCATCTCCTTGTGTTTGCTTTGTTCGCCCTTAGTTGGCAGGGTATGCCAAGACGTGGGTCCCTTGCTCACTTTGCCACTGGATTCAAGCTAGCCTGGCTGATGAGGGCTGTTAGCCCGAAACAGGTCCCAGGATGCTTGTTTCCGGTTCAGGGAAGACCTGGCTTGGCAGTTCGGGCTGGACTGTTCCCATGTGGCACAGGGTCAAGACTGATTTGCATATAGCTGGGTCTGAACTGAGGTGGTGAAGTGAGCTAAAGAACGATGATGGATTCAACCCAGATCTGTGACTGGGGGTGAGTGTCTGAAAAGTTTCAGCGCTCCGTCCATCATCTCCTTGTGTTTGCTTTGTTCGCCCTAAGTTGGCAGGGTATGCCCAGACGTGGGTCCCTTGCTCACTTTGCCACTGGATTCAAGCTAGCCTGGCTGATGAGGGCTGTTAGCCCGAAACCGGTCCCAGGATGCTTGTTTCCGGTTCAGGGAAGACCTGGCTTGGCAGTTCGGGCTGGACTGTTCCCATGTGGCACAGGGTCAAGACTGATTTGCATATAGCTGGGTCTGAACTGAGGTGGTGAAGTGAGCTAAAGAACGATGATGGACTCAACCCAGATCTGTGACTGGGGGTGAGTGTCTGAAAGGTTTCAGAGCTCCGTCCATCATCTCCTTGTGTTTGCTTTGTTCGCCCTAAGTTGGCAGGGTATGCCCAGACGTGGGTCCCTTGCTCACTTTGCCACTGGATTCAAGCTAGCCTGGCTGATGAGGGCTGTTAGCCCGAAACCGGTCCCAGGATGCTTGTTTCCGGTTCAGGGAAGACCTGGCTTGGCAGTTCAGGCTGGACTGTTCCCATGTGGCACAGGGTGAAGACTGATTTGCATATAGCTGGGTCTGAACTGAGGTGGTGAAGTGAGCTAAAGAACGATGATGGATTCAACCCAGATCTGTGACTGGGGGTGAGTGTCTGAAAAGTTTCAGCGCTCTGTCCATCATCTCCTTGTGTTTATTACAGTCATTATGCATTTCCTATTTTCCCTGTTTAGAATTGTAAAAACCCTACCTGCTAGCCAATAAAGCATTTAGCCTCCCCTGCTAAAAGGAGGGTCTGTTAGATTTGAAAATCCCATTCTCGTTATATACTCGTTTTGCACTATATTAGGTTAGCAGTGTGCGGCTAAATGAGACACCATTGGTATTCATGTCATGTAACCCACTGAGTTATCCATGCAATGTGCGAGCTTCAGTTAGCAAGTGCGACTCCATTTTGTAGTTCGTGATCCCAATTAGGCTGTGTCTGTACCAGGCCTCACTTTTCGTATTGCTTGCCTCAGCAGAACGCTGTATTCAGTTATTATTTCCTCTTTTGCCCAAGGTTGACTTCTGCCTTACTAATGAATAGGCCATTTTACCCTCGCATATCTATCTTTGTGTGTAGCTCTGCTCCCACGTTAGGAGACGCCGAAACCCAGCACGGCAACCTTGAGCTAGTGGTAACATGTACCCATCTGGCAGCTGGTAGCCCATCCCTCTGTGCCTCCTTTGTTCATGTTCAGCCTAAGCCGGTAACTTTCCATTGTGGGCGTGGTTAGGAGGCCCTTGGGAGGAATGATTATGCGTTGCAGACTGTTGGGGGGCCAGTCACTCGGCAGACATCTTAGGGTGCAGGTCAGATTGGACTCCTCTGCAGAGTATTGGTAATAAACGATTGTTTTGTATTCTCTACTGTCTGACCAACTCTTCATTTTGGGGAAGGCTATAAGGTGGTTGTAGGAAACCCGGGTGACCCTTTTCGGGTCACTTCCTTCAAAGGGCCTGGAGCTCACTCACTCATCTGGCAGATGTGATGGCTACCAGGAATGCAGTTTTAAGCATCAGAAGCCTCAAAGGACATTTGTGTAGCGGCTCAAAGGGAGCACACATTAAATAGGTTAAAACTAGATTCAAGTCCCACTGAGTCATAACGAAGGGAATAGGAGGAAAGAGATGAGTTATGCCTTTCAAAAAACGATTAACAACCGGGGACTTGAAAAGAGAAGGCTGATCTGGAAGCCGAAGAAAGGCAGAGATGGCCGAGAGATAGCCCTTGATAGTGCCCAGAGCAGAGCCCTGCTGGGCCCAAGAAAGGAGAAACAAGAGAACCTCAGAAAGAGTGGCAGAGAGGGGATCCACAGCCTTTGCTGTGCACCATGCCACAAATTTGTTCCACCGGCAGGCGCATACTGTCTTAGTGGAGGGACGCCTGGCTGCCAAGATTACGTCACAAACTTCGGGAGGCAGGTCAAAAGATGTCAGCTGCCGCCGCTCGATCTCCACGCAAGAAGGTGGAGGCTGGAAAGGTTCGGGTGGAGGACCGTCCCCTGTTGCTGCGACAGGAGATCCTCCCGAAGAGGCAGACGGGTCGGAGGATCGATGGCCATGTTGAGCAGCTCGGGATACCAGACTCTTCGTGCCCAATCCGGAGCCACAAGAATGACTTGGGCCCGGTCGCGCCTGATCTTCTTCAGCACTCTGGGCAGAAGTGGTATAGGCGGAAAGGCGTACAACAGACCGCAACTCCACTCGCGACGAAAAGCGTCGCCTAGTGAGTGCCGCCTTGGAAATTCCAACGCGCAGAACTGCTGATAGGGCGAGTTCTCTTCGGTGGCGAATAGATCTAACCAAGGCTCTCCCCACTGTTGAAAGAGACCTCGCACCACCTCCGAGTGAAGACGCCATTCGTGATCCATCATGCACCTGCGGCTGAGTTCGTCCGCCCTGGCGTTCAGGGAACCCGCCAGGTGTTGAACCACGAGGGATATGCCCTGATGTTCCAGCCATGTCCAGAGGCGGAGGGCCTCCTGACATAGGGTCCACGACCCCACCCCGCCCTGTTTGTTGCAGTACCACATGGCGGTGGTGTTGTCCGTAAACACCTGCACTACTCTTCCCCGGACAGCGGGAAGGAATGCCTTGAGTGCAAGACGAATCACCCGGAGCTCCAGAAGGTTGATGTGGAGCCCGGACTCCGCCGGAGACCAGAGTCCTCTGATCTCCGCCTCTCCCATGTGGCCGTCCCATCCCAGAAGGGATGCGTCCGTCACCACCGTGTGCTCTGGTTGGGGAAGGGAGAGGGATCTGCCATTGACCCAATCCTGGTTCGTGAGCCACCACTGCAACTGTCGAGCAGTGCCCTCCGAGATCTGGACGCAATCGGACAGATTCCCCTGATGCTGTGCCCACTGGAACTTCAGGTCCCACTGCAGAGCCCGCATATGCCACCTGGCATGATCCACCAGCAGGATGCAGGAGGACATGAGGGCCAGCAGCCTCAGGGTCATCCGGACCGAAACCCGGGAAAGAGGCTGAAAGATCGGAATCATAGCCCGAATATCCCGGACTCACTGTTCGGGAGGATAAACCCGGAACCGCGTCGTGTCCAGAACCGCTCTGATGAAGAGGAGCTTCTGAGAGGGAATCAGGTGTGACTTCGGCACATTGATGGAGAACCCCAGCGAATGCAGGAGGTCGGCCGTAGTCTGGAGGTGGGAGACGACTGCCTGGGACGAGGCCGCCTTTAATAGCCAGTCATCGAGATAGGGGAAGACTGGAACCCCTGATCTGCGCAGATGAGCTGTGACCACCGCCATCACTTTCGTGAACACCCGAGGGGCGCTGGTAAGGCCAAAGGGGAGCACGGTAAACTGAAAATGCTCGTGGCCTACCGTGAACCGCAGGTGGGCCGGCAGGACGGGGATGTGAAAATAAGCGTTCTGCAAGTCCAACGCTACCATCCAGTCTCCAGGGTCGAGGGCAGACAAGACCTGAGCGAGCGTCAACATTTTGAACTTCTCCTTCCGGAGGAAGCGGTTGACGTCCCTGAGATCCAAGATAGGACGCAGGCCCTTGTCCTTCTTGGGTATCAGAAAGTAGTGGGAATAGCAACCACGACCTACTTCTGGGACAGGAACGCGCTCGATGGCTCCCTTGGCCAAGAGTGTCAAAACTTCCTGTTGGAGAAGTGCCAGGTGATCCTCCGACATGCGGTGGGATTGAGGTGGCATGGCTGGAGGGGTAGCCTCGAAGGGGAGGGAGTAGCCCCTTCGGACTATTTGCAAAACCCACCTGTCCGACGTGATGGTGCGCCAGTGGGGGAGGTGATGGCGTATCCTGCCGCCCACTGGCATGTGAAGGGCCTGAAAAGTCGGACTAGGAAGGTTTGGAGGCTGCTGCAGAGGGGGGGTTGGTGGACTGGCCCGCCCGCTGGCCCCCTGAACCACTGCGTTGGTTCCCACGTCCCCGCGAAGGTTGGGTAACTCGCTGCGGCCTGTGGCTCTGGGCGGAACGTAGCGGGGCACCCCTTCCGTAGCCACGAAAGGGGCAAAAAGCAGATTGCGCTGGGCGGCTGGAGAGGCCCAAGGACTTGGCCGTAGCCCGTGAGTCCTTGAAACGCTCTAGAGCGTTGTCCGCTTTGTCACCAAAAAGGCGACAGCCATCAAAGGGCATGTCCATCAAGGTGTTCTGGACATCCCCCAAAAAGCCAGTCGATCTCATCCAGGCGTAGCGACGAAGGGCTACCGAAGTTGAAATTGTCCTGCCCAGAGAGTCGGCGGTATCCAGCCCACAACCGATGGTAAACTTCGCCGCATCCCTCCTGGCGGCAATAGCCTGGGAGAGCACTGTTCGGGCATCCTCCGGACACTGAGGCAGCACTTGCGCAACCGAGTCCCACACAGAGTGGGAATAATGGCCCAAGAGACATGCGGTGTTTACCGACAGCAGTCCTAAGCTGGCGGAAGAGAAAATCTTCTTCCCAAGATGGTCCAGCTTCTTGGATTCCCTTTCCGGGGGAGCGGTAGGGAATGCGCTCTTGGAAGTGGAGGCTTGGACCACCAAGCTCTCCGGGGTGGGGTGTTAGGAGAGGAAAGTGGGGTCGCCCAGAGCCGGGCGGTGGCGTCGGCCAATCCTCCTATCCACGGGAGCCCCCGTGTTGGGCCTGGACCACCTATCCAAAAGGACGTCAGTAAGGGCCTCATTAAACTGCAGCAGGGGCTCTGAAGAGCTCGCAGCCGGTTTAAGCACCTCTGTCAGGAGGTTAGTCTTGACCGCCACCGTAGGAAGCTCGAGGTGGAGGGCCTCGGCCGCCCTACGCAACACCACTGTGTATGACGCTCCCTCCTCCGTAGCCATGGTAGGAGGAGACAACATGCCATGGTCAGGGGAAGTATCAAGACCACTGGAATCCCCCAGTTCCTCTCTCCAGTCCTGTTCAGATCCTAGCTGATCAGTTAAAGGGTCACCTGACCCCTCCCAGTCCTCCTCCTCATCCTCAGGTTGCCAATCTGGCCGAAAAGGGACCTCAGGAGTGAACAGGGGCACAAAAACCCCACTCGGCGCGGGATCCGGCGTCGGGTGACGCCGGTCCGGCTCCGGGTCCAACTCGGGATGGAGGCCGGGGTCGACGTCGGCCAGGGACACGACCGGCGTCGGTTGCGGTGCCGGAGGAAGCGGCGCCGGTGAAGGTGTAATAAGGTCATCCAGCACTGATCCGGATCCAGGCCTGGATCCACTGGGGGCCTGCGGCGCCGTGGCCGGAGCAGACGGCGAAGTAGGCCTAGGCCCCCCAACCGAGTCCGCGGGGCCCGAAGGCGCGTCGGCGGGTTTGGGTCGCCCGAAGATGACATGCATCGCTTCGTAAAATTTACGAAGTTGGGCGGGAGTCGCTCCCGGTCCCGGGAAGGGGGGGAAACTTGGAGTCGACTCCTCGGGCTCCGCACGTGGAGCCGCGGGAGGGGCACCGCCCGTATCCCTCGTCGCGTCAGCCGACCGACGGGGAGAAGTCGAAGAGCGACGATGCTTCTTCGACTTCTTCTTGTGCTTCGACTTACCCGACCCAGAGTGCGAAGACTTCGATGACTTGGACGAGTGGTGATGGCTCCGCGACCGGTCCCTCGACCTCCCTCGCGACCTCGAACGGCGCGGAGCCGACGGCTGGCGCTCAAGCAGCTTTCGGGACCGCTCCCGCAAAGCCTTCGGCGCCATCGACCGGCAGTCGGAGCACGACTTAGGGTCGTGGTCGCGCTCCAGGCAAAAGAGGCACACGCGATGCGGATCCGTAACCGACATCAGCCGGTTACAGGAACTGCAGGCCATGAAGCCGGGCATCCTTTGTGCACCAGGAGTCGTAGACTCAAAAAAGTCATTCAAAAAGTGACTGGAGGTACTGCTCTCTCAGGATCTGCGCTGGCTGGCGCGGAAAAAGAAAGAACTGACGTCAGCGCGTGAGGGCGGCGTCTAAGTAGCTGCCGCGACGTCATCCCGGCGACCACCACGCCAACGACGGACGCGGAGCCGACCGACGCCACCTTCCGACGCGCAGAGGTACTGCTGACGACAAAACTCTCTGGATCCAGTCTGACGCCTGGGGGTAATTCTAAGGTAAGGAATCTATAACTAACGTGTTTCTTTCAGATGTATATGTCGTCCGATCAACCCCATAGGTTACAAATAACCACCCCTTTTGTATGAAGGTGGCCTTCCTCACTCATCTGATCAGCAAGTACAGTAGCAAGGATACAAGGCTGCTGGCATAGTTAACAGTGAGCTCACATACTGCAGGTTGGAGCGATGAAAGGGAGAAGAGAGCAGAGCAAGCCAGTATAAGAAGCCCATCCACAGGTAGGGGGAATAGGGCCACAGTTCGGCCCAAAAATGGCCCTCAGTAAGAAGCAGCAAACTCACAGCCATCGATATGATTTGGCAAACAATTTGTGGTATCAATGGCCATCCATCAAGGAGGCTGGCTACTGTAAAGGCATTAACAGGCCAGAGGCAGATGCCCCCTTCCCATCACTTGTTGAATCTTTCTCCAGGTCGGGGGAGGATAGAGACACCATCAGAGATTCTCTCTGGTGAGTCAAGGTTTACCATAGGTAGGTTGACTTGTTGGGCGACTCGACGAGCAGCAGTCATCCCCGTAAGAGTAAGCATTTACCCTGAGGTCTTTTTTCTCCGCTACCCAAGTGCTGGGCACAGCAGGCGAGTCGAAGAAGATGGTGCATGACTCAAAGATAACTTTAAGCCAGGCTGGAAACAATAACATATACTTCAAATTAATAGCGCTCAATTTCTGTTTAACAGCCTTGAATGATACCCTCTGCTTCTGGACCGCCCGGGAATAGTCTGGGAAAAGATGGCTATCCTGGAACAGCAAATCTATTTTTGTCTGGCTCTTTGAGGATATTGTCTCTGTCTTTGTAATTGAGTATCTTCATGATAATGGCGAGCGGTACGGCTCCAGGCATGGGCCGCTGCACAAAGCCCCTATGAGCTCTCTCGAGGACGAAGCAGGGCGAGAGCATGGCAGGTGGCACCCAGGTGGCAATCCAGGACTCCACGAATGCTTCAACAATGCATCCCTCAACCCCCTCTAGGAGGCCAATGAAGTGCAAATTGTTCCTCCTTGCTCAGTTTTCGGCATCCTTATCTTGCTCCATCACAGTGCAGGACTCCAAAGTAAGGCGGGATACAGTTGACTTGAGTGAAGCAACAAGTCCTCGAGCTCAGGCATTCAGCTTCAGAGACTCTGTCCACTTAATTGCATAGGTTCTGACAGGGAAACACGACGTTAGAGCCCACCTCATCTTAGAATCTAAGTTTGCTTGTAAAATGACCTTCGTATCAGCAGCAGGGGAGACTATTATGATGCCTGCCACTCCATCCCTGCGCAAGTAGGCTTACCGGCAGCGTGGTGTATTTGTCGATCTGTCTCTATGGCCTGGGAGGGGTTTTATCTGTCCTTACCCATGGTTTGGACGATTACAACGCCAGCAGGAAAAAGAAGATGGCAACAGTTCAGATAATTAACTAGTTACAGCGATTCCGCCAGGCCGTGTTCGAGGCTCCGGTAAGGAGAGGTGACAGGTCAGTGCAACAGCAACAACTCGTCAGTACACCCTGTGACGCAGGACCTCCTCATGGGCAATAGATTAACTGGCTCCGAGTCGTGCTGGTGCCAACCCGCTTGCTGTGTACAAGGGAGGAGAGGTCAGGCAGCATGAGTAGTCGACCCATGGAGTAATGCCACAACACGAAGGTGTCCCCATTGGCGAGCCCAGGAGGGTTCCTCTACAGTATGCTCCAATTCGCTGGAATCTCTTGTGCTCAGTCACCCACGGTCTTCCTCATACATGCGTGAAGATGTTGTCAACAGCCACGTAAGCCCAGCCTCAGTGGAAAAAGGGGACCCCAGGTAGATCTCTGGGCCCCCCCAGTCACGTACACTCTTCCTCGTAGATGTTGTCAACAGTCACATAAGTGAGGAAAGAAGAATACAAGGGGAAAAACAGTGACAGGCCAGCCCTTACCCAGTCACCGGAGCTGCACTCTTTAGAGTTGATCCGAGATCTACGTCTGGGCTCTGAGCTATGCAAATCTCCCTGCCAGGTATCCTGAGGCAGCGGGGTCACAAGGCAGAAGACGCTGGGGCACGCCATGCACCCCTGCCTTCCTACATCAACCATCTCTCCAACCTCATAAGGGGCTGATTGGGTCACCAACAACCACAATCTTGTTTGCTGTGAATTGCGGCAAATGACAAAACTGCGTACTCCACTGCGTTAAGCGGTCAGGAAACTTCAGGAGGAGGGATTCTCTCCCCAGCAGCTTGGTACTCAGGAGCAGAGTACCTTATACACCACTAGCAGCTAGGATATCGGGGGGTTATGGTGGAAGAAGTGGAGAGCTCGCTAAAATGCAGTCACCATGTTGGGTCTTCGGCCACACTCAGTGGCTCTTATTTTCAAGAACACGTTATAAGTCCTTCACATACACAATCTATCATTGATGCTGAGATTCTATGTCAGGACCGGAGGTAAGGATTATGCTATTCTTACTTCACTTTATTGAATAGCAGCCATTTAAAGTAAATACCCAAAAACTATCATTCCCATGAAGCCTTGGGAATATTACAAAACAGAAATAGAGTCCCACAGGAGGCTCGTCCGGTCATCTTCCACCAATCAGGGGGCTCAGCAGGATCATAGTCCCTTGTCACTGGCCCTTCCTCCTCTTTCTTCGCTGCTCGCAGCCTGAGATAAGTGTTTTCATTCCCCTTGTGTGTGTGGCATACATTTATTGCATCAAATTGTATTTGGTTATAGCGCGTTATTTGAACAGTTTTATGGTCTAGTGCGCTTCCGTGTACATTGTTTCAATCGTTCCTGCCCCTTCGTGACCATTATTCATTGGCGCAGGCTCGGCAGGGCGGTCCTCCTGCCACCCGAGGGCGTCTGATTGGCGCTGCTCGCCCGCAGCACACGCTCCGGATTCCGCACCTACTGCGCGTTCCCGGAATCGGAGTGACTGCGCCGCGGTGAGCCTTGTCAATCTGAAGAGCCTACGCCCGCATTTGCGGGTCCGTAATTTCTGTGTGACAGATCTCTGACGCCCATTCACAGGGTCAGTGGGGCGATAAACCACCCCCCTCTCTGAACGCTCCCATGAGGGTGTCTGTACTGAAGCAGGTGCTTCGCCTGTTGGGACCATCTCCCAGACATGATGCCCCACAATATTGCACCAGGGCTGCAGGGTCCAGGGCTCCGGCCCCAGTTAAAGGCGAGGCTCGCCCCGCATTAAACATTGGGCTGACACCCAGCCCCCAGTCAGGCATACCCTGCCACTATTAATTTACCCACATATCATTCTACGCTGCAGCGGTACTAGAGTATAAAAGCGGCTGTACATAAGGCATGGAACCTTATATGGACCAAGGGGAGGAGGAAGACCCCCTTAGCTCCCTGCCATGGGATGACGAGTTCTACAATGCGGTAGACGAATACATACACAGAGCAGTCTCTGAGGCTATGGCACCTGTGGAAGAACGCCTTTCGCGCCAGATCGCGCAGGCTTGCGAAAAGCTGTCAGGGTCCATCCCGGCTACCGATACCCCAGCATTACCTAGCGGACCTTCACCCCCCAGGCTCACAACCGCCAGCAAAGCGCCCCTGCGATGCAGGAGTGGATATGGATACCTTTGCTAGGCTGAAACAGGCATTCCTGGCCAGCACTGATCCCCCAGCGCCTCCCCAGACCGCACAGCGGGAGATCACAGGGACACTGATGAGGACGCAGGCCCCTCCCATCCCTGGCTTCCCTCATCCCAGCCCCCTCTTCGCCCCCCTACGGATCATGACGACCAGGGTCTCTGTGGGGACATGCTGGACCCAGATGAAATCCTTCACCCGAGGTCTTTGGAATGGGCTCCATCCGACAAGGTCGCACAATACGTGGCGAGCCGAATTCGGAAGCCTCTTGAGAAGGACGCCCGCAATTGCCTCAGGGCAGAATGCCCCCGCCCATCCTTGGAGGGCAAGGTGGCCCTAACGCCTGATATTGACCCACGAATGGCCACCTTCTTACAAAAGTCCGTTAAGGATCCAAAGAAGGGGATCGATATGTCCTGGCGGGCTTGCCAGGACAAGATCCTGGACGCCCTGGGCCCACTCACTAAGATCCTGGACATGGCGGACGAGGCAAAAACTTCGGGTTCCCTCATCTCCCCAGATACCCTGTCCTCTTGGGCGCAACGCGCAGTGGTTTTCTTGGGCAATGCCAACTGCGCCCTGTCTACTGAGCGGCGCAGGTCCTTGTTAATCAAGGTGGCCCCAAACTCGGAAGCGGGTTCAGTCGCGCAGGGCGGCCGATTCGGGGGAACCCTTCATTAAGGAGTTGGGAAATTTTTTCAACACTTTTACCTCCCTGGATAAGGCCCAATCCTCTATCAAAAAGGTGTTTCACTCCCAGGTTTTCCGCAGGGCCGGTCGAGGTAGGAGCCGCTCGACTGGCCACCATAACCAATATACTCCCAGAGGACAAGGCTCTAACCAAGGCCAATACCAGGACAGATTTGGGAACTTCTACACCACCAGAGGTCGGCGTGGCAAGCACAGAGGGACCAGAGGCGCCGGCGCCTCCAACAATGCTGGTGAGTGTCATACCTTCTTCCCTTCTAAAGGTAGGGGGTTGCTGGCTAATTTTTTCCAGGCTTGGACCTCCATCACGGGTGACGGCTGGGTTCTCCAGACCATACATGGCCTCCAGATAGAGTTCTATGGGGACCCCTTCCAGCCCGTAACCCCAAGGCCCATATGCTTCCCCGTGGTGGACGCCACCTTGGTAGACCAGGAGGTGCAGTCCCTCTTAGCCAAAGGGGCGATTTCTCAAACTCTTCCTTACCCCAGGGGGTTTATCAGCAACCTCTTCCTGGTGGACAAGGCTAACGGGTGTCAGCGCCCGGTCATCAATCTGCGCGAATTCAACGAGTGGCTGATTTATCGCCACGTCAAAATGGAGGGTATTCACCTTCTGTGGGATATCCTGAGACCATGGGACTGGATGGCACGCCTGGATCACAAGGACGCCTAACTCTCGGTTCCTATCTCCCCCCCCCCCCCACAGGAGGTTTCTACAGTTCACCTGGGGGAGCAACACCTACGAGTTCACCACTCTCCCCTTCGGCCTATCCTCGCCCACTTGGCGCTTCACCAAGGTCCTCAGGCCGGTAATGGAACACTTGCACGTGCAGGGGATGAGGCTCATCGTCTATCTCAACGACATTCTACTGATGGCACAGTGCCCTCGGGCACTCACTCAGCAACTCCAAACAGCGGTAGATCTCCTGCAAAGCTTGGCCTTCTTGATCATTGAAGCAAAGTTCACCCTGTTTCCCTCCTAGAAGGTGATTTTTCTAGGTTTCTCGATCGACTCTGTCGAAGCTACTCTCAGTCTTCCTTCCAGGAAGGTGACAAAGATCTGCCACGAGATCCGGCGGGCACTTGCGAAACCGCGCATCTCCCTCAGACAGGTGGCTCGCATTGTAGGGCTTCTGTCCTCATCGATCCAGGCCATCTTTCCAGGGCCATTGCACTACCGCACCCTCCAGCGCCTGAAGGCCTCGCACCTGCGCAGAGGCCTCTCATACGTGCAGAAGGTGGCATTGACATCAGAGGCCAGGTAGGAACTCACTTGGTGGCTCGCCAATATGGAGGCTTGGAACGGACGGGCAAACTTCTGCTCCGCGCAGGATATTGTCATAGAGTCTGACGCCAGCAGGTTAGGCTGGGGAGCAAGGTGTGGCGATTTCACCACGGGAGGTGTGTGGTCACCTCTAGAGCAACGTTTACATATAAATAGCTTGGAGCTTCTAGCAGGCTCATTTGCGATTCAATGCTGGACCAAGGACTCGATCCAATCCTGTGTCCTCCTCAAGATGGACAATGTGTCAGCGGTACGATACATAAACCACTTGGGAGGCACACGGTCGAAAGCCCTCTCCGACCTCGCCGCCAACTTTCAGCAATACTGCCTGGACTGCCAGATTTCGGTCACGGCGGAGTACCTTCCCAGTCAGGACAATCAAGCAGCGAACTTCCAGTCATGCCATTTTCATGACGGGAGTCTGTGAAAGTCCAAATGGGGTCCGTTTTCCGTGGACCTCTTTGCCTCACGCATGGATCGCCAACTGCTCAGGTTCTTCAGTTGGAGACCGGATCCTCTGGCAGAGAACACGGCTGCTGTACTCCAGGACTGGAAGGAGGAACGGGGCTATGGCTTCCTGCCGTTTACGATGATCACCAGAGCTTCAGCCCAGGTTCGGCGACAGGCAGCGGACGTGGTAATGATCACCCCGACTTGGAGATCGCATGTCTGGTTTCTGGTTCTTCTGGAACTTTCTTGGGATTCTCCAATCCCTCTCCCCCAATTCCCAGCTCTCCTTCTCAATCCGGCTCAACAGCCTCACCCGCTCGTCATGCAGGGGTCTCTCACTCTTATGGCGTGGCGGATTACAGGGGACGATGGTCGGTCCCAGGCCTTTTGGGAGCGGCTGAGAAATTCTTGTCCAAGGCCTGGGTGGAGAGCACAGTTAAGCGATACAAATCCACTTAGAGACGATGGTCTCGTTGGTGTTTGCGACGGGACCTCGATCCCGTGGCAGCAGATGTGACTAACATTCTGAATTTTTGGGCTTCTCTGGCTGAGGAAGGTTTGGCTTAGAGGTCCATCAATATGTTCAGATCCGCCATCTCTGCAGGTCATGTAGCGGTGGATGGATCCCTGGTGGGGAAACATCCTTTTGTCTGCCGTCTCTTACGGGGGATAAGACTTTCTCTTCCCCCAGAACCACAAAACTCAACTCTCTGGGACGTGAATCTGGTGCTCAATCTGTTCCTCTCTTGGCAACCGAATAGATTCCTCTCCAGAAAGGAGTTGTCGGCAAAGTTAGCAATGCTCCTTTGCCTGCTCTCTTGTAGGCGAGGGTCGGATGTCAGGGCTCTGAATGTTTCCAACAGGATTTTCTCTCCCTCCGGGGTTACCGTCACTATCCGTAGATTAACCAAATGTGGAACAAGATCTATCTCGTATCTGGCCCTCCTGGATTCGCCCAAGCGGTGTGTGGTGTCCTGCCTCAAGGCCTATGAGGAGATGTCGGAAGAGTTCAGACCCCCGGGCGAACGACAGCTTCTCGTCGCTCTGCGGAAATCACACAAAGCTGTTTCATCCCCCACGATTGCGCGGTGGGTAAGATGGGTGTTGCAAGAAGCGGGCATTGACCTGCGGAGGTTTGGGGCCCACTCTACCAGGGGGGCGATGGCTTCCAAAGCATTTAACCTAGGGGCTCGCTTGGAGGATATCCTTAACGCAGCAGACTGGTCTTCGCACTCTACGTTCAAACGGTTTTATTTTACACCGGTTCTGCAGATAGCCCACTCGGTGGTAAGTAAGCTTTAAACAAGCATAATCCTCGCCTCTGGTCCTGACATGAAAAATTTCCTAGCTATCGTAACGGAAAGTTTCAATTCTATTAAGGACTCAGAGGCGAGGATTATCCCACCGAAAGGTTCGCCTATACCTGGAACCTCCTCACCCTCGTTGTGGAGTAAGTAATGCTTTGAATATACCTATATTCGATATAATGCTCTTACTGTGTCGTTTCTTGGAAGTACATAATTACATAATCTTTCCTTTCAGGGCTAATCCTTAGCCATGGTTGTCTCCTAAAAAATGTTGTTTGGTTGCATGTATGGACGCAAGCAAACAAGACTCATGAAATACTGATGGAGGCTGACATCGCACGACGAAAGAGGAAGAAGGGCGAGTGACAAGGGATTAGGATCCGGCTGGAGCCCCCTGATTGGTGGAAGATGGACGGACGAGCCTCCTGTGGGACTCTATTGTTGTTTTGTAATAGTCCCAAGGCTTCATGGGAATGATAGTTTTTTGGTGTTTACTTTAAATGGCTGCTACTCAATAAAGTGAAGAAAGGAGAGCATAATCCTCGCCTCCGAGTCCTTAATAGAATTGAAACTTTCCGTTATGATAGCTAGGAAACTTTTCATTCTTGTCTCCACTTCGGCTTCGAAATAATCTTATTTCTTTAAAACATGATGCCAGACACACTGGGTAAAAATGTCACATTCTCTATACTCCAGACAAAAAATTGTTTAAAAATCTCAACTTATATTTTATAAGAAAACCATTGAAGAAACCCGTAACTGTATTATTCTAATCAAATCCTTAATACAGCTAATAAACAAAAATACTTTTGAAAGTCATCAATTAACTGTCTACCACTCCTGCTCCTCTTTTTATAATTTCACAGACAAAGTTTTTGCAACTCACTTTCATGTTTTGGTTGTTGCCAGACAATTGAGGACCTGCTTCCTCAGTCACCTGCTATCAGTTCTGGGTGACTTTGATAACCCTGTTATCGGGGACATTTGAGTGTTTTTCCTACTCTGTCCTAATTCCCTCTTCCCTTTCTCTTCCCTCTGCCTTCTTTAGGGAGGGTGCATTGCCAGAGATGCAAGCCCTCCCTGATCCACCCTTCCTTACATCCCTGAATAAAATACTGCGCATTCCAAGGAAAAGATGTGGGATACCTCAGTGTCCTGCCTCCATCACCCAACAACCTGTGCATTTCCCTGCACTTGTCTACTACCAACTTAGAACTTTTTAAGTCTGTACATTTTATGTCCAATGTTTTTTCTTTCTGTCTACAAACTATTACTTATTGCAGCTTATCTCAGGTTCATTCTATTTTCTCCCGTATATTATACACATCTTAAGGGTATTATTTCTCCACCTGTGTATCTTTTTCAAAGGATTAGTTGGGTGGTGCTTAGCGGCTGCTACTCAGTGAGAGGAGGTAGCATGTTTTTATAAAGCAATATTCAGTTATCGCCTCATCTTGTTTTTTTCAGATATTGTCTGGCTGCTTCGGCCTACGTGAAATTTTGGAAAGTGCTTGTCCAATTGATTTTCAAATACCTTAGGGACACAATTGTAGCAAAGACACCAAACTGTTTGAATTCTGGCAGTAGTGCTCCATATCTCTTGAATAATCTTGAAAAAGACACATCCATTTGTGAGATTTGTCTCTGGGTTTAACTGGGTTTGGAGGAAGTCGATGCACTTGTGCAATTGTGAGAAGTTTGGGAATATGTTTCCTTTCCTTTGCATGCTCATTTTCCCTAAGAAGTTGTGTCACCCACTCAATGAAATAAGTTGCGTATCTGTAACTGTAGTTCTCCAGCATTGGAAGCTTTCATAGATTCACATGCTTGAATCATTCCCTGTCGTCATGATGGGAGTCCCGGGTACATTGAATAGTAGTAATAGTGATAAAGGAAGACTGATAGGAATAGACTATAACAGGCCTAGGCCTCAGAGTTTATTAATCTATCATAGTCATTATTAAAAAATAGACCAAAGTTTTACCTTAACCAATCAGCATCGACCACCCTCTAGAACACCCCTGAGAGAAGCTCAGAACCTCAGATTTTCGAGCACTAGTGCTAACTCTCATATAGAGAAATAGAGGTTGGTGAGCTGTCCCCGCGGGGAGGAGGGCGGGTCGCATGTGAATTTATGAAAGCTTCCAATACTGGAGAACTACAGTTACAGGTAAGTAACTTATTTCTTACTCCAGTATTGGAGCTTCCATAGATTCACATGCTTGAATCAGAGTATCAAGCAGTTAAGTAGCACATTTATAATGGCCTTGAACAGCTTAACAAGACAATGCGATAGTATATCTTTAAATAAATAAATACCAAGCCACATGGTAGTCACAATCATAGGAAATAATACTCGGAAGCAAGTTCCTACACACATTTAACAGTGCAAATGCTTTATAATACAAACTGTGCTACAGCCCTGAAAGGTAGGAGGGTATACAGGAATGGCTCACCTTAATGAAACAGATTGCGGAGCACTGCTTGTCCCACCGCTGTGTCATTTTGGACTGTAGAATCCAAACAGTAATGCCTTGTAAATATGTGTCTACGTAGCTGCACAGCAAATTTCTGGAAGAGACACTCCTGCAAACAATGCTGTGGACGTAGACACAGTCCTCGTCGAGTGAGCTCGGACCCTTGAGGATAATGATCTGCCAGCTTTACGATGGCAAAATAGTATAGCACTGGATATCCATCTAGATATACTCTGCTTAGAAAGTGGCAAACCTTTCCTTGGAGCACTGTATGCTACAAATAATTGAGAAGATTTGCAAAAGGGTTTTGTTTTTTGTAGATATAACTTAAGGCAACGCCTTACATCTAGCGAATGGAGAGTTCTTTCCACAGCAGTTGATCGATTTGGGAAGAAAGTTTTTAGTACCACCGGCTCATTCAAATGGAAGTCCAAAGGAACCTTTGGTATAAATTTTGGATTCGTGCGGATAGAGAAGACCATCTGCTTTGAACTGTAAAAATGGCTCTTTTTATAACAAAAGCTTGCATTTCACTTACTCTCCTGGCGGACGTTAATGCAAGAAGCAACGCTACCTTCCACGAGAGGAACTTGATCTCTGCCCTGTGAATCGGTTTGAAGGGAGGCTTCATCAGTTGCGACAGAACCGTATTTAACAGCCATGTCGGGGGTGGAGGTCTTACCGGCGGGTAGGCACGGAACAAACCTTTGAAGAATTATTTGAATATCCTAGAGGACCACAACGGTGGAGAGGAAAGTGTCCTTCTGTAACGAGAAATGGCTGCTAGATGGACTTTTATAGAACTGTGTGCCAAACCTGATTGGGCCAATTGCAGGAAGTAAGGCAAGAGTTGTTCTGGAGATGAGGAAAACGGATGTATTCCTGCTTGGCAGCACCAGGTACAGAAACGCTTCCACTTGAAGCGATAAGTTTTGTAGGTACTATCCGCTCTTGCTCTGGCCAAGATAGCTTGACAGTGGTAAGGACTGTCCAAGTCCTGGAACTCTTTGAACTAAGGAGCCATGCCGATAAGTGAAGGTGCCGGGAATCCGGAGGCAGGATCTCTCCTTGGTTCATAGTGAGGAGATTGGAGAAAACTAGTAGTTGGATGTGCGGGACCTGGGAGAGGAGAAACAGTTCCGTGTACCAGTGTTGTCGTGGCCATGCTGGAGCAATGAGAATCAGTTTGCAGGGCTCGTTCTATATCTTCCTGATGACTCTTGGCAGAAGATGTTGTGCAGAGTCTGCTGGTGTTGCTCCCACTCGTGGCACGATGTTGTGAGCCTGCTGAGTGTATCCGCAATCGTGTTTTGTATTCCTGGAACTTGCTCCACTTGGATGCAGATTTTGTCATTTATAGCCCATTCCCATAGCTTCCGCGCCATTCTTGAAAGTAGGTGGGATTGTGTGCCGCCCTGCATCTTTGTCGTATTGTCCGTTCGGACAAGCACCGACGAACCTTGTATACTGGGAAGAAAGGCTTGAAGGGCTAAGTGGGCTGCTTTAAATTCCAGTACATTTAAGTGTGATTGACTTTGAGTTTGATGCCACTTGCAGTTCTTGGAGGTAGGCTCCCCAATCCTCCAGGGATGCATCCGTGGCGATTACAAAGGGTGTTGGCGTGTGCTGGAGAGACAGCCCTACTGACAGATGATTTTTGTCTAACCACCACTCCAGGGCCCTTAGCATTCGTGGGGTTACCTTGACCATGTCGTCGAACGAGCCTTTGGACTGGGTCCACTGTTTGTCCAGCTCCTCTTGAAGAGGACGCATTTTGAGGCGGCAAAATGGGATCAGAGATATTCATGAAGACATCATCCCCAGGAGTGACTTGTATAATCGGACTGAAAGAGACTTTTTTCTTTTTATGGATGCCGCCAGCCTGAGAAGTCGTCTTTGCTGCTCTTCCGCAGGGTATGCTTTTATGCACCCCGTGTCGAGCTTTGCTCCCAGAAATACAATCCTTTGCGATGGGATCTGCTTGGACTTTTCCAGATTGAGAGTGAGACCCAGTCGAGGGAAAAGATCTGTGCAGGCTTGTGTTGATGCTCACGCTGCTGACTCGGAAGGAGCCTTTATCAGCCAGTCGTCCAAATACGGGAAGACCTGATGCTGGTTTTGACTGAGGAATGGTGCGACTGGCGCAAGGCACTTTGTGAAAATCTGGGTGCTGACTTAAGGCCAAATGGGAGCACTTTGAACTGAAAATGGCGTCCGGCAACCAAAAACCTCAGATATTTCCTGTGCTTTGGATGAATAGGGTTGTGGAAATACGCCTCTTGGAGGTCCAATGATGTCATGTAATCTGATTGATTTAGAAGATTCAGAACCTCCTGCAGAGAAATCATACAAAAGGATTGCTTTTTTAGGTAAAGATTGAGGCCTCTGAGATTGAGAATTGGTCGCCACTGCCTAAGCTTCTTTCTGATTAAGAAGAAACGGGAGTGGAAACCTTTGCCCCTTTGATAGCTTGGGACCTTTTCTATTGCCCCCTTGGAAAGCATTATCTCGACTTCTTGTTGAAGGGCTGTAAGGTGTTTTGGTGAAAAGGCTGTGGCGGGGTTGTAGGTGGTATTTGGATAAACTCCAGTGTGTGTCCAAATTTTATTAGACGTAGGACCCACTTGTCTGTTGTAATGGTTTGCCATTGGAGAAAGTGATTGGAAATGTTTCCAGTGCAGTTGAAAATGTTTGATGGGACAAAACGAAGAGATTGTGGTGAGGGATTTGGAGCCAGAGCCTGTGGGATATCATGGTCTACGGCCCACATCCTTGCCTGGTCGTGCTGCCTTTCCTCTGTTAGGTCTAACATAGGATGACTGCGGAGGCTGCTTTTGCTGGAAGTGGGAACGATAAGGCTGGTGACCTGATTAGTACGAAGGATACCAATATTGCTGATAGCCTCCCTTATAGGATTGTTGTTGTCCTTTCCCACGGGAACCACGAAAAGGAGGTTTCAGAAATTGAAGAGACCCCAAGGACTTGGCTGTATCTATGTCCTCTTTTATTGATTTGAGGGCTACTTCCACTTGACTTCCAAAGAGATCCTCTCCGTCGTATGGGAGGTCTAAGATTTTATTTTGAACCTCAAGGCGGAATGAGGTGGCTTTAAGCCAGCCCTGTCTTCTGAGAACCTCCGCTCCTGCCAACTGCCTGAAACCAGTGATGGCAACATCCATGGCGGAATCTATTATTTCATTGGATGCTCTTTCCCCTTCGTGTAAAATCTTTTTTGCCTCGTTAGCATCCTCTGGTAGTTGATCCATGTAGGGAGCAATGTCAGACCACATCTGGTGATCATAGCACTCTAAAATCGCCAGAGAATTTGCTGCTCTCACTGTCAATGCTGACATTGATGAAAACGTCTTGCCAATTGAGTCTAGATGCCTGCCATCTTTATCAGGAGGAGCCGTAAGGGGTGCTACAGGATTCTTTGAGCGGCGTTGAGCTGCCTGCATAACCACTGAGTCTGGTTTCGGATGTCCCGTAAGGCATGCTGGTGCATTGTCTGTAGATTTGTACTGTTTGTCGAGGCGTGGAAGCACCGCCGGTATTGATGCTGGAGTTTTCATGATCCATATCCCCTCTTCCCAGATATAATCAATAATTGGTATAGCTCTAATCGATTCACGATATGGTTCTTTGAAATCGTAAAGGAAACAGTCGGATTGCTTCAAAGGAAGAGATAAAGCTAATCTTTTTGCTGCCCGTTCTAGAAGATTATGAAATCTTCCTATATCCTCTGGAAGAGAGTATACTGGAGGAGGTGTTGGTGAAGCAGGCAGAGAGAATAATTATCCCATTCTGCGCCCGTGTCGCAAAGTTCACCCTCTTCACGTTCTTCGTCCAAAGAAACTGTTTCCTGGAGAGGAACAGACTACGGGGTGTTTGGGAGTGACAGTCTGGTAGTAGTGGATCTTTGCACTGGTGACCCCACTAGAGGCGGAGAGACAGCAACTGGAACTGTAGGCGGGAAACAGTGGCAGTACACTTCGAGCATCGACTGAAGATCCGAAATTAAATCAGAAGGCACTGTTACCATCTCCTGATGATAGTACTGTCGGCCTGGCTCAGGCTGTGCATAGTAAGCTTGCCATATTCGTCTTGCTCCTGGTCCTCCTCGTACTCTGGCTGATACTTGACATGCAAATCTGATGGACTATATGCAGGTCCAAAGGGGCCATCATCTTCCGAATCGTCTTCTTCCAGAAGATGAGTGGCAAAAGAGGTGTAATTTTACTTAATGATGCATGTTCTGGGGTAATATCTGTCTCCCTCGGTGAGGCGATAGACATTGGCAGTGGTGATTTATCCCTTGGTCCTGATTTAGGAGCCTTCGTCGACGAGATAGTCTCCGTCGACGGCTCGTCGACAGTGATTGCAATGGGCTCAACAAAATGACTTCCTCCTGCGGCATTTACACTCTCGTTGACGACAAATCCGTCGGCGCTGGTGCCTTAGTCGACGCTGGTGCCTTAGTCGACGCTGGTGCCTTAGTCGACACTGGTACAGTTGACGGTGATGGTGACCTTGTCGTCGACGACTGTGTCTTCATCGGTGGCTGTACTATCTTCATCAACAACGACGATCTCGTCGACAGCAACTTTTCCGTCGGCGGCTTTAACTTTGGGACAGAGAGGAGATTCTCGTCGAAGATGCCAGAGGCATAGTTGACGAAATTGGGGCCTGGATAGACGACAACAGAGATGTCGTCGACGCTGACAAGGCTGTAGAAAATGATGTTGACGTCCTTGAGGAACATCCTCTTGTCGTCAATGGCAAATCCCTCTTGAGTGGCATAGAACTTGTAGATGGTTCTGAAGAAGACTTTTTAAAAGTCAATTTAAGATCTGGAGGTGGAGTTGGCTAAAGAGGAAGGTCTAGCTCCTTGGGGGGATTGAGAGGTGCTGCGGCGCACAGATTGGGATGCATGTGTACTACTAGATGAGATGTATTAGTGATCATACCCTGGACCGGTTTTTCTTGTTCTAGACTGTCTTGATTTTTTAGGAACGGCCTGATTTGTACTATGTATAATGTGGAGTAAGATGCACAGATGTTACTATATTTGCAATGTAACAACAACATAAGGAAGCTTCAGAATCAGCTGTAATGCTCGATAATTGGCATGTTTGTAATTGTTATGTTACTGTTTGGAAAAAACTGATAAATAAATTTAAAAAAAATAATAATCTGGAGGTGGAGTCTTTGGCTCAGATATAGACTTATAAGGCTGAACGTTTTTGAGAGACCCTTCTCTGTGCCCTGAGGAGACATCCTGAGAGGATATTTTGCACACTTTGAGTGAGGTTCCTTGACAAAGTGTGATGAATCCCTTTCTCTTTTGAGGGAAATCTTTGATGATGTAGATTGCTCGCTCTCTGAGTCTGACACAGGATCAGACCTGGTCTTCATTTTTTGGAGCCAAGTAAGAAGCCTTCCCTCACGGTCTCTGAGAGTCTTATTTGAGAAGATGCAACATATCTTGCAGTCAGATGCCTTATGAGCCGGATATAAACAATAAATGCACTCTCTGTGAGGGTCTTCCACATACAGTCTCTTTTTCAGACAAGTGGCACACTCTCTGAAGAGAGCCTTTTTTGCCATGGCTCAGTCAGATTTGTGGCAAACAGCAGATATAATAACAGAAATATGTATCTGGTGTGAGATAATATAACAAATAAAGTCACTTCCCTGAGTTGAAGTCCAGAAATAATCTTGAATATAGGAAAAACTGAGCAGAGCTCAGAGGAGACTCCCTAGCACAACGTGCAGTAGAAAATCTGAGGTTATGAGGTTCTCTCAGGGGTGTTCTATGAGGGTGGTTGATGCTGATTGGCTAAGGTAAAACTTTGGTCTCTTTTTTTAATAATGACTATGATAGGTTAATAAACTCTGAGGCATAGGCGTGTTCTAGTCTATTCCTATCAGTCTTCCTTTATCACTATTACTACTATTTAATGTACCGGGGACTCCCATCATGACGACGGGGAATGATTCAAGCATGTGAATCTATGAAAGCTCCAATACTGGAGTAATGTAGTTTTACTCTCCTTCCCATCAGCCAAAGATTTAATCTGCAAGAATGGTTTTCTAGATCTTCACATTTTTGGTCTAATATCTTACATCTTTTTTGTGTTTCTCATTTTTTCCAACACAATTGAGTCAAAAGCAGTAATATGCTACTCAGTACTACCACAAACCTCAGTCAGTGACTATATTTTGTTGTAAAGAGCATCTACATTTTCATTTAGCTGGGTGAAAATACCAGCATGCTCTGTTTTGATAGCCTTCACCTCTTGCAATATTGTTTGTGGCAGCCTTTGCATTGATAATTCTGACTCCAATTTGGATCGAGACAATGATCTAGAGTCCTTAGTTCTCTGAAATGCTATTTCGGGCTTATCTTCTACGGCCTCCGTTTCGATCCTAAGTTCTTTAAGATTGATTTGCAGAGAGTTTCCGATAAAATGGATGATTCAGATGATTGCCAGTGTTGCAACCTTCAACCAAGAGTTTGGGGAGCAATTGTCTGGGCTTTCTACACTACATGAATGGGGTAAAGGAATCAAGTGAGATAGTCAAAGGGATGTAGATTGGGAAATCACAGGCCAGAAGTACTAAGTGCAACAAGGGTGTTGCTGGGCAGATCAGGACCTGCCTACCCAGCAGCCAAATACATGCTAAACAGGTGCTGTTTAAGGCCATCTCTCTGGGCTGAATGTGGGCAGACATGGTAAAATCATTAGTGAGTCTTGGGATCATAAGCCCCAGTATGTTTCAAGGAAAGGTCACAATACTCACCACATAGCCTTCATAAATACCAAATTTACTGCAAACACACACTCAAGGGAAAGTGAAGGGTGTTAATTATGGGAACATTTGTTTTACTTTAAGGATAACAAGACAACCTTTTGCAAGGAATTAAAAAAACGAGAAAGGCTTGTGGTCCAGCTACTAAACTAGCTGTCACTAACCATCAATCGCACCCAGGAAAGTGAGAGAAACCACAGCCACCTTCAACTAAGGCTCAACTGTGAGGTATATTGGATGAACCCCCAATCTGCATGAATGCACTTCTAGGAGTTGACAGCCTGAATAAAGTTTCCGGGGTCCCAACCTAGTGGTTTCACTATTTCAAGAATGAGGAATCTTTGAACATATTGCTATATATTAGAAATCCTGTTTTTGTTAAAAGCAATATCAAGATATACACTGGAAGTCAGAGCTAGAAATCAGATATGGTCTCTAACAGCTCTTGCACAGCTTGAGCATCTGAATTACCGTAAATAGTTGGTAGTGAGGTGTGCACTCCTGCTAATTGGGAGACTCTGGAGTCTCATGGCAAGTATAACTGAGATCCAATAAGGACATCACTAAGAGTGGATGCACAAACACTACTTCATAAGGAATTAAAAATTGCTCTTCCTAGAAAACAGCTGTGCTGGAGGTCTAGGTGTTCCTTGAAGGAGTTGTAGGCCTGGTCTAGCAGCATAGTTACTGGTCATAATTATGCAGGTTGGAGTAAAATGGCCACAGAAAGCAGGATCAAAATGTAGCCGCATACTAAACACCTGTAGCAACGTATCAGTGTGGTAAGGCTGAGTAGAGGGAAATGAGGCACACTTTTTCTGTGGCTGAACGGAGACACTTCAGCAAAGCCAATGCACTTGAGAGATGATAACTTTGATACTGAGAGTGAGGTGGAATTGAGTGGGTGACTAGTAGAGGGAAAAAAATTCAGGAATTTGTTTGAAAGAGGATGCCAGATGCCACCAGAAATATGTAGGTGTACTAATGGTTAGGGAAATTCTTACAGCATCTTTTATAGAAGATGCATAGAGGCTAAGATTGATTTTACCGAGTGAAACCTCAAGTAACCTTATGAATGTGTGACATAATTTTTCATGGTCGTGGGACTGAAGGACAAAGCAGCAAGCACTTGATATAGGAGCTCAGTCTGGGGAAATGGGTCAAGAATAGTAACATCATTAGTCTCTCTTTCTATGTAGGACACAGCAGAGGTTATGGAGAACAGTCTTGGATAAGTTGATAAGTGCGTGGCACTCAAAGACACACTTGGGGCTCTTACGGTTCACACGGTCACCAAGTACTGGTTGAGAAAGAGGTTGAAGTGGTTACACTCTGGGCAAGCATTGGCACAGCCAATAGTCTTTCCTTTAGAATGCAAGAGTTCAGCTTTTTGCTTTGACAAAACATATTTGCAAAGCACGATGAAAACAAATATCTGTCTGATCATCACATGCTGATGTCCTGCTGGGCATTTTGGAATATTTTGTTTTTACGAGAAAAAACTGTTCCAAGATGATGTAAGCACATGAATGGGTGGCCATTTTGAAAGGTGTTTCTTGAAAGAAAATGCATTCCAAGATGGCTGGAACATGCATCATGTGCCACGATGCATGCATATATATTGTAACGCACTGACATCTATTTTGGCCCTTTTGGTAGTTTAATTTATATTTCCACAATGGCTGGCAGTCATTTTTGAATAGTAAATTGAACTGCAAAAAAGTAAGCGAGGCAGCACAAAAATAAAGGAGCAAGCTGCATATAGCAGTGTGCAGCTGCCGGTCCCACGCAAAAAATAAAATGTAATTTAAAAAAATAATTATTATGTTTTATTTTCAGAAGAAAAATAAAAAACGGGAAAGGAAGGTTCATGAGAGCAAATGGGAGGAGACGAGGAAGTGGGGAGACAAATATCAACAGAGAAGCAGGGAGAAGTGGCAGAGTAACATAAGAAGTTGGTGAGGGGGACGTTACAAAAAGCAACTTAAAAACCGGGAGGGGTGGCAGAGCAATAGAGGATATGGTGGGATGGCAAAAAGCAATGCAAGAGCGAGGAGAGCAACAAAGGAAATTGGGGGAAAGCAACAATGAGGAGATTGGGGAGTGAGGGGAAGAAAAACAGCAGAGAGCAGGAAGAGGTGGCTGAGCAACAGAGGAACTGCTGGGTGGGAGAAAGGCAGTGGAACAAAGGGAGAGTGGCAAAGCGTTGGAGAAACTGATCGAGGATAAAAAGCAACAGAAGAGTACAGAGGGGGTGAGAGAAATCAGAGAAAGTGGGGGAAGCAACACACACACAGAATAGTGGGAAAACATTTAAAAAATCAAGCACACAGTAGAGTGAAAAGGAAAAACTCATGCTCTCCCATGGAGTGATAAAAGAAAACTAAAGTATTTCCCTTACTGTAAGCCATAGAAGGATACAACTCATCCAATCAGAAACACTGTAAAAGGCTACTCTATAGGGGGAGAAACAAATGAACATAGTGAAAGAAAAGCCATTGTATAAGAATCCAGGAAAAAAGACTGACTAGAATGTCAACCAATGCTAAGAAAAGGGTTGACCAAAAATTCACTGTAAGCATTTGTATTGGACACAATAGGTCTTCAACACCAGTAAGCGAGACCTAAAAACAATGGGACCTGGCATAGAGTTTGCTGCTTTTTATCTAAGAGGTATTAAAATTAAATGGTAAGATAACACAAAAGCGATCATGAGAAAGTTTTGTGGGGTGGCTTGGCCCTTAACTATTGGTTTATAAGGCGGAAATCACTTTAGGATAGTATGTGTTCCCATCTAGAGGGGGCCTCGTCTGGCGGTTCGGGATGAGCTGTTCTCATGAGGTGCAGGGTTAGCATTGATTTGCAAATGGCGGGCCTCTGTATACAGTGGCAGATTGGGCAAAAAACAATGGGTTGAAATGCTACAGAGGGCGACTGCCAGTGGTTTAGACTAGTACAATAATCTGGCTTCATGCATGCTGACAACATCATTTAACAATGAGGTTTTGCTGTTTTGGAGCCAATGGTGACCTAGGTTATTTGCTGGAGAGTAAAGGATCTAAAAACCACAGTACATACCAAGGACAACACAGAATTTTGGGTCTGAGGGTATCACAGTTCATCAGGATACAAGAACAACAGTGTGAACATAAATACCATGACAGACCCACATAGAGCCCTCCTACTGCTTAAAAAACTTTTCAATATCCCTAGACACTCAATTAACAAGTAAACCACTAAGTAGAAAGGATAAGAAAAGACTAAAAAAAACAAGAACAAGTTAAACAGAATTACAAGCAATCAGCCCCTGAGATGGGAAACCCAGGAGATCCTGGAGATCTCTCACAGACTCTACTCTTTCCAATATTTTACAAGACAAGAAACACAATTACAAAAAAAAAACAAAAACGGTAGTACATTAAAGAAGATACTCCCTGTATATATCATGAAATAATAATAAACACAGCACAACAAGAGGGTCTGTTTAATAGAGGGAATATGTTTAATAGAGGGAACAATCATGGCATAAATACCCACCTACTGGCACTGCAAGTAGACAAAGCCAATACCAAGAGTCACATACAAGTCGATCCATCAATGATAGCTGTAACAAATGACCAACAGGATCAACCTGACCGGGAGAGTAACTCAACTGAGATTCCAACTAAACCATGCCTCGCGCAAAGTGAAATAAGTGACCCTCTATTGCAACAGACACAGTTTATAAGGCAAGTTGGTCTTATTAATGTCCAACCAAGAGAATTAAGAATGTAGAAAAAAACAGGTGAAAATCAAATTGGCCATGCAACATGCCAACTAGTGGTTAACTCCAATTATTTCCTTGGTCAGAAAGGAGTATCTGTCTGATGGTTTCAACAAGAGCAACGGAGAACAAAGTCAGCTAAAGTGACTAATTTCTACCATTCAAATACATTTCATGTGGTAGGTGTGACATATTGAATAGGTCCAACATCTTGCACTTACTGCAACACATTCGTCTTTAAAAAACTTTCAAACACAGGACATTACTAGAATACAGTTCAAAACACTCATATCTTCACCAATAGTAACCTAGAGCACTCAAAAATCACTCTGCACATTTGGGTATTGAAATCCAACCTAAGGAGTCAGAGAGGCATACTCAATGTTCTAATCAACAGCAGGGTGACAGACAGCACCAATCAGATTACAAAAAGCATCCTTAAGGGTACAAACAGTGCCATGTGATCCCTTATTACATGGGAAGCCCCAAATCCATATAGACTTCAACATAAACAAACAAAAACTGCACAATTGTCAAACCAACACTTCCAGTGGAAGAGTCAGACTGGGACTGGCTTGCCTTCACATTTGCACCCAACACCAGCCAACAAAATATTAGGACAGCCGGGTCAAGCTGCCTCCAACTCACAGTAATATCTTTGAATGTGGCCAGGTCTCAACCACATGCACAACCACTGTTGCTCTGAACTTGATTAAAACAGATTACATAGTCTGCTCGCATGAGACTTGAGCAGTTAAACTTCACCTAATTGAATCATATCTTAAAATACACCAATCAGCTGATTAAACTAACAACTTTGATAGACCGGTGGGAGGGCTCTCAATATATGTATCTACAGGCATGAAGGTAGTAACAGCTCTAATAGACATAGAAAATCCTTCAATTCAAGAAATAACAATCAATGGATGTGAAATAGGCAGTAATATCAAATTACTTTAATCTTCAATGTATACTTAATTTGCACTGGACAAACAGGAAACATATTGAAGCTGGTTTCTGCGAACGCCAGATGACTTAATCTGCAGATTCGCAACACATACGGTCATATAGACAGGAGATTTTAATCTGACTAACAGGGGCAACTGATTAGACAATAAGGGTAGCACGCAGTTAGCTGGTTTGGATCCTCTTGCTAGAAAGCTGAACAGTTGTCTTCTAGCTTATAATCCTAAATCCTTACAAGCCCTCCAAATATGTAAGAGACTAATTAAAAAATGTCCTCATAGTTTAGGGGTATGCCAACTTTGGACTATACCTTTGTCAGCGATCTTCTCTTGGAGGTAGCAAGGACTTCAGCATTACTGAACACTCCTAAAGCGATAATCTCCCACAAATAATGCACTTTCAACTCAATTACCAAACAACAGAACAGTTAGAGGTCGTGGGAACTTCGAGGAGATAGAGAAATGCTCACTACTAAATAGATTAAATTGGAGCAAGGTCTCCCTGGTTCGCTTTATGAAATCGCAAAATTCCGTTTTGAAAAGAAACCCACTCTGCAAATCATTGGCAGACAAACAAAACCTTTTTTTTAATCAGGTAACAATAACTTTCACGCTATACAATGATTTAAAATGGAATTGTAATTGGAAAACAATGGCAATATGGGAGCAAAGCCAGGGAATAAATCCAAGGATACAGCTTTGATGTGAAAAACAATAAGGGCCTGATTTAGATCTTGGCGGACGGGTTACTCCATCATAACGGTGACGGATTTCCCGTCTGCTGAAATATAAATCCCATAGGTATGTCACAACCCATCCACCGAAATCTACATCAGGCCCTAAGTCTTTAGAACTGCAGCATGAATAAATCAAACAAGGCCGAGCTCCATATAAAACACTGTAGGAAGGTACACCATGCAACTCTTTGTGCGGAAAAGGCCAAATACATAG
Organism: Calotriton arnoldi; assembly: GCA_963921515.1. Lineage (NCBI taxonomy): Eukaryota > Metazoa > Chordata > Amphibia > Caudata > Salamandridae > Calotriton > Calotriton arnoldi. The sequence goes on from CAWUFW010001517.1 coordinate 1,064,794, forward strand.
ACGTTCAATGGCTAAAACTACATATCCTGTTAGGTCACAATAACCAGGTGCAATTTTGGCAGGAAGTCAATTCCCTAAAAACAAAAAACATCCAGCGAGGGAACGGTGTCCCCCAAGTAAAGAAGATTAAACATGTTCAAGGGCTCTACACAGAAAAAAAACCTCACATGTACCTACCAATCTCCATATAACCTGTCTAGATAATCAAAGTCATGACACCTCTCAGATTAACGAGGCTGTTGTCATTAGGGTACTAAAGTTGCAGGAGGTGAAGGAGATCCCCCGGGGTGGGGGCAAGAAGTATATAAACATGTAACAAGGACTGGAAAACCAGTGGAATGTCAACGTGTAGAAGATACAAATGTGGGCATTGCGATATCGCTCTATTTGAACTGGTATTCCTCGGTCACCTGGTTATAGGTGATAAACGTTAAGTGGTGCTGTTTTGTATTGAAAATGCCATAAATAAGGTTTTTAATAAAAAAAGGGGGTACTAAAGTAAATCAGAGAAGATGGGGAGCGTGGCCTCAATAGTTTACCTCAGTCACTTTGCTGATATTGAGTTTTGGGCAAACTTGCTAACCCCACTGTACCAAGAATCACTGTTGAATGCTCAAGTGCTGCAATTATGGAGAGGGTACATTTTACAACCAATTTACAACAAGGACAATAACACAGATGCAGCAAACTATCGGCTAATTGCCCTATTGGAGGTCGAGGCAAAATCATTTGCCAATATTTCATTAAGAGTACTAGAGGACTGGGCTTATAGAGAGAAATGTATCTCATTTTACCAAACTGGGTTTAGACAAAAATCATCCATCTTAGATAACTGTCGCTGCACTGGTCTACATGGCATGCCACACTTCTCTGCCCTCTTGATCTCCTCTCTTTGCATGTTTTGAAGACTACTCTGTCTCCATCCCCGGGCGTGATGGTCGGCTTCGGATGCTGGAGACCTTGGCGTTGAAGAAAGGGCGACCCCTTCTCGAAGCCACCCTGCCAACAGGGAGAAGTCCCAAGCTAGCGGATGACCAGGAAATGGAACCACTTCTGGTGGAGGAAAAAGCCAAAGGCACAAAAACTTCCAAGGAAGAATCCAGAAGGGTTGGAGACACTGAAAAAGCCAACCTGAAACAAGGTCACAAGAAAAACTAGTCAGAATCTCAAGGAACTAACTAGGAGCATGTACGCACAACTGGGACATTTGCGACACATTCTTGACAAGGTCTTACTGCCTTATATACTGGAAGATGACCAGGAACAGGAAACAACCCACAGGAAGTATATGGCTGCCCTTTTGGATTGGGGAATCGCTCGTAGGGAAAAATAGGAAAGGCGCCATCTTGGATTAGGCATTTAATAAAACTAAGATGGCGCTGTGTGTTTACGATGCCGAAAAGTCACAAACAATGGTGCCTCTTGCACCATCAACATGAATCTCCTGAGCTGCCTTCACCCTCCCGACCACCCACCCTGTAGGTAGGATTAATTAAATTAGGGCTGCCACGTATCGCGTGCTGCACAAGCAGTGCGTTAACTGAGGCACAGCGCACTCGGCGTTGCAGCCCAAGCCCGGCATGCCCAACACTCTGCAGCATTTCATGAGGTGGACTGACATCCATTATGGGCTAAATTAACAAGATAGGCCATATCACAGACCCTACTTAATGCAACTGTCCAACTATTCTCTGACACCTGGGTATGCATTTAACTAGGACAAGGTAATAGTTACTGAACCTATCACCACTAACCAGGGTCTTAAACAAGGATGTGTCTTAGCCCCTATGTTTGCAATTTCTACCCAGCTGATCTAGGCAGGGCACTAATGAACAAGTTACCTACCTCCGGTAACATATTATGTGGTCGAGACACAGTCTAGCTGCAGATTCCTTAACTTTTAATTCTCCCCAGTGTCAGACTGGATCTGAAAATTTTTCTGCAGTACTTCTGAGCACCGGGGGCCGGCGTTGTATTGCTCAGCGATGACGTCGACTCCGGTCATGACGTCAGTGGAGTAATAAGCGTAGCAAGCGCTATATAAATGCAAACCTTTTTCCCTCTTCTATCCCTCCACTATCTTTCTCAATCCAAATAACTGACTAACATATCCACCACTCAAATTACTTTCATATTTTCACTATACTAATGCACCACTAATCCTTTATGGGTTCCAGAGTAGCGTGCTACTCGCCGAAAAAGCGCTTCGACGCCTCACATGGGGTAGTAAGTGCTATATAAATGCAATTACAATACAATGCAATATAAGTCCCCTTCGGCACACGGCATCAGTTTCTTCTGTGAAACCTTCTGCGCCATAGGGCGGAGCCAATATAGCAACTGGTTGTAGAAACAGTGAGCCAAAAAGATCAAAAAATCTATGAAACATTTAAAGGAGAAACATCTAATAGTATGATAATACCAGACATTGATTTTAAAGAGAAATCCCCCAAAAATCAACTAAGTACAGTAATACGTGAAAATCTACATCCTGGTGAATAACCACCATGCAAGGATAAACATCTTACACTCTGCAGACCATTCACCAATGTTAATGAATGGCAAGGGAAAACACATTACACTCTACAGACCATTCACCAATGGTAATGAATGGCAAGGGAAAGCACCTTACACTTTACAGACCATTCACCAATGGTAATGAATGGCATGGTAATGTCTAAACAAAACCTATAAAAACAACACAAAGCTGTTTGTTGAATCACACCATTACGAGAGATAGCGACAATGCCAAAACAATGTATGATAACCTATAGACAAATACTTTCAAAGAAAGAATCAATTGAATTAACACTGTTCACTGGTGTTTATCCATTATGAAGGATCACTCACCATCGGAAATGGATGGTATGGCAATATCTAAACATACCTATGTGGCAAGACCAAGTGGTCTGTTGAGTCCCAACATTACTTTAGACAGCAATCACTGGTTTATAAAACCAGTACTAAAAAGGGTAAAACCCTTACCTCATAGGTCGTTTGCAAAGTGGGGAGGATGGGCAGGGCGTTAAGGAATCTGTGGCTAGACTGTGTCGCTACCAGATAATACGTTACCGAAGGTAAGTAACTTGTTCATCTGATGGAGACATCTAGCCGCAGATTCCTTAACTTTGAATTAAATACCATAGCTATACCCACCCGGAGGAGGGTCTGTAAACGAATCCTACAAAAGCTCTCCCAAGAGAACCAGTCGGCCATAATCAACAACAGACCAAATATAGGAAAAGGTGATAAAGAGCCTGGGCTCTTAACAAAATCATGGCAATGGCCACAGACAATATAAAGAAGAAACAACCCCGCAGGCACGAAAGAACCGAGCCTAAAGGGCAACAGGTAAAAACCCTGAACAAGAACATCTGACAAAGTCAGACATTAGAAAATAACCCCCAAAGGAAAACTCCTAGACCAGGAGGGCCAAGAACAAAACGAATGCTGTGCCTCCGCATTCTCTACCTCAATACAGAATTATTTGAAGAAGACGACCTGTCTGAATAAGTCCAGAAAGAAGGACTTCCAGAACTGATTCCCATTAAAACCAAGATGAATGAACCATCCTTTCAAGATCTGGAGATACAATCCATGTTCCAAGAACGATGAACAATAGTCCATTCCTGGAATAAAAAATATTCTTTATACCAAATGACCATCTGAAGGTTTACTTAATGACAGTAATGTTGTGTGGTCCCTATAAACCTGTATAGGATCTGCGCGTTTAGACAACATACACTGCAGGATTGGTGTCCAAACTGATTCCGGACACCCCCACCGGGTATGTTAGCCTGTATACCAGCTAGCTCACAGTGCCACTATAAAACCCTTCTTATCAAAGAGAGAATAGTTCTTGGCAACTATCGAACATGACAACTCTGTCCCATCAGGGATCGTGGAAACAGTACAGTACTTTTCGCTCAGTTACTCATGCTCACTTTTGTTTCAGAGAAATACACAGAATAAACGGTGGGGACGTATAAAATACATGAAAGCAATAAATGCATACTCCTACGATGCAACCCTATCTAAATGTACCTACGTGTACCTAACATGTATGAAGGTGTAGAGCCAAGAATCCCCCTAGGATATAGTCAACCCCATTACCTGAAGTGTGAGACTGTGGGATCCCGTCTTGGTCTCGAGATGGACACCCCACGACGGATGTCAGACCACTGCAAGCTGGAGTGTCTGCGTGCAGGAACCTCAGCGTCTCGCGTCAGTGTGTCAGCATGGAAGTCCTTCTTCTCCTCTCTTTGCCTCAGCAAAGATATGGTGTTTCTATACCTAAAGTGGTACCCTCAGGGGATCTACCTTGCTTTGTCATGTCGGACTAGGATGATGTAAGGAATGACCCTTATACATAGTTATTATGCAGCAGATGGTAGTCCTGCTGAGATTCCAGGAATCCAAGAATCCTCATGCATAATGAATGAGGCTAGTTTTCGCAGAAAACCCCACGTTCTCTAAGCAGTACCATAACTAGGTAAAAGGTTAGTACCAAGAACCGTTATGTAGTGTAATGGCAGGGGAAATATAGGTGAAAGGTTTAGCTACTACCTGAGCCTATATCGGGGTACCTGTATGAAACATAACACCCACTCCTCATCCGACTGGACAACATACTAAAAAGGTCTAAAAGTGTACCACTGAAATACGCAGACAACTAACAAGTCCAACAAATTGCGTAAAAAATGCTAAAATTCTAGCATAAGCTGTAGAAGTCTATTAAAATATGTTCGTATATACGGTCCGAAAACTATGAGTGTCTAAAAGCCATGCTGTTCAGCAAGAGAAGTAAAAAAGTTTATAAAATTCCAAGTTTTGGTTGTTTAAGAAAAAGCCAAATTCCTCCCAGCACAGGATGAGCCAAATATGTATGTGTCCTGTGTGGTAGACGCAACATCACTGCTACTTGCCATCGCAGACGACGGTCCCTGCAACACCTCACAGATCAGGTCAATTGAGCACAGATGATCTTCTGTAGGCCCACAGCCGATGCTGGGGAAGCCTATACGATCTCCAAGGCCTGCATTCCCGTAGAAGAGCCGGTCTCCGTTCCAAGAGGAGCTGAAGCATCCTGTGGTGGCTTTAAGAATGCAGACATCAACATGGGAATACGCTGAGGACACAGCAGTACACGTCCGTTAACGGGTCCAGTAAAGCATCCACGTCCGGAGGCGCAACCGAAGGAAGTGTTAGTCAGAGATCCAACATGCATTCTTGTCCGCAGAACAGGCATCGGAGGACAGGCAGAACACAGTCAATCCAGACTGGTCTAAATGAGAGGAACCAACATTCGCTCAGTTCCCGAATGCGAGGTGTGCCCAGATGGAAAACCATGCGGTCATGGTATTGTTGCTCCAATAGCTTTTTTTCCATCTCCTTGGTGACTGGGACGTCCATTGCGTAGCAGAAAAATTACAATCAGGATTCCTGCTATTAGCAACAGGATCAGTGGCAGTCCACCAAAAATGCTTCAGAATTCGGAGTGTATAAAGGCTGGAATCACTCCGATGACTGTCTCAAAGGTGTGCTTAACAGTCCAGAACCTATGATCTTAAATAGATGTACTATACCCTTCGTATCAGACATGTTAAAGATATGTTGTACTATTTCTGTGAAATGGCAAGGGCAGTTTGTTCGTATAAGTGCCTGTACCTCAGCTGAGGACCTTGCGGCCTGAAGATCAAAAGTCTCTCGGGCGGAGGTTAAGGGCACGGTTTTCTGTAAAAGCATGGCTTTCATTCGGCTCAGAGTATCAAACCGTATAAAATGAAGGCCGTAACAGCGCCTCCCTGACTGTGTGGGTCGGTGGAAATAATACTTGCATACAACAAGAAACCCTGGAGCCTACAGTGACAAGATATGCGATGCCCGGAAGCATCCCACAACAACCTTAATCATTCAGCATCAAGTAACTCCCATTCGAGAGCAACTTTAACACCGGATTAATCACGGCAGCTGGGGATCCTTTCAAATGACAGGATAATTTCGCAACTGAATCGTTACAGGCCCCGTGAAGCATGATATCCTGGCAGATGAGAGATCCACTTAAAGAGTTCTCGCAGTCTGTACCGCTGAGAAATACTTCCATGTCTCCACTCCTGCATCGAAATCTGTATGGCAATTTCCAAGATTCCTTGATGAATTCCTTACCCAACCTTTCATATCTGCCTGCCTGTTGTTGTTCTAGGCAATACTGAAACTGGAAACTAGTGACCGGTAATGTTATATGGCCATGAATTAACATTCTGTGGACGGCGACTCTGCCACGGTAAAAGGTAATCTGTCCAGTATTTCAATACGCAGCATTGTATATTTTGCTCCTCTTTGTGCCATTGTTATCTGTTTCGCAGAGAGATTGTATGCAGAGAACAGGGACGTACTGTTGATAAATCGCCAAGGCACATAACGAGACAGCATTGATTGTAGCGTCCAGCTAAACAACATAATAGAACGTAACTGAGATTGTCCGTGCTGTAGTATGGACAAATCCTGTACCAGTATATCTATAGCGGAAGCTACAATGTTGCCCAGGGAATACATCCTGGATGTTAATGTGGTCATACCATTGCCAACCACAGCTAAGGCCTTTTCCAGGTTAATACTTTTAATTTCACAAAGTCTCTCCGCAACTTCTTGTTGAGAGATTTTCCAAAGTTCATTATTAACAGCATATATGAAAAGCTTCAGACGTGGCTTTCGGGGACCCAATAAAAAGTCCCTTAAATCCATGTCTTCTGACAGTAAGGATAAGTGTTGTTTTACCTGGGACAGTGTCGAGGTTTTTAGCCAATCAAGGCACAACTTCCCAACACTGTATGATGTCACCACCCCCGGATGTTCTTGTTGTACATAGCGTAAGTCAGGCCTATTGATACTAAACCCTTCGGTGGTACGTCTGAATCTTGTCTGACACCTTTTTGTGTCTGTAGGCCAAACTAACCATCCCTTCCAATCGGGGTCTGATGAATTGTATGAAACTGTATGTAGGATGTCATCTTGTGTATCCCCATCATGTGTTGTAAAGTTTTGCCAACCCTCAAAGTGTGCAGGTGAGGGAATCCGAGGTGAGTTCAAGTCTTTGTTCTTGGCTAGTCCAAGATAGGAAGTCTATTGCACAGTGTTGTTCAGAAATATTATCTGCTGTGGAATGAGCCACGCTCGAAATACTGCTTCTGTTCCCTGAACTTGTCATTCATTTGAACCCCAGACTGATTTTATGTCTATAGTGTCCTTCCATAAGTCGAAACCCTGTTCAGACAGTTGGAAAATAAAGGATGCAGAGTAAATCTGTTTGGTGTTTGTCAGCATATTTTTCTGTGCAGATGTAGGTGCAACCTTATAGTAATATGAGGTCGGGTTTGAAGTGTTAAACCCTGAAAAATACCAGAATTTCTGTGTGAATGTTCTTGAACTTCCTTTCGGCGGTGTTGAGCAATGTTCCCATTGGTGGTATGTAAAAACATTACGTGGGATACTAGCTTTATGTAAAAAGTGATGACCATAATGTTGGGAACAGTACATTGTGTCATAATCAGTTATGTCTTCTAACATTAATGCTTGAAAATGCAGCGCATTGTTCTAAATCAGACAACATATTAGTTACAGTTTCAAAATCCCAATTGTCAGAAAATGTACTTGAGGTAATAATATCATTTAAGGAAATTTTAAATACATAAGGTATTTTCAAAAGTTCAGTGGGACCAAATACATCATATGAAACTCTGTCCCAAACTATACCATCAGGATTTGGAACAGCTGTACTGTTCACGAAGGACAGGTCTCTTTGTTCACGATGAGATGATGTATGAGGTTTCAGGACCAAGTTCACATTTGATATTGCAGAGAGTTCTGAGAGATAGTTACCGTTCATGAGTAAGCAAAAGACAGTCACTAGGCCAATCCAGAATAGAAAAAACAATATTCCAGTAATCATCCAGAGCTGTAGCCATGGTGAAACTAGGTAAGTCTTTTAAAAAAAATGTAGAAATCATGTAGTTGTTGTTTACGGGAAACTGGAGCTGGCGTTGTTTCATGTTCACAGGGCTCAAGAGAGAAGGTATCAAAATCGATGAAGTAGCCAGATGCAGTTCGATCTACCTTTGTTAGCTCAGCAGGTTTTGTTGAACTGGCAGACGTCTCTTGTAGAGGCATATTAATGTATATATTGGTGGTAGGCCGAATTGATATTTGTCTTTCATCTGTGTTTCGATGTTCTGTTCCGATAGGAACGAGTTTCATTTCATTGTTGAGTCCATTATTTTGTATTGGTGACTCTTCAAATGTTATGAGTCTTTCTATCTGAACTTCCTGTATGGTAGAGAGAGGAGAGCGTCAGCTACCCAGGAGCCCACGAGGCCTACTATCGGCCACATAGTGTGCTTTGATCAGATCAATGGAGACAAATCTCTTTTCTTTTCTGCCGGCAAGAGGTTGAAGAAGTACTGTTCTTGTTCCTTCGACAGCCAAGACAGGGACGGCCCAAATTCTTTTTTGTCCACAATCTTTTCTCTGACCAGATCCCCGACTTTTGGGATCCGGGCAGGTCTTCCCGTGACTGATTTGACTTCCCCAGTGGTGGTGCGTTTTACTTTCACGTTGCTTTGCAGTGCCCAGAATTCACTGAGATCCTGTAAAACAGACAAACGTTTATTGATGTCAAATGGTTTTTCATCCGCCTCTGCGCTTTCATAACCGAGATCAGGGACCCACATTATCGTCCCAAATAGGACTTTGTAAGGAGCGACACCTCCTAGGGAACTTCTTGGCATATTGTTCAGTGCTCTCTGGACCCCGTATAAATGATTGACCCAACTACCACCCAAACTGAATACCCTTGCTGTTAAACATTGCTTTAAGTCCAGGTTTTTACTCTCCACGACCGAATTTCCCTCGGGATGGTACGGAGAGGAGTACTGCAATGCTACATCCAAACTTCCCATAGCTTCCTTGTAAGCTCGAGAGCTAAACGCGGGGCCACGGTCAGAATGTAATGTGCCAACTGCGTATGTCCCTATAAAGACTTGCAAATATTTTATAACAGTTCGAGCGCCAGCCGAGCGCTGAGGCCAAACCCACAGGAATCTAGAACATGAATCCACTGCCACCAAGATATACTTGTAAGCCCCATCAGATTGTAAGGGGCCGCAGTGGTCCAAATAGACACATGCAAGAGGTCTATCTGATATCAGTAATGGTGTTTGTGCCGGACGCGCTACGGTGGAACCCTTCATCTGCTGACAGATGTCACACTTAAGTACAAACGCTTTTGTTTGTTTTGTTAAACCTGGCCACCAATAGCGTTGTTTCAATAGAGAAACTGTAGTGTTTACTCCTGCGTGTGCAGAACCTAGACCCTCGTGTGGCTAGTATTAACCCTAGTCTGCGATCAATGTTTGGTATAAATCTATCCCCCACTCCTGGAATTTGTGCATATGGAATGTTATTTGCATCTAACTTGTAGGAGTACTTGAGTGGAAAGCCTTTTGGCAAGGCTGTGCTGTTTTTGCGGGAAGCAATGACAGCTACCATTGTGCTTCTATTCTCGTACTAGAATGAGTGATTGCAGCTACGGCAGCAGTTCGTACTGCCCCTTTTGCAGCTTCATCAGCCAATGAATTCCCTTCAACGTGAACGCCATCACGTTGATGACTCAGCGTGTGTATCACGTGAGCTCTTGGTAGTTCGTTTTTCAACTCAGCTACCTGTTCCCAAAGTAATTTATGCTTAATTGTGCAACCTTTTGAGTCTTTAAACCCATTCTGACCCCAGTCGTTAAGATATTCATTGTATGACTGGACACAGAAAAATGAATCGCACACAATCAGTGTGGGGAATTCTCGATCCGTATTTATCAGTGCCAGTAACAGGGCTTTTAATTCTGCCAGCTGCGCTGTGCAGTCTCCTAGAGACTGTGTGTTTGTACTGCTAGGATGGAACTTGCCTTCCTGCATACGACCCTTCACAATCGCACACTCGGCGCTGTATTGTTGCTTACTTCCTATGGCCGGCTGAGCAGATCCGTCAGTGTAAATAATATATTCATACTGATCTAGAGGCATTATTTCATTTGGGAGAGGATATTCTTGTTCGTATTGCAGGTATGCTTGTGTTTTAAGTGTAGAGTCAAATTTGTAGTCTACATCTGTTGCAGTGAGAAAATTAGCCCATTGTATCCATCTTGGATGTAAAGCTTTAGCATTTGGAACGCCAGCCTTTGTGACAGCCTCTAAGGCTGGTACTGGAGTTACGACAATTATTCGTTTCCCCTGAGCTTGTGCTCTTTCTCTCACTACTGCAGTCTGTACTGCTGTCAGAATCTTTTCTGTGGACGCAAAACGCGTTTCTGCGTTTATGTAGAAGTGTGATTTGTATGCTATAGGTACTGTTTCGCCTTCATTGAAAGTTTGGTAAGTGTACCCTGATTGACCTGCTATAACACGGATCACCACATTTGTGGTGTTTATGCGTGTGTGTAAGTGTTTGGAAGCTATCATGTCAGCTTGTAAGGAACGAAGGATATCTGTGTGTTCCTGTGTCCAATGCCTAACTGAAAAATCAGGTCTTATTAACTCGTAGAAAGATTTCTCTCTTTCTCCGTAATCTAAAATGTAAGTTCTGCCAAAAGGTAAGAATCCCAATATGGATTTTAAATTCTTCAAAGATTTAGGAGGTTGGAGCATCACACACTTTTCTAAAAAGTTAGCTGCCAGGCGCTTCCCCTCACTTGAAAGCTCATATCCCAAAAATAGGACATTGAAGTGGGCTATTTTCGATTTTTTTAAATTGAATGTGTAACCCTCAGAGGCGAACCCCAGAATTATGTTGCTCACCCTGGTCAAATGATCCTTTAAATCGTCATACGTCAGATAAATATCATCTACATAGGACAATGCTTCTTCGTCCAAATTCTGAAGTAACTCTGTTACCCTAGTTGAGAACAACCCAGGGCTATTCTTATAACCTTGGGAAGTCGACAGAATTGACCCTGTGAACTGAGCCCTGCGAATGCTGTCAAATATCTGCTTTCAGGCGCTATATTTTGCAGAAAAATCCATTTGAGATATCTAATGTTGTTTTGTATTTTTTCTGCACAATGTTATTCATTAATGCGGCACTGTGTGCGTTCTGTACTGCAAATGTTTTAGTGCATTTATTCAGATGTCTGTAGTCTAAAACTAGACGGTATGTATTATCGGGTTTCATTACAGGAAACAAAGGATTATTCATTGAAGAGGTGCAAGTTTCAAATGCACCTTGGTATTCAAGTTGATCTAAGATCTCCCTGACCTGTTTTTTTGCTTCTTATTTTATTGGGTACTGTCTCTGTGGAGTTGGAGTAGTTTTTACTGGGATTACATGGTGGGGTCACTCCAATCCAATAAAACTTTATTCGATCTCTTTAAAAACCGATCATAAAAGCACAATTTCATCACATACCCCATAAAATAAACAGATACAAACATTATATAAAACAAATTAAATCATTTAAAATCTTGATAAGCTTTGAGTGTCTCTTTGGCCAGGGCCAGTTAATAAATATACATTAAGGTCTTGCTTACAGCATTTAGGCTATCTAACATGCTCACACCTTTCTCTTTCTCATACAGGCCCACAAAAAGGAGGCTACTGAAAAACAGATAAAAGGATCAGGGAGTGACTTTAAAAAATACAGTGCCACCCTGCATTGGTTGAAATTGTATCGCCTCAAAATTGGGAGAATAAAGGCTTTTCTTTCTGCCAGATACATCTTGCAGAACAGTACTAAGTGTAAGTCTGATTGGGGAGATTGGTTATCGCAGGGGAATGGAATCAGGTCTGAATGTTTAAATTTCCTCTCTGGATACCCTAACATCAAAGGGATGAGGTTCAGACGAAAACGCAATAGGATGTATCCATGCTGCGCTATTGTAGTGTGAACTAGGTAGGAGTATCCTTCATCTAATCTAGAGGGAATAAGATCATAGGCGAGGGCCGCCTTATGTCGATAATTCTTTTCTCTACGTGCAAGGTTAGCCCTCTGCATGTACGCCTCAGTTAGTTTCTGTTTAGAGAGCCCCCTACAGGCTGTTTGATCTCGAAATAGTTCTCCCAGACCAATTGCACTTAGTTCTTCCTCTTCATATCTAAGCCAACCAATCTTTTTGTAGTGATCTAGCTCCAGACAGTCTTTAATTATACGTTGGGTTAGATTGACTGTGGTCCTACGCCATATGGAGAACCATAAAAGGATTGGCACCAATCTAATGGTATCTGTCATATAAGGTAACCCTAATTCAAGGTGTAAAATATAGTTAGAGAAGGAAGGGGTAAGCGATACCCGAGATTTAAAGAAACTGTCTTCCAGTATTTGGAGTTGGTCAATGTGCACCATACCCCAGACTCCCACCCCATATGTTGCCGCTGCCTTTGTCTTCGCATGGTAAATATTTTTAATTGGGTCCAGAGGACCGGCGCCTAACTTCTTGGCGAAACTCTTGATGGCTTGGAGACTTCTTTCCATGCCTAACTCTCTTGCCGCCACCAGATTTGCCCATGAATGGTTTTTATCGAATAAGACTCCAAAATATGGGAAGGACTCTACCACTTCTACTTTCTTTGAGTCCAGGTGAAAGTACGGGGATTTTGCACCTTTTCTGGGTCCTGCTATGATACTGAAAGATTTTGTTTTGTTCACTTTGAGGTCTAGAGAGGCCATGAATGATGCATATGACCTTGTAAGGCTTTGGAGTGCTACCCCTGTCCTGGCAATTAGGACTGCGTCATCAGCATACGCAAGTATTGGTAAGGGGTGTTGTCAAATATGGGGACATCTAGAGGAGAGCCAGTCAGGGCTGCCTCAACCCCATTAGTGTAGATGGAAAAAAGAAACGGGACGAGGACACATCCCTGTCTGACTCCTCTATCGATCTTAAATGTACGTGTACACTCCCCATTTATGCCATACCGGACACAAGCAGTGGCATTAGCATATAGTTGACGAATAAAGTTAATTATAGGAGGGGTCAATCTCCATCCACTCCATCAGGAGCCACAGCTTCTGATGGGACACGCAATCGAACGCCGCTGTCAGGTCCATAAAGGCCATATAGATTTTCCCGCCTTTTGCTTTCGTGTATTTATCCATACAATGTGAGAGATTAAGGCATTGGTCTGCAGTACCCTTCCCCCTCTGGAAACCATATTGTGCCTACATCAGAATGTTATTTTCTTGGGCCCATTCCTTCAGCCTGAATAATAGGAACCGGCCCATAAGCTTGGCAGTGGAGTCCAGTAGGGAGATGGGCCTGTAGTTTTTTGGGCTGCCCCTGTCCCCTTTCCTGTATTATGGGACTATGAGGCTATGCTTCCAGGATGGGGGAGGCCCTTCTAACGCTAAGCTGTTAAAAGCATTTGCTAGTAGGAGGGCCCACAGGTCATGGTTATATTGAAAGAGGTCGATCGGCACCCAGTCAGGGCTCGGGGCCTTCCCTGAGACACATGCTGCCAGCCCTCTTCTGACTTCAGAGAGTGAAAAATTTAAGCTGCCTGTTATTGAGCGGTCTATCTCAAGTAGAGACATAGTTGTAGGGGAGTTGGAACCAAAGATGCTTTCACTCCCAACATGGTTGCGATATAATGCTGGAGCAAGTGCTATCGCCCACTCCTGCGCGTATGTATGTTTTAAGTATATTGGAACGAGGTCGGAGAAGGCCGGTAAAATTACCGTTTCTCCCTTTGGGCATTTCATAACAATTTCAGTCGGCCAATCTTTTTCAGCCAAAAGGATGTCATAGCCATAAGTGAGGTTCTCCCAAACGAGACCTTTAATTTGTCTGGGTTTGTCTCCCTCCATTTGGAGTGTTATTTCATATAATCTATGTGGGACACTTACCCTCTGTCAGGCTCTGCGCCCCGCTGACCCTGACGAAAAGGAAGAAGAATGGACCTTACCTCATATGCCCGAACCTCTGCTTTATTTCCAGCCCCATGCCCGACCAAGAAAGTATTATATACAGCAGAGGAGGACCCTGTTTTTTCCTGTTATGGGCCCTTTAAGGCTCAGCGGCTGACGGTGACGAGTGGATGAGTCACGTCCCATTGAGGTGTGTAAGACCGGAGCAGGAAGAGGAGGCCCGGCGCCACAGTGGAGAATGGAGTAGCCTCACGTCGGAGCGGAGTGCAGTTCGTCATGACCCAAGTGCAGAAGATGGTGTGAAGCTGTCCCGAGCAGAGGAAAACACAGAACACGCTTCGGGGACATCGGAGCCCAACTTCGGGATACAGAGACAGACGCCAGGAGGCCAACGACCCCACGAGCCGCCCAGCCGCGTTCGAGGAGGAGCGTGGCTTGCACCGGTGCGTGCCCGATTCCTAGGGAGTGGGAGGCGGGTAGAGGAAAAGACCCGGTCTTTCCAAGGGGGAACACACTGACGTGCTCGACTGGGCATCGATTGAGGTCCGACTGTTTGTTTTTTGTTTTTCTCTCGGGTGAAGTTCTCCTCCACAACACCATCCTGATCGCCTGCATGTCGGGTGCAATTTCCCACACTCCCTTCCCTACATAGATTCACTTCGTAGCGCTTAGCTTTTTTTTTTTTGTGTTTGCGCCCTGGACGTTTGTGGTGGAGAAAATACCAGGAAAGAAATACTGCTATTCCCCGAAGAACAGAGGAAGAACCTTTACTTTATTGTTTTGAAACTGGCAATCAAAGCATCTAAAGACTATATTTAGTCTCGTGTTTCCTGTAACCCGCTACATATGGTGGAGAATGCAGGCACCTGTCCATTGGTGAGCCGAAATGGATGCACTTATACACCATCTATTAGACAGACAGAAGAAACTTGAATGGGCCATCGAACGGCAGATGACTTTGGCCCAGGCAGATCGGGACACATTCAAAGATATCATCAAGTTCCAGGTGAATGCCATACACAAAGTTGCTGAAAACCAGGTACAGAGTACCTCCCGGCTTCAGGGTAATCGTTCTGGTGCTCCGATACACCCGTACATAGCTCAACAAAAGTATATACCCGGACGCTTTTCTCTTGAATTTTAAAAGAGCAGCCAAAGCGTCAGGATGGCCTGTCGAGAAATGGCGGTTTTTCTTGGCTCCCCTCCTGACAGGGGAAGCCCAAGCGGCCTACCAGGTTGCTAACGCTGGGGGTATTACCCCTTATGAAGAAATAAAAAACATCATTCTTGACCACCTGGGCATGGATGCGGAGTACTAGAGAGTCAGATTTCGGAAGGAAAAGGGGGCCCCGGGATATAATCCTAAGACTCTGTTCGTTAAACTATAGCTGGCAGCAGATAAATGGCTGAAGCCAACTGAAAAAACGAAGGAAGAGATTATGGACCAGATCTTTTTGGAACCATACCTCGAGGCTCTGCCCTTCCCTACTCAAAGGTGGTTAAGACAACACTCTCACCTCACAGTCGAGCAAGCCGTCGAAATGGCCACGTCCTTTGCATGCGCCCAACCCCGTGTTTCTCCTTGGGAAGCGGAGAAAACCCCACAAGGTAACCAAGGACCAAAGAAAACCATAAGACCCATTAATGAACCCCCGAAACCTCGATCCTACAAACAAGAAAATCCCCCATACCGTGGACCCCAATGTTTTGACTTGGCGAGTGGGGCCACTACGCCCGGACCTGCCCCCACAAGAAGTCAAGTGAGGAACCAATGGACATCAGCTGTGTTCCCAGGTCTCTTCTCTACACAGAAGAAATGGGCGCTTGTTTTTACGTGAGTGTTTTTGTTAACAAAACCCAGGTAACCGCCCTGCTGGACTCAGGGTGTCGCCAATCTGTTGTACAAAAAGACCTGGTCTGTGCCACACAGATAGCCCCTGGGAAGCAGATACATATCCGTTGTGCACACGAAGACGTTACAGCCTACCCTGTGGCCCGGATACCCATATAACCCCTAGACGGACCACGATCAGTAGTGACTGTAGGTGTTCTACAGAACCTTCCAGAAGAACTCATAATAGGGACAGACAACCCCAACTTTCTGACTTTGGTCCTGGGTAATATAAAAAAAGGGGACCAAGGACAGCTACCCGAGTCAATCATTCCCCGTGCTCTCATCACTCAGGAGCCTTGGCAGACAGACAGGAACTTCCGGTTGGCACAGATCAATGACCCTTCCTTACAAAACGCCTGGCAAGAGGCACGGAAATCCAATTCCACTGATCCCCCGGTATACCCCTACTTTCTAGACCAATGGGCTCCTATACAGGGTGGGAGGAGTGAACGAATCCCCTCAGCTACTCGTACCACGGGTTTTTCGGGACCAGATAATGTTCTTTGCCCACTCACATATCCTAGCGGGACACTCAGGGGCTCTAAAGACCACGCAGAGTATCCTTCGCCACTTCTATTGGCCAGGTATATATGCACATATAAAGAAGTACTGTCAGGAATGTCCCATTCGCCAGCGAAGGAATCCCTATAGGCCTCCCCCGCACCGCTCCAGCCTTTACCAATCATAGGCAAACCTTTTGAACGAATTGGCATGGATCTGATTGGTCCTCTACCCAAATCCGCTAAGGGGTATCAGTACGTACTAATGCTGGTAAATTACTCCACTCGATTCCCTGAGGCCTTTCCCTTACGAACCCTTAACACAACCAGCATAGCTGATAAATTGATTATTTTTCCCGGGTGGGTTTTCCTCACCAGATCCTCATAGACCAGAGGTCTCCCTTTGTCTCGAGGCTCATTGTGAGAAGGTGGCTTGGTATATGCTGTCCCCTAGTTAAAGTGGGCACCTTGTACCAGTCCACACGACCCTATTATGTATGAGGTCAAAGATAACCTTTATGAAAGCTATCCTAGTGGTAGCTATGGAGAGCAGCCTTCAGGCTTAATCTTGAAGGAATGTAAAGCAGCTTGTTTTACCAGAATATCACCTCCTGAATGACTAAATGAAGGAGAACCACACAGTAGTTATATAAAAATATGTATTTATTAATATAACACTCTCTACTATCCTCTACACGAGGATAGAACACAAAGCACACAATCAAAGATCAATAGAACAGTTGTAAGTAGCACAATACACAGTGGGCTCCAGGGGGAGGCCAAACCATACACTAAAATAGTGGTATAACAGTCAGGACTGAGATCAAGACAAGGTCTAGAGCACGTAGAATCGCTGGGACCCCAATGAACCACCCAAGGTGAGTAGACAGGGATCCCACGGAGGCCGGGTGCAGTGTGAGAACACGACCGCGAGCTCCGTACAATTCTATGGGAAAGTCGCGGTTACACTTTTAAAGTTTAAGGACCCTTCTAGGAGGACTTCGAGCGCGGGAGCTCATTGAACATAGTACCCGCCTTACCTGCTTAATCTTTGGGACACGCTGCTGCTTGCCGCGGACGCTGCGAGACCGCGAGTTGGGGGAACTCATTTTCCCAGGACTCCAAGCGGCGCGCCGGCTGCTGACGGCATCGTACGCGCCAGGAGGCGCTCAAAAACCGGCGAGGGCTCCCGCAGCACGGGACGCGCGCGGGCGTGCCCGGGCCAATGGCGGGCCCGTCTGCGCCCATCCGCGGCCGGCCGAGGCAGGGTAGGGCCACCCCCCTTGGAAGTGCAGAGACTGAGAAAACTACGGTAAGAGAAACCTACGCCGTTTTTGTCTGTTAATTAACATTGATTAAACATGGGCAAAAGGAAGCTACCACAAGAAGGGGGGAAGAAGCCCACGAAGAATGCTCCCATCACGAAATATTTGAAAAATGCCGTGGGTCTTATTAACAATGAAATTATTCATGTAGAGGAGCAACTGGCAGCAACTAAAACTGCACTTGATGCTGCTTTAAAGGAGACTGCATTAGAAGGTGGAATTGAACCCTTAGTACCTGAGAGTAATATGAGAGGTAGGGGCAAGGAGATAGAGACACTTGTAGTAAATGAATCTAATAATGCAAATATCCTTAATACTCCTAATCCATGTGTCCTAACCTCTTCTTTGGAAATCTCAGAACTAACAGATGATACAACTCCGATATCCCCCCCGGCGAAAAAAATGAAACAACCAGGACAAATTGCAAATAGCCCAGTGGAGAAGCAGACAACTAAGATTACAACTAAGGCTAAAACAAAACCTAAGCAAAAAAAGGGAGGAGTTAATCCTGGGCCAATTAGAGGGGAGCGCGATCTTATAAATCAGAAGCCCCTAGATCTTGAAATTCTTTTTAAGAAATTACATGGCAAAATGGACAGTATCGAAAGACGTTTAATGTCGGAAATCAAGCTGATACAGAAAGATATGGCATTTTTAAAGGACATGGTTATTGAAAAATTACCCTCTAAAATGACAAGTAGAACTTCTAGCACCTCTAAGCTAGTTCACAATTTAACGGGGAGTGTAAAAGGAAAACCAAGCCCTGCTACTATAACTAGCCTTGCAAACCAAAGAGAGACGATCACCATAGCCACACCAAAGGATACCTTTTTAACACAATCGACAAAAGATACAAGCCTACACAAAGAAGATAAAGAAGACACTATCACTTACGACGAACAGAACTATATATTGTGATAAAAATACCAAGGGGACACTAAACTTACCACCTGAGGCAACTCCTTATGTCATAGTCTTAAATAATGTGCCTAAATTAACGGTAAACCAGAAGGAAACGTATGAATCTTTGAAGAATCAAGTGGTCCATTGGATTTCCGTAAACACTAAGATCAGGGCGCACATACTATATCAGGACATAATTATGTTAAGGAGAGTTGACTGGTTGGTTAAATCCAGGAAATCATGTCAGGGAGATTGCATAGTGGTAAATTTCCGAAGTAACAAATTGGTGGGCGATTTGTTGAATGTCTTTCTGAATGATGGAAAAGGATATTGCTCTGATAACGTTGATCACATAATGGCCGTCCCCTTGGGATTTTTTTATAGGCCTAGTTATAGCAATATCCATGCAAATACGAGATTTAACTCACCATTAAATATGCCATTGTATAATAGGTATGCACCACTGAGGAGATGCAGCGAAATAGATTGACATACTATCACTGATCTCCCATTTAAGAATAAGGATCATACTATTAATTGTAGATTGTAAGACGCTGATTCAAATTGAGGAATCTGCTATGGAAGAGTCTTTGCATAGCATTACGGGTGATGTCCATATTTGCAATTTAACTACCAATTTGGAAAATGGTAATCTAAATGTACCGTCCCATACAGAGGTTTTGGATATACCCTTGTATAATAACAGTAACCTCTTTCCTATTAGTAACCTGACAAAAGTTGATCCTAGTATATATACTAGTGGGTGCTTAAAAATTATGACGTGGAACATCGCTGGGATTAAAAATAAGATTTGTGATGTCAACTGGCTGCAAACGCTGGATGGGTTCGGGGTAGTACTGAATCAAGAAACATGGTGTACTGAACCCTTCTTTATAAATGGCTACCAAACCATCTGCACTAATGCCATCCCATCTAGGATGGGAAGAGCAAAAGGTGGCTTAGCCACACTAATCGCAGTTACCTCCCCTCTGACCCTTAAGAAAACTTTTATTTTATCACAATACTATCAGCTTTTGTATTTTTATTCGAAAGGAAACCAGGCCATCGTCAGTAATAAATTTTTATAATAATGTTTTTGATAGAACAAAGAGCAAGGTCATTAAGTTATTAGAAAGTGATTTGGACCTTTTCTTAAAGGGAGTAGAAGGGGATTATGTTTTAGTTTGGGCGGGGATTTTAACTGTGCTAAATGTGATTTTGAAGTTGGAGAACCCTGTGGGTATTGTGACCACTTTGGTGATAGGATTCCACATTTTTCGCATGTTATGTACGGGGAAGCCATCAACAATGCAGTACATAAATATGACCTAATAGCCTTAGAACCTACTACACCAGAAGGTGAAATAAATACACACACTTTTGTAGGAACAAGGTCATCCTCAAACATACATCACTTTATCATATCTGCCAATGGTAGTGATATGGTTGAAAAAGTTTTGATAAATATCAGTCTTTTTAGTGATCATCACCCCTTAAGTGTGTCATTGAAAGTAAATTTGTCACCAAAAAGCACGGGGTAAGTCAGCAGATGCCGACATTAATACCCAAGGGAATAATGGTGTCTCAATAAAATGGCCGGGATTGAATCCAGTTACATTCATGGAAAACCTTAAAGGGAAAACACAAAGAAACTTAGAAATTTGTTTGGATAGCTCTTCTTCGGAACCGGCAATCATAAATGCCTTTTGCAACATTATAAATGAAATTGCAGGTGACCTAACAACTAAAAGGAGGAAGAAAGTTTGTGATCTTAACCCTAGATGGTTTAACCATGAGTGTTCCAGGTTGAATGGGGAATTGAAACGGGCACTTAAACAAAAGCCAAGAGACCCCTATAAGATTAGTTCTGTGAGGAAAGATTACAAAAACTCGTTGAGAGAAAGGAAAAGGGAGATTCGTGAGGGGGCATGGGAGAAATTAATTCAGGCAGCAGAGTTGAAAGACTCAGCTCTCTTTGGAAGACAATTAATCACCCGTACTTTAAAGAGAACAATGCAGTAAAGATCGATATTGTAGTACCCCCGGAAGACTGGGTGTCACACTTTGAGAGTATTTTTAACCCAGATGCTGTAAACATAACTGATAGTAAAAAGGGAAAATGTATATTAGTGGAACCAGTAAAATCATGAAAATAACTTCAGATGAAATTAAATTAGCTCTCCAAAAAAGTGCCAACGGTAAAGCTGCGGGCTCGGATGGGGTGCCCATTGATGTTTTTAAGTATAACATGGATTTCTGGATACCTATTTTATTGAATGTTTTTAATGCCACCTTGGGGGGCGTATTACCTGCTACATGGGTTGAAAGTATTATCGTACCCATTTTTAAAAAAGGGGATCGAGGGGAGGCAAATTGCTACCGCCCAATATCCCTTCTTGATTCCACTTCTAAGCTGATGGGCCGAATTATGCTGGAAAGGCTGGAAGACTGGGCCAGTGATAATAAAATTTTAACAGAGGCACAGTATGGTTTCAGAAGGGGTATTGGGACGGTGGAGCAATGTCTAAATTTAGAATTACTAATAGGGAAGTACACATTAGCCAAGGAGGGGGTGCATTATTTATGTTTTGTAGACCTCACTAGCGCCTTTGACCTAGTTAATCACCAAAAACTATGGCAAACATTGAAAGGGCTAGGGGCCCCTATCGAAATAATTTCATTTTTATCCCCAATTTATGCTTTTTTAACTTCTAGGGTACGGTATGGTAAAATGGGGGAATGTACTCCTGATTTTAGGGTCATGTGTGGTATCAGACAGGGATGTGTATTAGCACCCCTCTTATTTTCCCTATACATTAACAACGTAGACCTGTTTTTACAAAAAATCACTGCAGATGCCCCGAAAGTTGGAATACGCCCCACGCCTGTATTACTATATGCAGACGATGCTGTCCTTATATCAAGGATAGCAAACGGTCTGCAACGCCTAATAGAAAACTTTGCCCTGTACATGACTGATAAAGATCTACAGCTAAATTTAAAGAAAACCTTTGTCATGACATGCGGGAGCAACAGGCCTAAGAACAGACAGCACCATGTGGGCGGGGTTGCCATTAATAGAGTGCCTTCGTTTTCATATTTGGGGATGCTTTTTAATAAGAACGGTACATGGAACATGCATATTGAATCATGCAATATGAAATTTTTAAGAATCACGGAAAGTATTTTTAGATTCTCCGCGAAATTGGGAAACAAACCCATACGAGAAATTTTAACTCTGTACCGGAGTAAGTGTGTCTTAGGGGTCTGTTATGGGGCCGCGATTTGGGGGAGAGCAAATACGGCTTCCTTACAAATCAATGAAAATAAGTTTTTAAAACGATTGTTGGCAGTCCCAAGAGCAACAGCAAACATTATAGTGCATAAAGAATTGTCGGTACCATACTTAAGCGACACAATAAATATGGCTGGCCTTACCTTTTGGCAAGGGCTGTGGGCAAAAGAAGAAACTAAATTTACAAAAGATTTAATAATGGATTGCCTAGCCCTTGACCTTAGTATGAAAATACCATGGCTGGAGCATATTTTTAACCTCCTAACACAATGTAAAGTCAATATTGATAAAAGAACCCTTACTTATTCAGGAATTTAGTAAAAGTGACCTGAAATTGAGATATATAAATGCGATGGAAAATGAAAGAGAAAGGGCTGCCCAAATACTGAGCGTGGTTTCTTATTGTGAACGCCCGCTCATGAGGGGCATTCAGTTATATCTAACGCTGGTAAGGAATATTCAGCACAGATTTTATTTAACTAGGTTAAGGATGGGTACTTTACATTATTTAGTAGCATTCCCAAGAACGGAAAAGTGGTGTTATAATTACCAAACTGTCCGTGTGATGGTAAAACCCCACAATCTACGTTGCATTTTATTCTTTTTTGTAGGGATATCCGGAAATCAGTTTTAAAACCCCTCTTTTTATCAAACATGCTTTTTAACTATAAATATGCGTTTAATTTTGTCTGTAGTCTAGAAAATGTGAAAATCATAAATACTGTTATTCGTTTTGTACAACTTTCAATAAGGAAAAGAAAGGACTACGCACATTTGGATGTATTGTTATATGAAAATCAGGATGATTATTTCTAGTTTATGCTTTTAAACTTTTATCTTGATAAGATGTGGCATTATGCACTTTCTGTACCTTTATGCACTTATAAGCACCAGCACTTTATTGTATAATCTGTGGCAGCTTGTACCTTACATATTTTGGCACTTATATGCATTAGCACCTTATTTTTGGATACTATGTCTCCGAACAGCTCAACGCATAAAATTTGATCCGACTTCGACCTTTTAGGTTTATTTTTTTAACGGTACTTTGTATATCATACATTTTATATATATTAGCATTTACATGTATTTGCATTTTGCTTAATTCCGCTACCGCCTGGCCTGAAGATTCATAAATTGTTATTCCTTATAATCTAATTATGATGTAATGTAGGAATGTTTTATTATATGTGTATTAGTATGCTTTTATGGTGTTTTTTTTTTTTCCTTTGCACCGAATAAAGTTGATTTTGACTTTGACTTCGAGCGAACCCGTTGGAACTTAAGAGTTTGAAGAGCCACCCCACCCGTGGTACCGTAGTACCAGAGTTACCTATCCCAGGGGAGCCGGGTGCATAGGTCTGAAGTGACGTCGAAAACTCTTGTCGTTCTCAATGGAAGGCTGTGAAGAAGTACTGCTACCGTGAAGGTGAAAAGGGTCAGGTGGAATCCAAGCCTGGATTCTGGAAGGAAGGAACCTGAAAGCAGAGGGGACAGAGTCTGGGTCACTTCAGAGTGACCAGGGGCTCGGGAGACGAATGCCCACCGATGTCGGGTGCTTCAGGTGCAAAGAAGGGATGCTTGACTCTGCAGCCACGAGGACCAGGAGACGTCGAGGACGACCAGGAGCCGGAGGTGAGCTGTCCCACGAAGGATGTCGAGTGCTGAGGGGTCGGTGTCCGGCGGGAGCACCAACAAGCCTTGGCAAAAGCAACCCACGCAGGAAGGTCAAACAGGTTACGGTGTGGACCAGCAAGGTCCAGGAGACTCACCAAGCAATGGGGAGTCAGGGCACGTCTGGAGCAACCAGGAAAGCCCAAGAACAATCAAGATGACCCTCAGGAGGACCCACAAGCCGAATGACCAGGAGTCGCGAGGGGACCTCGAGCAAGATTGCAAAGCACCAGCCCACGGAGCACACGGTGCAAGGAGGCCGGAGTTCTTTGGTGCAAATACTGCTCAGGGTCAGGACTACACGGAGTCCAATGCACAAGCTCGGGAATCGTCAACAAGCATATGCACTTGCAAATGGACGCGGTGCACAGGAATTCAGGCTACGCAGCCCCCACGAGGGATACTGGCCTCAAACTCGGTGAGAGGGCAGATCGACCTCAGGGACCTTCAGGAACCCTCCTCCTGTGTTGCTGAAATCTTCGGAGTCTGAAGGAGCTCAGGAGCAGCAGACCGGTCAGTTACGCTTTAGGTGCCTGCGAAGCAGGGGACCGACTCCTTCACTCCAAGGGAGATTCTTCAGTTGTCTTAAGTGCACCACAGGTCCTGTACGGAGCCTGTATGGAGCAAAGGCACAAACTAAGCTTCGGACGGAAAGAGGGACGAAGTCGAGCCCAGTCAAGGTCCAGCGAAGTCCAAGGTGTCCAGACGGTCGAAGGTCAGTGGTTTCTTCTTGTAGAATCTTGTCCACGTAAAATCCAAAGTCTTACAGCCAGGTAAGCCCTTTTGTACCCACGGGAGAGGGTTGGACCGATTCAGGGGACCCTCCTAGGGGAGGGACAGGACAGAGGGGTGGCTACACCCATGTCCTTTGTCCAGTTTCGTGCCAGAGCAGGGGCCAATGGCTCCCAGAACTGGTTTGAGCTGGACTATGCACAGGGACACCAAATGTGGCCCAAGTGCAGACTTTCAGGCACTCTCAGAGTGCACCCACCCAGCCCCAATACACTAAATCCTGTCTGGGAGGTGGTCACATCTCCCTGTGACAGGATGCCTATTGTGCTGCCTTCCTCTGCTCGAGCTTGGCTCAGCAGCAGGAGGGCAGAAGTGTGTCTCTGGTCGACAGCATCCATTTTGTGCTGTCCGGGTCGAGAAGGCTGGCACCGGTAAGACCAGTGACCCCACGAAGCTCGCTTCAGAAGGGTGGAATCATACCTCCCACACCAGTTACTGGTGTGGAGGTATGATTCCAAGGTGTTTGATACCAAACTCGATATGTTTCTATGCAGCCGTTTTTGAGATAGCATTTACCGCGAGGTTATAATGCACCTCTACCTATATGTCCGGCTGAGTCACAGACAACTCGGGAGAATGGTCTCCGAAGGCTGCAGAGAGGCTCTGCTCATGCAGGGGCACCCTCTCACATAAAACCCAGCACCCTGCCTTCAGGATTGTTAAGGCCTGCTATAGGGGTGACTTATAAGTTTTAAGTGTAGTGACTATTAGATATAGTGAACCTATATCTAATGTAAGTGATGCAAGCACCATCTTACACAGGCTGCAGTAGCAGACCTCGAGTTCCATTTTGTATGGCCTCTCATGGGTGGCTGTGAGGCGATTCCTGACAATGACAGTACGATACCGCTTCATCACGAACGCCCCGGTCAAAACATTCCGAAATCCCCACGAAGCCTCGAGGACTACTATCCGACGCCGTTGAGGATAACCACGCCCCCTTGTCATGTGCCCTTACAGGAGCCAGTCTCGAGGTGGGAGTCGGCAAAATGGGGCGGGACTGACCCCGGAACTAGAAACCCGAGGCCGGTAAATAGAATCCGAGGGCGGACGGAAGGCGGCGCATCTGCAGAGAGCGAGGAGGACGAGCAGGAGAGCCAGAGCAGAGAGGAGACGGAGAACAGCGCGAGTCGAGCAGAGGAAGCGGACGGCCCAGAAGGAAAGGAAGAGTGGAGCGAGGACTGGTGGAGCCCACCGGAGGACGCTGGAGAGCGGCCGCAACTCTGGAAAGTTGCGACGGAGCCGGTGAGTCCTCCAGAAGGAGAGAACGGGGTAGTGGGAACAGGGGAGGCGAACGCATACCAGGGGTGGGTTAGGGAGTGTCGGGGTGTACAGCACTAAAAGACACGAGCACTGAATTGCCTTCAAAATCCGCACATTCCCTTCTAGGCACCCGAGACCAACCCGCCTTTATTCCTCAAACCCTTGCCTCTAGGTTACCGTATTATTCCCTACCCCAGCTCCTCTCCCCTTTCACTTATTGCACCTCCCTTCCTTGTCGAATGTGTTCAATCTCGTATCACCGACCGGGTGTGGTGACGGTTAGCACTAGGCACTAGCTGACGGCTCCTTCTTGTTTCTCCCCCCCTTGTATGAGCCTCCGCAAGCCCACCACCTTGTCAAGACTCACCCCGGGAGAAGACGAACCACCGAGACGACCAGAGGAGGCCCACAAGAAGGAGAGGGAATACCAAAAGGACACAGACCTTGTTATTTTCACATAAATCTCCGAGACTGTCTGTTGTTATCAATAAACCCACTAAAAATTGCACACTACATCCAGCATCCGCGTCTGTGTATCCGGCCCGCACACACCCCACGCTCACAGGTGGTGTCAGAAGTGGGATGTGCCGGAGACATGGAGGCTGCGATTAGAAAGATGGCGGACAGCCAAGAGAGCCTAGGAAAGGCCATGGAGAGATTCTTTATGGTCGTGGAAGAAGATCGCGACAAGTTGCAACAAACACTTACTGGACAGAGTCAAACCCAGGAAAAGGCCCTAGGAAAACTCGCCGAGGCACTCAGCCAACAGAGAGGGACTACCACCCTTCCGTCCCTTGTATTACAGAAATACGTGAGCGGAGAAGATCCGGATTACTTCTTCAGTAATTTCGAAAGGATGGCCCTGGCAGCTGCGTGGTCCGCTGATAAATGGGGACAGTACCTAGGACCCTTACTCTCAGGCGACCTCCAAGCTGCATACCAAGCAGCCAACCTACAAGGCCTCACCTCTTATGCGGACATAAAAAAGTGTATCCTGGAACGACTAGGGGTAGACGATGAAACCTATTGCATACGGCTGCGTCAGTTAAAAGAGGGACCCCAGGAGACGCCAAGAGCGCTATATTTCCGCGTGAAAGACTTAACCGACCGATGGTTGAAGCCCTCCACGTCAACTAAAGAGGAAATCATGTCCAAAGTCTACTGGGAGCAGTATTTGTCCTCCCTACACCCGCCCATTCAGAGATGGGTACGTCAACACGCCCACCTTACTCTGGAAACCGCGGTTGAAATCGCCAGTGCCTTCAGTCGTGCCCATGAGATACAGAAGGGACGTGAGGAGGCTCCCTGGAGAGGCGGAACCAGCGGATCACACCGCCCACCCCGAACCCCAATACCTAGGAAACCTGACCCTATTACCATAGTGCCCGGAACACCCCTCTTTAGGACACCGCCACCCGGACCTCAATGTTACAACTGTGGGGGTCTAGGACATATAGCGTGTTTTTGTCCCCAAAAGGAGGAACCAATGGAGGTCGGAATAGCCCGCAATTATTATTGTTCCCAACATGGGAGAACACCACCTCCTTATCGGTGTAAGGTGTTGGTGAACGGACAACCCTTAACCGCCCTAGCAGACACGGGGTGTCTCCACAGCGTTTTAAGACCCCAAGACCTTGACCAAGTACCAGGAACGGTTGATGGAACCGTGGCCATACAGTGCGTTCATGGTGATACAAAACAATACCCCACAACGCAGGTTCGCATACAACACCCAACCGACCCAGGTTCCTCCCTGAAAGTTGGTCTCATTCCCCGACTTCCTGAACAAATCATCTTGGGGAATGATTATTCACAGCTGACCTATCTAATAAAAGGGACCCCTCCAGACTCAAAAGACTGGTGGAGAGAAGCCCCTTTTTCCCAAGAAGAGGACCCTGAATGGCCCCCGTCCAAAACAAGGAAGAGTTGTAAACAGAGAAGAAATGAAAAAAAGAAAAGCCATGCGGCATACCCTGTCCGGGTAGAGGAGCACCCCTGGGAGACCGATAGGGATTTCCACGCTACACAGAGAGAGGACCCCGTCCTACAGGAAGCCTGGAGCAAAGCCCTAGAGAACGAGGACCCCCTTCAAGTAGGTCCCTATTTTTTTTTTTAAACGGACTGTTGTATAGAAAAGGTAGTCCTACCCACCCCGCACAGCTCCTCATTCCCGGCCGCTTTCGTGAGAAAGTACTATACCTCGCCCACAGTCATCTATTGGGGGGCCATTTCAGTGATGAGAATACCGAACAAGCTATTCTCGAGAAATTCTACTGGCCAGGTATCCATCAACAAATCCGCACATATTGTCGGAGTTGTCCGATCTGTCAAAAGAACAGTAGATATAAACCCTCCCGGGTACCCCTACAGCCTCTTCCCGTTATTGATGAACCCTTTCAAAGGATAGGGATGGACATAATAGGACCCCTGTTGCCCTCCAGAAGCGGCTGCCGCTATGTCCTCGTGGACTACGCCACTTGTTTTCCGGAGGCAATACCCCAAAGACGCCCCGACACCTCAAACATAGCTAAAGCCATGATAACTGTGTTTTCCCGCGTGGGCTTTCCCACGGAGATCCTCACAGATCAGGGGACGACCTTTGTCTCTAAACTGATGAAGCAGGTGTGTAGCCAATTAGGCATTAAACAAATACGCACTGCGGCATACCATCCGCAAACAGATGGATTGGTTGAGCGTTATAACGCCACCCTAAAGACAACCCTAAAATAACTCCTATCCCTAGAAACCCGAAAGTGGGAAGATATGTTGCCCCTGGCACTGTTCGCCATTCGGTGTAAGGTCCAAAAGAGTACGGGGTATTCTCCGTTTGAACTCTTATACGGTCATCAACCCCGTACGTTTCTAGATATGGCTAAAGAAACATGGGAAGCAGAACCAAACCAAAGCAAACCCCTCCTGGAATATGTAGACAAACTCAAAACGCACTTGGGGAAGGTCCGTGCTATAGTCCGACAGAATCTGGAGGAAGCTCAGACAGCCCAGAAAAAACAATACGACAAGGGAACAAAAGAGAGAACATTCGCAGTAGGGGATCCAGTACTTCTTATGATGCCTTCCTCAGATCATAAAATGTTAGGCCAATGGCAGGGTCCCTACACCATACTGGACAAAGTGACCCCAGTGACCTACAGAGTAGAAATAGATCCGACCAGAGCAACCTCACAAATATACCACGTGAATCTATTAAAAAAATGGATAGGTCCTCTCCCTGTCCTGCTAGGACAAGAGATAGAGAAGAGTCTCCTGATGGAACAATGTATAGATCAGGACTTACCCATGGATCTCAAAGAGTCCCTCCTAGACACTCTCTGTCCCCTACAGGGGATCTTCTCCCTGACCCCAGGGAGGACAACAGTAACAGAACATTCCATCAAAACTCAACCTGGTAAGAAAGTGGGACTTCGTCCCTACCGTATACCCGAGGCCCGTAGGGCCACAATCAGGGAAGAGGCGAAGCAGATGTTGAACATGGGGATAATGGAGCCATCCAAGAGTGACTGGAACTCCCCTATAGTGCTAGTGCCGAAACCTAACGGCACAGTCCGTTTTTGCATAGATTTCCGTGAAGTCAACAAAATCTCTGACTTCGACGCCTATCCTCTCCCGAGGGTCGACGAAATGATTGAGCGCATAGGGAATGCCAGATACATCAGTACCCTTGACCTCTGTAAAGTGTACTGGCAAATCCCCTTACGGGAACAAGACAGGGAGAAAACTGCTTTTTCTACCCCGGACGGCCTATATCAGTTCACAGTGTTGCCCTTTGGGCTACACGGGGTCCCAGCGACTCTTCAGCGAGCTATGAATCTGGTGTTACGACTCCATGAGAGATACGCAGGGGCTTATCTCGATGACATCATTATATATAGCGAGACATGGGAACAGCATCTCACTCACCTCTATAATGTGATTCACGCATTGGGCTGTCATAACCTTAAGATAAACCCGGCCAAAAGTCACTTAGCAGCCCAAACGGTCAGGTATTTGGGTTTTCTTTTGGGGGAGGGTGTCATTCGACCCCAAAATAACAAAATAGCCGCTATCGCCCAGGTACCATTCCCCCAGTCAAAAAAAGACCCCCGGGCCTTTTTAGGCCTATTGGGCTACTACAGGAGGTTCATACCAAATTTTTCTCAAACCGCAGCCCCTCTCAAGGATCTATTACAGAAAAGCGTGAAAACTGAAGCCCTGTTAAAACAACCCACCCCAGGACTGACCAAAGCTTTTGAGACCCTGAAAGCCGCGTTAACGACAGACACCGTACTCACCAGCCCTGATTACACACTTCCCTTCATCTTGCAAACCGATGCATCAGACCAGGGTTTGGGAGCAATCCTTTCACAACGTATCTCTGAGGGAGAAGAGAAACCAATCCTGTACATCAGTAGAAAACTGTACCCCCGGGAAAAGAACTACGCAGTGATCGAGAAAGAGGCCCTCACTATAAAGTGGGCCATTGAGTCACTACGCTATTACTTAGAGGGACGAGAGTTCACTCTCTATACCAACCATGCCCCACTAGAATGGTTAGCACGCAATAAGGGCCACAATGAAAGAGTACTTCAGTGGTTTTTGTCCCTACAACCCTATAGATTCACTACAAAACACCGGAAGGGTGCAGAACAAACAAACGTGGACTTTCTGTCACGATACCCTGTGGAGACAACCCCTACAAGAAGGACAGCTAGGGAAAGGGGATGTGAGGCGATTCCTGACAATGACAGTACGATACCTCTTCATCACGAACGCCCCGGTCAAAACATTCCGAAATCCCCACGAAGCCTCGAGGACTACCATCCGACGCTGTTGAGGATAACCACGCCCCCTTGTCATGTGCCCTTACAGGAGCCAGTCTCGAGGTGGGAGTCGGCGGAAGGGGGCGGGACTGACCCCGGAACTAGAAACCCGAGGCCGGTAAATAGAATCCGAGGGCGGACGGAAGGCGGCGCATCTGCAGAGAGCGAGGAGGACGAGCAGGAGAGCCAGAGCAGAGAGGAGACGGAGAACAGCGCGAGTCGGGCAGAGGAAGCGGACGGCCCAGAAGGAGAGGAAGAGTGGAGCGAGGACTGGTGGAGCCCACCGGAGGACGCTGGAGAGCGGCCGCAACTCTGGAGAGTTGCGGCGGAGCCGGTGAGTCCTCCAGAAGGAGAGAACGGGGTAGTTGGAACAGGGGAGGCGGGAGGGGAACGCATACCAGGGGTGGGTTAGGGAGCGTCGGGGTGTACAGCACTAAAAGACACGAGCACTGAATTGCCTTCAAAATCTGCACACCCCCTTCTAGGCACCCGAGACCAACCCGCCTTTATTCCTCAAACCCTTGCCTCTAGGTTACCGTATTATTCCCTACCCCAGCTCCTCTCCCTTTTCACTTATTGCACCTCCCTTCCTTGTCCAGTGTGTTCAATCTCGTATCACCGACCGGGTGTGGTGACGGTTAGCACTAGGCACTGCACTCTATAGAGACAACAGCTGACGGC
Source organism: Calotriton arnoldi (assembly GCA_963921515.1). Classification (NCBI taxonomy): domain Eukaryota; kingdom Metazoa; phylum Chordata; class Amphibia; order Caudata; family Salamandridae; genus Calotriton; species Calotriton arnoldi. Next base: position 1,095,844 of record CAWUFW010001517.1, read on the forward strand.
TCCTTCTTGTTTCTCCCCCCCTTGTATGAGCCTCCGCAAGCCCACCGCCTTGTCAAGACTCACCCCGGGAGAAGACGAACCACCGAGATGACCAGAGGAGGCCCACAAGGAGAGGGAATACCGAAAGGACACAGACCTTGTTATTTTCACATAAATCTCCGAGACTGTCTGTTGTTATCAATAAACCCACTAAAAATTGCACACTACATCCAGCCTCCGCATCTGTGTATCCGGCCCGCACTCCCCCCACGCTCACATTGGCATAATCCATGCTTCAGCCCATGGGAGGCCTCTGGGGTACCTATGCCCTGGGTACATGTGTACCATATACTAGGGACTGATAAGGGTACCCCAGTATCCAATCTGGAGTGTACCAGAGTACATGTATGTCAATTTAAGGGAGAAAGCAGATAGACTGGGGTCCTGATTAGCAGGATCACAGTCAGACTAATCAAAAACAGTGAGACATCAAGCAAAAAAGTGGGGGTAACCATAAGAAGCAGATACTACTTTCCTACACTTATGTCACAGGTATGCCGGTTACTAGATCTTACCCATATCAAAACCTCCGTCTACCACCCCCAGACTGACGGGTTAGTCGAGAGGTACAATGGGACTCTCAAGCTAACCCTGAAAAAGATGTTCACAGGAGAAGGGAAGAACTGGGACCAGCTCCTTCCCCTCACCCTATTCATCATACAAGGACAGGTCCAAAGCAGTCTAGGCTGTTCCTCTTTCGAGTTGTTATACGGCAGACAGCCTAGAACTCTACTGGAGATGACCAAAGAGGTCTGGGAAAAAGGAGAGGATGATGCTAGTGACCTCTTGGACTATACCAAACAGCTCAAGGTCCGTATAGGGAAATTAAGAGAACTAGCAGATTCCAATCTGGAGAAAAGGCAAAAGAAGCAACAGACCTTTTATGATAGGGGAAAGAAGTGGAGAACCCTACAGGTTAACGATTGGGTCCTTATACTCCAGCCCACGTCCCTCACTAAGGTCAAGTCCGAATGGAAGGGTCTCTATAAAGTGACAGCTAAGATGGGAAGAACCACCTATCGAATACAAATCATCCCTAGGAAACAACAGAGCTCCCACATTAAACTCTTGAAAAAGTGGTTAGATCCGTTACCCAGGACAAACCAACTCGCCTTAACACCCTTGACAGACCCCTGTACCCTAGAACATCTGGTGGTGAATGACGACCTAACTACGGAACAACGTTCCGGTTTGTTGGAAGTGCTCGAACCCTTTTCTATGTTGTTTTCCGATCTACCAGGGAAAACCTCCCTGGTAGAACATTCAATCGAGACTCGTCCCGGGCAGGTGGTGAAACAAAGACCATACCGAATATTCGCCGTCCGAAGAGAAGCAATTGCCTCGGAGATCACGAAGATGTTGCAAATGGGAGTTATAACACCTTCCCAAAGCAACTGGTCCACGCCCATCGTCCTGGTCCCAAAACCGGACGGATCAGTCCGATTTTGTATCGACTTCAGATCCGTAAAGCCGTCTCAAAGTTCGACGCCTACCCCTTGCCACGGATAGACGAACTTATAGAGAAGCTAGGGGATGCTGTTTATATATCCACTCTTGATCTAACGAAGGGATATTGGCAGGTCCCATGACGAAAAAGAGATCAAGAAAAGACAGCCTTTTCAACCCCAGGCGGGCTATTCGAATTCACGGTTCTTCCCTTTGGTCTGCATGGGGCACCCGCTACTTTTCAGAGATTAATGAATTTTGTGCTTCGTGACCATCAAACGTACTCTTCAGCTTATCTGGACGACATTGTTATTTTCAGTCCATCCTGGGACTTACATCTCAAGCACTGTCGTCGGATATTCCAAGAGCTACCGAAAGCGGGCCTACATGTAAACGCCAGAAAGTCCAGAATGGGTTTCAAAAGGTACGCTATCTGGGGTATCTGTTAGGCAATGGAGTAATTGAACCCCAAGAAGAGAAGATCAAGGCAATCATTAATACCCCTTTTCCCAAGACCAAACGAGAAGTGAGAGCTTTCATGGGCCTACTGGGCTATTATAGGCTGGTCATATCAAGGTACTCCGAGATAGCCGGTCCTCCTACTGACCTTCTAAAGAACAATACCCCAAAGTCTGACCTCCTGAGTCCTTCAGATCAAGTCCAGGAAGCGTTCCACTGCCTTAAAGAAGCCATAACCAGTAGCCCGGTCCGTCCTAACTTACCCTAATTTTGCAGAGCCCTTCATATTGCAAACCGATGCCTCTGATGTCGGTATAGGCGCGCTGTTGTCCCAAGAGTCCCCGGCGGGTCTGGAACGCCCTATATTGTTTATCAGTCGGAAACTTTTCCCAAGGGAACAAAAATACCCTGTGATCGAAAAAGAGTGCCTAGCAATCAGGTGGGCGGTTGAGAAACTCCGGTACTACCTAGAGGGCAAACCCTTCATCCTCTACACCGATCATGCCTCGTTAACTTGGACGAGCCGAAACAAAGGTAACAATCCAAGGGTGTTGCGGTGGTTCCTTTCCCTCCAGCCCTTTACTTTTGAGGTTCGACATAAGAAGGGCTCCCAAAACGTCAATGCTGACTTCCTGTCTCGTATTCCTTATCTCCCCGATCGGGAAGACTCTAGCGGTGGGGTGTGTCAGGCTCTGCACCCCGCTGACCCCGACGAGAAGGAAAAAGAATGGACCTTACCTCATATGCCCGAACCTCTGCTTTATTTCCAGCCCCCATGCCCGACCGACGAAGTATTATATACAGCAGAGGAGGACCCTGTTTTTTCCTGTTATGGGCCCTTTAAGGCTCAGCTGCCTGACGGTGACGAGTGGATGAGCCACGCCCCATTGAGGTGTGTAAGACCGGAGCAGGAAGAGGAGGCCCGGCACCACAGTGGAGAATGGAGTAGCCTAACGTCGGAGCGGAGTGCAGTTCGTCGTGACCCGAGTGTAGAAGACGGTATGAAGCAGTCCCGAGCAGAGGGAAACACTGAACACGCTTTGGGGACGTCGGAGCCCAACCCCGGGATACAGAGGCAGACGCCAGGAGGCCAACGACCCCACGAGCAGCCCAGCCGCGTTCCAGGAGGAGCGTGGCTTGCACAGGTGCGTGCCCGATTCCTAGGGAGTGGGAGGCGGGTAGAGGAAAAGACCCGGTCTTTCCATGGGGCACCGTCGTGCTCGGCTGGGCATCAATTGAGGCCCGACTGTTTGTTTTTCTTTCTCTTGGGTGAAGGTCTCCTCCACAACACCATCCTGATCGCCTGCATGTCGGGTGCAATTTCCCCCACTCCCTTCCCAACATAGATTCACATCGTAGCGCTTAGCGCTGATACCCTGTCTCTTTTTTTTTTTTTTTTGGTGTTCGCGTCCTGGACGTTTGTGGTAGAGAAAATACCAGGAAAGAAATACTGCTATTCCCTGAAGAACAGAGGAAGAACCTTTACTTTATTGTTTTGAAACTGGCAATAAAAGCATCTAAAGACCATATTTATAAACCTCAAAATTGGAACAACAAGCCTAGCCAATACACACAAGTGTGCATGTGACGCACCTCCCCCAGTATGATCTCCCAAACAAAGAGTCCAATGTTCTGAGCCTATTTGCTCAAATCGTGTGCCCCTTCACCGCTCCTGTTGATTTTGGAGAGTATTGCAGCTTTCTTCAACGCTTCCCGCCGTTTGCTTTTTGGTGTATAGGGAGAATCCTTTATCGGGACAGGAGCAAGAGATCGGATTACTGGCTTCGCAGGCACATGAGCCGCCTTACTTTTCGACTGACCCTGGATTGATGAGGGTACAGTTGCAGAGAAATCAACGAATAGCTCTGCCTCATAACTTCTTCTATTGACCTTTGAGACTTTGTTTCTGGCACAGTCCATTTGAAGTTTCCAAGCCCTGATGAAGTCCATAATCTGGACGAAACGCGTCGGCTGTTTGGCTGCTGCCTTTTAACCAAAAAGAAGAATGAAGCATTTGCTTATTTTTGATACCCTATGGATGGACAGAAAATATTTTTTTCTTCGCTTGTTGGTGGTGCACTCCACATTGGTATTGTTAAAGACCATATTTAGTCTTGTGTTTCCTGTAACCTGCTACACCCTCGTATCCGGTGTCTCCACCGTGATATGTTCATTCAACTCCGCTGTCACCAGAAATTCCATCAGGTTCTGGCGAGCTATTGTTACTTCTGCTGCGCTGTCTAGCATCGTCAGAGCCCATTCCCCGTTCAGAAATTGAGTCCTCAGAATTCTGAGCATGTCTAAATTTAAGACCTACTACTTTCTTCTTTTTAAATTGAGGTTTTGATTTTTGTTTCTCTTCTTTTTTGGAAGTATAGTCTGAAGTGCGTTGCGTGTCTCTGGACCTTGTACGATCTTCTTGACTGTGTTCTGACCGTCCTTCCCTCTCTGAGTTTTTAGATGAACCCTGAAAGGAACGAGAGGCACGTGTTTCAGTATCCTGATACCTCTCAGGTTTTTAATGTTGTCTCTATTCCTAAGGTTGTACCTCCTTTCGGAGGGCTCCTGTTGAGGAGATCCACCCCTGGATTGTGACCTATTGTCTCTATTCTTTTGTTTTTTATTATTATCCCATTTCTTCTTGGAAGAATCAGGTGCTTGCTTGGTGTTATCTTTTTCAGGACCACCCATGAGTTGAGGTTTTGTTGCTCTAGCTCCCAAATTATCTCAACCTAATTCGGCATACGTATCTTCAATAATTTTAGGTAATTCACGCTCCTGTTGTAAAGGAGTGAAATCCCGCAGGCGTTGGCGTATTGCCACTGCTGCTGCCTCCCCTTTTATGTTTGCTAATATAATAGTTGATACCTGGGCAAACTTTTCTAACAATTTCATCCCTAAGTTCAGAGCAGCTTCTGCTCTGTACTCATTCTGTATTTGTCTTAATACATCTGGTATTACTGCTATTGAAGGGATACCATGAGCTCTAGTATATATGGCAGTGAAAACTGTACCCCAAAAGGTACAATCCTCTATCTGGGGAGCTATCCCCATTGGCAAGCAGATTGTTAGCATTCTGTGTTTTCTTGAGGGCTTGTGTGTGGAAACATTGCCTCTAACTGTGTTATTTTTTGAGTTATCCAGAAAGGCATTTGTACACGTTTAGTGGGCATTTTACCCATAACCGCGTTTAGTGTTTGTGGAGTTTTTTTAGTTGGAGAACCCTGAAATTGTCCTGTAGGTGTAGCCCTTGTTGGCTGAAGTGTGAGTGTTCTCATCACGAACTGTGTCAGGTTTCTGTAAAGTTTTATTATTTCTTTATGAAGTGGATGTAAGTCAGCTACTGGCATTGTATCAATGTCTGGATGTGGTGTGTAGGCTGCTAGGACTGGCCAAGTTGCTCCATCTTGTCCAAGCAGACCGAGTCTCACTTTTTCTTTTGAATGTGGGAGGGCGCCTTTAAACCAGTTTATATGCTCCTGGTAGGTGAGCAGAACTTCAATGTCCTCATATGGAGAGTATTCATCTGGTGTTTTATCTTCAGTGTAAGAATGAAATGTATTTGTGCGTGAGTCTGCTGGTGGGAAATCAACCCATGAATCCATGAATAGAATACCTCTGTTCTGTATGACTCGTGTGCCTCAATCATAAAAGTTACTGTCCCACACCTAGCTGTGACTCCATATTCTGCTAGTTGTAATGAAAGGGCAGTTCTGACATTTTCTACAATGTTTAAAGCACCTTCCAGTTCTTCCTCCCTTGCCGCACCCGCACGTAGTGCTGGGGCAGCGTCTCCTTCTCCAGTCATTGTTGAAAAAGTTTCAAGCAAACTAAGATAAAGGTTTTATGCACAACAGAGAACTATTTGTCCTTCAAGCTTGATAAACCTACAGCCAATACATAGGTTATGCCTACTCAGCTGTGGCGGATTGTTCCCTTCCCACTCCAGACGTCTCTGAAGAAATGTGAGTAGGGGTCTCTGAGAACAGCACGACTGAACTACTCAGATTTGACCGTTAAACAAGTACCAAACCAATGTTGGCGGCGCCATGTCGTGTAGTCCCTATAAACCTATATAGGATCTGAGCGTTTAGAAAACATACACTGGATTGGTGTCCAACTGATTCCGGACACCCCCACCGTGTATGTTAGCCAGTATACCAGCTAGCTCACAGTGCCACTATAAAACCCTTCTTATGAAAGAGAGAATAGTTCTTGGCAACTATCGAACATTATACTCTGTCCCATCAGGGATCGTGGAAACAGTACAGTACTTTTCGCTCAGTTACTCGTGCTCACTTTTGTTTCAGAGTAATACACAGAATAAACGGTGGGGAAGTTTTTCAATAAGCATTTATTGAACCAGCGTCATTCTACTGTAATAAGGTGTGTTGAAACAACCATAAGACAGAAACCGATATAAATGATCATAAGCACCAATAGAGTAAAAGGATGGTAGATTCCTACCAAAGTGCTAGAACAACGAATACAGGCAAGTATATAAAATACATGACAGTAATAAATGTGTACTCCTACGATGCAACCCCATCTAAATGTACCTACGTGTACCTAACATGTATGTAGGTGTAGAGCCAAGAATCCCTCTAGGATACAGTCAACCCCATTACCTGCAGTGTGAGACTGTGGGACCCAGTCTTGGTGTCGAGATGGACACCCCGCGAGGGATGTCAGACCACTGCGAGCTGGAGTGTCTGCGTGCAGGAACCTCAGCGTCTTGCGTCAGTGTGTCAGCATGGAAGTCCTTCTTCTCCTCTCTTTGCCTTAGCAAAGATATGGTGTCTATATACCTAACGTGGTACCCTCAGGGGATCTACCTTGCTGTGTCATGTCGGACTAGGATGACGTAAGGAATGACCCTTATACATAGTTATTATGCAGGAGATTGTAGTCCTGCTGAGATTCCAGGAATCCAAGAATCCTCATGCATAATAAATAAGGCAGGTTTTTGCAGAAAACCCCACGTTCTCTAAGCAGTACGGTAACTAGGTAAAAGGTCAGTACCAAGAACCGTTAGGTAGTGTAATGTTATGTTATTTATATTTGTAGCGCGCACGGATACTCCGAGGAGTGTCCCAGCGCGAACCTTAAGGGATGCTGGGATCAAATTAAACAAAGAGAAATGTTTTCAGTTTTTTTTTAAACAGAATGGGTTCCTGGATGCTCCGAAGAGCGAACGGCAACGAGTTCCAGGCTAAAGCGGCTTTCAAGGCAAGGAAACTGCCACCCATCCTTTGCAGCCGGAAACGCGGAACATGGGCCAAGAGTTCTGTGGTAGAGCGCAGATGTTTCGCAGGCGTATAGTAAGAGAAGCGCTTTCGTAGGTAGATAGGGCCTGAGGCATGAAGAGCGCGGTGAGCTATAACTAAGGACTTGAATTTAACCCATTCGGCTACAGGCAGCCAGTGAAGGGCGCGCAGATGTTGTCTCACGCTACTTCTGGCGGGGACGTTGAGAAGAAGCCTGGCTGCAGCATTCTGCACAACCTGCAGTTTGTTAAGCAGATATCCCGGGATGCCAACGTACAGGGCATTGGCATAATCCAACCGGGATAAAATCAGGGCTCGGGTGACCGTTTCTTTAGCGGCCCTAGGAAGAAGTGGAAGGAATTTCCGAATGCTTCTAAGTAGCCCGAAACACTTCCCAGCTAACTTCTTGATCTGGGTCGCGAACGTGAGATTCTCCTCAAACCAGACCCCAAGGTTCTTGGCGGGTTGCCCAGTTGAGGCTGGCATAGCGAAGTCGGACGGCCAGAGTGTATCTCTAAACTGAGATGGAAACTTTCCATACAGGAGGATTTCGGATTTCTCCTCATTACATTTTAGTTGTGCAGAGGCCAGCCACTGAAAGACCTTGGTCAAACAGTTTTTAACGGAGGAGGTGGAGCACTCATTTTTCCCCCATGCTAACAGAAGCTGGGTGTCGTCAGCATAGGCAATGATTTTGGCCCCCAAATCCTCCGCCAATTGGACCAAGGGAGTGACATAAATGTTAAAAAGGAGAGGGCTCAGGGAGGACCCCTGTGGGACCCCCGTAGACACCCTCTGTGGTGAAGATGATGAGGTAGGGAGCCATACCTGTTGCATCCTATCCTCCAAGAAGGATTTGAGCCAGCCCCAGGCAGTGCCAGATATCCCAATCTCGGCAAATCGGGTAAGCAGCAGCGAATGAGGGACAGTGTTGAATGCCGCCGAGAGGTCAAGGAAAATCAAGGCTGCCCTCCCGCCAGCATTCAAACAGTCTTGGATGGCCTCGGAAACTTCCACTAACGCCGCCTCTGTGCTATACGAGGCCCTGAACCCCGACTGGCCGGATGTAGTAGGCCCCCGCTTTCAATGAACTCAGTCAGCTGTTTAGTGACTACTTTAATAAATTTAATGGCAGGGGAAATATAGGTGAAAGGTTTAGCTACTACCTGAGCCTATATCAGGGTACCTGTATGAAACATAACAGTAAGGACGTGAAAATGACAACCAAACAGATTTGAATCTGTTATAGATCAAATAGGCCAGAAGTATATGCGCTTCATGTAAACAGCCAAAATAATAGCACATACCCAAACACACTAAAATGTATATATGTAGAGGTATATGTATCAGGTAGCACACACCAAAATCAGCGGTGAAAAGGGAAGCTATTGCATCCCACAAAATCTTTCCTCCCTTTTTTTTAAAGGAAAAAATATACTATATATATATATTTATATGGGAAGCAACAAACACATGCCCTTCAAACAGCAGAGAAAATATCCAACAAGGCTCCCCAGCGGGATACACATCAGCACAAGATGGAAATGTATACGCACAAGGAACCAACGTGACAAGAGTGGTAACTCCATTCAAAAAGAAATCCACTTTTACGCCAATACTGCCAAGGGACAGTATAGACATCTTTAGTGACCAAATAACCACTGAGATTAAAAAATTAAATTTCAAGATGCAGCACACTAAACAAAAATGGAACCAAAACACTAGACAATACAATCAGCTGATCACCAAATTGCAAAAAAATAACAACATCATTGTCAGAAATGCTGACAAAGGGGGCAATATTGTCCTCTGGGACAGAAAAGACTATATGCAGGAGGCCATGGTCCAGCTCAGCAATAGAGAATGCTACAAAGTCAGCAACATATGGACATTAAAATCAATATATGAGGACTTCTATGGCAAAAAACTTGCTTGGAAAAGCGCAGGAACCCTGACACCAGATGAATACAAATTCATATGAAAAGAGAACCCTGTAATCCCTAATATATACTTCACCCCAAAAATCCACAAGAACAGTACAAAACCGCCAGGCCGACCCATAATTTCTGCACAGAACTGCCTACTTGAAAATGCAATTCAATATATCGACTATTTCCTACAGGAACATGTCCAATCCCTACCAACCTACATCAAAGACACCAGTGACCTTTTGGATAAACTGCAATATTTTGAGTGGAAGGACAATTATCTGTTAATGTCATTGGATGTAGTGTCCCTTTATACAAGTATAAATCACAGGGACGGTATAAGGGCACTAGAACACTTCCTAGGCAGGGGTCAAACAAAATTAACACCACACTGTACAATGTTAAGCAATATGACCAATTTTTGTCTTAATAATAATGTTTTTTATTTGACAAAACATTGTACCAACAGATGCGTGGGGTGGCGATGGGGGCTAGCTTCTCCCCCAGCTACGCATGTTTACACATGGGCTGGTGGGAGGTGCTGGTCCTTGGCGCAACTCACAGGCACTATATGGACAATAATGTAAAACTGTTCTTAAGATTCATTGATGATTTGTTTATTCTTTGGGATGGGTCAATGCTAGAAGCCAACAATTTTCTAAGAGATATTAACAACAATGATCTCAACTTAAGCTTCACGTCCACCATCAGCAACAGCTCCATTCATTTCCTAGATGTTGAAATTTATATTCAAAACAATAAGTTGGAAACTAGATTATTCAGGAAAGAAACAGCAGGAAACTCAGTCCTCCACTCTAGAAGTTTCCACCCTAGACATCTTGTCAACAGTATCCCCTATGGGGAAATGCTGAGAATCAAAAGAATATGCAGCAGCCCCACAGATCTAAAGAAAGCACAATTAGAAAGCAAAAAAAGCTTCTTAGCAAGGGGGTATAAAAGTAGGACCATTGATGCAGCCATAAAAAAAAAACCAGGGCTTAGACAGAAATGTCCTTCTAAAACCAAAAGCTAAAGATGACATAAAACAAAAAGAAACCACGCAATTAAGGTTAATCATGGCGTACAGTTCACAACACAAAATAATTAGAAACATCATGCAACAAAATTGGCCTATAGTGCTCAATGACCCCGTCATAGGTGGCAGCTTGACAAACACCCTAGGCATTACATACAGGAGAGCACCGTCCATGAGTGGAAGCCTAGTAAAAAGCAGCCCTGAAGTCCTTGAACAACAAAACTGGCTATCGTTCAGGAAGGGCTTCACAAAATGCAAAAGTTGCAAAGCGTGCCAACATGGCATTAACAAAAAACATACAAAACGCCTTTCAGCGACAGGAAATAGAAATTTCTCGTTCCCTGCACTGTAAAACTGATCATGTCATCTACATTTTAGAGTGCTCATGTAACCTCAAATATGAGGGAAGTACTAAACTCCCGGCAAATATGAGAATTTTACAACACATCCGGGCCATCAAAAATCATGACAAACCTACCCGGTGGCGAGACACTTTCAGGAAATACATAATAGTGACCTTAGCCATTTCTCATACAACCTCATAGATTCCGTCCCAAAAAACAGAAGGGGAAGAGACAGAGAGGGAGCACTGCGAAAATTAGAAACAAGGTACATTTTAAATTTCGACAGCAAAAGCCCGGGAGGTCTAAACACCACAGAAGACCTTTACACATGCATTTAAGCAATGTCCAACCCTAATTGAAAATAACATAAAAAAGACACACCTTTTCTGTAATCTACCTCCAACATGATTTTGGAAACTATACATCCTTGTCTCTCAAAACAATAGATACAAACAGTAGTTACTAGAAACAAATCCCCCACAAAATAAAGGGAGACAACTAGAAACGTAAATATCAACTATCAGAGGCTGCCATCAGACCTGAACCATTAACATAATGGTTTTTTTAAATTTTAAACAAAACTTTTTTGACTATTTTTGCACATTTAGTTGTGTTCTTTTTAAAAAAAGAAAACAACTATCTTTCAGGTCACGAGATGGTCTAACCCTTGTAAAATTTAAGCTTTTTAGATCATTTTGCACTTGCACTTTATTGAACTGGCGACTGCCTCAGACAGGATACATAGGATGGTGACAAGCCTCTAACAAAACCTAAAGCGAAATCCGACTAAAACGCATTTATGCCGGGATATCTTTAGCTTATTTGCACAGTTAACATTGCCACTTTATACAAAAAGATTGTGTTTTAACAAAGTCAGTGTTTTAACATCAATTTTTTATGAATACTTATTTATAAAACAATTTTAATTATTTATTCATTTTTGTGGAATTTACAAGGGTATTGCTGCTACATTATGTAATATTTATTCAATATTTATGTATTGTGCAATATAATTTTGTATAATTTTGGGTATTTATACAAATCATGTAAATTGTTAAATGAACAGCATGATTCAAACCCAGGTTAAAATAATCATGTAACCAGTCCACCTAATTAATTGGACAAAATGGATCAATGTGAAAAAATTGGGTTTCAAACAATTGTCATCAACAGTACGTTTTCAGTGTCTATGGGGCGGGAACCAGTACTTGCACCAATTTACACTGTCACTTTAAAAAGGGAAAAAATGCCTGATAGCGTTGTCATGTGATCAAGGTCCGGTAGGAACGAAACGCGTAATGGCCGACAGAAAATAAACAACATATGCACTGATTCGTGGTCCGTGTCTGCTTGCTGCATCGGGAAGGGTGACTTTCGGCGAGCAGCACGTCTTGATATTTATATATATATATAAATATATATACATTTATATATGTATATCTGAGCATGTGTAACATATAAGCACTCTCTTATGTATACACCATATACACAATAGCTAAACCGAACTGAAAAACCAGCCCACAACACCATGGGATATAACATTGAAAAGAATAAAACACCAAAGGTGACTTGCCCAAAGATAAAGCTGTCTGACAAAAGTATCTTAAAAAAAAATACTGCCTAAATGAAAACATAAAAATGAACCCTTACCAACAGCAAGCACACATGATCACACTTGCCCCTGCAAGAAGCAACAGACCAGATACTCACACCAAGATCTCTCAAGGAATGTAAAGTACAGAGAATAACAGATGCATACTAGAGAAGGAAACATGTCCTCAAGGAGACAGGTAAAATCCAACCTCCATACAGAATAATGTATGCTAAGAACATTGCAGGAAATCAAAGAAGAACAACAGCTTTTAAGAAAGCCTAAAATTATCCTACTATGCATGTCATGGCCGAAAACAGCCTGAAGAAAAACTTGTTCAGACACTGTCTCTCAGATAATTTTAGACACAGAGTTCACATAACCACCATGATCCAACATTAAACACATTAATTATATATATATCCTCCAATAAAGGAGGAACCCAAGAGTGCGAGTATTCGAAAGAATACAAAACATAGACCCTGAGCTTACCAGCGCAATGCTTCTTAAAATGAAGCCCCCACAATGAACATGCACTCCGCTTAAGTAGCGAAAAAGGGCTGCGCTGATTAACCTGAAAAGCGCTGATTAACCTGACAAGAAAGAATATACAAAACAGATACACACCTTATGTACCAGGTCGCATACCCGTCACACCATGTCTCTATAAGAAATACTGAAAGACAGAAGCCATGCAAATTCAGCATACTGAACTGCTTCAAAGAAGCATGTGAACAGATAAGCTTGCCATTCGGAAGACACTTCTCTTTTAATAATCCTCTTGAGCGTAAAGCTCATCCTCAGAGTTAAAAGAAAAAGGGGACACAACCAACCTTCAGTCAAGATGGCATTGAAACAAAAACATCTGCTTCTCGCAGAAACACCATCTGGTGCACCAAAAGTGGACATGACAATGCCCTAACAAGGCTTAACCACCTATACAACCTAAGATGGGATTCAAAACGATCAGTGGTATGGTATTAGGTATATCGGCACCACTCAGGAAAAATCACACATTTATCAGTTGTGACAAGTATCGGAGTATGGTGCTGTAAGGTGAGGAAAACCACCAACCTCCACTAAATTGTGGCCAAAGCCAACACAACAAATAAACACAATCCTCAGCACACATATGTAGGTAAAAACAAATAACGCACAATAGTGTGCACAAATTGAAAACAGTGTTTGTGATCTTTCTTTCTTTGTTCCTTTATTCTTTTTCTTCCGTTATTACATAAAGTTCCTTGTCAGCCAACACGTGTTTCGTCGCAAACATTGGGAATTCGTCCCGTGACTTTCTCAAGGCTGAATAAAGAAAATAAAGAATGGCCATTGTGACACCATACAGAAACTGGTGTGCACGTAGCATCATTAGAAAGAATATATTCTTTCTAAAGTAACATTGGATTTGCCCCTCTAGATTTTCGCTTATATCGGCTTTCCTCCATCCCCTGGATGCTGGGAGTATAAAAGACACTATGGCAACATATTTACTAGAAAATTTAAAATGTATTTTCACTCAATTTTGACTACTTCACAGACCATTGGATTCACTCTGTGATGTGTGTATACACAAACATTTATTCACTGGGATATTTTTAATGATGCTGCGTGCACACCAGTTTCTGTATGGTGTCACAATGGCCATTCTTTATTTAGTTTATTCAGCCTTGAGAAAGTCGCGGGACGAATTCCCAATGTTTGCGACGAAACACGTGTTGGCTGACAAGGAACTTTATGTAATAACGGAAGAAAAAGAATAAAGGAACAAAGAAAGAAAGATCACGAACACTGTTTTCAATTTGTAGATCAGAGCTGGGGCTATTAAGGAGAGGGCGTGCGGGCATACGGACCGTAAGAAGTCAAAGGAGACTGATAAAAATCGAGCCAAGAGTTCCATGTACGCAAGAATGTCTGACATACTAATATACGGTGTGACCAGCAAAACATGCACCTTTAAAAATTAAAAACAAGACGGCAAAAGTAAACAAGACAGCAAAAGTGAAAGCAGGGGTGCGGGCGCGCCGGCAAACACGCAAGTGGTGCGCGCAGCAGCGCTAAAAGTGAAAGTAATCACGCTCCAGATGGCGCCTCGGGCGCTGAAAGCTGGCAGCTGAGCACGTTCACGCTCGCGTGAACGCAAGCTGGTCGCCAGCAAACTGCTAGCTGAGCACGTTCACGCTCGCGTGAACGCAAGCTGGTCGCCAGCAAACTGCTGTTTGCACTTCCAAAACCCGCTTACTAAAACTCTCGCCAGAGCAGCGCATGCGCTGGCTCAGGCGAGACCTAAAAAGGAGCAATTACAGCAGCAAATGATCAGTTTCCTGCCACTTTTCCCCTTTAGCTCTCCGTCTGAGCTTGTGTAAAATGATATAAAATGATTTCCCAATCACTGTTGACTGTTTAACTAGAAGCCAAATGTAATAGAGGTAATCTGTCCACTGTTCTGTACTGGTCATCCCCCGATTATCCTTGATGCCTTCTTTTTCTTGGAGTACTTTGCTGTCCGTATAAATAATGTATTATCCATGGACATACATGAGCAGGGCTAATACTAAGGCAAGACAGTTTTAGACTGTCACTACTTAAGTGGAACCTCATAGATTGCAGAATCATCAAATATGGCCATATTGCCAGAGGATTCGGTAGCAAAATGTTACTTCATCTGGGATGACACACATTGTACCAATAGCCCTGTAGTTGAGCTACGGTCGACAGAATAATTAAGTGTATATCTATATAAGAAAACTTGCTATAGTGGCTCTTAGTACGCAGATGCACCAGCTGGGTAGGCACCAGGGGAGGGTAGCTTATCAGTTTCTCAAAAACTTTAAGTCTGCACTTGAGGTGAGTCAGTAGATCACACTATCATTGGAATTCATTGCCAGGAAGAGTTAGGGCGAGGAAAGGTTGTGTTATGACTCCAAAGCTCTTCTTTATTCATGAAGGACAGGTACTGAGAGTTGAGGTGAGTCAGTAGATCACACTATCATTGGAATTCATTGCCAGGAAGAGTGAGGGCGAGGAAAGGTTGTGTTATGACTCCAAAGCTCTTCTTTATTCATGAAGGACAGGTACTGAGAGTGGGGCTGGAGTTTTCAAGACTACGAGAGAATTTCAGGAATGTGGTTGGTCATCTGAAACCAGCCAAAGAGATATTCATTTTAAAAAACCACAAAGTTTTGTTCACTAAAATTAAACGAACAGCTTATCAGCCTACTTGGAGTCATGTGACGGTATGCAAAGAGCATCAATTGGTTAACGGCTTTTCAATGAGGATCCTAAGCAAGCAGTCTGGAAAGGAAGAAAAATGAAGTCCATGATAACCTCCCCATTGGTTCGCTTAGAGAAAATACGTTTTGAAATGTTATGCATTACCGAATTGCCCAACAATATGGTTTGCTTACGGAAAATGCATGTTGAAACCTTAAGCATTACCCATATAGCGCAAGAGCATGATTAGAACTTCCTCTCTACACGCCTTGAAATGGTCTCTGCTTAATAAGACGCAAACAATGCTCTTAAATTTACGCAATTCTTAATTTGAGGTAACATCGAAAACTACTTTCAAACACCTAGCCCAGTGCCAACAATGGTTTAAAATCTGGTTTATTAGTGACAGACTACCTACTAGAATTCACTGAACAAATGAATAAAATCCGAAATGTTTATCTTCTCTACTTCAAGCAATGAATGCATGCAAGTCATTACATCCTCTCAATGCATATGTTTTTCACTGGTTAGTATTGTTCACCCAGCATTCCGCTGTAACTGGAAACTGAGGTCGATCACAAAGTGCTGAGTCAAAGTTTCCGAAAATAGCAGGCCAAAAGTTTTTTCTAGGATACCTTTCTCCCTCATTCTCAAGGATGTAACAGTGTTGTAGTTGTTAAGCACAGAAGATCATATCTTTATGGTGTAACATAGGTATTTCCAATTGTTGTGCTCTAAGCTCCAGAAGTGCATTCCCAAATTACTGTAGTAGACAGAATATACCAAAAAGGGAACCCCTGCGTGATCCAACTAATACCAAGATTACAAGACCTGCTTGTGCAACAACAGAAGATCACTTGTGACCTGAGATCAGAATTTATGAATACTAAACTTGTAGAATACTTAGAATCCACTTGCCTCTAACCAATGCTGACGGAAAGCAATACTATATTAATTTCAATCTGACGGGTCAACCGTAAAACTACAGAAACATCTGACCAAATGGCTATTTTTGCATCCAAACAGGAGCCAGGAGGTGCCCTGACTAGGTATTTATATTGCTTTGGAAAGAACCCTCCAAACAGGAAATGTTGACTGCCTTCAGAACACTAGGTTCCACTGCATGGCAATGGTTCTAAACATAATCTCCATTCACATGGTCTATAAGTCCCATCACTTTGCACCGCATCTGCCAGCAGAGGAGCTTCAACCTGATTTTCTCTAACATGCTGCTTTAGGACATGACTCAGCACTCTTAGTCCTCACTCAGAGGAACCTTCAGCAATTCCTGCTCCAAAGCATCTATTGATCCTTCCAGCTTGGAGTCTGCAAGACTGGAGCTCCGAGTCAGCTCCTCATATGCTCTGTGAGCAGTCCAATCATCCATCTGTCCACTTTCTAAAAGAGAGAAGAAGATAAGACAGCGGACATCAGTGAATATTTATCTGCCTCACCTGAACTCAAGATCCATTTATCCATAAAATACAAATTCTGAGACAATACTAATACCCAAGGTTATGTTTTTAACTCAGACATAACATTGAGAACAATGGTGGCTAGCATTTTGTGCACAGCATCACAACAGCAAAAAGCTGTCCAAAGCTATATATATATATATATAATATATTCCCCACTTTCTAGCAGGAACTGCGCGTTTGTTGGGCAACATAAACGTAGGATTGGTGCCAGACTGATTCTATGCACCCCCACAGGATATGTTGTCCTACAAACAGTAGGCCCACAGTGCCACCAGATGCACCCCTAAACCTAGAAGGGTAAAAAATGGTTTTGGCGACCACAGAACATGACAGCCTTGAACCCCTCTCAGGGCTCAGGGTAACAGATCAAGAATCCTTTCGTTCAGTCACTTGTGCTCTCTCCATCTCAGAGAAGGATACAAGGAATACACAATGGAGCGTTTTCAATATTTATTGAACCAACAAGACTCTTGTATAGATTATATGTGCTGCAATGATCAATAGACAGAAGCAGATGAAAGTGATTCGTAAAATAAAAACTATTTATATATATGCATCTATAAGTCATGCTCCTACTATGCGTTCCCTAACCTAGATCCCTAGGGTGTAGGTGTGTGTGCGTGTTTTGCCAAGAAACCCCAATGTAGTTGGTCCAACCTCATTACCTGAAGGGAAAGAATTTAAGTCCCCGTCTTGGTCACGAGCTGCACATCCATCGCCGAAGGATCGGAGAATAGCTGGGCTGAGGATTCAACGTGTGGTGACCTCACAATCAGCAAAGTGCTCTTCTGCCTAAACCCGGAAATGCTTGTTTATTTATAATGAAAAGCACCCTTGCAAAACAGTAGGCAGGCTAGCATTGTTATGGTCTATAGATAGCATTTGCACAATGCGTATCAAGGCCTTGTATGTGGTATTCAAGGAGTCGTGATAATGTTCTCACTAAGTGGAATCTGTAAGCGAAGCAGTTTCAAGGAAGCTAATCCAACTTTGTCACGCACACAAATGTGTGCAAAAATTCACTGTGTGAAAGGGAAGGCAGCTTAGGAAACGTCTGGATAGTGAAAAATCACCTAAGACACATGACACCCACTCCTCAGACAAAAAGACGATTAATAAGCTATCTTAATAATAGGCTCAAATAAGTGGCACCCTATATGCATAAAAAGTCATTATAAAATGATCTAGAACTAATTCTAAAAAAGGCAATCATACAATTTGAAAGCCAAAGCACCTAGAAAGCCATGACTGAAAATATTAAAGATATAAAGGCTAATAAAAATCAAAATTTAAAAACTCTCTCATACTGTAAAAAAGTAGGCCGAATTTAAAGTTCCCACCAAAAGGAATTGTTAATTGTTTATGTCTTCCGAGGGGTAGATAAAACTTTCCTGTTCCCAGCAACTGCAGATGATGTTCCCTGAGGCGTACCTTGAAACAGGTTTATGAAGCAAATGTGTTTCCATCCAGCCACCACAGCAGCCGCTGAGGGAATGACCACAGCCTGTAGAAGGTACGCATAGCCAAGATCCAATTCATTAGGAGCTGAAGCATCCCAGGGCGGCTCAAAAAATAAATGCGTTCAGAAGCAATTGACAACTATACAAATGGGCCTTTAAAGGGTCCAACAGTATGATTATGTCTGATGGCTTAACCAATTGCGACCCGAGGCATAAATCCAGGGTACACTTGAAAGTGCACAGCAGCACGCAGTGTAGTCAGACAGGTCGTAATGACAAAAACCAGTGCTCATTCAGTTCCCGAAGAAGAGGTGCAACAAAGCAATGTACCATGCTTTCAGGGCATAACAGCACATGAAGTAGTGCTTGTTCCATTTGATTTTGAACTGGGACATCCATTGCGGAGCAGTAAAAATAAAATCACAGTCCTTGCAATCAGGAGCAGTACAAGCGGAAGACCTCCAAAAATGCTTCAGAGTACGGAGTGTATAAAGGATAGAATAACTCCAAAAACTGTCTGGAAGGTACTAACCAACCCAGAGCCTATAGACTTAACAAAGTGTGCTATTCCCTTAGTATCAAACATGTTAAAAATATGATGTACCAGCTCCCCAAAATGCAGTGGGAAGTTAGCGCAGAGTAGCATCTGTATCTCTGAAGAGGACCTTGCAACTGGAGATCATACGTCTCTTTAGCAGATGTTAAGGCCACATCTTTTTGAAATAACATGGCTTTCAGTTTGTTCGGAGCATGAAAACATATGTTTGAAAAATGTATCGAAGGCCAAAGCGTTGCCTCCCTAACTGAGTTGGGAGGAGGAAACAGAACTTGAGTACATCAAGTAACTATGGAATTAACCGTCACCAGATAGGCAATGCCCGGTATCATTCCACAACAGCCTTGATCGTTAAGCATCAAATAACTTTCATTGGAGAATAATCTGAAAACCGGACGAATCACAGCCGCCAGGGAACTTTCAAGTAACAAGAAAGATTCATCATGGAAGCATTACATGCCCTGTGAAGCGAAACGTCCTTGCAAACTAAAGAGCTACTTACAGTGTTCTTGCAGTCGGAACCGCTGAGAAAAACATGTTACCCTATTTCGACACCAAAATTTGAAAGGTAGCTCCAATACTTGTATACAAACCCTTCCCCTAACGCTTCATATGTGCCTATTCGGTGGTGTTGCACACAATAATGGAAATGGAATGTCAAAATTGGCAAAGTGATGTACCCGTGGATTATCCAATCCACGGACGGCGTTTTCGGAATGGTGAAAGGTAACTTCTCTAGCTTTTTGATGTGTAACATAGTGTATCTTGCATCTTCATGTGCCATAAGTATCTGCTGTTTCGTCAGGTGATATGGAGAAAACAGGCTAGTGGCATTAATATGTCGCCACGCCACGTGGCCAGAACAGAGTGTTTGAAGTATCCAACTTAATAGCATGATAGACCCAAGTTGTCACTGCCCATGTTGTAATGCGGACTTATCTTGTTGTATAATGTCTATTGCAGATGACACTATGTTCCCCAAAGAATATATCCTAGAGGATAAAGTGGTCATACCGCTGTCAACTACTGCCAGAGCTTTTTCTAAATTTGCGCTGTAGATTTCGCCAAGTTTCTCAGCAACTTCTTTTTGAGAAACCTTCCATATCTAATTGATTATCGCATATAAGTGCTTTTGAAGTGGTTTCCAAGGACCGAATAAAAAATACTGAATGTCCAGGTCATCAGATGGAAGGAACAAGTGTTGTTTCACCTGAGATAGTGTTGAGGATTTTAGCCAATTAAGGCACACCTTCCCAACACTGTAAGTTGTCACCACCCAGATTGCCTATAGCGCATGCCAGGTCGATTAATTTTGAAACCCTCAGTGTTACCCAGGAATCGTGCCTGACACCCGTTAGTGTCTGGTGGCCAAACTAACCATCCTTTCCAATTGGGGTCTGATCAATTGTGTGTGCCATTACGTAGCATGGTATCTAATGTTTCCTCCCTGTATTTTGTAAACTGTTGCCAGTTTTCAAAATGTGCAAATGTGGGAATGCATGGCGTGTGCAAATCCTTTACGTTGGCTATTCCAAGACACTATATTTGTGCACAGCTTTGTTCAGGAAAATCATTTGTTGTGGTATGAGGCATGCCCTAAACAAAGCCTCAGTTCCCTGAACCTGACAGTCTTTTGTCCCTCAAATTGATTTTACATCAATAGTGTCCCTCCAAAAGTCGAAACCCTGTTCAGATAGCTGAGACAGAAAAGAAGCAGAGTATATCAGCTTAGTGTAGGTTAGCATATTTTTCTTTGCTGGTGATGGTGCAAGCCTATACTAATAATTAGCTGAGACAGATGTATCGTGACCAGAAAATAGGCAAACTTTTGTGCAAATATTTTTGAACTTCCCCGTGGTGGTGTAGGGCA
Organism: Calotriton arnoldi; assembly: GCA_963921515.1. Lineage (NCBI taxonomy): Eukaryota > Metazoa > Chordata > Amphibia > Caudata > Salamandridae > Calotriton > Calotriton arnoldi. The sequence goes on from CAWUFW010001517.1 coordinate 1,116,531, forward strand.
ATGCTCCCATTGTGTGTAATTAAAAATAGCACATAGAGTACTTGCTTTTGTGGAGAAAATGGTGACCGTAACGTTAGAAACAAAATATGTTGTCATAATTAGATGTACCATCATACAATGAATCAGTCAAAAACACAGTAGAATGCTCTAAATATTCTAGCATTTCATGCACTGGATTAATATCCCAATCATCATAAACAGCACAAGGGGCAATGACATCGTTCAATGATAATTTAGACAAATATGGAATTTGCAGCAGTTCAGTAGGTCTATACACATCATTCGATACCCTATCCCAAACAATCCTATCAGGAAATGGAACGGCTGAAATGTTCACATGTGGCAGGTCTCTTCGTTCATGGTGTGATGATACATGTGGTTTGAGGACCAAGTTTACCAGTTGTACTGCAAAGTGTTCTGGAAGATAGTGTCCATTTAGAAGCAAGAAAAAGACTGTCACCAAACCAATCCAGAGGACCAGAAAAAGTAACCCAACTGTAATCCAAAGATGTAACCATGGAGAAACAGGGGGGGGGGGGAGCTTGCCACGCCTGAAGATGGCCGCTCCTCCTTCGGCCGTGTACCATAATCATTGAAATATCCTGCGTCAATAGCCAAGAAGCATAAAAAGTTTCGCTGGCACAGTGCATCGGAAGTCCAGAGCCTCCCGAAAAAGATACCCTGGCCTGAAACGGCAGACTCCGCGTGCCGTCCACGCACCTCGAAGCACCGCTGCCGAGGAGAAGCCTAGTGTGCACGCTCAGAAAGGCGAGACCATCCTCTGTGAGCCGGAGCAGCCCGTGGGGAAAAGAGCCATCGGACCCTGGAAAAAACTGCCCCCACGCACAGGTAAGTGAACCCGCCAGCATAGCGCCCAAATCGCTACATCTACCCCCCACTCGGGGGTGTTCCGCGCACGGGGGAGAACCTCCACGCCGAGACTGAGCGACCGATTCGGCGCTGCGGCTTACCTGCACGAGAGGCCCGGCGCTACTCGGCTGCCGGGAAGAAAGGTGCTGGCGGGAGCGTGCAGAGTTGGGGCGGCTTCGGCGGGAGTGAGGGCCGCGGTGCGGACGCCTGAGGCCATAGAGGCTGAGAGGCTGTGAAACCCTGCGGGACTAGATCGCTGCTTCTCACGCCGGGGACAGCGCAGACAGCAACAGGCCCCTGGGAAAAGGTCACGGACACTGGCAAAGATCGCAGCGGAGAGCCAGCTGCACTCCACCCGTGGCCTACAGAACCGCCATCGCTCCGGGAGGGCCGTAGACCGAGGCCCGTCAGCCTTCAAAAAGCATACTAGGTGGGGAACCCCCGGGGCGATAAGACCGCGACTCCGCCCAAACAGATTATATTCAGCGCCATTTTGTATCGCTACACGGACCTGAGTGATAGTGAGGCACAAACCACCACAGGACCGAGGAAAAATAATATAAGAATCACGGGAGGCCTATACACCACAAAGGAGACCCTGGACAGTAATTAAAGGATAGGAAGCACAAAATAGCCAAGTCAAACCCGATATAAGCTGAAGTAGCGTTGAACTGGTGTACGGTGTATGGCAAGGCGCCCGCAGCATACACACCTCACTTAGCAGTTGGAATAATAATTTATTACAAAGCGAACAATGGGGAAAACGGATAAAGTACAGTCCAAGCTGCACTTTGATCACAAGAAAGCGGCGGGGTCGCGCTCGGAGGACCAAGATACTGTAGACACTGACACATCTACCCCAGATACAGACCCAACTGGCGACCTCAAACAAATTCTAACAGCTATGCAAACTACTCTGTCCAATATAGACTTCAAAATAGATGTACTGACATATAGGGTAGACCGCACGTCGGAACGCCTGGACAAACACTCAGAAAGGATCGACATGGTGGAGCGGAGAGTGTCGGAAGCTGAAGATACACAGCAACAGGCCAGTGCTGCCCAGGAGAAAATGGAAAAAATCCTATCAGCCCTCCAAGCAAAGACAGAAGATTTGGAGGCATGCTCCCGCCGAAGTAACCTGAGAATAATGGGAATAGCGGACACGACAAACACAGGGAAGATGGAACGATACATAGAAAATCTGCTAATAGACCTGCTGGGCAGAGAGACTTTTTCGGAAGTCTTTATAATAGAACGGGCACATAGATCCCTGGCCCCCCCTCCGCCTCTGGGAGCTAGACCGCGGCCCATCATCGCAAAGCTACTCAACTGCAGAAATCCCGATGCCACACTGCGAAGGGCCTGCGAATTGAAGAGCTTGAGGCACGAAGGAGCAGAGATATCCATTTATCCTGACTTCACACCGTAAGTCCAGGAGGCAAGAAAGACATTTCTGGCAGCGAAAAAAAAGTTACAGGAACAAAAAATACCTTATTCCATGCTTTACCCCACCCAACTCAGAATACACGGATGAGGGAAGGAATAAAATCTTCAATGATCCGAAAGCAGTGATTCAATACCTGCAAAAGAAAGGTCCCCAGAACTCACGGCGGAAATCACCACGAGGCGGACCAGACGAACAGGATCAAACATCGGGAACTGAAGACTGGAAACAAAGACTGGACTGTGATCCCTGGAGATGGCTGAAAAGACAGTGCTACAAGAGAAAAAGATCTGGCAAACGCAGATAAGTGATGATGGAATAGTTAGTAATAGGAACGCTTAAATGGGAAATTAAAGGGGTATAGATACAGATTGGAGAATCTGTAAACTAATGCAAAGATATGTTTGAATTAACAAACAAAATGATTCCCAATGCCAAACATTTTTCTCAGGCTGACGCAAATGCATATTAGAATGCGCGGCCCCCCCGAGTGCCCAAACAAAGAGGTGTTCGGCAGGCAGCTCTCACCCACACGTGTGCACCAAACCAAGTTTCTGTTTTTTGTTTGGGGAATGTTGGGGGTTGGGGGAAAGGGAACCGACCGTTGGGAAATGTCTCCGCTGCGATTGGGGCAACGGAGTGGGTGGGGGGAGGACGGGGGGAAAAGTTTTAAAAAAATGGTCAAAGGCACAAATGCAGATGTCATAAGTTCAGACACACTTGAGTCCCTACGACAGCACAATTACCCACTCGGAAACCATGACGTACAGATAACAGTATGACACAAAACACCAGACCCTTGACACTCTTGACTTGGATAGTGCGAGGCCTCGATAATCCACAGAAAATCAGGAAAGTACTCGCTTACTTTGATCGCCACAAAGTGGATGCAGCTTGTATTCAAGAAACCCATCCCACTCAATCCTCAGAACTTAGAGTGGGTACTCGATGGGCATCCGCTCGAATAGCCTCCTCTTATTCCACGTATGCTAGGGGGGGTATTAATACTAATTAAACGCGGCACCCCATTCACACTACACAAATCTATCACAGATGATCAGGGACGAAATATTATAATTCAAGGAAGCTTTGGAGGCACTACTTTGACCCTAGTAAACACTTACCCGCCCAAATATTGATGATCCGATATTTTTTTAACAAATTTGGGCAAAACTACGAACTCTGACACCAGCAGAAATTATTTGGGGTGGGGACTTCAACACATGCTTAGACCCTGCAGTGGATAGATCCACTTGTACGGATAAATATGGAAAACAGGCCGCTAAAGTACTCAAAGAGGGCATCGAAGAATGGGGAATGGTGGACATATGGCGACTGCGCCATCAGGGGCATAGAGAGGGAACATGCATCTCCACAACTCATAATACATGGTCTAGAATAGACTACTGGATAGCGACCCGCAAGGTTAGCACATGGACTGTAGCTGTAGAACACTTGCCTAAGACCTTATCTGACCATGCACCAGTCCGCCTGAAAATTGTGCTGCCCACACACACCCCTAGGCAGTTCACATGGCGCCTCCAGCCAGCTGCGATGCTAGACCAGGTGTTCCGAACGGAGCTAAGACAGGCTATTGCAGAATACTTCGAACACAACGTGGGAACAGTGGACAGTGCCCGAATATTATGGGAAGCTTTCAAAGTAACAATCCGAGGATTCTGCATAGGTAAACATGCAGGGTTATTGAAAGATATCAGACAGCAGCTAACAAAGGTAGAAGGGGACATCAAAATGTTAGAAACGGAATATGCATGGACTCTAAATCCCACATTGCTCGCAGACATCAGAAACAAACTAAATACGTACCATGAATTTGCAGATGATGAGGTGAAATACTTGACACGCAGGTATACGGCACGAAACTAAGGGGAGGGTGGATGCCCAGGTCGTACGCTAGCAAGTAGGAGACGATCAGTACACACCACATCCCACATTACGCAAATTCTAGACACACAAGACACGCCACACCATCCATTATAAAGTGCTTTTCAGAGTACTATGCACGATTATACTCTACACAAGCGGGCACATCTGAGGAAGAAACGGATACATATCTAGATGATATAGCCTTGGCCTGGCTCTCTGACGAACACCGGGAATATTTCAGTCACCCCATAAATGAAGATGAACTAAAAGAGGCTATCAGTTCTCTTCCGAATAATAAAGCCCCAGGGACGGATGGACTACCGGGCGAATTTTATAAAGAATATAGCGATTTAATTATTCCCCAATTAACAGCGATGTACTCTGAAGCATATGAAGAGCGTGCACTCCCGGTGTCATTGCAAGAGGCACTGCTAATTATGCTACTTAAACCAGAGAAAAATCCCACCCGGTGCGACTCGTACCGCCCACTGTCCCTCATCAACTTAGTTGCAAAAATATTAGCCAAAATCATAGCATTAAGAGTACAACCACTAATACAAAAACTGGTCCTACCACATCAATCCGGATTTATTCCGATGCGATCAACAACACATAATTTACGAACTATCTTCGCAATGTTTCATCAACTACATATAGATATACCAGCAGCCGTGGCCCTACTGGACGCAGCGAAAGCTTTTGATTCCGTGGAGTGGCCATTTAAGCTCTCTGTATTGCGCAGGATGGGGTTCCCTCAACCGTTCCTGCGCTGGATAAAACTGCTATATACAGGTCCGAGCGCAAGGCTCAGGATAAATGGCAATACCTCTGATCCCATACAAATCTATAGAGGAACGCGGCAGGGATGCCCACTATCTCCGCTAATATTCACTCTGGCACTAGAGCCCCTAGCATGTAAAATCAGGCAAAAGCACACGGACACGGCTCTGCAGTTCTAACTACGGCCTGTGAGCATATCGCTCTATGCAGACGATATGGTCTTATATACACGCTACCCAGCAGACAATTTAAATTAATTAATCAGGGAATACATTCGATTTGAACACCATTCAGGGCTAAGTATAAATTAGACAAAATCCATGGTAATACCTTTGACACCTGCTACAAAACAACCCCCACTAGATTATCCCCTACAGTGGCGAACGTAGCCGGTTAAGTATTTAGACCCCGAGTTAGTAGTACGCGAAAATTATGGTACAGCCCTTACAAAACTAGAAGGCCAAGTAGAAAAATGGATCAGACTACCACTATCATTATCTGATAGAATAGCAATACAGAAGATGGTGGTGCTTCCATGGTTTCTCTACTTATTCACAAACATACCGGTGATGCTCACACAACAGTTTTTCATAAAACTGCGAACATATATGACCAAGTTAACATGGGCAGGAAAACAGCCAAGAGTAGGATGGACAGAACTGACCAGACCATATACACAAGGGGGCTTTGGAGCGCCAGATCTCCTACTCTACTACTATTGCGCCCAGGCGAACATGCGCACTACTGGATACAACCGCATGCACATATACCTCACATAGCGGTGGAAAAGGAGAGCGTTCACCCGAACCCCCTTGTCGCTTACTTATTGAAACCAAGACAATGCACCCCAAGAGCCGAAATTAACCCAGTCTGCTGCATGTCAGTAGCATGTCACATGCTGACAAAACGAGCAAAACAACTTCCAGTATATATGCACCAGCGCTGCCCCTGCGACACCACCCACAAATAACAGTGACGCAAGAAGAAAATATATGTTAATATTGCTGGATGAAATGGGATTACGCGAAATGGGGGACATGTTCCCAGGTGGCCAATTTATATCACAGACTGATACCACGCTAGCAGCACATCGCACACCACTAAAACTATTTGCCTACTTTAGATTACGGGTGGCATTGAAAGACATCTACCCCACGTTCCCTAATAAACCACCAATACATAATGCACTCCAAATACTCTTAACATCACCCACAAGTCAGCGATTGGTAACAAATCTGTATAATGCGGCCCAGCGCGAACAAATTAGAGGGCAAGAACGGGCTTTGCAGAGATGGGAAGATACTCTAGGCAGCCCAATATCCAAAGAGGATTGGGGATACAGCTGCACACACACACAAATGCTCACGTCAAATTGTAATCTACGAATGATACATTTTAAATTCTTACAACAAGTATATTATACACCAGCACAGCTACACAAATATGGCCTTCGGGACGACGATAGGTGCACGCGCTGTAACGCCCAACAGGCAGACTTTTAACATATCGCCTGGGCATGCCCGCAGATTCAACCCTATTGGCAAACAGTGACAAATACCCCGGCAGAAATGCTAGCTGAACAGATACCTAACTCACCTCAAGTCTGCTTATTGGGGATATACAAAATCAAGCCGATCCGAAGACGCAAACTGCTAGCTGTGGCATTGCTGCTGGCTAAAAGAAGAGTAACCATAAAATGGGGGAGTAGACAGGCACCACAATGTAAAAATTGGATAACAGACATGACCTATTGCAAAGAACAATTAGGAAACTATGCGGAAGAACTACCATAGGCATCTCGCCCTAAAGATTTCTGGGACCCGTTCATGCAGTATCTAAAGTCCACACAAATAGATGAATAACTACTTACTATAGAATAGACAACTGTGACTAGTATCACTTTTCGGAGAATGTAATACTTACCTAAAATGTTATGGATTGTAATGCAAGTATTTTCTATTTTCTCCTTTTCTTTTTTTTCTCTCTCTTTTTTGTTGTAACATGTAAGAGCTGCAACTAATGTGGACTGCACAGATATGTAAATACCATCGCACTTACGTCATACCTCGACTGCGGGTGATGTGGACTCACAAAAATGTAAATGTCACAAAGTGCAAGCTGTTTGAACTGTATAATGTGTTTGCCCATCAATAAACAAATTTAAATAAATTTTAAAAAAACATGGAGAACCAAAGTATGTCCTTTTGAGCCAAAGATAGAAAACACGCGCTTTCAGCCTGAATGGTAGAGGCGGTGGTGGGTCTGATGCCTCTGAGGAGAAGTCATCAAAGTCGATGAAGTAGCCAGAGGCAGTCCGATTTACTTTTGGCAGCTCAGCAGGTTTTGTAGAACTGGGAGATGACGCGATCTATGGAATGTTGACGTAGACCTTATTCTTGTCTGGATTCCAAATTGAAATCTATGTTTTTGTACTAGTGGACTGTACAGTTGTAGTAGTGGTAGCAGCAGGTAGAAGACATACTTCTTTGGTGTTTATTGTAGTTTCTTGTTGGAGAAAGGTCGCTTTATTCATTATTAAAGCTTCTGTCTGAACTTCCTGCATGGTAGCAAGGAGGAGGCAGGTAGCTACCCAGGAGCCGACGTGGCTTGCTGTTGAGAATCAGCCACATAATGTGGTCTGATCAGATCTGTAGGGACGAACCTTTTGTTTCTGGAGCCGGCAAGGTGCGGGTGAAGTACAGTTCTGGTACCTTCAACAGACAAGACAAGAACAGGCGCTCTGTAAGATGTCCCAAATTCTTTCTTGTCCACAATCTTTTCCATGACCAGATTCCCAACCTTCAGGCCTTGCTGGTTTTTCCTTCACTTCCCCAGTGGTGGTGCGTTTTACTTGATTGTTGCTTTGTTCATCAAAAAGTCGTTTAATTCCTGTAAAACAGCCAAACGTTCAGTGATGTCAAATTGTGTTTCCGCCACCACTGTGCTGGGATTGTTGAGGTCTGGGACCCACATCTTTATCCCACACAGGATTTAATAGGGAGTTCGACCACCCAGGGATTTTCTAGAAAGGTTGTTGGATGCCCTCTGGACTCCATTTAGTTGATGGACCCAACTGCAGACTGAGCCTAGTACCCTAGCTGTTAAAGACTGCTTTAAGTCACGGTTTTCCTCTCCATTACCGAATTTCTCTCAGGATGATAGGGGGGGAGTAGCGCAAAGTCACACCCAAACTTCCCATGGCCTCTTAGTATACCCAAGAGCTCAACGCTGGACCCTGGTCATATTGTAATGCGCAGATTGCGAATGTCCCGATGACGACTTGCAGGTTCCTTTTACCAGTTCTGGCGTCAGCCAACCGATGTGGCTATACCCACAGGAATCAAGAACAGGAATCCACTGCTACCAAGATGTACTTGTAAGTCCCATCTGATTGCAGGGGACCACAGTGGTCCAGATAAACACAAGCGAGAGGCTTGTTTGAAATCAGTTTAGGCGTCTGTGGTGGACGTTCCATGGTGGAGCCTTTCATCTGCTGGAGGATTTCGAATTTAAGGACAAAGACCTTGGTCTGTTTATAGGGACCGGGCCACCAGTAGCGTTGCTGCAATAATGAAATTGTAGCAGCCACTCCTGCGTTTGCAGATGACAGACCCTTATGTGCAGCTAAGATTAAACTCAACCTGCGATCAGTGTTTGATATGGCTCTATTCCCCCATTCCAGGAATGTGAGCATATGGCATGTTTTGTGCATCTAACTTGTAGGAGTACTTGAGAGGAAAGCCTTTTTGCAGGTGGGTGCAGTCGCATTCAGCATTGACAGCCACCATGATGTCTCAGTCTATCTTCGTACTTGAACAAGTGATCGCAGCAACTGCAGCAGTGCAACCTGTTGCTTTTGCGGCTTCATCAGCCATGGAATTCCCTGCAAGGTGTACACCAGCACGTTGATGACTCAATGTATGTATTACATGAGTCCGTGGCAAGCATTCTTTCAGCTTTGCCACTTGTTCCCAAAGCAGCTTCTGCAACCCTTTGAATCGCTGAACCCATTCTGGCTCTAATGTAGATATTGATTATATGACTGGACTCAATGTATGTATTATATGAATCCGTGGCAAGCATTCTTTCAGCTTTGCCACTTGTTCCCAAAGCCGTTTGTGCAACCCTTTGAATCTCTGAACCCATTCTGGCTCTAATGTAGATATTGATTATATGACTGGACACAGTAATATGAATTGCACACAATAAGTGTGGGAAATCCGGGATCCGTATTTCTTAGTGTCAGAAGTAGAGCCTTCAGTTCTGCTGTGAAGTCACCAAGCGACTGCGTGTAGGTTTTCTCAGGATGGAATTCACCATTGTGCATGCGCCCTATCACAACTGCGCACGCCGCTTAGTATCGGTGCTTGGTCCCTACTGCGGGCTGAGCAGAACCATCAGTGTATATGATGTAATCATAGCATTCTGAAAGGCATTATTTCACTAGGCAGAGGATATTTGTGTTCATACTGTAAAAAGGCTTGTGTCTGTAGTCAAACCTATAGTCTACATCTGTTGCGGTGAGTGAGTTAGCCCATTGTATCCATCGTGGATGTAATGCTTTGGTGTTTGGCATGCTTGCTCTAGTGATGGCCTCTAAGACCAGCACTGGGGTAATTACAATAATGCGTTATCCCTGAGCCAGGGCTTGCTCTCTAACCACTGCAGTCTGTACTGCTGTCAGGACTTTTTCAGTTGGTGAAAAACGCATTTCAGCATTAGTGTACAAATGCGATTTATATGCAATTGGTACTGTGTCACCTTCATTGAACGTGACGCATGTATACCCGGATGTTCCTGCGATGATGCGGATCACCAGGTTTGTGGTGTTTACATGTGTGTGTAAGTGTTTTGAAGCTATCATATCCGCTTGTACGGAACGTAAGATATGTGTTCCTGAGTCCAATGTGTGCAGGAAAAATCTGGATGTATGAGGTCATAGAATGATTTAATCCATTCTGCTTAATCTGGAATACAAATTCTGTCAAAATTAAAAATCCTAAAATGAAGTGTAATCACTTCAACGCTGTTGGAGGTTTAAGTAGCACACATTTCTCTAAGAAGTTTGTCGCAAGGCTTTTGCCTTCACTTGACAGTTTATATCCCAGAAAAGGACATTGAGATGTGAAATTTTTGATTTTTTTTAATTAAATTTGTAGCCTATGTGAGTGAACCCCAGAACTATGCGGTCTACTCTTGTCAAGTGCTTTGAAAGGTCATCATCCGTTAAGTAAACGTCATCGACATAGGACAATGCCTGGTCATCAAAATGTTGTAGTAGCTCTGTTGCTCTGGCTGAGAACAGTCCAGGGCCATTCTTATACCCCTGGGGCAATCAACAGAACTGCCTCTGAAAGCCTAGCACACTGAAGGTGGTCAAATATCTGCTTCTAGGTGCTATATTTGGGCAGAAGAAACCATTGGAGATATAAAGTGTTGTTTTGTATTTCTTCCGCACTGTGTTGTTCATTAGTGCGGCACTGTGTGCATTTTGTACTGCAAATGTGCAAGGTGCTGTGTTTAAATGTCTATAGTCCTATACTAGACTATATGAATTATCTGGTTTAATTACGGGAAACAATGGATTATTCATGGAAGAGGTGCGATTTTCTATCACATATTGGTATTCAAGTTGTCAGAGGATTCCCCTAACATGTTTTTTAGGTTCCTCCTTAATTGGTTATTGTCTTTGAGGTTGTGGGGTTGTCCTCAATGGTATTTCATAATAAGAGGAACCGTCATCCCACCCCACATGGCTGCAGTATATTCTGGAATGAGGTCAGAGAAAACATGTAAAATTGCCCTTTCCCCATTTGGGCACTTCATTACGAAATCAGGTGGCCAATCCTTTTTAGCCAAAAGAATATTGCAACCTTGGGTTAAGTCCTCCCTAAGAGAATATTAATGTTTCTAGGTACATCACCCCCCAATTACAGCTGTATTTCCCATAGACGATGCGGGACGCTTACTCTAGTATCCGGTAATTCCACCGTGATATACCCACTTCGCACTACTCCCACCAGACAATCCATCAGGTTCTGGCGAACTATCGTGACTTCTGCCGCGTTGTCTAGCATGGTCACTGCCCATTCCACGCTCAGAAGCAGAGTTGTCAATATCTGGGGCATGCCTGACCTTAAATCTGGCTACCTTCTTCTTTCTGAATTGAGACTTGGAAGGCTTCAGTTCTTCTTCATGTGTAATAAAGTAATCAGACAAGCGCTGTGAGTCCTTCTTCGGTTTCAAGTGCTCTTCAGATCTGCATTTTGACCGTCCACCTCTCTCCGAATGTTTATCGGATGAATCCTGAAAGGAACTCGATGAACATGTATCAGTATCCTGATACCTGTCAGGCAGTCTAATGTTATCACAGGTACGCAGGTTATAGCATTTCTCAGTGGCTTCCTGTTGAGGACACCCACCCCGTGACTTTGTTTTGTCTTTAGTTTTTTGTTTATTGTCCCACTTCTTCTTTGTTGAAGAATCAGGTGCTTGCTTAGAGTTATCCTTTTCAGAATTACCATTTAATTGAGGCTTACCAGGTCTTGCTCCCAAATTTGCTCCCAAATTATCTCTACCTAGGGTAGCATAGGTTTTTTCTGCAATTTTCGGTAATTTGACCGCCTGCTGTGTAGGGCAGAGCCACGAAGTAACTGACGTAGTCGTGTGCAAAACTAGGGTCATGAACAGGGTAGTAACCCTAGCTCTACAACATTAGTCCACACAGCGGGGAGGCATGGGTGCGGCTGTAAGGAATCTACAGCTAGATAGAGTCTCTACCAGATAATCAGTTACCGAAGGTAAGTAACTTGTTCATCTGATAGAGACTTCGAGCTGAAGATTCCTTGCCTTTGAATTAGATACTCAAGCCATACCATCCCTGCGGTGGGCTGCGGACCAATACCTCAAACTAGGAAGTCCTGCAGGACTGAATGGGCAAAAAGCCCGTCTCTGCAGACTTGATTGTACAGGCAGTAATGTTTGGCGAACGTGTGCAATGATGCCCACGTTGCTGGCTGACAGATGTCTAGGACTTGGACACCCTGAGCCAAGGCCGTAGTCCCAGCCTTTCCGCTGGTGGAATCGGCCCTTAATCCTTCAGGAGGCTGCTTCTTTGCCAGCGAGAGATGGTCCTTTTCTGCACGGCCCTTCCCTTCTTAGCTCCCACGTACCCCATAAAGAGTTGGCTGTCCACCCATGAACTCTTTAGTGCGGTCAAGGTAGAACAACAATGTTCTTTTTGGGTCCAGTTGGTGGAGACACTCCTCTTCCTTAGAGGGATGCGGGGGAGCAAAGAAGGTGGGCAATGTGATGGATTGACCCAGATGGAATGGGGTCACAACTTTTGGCAAAAAGGAAGCCTGGGTGCAAAGCACCACTTTGTCTGGAAAAGACATCAATTAGGGAGGCAAGCAAGATAACGCCTGCAACTCACTCACCCTCCGGGCAGATGTAATCGCCACTAAGAAGGCTGTTTTGATGGTCAACAGCCGGAGAGGACAATTGTGTAAAGGCTCATAGGGAGCACATATCAGGTAGGTGAGGACCAAATGTAGGTTCCACTGCGGCATAACAAAGGGCGTGGGTGGAAACAAGTGAGCCAGCCCTTTTAGAAATCTATGTACAATAGGAGACTTAAAGAGATAGGGCTGGTCTGGCAGTCGCAAAAAAGCAGACAGAGCAGAAAGGTAACCCTTGAGAGCTCCCAAAGCAGAGCCCTGCTGGGCAAGGGTCAGAATGAAGAAAAGAACAGTAGAAAGAGTAGCAGAAAGAGGGTAAATAGACCTTTCTGTACAGTATAATACAAATTTCTGCCAACGGCAGGGGTATACCGTCTTAGTGAAGGGCCGCCAAATAACGTTACATACTTCGGGAGGAAGGTCAAAAGCCATGAACTGCCGCCGCTCAATCTCCACGCATGGAGGCGCAGAGTTGACAGGTTCGGGTGGAGGACCCTCCCCTGCTACTGCAACAGAAGATCCTCCCGAAGGGGCAGCCTGATCGGAGGATCGATGCTCCTTTTCAGAAGCTCTGGATACCAGACTCTCTTCGCCCAGTCCAGAGTCACTAGAGTGACTTGGGCCCAGTTGCTCCTGATTTTCTTCAGAACCCTGGGCAGGAGTTGTATGGGCAGAAAGGCGTACAGCAGGCCTGAGCTGCACTCGCGACGAAAAGCGTCACCGAGTGATAGCCACCTTGGAAACTCCAGCACGCAGTACTGCTGACACTGCACGTTCTCTTCAGAGGCCAACAAATCTAACCAAGGTTCTCCCCACTGCTGAAAGAGACCTTGCGCCACTTCCGACTGGAGACGGCATTCATGATCCGCTAGGCATCGACGGCTGAGTTTGTCTGCCCTGGCGTTCAGAGAACCTGCCAGGTATTGAACCACCAGGGTTATGCCCTGCTGTTCCAGCCATGTCCAGAGATGCAGGGCCTCTCGAAAAAGGGTCCACGACCCCACCCCACCCTGCTTGTTGTAGTACCACATGACGGTGGTGTTGACCGTGAGCAGAGGGAAAAAATATCTTCAATGCCAACCGAATCGCTCGAAGCTCCAACAAATTTATGTGGAGCCCCGACTCTGCCGGAAACCAGTGTCCCCTGATCTCCACCTCTCCCAGATGGCGGCCCCATCCCAGAAGTGATGCATCTGTCATGACTGTGAGATATCTGGTTGGGGAAGGAAGAGGAGTCTGCCATTCCGTGCCTAGAGTGTCGGCGCTCCTTACCTCCTTCGTCGACGGACGATATTCAAGGTGAAGACGAAGTCCGCTTGGACTTCTTCTTGTGCCTCTTCCTCGAGTGTCCCGACAACCTCGAGTGGGATGAAGAGGACTTTGGGCTCCGGGAGCGGCCCCGCAACCTCCTCTTCCTCGATCGGTATCGGGACCTCCGCGGAGTCTCGCTTGATGGTGTCAGCTGTTGGGCCGCAAGGAGCTTCAAAGCCCGCTCCCTCAAGGTCTTAGGAGCCGTGGCCCGACAGTCTGAGCACGACTTTGGATCATGGTTGCGCTCGAGACACCATAGGCATACGAGGCGAATGAATTGCAGAGAGGGTAACACAATTTGAATAGATCCTTTGAAAGGTCCAAGCTTGAAAAACCTACAGCCAATACACAGGGTTACCTCCTCAGCTGAGTAAGATAGTCCCTACCACCACGGACGTATCTGGTTAGGAGGTAAGTAGGGGGTCTCTGAGAAGGCACAATAGAACTACTCAGGAGATCCATTAAATAAGAACCAAACCAATGTTGTGTGCAATGTCTTGTAGTTCCCCACTTTCCAGAAGGAACTGCACGTTTGTTGGACAACATAAACGTATGGTTGGTGCCAGACTGATTCTATGCAGCCCCACAGGATGTCATCTCAGAGATCAGCTAGCCCACAGTGCCACCAGATGCACCCCTAAAGCTAGACGTGTAACAAATGGTTTTGGCGACCACAGAACATGATAACCCTGAACCCCTCTCAGGTCTTGTGGTAACAGATCTAGAATGCTTTTGTTCAGGCACTTGTGCTCTCTCGGTCTCAGAGAAGGATACAAGGAATACACAATGAAGCGTTTTAATATTTATTGAACCAAGGTGATTCTTGTATAGAATATATGTGATGCAATGATCAATAGACAGAAGCAGATGAAAGTGATCAGTAATATGAAAACAGTGAACAGAATGCACAACTCCACCATCTTGCTAAAACAATGTATATATGCAGGCATATAAAACCTATAGATATATTTATATATATATGCATCTATAAGTCGTACTCCGACTATGCGTACTTGGTGTGTGTGTGTGTGTGCGTTCTGCCAAGAACCCACAATCTGGTTGGTCCAACTCCATTTCCTGAAGGGACAGAATTTAAGTCCCCGTGTTGGTCACGAGCTGCACATCCCTCGCCGAATGATCGAGAATAGCTGGGCTGAGGATTCAGCTCGTAGTGACCTCACAATCAGCAAAGTGCTCTTCTGCCTAAACCCGGAAATGCTTGTTTATTTATAATGAAAAGCACCCTTGCAAGACGGTAGGCAGGCTGGCATTGTTATGGTCTATAGATAGCTGTGTTGCCTCGTGGATGAAAATTAGACCGGCATTTGAACAATGCGTGTCGAGGCCTTGTACGTGGTGTTCAAGGAGTCGTGATAATGTTCTCACTAAGTGGAATCTATAACCGAAGCAGTTTCAAGGAAACTAATCCAATACTGTCACGCACGCAAATGTGTGTAAAAAGTCACTGTGTGAAAGGGAAGGTAGCTTAGGAAACGTGTGCATGGTGAAAAATGGCAGATTTCTTCTCGGGCCTAACTAATACACATGACAATACACCCAAACCCTGGTAATATAAAGATCTCAACATTGAGCACTTTTCCCCGCCCAGCAGTGGGCTATCAATGGAAGTGAGCTCCAGCAGCCTCTCTCAGCAGTGTTTTCTTAGTTAAAAAAGGATTATAGCAGGGAGCATGAAGCAGTAATGCTTTAGTCTGCACTATAGGGCCCATCATTGTATCATACCTCTGAATAGTGCCCCAGAAGTACTACGATCTTCGCTTATTTCCTCAGGTACCCTGCCAATGCCATAAGACTCCAGGAATGTTTGTTTTCCCCCAACAGTGCCCATCAATGCTACAGTACTACTAAAGCACTGTGAGCTTTCTGGGATCTTTAGGCCAACAGGTGAGCATCCTATATGGCATAGTAAAAGTCTACCTCACTCACCAGCTTCATCAATTGTGGGGTGATACACTTTTTCCCAGTTGTATTTCCCTAAGTTCACAGGCTGGAGCACCCACGGGTCCGCAACCAATTCCTTCAAGGTCAACCGCTCCAGTGGTTCTGGGTGCAGGAGATGGGAGATCAGGTCCATCAAATCTGAAAAAACAATTGGCAAACAGAGACAGTGATGTGAGAAGGCTGGAGGACTTCATTGATTACGATGCAGAGTCTGAGTCCCCTGGGGCACAGAAAAGCAATTTAGCACAAGTCTGAAACATGGGATAGGTGCATAAGAACAAAGGTATGATGTAAAACATGGAAAAGGAGTGTTTAAACGACAGAAGGCCAAGAGAAATGCAGTGAGCATGATGAATTAAGAAGAGTGACCCTCACAAATGATTCTTTACAAGAGGGAATGGTTACATGGCTTTGGAGACTCAAACATCCATTCATCAAAGAGGGAGAGTAACGGGGACAGAACATGATTTGCTGAACATGGAATGAATTCCGGTCCTTTGCCATGAAGAGGAGCCCCCTGCTTGAACATAAAGAGTTCAATATAATCCCGCTGCACAATATATGGAACCTTATTGTGCTAAGGTTCACACTGTATCTGAACAGTGGCCCAAGACTGAAATCTTGAAAGTACTGTCCTGCACAACAGTTGTGCTAAATAAGTTCTAACTAAGCAAATATTTCTGTCCCTAAATTAGTTTGATTGTAGTATTAGTCTCATTTATCAGATGGGTGGAATCTTGCACAAAATTTGCAGGATGGCTAGTACAGTGACAAATCATGGTCAATGATGAATGAACACTGAAGAAATAGCTTTGCACACATATTAATGTTGGTTAAAATGTATACAGTTTCCTCTGGAGATTGTTAATCTTTTAAGTATCCAAGCAGTAAACTCAATCCCTAAAGGTTTTGTTTAAAAACGTTATTTATAATTTTGGTTCTGCACAAGTGGAATATAAATTAGTGCAATCACTTAAGTACACTTCAGGTAATCAAATGTTATCCATTACATGCTAATAAAAATTTCTGGATATAAATTTGTAAGAACACAACATGAAGATCTATGCCATCTATTCTGTTAGAGCATATTGAGTCATTCAGTTTCTGAAATACTAGATTAGGAAGGGGAAATATTGGTTTGGCCAGTAATTCGTATTAATTCTTGTGCCGCTGTTAGGGGTAAATAGTCAATGAGGTCTCCCTTTATATACGTTTTAAATGCTAGCCATGTTGCATCAAATTTGCGGGTATTGTCATGAAGAATTGCTGACAGTTTCTCCATGGCATTAATATTCCATTCTTTATTCCACCAGAGGTGCATGGGGGAGTTGTTTGTTATTTCTAAACTTGGGCCAGGGATATCTGGGTAGAAATTAAGAGCTGTGATATTAAATTTCCTATGGGGGTAGTGAGTGTGAAGACACTGTTCCTGTCTGTGCCTCCCAGAAGCACTACCAAGGGTTGCAGGGGTAGTGCAATTCCCGTTATCTGGTTAATGTGTGACAAGATTTCTTTCCAGTAAGTCTGGATGTGTAAGCATTTCCACTACATGTGCAAAAGGTGTACCTCTCCCCACAGTTTTTGCAACAAAGGTTGAAGCTTTCGTGAATTGCATGTAGGTGAGTGGGCGATAAGTACCACTGAGTTAACATTTCATTTGCATTTTCTTTAGGTGGACGCATCCCGATGTCTTGGCTGCCCTGTGCCATATTTTCCCCTGGGTCCTTTCCAGATTCTCTTCGCTTAGGTCTCTTTCACAGTATTGGACATACTTGTGCTAGGATGTGTGTTATGCGTAGGTCCGAAAAAACTCGTCATAACCATGTCACGCCCTTACGGACCGGTTTATTGGCATACAGATTTTCTAAAGGGGATTTGTCCATGCCAGTTTATGAGCTTACCCTTTTCGAGCTTATCCATTGTAGGAGATGTGTTATTCAGAAGTAGTCCCGCCTGTCCAGGCCCCAGTTCCATAAGAGTTTTTAATATTATCCTGCAACGCTGGGTCGAGCCACTTATTTCACAGTTGACGCACTGGTGCTATGCAACTCTGACTAGATGTAACAATAATAAGCTCATAAATGGCTCTGCCCAAAAGAAAACCCTTCAATACCCAGAATTTTCCGCTGCAGTAGATGTTACAAGATCCTAATTCAGAGGGGATGTGGGCATGGAGTTCAATAATTTGTAGAGCGATCTTGGCATCCATCGGAACAAATGCTACAGAAGGTACTTAACTTTTTATTCGAATTAATACTATTCCTCCAGGAGTTATTTCCCTTTGAAAGATTACCCAACAATCAGAAATTTGCCTAGCATCGTAACGGTAAGTTTCAATTCTATTAAGGACACGGAGGCGAGGATTATGCTTTTCTTTCCACGCTTTATTCCATATAACAAAACACAGCAGCCAGAAAAGCACTAAAATACGTTTTCTGTCCCAACATTATAGGAAAAACATCAGAAGAAAAACGAATGAAGTCCGCAAAAGACTACAAATCCCATCAGTCCATAGGGGGATGTGGTAGCATAGTCCTTCCATAGTGTCAGTACTGGATAGAAAGGGCGTCCATTTTGTGTAATCCCCCTCTTTCTTCGCGCGAGTACGCCATCAGATTACTGGTCCTGTTTTGAACCGTGAGTCCCTGAAAGAGAGACACCACATAAGAATCCACAAGACCAATTCCACTGTTAAGACATATCTATAAACACTTTGAACAAATCAGTCCACAGCAAACTAAAGAATTTGTCGAAGCTGATTACTTACTCAGGTACGGGAGGGTTCACACCAGGCAGGTGCTCCGGGTGGGATAATCCTCGCCTCCGTGTCCTTAATAGAATTGAAACTTACCGTTACTATGCTAGGCAAATTTCGATTCTATGTCAGGACCGGAGGCTCAGAGTATGCTAGTTCAAAGCTTACTTACCACCAACTGAGCCACATCCACACCGGTTTGAAGTAAAACCTTTTAAAGGTAGAATCGGAAGACCAGTCCGCTGCTCGCATAAGGTCCTCTAACCTAGCTCCCAGAGAAAAAGCCTTAGAGGCCATCGCGCCCCTAGCAGAATGAGCTCCAAACTGTTTCGTGTCAATGCCTGCCTCCTGCATGACCCATCGCACCCACCTAGCTATAGTGGGGGAGGAGACTGCCTTGTGCGGTTTTCTTAGTGCAATAAGAAGTTGTTGCTCGCCCGGAGGGCGAAATTCAAGTCATGTCCTCATATGTTTTAAGGCAATTCACCACACACAGCTTGAGGACGTCCGCAAAGGCTGGCTACGAAATCGTTCGTGACGCGGACTTAGTACGGCGACCCACCGTAAAAGTAACCCCTTCTGGGGAGAAAACTCTCGCTGTAATGTCTAAAGCTCGGACGTCAGAAACCCTGCGACAGGAAACCAGACATAAAAGCATGGCCAACTTTGCTGAAAGTTCTTTCAAGGAAAGATATTTGTTGGGTTGCCAAGACAGAAAGAGGTTTAAAACCAAATTGACGTCCCAGAGAGCAGAATATCGTCGCTCCGGGGGCAATGACAGGCGAATCCCCCGCAAAAGCCGACAGACAAACGGGTGTCCCCCAACAGGGGCCCAGTCAACCGGGCAATGAGCTGCTGAAATCGCGGAACGTATCGCATTAATAGACCGGTACGCTAGACCGTCCGTTGCCAACTCTACAAGGAAGTTCAGAACGGGAACGACGCCTTCGACCACGGGATCCAAGTCCCGTCGAAGACACCAACGCATCCACTTAATCCACGCGGACCGATAGCGCTTTGAGGTACTGTCTGCCCATGCTTTTGACAAGAGCGTCTGAGCCGGTCCCGAAAGGCCTGGGAGCGACCAACATCTCCTGAAAGCCTCCATGCCATGAGGCGGAGAGAGCCTTGGAGGATGAGGTGATGCTGTTCCCCGTCCGGATTGAGAAGAAGATGAGGGAGCGGGGGAGTAGGATTGGAGAATCCCAAGAAAGTTCCAGAAGAACTGGAAACCAAACTTGAGACCTCCAACAGGGCGTCACCATACTAGTTCTGCCACCAGGTGCCGGATCCGGGCTGCGGTCCTCACCACCATCGAGAAAGGCGGGAATGCATAGCCCTTTTCCTGGCGCCAGTCTTGGAGGAATGCGTCCGTGGCCTCCGCTAGAGGGTCGGGCCTCCAACTGAAGAAACGCGGAAGTTGATGGTCGAGGCGGGACGAAAAAAGATCCACCGAGAACGGTCCCCAGAGGTCGTTCAACCAACTGAAAACTTGGAACATCCAGCTGCTACAGGCTGGAATCTTTGAGATACCTGGAGTGCCAATCCGCCACCTGATTGGCCTGGCCTGGAAGATACTCTGCTGTCACTGAGACGTGCTGAGTCAGGCAATACTCCCAAAACTCCTTTGCGAGGTCCACCAGGGCTCGGGAACGAGGGCCTCCCAGGCGATTGACGTAACGGACCGCCGAGACGATGTCCATCTTGAGCAAGACACATGAACTCGCTTGATCCCTGGTCCAGCAGCGAACGGCGAATGACCCCGCCAAGAGCTCTAAGCAGTTGATATGCAGCTTCTGCTCCTCTAATGACCAGGCGCCGCCTGTGGAGAATTCTCCGCAACGGGCACCCCATCCTGACCTGCTGGCGTCTGATTCTATAACCAAATCTGGTGTTGACCCGAAAATCGCTCTGCCGTTCCAGGCCTCCATGTGGGTGAGCCACCACGACATCTCCTCCTTTACTTCCGCCGAGAGAGGAACCGTTTGATCGTACGATAGACCTCTCCTGAGGTGATGCGCTTTTAAGCGTTGTAAGGCTCGATAATGAAGGGGCCCCGGAAAGATTGCCTGAATGGAGGAGGAGAGAAGACCTAATACTCGGGCAATCTGACGGAGAGAGGTATGGGTCTTGGCAATGGTCTGCCTCAATACGTGCCGAATTTTGGCCATCTTCCGAGATGGCAGACTCAAGGAGGAGTGGATAGAGTCCACGACAAACCCGAGGAAAATTAGGTTCTGAGTCGGTGACAGGACTGATTTTTCCCCGTTGATGACGAACCCCAGACCCTCTAAGAGGGAAACCGTCTGTTGCAATTGAGCTGTCAACTTCTGGGGACACTGAGCCATGAGCAGGACGTCGTCTAAGTACACTATCATCCGTACACCCTGGCTCCTTAAAAACTCTACCACTGGGTGAAGCACCTTTGTGAAGCACCACGGTGCTGATGAAAGCCCGAATGGAAGGGCGGTGAATTCGTAGACCTGAGCGTTCCAGCAAAACTGGAGGAACCGCCGATGCGGAGGATGGACGGGAACCACAAGATAGGCGTCTTTTAGATCCAACCTGACCATCCAATCGTTCGGAAGGAGCACATCTCGGAGGAGATGAATCCCCTCCATCTTGAAATATCGGTAGACCAACCACCCGTTGAACTCTTTGAGGTTGATTACCGGGCGTCTCCCCCCATCGACTTTGTCTACCAAAAAAATGTTGCTGAGGAAGCCGTTGGGATGCAGAGCTGATCGACAAATGGCCCCTTTCCTGAGCAGCGCGGATACCTCCTCGTCGATCAGCTGGGCATCGGCAACGGAAAAGGAAATGGGGTGTGGGAGCCCCTCCTGCTGCGGCAGAGCGTAAAACTCTATGTGAAACCCTCTGATGGACTGCAAGACCCAAGCATCTGACGTGAGCTTCGCCCAAGCATCCTGGAAGGCCGCCAGGCGACCCCCAATACGCACTTGCTCTGCAGGCATAACACTTACCGCTTGCCTGGCCGCCGCCAGTGTTGTTCTTGAAGCCGCCCCTGCCTCGGAAGCGCTGCCCCCTGGTGGGGTAAAAGTTGGTGTAATTGGCTGAGGAGTTGTACTGCCCTCGCCCGGAGCCTTGTCCCCTGTTACCGTTGTGCTGTCCGCCACGGCCAGTCGCGCGGCCCCTACCGCGACCGGCCCCTTGGGAGAAACGAGTTTGGAAGACCCTTTTTATGTTGGACTGGGCCTTGTCCAATGACGTAAAAGTGGCCACAAATTTGCCCAATTCTTTTACGAAGGGGTCCCCGAACAGGCCCCCTTGAGCCACTGCACCTGCTTCCGAAGAAGCCAAGTCGCCCAGCTTTGGGTCAAGCTTTATTAGGAGGGAACGCCGGCGTTCCGTCGACAGGGCGCAGTTGGCGTTACCTATAAATATTACCGCCCTCTGCGCCCAGTTCGACAGGACGTCGGGGGATATGGTGGAGCCCGTTACTTTAGCTTCCTCCGCCATATCCAAGATTTTCGTTAAGGGTCCTATGGCGTCCAGGAGTTTATCCTGGCAGGATCGCCAGGAACGGTCTATTCCCTTGCGGGGATCTTTCATATATTTGGCCAGAAATGTAGCCATCTTGGAGTCCAATTCCGGTGTAAGGGCTACCTTCCCCTCTAATGTGGGTCGTGGACATTCCGCCCTTAGGCATCCCCTTGCCTCTTTCTCGAGTGGCTTGCAGAGGCGGCCCGCCACGAACTTGGCCACCTTGTCCCCAGGTGCCCAGGCTGCGGAACGCGGATGAACAATCTCATCCGGATCCAGCATACCCGTGTCATCCTGAGGCAACGTGACCAAAGAACCAGCCGGGCGCCAAGTACGCGAAATCCCTTCTTCATCGTCTGTATCTGCCGGGGAACCTCCGTCGTTAGATGGGGAACCAGGTGCAATAGAACCCGGAGGCTCCGGCGTTGGAAGCGGCGCAGGGGAAAGTGGAACAGCTTTAGCCAGGAAAGCGCTCCTCAGGCACTCAAAGGCATCCTTGTCCACCCCCTGCGCCACTTCTGAGCCACCTTCGCCACATACCTTCTTTGGGGGTGGGAGGCCCCCTTCTGGTAGCAGGGTCGGAATGGGGGTAGGTGCTCCTAGGTGGGCCTGCG
Source organism: Calotriton arnoldi (assembly GCA_963921515.1). Lineage (NCBI taxonomy): Eukaryota > Metazoa > Chordata > Amphibia > Caudata > Salamandridae > Calotriton > Calotriton arnoldi. Next base: position 1,139,121 of record CAWUFW010001517.1, read on the forward strand.
CCAATTTGGCGCATTCCACCACAATGCGGTTGGAAAGGCGCTCCTCCATGGGGCCCACCACCTCATTGACACACCGGTAGATTGAACTGTCTACCGCCTCGAAAAAATCATCATCCAAAGGGAGGTATTGTCTAGACTCTTCCTCCTCTTAATAAGAACCCTGCTCCATCCTGTCACTGGTAACGTGAATCCCAGGTAGCTGGGCCAGGAAGAGGAGTACTCAGCAAAGGCAGGGAATGGACCCTTACAAATCGTGAGGCAGACTAAGCCTGTACCTGTTTTTGGGCAGACCTGTGGACTGCAATGTTCTTTGGTGCGGGACAGGGTCGCTAGGGGCTGCACTTTCCCCGAGCGCGCCGACCTTCAGGGAACTGACGAGGCCGATCCGCCACCCGGCGCGCTCAATGCAAAGCAGCTGATCAATCCTGTGCAGACGTGCCCTCAGGTGATTCCGCGGTCAAACCGCAAATACAGACCCCAGCGGGCGTTATAAATAACTGTTTGTTTGGTGATAATACGGACCCCGCAGGGCGTAATTGGTGTGGTGGCAGGGGGACAGGCTCCGGCGATGCAGCTCACGCAGCGCGGCTCCTCAACTGAGGGAACCGTGCCGCGGGAGCAGCGAGACGCGAGAGCTCCCCCTGGCGGGCGTCAAGCACCGCTACAAGTGGGCCGGCCGCGTAAGGAGCGAAGAAACGCTCCCGCGGTCGTGAGGGGAACCTGAAAGGAGAAAACAGGTGGAAACAATAATATACACGCGTTCCCCTTCAGCGTTAGTTAGCAACTACCAAAACCCACCAACAATTAAGTTAGACATATGTATCAAGAGAAAGCCAAAAATGGAACTTAACTGGCTGCGAAGCAGCGAAGAAAGAGGGGGATTACACAAAATGGACGCCCTTTCTATCCAGTACTGACACTATGGAAGGACTATGCTACCACATCCCCCTATGGACTGATGGGATTTGTAGTCTTTTGCGGACTTCATTCGTTTTTCTTCTGATGTTTTTCCTATAATGTTGGGACAGAAAACGTATTTTAGTGCTTTTCTGGCTGCTGTGTTTTGTTATATGGAATAAAGCGTGGAAAGAAAAGCATAATCTGAGCCTCCGGTCCTGACATAGAATTCATACAGTGATGTGAAAAAGAAAACATAACCGCTTCAGTCTATGGTTTACATATTAAGACCTAACTGACCCTCATCTATGGTTTATCAAATCTTAGTGTATAAATCTAATCTCCAAGTGACAAATAATGCATACAGATAGCACATTGTCAATATTTATTAAGCAAACAAAAAAACATATTCAACCAACATTCAGTATTTGCTGTGAAATAGTTTCCTCTGATTTAGTAACATATGGAACACCCTTCAGGAGCAAAACGTAAATGTTTCCAGTAAAAGTTATCAGTCGTTCACATCTTAGAGGTATTCTGGCCCACTAATCCTTAGAAAACTGCTTACATTTTGTGATGTTTGGGGGCAATTCCTAATGGACAGCTCTCTTCAGATCCAAACACTGCATCTCAATAGGGTTCAGTTCTCGACTTTAACTTGGTCGTTTTAATTTCTTTTTCAGCCTTTCAGATGTAGATGTAATGGTGTGCTTTGTACAATGTACAATGGTACTGTTGACCATGTTATTTACCTTCAGTAACAATCCGTCTGGTGGATACTCTATCTACCCGCAGATTCCTCACCTTGTGAATAACCCCAGGCCCAGGACTGGGTCTGGAGATTTTTTCAACATTGCATCAGGGCGCGAGCAGGTGGCGTTGTGTGGGTCCGTGTCGACTTCGTCCAAACCCGGAAGTCACACCGGAGCCATATAAACGTGCCACCCCTGCGCGCTGACGTCAGTTTCCTTCTTGACTCTGTGCCGTTGAACACGGAGCTTACTAACCCATCAGATATGTCAGAGTGCAGATCCCAAAATTAGGATCTTTTTATGGATGGCAAAAAGAGTCCATTCCACAGAATAGGGAGGAGAATCAGCAGTTAGACAGAGTATCCATCAGAAAGAGCATCACTGAAGGTAAGTAACTTGTTTTTTTGATGGATACATCTAACCTCAGATTCATCAACTTGTGAATAGATACCAAAGCAGCACCTCCCAGGGTGGGAACGGTCTGTGGAATGGCTCATACTAGAAAATCCTGCAGGACCAAAAGGCCAAAGGGCCCTTACCACCGGACCTGGCTATCGAGGCAGAAGTGCTTTGTAAATTAATGGAGTGACAACCATGGAGTGACAGATGTCCAGAGCAGGCTCTCCACCTGCCAGTGCAGTGGTAGCAGCCTTGGCACTGGTCAAATGACCCTCAGACCCTCTCTGCTGCTCCTTGGCCAATGCAAAGTAGATTTTTATTTAGAGGATCAATAAAATTGATATGGCCCTTTTCTGCACTGACTTACCCTGCTTAGCCACAACAAACCCCAGAATGAGGTGATCGTCCACTCAATGGTCTTTGGTACACTCAATGGAAAAGCTTAAAGCTCTATTGGGGTCCAGCGCAACACCAGACTGTCTGGGAAAAAGTTGGTGTACGATGGCTGAATAGACAGAGCTTGTAGCTAACACATGCAACAGGCCGAAGTTATTGTTATGAGGAAGACTATTTTGAAAGTCAGAAGATTCCAGGGTGAGCTGGACATCGGCTTAAATGGGGTACACATTAGGAAAGTGGGGACCAAATTAAGGTCCCACTGTGGCATCACAAAAGTTTTGGGAGGAAACATATGGACACAACAGGTGATTTAAATAAGGATGGTTGGTCCAGTATACGCAAAAAAGCTGAAAGGGTTGACAAATAACTTGAACAAGTTCTTGCTGCACTAAAGAGCATAAAACGCAAAACATCCATCAACTTTGCCTAGAATTGGTCTGTATGGCAGGAAATACACAAGTTTAATTAGGAGCAAGTGGAGTGCTCCTCCAACCCTTTCATTATAGGAAATACACAAGGCCACAAATGTATCCCAGTGTAAGGCGTAAACAGTTTTCATAAATGGATGCCTGGCTACCAGGATGACATCCACCACTGTGAGTGGGAGACTGAAGGCAGTCTCCACACATCCGAGATGTAGATTACGGAGGTCTTGGTGCAGGACCCTGCGCTGCTGTTGTGACAGAAGATTCTCCCGAAGCGACAGCCTGATCGGGGGACAGATGCTCATGTCCAGAAGCTCCGGATACCACACTCTCCTGCCCAATCCAGGACCACTAGGATGACTTGGGCCTAGTCGTTCTTGATCTTCTTGAAAACTTGGGGCAGGATAGGTAGTGGCAGGAAGCTATATAAAAGTCCTGTGCTAGACTCTAGGCGGATTGCATCTCTGAAAAAGAGCCCTCTTGGGAACTACAGCGCACAAAATTGATGACATTGCACGTTCTCTGCAGTGGTGAATAGATTGAGCCAAGGTTCTCCTCATTTTTGTAAGACATGCTGTACCACTTCCACCTGTAGCTGTCATTCGTGATCCATTAGGTGTTGGTGGCTGAGTTCTTCCACTCTTTCAAAGATCCCACCCGGTGGTTCACAATCGGAGGGATTCCGTCTCGACTCAAAGTTCCAGAAGTGCAGATCCTCCTTGCACAGGACCCTACTCTGCTCATGGCAGTGGTGTTGTCCATGAGAACCTTGATCAGGTTCCCTTTGAAAGACAGTAGAAAGGCCTCTAGAAACAAGCGAATGGCTTGCAACTCCAACAAACTGATGTGGAGACGATACTCTGCCAAAGACCAGAGTCGTCTGATCTCCATGTCTCCCAGATGACCTTCTCAACCAAAGAGTGACATTTCTATCACGACTGTCAGCTCTGAGTGGGATAGAGAGAGGGATCTGCTGCTGGTCCAATTGCAGTTGAGCAGCCCACACTGCATGTCTTTTGCGGTCCCTCTGAAACCTGGATGGAACCTGACAAGGTCCCTTGGTGTTGAGCCCACTGAGACTTCAGATCTCACTTCAGAGCCCTCATCAGCCATCTGGCTTAATTGATAAGCAGGATGCAAGAGGCTAAGACGTCTCAGAGGCACTCTCAGTAAGACCCAGGATCGGGGTTTAAACATCGGGATCATAGCTCAAATGTCTTAGACTCATTGAACTGAAAGGAAGGACAGTTAGCCTGCACACCAACACAGTAGTGGCGGCCTTGAACCAGGTGGAATGAGTTCCTAAGTCCTCAGGGGGTTGATTCTTCACCAATGTTAGTAGCTCTTTATGCAAGGTCAATCCAATGGGAGATGGGCCATTCCTGCACTGCCTTTCCCTTCTTTGCCCCGGTGAAACAATGAAGAGCTGATCGTCCATGCGGTGGCGTTTGGTGTGGTCAATATAGAAGAAGAGAGAGCTCTTTTAGAGTTCAAACAATGGGTTGTTTCTTCCTCCTTGGGAGGAAGAGGTGGGACGTAGAAAGGAGGCAGAGTGATGCTCTGGTGACATGGAAGGAGCGACCACTTTCCAAAAGGAAAAAGGCATGTGTCCGAGGACTAGCATGTCTGGGAAGAAATTGGTGTACTGATGGTGGACCGACAGAGCCTGGAGGTCACTGACCCTCCTGGCTAATGTAATGGCCACCAGGAAAAGAGTTTTTATGGTCAAGAGCTGCAGACCCCAGATATGCAGGGGCTCACAGGGGGAACACATCAGGTAGGTAAGGACCAAATAAGGTCCCACTGGGGAATAACAAAGGGAGTAGGCAGAAACCAGACCTATCAAAAAGCGAGTCACAACAGGTGACTTGAACAGGGACGGATGATCTGGCAGCTGCAGAAAAGCTGTGATAGCTGATAAGTAACCCTTAACAGCGGCCAGGGCAAGGCCTTGCTGGGTTAAAGAAAGAACAACAAAACCTCCGACATAGGTGCAGAAAGGGGATCTACCTGGCAGGTGCAGACGGACTTAGTGGAAGGACACCTGGCTGCAAAAATGACATCACAGACTTCGGGAGGAGATCAAAGACTCCCAACTGTCGCAGCTCAATCTCCATGCATGAAGGGTGCAAAACCCTGCTCTGTTGCTGCGAAAGGATGTCCTCCCGTAGGGGTAGCCTGACCAGAGGAGCGTTGCTCAAGCCCAGAAGTTCTGGATACCACATCCTCTGAGTGCAATCCAGAGTCACTAGGATGACTTGGACCCTGTCAGTCCTAATCTTCAGGAGTGCCGAGCCCCACTCAAGATGGAATGCGTCTCAGTGCGAGAGCTGCCTTGGAAACTCAAGTGTGCATAAGCGCAGATATTGTGTGTTCTCATTGGTGGTGAAGAGATTGAGCCTAGGCTCTCCCCAATCTTGGAAGTGACCTTGCACCACCTGCGGATGCAGACACAATTTGTGATCCGTTAGACATCGATGGCCGAGTTTGTCCGTCCTGGCGTTCAAAGAGCCCACCAGGTGCTGGCGGACCAGAAAGGTAACCTGGTGCTCCAGCCTCGTCCACAGGCGTAGAACCTCCTGGCCAAGAGCCACACCGCCTATTTGTTGCCATACCACATGGCGGTGGTGTTGTCCGTGAACACCTGAACCAGCCTCCCCTTCATGGATGGAAGGAAGTGTTTCAATATCAAGCGAATCGCCCTCAACTCCAACAGACTGATGTCGAGCTGAGACTCCACTGGAGACCAGAGTCCTCTGATCACCACCTCTCCCAGGTGCCTGGCCCAACTCAGGAGTCACACATCTGACACCACTGTAAGCTATAAGTGGGGAAGGGAGAGGAGTCTGCCCCTGGCCCAATAGCGGTTCATCAGCTATCATTGAAGATCTTTCGTAGCACCCTCCCATATCTGGACCAGGCGGAGAGATTCCCTATATATTGCACCCATTGGGACTTCAGATCCCACTGCAGAGCCCAAATATACCATGTACCATACTTTACCAGCAGGATACATAAGGCCATGAGATCCAGCAACCTCAGAGTCAGTCGCACCGAAATCCAGGATAGAGATTGAAATTCATAGCATGAAAATCCAGGATTCGTCAATGCTGAGGATAGGCGCTGAACTGCACTGTGTCCAGGACGGCTCATATAAAAGGGAGAATCTGAGATGGAATCAGGTGTGACTTTAGCATGTTGATCGTGATCCCCAGAAAATGCAGGCGGTTCGCCATAGTCTGGAGGTGGGTGACAACTGCCTGGGGTGAGCCCGCCTTCAGCATCCAGTCGTCGAGGTAGGGAAAGACTGGAACCTTCGACCTCCACAGATGAGCTGCAACCATCACCATCACTTTTGTGAACATAAGGGGGGCACTGGTAAGGCAGAAAAGGAGCACAACGAACTGAAAATGCTTGTGTCCCACCTTGTACCGCAAGTAATGCCTGTGGGAGGACAGGACGAGGATGTGAAAATACACATCCTGGAGATCCAATGCTACTATTCAGTCTCCAGAATCCAGGGGAGACAGGACCTGAGCCAGCGTGAGCATCTTGAACTTCTATTTCCAGAAAAATGTGTTGAGAAGGTGCAGATATAGTATAGGGCAGAGGCCTCCATCCTTTTTCAGCACCAGAAAGTAGCGGGAATAACAACCATGCCCCACTTCTGGCACTGGCACTGGCACCCTCGTGATGGCTCCTTTAGCCAAAAGAGTCTGCACTTCCTGACAGAGTATGATGAGATAGTCCTCTATCAGCCATTTGTGAGATGATCGCAATGGCTGGGGGCTGTCCACAAATGGTAGGGCGTATCCTTCTGCACGATCTGAATCACCAACTTTTTTTTTTTTTTTTAGTCCTCATTTTACGAAAGATTGCTCTGATTTCAAAGAAAATAAAGCCAGTCAAAACTGAATCACCAACCTTGTCTGAAGTAATGGCCATCTATTGGAGCAGGTGGTACGTGATCCTGCCGCCAATGGGATGGGTGTGCTGGATGGAAGGCGCATTTAAAAGGTTTTGATGCTGGTGGGGGAGGGGAGAGGTAAGGGGGAATCGCTGGACTGGGCAGCACAACAAATAAATGGGAGCCATCAAAAGACATGTCAGTCAATGACGACTGTACATCCCCCCCCCCCCCGAGAATCTACTGGACCGTAACCAGGCGTGGAGATGCAGTCCCGCTGTAGAAGCCGTGGCTCTAACCAGGCAATCAATGGTGTCCAGACCTCATTGAATGGGGAACTTTGCTGCATTTCCGCCGTCTACCAAGGCTTGGGTGAGAGCGACATGGCCCTCCTATAGTAGCAAGGGAAGCAACGGCACTACAGAGTTCCACAATGCTGGGGAGTATCGGCCAAAGAGGCATGCAGTGTTTACTGACCCCAAGGCAAGGCTGGAGAAAGAAAATATGGGCTTCCCAAAGGTGTCTAGCCTCTTGGGTGCCCTATCTGGTGGAGTAGTAGAGAATGCGCTATAGTTGACCTTTGCAGTTGAATCCTACAATAACAGGCTCTCCGGGGAGGGTTGATGAGGAGGAAGGCTGGGTCTCCTTCGGTGGGACGATGCACAGGAGCCCCTTTGCGAAGTTTCACTCAGGCCTCCAGGAGGACGACAGTGAGAGCTTTGTTGAAGCGGAGCAAAGGATCAGGGGACCCCACCGCAGGATTAAGCAACTCTGTCAAAAAGTCAGTCTTGACAACAGGCAGCTGGAGGATGAGGACCTCTGTCACCCTCCGCATCACGGTAGTGAAGGATGCGCCTTCCTCTGAAGCCTGGCCTGGAGGGGAAAGCATGCCAGAGTCTCTGGCATCATCCAGCTCCTCGTACCAATTCTTATCAGGGCCCTCCTCCAAGGGACCACACACCTCCTCCTCATCACCCCTTTCAGGGTGGTAGGGCCTGTTAAAGAAAAAAAGTTCAGGAGATGGCAGGGCGTAGACGCTGCTGACGTTGAGAAAAAAAGGCAAGTGTGACTTTGGCACGTTGATCTAAAACCCAAAAAATGTTAAGAGGTCATCTGTCTTCTGGAGGTGATCTACGACTGACTGTGGAGAGGCCGCTTTCAACAGCCAGCTATCAGAGTAGGGATAGACTGATATCCCCAAATTCCAAAGGTGTGCTGCAAGGGCTGCCATCACTTTTATGAACACCTGAGGGGCACTAGTGAGGCTGAAGAGGAGCACAGACAATTGAACTGCTCTTGGCCCACCTTCAAACACAGGTAATGCCTGTGGGACTGTAGAATGAGAATGTAAAAATATGTGTCCTGCAGGTCAAGCACTACCATCCAGTCTTCTGAATCCTGGGCAGATAGGACTTGGGCCAATGAGAGCATCCTGAATTTCTTCTTTTTCAGTAAGAAATTGATAGGGCAAAGATCCAAAATAGGACAAAGGCCTCTGTCCTTCACCGGCACCAGGAAGTAACAGGAGTAACATTCAGCTCCTCAGGATCCTCTCTATGGCTCTTTGGCCAAAAAAGCCTGGCTCTCCAGCAGCACAATGGACAAATGATCCTCAGACAGCAGCTCTGATGTAGGTGGAATATGCGGCGGGTCAGAAAGGAAATCGCAGGACATAGCCTTGCTGACCTATTTGTAGCAGCTATCTACCAGATGGAATGCTTTGCTTGGAGGTAATACCTTATCCTGCCCTCAAAACAATGGCCATATGCTGCTGAGGGCAGTATGAAGTGCTTTGGTGGTGGTAGCGGGAGGGGCGAGAGACTGAGCACTGCGCTACCCCTGAGGGACTGGATGTTGTCGGCTAGGTCCCCCACGCCGGCTTTGAAAAGTCTAGAGGGTGTCTGTGGCTGCAGAGGTGGACCTTAGTTTTGTCTTTGTGTCAAGCACCTTCCGAAGCCTCGAAAATGCCAAAATTGTTGGGGATATTGCTGCACTGGTACAGAAAGCCAGAAGGAGCGTGCTGTGGCATTGCTTTTATTGGAGCGCCTTATCTTCAAAGAGACGAGTGCCATCAAATGGCATGTTCATTAGTGACACCAAAAGGTCACTGGAGAAGCCCATGGATCTCCTCCATACGTGGAGTCGAAGTACAACACTGGTACTGACCGCCCTACCCAAGCAGTCAGTGGTGTCAAGTCCAGAAAGGATGACTTACTTTGCTGTGTCCTGACCATCTTAGATGATCTACTGAAGGTTGGCGCAGTACTCTTTGGGGACTTTCGGCAAGATCTTGCTGACCATATCTCACAACGCATAGGAGTATTACCCTAGGAGGCAGGTGGCATGTAATGAGCGAAGACAGAGTCTACCTGAGGAGAACATCCTCTTTCCGAATACCTCCATACGTTGTAGGAAATTCGTTGAGGTTGTGCTCACTCATGGGTGCCTAGACCACTAAGCTTTCATCCATCTGTGTTGCATGAGGAAAGAAAGATCACCAGGGGCAGGTCTGTGTCTTCTTGCAACCGGTCTGTTGACTGGTGGGCAAGACCAAGGGTATGACCGATGTGCCCTTCAGTGTGTCCAGCAGGGCTTCACTAAAAGAGAGAAGTGGTTTTGTGGAAGTCTGCCCAGGTTGCAGGACTTCAGTCAGACATTTGGCTTACTTTAATGGATGGAGTTGCAGGTCTAAATCTTCAGCAGCCTGTCTGATCATCACAGCAAAATAAGCTGATTTGTCTGCTGAGGGAGAGTACAACCCAGTATCCGGGGAAGTGTTTTGCCCACTGGTGTACTGGAGGTCCATGAAAAGATTGACCTCATCATAATAATGGGATGCATCATCCCAGTCATCTCCATTACCATGTTACCTGTGTTCTGAGTCTGAAGCGAAAGTAATGTGAAGCATTTTAGGTAAAGAATGATACTGGACCGGCTGCGCCAAAGGATCTGGTGGGCGTGACAATGGGTTCTTCCTCCATCAGTGCCGGCATCGATGTGTGAGGGTCAGGTGATAATCATGGCATTGGATTCAAAGTCGAGGTGGATAACAGCCCAGAATCGGGGAGTCATCTGCAGCAGAGTCAAGAGGTGCTGAAGGAGCCGAGAGGATCCGCTGATGGTAACCCGTCTGGACCCCTCCTTGGATCCTTGAGGCCGTAGGTGCACCAGAAGTAACCAACAGGGTGCCAAAGATGCTCAAGATGGCTTTACTGAAAGTCTCTACTTGTTGCAGCATCACTGATGGACCAAGGAATTTGGGTTGCATAGGAATGAGCCATGGAATCGGTTCCTCTGTAGGAGACAGAGACTGAGACCAGGAGTTACAATGATGTCCTTGCGACTTCTCTTGACAAGAGTGGTGGGCTGTAGGGGTCATGCTTGACTTCTTGTATTTCTTTTTGATTTGAACTTACCTGATGACTTGGGAGTGTGGAGGGGGCCGTTAATGGGAACTACCTGGAAAACGGGAATGGGTCAGAGCCCTCAACTTCGACTGGGAACGACCCATACATACCTTCCAGCGGTATTTGGCAACACAGTGCTTATTTTTACAGTCCCGGATCACCTTGTGGTTCATCCGGGCAAAGTCCCAGCAAGTCCTGGAGTCATGCACAGGCCCTAGGCACCAGAAATATACCTGGTGGAGACCTGTCACAGGCATCTGCTTGTGACAGCCCTTACAAAGTTTAAACCTTGTATTCTTTGTAGGGAACATAACTCCTTGCATAATGAGAGAAAATATTTAACAAAATCCTTGTCAAAGGGATGAGAAGAAGTGTCGGGAGGGAGCTACGGATCTGCAACCGAAGATGCAGAAATAAAGAAACTGATGTGAGGAAGCAAGGTCGGTGCATATATGTGGCTCCTGTGTCACTTCCAGAGCAGGATGAAGTCAAGGATGAACCGCATGACGCCACCTGATGACACACAAGAGCAATGCTGAGAAAAATCTCAGATCCAGTCTGGCACCTAGGGGTATTTCACAAGGCGAGTAATTTGCTGTTAGAAGTATCCATTAGAAGTACCATCCACTTTTGGCAAATCCTAAGCTGTTGGACTGATAGTATCACATTTTCCTCAAGATGGTGGACTCAATGATTGTGAGGTGTCCAGGTCCTGCAGCTGCAAGTTAGGTCCAAATCATCAGACCTCTACTGTCATGCTTGTCGTGCTGCTGGTATGAGGTTCTTGTGGTGATACACAGAGCTTGGCTTTCACCAAACATTACGTTGTGCATTATAACCATATAAATCCACGTTAGTTACAGCTCTCCATTGGGCACTGTTCCTGAAATCGGTGGTTTATTAAGGTGGTGTTTTTCAAACCTATGAAGTAAAGCAAGGTTCTTTTTGGAGACAAGGGTTTCTATCCTGGCTACCACATCATGAAAGGCGTCTTTGTTCAATTTCCCTAATCATGGAATCGTGAATTGTAAAGTCGACAGCACCGACAAAGGCCAGTAGATCCCTGGACATGACTGCATGTAAGCAGCCAACAGCACAATCAACTTCATAAACACAGGAGGTGGTAATGTGGGGCTGACGAGCAGCACATAAAACATGTCTGCCTTTCACCAAAATACTTGGAAAATGGAAATATGCATCTTGATTATTCAGGGATATCATCCAATAATTTTCTCTTTATGTCACCGACATCTAAACCAGAACTGACCTTTTCTCGCTTCATTACCTGACAGTCTCCCTTAAAAAAGACTTCACACTCCATGCAGCCTTTTTGGAAGAAGAGAGTATTTATGTCTTATCATTGTAATCAAATTGTGGACACGTATTTAGTGTGCTATTGTGTTTTATAAAGAGGAAAAATATCAAATAAACCTAGTAGGTCAATCTGTAGTAACCCCAACACCCCCAACCACCACTCCATTCATTTTATGGCACCTTTCCTATGTCCACTTTAGCAGCTTTTGCACAATCACCTATGTAAAAGCTTATCTGCTTGCCTTTGACAGGATTTGGCACTGAAGACCAGTTTAAAGGAAAGCTCCTTAATGGAAGGGTGCACCACATAATCATTCTTTTTTTAAAATTCTGTTTACTGAGCATTTTCGTGGATACATCTCAATTAACAAGCATAACATGCACACTTTATATCTCCGGGTTCCTGGTTGTAAATGACCAGGATCTCATTTTAAAACAAAAAACAATGTGTTTTACAGTTTGTGTCCTTCCGTTCCCAGAGCTAGAAGACTTCATAGTGCTAGTTAATAGTGGTGTACAAGATTACAAGTTGCTCCACAGAAACATTCTACATATCAACCAGGAATAAGGGTAGGAGGGGTAAGGAACACTATGGAAAAAGGTGAGGGGGCATGGGGGGGGGGGGCGGGTTCCACAGGTTGTGCTAGATGAGCGTGTATGACCAGCTGAAGCATTGTCCAAGCTGCATGCTCTGTACTATGGCTCTGCACCAGGGGAATAAGGATGTGAGAGGTCCTCGTCTTCCACGCGTGACCGCCGGTAGGCTTGCAGCGGCTCCCTTATGTCTCTAGGTCAGGTTTGGGTGGTCCCAGTAAGCGTATAGCTGCTCCTGGCAGAACGCCTCATCCTTGAGCCACTCCTCCCAATGTGGGTCCTGGCATCTACCCCAGTGCATCGCAATGCACCTTTTTGTAAGCAGCAGGAGCATAGCTGCCAATTTACTGCCACCCGTTGGCAGGTATTTCACATATCCAAAGTAGTGCGGTCAAAGGGGAGCGCTTTATTCGCAGGTCAAGCATCACGTTAATTGCCTCAAAAACAATTTCCCAGTATTGATGGATACTAGGACATTTCCAGGTGAGATGGAGGATGGACGCGTCGGGGGATCTACAACGCCGGCAGATTGCCTCATCGATCAGGCCGATTTTGTGGAGCCGTTCAGGTGATCTGTACAGTCTGTGTAGAAATTTAAAATGTATAAGGCGGAGCTGATAATTTGGGGACAGGGCTCGTGCCTGCGCGCAGCAAAATGTCCACTGTTAAGGCGTGATCGATATGCCAAGCGAGGTTTCCCACTCCCTCTGGCCCCTCGGGGTACAGATGGGCGCTGTGCACTGCATGTCAGAGTATAATTGCGTGATCAGCTTGCGTAGAGAAGGGTCTTTTAAAAAACGCTTGTGTGTGGAACTTGGGTGGCGCAGCTGAAAAGGGGGCAAAATGCGCGCGAAGTGCCGCTCTCAGTTGGTAGGAGGTAATTTTTTCTAGTACTGTCAGGTCCTCTCCTCCCACCACCTGATGAAGCTCTATAAATGTCCCTTCCGGAGTGTGTCTCCAATTTTGTTGAGCCAGAGTTTCCTCAACCGTGTGCAGGGGCCTGCCTCTGCCAGGAAGGGCAACACGGGATGCCGGGAAAGAGGGGACGTACCTTCCCTCCAGACGCGCTCTGCGGCACAGTTTGTGCCACGCCCACACCGCACACCCCACCGTCTCTATCCAAGAGCGCGGCCGAGGCTGCGCTCTTCAGAAAGCCATGTGTAATGGGTGCAGGGCTGCTGGGTCATGTTCAGGCGCAGTGTGCGCCATGAACTTTGCTGGGAACACCCAGTGGAATCCAAACTGCGCCTGAGCGCAGCAATAGTATAGGTCAACGTCTGGTGCGCCCAGGCCACCCGGCTCAAAAGGTAGTGTTAGGGTTTCCCAGGAATCTCTGGGCTATTTCCCAGCCCATGCCAATGAAATCATGTTGGAGCGTAATCTTCGCCTGAAACTATTGTTGAGTGGGAGAAGAAGATTTGTGAAAAGATAAAGAAATGTAGGTAAGACGACCATTTTTGCGATTGCTAGCCGCCCCGTGAAAGGTAGCGGGAGTCTCGTCCAACCCATTACACGATTCTCGAGCCAGTCCAACAGACGACCATAGTTAGATCGCCATACTTCTTCGATATTGCAACTCACCCAGATGCCCAAGTACCTCATAGGGCCCTCAGTCCACTGCAGCAGGAATTCTGATTGGAATTTCGCTGTGACCTCTCTCAGCGGAAAGATCACCAACTTTGCCCAGTTTATGAGTATCCCAGAAAGCCCACCAAATCTGAGGAACTCCCTGATCATGGGGTCAAGTTCTCACCTGGGCGTATTACATATAATGTGAAATCGTCCGCGTATAAAGAGACAAGTATCACCCGCAGAGTGAACGTCAGTCCTTGATGTGCATGGTGCTGTCGCAGGCGGGCCGCAAGGGGCTCCATGACTATGGCGAAAAGTAGGGGCGACAGAGGGCACTCTTGATGTGTGCTGCGAGAAACTGGTAACGGAGAGGATATCACGCTGTTCACCCTCATCCGTGAGGATGGGTGGGAGTACAAGAGGGCAAGAAGTTTGATGAATTTAGCGCTGAGCCCTATGCAGGCAAGAAGCGTGAACAAGTATGGCCATTTCAGCGAATCAAATGCTTTGGTAGCATCTAGGAAAAACGCTGCAGCGTTGGGTCCACCTCCTGTATTGTAGCGAGGAGTGTGCGCAGATTATGCGTGGTGGCCCTACCCTGAACGAAGCCACATTGGTCTGGTCGGACCACCAGGGGCAGCAATGGGAGAAGACGTGCTGCTATAAGCTTTGTCAGTTTCTTATTGTCCAAATTGATCATGGATAGTGGCCTGTATGAGTCACACTTCTGAGGGTCTTTGTCTGGTTTCAGGATCGTGATAATGAGTGCCTCTCGAAGCAAAGGGGGAGCACCCCCACATTCCAGAGATTCCTCATATATATTTATGAGATGTGGGGCTAGTAGTGTCACATATTCCTTGTAGAAAGCAGCTGATAGGCCATCGAGGCCCGGGGTTATGTCGCCTGGCAGAGCCTGAATAGTTCTGCCCACCTCCTCTTCCGTGAGCGGCTCGTCCAGATAGAATCTATGCCCACTCTCCAGTCACAGCAGTTGAATAGAGTCAAAGAATTTCTCTAGTTCGGGGGGAGACTTCCTTTTTTGAGTGCTATATAAGGACAAGTAGAAAGAGACCATCTTGGCCTGGACAGCTGCCTGTCCAACTGCCAGCTTGTCCCCGGAGGTGCAAAGCTCTGCGATATAGTCGCTGGTCCAAGGCTTCCTGGGGAGGCCCGCTAGTGTCCTTGCTGCGTGGTCTCCCTCTCCGTATTTCCGGGCTCTTGTCTCCTTGCTGAGGTAGTGGGTTTCACATGTAGCTGCTTTCTTGAAGTCGCCTATTTTTTCCCTGATTTGGCCCAGTGTGACTTCATTTTGAGTGTCGTAAAAATCTTGTTCCAGGGCCTGTATTTCTTTTTCAAGTCACTTAAGGTCCTCCCGGAGTGAGTGCAGGACACTGGCCTGCTTGGCGATGCATTCTCCCCGTATGACGGTTTTGAACGCTTCCCATAAAGTCGAGGGGGACTCGACTGTGCCCTCGTTGAGTGTAAAGTACTCAATTATTGCCTGTCTAATGGATTCCTGAAACACCTGGCCGCGCAGGGCCCCAGGCGGTTGCCTCCAGCTGAACGCCCTGGTCATGTACTCAGGGAGTTCTAGTGCGATCAGCACTATGCAGTGATTGGAAAGGGTCCGGGCCAAGTGCACCACTGCAGCAACCCAGGCCATTACGTCTGGGGAAGTCAGCCAGAAATCAATCTGCGACCAAGAAGGCCCGGCAGAGGACATACAGGTACCCTGCGCACCACCGGGGTTTATGCACCGCCAGACGTCCACCAGGTCATTGTCAGTAATGTTGGACTGCAATTGGGCTGCCGCTCTAGGATGGGGATGGCGGGAGTCGCTTGATCTGTCTTTTCTAGAGTCAAGCACTACATTGTAGTCTCCTCCCCACAATATCGTGCCCGGACCAAGAGAGTCCGCAAGTCTCCAAATCTTTGCGAAGAAATCCGGGTCGTCTGTATTAGGACCGCATATTGAGATCAGCCTGGTGGGGTGTCCCCCTCAATAAGCCCGCTATCATCACATATCGCCCATGTTTATCGCATATTACCGTGCGCGCCAGTGTAATCCCTTTCTAATGAGTATGGCTACCCCTCGGGCATAGTTTGAGTAGCACGCTACGTGCCCTTCACCTATCAACCGTGCCCGCAGGCGCTCGCGCATGTGCTCTGTGAGGTGAAGTTCCTGATGAAAGCAGATGTCTGCCCCATGGCGGTCTAGGTGTGGGACGACCAATCTCATTTTGCACTTGTCATTCAGTCCACGACCATTCCATGTTATGCACTTCAATCTAGTCATCTCATTCTTACTTGCATCTGGACATTCAGCGTCATATACTTCCCGGCTATCGAGGGTGTTCCATGTAGGGTAACGAGTGGGGCATAGGCCGGTCGGGAAGGAGAACGGGAAAGGAAAGAAGGGATTAAACGTGTAACATTCAACATCAAAAACACCCCCCCTGGATCCCGCCCTCCACCCACTCCAGCCCCCCAAACAGGCTGAATAGGATCCCCTAATGCCCCACTGTAGTGCTAGAGGCACTCCTATGGTTTGAAACCACATGATGACCTTTGACTACCATGATTTTAATTGACTTTTGGTGTTTTACTTTACCCTAGCCTGGATGTATGCCCTGCATGTGCCTTGTTTCCCTTGAAGATTTATTTTGTATCTCTCATAGATTTAAAGTGGGAGCTGTCACAGAGTAGAACAGCTTGCCAAGAACAGAACATGTGGGATGTGCATTTTAAAGCATGAGAGAGAGAGAGAGGTGTGAAATGTACTTCTTGGTCTCGAAGTGCAGTGTTATGAGCAGTGCACAAATGTGCATTGTGTTGTACATTGGGAAGTATTATGAAGTTCTTACTATTGGCTTTGACATGCCCTCATGTCATCTTGAATTCTGACTATGTCGTGCTTGAGCTTTCTGCGCGCACAGGCAGGCCCCCAGATTACTCAAGTTGTTTAGGTTATCCACGTTCAAGGTTGCTTTGTTATTGTTGAATGTACCCTCGGAGACTTTTGTAAGCTTCATTAAGATAAAGGCTGGGACACATGTGAGAATGCAGAAGGAACGTGGGAACTCCTTTTGCCTTTGGAATGCTTGCATGGAAAGTGGCCAATTCCAGTAAGTTTCCATGGCGCAGAGGGAAGGCCTCTCGGAACCTTCTAGTGTGTTTTGAGACAATAAAGCTGAGGTTTGTTGACTTCGAGACGCGGATTGTTTTGGAGTCCGAATGGGGATGGACGCATCAGTACAGCAGAACCCCGGTTTGCTGAGGCGCTTAACCCCGGCTGTGAATCCCCCAGGCTGGTGTGGGCTAATATGCAGTGTTTGCAACCGGTGAGCTGATTTTTTCTGATTGTTGCCATTGTGATGTGTGGCTGCTTGCGCGCATATTCAGTTTCCAGTGGCTATAACAGTCATTGTGATGCATGACTGTCAGTGTGCATCTTCAGTTTCCAGTGGCTATAATCATCTGACGTGTTTTCTTTGAGTATTGACTTTCTGAAGTGTGAGTGAGTCTGAGTACACATCCAAGTTAATCATCTGATGTATTTAGTGTATATATCTTTCTGATTTCTTGTAAGACGTCCAGTATTATCTGCTGCTTGTGTTTAACTGTTGCATTTGCCAAGTGTGTTATTATTGCATATATATATATATATATATATATATATATATATATATATACACACATATATATATCCATAAGAACTGCGACGCATTGAAACGTGGTGCCATAGACTCTGCCGTACATGGAATTAATCCTCTGAAGGCATGAAAGAGGCTATGTGATTATGTTCCAAAACGAAGGATGTAAGGTATTTGAACTCTGTGACTTTTGGGACACCAGTATTTGTTTTGCAAAAACAAGGCATTGTGGGGACTGTAGTCCGAACACCTAAGTATAACTAATGATCAGAGGAATCGTCAGCAGTGGGCAAGTGAAATGATGCTAATTATTATGGATTTATCCTTGCATTGAATCGGAAATAGAGAAAACAGCCACTGCTTTCATATAAGAAACGTGTAATATGAATTTACATGTGAACTGCAGCTACACTTTGCACCTCTTGAATTGCCATTTGAAAATAGGTATGTTGTCCCTCGTCACTGCTCATGAATGCCGGCTATAAATTAGACCAATTAGTGACTCTATGGCATTTTGCATATGAATAAGACTCAGGTGAGTTGAAACGCGTTATGCTGTGTTTGCTGCCAGAATAAAGGAACTTTAAACTAAGCATATTGGTGTGGCTTGATCATGCATTCCAGAAGGTGGAATGCGGTTTCTTTTGGAATATATATATATATATATATATATTTGAATGTTGTTCATTGGGCATCTGGGAAAGCCTTTCTGTTAGAGAGCATTGCATAAATAAAACCCCAAGCCTTATTCTGAAAAGAGAGTCTTTGATGTTCTTTATTTTATAAAGTGAAATCCCTTTCCAGGGGATTTTGTGTAATGTTTATTGCTTTGTCGTGTTTGAGCCACCATGTGGTATTCTGTATTATCTGGAAGTACGAAGCAAGACACCCACAATCCCAACTCAGGTTTTTAATCATATAGAAATTGGGAATCTTCCCAGGGGAAGGGTCGCTAGGTGCCCGGCGCATCCCAGCTGATAGTAGCTGGGTGGCTGGAAATGGCTTGTGCAAGGAGGCTAGATCGCCTCATTGCCATTGAAGCGGCATCAACATACTTTAGCTATTGATTGAATAAAAGGAAGGGGTAGTCATTGTCTTGCAGTTCGCCTCTTGTTGCCGTGGAGAGGCTGGCATCGGCACAAACTCAAGGATTAGTAGTGTCATTCCCTCCTCCACATCTTTTGCAGGTTGTGATGTGTGCTTGGCCGGATGCGGGTCTCCCACAAACCTGGCTGCACTCTTCGGAATCGTGAAGTACGAGTTTTTTCCAGTGTGGAATACGCGCTACTTCGCCAGGTATAGTAGGGAATATTTGACATCCAGTTTCTGCAGGGAGCGTTTGACCACCAGGAATTCTCTTCTGCTTGCCTGCACTGCTAGAGTGAAGTCGGGATAAAAGGATACAGAGTTCCCTTGATACACAACTTTCTGCTGGTCTCTTGCTAGCCTTAATACCATGTCTCTGTCCCGGTAATTTTATATATGTGCGATAATAAGTCTGGCAGGTCCCCTGGGCGGTGGTCTGTGGCCTAGTATCTGTGCGTTCTTTCCACGGTGCAAACGGGTGACAGTGAGTCCCCAAAGAGAGCCTGCAGCATTTCTTCTACGTAGTCTTCCACTCATGCCATTGCGGTGGACTCGTGTACTCCCACGATCGGCAGGTTGTTGTGGTGTGACCTAACTTCCAAATCTTCATTCTTGTTTCTGTTCACTTCGAGTACCTTCTCCATACTGAGGAGTTTTTCCCGTGTCGCCCCACTCTCGCCTTCCAGCGTGGAAGTGCATTGTTTGACCTGCCCAATACGTTCTTGGTGATTTGTTAACTTTTCTTTTAGACAGTCAAACTTGTCTGCGAGAGAGTCAAGTTGTTGTTGATATCCGTAAGGGACTGTTCGAGGTCCCTGAACATTTCTCGAATGTCCTGTTGAGGAGGGGTCGTGCCTCTTGGTTCTGTATCCTGCTTGCTGTCCTCAGTGGCGGTGGGGCAAAGACCAATTTCAATTTGCCTGGTATCGGCTTTCCCCATTCTGCTGACTTACTCCTACCCTCCACGGGGTTGTGTGTTTCAAACTCTTCTGAAGATCCCGATTGTGGGGCGAAGCCGCCAGTCAACCATGCAGGCGTCCCAGACTGGAGAGCTGCCTCTGGTCTAGTCTGAGTCTTTCCCAGCTACTAGTGGCCTTCGCACGGCTCCAGGGGAGGCAGCGGGCTTCCTCCTTACACCAGAGGAGCTCAGTCTCCAGATGTCACCTGTTAAAGACTCACCCAGTGGCGCGCCAAGCTGTGGTCAATGCATTATCTGTGTAGGATTGTAATCCGGTGCACTTATTAGTACCGCTATTAAGCAGTTCGTAGTGTGGGTTCTCTGTCTCACGCTGCCGTCGCACTGGGTGAGAGCCTGCACAGTGGCTTAAGGGCGTCTCAGTGCCGTGGCTCGCTCAAATGTTCTCAATTGGTGAGCCCAGCCCGCTGCAATCTCGGTTGGCCAGCCAGTCTACTCGCGTGGCGACTATCTTACTTTGCCATGTGTCCTCTGGTGCTCAGTTTCTGGCCCGTGCCGGAGTCTCTATCTAATCAGCCCCAGCTGCGCCCCTCAGGGCAGCTGCACACCACGTCCGGCTGGGCTGCTTGGTGTCTACAATAGCAGCCAGTGGCGGTCCCTCGCAGTACTCCTCCTTCTGCAAGGGTCAGCGGCAGCCGTCGGGTGGTTTCCGCAGTCCTCTCCCACCAAGCTCACGTCGGATGTCGGCTTTAGTTGCTCCGCCGCGTCTCGGCACGGTTCTCGTTCGGGCAGCAGCACGGCAACCCATCCCTTCACTTCTCCCGAGGGGGGCCGCACTCCAGTCCCTAGCCAGCAGCGAGTGCAAACCACTAGCTCCTTGTTATACGGGTTTCGCCGCTGTGTCTCTGGTCTTGGCTGGACCGCAACTTTGCTTCGCAGCTGCCAGTCCAATCTCCGTCTCCAGGCGGTTATGTAGTGCTGTTTTGTGCACAGGCGGCACCTTTTGGGTCCCACTTGGCGTCTGGGTGCCCCCAGCTATATAGCATGCGTCAATGCCAGCTGCAGGCCCCGGATAATTGATGGATTTTTTTGTCCTGCCTGCAGAGCCTAACCCAATGGCAGCCATCTTGCTGCCAGACTCACCAGCGCCCCCCCATCATTCTTAGTGGGATTTACCAGTGTGTGGCCAGTCTTTTCAATTACCAAAAATGCTATATTATTTACCCATCTCCCACTCACAGGGTCACACCATATGCTGTTGTGAGGTTAATAGGCCCTGTGCACAAACACTTCCATTTTACATGTTCATGTTTAAAGTTGACATCTTTTTAAACATGACTTTTAGCACACATTTGCTTGCGCACCCATACGAGCTAGTGTACTCAGAAAAGGTTTGCTTATAAATACATTTCTTCGTAAGCACATTTTCATACGGTAGAATATTCTGTACAAGGACTGGGTACACTGTGGAAACAGTTCGAGTTTGTTTCAGTGACAGCTCTGGGTGAGCAGAATCAACAATGACAGCCGGACCAGAACTCAGGCACAGAACCAATTGGTAGTGTTTTATTATATAAACTGCAGCAAGCCTTTGTTCACCAGAGGAGCATTTCTAAGGATTGTCGTGGTCGCCCGTACCTGAATTCTAGCCCAGGTGAATTAAATAACTATCCTGAGAGGGACGGCGGCCTGTTCTACACCAGAGTGGCTATCAGATGACACCCAGGTAAATGGGGAGTTAGACTACTCTAAGGTATCTGGCTGAATTACATCCACTCTATGCTCTTTAGGATAGTAAGTGCTAGGTAAGACTACAAATATATATATTACCTACTGGCGGTTACCAGTAGGTAGTTATAGTTAGGACCTTGTTTCTATTCAAAAAGCGTTTTTTCTTTTGCCAATATCTTTGGCGCCGTTTGACGAATCTTCGCGAAATTTTCAAAACTAATGGGGCGGTCAGGGCAGCTCCTGTGTTGAAAGTTTCAGGTTGATTCCTCAAGCGGGGGCCGAGAAAACGGAGGGGTCCCAAAACGCGTTTTCTCCATGTTAATTTCCATAGGAAACTTTAGACACGGTTACAGCCCGAACTGCTGAACGGAATTACACCAAATTTGGCAAAAATGTAGCTCTTGCTTCAGAAAGCAATCTTTTTGTTAAATGGTGTAAATTTGTTCAGTAGTTCCTGAGAAATTTAAACATTTCTCAGATATACAAATATGGCCCCGGAGGATCCGTGAACCATCCAGATCTTGAGCCTGCAATCTGACTGGCTGCCAACAGTTCCGACCGGGAAGTGTTGGCAGCCATCTTGTGACTCGGTTGAAACGACTCACAAGAAAAAAGGTAAAAAAACGTAAATAATCAAGAAAAGGGGGCAGGGTAGAAACACCCTGACCCCCTAGGCCTGCTCAGGGCCAGAAAAAGAAGCTTTAAAAAAAATATTTTAGGCAGGATTCGCGTTGGATCCGCGAACCCAGACGAAATTGTTTTTAAAAACGAAGCGCAGGCTCCCGTGGCAAATATCTAAATAGATGAGGGAGCCCTTCATGCCACCGCAGCCCCGGGGACAAACCGTCCCCTCCCTGGGGCTTTTTTATAAAAGAAAAGAGCCCCCCATGCAACCCCGAGGACTGCCACCTCCCCGAGGCTATTTATGTTAGATGCGGGGGGCACACTGTAATCCTTGATGGAGGTAGTTGCATCCTTGCTTTTCTCCAGCGCAAAACCTCATGTAGTTCCTGTGACCAGGAGGTTCTTTCTCATCATCTGCTGCTGAGGCAAGAGATAGTGTGCTGACCTGCTTGTTTCCAGTCCAGGCTGGACTGTTCCCATTGGGCGCAGGGTCAAGACTGATTTGCATATGGCTGGGTCCAAACTGGAATGGCATGGGGAGCAAAAAAAGGATGGATTTAGGCCCAGATCTCTGTACTGGGTTGAATGTATGACATTGTTCTGCATTCTGTCCATCAATTGTTCTTTTTCCATTTGTCACCCCGAGTGGGACGGGTATGCCCAGACGTTGGTCCCGTGCTTTCCATGCCACTGGAGTCAAGCTATCCTGGCTGATGAGGGCTGAAAGCCCGAAACCGGTCCTAGGATGCTTGTTTACAGTCCAGGGAGGACATGGCCTGGCAGTTCGGGCTGGACTGTTCCCATTGGGCGCAGGGTCAAGACTGATTTGCATATGGCTGGGTCCAAACTGGAATGGCATGGTGAGCAAAAACGATGGATTTAGGCCCAGATCTCTGTACTGGGGTGAATGTATGACATTGTTCTGCATTCTGTCCATCAATTGTTCTTTTTGCATTTGTCACCCCGAGTGGGACGGGTATGCCCAGATGTGGGTCCCGTGCTCTCCATGAAACTGGAGTCAAGCTATCCTGGCTGATGAGGGCTGAAAGCCCGAAACCGGTCCTAGGATGCTTGTTTCCAGTCCAGGGAGGACCTGGCCTGGCAGTTCGGGCTGGACTGTTCCCATTGGGCGCAGGGTCAAGACTGATTTGCATATGGCTTGGTCCAAACTGGAATGGCATGGTGAGCAAAAAAACGATGGATTTAGGCACAGATCTCTGTACTGGGGTGAATTTATGACATTGTTCTGCATTCTGTCCATCAATTGTTCTTTTTGCATTTGTCACCCCGAGTGGGACGGGTATGCCCAGACGTGGGTCCCGTGCTCTCCATGCCACTGGAGTCAAGCTATCCTGGCTGATGAGGGCTGAAAGCCCGAAACCGGTCCTAGGATGCTTGTTTCCAGTCCAGGGAGGACCTGGCCTGGCAGTTCGGGCTGAACTGTTCCCATTGGGCACAGGGTCAAGACTGATTTGCATATGGCTGGGTCCAAACTGGAATGGCATGGTGAGCAAAAAAACAATGGATTTAGGCCCAGATCTCTGTACTGGGGTGAATGTATGACATTGTTCTGCATTCTGTCCATCAATTGATCTTTTTGCATTTGTCACCCAGAGTGGGACGGGTATGCCCAGACGTGGGTCCCGTGCTCTCCATGCCACTGGAGTCAAGCTATCCTGGCTGATGAGGGCTGAAAGCCCGAAACCGGTCCTAGGATGCGTGTCTCCAGTCCAGGGAGGACCTGGCCTGGCAGTTCGGGCTGGCCTGTTCCCATTGGGCGCAGGGTCAAGACTGATTTGCATATGGCTGGGTCCAAACTGGAATGGCATGGTGAGCAAAAACACAATGGATTTAGGCCCAGATCTCTGTACTGGGGTGAATGTATGACATTGTTCTGCATTCTGTCCATCAATTGTTCTTTTTGACATTTCATAACAGGCATGTAAACTTGCCGAGAAGCGACGCTCATTTGGCCCTGTCACATATAGATTAGCGGGATGCAACGTCTTCCTGCCCTTTTCCCAGAATGATGGACAGCTCACTGTAAGCACCCCAGCGTGTTTCCCGCTCGGTGGCAAAGTTACAGACACACAAGGTCACTGGAGAGGTTTCTTCGGGTCCTTCACGCAGCTGTAGTGTAGAAGATGCACTACACATTTACCCGTTGAGAGAGCACTAACTGATTAGCGATCAGAAAGTACTCCAGTCGAATAGAGGTATTGCACAAAACGGTGGCCTCTTCTTGACTAAATATGCAGGGCAGGATTCATTCTGGCACGATGCTCGTGTCACAAAAAGTAAACATCAACAGGAAGCACTTACAGATATAAGGAAAGCAGGTGCCGGAGTTGAAGCTCCAGTTCCATAACGCATTTATCCGCCTAACTTCGTGGGCATGGTCATGGCTAAGAAGGTGTGCTTTCTCCTCATTTTCACCATGAAAAGATCGCTGTAATCCTTGATGGAGGTAGTTGCATCCTTGCTTTTCTCGAGCGCAAAACCTCATGCAGTTCCTGTGACTGGGAGGTTCTTTTTCGTCATCTGCTGCTGAGACAAGAGCTAGTGTGCTGACCTTTTATAACAAAAGACACACAATTGATGGACGGAATGTAGAACAAATCAAAACTTTCACCCCCAGTCAAGAGATCTGGGTTAAATCCATCATTCTTTTGCTCACCATGCCACACCAGTTTAGACCTGGCCATATGCAAATCAGTCTTGACCCTGTGCCTCATGGGAACAGCCCAGCCCGAACTGCCAAGCCAGGTCCTCCCTGGACCGGAAACAAGCATCCTAGGACCGGTTTCGGGGTTTCACCCCTCATCAGCCAGGATAGCTTGAATACAGTGGCACAGTGAGCACGGGACCCACGTCTGGGCATACCCGGCCCACTTAGGGTGAGAAAGCAAAAGACACAATTGATGGAGCGAATGTAGAACTAATCAAAACATTGACCCCCAGTCAAGAGATCATGGTTAAATCCATCATTCGTTTGCTCACCATGCCACACCAATTTAGACCTGGCCATATGCAAATCAGTCTTGACCCAGTGCCTCATGGTAACAGTCCAGCCCGAACTGCCAAACCAGGTCCTCCCTGGACCGGAAACAAGCAACCTAGGACCGTTTCGGGGTTTCACCCCTCATCAGCCAGGATAGCTTGAATCCAGTGAGACAGTGAGAGCGGGACCTATGTCTGGGCATACCCAGCGCACTTAGGGCAAGAATGCAAAAGACACACAATTGATGGACGGAATGTAGAACAAATCAAAACATTCACCCCCAGTCAAGAGATCTGGGTTAAATCCATCATTCTTTTGCTCACCATGCCACACCAGTTTAGACCTGGCCATATGCAAATCAGTCTTGACCCTGTGCCTCATTTAGGCCCAGATCTCAGTACTGAGGTGAATGTATGAAATTGTTCTGCATTCTGTCCATCAATTGTTCTTTTTGCAATTGTCACCCCGAGTGGGAAGGGTATGCCCAGAATTGGGTCCCGTGCTCTCCATGCCACTGGAGTCAAGCTATCCTGGCTGAGGCTGATGAGGGGTGAAACCCCGAAACCGGTCCTAGGATGCTTGTTTCCAGTCCAGGGAGGACCTGGCCTGGCAGTTCGGGCTGGACTGTTCCCATCGGGCGCAGGGTCAAGACTGATTTGCATATGGCTGGGTTCAAACTGGAATGGCATGGGGAGCAAAAAAATTATGGATTTAGGCCCAGATCTCTGTATTGGGGTGAATGTATGACATTGTTCTGCATTCTGTCCATCAATTGCACTTTTTGCGACCTTTTATAACAGGTATGTAAACTTGCAGAGAAGCCCCGCTTGTTTGGCCCCGCCCCATATACATTAGCAGGATGTAACGTCTTACCGTCCTTTTCCCAGAATGATGGACAGCTTACTGAAAGCACCACAGCGCGTTTCCCGCTCGGTAGGAAAGTTACAGACACACAAGGTCACTGGAGACATTTCTTCGGGTCCTTCACGCAGCTGTAGTGTAGGAGATGCACTATACTTTGATGGAGGTGGTTGCACCCTTGCTTTTCTCAAGCGCAAAACCTCACGCAGTTCCTGTGACCAGGAGGTTCTTTCTTGTCATCTGCTGCTAAGACAAGAGATAGAGGGCTGACCTTGTATAACAGGAATGTAAACTTCTGAGAAGCCCTGCCCCATATACATTAGTGGGATGCAACGTCTTCCCGCCCTTTTACCAGAATGATAGACAGCTTACTGAAAGCACCCCATCGCGTTTTCCGCTTGGTGGCAAAGTTACAGACACACAAGGTCACTGGAGACATTTCTTCGGGTCCTTCACGCAGCTGTGGTGTAGGGGATGCACTATACCTTTATCTGTCGAGAGTGCACTTACTGATTAGCCATCAGGAAGTACTCCAGTCGAGTACAGGTATTGCACAAAACGGTGGCCTCTTCTTTGCTAAATATGCAAGGCAGGATTCATTCTGGTATGATGCTCGTGTCACAAAAATTAAACCTCAACAGGAAGCACTTACAGATATAAGGAAAGCAGGTGCCCGAGTTGAAGCACCACTTTGGTAACGCATTTCTCAGCCTAACCTCGTGGCATGGTCATGGACTAAGAAGGTGTGCTTTCTCCTCATTTCCACTGTGAAAAGATCGCTGTAATCTTTGATGGAGGTAGTTGCATCCTTGCTTTTCTTGAGCGCAAAACGTCATGCAGTTCCTGTGACCAGGAGGTTCTTTCTCGTCATCTGCTGCTGAGACAAGAGATAGCATGCTGACTGTTTATAACAAAGCGATACCAAAGGGGATGATGGACGGAGCGTTTGAGCTAATCAAACACTCACCCCCAGTCAACTGATCTGGGTTTAATCCATCATCATTCTTTAGCTCACTCCACCACCCCAGTTCAGACATGGCCATATGCAAATCAGTCTGACCCTGTGCCTCATGGGAACAGTCCAGCCCGAACTGCCAAGCCATGTCTTCCCTGGACCGGAAACAAGCATCCTGGGACCGGTTTCTGGCTATTCAGCCGTCATCAGCCAGGCTAGCTTGAATCCAGTGGCAAAGTGAGCAAGGGACCCACGTCTGGGCATACCCTGCCAACTTAGGGCGAACAAAGCGATACCAAAGGGGATGATGGACGGAGCGTTTGAGCTAATCAAACACTCACCCCCAGTCAACTGATCTGGGTTTAATCCATCATCATTCTTTAGCTCACTCCACCACCCCAGTTCAGACATGGCCTTATGCAAATCAGTCTGACCCTGTGCCTCATGGGAACAGTCCAGCCCGAACTGCCAAGCCATGTCTTCCCTGGACCGGAAACAAGCATCCTGGGACCGGTTTCTGGCTATTCAGCCGTCATCAGCCAGGCTAGCTTGAATCCAGTGGCAAAGTGAGCAAGGGACCCACGTCTGGGCATACCCTGCCAACTTAGGGCGAACAAAGCGATACCAAAGGGGATGATGGACGGAGCGTTTAAGCTAATCAAACACTCACCCCCAGTCAACTGATCTGGGTTTAATCCATCATCATTCTTTAGCTCACTCCACCACCCCAGTTCAGACATGGCCATGTGCAAATCAGTCTGACCCTGTGCCTCATGGGAACAGTCCAGCCTGAACGGCCAAGCCATGTCTTCCCTGGACCGGAAACAAGCATCCTGGGACCGGTTTCTGGCTATTCAGCCGTCATCAGCCAGGCTAGCTTGAATCCAGTGCAAAGTGAGCAAGGGACCCACGTCTGGGCATACCCTGCCAACTTAGGGCGAACAAAGCGATACCAAAGGGGATGATGGACGGAGCGTTTGAGCTAATCAAACACTCACCCCCAGTCAACTGATCTGGGTTTAATCCATCATCATTCTTTAGCTCACTCCACCACCCCAGTTCAGACATGGCCATATCCAAATCAGTCTGACCCTGTGCCTCATGGGAACAGTCCAGCCCGAACTGCCAAGCCATGTCTTCCCTGGACCGGAAACAAGCATCCTGGGACCGGTTTCTGGCTATTCAGCCGTCATCAGCCAGGCTAGCTTGAATCCAGTGGCAAAGTGAGCAAGGGACCCACGTCTGGGCATACCCTGCCAACTTAGGGCGAACAAAGCGATACCAAAGGGGATGATGGACGGAGCGTTTGAGCTAATCAAACACTCACCCCCAGTCAACTGATCTGGGTTTAATCCATCATCATTCTTTAGCTCACTCCACCACCCCAGTTCAGACATGGCCATATGCAAATCAGTCTGACCCTGTGCCTCATGGGAACAGTCCAGCCCGAACTGCCAAGCCATGTCTTCCCTGGACCGGAAACAAGCATCCTGGGACCGGTTTCTGGCTATTCAGCCGTCATCAGCCAGGCTAGCTTGAATCCAGTGGCAAAGTGAGCAAGGGACCCACGTCTGGGCATACCCTGCCAACTTAGGGCGAACAAAGCAATACCAAAGGGGATGATGGCAGTTCGGGCTGGACTGTTCCCATGAGGCACAGGGTCAGACTGATTTGCATATGGCCATGTCTGAACTGGGGTGGTGGAGTGAGCTAAAGAATGATGATGGATTAAACCCAGATCAGTTGACTGGGGGTGAGTGTTTGATTTGCTCTAACGCTCCGTCCATCATCCCCTTTGGTATCGGACTGTTTATAACAGGCATGTATACTTGCCGAGAAGCTTTGCCCATTTGTCCCAGCCCCATATACATTAGATGGCTGCAACGTCTTCCCGCCCTTTTCCCAGCGCGTTTCCCGCTTGGTGGCAAAGTTACAGACACACAAGGTCACTGGAGACATTTCTTCAGGTCTTTCACGCAGCTGTAGTGTAGGAGATGCACTATATGTTGATAGACGTGGTTGCACCCTTGCTTTTCTTGAGCGCTAAACCCCATACAGTTCCTGTGACCAGGAGCTTCTTTCTCGTCATCTGCTGCTGAGACAAGAGATAGTGTGTTGAACTTTTTTAACAGGCATGTAAACTTGCCGAGAAGCCCCGCCTGTTTGGCCCTGCCCCATATACATTAGCAGGATGCAAAGTCTTCCGCCTTTTTCCCAGAATGATGGACAGCTTACTGAAAGCTCCCCAGCGCGTTTCCCGCTCTGTGGCAAAGTTACAAACACGCAAGGTCACTGGAGACATTTTTTCTGGTCCTTCACTCAGCTGTAGTCGCAGGCCACGCCACCTTTCTTCACCACTTTGCAAACGTGTCTCTTGACGCGCTCTTGGTTGGGGCATGACGTCCCCTTGCCTCTTGAGGGTCCCTGGCGGCCAACTAGTCCTCCTGTTACCTCCAGTAAGCCCTACACAGCTATATTGATGAGAGGTGGTCAGAGGCCACGCCCCCTTTCCCCACCACTCTGCAAACGTGCACTACTGGTTAGGGGATGAAGTCCACTTTACTCCAGAGGGACCTTAGGGGCCAAGGAGCCCTCCTGGTACCTCCTGTAAGTCCTACGCATCTGAATTCCTGAGAGCTGGTCGGAGGCCCAGACCCCTTTCTCCACCACTCTGCAAACGTGATTGCTAGTTAAAAATCCTTAGAAATTCACTGAAAAAACCACAGGTTTTAGGGACGTTATAGTTAGAAATTAGCATTAAAAAAACCTTAGAAACTCACAAAAAAAAAACACAGGCTTCAGCGATGTTATAGTTAGGAATTAGCATTGAAAAAACCTGAGAAATTCACTGAAAATAACAAAGGTTACAGAGACGTTATAGTTAGGCTGACATTTCCCTCGTACAAAATCATAGAAATTCAGCCGTTATAGTTAGCTGAGCTAACTATAACTTGCGCCCCCAAAATGCACTGCTGATGACGTCACATATTACTTCACTCATGACATGGTTCGTGACATCACTGATGACATCTCAAATGACATTACTGATGACATCATCCACATAATCTGTGATGCACTTACTGACACTCTAATATAAGCTTTTATACACCTGATCCAAAATTCAGACTACCAATCTCGAAACCATAGACACAACAATAGCAGTTAGTACATACCCATTCATTAATTCCTAGGTCTACATACACATCCACTCACTCACCCATACAGCCACTCATACACGCAGTCATTCACCAATACACCCAAAGATATATGTACTTATACACCTATACAGACACTCACACACCGCCACTCACCCATAGTTAGTCACACAACTAGTCACTCACCCAAAGAGTCAAGCACACTGCCATTTACTCACCCGACACAGTTATACAAACAGCACATCACTTATTCATAGAGATCCTAACACATACTTACTCTTTTATACAATCACTGACACCAGCTCACAATTATCTGTACAGCCACTCTCACAATCACTCACTCTCGCATCCAGTCCCTTATATACTCCAACAATCACATATGCTGCCATACACATATGCAGTTATTCACCCATACACCACTGAGACATCCATACACTCACCAACACAGCCATACGCACACTCACTAACCCATACAGCCCCTCGCAGACGCACTCATGAACCTATACACCCAGTGAATCACCCACTCACACTTCCATGCAAGGAGTCACACACAGCCCAACCCACCCACACAGACACTCAGGCACCCATATAGGTACTCAGACAACCAATCAATAACCCATATAAACACTCATCTAGCTACTCACCAACCACTTACACACAAACTGACAGACTGATACAGACATTCAGACAGATTATTCACTCACCCACACATTCTCTGAGACGCATATAATCACTCACTTATACAGTCACTCACCCACTGAATCATCCATACACTCATTCATTCTTCAAAACACCTTGGCGTGCGTATATATATATATATATATATATTATCTACTGGTGGTCGCCAGTAGATAGTTATAGTTACAACCTATTATCCATAGGAAATCCGCGACATTCTATTTGAAATAACTCTCTTGCCGGTTGACGTATCTTCGCAAAATTTTCAAACTTTGTGGCCCGCTCCGGTCCGCTCCTACCCTGAAAGTCTCGGGGGATTCGTCAAGCGGGGGCCGAGAAAAAGGGGGTCCCAAAACGCGTTTTCCCCAGGAAATTTTCCATAGGAAACTTTAGACACGGCTACAGCCCGAACTGCTGAACGGAATTACACCAAATTTGGCAAAGAGGTAGTTCTTGGTTCAGAAAGAACCCTTTTTGTTAAATGGTGTAAATCCGTTCAGTAGTTGCTGAGAAAATGAAAAGTAAAAAAGATAGATATATCTAGGGCCGCGGATCCTCCCGAGCACGAGCTTTATGTTAATTGGCTGTCAACACTCCAAATCAGGAAGTGTTGGCAGCCATTTTGTCCCTCGGTAGAACCGAGGGACAGAAACAAGTGCGCAAAGCGCACAAAGGGGGCAGGGTAGAAACACCCTGAACATTTTTTTTTTTTTTTTTTTTTTAAATCGGCAGGATGCGCTCAGGGAGCGCGAACCCTGCCGAAAAAAAAATCGAAGCGCGGTCTCCCGCGCTCGATGTTAGTGGCCCCGGGTGGGCCAAGTCCCGGGGGCATGCTGGGGGGGGGTTAGTTTTATGTGTGGGGGGCCTCTAAGGGCCCCCAAGCCCCGGGGACCACCACCCCCGGGGCTTTATGTAGAATGGTGCGGGAGGGCTCTGAGCCCTCCGCAGCCCCGGGGACCACCACCTCCCGGGGCTTCTTTTTTAAATTAAAAACCTGTGTGGGGGGCTCCAGCCCCCACACGCCCCGGGACCACCACCTCCCCGGGGCACTAAGAAAATTACAATGGGGGTCCGTTTTGGACCCCCAGAGCCCGGGGACCACCACCTCCCGGGGCTGTGCACTGAATGGGAGGGGGCCGCGCGGCCCCCTCCTGGAGCCCTTGATGGCCCTGGGGACCACCACCCCCAGGGCCGGCTCTCTGCAGTGTCCCGGGGTGCCTACCCCCGGGACACTGCTGTTTGCAATGACAGGACGGGAGCCTCGCGGCTCCCGTCCTGTCATTGCAAGCTGCTTTGGATATTGGAAGAGAGAGCAGGAAACCTGCTCTCTCTTCCAATATCCAAAGCCGATGCTTTCACATGGGGAGCAGCATGTTAGCTGCTCCCCATGTGTAAAGCAATGCCGGCTCCCGTAGGACACGGGGAGCCGGCGGGACTGTGGGGGGATTGGGGACCTCCCCACAGTCCCTAACGAGAGGCCAGCCCCGGGGGATGGGGTCCCCGGGGCAAGTAGTGGCCCGGGAGGGGGCCACGCGGCCCCCCTCCCCAAAAAAAAAAAAAACGATCGGGCCCGCAGGCCCCACCCCTTCCTTCACCACTCTGCAAACGCGCCCCCTGGCGCGTTTGCAGAGGGGCGAATTCCCCTTGAATACTGGGGGTCCCTGGGGGCCAACTAGCCCACCAGGAACCTCCAGTATGCGCCAGGGAGCTGCCTTGCAGAGAGGTGTACAGAGGCCACGCCCCTTTTACACCTCTCTGCAACGCAGCTCTATGGCACTTTTGGAGGTATATGGTGGGCTAGTTGCACCCCAGGGACCCTCAGGATTCAAGGGGAGTTAATCCCCCGACTTAAAACGCGCCACGGGGCGCGTTTGCACAGTGGTGAAGGGAGGGGGCGGGGCTTCAGGTGACATGTGTGCAAACAGGCCCCGTGGCGCGTTTTAAGATGGGGAATTAAATCCTCTTCAATCCTGAGGGTCCCTGGGGGCCAACTAGCCCAACAGGTACGTCCAGAAAGCGCCACAGAGCTGCGTTGCAGAGAGGTGTAAAAGGGGTGTGGCCTCTGTACATGTCTCTGCAACGCAGCCCCCTGGCGCATACTGGAGGTTCCTGGTGGGCTAGTTGGCCCGTAGGGACCCTCATGATTCAAGGGGACTTAATCCCCCAACTTAAAACGCACCACGGGGCGCGTTTGCACAGATGTCACCTCAGGCCCCGCCCCTCCCTTCACCATTGTGCAAATATTCCTCTAAAATCAGCCGAAATCCGAATTCCGATTTACTCACCTGTTATCAGGAGAGACCTCAGTGCTGCATCTTTCAGCCCAGTACTGATCCTCAAAAGTAATTTTAACCGTACTTACCGGTAACTTGAATTTCCTTCATAGGCTAACATTGACTGGTTTCACTTGGAAATTCTTCTAAGTGTGGAGTTTTGGAACTTTAAAATATTCCTCTAAAATCAGCCGAAATACGAATTCCGATTTACTCACCTGTTATCAGGAGAGACCTCAGTGCTGCATCTTTCAGCCCAGTACTGATCCTCAAAAGTAATTTTAACCGTACTTACCGGTAACTTGAATTTCCTTCATAGGCTAACATTGACTGGTTTCACTTGGAAATTCTTCTAAGTGTGGAGTTTTGGAACTTTAAAATATTCCTCTAAAATCAGCCGAAATACGAATTCCGATTTACTCACCTGTTATCAGGAGAGACCTCAGTGCTGCATCTTTCAGCCCAGTACTGATCCTCAAAAGTAATTTTAACCGTACTTACCAGTAACTTGAATTTCCTTCCATAGGATATCATTGACTGCTTTTTGCTGAAAAAGTTTCGAAGTGTTGATTTTTGAAACATACAAATATTCCTCTAAAATCAGCCGAAATCCGAATTCAGATTTACTCACCTGTTATCAGGAGAGACCTCAGTGCTGCATCTTTCAGCCCAGTACTGGTCCTGAAAAGTAATTTTAACCGTACTTACCAGTAACTTGAATTTCCTTACATAGGCTAACATTGACTGGTTTCACTTAGAAATTCTTCTAAGTGTAGAGTTTTGGAACTTTAAAATATTCCTCTAAAATCAGCCGAAATACGAATTCCGATTTACTCACCTGTTATCAGGAGAGACCTCAGTGCTGCATCTTTCAGCCCAGTACTGATCCTCAAAAGTAATTTTAACCGTACTTACCGGTAACTTGAATTTCCTTCATAGGCTAACATTGACTGGTTTCACTTGGAAATTCTTCTAAGTGTGGAGTTTTGGAACTTTAAAATATTCCTCTAAAATCAGCCGAAATACGAATTCCGATTTACTCACCTGTTATCAGGAGAGACCTCAGTGCTGCATCTTTCAGCCCAGTACTGATCCTCAAAAGTAATTTTAACCGTACTTACCGGTAACTTGAATTTCCTTCATAGGCTAACATTGACTGGTTTCACTTGGAAATTCTTCTAAGTGTGGTGTTTTGGAACTTTAAAATATTCCTCTAAAATCAGCCGAAATACGAATTCCGATTTACTCACCTGTTATCAGGAGAGACCTCAGTGCTGCATCTTTCAGCCCAGTACTGATCCTCAAAAGTAATTTTAACCGTACTTACCGGTAACTTGAATTTCCTTCATAGGCTAACATTGACTGGTTTCACTTGGAAATTCTTCTAAGTGTGGAGTTTTGGAACTTTAAAATATTCCTCTAAAATCAGCCGAAATACGAATTCCGATTTACTCACCTGCTATCAGGAGAGACCTCAGTGCTGCATCTTTCAGCCCAGTACTGTCCTGAAAGTAATTTAACCGTACTTACCGGTAACTTGAATTTCCTTCATAGGCTAACATTGACTGGTTTCACTTGGAAATTCTTCTAAGTGTGGAGTTTTGGAACTTTAAAATATTCTTCTAAAATCAGCCGAAATACGAATTCCGATTTACTCACCTGTTATCAGGAGAGACCTCAGTGCTGCATCTTTCAGCCCAGTACTGATCCTCAAAAGTAATTTTAACCGTACTTACCGGTAACTTGAATTTCCTTCATAGGCTAACATTGACTGGTTTCACTTGGAAATTCTTCAAAGTGTGGAGTTTTGGAACTTTAAAATATTCTTCTAAAATCAGCCGAAATACGAATTCCGATTTACTCACCTGTTATCAGGAGAGACCTCAGTGCTGCATCTTTCAGCCCAGTACTGATCCTGAAAAGTAATTTTAACCGTACTTACCAGTAACTTGAATTTCCTTCATAGGCTAACATTGACTGGTTTCACTTGGAAATTCTTCTAAGTGTGGAGTTTTGGAACTTTAAAATATTCCTCTAAAATCAGCCGAAATACGAATTCCGATTTACTCACCTGTTATCAGGAGAGACCTCAGTGCTGCATCTTTCAGCCCAGTACTGATCCTCAAAAGTAATTTTAACCGTACTTACCAGTAACTTGAATTTCCTTCCATAGGATATCATTGCCTGCTTTTTGCTGAAAAAGTTTCTAAGTGTTGAGTTTTGAAACATACAAACATTCCTCTAAAATCAGCCGAAATCCGAATTCTGATTTACTCACCTGTTATCAGGAGAGACCTCAGTGCTGCATCTTTCAGCCCAGTTCTGGTCCTGAAAAGTAATTTTAACCGTACTTACCAGTAACTTGAATTTCCTTCCATAGGCTAACATTGACTGGTTTCACTTGGAAATTCTTCTAAGTGTGGAGTTTTGGAACTTTAAAATATTCATCTAAAATCAGCCGAAATACGAATTCCGATTTACTCATCTGTTATCAGGAGAGACCTCAGTGCTGCATCTTTCAGCCCAGTACTGATCCTCAAAAGTAATTTTAACCGTACTTACCAGTAACTTGAATTTCCTTCCATAGGATATCATTGACTGCTTTTTGCTGAAAAAGTTTCTAAGTGTTGATTTTTGAAACATACAAATATTCCTCTAAAATCAGCCGAAATACGAATTCCGATTTACTCACCTGTTATAAGGAGAGACCTCAGTGCTGTATCTTTCAGCCCAGTACTGGTCCTGAAAAGTAATTTTAACCGTACTTACCAGTAACTTATATTTTCTTCCATAGGAATCCATTGTCTGGTTTTCAGCAGAAAAGTTTCAAAGTGTCGATTTTCACAAACTACAAATATTCCTTAAAAATCGCCTGTATGACTTAAACGCATTCTTTCAACTGTTTACAGGAGATGCACCAGTGCTGGATCCAGGATCCAACATTGAGTAAGAAAAAGTAACGATAACAGTTTTTACCTGCTAAGTGAATTTCCTTCCATAGGATAACATTGGTGATTCTATGAGAAAAAGTTTCTAAGTGTCAACTTTTAAAATACAATAATATTCCTTAAAAATCACGACTGTAACCAAAACGCTTTTACTCAACTGTTTACAGGAGATGTACCAGGACTGAATCTAGGATCCAGTCCTGTGGTTAGAAAAGTAATCCATAAAGTAACTAATTGCATTTAACTAGAAATTCACATTGAGCTGAATGTTGCATTGTGTTTGAAAATGTGTTGCCCATTGCAACAACTGTAACTACTGTACTTAAAAGTCTATTGCCTATGTGCAAAGTATTTAAACTAAAGTAATTCATTCTGAGAAAGTATTTTTTGTAATGTAATGTATAATGTAATTACAATGTAATTTAAAAAATAAAATATGTAAAAGAAATTGTTTCTAAAAATGTAGTAAATCAGTATGAAAAAAATTAATATAAAAATTAATACATTTAAAAAACCTTTGAAATTCACAGAAAAAACCGTAGGTTTCAGGCACGTTATAATTACAAATTAGCATTTTAAAAACCTTTGAAATTCACTGAAAAAACCATAGGTTTCAGACACGTTATAGTTAGAAATTAGCATTTAAAAAACCTTTGAAATTCACTGAAAAAACCAGAGGTTTTAGGGACAGTTATAGTTAGTTGGACATTGCACTCGTACAAAACCCGTGAAATTCCCCCGTTATAGTTAGTTCAGCTAACTATAACTCGCGCCCCGCAATGCACTGCTGATGACGTCACATATTACATCACTCATGACATGGTCAGTGACATCACTGATGACATCACTGATGACATCTCAAATGACATCACTGATGACATCATCCACGTGATAATCTGATGCAGCTCCTCACACCCTAATATAACCTTTGATACACCCAATCTAAATTACAGAGTGCCATTTGCAAAACCATAGACACTCCAACACCAATAACTACATACCCACTCACTGATTCTTAGGTCTACACACACACATCCACTCACTCACCCGTACAGTCACTCATACTTATGGTCACTCAGTACTGGACTATCATATGCACTCTTACTCCTATATAGACACTCAAACACCGCCACTCATCCATAGAGGTACTCACACACCTAGTCAGTCATGCAAATAATTAAACACACTGCCATTTACTCACCTATACAGTTATACACACACCAGCTCACTTAATCATACAAATACTAGCACATTGTTATGCTCTTATACAATCACTGATACAAGCACACACTCATCCATACAGCCACTCACTCACTCTCGCTTATAGCTATTTATATACTCCAATACACATATATACTGCCTTTCACATATTTAGTTACTCACACATGTACCACTGGGACATACATTCACTCACTAACACACTCTTAATCAATCAATCAATCACGGCATTTATAGAGCGCGCTACTCACCCGGGAGGGTCTCAAGGCGCTGGGGGAGGGGGTAAGTTACTGCTCGAACAGCCAGGTCTTGAGCTGCTTCCTGAAGGCGAGATGGTCCTGGGTTCGCCGAAGGTGAGTGGGGAGGGAGTTCCAGGTCTTGGCCGCCAGGTAGGAGAAGGATCTTCCTCCGGCGGTGGTTCTGCGGATGCGTGGTACGGTGGCGAGGGCGTGGCTGGTTGATCGTAGCTGGCGTGTGGGCGTGTAGAAGGACATGCGGTCGTTGAGGTACTTTGGGCCCAGGTCGTGGAGGGCCTTGTGTGCGTGGGTGAGGAGTCTGAACGTGATTCTCTTGCTGACGGGGAGCCAGTGCAGGTCTTTCAGGTGTACGGTGATGTGGCTGTGTCGGGGGATGTCCAGGATGAGTCGTGCGGAGGCGTTCTGGATGCGCTGGAGTCTCTTTTGAAGTTTGGCTGTGGTTCCGGCGTAGAGGGTGTTCCCATAGTCCAGTCGGCTGGTGACGAGTGCCTGGGTGACGGTCTTCCTGGTTTCAGTGGGGATCCATCTGAAGATCTTGCGGAGCATGCGCAGGGTGTTGAAGCATGAAGATGAGACGGCGTTGACTTGTTTGGTCATCGATAGGGAGGAGTCCAGGATGAAGCCCAGGTTGCGTGCGTGGTCCGTTGGCTTGGGTGCGGTGCCCAGGGCCGGGGGCCACCAGGAGTCGTCCCAGGCGGAGGGTGATGAGCCCAGGATGAGGACTTCCGTCTTGTCTGAGTTCAGTTTAAGGCGGCTGTTCCTCATCCAGTCGGCGACGTCTCTCATCCCGTCGTGCAGGTTGGCTCTGGCGGTGGTGGGGTCGTTGGTGAGGGAGAGGATCAGCTGGGTGTCGTCGGCGTAGGAGATGATGTTGAGGTTGTGTCGGCGTGCGATGGCTGCGAGGGGGCTCATGTAGACGTTGAAGAGGGTCGGGCTGAGTGAGGATCCTTGTGGAACGCCGCAGATGACTTCGGTGGCTTCGGATCTGAACGGGAGAGGCGGACTCTCTGGGTTCTTCCGGCGAGGAACGAGATGATCCATTCCAGTGCTTTCTCTCGGATTCCGATGTTGCTGAGGCGCTTCACTAGGGTGCGGTGGCAGACGGTGTCGAACGCCGCGGAGAGGTCCAGGAGGATGAGGGCAGCTGTTTCCCCGTTGTCGGTTAGGGTTCTGATGTCGTCGGTGGCTGCGATAAGGGCGGTCTCGGTGCTGTGGTTGGCCCGAAACCCGGACTGCGAGGGGTCGAGGGATCCATTCGTCTCGAGGAAGGCGGCAAGCTGTCTGTTGACGGTCTTCTCGATGACTTTGGCCGGAAACGGAAGGAGCGAGATGGGGCGGTAGTTCTTGAGGTCGGTGGGGTCCGCCGTTGGTTTCTTCAGGAGGGCGGTAAGCTCGGCGTGCTTCCAGCTCTCCGGGAAGGTGGCGGTGTGGAAGGAGGAGTTGATGATGTCCCGGAGATGGGGTGCGATGGTGGCGTCGGCTTTGTTGAAGACGTGGTGTGGGCAGGGGTCGGTTGGTGATCCGGAGTGGATGGAGTTCATCGTGCGGGTGGTGTCTTCGGTGTTGATCGGGGTCCAGTTGCAGAGGGTGGTGGTGGCGGGCATTGGTTTGGCGGTAGGGTGCGTTGTTTGTGCGTCGAAGCTGTTGTGTATGTCGGTGATCTTGCGGTGGAAGAACGCGGAGAGTGAGTTGCAGAGGTCTTGCGAGGGGTGATGTCGTTGTTTCCGGCGCTGGGGTTGGAGAACTCTTTGACGATGCTGAAAAGTTCCTTGCTGTCATGGGCGTTGTTGTCCAGTCGTTCTTTGAGTGCCGACTTCTTGGTGGCACGGATCAGCTGGTGGTGTTTGCGGGTGGCGTGCTTGAGGGCGGTCCTGTTGTCTGTGGTCTGGTCGAGTCGCCAGGTTTTCTCGAGAGTGCGGCAGTTCTTCTTGGATTCCTTGAGTTCGTTGGTGAACCAAGGGGTTTTCTTGCTTCCGGGTCTGCTGGGAGGGTTTTTAGTGGTGCGAGGTCGTCGGCGCAGGCGGTCAGCCACTTGGCGAGGTTGCTGGCTGCTTCGTTTGGGTCCGTTGTGTCGGTGGGTGTGTTCTGGCTGAGGGAGGCGGTGAGCTGCTCGGCGGTGATCTTGCTCCAGCTCCGGTGGGGAGCCTGTTGCGGGTGGTGGTGGGTCGCAGTCTTTCTGAAGCTGAAGTGGACGCAGCTGTGGTCGGTCCAGTGGAGTCCGGTGGCGTGGCTGAAGGAGATGTGCTTGCTGGACGAGAAGACGGGGTCAAGCGTGTGGCCGGCGTAGTGGGTGGGCGTGTTCACCAGTTGCTTGAGTCCGAGGTTGGCGAGGTTGTCCAGCAGGGCGGTGGTGTTTCTGTCGTTGTTGTTCTCCAGGTGGAAGTTGAGGTCCCCTAGGAGGATGTAGTCGGCGGAGGGCATGGCGTGCGGGCTGATGAAGTCTGCGATGTCTTCGCTGAATAGTGTGCGTGGTCCCGGGGGTCTGTAGATGAGGGTGCCTCGGAGGGTGGTCTTGGGGTCCGTGTGTATCTGGAAGTGTAGGTGTTCGGCGGCGGTGAAGGTCTCGTCGGAGTTAGTCGAGATGCGGATGGTGTTCTTGTGTACGATGGCGATGCCTCCTCCCGTCTGGTTGACGCGGTCCTTCCGGGTGATCTTGTATCCATCCGGGATGGCTATGGCGATGTCAGGCGCTGAGGAGGCGTTCATCCAGGTTTCGGTGAGGAAGGCGATGTCCGGTGCTGTTGCGTCGAGCAGGTCCCAGAGTTCCACGGCGTGCCTGTGGACGGAGCGGGTGTTCAGCAGGATGCATTTCAGGTGGTTGCTGCTGTTGCTCGACTTGGCGGAGGTGGTGCACGTCCGGGGGCAGGTGAATCGGCAGGTTTGGCAGGTGAAGGGTCCGTGGGTGCGTCTCGGTGAGGCTCGGTAGCAGGCAGGGTTCCGGCCGGCATTGAGTGCGGTGAGTGTGGCGGCGTCGTAGGTCCGTCGAGTGGTGTTGCATCGGTGGGATCCAGGGGTTCTGGCGCTGGGCGCGGTCCAGTCGCGGACGGGCGCAGACGGGCTTGCCTTAGGCGCGCCTTCGGCGCGCCAGCGGCGCGCCCGCAGCGCACGTCCGCTGCGCGGCCGTGCAGCGGCCGCCAGTTATGGGGAGGTGGGAGGGAGGAGCAGCTGGGAGGCGGGAGGCAGGGGCAGCGAATGGGCGGTAAGGGGGGGGGGCCGCAGGGGACGCAGCGGCGGGAATGGCGATAGGCAGCGAGGGGCACAGAAGGAAAAACGGGGGGGAGAGCAGGTAAATCACGGGCACAACAACAGTGGGGCAGCGAGGGGCACAGAAGGAAAAACGGGGGGAGAGCAGGTAAATCACGGGCACAACAACAGTGGGGCAGCGAGGGGCACAGAAGGAAAAACGGGGGGAGAGCAGGTAAATCACGGGCACAACAACAGTGGGGCAGCGAGGGGCACAGAAGGAAAAACGGGGGGAGAGCAGGTAAATCACGGGCACAACAACAGTGGGGCAGCGAGGGGCACAGAAGGAAAAACGGGGGAGAGCAGGTAAATCACGGGCACAACAACAGTGGGGCAGCGAGGGGCACAGAAGGAAAAACGGGGGGAGAGCAGGTAAATCACGGGCACAACAACAGTGGGGCAGCGAGGGGCACAGAAGGAAAAACGGGGGAGAGCAGGTAAATCACGGGCACAACAACAGTGGGGCAGCGAGGGGCACAGAAGGAAAAACGGGGGGAGAGCAGGTAAATCACGGGCACAACAACAGTGGGGCAGCGAGGGGCACAGAAGGAAAAACGGGGGGAGAGCAGGTAAATCACGGGCACAACAACAGTGGGGCAGCGAGGGGCACAGAAGGAAAAACGGGGGGAGAGCAGGTAAATCACGGGCACAACAACAGTGGGGCAGCGAGGGGCACAGAAGGAAAAACGGGGGGAGAGCAGGTAAATCACGGGCACAACAACAGTGGGGCAGCGAGGGGCACAGAAGGAAAAACGGGGGGAGAGCAGGTAAATCACGGGCACAACAACAGTGGGGCAGCGAGGGGCACAGAAGGAAAAACGGGGGGAGAGCAGGTAAATCACGGGCACAACAACAGTGGGGCAGCGAGGGGCACAGAAGGAAAAACGGGGGGAGAGCAGGTAAATCACGGGCACAACAACAGTGGGGCAGCGAGGGGCACAGAAGGAAAAACGGGGGGAGAGCAGGTAAATCACGGGCACAACAACAGTGGGGCAGCGAGGGGCACAGAAGGAAAAGCGGGGGAGAGCAGGTAAATCACGGGCACAACAACAGTGGGGCAGCGAGGGGCACAGAAGGAAAAACGGGGGAGAGCAGGTAAATCACGGGCACAACAACAGTGGGGCAGCGAGGGCACAGAAGGAAAACGGGGGGAGAGCAGGTAAATCACGGGCACAACAACAGTGGGGCAGCGAGGGGCACAGAAGGAAAAACGGGGGGAGAGCAGGTAAATCACGGGCACAACAACAGTGGGGCAGCGAGGGGCACAGAAGGAAAACGGGGGGAGAGCAGGTAAATCACGGGCACAACAACAGTGGGGCAGCGAGGGGCACAGAAGGAAAAACGGGGGGAGAGCAGGTAAATCACGGGCACAACAACAGTGGGGCAGCGAGGGGCACAGGAAGGAAAAACGGGGGGAGAGCAGGTAAATCACGGGCACAACAACAGTGGGGCAGCGAGGGGCACAGAAGGAAAAACGGGGGGAGAGCAGGTAAATCACGGGCACAACAACAGTGGGGCAGCGAGGGGCACAGAAGGAAAAACGGGGGGAGAGCAGGTAAATCACGGGCACAACAACAGTGGGGCAGCGAGGGGCACAGAAGGAAAAACGGGGGGAGAGCAGGTAAATCACGGGCACAACAACAGTGGGGCAGCGAGGGGCACAGAAGGAAAAACGGGGGGAGAGCAGGTAAATCACGGGCACAACAACAGTGGGGCAGCGAGGGGCACAGAAGGAAAAACGGGGGGAGAGCAGGTAAATCACGGGCACAACAACAGTGGGGCAGCGAGGGGCACAGAAGGAAAAACGGGGGAGAGCAGGTAAATCACGGGCACAACAACAGTGGGGCAGCGAGGGGCACAGAAGGAAAAACGGGGGGGAGAGCAGGTAAATCACGGGCACAACAACAGTGGGGCAGCGAGGGGCACAGAAGGAAAAACGGGGGGAGAGCAGGTAAATCACGGGCACAACAACAGTGGGGCAGCGAGGGGCACAGAAGGAAAAACGGGGGGAGAGCAGGTAAATCACGGGCACAACAACAGTGGGGCAGCGAGGGGCACAGAAGGAAGAAACGGGGGGAGAGCAGGTAAATCACGGGCACAACAACAGTGGGGCAGCGAGGGGCACAGAAGGAAAAACGGGGGGAGAGCAGGTAAATCACGGGCACAACAACAGTGGGGCAGCGAGGGGCACAGAAGGAAAAACGGGGGGAGAGCAGGTAAATCACGGGCACAACAACAGTGGGGCAGCGAGGGGCACAGAAGGAAAAACGGGGGGGAGAGCAGGTAAATCACGGGCACAACAACAGTGGGGCAGCGAGGGGCACAGAAGGAAAAACGGGGGGAGAGCAGGTAAATCACGGGCACAACAACAGTGGGGCAGCGAGGGGCACAGAAGGAAAAACGGGGGGAGAGCAATATATATATATATATTCACTGAAAAAACCATAGGTTTCAGACACGTTATAGTTAGAAATTAGCATTTAAAAAACCTTTGAAATTCACTGAAAAAACCATAGGTTTTAGGGACAGTTATAGTTAGTTGGACATTTCACTCGTACAAAACCATAGAAATTCCCCCGTTATAGTTAGTTCAGCCAACTATAACTCGCGCCCCATAATGCACTGCTGATGACGTCACATATTACATCACTCATGACATGGTCAGTGACATCACTGATGATATCACTGATGACATCTCAAATGACATCACTGATGACATCATCCAGTGACTGTGTGTTTCTGTAAAGTTTAAATATGTTTAATATACATATGGAAAGGCGTATTGAAGAATGAGTGTGTGTATAAGTGTCTGAATGGATGATTTAGTACGTGAGTGACTGACTCTACAAGTGAGTGATTAAACGTATCTTACTGAATGCATGGGTTAGTGACTAAACTGTGTGAATGTCTGTATCCGTCTGTTTGTTGGTGTGTAAGTGGATGCATGGATTTGCGAATAGCTACATGAGTGTCTATATGGGTTATTGATTGGTTCTCTGAGTATCTGTATGGCTGCCTGAGTGTTTGTGTGGGTGGGGTGTGTGTGACTCTGTTCATAGATGTGTGAGTGGGTGATTCACTGGGTGCATGATTTCAAGAGTGCATCTGTGATGGACTGCTTTGGTGGGTGAGTGTGTGTATGGGTGTGTTAGTGAGTGAATGTATATCTCAGTGGTACATGTGCGAGTAACTACATATGTAAAAGGCAGTATATATGTGTGTTAGAGTATTTAAATGGCTATAAGTGAGAGTGTGTGATTGTGAGAGTGGCTGTATGGATGCGTGTGTGCTTGTATCAGTTATTGTATAAGAGCGTAAGAATGTGCTAGTATTTGTATGAGTAAGTGAGCTGTGTGTGTATAACTGTATAGGTGAGTAAATGGGTGTCTGATTAATTTTTTGCATGACTGACTAGGTGTGTGAGTACCTCTATGGATGAGTGGCAGTGTGTGAGTGTTTATATAGGTGTATGAGTGCAAATGATAGTCCTGTACTGAGTGACTGTAAGTATGAGTGACTGTATGGGTGAGTGAGTGGATGTGTGTGTAGACCTAAGAATCAGTGAGTGGGTATGTAGTTTTTGGTTTTGGAGTGTCTATGGTTTTGAGAATGGCAGTCTGTAATTTAGAGTGGGTGTATCAAAAGTTATATTAGGGTGTGAGAAGATGCATGAAATTATCACATGGATGATGTCATCAGTGATGTCATTTGAGATGTCATCAGTGATGTCATCAGTGATGTCACTGACCATGTCATGAGTGATGTAATATGTGACGTCATCAGCAGTGCATTGCGGGGCGCGAGTTATAGTTAGCTGAACTAACTATAACGGGAGAATTTCTATGGTTTTGTACGAGTGAAATGTCCAACTAACTATAACTGTCCCTAAAACCTATGTTTTTTTCAGTGAATTTCAAAGGTTTTTAAATGCTAATTTCTAACTATAACGTGCCTGAAACCTATGATTTTTAAGTGAATTTCAAAGGTTTTTAAATGCTAGTTTCTAACTATGCCTACAGAGGTAGGACATGTGAAGAAAGAAGAAAAAACGCACAGAAAGAAGCAAAAGATGTGCAGAAAGAACCAACAGAGGAGCAGAAAGAGGCCTTGTTGCAAAATCATCCTGTGCCCACAACTTTTTCAGACGGGTACTGGTGGTAACTGACTCT
The DNA here is from genome assembly GCA_963921515.1 of Calotriton arnoldi. Classification (NCBI taxonomy): domain Eukaryota; kingdom Metazoa; phylum Chordata; class Amphibia; order Caudata; family Salamandridae; genus Calotriton; species Calotriton arnoldi. Next base: position 1,183,555 of record CAWUFW010001517.1, read on the forward strand.
GACTAACCAGAGCCAGTGCTATGCTAAAAGACACTTAGAATACAGTGAAAACACCTACATACACTAGGGAACACTATGCGTTGGGGTACCCCTGTGATTAGCATGACCTCCTCTGCAAGTCCCTAGTACATAATAGGGCAGGGGGATTAAAACTACCTCTTAAAGCGAGGTACAGGGCGCGTTGCACAGTGGTGAAGGGAGGGGGGCCTGAGGTGACATGTGTGCAAACGCGCCCGTGGCGCGTTTTAAGTTGCGAGATTAAGTCCCCTTGAATCCTGAGGGTCCCTGGGGCCCAACTAGCCCCCCAGGTACATACAGTTAGGACCACAGAGCTGAGTTGCAGAGAGGCGTTCCGAGGCCACGCACCTTTTTTCACCTCTCTGCAACGCAACTCTGTTGTGCTTACTGAAGGTACCTGGTGGGCTAGTTGGCCCCCAAGGTCCCTCAGGATTCAAAGGAATTAATTCCCCAACTTAAACGCACCACAGGGCGTGTTTGCGCACATGTCACCTGAGGCCCCGCCCCCTCCCTTCACCACTGTGCAAACGCGCCCCGTGGCACGTTTTAAGTTGGGGGATTAGGTCACCTTGAATCCTGAGGGTCCCTGGGGCCCAACTAGCCCACCAGGTACTTCCAGTAAGCACCACAGGCCTGCGTTGCAACGCCTGTAACAAATTGTGCAGTTGTGTTTAGGTAGTGAAGAGGGTTGTGCTGGGGGTAGTGTTTTAGGGTTTAGGGTAGTGCAGTGGTCTTTGGGTAGTGTAGGGGGTCGTGCTGGGGGTAGTGATTTAGGGTAGTGCAGTGGTGTTTGGGTAGTGTAGGGGTACTGCTGGGGGTAATGTTTTAGGGTTTAGGGTAGTGCAATGGTGTTTGGGTAGTGTAGGGGGTACTGCTGGGGGTAGTGTTTTAGGGTTTAGGGTAGTGCAGTGGTGTTTGGGTAGTGTAGGGAGTACTGCTGGGGGTAGTGTTTTAGGGTTTAGGGTAGTGCAGTGGTGTTTGGGTAGTGTAGGGGTTCGTGCTGGGGGTCGTTTTTTAGGGTTTAGGGTAGTGCAGTGGTGTTTGTGTAGTGTAGGGGGTAGTGTTTTAGGGTTTAGGGTAGTGCAGTGGTCTTTGGGTAGTGTAGGGAGTCGTGCGGGGGGTAGTGTTTTAGGGTTTAGGGTAGTGCAGTGGTCTTTGGGTAGTGTAGGGGGTTGTGCGGAGGGTAGTGTTTTAGGGATTAGGGTAGTGCATTGGTGTTTGGGTAGTGTAGGGGGTCATGCGGGGGGTAGTGTTTTAGGGTTTAGGGCAGTGCAGTGGTGTTCGGGCAGTGTAGGGGGTCGTGCTGGGGGTGCGGTTTCAGGGTTTAGGGCAGTGCAGTGGTGTTCTGGCAGTGTAGGGGGTCGTGCAGGGGGTGGTGTTTCAGGGTTTAGGGCAGTGCAGTGGTGTTCGGGCAGTGTAGGGGGTCGTGCAGGGGGTGGTGTTTCAGGGTTAAGGGCAGTGGTGTTCGGGCAGTGTAGGGGGTCGTGCTGGGGGTGGTGTTTCAGGGTTTGGGGCAGTGCAGTGGTGTTTGAGCAGTAAAGGGGGTCGTGCTGGGGGTGGTGTTTCAGGGTTTAGGGCAGTGCAGTGGTGTTCGGGCAGTGTAGGGGGCGGTGCAGGGGGTGGTGTTTCAGGGTTTAGGGCAGTGCAGTGGTGTTCGGGCAGTGTAGGGGTGGTGCAGGGGTGATGTTTCAGGGTTTAGGGCAGTGCAGTGGTGTTCGGGCAGTGTAGGGGGTCGTGCTGGGGGTGGTGTTTCAGGGTTTAGGGCAGTGCAGTGGTGTTCCGGCAGTGTAGGATGTCGTGCAGGGGGTGGTGTTTCAGGGTTTAGGGCAGTGGTGTTCGGGCAGTGTAGGGGGTCGTGCTGGGGGTGGTGTTTCAGGGTTTAGGGCAGTGCAGTGGTGTTCGGGCAGTGTAGGGGGTCTTGCAGGGGGTGGTGTTTCTGGGTTTAGGGCAGTGCAGTGGTGTTTGGGCAGTGTAGGGGGTCTTGCAGGGGTTGGTGTTTCAGGGTTTAGGGCAGTGCAGTGGTGTTTGGGCAGTGTAGGGGGTCTTGCAGGGGGTGGTTTCAGGGTTTAGGGCAGTGCAGTGGTGTTCGGCCAGTGTAGGTGGTCTTGCTGGGGGTGGTGTTTCAGGGTTTAATGCAGTGGTGTTCGGGCAGTGTAGGGGGTCTTGCTGGGGGTGGTGTTTCAGGGTTTAGGGCAGTGCAGTGGTGTTCGGGCAGTGTAGGCGGTCTTGCTGGGGCTGGTGTTTCAGGGTTTAGGGCAGTGCAGTGGTGTTCGGGCAGTGTAGGGGGTCGTCCTGGGGCTGGTGTTTGAGGGTTTAGGGCAGTGCAGTGGTGTTCGGCCAGTGTAGGGGGTCGTGCTGGGGCTGGTGTTTCAGGGTTTAGGGCAGTGCAGTTGTTTTCGGGCAGTGTAGGGGTCGTGCTGGGGGTGTTGTTTCAGGGTTTAGGGCAGTGCAGTTTTGTTCGGGCAGTGTAGGGGGTCGTGCTGGGGCTGGTGTTTCAGGGTTTAGGGCAGTGTAGTAGTGTTCGGGCAGTGTAGGGGGTCGTGCAGGGGGCGGTGTTTCAGGGTTTAGGGCAGTGCAGTGGTGTTCGGGCAGTATAGGGGGTCTTGCTGGGGTGGTGTTTCAGGGTTTAGGGCAGTGCAGTGGTGTTCGGGCAGTGTAGGGGGTCGTGCAGGGGTGGTGTTTCAGGGTTTAGGGCAGTGCAGTGGTGTTCGGCAGTGTAGGGGGTCGTGCTGGGGCTGGTGTTTTAGGGTTTAGGGCAGTGCAGTGGTGTTCGGGCAGTGTAGGGGGTCTTGCTGGGGTGGTGTTTCAGGGTTTAGGGCAGTGGTGTTCGGGCACTGTAGGGGGTCTTGCTGTGGGTGATGTTTCAGGGTTTAGGGCAGTGCAGTGGTGTTCGGGCAGTGTAGGGGGTCTTGCTGGGGGTAGTGTTTCAGGGCTTAGGGCAGTGCAGTGGTGTTCGTGCAGTGTAGGGGTCGTGCTGGGGATGGTGTTTCAGGGTTTAGGGCAGTGCAGTAGTGTTTGGGCAGTGTAGGGGGTCGTGCAGGGGTGGTGTTTCAGGGTTTAGGGCAGTGCAGTGGTGTTCGGGCAGTGTAGGGGGTCGTGCTGGGGGTGGTGTTTCAGGGTTTAGGGCAGTGCAGTGGTGTTCAGGCAGTGTAGGGGGTCATGCACAGGGTGGTGTTTCAGGGTTTAGGGCAGTGCAGTGGTGTTCGGGCAGTGTAGGGGGTCGTGCTGGGGCTAGTGTTTCAGGGTTCAGGGCAGTGCAGTGGTGTTCAGGCAGTGTAGCGGGTCGTGCTGAGGCTGGTGTTTCACGGTTTAGGGCAGTGCAGTGGTGTTCGTGCAGTGTAGGGGGTCGTACTGGTGTTTCAGGGTTTTGGGCAGAGCAGTGTTGTTCGGGCAGTGTAGGGGGTCGTGCTGGGGTGGTGTTTCAGGGTTCAGGGCAGTGCAGTGGTGTTCGGGCAGTGTAGGGGGTCGTGCTGGGGGTGGTGTTTCAGGGTTTAGGGCAGTGGTGTTCGGGCAGTGTAGGGGGTCTTGCTGGGGGTCATGTTTCAGGGTTTAGGGCAGTGCAGTGGTGTTCAGGCAGTGTAGGGGGTCTTGCTGGGGGTAGTGTTTCAGGGTTTAGGGCAGTGCAGTGGTGTTCGGGCAGTGTAGGGGGTCGTGCTGGGGGTGGTGTTTCAGGGTTTAGGGCAGTGCATTGGTGTTCGGGCAGTGTAGGGGGTCGTGAAGGGGGTGGTGTTTCAGGGTTTAGGGAAGTGCAGTGGTGTTCGGGCAGTGTAGGGGGTCGTGCTAGGGGTGGTGTTTCAGGGTTTAGGGCAGTGCAGTGGTGTTCGGGCAGTGTGGGGGTCGTGCAGGGGCTGGTGTTTCAGGGTTTAGGGCAGTGCAGTGGTGTTCGGGCAGTGTAGGGGGTCGTGCTGGGGGTAGTGTTTTAGGGTTTAGGGTAGTGCAGTGGTGCTTGTGTAGTGTAGGAGGTCATGCTGGGGGTAGTGTTTTAGGGTTTAGGGTAGTGCAGTGGTGTTTGTGTAGTGTAGAGGGTCATGTTTTAGGGTAGTGCAGTGGTGTTTGGGTAGTGTAGGGGGTCGTGCTGGGGGTAGTGTTTTAGGATTTAGGTTAGTGCAGTGGTGTTTGGGTAGTGTAGGGGTCGTGCTGGGGGTAGTGTTTAGGGTAGTGCAGTGGTGTTTTTGTAGTGTAGGGGTCGTGCTGGGGTAGTGTTTTAGGGTTTAGGGTAGTGCAGTGGTGCTTGTGTAGTGTAGGGGGTCGTGCTGGGGGTAGTGTTTTGAAGGTTTAGGGTAGTGCAGTGGTGTTTGTGTAGTGTAGGGGGTCATGTTTTAGGGTAGTGCAGTGGTGTTTGGGTAGTGTAGGGGTCATGCTGGGGGTAGTGTTTTAGGGTTTAGGATAGTGCAGTGGTGCTTGTGTAGTGTAGGGGGTCATGCTGGGGGTAGTGTTTCAGGGTTTAGGGTAGTGCAGTGGTGTTTTTGTAGTGTACGGGGGGTCATGTTTTAAGATGCACCGCTCCAATACCTGACCAGTCTGCACTACATAAAACTGCAAAAAAACTAAAAATAAAAAGTGTTTTGCACACTTTTGTCATTGGGCTATATGTGGGCTACATCTGGGTAATATTTGTGCTACATTTGGGCTCTTTTTTCACTGGTGGCCATCTTGGAAGACTTCTTTGTTATGAAGTTTCCTAATTTCCTCATTTACTGCAGTCTCAGTAGGAAATGCTTTCAGTTTTTTACTTTGATTCCATCAAGAAGGCATTCAGATGTGTCTCACATTTGCCATAAATTCAGAATGTTAGCACTCTAGTTGCTCATTAGATCACTGTAGTAAAGCTACTGCTCACCAGGGAGTTAACTGGAAGTCTGCTGCTGGTATTGAAAGTGATTGTTTCAGTCTGCATGTCAGAATTTTCTAATGAAATACAAGAGGATTTGAGATCTCACTTAAAACATGCCCTAATTTTTCTTTCTGCAGCACTAACCATAATTTCTATTTCAAAAAGAACCCCTCATTTTGTTCCTTTTTAAATTAAATGTTTTAAGTGTTACCGGTTTATTCCAATCAAGATGGCTTCAGGTGTGCCATACTTTTGTCATATTAAGGCTGTTAGCGCTCTAGTTGTTCTTTAGAACACTCTGGGAAGCTGCAGTAGAACACAAAGGCATCAACTGGCAGGCTGCTCCTGTTGAAATATAACAGGAAGCTATTTGAGATCACACTTGAAACATGTCCTAATTTTTCTTTCTACAGCACTAACCATAATTTCCATGACAAAATGAACCCCATCATTTTGTTCCTTTTTAAATTAAATGTTTTAAGTGTTACCAGTTTATTCCAATCAAGATGGCCTTCAGGTGTGCCATACTTTTGTCATAAGTAAGGCTGTTAGCACTCTAGTTGTTCTTTAGAACACTCTGGGAAGCTGCAGTAGAACACAAAGGAATCAACTGACAGTCTCTGCCCTTGTTGGAGGTACATGTTTTACTGAGAATGTCAGACTTCATTCTCACATGACTGAGAAAGATAATGTGAATTTACAGAAAATATGCTCTCATTTTAGCTTCTGGAGCACCTTCCAAAACTCTATGGGACAAGCATGTGAAAATAGTTTTCTCTCAAACATGATTCATGATATCCCAGCAGAAGGTTTTTCACAGGGTAAAATCACACCACAATTCCTGAAATTAGTATGGTACCATCAACAAATGAATTCTAATGTAACTAAAGTCTGTTATCACCCTTTATAGTTCTCCTTTTGGTAACCCTCAAAATCTTTGATTCACTACAATGCATTTCAATGGGGTACTATCATGTATATTGGTCTCAAGATGGCTGCCAGCAATTCCAGGATGAAGTGCTGACAGCCAATAAGATCTCACAATGACATGTGTGGTTAGGCTCCGCCCAGATATATATGTGATTTTACTTGTGATTTTCTCAGGAACTACTGAACGGATTTACACCATTTAAGCAAAAGGCACGAGTCTGAACCAAGGGCTACCTCTTTGCCAAATTTGGTGTAATTCCGTTCAGCAGTTCGGGCTGTAGCTGCGACTAAAGGTTCCTATGGAAAAATGAATGGGGAAAACACGTTTTGGGACCCCCCTTTATTCTCGGCCCCCGCTTGACGAATCACCCCGAGACTTTCAGGATAGGAGCGGACCGGAGCGCCCCAACAAGTTGGAAACTTTCGCGAAGATTCGTCAACCGGCGCCAACGTTATTTCAAATAGAATGTTGCGGATTTCCTATGGAAAATAGGTCCTAACTATAACTATCTACTGGCGACCGCCAGTAGATAATATATATAGATAGATAGATATAACATTTTTAATCTTTTTACAAACACTCACACTCACTGGATGATGTCATCAGTGATGTCATTAATGATGTCATTTGAGATGTCATCAGTGATGTCACTGACCATTTCATGAGTGATGTAAAATATGACGTCATCAGCAGTGCATTGTGGAGGCGCAAGTTATAGTTAGCTCAGCTAACTATAATGGCTGACTTTCTATGGTTTTGTACGAGGGAAATGTCAGCCTAACTTTAACGTCTCTGTAACCTTTGGTTTTTTCAGTGAATTTCTAAGGTTATTTAAATGCCAATTCCTAACTATAACGTCCCTGAAACCTTTGTTTTTTTGAGTGAATATACATTTTCAATGCAATAGTTATAATGGTTGAATTATTAATCTTTTTCACCACTATTGTAATGCTGGGTACAATGCTGTGTTTCCATCTACTAATCATTGCAGCACACGTATTTTACACAAAAATCCAATTGCTTCAATAAATGTTTGAAATGCCAATTTGTATACTTCTGGTGTCTCCCTTTGGGCATGCCTGAGTTAACAACGAAAGGGTAGATCTGTTTCCAAGATTTCCTTGGGTGAATCAGGGTCATCATGTTCTGAGATTACAGACACCATGAGGTACCCTGTAAGGCTTAAGGGTCCAGATGACACACTGTGAGCTAGCCAAGAACTAGGGCAACATATACTGATGGTATAAGGGGACACAGTACCCCATAGTTTTGATGCTTAGGATGTTCAAACGCACAGTCTTACTGAATTAGTAGGAACTGTACAACATGGTGCCACCAACGTTCGAGGTGAGGAATTTCAATCAATTTCATATCTTAATTCGATCACTTGCAAAGCTGATCATAAAAGACACAAAATACACATAGAAATTCATAAATAGTTAAAAAATCCCACAAAAAAAGAAACCCATACAAAATCAGTAAAAACATTTGATAAAAGAGTAACTACAAAGGCTAAAAACAAGCATTACAACATCAGTGAATTATGCAAGGAAAGTGCATTTTTCAAAAAGGAGCCTACTGCTATACAGACATATCTAGTTGCAACAAATATAACAACGCCAATCTACACTGGTTAAAATTATGCTTCCTTGAAACAGGCAACAGAATAACATTTAATCAGAGGAAGATAAAATCTGCAAAAAAATGACAAAATGTAACAGGGTCTGTGGTGACATCTCGTCACATGGACATGTGCAAATATCAGAAGCGGCAAATTGGCCTTGTGGGAATACAAAGTAGACACCTGATTGAGCCTAGCCTAAAACGGGACAACAATGTACATTTTTAAGTACCTGGTACCAGACTCAAGTAGGATGCCACCCTCAGTGTAGTTTGTGTGAGACAATAATCCCTGGCTGAGGGCTTCAATAATGATCTACTCTCTCTCTCTCTATGTGCCCTTCTATTGGAGAGAAAACACTCCATGATCCACCCGCTATCCTTTTTGCAAATGTCTGAGGGTTTCTCATAGATTGACAGGCAACCTATGGCCTGGGTTGTCTCTCAAATGTATTTAAGCCAGGGTATCCTATACCCATAGTCACATGAAAGGCAGTCTAGAATAATTTCCCTATTCAGCCTAGATTCCTCCTCTTTGTACCAAATTGAGCACCACAACAACAGGGGAGCAAGATTTATCTGGTCCTCAATGCGCTCCAGACCCAGTTCCTGGTGAATAGCAAAGTGTGATATTGATAAAGGAACTCCCAGAAGGCGGCCGCACACCCCCTTTTCTTCGGATTGGGCACTATGTACATCTTTGTAACCCCAGACTCCTGCACCATAAGTCAATATGGGCAGACATTTCCTCCTATATATTTCAAGCAAAGGAAGAATGGGCTTATTGCAAATGAAGGAGGCTAGAGAAAATATTGTACCAATCGCATGCAAAAAGCGATTCTTCCTATCATTGGTCAGGCACTTATTTAATTGGTCTTCTGAGAAGTTTTCTTGCGCATGCTCAAAGACCATGGTCACCATCCTAACAGACGTCTGTGGTGTTACGGAAATCTCCTGCTCAGCAAAATAGGCAACCTCTATTTCTGTCTGTAGGTTGTTCAAGCTTTAACCTTTAAAAGGAACACCCCATTATAGTATAACTTATCTGAACTCCATTCATTAAATGGCTAATCCAGTACCAGTGGTTATTCCACTTAATTGCATACATGCATTAACACAAATGTTACAAAAAAGGGATCCCTCTTACAGGAGGGGATGTTACCTTTGTGTTAGAGGACCATAAAGCATATAAAACAGAGGTATTCTATTCATGGGTAACATTTCTGGTAGCAGACGTCAACACATTTTATTTTCACACATACACTGAAGCACCAATACCAAACAACTACAGCGCTTATGAAGACTTAGAAACTGCATTAACATTTCAGAAATACACAAATTGGTACCAAAGTGCCCTACCACATGCACTAGAAAACGTCAGACTAGGTCTCCTCATCAATGATGGGGCAACATGGCCAGTCCTAGCCAGCTATACACCATATCCACAATAGGAGTTCCCACAGCAGCAGAACTTCATGCACTTTAGACAGTGTGAGAAGCTGGCTTAGTATATGGTGCACACTTAAGTAAGTAGGCACCCTGCACTAATAAAGACAACCCTTATGGTGATTTTAGTAGTCTTAGAAAACCTTACAAAGCTCTCTAAGTGGTAGCTGTGGAGTGCAGCTTTCAGGCTTAGTCCAGAAGGAGTGTAAAGCAGCTTGTTTTACCAGAACATAATCTTATAGGTATGGATTAAGTGAAAAAGAACCACACAGTCTATTTATAAAAATATGTATTTATTATAAAACACTGACTAACACTTCCAAATGTCTCCTACTCTGAGATATACACAATGCACACAATACTTTGCAAATAAAACAGGTAAGTAGCACGGATACACAGTGGTCGACAAGGGGAGACCAAACCATATACTAAAATAGTGGTATGTGAACCACAACTCAAGTCAAGACTATACCCAGAAGACGTAGAAGTGCCGGGGACCCAAGGAACCACTCAAGGTAAGTAACCAGGAACCCCACGGAGGCCGTGTGCAGAGTGGGAACACGACCGCGGGCTCAATACAAGTCAATGGGTAAGTCGCGGTTGCAATTTTAAAGAAGGACCCTTCCCAGTAGACCCTAAAGAAACCCCGTTGAAGACAGAAGGTTGGAGAGCCACCCCACCAGTGGATACCCTAGGAACCAGGATACCTACACCAGGGAAGCCGGGTGCATAGTAGTGAAGTGGCGTCGGAAACAGCCGTCAAACTCAATGGAGGACTTCAGGAAGATGCCTCTGCTGGAGAAGGAGAAAGTGTCCGGTGGAACCCAAAGGTGGATTCAAGATGAGAAGTACCTGCAAGCAGAGGGGACAGAGTCTATGCCACTCAGGAGTGACCATGAGGCACGGAAGACGAATGCCCACCGATGTTGGGTGTTGCAGGAGAGCTGACGGTGACCTTGGAGCTGCAGCTGTGCAGACCAGGAGCCGTTCACAAGCTGTCCCACGTCGGATGTCGAGAGTTGAGAGGTCGGTGTCCGTCGGGAGCACCAACAAGCCTTGGCAACTGCAACCAAAGTGGAAAGCGAACAGGGTACCATGTCGAGACCAGCAAGGTCCAGGTGACTCGCCACAAGCAGGGGAGTCAGAGCAGGCCCCGAGCAATCAGGGGGACCCACTGAAATCAAAGAAGACCCTCAAGAAGATCCACAGGCCGGAGGCACTGGAGTCGCAAGAGGAACTCTAACAGCTCACCAAAGATGCAGGCCCACGATGCAAGTGATGCAGTCAGGGTGAAGATCTCGGTCACTGGAGATGCTACTTGGAGCCTGAAGATCTTGGTGGAAGTAAGCCAACAAGCCTTTGCAACGGCAAGTCGATGAGGTGCACAGGGGTTCGGTTCCGACAAGGGATACTTGCCTCAAACTCGGTGAAAGGACAGGGCAGGCCTTGAGGGACGTGAAGAAACACCACCTGACTTGCTGAGCCTTCCGGAGTCTGTGGGAGCTCAGGATCAGCAGACCGGCCAGCTTGGTTGCGGTGCCTGCAGATGCAGGGAATTGACTCCTTCACTTCAAGGGAGATTCCTTCAGGTGTCTTGGATGTCCACAAGCCTTGGAAGGTTTCTGTATGGAGCACAGGCACTGACGTTGCAGCAGACGGCCATGCCGACGAGACCAGGAGTCTTCCTAGCTGCAGCCTCGATACCCAGAGCGAAGTCCAGAGTGCCCAGACGGTAGAAGAAGTGGTGTCTATATATGAATCTTGTCCCCCGACAAATCTAGGGACCCACCCACAGGTAAGCCCTTAAGTGACATAAGGAAAGGGTTGGGACGATTCAGGGTTCCCTCCCAGGGGAGGGGTCGGACAATGGGGAGGATACTCCCATGTCCTTTGTCCAGTTTCACGCCAGAGCGGGAGCCAATGGCTCCCTGAGCTGGTTTGAACTGGACTAAGGAAGGAGGGCACCAAATGTGCCCCTCAAGCAGACTGAGTGGCACTGGCAGGCGCTCCCACCCGTCCCCAATACACTAAACCTTGTCTGGGAGGTGGTCACACCTCCCTGTGACAGGATACCTATTGTTCTGCCTTCCCCTGCTCGAGCTTGGCTGAGCAGCAGGAGGGCATAATCGTGTCTCTGGTCGGCAGCAGCCATGTTGTGCTGTCTGGGTCTAGAAGACTAGAGCACTGAGGGCCTCCCGGAGGAGCTTTACAGTGCATGTTCCAGAACAATGTTTTGGCATGGTGCCAAGTCCCACAGGGGTATACAGAGAGCCCCTCAATTTTTAATCAGATTCTCAAAACGAATCTCGAGACTCTGATCATGCCCTGTAACTCTGTCTTAATTCAGTATATCGACGACCTGTTAGTGGCGTCAGATACTCAAGAAGCTTGCAAACGAGACACCATTGCATTGTTGAACCACTTAGCTGAGAATGGACATAACGTGTACCTGAGTAGGTTGCAGTATTGTCAGAAAGAAGTCCTGTATCTTGGACATCACATTGAGAAAGGAGTGAGGAAGGTGTTGCAAGAAAAAATCTCAATGATTTTTCAAATGAATCTGCCAGCCACCCAGATAGAAGTCAGGATGCTTTTGGGAATAGGGGGCTGCTGTCGCCAGTGGATACCTAACTTTTCCCTAGTGGCCAAGCCTTTCCAGAGGCAGAAACACAAGGATGTGTCTGATCTGATACCATGCGACAATGTCTGCTTGTTTGCCTTCCTAGAGCTGAGAGAAAATCTCGATTGTGCCCCGGCACTAGGAATGCTTGATTACAATAAAGCTTTTACTCTTTTCTGCAGTGAGTGGGAGGGCTGTGCTTTCTCAGTGCTTACACAAATGCACAGAAATGTGAGACGACCCGTAGCTGATTTTTCTGCTACTCTTGATTCTGTAGCCGCAGGGCTGCCTGGGTGCATTAAAAGCCATGGCAGCAGTTGGTGTCAGAATAGAACGGTGTGAAAGTATTGTGATGGGACATCCCCTAAATGCTCTTGTGCCCCACTCAGTTGAAATTCTGTTGACACATACCCGCACATAGCACTTGACACACAGTCGCTTAACAAAGTATGAACAGATCATACTTGTGGCAGAAAACGTCACCCTTAGGAGATGTGTCTACTTTGGATTCGGCCACTTTGTTGCCTCTCACGGAGAATGAAAATGATAAGGGGGAGGTTGAGCATGATTGTCTCAATGTCACTGAACTATGCACAAAGCCAAGACCAGATATACAATATGAGCCACTAGCAGAAAATGATTACATACTGTTTGTGGGTGGGTCATGTCTAAGGGACAATGAAGGAAACCTGAGAGCTGCATACGCAGTCTGCACAGTCTCAGGGGTAGGTGAAGTCTCCTGGCTTTGAGGGGTGTTCTTTGCACAAGTGGCTGAATTGATAGCTCTTACTTGGGCTTGCTGTGTCTCTGAACAGCTGAGAGTGACTATATTTACAGATAGTCAGTATGGCTTTGGTGATCTTCATGACTTAAGCCAGTAATGGTCACAAAGAGGATTCATTACATCATCTGGATTCAAGATTCGCAATGGGGAGCATGTCATGCGACTACTTGAAGCACTACAGCAGCCAGCAAAATTTGCTATTGTAAAGTGTCCTGATCACCGCAGTGGTGATGATTATGTGACAGTGGGTAACTGTTACGCTGACGAAGTAGCCCGAAACTGTGCTCACGGTCAAGAACATTCAATGGTGAATACACGAACAAGTCCGAAAGTGAGACCACCTATAACCTTTTGTTGTTAACCACCGATACTTGTCAGGAAGAGAAGAGGTTGCAGGAGGGAGTGTTAGAGGCAGAAAAGCAGGGTTGGACCCGAGCAGGATGTGTGAAGAGAGATGATGATACATGGGTTTCTGTAGATGGCAGACCAGTGTTACCAGACAGCATGTTGTCCCCAATGGCAAGACACTTCAATGGACCTGCTCATATTGGGACGGATGCCATGGTTCGGTTGTTTAAGCAGCATTGGTTTAATCCAAGAATGCGATAGGTGACTGAAGAGTTGTGCCACAGATGTGTTGGGTATCAACAGATGAATGTAAGGAAAAGAACTCCAGTGACATTGAGTCGTATAGGAAAATCAGGAGGGCCTTTTAAAAGAATGCAGATGGATTTCATCAAAATGCCTGTGTGCAACGGGCTGATATATGTCCAGGTGGTTGAGTGCATCTTCTCGTGTTGGGTTGAAGACGACCTGACCAGAAGAAATGACAGTCTCACAGCAGCCAAATTGTTGTTGAGGGAGCTCATAGAAAGGGTCAATGTCCCAACTTAGATGGAGTCAGACCAAGGGACTCATTTCAGTAATGAGGTCCTGAAAATGTTGTGTGCTGCTTTGCAAAAGGAGCAGAGATTACATTACATTTATTGGCCAGAGACTTCTGGTATTGTGGTGCAGGTGATTGGCAGGCCGAAGGACAGATTGGTTAAAGTGTGTGCAACAACATCACTGAAGTGGCTAGACGCTTTGCCTCTTGTGCTGATGAGTCTTTGCAGTGTTCCCGATCGAAAAACAGGATTGTCTTGCAATGAGATAATGGGGAGAGCAATGAGACTGCCTGCAGTGCCCGTAAATGTGCTTGTGAATATTACAGATGACATGGTTCTTGACTATTGCAAGGGACTAGCTGACGAGGTCCATTCTGTGTCCCGCCAGGTTGAAGCTGTTGCCGCCTCTCCATGTCTGGAGCAGTGACATGACCTCAGACTGTATCTTTGTAAAGAAACATATTCGGAAAACATGTTTGGAGCCTAGATGGAGTGGACCATACCAGGTTATCCTAATGACGAATAATGCTGTAAAGTGTTGGGGTCTTCCCAACTGGATCCATGCAGCCCACACTCAGAGTAGTGTGTCCTCTTGAAGATGTCACAGTACCTCTCCCTGAAGTGCAACCCACAACTGAGAGATGACAAGAAGAGGGTGCACAGAGTACTGAGACTCGGCAACAGCCTGTGACAGCACATCTTCTGCCTGTGGAAGGTCTTGATGAACTGACAGTTGGAGAGTCTTGGCCGGAACCGCTACTTGAGCTGGACTCAGACCCTGATGAAGGGCCTAGTGCTGTGTTATTCCAAGTAGAAACTGAAGACCATTGGCCGAACATGCAAGAAGAAGAGAGAGTATGACTGCCTACAGAACGAGGACTGAGTACTGTCCCAGACGATACAGAGGATTCTGGCCTGAGTGACAGTGAAAGTGAACAACCTGTACTCAGGATATCAAAAAGAGCTGGAATACCCTGTTGGTGGTATTCATCCTGTGAATGGACATATTATGATGCAAATGAAGGAGAGAGAGAACTTTGGGATTTCGAGAATAAAAGTGCAAATCCGGCTGAACCTTTGTGGTTTTAGACTTGTGGCTGAGCTGCGTTTTGACATTAACTTGCCACGGAACAGCCTGATATGGATCATTTGTTTAATTCTGAGGCTGGACTTTGAGATGCATTTTTGAATAGAGACAACTGAATAGACTTTGTTAAAAAGAATTGAAAAGATTACCTAGGCCCGAGGCTGCTGAAGGAGCGTAAGGGTTTCACTTTAGAAGAACACGAGTAGGGTTAAGGAAGACTTACGAAGCCTTTGTAAATAATTTCATCATGTGATTTATGGACTTGGTTTGTCATCTGCACAACTAAAGCACACTGAAGAAAATCTGTTTGCAGCAAATTCTCAGCTTAACAGTCCGATTCTAGAAAAGTCATGAAAACTGATAAAAATAATAAGCGTAGTTTCATATTAGCAGGAGTATTCAAAGATGTGAGTGTAGTACTAATTGTTTTCCTTGTAGGATTATCCTCACCTACATTTTCCACAGTAGCTGAGCTTAAGCCTAGTGTTGCCCCAAGGACCCGGAGTCCTACAGATAATAGTTTAGACGCACTAGAATATAAAGCTTTGCATGTGGATGCATCTAGAGGAGATGATTCTTCACATGCCTATTTTAAGTTGCTTTGGGAGTATGCTGACACTATGGATGCAAGGGACTGTTATGTCTTTATGCAGTTACCTGAGTCAGCAGCGGAGGAAATTACCTATCATCATATTCCTCTTACGTATGGTGTTACTTGTAGATTTCTGTTATGGAAAGGGACAGTTCCAATATTATTTCTTAATTGTGATTTGGCACTTTCTGAAGTTCCTTTGCTCAAGTATTTGAATAGACATCTTCCTGCTAAGACTATTGGGTATAAGTATGTGAAAGCAAAAGGTGAAGTATAAGAGAGGAGGGGAATAAAGAGAAAGAGAAAGGATGTGAATATGGAGGCGAGTTAGTGTAGATTTTATGATGACATGAAATATCTTGAAAATACTAGACAAATGTTCTTGGAAACGTCAAGGTTTTGACTTGTTCTCACCTCATAAGGATTCATATGTGTGTTATTGTGATGGCTAACATCGCCATTGGAGGAGCGCAATTTAGACTCCATCCCTTACATATCACCAATGCGCAACTGGCATTTATATTAGACATTATATCCACTGTGTGCCTTAATAATATTAACATGTGTGAACATATAAACACATTAATGAAATGTAACCACTGAGCTTTATAAACATGTGCACTAATGTTCAGTTTAACATGAAGATGCATTCTGTATTCACGTTGCATCTTTACTTCAAGTCACATTTGCGTACATTCTGAAAGTCATAATTGAAAGTGTAATCATGTATGCTTTTATTCACATTTACATTTGTTCTTGCATTATATTTGCACAAGTATAACGATGTATTTGAAGTGCACGTTTAAATGTTTAGTTAAAGTTAGCCTGACTAAAAGCCTTGTGATTTTGAAAGATACTTTGTAAGGTCAGCGTGTTCTTTCTTTTTCAAGTGCGTTGTCAAGGTTTCATTAGCTAGAGGAAAGGAGCATTGTTGTCTTCATTAGTTTTGTGAGAGTAAGGTCTGAGAAGAGAAATCTTGGCAAGAAACATGAAGACCTAATGAGCAGATGAAGCCTCCTATTCATCGCGTATCAAGAACGAGGGATGTTCAAAGTTGCAGCAACTGTCCAAGTTCTGTAGGATGGGAAAGTCTGGTAATGTTGCGATTGCACAACATGAGGATGGAGACAATTGATTCCTGGAGTGCTGGAAAGAGATACAAATTGTTGCTGAAATTTCTGTTTGTTTTAATTAGTGCTCACGCTTTTAGAAGTTAGAGCAAATTCTCTGTGACTTTGAGGGGTACAGACCTCTCTGGTTCCTTTCTTCTCGCAAGTGTGAAGTTTCATGCTGACCACTTATTCCAATTCTGAAAGACTTCTATGTTATGTTAAGTTAGTCCAACTTGTATAGCGCAACAGCTGCCTCAGCAAAGAGGCGTCCCGGCGCTTACTACATGCAGACTGAAAACTAGAGCCTAAACCAGAGGGAAGAGATGAGTTTTTATTGCCTTCCTAAACGTCAGGTAGTTCTCCAGGCTGCGAATGTGAAGGGGGAGGGAGTTCCAAAGCTTGGCCGCTAGACAGCGGAAGGAACATCCCCCGGCACGTACCCGTTTTACCCGCGGGACAAGAGCCAAGCATGACCCCATAGAGCGCAGATGGCGCTTGGGTGTGTATGGTACCAATACATTGGTCAGAATACAAGGGGAAGAGAGTTTCAAGATTTTGAAGGCCAGGCAGAGAGCTTTAAAGTCTTTACTATGCTGACACATTTCTGAATTTTCTTGAGACCCAATTCTACGAGCCATCCTTACTCTAACTTAGAGCCCTGATTAGATGACTTTAGAACTTATTCATGTTTGAGAGAGAGAATCAGAGTTTAAGGAACATCTATTTCTAATTCTCAGTTTCAGTATTGCTGTGGCTGTGATTAATTTGTATCTTACTCTATTGAGACTCAACTGATTATGATATTTCAGCTTGCCAGCTGTAATCCTGTATCTTTTTATATTTTCTTGACATGCATATATATTGAATTGACTATTAATTGGAAATAAAAGTAATTAACTTCAATTATTGATTCCTGGTCCTCATTGTGGGGCCAAATGGGCTTCACAAAAGTTGAATTGATTTATCACTTTTTAACTCCCTTTGCGTCTCAGTCAACTTAAAAAGATCCATCAGATGAGAGATTATAAATCACCCTCATGCATACTCTCATACATTAAATCTGTCTGAAGTTGATGCCGTATCCCAGAGACTTTGCTTATGCATTCTCCCCTCATCACAATCTTAAAGGCCCCCCATTCGTTGACCCTAGTGGCCGTCAAGTCCCAGTTGTGTTCAAAGTAGGACTCTATTGCCTCCCCAACCTGTGTATTAAAAACTGTTTTACGCAGAGCCTCGGGTTATAGCCTCCACAACGGAACAGAGGGTCTGGGTGGACCGGCGGGGTATGCAATCATCAGCGGTGTGTGGTCGGACACGAACCCTTATTGGTATTGAGCTGTTTTATGTTCTCTGCTATCCTCCTCGTCACCAGCACACAATCTTATCTAAAGGTCTCATGTGTTGCCCTGTGGCAGGAGTATTCAGGCGAAGTAGGGTGAAGTGCCCGTGACATATCTATGCAGTTTACCAGAGCCATCACAGTACTCAGAGTTCGTGCCATGTTTGGTTTTGCGTGAGGGCAGGGTGAGTATCTGTCCTGGTGCCTGTCCAGAGTGCAGTTGGAATCACTAGTCAATATAAGAGGCACATCCAGATAGGGTGTAAGTAATTCCATAACAGGTTTATTTGCTCAGTGGTTTCCCAGCATGTATCTCCCACATCTCCTGAAGTCCCAACATTATAGCTGGGTGTGACTAAGTACCCCAGCAATCCCAGGGATAAGATGGGCTAAGGACATTGGTATGTGCTCAAAAGCGCTGGTCGCACCCCACAGCGCAGGACGTGCCTGGGAAAAGATTGGGCAAAGACGGGCCCGTCTCCGCCCAGAAGAGGCCAGGCCGGGCCTATCTTCTTCCATTCAAATTTTTCTGACATTGACGCTGGGACTCCGTAAGTCTATTAGCATTTGTTAGATTAGCTGGCTTCTTTCCTTCTTGTTGCGGACTCTGCTGAATGTTAAACTTTAGCACGATTTTGGCTCAACGATGGGGAAGCGGAAGGCACCAGAAATGCCTAAAACTAATGCTAAAAAATTAAAGAAACCTTCTTTAGGTGGCTTTCGCCCTAATATGATGCTGGCAGTAACTGTACCTTGGATGACATTGATCATTTGATCGAAGAGGAGGTCGAGATAGTACTGAACACTGAATCAGCCAAAGGCACAGTGACTTCTGCAAAAGTGACGGGAATGTTTAGAAAAAACATGTTCAAAACTCAAACTAGAATTGAAGGCATTGAACTGGAAGCTGGAGAGCCTCCCACTAGCGAGCCTTTTCCCTCAACAACCGACTTGCCATTGTCTCCTAAAATTTATATTGTTGTTAATGTTCCATGCTCTAATAAGTATTCTCCTTTAATAGCTGATGAGATACCTAGTCAAACCTCAGCTGCACCCATAGCCCAGCTCTCAAATTCCACTACAGATAGGGTTAATTCTATTCCCACTGACCATCATCACCACTGCTACTACTTCTGTAGCATTTGTAGACGCAGCAGGTCTTGTTTCACTTAAATGCAAGTTGGATGATCTAAGGTGCTTAGTAACCACACTATTTGAATGAACTGTAAATAAGAAAAACAATTCTGCCAACATCTGTTGTTGTAGCGGTCATGGCAGGCCTGAGACTGTGGGACAACAACAGGGGTCCATTGCTGGAGTTAATCCTACTGCTGGGGAGTCCGTTAGGTGGTGGACCCCCAAACAGACACTCCTTTGTGCCTAGACTCTGAGTTGCATTCCTGTAAGCCAGATGCCCCCTACGGACATTGACCTCAGCTAGAGAAAGGACTATTAGAAGGGTGTCCCGCCCTTTAAGCGGACCCAGGCAGGACATATACACGTTCTGTTTGGTGTCAATTCCGCCAAACCCAAGCATAATCAAAGACCCTCTTCCACTTATCTACTTGGTTTTAATCGGTCCACCAACTATCTTTTCTCTGCTGCAAGAGAGCCACTTGCTACTAGACGTCCAGACTGGCACTGACCATACTCTATGGGAGAAAATCACAGGAGATTAGTTTATCTGACTCCAATACCCAAATTGGCTGACAATGTTTTCAAGGACACTGAGTCACTGATAAATAAGATCATATATTGGATCAGAAAAAACACAATTGCCTTTCTATAGTGAGATCCAATATTGAGTATGCTAAAAGGTGCAACATTGGCTCATCCTCTTCTGACTTCATTCTGGTGACACAAAAAAAGTAATTGCTAGTCGAAGGCCTAATGAACTTCGAACTCCGAGCTTGCCATCTTTCACGATCTATCAACTCTAAAATCAGGCTGAAAATGTCTCCCCCGTCCTGGCATGCCACTACTAATAACTTGGAGCTCTTTCCAGACCAGGCCAGGTATTACTCTGTTTTAAGATCTAATGCACCTGGTCCTGTAGTAAGAGACGCAGTTTCAAGCCTGAACTCAATCGATTGAGTCAACAAGCTAATCCTGACTCAATGGTTAATCAAACTGGGACATCTATTGTAATCTCACCCGACTATGCCAGCAAAAATGAGTTTGGGAACCAGGAGACACAAATGGGGAAGGACGCCCTTAATCATTTCGGTCGGCACTAGTATGATACCATACAAGCAAACGGCTGATGAACACCAGTCTCAAGTGACGCCTGATACGCAAGAAGGTTTTTCCATGTTTTCACTGAATCTGGCAGGGATCAAACCCAAACTTAATGACTCTGAATGGACATCCTTTATACAGAACCATGATTTTGTCTATTCCAAGAAACATGTGCAGTGGAAAAAGTGTTTTTTAAATGGCTTTGTCTCATATAGCATGGAACGGTGCCTCCAAGGAAATTTGTTGTAACAAACAACAATGTTCTCACCAGGTAATATTAGGAAGACTGTTAATAAAGCATGCACATTTAGTTCCAAAAAGGGAAGGAGTGGTTTGAAAAATATACGAGTGGTTTATATTTCAAGCCAATTAAGGCCAGAAGAACAGTATCAGCACTATTTACATTAAATATGCGTAACCCAAAGGTACTTGTGCACATAAGTGCTCGTGAAAAGGTGAATGGCGCAAGTGACAAGTGATACAGCGAGAGGTGGCGCAAAAAATGAACAGTATTGACAATATTTACAAAGGCTTTTGGTTCAGGATCATTAGATTACAAAAATGCAGCAGAATAGGCAATTTAGGTGAACCATGGAGATGCGCCAATAGTTGCGCTGGACAGTCGACGACGTTTTAACCTGTTATTAGTTCATGTCATCATCAGGACCAGGTTACAGAATTATTGTGCTGTACAAGAGAAAGTAGAGAAGAAATGGTAAGGAAAGGAATGGCCCAATTGCGAAATCAATCAAGGAGGAGGGAGAGGAAGGTAACTGATCCGACTGGGGGTCCAGGGTGTGAGGCAATCACGGGTCCAGGAAAAGGATAATGTCTAGGGCAAGGAGGCCGGGGGTGCACCGTCAGTCATGGTGCAATAGAGCAATACTGTGGAGGAAGGAAAGAGTGTCAGGAGCGAGGCCACCATATACAAGCTGAGAGGGGCGTCCGATCGGAGCTGCATACGTGCGTAACTACTCAGAAGAAGGGTGGAAGAAAACTCACCGGGGTAGTAAAGGAGTGCGGTGCCCTGGAAGGGAAGGAAATATCAACAATACAGTGTCTCGGTGCTGTAGTTAAAATTTTACTATTCGCTATGAAACTACATTTACAATTATAGTGGTCTTAGTGATTTATTTCACACTTATTTTTACTTTTTTGAAACAATTATGACCATTCAAAGCATGTCATTGTTGGAAGGGCAACTTTTCAAAAGGATTTTTATACATATACACATTTTCACAAAACATACAAAACCATTAACATTTAAATACAAAACACACAAATTGTGAGTTAGACCAGTCCTTAACTCTAAGAGCAGAGCACATGGCGGAATATACATTTAAACATAAATCATATTACACATCCTGCCAGTGTGAGCTAGTTGGAATTTTGTGGTACAAGAACAGGCGATTTGCCGTGTTTCCTGAATTATAACTAGCTCACACTGGCAGGATGTGTAATATGATTTATGTTTAAATGTATATTCCGCCATGTGGTCTGCTCTTAGAGTTAAGGACTGGTCTAGCTCACAATTTGTGTGTTTTTGTATTTAAATGGTAATGGTTTTGTATGTTTTGTGAAAATGTGTATATGTATAAAAAATCCTTTTTGAAAAAGTTGCCCTTCCAACAATGACATGCTTTGAATGGTCATAATTGTTTCTAAAAAGTAAAAATAAGTGTGAAATAAATCACTAAGACCACTATAATTGTAAATGTGGTTTCATAGCGAATAGTTACATTTTAACTACAGCACCAAGACACTGTATTGTTGATATTACCTTATAAGAGGCCCAGTCCGGATGCTAATCATAGGCCCAGCCCCCCTTTGTTTACAAGCTGGAGGGGAAGGAGGCATCTTGCGAGAGTTACTGGCGTCGAGGGGAGGTCGTCCGGTGTCAGTGGCCTTAAAGTGAGCAATCCGGCGTGTGGAGGAGAACGTCCGGGTGCTACAGGGATGATAATAAAAAGGTTCGCCATAAGGCTGTTAGCGGACTTCAATAAGAAGAATAGAGGTTGCGGTCGGGCACTCACCTAGGTATTGAATTTGGCCAGCGTAATCAGTCCGGGGTGATTTAAGGGCGTGTGTACCTCTGCAGCCTGAGTCCGAGTTGTAGAGGGAGATCCCAGCGGTAACCAGGAAGTAGTGTGCCGTTGACTCGAATTACATCATGACAGCACACGCGGGGGAGGAAGGAGGGACCAGAACGGGCAATTGGTTAAAGGGCCAGTCCATAAAGGAATTAAAGGCGAAGAGGAAAGGAGAGGTTTTAAATAAAGTTGGTTGAGAAAAGCATTATGGAAAAAAGGGGGTCGGACAGCAATTGACCAAGTACATAAAAATTACAGTTGATATTAATACATGTTAAGAATTGGAGGGACATGTTCAGAAGAATCAATGGACATGTTCAGCGAATTATACATTTGAATAGAGAAAATGTATTGAACGAGCAAGGTTGGGTAGGGGAAATACCCAAAGGGGGGAGAATGCCAAGATATAAATGCATCACAGTATATAACCCATTATCAAAATTAGTTTGTGGCTGGAGGGATAAGTGGAGATAAGAAAGGGGAAAGTGGAAATAAAAACATTATATCACAGGATGGGCAGGAAATAAATAGTAAATTACAGCCAAGCCTAGATTGTGCAGTAAGGCATCTCAATGGGTAGAGCGGCGGAAGCCCACAGTGTGGACCTGTATAGGGAAAAACAACATGCAGGTGATTCGCAGGGGCTCAAATTGATTTCATGGTGTGTAGGGATGTAAGAACGCAGAATGGGCGCAAGCCACATTACGCATGGATAGTGTTGTACCATTCGTCCAGGGTGTTCAGCCCATGGTGGACGGAGTCACAGCGTGTTATCCATCTGCATTCGGCCCTGTTCAGAAGATTCTATAAATTGCCACCCCTTAGGGGCAATGTGGGCTGGTCAATGACTTGCAAAGTCAGTTTTAGACAGAAAGATGAGAGGCAATACACATATTACGAGATGTTACAATGTTCAATAATGGTTCATGCACTGAATTCTTGTGTATGCAGAAAATCAGCCAACGCGTTTCGCCCTAGCTAGGGCTTCTTCAGGGCTGTGAATACATACAAATATCTTGCGTAAAAAAAGGAAATTCCCCAATGTATGTGTTTCTTCAGAAACATACTGTCACTCAAGTGATACAATTGTCTAATTCAAGAAAGAAAAAGAGAAACTAACTGTGAAAAGTTGTGAGGAGAAACGGAAAGTGTCAAGGGAGTAGTTGACATCCAAAGATTAAACCCTACCCTTTAAGAGACACGACAGGCTCTTTAAATGATATGGTAATGGTGTATAGTACACGCACATGGCAGACAAGGGTGGGAACGTGGTCCTCATGAATAGATGTGATTATGAGGGTGAAGTGTACAGACAGCTGAATAACACCGCACACAACACTAGACTGCACGATAATCCCTGCGCACGGGCATCTACTGCCATTAATGAGAAACTAACACACTGGAAAGAAACTGGCCTCCTTTCGGATGCTGAGTTTAAGTTTCTCTGGGTTAGTAATCCCAGATTCCCTTGTATACATTTGCTGCCCAAGATACATAAGCGTGAGCGATTCCCACCTGGTCATCCCATTATATCTGGGATCGGCTCAATGACAAAAGCACTTTCCCAATTTGTGGACTAATTTCTTCAGCCCTTGGTTAGAAATCTCCCATCGTACATCAGGGACACCATAGATATTCTGAATAAATTTGAGGACCTAGATTGGGAGGATACGATGTGGTTTGCTACACTTGATGTTTAATCTTTCTATACTTGTATCAAAAGAAATCTAGGGAGAATGGCTGTTGAATTTTTTCTATCCACCAGAAAAGCAAACTACCTAGACCACAATGACACGTTATTGGACATGGTTGATCTGCTTCTTGAGAGCAACTTTTTCCTCTTTCATAAGACCTGGTTCAAGCAGCGACAAGGGACTGCGATGGGCTCGAAATTCGCGCCATCGTACGCCAACCTCTTCATGGGGTGGGTGGAGCATACATATGCGTGGTCCATGGTGGCTGCCGAATGGACCAAATACCCACAATTCTGGGGTTGTTTCATCGACGATATTATCATCATCTGGACAGGTACTGACTTACAGTTGAAAGATTACTTTGGCTTTTTTAACAACAATGCCCTGAATGTCACCTACTCACATTTAATATGTCCCAAACCAGAATACAACTCCTTGATCTGGAACTCTACTTTGCCAATCACAGTGTACAGAGCACACTATACAGAAAGGAGACTGCTGTAAACAGTATACTGCACTATGAGAGTGCGCATCCCCCTTCCACGAAGTGATGAGGCTAACTTTGAGTTTCAAACAAAATTGGCGACCAATAGATTAGCCAGGAGGGGCTATGACCAATAGGTTCTGTGACTAGCTGAACAACGAGCTAGGAATGTGACTCGCAGGGATAGTCTGGTTAAGAACAAAAAAAGAGCAGCGGAGGAGGGGAAACAATGAATGTCTTTCATCACGACATACTCTGCACTGAATCACGATGTCTTTAAAGTTCTATACAAAAATTGGACACTGTTGAAGGGGGTGCCTGGTGTTGGAGACTTGATTTCAGCCAAACCATCTGTAACCTACAAGAGGAGCAAAACCATTTAAGATACATTATGCCCCAGTTACACACTCCTGAGAACACCTACCACACGGGATTGGCTTAGGAAACTGCTGGGCTTCTATCCGTGCGGGGACTGCAACATATGCACTCTTGGCTTTAACAAGACACAGAACTTTAGCTACAATACAGGAAGGCAACACACCATTCAGCATTTTATTAATTGTCTGACCAGTTATGTTGTTTATGTATTGATCTGTATGTGCAATAAAATTTATATTGGCAGTACTACATGTCAACTTAAGTTGCGTATTCAGGAGCACCGTAAGGCATGCCTCAATGGGGATACTGCGTATGCCCTGGTGTCCCATGAATGTGAAGGGGGCACTGACAGATCAAAATTTCGGTTTCATGGTATTGACGTAGCACTGCCCAACAAAAGAGGGGGTGACAGGGAGCAATCACTGAGACAATTGGAGGCTAGGTGGATATGTAACCTATGTTCTGTAAAACAGGGACTGAATGTGGATAATGAAATGCATTATTTTCTGTAGGGTGTGTTTTTCCATCATTGTATTTACCTCTTATGAGCTGCCTTCATTATTGAGAATGTCTGAGCTTGGACAATTTAGATTCGCTAGCCCCTTAGGATTCACTGTACATTTCCTAATCTTACTATGTTATACTTGTTTAGTGAGATCTGACAAGTAAAGATCTGAACATTGACTATGTATATTGACGCCTTGTCTGTAAATCGCTATGGAATTCTAAGAAGTGACCTTTCACTTTTTTTATGTCTTATTTGCTATGTAACGATAATCAGTGACCTGTTAATAAGTGATGCCTTATCTGTAATTTGCCATGTAACTTTATTCAGGGAATGGGTACCTAGTGATCGTACTTTAGCGGTTACCCGGTCGATGATACTCGTATTAGCCACGTAACTGTTTCTAGATTTTGACCATTTATTTTACGGAAGTATGTAATCCCCCGCTTATACCATACGATATTCGCCTTAGCCTTGTGGCTATCATTATGAATTTGACAAATTTCTTTCTTTAGCTTGACAGCAATAATATTCTTTAAACCAATGAATAACTGTATGCACATGGTATCGGTAACTTGTGTTAGAAACGGCATCGGCGTAATTTTAAATACGGAAGAGGATTTGCATTTATATCACGTCATGACCGGCTGTTAGCGGTCTAGTTGTTGCAGGAAGCCAGTGGTCTAATATGATTGGGCTTCCGGTTTCTGATATGGCTTTTAAATGGGTAGGAGGATGGTGGAAGGTGATCGATGACTCTACGGACGTGGGACTATCCTGATACTTATTCGTGAGTAAACGCAGGGTGTTACTGATTTAATTCTGTTTACCAGATAAAGTGAGAGAAGTGTAGCGGCGAAGCCGTGTCTATTTTAAACTCCATAACGGGGATGTTGTGTCCTCTTTAATATTAGGGAATTCATTTCTGTGACCGAATTGACTTAACTAGAACGGTCGTGCCTTGGTCTTGAGCAAATGTGACTTGTCTTAGGAAAGTGTATTTATGTGTTATGTTGGTCTAGTACGCCATGGGCAAATGTAGAAATTGCGTTTAATTTCCGCCGCGCTGCGGCTAAGATGCACCGCATGCGGTTGACTGTTGGCTCAATATATCCTTGGTTTGAGTGAAGCGAGTCTAGTACACATTCTTTATACTTTCTCTTGTCCCGATTCTCAGGTTCAAATCAACGGAATCGAACTCACCAGAGACGATAAACGAACACACTTTAAATCCAATGATGACTTACTTTTAAATAAAGAAAGGTACATGCATGATTAGTGAACCTTGCACTAACTTTGCGTGTCTTTAAGTCCTCACAATGGTTTATGTTGGGCACTGTCTGGGCTTTTCTTTTTAACTACTTTTATTATTTTCGATTAAGGCATTAGCCACGGTTCGCACTGCAAAGGCACTGGATATGTAGCGCTATTTTAATCACACAAATTCTTAATTATTAACCTGTGTTAACACAGATTTTATATACTGTTTATGGTCTTGAAGTAAGTGTGCATGTTTTTAGGTGGTTTTGTTACACGGTGTTGGGATTAACTTTAGTAATTTGGTGGACCGCGTTCGCCTAAATTGAATCTCCTTGTGTTTAAAATACTGTAGTACAACACATGCTGAGCTAATGGAATTATACGAATGATCAAGGAACGGTCAAGTACAGTTGGATGCTTGTGGGTCTTTTCTCCAGGATTTCTTGGAAAGTGCTTAAATAACAGATTGGTAAGAAACCGGTACTTGGTACTTCTTCACTTCCTTTAGAGTTGGACCTGGTGTGGTACTTTTACCGAGTAACTTGGCATGATCACAGGAAAGGGAAAAAGTTTCTTGAACACACCCTTAGCATTTCCTGCCCAGCTACTACTGCATACTTTGATTGTCTTTTTGATGTTGGACCTCATGTGTGTGTACTATACACCATTACCATATCATTTAAAGAGCCTGTTGTGTCTCTTAAAGGGTAGGGTTTAATCTTTGGATGTCACCTACTCCCTTGACACTTTCCATTTCTCCTCACAACTTTTCACGGTTAGTTTCTCCTTTTCTTTCTTTTTTTTCTTGAATTAGACAATTGTGTCACTTCAGTGACATTATGTTTCTGATGAAACACATACATTGGGAAATTTGCATTTGTTACGCACAATATTTGTATGTATTCACAGCCCTGAAGAAGCCCCTGCTAGGAGCACAGAGACTGCCCTACTCGCCGCCACAGATGACATCCGCACCCTCCTGGACCAAGGCCACTCCGCAGCCCTCATCCTACTCGACCTATCAGCGGCCTTCGACACCGTCTCCCATCGCACACTAGTCATCAGACTACACGACACAGGCATACAAGGAACAGCCCTGGACTGGATCCGATCATTCCTCACCGGAAGAAGCCAAAGGATCAGACTCCCACCCTTCCTCTCCGACCCCACGAAAATCACCTGCGGAGTCCCACAGGGTTCATCACTGAGCCCCACCCTATTCAACATTTACATGGCCCCCCTCGCAGCCATCGTCCGACAACACGGCCTCAACATCGTATCCTACGCCAACGACACCCAGCTCATCCTCTCCCTCACCAAAGACCCCACCACTGCCAAACTCAACTTCCAGAAAGGAATGCAAGACGTCGCAGTCTGGATGACCAACAGCTGCCTGAAGCTCAACGCCGAGAAGACAGAAGTCCTCGTCCTCGGTACCACCCCTTCTGCATGGGACAGCACCTGGTGGCCGACTGCCCTCGGAAGCCCACCTACCCCCTCAGACCACACCAAGAACCTCGGCATCGTACTCGACTCATCACTCTCCATGAACCGAAAGGTCAACGCCGTCACCTCCAGCTGCTTCAACACCCTCCGCATCCTCCGCAAGACCTTCAAGTGGATCCCCCCTGAGTCAAGGAAGACAGTCACCCACGCACTCATCACCAGCAGACTGGACTATGGAAACGCACTCTACACCGGCATCAACAAGTCCCTACTCCGCAAACTCCAGACAGTACAAAACACCGCCGCCAGACTCGTCCTCGGCATCCCCCGACACGAACACATCAGCCAACACCTACAAAGTCTCCACTGGCTCCCCGTGGAGAAAAGAGTCACTTTCAAAATCCTCACTCACGCCTACAAATGCCTACACAACAACGGACCCAAATACCTCAACGACCGAATCAACTTCCACATACCCAAAAGAAACCTCCGATCTTCCAACCTCGCACTGGCCGAAACCCCGCGCATCCACAGAGCCAGAGCAGGTGGAAGATCCTTCTCTCACATTGCAGCCAAGACCTGGAACGAGCTACCGGCAGACATCAGACGCGCCCCCTCCCTGATCACCTTCAGGAAGACCCTCAAGACCTGGCTCTTCGGCTAAACAGATCTGCGGACCCCCCCCTCAGCGCCTTGAGACCCTCACGGGTGAGTAGCGCGCTTACAATTCCCTGATTGATTGATTGGCTGTGCCCACGTTCCAATGAAATTTGAGAAATAAAAAAATGTCTACGTACACAAGAATTCAGTGCATGAACCATTATTGAACATTGTAACATCTCGTAATTTGTGTATTGCCTCTAATCTTTCTGTCTAAAACTATTTATTTATGACCAGGTGGCAGCTGGTCGTTTGAGGTGGGCAATATTTGTGCTGTAACACTGTAGTGACTAGACTGGGTGGTGCAGTTTCATTGTGCCTTGCTACCACTCTCCATTTTTGAAGACTTGCCAAGTCATGTCAGTTTCATTATGGTGTTTTTCTAGGTAATGTGTAACAAGGGGTGCATTTTGGGCAGGCAGTTGGTGGAGGCTGCTAATTTTGGTGAAAAATAATATTGCATGCTCAAAAACACTACTGAAGGTAGATTCCCTCGATTTAATAGAACTCTTGCTTAAATTTCCCTCAGGATTGAATATATACTATTATTTAATGCCAATGCAAGGTCAGTCCCTGCCAGTAACGACTCACCTATCATGGCCATGCTAGATGAATTAATTGACTTGTATCAGCAACAAGCGGCAATAATAGTTGCAGGGGACTTTAACGTTTCCTTTGAGCCCTTACCATTTATTAGTGTGCTAAGTGAGCAAGAAAATGAACAAAGGGATATATCTTGTCTATCTGGTAAATTCCAACATAATTTTCCAGATGCAGCCCTTCAACTAGCATCTATAGTGGTGGGTCGGAGCCTTAGGGCATGTAATGGGTTAACACGCTCTGATTCGGAAAGATTATTTATATTCAAAAGGGGTTCTTGATTATGTTCTACTTGATGTAAGGGTTTGGCCACTGCTAGTTGATATGAAAGTTGTGACTCGCACAGACAGTGACCACAACCCCTTGATCACATCCCGAACTGGGGACACTCTTAGAAGGGATTTAACCACTTGTTACACTGTGGTTCCGGAGCCTATTTTAGCTAACAATTACAGGAGAGTCTCCTGGCCCTGGGTAATGTCCAACTTCAAATTGAATTTAGAGATCTACCGTTGGTTTGTGTTTTTCTGTCCGATTAAGGAGAAACACTTGCTTCTGCAGTGCCGATCTTAGGCATTCACAAACATTTTTTATAAATTCCAGTGTATCTTTGTAGGAAGCTGGCTCTGTATATACTATACCAAAGTGAGGTATAGTGTGCACAGAGTACAGTGGAACCCTAAAGGTAGGTAGAGGTAAAAGTAGATAGCACCTTACTCTCTATTTGTGGTAGTGTGGACGAGCAGTTAGGCTTTATCAGAGGGTAGTGTTAAGCATTTGTTGTACACACTCAATCAGCAAATGATTGTCACACACTCAAAGACTGAACTCAGACCAATTTTGTTTGTATAAAAAAATATTATTTTAGTTATTTTGTTTTCTAGAACCAAGCAAGCCTGGCACAGGTAAGCAATAAATACTTTACAGTAGTAATGCAGTTTGTAAACAGTTTGAATTGCAATTGTATATGCACTTTGATTTTGATTACAGTAGGGCTAATAGTAATGCAATGCTTTTGATATACTGTACATATACTTTGTATTGACTTTTTAGTAGAATGTCAAGTAGATTACTTTACAGATTACTTTTCTTACACAGTGCAGTATACCTGGATACTGCACCGGGACATTGTCTGTAAACAGGTAAGTAAAAGCGTTTTTGTTATTTAGTTACAGTTTTAAAGGGTTTCTTAGATTTTCCAACTCCACACTTAGAAACTTTTCACAGAAAACAGTCAATGTTATCCTATGGAGGAAAATAGGGTTATTGGTTCAAAGGTAAGTATTCAGTTGTGGGAGTTGGTATTCTGGGGGTAGACCCAGGGGTCCCCCACGGTCAAGGATGCACTCCTGTTACACCCTCAGCGGCACTAGGGCGGCCAGGTGCAGAGTACTGAGGCCCAATGTTATCCAATGGGGGATAGGGGGCCTCCGGTTGGTGGCTGCTTACGAGCAGGCCACTGGGTTGTAGGAGCAAAGCTCCTGGACTTAAGCTCAGGGCAAATGGGGGATCAAGCCACCACAAAAGGTGCACCCTCAGCGGCACTGGGGCGGCTGGGTGCAGAGTGCTGTTTTGGCGTCATGCGCCCTGTAGCTTTAAATGGGGATTCTCCGGTTTGCAAACACACTGCAGGCTCGGGGACGAAGGTCTTCTGGGTGCGACCAGCTCTTGGAGAGGTAAGTTGGGATGCTGGGGGTTGGTTAGGCACCGTCGGTTGGGCCACCCAAGGCGGTGGGGCGTCGGGTGCAGGGGTGCCTTTTAGGGTCGGATCTTCTTACCAACTCCTGGGAGCGGTTGGGGGGACCTTCCGGATTCAGGCTGCAGGCGTCGGCTCGAGGCTTGAGGCAGGTCAGGGATCACTGAATCTTGGGTCTGGATCGCCGGGTAGACCTCCTTGTGGTGTTGGGCCACTTGAACTCGGGCAGGGGGCCTCTGGTGCAGACTCGCAGATTTTGCCGGAGCTGGAGTCTGTTTGGTGAACAAATCCGGTGTTCACGGAAGACAAAGTCTTTACTTTGGAAGGCAGGGCAGGTCTTCAGGGTTCTTGAGGTTGCTGGCTGCAGGACACACCGGAGTTTCGCTTCTGCAGGTTCGAGGTGGGGACAGGCCGGTAGGGCTGGGGCCAAGTCAGTGGGCGTCATCCTCTTGTTAGCTTCGGCACGGCTGTTCGGTCCTTCTTCTTCTTTTCTTCTTTTCTTCTTGTGGTTTCTTGTCTGAGTTCATGGTTCGGGCTGCCCCCTAAATACTGTATTTAGGGGGCGTTTTAGGGGTCTCGAGGTCAGTAGCCAATGGGCTACTGACCTTAGGGTGTCTACACCCTTGATGTGCTCACCCCATGTGGGGGAGTGAGCACAATCCCTAACCCTGATTGAGGAGTGCCTGCCATCTGAAGATGGCGGGCACTGAAGAGTGGGCTTCACCTCGCCTCCCCCACCTGACGGGTGGGGTTGGCAGAGGTGGGCACACCTTTTGGGCTGGCTAATTTTTCCCACCTGCCTTCCCTAAGAAAAGGAGGGGAGACAGGAAGGGGGCCTGCTCCTGATAGCAGGAGAGGCTGGGGGTCGCATTACAAAGGCTGCAAGGCCTTTGAAGCTCCCCTGCCACAGATGGCTCTTCCTGACCTGGGGGAGGTGTGAACACCTACGCCCAGGAAAGGCTTTGTTTCTGGGCTCAGGGAGCGAAGGATCCCGCCCTAGGGGTCCAGAAACGCGTCTTGTGGTGGCAGGCTGGTGTGTACCAGTCGGGGAACCCAGCAGAGGCTGGTCGTTTTTCAGGGGGCATCTCTAAGATGCCCTCCGAGTGCATTTTTCATTAAGTCCGACACTGGCATCAGTGTGGGTTTAACGTGCTGAGAAGTTTGATACCAAACTTCTCAGTTTTCAGTGCAGCCATTATGGTACTGTGGAGTTCATAATGACAAACTCCCAGCACCATATACTCTTAATGGCAGCACTGCAGTTACAATGTCTAAGAATTGACTTATTGCAAAAGAAACTATTGATGGACGGAATGATTGACAATGCAAACATTCACCCCCAGTCACAAGGATCTGGGTTTAATCCATCATTCTTTTGCTCACCACACCACCCCAGTTTGGACCCAGCCATATGCAAATCAGTCTTGACCCTGTTCCTTATGGGAACAGTCCAGCCCGAACTGCCAAGCCAGGTCCTCCCTGGAACGGAAACAAGCATCCTGGGACCGGTTTCTGGGCATCACCCTTCATCAGCCAGGCTAGCTTGAATCCAGTGGCGCAGTGAGCACAGGACCCACGTCTGGGCATACCCTTCCCACTTAGGGCGACAATTGCAACAGAAACAATTGATAGACGGAATGATTGACAATGCAAACATTCACCCCAGTCACAAGGATCTGGGTTTAATCCATCATTCTTTTGCTCACCACACCACCCCAGTTTGGACCCAGCCCTATGCAAATCAGTCTTGACCCTGTTCCTTATGGGAACAGTCCAGCCCGAACTGCCAAGCCAGGTCGTCCCTGGAACGGAAACAAGCATCCTGGGACCGGTTTCTGGGCATCATCCTTCATCAGCCAGGCTAGCTTGAATCCAGTGGCACAGTGAGCACGGGACCCACGTCTGGGCATACCCTTCCCACTTAGGGCGACAATTGCAAAAGAAACAATTGATGGACGGAATGATTGACAATGCAAACATTCACCCCCAGTCACAAGGATCTGGGTTTAATCCATCATTCTTTTGCTCACCACACCACCCCAGTTTGGACCCAGCCATATGCAAATCAGTCTTGACCCTGTTCCTTATGGGAACAGTCCAGCCTGAACTGCCAAGCCAGGTCCTCCATGGAACGGAAACAAGCATCCTGGGATCGGTTTTTGGGCATCACCCTTCATCAGCCAGGCTAGCTTGAATACAGTGGTGCAGTGAGCACGGGACCCACGTCTGGGCATACCCTTCCCACTTAGGGCGACAATTGCAAAAGAAACAATTGATGGACGGATTGATTGACAATGCAAACATTCACCCCCAGTCACAAGGATCTGGGTTTAATCCATCATTCTTTTGCTCACCACACCACCCCCAGTTTGGACCCGGCCCTATGCAAATCAGTCTTGACCCTGTTCCTTATGGGAACAGTCCAGCCCGAACTGCCAAGCCAGGTCCTCCCTGGAACGGGAACAAGCATCCTGGGACTGGTTTCTGGGCATCACCCTTCATCAGCCAGGCTATCTTGAATCCAGTGGCGCAGTGAGCACGGGACCCACGTCTGGGCATACCCTTCCCACTTAGGGCGACAATTGCAAAAGAAACAATTGATGGACGGAATGATTGACAATGCAAACATTCACCCCCAGACACAAGGATCTGGGTTTAATCCATCATTCTTTTGCTCACCACACCACCTGAGTTTGGACCCAGCCATATGCAAATCAGTCTTGACCCTGTTCCTTATGGGAACAGTCCAGCCCGAACTGCCAAGCCAGGTCCTCCCTGGAACGGAAACAAGCATCCTGGGACCGGTTTCTGGGCATCACCCTTCATCAGCCAGGATAGCTTGAATCCAGTGGCGCAGTGAGCACGGGACCCACGTCTGGGCATACCCTTCCCACTTAGGGCGACAATTGCAAAAGAAACAATTGATGGACGGAATGATTGACAATGCAAACATTCACTCCCAGTCACAAGAATCTGGGTTTAATCCATCATTCTTTTGCTCACCACACCACACCACCCCAGTTTGAACCCAGCCATATGCAAATCAGTCTTGACTCTGTTCCTTATGGGAACAGTCTAGCCCGAACTGCCAAGCCAGGTCCTCCCTGGAACGGAAACAAGCATCCTGGGACCGGTTTTTGGGCATCACCCTTAATCAGCCAGGCTTGCTTGAATCCAGTGGCGCAGTGAGCACGGGACCCACGTCCATATTGCAGAGGCTTTTGTTTTAAAATCAAGTTACTGGGCCTACGTTCACGATCAACAAGCTGTGAGGGGGACTCATGGGCATTTGACTAAACAGTTCCTTGAGTTTAAGCCAAGTCCGTACTTTGAAATGTTTCTGGATACCATCAAACCAACCCTCGCAAAAAGTCTATATGTGCAGTTTCATTTAGATAGTCTACCCCTGAAAGCATTAGTATCAAATGGAAAAAAGACCAGGCTTCTGATATGTGAACAGCTTGCGGTCTGGTCCCCGAGACAGAAGAGCACATCTTGTTCTTCTGCCCAGAGTATCGCAGCTCCCACTGCAAGTGAATATGTCCAGTGTGCCTGAATTCGGGGGTCAGTCGCTACTTATTTGCCTAGGGAATCTTAAAAACTGATACCTCAGGCCCAATTGTATTTTCGGTCAATCACTTTCTGCTAAATGTGTGGCTCAAGCGTGAGAAGTTTTTGACCTAACCCTGTTAATGAGTTGGTGTTAAAAATATCACCCATCATAGTATAGCATTGTGTATGGTTAGCGTTCTGCAGAATCATAGATCTTTTATCTTGTACTACCTTTGAAAACTAACCCGAAACTTGTGGTCTATTCACATTTGCTGATAGCTGCTTTACACTAAATATATGATACAAAAGTGTTAAGTCTGGGGCCTAGCTGGCTCATTTGAATAATTGTTCCAAGATCTTTTTATATTGTATATGATTAGGTTTCAATTTACTTTTAGACACTTGGCACTTTACACATCTTTGCACTTTTTGATTACGTAATGGTTTATTGCTTATAAAACTGTGGATTATCAGGGTACTTCTGAACTTTCTATATTTTGAATCTCATAAATTTTGCACTTTCTTCGGTTTCGCTAAGGTATATTGCTTACCAGTCGTTCTAATCTGATCTTACATTTTTTGTATGTAGTGCCAGCATTAGTTGGTATTAAGTACTATTCCTTGGCTACTCACTGGACACTTAATAGACAGAAAATGCACTGAAAATCAAATTTTCAAGATTGATTGTGATTGTTTTATATTGATAAATGATTGGCTTATTATGCTATTTCTTGATGTTTTTATTGTATGCTTTGGTGGCTATGGCAAACGAATAAAGTAATGAAGTCCATAACAGTTGTTTAAAGGAGGGGACATCTGTATTTGGGGCATATATAAAGAAAGCATATCTTTGCTCCATTCAGTAGCCCGTGCATCAGAATGTACCGCCCTGTCACGTCGGCCCTGGTGATGCAGTGAGAAAATGGGAGCTCAGGCGTTAGCTATATTGACACCCCGGTAGCATAGGAGGAGTAAGTGGAAGTGCACATGTGACCTCTCCATTTCTTCTGGATCTTCTCCTCCTCCCTGTCTAATAAGAGTCTTTCTTAAAA
Organism: Calotriton arnoldi; assembly: GCA_963921515.1. Taxonomy (NCBI): domain Eukaryota; kingdom Metazoa; phylum Chordata; class Amphibia; order Caudata; family Salamandridae; genus Calotriton; species Calotriton arnoldi. Next base: position 1,218,480 of record CAWUFW010001517.1, read on the forward strand.
AAACGCAATATGTGTGGATTGCCGCCTGAAGTAGGAGTGCACTCTCTATCGTTTTGTGTGGTGATTGATACCTCTAACATTCCATGGTAAATGTTTTAACTATTTGCCTGATCAGTGTCAATTGGACCATCCCAGGGGCCGGTGTTATCAACTGCAGATCCTGCATATGCAATCAGTACCTCTGCCACCAAAACACATCGTATATAACTCGATACATTTTAACCCCAACATCCCCCCGGGAGTAAACGCTGTGTGAAACCGTGCATGTTTCCCCATGTTTGTTCAAAACTGAACAATATCGGTGTAGTTAACGCATCAACCTTGTAACGTAAACACCAACAATGGCAGTGTACAGAGGCAGACTATTGCCTCTATACTCTATGCTAAAAAAATGTTATAGGAAGTCTCAATCCTCACGGGACCGCCCACTTAGATTCGCTAGCAGACTATAACCCCTATGAGGGTGCCACCCCCAGTAGCCCTACTCTGCCTAAGTAGGAGGTAAACCTAACAAGGAAAAATCTCTTATCCCCAAGCATCCTTATTTTTTGTTTAAATCTGTTTATTAACATTTTTCCACATAGACAGTATACATGGCATCATGTCAGCAACAATGCAACAGCATAAATTAGATGCCTCTCACAGAAGCCAGCATGTAACGCATTTCGGTTAAATAGAAACAAATAAACAGGCGAGAATAATACTTGCTGAGCATATAACATAGGTTCAAATTAGAGACAAGAATGTTACATTGGGTAATGCTGAACTGGGCTGCACCCAACCAGAACATATATGGGAATCCTCATATTGTAAGTTGCTCTATAGTTACGTTCTGAGTCAGTGTAAATATTAGGCCTGCAAACCAGGTAGACACAGCAATCTGCATGTGACATGATGTGGTGCAGCGGCCAGAGCGGCTGAATCTGGAGCGCGGGGCTCACGGTTCGATCCCCGGTGACAGCTCAGCTCAGCACTCTGTGACTCTGGGTAATAGCTCACTTAATCTCCCCGACGGCCCCCAGCGCCTTGAGACCCCTAGGGGTGATTAGTTTGCGCTTTACAAATACCGGATACAACTTGCCTCATCAGGGGGCATGGTGGAAGGCATCATTATAAGTGCCTCCTTGCAGATAAGCAAGCTCCAGCACCCTGGTAACAAGCAGTTTTAGTAATCTCATCTCAGCCCATCTCTCGGATGTCGACTCCAGCTCCAGTCCTTCCAAGTGCAAGGTCTCCGCTGTGTCGGCGGCTCCCGCGCCAGCCTCTCCTCCAGGGCGACACCCAGCGTGCCATCTTCCTGAACCGTGATCTGCAGTGTGGGAGGCATTGTCTCTGACGGCTCATGCCCTCCATGTGGGTCCTCCATTCCGCCCCACTGTTGCTGTCTCCAGGAGCCAGACTCTGCGGACTTCTGCTGTGTCCTGTCCCCCAGCTTGAGCCATGGAGTCCAGGAAGAAGTGCGTTGGACCTTCATGAACCACGCGTAGTTTAGCTGGGAACAGCAGCATATATTGGACCCCATAGATATCAACAAATGTTTCACCTCTGTAAATGTTTTTGTACTTTCTAAGTGTAGTCAGCGAAGATGCGTATCACTCGGTCCTCATACTTCAGGTTTCCTGACTGATGAACCTGCTGTAAAAAAAGGTCTCTGTCTTTATAGTTCAGAATTCTAGCTATGAGAGGCTCTCGGAGGCGACACAGGCGCAAGTGGACTATGAGAGTATTCTATTATGAAGAGATTAGATAGGCCCTGCGGGTGTAGCATGTCTCTAATCCACTATTCCAGGAATCGTTCTGATTCTGTTCCTTCTGCACGTTTCGGAAAACCAACAAAAAAGAGATTGAGCCGCATACGTACACCTTTGCATCTTCCACTCGAGCCTCTAGACAGTGTGTTAGTTCCAACAGGTAGCATATCTCCGACATGTCAGTCTGGAGGGTGCCCACTGTTTTTAGGTCTCGCCTACGCAGCGCGCATGCGCTGCATAGGAAAAAGACCTTTAGCAATCTATTCTGTTTTGCTGCCAAAAACGTGCACGCATTGCATTGCTTTCAATGGCAATGCGTGCACGTTTGGCGATTCCCTTGCGGGAGCGAGCTTTGAAACCATCTGTTAGTAATCAACAGATGGTTCCTGCTCGCTCCCGCAAGGGAAACAGGCGCAGGCCCCCTCCTCTCTCCCCTCCCCCTGCTTAACAAATGCCATGCCCAGCTTTCACTTTCACAACGGCGGCCGCGCATTTCTTTTGTTCTGCACAACTCGCCGTACTCCGCTTGTTTTATTTTAAATCTGCCCCAAAGTCTGTTGGCTGGAATTAATCACCTTATTAGCACTTCAGTTCTGACAGAAAAGGGAACTGAGGCGCAAGGGGTTAACACGGGTTTGCCCGGTGGGGATAAAGAACACTTCCCCTGATTCAGCTCCAGTGTAGCACCAGACCACAAGACCACATGCGGCTCCTCCCACATTGTGCAAACAGACCCGGGCAGCGGTCCATCGCCGCTCCTCGTCGCCAGTCTCTGAAAAGTACGCAATTTCAAAGTCTCCCTCTTCATAGTCCTAAATGTTTGCATTTTTTCTTTATAAAATCACTAAAATAAATAAATACATTCACCAGCTCCACCTGATGGCATACCTCAAACAGCCAATAACCTGCGAATTGTCCGGAAGGGGAATAGATCCTTGTGTCTTTTATTGCCGTTAACCATTTGGGTTCACAAGCTCATGCGCCCCGCCATCTGCTATTGGTTAACTCTTTTGTGTGCCGAGATCTAGTAGGTCAATCGTGCATACCCGATTGGCTACAGCTGAGGGTTCCAGCCTGATTAGCTATTGGTTAAGATGCTGCAATGGCTGCACACTGCGGTGCTGTTCAGCGCTGCTCCTTATTGGCTGATGTCGGGAACTGGAAAGGGTATGAGAGGGCTATGATTGGAGTTAACAAGGGATGCTTTGAACGGAGCCGGTGAGGAGGCAGACGCAGGTGAGGAGTGAGAATGGAAGGAGTGTTGTCGTGGAAGGCAGTCGACTCCTCGACATGTCGTCCAATCTTCCTGGCCACTTAATCCTGTAGAACCTTACCCATCCTTCTGGGCTTCGCAGCACGAGGTTTGCTAGAGACTTCCAATTCACACACGGAACCGATCTACTGCCTTTTTAGGAATTTAGGCCAGTGTTCCCAAGAGGGTCCCACATCTGAATCCGCCCTCCGTCCTGCAGAGGCAAGGGGTTCGCTATGTAGGATGCGGTTAAGGAGATTGAGAGCCTGCCGTCTATCTTTTCAGTGCCCAGTCAGACCCCTGTGCTCTGTGACCGCATGCTGTGTTGTCAGTCAAGTTATAGATAGAGTTGCCACCTTTACCAGAGAAAAATACCGGCTATTTTTTTCCAACATACTGCAAAGGCCAGGACATGATACTTAAATATAACTTCATATAGAATTGTAATCTTTTTAACACAGCTTTTTGTCTTTAATGATCAGTCAGGCTTCATTAAGGCAGCAATAGAACGCATTTTAAAGAGCGTTCATAAGGGTACTGTTTAAACAATGTGCGGGTAAGGGCATAAAGTACCAGCTTTACGTGATTTTCCTGATTTTTGTACCGGCTGGGACACTAAAATACTGGCCATGCATGTAAAGAAACGGGCAGGTGGCAACCCTAGTTATAGGGAGGACCGTGTCTGCCAAAAGGCAACTTGCCTGGAATAAGGAAACGCCTGCTGTACCAGCAGATTGTTCTTAAACAGCCCAGGTTTTAGCAGAGCTTTCATCTTAACAAGAAAGTGTGTTTTTTATCAAGCTTATTTTCTTAGTGCAGCTTAGACTGGAACCGTCCACTTCACTTTCCCAACCAAAGCTCCTCTAAACAGGCCAGTGACCTTGTCGGGAACGTGAATTACTTGAAAGGCAAGGAAGAGACCCAAGCAAAAGGAGTGGTGGCCGTTTAAGTGAAGCATCCGTCTTATTTTCTGAGAGGCAGGCAGCGGGGCAGCTGCTCCTCCGCAGCCAAGTGGCCCTGGCCGGCTCTCCCAGGGCGCAGAGCTCGGTCGCTCCTCTGCAGTCCGCAGCGTCTACTCCAGCCTCTCGCATATGGGAGCAGGAAGGGACGTGGTATTGCGCGCAATGTCGTAGCAAGGGTTTCACGGGCCCCAGTGCAAGCAGGTCAATGGCCACCCTACCCACAGCGAGAGTGGTGGACGACAGCAATGTTTTGGGTGCACTGAGCTTCTTTCACCCTGGGACCCGGTGCCACTGCACTTGCTGCACTGATGATACCTACTCCCCTGGTTCTGCGTCCCTATTGAAAGATATGGCTTGAAAGCTCTTCTCAGTGCAATACGGTGTGTATACAATATATGGAATCTGAGTGGAAAAGTTGCGACTCCCCAAAGGTTATTTCCAATTTTATAAGGTCCGTATTCCTCTCAACCTGCTGGTGCTTTGAAGTGTTTTGAAAACGACACCATTGAAGTTAAGCGCGGGGGCATTAACTGTGTTCTTCTAGCAGGATGGTCACTCAAGGTACATGGATGGATGTGACCTGATGGGAGGGCAAAGGTGACCTCGGGGTGGGTGACGTAATCCTAATGAGAGAGAGTTGAGGAATATTCACCCATTCTACCCCGCTGTGTAGGTACTACACGTGCGTCTACGGCAAGCACGCACTCAATTTATACATCACAGAGCTCTTTTCAGGCTGAAAGCTTCGCTCATCTCTGCAGCTGCAGTGATATTTTCACTAGCCGGATCCTGCGCGCGTTAATCTTGCAGCATTCAGCAGCGTTAATTGAAACTCGGAAATGTAGTCCCGCACTAGAGGTGGCTACGGAATATATCAAGATGCAGAGCCTTGGCATACTGACTCCAGCCCCAGCCAGCTGCTAGTAAATCAGCCAGAAGGCGCTGCTTTCCCCAGAATTTTAATCAGGACCCTTCAATCTGTGTACACATTTCTCCAAAGCTCAGTATTTATGAAATGCATGCATGGGTTACTCATTTTTGTATAGGGAGCAGAGCATATAGTTGTACTTCTGAAAGTGCCTCTTTCAGTATTGTATTAATCTTTCTGAAAACGCATTATTTCTTTTTTTCGACATTATTATTTCCCCTTTACATATTACGTTATGATGCGTTAGAGCTATTTGTACAGCATCCATGCTGCCAGTGGTGTAGCTTCTCAGCACTATTGGAGGTCTTGGTGCCTCCTAAATTGTGGCCCAGATTCACTAACACATTGTGCAGGGTTTGCGTTACTGTTCTGTTACTGTTCTGGATACATGTCAACACTCCCAGTTACTGTCCTCAGTAGTGATCCATGACTGAAAGTTCTCAAAACACGTAATCCTAAAAAGAAAAAAAGCCCTGCACCCCACTTTTCAAAAAGTGCACCTTGCACAGACCTTTCTCGGGAAACTTCAGGCACACACCTCTTTTCTGTCCTACAATTATCTTATGAAAACACACTGGTTCTGGAACTCCTTGCTGCAGCTGCATAACGCCCTTTCTGTCTGCACAGGAGAGTCTGTCAATGAGATCTATAAAGCTGGTCTTAAGTGAGATTACGTGTAACACTGCTCCACAAGTACCCAGCTTCCCGTGCCTGATGCTTTACGTGCGCCTTTGCCTCAAGTGCAACCATCCTCCACATGTGCCAATAGTTATGGCTAAACACTTATAAGGTCCCAAAGGCGAGCCCAATTGGCTATGCTAATGCTTGTTTTCTGTGGCCAAAGATCTATTGCTCACCTTCCGTAGGTCAGTACAGAGAAGACTGACTTCAATCGAGACTGTGTCAATTTTGTATTCCAGTAGCAGTCTCGATTTTTTAATGGCTGCAAGTATTTAAGTTCCAGTAGCATTAGTGATTTGTTGCATGGGGGCCCGTTCTTTCGCTCAACCGAGCCAGGTCCAACTCAAACCCCCATGGTGTACTGATCCATTTTTGTTTGTTGGGAGGAGCGCTGTGCCTCGTCCTTTCCCATTGTGGCGGTGTCACTATAAATTAAGTCCCCAGCAAACCAGCCCAACACCAGCCAGGTGCACGCCTCCTACCGCCTTCAGAAGCTATTACCGATTGTCAGCTAGGGTGCAGGATGCCTTGCACAGGGAATATGGGAGGTTACTAAACCATCTTATACACCAGGGCTCCAAGTCCAGGTCACCGCGTGACTCAACTTCTGCGGGCACTGCAGCCTCCTCCATGGCCGCAGGAACCGATTGTGCTACTTTTTTCAATATAACGACTTACATCTACCCAGCCAGAATATGCCACCAGATGCAGACACACTGAGGTGTGGCTAAGCAGGGAAGACAAGACCAATTCTCCACAGTCAAGCAGTGCCATCTAGGTGTTGTGCTTTATTTGTATTGACGTCAGCAGGTATAATGTGTAACAAACTGAAGAAGCTAAGACTATGTCTCACACAAAACAAAACTTAGTCATAGATTTAATTTCTCCAGTACTCTCAGAACAAAAAATTATTTGAGTCCTTGGTGAGGGTTGGCAAGATTTCACAGGGGTTATGATTAATCTCACTATTAAACCTGTCAGCCTTACGGTGGTCGTTACCCAAACCTTTTGCCTACCCCCCCCTTCTATTTTTGGTGAATTTGTTTTTTGTTGGCCTTAGGACTCTGTGCACTTTACCACTGCTAACCAGTGCTAAAGACCTTGTGCTCACTCTCTAAACATGGTAAAATTGGTGTGTACATGATTGGCATATTTAATTTACTTACAAGTCCCTAGTAAAGTGGTATACCATGTATCCAGGGCTGGTAAATTAAATGCTATTAAGTGGGTCTGCAGTATTTCTTTGCCACCCACATAAGTAGCATCTTAAAAATGTCTCAGGCCTGCCATTGCAGCCTGTACACAGTTTTACTCTGCTAATTCGACTTGGCAAAATAACCCCTATGACAAGTCTAGAAATGTACATACAAGTCACCCTTAGGGTAGGCCTTAAACAGCCCACAGGAGAGGGTGCACTGTATTTAAAAATGTGGGACGTGTAAGTTTAAATTTTACATGTCCTGCTAGTGAAAAACTCACAAATTAGTTTTCACTACTGTGAGGCCTATCTCTCCCATGGGACAACAAGAGGTTGCCTTATTACATTTAATAAGTGATAATCTTTATTTGGGAGCAGGTTTGAAATATCATGATTGGTGTCTGAGGAATTATAATTAAAAATCCTCTTTAATGGTAAAGTCAGATTTTAAGTTGAAATTCTGAAAATGCCACTTTTGGAAAGTTATCTGTGAGAGGGTGGCTTAGTATATGGTGCTCACGTATGTAAGTGTAGCACCCTGCACTAATCCAGACAACCCTTATGGTGATTTTAGTGGTCTTTGACAACCTTACAAAGCTCTCTAAGTGGTAGCTGGGGAGAACAGCGTTCAGGCTTAGTCCAGAAGGAGTGTAAGCGGCTTGTTTTACCAGATCTTAATCTTATTGGTATACGTCAAGTGAAAAAGAACCACACAGTGTATTAATAAAAATATGTATTTATTATAAGACACTCACTAACACATCACAATATCTCCTACGCAGAGATATAACACAATGCACACAATACTTTGCAATAAAAACAGGTAAGTAGCACGAATACACAGTGGTCACCGGGGGAGACCAAACCATATACTAAAATAGAGAGATGCGAATCGTGACTAGAGTAAAGACTGTACCCAGAAGACGTAGAAGTGCTGGGGACCCAAGGAACCACCCGAGGTAACTACCCAGGAACCCCACGGAGGCCGTGTGCAGTGTGGGAACACGAACGCATTTCAAGCCAATGGGAAAGTCGCGGTTGCAGTTTTAAAGAAGGACCCTTCCCAGTGGACCCTGAAGAAACCCCGCGGAAGACAGAAGGTTGGAGAGCCACCCCACCCGTAGATACCCTAGGAACCAGGATACCTACACCAGGGAAGCCGGGTGCATAGGTGTGAAGGAGCGTTGGGAGACCGCCGTCAAACTCAATGGAGGACTTCAGGAAGATGCCGCTGTTGAAGAAGGTGAAAGTGTCCGGTGGAACCCAAAGGTGGATTGAAGTTGAGAAGTACCTGCAAGCAGAAGGGACAGAGTCTATGCCACTCAGGAGAGACCAGGAGGCACACGAGACGAATGCCCACCGATGTCGGGAGATGCAGGAGAGTTGATGATGACCTTGGAGCTGCAGCTGTGTGGACAAGGCGACGCTGTGGAAGACCATGAGCCGTTCACGAGCTGTCCCACGTTGGATGTCGAGAGTTGAGGGGTTGGTGTCCGCCAGGAGCACCAAAAAGACTTGGCAACTACAAACAACGTGGCAAGCGAAAAAGGTGCGTTGTCGGGACCAGCAAGGTCCAAGTGACTCACCACGCGCAGGTAAGTTGGAGTAGGCCTCGAGCAAGCCTGGGGAGCCCACTGGAGTCTAAGAAAACCCTCAAAAGGACCAACTGACCAGAGGCACAGGAGTACCTCAAGCAGCTTGCCAAATGATAACGGCCCACAGTGCAATGGATGCGGTGCAGGTGAAGATCTTGGCTACAGGAGATGCTTGAGGTGGGAGCTTCTTGGAGCCCTAATAATCTCTGAGGAAGAGAGCCAACAAGCCTTGGCAACGGCAAGTTGACGCCGTGCACAGGGGTTCGGTTCCTGTGGTTCCGACGAAGGATACTGGCCTCAAACTTGGTGAGAAGACAGTGCAGGCCTCGAGGGAGTTGTAGAACCACCACCTGGGTTGCTGAGCCTTTCGGAGTCCAAGGGAGATTCCTTCAGGTGTCTTGGATGCCCACAGGCCTTGGAAGGATCCTGTCTGGAGCACAGGCACAGACGTTGCAGCGGACGAGCAGGACGAGACCAGGAGCAGCAGGAGTCTTCCCAGTTGCAGTCTCGGTGCCCAGAGCAAAGTCCAACAAAGTCCAGAGTGCCCAGACGGTCGAAGATGAAGTGGTGTCTTGATCTGATTCTTGTCCCATGACGAATCTGGGGACCCACCAACAGGTAAGCCCTTAAGTACACTAAGGAAAGGGTTGGGACGATTCAGAGGTCTCTCCCAGAGGAGGGGCTGGACAGTGGGGAGGATACTCCCATGTCCTTTGTCCAGTTTCGCGCCAGAGCGGAAGCAACAGCTCCCTGAACTGGTTTGAACTGGAGTATGCAAGGAGGGCACCAAATGTGCCCTTCAAGCAGTCTCAGTGGCGCTGGCAAGTGCCCCCACCCTGCCCCAATACACTAAACCCTGTCTGAGAGGTGGTCACACCTCCCTGTGACAGGATATCTATTGTTCTGCCTTACCCTGCCCGAGCTTGGCTCAGCAGCAGGAGGGCAAAAACATGTCTCTGGTCGGCAGCAGTCCTAGTTTGCTGTCCGGTTCTGGAAGACTGGTACCGGGAGCACTGAGGGCCTCCCGCAGGAGCTTTACAGTGCATGGAATCATACCTCCCACACCATTTACGGTGTGGGGGTATGATTCCAACATGTTTAATACCAAACATGACAGGCTTTGTTACAGCCAGTTTAGAGATGGTCATCGCCTAATGACGCATGGCCACTCTATATATCGTAATGGCTGATTGTAGGAGAGTAGGATCTGCCTCTTATGTTGCCCCCACTTTTTTTCTGATGTTACACTGGTTTCTGGCTATAGTCAGGCTGGATCCCTGCCAATCAGGGCCCCAGCCTCTCTGTTCTCTCTAAACGATTTGGAGTGCACTCTAGGTGCACTAGTGATTGGATACTGTGGTGCCTTATGAGTCCCTAGTATATGGTACCCTAGGTGCCAAGAGCATAGGTACTTCACAGGCCTACCAGGGGCTGAAGCATGTATTATGCCACCCCTGGGAAGCAGACTAAATCTCACACCACAGGCCTGCTACTGCAGCCTGGGTGAGGTGGTGCTAGCACTCCTCACTGAGATATAGGTTCCCTATATCTCTCCTGCACACACATTTAAACCTATCAGTCACCCCTAAGGCAGGCCCTATCAATCCTGAGGGCAGGGTGCTTGGTTTCTAATGTGAGGGGGTGCCTCTGCCTGAGCAGGGCCCCTCTGCTGCTCTCAGAGTCCATTCTCTGGTGCTGTTTGTGGATGCGGTTAAACCATATACTCTTAAGTGCATTATATCCTCGCGGTAAAATGCTAACTTTGGAATGGCTGCATCAAAACATGTCGTGTTTGGTGTCAAACATCTTGGAATACTACCCCCCCGCCAGTTCTGGCGGCGGGGATAGCATTCCACCCTTCTAGAGGGATAGACATGTACCCACTGTGGAAACACGGTAGAATCCTGAAGAGCCCTGGCATCACAAAATGGATGCCACCAGCCACAGACACGGGGCTGCCCTCCTGCTGATGACCGAAACTCGCAGTGGAGGAAGCCCAACAAAAGGTATCCTGTCACAGGGAGGTGTAACCACCTCCCAGACAGGGTTTAGTGTATTGGGGCTGGGTGGGTGCACTCCTAGAGTGCTTTGAAGTCCTGCACTGGGGAGCAGAAGGCTCCTCTGTGCATATGCCAGTTCAAACCAGCTCAGGGGCTACCTGCCCCTGCTCTGGCGCGAAACTGGACAAAGGGAAGTGGGTGTAGCCACCCACTCCCCTGACCCTCCCATAGGTGGGGTCATAGAGCTAGTCCCTCCCTTCTTTACAGTATAAGATAGGGAACCCTTGAAATTGTCGGTTAGATATCCCTGGACGACGCTCTAAAGAAGAATCCTGGCCCTTCGACGTTCCACTACCTTTGGAAGACAGAAGAATCTCCCTTGGAGTCAAGGAGTGACTCCCCTGCTTGGCAGGCACCAAAAACTACAACGACGGTCGCAAACTACGCCGCTCCCGCCGGAGTCCGAAGTCCCTGCAGCCCAAGAAGTGGATTTCCTGACTTCTACAAGGCCATCGTGAGTCCCCAGCGAAGCGGAGGCAAGTGGACCCCACGAGTGACGAGGAACCGCGACCCCTGGGTACCGTGCACTATTGTCGAGTGCAACCCCTACACATCGTTCTAAGAACCTGTGCTTTGGACCACGTGTGGTCCCAGCCTCCAGCAGGAATCCCTCCGAAAATCAGCGGCCTACACCGTCCCGAGTGACCGTGGGCCCCTGTTGAGCGAATCCTCCCGAGGCGTCTTCGCGATCCCTTGCCAGTCGGCTCGTGGGTCCCCTGAAGACTCTTCCAAGAAACCAAAGGGCTCCCCTGGTTGCTCCAGGCCTGCCCTGACTTAACCTCGCTGGGTGAGTCCCTCAGACCTTGCTGGTCTGCGCCATTGCCTCTTCGCACTTTCCACGAGACTTGCTGTTACCAAGGGTTGTTGGCTCCAATCCAGTCGCCGACTCCACAGTAAGCTGCAGACATCGTGGGACACGCCGAATCCGGCTCCTGGTCGTCGTCGACGCCTCCTGGACCTCGTGGCTGAAGAGTCAAGACAACCGTGAACGACCTGAATCCTGCGACGACGGTGGGCATCCATCTTCCTTGCCCCGAGTCACTGCCAAGTGACTTTGAACACAGTCCCCTCTGCTTTCAGGTCACCCTCCTTCCGAATCCAGGCTTGGATTCCACCGGACACTTCTTCAGACATCACAAGCAGCAAGTCTTCTTTGTTCGCCATTGAAAACGACGCCGCGACCCGACACCAAAGGACACCTGTGCACCCGGCTCCCCTGGGTGAGGTAACTCCAGCACTACGGTGCTCCTGTGGGTGTGGGCCCTAGAACTACGTACCCTGTAAGTGACTTGCTTGTAGGTTCACCAGAAGTATCCTAAAACTCCTTTTTTCCCCGTGCGATTCTCGCACTGGCTCGTACAGGGTTCGCGTCTGTGTTAGACACATCGCGTCCAACTCCCTTGTAACTCTACCAGTATCCGCGTCCTTCGACTCGTACTGACTGATCGGTGTGTTCGCCTCGAACACGCCAGGGGCCTGTAACCTTAATAACTCAATTGCGTTCGCTTGCATAGACCCGTACAGGACTCGCACCAGTGTCTGAACACCGCGTCCGTCCCCTGTGGGTCTCCTACAACTACCTGGGGTGGTTCTCTGGGGGTCCCTCGATTCTATGTGCACTAGGCCCTGGTCTAGCCAAGATAAGATTATGGTATTTACTTGTGCTAACTTATTTTGATAACAATTGACTTGTACATATGTTCCTGACTTCTAATCTCATAAAGAGATTAGTAGAGAGTTGTTTATTAATAAATACATATATATTTGTATATATACCTGTGTGGTGTCTTTTCATTTGGTAATTCAAGAGATTGTGTGGTAAAACAAGCTGCTTTACATTCCTTCAAGACTTAGCCTGAAGGCTGCTCTCCACAGCTACCACTAGGATAACTTTCTATAAAGGTTGTCTTAAACCTATCTACCATAAGAGTTGATTTGGACTGGTGCAAGGTGTCCACTTTAATTAGTGAACAGCATATACCAGGCCAACTTCTCACACTGATGCACTTACAAGCCGGTACAAAGGACTCCGAAGGTTGTAGGGGTGTCCAGCTCATCTAGGGGCACCCTCACACTTGGAACAGTGCACCCTGCCTTCAGGATTGAAAGGCCTGCCTTAGGAGTGACTTATAGGTTTGAGTGCAGTGACCTCAGATATAAGAAAGATTATATCTGTCATAAGTGGTGCTAGCACCAGCTTACATAGACTGCAATGGCAGGCCTGTAGTCACAGTTTGAGTGGTCTCTCATGGGTGGCATAATGCATGCTTCAGCGCATGGGAGACCCCTGGTGTACCTATGCCCTGGGTACCTTGGTATCATATACTAGAGACTTATAATAGTACACCAGTAGCCAATCTAGGGTGTACCTAAGTACTTACCATAGCCAATTTAGGGGAGAAAGCACAGAGGCTGGGGTCCTGGTTAGCAGTATCCCAGTCAGACTAGTCAGAAAACATAATGACACCAGCAAAAAGTGGGGGTGACCATGAAAGCAGATCCTACTTTCCTAGACAACACCCCACCCTCCCCAAACGTAAGGAGATGAGACTAACCTTGCCCAGTTGAGTCTTCATTTTCTAAGTGGAAATATCTGGAGAGTCCATCTACATTGGCATAGTTACTCCCAGGCCTCTGTTCCACTGAATAGTCCATTCCCTGTAGGGCAATGGACCACCTCAAAAGTTTGGGATTTTCACCCTTCATTTGCTTAAGCCATAAGAGGGGCTTATGGTCTGTCTGAACAATGAAGTGAGTACCAAACATGCATGGTCTTAACTTCTTCAGGGCCCAGACCTCAACAAAGGCCTCCCACTGAATTGCTGACCAACGTTTTTCCCTGGAGGTCAACCTTCTGCTTATGAAAGCTACTGGTTGGTCCTTGCCCTCTGCATTAAGTTGTGACAAAACAGCTCCTACCCCTATCTCAGATGCATCTGTCTGGACAATTAAGGTTTTGGAGTAGTCAGGACTTTGCAGAAGGGGAGCAGTGCACATGGCCTGCTTCAGGTCATCAAATGCCTTTTGACAGCTAACTGTCCACTGAACTTTCTTTGGCATTCTTTTGGAGGTGAGATCATTAAGGGGAGTCGCAATGGACCCATATCCCTTAACAAACCTTCTGAAGTACCCAGTCAGGCCCAAGAAAGCTTTGACATGAGTCTGGGTAGTGAGAGCAACCCAGCCCATGATGGTCTGGATTTTGCTCTCCAATGTGTGAACTTGGCCTCCACCTACCTGGTGACCCTAGTATACAACCTTGCTATGCCCTATCTGGCACTTGGTGGCCTTGATAGTGAGACCTGATTTTTGTGGGCCTCCAGAACATTCCTGAGGTGGACCAGGTGATCCTCCCAGGTGGCGCTAAAGACAGCTATATCGTTTAGATATGCGGCACTATAGGCTTCCAGACCTGTGAGAACTTTGTTTACCAACCTCTGAAATTTGGCAGGTGCATTTTTCAGACCAAAGGGCATCACAATAAATAGATAATGCCCACTGGGGGTTGAAAATGCTGTTTTTGGTTTGTCATCCTCAGCTAGTCTGATTTGCCAGTAGCCAGGAGTCAGGTCAAATGTATTCAGAAACGTGGCTGAGGCCAGAGGATCTATGAGTTCATCTGCCCTTGGAATAGGATCGGAATCAGTCCTACTGACTGCATCGAGGCCTCCGTAGTTCACACAAAACCTCATCTCTTTTTTTCCACCCTTGGTGTGAGGTTTTGGTACCAGGACTACTGGACTAGCCCAGGGGCTATCTGAAGGCTCAATGACCCCCAATTCCAGCATCTTTTGGACCTCTGTCCTGATGCAATCTCTGACATGGTCAGGCTGTCTATAAATGTTGTTATTTACTGGCAGACTGTCACCTATGTCCACTTCATGGGTACACCAGGGGGTTTTACTGGGTGTCAAAGAAAACATATGCTTGTACTGATTGAGGACCTTCCTGCAATCAGCTTGTTGCTGGTCAGTGAGGCTGCCGGCTAAGGCTACTCTATCTACTGGCCCATCAACAGCGTTCTGAGAGAGATCAGGGAGAGGGTCACTCTCTTCCTCCTGTCCCTCATCAGTTGCCATAAGCAAGCTCATGTCAGCCATGTCCACAAAAGGTTTCAGGCGTTTCACATGAAGTACTCTGTGGGGACTTCTGGGAGTGCCTAGGTCCACCAAGTAGGTGAGCTCACCTTTTTGTCAAGGATGGTCGGGGTATCTTCTCTATGCCTCCTCCTCTCCTTAGACATTGGTTACTAAATTCTATGCTTACACACTAGCAGCATCTTCCACCTCCACTGACCGGGCGCGCGTTGCATGGGGTGAAGACCTGGGAGTCGAGATTTCTCAAGCCGATTGGCTGTATTGCTGCACTCAGATCAAACGCCTCTCCCCCAACTATCGTTTGCGCCTTATACACTTCAAGTACATACACAGGCTGTATCGAACCCCTGCCCAACTTCATAGGTTAGGTCTCATAGCAAGTGACATATGCTTGCGCTGCTCTGCGCCCGCGGCTGATTTCTCTCACCTCGCCTGGCTGTGCCCCCGGGTTTCGGCATACTGGCGTGAGGTTTGCGCTATTATCTCCGAAATTACCTCGTCACCGCTTCAACCTGACCCCGTGCCCGGATGCCTCCCGTTGTTTGACTGCTATGCTGCTGGTCCTCGGCGGCATAGGGTCTCCATGTGCTGGGGTCACAGGCCTGCGCCTAAGGTTGCCCTCTGGCTCGAGGATGCGTCCCGCTGCCAAACCCTCCTGTCTGAGTTCTGGGATCTTCTACCAGCCAAATCTCGCCCAACTGACATATGGGGCCCACTTGTTACCTACCGTTCACGTCAAGGCTCCCAGCATCCTGCGACTTCTCCCGCGCTCCCCGCCGGTACCCCACCCGCGGCGGCCGCCGGTGTAGGTCCATGAGCTGTTTCCCCTTTGCTCACGCCCTCTCCACCCCCCTGCCTCTCTCTTTACTCATGGTGCCTCTCTCTGTCGCATGTTTTCACCTCTCTAGTGGTTAGATGACAACTCTCCCTGACATTGTCTCCAAGTGTCACAAGTTTGCGATTGCCTCTGCTGTGCTGTATTGTATTGCTGTGCTTAATCCTGCATGCAAGATAAAAATACGGCTCACAGAACACAAAAGCAGAATCAGGACAAAAAATTTAACTTCAGCACTGGCCAATCATTGGATTGAAGAAAATCATTCTATCTCCCAAATAAGATTTCAGGTGATAGAAAAAGTAATAATACATCCAGGAGTAGACAATAATAAAAAATTACTCCAACGTGAGATATACTGGATAAATACCCTCGAAACAATGATTCCGAAAGGGCTTAATGATCGATTAGATATGTCAGGTTTTCTTTAGACTGAAGGGCAGAGTAACACATCTCTCATTAACAATGGGTACATATCACACAATACATTACAACAGGCTGGGCACGTGATGTTAAAGCGTTGAGTTTTAGCTTGTTACTTGTTAGAGACTACAGTTCAGTAAAGTATATTGTGACGGTATAGCGAGCAGCCACATGATGAGTTTATGAGCTCATTTATATATTTTTACTACCATAGATTATTGAGGACAGGTTATATACCACTATATTGTTTTTTTCGATATTAGGTCGAGCATTTAGCTCAGTGGTTTCATTTTATCAAATAACCATTTACACATTTTTTTGATGCAATGGGTTAGATTTGTTTTTAAGTCTTAGTAGGATTGAGAACCAGCAACACGTGGTATCGCTTTTGACCTTCTAATATGGCGGCCAAATAAGTTTACCTTGGGATTAGTCCATTCCGGGAGTCCGTTTCCGCTTTATTACACACTGTGCATTTGAGTAGGCGTAATCGCCATTACACAGATATAATGGCCCACATTGTTATGGATTTTATACGAGGGTTAATGAGTAGTACCCGCATCAGGGACTATTGATATATTATAGTTATTCATCAGACGGGATATGGATTCAGTTAGTTAAATATGGCGGACGTGTGTAGTCTTTGAATGGGTTAATTATGGTTCCGAGGTCCGTTTTCACTGTTTTCGCGGCGATTTAAAACCGAGCATGGTCGACATCCGGCACATACGCTGTGCCATAGAAGCTGGTTATTGTTGCGACGTATCATGCACTAAGCTGAGAATTGGGTGCACCGCTAGATTCTAGCGTATCGTTGTTTTAGGGAGGACTGACATTTTCAGTCCCCGTATTGATTTGGTTCTTTGTTAGCAGGTTCACGAGTTGTCGTTTTTATTTTGACAGACTTTTCCAACGGGGTCTAGCTGGAGGTAAGAGACTTCAGTTGGTTTGGGTTGTAAGCTAGGTGACTTTATATAATCTATGAGTTTGGTCTTTCAATGTGGCATTCCTTAATAAGTGGCATTGGTTGATTGCAGTTTCTACACAGGATCGGTAGATGCAAGAGGCAGACTTATGAGGATACAGGTATGACCTTAAGGTACATATCATACATACATAAACACTGGGTGTTAGTTTTGATTACTAATATTAGGCACACCAGGTTAGTTGACAATGGATACAGGTCAGCATGTGACCTATTTTGAATATTACATTGAGCACTCATGTGACTTTGAGCCCGCATGGAAATCGAATGAATGTAATTATTTTGTTTTATATTTTCAGATTTTCCCCTGAGGAAGGGACTTTTTAAGTCCCGAAATGCATCGGGCATTACAATGAATGTTGCATGATTTTGTAAAAACAATGTTGTTTACAAGCATCTGTATGTAATGTACAATGTGCGTATTGATGTATTAATTTCACCAATAGAGTGAAGAGGACAATTGTGTTTATATATGAGTTTCAACAATATTTTTTGAAAAATAAGAATAAAAACATATACGATTTTGAACATAAAGTGTTTATATTGAACATAAAGTGTTTATATTACGGTGATAATCACCAAGTGAACAGTGCGCAGCCCACTCAAGTCCCAGTACTTGTTATAAACCAACAGTTTGATTTAGCAAGTGTTGACAGCATTTGCTTTGCTGAAGCACCCTAGAAGAAAATATAAAATAGCGCTAAAATTGGAGTGCACCCTCTATCATATAAATTATTCCTGGAGCTCCCGGCAGCTCAAATATCTGGAATTATCCGGGGTGTGGAAAGAAGCAATACACGGCACAACTAAGACGTAGGGATTTCCCCACCTCCCTCGGTGCCATCCAGTAAGTCGGCGCCGCTGAAGTGAGACTCTGCCCATGAGGTGAAATGGGAGGCGGCTGACCAGGACAGACGGCAATCTTGTAATCGCCGAGTGAGGCCCGCGAGCAGAGGAGATGGCGGCGTGATCCGGAGAACAACCGCACCGGTGACAGGAGTCGGGGAAGAACGACAGAGGGTAGCCGACTGCTCGCGGGAAGAGATCGATCCCGGCCACCCGTGGAGCCGCTGTCCGGGCAGGGGAGACCTGGTTCCTGCACTGTGTAGGTGAGGATCCGAAGGGCAGCGGAACGGTGCAGCTGGGACGGGTGCGGCTCCACAACACCGCACGGAGTCTAGCAGAGGCGGACTGTGGGAGCCCGGCGAGGCCCTATAGAGGTGTCATTTACCCACGAAGAGACCTTGTGAATGCAGGGACTATTTTACATAGCCGGAACCGAAGCGGGAGGTGCGCTGGCAAAGGGTGTGGGAGCGACCGGCACCCAGCCCCTGAATTGGGAGAGCCAGTTCATGGGAGTGAGAGCCTCGTAGACGGCCAATGCACGCAGACCCCCTGGGTTGGAAGTGGGGCCAGAGGAGTATACTCATTCGCCTTAAGAGCATGGCCCGGAGTTGAGGCGTGGTAGAGGCCTACGCTGGAGAAGAGGCTTACCACAAAAGGGCAAACTAGCGAGTGGCGGAGGTAAGCAGAGGCTACTTGCAGCTGAGCAAAAGTCAAGCACGGAGCTGGAGTATCTAATCAGGGCCCTGATATGAGGTCATCTGGCAGGGTGAGGAAAACGCTGCAGGTGGTGGTGGGAACTCCTGATAGAGGCCTGTGTAGTGATACGCATCTTAACAAAGTGGCACAAGCTTCCCCCATTCAATAGTGGGTCTGACCTGGGCCTAACGCAAGAGGGTCGGGAGTGTTGAAGGGATACGCGGGTCTGAAGACTACCTTGGCGACCTGAAGCCGGGGGGGTGATGGGGGGGGGGAGGTTTAGCCCAGACCCGGAGAGTGTAGAAGAGTGGTTCCACCATGTGAAGGCTGGGTCCGGGCGCCTGCCTGGTGACGCGACTGAAGCTTCAAGGGAAGAGCAAGGAGGCCACGGAGCAAGCATGGAAGGGCGGCTCAGGCAAATAAAATCTCCAATTACGCACTACCACTCCCACTGGACCAAGGAGCACAGACGGCGGTCCTGACCACACGCGAGGATGAGGCGGCGCAAAACAAAGACCGAGCCCCTTCCATAGCGGATGTTCTGACTGCAATTCATGCCACGAGGGACGAGATAATTCATAAAATTGACTCCGTCGCCATTGATGTTAATCTACTCCGATGCGACCTCAGGAAGGTCTCGTAGAGGGTAACCACCACTGAACAAACGGTGGACACTCTACAGACGGAGCTCCATACCCTAAGGGAGACAATCACCAACATCCAGGAGCGAGTGGTGTGCCTCGATGACCGAGCTGAAGACGTGGAGGGGAACAACATTCGCTTTGTTGGCTTCCCCAAAAAAGCAGAGGGACCATCTGCGGAACTCTTTCTGGAAGACTGGCTGGTTGCTGCGTTGGCCCCTGTTGGACTTGGCCCTTTTGGCAGGTTCACCCCTGAACTTTTTTCCTGTTAATGTGACCTGATAGTAGTAGTTTTTGGCCTCTGCGCACTTTAGCACTGTGTCCCAGTGTAAAGTGCGTGCGCACTCTGAGTGCGTGTGGTGAGATTGTCCTGCCCTCCCATAGGAAGGCATGGGGGCTATGTGTGTCCATGGTAATTCCTGGTGTGAGAGGAGTGCAGGGGCGAGTTTAGTATGTGCGAACTCGTGAGAATAAATGCTGCGCAATGCTGTGCGCAGATTTATTGTGACTAGTGGAGAAGTGCCACTTTTAGAAGTTGGCATTTCTGTGTGCTGTGTGTCTGCCTGCCTGATGTGGAGTGCATGTCTGGCTTGTGATTGACAGGGGCTGGGTGGTGTGCTTGGCTCCAGGAGCCAAGATGAGTCTGCCCAGTGGTGAATAGGGAGATCTGCATGTAGATGGGAGGGAGGAGTTGCACCTGGGACCTGAATAGGGCTGTGCCTTCCCTCCACAATGCTAGCTCCGCCCCCTGTGGTGCGTCTGAGCACCTAGCCCCCACCTGACAAAGAGGAGAGGAGCTGAGCACAACAAAGTGCTCCAAAGCTCCCCCAAACCAGTTGCATCTGGTTTTCCCCCAGCCCTGTGCGACAAAGGGGGATATGCATATAAATATAGGGGCTGTGACCCCATGGAAATGTTCTGCTGTGCTGTTCTCTTGACTTGAAGGGGACCTGCTGCTGCCGGGCTCCAGGAGGAACCGCCACTAGGGACTGCCTCCCTGCTGGAGGGCCCTGTGAGCTGGCCTGCCTGGGCCCAGCCTTTGCCCCCCTTCATCCTAAAGGACTCTCCTGGATTTTTGCCTCTTGCGCCCTGTGAGCGCTGTATTTTTATTCCTTGAGAGCGCTTTGCTCTGGGCAGCAGAGAAGGAGCGTGTGTGCTCTGCAGCGCGGAGCTGCCCTTTGACTAGAGGGAATCCCGGCGTGGGGATTCCCCCACAGGACCGTGAAACCGAGCGGGAGCCCACCCCGCGTCCTTTTTATTTAATTGAGCGGGTGCCCACCCCGCTTGTATGCCGTTTTAGCGGGTGCCCACCCCGCTTCATACTTTTAATCGGCGAGCGGGTGCTCACCCCGCCTCGCCGCGAAGATGAAATCACCGCCGCGATCCGCGGCTCGATGCGGAAGTCAGGCGGCCCTGCTTGGTTGTGGGCGGGGGCCGCAGAACGGAAGTCCGGAACCTCGCAGGCTCTGCTGAGAAGTCCCGGGTTCCAGGAGGGGGCCCGGGTGAAGTGCGGCGAGGTCCGGTGCAGCGAAGGAAACCAGGCGGGAGCCCATCCCGCACTGGCAAGAAGAAGAAGCGCCTCGCTGGCTCCGCGTTGAAGTCCCGGGAAGGTGGACTGGGCGGAGACAGACGACGCCTCCCCAGCGAGGGAGGAGAGCCCGGAGGAGCCAAGAGAGAGGCGAGCTTCCCCAGAGAGTCCGGTGGTTGGGGGGGCTCGGTCGTGCACCTGGCCGGTGCCTGTTTTCCCGAGCGGACCCGCAGGAGAGCGGGCCGCTCCAACGTTGGGGGTCAATTGTTGTTAGGAGCCCCGGAGTGGGGCCCCAGAGGCACCGCAGGTGCCAGTGCCTACCAGTGATTTTCTCAGTTGCGTAGCGGGCAACTGCAACGACTTGGGCAAGTTGTATCTGAGTCCCAGAAGAGGGGCTCAGGCGGCACAGTGGTGCCAGTTCTGGTTTATTTACCTCAGTTGCGCCGCCGTAGCGGGCAACTGCAACGTTGGCCATAATTTATTCTTAGGGCCCCAGTGGGGGTCCAGAGGCACCGTGGTGCCCGTGTTTTCACTGCTAATCCCAGCTGCCCTGCGAGAGCGCAGGCAGCTGCAACGTTTGGGGGGCACATTGTTTGCAGGGCCCCAGTGGGGGTCCAGAGGGCACAGAGGTGCCAGTGCCCCTTTTCAATTTGTGCCCACAGCGATCTTTACAGCTGCACGGCAATTATCGGCAGCTGCAACGTTTAGGCCAGTTCATTGAGGAGTCCCAGTGGGGACCCAGGAGGCACAGTGGTGCCAGCGCAATTGCGCACTTTGGGGATTCTGCTGCACTGGCAGCCAGCCCGGACATTCTGGACCTTGGGCATTTGAGCCCCTGTGAAGAGGCCAGTTGGCCTGTGTCCAGCGTCAGTGCGTTGTGCCCCCGATTGGGGCACACTGTTTTTATGCCAATTATTTTCCTAAGGTGTTTATGCTTATGATGCCTACTGTAATGCCTTTGCGTAATGTGTTTATGCTAATGAGGTTTGGGGCCTAATGCCTTTTATGCCTAGTGTGATAATGCTGAGGTCATTATTGTGCCAGTAGTTACTGGTTGTGTTTTATATTTGTATTTACTTACCTGTTCTGATGGGTCTGACCAGGGCCCGATTGGCCTGGTCCTGTATATAATTCCCCTGTGAATATTGCCTAGTGCCAGTTGGCACAGTGTATATTATGTGATTATGTTTCTAATGTATTTATGACAATACAAAGGCTATTTTTTATATATCCTTGTGTGGAGTTCCTTTTGTGGTGTGCCTAGTGTGTTGCTGCTGTGTGAGTGTGTTGCGCAAACGCTTTACACATTGCCTCCGGGATAGGCCTGACTGCTCGTGCCAAGCTACCAAGGGGGTGAGCAGGGGTTATCTTGGGTGTGTAACTCCCTTGCCCTGACTAGAGTGGTGGTTTCTGCCTGGCTTTGGCGCAAGCCAAAGCCAACCAGAAATCCCATTTCTAACAGCCCCTAAGAAACTCTCTAAGTTTTTCACAGTGGAGAGGGGGCACAGAGCATTGGTCCCCCCTCTGAGGCCAGGGGCCCCGCCCAGGGCTCTCATTGCTCGATTTCTCAACTTCTGTGACTGGGATGCCATCCTGCAACTCACCCAAAACTGGGGCCCACTGACATATGAGGGCCACCAGATTTCCATCTACCCGGATTACACGCAACGAGTGCAGGAACAACGAGGATCCTTTCTGGTAATGAAAAGGCGCATGCGAGACTTGAACCTCAAATACAGTCTCCTATTTCCAGCAAAATTGAGAGTCGAGAGCAAAGGGAAGGTGTTATTTTTCTTTTTGGCGGCGGAAGCGAGTGACTGGTTGGATGCTAGAGGCTCCCCGGGTGCTTCCTAAGTACCCCCCACAGCGACGCCCCGGAAGACAGGATCGGGTAGGCAACCCAGGGTTCGAAGCAAGAAAACTCCTTCACAGGACAGTAACAAGAACCGCAGCCCTACCCAAATTAGGGTCTGTACAGATGGAACACTACAGGCCCCGGATGTTGTGCAGGACTCAAGAGCTTCATCACCAGACCGACTCATTAACAGTAACCCGAGCGAGGATACAGACAACTAACATTGGCATATGGCGGAGGACTCAGAGACACATTGGCAGAATCAGCGGTAACTTCAATTTGAGACATTTGATAAGAACTAACCCTTGGATAGCGGCCGGGGAGGAATAGAGGACATATATACACGAAAGTCTTTCTGCACGAACTGAAGATAGTTGACGGGGGCATGCCCCCAGAGACAGGTACCTGGTTGGGGAGCTGGAGGCTAGTCCTCGCACCTCGACAGGATTTGCAATGATGATTACATGGTTAAGATTGATTACATGGTCTAGAGCAGAATGGCTGTATGGGGCCAAAATAGAAGTGTGCTCTCTGTGGCGGCCACCATGAGTAAGTTGATTACATGGAATGTTTGAGGCATAGTTGCCTTTGAAAAACGTAGGTGTATCTTTGCATACTTGAAGAGGTATAAGTTCACTGTGGCCTGCCTTCAGGAAACCCATATTTGGGGAGACACTATAGCATGTCTACGGAAGCACTGGAGAGGACAACTGTATGCCACTTCATATTCTGGGTTTGCCAGGTGGGCTCCCATATGGGTGGGACCAGGGGTTCTTTTTCAACACCTACATCATGTAGTCGATACAGAGGGGAGGTATGTCATCCTGCATGGGAGGTTGGATGGCACGTAAGTGTGCATTATTAATGTATATGCCCCCAATGAAGATAATGCTTCCTTTTTCCCTGATCTCATGGCTGCGGTTTCACCATACCTGGGGGCACCAATGATGCTGGCTGGGGATATTAATTGTGTCCTTGATGGCTTTCTCGAACTAGAAACCTTCACGATCTCACACTAAGCCTAAAATGACTAGCGCACTCCAAGATATGCTAGAGGGTATGCGCCTCCGGGATGTATGGCGCGAGCGCCATCCCGCCATTTAGCAGTTCTCTTGTCACCCACCCGCCACGGGGGACCTCTAGTAGACTGGATTATTAGTTTCTCTCTGCAGACCTCGGTTGGAGTGTGGGTGGGAAAACTTACCTGCCCAGATACCTATCAGATCACTACCCTGTCCTGATGGAATTAGGGGGGAGAGGGGTTAGATCTGAGATACCCTTGTGGCGGCTTAATACTGAAGCTCTAACAAACCCTCCATTTGTAGCCGCACTCTCCGAAGAATGAAATCGGTACTTTGAGGAAAACTGGGAGTCGACCTCCGGTCGCACGACCGAATGGGAGGCCATGAAGGTGGTAAGACAAAAAGGAGGGACGAAGGGCTTTTAGAAGGTCCAGCATACATGCATGAAGGTGGTCATGAGGGGAATCTGCATCGAAACGTCCTATGGGGTTCGGTGTCAATTGGAGCGGGATGTAGCTGCACACGAGGCAAACCTGGGTAAGCTGGACCCGAGATCGCCACAGCTCCCCAGAAACTGAGGGACTGGTGTGCAGCCAAGGAGGCCCTACTGACTGACCGACCTCCGTCGGTTAGAAAAGCATGTTCACACGGCCTATCGTCAAAGGCTATTCAGAGAAGGGTACAGAACAGGGGCCTTAATGGCACGACTAGTGAGGCAAGAAACATCTGTGGTACCAATTATGCAGATCCGTGCCGACAACGGGACATTGGTGTACACGCAACGGGCGATTGCGGAAGCTTTGGCAAGTCATCTGCGAGCGTTATATACAGAGCGACCTGGGTCAGGCCTGGAGGCAATTCTTACCTATTTGAACTTAGTCGAGCTCCCCCGGTTGGAGCCTGAGGAAACGGAGGCACTGTGCGCCCCGATCACTAAAGAGGAATTAAACCAGGCTATAAATCGACTTAAACCAGCTAAAAGCCCGGGACCTGATGGGCTCCCGGCTGAGTTTTATAGGCAATTTGTTCCACTGCTGGTAGATAGACTCCTGGAAGTGTATGATGAGGCATTGGGAAGGGAATTTTTACCACCCTCCCTGAGGGAAGCACTGGTGGCCATGTTACTCAAAAAGGACAAGGACCCCAACTTGCCCAGTTTCTACAGGCAATTTCGCTGTTGAATATCGATGTAAAAATACTCAGTGGGATAATGGCAGAACGTCTCCTCCTGAGGATGTCACAGTTTATTCATTCGGATCAAGCGGGATTCATACCGAGAAGAAGTACGACTCATAACTTGCGACGGTTGGAGCATGTGTGGCACGCCCCGGGTTTGTTGGAAACTGACTGTGCTATAGCACTGTTGGATATCGAAGAAGCATTGGACTCAGTAGAGTGGCCCTATATGTGGCAGGTCCTTTAGCGACTTGGGGTGGGCGAGCAGTTCCTTAAAATGGGTGCGGCTGCTCTATGCAGCCCCCACTGCCAGAGTCCGGGTGGGTAGGTGGTGTCTGGACAGCTCACTCTTGGTCGGGGCACCCGTCAGGGATGTCCGCTCTCTCCCTTACTATTTGCAATAGTCATGTCATGGAGCCCCTGCCCGCACGTTTGAGGACTGCGCTGGATCCCTGGGGTGTTAAGCTAGGGGAGACTAATCATATAGTCTCTCTATACACAGATAATACACTGGTCTATTTGACACACCCAGAGAGCTCTATACCTGTGCTTCTGGCGGAGTTGCGGAACTTCGGTGGAATCTCGGGACTTCGGATCAACCCTAGGAAGTCCAGGGTGGTCCCTGTCGGTAGATGAGCCGCGGTCACACCAGGGGAGCGACCGCACATTGAATTGCCATGGCGGGAGAGGGGGCGCGATATCTGGGCATCTGCCTGGAGAACACAGCCACTGCCTATCTCGAGCTTAATGTTGGCCGGTTTGTGGAAGGGTTGCGGGGTTGATTCGCTTTTGGACTGATTTGCCGCTGTCGCTCATGGGGCGCAGTGCGGTCATTAAAATGATTGTTCTGCCTCGCTGCCTATATACAATGCAACACTCGCTCTATATAATCCCGCGATCGTATTTTCATACGCTAGAGAGTCTACTGGTAGTCCTCCTGTAGGGGAAGAAATGTAGAAGGGTGCAGCTGACAACGCTACAGAGGACGTGGGAAAAGGGAGGACTGGAGGTGCCCCGCTTGGAGTTTTATTACATAGCCTCTCAGTTGCAGCATGCGGTTCACTGGTTAGACAGCGAGGATAACTGGGAGAAGCGCCTGCTGGCGGGAACTTATGGCGACCGTTCGCTGACAGAGCTGTTGATGCTGGGGAGCGGAGTCCCCAGAGAATGTGCGTATGTTGTACGCCACGTAGCAGCAGTATGGGAGAACGCGGTGCGGCGGGTGGTGCAGCATGCCCCGTTCACTCCTGATATGCCCCTGTGGGCACTGCACCCATTTGCCAGTATCGCGGACTCCATGTCAGTTCGCCGATGGAGGCTGCCAGATGCTGGGGGACCTTTATGTGGACGGGAGGTTCGTGACTCGGGAAGAGGCACAGGATACCTTTGACCTAGGACCAGGCCAATTCCTGCAATATGGGAAAATCTCTAGTGTTGCACGTGAACTTTGGCCGGGGTTCCCAGAGGAACCCCCTACCACTAACACTCTGAAAGTCATGCTGTACATGGCGCAGGGTAGGCGACTAATTTCCCATCTCTATAGAGCACTGAGAGATGATTTACCGGGAGAGACCCTTGGAATCCAGCAAAAGTGGGATATACTAATGAATGAACCCCTGACAGAGTGACTGGAGAAAGGTACATGAGGGGGTGCAGAGGGTTAGTGCAAATGCACGATTTAAGCTCCTTCAATACAATCTAGTACATCAAGTATACCTCACCCCACGCACGTTACATATAATCTACCCGTCCCGTAGGGATGAATGTCTCAGATGCAATCAACAAGGGGCGGACTTCCTTCATATGGTCTAGTCATGTTCGTTACTGCTTCCCTTTTGGGAGAAAGTAATTGCATGTCTACGGGATGTCACGGGCTGGAGTATTCCCAGAGATATTAGGCAGGCACTGCTCGGAGTATTGCCTGCGCCAAAGCACAAGAAACTAAGCAGGCGATTTGTCATCCTGGGACCAGTCCTGGCTAGGAGGCGGGTGGTCATAGCATGGATGCAGCCCTAGCCCCCGCGGTATGCAGACTGGATTAGAGATGTGAGCGAATGGGCGACTGCGGAATCGGTACGAATGACATTTGTGCGGAAGGATGAATAAGTTGAGGAGGGCCTGCTGGCATGGGCCTCTATGTTGGCAGACCTACAGGGAGGCCAAGCGTCTGCATCCCAGGAGGCCCTGGGAGGCCTCCCCAAGAAGAGAATAAAAGTGGAAAACTGCTTAGGCCATGTTTGGTATTCTAGCAAATAGATATAATTTTAATTGTGCATGTAATCATGTAACGTGACACGGACTGACCGGGGAAGGGAGGGATGATGGGGGGGTGTTAATTAATTAGATATTCTGTATGCGTTATATTGGAAAGGAATATGTGGGGAACAAAGTTGTCTGTAAGTGGTAATGGAAGCAAACAATGCCCACATATACAGATGTAATGCTGTTACTTACAAATGCCAATAAGTCTTTATGAGAAAAAAAAAAACAGACTTAGATTTCTGCGGTTGGATTTATTAGGCACTAGATTTCACTTAACACTTTTAAAATTCATAACTCTGATTCTATTGATTGAAATTTGTTGCTTTGTTGTCAAATAATGTATTCATATTTATTCTATTTTTCTCAGTGGGTGTGGGATTTTTCAAGTGTTGTGTTTTCACTTTGTTACTGTTTGAGTGCTGCATAAATACTTTTCACATTGCCTTTAGGTTAAGCTTGACAACTTTCATGCCAAGCTACCAGAGGGTTGAGCACAGGTTAACTTAGTGACTTTTTCTTTTTCACCCTGATCAGGATTGTGGCTCTTGCTTGAGCATGAGTAGGGTTTTGCCCCTCTCAACCAACAACCCAATTTCTCACATTCGCCATGTAAGTTCCATTGCAATAACATTTAAATATATATTATTAGTTTTACACTAAATACCTCGTAAGACACTGATAAATAAATCAATACTTAAAAACATACTTACCAGAGGACCCAAGAAACGGAGGTTTAAGTACAGCATCCAGTGTCTCCTCCACCTCACAGAAAGGATTCTCTCCAAATACTAGAGTGAACAAGGTCACGCCAAGCGCCCACATCTCTAGCTCAGGGCCTTGATAACTGTGAAAATGAAACACAAGAAGTATATGTGAGCATGAACAGAGTAAAGTCAAGGATAAACATAAACATCCATAGAAAACAACTAAAATACGGAACATACAAAAGATAAGCCCAGTTTCAAATGCCTTTCAGAGACAACTGATGGCCGCTTAAAATCCTACTCCCTCTAAAATTGCACACCAAAATGCTCTTGTACAAACTACTACTTACCTGCAATGATAAGTGCCTCCTCTTGTACTTAATCACCAATGCATCAAGGCAATTTCAATTTCTAAACATGTATTACTCAGGATCCCTGCCATTCTGAAAGCTCAAGTCAGAATCATGCACTAATGTTATTGAGGTTGTATTAGGGTTGATCATAAACTCAGTTCATTTTTCTTCTTTGAGAATATAATAAGCCCCTCAGTGCCCACCTTATTACCTTTTGGAATCATTGTGCCTTCGTACCAATAGGGCAATTGTTTTACAAGTGATAGAGAGAGGCGTGAAGTGGATTTCGGCTAACGAATGCATTTGTATCTGCATTCAAAGAATTCTGTTTTCCTATTGACGCAAACAAGTCACAGTGATACTCCTTATGCAGATTGACATAACCACCACGGCCCACTTCCCCCAGAAATGGAAACATGCCGACGTGAAGCCATTGCTGAAGAAACCTTCTGTTGACTTGGGAGAACCCAAGAACCACTGCCCCATTTCCCTGCTCTCCTTCCCAGCCAAGGTCATCGAGAATGCTATCAAAATCCAACTCACTAGACATCTGGAGAACCATAGCCTTCTGGACCCCTACCAATCCAGCTTCAGAACAAACCACAGCACCGAGACAGCTCTAATCGCAGCCACGGACGACATCCGAATGCCGCTAGACCATGGAGAAACAGCAGCCTTCATCCTCCTCGACCTCTCAGCAACCTGCAACACCGTATTCCACCACACACTGATCAATAGACACCACCAGATCGGAATCCAAGGAGCAGCCCTCAAGAGGACCTCACAGGAAGAACGCCGAAGATCATCCTCCCTCGCTACTTCTCGCTCGCTAATAACATCACTTTCAGTGTAGCTCAAGTCTCATCCCTCAGCCCTACCCTCTTCACCATATACATGACACCCCTGGCCAACATCGTCAGAAGTCACAGACTCAACATCATCGCCTACACAGATAACACCAAACCCATCCTCTCCCTGACTAACGACCCAACGACCATCAAAGACAAGTTACAAAGATGAATGAAAGATGTGGCCGTCTGGATGAATAACAACTGTCTCAAACTCAACACAGACAAAACAAATGTTCTCATCTTCAGGAAAGGCAAGTACACCCTCTGGAACAACGAATGGTGGCCACCTGAGCTGGGCCCAACTCCCAAACCCACCAAACAACCCACAACCTCAGCATCATCCTCGACAGCCAGCTATCCATGAAAAATCAGGTCAGTGCCGTCTCCTCCGCTTGCTTCCTCACCCTCTGAATGCTCAGGAAGGTCTCAGATGGCTCCTAGCCAGCACCAGGCGAAATATCACGCAAGTCCTCGTCAGCAACAGACTCGACTACGGCAACTCTCCCTACATAGGAATCACTGCCTAACTCATGAGGAAACTCCAGACCATCCAGAACACAGCAGCCAGACGTTTACTCGACTTCCCTAGACAGACGCACATCACTCCTCATCTCAGGAAACTCCATTGGCTACCAGTCGCAAAGATATGCATGTTCAAGCTGCTCACCCAGCCTACATGGCCCTACACAAACAAAGGACCGCCGTACCTCAACACACAAGTGAATTTCCACCAACCGACCAAGGAACTGCGTTCCAGATCCCTCTCCCTAGCAGCTACCAAACGCATCCACCGGGAAAACAGCGGAGGCCGCTCCTTCTCCCACCTGGCGGCTAAGACCTGGAACTACCTCCCCCTGTACCTCAGAGCCTCACTATCGCTCCAGCATATCAGGAAGGACCTCAAGACATGAATGTTCAACCTTTAGGAACAGGCAGCCTGATCCCGCAGCAAGATCCCACAGTGCCTCGAGACCCTCACGGGTGAAGCAGCAGTGCTCTACAAATCTTGATTGATTGCTTCTTACTACTGTAACATGTAAAGAAATAGCTGTCCTTAAATGGTAGCTTTCTTTAGCAGACAGTCACTTTGTTTTTAAAGAAAGGGATTCAAATTAGTATGTACTTAAAAATGTCCAACTGCTATTCTTACACTAAATTTATGTCACCTTTTGCACAATTCTATGTCAGGACCGGAGGCTCATATTATGCTTGACTGTTTCATTTTATTCACTCAGCAGCCTTAACAAAACATATTTTATTCAAAGACTACAAACCACATGAGTCTTTGCAACAACTCAAAATGACAACTGTAGAGTAAGTTCCACATATCCAAGATCAAGGAAAAGCACTTCCTCTTTATTTGCTGCTCAACAGCCAGATAAGTGATTTTCCTTAATGTCTTGGATAATATTTTTTGTTCTATACTGTATGACTTAATTGATCATTGATGCTTTGGCCACTGTACTGTTGTCGCACACCCTGGGCTCTCCGCGTTTAAAACAAGCTATCTCTGGTGCGATCCAGCTCGTTTTCCGCTTGGGGGCACGTGCGGCAGACGAGTCCACGGTGCAGCTGGGCCCCTTCTGGGGCTGACTGTGAGGTGTGTTGACTAGCACAGTCACAAGGCTCTCTTTGCTCCTTCCCTGCGTGCCTCACTCCCTAAAGCGAGACAGGCTATTTACCGGCAGCGCTGTGGGAGGCACGTGGCATACACGGGCTTCCCGAAGCATTCCTGCCATTCCTTCGGCGCACCTTGCCGCAACGAGACGCCTGGTAGCCCGACGACCCCAGTAAGTTGCGTGAAGGGCGCATGTCTCTTCCTGAAAGGAACGTGCACCCCTCCCTGTGGTACTCTGCGTTCTCCGCAATCCTTAGTTCGTGTCTCTTGGCTCTTTCCCCTTCAGCTGCCAGTGAAGGGCAAGCAGATTGTCAAGAACTCTAGAAGACACCAGTTCCTCATATCTTGCTTCAGTGCCACAGTTTTTCTACTCAGGATAAGCAATTTCACCCGCTGAGATTTTTCACCTTACAGCCTGTTGTATTTAGAGGGCCGGTCCAGAGTTTACACGTGCAGAGCCAACAAGCATTAGCTAATTCAAATCTGACTGGGCAAGCTAGGGAGTGTTATATATTGTGTTCTACATTGTTTTTTCCTGCCTATTTACCTCTAACTTCACCTGATCAGCCATGGCAGGTGCTTTGATGAATATTGGGAGTCCGCTGAGGAGGAGCAGATGCTTCTACCTATTCATGAGGAGCTAGTGGATGCCATAGATGCATTCGGTCTCTTCGGCTCTGGAACCTCTGAGTCAAAGAATCACTGAACTGACGGTGAGACATAGTTTATTACCCCCAGCTGTGGAAGGCCTGAGGCTTGAACCTCCTACTGACAATCGGGGGCCCTTAAGGATAAAAACAAGGCCAGGCTGAACGCCAATGTTGAGGCACCCTCTATCTCTTCTGACGCCATTAAGAGGCGTCACCAGGCCTTCCTGAAAAGGTGCTTGGACGCCCTGGAAGCACAGTATGAATCCCAGCCTGGATATTCCCCCAAGGACCACCAGGGAACAGATGATAATGCCAGGAAAGGTTCAGATACCCCTGATGGGGACTCGGGTGATGAACCAGGTGTGAGAAGACGGCGGAGTCCGGAAAGTGGCACCAAGAGAGCCAGGCTGGAGAAAAAATGCAAACAGGACTCTGCGGGGGTGCTGGGTATGTTAAAGATATTTATCATCCCCGCTTTGTGGACTGGGCTCCAGCGTCTTAAGTGCCACGCAATGTGGCTAGCCGCATTAGGATGCCCTTGGACCAGGAGGTCTGGGGGCATCTGAGTGCTCTACACCCTCCTTGGCCAATAAGTTGGCAAGTACCCCTGACATCGATACCAGAACGGCGAGGTTCATTACAAAATTTGTTAATGACCCTAAGAAGGGCCTGGACTGTTCCTGGTGATCCTGTCAGGATAAGGTGTTAGATGTTTTGGGGCCACTTACCGAAATTTTGGATATGGCTGAAGATGGCAAGGAGTCCGGTCATATGATTGACCCCACTTTTTTGCCATGTTGTGCATAACGGGCCCTATGCTTTTTAGGCAATGCCAACTATGCCTTATCGACAGAGCGCAGACGCCCCTTACTGATTAGGATAGAACCCAGGTTGGGTGAGTTGGCCACCACAGAAGCCAGCCCGGTGGCAAATGGAGGTCTCTACGGAGAACCCTTCATTAGGGAGCTATCACGCTTCGTCAATACCTTTCCGAACCTGGGCAAGGCTCAGCAGTCCATCAAGAAGATCTTCAATAATAGATTTTTGGAGGGGCAGGAAGAGGTTGGGGGCGCTTCTCCGGCCGGGCATACAACTCCAACCCCCAAGACCACAAAAACATTTGGTGGGTTCTATCCCTCGAGAGGTCATGGCAGAGGAGGTGATGGCAAAGTAGCCTTCCGAGGAGCCAGCAACCGCACCAGGTGGCACCACCGGTAAGCAATATCCCTTCTTCCCTACAAGGGGTGGGGTACGGCTACAGTGGTTGAGTCACAATATGGCCTCCTTAACAGGGGACACGTGGGTGCTTCAAACTGTGAGGGGCTTTCACATAGAGCTCCACAGTACGCCCCATCAACACTCCCGTCCCTTGGTTTTTTTCACAGGAAGGGACACAGGTGTAAACCAAGAGGTGAGAGAACTTCCTAAGAAAAGGGCAATTACCCATTTGTCCTTCACCCCAATGGGGTTCCTGAGCAATATTTTCCTGCTGGAGAAGAAGGAGAAAGGTTTCAGATCGGTCATAAATTTGAAATATTTCAATGGATGGGTGGTGTATCGCCATTTCAAAATGTAGGGCATCCACCTCCCACAAGATATTCTGTTGCCCAGCGATTGGTTGGTAAGGCTCGATCTAAAAGACGTCTACCTCACCATTACGATTTTTACTTCCAACAAATGATTTCTACAGTTCGAGTGGGATGATCAAATTTTCGAGTTCACACGCCTGCCCTTCAGCCTGTCCTCAGAGCCTTGGTGCTTCACCAAAGTTTTCCGGCCAGTCATGTAATGGCTTCACCCACGGAGAGTTCAGCTATTAGTGTACCTGGACGAGATTCTCCTAATACACCAGGTAAAATCCACTTTAGTCTCCCAACTTTAGATGACCAAGACCTTTCTACAAGACCTGGGGTTTATAGTGACCATTCAGAAATCGGAATTTGTTCCAGCTCAACAATTGACCTTTTTGGGATTTGGGGTTGACACAGGGCAACAGTTCCTCCAGTTGCCCTAGAAAAAGATGCTTCTGATCCGTCTGGAGTTGCGCATAACTTTGGAGAGTGAGACAATTTCCCTTTGCCATCTGGCCAGGATTGTAGGCCTTTTGTCTTCTATCCAGTGGAACTTTCCGTGTCCACTGCATTACTGGGCCCTACAACGCCTGAATGCACAGCACCTCAGGACGAGGCCTGATGTATGCACAGAAGATTTCTCTTTCTCCAGAGGCCCTGGCGGAACTTCATTGGTGGCTCAATCACATGCATGCCTGGAACAGCAGAGCCAGCTTTGGATCAGCCCCAGATCTGGTTATCAAGTCAGACGCCAGTCATCAGCGATGGGGCGCACGCTGTGGAGATATTACCACAGGAGGACAGTGGTCAGAGCAAGAAGAGGCTCTCCATGTCAGTTGTCTGGAACTTCTCGTGGGATCCTTCGCAGCGTGGATTTTAGCAGCCAACAAGGTATCTTGTTCCATTCTTTTTGTAGGAAAGTAGGATCTGCTTCTTATGGTTACCCCCACTTTTTGCTTGATGTTACACTGTTTTTGCCTAGTCTGACTGTGATCCTGCTCATCAGGACCCCAGTCTATCTGCTTTCTCCCTAACATGTTATGCCATGTACTTAGGTACACTCCAGATTGGATACTGGGGTACCCTTGTCAGTCCCTAGTACATGGTACACATGTACCCAGGGCATAGGTACCCCAGAGGCCTCCCATGGGCTGAAGCATGTATTTTGCCACCCATGAGAGGCCATGCAAAATGGAACTATAGGCCTGCCACTGCAGCCTGTGTAAGATGGTGCATGCACCACTTACTTTAGATATAGGTTTACTATTTCTATAGGTCACTACACTTAAAACCTATAAGTCACCCCTATAGCAGGCCTTGACAATCCTGAAGGCAGGGTGCTGGGTTTTACGTGAGAGGGTGCCCCTGCGTGAGCAGAGCACCCCTGCAGCCTTCGGAGACCATTCTCCCGGGTTGTCGGTGACGCAGCCCGACATATAGGTAGAGGTGCATTTTATGCTCGCGTAAAATGCTATCTCGAAAACAGCTGCAACAAACCATGTTGTGTTTGGTATCAAACACCTTGGAATCATACCTCCACTCCGGTAACCGGTGTGGGAGGTATGATTCCACCCTTCAGAAGCAAGCTTCGTGGGGTCCCTGGTCTTCCCGGTACCAGCCTTCTCGACCCAGACAGCACAAAATGGTTGCTGCCGACCAGAGACACATTTCTGTCCTCCTGCTGCTGAGCCAAGCTAGAGAAGAGGTAGGCAGCACAATAGGCATCCTGTCACAGGGAGGTGTGATCACCTCCCAGACAGGATTTAGTGTATTGGGGCTGGGTGGGTGCACTTAAAAAGTGCCTGAAAGTCTGCACGAGGGGCATATTTGGTGTCCCTGTGCAAAGTCCAGTTCAAACCAGTCCAGGGAGTCATTGGCTCCTGCTCTGGCGCAAAACTGGACAAAGGACATGGGAGTACCTCCCCACTGTCCTGACCCATCCCTGGGAGGGTCCCCTGAATCTGTCCAACCCTCTCCCGTGGGTACTTAAGGGCTTACCTGGCTGTAGGACCCTAGATTCGACGTGGACAAGATTTTGAACAAGAAACCATTGACCTTCGACCGTCTGGACAATCTGGACTTCGTTGGACTTAGACTGGGCCCAACTTCGTCTCCCTCTCCGTCTAAAGCATCGTCTGTGCCCGTGCACTGTACAGGCTCCGTGCAGGACCTGTGGAGCATCAAGGACAACTGAAGTTATGTGCCTTGGGGTGAAGGAGTCACTCCCCTGCATTCGCAGGCACCGCAACGCAACTGACTGGTCTGCTGATCCTGAGCTCCTGCGGACTCCGAAGGCTCCAGCAACACAGGAGGGGGGTTCCTACGTTTCTTGAGGTCAAGCTGCCCTCTCACCGAGTTTGAGGCCAGTATCCCTCGTGGGGACCGCATAACCCGAACCCCTGTGCACCGCGTACTTTTGCAAGTGCATATGCTTGTTGGCGTTCCCCAACGACGTGCATTGGGCTATCGATAGCCCCAACCTCTGCGCACATTTCGTACAAAGGACTTCAGCCTCCTCGCACTCTGTGCCCTGCAAGCTGTTACTTTGTGAAACTGCTAAGAGGTCCGCTCGCGACTCCTGTGCCTTCGGCCTGTGGGTCCATTTGAGGGACAACACTGCTTTACTTGGGCTTCCCTGGTTGCTCCAGGCCTGCCCTGATGCCCCTTGCTGTGGTGAGTCCTCTGGTCCTTGCTGTGCCAGACCGTAACCTTCTTTGACCCTCTTTGTGGGTTGCCGCTGCCAAGGCTTGTTGGTGCTCCCGCCGGACACCGACCCCTCAGCACTCGACATCCTTCGTGGGACAGCTCGTATGCGGCTCCTGGTCGTCCTCAACGTCTCCTGGTCCCTGCAGCTGTAGAGTCAAGGTCTCCATCATCACACCTGAAGCACCTGACATCGATGGGCATTCGTCTACCAAGCCCTTGGACACTCCTGAGTACCCAGACTCTGTCCACTCTGCTTTCAGGTTCCTTCCATCAAGAATCCACCTGTGGGTTCCACCGGACACTTTTCTCCTTTCCAGCAGTGGCATTTCTTTGAAGACTCCCATAGAGAACAACGGCGGTTTCCGACGCCACTTCAGACCTATGCACCCGGCTTCCCTGGGATAGGTAACTCTGGTACTTCGGTATCCATGGGTGGGGTGGCTCTCCAACCTTCTATGTTCCAAAGGATTTCTTCATAATCCACTGGGAAGGGTCGTTAAACTGTAAAATTGCAACCGCGACTCTCCCATTGAATTGTATGTAGTACGCAGTCGTGTTCTCACACTGCACCCGTCCTCCGTGGGTCCCTCCTTACTCACCGTGGGTGGTTCCTTGGGATCCCAGTGATTCTACATCCTCTAGACACTATCTTGACTCGAGTCATGGTTCTTATACCACTATTTTAGTATATGGTTTCGTCTCCCCCGGGAGTCCACTGTTTATTAGTGCTACTTACGATTGTTTCTGTGCTACCGTATTGTGTGCTTTGTGTTTATCTGCGTGTAGCAGATACTGTGAGGTATTTAAGGTGTATTATAATAATAAATACATATTTTTATAACTACTGTGTGGTTCTCCTTTCATTTAACCAATACTATGAGGTTGCATTCTGGAAAAACAAGCTGCTTAACATTCCTTCAAGACTAAGCCTGAAGGCTGCTTTTCACAGCTACCACTTGGATAGCTTTCTAAGGTTATCTTTGACCTCTTAAATCACCATAAGGGCTGTTTGGACTGGTGCAAGGTGCCCACTTTAACTAGTGGACATCATATACCAGGCCAACTTCTCACACTTTTGATGATGGACAACATCTCAGCAGTGAGATTTATAAACTGCTTGGGGGGGTATCCAGTCCAAGGAACTGGCGGACCTGGCCAGGTGTTTGTGGAACCATTGTCTGGAACACAAGTTGTGGGTGACTGCGGAATATAAGCTGAGGAGACACAATCAGTTGGCGGACTGGCAATCCAGACACCTGAAGGATTACATCACGTGGAAACTGGATCCACCTCTGTTCGGTCCATGCCTGGTGGATCTTTTTGCGTCAAGACTCAACCATCAACTTACACGTTTTTTCAGTTGGCGTCCGGATCCTCTAGCAGAGGCAACAGACATCTTTCTCCAAGATTGGAGTCAGTTTTGGGGGTATGCGTTTCCTCCATTTTCAATGATAGCAGACTCACAGCGTTGGTCAGGCCACAGAATGCGGATGTGATCCTGGTGACACCCCTTTGGAAATTGCAAGTATGGCATCCATCTCTGCTGGAACTTTCTATGGATTTTCCAACACCACTTCCCCTGACTCCTCATCTATTGACGGATCCTCATGGCAACTTGCAACATCTGATACAGGACGGAACTCTCCTACTGATGGATTGGAAGATTGCAGGGGACGTCGGGAAGTCTTTGGCCTTTTGACACGGGCTATCTCCCTTATCAGAAGAGCATGAGCAGATTTTACTGTCAAGAGATACGGCTTGGCATGGAGGAGATGGTTACGCTGGTGTTTGCAAAGAACTCTTGATCCTGTGGGGTCAGATGTAGAGCATATCGTCAATTTCTTGTCTGAGTTGGTGGTCAAGGGGTTGTCATATCACACTATAACATACAGACAGGCAACAAAACATACAGACAGGCAATTTCTGCGGGTCTATGCCTCTTCGTGACATCCCGGTAGGTGAACATCATTAATCTGTCGTCTTTTTAGGGGTATTCGGTTGTCTCTTCCACCTGAACCGTAGTATTCCTCCTTTTGGGATGTTAATTTAGTACTCAGAATCCTGCGCTCATGGCAGGATAATCAATATTTGTCTTGTAAGAAACTAACAGGTAAGATAGCAATCCTTTTATGCCTCATTTCTTGTAAAAGAGTTTCTGATGTTTATGCCCTAGATATTACAGCACGCATGTTTACCCCGGAAGGGATGTCACTATTTCACGACTCACTAAATCCAATACCAGTGTGGTTCAGTACCCTGCTTTCCCTAGTCATTCAAAATTGTGTGTGGTCCGGTGCCTGAGAGCATATGAAACTATGACCGAGGAATATAGGCCGCCTGGGATGGCTCAACTAATTATTTCCTTCACGGAGCCTTTCAAGCCGGTCTTCGCTGCGACTATCGCTTGTTGGGTGAGATGGGTCCTGCAAGAAGCAGGTCTTGATATATCCTCCTTTCGTGCCACTCCACTAGGGGAGCTATGGCTTTGAAGGCCTTCTTCCTGGGGAGCCACTTGGAGGATATTTTCAGAGCCGTTGATTGATCTTCCAATTCTACTTTTAAGACCTTTTATTATAAACGAATCACCCGCATGGCTTCACTGGATTCAACCAGCTTTAATATAGCATTATCTGAGGCTCTGGTCCTGACATAGTATATAACATTTCCTAGCTATTGTGAAGGAAAGTTTAAATTCTATTAAGGACACAGAGGCAAGGATTATCCCTCCCGATTGAGTACACTCTATTATCCTCCCTGTATCCTAAGAAGTCTTCAGTGTTGGATAAGTATACTTATGAGTGTTGTCCCCTCAAGGGTTCAACAAAGGTTCCTATACAATGTTTTGTTCTGAAGTATGCCTATGGCTATGTTTCTCATGAAGCTTGTTGACTTTATAGATATCTTAATTTCTGCCAATGTTTGTCAATATTGATGACTGGTTTTCAACATGATTGATGGTTTTGGGAATTCACCCTTTGTATCTTGTTGTTTTTCCTAGGATCATACCAAAAACAAGAATTCTGAAAGAAAAGCTGAGTTCATGAAATCTCGCTCGAAGAAAGAGGCAGTGCTTTTCCTTGATGTTGGATATATGGGACTTACTCTATGGTTGTCATGTTGACTGGCGGGACGACTTTCTTTGAAGGAAGAGGAGAAAAACCAGATAAGAGGCACCCCGGTCGACATGGAACAGAGGACGACGGACGGCAAGGTCCAAAACTGCTCATGCCCAGCGACCTAAGGGAGAAAGACGCTGTGGTCAGGACCACTGCAGCCCAGTTTCAGGGCCATTGCACCTGGCAAGTGCATATTTATGTGCCTACTGAGTGGCACCACTAAGACCAGGGTATTGCACTCTTCGGGATACCCAAACAGCGTGGTGAAGGCACAATAAGTGGGTCACAAGTATTCAGGGAGGCATGGGTCTCACAGAAAGGTTTGCTTATGCAAGGTGTTAGCTGGTGTTGAGAACTACATAAGAAACAAGCAGGCATTCAGGATCTTTTCTGTTTATCCTATGATCGCTGAAGTTGCAAATGGGAATCTTGGAAGAACTGGAGCCAGTGCAAATTCCTAGGGAAGCAGTCAAGGAGAAGGACTGTGGTACTCTGATTTATGTTGTTGTTTTGGTCCAATACTTAAATTTCACACCGTTTAAACAAATTCTACCTGGTGACTGTGGGAAACGGGGTTCTTGTTGCAGTACCCACCCACTTTTTACCCGGTTTTTGATGCAACTTTGACTGAGGTATACTGGGTCCCTGCAAGCAAGGTTCCCAGTACCAGTGTTCTTTCACTAAAACTGTACTACAATCGGCTCAACTTCAGCAACCCCTATAAGTCCCTAGTAAATTGTATCCTTGGTACCTAGGGCATTGGTACTGAAATGAGTCCACTAGGGCTGCAGCACAAATTGTGCAACACTTGGGACCCCTCACCAAGGCCATGCAAACTGCCATTGCAGGCTGCGTGTCTTGGTGCAGAGAAAACTTAAGAGTAGACATGGCACACAGCCCTGTGTGCCATCCCAACAGACACTGCATGAGGCATAGGTAAGTCACCCCTAATGCAGGCCTAACAGCCCTAAGGCTGGGTGCACTATATCCCATGTGTGGACATATTTGCATGAGCAGATATCACCCTGCAATATTACGAGTTTCCTAGCTCCATGATGGCTTCACTGTACCCTAGGATGTTTGGTATCAAACATCTTGTCTTAATAAATCCTCACTGATGCCAGTTTTGGATTTATTAATAAATGCACACAGTGGTCACTTTAGAGGATCCAAAGAAAACCTACCACGCACTGGTGTTATCTCTGACTAGTCTTAGCCAGCCTGCCACCACCAGACAGGTTTCTGACCTCATGGGGTGAGAAACAATGCTCTCAGAGGCCCAGAACAAAGCCTGCTCTGGGCAGAGGTGCTTCACACCTTCCCCAGGCCGGAATGGCCTTCCAAGGCAGGAAGCTTCAAAGGCGATGTCGCCATTGAAATGCAACCTAGGCATCCCCAGAGAGAGGATGCCAACATACCTTGTCCTGCTCTACATTTAGCGGATGGACAGCAATATTAGTTAGATTAGGAGGTGTGCCCACATTCAGCCACCACCCCTCTAAGGTGGGGCAGGTGATGTGGACACTACTTTTCCAATTCCTCCATCTTGAGATGGCAGGAACAAACCTATCAGGGCTAAGGTAGTGCCCCTTCCCACAGGAAGTGGTCACTTAGAGGCTGTTGACACCCTAAAGGTAGGTAGCCCATTGGCTACTACCTGTCACTCCCTTTAACGCCCCTAAATTTAGTATTTAGGTCGCATCCCTGTACCCTGAACTTTAGATTCTTCAGACACACAGAATAAACAGACCATGAAGAGCTGCTGACCTGAGAACCGAAGACCTGTTGCAGAATCTTTTAGCAAATCCCTGCCTGCGGCTACCACAACTCGACCATTGTGGTGCGCTATCTCGTCTTGCAACTGTGAGGCCTGCAAGAATCCCAGAGCACCTCCAGCCCTTCGCCAATCGCCAGAGAACTCCATTGTAGTAGAGGAACTACTCCCCTGCAGCCTCAGGCACTGAACACGCAGAATCTGGTTTACCGACTTGCTGCTCTCGGGAGACGCCGACGCAAAACACAAGCAAGAAGAGGTACATCTGCTCAGGAGGGTCAGATCTGTCTCCCCACCAAGTGTGAAAACACCAGGACCTACTGGAGCCGTGCTGCACCAATACCCGGGGTACTGGACCCCCTGCAACCTAGAGAGAGAAGAAAAGTCCCATCCGGAGTCCAACTGCCTTGGAAGCAAGCACCAGTCATGGGACGTCAAGACCCCGGAGACTCACTTCCTGAGTGGCCCAGCTGTCCCAGAATCACTCCTGCAACCTGCCTGCCCCTGACCGCGAGGACATCTTGACGCACGCTGCCCGGCTGACCTATCTGCTCTGCACCCAGCCCGCCTGGCCTGGGTAATGATGAACCAGCTGTGCTCCCGTGGTTCTGGGGCCCTTTTGACCTGATCCCTCTAGTGGGACCCTCCGGACTTACCTTTAAGTCCCCTTGTGCAATGTGTTTTCTGGTGGCCCCCTTCTAAGTAGTGCCTGCTACCAACTACCTCAGTACCCTGCACTCGGCCAAATCCGGGATGCTCCTGACAATCCGCTGGTGGAACATTGGACCTGGTCTTGCTACTTACCTAAATTCATAAGGTGCATTTCGAGATCCAATGGTATGATTTTATGTGCATTTTTCTATTTTCTCCTATAGACTTCTATGGTGCGTAATTGAGCACAAAAGTGTATTATTTTGCAAAAGTTGAAAATTCATATCTTGAAAAGTACTTACCTTGGAACGAAGAAAAATTATATAAGAATATGTGTTAGTTTTGTAAATTGGTCTCAGATTTATTCTTAAGTGTGCGTCTTCTTTATTGCCTCTGTGAGTACAACAAATGCTTAGCACTACCCTCTGATAAGCCTAACTGCTCGCCCACACTACCACAAATAGAGCGTTAGTATTATCTACGTTTGCCTCTGTATACCAATCTGAGTCTTACTGGACTCTCTACATGGTGTACTTCGTTTTAGTGCACTATATAGAGAGCAAGATTCCTAGACTGACTAATAAAAGAAAGATTAGATACCACCTCTAACTGACACTGTGTTCAATCTGGCAACAAAGCATTCTATTTTCAAATACAGACATATAAATCATCCAACCACCAGACAAATCACAAAATCATGCTTAATACATACGGATTCCCAAGCAATACTTCTGGAGCACAGTATTCAATCGTCCCGCAGAAGGTATAAAATAGTTTTCCAGGTTCCATGTAAGCTGCAGAGCCAAAATCTACTAATTTGATAGTAAAGTCCTCAGCAATGACGACATTCTCGTCCTTAATGTCTCTGTGGATAATGTGCTTACTGTGGAGATAGCCAACAGCTGCCACCAGCTGCAAAATAGAAATGAAATATCTAAGTCAGCAGAGGAGGTACTCAAACGTTTTGTGCACAACAAAATAGCACGTGAACCAACTGTACAACGGATAAAAAACTGAATGTTTAAAAATTATGTGACAATTGTGAAATAATGCATGAAAAATAAAACCCCAGTTTTCCTTGCAGCCCAGCAATGACACAATGGAGAAAATAAAACATCGGAGAACAACAAAACATGTCATGAACGGTCATCTGTTCCCACCACAGGTTGCCAAAGCTCCACTACCAGCTGGCAAAGTTG
Source organism: Calotriton arnoldi (assembly GCA_963921515.1). Taxonomy (NCBI): domain Eukaryota; kingdom Metazoa; phylum Chordata; class Amphibia; order Caudata; family Salamandridae; genus Calotriton; species Calotriton arnoldi. The sequence goes on from CAWUFW010001517.1 coordinate 1,260,466, forward strand.
CTGTGACTTGTTTTAGGCCACAGAAGAGAGCCGTTGTATTGTCTGTTGGCACCATCATCACTGTTTGAGCTCACAATTAGGAAGGAGTTTTCATCATCACTAGCTAGAAGCTCCAACAGTTTTATGGTGAAGGACGATCCGATGTGTTCAACAAGGCAGTGGTAGAGAATATTCTGACCATACTCTGAAAAGTTGGTTTTAAATATGAGTTGCAGGCAAGGCGGACAGAAAGTCATCTCACTTTGTGGTACAAAGCATTTGCCTACTATCTCAAGGGATGGAAGGATAGGGACAGGCGTGATCTGATTGTCCGTCAACTCTACCATGTGAAATACTACGGAAAACATGGAGGTTGGCACAGACAACCATCGCTAGACGGGATGACTTTAGTCAAAGAAGCCACTAGAACCACAGACCGAAACAGTCTTGTAGTTCATTATCTGGTAGATGGCCTAGGTAAAGGAGGAAAGGAGCTGTCAAACTCCAGTATTGTTTCAATAAACTAAGGGCCACATGTACGACCATTTCATTTTGGGAGTCTGCAATAGAGACTCACAAAATTAAATGTACTAATGCGTCTCAGACACATTAGCGTTTCCTAAGGGGGTCGCAATTGACCCGACTCATCAATATTCATGAGGCAGGTCGCAATTTGGGACCCATTGGAAATGAGCAATAACACAGGGATGGTGGCCTTCTGGAGACAGCAGACCACCATGTCTGTATTTGCTTTTAAATAAAGCAACTTTTTTCTTTTAAATGCAGCCCATTTTCCTTGAAGGAAAACAAGATTCTTTTCAAAATGAAAAGTTTCAGTTTAATTTTTAAAGGTAGGCAGTGGTCCGTTCGCTCTTCCCCCTGAGTGTCATGCGGGGGACCTCTCGGGGCCTTCGGGTCCTGGGTGGCTCCCGCTCTACTCTCCTCTCCGCTACATTAGGGTTGCGTTCATGAGGCACCACGGAACTGTTTTTGTTATGAGAGTTATGTTTTATTTGTTAGCTGCCAATGGTAGAGCGCAGAGTCACCATGAGACCTGTAATTTATGCAAGTAAGGCATTGTAATGACGGAAAGTCTGCCCCTAGGTAAGACTAATGCGGAGAACTTGTGGGGAAGCTGTGCATTGTCTTTGGCTAACTAATGATCTTGGCATGTGTACTGAGCTCAGTTGAGCTACAAATGTTGTGTTTCTTTGTAAAACCAATCAAAAGATTTTGACAAAAAAAACACGTTTTCGCTACCAACCACAAAGGGGAAGGGGACCCCTGGTGACTCCTTCCTGTCTGCAAATGGCTTACCACCTACATTCCGGTCGCAAAACAATCGTACAATCCCCTGCGACTCGCTATTAGGAAGGGACACCCTTGGTAAGCTCCTTCCTAATAGAAACTCACAAAACCTATTTCATGAGTCGGTAAAGGTTTACAGACTCGCAAATAGGGTTAGTACATGTGAAAAGGCTATTTAGCAGTCGTAAATGGGCCAATTTTCCATTTGCGACCGCTAAAAGCCATCGTACATCTAAACCCTGAAGAACAAGTTACTTACCTTCGGTAACGCATTATCTGGTAGAGACTCTATCTAGCTGCAGATTCCGTACCTTTGAAGTTCCCAGGTGTCAAGATGGATTGGTAAACTTTTGCTCGAGCAATACCCCTTGCTCGCATCGGCCGGGTGCTCCATTCGGCTCCGCGTGACGTCGTTGGCGTCGGTTATGACGTCGCTGTCACCTATATAGGCGCCACCCAAGCGCGCGGAGGTCAGTATTTTTTGTTTTTTCCACACCAGAAACGCAGAGCCACGAAGTAACTGATGAAAACGTGTGCAAAACTAGGGCCCTGAAATGGGGAGTAACCCTAGCCCTAACAAAATCAGTCCGCAAAGCAGTGAGGCATGGGTAGGCCTGTAAGGAATCTGCAGCTAGATAGAGTCACTAGCAGATTATGCGTTAACTAAGGTAAGCAACTTGTTCATCTGATAGAGACTTCTAGCTGCAGATTCCTTACCTTTGCATTAGATACCCAAGCCAAACTCTCCCGGCGGTGGGTTGCGGACCAATTCGTCACACTAGGAAGTCCTGCAGGACCGAACGAGCAAAATGCCCGTCCCTGCAGACCTGACTGTCTAGGCAGTAGTGCTTGGCAAATGTGTGCAAAGATGCCCACGTTGCTGCCTGACAGATGTCCAGGACTGGGATACCACGAGCCAAGGCCGTAGTCGTAGCCTTTCCCCTACTGGAATGGGCCCTTAATCCCTCAGGGGGCTGATTCGTAGCCAGGGCATAGCAGATCTTAATGCAGAGAACCGCCCAGCAAGAAATGGTCCTCTATTGCACTGCCCGCCCCTTCTTAGCTCCCACGTACCCCACAAAGAGGAGGTCGTCCACCCGGAACTCTTTTGTGCAGTCTAGGTAGAACAACAACACTCTTTTTGGGTCCAGGCGGTGAAGACACTCCTCTTCCTTAGAGGGAAGCGCGGGAGCAAAAAGTTGGGCAGCGTGATAGACTGACCCAGATGGAATGGGGTCACCGTCTTCGGCAAGAATAAAACACAGGTGCGAAGCACCACTTCATCTAGAAAGGACATCATGTAGGAAGGCGTACAAGATAGAGCCTGCAACTCACTCACCCTTCGGCCAGATGTTATCACCACCAGAAAGGCTGTCTTGATGGTAAGCAGCCGGAGGGGACAGTTGTGTAAGACTTGAAGGGAGCACACATGAGAAAAGTGAGGACCAAATTAAGGTCCCACAGGGGTATAACCAAGGGCGTGGGCGGAAACAAGTCCGCCAGCCCCTTCAAAAACCTATTTACAATTGGAGACCTAAAGAGAGAGGGTTGGTCTGGCAGCCACAAAAAAGCGGCTAGAGCAGAAAGATAACCCTTGAGAGTACCCAACGCAGAGCCCTACTGGGTAAGAAGAAAAAAAAGAACAGTAGAAAGAAAAGCAGAAAGAGGGTCAATATACCTTTCTGTACAGTATAATCCAAACTTCTACCAACGGCAGGCGTATACCACCATAGTGGAGGGCCGCCAAAATAACGTTGCATACTTCGGGAGAAAGGTCAAAAGCCATTAACTGCCGCCGCTCAATATCCACGCATGAAGGCACAGAGTTGACAGGTTAGGGTGGAGGACCCTCCCTAGCTGTTATGTCAGAAGATCCTCCCGAAATGGCACCCTGATCGGACGATCGATGCTCATTTTCAGAAGATCTGGATACCAGACTCTCCTCGCCCAGTCCGGAGCCACAGGAATGACTTGGGCCCGGTCGTTCCTGATCTTCTTCTGAGACCTGGGCAGGAGTGGTATGGGCGGAAAGGCGTACAGCAGGCCTGAGCTCCACTCGCGACGAAAGGCATCGCCGAGCGACAGCCGCATTGGAAACTCCAGCGTGCAGTATTGCTGACACTGCACATTCTCTTTGGAGGCGAACAGATCTAACCAAGGATCTCCCCAATGCTGAAAGAGACCTTGCCCCACCTCCAACTGGAGACGCTATTCGTGATCCACTAAGCATCGATGGCTGAGTAAGTCCGTCCTGGCATTCAGAGAACCTGCCTGGTGTTGAACCACCAAGGTTATGCCCTGCTGTTTCCGCCATGTCCTGAGACGCAGGGCCTCTCAACAAAGGGTCCACGACCCCACCCCATCCTGTTTGTTGCAGTACCACATGGCGGTTGTGTTGTCTGTGAACACCTGCAATAACTTCCGCTTCACAGAGGGAAGAAATGCCTTCAATGCCAAGAAATCGCTCGAAGCTCCAACAAACTGATGTGGAGCCCAACTCCACCGGAGACCAGTGTCCCCTGATCTCCACCTCTCCCAGATGGCCACCCAATCCCAAAAGTGATGCATCTGTCACAACTGTGAGATCTGGTTGGGGAAGGGAGATGGATCTGCCGATGACCCAATCGTGGTTTATCAACCACCACTGCAGATCTCTCGCAGTTCCTTCCAAGATCTGGACCACGTCGGTGAGATTTCCTTGATGCTGTGCCCACTGGAACTTCAGGTCCCACTGCATACCCCGCATACGCCACCTGGCATGCTTTACCAATAGGATGCAGGAGGCCATCAGGCCCAACAGGCTCAGAGTCAGTCTCACCGAAATCTAGGATAGGGGCTGAAACATCAGAATCATAACCTGACTATCCTGGACTCGCTGCTCGGTAGGATAGACCCGAAACTGCACTGTGTCCAGAAAAGCCCAGATGAAGGGGAGCGTCTTAGAAGGAGTCAGGTGTGACTTCGGCACATTTATAGAGAACCACAGCAAATGCAGGAGGTTCCCTGTAGTCTGAAGGTGGGAGACGACAGCCGAGGACGCCTTCAACAGCCAGTTGTCGAGGTAGGGGAAGACTGACACCCCTAAAATGCGCAGATGCACTGCGACCACCGCCATCACCTATGTGAACACCCGAGGAACACTGGTAAGGCCGAAGGGGAGCACGGTACACTGAACCGCAGGTACCGCCTGTGGCCCGCCATGTGAAAATACGCATCCTGCAGTTCCAACGCTACCATCCAGTCTTCTTGGTCTAGGGCAGACAAGACCTAAGCCAAAGTAAGCATCTTGAATTTCTCCTTCTTGGAGGAAGAGATTGACGGTCGAAGATCTAAAATGGGCCGCAACCCTTTGTTCTTTTTCAGAATCAGAAAGTAGCGGGAATAACAGCCATTGTCTTCTTCTGAATCCAGGACCCTCTCTACAGCTCCCTTGCCCAGGAGAGCTGTAACTTCCTCTTGGAGCAATTTTAAATGATCCTCCAGCAGCCGTTCTTGATTTGGCAGAAAGAGAGGAGGAAAAGAAAGGAAAGGCAGAGAATAGCCCTCTTGAATGATCTGCAAGACCCACTTGTCCGATGTTATGGACCTCCAGTGGGGGAGATGATGATGGATTCTCCCACCAACTGGAGTGGTGTGGTCTTGCAGACTAAAAGTACTTGGAGACTGCGGCTGCCGAGGGCAGGGTGGCCGATGACTTCTGGCTTCCATTCCTTGGTAGGAATGATCCACGTCCACGTCCATGTCCCCGCACAACTTGGGAAGTCTGCGCAGGACGGTGGCTGGGATAGGGCTGACGCGCCTGGAAACCCCTTCCGTTACCACGAAAGGGGCGAAAGCTAGACTGGCCACAAGGATTAGAAGAGAGGCGCAGGGATCTGGCCGTAGCTCGAGAGTCCTTGAACCACACTAGGGCCGAGTCTGCCTTCTCCCCAAAAAGACAGGATTCATCAAATGCCATGTCTATCAAGTTTACCTGTCTTAAGCAAGGCCACTGTAGATGAAATCGCTCTGCCCAGAGAATAAGTCATGTCAAGGCCACACCTTATGGTAAACTTTGCTGCATTTCTCCCATCCTTAACCGCCTGACAGATCACAGCCTGGGCCTCCTCCAGGACTTGGGACAGCACTTGCGCAATCGTCTCCCAAAGGGAGTGGGAGAAACAGCCCAATAAGCATGCAGTATTCACCGACTGCAATGCCAGGCTGGAGGAAGAAAACATCTTCTTTCCAAGTGATTCCATCCTCTTGGATTCCCTAACCAGAGGGGCAGAAGAGTATGTGCCCTGGGAGGTAGAAGCCTGCACCACCTAGCTTTCAGGGGTGGGGTGTTGGATGAGGAACTTTGGATCGCCCGGAGCCGGGCGATGGCGGCACGCAATTGGCCTAGTCACAGGAGCCCCTGTGCTAGACTTGGACCACATGCCTAGAAGGACATCAGTAAGTTCTTCATTGAAGGTCAAAAGGGATTCTGAGATGAAAGCCCCAGGCTGAAACACTCCAGTCAGGAGATTTGTCCTGACCTGCACAGAGGGCAACTCCATTCCAAGGACCTCGGCTGCTTTCTTGACCACCATGGCATAAGATTCCCCCTTCCCCGTAGCCACAGTTGGCGGAGAGAGCATGCCAGTATCTGGGGAAGTGTTCAGTCCACTGGCCTCCCCAAGTTCCCCATACCAGTCCATCTACGCTGCAGAAAAATCCTGGTGTTCTAAAGGGTCAATAGACCCGTCCCAATCCTCTCCAGAGCCTAAAACTTAATCAAAATGTTCAGGTGACAACATAGAACCTCTGGGTTCGATCGGCGTCAGAATCGGCGTTCCGACTCCGTGTCGTCTGGGATAACGATGGGGCTGGCACGGCTGATGGCACTGAATTCGGGTCAGATCCCAGGGAAGGCCGCAATGGCATGACTTGCATCGTCCTGGATCTGGGATCGGATCCCTGAGGCCCCACCGGCACCATGGCAAGGAGCCGACGGTGTTGAATCCGATGGGGCCCCTTCCAACTCTGCGGGGCCCAAGGGCTCACCAGAGGGATCGGCCCATTCAAATATGTGGTGCATGGTCTCATAAAAATCTTTAATTTGAAGGGGGTTGCTCCGGCTCTCGGAAAGGGAGGGAGGCGTGAAGTCGACCCTGGCTCCAGCTCCACAGAACAGTGCCTAGAGCGTCGGTGCTCCTTACCTCGTTCGTCGACGGATGACAGTCGAGGTGAAGATGAAGCCCGAGAGGGCCGGTCAAAAATTAATGCGCACTTTACAGAGTGCACAACCACGCCTCCTCCCCAACATCAGGGGAGCCAAGCCCCGCCCTAGCCTGACCATTCAAAAAATTAAATAATAATAACTTCAGTTATAATCATTTTATTTTTTCGTTTACACTGCTCTGTGAGCAATGGGGCGACACTCCTCCACCTTAGCGGAGGAACCACCACTGCAGAAAGGTAAGGCAGACAGACGAGTGCAACAGAGAGCCGCAACAGATTCACAGCTACAGCGGAAAAGAAGTGACCCTGAGTTGGGCTGGGATGAGTTGCTCACGACACTAACACGGCCCTGGTGTGAAACCTCAACCGGCACAATGCAGGGTAGGATATAATGATGAACTATTAACTGTGAAAACTGCTCTCTCCAGTATGTCAATAGAGGACACCACACTTTTCAATATATTTGTACAATTTCATTAGAAAATCCTGACTTTTATGCATCAATGCAGTTTCAGATATACAAGTTGGAATGAGAAACGGAGATTTGTTTGTGAATATATTCGTCAACATTTATTGATGACGCGCAGAGCAGTAGTAATATTGGTTTTAGCTCAGGGTTTAAAGTGCCCGTTGCATCTTTGTGCGTAATATTAAGGCCAATCCGATTTCAATACAAGCATAACATGGCTATTGGTGAATGCACTATCTTTTCACTCACTGAACTTGAATTTATATAAGGGTTTAATGCAAATTATTACTCTAGCTTTTTAATTCCTCACCTGCCAGCTTCTTGCAAAATCCTGAAATTTTCAGTCGCCATTATTCCCTATGGACAGTTTGATGTAAACAATATACAGCATTCGGCTCTTGCCAAGTGGAAACACTTGCTCTCATTGACTTAACAATAACAATTTTGGACATTTGTATACAGAACATTACAAACTAATGGGTGACTTGGTGCTTAAATAACAGTTGGTATTATTGCCAAGCACAATGGTTTTCCCTTTATCAACCTCAGAAGGATGATAAGTCTAGTCAGCTCTGCTCAGATAACCTATGAACTGCATGGAATGACAGGATAGCTGCAGGTGGCACGTAGCACCAACAGGTTTATTGACACGTCTTCTTTTAGTTAAAGTTTCAACCCCTATAAATCTGAAGTTGCACTAGTCTGCATTACCCCATAATTTACTGTTTTTTTCTGTAGGGTCAATATTCAAAGCTTTCAGTCAGAGTTCAGCATGCAGTTATATCTTTTCATCTTCTCCGTAGTAGTGGTCTTTCTGGCGGATGTTTTTCATTTTCACTTTCCCCAGCTCTGCCTTTTAATAGCAGAGCGATTATTACCAGGTCAATTGTACCTAGTGTGAAGGACCAGCAATCTGCAATATTTAACAGGGCAAACAAGACTTGTCCCTAGAGTCCACACAAGGGCACCGACTTTCACTATTCGAGGATGAATGTTTGTGTGTTTTCCTTCTGGTGCAGAACAGTGGCATTATATTAACAGGCATTCGCATCGGGGCTGCACACGGGTGGAGTAACCAATACAGGCACGTATTGCAGTGTAAAAGTGGGAGAAGGCAAGAAACCACAAGGGAGTGGTGATTTATGAGAAGCTGCTTGATTTAAGAAGGAAAGGACGAAAAAGTTATAAAGAGAGAAGGGGAGGATTCAGCTAATGCCTTGGTTTTCATGGAGTGCTTCATTCTTTGGCCACTTCTAGCTGCTACAAACCATAAGTGATATTATAATCTAATTTAATAGCATTCAATTTACTCACCCTGGAAGGATGAGGGGCTCAGATGGCCCTACCGGAAAACATGTGACCTGTAGGTTTCAGTGATGTCAGAAGCGAGCATTATCTAACTTCTGGCTCATTAGAAGTTTCCCAGTATAAAGTTGCAATATTTCCACACCTATTACATAACCATTGGTGGCATGTGGTAATTACTAGGTGCATTATTACTTCATTAATCATCTTGCTGGCTGTAGTAAGAAAATTTAGGAGATATGGAAAAACAGAGGGGCAACATGGGAAATATTAGAAACCGAGATGGTTGTTTAAGAATTATAGATACAGATCTAATAATGCAATCACTAGTGGCTTGCCCCTTAGGATGTTGAGGCTCCCTCCGCCTTGGTTTCTGTCTTTTTTGTATTGAACCAAAAGTATTGACTATTTGTATAATTAGAACATGCCAACCTTCACTGTAAGCGAGGGTCAAACAGCCATGGTCAGTTTGTCTATTTGATGGCTGGCGCAGGGAGGTACGTTTACCAGCCATCAGACAGATTTCAAGGCCCGGAAAAGTCTTAGGTCCCATAGACGAAGAGGTGTGGCGCAGCGGCCAGGGCGCCTGACTCCGGAACACAGTGGCTCACGGTTCGATCCCCGGCGGCAGGTTAGGCCAGCCCCATGTGACTCTGGGCAATAGCTCGCTTAATCTTCCCGACGGCCCCCAGCGCCTTGACACCCTAGGGTAACTGTTCGTGCTTCACAAATACTGGATTTCATATCATTTTCATTTCATTTCTTAACTAAGAGGCATAACACGCCTCTGGGCCACCCATTTTCGAGTTGCTGCAGCATTTCCTGTAAATGTAGCCAGGTGCACTTTAGCTTCATCAACACACATAAAAGGTGATGGTGCTTGCCTTAAGTATAACCACTGGCAACTGCTCGGGGTAGCATTCCAACCCTCTTTAGCCCACTTTGCCACCTCAGTTTGGACCAAGTCATACGTAAATGAGCCTTGACCCTGCTCCAGTAAGAACAGTCCAGCTCAAACTGCCAGGCCAGGTCCTGCCTGAACCGGAACACAAGCAAGCCCAGACCGGTTTCGTCCTGATTGGGGCTCTTCAATTAAGCGTAGCTTTCATGTAACACCCTAAGTGGCCAAAAGTATACCCTTATCAACAAGAACGTCCTCTGGGAAGAATCTTTTTTTGTATCTCTGCATTACATTCCACACTTCAAATCTCAATCACACGATCACAGGTTGAATCCTATCCACCACATCCAAACTGTTCAGTACACTAAATATTGGCACAAAAACCTATAGAAAATATAGTAACAATTAAATTTATTAAAACACAGATATTTTTCAAAACATTACATAATAAAATCATTTCATTGAGCAAATCATTTAGTTAGACAATTCAATAAAGAAACATTATAATCCATTCAATGTACAAACAAATTGATCTTGATTAAAAAATACAGTAAAACCTGTAATAAAAACATATATGCAACTACATGTATATATTCACGAGAGTTTTTCTAAGACAGACAATAACCTTTGTCTTTAATGACCACAACCAAAAAGAAACAGAATTCTGACACATACACCTTGTTGCCTAGCACATTATACGCATCTAAGGTGATATTCAGACAAATTAGTTTGTGGCTATTATTACTGGCGTCGACGCGTTTCGAAGGTATATTTCACTTAAAACCTTCTTTATCAAGACTGTGATGTTCTTACTCCCGTTCTTTAAAATCTATAAATACAAATCAATCCAGTATATTACACCATGACACAGTATCCACCTCTAGATAACAACCATCTCTATACTTTATTTCAATTATTGAACACCACTTCTAAGTAAACAGAAAAAATATGTTTTATGCCAATATAGTGAACCCTCACACATCCTGATCATATCTTCAATAACATTCACATTCCTCACCCCTTTCATTCTTTTTTACTCATTATTAATTCCTGGATTAATACAGTAATCTGTATCCCTTTTATCATTTCTAAATTCACTTTCAGTCTTTTTATCTATAAAAAGCCACAACTTCAATTTGCAGATTTATAAAAATCTATAAGAATCTAACTTACTTGAGGCGATTTGATCAGGCTGCCCCACAATCTTACGGACACAATAGTCCCTGAGCTACTTCTAATGAAGTCGTCACTTTATCCTTTTTCCTAAATCAGAATCATAAAAAATACAATTATCTATATAACCATCATTTCCTTGGTGTATTATATTGTACTACTCCTACTTAAACTCATTGGTCTGTATTTTAAAAAAAATAATGCCTTTCCACTTACTTTTTAAAAACTTTACAGAAGCGAGCATCTCATTTACGATGATGGACTGGCCTTGATTAAAAAGTCCCTGTATCCTTTCGGTTCAGACACTTAAGTGTAGTACAATATAATACACCAAGGAAATGATGGTTATATAGATAATTGTATTTTTATTATTCTGATTTAGGAAAAGGATAAAGTGACGACTTCATTAGAAGTAGCTCAGGGACTATCGTGTCCGTAAGATTGTGGGGCAGCCTGATCAAATAGCCTCAAGTAAGTTAGATTCTTATAGATTTTTATAAATCTGCAAATTGAAGTTGTGGCTTTTATAGATAAAAAGACTGAAAGTGAATTTAGAAATGATAAAGGGATACAGATTACTGTATTAATCCAGGAATTAATAATGAGTAAAAAGAATGAAAGGGTGAGAATGTGAATGTTATTGAAGATATGATCAGGATGTGAGGGTTCACTATATTGGCATAAAACATATTTTTCTGTTTACTTAGAGTGGTGTTCAATAATTGAAATAAAGTATAGAGATGGTTGTTATCTAGAGGTGGATACTGTGTCATGGTGTAATATACTGGATTGATTTGTATTTATAGATTTTAAAGAACGGATAAGAACATCACAGTCTTGATAAAGAAGGTTTTAAGTGAAATATACCTTCGAAGCGCGTCGACGCCAGTAATATAGCCACAAACTAATTTGTCTGAATATCACCTTAGATGCGTATAATGTGCTAGGCAACAAGGTGTTATGTGTCAGAATTCTGTTTCTTTGGTTGTGGTCATTAAAGACAAAGGTTATTGTCTGTCTTAGAAAACTACTCGTGAATATATACATGTAGTTGCATATATGTTTTTATTACAGGTTTTACTGTATTTTTAATCAAGATCAATTTGTTTGTACATTGAATGGATTATAATGTTTCTTTATTGAATTGTCTAACTAAATGATGTGCTCAATGAAATGATTTTATTATGTAATGTTTTGAAAAATATCTGTGTTTTAATAAATTTAATTGTTACTATATTTTCTATAGGTTTTGTGCCAATATTTAGTGTACTGAACAGTTTGGATGTGGTGGATAGGATTCAACCTGTGATCGTGTGATTGAGATTTGAAGTGTGGAATGTAATGCAGAGATACAAAAAAAGATTCTTCCCAGAGGACGTTCTTGTTGATAAGTTCGTGATTGAACCCTAGTCCTTTGGGTTACCCAAGGGTCCCTCTCTTTTTTGATATATTCTAAAGTATACCCTGACGTGCGTTCCAAGCTCTCTGTGCCACTGGAACCAAGCTACACCTAACTGAAGTACGATGGGTTGGAATGCTACCCTGACCATTGGTTAGGCATATAGGAAGCATTTCTCCCATCAACTTTTGTGTGGTTCACTTTAGACTTCAGCCATATGGTGCCTGGGGATACACTGCAATCAGGCTCTCACCTCATCCTCTCTCATCTCGTCACATGAGGTGGGAGTGAGTGAGAATGAGTGAGAGTGGGTTACACTGATAATAATTGGGAGTGAGAATAACAGAGCCAGAGTGAGTGCAAGTGAGTGTGAGTGACAGAGAGTGGGCGAAAATAAGTGTGAGAGACCCACTATCTAACTCAATAACACCAAACACGTTTTATATGCCCTGCTGTTTCCCTGACTGCAGAACATGTTGCTTTCCTTGATGCAAATTTTATCACCGAAAATCCTGCTATTAACTTGGAAATAGGTTGCAAGTGTGAGGTGGTTGAAAACGGAGGGTGGTAAAGTGATCAAATATTGCCCCCTGCAGTACATTGCAGCCCCCCACCCCTATGGTTTTGTTACGCCACTAAGACTAATGGATGTAGTCTGACCTAAACCCCTATAAGTAACTATGTTATACATACCTTTAGTAAAAAAATAGTCTTGGCTAACAAAGACCTAAAAAAAAACATCAGTCTGGCATTGGCTGCTAGCCTCGCCTTTTGAGAAAGAATGAAGGAAGGGAAAAAAGTAAGTATGCAGACAAAAAGGAAGAAAGAGGGGCAACAAAAAGGCAAAAAGTAAGAAAGAAGGCTAAAAGAAGGGAGAAGGAAAGAAAGGAAGTAAGGCAAGAAGGAAAGAGAAGGCAAAAAAGAAAGAAGGAAAAAAGAAACAAAAAATAGAGAAGGAAAGAATGAAAAAAGAAGGCAAAACGGAAAATAAGAAGGAAAGAAGGCAAAAAGAAAAAGAAGGCACGAAAGTAAGGAAAGAAGGCAAAAATGAAGAACAAAAGAAAGAAAAAGGAAAAGTAAAGAAGGCATAAAATAAAGGTGGAAAGAAGGAAGGAAAAAGGAATGAATACAGAATAGAAAGAAAGGGAAGAAGTAAAGAAATAAAGAAAGAAGGGAAAAAAGAAAGAAATAAGGAAACAAAGAATGAAAGGAGGAAAGAAAAAAGAAAGAAAAGGGAAAGAAAGAAAAAGGAAAGAAGGCAAAAAAGAAAGAATTAGAACAAAGGAAGGAAGGTAAGAAAGAAAAGAAGTAAAGGCAAAAAAGAAAGACGAAAGATGGCAAAACTGAAAGGAAGAAGGAAAAAAGAAGGCAGAAAGAAAGAATGAAAGAAAGAAAGAAAAAGGGAAAGAAGGAAAGCAAAAAGGAAAGAAAGAAGATGGAAAGAGGATTCACAGTATAAAATATCACTATTCTCCAAATTACACCTCACTTATGTTTAAATAAAATTGGTACAAGTGTGCCGCAAATTAAATACCATAAATTTTGTTTTTCTTCCTGGGAAAAGTTTATCAAGGAACCATTTGTGAAATTGAGTCCAGGAACACAATATGGTATGCTGTGAAACAGCAGCAGTCCACTTCGGAAGGAATTTACAAAAGCATTGGAAGGAGACAGGAACTGATAAAGCTAAAACGTACTCTGCTCACTACAAATGTGCCCTGCTATCACATCAGGCCACACTGGGACTAAAGGGAACTCCTTGTGTGCAGGTGTGCACCTTGTGAAAAAGCAAAAGACAGTCACTCAAAGTGAAGTTAGCCAGAGGCTTAAGGAGGATGACCCCCTGCTCCATGCTGTAATTGGCTGACGCAAAATAGGAATGACATACAACAGACCAATGGATGAAGAGAGGTGGATGAAATTCCCTTTAAGTAAGTATATTATTCATATTATTTTAGAAAAATCATAACTTCTTGGCTAAGACTAGACCTAAAGAACAAGTTACTTACCTTCGGTAACGATATATCTGTAAGAAACATAGGTTAGTTATACATTCCTTACTTTAGAATTACCCCCAGGCGTCAGACTGGATCCGGAAAGTTTTTCGTCAGCAGTACCCCTGAGGGTCGGAAGGAGGCGTTGGTCGACTCCGCGTTCGTCTCCGTTGTCGCCGGGATGATACTGCGGTAGCTACATAGACGCCGCCCTCGCGCGCGGACATCAGTTCTGTACACAACTTTCCACGCCAGAAGCGCAGAGCCATGCAAGACACTGACCACTGGTGCACAAAACTAGGGCCCTGAAAGGATGTCCTTAACCCTAGAAGTCAGTTCGCAGAACGGGGAGGATGGGTGGGGCGGTAAGGGATCTATAACTAACCTATGTTTTTTTCAGATATATCGTTACTGAAGGTAAGTAACTTGTTCATCTGAAAGAAGTTAGTTATAGATTCCTTACCTTAGAATATATACCCCAGCAATACCAACCCCGGAGGTGGGTCTGCGAACCAAGTTCACACCAGAAAGTCCTGGAGAACAGAGCGGCCAAAGAAGCCGTCTCTCCGAAATTGGCTGTCCAGGCAGTAGTGTTTCGTAAACGTGTGCAGCGATGCCCACGTAGCTGCCTGACAGATGTCATTTAGGGGGACTCCCCGTCCCAAAGCAGTAGTAGCTGCCGTCGCCCAGGTGGAATGGGCGTGCAGCCCCACTGGAGGTTCCTTCTTAGCCAAAGAATAGCAGGCTTTGATGCACAGAACGACCCACCTGGAGATGGTCCGTTTGTGCACGGCCCGACCTTTCTTAGCGCCCACGTAAACAACAAAGAGCTGGTCGTCCACCCGGAATTGCTTGGTGCGATCCAAGTAGAAAGAAAGCGCACGTTTTGGATCCAGACGGTGGAACCTCTCTTCCTCTTTCGAAGGATGCGGAGGCGGAAAGAAGGTGGGCAAAGTGATGGTTTGGCCAATGTGGAAAGAAGTAACCACCTTTGGAAGAAAGGAAGGTCTAGTTCTAAGGACGACCTTGTCCGGATGGACAGCCAGAAAGGGAGGCTTGGAAGACAAAGCTTGCAGCTCACTCACCCTGCGTGCAGAGGTGATGGCCATCAGAAAAGCAGTTTTCAAAGTGAGAAGCCTAAGCAGACAGTTATGTACTGGCTCAAAGGGAGCGCACATAAGATATGTCAGAACCAAGTTTAAGTCCCACTAGGGCATTACGAAGGGAACAGGAGGAAAAAGATGAGTAATGCCCTTAAGAAATCTATTTACAACAGGGGGCTTGAAAAGAGAAGGCTGATCAGGGAGCCTGAGGAAGGCTGAAATGGCCGAGAGGTAGCCTTTAAGAGTGCCCA
This sequence comes from Calotriton arnoldi, assembly GCA_963921515.1. Classification (NCBI taxonomy): domain Eukaryota; kingdom Metazoa; phylum Chordata; class Amphibia; order Caudata; family Salamandridae; genus Calotriton; species Calotriton arnoldi. The sequence continues at coordinate 1,275,553 of CAWUFW010001517.1, forward strand.
GAGCAGAGCCCTGCTGGGCCAAAGAAAGGAGGAACAAGAGAACCCCAGAAAGAGGGGCAAAAAGGGGATCCACAGCCTTTGCTGTGCACCATGGCACAAATGTATTCCATCTGCAGGCGTATACTGTCTTAGTGGAGGGACGCCTGGCTGCCAAGATTACATCACAGACGTCGGGAGGCAGGTCAAATGACGTCAACTGCTCCCGCTCAATCTCCACGCAAGGAGGTGGAGGCTGGACAGGTTCGGGTGGAGGACCGTCCCCTGCTGCTGCGACAGAAGATCCTCCCAAAGAGGCAGTCGGATCGGAGGATCGATGGCCATGTTGAGCAGCTCGGGATACCAGACTTCTTCGTGCCCAATCCGAAGCCACAAGAATGACTTGGGCTCGGTCGCGCTTGATCTTCTTCAGCACTCCGGGCAGAAATGTTATAGGCGGAAAGGCGTATAGAAGACCGCAACTCCACTTGCGAGGAAATGCATCACCTAGTGAGTGCCACCTTGGAAATTCCAAAACGCAGAATTGCTGACATTGAGCGTTCTCTTCGGTGGCGAATAGATCTAACCAAGGCTCTCCCCACTGATGAAAGAGACCTTGCACCACCTCCGAGTGAAGACGCCATTCGTGATCCATCATGCACCTGCGGCTGAGTTTGTCTGCCCTGGCGTTCAGTGAACCTGCCAGATGTTGAACTGCCAGGGATATGCCCTGATGTTCCAGCCATGTCCAGAGGTGGAGGGCCTCTTGACATAGGGTCCACGACCCCACCCGCCTTGTTTGTTGCAGTACCACATGGCGGTGGTGTTGTCCATGAACACCTGCACCACTCTTCCCCGAACAGAGGGAAGAAATGCTTTGAGTGCAAGACGGATCGCCCGAAGCTCCAGGAGGTTGATGCGGAGCCCGGACTCCGCCGGAGACCAGAGGCCCCTGATTTCCGCCTCTCCCATGTGGCCGCCCCATCCCAGAAGGGATGCGTCTGTCACCACTGTGTGTTCTGGTTGGGTAAGGGAGAGGGATCTGCCGTTGACCCAATCCTGGTTCATGAGCCACCACTGCAATTGTCGTGCAGTGCCCTCCGAGATCTGGACGCAATTGGACAGATTCCCCTGATGCTGCGCCCACTGGAACTTCAGGTCCCACTGCAGAGCCTGCATATGCCACCTGGCATGATCCACCAGCAGGATGCAGGAGGCCAAGAGGCCCAGCAGCCTCAGGGACATCCTGACCGAAACCCGGGATAGGGGCTGAAAGATCGGAATCATAGCCCGAATAGCCCGGACTCGCTGTTCGGGAGGATAAACCCGAAACTGCCTCGTGTCCAGAACCGCTCCGATGAAGAGGAGCTTCTGAGAGGGGGTCAGGTGTGACTTCGGCACGTTGATGGAGAACCCCAGCGAATGCAGGAGGTCGGCCGTAGTCTGGAGGAAGGAGACGACAGCCTGGAGTGAGCCTGCCTTCAACAGCCAGTCGTCGAGATAGGGGAAGACTGGAACCCCTGATCTGCGCAGATGAGCTGCGACCACCGCCATCACTTCCGTGAACACCCGAGGGGCGATGGTAAGGCCAAAGGGGAGCACGGTAAACTGAAAGTGCTTGTGAATGTAGTGCTAGAGGCACTCTTGTGGTGTGACACCCTGTGATGACCTTTGACTACCATTATTTTAACTGACTTTGGTGTGTTATTTTATCCTAGCCTCAATGTACAAAGTCCTGCATACGCCTGTTTCTCTTAAAAGTTTCTTTCTTGTAATCTTGCAGTCTTTCAGTGGGAGCTGTCACGGAGTAGAACAGCCTTGCCAAGAACAGAACGTGTGGGATGTGCATTTTAAAGCATGAGAGAGAGAGAGAGGTGTGGAATGTACTTTTTGGTCTCGAAGTGCAGTGTTGTGAGCAGTGGTGCACAAATGTACATTGGTAGTATTATGAAGTTCTTACTATTGGCTTTGACATGGCCTCATGTCATCCTGTTTTCTGACTCTGCCTGGCTTGAGCTTTATCTGTGTGCACAGCAACGCTTGCAAGTTGTTTGGGTTAATCACGTTCAAGGATTGTTTTTGTGAGAGATTGTTTAATGTACCCTGGAAGGCTTTCGTGAGCTTCGTCAAGATAAAGGCTGGAACATGCGAGATTGGAGAGCGAACGTGGGAACTCCTTCCTGCCAGGGAATGCTTGCTTGGAAGCTGGCCAGTTCTGGTAAGATTCCTTTGGCTCAGGGGGGAAGGTTTCTCTCGAACCTTCTAGTGTGTTTTGAGATTATTAAACTGAGGGTTGTTGACTTAGAAACCGGGATTTTGGAATCCGAATGGGGACGGACGCGTCTACTTCGGTGGAACCCTGGTTGCTGAGGCTCTTAACCATGGCTGTTAATCCCCCGGTCTGGAGTGGGCTAAGATGCAGTGTTTGCACCAGGTGAAGTGTTGAGTTTTGATTATTGCCATTGTGATGTTTGGCCAGTGGCTTTGATCATTTGAGGTGCTTGAATTTTGATTATTGCCATTGTGATGTTTGGCCATTGGCTTTGATCATTTGAGGTGCTTGAGTTTTGATTATTGCCATTGTTTGGCCAGTGGCTTTAATCATTTGAGGTGCTTGAGTTTTGATTATTGCCATTGTGATGTTTGGCCAGTGGCTTTGATCATTTGAGGTGTTTTCTTTGTGATGTGTGACTGAGTGAGGTGCACATCCAAAGTAATCATTTGATGTATTCAGTGTATATATCTTTCTGATCTCTTGCAGGACGTCCTATATTATATTTGCTTGAGTCTTATCTCATATTATTTGCTGCTTGTTTATTCATCAGTATTATTCATGCATTTAACTGTTGCATTTACCAAGTGTGTTATTATTGCTTGCATATAAACATATATATATATCTCTATGTGTATTTTAATGTTGTGCATTTGGCATCTGGGAAAGCCTTTCTGTTAGAGAGCATTGTGTAAAATAAAACCCCAAGCTTTATTCTAAAAAGAGAGTCTTTGCATTTTGTAAAATAAAACCCTTTTCTAAAGGTGTTGTTTGTTTTGTGTTAATGTCGCCTGCTTCGTTGGGTTGAGCCACCGTGTGGCAGATTCTGTATTATCTGAAAGGCGAAGCAAGACAGTGGCCTACCGTGAAGCGCAGGTAACGCCGGTGGGCCGGCAGGACGGGGATGTGAAAGTAAGCGTCCTGCAAGTCCAACGCTACCATCCAGTCTCCAGGGTCGAGGGCGGACAAGACCTGAGCGAGCGTCAACATCTTGAACTTCTCCTTCCGGAGGAAGCGGTTGACGTTCCTGAGATCCAAGATAGGACGCAGGCCTTTGTCCTTCTTGGGTACCAGAAAGTAGTGGGAATAGCAACCACGACCTACTTCTGGGGCAGGAACGCGCTCGATGGCACACTTGGCCAAGAGTGCCGAAACTTCCTGTTGGAGAAGGGCCGGGTGGATCCTCCGACATGCGATGGTACTGTGGTGGCATGGAGGGAGGGGTAGTCTCGAAGGGGAGGGAGTAGCCCCTTCGGACTATTTGCAAAACCCACCTGTCTGACGTGATGGTGCGCCAATGGGGGAGGTGATGGCGGATCCTGCCGCCCACTGGCGTTTGGTGGCCCTGAAAAGTCGGACTAGGAAGGTTTGGAGGCTGCTGCAGAGGGGGCTGTGGTGGACTGGCCTGCCCACTGGCCCTCAGAACCACGCCGATGGTTCCCACGTCCCCGGCCGCGCTCGGGCTGAACAGCTTGCGCAGGCCTGTGGCTCTGGGTGGGACGTAGCGGGGCATCCCTTCCGTAGCCACAAAAGGGGCGAAAGGCAGACTGCGCAGGGCGGGTGGTGGAGAGGCCCAAGGACCTGGCCATAGCCCGAGAGTCCTTAAAGCGCTCTAGCACGTTGTCTGCCTTGTCGCCGAAAAGGAGACGGACAGAAAAGGGCATGTCCATAAGGGTGGATTGGACATTCCCGGAAAAACCAGTCGAACGCAACCAGGCGTAGCGACAAAGGGCTACTGACGTGGAAATCGTCCTGCCAAGTGCGTCGGCGGTATCCAGCCCACAGCGGATGGTAAACTTCGCTGCATCTCTCCCCTCGGCAACTGCACGGGAGAGCACGGCCCGGGCCTCCTCCGGGCACTGAGGCAGCACCTGCGCCACCGTATCCCACACAGAGTGGGTGTAACGGCCCAACAGACATGCAGTGTTTACCGACCGCATTCCCAAGCTGGCGGAAGAAAACAGCTTCTTCCCAAGGTGGTCCAGCTTTTTGGATTCCCTTTCCAGTGGTGTGGTAGGGAAGGCGCCTTTTGAAGTGGAGGCTTGAACCACCAAGCTCTCAGGGGTGGGGTGTTGGGAGAGGAAAGTGGGGTCGTCCGGGGCCGGGCGGTGGCGTCGGGCAATCATCCTGTCCACAGGAGCCCATGTGTGGGGCCTGGACCACGTGCCCAAAAGGATGTCGGTGAGGGCTTCATTAAACGGCAGCAGGGGCTCCGAAGAGCTCGCTGCCGGTTGAAGGACCTCTGTCAGGAGGTTAGTCCTGACTGCCACCGTGGAAAGCTTGAGGTGGAGAGCCTCGGCCGCCCTATGCAACACCACTGCGTATGACGCTCCCTCCTCCATAGTCACGGTAGGAGGAGACAACATGCCTAGGTCTGGGGAGGTATCCAGACCACTGGCATCCCCCAGTTCCTCTCTCCAGTCCGGATCGTACTCCAACTGGTCTGTCAAAGGGTCACCAGACCCCTCCCAGTCTTCCTCACCCTCCTCTGGCTGCCAATCTTGCTGAAAATGGCCAGGGTGGAACACAGGGACAAAAGTACCCATCTGCGCCAGATCCGGCGTCGGTTGACGCCGGTCCGGCTCCGTGTCCACATCGGGGCAGAAGCCGGGGTCGACGCCGGCTGGGGGTCCAGCCGGCGTCGGCTGCGGATGTGGTGCCGATGTAATCGGCGCCGGTGTAGGTGTAACGAGGTCGACCGGCGCCGATCCGGATCCAAGCCTGGATCCAAGGGGGCCCTGTGGTGCCGAGGCCGAAGCCGCCGGCGTCGAAGGCCTAGGGCCCCCAACCGAGTCCGCGGGGCCCGAAGGCGCGCCGGCGGCGTCGGGCTGCCATAAGATGGCGTGCATCGCTTCGTAAAATTGACGAAGCTGGGCAGGGGTCGCTCCCGGTCCCGGGAAGGGAGGTAAGGACGCGGAGTTGCGGGAGGGGCACCACCCGCACCCTTCGTCGCGTCGGCCGACGGACGAGGGGAAGTCGAAGAGCGACGATGCTTCTTCGACTTCTTCTTGTGCTTCGACTTACATGACCCCGAGTGCGAAGACTTAGAAGAGGAGTGATGATGACTCTGCGATCGGTCCCTCGACCTCCCACGCGACCGGGACCTTGAGCGACGCGGAGCCGACTGCCGGGCCTCGAGGAGCTTTCAGGACCGCTCCCGCAAAGACTTCGGGGCCATGGTTCGACAGTCGGAGCACGACTTGGGGTCATGGTCACGCTCCAGGCAGTAGAGGCACACGCGGTGCGGATCCGTGACCGACATCAGTCGGTTACAGGAACCGCATGCCTTGAAGCCGGGCATCCCTCGTGCACCAGAAGTCGGTTGAGACTCAAAAACGAAGTCGACAAAAGTTGCAAAAAACTCAGTCAAAAAGTGACTGGGGGTACCGCTCTCTCCGGATCTGCGTTTGCTGACGCGGAAAAAGAAAGAACTGACGTCAGCACACAAGGGCGGCGTCTATGCAGCTACCGCGACGTCATCCCGACGACACGACGCCAGCGACGAACGCAGAGTCGACTGACGCCACCTTCTGACGCGCAGGGGTACTGCTGACGAAAAACTTTCCGGATCCAGTCTGACGCCTGGGGGTAATTCTAAGGTAAGGAATCTATAACTAACTGTTTCTTTCAGATAAGGGCTGATCTGGCAACCGCTAGAAAGGACCGAAAGAAAACCTTTAACCATACCCAAAGCAAAGCCTTGCCGGGCAAGAAACAAAACCAATAACAGAATGTAAGATAACTTGGGTTAGAGGCATGTAGTTGGAGATTGCATAGGCCCGGGTGTAGATCCCTGCCCTGTTGCTGCAACAGCAGTCCCTCCCAGAGGGGCAGCATGATCTGAGAGCATATGCTCGAGCCTAGCAGGTTCAAGATACTACCCTCTTTGTAGCCAGTCCAGAGCCACTTGGATGGCCTGGGCCCTGATCTTCTTGAGAACTCTGGGCAGGAGTGGTATTGGCGGAAAGGCCTATAGGTGTCCTGTGTTCCAAGGCGAGAGATGTCTTGTAAACTCCAATGTGCAGAAGCACTGACATTGTTGCGTTCTCTGCAGTGGCGAACACATCGAGCCAATGTTCTCCCCATTTGCGGAAGAGGCCTTGAACTACCTCTGGGTGTAACTGCCACTTGTGATCCGCTAGGAGCAGACGGGCAAGTTCATCCCCCCCGGCATTCAAAGAGCCAGCCAGGTGGTTAGCCACCAGGAAAATTCTTCCTTGGGGGTCCAGCAATTTCCAGAGGCGCACAGCCTCTTGCCACAGGGTCCGAGGCACCCCTGCACTGTTTGCTGCAAAACCACATGGCGGTGGCATCCGTGAGCACCTGTACCAGCCTCCCCTTGATAGACGAAAGGAAGGCTTTCAGCTCCAAGTGGATGGCCATCAGCTCCAGAAGGCTGATATGGAGCAGAGACTCTGCCAGAGAGCAGAGGCCTTTGGATCGCCACCTCACCCAGATGTCCGCCCAAACCCAGAAGCGATGCATCAGTCACCACTGCCAGTTCTGGATGAGGCAGAGAGAGGGGCCTGCTACTGACTCAACCGCAGACCAGCAAGCATCATTGCAGGTCTTACACAGTTGCCTTTAAAATCTAAACATGGTTGGAGAGATCCCCTTGATGTTGGACCCACTGAGACATCAGATCTTACTGCAGAGCCCGCATAGGTCACCTGGCGTTCTTGACCAGTAAAATGCTGGCGGCCATTAGCCCTAGTAGACTCAGAGTCGACCGCACTAAAATCCAGATAGAGGCTGAAAGATCAGCTCACAGCCTGAATGACCTGGACTCTTTCCAGGGGAAAGGTGTAAAATCGAACCATGTCCAGAATAGCTCAGATGAAAAGGTGCACCTCAGAAGGAGTCCGGAGTGTCTTCAGCCCAAGGATGACACGAGGTTTGCTGTAATCTGAAGGCAGTTGGCGACTGCTTGGGGAGTGTCTACCGTCAACAGCCACTTGCCTAGGTAGAAAAAGACCGGCACTCCTGACCTCCGAAGGTGTGTTGCCACCACCGCCATCACTTTCCTGAACACCCGAGGGGCACTGGTGAGACCAAAGGGGAGCACTGCAAAGTGAAAATGCTCCTGTCCTATCACAAACTGCAGGTAGCATCGGTGGGCTGACAGGACAGGTTGCATTTTTAATTTCTCCTTCCAGAGGAAGGCATTGAGAGGGTGCAGTCCTCCATCTTTCTTGGGCACCAGAAAGTAACGGGAATAACGTCCAACTTCTGGTGCTGGCACCCTCTGGGAAGCCTCATTGGCAAAAAGAGCTTACACTTCCTGCTCCAAAATGGAGACATGAACCTACATCAGTCGTTGGGGGAGGGGCGGTGGAAGGTGCGGTGGGAAAGAGAGGAAGGGTAAGGGGTATCCCTTGTGATCAATCTGTAGAAACCAACTTTCTGATGTAATTGCCCACCAACCTGGAAAGAATCAGTGGATTCTGTCTCCCACTGGGTGGCTGTGCTCCTGCAAGGGCACACTAAAAAGGTTTGGCAGGTGGGGCTGAGGGTGGAGGGGTGGACTAAGTGGCTGCAGGGCAGTGGACATCACAGCTTTAACCGTGAAACTGCTGGGTTCTTTGTCGAGGCTGGTGGTATGGGACAGTTTGACTAAATCCGCTAAAGAAACAATTGAACTGTTTTGGTTGGCGAGGTGGGGCGGACAGGTATACGGTAGCCCTGTTCTCTTTAAAATGCTCAAGAGTGAAATCAGTCTGGTCCCCAGACAGGCGACTCCCATCGAAGGGCAAGTCCATCAAGGAGGACTGGACATCGCCTGAGAACCCAGACGATCACAGCCACACATGGCGGCAAATGGCAACACTGGTGCCAAAGGCCTGCCGGATGGAATCGGTGGTGTCTAGCCACAATTAATCGTGAACTTGGCCGCATCACAACTGTCTTAAATTGCCTGTGTGAGAACAGGTCGAAAATCTTCGGGCATACCAGGGAGGACTTGTGCCATTGAGTCCCAAAAGGCATGGCAATAGAGTCCCAACATGCAGCTGGCATTAACTGATTGAACTGCCACACTTATAGAGAAAAACACTTGTTTCCAAACATTTCCTCCCACTTAAATTCCATGTCGGGGGAGTGGTAGGGAAGGTGCTGGTGTTAGATCTGAGCATGGAGGCTTGCACCCCCAGACTTTCTGGGGAAGAGTGCTTCAAGACAAAAGCAGGGCCGTCCTGAGCGATGTGATGGTGCCTGGCAATTTGATGACTGACTGGGGGCCTGAATAAAGTCTGGCCCAAGCCCCCAATAAGGTATCTGTCAGTGCCTCAATAATGAGAAGGAAGGGCTCAGAGGATGTTTTCCCCAGTTGGAGGACTTCTGTCAGTACAGCCTTTAAGGTGGAGTGCGGTAGGTTAAGTATGTCAGCCACCCTACATATTACCACGGCATAGGATGTGGATTCCTCTGTGGCTGTTCCAGGAAGTGAAAATAGGGCCACTTTCGGGGAGGTTTTGAGACCACTAGCCTCCTGATAGTCATCATACCAATTTTCCTCCTAGCAGGGTTGAGTGAAGTCATCACCCAGGTCATATTAGTTATCTGGGTCCGTACCGAAAAGGGAATGCAGAGTGTGGGTTCTCACTTGTGGAGGCAGTAGTTCAAATGAGGAAGCTGGCGCCTTGGACGGTATCAGGCATGACTTCTGTTGAGGTAGGACCGGCATCGATTCTGTGTCAGAAAGAACTATTGGGACCTTCTCCTCTGGCGTTGATGGAGCCAGCATCGAAGTGCCCGGGGCCAGCGTAGGTCATAGTGACGTGACTGGAGCCAGAGGCAAGACAGGCTCAGCGGGTCCAACTGGCACCGAGGGCAAACCCAACGACAGTACTCCAGATGGAGGGCCTCTCGGCTGATGAGTTCGAAGGGCAAGCCAGAGGGAGTCAGCAGAGATCCGAAGAACCGGAGCATAACTGTATGGAACTCTTTGATCTGATGTGGCATAGCTGATGGCTCCAGAAACATAGGTTGTGCTGGAACCAGCTGCGGATCGGCTCCAAAGTCATACATTTATTACGGTGGAGATCATGCCCAGGAGCGACTTTAACAGCCGCACTGAAACAGACTTTCTTTTGGAGATCTTTCGAGCCAGGCTTGACAACCTTTGTTGCATGTCTTGCGATAGATAGGCCTTATTTTTGATTGTATTGAGGTTGGCGCCCAAAAACAGTATTGTTTGACTTGGGATGGTTGAGGATTTTGGATAATTTACTGTGTGACCTAGCCTGTGAAACAGAGAAATGCAGGCTATAATAGCTTTGGAAGCTTGCTGTGGTGTTGAGGCTTTTAGAAGCCAGTCTTCTAGGTGCCAGTCTTCTAGGTAGGGAAATACCGGATGACCTTGCCTGCAAAATATGGCTGCTACCGGAGCGAGACATTTAGTGAAAATCTGAGGTTCGGACTTAAGGCTGAAGGGAAGGACCTTGAATTGGTAATGGGTACCGACCACCGTGAAGCGTAGATACTTTCGATGCTTGGCAAGTATGGGAATGAGGAAATACACATCTTGTAAATCTAAGGAGGTCATGTAATCTCCGCTGTTTAAAAGGTGGAGGATGTTGGAAAGAGTAACCATACGGAAAGATTGTTTGCCCAAACATTTTTTCAGTTTCCTGAGGTCTAGGATGGGTCTCCATTCCACTGTTTTCTTTCGTACAAGGAAAAACCAGGAGAAGAATTCCATGCTTTTTTGAGAACAAGGCACCTTTTCTATTGCACCCCTAGCCAGCATTATTAGGGGTTCCTTCCTCAGTAAGTAAAGACGAGGTGGATGCACCCCCTTCGGAGGATTGTTTGGTGGTCTGTGCACAAACCCAGGGTATGGCCATAGTCTACTAAGGCAACACGCATTTGTCCGATGTGATCTCCTTCCATTGGGGGAGGTAGTTCGAATTATTTGTGCCCACATGGGTGGAAGGAGTGGATGTAGCTGGTACTTGGACCAGGTCACTGTTTGCGACCTGTGTCACGACCCGGGTGGGGGGGGGGGGGATGGGGGCTGCTTCCGGCGCAGGCCTTGCTTGTTATAGGCTGCTGACAGTGGCTGACGGTAGGCAGGCCTATATTGAGACTGGGGTTGGTAGTGTTGAGGTCGTTGCTAACCCCCTCTGTAGGTAGAGAAACCTCTCCATCTAGCCCACCGAAAGGGCAACTTCTTAAATTGGAGGATGCCAAGAGACCTAGCAGTGTCAGTGTCCGTCTTTAGAGCCAATAAGGCGTCATTAATATGTTTCCCAAACAAAGTTTCACTGTTATAGGCCATGTCTAGGATCTTTGATTGGACCTCAGGCTTAAAAGAGATAGCCTTCAGCCATCCCGGGTGTCTCAAGACCGCTGCTCGGGCCAATTGACGGAAACCTGTGGAGGCGATGTATAGTGCACAATCTATAATGTCCGAGAAAGTGCGCTCGCCTTCTTGCAGGATCTTTTTGACTTCTGCCTTATTGTCTTAAGTGACCAAATCAAGTAGAGTGCCGACATCTGACTACATCTGGCGGTCATAGCACCCCAGGATCGCTACCAAGTTGGTGTTCGAATGGTGATTGCAGACATAAGGGAGAAACTCTTCCCTATGTTGTCCAAGCGCCTGCCTTATTTTGTTTGGTGGTGCAGAGATGGGAGCAGAAGGGTTTTTAGATCGTCATTGTGCCGCTTGTGAGATGACAGTCAGGTTTGGGATGACTCGTGAGGCAAGCGGGTAATCCTCTGTAGCTTTGTATTTTTTGTCCAGGTGAGGTGGTACTGTTGTCGCCGTACCTAGGTTCTTCAAGATCTTAATCCCCTCGTCCCAGATATGATCTAGAGTGGGAATGACCCTCACAGGTTTTCTGGCTTGCTCCTTAAAGCACAAGTTACTAACTTGTGTAACGATATATCTGTAAGAGACAGTAGTTAGTGACAGATTCCTTACCTTAGAATATCCCCAGGCGTCAGGCTGGATCCGGAAAGTTTTTGCGTAGCAGTACCCTTGCGCGTTGGTAGGCGGCGTCGTGCGGCTCCGCGTCAGTCGTCGGCGTTGTGATCGCCGGGATGACGTCGCGGCCGGTACTTAGACGCCGCCCCTGCGCGCTGACGTCAGTTCTGTACACGACTTTCCGCGCCAGGAACGCAGAGCCATGCAAGAAGCTGACATAGGTGTCTGACAACAATCTAGGGCCCTGAAAGGGATGTCCTTAACCCTAGAAATCAGTTTGCAGAACGGGGAGGATGGGTGGGGCGGTATGGAATCTGTCACTAACCTCTGTCTCTTACAGATATATCGTTACACAAGTTAGTAACTTGTGCATCTGAAAGAGACACGTTAGTGACAGATTCCTTACCTTAGAATAGATACCCCAGCAATACCAACCCCGGTGGTGGGTCTGCGAACAAAGATCAGACAAGGAAGTCCCTGAGGACAGAACGGCCAAAGTAGCCGTCCCTCCGGACCCGACTGTCAAGGCAATAATGTTTTGTAAATGTGTGCAGCGAGGCCCACGTAGCTGCCTGACAGATATCCTGCAGCGGAACACCGCGGCCTAAAGCCGTGGTAGCAGCCGTTGCCCTGGTGGATGGGCCCGCAGCCCAACAGGAGGCTCCTTCTTGGCCAAAGAATAGCAGGCTTTGATGCACAAGGTGACCCAGCGGGAGATGGTTCTCTTGTGCACCGCCCGACCTTTTTTGGCGCCCACGTAGCCAACAAAGAGCCGGTCATCCACCCGGAAGTGTTTTGTGCGGTTGACATAAAAGGAAAGCGCACGTTTTGGGTCCAGACGGTGGAGCCTCTCTTCCTCTCTGGAAGGAGGCGGAAAGAAGGTGGGCAAAGTGATAGTCTGCCCAATGTGAAAGGCAGTAACCACCTTTGGCAAGAAGGACGGACGCGTCCTAAGAACAACCTTGTCTGGATGGACAGACAGAAAGGGAGGTTTGCATGACAGAGCCTGGAGCTCACTCACCCGCCGAGCGGAGGTGATGGCCACCAGAAAGGCTGTCTTCAGAGTGAGAAGACGAAGAGGACAGTTGTGGAGAGGCTCAAAGGGAGCGCACATTAAAAATGTAAGAACCAAGTTTAAGTCCCACTGAGGCATTATAAACGGAACAGGAGGGTAGAGGTGTGTAATGTCTTTTAGAAACCTGTTAACAACAGGGGACTTAAAAAGAGAGGGCTGATCAGGAAGCCTAAGGAAGGCCGATATAGCACAAAGATAGCCCTTGATGGTACCCAGGGCAGAACCCTGTTGGGCCAGAGAAAGAAGGAACAGAAGGACCTCAGAAAGAGGGGCAGAAAGGGGATTCACAGCCTTTGCTGTGCACCATGCCACAAATTTGTTCCACCTGCAGGAGTATACCACCTTAGTGGAGGGACGCCTGGCTGCCAGAATCACATCACAAACTTCGGGAGGCAAGTCGAAAGGAATCAACTGCCGCCGCTCAATCTCCACGCAAGCAGGTGGAGAGTGGACAGGTTCGGGTGGAGAACCGTCCCCTGCTGCTGAGACAGAAGATCCTCCCGAAGAGGCAGACGGATCGGGGGATCTACGCTCATACTGAGTAGCTCGGGATACCAAACTCTTCGAGCCCAGTCCGGAGCCACAAGGATGACTTGGGCCCGATCGCGCCGAATCTTCTTCAACACTCTGGGTAAAAGTGGTATAGGCGGAAAGGCGTACAACAGACCGCAACTCCACTCGCGCCGAAAAGCGTCGCCGAGCGAGTGCCACCTTGGAAATTCCAACGCGCAGAACTGCTGACATTGCGCGTTCTCTTCGATGGCGAATAGATCTAACCAAGGCTCTCCCCACTGTAGAAAGAGTCCTTGCGCCACTTCCGAGTGAAGACGCCATTCGTGATCCATCATGCACCTGCGGCTGAGTTTGTTCGCCCTGGCGTTCAGGGAACGTGCCAGGTGTTGAACCATCAGGAATATGCCCTGATGTTTCAGCCAAGTCCAGAGGCGCAGAGCCTCCTGACAGAGGGTCCACGACCCCACCCCGCCCTGTTTGTTGCAGTACCACATGGCGGTGGTGTTGTCTGTGAACACCTGCACTACCTTCCCTTTGACAGAGGGAAGGAATGCCTTGAGTGCAAGTCGGATCGCCCGGAGCTCCAGAAGGTTGATATGGAGCCGGGACTCCGCCGGAGACCAGAGGTCTCTGATCTCCGCCTCTCCCATGTGACCGCCCCATCCCAGAAGGGACGCGTCCGTCACAACTGTATGCTCTGGCTGGGGAAGGGAGAGGGATCTGCCCATGACCCATTGCCGGTTCGAGAGCCACCACTGCAACTGTTTTGCAGTCCCCTCCGAGATCTGGACGTGATCGGACAGGTTGCCCTGGTGCTGCGCCCACTGGAACTTCAGGTCCCACTGCAGAGCCCGCATATGCCATCTGGCATGATCGACCAGCAGGATGCAGGAGGCCATGAGGCCCAGCAGCCTCAGGGTCATCCGTACCGAAACCCAGGATAAAGGCTGAAAGATCGGAATCATAGCCTGAATATCCCGGACTCGCCATTCGGGAGGATAGGCCCGAAACTGCGTCGTGTCCAGAACTGCTCCGATGAAAAGGAGCTGTGGAGAAGGAATCAGATGCCACTTCGGCACATTGATGGAGAACCCCAGCGAGTGCAGGAGTTCGGCCGTAGTCTGGAGGTGGGAAACGACTGCCTGGGACGAGCCCGCCTTCAGCAGCCAGTCGTCGAGGTAGGGGAAGACTGGAACCCCTGCCCGGCACAGATGAGCTGCGACCACCGCCATCACTTTCGTGAACACCCGAGGGGCACTGGTAAGGCCAAAGGGGAGCACGGTGAACTGAAAATGCTCGAGGCCTACCGTGAACCGTAGGTAACGCTGGTGGGCCGGCAGGACGGGGATGTGGAAATAAGCGTCCTGCAAGTCCAACGCTACCAACCAGTCTCCAGGGTCGAGGGCAGTCAAGACCTGAGCTAGGGTGAGCATCTTGAACTTCTCCTTCCGGAGGAAAGCAATTGACGTTCCGGAGGTCCAAGATAGGACGCATGTCCTCCTTGTCCTTTTGGGCACCAGAAAGTAGTGGGAGTAGCAACCACGCCCTACTTCTGGGGTCGGAACATGCTCAATGGCCCTCTTGGCCAAGAGGGCCGTGACTTCCTTCTGCAGAAGCACCAAGTGATCCCCTGACATGCGGTGGAATTGAGGTGGCATGGCTGGGGGGTGGTCTCGAAGGGGAGGGAGTAGCCCCTTCGGACAATGTCCAAGACCCACCTGTCCGAGGTGATGGCACGCCAGTGGTGAAGGTGATGGCGGACCCTGCCCCTACTGGCGTGCTGTGCACCTGAAAGGAAGGACTAGGAGGGCTTGGAGGCCACGGACGGGGCGGGGTTGGTGGCCTGACCCGCACGCTGGTTGCCCGACCCGCCACGGCGGGAGCCACGTCCTCGGCCACGCGAAGACGCTTGCTGCGCGGGCCGGTGGCTGGGCAGCGGACGTGACTGGGCGCGCCTTCCGTGGCCACGAAAGGGGCGAAAAGCAGAGGGTAGCGGAGGGCGTATAGCAGAAAGGCCCAGGGACTTGGCAGTAGCCCGTGAGTCCTATAAACGCTCCAACGCATGGTCTGCTTTGGTACCAAATAGACCAACTCCATCAAAGGGCATGTCCATGAGTGTATTCTGGACATCACCCGAGAAACCAGTTGTTCTCAGCCAGGCGTGGCGACGCAGTGCCACCATCGTTGCAAGAGATCTGCCCAGCGAGTCGGCGGTGTCAAGGCCACAACGGATGGTGTACTTAGCCGCATCTCTTCCTTCCGCAATGGCACGGGAAAGCAGTGTCTGGACCTCCTCAGGACACTGGGGCAAGACTTGCGCCACCGAATCCCACAGAGAGTGGGAGTATCGGCCCAAAAGGCAAGCGGTGTTGACGGACCGCAAGCCAGCACTGGAGGAAGAAAAAGCCTTCTTCCCAAATTGGTCCAGGCGTTTGGATTCCCTATCCGGAGGGGCGGTAGGGAAGGCGGTTTGGGAGGCAGAGGCTTGGAAAACCAAGCTCTCGGGGGTGGGATGTTGAGAGAGAAACAAGGGGTCGCCCGGAGCAGGGCGATGGCATCGGGACACATTCCTGTCCACAGGAGCCCCTGTGGCGGGCTTGGACCAGGTGCCCAAAAGAACGTCAGAAAGTGCATCATTAAAAGGCAGCAGTGGCTCCGAAGAGGTAGCCGCCGGCTGAAGCACTTCCGTCAGGAGGTTAGTCCTGACTGCCACTGTAGGCAACTGGAGATGTAAGGCTCCAGCTGCTCTACGCAACACCGTTGCAAAATTTGCTCCCTCCTCCATAGCCACGGAAGGAGGAGACATCATGTCAGGGGAGGTGTCTAGACCACTGGCATCCCCAAGTTCCTCAGCCCATTCCTGATCATACTCACACTGCCGTGTGAGAGGGTCATCCGACCCCTCCCAGCTCTCCTGGTCCTCCTCCGGTTGAAAATAAGGAGAAGCGGGGACATTTGGGACCCAAGGTCTCATCGGCGCCGGAGCCAATCGACGTCGGTCCGGCGCCATGTCCGGATCCGGAGAGAACCGGGGAAGGACGCCGCCCGGAGCCCCGGACGGCGTTGGAAACGGCACCGGGAACATCGGCGCCGGCGGAGGCGTGGTTAGGTCAACCGGCGTCGATGGGGGTTGCGGTACCACCGGAGCCGGGATCGAGGCCGGGGATCGAGGCTGGTGGGACGGGCGACGCCGGGTCAACCCCATCAGGGCCTGCGGGGCCCGAACGCGCACCGGAGGGACCTTGAGGCCCGAAGAGGCGGGCCATGGCCGACAGGAATTCCTGTATTTGGGCCGGATCCGCCCCCGAACCCGGGAAGGACGGGTATTGCGGGGGCGGCTCCACAGGCACATCCGGGGCCGCGGGGACGGTGCCGACAGGGGCCTCAGCAGAGTCGCGAGACCGGCGAGGCGAAGTCTTAGAGCGATGATGCTTCTTAGACTTTTTGTGCTTCGACTTACCCGAGGAGTGCGAAGACTTGGACTCCGACGACCGGCGAGGACTCCACGACCGGCCCCTCGACCTCTCACGCGACCGGGGCTTGGTGCGGCGCGGAGCCGACTGCCGGACCTCGAAGAGCTTTCGAGACCGCTCTCGCAAAGCCTTCGGGTGTAAGGACCGGCAGTCGGAGCACGACTTCGTGTCGTGGTCTCGTCCGAGACAGTAGAGACACTCTAAGTGCGGGTCTGTGATCGACATCATTCGACCACAGGCGTCGCATGGCTTGAAGCTGGGCATCCCTACCGACACCTTGGAGTCGAGATGACTCGAAAAGAAACAGAGAAAAAATTCACCAAAAAAGTTAGTCAAAAAATGACTAGGGCACTGCTCTTCCCGGATCTGCGCTTACTGGCGCGGAAAAAAGAAGAACTGACGTCAGCGCGCAGGGGCGGCGTCTAAGTACCGGCCGCGACGTTATCCCGGCGATCACGACGCCGACGATGGACGCGGAGCCGCACGACGCCGCCTACCGACGCGCAAGGGTACTGCTACGCAAAAACTTTCCGGATCCAGCCTGACGCCTGGGGATATTCTAAGGTAAGGAATCTGTCACTAACGTGTCTCTTTCAGATATCATAAAGAAAGCAGTTGGACTGGTAAACAGAGGTTGGGAGATGGAATCATGCTGCAGTTCGGTCCATCAGGTTATGAAAACCCCCAATGTCTTCTGGGGGAGAGTCTGAAGGATGAGGTGGAGGAGGAGAAGGAGTAGGGACAAGGTAGTCAACCTATTCATCCCATGGATGTTGAGGGACAGGAATCTCTTCTTCCTCCCTTTCATCCTCAGAAGACGTTTGGTCCTCTCATGGAGGTGCTGCTATATTAGAGGCAGGTGTCATCCTGAGCATTATCAGCGGAGGGATATTCCTTGGCGTGGCAGGAGAAGCAGGCTGAGGTGGTGCAAATGGCTACTCCTGTGGAGATTCGGGAAACCTTCTTCTATAATCCTGCAACATGGCCTGCAAATCCTGAACCAGTAATACGAGCATCTGCACTTCATCCTGTCTGGACTGCGGATGGTATTGATAGTGTTCATAATGCCGCCTAGAAGGGGCATAATATGAATGGTAATACTGCTCTTCGTCATCATCATATTCCTCTTGGTATTTCACTTGGAGCTCTGAACGGCTGTGCGCAGCCCCTAAAGGCCGGTCATCTTCGGACTCGCAAAGTTGAGACCTTGCTGGGAGAGGTCACTTCAGGCCTTATAGCAGTGTTATTTATCTTGTTAATTTTTATCATCATCAACGGTCCCGTCACATGAGTGGGGGCGAGCCAGAAAGGAGGGAGGGGGGTGGGGTGTTTGGGATTGTTCGTTATTAGTTTGTTATGGAGGATAATTACCAAGAAAAACAGATATTACAATAGGCGGATACTAGGAGGTTGATACCCTACCCTAGAAGTAACAATATTTTGAATGTAACCCGAAGGTACAATTACACTCATGTTCATCCGTCTCCTATCGAACTGCCTATGTATTGATTGTATTAATGCTATCACATGATGAGACATTGCATAAAATCAATAAAACATGTTTTTAAAACATCACCAACGGTACCGTCGATGGCGTCAACTGAGGTGTCAGCAGCAAGAATTTTCTTGTTGAAGCCGTCATCGAGGGTATAGGCGTCGACGGTGCGGTCGTCGATGGTGCTGTCGGTGCCGCTGTCGACGGTGTTCCTGTCGACGGTGTCTTCGTGGACGATGTCTTCATCGTTGGTGTGCCGAGGGTAACTCCGCAGTCAACAGTGATTTAGTGGATCATATCACCTTTGTCGACAAGATGGGAACGTTAATGGCTGCCGTCGTTCGAGTTCTTGACGATGATGGCTTCGACGAGGAGACGCAGGTGACTGCTGTAGACCTTGTCAATACCACCGTCGACGGTGTTATGTGAGGATTATTTTACCTTCAATGGTTCAGAAGGACGAACGCTTACGCTCCCCCGTCTTCAGAGATGGATTAGAAGGCTGGGAGGAGGCCGCCACTGTGGGGATGAGTTTGAGCTTCTTCTTTCTTAGAGGGACTTTATGATGTACTTTTAAGGCCTTTCTGCTCTCCTCAGAAGTCCCTTGGTCAGAGGATCTTGACCTTTTTTGGGGTCTCACAGTTGAATCGCTGTCCTCCTCAGAGTTGGAAGATTTCTGAGAATTAAACCTCTCTGGCCACTGAAGTAGTCTTCCCTCTCTGTCTCTCAGGGTTTTTGAGGAGAAAGTACAACAAATGTTACACTCCTTTACCTGATGTTCAGGGTAGAGGCAATAGAAACAGTCTCTGTGTGGATCATCCACATGCAGCCATTTCTTCCCACAGGACTTGCAGGATCTGAAGAGGCCCTTCTTAGAAGTCTCAGACATAGTAGTAGTAGAAAAAGCTGACATATACAGAAAAAAACCTCAGCAGAGCTCAGGGCGAATCCCTTCCACGCAGTGCAGTAGAAAATCTGAGGGACTCAACCTCTGTTGAGAGTGTTCTAGAGCAGTGATACTCAAAGTGCGGCCCTCCTGACCTATACATGCGGCCCCTGGGCAGCAGCAGCTTTGGGCTGCTGTTTACTCGACTCAGCATTAACATTTAAAAAATGTTAAATAAACATTAAGTACTTATTTAAAGGTTAATTGCAGTCAAACAAAAGAAAGTAACTAGGCCCTTAACTTTAGGGTCACCTTCATTTTTAAAGGCAGCAAACGTGTAAAAATGTAATAGTCTTTTCAAAATTCAAAAAGTGTGTTTCATTTTTTAAAATTTTTTTCCATTGTTTTATATAGCGCAAACTTGACCACGTGGGGTATCAGAGCGCTTCACAGTAAAACCGAATACACTTAATTTCTATAGTACATTTTGCTCAAAAGCATTTAACAACTTGTAATCAATTCAGAAACCGTAAAAGTAACTTCGTTCAGCAACATATAATTATGCATTTTCACAGAATGTACGTCTAGCGGATCCAATATTGCATATTAGTTTGTTAGCACCAAGGAATGTAACCTCCTATAAATAACAGGTGAGATGGGACCTTGGTAAGAGATGCTCGTGTGTAGATTAAGCAAGAGTTTATAGGTGAGACTGCGAGATTGAACGGAAAAGGTTACAGGAGGAATTTGCTCATTAGAAAATCTTGGTTTCTTCTTGCGGCATTTGGTAATCTTCTGATGCTTGGAGGTAGCGAGTTCCAGATTCTCGGTGCTGCTCCCAAGAATGCTCTGTCATACCTTTTTTACTTCTGGAACATCAGTGGCTTCAGTAGTAGATCTCTGGCGCTCCTGGAAGATCGGATTCCACCGGAAATCACAAATTTCTGAGCTAGATACCTTGGTGTATTGAGGTGTAACGCTTTGTGTGTGATACATGCTATTGTGAGTTGATTTTTGGCTTCGTATGGTAGCCAGTTCAGGGCCTTCAGGTGAGGAGAGATGTGGTCGAATTTTTTTGACCCAGTTATAAGCCTTGTTGCTGCGTTGAGGTAGGCTTTTAAGGAGCCATTGTGATCTTGGGAAGCCCTGAAAGTGACACTAGACTGCCATTTTGAGGTCTGCTGTTTCAAAGAATGGTCTCAATTTCCTAATGTAATTGAAGTGAAAACGTGCATTCTTAGCTAACGAGTTAATGTGGGTTTGCATATTCAGGCTCTGATCAATAGTAAATCCTAGTGATTTGGTTGAATACACATTGTTCGGGGTGCAGTTAAGTGCAGTGATAGAGTTGGGCCATTCTTTTATAGTAGGCACATTTTTGGTGGGGAATATAAGGATGAATTCTATTTTTTGCGTGTTTAGTTTGAGCTGATTACTAGTTAACCATAGCATTGTTGCCTTTAATGCCTCATTCATTGACTTGATCTCCTCCAAAGATGAAATCTTAATGTAAATCTGAGTGTCATCAGCGTACATGTGGAAAGAGATGTTGGCAAAGCGGAGTATATCTCTTGGTGGTTCCATATATAGGTTGAATAGTGACGGGGAGAGGGTTGAGACTTGTGGAACTCCGATCTGAGTTGGGGAAGATGCTGATAGGTTATGATTCACCAGACATTTTCTGTTCCTCAAGAAGGACTTGAACCATTCTAGAACTTTCCCTGAAAAGCCCATCATGTTTTCCAGACGTTCTAGCAACAGCTCGTGGTTGACTGTGTCGAATGCTGTCGATAGGTCAAGAAGGATTAAAAAACATGTTTTGTTCTGGTCAAGGGCGAGTAATGCATCGTCTACTATATGTAGAATTGCTGTTTCAGTACTATGATTTGGTCTGAATCCCGATTGGCAGACGTCTAGTAGATTAAATTTGGATATGTGTTGGCTTAGTTGTTGCTGCACACACTCTTCTATCACTTTTGCTAATAAGGGGATGTTTGATAACGGACGAAAATTGTTAGGGTCTGCAGGATTCTCTGTTGGTGTATTTATTATGGGAATGACTTGGCCCATCTTTAGGCAATCTGGAAAAGATCCCTGACATAGGGATGCATTGACTATCGATGTCCAACTGGGGATGATAGACTGGTCGATGGCCGACACAAATTTTGCTGGGAGTGGATCACTGTATTGGTTGTTTGGTTTTATGGCCGACATGGTTTTGAGGATGTCATTGTGGTCGTATAATTTGAAGGTGGACCAATGAGCTTCGTTTTTGGGTACTGACTGATGGAGTATTGTTGAATCAATTTGATACGATGCCTCCAATGTAGCAGCTGATATCCTAAGCTCACTTTCCATGGTATTTGCCTTTGTTGTGAAGAAAGTTGAGAATTCTTCACAGCTGATGTGAGATTTTGTTGTTTCTAGTATGGTTTTGGCAATTTGGTTTGTTTGATGTTTTCCAATTCAAAGAGTTTCCGAGGTCTGTTGTTGTATACTTCCTAGGGTGTCCATAAACGGGCTTTCCAGACTCATGTCCTTATATAGGCACAATTCGCCCTGCCCTTATATAGGCATAAAATCCGAGTCCTTATTTAGGCATAAACCGTGCACTCCAAATACAGGCATGGTCTCCGACATCCGTCCACCCTAGCGTCACAACGAGTTCATGAAAAAACAGACCCTTAGGCTGCGGGAGTTTCCCTAGCCCAGGACTATTGATTTCTTCAAGGACTCATATATTATGCATGAACCATTATTCCTTAGGGGTTCATTCATGACGTCTTCCGCTGTCCAACTAACGTCAATGCTAACATTGTGAGGTAATTATCAGGTATAAATATACCTTCCCAAACTCCTGTAAATCAGAGGAGACCTCGACTTCAGAGGAGCCCGTTTCTCGGCCGGACGCACTGAGAAGACGCTGTCATTCCTGCACGCAGAGAGTCCAGCTTCCAGTGATCTAACTTCCCTTGCGGGGTGTTGGAGTTCGAGTCTGGAAAGAGATTCCTACCTCTCTCATTCTTCAGGTATGGAGCGGACTAGAACCTAGAGGGACTCTTGGCATACTACATACTAGGCATACTAGGCTTAACATACTCTTAGTATACTATAGTAAGGAATACTTCACCTACTTCTACTTCTCCCTACACCTAGGTTAGGAACATTGGGGTAGAACTAGGCTAGGAACGCATCGTATGAGTACTCGCATTTTTAGGCTGTCATTTTATGTAAATGCATATATGCTAAAAAGATAATGCTATCGCAGTATTATTTATTTCTACTGCTCACTCTGTACATTATTTATCTCGCATACTGTCTTGTGATCGTAACAGCACATTTAACTTA
Source organism: Calotriton arnoldi (assembly GCA_963921515.1). Lineage (NCBI taxonomy): Eukaryota > Metazoa > Chordata > Amphibia > Caudata > Salamandridae > Calotriton > Calotriton arnoldi. Next base: position 1,297,520 of record CAWUFW010001517.1, read on the forward strand.
CACCAGAAACAAGACTGTTCAATAAATCTTTTATTGAAACGCCCGTCTGTTATTTCTGTGTAACTTTGAGGAGTAACTAAACATGCACGACTGAGCTGAGTGAAATAGTTATCTATTGTTTCTACGACTCTGGGACACGTTCTGATTCTAAAGAGAAACAAAGTGGTCATGTTTTGCGGCTGCCAGAAACTACTCCCTTCTTGTCGTCAAGAAGTTTCTAGTGGCCTCCGAGCTAGCTGGCACAAGTAATTAAGTTTAATATACTCGATAGGGACATACCGACCTTAGTCCTATGTCAAACCTATAGGATATATTATTCCAATGCGCAGAGCCTATTAGGGAAATAGGAGCTACACTACACTGTTTTCAGCGTTCTCCAATTCCGTCCTGAAGAAATCTTTTTTTGATTTAAGAATATTTTGTTGTAGGCGTTTCTGGTTTTCCTTAGCAGTTTTAGCTGTGGGGAAGATGGTAGCTGTCTCCATTTCCGTTCTGCTAGTCTCAGCTTACGCCTTTCTTCGTTGAGTGCTCTGTTAACCAGGGTTTTTTTTTAATCTTTGTTCGGAATTCGTTTTAGTTTTAACAGGCTTATTGCGCCCATTATCTCGGACATCTTCTCATTGTAGTGCTCCGTAAGCTCGCTAACGTTTGTCATATTTCTTGGAGGGGGAAGATCCTTCCTGCACAGCGATGCTAGCTTCTTGTTGTCCACACCCTTTGTGTCCTTTTAACCATTGTTTGGGTTTGATTGATTGAGTGGGTTTTTTCTTTAATATTCCTGATATTTGGAAAGTTATTAGGTGATGGTCTGACCAGTTGCATGGCATGATTGAGGTTAGGTTCACTGCTTTTACTTTGGAGATGATCCAGTCTAGCGTAAAGCCTTTCATGTGAGTTGGCAGAGTGCAGGCTTGGGCTAGGTTTTGATCTGCTAGGAAGTCTTTATTGATGTTGACCTGGGAGTCGCTAGTGTCATTCCAGTGGAGGTTGAAGTCCCCTAGGAATATGTCATTTGAGTGAGGGAAGGAGTTTGCTGTGATGATCTCCATTAAGTGGTCGAAAAAAAGGTTCATTCTTGCCCGTGGGTGATAGAATGCATGGAGCTTGTATACTTGTTTCTCAGTGTTTTTTATGGAAATTGCAAGGTATTCACATGCTTCATGAGGGTCGGCCAGTAATAGAGTAACCACGAGGTCAGAGCGATGTACCTGTAGAACCATTTCACCTTAGTAAATCAGATTATAGCAGTGCAATCAGAAGTATTTTTTTTAAAGACATGGTTTTGAAACATGAATTCAGAAACGTTCATGTTTCCTACCCCACCCTGACAACAATGCCAATAGTGATTACATCCAAACACAGGAGAAGGTTCTGCACAGTACGCATCCTGAAGTCATATATTTCGAGGTCCTATTATATGTGATGAAGAAAAAGGAGGGAAATTGAAATAAAACAATTGCCCAGGATCACACATTGTGGACAATTGGGGAAGCCGGGATTCATCCCAGGTTTTCTGGTTTCACATTCGGCAATTGAGTTCAGCCACTAGATGTACATGCTTCGCTTCCCCTACACCCAATTTTCACCCAGCCCCCGCTGTCTTCAGTGCGGCCCTCGGTCACGCCAAAGACCAAACTTTTCAGCCCCCGGAAAAATGTTTGCGAGTACCCATGTTCTAGAGCATCGGTACTCGCAAACATTTTCCCTGGGGCCACAAAGTAAGGTCTGTGGGGTGCCCGAGGGCCGCACGATGCCAGCATGGTGGCACTGGGGCTTTTTATTATGCTGTATCTGAGTCGCAATCCCTCAACCGCACCTTGGGGTAAGCCTTCTTTGCTTGCTATCACTACTTTGGGAGAGTCACATGTAAAAAGGAAGTAACTTAGGGCCAGATGTACGACAGAAAATTGCATGCGCAAACGGGTTTGTGATCCGTTTGCGCATGCAATTTTCCTCTGGGCCATGTACTAACACTATTTTGCGACTCGCAAATAATTTGTGACTCGCAAAATAGTGTTTTGCGACTCGCTATTAGGAAGGGGCGTTCCCTTTCTAATAGGGACTCCTGCCCCTTTGCAAATGCAGGGGAAAATACTTTTTAGGGGCAGGCAGTGGTCCCAGGGACCATTACCGGCCCTTAAAAAATGAAACGAAAACGTTTCATTTTTTTAAAAAAATGCATCCCGTTTTCCTTTAAGGAAAACGGGCTGCATTCAAATAAAAAACAACTGCTTTATATAAAAGCAGTCCCAGACATGGAGGTCTGCTGAGCCCAGCAGGCAACCATCCCTGGGAGGGCCAGCCATTCCCAATGGGGTCGCAAATTGCGAGTGCCTCATTAATATTCATGAGGTTCGCATTTTGCGACCCCCATTGGGAATCGCAATCAGTGTCTCTGAAACTGTTGTACATTGTAAATTGCGACTCGCAATAGAGCGCAAATTGCGAGTCGCAATTTACACTGGTCGTTCATCTGGCCCTTAATTATTGAACTGGAATGAAATAGAATTGCACAATGTGGAACCATAAAACCTTGGATTAATCATGGCTTCTACACTTGAACAAATTGTGTGATCCTAGGCAATTGTTTAATTTCACTTTGCCTCCTTTTTCTTCATTTTGAAATATAAGAGCACCTTAAAAAGCATGTGGGCTAAATATATGCTGTATAAAACTTTCTCTTGTGTTTGATTTATTAAACTATAATGTTGTCCATCTATAATTACAACCCAGACCACCCAGAGGGTTCGTGATAACTGACTTGCGTCTTACCTCAGTATTGAAAACTGTCACTTTTAAAAATACATTTCAAAGCACTGATATACTCTGATGTACTAAGGTGAAACGCATGTTAATGAAATACACTTTTTTTTAAGTTTTAAAAGATTTTTACACGTTTGTTGAAAGATGTCTTAAAAATTAATATTTTCCCAAAGGGTGCGGGGCATCTTTTTTGCTTCTTTTCTTTTATTTCAGTTAGTATAAAAAAAAGCTTGCCTGGTTCAATTTCAATCCAATCAAGCTTTATTCGATTTATAAAATACATCCAAAAAAGCATTCTAAAAAAGTTTACATTATTTGATTATCATTGTATTTGTTTAAACAGTACGCAAGGTAAAATATAATACATAATAATACACAGGCATTAAGGGAGATCGTTAAAAAGTTCAAGTATTTTGCAAAAGTTAAATAGGAATCAATGTAAAAAATATTTGATAAATAATAAGCCAATCTTTACTAGAGGACCTACATTTTTTCATCTGTTAAGGCCTCCAGGTGGGAATTGTCTATTCTTCTTTTAATCACCATTTGTACAAAAATAATTGCGGCATTACAAACGTTTTCATTTTCTAAGCTGCAGATATAATTAAAAGCATGTTTATAAAAATACAGTTTACTATCCATAAATAAATGGCGTAAAACGTGCTTCCTAATGTCTCTATAAAAATTACAAAAGAGTATAAAGTGCAGTGTCATCTGTGGTGATTTTCCATCACAAGGGCAATTTGGGAGGTTTCGATTCCACTTGCCCGTTGCAGGGAATGCAATCAGGTAATGAAGGGCACCCAATCGTAGCCTCGTTAGATAAAACCTATGTTGTAAATTTCTTGTCAACAATAGGTATGGTTGGATGCCCAATGATAGTGGACCTTCACAATATAATTGAATCGTCTGTTTAGAACTTGCTACTGTACCTCTTGATGCTTCTCTTGACCTTGCAAGCCTCAATTTTAGGTCCTTTTTGCTATAATTCTGGATGCACGTGGGGTATTTAAAATCGGCGTACACCTTACACTCAATTAAAGGGTTGTGAATGTACTGCAGCCAAGGGATTTTTTTTTGTAGTGATCAAGGGCAAGGCAGTCCATTATGATCTCTTTGGTGAATTTAGTCCCCTCCTTGGCCCAGATCCCATACCAAAACATAAGAGCTGCTGTACTAATATGATCACGAATATAGAGGACTGACAATTCCTTATGGGCTATATATGAGGGGGTGGAATTGGGAACTGCTAAAAGCCTCCTTAAAAATTTATTTTCCTGGATTTGTAGTAAAGTATGGTTTGCCGTCCCCCATAGTGCCACTCCATAACATGTTCCTGTAAGGCATTTGCTCCTATATAGGGTCAAAGTTTCCCTAACTGGTTTGTTTCCAATTTTTTTAGAAAATCTAAAAATAGCCTCGACAGATCGTATGAATTTTAATTTGCAAAGATCGATATGTACGCCCCAACTTCCATGCCAAGTAAAAAGGAGTCCTAAATATGAAAAAGAGGATGTTCTTTCAATGTGCGCACCTTCGACATGATGGTTTCTACATTTAGTTTTCCCTTTTCCACATGTCATTATGAATATTTTACTAAGGTTAAGTATTAAATCTTTTTCATTCATAAATAGTGCAAAGCTTTCAATTAAACATTGGAGCCCATTTGCTGTCCTTGATAGCAGGACTGCGTCGTCCGCATACAAGAGGACTGGTGTAACACGAATGCCAACTGTGGGGGCGTCAAAATTCAGATTTTGCAAATGTATATCAACATTATTAATATAAAGGGTGCAAGAACGCAACCTTGCCGTATACCTCAGGTAACTTTAAGACGGGAGGAGCATTCACCTTTAGGGCCATAATGAACTCTTGAGGTTACTAATGCATACATTTGTGACAAAGAAATTATAATATCTTTTGGGGCACCCATCCCTATTAAGGTCTGCCATAGTTTTGCGTGGTTAACTAAATCAAATGCACTTGTAAGATCTACGAAACAAATATGTAATTTGCCCTCTTTAGCAAGGGTGTATTTCCCAATCAACAATTTGAGGTTGACGCACTGCTCAACAGTCCCTATACCCCTTCTGAATCCATATTGGGACTCTGTAAGAATATTAACTTTCTAACATTTCTAAAAGGATTCTTCCCATCAATTTAGATGTTGAGTCAAGTAGCGATATAGGGCGGTAGCATTTTGCATCCCCTCTATCTCCCTTTTTGAAGATTGGGACTATGACACTTTCCACCCAAGTAGTGGGCAATACGCCTCCAGCTGTGGTGTTGCAGACTCTTAATAAAATTGGAGACCAAACGTCAATGTTGGTTTTAAAATGTCGATGGGCACCCCATCAGGGCCAGGCGCCTTACCATTTGCACTTTTGTCTAAGGCAGTTTTAATTTCATTTAAAGTAATAGGAGCCAAATTTGGGGGGTCAACAGTTATAATATTACTGTTGTCAGGGATTGGGGAGTCCTCTTTATTGGGGTTAAATATATGTTCGAAATGTGTTAACCATTCTTCAGGTGGTACTAGGGTCTCGATCTTAATGGCTGACTGTTCTTTAAAAAAGGGATGGTCTAGTGTCTTCCAGAATAATGTTGTAGCCCGCATCTCTGCCGCCTGGACCAGCTTATCCCATGCTAGTTCCCAGATTTCTACTTTCCTTGTGTTTAGTGTTTGCTTATAGGTTTTTCGTAGAGTACGCACCTTTTCCCTGTCCCTAGGTGTAGCTTTTAATGCTTCTTTTAGTTCCTGATTAATTTTAGAGCACTGTTGGTCAAACCATCTGGGATGAGAATAAGCATGTTTCTTATTCTTTGATTTTAAATCTCCGAGATTACAACCGCTATATTACAAAATGCCGTTATAACATGTAAGTTTACGGAGGATCCCCCCAAGCAAATATTTATATCTTTTGGGGTTTTTTGGATTAGGTTATCCATGAATGCTATGGGGTTGACACCTGACCATTTTATAGAAGTGCCATTTTCTCCTTGGGTTTTAATATTGGTTGCTAAACACACTTTTTCCTGGTGCATTGGGCTTAACTTCAGCACCAGGAATAGTGGGTGATGGTCACTAAACGGGCTTACCTGTACTTCAACATTTTTAACCAGGCCCTTGCAGTTTCCTGAGATTAAAACATGATCAATATTTGACAAGGATCCTGCTCCTTCATAAGTTTGAACTGCAACTTCACCCTCTTTTTCAACTAGCTCCATTAGTTCCAGGTTATATTTATACATTGCGCTGTTAATTGTATCTCCATATGCATTTTGGGTGAAGTGGGAGCAAGAACACCCTGCTCGTTCCTATGACCACAAGGTTCCCCGTTTAAGATTTTACATTTCTCACTATTAAAATCACCTGCCCAAATAAGCAGGTAGTCTCCCCTCATGCCTTTTAAAAAATTATCTAGTTCTTCATCCAAAGACATGATTACCTAGTGTCTAGTGCTATCAAATAAATTGCTAGTCAAGATACGCTTTATTCGATTTAAAATATCAAATCATAAAAGCAGAATACATAACAATAAGCATGAATAAATTAATTCATGTAATCACAATTTGACAGATATATAGTAAAATAACATCATTAAAAGTTAAAAAGAATATATAAAGAAGACAGCTATTTCAGTTTACAAAAAGAAAAGGCTAAAAACAAGCTTCAATATGGCCTTAACCTAGATAAAACCAAAATCAATTAAACAGAAGATGGACCTTACATAGTTTTCCTATAAAAATTGATAATTAATATACACTGTTTTCCTTTGGTGCAGAAATATAAAATCTGGAAAAACTGCGAGTTAGTATAAGCTTTCTTTAAAATCAGTGGCGATGTAATCGAGACCAGTACTGCCAGGCCTCCTTTGGCTCTCCCTGTCTCTGAAGGAATAGCTGGGGTAGAAACCGTTTTAAAACCATCAATGTAGAAAGGTTCAGTGTGCCAGGTTTCTTGGAGAAGAGTTAGTGAGCAATTTTTTATCACCTTAAGCGATTCTCTATATTTAGCTGGTTTCTCACCCCAGCCACATTCCATGATGTAATGGTCAAAGTTCCATTTGGTAGATGTCGGTTTAGGTTATTATTAGTGGGGCTAGAGGGTGAAGTTGCATGTCTAATGCCTGTCGACCGCTCTTCTTCCTCTGGCAGTCAATCAAGCTCACTACAACCTCTTAGGGGTAAAAACCTATTGGACAGGTGTAGTGCCGTATACAAGTCTGTGCAGAGAGGTTTTTTACTAATGAGAGATGGTTGCTGGTATACAGGATTATAAAAATACCCTAGTGGGACAGCGGTAATAATATCATTAGCATGGTCAAATGATCTTACATATTTGGCAGAAAATTCATCAATCAATGCCCTTACAACCCCAGGGCTGCGAAAAGTAACAACAATGCAGTCCCCTTGACAGCACTGCCTCATGCTGCCAACTCAATTTACTCGTCTTATCATGATTATATTCTCAAAAAGGAGGTTGGTACTGCAGATGGTATTAGTAGCAAACCAGTGTACGATCTTGTTCTTCAAGGTCTCCCAGGTCTCTATCATCTTATCTACCAACTTCAGAACGTTTTTAAGATGATTTCATAAGGGGTTTGCCTGGTTAAATAACACCTTTATGAATGTTAGTGCTCTCAGCAGCCCAGTGCGGTTGTTCAGCTGAGGCCCGGATGTGGAGGTTAGGAGGATCCCATGAGGCCCCCAGGCCATACTTTGAGTATCACTGTTCTAGAGGGTGCTGTCGCCTGATTGTTTAAAGTTCAAGTTTGGTCCTTAAAAAAAAAAAAGGACATAAATAGGCTATTAAATTGACTTTGCATTGCCATTATAGCCTATGGTACTGTTACATACTGCTTTACTATGGTACCGTGGGACTCCCTCTTCGACCACGGGGAATGATTCAAGCATGGAATCTATGAAAGATCCAATACTGGAGAACTGTCACAGACATTTCTTTGCGACGGTCCCTACAGGGATTAAATCCTCTTGTTTGGGGGAGGGGGGGGGGGAAAGGTGAGGAATCTGTGGCTAGAAGTCTCTAACAGAAAAAATGCATTAACCACTGAAGATAACTTTTCACTTTCATACTCTGAAACTTGCTGAATAAACATATACCTCTGCAGAAGATGCACTACCCCAAGTGTATAAGTAGGATGGTTCATCCAGTGTTCAGTACACACAAAAGAGGAGGTGTTGAGAGGAGTCCATACTGGAATCTCTTTTTCTGTCCTCCATGGCTAGCCACCCCCTCCTGATGAAATATCTGGAAGCCAAAAAAAGAAGAAAGCAAAACAATGAGTTTTAGTCTTGAAGGTGGTTCCGGCTGACCTGGGTGAAGGGCAGCAGAAGGATAAGGAGGGACCAGGATTATTAGGTCCAAGAATCAAAAGGGCCAGGGACTGCAGGACCAAGGCCAAGAAAGCCAAAATGACTGGCAGGAGGATAAGGACCCTGGGACCAAGGCCAGAAAGACCAGGAGGCTCAGCACCATAGGACCAGAAGAAAGAAGACCAGGGGCTGTTTTACAGATAGTGCCCCAAGGGTGCAACGAGCCTATGCACCCGCTTTTTGTGCCCCAGGGCACTATGGTGTTAGACCTGTCAACCTTAGAGTGGTCTTCCCCCAAACGTTTTGCCCTACTCCTCCATTTTTTGCTGATCTTGTTTTTGTTTGCTAACCAGTGCTAAAGTGTATGTGCTCTTGCCTTTAAATATGGTAGAATTGGCTCACACCCAGATGGGGTATTAAATGTACTTGTAAGTCCCTAGTAAAGTGGTATTATGTGTACACAGGGCCTGTCAATTAAATACCACTAGTGGGCCTGCAGCAATTATTGTGGCACACATTTCAGTAGCCTTTTAAACATGCCTCAGGCCTGCCATTGCGGCCTGTGTGTGCAGTTTTAAATTGTCATTTCGACCTGGCAAAATAAACCTTTTGCTAGGTCTAAACCTTCCTTTTTAATACATGTGACTCTGGGGTAGGGCCTACACAGTCCAGAGGGCAGGGAGCAGTGTATTTAAAAAGTCAGACCTGTACTCTCAAGTTTTACATGTCCTAGTAGTGAAAAAATCCTACATTTGTTTTTCACTACTGTGAGGTCTACCTCTCCCATAGGATAACATTGGGTTCCCTTATTACATTGAATAAGTGGTAAATTTCAATTTTGAGTAGATAGGAATGTTGAGTTTGGTGTCTAAAGAATTGTAATTTAAAGCACTCTTTAATGGTTAAGTCAGATTTTAAGTGACACGTCTGAAAATGCTACTTTTAGAAAGTTGGCATTTTTTTGTCCCAACCATTTGGAGCTTGCTGCATGTATCCTGGGTCACATGACTAGGATTAGCTGGCAGTCTGTCTTTGTGTATTGCTCCCAGACAGTGAGACAAAGGAGAATAGGTGTTGGCAGAATAGGCCATCTCTCACTTGATAAGGGGGAGGAGCTGTCACCTACCACAATTGCACATGAAAAAGGCTCTGCCTGAGCACACTCACACAGGGTTTGACACTAGTCTTTTGTGACCCCAGGTAAGCTGGGGCCAGGACAGGGAGGCAGGAAATTCCAAACACCTCTGGGAGTGGAAACCCCCAGAACCTTCTCCTACTTCAAAGTGGGCACCAGGGGTAAATAATGGACCCTCAGACCTAACTTTACAGTACATCTCTGGACATGTGGAAAGGTGCTGTGTTGCTCTACAAAAAAGACTGCCACTCTGCTGCATGAGTAAAAGGAATGGGCCTGCATATTTATCCCAGGACCACCAGTGTGCCTCCAAGGGCTTGTTGGCTGGCCTCCTGATCAGAGTGAACAGAAAAGGCTCCAACCATCCTGAGACCATCACTTGGTCTCTACTTGCTGTGATTCTTGCCCTCCAAGAGGTGCTATTCCAGTTCTGGACCCTTGGAAGTGGGCCTGAAGATGCTCTGCCAGCACAACTGTGGTCCTGTGAGCAGAACCGACGCAGCACGATGCACCTCCTTGCTGCCACATTGGAACTGCTGCAGCATGACATATTACCCGATGCCGAACCTTGCAACGCGGCCCACAGTCTCATCAGACCCGACACTGTGTGACGCATCCTCGATGCAGGCCTTCGCATCACAAGCCCCTCGTCACCGGCATCCTTGATGACGATGCAGGACTCTGCATCGAAGTCCGCGGAACCGCTGCTGTGCAATGCATCCTCGACACAGGATCTCGCAACGCTTCCCAAACCAGGATTTAAGGTACTTTGTTCATTAGGCCTAACTCTGTCCCTGTATCCGACCCAGGCTCCATCGTGGTCTGACTGAACTTGTGACTTTGTCCTGGTCTGGCGCGATCAGATAACCACAGCTGGCACTGTTTGCTTCTAGGCACTATTTTCACTTAAATCTTTAAACTTGCATCTCTCAGGTTCTACTGACTGGATTTTTGTTGTTTTGATCGCAAATAATTTACTACAATTTACTTTATTTTTCTAAATTGGTGTGGGATTTTTTTTCCGCTGTGTTTTCACTTAATTACTGTTTTAAGTGCTGCTTAAATACGTTACACATTGCCTCTAAGTTAAGCATAACTGCTTTGTGTCAAGCTATCAGAGGGTTAAGCACAGGTTAATTCGGATTTGCTTGTGAGATCACCCTGACAACAATCATGGTTGCTGCTTGAGTAGGGTTTCACACCTCTCAACCAGTAACTCATTTTCCAATTTATGGTATTACATAAAGGGCTACAGATGCTTGTGCGGCCCCATCTATAATACTTGTAGCGCTGGTGCACATGTAGCGCCAGCGCTATCTTCAGATGGCATCCTCTCATTTGCATGGCAGCATGGCCCCTTGCTAATGAGGGAATCACTTTGACTTTGTGCCCGTGCTGTATTATGGACATGAGCGCAGACGCAAACATGCCCTTAGGAGGCACACTGAGAGTGTGCCATAAAAATGTAGGGCAATGTCAGTGCACCCCCCTGAGGGCAGCCCTCTGGAGGGGTGAAAGGTGGTTGCATGGACTCCTCCCTCCCCCAGACATCTACTTGTAGTCGGGTGCAGTCATTCACTGCATATGTCTGCGAGGGGATCTATCAACCTACTTCAAGGGGCAGGCGGGTTGCCGTCTGCACTGCGAAACATAGAGCGGCTTTGAACCAGCCACTCAACATTTCACTGAATGCACTGAACCAGTTTGACCAGTGCTATCGCCATGGGATTCAGCACCAGGAAGCCTGGCATTAGGAAAATTAAGAGGACCTATAGGTCGAGGCGAGACAGTCTGGGCTTACTTGCCACACTGTGAAAATTAAACATGTTAAACACAAATTTAAAAGTAGCTCTTGCTGAAGACTGTAAAGATGCGGAGTCTTGAGGTATGAAGTATAACTTTATTAAGTCAACAGGACGGGGGAAAACAGCTTCTCTCCATGAGTCCCACCAACCGTCCTGCTACCCGATCCCGAACCCCGCTCCCCCAAGGTTCTTTGCATTCTACCGGCACGCGGAGGTACCACACGACCAGAGAAAATGCAGAGGACGCAACACATCTTTCCCTTTTACACAATAATATATATATCAAACAATAAAAATAAGAGGATGGCAGAAGGCCTAAAACACATGAAATAAAAGAAAATCATAGCACCTTCGAAAGAACAGCAAACGTATAACATTAGCATCACAAAAGATAATCTTGGAATTTAGATGGCAACTTAATGGATCTATATGACGGGGAACGAGCCGTGGAATTTGTCTCCTTATGATCCTTAGCCCGAATAGAGATCTTAGATTGAACATTCAAACCCATCTTAGACACAGCAATCTTCCCTTTATTCCACCACCTGCCATCATCCAATTTAACTGCACCCTTGTTGATTTTCACAATCTTCCTAAGGACTGAGAACTTAGATTCCCCTTTGGGTAAGATCCTGGAACACTTCACTCTCACCATATCCCCCACACTGACACTTAGCTGTTTACGGCCCAGTTCGACCCTCGTTTGATCGTATTTGTTTTGTGCCTCAAGTCGCCTTTTGACAACCTCATCAATTTTCTTCCTAGGTAATACAAACCCACTATCCCCCATCCATCTTCTCAACAGTTTGAAAGTAGGAATACGCCCTCTTAAAAGAACAAATGGGGACACACCGGTGTCAAAATTGGTAGTCGTGCGAACCGCCCACAGTAATTTATCTAGTTCAGCCTTACAATTTAGACCACTCGCTCTCGCCAACTGCACATTCTGTTTAATGACCCTGTTAAAGCGCTCAACAAGGCCATTGCTTCTTGGATGATAAAGAGAAGTGCCATCTCTACACTGCATGAGCACAGCACCCAAACCCTTTTGACTGGCATCAGTCATTATTATGTTTTGATCTTCTCTACTGAAAACCTAAAGGGGAATGGCATGAGCTACTTCTTGTTTGATCAATTCAAACTCTTTAGTACAAACGTCATCCCAACAAAAACAAGCATTTTTCTTGAGAAGACACCTGATATTGTAAGCCTTGGACACGCAGTTGGGTATGAATCAGGCATAAAACTCGATGAGCCCCATAAATGATCTTAATTGATCCTTGTCAGTAGGAGTGCTAAAATCCTCAATAGCTCTCACCAGACTGTGTTTAGGCTGCACCCCTTCAGAAGACAACATGTACCCCAGGTAGTCTACAGTGGTCACACTCAATCTACATTTGTCTATACCTAGAGTTACACCTTTTTGTCTTGACAAGGACAATAAGCAGCACAATCTTTCATTGTGTTGAGTCTGATCCTCCCCATACACCAAGACGTCATCCTGGAAGGCTATAACCCCGGGCATACCTTTGAACATGCTCTCCACCACTCTCTGAAAAACGGCAGAGGCGAGGCCAAAAGGCATGCGTTTAAATTGGAAGAGACCCTCTGGAGTGATGAAAGCGGTAAGATGCCTCAACTCCGTGTGCAATTCGTTTTGATGATGAGCAGAAGACATATCCAACAAACTGAACCACTTGGCTCCTTTGAGGGTGGATGTCATCTGAGTAATGTTGGGTAGGGGATGCTGGTCTATCCATATGTTCTTAAGATCGCGCAAGTCCACACATGCGCAGGCTACCATTGGCCTTCTTGGCCAGAACCACTGTGGACACCCGATCAGAAGACTCAATAGGCTCTATTACACCACATGAGCACAATTTGTCTAATTCCTTTTTTAAATCAGATTGCAATGCCAGGGGCACCCTCCTGACCTTGTACACTACAGGCTGAGCCCCTTCAGCTAATTTGATCATGTGCTTAAAACCTTTAAAGAGACCTAATTCCTTTTTGAATACTTATGGGTACAACAATTCCCATGAGTTTCCCTTGACGGTCTGCACTTGTAAGAAATCTTTCTTCAGCATTACTTGTTGAGCATTATTGGGATTAAGTATAAAACCAAGGTTGCCTTGATCTCTCCATCCAAGAAGGCACACCTCATCCCTAGCTACATATATGATGCCTTTAAATCTGATGCCTTTAAATTCAAAAGCAGCGTTGAATTCACAGACATCAATGACCTTTCCACCATAACCAATGGGATGTATATTAGATTGCTTTAAAATCTGCTTAGGAAATAACTCCTTCCAGACAGATTCACTTATCAGAGTGAAAGGAGATCCAGAATCGGCTAACACTTCGACACATACTTCATTCACATTTATAGAACATAGGGGTCTTCTCAATCCTTGTGAATTGATGCCCCAAATGCCATTAGAACCATTTATGTCGAAAATGGTGAGAATTTGATCTTTATCGCTGGATGTAGATCCTTCTTCCGCTGTCGATTCTACGTTGTGCACTTTTCTAGATGGTCCGCCTCCACTGGATTTGCAAACCTTGGCGAAAAGCCCTTTCTTTGAGCACTTAGTGCATATTTTGCCTGCTGCCGGGCATGATTTGGCATGAGCTTGATGACTGGTACCTCCACATCTGTAGCACTCTAGTTTTTTTCTTGTTGTATAGTTAGTGTTTCTTTTATCTGAATTTTCCTTGAACTCTTTTGTTTTCTTATATTTGAATTTGGCAGCTAAAACGCTCTGACATTTGCTATTGGTTAAAGACATTTGCTCCATGTAAGAACTAGTGCTTTCTATCCTTGTGGCAATGTCTAATGCTTTTTTGCAAGGTGAGATCTGGTTTGGATAAAAGTGCTTCTTGAACTTTTTTGTAGTTTGCTTTTTCAACTAGCTGATCCTTTATCATTTCCTCTTCAAATGCCTTATATTCACAGGAGGCAGCGAGAATGAGCAAAGCGCCAACGTACCTGGAGGCAGATTCACCTTACAATTGTATTCTCTTGTAGAACTTGTGTCTTTCCAAGGTTACATTTTTACAGGCTTTGAAACGAGTGTACAGAGCCCTGATGGCTGTTGCATACTCGTCATTACACCATCACCATCGCTTATAATGATTGGTTCTTTAGGAATGTGTTTAAGTATGTTGCGGCCTTCAGTGCCTAAACAATGTCTAAGGATGGCATATTTTTTTTTTGCTAGTGAACGACTCTCCGTCAAGAGCTTCCAGATATTCTTCAAACCCTTCCTTCCATTTTTCCCAATCAATTTCTGGAGAGGCCGGATTAGGCACAAAAGGTGTAGGTGGTGCAATCGCTTGGTGCATGACGGTGGTGATAAATATGAAAACTTTGAAGAGGAGACACGCAAGCATAATTTACTATATGCCAGGTGTGCGTGTCACCGTCGAAGTGCGCACAAGAAATGCAAACTGTGTGTGTCTCTGGCTTGCATAGATACGTGAGAAGAAAACACAGAATACACGTTAAGTATGGTGTGTGGATCACCGGGATCAACACTTGCAATGTAATTAGACACTTGCACTGTAGATGGAATGTAACTTGTAACAGTGTGCAGATCACTGAGATCGGCACTGTCGATAGAGATAGCCTGTCTCCAAAATGGCTGCCACGTTATGGACGTCGAATAGGTATGTGTAAGGAAAACGCAGAATAACTGCACGTTAAATATGGTGTGCGGATCACCGGGATCAACACTTTCAATGTAGGTTAGGTACATGGATGCAGATCACAGAGATCGGCACGGTTAAAACAGGTGAAAGTGCCTGGTTCCAAAAAGGCCACCAAGCTCAAACGTGGTGACGTCAGATAATGCGGAGTGTGTGTCACCGTGAGCGGCGCCGGCGAAGAACAGGCGGTATCCAGGGCAACAATGGAAGGAAGCTCGTGCAGCAACGATGGAGGTGGCTCGCGGGGCTGAAAGCCACCGGAAAATTAAAATAAAGTACCTGAGAGGTGGTGCCGGAGTAGCACTAATACCCTCCCTGTGTTTCGGCGAGCTCTTGGAAGTAGGCGGGTCAAGAAGACCAGAAAGCTGTCCGGGCGGGGAACCTCGCAGAGAAGATCGCAGGGAGGACACACGCGTGGAGGTCCTGTTGACTAGCAACACGTCGCCAGTGTAAAGATGCGGAGTCTTGAGGTATGAACATCCAACAAACCTAATTGGTGCATCTGCTGACCTTCCACGTTCCTGACAGGAAAAGCTTCCGGGTCAAACACAGCACTTGGAATCTTCGTATCTGCTTAGAGTGAATATGAGCCATAGTGCAATACACTTGACCTTTTGAATTATTGGAAATTGTTTAAGACACAGAGTGGACATAGAGGCGCTACTAATTACATTTTCCTGTTGACTTTTCTCTGTGGGGCCTTTTTATTGTGTCATACGGATTCGTCTACTAGAATTGCATTGGCGTTTTTTATGGGCTGTTACAACAGATTACATCTGCCCGTCGACCTGTCTTCGTGTTTTTTTTTAATCATATTTGGATCCGTCTTCCTGGTAATTGTTGGAATTTTGATGAACCGTTACAAACAGGCCTATATAGGAATATGTTGTCTTTGGTGAGAAGCCAACTGCTCTGAAGCTAGTAATACAAATTGTTGGCACTTTGGCAATCTGTACTTACAAATGATATATTTTTCTGCCCTGATGAAGTTCCCTATATGGGAATGAAACGCGTAGGCTGGAATTTCTATATCTGATGATCTTAAGAAAAAATAATTTTGAATAAAGAAGTTACTTTTCTATTAATCTTGGCCTATTAGAATTCTTGAGCTGCGCACCACCACTTGTCATAATAGTTTCTGATCTGGAGCACAGTGACGTCATTCAACGGCTGGCGCAGGGGTATATTGCACGGCGAACTTACCTATAGGAACTGGCACGAGGTGCGGCACAGGAGGTCCGCCGTTGGTGTATCTGGATAATTGCCTGCAAGCAAAGACTAAACGTCTGGAGGAGCAAGTGACTGTCCTAAAGAGGCAACAAACAGAAATGATGGCCCGCCTGAAAGATCTTGAGGGCAGGGCCAGACACAATAATATCCGTGTAGTGGGAGTTCCGGAGGGAGCAGAGGGGCAATCGGCAGTTCTCTTTCTTGAAGACTTGATTCTCCACACCCTCAAGCCCACGCGTTTGTCGAACTTCTTCTCAGTGGAGGGAGCACATCGAGCGTTGGGACCACGGCAGCGTCCAAGGGTTGCCCTGCGCACAATCATAGCCTGCATACTCAATTTTAGAGACCGAGACGCCATCTTGCAAGCAGCACGCTCGCATGGCGACCTGCAGTACGAAAATGAGATATACGCTTTTTTCTCGACTTCACACTCAGGGTACAGCACCAGCGGCGGACCTTTGATGCTGTAAAGAAAACTCTCTGCAACAAAAATGTCAAATATATGATGTTATACCCCGCCAAGCTCAATTGTTGGCAGACAGGAAATCATTCTTCTACAATACGCCGGAAGAGGCTAGGGAATGGCTGGAGGACGCCTGGGCAGGGAAGAAATCAGGGACAGATGACCGCCACGAGAGAGCAGCACCCGAGAACGCAAGATACGGACCTCCCAGCCAGCCCACCCGGCCAAAAGTCCGACGCAGATAAGTGACAATTGTTGTCTGGGGCAGTGTCCTCTGCAGTATTCCGCTCTTTGCTATAGAGACAAAGGATAAAAGGGGTTTAAGGGAAGTTGCGTGTCCCTGGGCCGTTGCTACGCATACTTAATTCTCTAATTCACATATTCGTTCCAGGGACACTTCTCAACCTCGGGTGACTTTCGGACCTCTATATTGCCAGTGATTTTGGGGTTATGATCTATCCTTGATAATCTCTACTTAATTGACGCTGGCGACGTGTAAGCTTCCCTCCCCTCCTTCGTTGTTATAGGTACACTTGTTGGGTGACAGGCACTCTGCACTTTGGGGATGTGAGGGGTTTGTTACTCACCAAGCAGGGATGCAGGGAGGGGGAGTTGGAGGGATTGTTTGTTTACACTGTTATGCTGCATTGTTCTGCTCATCAAGATCATAGACGACACACAGCACGTGCACACTTAAGATCAATTGCCGGGTGGGGGCGATCCATACAAAAAACATGACATATCAATGACAGACACTACATGCGTGCGTGGACGTGGAATGTAAATGGGCTAGGAAACAAAATTAAACGCACATTAGTCCTACAACATATTAAGCGTCATTCCCCAGATGTCATATTATTGCAGGAGACACACCTCAAGGGAAATCACTACAAAGCCCTAGACCGCTTTAGGTACAAGCTTGCGGCTCAGTCCGGGTTTTCCAAAGACTCTCGGGGTGTAGGTATCCTGCTGCGAAACTCCTTGCCCTTTACGGTCAATAAAGTCTGGTGGAATGATTGGGGTATTATGTGGCCCTCGCTGGTACGTGAGATGGCCGATCCTTTACTTTTTGCTCATTATACAGCCCACCCAAACTACACGCAGTTATCCTCCCCAAAACTAGCACTCTTCTTGTGAACCTACCTCCTGGGACCCTCCTTATGGGAGGTGATATGAATGCAGTGATGGACCCAGACCGAACGGGCGCTGCAAGGGGGCAAGCTAGCAGACAGACTCTCCCGAACTTCACAACAGTGATGGGCATGGTGGACTTAAGGAGGACCCACAACCCTGACTTAAAGCAATATACACACTATTCGGCACGGCATGGGTCTTTCTTGCAACTCAATTATCTCTTCACACGACATGACCAGGTGGGAGGTTTTGAAAGGCCAACACATTTAGCGCTGGGAATTTCCGACCACTCCCCAGTAAGCATTGAACTCGGGGGCCCAGTCTTCAACTGTGTGGGGTTTCCTAGGCTAGATCCCTGGTACCTGCGAGATCCTGATCTTAAAGATAAACTCCGTTCAGGAACTGACTTATACTTCAAAGAAAACAAGAGGTCTGTGTCGTCCCACTGTATCCTCTGGGAGGCATTCAGGACAGAGTTACGAGGACAGGTGCTGATATGAGGAAAGAAAAAGGAAGCCATGTTAGAAAGTAGGACCATGCAGCGGGAGATTCTGGCCTTGGAAAGAGGGGGGGTGGAAGAGGGGAACATAGAGCTATGGCATAAGCTAACACTATGTCAGCTTGACCTGCAAGCCCTGGCCGACAATGCGGCTCGGACACATGCGTTGGCCACACAGCGTCCGCTGTACGATATGGCGGACAAGGCCTCCAGATTACTGGCCTGGCTAGATAAGAGGGACAGGGATAGATCGTGGGTGGTGGAGGTTAGAGACAAAGAAGAAGTCCTACATATGACGAGTATCGCAATTGCTGAGACATTCGCCTCCTACTACAAGAGCTTCTATTTCCTAGTCAGCTGTAGATCAGGAAAGCATTGCGAGGAGCTGTTGGGAGACTTCTCGCTCCCAATGCTCACCGCAGACGTAAGGGACACTCTAGAAGCTGACCTCACGGAGGAGGAACTAATTGGCGCCCTCGGGTCCTTGAAATCAGGAAAGGCGGTGGGCCCTAATGGGCTACCAGTTGAGCGGTTTATGGGATTATCCAGTAAAATAGCGAAGCAAATGCTCGAGATGTTTAAGGAAGCGAAAGAAGTTGGCTCTCTACCAGAGGACCAACGTACAGCCGCGATAGTAGTGATACATAAGGCAGGCAGGCAAGCCCCCGGAAGACTGTAGTTCCTCCAGACCGATTTCGCTCTTAAACGTAGAGCGAAAGGTGCTGGCCAAGGCCCTGGCTTCCATGTGGATCAGCCCGGCTTCATGCCACGCAGAAGCACATGACACAACCTGCGAAGCCTGTACGGTGTCCTACACATGACGAGCGCCCTCCCGCCTCAACAGGCGGCACTGATGGCACTTGATGCCTCAATGGCATTCAATAGTATAGAATGGCTCTACTTGTTTGCCGTGTTGCCAAGACTGGGTTCAGGCCCGAAGTTCTGTGGGTGGATAAAACTACTATAGCAAGCCCAACTGGCGAGGGTGAGGGTAAATGAGGAACTGTCAGGGAGCTTCCCATTGCGCAGAGGATGTCCACTATCTCCCTTGCTGTTTGCCCTAGCGCTGGGGCCCCTGGCACATTGGGTCAGAACTGACCCAATGATATGGGGCATTCCGTTGACTTGCGGGTGGGAGGAACGCATCTCCCTGTACGCAGATTATATTATTCTAAAATTCTCTAGACCATATTTTTCCATTGCAAGAGTTCTTCACATCTTTGAACTTTTTGGGAGTTATTCTGGGCACAACATAAATTGGGCCAAGTCAGTCGTGTTCCCCTTGTCAGGCCCTTCCCACGAAGTGCCCAGCACTTCTAGTGAAAGAGGGCTTTATATACCTCGGACTATTTGTAACTCGCTAACATCAAGTATTCATGCAGCAAAATCTTTCCCCCCAATTAAATAGACTGCAAATTGACTTGATGCACTGACGTGCCGTGCCGCTGTCTTTAATGGGCAGGGCAGTTTTGTACAAGATGAAGGCCCTTCCACGCCTCCTGTATGTCCTTCAAAATACACCCTACCCAGTCCCAGCGACCTTTTTTACGCTCGTAGACGAGGAGCTCCGGACCTTACTTTGGCAGGGGGTGCACCACGTATGGCCCTGCATAAATTACAAAGAGGGATCTATGAGGGCGGATTGGCAATCCCTGATATCAAACTGTACTACAGGGTCTCACAACTCATAGTAATCAATGACTGACAGGCAAGAGCTGGCCTATAGCGTGGATAGGGCAGATTTGCCAGCTGGCAGTTATGAATCTCTCCTGTATGCCCGTAAGGCGAATCCAGACCTACCACCACATACTGCAATAGTGGTGAAGTGTTGGACAGAGGCAAATAGATACTTAGGGTGGCACTCTAGATTGACGAGCATGACCCCCCCTGTGGCACTGTGATTAACTGAGGGAGGTGTCCAATCTGCGGGGCTTCTCACGGTGGTCGACAATAGGCATTGAGCACCTGGGGGATGTGTGGAGGAATGGGGCGCCCCTTCCCTTTGACACCCTGAGTCAGGAATACGACCTGGCGCTCTCCCAGGTATTCCCTTACCTGAGACTCGGGCACGCCCTTAGGGTCTACATTCAACAGGGAACGGACCTTCCCGACTTGCTTCATCGAAGTGGACGTCGTGTTCCCTAGCCGATTTTCCCGACCCTGTTGACACCAATCGCAGTGCATTCGGCAGGGTGGATAATTCCCCATCCAAGGGCCATTTATTATTAGAAACCATACATCGACCTTTGAATGTTCTCTGGACCCGCTAGTTGCATGGACAGTAGCCACTAACGACCTTTGGATGTTCTTTTGACTCGCTAACTGCTTGACTATAGCCATCAACCTTGATTCTATACAGATGCCTCATATTGGCTCGTAGACTGAGGAATGTTTTTCGACCACCTGATGAGATAATTGGAATGGCATTGACGCTTAATATCTTTTTTGCCCTGAAGAAGTCCAATGTTTTACTGGATGAAACACGGTGGCTGATGTTTTTATGAATATGACATGACACAACAATAAAGGAAGAAACACAATTGGATTGTGCATAAATTGTTATTTTCAAACTGTGATATATTCTACTGTGAAATTCTACTCATGTGGTGCAGCTCTGATCTTGCTTTTTGTATATCACCTTCCCGACTCCTCCCCTTTGGAGGACCGGCTATTGGCAGACCCCATTCCAGATAAAGGGACATTGGTTGTCTACCGGAAACTAATGAATAATACATCCTGACCCCTTGGGCCCCCTCAGACATGCCTGGACTGACGATGTAGGCAACATTGATGACGAAGAGTGGGTGGAAGCTCTACAAAGCCCTCAAGACATTGCGATCCGAGCTAGATTTAGGTTAAAACAACTTAAGGTTTTGCATCGTTCATACTACCCCGCACTCTGTTGCATAAATGTGACATACATCACAGTGCGTGAGGGGCTGTGCGCAAGAGGGATCCTTCTACCATATATTATGGGAATGTCCTGTGATTAGTACATATTGGCAGGGGGTGACGGCAGTGATGTCCAGGGTCTTGGGGGTGAGGGTGCCTATGGACACTAAGTGGTTACCGTTGATGATATGGGGAGAGGAAGACTGGCCCCAATATCGTTGACTCCGGCTGGCATTGGCAGCGGGAATAGCAAAACGAAACATAGCACGACATTGGGGGGCATCACGTCCCCGCTAGTGGCAAAGTGGGAGGTTGACTTGGACTGGTACAAAAGAGTCGAGGAAGTGATCTACAAAAGTAGATGGTGCTCTAGAAAGTGGAAGAAAATATGGTCCCCTTAGCTGGAATATAGAGGCACGTCAGAGAGGCTGGGAATCCCTCTGTATGCTGTAACAAATGTTAGGTCCCAAAATAGCGTGAGGTGAGAGCGAACTGCGCCCCGTACAACGAGGAAAATCATCAAATGATTCTTGTGTTGTTATGGATTCCCGTCCCAACCAAATTGTAATGCAACATGTAAGCTGAATATTGAAGATGTGCACGTGAAACTGTTTCGGATCGGTATTGAATGATGAGCCTGTTAAATAAAAAGAGTTAAAAAAAAGAATATATCTTAAAGGGGGATTGCTCCCCCCCGCCCCCAGCTTTCCTTGCTTTTCATTGGTTCCTAGGCTTGCCACTGACTTTTCCTCCATTTCTATTGGCTGTAGCATTTTTTTCTGCACTTACCAATGCTTTTTCCTCCTGTGGCTTCTCTTATCAGTTTCCCATTGGCAAAGTACTGTATTCATCAGCTTTTAGGGAACTATGTCCTATAGTTTTGCATGCATAGCACTTGTTTGGCTTTGACTTGTGCTGTGCTCTACAATTGGTCTCCATCCCTTATGTGTTCCCCCACCTCACCCCTTTTCCCTTCTCCCAAGCACCACTTCAACAACCATTTTGACAGATCCACATCTCAGCCCTTGTTACACTGCTGACATCTTAGAGTCAGGCAGCAGTCGTGTAGTTCACAAATCGACATAACCTTGTTTTTTAGGTCGAGCATAAGCGTACAACCTCTTGTATACTTTAGTATACATATATCTCTGTGGGCCAAATGCCATTCCTTGCTTCTCATTTGTTTGTTTCAATGTCCTTTAAAAATCCTTGCTTACTAGTGGCCAATCCTGCCTCTTTGTCCCTCCTTTTTCCTCCAAGGAGCAGGCACTTAGTACAATATCATTACACTTTGTTCTGTTGATCTGCTCGTGGGAGGCTATTTTATTATGTTTTCTACCTCGTGTTTCACTGTGGGTGCTCAGACAGCGCTGCTTACATTTATTTGCAGCAATCACTCTCCCAGTTCCTTTCATGTGGCTGGCATCCTTTTGTAGTCTTCCAGAAGGCAGCGCCCAGGCTGGCTTAGAATGCAAGCAATTAATTATTAGGTCTCGCCCTGAGCCAGCGCTTGCGCTGGTCTGGGCGAGACATTTAGTCAGTGGGCTTTCAGAAATGCGACCACAGCATTTTTGGCTTGCCTAGAGCATGCGGGTATGCGCACATTAACGCGCATTCCTCGCATGCTCCAGGCGCCATATGGCTTTCCTCTCACTTGCTCCTCCCCCTCCCCCACCACAGAGCGCTTCTCGGGGCCGCGCGGCCGTGTCACTTTCACGGCCTTGCGTCACTTGCTCTCCCGCTCCTCCCCCCTCCCCCACCATAGAGCACGTCTCGCACGGCCAATGCTTGTTTTATTTAGTTTTTGCGCGCGCACACACCTCCCGGTCGCGGCTGAAATTCTTGCTCGCGATCACTTTTGCGCGCACCATTTGCTTGTTTGAACACTTCTCGCCCTTTCCTTGCTGTTTTCTGTGCATCGCTCATTCTTTCATTACTTGTCACTTTTATGTGCATTTCTCAGTCTTTCTTTGCTACTTCACTGTGCATTACTCCTTTCTTCTTATTCCTTCTTTGCTGCTTTTATGTGCGTTTCTCATTCTCTTTCTGCCACTTTCATGTGCTTTTTTCATTATTCCGCAATCTTTCTTTGCTGCTTTTTGAACTTTTACACTGATTCTGTGCCGATCTGCTGGGCATCTGCCACTCTTTCTCATTCATTCTTTGCTGATCTTCTGTGCTTTTGCCTTTCATTCTTTAACATTTTTCTCTGCCCTTTTCACTCAATCCTTGCTGCTCTTGGCTTCTTTTAGTCTCAGCTCTTCTCTTCGAGTTTCGAACTCAATTGCTCTCTTAACTCCTCTTCTTCCTTTTTCTCACTCTTTTGCTCTTCTTCCTGCCCTTTTCCTGAATTTGCGACCTTCCCTGCTTCCTCTCCCACGCCGCACTCCCTTCTCGGTTCCTGCCAGTTACTTAGCCCAACCCATTGCCCCAGAGACCCCCGCTCCTAATTCATGTCCGCCGCAGCTTGGATGCACAGCCCGTATGCGCCCCTCCCATGCCCAGCGCCATACCCCTTGCTTTCACTCCCATCACTGCTACGTCTCTGCTTCCCTGTCCTCACCCTGAACCTTGAATGCACCTTCCAGTGCTGCTGCTACGCCTCGGTAGTCGACTGCGAAGGTGCCTTCCCCTGTTCCACCTGACACTTTTCCTGCACCTTCCCGCACCTTCACACCACCCTCACATGCACCGCACACAACACTCACCTCTCCCTCGGCCACGCACACCTACACACCTCTCCCCACCCCTCCCTGTTCTGCCTTCTCCTCAACAACACCTCCCTCAATAAACACGCTACTGAAATATGGGACCTGCTGCACGACCACACATTGAAACTGCTCTTCCTCACAGAAACCTGGCTGATTCTATCGACATTACCACACCTATTCCCCAGGCACAAGGTTATAAGACAGGACAGAATTAACAGACCCAGCGGAGGACATGTCATCGTTTTCAAAGAGCTCATCAAGTGTTCCACTGCCTCAGCTAGCACCAACAGCACTGATGCTGGATGTGTTTATTGTGCCAAAATGGCTTCTTTTGTCATCTTCAATGCAAGATGGTGCACACTCTGAAATCTGTAAAAGTGCACTCTCTTAATGCTTTATTTTAATAAATATATTTAGGGTGATCACCAACCTCTAGTTCAGTGTGGACACTTTCTCCAGTCCTTGTCTTCTCCCTCTGTACGTCACACCTCTCTTTCAATAAACCTCAGTGCCCCACAGCACTTACCTCTCATGACCTCAACTTGCCACCTCTCTCCGATCCTACCTCTAGATCTCTAGCTCTCGGTCAGCTCTCTGCCCCTCTCTTCTCCTCAAGTGCCCCTCTCTCTCTCTACTTTCTCTTCTTTCTGCATCTTGCTGCTCTGTTTGCATCTCATCCCCCTTCATTTCTCTTCCATTTACTTCCCCTCCCTCTTAATTTCATCTCTTTATCTTACCCTTTCTATCATTTTTGCCATCTATACCTTACCTTTCTCTCCCTCTCGCATGCCGCTTTCTACCTCACCATTCTCTCTTTCATTTCTCTCTCTGCCGCACAACTCACTGCCTCATCTCTCTCTTCCCCACCTCTCATACACTATCTAGACTCTCAATTTACATCACCTATTGGCCTTCTATGTCTCTTTTTATTGATGTCCTCTTTCCTTCGCCTTTCCCATTATTTTATTTCTTTCGCTCTACAATGCTCTCCCTACCTCTTCCACTCCATCTATCACTCCCTTTGCTTTCATCTCTCTTTCTATCTCCTTCACTGTTTCCGTTCACTCTCTCTGCTTCCAATGTCTCGCTTGTTTAATACATCTGTCTTACCTCTGTCTCTCTCTCCCTATTTCACCATTCTCTACTTCTCCCGCGCACTTACTCTGTATTAGCCTCATCTCTCTACCTCATCTGCACCTCTTTTTCTCTACTTCTCATATCTTTCTATTTTTCATCCCACCGGCTCTACCTGCCTCGCTACTTTGTTTACCTGACCTGTCATTCTGTGCCTCACCTTTCTATTTGTGCTATCTCATTATAACTCACCTCTCTTCCTATCTTATTTCTCTCTAGACCTTGCCCCTCGGGTTGGCACCTTTCTTACCAGCCTACATTTAAAACTGCATGCCAGGCCTCTAAAAACAAGCATTGGCATAGTCAATAGGTCTCGCCTTTGGGACCTTATAAGTTTTTAGACATGCAACAGTTGATGTTATTGCACCAAGGATATTGTGCTGCATAACTAAATACTTATAAGGTCCCAAAAGCGAGACCTATTGGCTATGCCAATGCTTGTTTTTTATTTGCTTACAGTTACCATCGTGGCACTCGAGCTTTAGCTGTAAACATCGTAAGCTAAAGCGTGAATGCCCTGATTGCTTAAAAAGTAAAGAAATAGAAAAAATGTATTTCTATTTCTTTACTTTTTAAGCAATCGCGGCACCCGGGCTTTAGCTTACGATGTTTACAGCTAAAGCTCAAGTGCCACAAAGGCTTGTTACTGTGTGAAGCCAAAGTAACAGGATCTAATCAGCAGACGCCCCTCTCACCTGGCTATTGCTCTCCAATCACTCATGTTCTCTGTGTGAAACGAGATGGGGCACTTAAGGGACATCGCATTTAAAATGCCCATCCTGCTTCCTGTTTACTCCACTGAACACTAAGGCATCCACAAAGCTTTACTTTCACTTCTTGTTGTGAGGACATTTCAAGCTTTTCTTAAACTTCTGTAAAAGCAGAAAACGCATTTAAATGTTTCAGCTTCAGTTCTTTCATTCTTGTGTCCCGAATGTCATGATTAATTGCACGCTCTTTGGGGTTCTGTAAAAGCAGCGGTAAATGTGTAGAGAGACGCTGCAGTTTGAGGCTCAGATCACAGTGCCCACGGACACCAAATGTGAACATGTCTCTAAGAACGCTTTTCCTGATATTTACATTTTACAGTACTTTCTCTGAATTGTTAAATTCACTACAAATTAAACTTAAAGTAACTGGAACTTGAGCTCTAGAATGAAAGTCAACTATTGCTCGCGGTGGGGAGAGTTTGTGTTCAGCTTATTTAAATTTTTTCTCTCACTTTAAAATGTTTATTTCTCCTATATAGAGGTTCACAAACGACCTGCCCTTAAACGTTTGTCACAAATTTGTCAGCTGCAATCTCTTCTGGTTGCTTACTCTAAGCAAAGGAAGCTTGGCGGCGAATGCACGCAGACTCTGGAAATGTAGCTTTATATTGACTGTTACACACGGTCTCTCGGGCAGACTGCGCCTTCCCATGCATGCTGCAAGTATGTCAGCCAAGGGATTGGCCTAGCCGAATCCAGTGCTGTGTTATGTTACTGTGTATCTGTATAGAGCAGCATTCGCCAATTAAATTGCCTCTTGGCGCTTAATCACTTGCATGTGTGTGTGGCATCAGAGGAACTTATTCAGGGATATTAGCTCCCCTCTGGGCAACGTTAGACTTTGCTACCCTATTTTAGCCCTTAAACGCACATTCTTTAGCTGGCCTCTTGGTACTTAATCACCGGCAGTAGTGTGTGGCATCAGCAGATCTTATTCAGGATTATTTTCCCCCTGAGCAAAGTTGGATTTTGTTGCCCCCTTATAGCCACTGGGGCCACTTTCACTAGTTGGAGTGGCAATTTGGTGCCCTCCTGCTGGCGGTGCCCTAACCATCCACCTTGCCCTAGGGCATGCCCTCTCTTCTGCATCTCATGTTGTCCTGGATCCATATTAATGCCCTAGCTTCGTGCACTAGGCCGAATCGCATCCCCATTATCCTGATGTAGAAGTACTGTTTCTAGGAGGGTCAATTTTAGGCAACTTCCACCTAGATCACCAACAGGGGGCACCAAACAGGTTCTACAAACTGCACAAATGGCCCATCTCCAGGGTAGAACAGCAGCAAATCTCTCCTACCCAAGGGGGGCAACGAGCTCTCATCAGCCCTTCCCATATCCATCTAAAATGTTGGTCACTAATCGTCAAAGGCACACAGGTTTGGTTCATATAAACCTAGAGGGCTTGTATACCATCGTAGGGCTTTACAATAGTTAACAACTCAACAACTTTGCAAAAATTGCATTGCATTCCTAGGTACGTATCTTCACCTGGTGATGTCACCCACACGCACTGAGTCAATGCTTTTTTTTTTAATGCATTTCTAACACTGCACCCAGTCCAGATATTTGTTTGTTGCACACTGGGATTTGTAGTTCTGTTTAATACATTAAAACATCTGCAATAAAAAGTCAAAATTTCAAATGAAATATCGGACGGGATGAGCTATTCACAAATGCAACATCATAACTTCAAAGGTCTGCCCAGGCAAAGCGGGCCATTCCACGCTTGATTCTGAAATCTAGCACTGTCCAAATGCTGCATTCTGGTACTTGTACTGTTATTCTACCACACTTTACCAGTGAACCTACTTCAGATGCTAGCAAAGCACTGACGATATAATTAAAGGAGGTGTGTGTTAAATTGATGGATTTCCCAGTTACTGATGAGAAATCAAGAACAAACCTTTGAAAGATTTCACTAAGTCTGAGCACGTTCTTTTTCTATTCTTTGCTTGCACAGAGTAGAAGTTCAGATCAAAACCCTTTTTGGCAGAAACCAATCCCACTGTGACAATACATTTTAACCAGCTGTAACCACAGTGTCAAACAAGCATTTGCAATGCAATAGGTCTCGCATCTGCAACAGTTTGAGCTGTTTGTATTGTAAATGACAATGCCTTTTATTGATCTGTTTTGAAAACCTGCAAGTGGTGCGTAAATACGCACTTTGTACTTAGTCGTTGCTTACGAGAAGCAAGGTTGGAAGTAAAAGAGGCGCAGTTACTGTCAGCCTTGCTTCTTATAAGCAACTATTAGAAGTACAAAGTGAGTGTTTATGCACCACTTGCAGGTTTTCAAAATGCATAAATAAAAGGCATTGTCATTTACAGTGCCAATAGCTCAAACTCTTGCAAATGCAAGACCTATTGCATTACAAATGCTTGTTTTACTTTCTGTCAAGTGCATGGCTCTCTCCATCTTTCATGTTGCCCCCCCTTCCCTAATCCTAAATTAATTTGGTGAAGTTATTTGCAAGTCTCTCACTGCTGACTGACATTCGAACGGCAACAGAGAAATATGGGTTCCTCAACACATTTTTCAGTGCGTAGGCATATTCTACGCATGTGCAGTTATTCATTCAAGACCATGACTACTTTTCGACACGTCGTTCTGCTTTCACAAACTTATGTAGGAACAAAGAAAGCACAGATACCAGAATGCCAAATGAACTATTTTTCTGCTGCCTGCTTCTCAAGATCCTTCCAGATAGTATAAGCCCGTCACCTCACTCTATTAATCCTTTCTTGCAGTCTCACCCATACACGAAGCGCAGCACGCAGCTCCTCGACTCTGCAGATGCAGCACTCTTTTCTCTTCCTTCCATCCTCAGCTCCTATCAGCTGCCACAATGTTCCATCTTGCCAGCTGTCTTCGGTTACTCATAGAATCTTGGTGTTTTTTACTTTTTGTGTATTCGTTAAGTATCCACTGTCGCTCTTATTCCATTTATTACCAATATTTCCCTGTTGCGTGGAAGAGGCATGCTGTTTCTCTTTTCTCTCTTGTGGTTTGACTGGGCAGATGGAGCCCCTTTTTACTGTGATCCAACTTGTGTATCTAAGGCTGTTTTGTTATTGCATTGATTGCAGTTTTTAGTTTAATAGGTCATGCATTCGGTTCAGTGTGACTGTCGCAGATGAACTTCCTCAAGCTCCCACTCCATGCTAGCTCATGTTCGTCGTTGTTTTCATGACAAAAATCGGAAATGAGGCCCCCACGCTTGTTCTCCTGCAGTCTCTTTGGAGCACATTTATGTAGTGTTGAATGACCTGGCAGGGCACCACCAGTGGCTGTTAGTATAGAGTTTAATCCGGCCTGGCCCAACATTAATTTAAACCACCCAGTAATACCTAAGGGGTAGTATAGTGGTACTGAGGTGGCATTTGGCTGTTTGAAATCTTTGCTTACTTCTCTCATGCAGGTAGTCCTCGACGGGGCTGTAGTGGTTTGGCAGTTCCGCTGCGTTATGTGCCTTCAGATGGTTTGGCAGTTGCGCAGCGTTATGTGCCTTCAGATGGTTTGGCAGTTCCGCTGCGTTATGTGCCTTCAGATGGTTTGGCAGTTCCGCTGCGTTATGTGCCTTCAGATGGTTTGGCAGTTGCGCAGCGTTATGTGCCTTCAGATGGTTTGGCAGTTCCGCTGCGTTATGTGCCTTCAGATGGTTTGGCAGTTCCACTGCGTTCTGTGCCTTCAGATGATATGGCAGTTCCGCTGTGTTATGTGCCTTCAGATGGTTTGGCAGTTCCGCTGCGTTCTGTGCCTTCAGATGGTTTGGCAGTTGCGCAGCGTTATGTGCCTTCAGATGGTTTGGCAGTTCCGCTGCGTTATGTGCCTTCAGATGGTTTGGCAGTTCCACTGCGTTCTGTGCCTTCAGATGATATGGCAGTTCCGCTGTGTTATGTGCCTTCAGATGGTTTGGCAGTTCCGCTGCGTTCTGTGCCTTCAGATGGTTTGGCAGTTCCGCTGCGTTATGTGCCTTCAGATGGTTTGGCAGTTCCGCTGCGTTATGTGCCTTCAGATGGTTTGGCAGTTCCGCTGCGTTATGTGCCTTCAGATGGTTTGGCAGTTCCGCTGCGTTGTGTGCCTTCAGATGGTTTGGCAGTTCCGCTGCGTTGTGTGCCTTCAGATGGTTTGGCAGTTCCGCTGCGTTGTGTGCCTTCAGATGGTTTGGCAGTTGCGCAGCGTTATGTGCCTTCAGATGGTTTGGCAGTTGCGCTGCGTTCTGTGCCTTCAGATGGTTTGGCAGTTCCGCTGCGTTCTGTGCCTTCAGATGGTATGGCAGTTCCGCTGCGTTCTGTGCCTTCAGATGGTTTGGCAGTTCCGCTGCGTTCTGTGCCTTCAGATGGTTTGGCAGTTCCGCTGCGTTCTGTGCCTTCAGATGGTTTGGCAGTTCCGCTGCGTTATGTGCCTTCAGATGGTTTGGCAGTTCCGCTGCGTTATGTGCCTTCAGATGGTTTGGCAGTTCCGCTGCGTTATGTGCCTTCAGATGGTTTGGGAGTTCCGCTGCGTTATGTGCCTTCGGATGGTTTGGCAGTTCCGCTGCTTTATGTGCCTTCAGACAACGCCCTGGCAGCACTGCTCGAAGCTGCTTTAAGCTGAAATCTCTTGAATACACCGGTCACCTTGACACATGCCTTGCTCTCTTATTTCCTGTACCACTTTAGAGGCTCTATAGAAACTCAAGTTTGTTCTCAGAATATCGTAGCAGGAATTAGCAAATTTGTAGTTTTGCGTTGTTTTAGCGTTTTCATGGCACTTTTTTTAAGCTCATTTTTTTTTAATTGCAGTTTTAAAATATGCAAACTTAATATGCTCTTAAACTCAATACGTACCTAAAATTCATATGTTTTTAAATAGGGGTGTTGAAAGTAAACAGTCGCTGATTTTGTTATGCATCATGCTTTGTTGACATTTTAAAAAACCTAGGTTATTCTGAACACAAAAGAACCAGTTCTTGTCTTCACCCACAGCAGCACACCTATACAACCTAAACCCTTTTCCCATGCTCTTCACGGAAGATAGTGCCTGGTGTCCTGCCACCTACTTCCCACCACAGCAAAACCTTCATGTCAGGTTGCACTCCCCTAACAACCAAAGTCTTTTTACCCAGCGTCATGCCTGCACCTCATCCCCTAAACTGTTCTATACCCAGTTAGCCAACCACACGCCCACCCCAAACCCTGTCCAGTAGCTTTATGTCCTATCACCCTAACCACAAAATATCCCTGCCCATATCTGATGGCACCTCACACCCTTATCTGGTTCATCAGTTGGGAAATCTCGATAAGGTATAATTCTGCCTGATTCCCAAACACCAAAGCTCCAAACCTGACGTCATGCCATACTCCACAACTACAGAGCCCAATACCTAGCATACCTTCCAAACGCAATGTTCCTTACTTGACATCCTTGCTCTCCCTCCACCCCCCAAATGGAACAGATCCGCACCTGACATCAACACTCCTTTCCTGCTGAAAGGACTAGTATTTACTTTTTCATTTTTGACTAACTTTCATGTATATAGCACTTCATGTCATCCTTTTGCTACCTGTGCCCATTGAAATAATGTATTTTTACCTATTTCAGATGAATTGAAGAGTGGGTTTGCATAATTAGGAATCTAACATATGAATTACAGCTGACACACTTACCTGTCAAGGGTACATTAGGGTTTAGTCACAGTAGCAGCCACACAGGATTAACCTCTTGATTTTTGGTTGGGAATACCTGCATCACATTGCGATCTGCTTGACAGGAAGATGAAAAGGATGCCAGCCATAAGGTTACAGTATTTTTAGAAGGTAAACCTGGATCACACAAAGTCTCAAGAATCTTTTGGCATTTCAACACTTTCAGGTGTGTGAGAACCATTTATGTGACCAAGTCTTGGATTTTAATGATAAAAAATGGAACATCGATTCCATTAATGAACATTTTCTAACTTAACACTGCGGTTGGAGTGCCCTCTCTGTGCCCTTAGAACTGCCTGCCGAATTAATTATGTCTAATGCCACTTCCATTCTATCATACAAGCACCTGATAACTTGTTTCTTCTTTTTATATAACTATGTACAAGAATGTGACCATAGTGGGGTAGCAGAGAGATGTGATCTAATGAATAAGTTGAAAATATTTGTATTTTGTGTTTTTTCAGTTGTGCTGGCATATCCGAGTGAAGCTCTAGATTTACCTTTGAAACTGTTGCTAAAAATAGTTGATAAGAAAGAGTTACATATAAATAGGTTCATGATATTGGCTTTATTATAGCTTTCTCCCGCCTGAAATTAAGCCCATTTTAATGCAAGTCAATAGAGAAAATTAATTCCCCCTATTTATTTTTGAAACCTCTTCTTTTCCATTTCCAAAATGTAAAGTGTGTGGATCAGGTTGGCAGAGTGCTATTTCACAGGTATCGGTGTTTGAGCTCAATAAGGTGAACTCTGGGTGAGAAGCAGTGTCGGGAAAGATGGTGCTAGCCAATAACCCACCACATTTTTGAGTGAGCAGAAGGTCGCTTTAATGAGAACATAGCTTCCACGTTTTCAGATTGCTTTTGTGTGACATTTCTCTGGTTTCAGTGCGCGCTTAAGTGACATTCTACTGCCAAATGTGTGACACTTTGACTGACACTTTTTTTGTGAGAAATCAAAGCAATGACCAGTATTTGGGTCATACATGCCAATAGACCCAATTCATACGGGAGACTCCATATTTTTAAAGCCAAAAATGGCTTTCTTTTGCCTACCTACCACGGAGTGTCCAGCAGGTGGCGCTGCCCTGTCCGCTACCTGTTGGACAATCTTTGGGATTTTCTACACAAGGTAGTGATTTACAAGGCTTCTCAGCTGGTGTCGTTGCTCATACGCATAGGTAGTCTGAGGTGGAGAATTTCATGGCTCATTCAGCCAATCGCCTCCCCCTGCTGGTGCGCTATGCCTGTGCACCTTAGTGTGCCCCAGTGAAGATATGATCAGACACGTCCACCTCCGTGCTGTCAGCAGGGTTCAGCTTCCTGGAGGAGTATCTGAGCACCACCCCGCAGCAACTAAAGCTGCTAGATGCTTTCCTGCTGTACATCCTGCTGACAGGGGGCATACAATGTGTATACTGTCTGCTGGTGGGCACCTTCCTCACCCCCTGTTAGTGCACAATATACTGCCTTTCTCAATATCAAGTCATAACACTTTTGCGGAGTTCCTTTAAATTATGTTGCAGGGGGGCGTGGCTAAGGCACGAATGGAATAGGACGTGTCTCTCCGGGTCTCCGCACCACTGTGCCCCGTATGTGCTGCTGCTCCCTGCCGCCGTGTCTGCTAACCGGGGCAGGGCGACTGGTCTAGCGCTGTACTCCGCAGGGGCTTCGTTGGTCGGTGGTGGGAGCCCCTGCGACACCTGAATCTGCGGAGGGCCTCCGAGAAGATCTCCCCGTCCGCCATCTTGCGGGCGGTCTTTGCTGACCGGAGCTGCTGGGCGCGCGCTCCGACCCTCTGACAGGGAGCGGAGTGCATGCCTTGGAGAGGCCCCCGAACCTGTGTAGGAGCCCCAAGATTGGCGCGCCCTTCGTGAGGGCACGAAGGTGAGCTGTGTTTCCGCGCTACCCCAGGGACTCGCCTAACGCTCCGGGCATAGCGCCCCTGGAGCCGTGACGCCGCTGGGGATTCTGAGCCCTGCGGTGGGTGTAGCGGCACCCCCGGCTGGTGTTACCTGCAGCGACCTGTGGGGCTGATAGAGGTGGAGCGCCCCTCTGGTATTGAACTTCTGCAGGGGCCCACTGCCTGCAAGAGGTCGCCCTGCCTGGCCTTGCCCCCGGGGGCTCTGGTGTCCTCTCCGTGAGTCCTCCCGGCAGCCATCTTAAGTACTGGGCCTTGCCACACTTGATCTGGGCCTGGAGGCTGGTGGAGCAGGGGGGCTGTGTGGCTGAGACTGCTGGGTTGGGTGACCCCCATCCCTCCCATCGTGATTCTGCTTGTCGTCGGGGGGCCCTCGGAGCGCTCCTGCTTCAACCCTGTTCTGTTGGGTCTGCCTGCTCCGGGAGGCAAGGAGAGTGCGGCCTACCGTGAGAGCTATAGTAAGTGGGGAGGACGCATGCCGTTGCTGAGCCCCATGTGGAAGTGGAGAGCCCCCGTCCCACGCTGAACTTGCAGCATTGCCTGCCTTTGGAGACGCGCTTGGCAGCTGGTGGCCAGAAGGGTCTGCATTACACTAACTATTGCTCCTGCCCGGAGGAGGGGACTGCTCTGCTCTGTGGTGCGGCAGGGTAGGCTGGGAGCCGTACCAGACGGTGAGGACCATTGGAGGCCATCTGGGTTTGGTGAGTGCCATCTAGTCTTCATCAGACACTGCGCCCTACGAGGCAATCTGCGCCAGGGTTGGGCACCCTGCTCAACAGGTGTTGGTGGAACCGGTGTCTGACCACAGTGTCTGTTGTGTGCGCCTCTTGGCTGTGGGCCACCCG
Source organism: Calotriton arnoldi (assembly GCA_963921515.1). Classification (NCBI taxonomy): domain Eukaryota; kingdom Metazoa; phylum Chordata; class Amphibia; order Caudata; family Salamandridae; genus Calotriton; species Calotriton arnoldi. The sequence continues at coordinate 1,331,556 of CAWUFW010001517.1, forward strand.
ACCAGGGAGAGACTGTGGGACGCTCTGGTCTGCAATTTGCTACTCCCCTGGTTAAGCCTTTGTCTGCTTTGCATCCTTGGTGGGGTGCTTGCCGATTTCACCCTGCCCGCCATTGCTCTGGCTGGAGGTTTGGACCCCCTTAGACTGAATCCCAGGTTGTTCTAAATACGTCTGGACAACGGCGCCCAATCCTTGCTCCTTGCCTCCCTGCTGCTCCGTCTGCTAAGGCTGGTTCCTTTCTATCACTGGGCCCACGGACCCCATCTTGCACGCTGCCATGCCTCCCAAGGGTAAAGCCAACAAGGACACTGAGTCCGCCGCAGCCCGGGATAATCCGGTCACATCCCTCTGGACTAAAACGAATGCTCAGATACAGGAGGACTCTACCTCTTCTGCCACTGCATCAGAGAAGTCCAGCTCGGAGATGCCAATCACCCAGGCGTTCATGGCGTCTTTTCTCCAGGAAATCAAGGATGAAATCGGCTCTCTCCGACAAGACTTCAAGGCTGGTCTCCAGGATATACCCCGAGAGGTCACGGAGATCGGTGGCCGGGTAGACGATCTTGAACGCACTATGGACACTAGAGCAGATGATCACGAAAACCTTTGGAAGAGGATGACGGAGATAGAGGAGCAAAATATCACCCTACAACTGAAGCAAGAAGATCTCGAAAATCGCAGCAGGCGAAATAACCTGTGCATCAGGGGGTCCCACTGGGAACGGAGGGAAAGGACACCCTGGCCTACACAGCAGAGCTCCTATAGGCCATCGGCGAGAACGAGGCGGCCTCACCGCCTATGCTAGACAGAGCCCACCGGGTCTTTGGCCCACGCAATCGGCCTGACTTTATACCAGATATTCTCACCAGAGTCCACTACTTCGCCGACAAGGAGGCCATCCTGAAAAAAGTGCAAGGGGTTAAGGCAGTCTCGTACAATGGCCTCTCGATACAAATCTTCCAAGATCTGGCACCGGCTACACTGCGGCGGCGGAAAGATTTTAAGCCCGTCACAGATAAGCTGAGGGACCTCAACATCATGTACCAGTGGGGCCATCCCTTCGCCTTGATGTTCACCTGGGAGGGTAAACGGCGTGTCCTTCGCTCGCTGAGTGACGCAAAGCAGCTTCTGCAGCTCCCGGCTGGGCCCGAAGGGGAAGACCAGTCTTCGGCGCGGGAACGTAGAGATAGGCCTCTCCGCCCTATATGGTCTACTGTTATGCCTCCAAGATCCAAACGTCGCATACAGGACCTCAAATCTTCTCAAACTAAGCAAGACATCATTAGTCATATTCGTTCTTTAAGCGGCTCCCCCTCTCCGGCTCGTTCACCGACCCACGCAGATTGAATCGCCATGGTGGTGCCAGCCCCCGGATTAACTTTGAATTCCCTTGCGTCTTGTACTGGAATATGATTGACTTCGGCTCTTCGAAATGGGTCCTGGAAATTGCTGGACTCTGCTCAAGTGACGAAACACTGCATGTACTTGTTTGCAACAGCTGGCCCTCTCACATGGCATGCCTGTCCTTCCAAAGGGTGCCATGCTCCACGCCGCAACCGAGTATCTTTGAGATGGCCCGGTGGTGGGGGCAAATATGGCTTTCATCTGTATTGCCACGGGACAGTGGTAGCGGAGACCACATAACTCTTGTGTGTCTGCCTCCCCCCCTCCTCAGAGTCCCTCAGGAGAGTGACGTTTCCGGAATGGCCCGTCTGTGCGACTCTGGGCTGTTCTTGATAGACTCTGATCTTGTTTGGCCTGGTTGGCCATTTCTTGTTGTGATCTTTAGTTCTTCCTTTTTTTTAACCTTTTTAATAGATTTTCTTTTTCCTGGATGCGCTGTATTTGGGGGCTGGAGGGAGGGGAGTAAATACAGTTGCTTCACTGGGTCTCATTCGGCTATACTTTGTTCCATCGGAACCTTATGATGGCTCTCTGTTCCTATTGGTGGGTTGGAAACTATGGAGGTGGAAACGCGAGCCTGTGGTGCTGTTTTTGAGGGTTGTGTGGGATTCATGTCTCTTTGTGTAGTATTATGACTCACCCTACTAAGTTTCTCTCCCTGAATGTCAAGGGGTTGAACTCCCCTAACAAAAGACGCCAGGTGTGGCGATATCTCATCCACCATGCCCCTGATGTTGTTTTTCTTCAAGAGACCCATCTGCTTTCTTAGGACACTCGCCTTATGTCACATCCCAAATACCCCACTCAGTATTGGTCCTGCTCCTCTACTAAAACGGGGGGGTTGCCATCTTTTTTAAACCAGGTTGGCATGCGGTGACCCCTAAGATCACGTCTGACGAAGGCGGGAGGTTTATTAAAGCAGACATGGCTTGGGGTCGCTGGTCCCTAACCTTTGTCAATATATATGCCCCTAATCAAAATCAGGATGCTTTCCTGCTTCTGACCCTCAGGGAACTCCTGCATGCGGTTACCACTCCAATTGTTCTGGGGTGTGATTTTAATCTGGTCTGGAACCCTGAGTGGGTTCGCACTGCTCAGGCACACCAAAATGCTGGGTCGATGTCGGCAACGCTGCGGAAGGTCATAACAGACTTGGGATTAGTTGACGCCTGGAGACATCTACACCCTGATTCCAAGGACTATTCATTTTTCTCCCATGCACATCGGTCATATTCCCGTATAGACTATAATTTCCTTTCTCTCCCCCTGATCCATGCAATGACTGGTGCAGAGATCTCTGATATATCCTTATCAGATCACGCGCATGTTCTGGTCTCTCTCCAACCTCCCGATTTGCGTAGGCAGGCCCTTCCTCGCTGGAAACTGCCCCCTCAGGTCCTTCGAGATCCTGTCGATGTTGCAGACATTCGGGAGGAAATTGAAGCCTTCTTTCTCGCTAATACCCTTGAGGATACGTCTGAGGACACTAGGTGGGATGCTTTTAAAGCTACCATTCGAGGGGTCATCACATCTATATCGATCGCCCGGATCCGGGAGGCCCGTCTGGTCGATACCACTCTCTCTCTAGGGATATTAAAACCCTGGAACGTAAAGACCACCTGCAGCCGTCCCTTCGCAATAAGCGGCTCCTCGCCGAACTACGGGGCCAATTGCGCTTACACCGTACCAACAAGGCGGAGCGCCTCCTACTCACTCTTAAACAGAAATTTTACACAGGGGGGGGACAAGGTCGGTGCGTGTCTGGCGCGGCGTCTCCGAGCGCAGACCGCGAGGGCCCACATTGCTAAACCCAGGCGTCCGGATGGCACATGGGCCATTTCAGAAGCGGATAAAGCTCTGGAACTGGAACACTTCTAAAGGGACTTATATGCAAATGCTCCTTGCCCTCGCGAAGCTGTCTCTGCTTTCCTTGACTCTTGCCCTTGGGACCCCATTGATACCCACTTTGCGAAACTGCTGGAAGACCCAATTACTGACGACGAAATCGTTAGAGCCCTGAAACAGCTCCCAATAGGTAAAATCCCGAGCCCTGACGGGTTGCCAGTCACTTTTTACCGGGTATTCTACCCACAGCTCCATGATCACATGCTCCATCTTTTTAATAGCTTCTCAGCCAGTTCGGGTCTCACCCCAGCAATGAATGAATCTGAGGTAGTACTCATCCCTAAGCCCGGCAAAGATCATTCCCTGCCCGCATCTTATCGCCCTATTGCTTTATTGAACACTGACACCAAGATCTACACGAAAATTCTGGCAAATCGTCTCGAGCCCCACCTCCCGGGTCTCAGTGACCCCGACCAAGTGGGGTTTATCCGCCAACGCCAGGGAGCCGACAACATCCGTCGGATAGCCCACCTGGTGGAAAAAGCACGCTTTAGAGATATTCCTGACTGTTTGGTGTCCCTAGATGCGGAGAAAGCATTCGACCGAGTGGACTGGGGATTTCTCAAGGAAGTCTTACGGAGGGTGGGCTTGGGACCGGGGATGATCTCCAGATTATTGGCCCCTTATGCGAAACCCACTACCCGCATTCGCTTTAATGGACGCCTCACTGCCCCAATTCCCATATACTGTGGCACCAGACAGGGATGCCCGCTATCCCCTTTACTTTTTGCCTTAGTGGTAGAACCCCTTGCCATTGCCATCCGCCGGGACCGGGATATACGGGGTATCCCCATGGGTGGTTATGAGCATAAAGCCTCACTTTCCGCTGATGATCTCCTTCTCTCCCTTTCTTCACCAGCTACTTCCCTCCGGGCTGTAGCTACTCTTTTAAAGTCCTTTGAATACGCCTCGGGTTACCGGATCAATCTTGCCAAATCTCACGCCCTTAATCTCAATCGACCACCCTCAGAAGTCCAGGAGTTGCAACATCTGATCCCGGTACAGTGGACCGATGTCTTGATCCGGTACTTGGGCCTGGACCTGACCCCCACACTCTCGACATGGACTTCGTCTAATTGGCCTAGATATAGGAAAGCTATCCGTGAGGAACTGCACAGATGGAAGGGCCTTCCTCTCGCATGGTTAGGTTGCATCAATACTGTTAAAATGTCCCATCTTCCTAAAATGTTATACCTCTTTCAGACCCTCCCTACCCCTATACCACAGTCTGACATTCTTGCACTACAGCGCGATTTCACGAAATTCATATGGGGGAATTCCCGGCCACGCTTTTCCAACAAGATCCTGATGTTACCTCGGGACCGGGGTGGGCTGCCGTGCCCCAACCTTTTGGAATACTATTGGGCCTGTCACCTCCGATATATCTCAGAATGGGTGGTTCGCGAGAGCAAGAAACACTGGTTTCACCTGGACCGAGCTGTTTCCTGTAGACCCTTGTGGGCTTTGGCATGGCTACCGCGCGGGGCCCGCCCCGCAGCGCCTACATAGCTACCCCTACGAAGATAGTACTGGAGATCTGGAATAAGCTGGCGATCTCCTGAGGATTAACGACATTTCCCTACCCTAACACGCCTATTGCACGTAACCCCGTGTTCCCTCCTGCTTTGCAAACTCAAGCTTTTAGTGCATGGACAGAGGGGGAGTGCCGGGTCATTCAGGTTCTCTTCCAGGGCGGTGATTTCCTTGCTTTTGAACAATGCAGGCAAACCTGCAATATTATCAGCTTCGTCATTGGCTCACCTCTCAGACTTACACCCAGTGAGCCACCAGACAGCTGTCTGCCTTTGAATCCTTGGTTCGCAAATTTGAAGGTTGAAAGGGCCTGATTTCTAAAACATACACCGTCTTGCAACACTCCCAGCGCTCCATACCACTTGGTTACCAGACGCGTTGGGCCGCTGACTTGGAGGAGGACATATCTCCTGAGGGGTGGGCTCGACTGCGGCGAGATATTCCAAGGGTATACCGGAGCACGCCCCAGCGTGAGTCGGCATATAAATTAATGACGCAATGGTACTATACCCCAACTCGATTACATCAGATGTTCCTAAACTCCCCCCCGACTTGCTGGAGGTGCCAGAGTGATAGAGGTGATTTTATTCACATTTGGTGGTCATGCCCGAGTCTCACGATCTTTTGGAAGGAGGTCCTCAGTCACATCAAAGAGGTGGTGGGTTTCCCCATTCCTTCTTCCCCGCTAGTAACGCTTCTAGGTATTAAACCCCTAACTCTAACAGCCATGAAACATACGGATTGGCATTTGATTCTCCACTTGTTAGGATCCGCTAGACAGTCAATAGCTTTATTCTGGAAAAAGCCACACCCCCCTCCTATAGCTACTTGGTTTCTTCGTTTGTGGAATGTTTTAGCCCTCGAATTACTCACAGCCCGCATCAATCACGCTGATGCAAGATTTAACCGCATTTGGCAGCCACTTATACACTACTTCACTATGTCCAGACACTCCCGGCTGTTTCCCCCCAGATTGCGAGCCTTACAATTGTTTGAAGACTCTCTCGAACCATTCTCTAGGGGACAGAAACCAGACTTCCCAGAATAACCTACCTAAAGCTGGGGTCCTGCTATCCTGCCCCCTAACAACCCTTTGGCTCCAAATGTGGAATCTCTATCCTCCCAGCGCATCCTCCCCTTTTCTTTTTTCTTTCCCCTTATTTGAGGATGTTTTTTTCTTGCTGTGTCTTATTGTCTTATCATGCATATATGATTGCTGACAATCCCCTGTTGCTTTCATAGTCTCTGGGGCCCCCTTGGACAAAGAGGAAAACCTATATATTATGAGGCCAAGCGTAATACGTCCCCAAATACTTATTTGTTGTGTCAATATTAATGTCTCAACTGGCACCCGGAGACCGGTGAGCTGTTTGTTTTCTAGTTGTACCCCTTTCCTCTCTCGCTGAGTTGAATATATTGTTAATATAACTGGGGATGGGGCTTCACCACGTATTGACCTCTTCCACTATGATATGCTTTATAATGTAAAATTTGGTGATATCCTGCTTGGGTTAGGTCACGCTCTGTATGTTCTTGTTATGTTGTTTCACTGGCTATTATGGAAGGTTGATTCCTTTGATGCTTGCCTTTACAGGGACATGTGTCCCCAATTTGTTTGAATTTTATATCCCTGTTTCTTTATTCAATAAACAGAATTTATTAATAAATTATGTTGCATAACTGCTCACCAAGCTAAGTTAAAAAAAAAATATTAATCACAAAGGCGAAACCTAATGCATTTTTCTTACCTTGTAAGTTTCAGTGGAGCAGGAGTTCGGGCCCTGACAAGTAATACATTACTCATGCACACCTATCACAATATTTTCACACTGAAATTACTGGCTCACTTCACATGAAAATATTGACAGCTTGCATGACAGCTGGCAGGGTTAGGCACAGGATGACATTCACACCTTGTAATATAACCACATCTGGTATGTGCCACCCCATTTCAAAATTCTCGGATAAAAATAGCCGGGTCCATGCACCATGATAGTACGCAAAAGTGTTTGTGAGGTCCCAGTCTAGCAGATGGGATATTTAGAGAGAAATAATCTTCACAGAAAATAGTATTCATTTGAAAAAATATTCACCCAGGCAATAAGAGCAGAGACAATGAGGACCGGTAGAGGAAGAATGGAGTTGTGTTGTTAAGACTGTCACAGAAATAAAAACACGTTGTACAAGTAGTTTACATTTCAGGACATTCAACTATCACAGTGCGTAGACCATTTAAATTCATATCAAAGGCCACAAAGATATGTCCACCATCCTTCATTAAAGCATTGACACCCCTCAAAAGGGGCACGTAGAAAATGAAGTCACCCCAGCATACCGGTTTGGGCTGGCAAGGCCTCACCTGCCGAAAGATGTAGCTCATCAAAGGCTCGTCCAGGCTGGGTTGATGATCAATAAATTCAAAGAGGTCAAGGCCATTCCCATGCTGCTCCATCACAAGCTGGAAGAAGTTTGTGTTCTCAAACACGTCCAACACCTGCAGGAAAGACCAGAGGAAATGTGGTGCACGTCAGTACAACAGGATCTATACTGTTTTATGCATTCCAGTTCCCCCTGTCCAGCTGATACACTGCCACTGTGGTACCATGCAAGTGGTCTTTAGGTTTTTTCCCCAAATGACCTTACTCAAAATGGTTCATTTGGTCGGAGGTCACTGCAGGGCTTATCAACAGAGCTACAGAAACAGTGCATTGAAGATTGTGCCACAATAAAATACATTCAAATTTCAATGGGACGATGATCAGAGAAAGAACAAGGGCCCACTCTGCTGTTTCTGCAAACAGGCATTACTGCACGGAAGACACTCTTGCCTAACCCTGCCCATCAGTCCCCTCTTTTGAAACCAGCTCCTCTCCCACTAATCCGATCGCACCCTCACCTTAGTTCTACCCCTCTCTTTACGATGAGGGGTACAGAACAATTTGCTACATTCTATTAATGCATCACTGCATGCAAGTGGCAAGAGTTTTCGGCATACTCGAACACGTTTTCACCTGGCTGACTGTGTTAACACCACTCTCTATAGCATGACTGACCTTTGATCTCCTGTTCATTTGTATTTTAGTTTCCTGGGATCCCTTTGTCCTAGTGGTCCACCTATTGATGAGTCATGCTCTTCACTAGTTTCTCGCCATTTCCTCATGGTTTGCATTTAGGGATGCCTAAGTGGTCTGCCCGCCGTGGAACCTCCTTCCTGTTGCTGAAGTTCTTCGTTCACTCATCACTCACGTTCTCATCTTTCATGTTGGACTGCATTGGATTTAAGCAGACCTCACTTTGTCATTTCCTTTTGTCATCCCGCATTCTACATTTGCCTATTCTCTCATCCAGTGTAATCAGTTTAAGGAGAGTATATCTTTGATATAGGGCCCTTACCTTCAGTGACGCCACTGAGGTTTTCAGTTGCTCCTGCAGCTTAGAGTTGCAATTAAAAGAAAACTGCAATTATATCTGTCTAAATATGTATTTTCTCTGCGCAAGACAACAAAATCTCCGTGAACCCCACTCAGGTCGAGGCCTTCTGGCTTCCTTTGTGCATCTGTTCTAGACGGCTCCTATACCCTCTGGGCTGCCCCCCAAAAAGGGAGCACATTCCTGTGGACTAGGCAACTTTGGCGGCTCCAATCCCGATGCCTCCAGTTGCTGGGCCACCACAGGCATTGGCCCAGGCACCTAAGTCGCCAAAGCCTGCCAAGGATCTGTCCCCATTCAGTCGGAACCTCCTTCAGTGCCAACAGAGCTAACTACAGTGTAGCTCTCAAAGTCTTTGCATCGAAGGAGATTATTCATATGACTAAAGAGAAAATGAAGGCACACTCTAAGATGTTCCTTTGGCGAAATACTGCCCTAGGGCTCCAACCTCTGCATGAATGGAGGAGTTTTTCAGCTCAGACTAAGATGGCCTTAATGTCTAATATAAAATACGCAATCAAAAACAGGGGGAGGTAGAGGTATCAGTTAGGTTCACCCTCCTTCTTCAGTTATACACACAAAAAAAACGGAATACGAACCTAACTATGGGAGAAAAACGAGACTTCCGCTCAGGTGGAGTAGAAAGGTCTACTGACTAGAAAGAAGAATTTATCTTTCTAGAGTTCCCTCACTCAAAAGGGTTTCCCCTTGGTGACATGCTTCATCATAGGGGTCCTCTCAATCCGATGCGGATTGAGGCGTGCTGCGACTTGCGAAGTTACGTATGAGCACTTATGTGGAACTATGTGTAGTGCAGTGATGTGGAGTGGGAAAGAAAAAATAGTTAAAAATACCTAACTAGTGGGCGAATACTTTATTCCTGCTCCTAGTTGGTATGTTAAAAACAGGGGTGAATACTGGGGAAAAACAACATAACCATGATGAGTCAGGTGTCCCTAGTATTAGTCGACATGTTTCGAGCCTTCCCTAAAGCTCTTCCTCAGGACCACACAGGGGCCAGCCCTGTGCGTACCACTCCTAAGTGACCTACAAATCGGGTAAAGTACAGTGAAAAAGTGAAATAAAAATGCCACACCTAATGTGTGTGCACTATTAGTTAAATACATACGATTACACAATGGTACATAGTATCTGTAGGGAATAAAACAGAACACTGTTAGAGTAACATTAGCCTACCAGAAGATCTGGCAGGTGTCGTAAATACAGGCGTCATTCTACTTTGTATAAATGCTCCTCTATAGTGCGTGTAGTTATCAACTACCTTGTGTCTCGTCGTGCTTTGCAGGAGAGAAACATATGGCAAGTGTCTAAGAATCAACGAAAACGTGATTTAAGAATCTGTTGTTCAGGTTTGTTTTGTATGGAAAAACCACAAGTTGGTTTTTGAACAACAGTTAAAACTAAACCCATAGGAAGCTGGCCTATGTTCTAGACCGTACTGTGGTTCAAGACACCAGTTTGGTTCAGAAAATGTCTCTAACACATGTTTGACAGCCTGAAGTGTGACTGGTGATGTGCCAACCTTACTGACCTGAGAGGCTCCCGCAATCATACAAAATGTTCCTATTCACCATTCCTCCTAATATGTGACTAACTGCCCAGATCCTATACGCCTTTCAAGAGCACAAGCCTGTTTTGAAATCCTCAGCTTTGTCTAAAGGCCTGCCACCCTCTGCTATGAAAGGATGCAGGTCACATGACTCACAAACTGCATCTGAGAGTACAATTATTTGTTTTAAGAGTGAGTGAGGACGGGGAGGGCTGCTGGGAGAATAAGACTGGGACATATTTGTAGCATTGTGCAGTAAAGCCTACACTGCTGCCCCTCACAGGTATTAATCACAAAGCTGCGAGTAGATATGCTAAGTTAAAACCAAGTTTGAAAGAAAAAAATCGCTTCTCTGTACAATGACGATTCTTCTGCGAAGTGAACTGCTTGGAGGTCACACTATTAATAACGCACTTCGCAGAAAAATAATCGAGCCCGCCTTCAAACTGGATTCGGGAGACACTGTTCTTTACCATACATGCATGCTACCAATCTTTACTAGCAATTTTCAAGGACATTTTTAAACAATGCACAATGAATTATTGCCACGAATTTTGGCTAAATGACTGAAATGAAAATACAGCACCTTAGGGTCAAACTTACAAGAGGATAGGAAAACAACTTAACAAACATGTGCCAAAAATACTTAAAAGCTACAGGCCGTGCAACTCTGGCAAACAAAGCAGGCACGAGCGTCACGGCATAATAAATAAATTATGCCTGCGTACTCTTTTCACATCAATGCCTTTTACTTAAGGATGAAGGCTCTATTTGTGTGCCACGAAACAAGCATAAATTATGGTGAATTACAGTGCCGGTTTGCGATTAAAAATAAAGTCAATTGTGGGTTCGCAGGCACAGTGATTTTTTGGGCTGGCCAAATAACTGTATTTCAAGCTGTCTATAAAATCATATTTAAAAACAACGTGGATGACGAAAAATTCTGAATGAACGCAGTCAACAACTACGAGGCCCGGTGCTGCCAGCAGTTTCTCAATCTGTACTCTGTAAACGCTGATGTGCAAACAGACAGCAGTGGATGTCTGCTTGTGCCCCGGGGGAACTGCAGGTCAGCAAAAAGACAGAAGTGGATGCCTGCTTGTGCCCCGGGGGAACTGCAGGGTGCGCGTTGGTTCGGAGCTATGAGCGAAGCGGCATTTTCGTTGCTATAGCAACAAAATGGCGTGGGACTGTCCACAGTCCCTACGGACACGCGCATGCTGTCTGCTATGGACAAATGGCAAGAGCAGCCATGTTTGTCCATGCAGGCGAGACCTAAAAAAACAAGCGCGCGCCTAAAAAAGTGTCGGCAAAAATGAAAGCGTTTCCCTTGCGGGAGCGAGCCACGGGCACCATGTGTTTGCAAGTTAATTACAAACATATGGTGTCAAGCTCGCTCCCGCAAGGGAATCGCCAAACGTGCACGCGTTGCCATTGAAGGCAATGCAACGCGTGCACGTTTTTGGGACAAAAACCGTAGCGATTGCTACAGGTCTTTTTCCTATGCAGCGCATGCGCGCTGCGTAGGCGAGACCTAAAAAGCGGGGGTTGCTCTGTGCCTCCATTAGACCAAAGGCTGCCAGCTTATGTCCGGAGAGCGGTCCGCTGTAAAGGAAATGGTCAAAAGGACTTTCTTCGTCAGAGGGCGCCTCACTGGTTAGTCACCTACTCGCTCCCCTGGAGACCGCATATTAACGCGTCTCTCCTCGGGTGCCTCCTGATATACTTCTGCATCCGCCTAGTCAACGGTGGGTTGACTAGAGTGGTACACATCCAAAATGGCCGATGGCAAACGTCCATGTTGTCGGCCGTATGTGAAGTATATTTCTACCGCGTTTAGGGAAAACGGAGCTTCGTTATTGCTGGAAAATGACTAAAAAGGAACCAAAAACATTTTTCACAAGCGGGATATCCATTTTGTAACCATTTTGTCTCTGTAAAAAAGGTCTTTGTCTTATTGTCTTTTGTGCTGTATTTAGTAGTGCACACTAAACCAATTATATATCTATTTAATTTAGGGATGTTCGTCACAAAGTCCTTATCTTGTGTATTCATTGTTATAGTAGGAGTGCATAAAATTATATATGTATATAATGTAATATGGTGTTGCTAAAAAATATCCTCTATGAAGGAAGGTAAAATCATTTTATATGACACTAGGTAGTTGTCATGTTTTGTACAGGAAACTAAGTTTATCAGGCTTGATTTTAACACAGAACGAAGTTCAGTATGCATATTTAGTTATGACATGGGAAGGTGTGATAGGTGTGATGGTAATCACCTATCAGGTTGGGATTCAGCTCTTAAGATATATTTTGTTATAGTTGGGTGATATTATTACTTGGTGAATTGGCCCCAAGGGATATTATCATTCACACCTTGGGTGTCTGTGCGTAATTAAAAAACCCAGCTTTGTTCCTTTTCTAGAAGTCTGTGTTCAAGGTTGTCAAGATGCTTAATGTGTTCTAACACTACCCATGTAAGATCATTGGGGGTGTGTTGTTTTTCGATGAAATGTGATGTCATTTTCGTGGTAGCTCGTTTACACCTGATGTTACTACGGTGTTCCACTATTCTGGTGCTGACCTTCCTGGTGGTCATACCCACGTAGTGAAGGTTGCAAGTGCAGGTGATCATGTAGACGACCCCTGAGGTGTTACAATTTGTGAATTTTCGCAGTTCCCATGTCATGTTATTAAAGACCACTTTTTTAGTTGTGGATGTTAGGTGACACACACTGCAGTTACTGCATGGGTGGTGTCCGCCTGGTAATGTGTTTAGTACTTGCTGTGTCCTCTCATTGCCAGTTGTAGTTTTTGGACGTGTATGTACCAGAATATCTCTGAGGTTCTTCCCCTTCCTATGGGAGAACATAGGTCTCGGTATGCTCAAGTTGCCACTGTTAAGGGTGCGCCAATGTTTCTTCACTATCTTCGTGACGCGATCTGACGCTATATTGAATTGGTGTTTTATGTCACGTGGTGTTTATGTTTTTTGTAAATAGCACTCATCCACCATCTCCTTTGGAGACACTTGCCATATGTTTCTCTCCTGCAAAGCACGACGAGACACAAGGTAGTTGATAACTACACGCACTATAGAGGAGCATTTATACAAAGTAGAATGACGCCTGTATTTACGATACCTGCCAGATCTTCTGGTAGGCTAATGTTACTCTAACAGTGTTCTGTTTTATTCCCTACAGATACTACGTACCATTGTGTAATCGTATGTATTTAACTAATAGTGCACACACATTAGGTGTGGCATTTTTATTCCACTTTTTCACTGTACTTTACCTGATTTATAGGTCACTGAGGAGCGGTACGCACAGGGCTGGCCCCTGTGTGGTCCTGAGGAAGAGCTTTAGGGGAGGTTCGAAACATGTCGACTAATACTAGGGACACCTGACTCATCATGGTTATGTTGTTTTCCCCCAGTATTCACCCCTGTTTTTAACATACCAACTAGGAGCAGGAATAAAGTATTCGCCCACTAGTTCGGTATTTTTAAATATTTTTTCTTTCCCACTCCACATCACTGCACTACACATAGTTCCACATAAGTGCTCCTACGTAACTTCGCAAGTCGCAGCACGCCTCAATCCGCAGCGGATTGAGAGGACCCCTATGATGAAGCATGTCACCGAGGGGAAACCCTGGTGAGTGAGGGGACTCTAGAAAGATAAACTCTTCTTTCTAGTCAGTAGACCTTTCTACTCCACCTGAGCGGAAGTCTCGTTTTTCTCCCATAGTTAGGTTCTTATTCCGGTATTCCGGTTTTTTTGTGTGTATAATATAAAATACGGTCTTACAGAGGGTGATGATTCTGAAGCCGATAACCCCCTTCCCCAATATAATACTGAAGCTGCATTATATGTGGAGTTACAGAGTGCATATGGCCTTGACACGTAACCAGAAGGGGACATTCCTTACTCCTCTGGTCCTCTTTCACAGGAAGTGTCCTCACGTACGACTGTTGTACGAAAAGCACCTGAAGCCTTGGAACTGATCTTGTCCTCTGTAGAGGCAAAGTTAAACATTTTTACTGAAATCTTGCATCCCCTCCTCCTCAGTGACGAAGCCTTTGCTTTCATTCAATAAGGCCCTCCAGGTTCCTGCCATGGCCGCACGGAAAAATCCTTTCAGGGCCAGCAGGCCACAGACAGAGTGCCAGATGCCAAAGCCCAACTTTTTGTACCCTCACTTTTTACAGTGAGAGTTCCCCAGAATGCCTCCCAACATAATCAAAGAAACTTGAATATAAGGGGCCGAAAATCTTTGCTTCTGACAACCAGTCCCCCCACTTGCTAATGCCACCTGCCTTCTGGACTGAAATATTCATGTCCTGTGGGAACTGGCAAAAACAACAGCCCTCAGCTTGCCAGAACGCATGAAACAGACTGGGAAAGCATGGGTTTCATACATCCAAAAGATCTTGAAGTGCATCCTGGACTCTGTGGACACTGTTTCTCAGTCCATGGGTATGGCTGTCACGCTGCACCACCATGCTTGAATGCGGTCCTTGGGCTTCACTGGAGATGTCCTAGCCACACTCATAGACATGCCCTTTGATGGTATGTGGTTGTTGGAAGAGAAAGCAGACTCTTTCACGGAGCACTTAAAAACATTTGACCTATGGCTTGCATGTTGAGCCTCGCCTCCCTAGCTCAATAATTTAAGCAAAAGTACAGAAGGTTATGTGGGTACTTCAGGGCAGTACAGTCCAGGCAGAGACAGCATTCTCAGCAGAAGTTATACTGACTCTTTCAGGATAGGGGACACTATAAACAAAAGCAGCAGATCTAGTCTCTGCCATCGTCTGCCAGCTCTCCTGCTTCCAGACCTTTTTTACTTTTCCCCATTAAAACACTATCCTCTGGTGGGGGAAAAGTCCCCCGAAATACCATCAATGGGGAGACCATCACGATGGATCACTCATTCATCTGGCTTATCTGCAAGAGCTATTCCCCATCTTTTCTGTCTCTTCCATCAGACATCTCTCCTTCAACCAGGATGTGCTTTTTGGCACACACATCAATTCTTGAGACGTTAAGTCTTCACTTTTTTGAGCAAAGGGGCCATTAAAGGTAGTGCCTCTAAAAGAAAGGAGCATGTGATTCTATTCCCTGTACTTCTTTGCCCCAAGAAGAACACAAGTTGAGACACATCCTGGATCTCAGCCTTGCAAACTTGTTCTATCGGCAGGACATGTTCAAGATACTGTCACTCAACGAAGTCTTACTCGCTCTGAATGCTGAAGATTGGCTGGCATCTCTGTGTCTCCAGGGCATTTACTTTCTACTTTCAGTTCTTTCTGCCTACATACATTACCCAAGGTTCACGGTGGGATCACGACACTATCAGTTCACAGTTCTACCTTACAGACTGATGACCCCTCGACATGTCTTTGTGAAAGTATTGGTGGTTGTGGCAGCTTTGCTGCAATGGACAAGGGTCCATATATTTCCACGCTTGGAGGACTGGCTAGTGAAAGTGGAGCCCTGGTGCTTGTCAGGGAAAGCCCTCAGAGGACTCTCCACCACAACCTGGGCTTTAACATCAAAACTCAATCAAGCCTCCAGGGAGAATTGCTTCTTGGAATGTAATAGGGTTGGGCTCAAAGATAAAAAAAACCCTGAATGGATTGAGCTTCTACAAAGCTATGTCATTATGTGCTGTCAGAAATCTTGGGATATACACCCCCATTACATGAAGGCTTTACTTCTTATTTTACTCCTGCTAGCCCTTTCACCTTGGGCAGAGTTAAGGGAGTTTGATTACTCTGGTGTCCTTTCCTTTCCAGGCAGAGTTATCAGAACTAATCTAGCCTCACCACATTTACACCTTCTATGGCTGTCACATGCTACTATTGTTTCCATTTTCAAAAAGGGCTGTAAAGGCAACCCAAAATGTTATCACTATACATCACAGATCAAATCAATAGCTAAATAATGGGCAGGAACCTCCTAGAACAACTTGAAGTGTGGCCTGATAACAACGTTCTCTCAGACCTGCAGTTTGGCTGTTGCACTGCCCTTGGCACTGTGGAGCAATGCCTTAACTTCTACCTTTTAATAAACATATATTCAACAGCTAAGGAGGGGTGTGTTTACCTAGTGTTCATGGACCTTAGCTTGGCATTCGATCATGGGAATCGATTGAAGCTTTGGGACATCATGGGTATGGGGTGGAGCAAAATCTAGTCACCTTTCTTAGGCAGCTCCACAACCAGGTAACGACAAGTGTGAGAGAGGGCACAAATGGCTTGATAACAAGGCTGTTTAAACTAGTGAGAAGAGTACGGCAGGGTTGCGTGCTGGCACCATTCTTGTTCACACTTTATATAAATGGGCTTGAGGGACACCAAGCCAAATTGAATGTAGATTTACTGCGTGTTGGCCCCCCCCCATTATCAGTGTTACTGCATGCGGATGACTTGGTGGTTATAGCTAGGATACCAATAGGCCTTCATAGATTACTTGATCAACTTTCTAATTCTATGACTGACGTAGAGGCAACGGTGAATCAGTCTAAGACCCATATTATAGTCTATGGCTCAAATAAGAATAAAACCACCAAGCCCTATGTGGCAAAAATGTTAAAATCACTCCTGTCCCAACCATCCGTTCTCTGGGGGTTCTTTATGATGAAGCAGGCATCTGGAGCCCACTGGGATGTGTTAAGAATGCCGATTTTGTGAAAAGTGTGGAAACACTATTTAAGTTTGCCGCAAAATAAGATATTAAACCCCTTAAAGAGATGGTGGCTGTTTATAAAGTTAAATGCTTGTAGATTGTCACCTATGGTGCAAGACTTTGTGGAATCCAGGATTATTCAACTATCCAGAGGATGTGTTCTTGAGAAGAATGTTGTCAGTTCCTCAGAGCACTTCAACATACTCTTGCCATGTAGAACTAGGGTTTGATTACATCTCGGACTGGATTATACTATGCCCTCTTCTCCTGTGGCTGTCCATTTGGACTAAGCCAGAAACTAGTTTTAACCACCTGGTACTGTGAGATTGTATTAAACTGGAAAAAGCAATGAAGATACAATCGTTAGCACATATAAAGAATGTCATCTGTAGTCTGGATGTGCCCGAAATGTTTAGCAACCTGGAGGGCCTTACAACTTCTTGTAAACAATTAATAAAGACTTGTTTTTTAACCTGGTGTGGAATCATGAGGGGACACACTGGAAGCTCTAAGCACAGTGTTATCAACCACAGATTAAAAACAAGTACTTCTGGCATGGATTCATATCTTTTCTGGGTCTCAAATATCCACCATAGACATGAACTCACTAGGATGAGACTGAACACAATACACTTCATGGTTGCCTTCCCAGAACTAGTCTCTTATTCTGCTGAATTGACTGAGTGCCCATGTGACTGTCATTCTCCTCAATCTACATGAAATTTAATGTTGTTTTTGTAAATTTTATTCTCAGTTAAGGAAATGTTTCTTACTAACAATTTTACGTCTTGCAAATTTTAGACAATGTAAACAAGCTACGCTATATGCGCAATTGTTACCTTCTACTTAAATATGTTGGCCTGTGGTTTAATATATTCAGCATTCGATGAAACAGAGAAAGACACTGTGATAGGTTGATGCTGTTCCTTTGTAGTACTCAACTTCAAAAACATTTTATTTCGGTCAAAGACCTTAAAAGCACAATGAAAACAATTGGCAGTTCCAAACAAGACGTATACATATGTAATACATATGTAATTTCAATCTGTACAAAAACACTATATGAAAAGCGTCTGAAATTCATAGTTCACGCTGAATAACTTATCAATTTATACATAAAAGTGAATAAAACTTGACATGCTTCTTTTCTTGAAAGATCTACAGTGCTCCGGGCCCCGCTGCCTAAAACTCCTCCCGCTGTACGGTGAGGCTTCCGGACTTCGTGTTAATGAAGGTAAATCCTGCTTAGTGGAGGAAAACGGCGACGCTCTAGGACGGGTTTGGTGCCCCGACATTCCTACTCAGCATAACTCTTTTAAGTATCTAGGGGTACACGTGTCTTCCCTCCCGGATTTGGCCTGGGCCCTTCTTTTCTGGGGTCTGGATCTGCGGCTTGATTGCGATCTCGTTTGCTGGACCACACTACGATTGAACCCCATGGGGCGTATGGCCCTCTCAAAATGGTGTGCCTGCCACGCTATTTGTACGTGCTGTGTAACTATCCCTATTCCATCCCCCGTAAATGGTTCCACTCCTTGACCGCGAAGATTGCCAACTTTGTGTGGGCTGGGGGCGGACACAGAGTAGCGTTTCAGTCATTACGCAAGTCGCCCTTTGATGGAGTTCTGGGTTTATCAGATATCTACTTATACTATCTTGCAGCCCACATGGTGCAGGTTAATGACTGGTTCATGGGGGGGGGGGGGACGATCCGGCGTTTCGGTTGGAAATACATTCGCTGGGGATAGATGGCCTGCTTGATCTTCTATATGGAGCGCGTCTACTGAGTACCCTGTCTTCCTCTACGCAGGTGTCCCTCATTTGTTGGAGGGCGGCTCTTCGTCTCACTGGTTGGAACCGCCGCCTAACCGGGATGACCCCTTTATGGCGGGGAACATGGCTTGGTCAGCTCTCAGCTTTGGAAGGTTTCCTGCCTTGGGATCGCATTGGGATCTCACACCTGGGAGATGTTTATAAGGGGGCGAACATTATGCCATTTCAAGAGTTAAAAGTCAAGTACTCTGTCTAACTCGCAGTTCTTTCGGTACCTCCATTGCGCCACGCCTTGCTAGCCCATGACCTCCCGGAAGATTCTTTGCCTGAATACAGTCCAAAGATTTTCCAAGGGAAGCTAGGTAATGGGGAACTTCTGAGGTTTATCGATCACTAGTGATCCACGCCCCGGACAGCCTGGAGAAGGTCCAACAGAGATGGGCATCCTGGGTGGGGGACTTGGACGAAGACGAATCGAGGGAGGCTCGCATGGCCCCTAGGGAGCTGGTGATTTCAACCTGGCTGTGTATGATACAATTCAACCACTTGCATGCGACATACCTCACTCCGAGGCGCTCACAGCATTTGCCCCCTGATGCATCAGTGGCGTGCGCACGGTGCACGCTTCCCGCAGCGGATTTTTACCATATAGCCTGGGAATGTCCAGTATTGAGGTCCTTTTGGGAGGAGGTGGGTCAAATACATTCCACTGTCTTAGCCCGCTCCCTGGAGTTAACGCCTCCTATTGTGCGGAGCAGAACTTGTTTTTCTGGGGATGGCTTGCTTGGTTGCCAAACGGGATGTGGCCCGTGCATGGAAACAACACAAACCGCCGACTGTTAGGATTTGGCGTGCAGGGGTGGACTGATGCACCCAGCAAGAGAAGCCAATCTTTGAGGCTCGCGGCTGTCCTAAGAAGCATGAACATATATGAAGGATATGGTGTAGCTATTATAGCCTAACAATCTGATAATGCAATGTAATACATTATTGATGTTGGGTTTGCTGCTTTGCCATGCATGTACATCGACTATATGTTGCACTGTGTGACGCTGTGCCTTGCCGCAAAATTTTTAAATAAAGATGGTTAACAAAAAATGAATAAAACTTTCACGCGGCCAATAAAAAATAAGCTGATTATACATAATAAAAACTTTAGTATGAACAATCATGGTAACATAGATAAAATCATAAAACTAGGGGCGCCCTTTAATAAAAACAATAAAAGACCTAGTATCAGATCCTTCTTCCCTGTGAAATCATAGTACAATCTCAGAGCGGGAATGCTAATAGGATGCACTCTTAGTTGAGCAGGAAGACATTAGCACGACTGCTACGACAATTACACTCATCTACCGTTGTCCTTATTTAATAGGTTTAAGCGCCTGAATCACAATAACTCTGAAGAGGGCAAAGAGGATATGACCTTGGCTCGAATGGGCCAGATGCACTCTAAGTATTTAGCTATAGAAGGGGGCGTGGCCAAGCCACCGTCCAAGATGGCCGAGCGGCATTGAAGCTCCGCCAGCCGAGTAAGCTATGATGCCTCATCCCACCTAACACCAACAGCAGACTTTCCAGAGCCGGCGCAACAGTAGTGGCGGAGATACTGCTGTACACGATGAGCCGTCCGTTGACCGGATTGCGGCCCTGGTGACGGCGAACTGGCGCCCGGCGGGCTCGGAGGGGTGCAGCCTGTGTCAACGGCTTGAGCCTCCATGCGATCTGTGGCGAAAGAGGAGCAACGAGCAGCGGCAGCATCTGGTGAGTGGCGGGGACCCCCGGCGGCGGTGAGTCGACCGGGTGCGGGTTTGGGCCGTTAAATCGCTCTCTCCATATTCGCTCAGTGTTTCGGCCTGGGCGAGCTGCGGCCTCGCTTGGCCGCCCCCGGGGCACTACGCACACTCCCGTTCTTCCCTCAGGCCCCGCGGACGAGCCCGGAAAGCAGCCGCTCGGTTGCTACAGGGCGTGTAACTGGGCGAGGAGCTTGGGGCGGCTCGATTTTCCCTGCGCCTGGATCGCTCCCGACGTATCCCCCCGCAACGCGGCCTTCATAGCACATCCAGCAGCCACCTGGCCTACATGCCGGCCCCCTCCCGCTCCGGGGCACCGACAGTGACATCCGCGCCGGCAGAATCCCCAGGGCATTTCTCCATCTTCAAGTGGCCGGAGACAGTGTTCTTTTGGGGATACTCTAAATCTACCACGCCGTAACTGCTCGCCCGTCCCTGCTTGGGACCCCGCTGCCCGCGCTTTGGACCAACAGAGCCCCCTCGCCACACCTGGGCGGTTAGATCAGCGTGTTGCAATTCGGGACGCAACCTCCTGCACTTGGTGCTAGCCCTATCTGTCTTGCCGCACTCCCCAGCGAAGACACGAGCGTCCAGCTGCACCTTACGTAGGGCATTACCTCAAGTGCTTGCCGGTAGACCTGCGCGCCGTGCTTGCTCTTTAGAACGTCTATAGCTCTTTACACCCACTATCACAAAGACGCTACATTCATCGGCACATTGTGCAGAGATCCCTCTGCTCTCCACATTCTGGACACTTGATTCTATTCTGCTCGCCACCCTCGTCCCAGCCTCAGACTGCCCCTACACGACTTTACGAACGGCGCTGGGCTGCGGCATGGGCCGCAAGGATCCCAAGCAGAAAACCTTGCCCTTCGAGAAATTAGTGGAGAAAGCCCCCCGACGACAACTCCAATATGGCGGATGGTGGCCAGGGGCAGGACCGGGCCGCAGACGCTTCCGACCCATCGACCTCCCTGTTGCAGGAGATGAGGTCTGTCGTCCGGGCTCTGGATGGGCGGTTCGACACTCTTGACAGGAATCTGGCGACCTTGGGGGCTAAAATCCAAGTCTATGACAGGCGACTGGACGTTGCTGAGGCCCGCATCTCGGATATAGAGGACGGCACTGCACAATCCATCAAGCGGCTGGAGCGGGTTCAGCGCATCCTTAAGGAGATGGCCATAAAAAACGAGGACCTTGAAGCACGCAGCCGGCGCAACAACATACGCATCCTAGGAGTGCCGGAGACCACCGCAACGGGTTGCCTCGACCTCTTTGTTGAAACCCTACTCTCTGAACTGTTTGGGAAGGAGTCCTTTACTCCTGGGTTCGCAGTGGAGCGCGCCCATCGGTCTCTAGGGCCTCAGCCCAATCCAGGCTGCCCTCCTCGCCCCATCATAGCACGTGTCATGAACTTTAGGGAGCGGGACACGGCATTGCGCCTCACCAGGGAACGCGGCGACACTATATGGCAGGGCTCAAAACTTGCTTTCTTCCCAGACTTCACCGTCATGGTGCAGGAGGCCCGTCGCAAGTACAATGGGGTCAAGGCTACCCTCAGGAACTTGGGCTTGAAATACGGCATGCTTTACCCCGCTAGACTGAGAGTAGACATTGGAGGCCGGGCCCGTATCTTTGAAAACCCTACAGACGTACAGGACTTTTGCCATGCTTATAAACAAAACAACAAGCAACCGGCGTCGAGTGGAAGTAGACCCTCTCCCCCACATAGCGGATCTGAAGCCAGCATGGAACTATTCTCCGGCTCTGGAACTGGTTGACTCTGCTCAGTGATGCCTTTCTTTTATTGCAATATTGTTGCGGGATGATAATACTCATCTTTCTTGATTTATTTCAATTAGCTGCTAGGCTGACGTGGCGTTGCCACCCCCCATGGTGTACACCTTGGGTTTGATTTTGTTACGATTGAGGTACCGTTTCAGGGCTCCTCCTTTCCAATGTAAAGTTGATTGGTACTTGTTGCTCTACTATTTGTTTGGGTTTTGCCTCGCTTTTTATGTAGTGAGGTTGGGCGGGGGGTGGGGGGGGTTCACTACCATGCCATAGCAATTGTTGTTTATTGTTCACTTTGTACACAGTCACATTACGACATTATAGGTTGGTGTCGGCAACGCTCATATATACCATGTCCCCTAGATGACGCAGCTAGGAAGTAATGATGGCCCCTCTAGCTTATCCTTGATGTCCTGGAATGTCCGGGGGCTCAACGATAACCGTAAGAGACGACAGGTTATTCACTATTTGCTCCGGCACAATGTAGATATTGCTTTTCTGCAAGAAACGCATTTTCCCAAGTCCGATTCGGCATGCTTTGCCACAGGATGGGGTGCGCACAGATACTTCGCTAATTTTAGCAATTACGCCAGGGGCACGGCCATTCTTATCCATAAGAGGGTTCCCTTTAGTTGCCACTCCATAGTTAATGACAGCGAAGGTAGATACACAATTGTGGTGGGGACACTTATGGGCTATGGCGTTGCGTTGATTTGCATATATGCCCCAAACACTGATTCCCCAGAATTTTTTCATGCGCTGCAAGCCCAGCTGTCAAAGTTAGATCCCGATCTAATCCTGATGGGTGGTGACTTTAATCTACTCCTTGACCCAGACCTGGATAGCACTGCTAAACCACATGGCACTAAGCCCCGTGCTAGACGTGCTCTCCAAGACCTCTGCGACCAATTCTCTTTAATTGACATCTGGCGCAGGCGCAATCCCTCCCACACTGACTGCACGCATTACATGGGCCACTACAACACTTGGACTAGAATTGACTATTGGCTCATTTCCCCAGGAATCTCCGGTTGGTACCATTCCCTTGTGACACTCCCGAAGACGTATTCCGATCACTCCCCGGTGCAGCTTCTACTTCGGATTCCAAGACCTGATGGATATGAGAGACAGTGGCATTTCCCAAGTCGAGCACTTGGTGACGAGCTATTTCACGCTGAGATACGTGAGGCCATTGAGGATTACTTTTCTATAAACACGGGTTCGGTGGACACATGGGCGGTTCTGTGGGAGGGATTCAAGGCATACATCAGGGGTGTCTGCATAGCTAAACACTCAGGGGTACTTAAAGCTCTTCGCTCTACGATAGCGCGCCTGGAGCATGATCTTACAGACTTAGACAGGGCGGCACTGCGGTCCCCCGACCCAAACGCAATGGGGAAGAGACTGGCTCTGCTTACGGAATATAGAGACGCGGCGGATCGTGAGGTCCTCTTTCTGGGGAAATATCAAACCACGCGATGCTATGGAGAAGGAGAGCGTCCCGGTCGGGTGCTGGCACAGCTCCTTCATCCTCCATATAGTAGAGCCTACATCACCGAGCTCCGTTCCTCCACTGATACGTTACTTCATGGCACCGCAGAAATATGTGAAGAATTCCTTGCATATTTCACATCTTTATACTCTTCTAAAGTAAGCCAGGACCCTGCAGCACAGGAAGATTATCTATCGGAGATTGCGCTGGTGTACCTCGAAAAGGGTATGCAGGTTTTCTTGGCTGAATCGATCTCCGAGACTGACGTGCTTGGTGCCATTGAGTCCCTCCGTGGTTCCTCCGCCCCTGGATTAGATGGCTTTACCGGGGACTTCTACAAAGCCTACAATGACTTGTTGGCGCCGCGTCTAATCGAGGTATACGAGGAAGCTCTCGAGTCCCAGACTCTGCCCCCTACGCTCCGCGAAGCAGTTATCATACTTCTACCCAAGCCTGGCAAAGACCCGTTACTCTGCGGGTCTTACAGACCCTTGTCACTCCTCAACTTGGATTATAAAATCCTTGCTAAAATTGTCACCAACCGCCTCTCTCAACTGATGGAATACATTATTTCACCTGCTCAATCCGGCTTCGTCCCCCATCGGTCGACATCCCTGAATCTCAGAACGCTGCTCTCGGTCCTACATAGAATAAACCCTGAGGTCCACGCCGCCGCTATCCTCTTGGATACTGAAAAGGCCTTTGATACCTTGGAATGGCCTTTCTTCATGTCAATCATGCGCCGCATGGGTATGCCGGTTGGACTCATAGCCACTGTCGCACTGCTATACAGCCGCCCCACGGCGAGATTACGCCTCAACTGCACGCTGTCTCGTCCCTTCCCATTATCCCGCAGCACAAGGCAGAGGTGCCCCTTGTCACCTATACTATTTATCCTTGCCATGGACCCCCTGATCCGCCATTTCCAAGAGAGGCATCTACAGAGAGGTCTTCAATTCAATACCGGCCCGCTCCTAGTCTCGCTTTATGCAGATGATACAATACTGTATGTTCGGGAGCCCCAGGTGAATCTAGAGCCGCTCATTAGAGAAATCCTTCGGTTTGGACGGCACTCTGGCCTGGGCATTAACTGGCGTAAGTCAGTTATTTTTCCCTTAACTTCCAGTACAACTCAATGGGAATGGGAGTTCCCTCTTGAGTGGAGCTCAGACTCGGTTAAGTACCTTGGCGTACAAGTCCATTTAGATACTGAACAGATCATTCGACTCAACTACGGACAGGCAGTGGTGAATCTCGAGGCTCAGGTGGAGCGTTGGCTGCGGCTGCCTTTGTCCCTCGCCGGCAGAGTAGCCATCATTAAGATGGTAGTCTTACCCAAATTTTTATATCTTTTTAACAACATTCCTATCCCCCTACTGAATAGTTTTTTTTCCAAGCTTCGAACGCACCTCCTGCGTTTGGTCTGGGGGGGCAAGCAGCCAATGTGTCCGTTGGCAGGTCCTCACCCTACCATATGAGAAGGGGGGATACGGAGTGCCGAACTTCCATCTGTACTATCTAGTGGCGCAATGCAGCTACGCTTTGGGGTGGTACCATCCGGACGCCAGGATTCCCTTCCTCCGTCCGGAAGCAGATTTTGTACTTCCTGAACGGCTGTCCACTGTCCTACCGAAGGGCATTTCCAGAGACCCTCACGACATCCAGACGGTCTCCACTACCAGCTGGGCATGGAACAAACTTACACGTCTCACAGGCGCTCCGACGCTATACTCCTCGGCGCTCCCTCTCCCCAATGCCCGCTGGCTTCCAATAACAGGTGAGAGACTGGTACAGCGCTCTTTAACTAAATTTGGCATCACGAAACTAGGTGACCTGTATCCCGCTGGACATATTTTTTTTCCCCCCACGGAAGACAGCCGCTTTCGCGACGCTAAGTTCATGGACACCTTTGCGTTGGGCCGGATCCGTTCTGCACTCCGTGCTGCAATTCCTGGGTTCCCCATTGAGCCGGACTCGTTCCCCCCTCTTTCTCTCATCATTGAGAACGAAAGTGGGGTACACCTTAGCTCTAAACTTTACAAAGTGTGCTCCGGGATGCTTCCGGTTTGCGATGATAAGATCCGGAACGACTGGGAGGGAGATTTGGGCGCCCCATCACTGACGAACAATGGGCCAAATGTTGCGCTGTCACAAAAGATGTTTCACTAAACAGTAGGCATAAATTGCTGCATTTGAAATTCCTTTGTAGACTATACATCACACCTGCCAAGACACACAGACCCGACTAGGCCTCATACCTGCCGCAAATGTGCCGTCCCACATGCAGACTTCGCACACCTCACCTGGACCTGCCCTGTTATACAACTATACTGGGAAAAGACACAAAATACTGGGGGACATGACAGCGCTATCTCTGGTTCCCATACAAGAAGTGGCACTAATGGGATATGGGGTGAACTTCCCCAAAAAGTTAGGAAATTCGCTGCTCTCAGTCTATTACTGGCTAAACGTGAAATAACGATCCACTGGGGCCGCAAGATAGCTCCCACAGTACAGAGCTGGTTGAACAGTCTAGCATATTGTAACGTCAATAGCGAGGTGTATTCCAATATACTACCTAGCTCTTCTTGCCCCAAAGACATTTGGGGACCCTACAGGGCATATGTGGAGTCCATTCGCCACACCTCTGACACATTATTGGAACAGGGCATCACCCCTACTGGGGTGGGATAGGCTACTCACTGCTCCCGTAGCATCTGTTGCCCAGAATGAATCCCGGCCGTGCGACGTTCGACTTCCTATTTTTGCATGGTACCATCAGTGATTACGGGGTTTGGATGGGATTGTGATCACACTGAGAAGGCAGCGGGAGAGGCTGATCAGAGGAGGGGAGGTGGCCATGGAGAATGCTGTTTCTATTTCACTGCTTCTACTCCTGTCATGGTTCTTTTGATTGTTGACATTAACCTTGCCAGACTATATATTGATACTATATGATGTGCACCACTTACTATGATTGTTCTGTCAATGACTGTGACAAGCTATGGTACTATTGCTATGTTATGCTCAAATCTGATAAAGTAAAAAAAAAATAATAGTATTTAGCTATAGAAAATACTATGTAGGATGTGGTGTCTGATCTGCAAATTTTTAGTACGATCTGGTGCCCAGGGTATGTCACAGAGGAATGATCCAGCGTTTACACTGCCCAGAGTATCTCGTACAGAATATTAGGAGATGCTCTACAGTTTCCTCTGCTTCATTACAGACTGAGCATAACTTGCTCCCATTCTTTGGGCCTTTCCACCTGGCAGTAAAGGTAGCTAATCGTAAGGTGCCTACCCTGAATCTTATGTAGAGGGCTTTAGTAAAAGGTGGGTCAATAAAGTCTCTATTAGTGAGCCTGGATTTGCTATGTAGAACAGTTTCCTTGCCTCATGATTCCAAAAAAGGGTCTTCACTGCCTTGACAGAGAAACAAGTGATGGTGTCCAGAACTCCGTCAAGCCCAGGGAAGTTAGCATCCCCTTTATGTGTATTAGCCATACCAGCTTCTCAGCTCCCCTCGACTTGCCAGGATATCACTAAGGCACATTCTAAAGGGTTCCAGCTCAACGGAGACAACCCCAGCCCTTGAAAGGTTGTGTCGATGTATTTCAACCATGGAATAGAGCCCCAATTATCCAGAAGGAGACAATCTAAAATGATCTCTCCACAGAATGTGGCTTGTGGATTTGTCCATATACTGACCCAAAGAAGTAGAGGTGCCGTTCGGACCCTATCCTCAATAAAACTTGCTTAATCTCTGTGAGTAGGATAAAACTAGAGGCTGAGGGGGGAAACTGTAAAAACCTCCTACATATACTATATTCCTCAGTTGAAGGGAAGAACTCTTGCAAGAGCCCCATATCCGTGCCCCATACGTTGCTGCAGGGACACATTGAGCGTTATAGATTTTTAATAGAGGTAAAATCGCCCCCTTTCCCCTGGTCCTAAAAAGATTAAAAATGGCTCCTGCTGACCAACTAAGTTTAAGACTAGAACTGGCCAATTGTGACTGCCAGGAACTTGATGAACTAAAAGTAACAGCCTGGTAAGTAAAATCCTTCACACTAGACTTGAACTGCTCCTTTATGGGTAATCCTCGGGTTTGGATTCTTCCCGGTCCGCAGGCCATAATATGGGATTTACCATAATTGGTGAACAGATCTAAACTGTCCATAAACTGGACAAAGCGGTCAACCAACACGCGCAACACTTTAGGGGTGCGAGCTAATGGGCGCTCATCGTCCGCATATAAAAGTGAGGGCACGTGAGTGTCTGCCACTCTAGGGGTGTCTACCTGAACAGAGGTCAGGTAAGGGCCAAGATCATTAATATATAAGATTAGCAACATGGGAGCCAAAATGCAGCACCGTCGCACACACCGCTAAAGGCTCAATACAGAGGACATTTCACCATTTGGGTTAAGGTGTACTTGGGCAACTAAGTTT
Organism: Calotriton arnoldi; assembly: GCA_963921515.1. NCBI lineage: Eukaryota > Metazoa > Chordata > Amphibia > Caudata > Salamandridae > Calotriton > Calotriton arnoldi. The sequence goes on from CAWUFW010001517.1 coordinate 1,359,399, forward strand.
GAGTGCAGATTAACAGAAAATTCATCAAAGGCACCTCTACCCCCATGTCCAGAAGTTTTAACCAAAATTTAGTTCTGTTAACAGAGTCAAACGCTGTTGAGAGCGCCATAAACACCAAATAAAGAGGACAGCGTTTGGCTAAGGTGTACTTATTAGTTATTAAACATAAATTCAGGCACTGTTCGATCATTCCCAACCCTGGTCAAAACCCAAATTGGAGCGTGGACAGGATGTGCTGCTCCTGGACCCAATCGGCCAAGCAATTGTAAATGACCCTACCAATAATTTTAATAGTGCTGTCTAGTCAAGAAATGGGTCTATAGCACTTTGGAGACATTCTGCCACCCTTTTTAAAGATGGGTACGATCGTGGCCAATTTTCATGACTTGGGAATATGCGTATTTAGTGAACTGTTAAAAACATTAGTAATCAAGGGGCCCCAAAGATAAATGCTTTTTATTAAGTCAATAGGGGGCCCGTCCGGGCCTGGCGCCTCACAGCCAATGCTCTCCTTAATCGCAGATTTGATTTCTAACAAACATACGATAACTAGGGGGTGGGGGGATGTTGCTTAGTCTGCAACATAAAACGTCAGTTGCCTCCTCTGCTTCATCTAGATGGTAAATAAGAGAGAAATGGTCCACCCAATCAGAGCCCAAGATATTGCATTGCAGCAGGGAGTTAACAGGGGCTGATCTTAACCTAATTCTGTTAACAGAATCCCAAAAAAGTTTACTACTGCCACGGACCGCAGCTAACTCCAAAATTTCCCAATCCTGCTAATGCAGGACCTCCTTCCTGTCTTTAAGGGCTCGCTTGTAGATGCGGCGGGCAAGCTGTACTTCTAACAATACTCTTGGGGAAGCAGATAAGGCTAACCTTAAGCGCCGATTGGCCCCTGAGCAATGTTCATCAAACATTATCTTTCCGAACTAGTTTTAAAAGAAAAAGTTTGATGGTCTGGACTAATGCATAAAAATGGCGTAACAAAACACTCCACATGATACTGATAAGACAGTTAAGAAACAGATCCCGGGACTGACTTAAAATGGTGCCCAAAGTAAGTACTGGGTCTTTAAGGTGCCAGATTAATCTAAGTCTTTCTCTGGAGTGCTGAGTTGGCAAGATAACACTAGTCAGTTTAACCCTCTTTACAGGAAGAACCCCGGAGATGAAAAGTACATTATGATCCCCCCATTTTGTCTGCACAACCTCCCATTTGAAAAAGCACTCCACGAGATTCCTAGTAATAAAAATATAGTCAATGGCCGAATGCCGGCCATGCCCCCTAAAAGTAGGTAGTAAACACAACTATATCAACAAGGTCATGGATGGCTAGGTATTTTGCCAACTCAAGTCCCCTTGCAGCACTGATTTCTCCTAGGGATCAACCCTCATAGGGCCCTCCCCCAAATATTTTAGCATTAAAATCCCCACAAAAAATATAGAGTGGTTGGACCACGATCTTACCCTTGGGAATTTTTGAACTAGGTAGGAAGTTAAACAACTGTGCAAAAAGTGTACAAGATGGATTAATAAAATCATTGGTATACAAATGAATTATGTACAAAGAAAAATGGGAGAATCTATTCTGGACCTTTATGACTTGGAAAGCTGCGGACCCTGAGTCAATAGGGTCTACATCTACACATAAATTAACCTGGACCCAAATTGCAAGACCTCCTATAGCCCGAAGGGAAGGTAAAGCGTCACAGAAATAACATGCATAACCATGAAGAACGATGGGAATAGAAACCCAGATCTCCTGTAGGGCGATAATATCATACTTATTAATGAAGGTCCGCCAGTCTGGTTGATCTACTTTCCCTCTAAGCCCTGCGACGTTCCAACTTAAGATAGAATAGCTACGCACAACTTTCTGCCCAACTGCTGCTCCTATCGTGGGATCAAGTAACTCTTCATTACTAAAATGACAGGATGAGTTTACCCCAGGCGAAAGTCAATCAATGTGCGAAAGGACATCAAATCTATTTACTGTAGGGATTGAAAGCGGAGTGGCCCTTGTTAATGTCTACCACCTTCCATCTCATAAGTTGAAATCTAAAGACTTGATCCACTGAGCTTGTCTTAGAGCTGAATCCTGCTTCGAATTGTCCATCCACAGTTGCAGGTGATCTAGAATTTGCATGCAGATGATTTTTTGGGCAGCATCAATTAGGCTTATTGGCTAATAATTGGCTGGGTCGGATTTTAGGCCCTTTTTGTATATAGGCACTATCTCTGTTCCTTTCCAGGTGGCAGGAATTTGGGCACCTGCCATAAAAGCATTAGCTACACGGTTTAAATAAGGGGCCCAAATAGCGGCCTCTGATTTAAATAAGTCCGCAGGGATCTTGTCCAGTCCGGGCGCCTTGCCCGCTTTCTGTAGCTAATAGCTGGGTCAGTTCTGCAATAGAGAAGAAGCAACAATCTAGGTTATTGCTCAGTTCAGGTTCAGATGGAGGAGTTGCCGCTAGCGGATTAGGGTCAGTTTTCTCAGGGGGCAAAGGCTGGACTAGGGATTTCAATGCTGTATTAGGTTTGGAAAGGAGCAGTCCAGTCTGGAGAAAAAATGTTGCTTTGCGATCTCATTGTGCATTCTTTTGCACCATGAGCAATCATATGCAAGAAGGTCAGATTACCAGATCGGGCGGCACTCAGAATATCCTTCCAGACTGTGGTATCCCAGGTAGTTCTAGCCTTCCTTTGGACTTCCTTATAGTTTGCCCTAGCAGTCTGAATTTTGCTTAAAGAGCCACCTTAAATGGTTCAAACAAGGGAAGTCCTTGATTTCCTGCACGTCTTGTTATACCATGGATAGGCTGAAAGCAACCTAGCAGCTCCCCATGTGGAAAAGCAATGCCGGCTCCCGCAGGAGGCGGGGAGCCGGCATAGTCCGTGGGGGAGTTGGGGTCCCCCCACGGACCCCAAAGGATAGGGCCAGCCCCGGGGAATAGTTCCCCGGAGCAAGCAGTGGCCCGGGAGGCAAAAGGAGGCCTGAGGGGGGGGGGCCACGCAGCCCCCCTCCTTAAAAATGTTTTAAAAGTGTGGCCATGCCCCGGGGATGGGGTCCCGGGGCCGGATTCGGCCATGGGAGGGGGCCACACGGCCCCCTTCCCGTTTAATTAAAAAAAAAAAAAAAAAGGGGGTAAGGCCCTGGGGGATGGGGTCCCCAGGGCCCAAAAATAGGAAAAAGAAAGGGGGGCCACACAGCCCCCCTTCGGGAAAAAAAACGAAAAAAAAACGATCGGGCTGCAGGCCCCGCCCCCTTCCTTTACCACTCTGCAAACGCACCCCCTGGCGCGTTTGCAGATGGGGAACGAATTCCCCTTAAATACTGGGGGTCCCTGGGGGCCGACTAGTCCACCAGGAACCTCCAGTATGCGCCAGGGGGCTGCGTTGCAGAGAGGTGTACAGAGGCCACTCCCCTTTTTACACCTCTCTGCAACGCAGCTCTGTGGCGCTTTTTGGAGGTACATGGTGGGCTACTTGGACTCCAGGGACCCTCAGGATTCAAGGGGACTTAATCCCCCAACTTAAAATGTGCCACGGGGCACGTTTGCACAGTGGTGAAGGGAGGGGGCGGGGCTTCAGGTGACATGTGTGCTAACAGGCCCCGTGGCGTGTTTTAAGATGGGGAATTAAATCCTCTTCAATCCTGAGGGTCCCTGGGGGCCAACTAGCCCACCAGGTACCTCCAGTAAGCACCACGGAGCTGCGTTGCAGAGTGTTGTAAAAAGGGGCGTGGCCTCTGAACACCTCTCTGCAACGCAGCCCTCTGGCGCATACTGGAGGTACCTGGTGGGCTAGTTGGCCCCACAGGGCGTGTTTGCAGACATGTCACCTCAGGCCCCACCCCCTTCCTTCACCATTGTGCAAATATTCCTCTAAAATCAGCCTAACTACGAATTCCGATTTACTCACCTGTTATTAGGAGAGACCTCAGTGCTGCATCTTTGAACCCAGTACTGATCCTGAAAAGTAATTGTAACCGTACTTACCAGTAACTTGAATTTCCTTCCATAGGCTAACATTGACTGGTTTCACTTGGAAATTCTTCTAAGTGTGGAGTTTTGGAACTTTATAATATTCCTCTAAAATCAGCCGAACTACGAATTCCGATTTACTCACCTGTTATCAGGAGAGAACCCAATGCTGCATCTTTTAGCCCAGCACTGACCTTGAAAAGTAATTCTAACCGTACTTACCAGTAACTTGAATTTCCTTCCATAGGCTAACATTGACTGGTTTCACTTGGAAATTCTTCTAAGTGTGGAGTTTTGGAACTTTATAATATTCCTCTAAAATCAGCCGAACTACGAATTCCGATTTACTCACCTGTTATCAGGAGAGAACCCAGTGCTGCATCTTTTAGCCCAGCACTGACCCTGAAAAGTAATTCTAACCGTACTTACCAGTAACTTGTATTTCCTTCCATAGGAATCCATTGTCTGGTTTTCAGCAGAAAAGTTTCAAAGTGTCGATTTTCACAAACTACAAATATTCCTTAAAAATCGCCTGTATGACTTAAACGTATTCTTTCAACTGTTTACAGGAGATGCACCAGTGCTGGATCCAGGATCCACCACTGAGTAAGAAAAAGTAACGATAACACTACTTACCTGCTAAGTGAATTTCCTCCCATAGGATAACATTGGAGATTCTATGTGAAAAAGTTTCTTCTTTTAAAATACAATAATATTCCTTAAAAATCAGTACTGAAACCAAAACGCTTTTACTCAACTGTTTACAGGAGATGTCCCAGGACTGAATCTAGGATCCAGTCCTGTGGTTAGAAAAGTAATCCATAAAGTAACTAATTGCATTTAACTAGAAATTCACATTGAGCTCAATGTTGCATTGTGTTTGAAATTGTGTTGCCCATTGCAACAACTGTAACTACTGTACTTAAAAGTCTATTGCCTATTTGCAAAGAATTTAAACTAAAGTAATTCATTCTGAGAAAGTATATTTTGTAATGTAATGTATAATGTAATTACAATGTAATTTAAAAAATAAAATATCTAAAAATAAAAAGTTTAAAAAAATGTAGTAAATCAGTATCAAAAAAATAAAGATAACAATTAATACATTTAAAAATTGTCATTTACAAAACCTTGGAAATTCACTGAAAAAAACATAGGTTTCAGACATGTTATAGTTAGGAATTAGCATTTAAAAACCTTTGAAATTCACTGAAAAAACCATAGGTTTCAGGCACGTTATAGTTAGAAATTAGCATTTAAAAAACCTTTGAAATTCACTGAAAAAACCATAGGTTTCAGACACGTTATAGTTAGAAATTAGCATTTAAAAAACCTTTGAAATTCACTGAAAAAACCATAGGTTTCAGGCACGTTATAGAAAGAAATTAGCATTTAAAAAACCTTTGAAATTCACTGAAAAAACCATAGGTTTCAGACACGTTATAGTTAGAAATTTGCATTTAAAAAACCTTTGAAATTCACTGAAAAAACCATAGGTTTTAGGGACAGTTATAGTTAGTTGGACATTGCACTCGTACAAAACCCGTGAAATTCCCCGTTATAGTTAGTTCAGCTAACTATAACTCGCGCTCCCGTAATGCACTGCTGATGATGTCACATATTACATCACTCATGACATGGTCAGTGACATCACTGATGACATCACTGATGACATCTCAAATGACATCACTGATGATATCATCCACGTGATAATTTCATGCATCTTCTCACACCTTAATATAACTTGTGATACACCCACTCTAAATTAGACTGCCATTCTCAAAACCATAGACACTCCAACACCAATAACTACATACCCACTCACTGATTCTTAGGTCTACACACACATCCACTCACTCACCTGTACAGTCACTCATACTTACTGTCACTCAGTACAGGACTATCATATGCACTCATACACCTACACACACACTCACACACCGCCACTCATCCATAGAGGTACTCACACACCTAGTCAGTCATGCAAATAATTAATCACACTGCCATTTACTCACCTATACAGTTATACACACACCAGCTCACTTACTCATACAAATACTAGCACATTCTTACGCTCTTATACAATCACTAATACAAGTACACACTCATCCATACAGCCACTCTCACAATCACACACTCTCACTTATACCCATTTATATACTCCAACACACATATATACTGCCTTTCACATATGTAGTTACTCACACATGTACCACTGAGATATACATTCACTCACTAACACACCCATACACACACTCACCCACCCATACAGTCCATCACAGATGCACTCTTGAAACCATGCACCCAGTGAATCACCCACTGATACATCTATGTGCAGTCACACACACCCCATCCACACAAACACTCAGGCACCCATACAGATACTCAGACAACCAATAAATAACTCATATAGACACTCATGTATCTATTTACAAACCCATGCAGCCACTTACACACCAACAGACAGACGGATAAAGACATTCACACAGTTTAGTCACTAACCCATGCATTTAGTAAGATACGTTTAATCACTCACTTATAGAGTCAGTCATGCACCTACTAAATCATCCATCCAGACACTTATACACCCACTCATTATTCAATACACCTTGGCATATATATTAAACATATTTAAACTTTATAGAAGCACACAGTCACTGCATGATGTCATCAGTGATGTCATTTGAGATGTCATCAGTGATGTCATCAGTAATGTCACTGACCATGTCATGAGTGATGTAATATGTTTCGTCATCAGCAGTGCATTGCGGGGGCGCGAGTTATAGTTAGCGGAACTAACTATAACGGGGGAATTTCACAGGTTTTGTACGAGTGCAATGTCCAACTAACTATAACTGTCCCTAAAACCTATGGTTTTTTCAGTGAATTTCAAAGGTTTTTTAAATGCAAATTTCTAACTATAACGTTCTGAAACCTATGGTTTTTTTCAGTGTATATATATATATATATATATATATATATATATATTATCTACTGGCGGTCGCCAGTAGATAGTTATAGTTAAAACCTATTATCCATAGGAAATCCGCGACATTCTATTTGAAATAACGTTGGCGCCGGTTGACGAATCTTCGCGAAAGTTTCCAACTTGTTGGGGCGCTCCGGTCCGCTCCTATCCTGAAAGTCTCGGGGTGATACGTCAAGCGGGGGCCGAGAAAAAGGGGGGTCCCAAAACGCGTTTTCCCCATTCATTTTTCCATAGGAACCTTTAGTCGCAGCTACAGCCCGAACTGCTGAACGGAATTACACCAAATTTGGCAAAGAGGTAGCCCTTGGTTCAGTGTCGTGCCTTTTGCTTAAATGGTGTAAATCCGTTCAGTAGTTCCTGAGAAAATCAAAAGTAAAGTCACATATATATCTGGGCGGAGCCTAACCACACATGTCATCGTGAGATCTGATTGGCTGTCAGCACTTCATCCTGGAATTGCTGGCAGCCATCTTGGGACCAATATAAATGATAGTACCTCATTGAAATGCATTGTAGTGAGTAGAAGATTTTGAGGGTCACCAAAAGGAGAACTATAAAGGGTGATAACAGGCTTTAGTTACATTAGAATTTATTTGTTGATGGTACCATACTAATTTTAGGAATTGTGGTGTATTCTAAGGTGATTTTACCATGTGAAAAACCTTCTGCTGGGATATCATGAATCATGTTTGAGAGAACACTATTTTCTCATGCTTGTCCCATGTAGGTTTGGAAGGTGCTCCAGAAGCTAAAATGAGAGCATATTTTCTGTAAATTCACATTATCTTTCTCACTCATGTGAGAATGAAGTCTGACATTCTCAGTAAAACATGTACATCCAACAAGGGCAGAGACTGTCAGTTGATTCCTTTGTGTTCTACTGCAGCTTCCCAGAGTGTTCTAAAGAACAACTAGAGTGCTAACAGCCTTACTTATGACAAAAGTATGGCACACCTGAAGCCATCTTGATTGGAATAAACTGGTAACACTTAAACAATTTAATTGAAAAAGGAACAAAATGATGGGGTTCATTTTGTCATAGAAATTATGGTTAGTGCTGTAGAAAGAAAAATTAGGACATGTTTCAAGTGTGATCTCAAATATCTTCCTGTTATATTTCAACAGGAGCAGCCTGCCAGTTGATGCCTTTGTGTTCTACTGCAGCTTCCCAGAGTGTTCTAAAGAACAACTAGAGTGCTAACAGCCTTACTTATGACAAAAGTATGGAACACCTGAAGCCATCTTGATTGGAATAAACTGGTAACACTTAAAACATTTAATTTAAAAAGGAACAAAATGATGGGGTTCATTTTGTCATAGAAATTATGGTTAGTGCTGTAGAAAGAAAAATTAAGACGTATTTCAAGTGTGATCTCAAATATCTTCCTGTTATATTTCAACAGGAGCAGCCTGCCAGTTGATGCCTTTGTGTTCTACTGCAGCTTCCCAGAGTGTTCTAAAGAACAACTAGAGCGCTAACAGCCTTACTTATGACAAAAGTATGGCACACCTGAAGCCATCTTGATTGGAATAAACCGGTAACACTTAAAACATTTAATTTAAAAAGGAACAAAATGAGGAGTTCTTTTTGAAAATAGAAATTATGGTTAGTGCTGCAGAAAGAAAAATTAGGGCATGTTTTAAGTGAGATCTCAAATCCTCTTCTATTTCATTAGAAAATTCTGACATGCAGACTGAAACAATCACTTTCAATACCAGCAGCAGACTACCAGTTAACTCCCTGGTGAGCAGTAGCTTTACTCCAGTGATCTAATGAGCAACTAGAGTGCTAACATTCTGAATTTATGGCAGATGTGAGACACATCTGAATGCCTTCTTGATGGAATCAAAGTAAAAAACTGAAAGCATTTCCTACTGAGGAGACTGCAGTAAATGAAGAAATTAGGAAACTTCATAACAAAGAAGTCTTCCAAGATGGCCGCCAGTGAAAAAAGACCCCAAATGTAGCACAAATATTACCCACATGTAGCCCACATATAGCCCAATGACAAAAGTGTGCAAAACACTTTTTATTTTTAGTTTTTTTGCAGTTTTATGTAGTGCAGACTGGTCAGGTATTGGAGCATTGCATCTTAAAACATGACCCCCTACACTACAAAAACACCACTGCACTACCTTAAACCCTAAAACACTACCCCCAGCACGACCCCCTACACTACACAAGCACCACTGCACTACCCTAAACCCTAAAACACTACTCCCAGCACGACCCCCTACACTACACAAACACCACTGCACTACCCTAAACCCTAAAACACTACCCCAGCACGACCCCCTACACTACCCAAACACCACTGCACTAACCTAAATCCTAAAACACTACCCCCAGCACGATCCCCTACACTACCCAAACACCACTGCACTACCCTAAAACAGGACCCCCTACACTACACAAACAACACTGCACTACCCTAAACCCTAAAACACTACCCCCAGCACGACCCCCTACACTACACAAGCACCACTGCACTACCCTAAACCCTAAAACACTAACCCCAGCACGACCCCTACACTGCCCGAACACCACTGCACTGCCCTAAACCCTGAAACACCAGCCCCTGCATGACCCCCTACACTGCCCGAACACCACTGCACTGCCCTAAACCCTGAAACACCACCCCTAACACGGCCCCCTACACTGCCCGAACACCACTGCACTGCCCTAAACCCTGAAACACCACCCCCTTCACGACCCCCTACACTGCCCGAACACCACTGCACTGCCCTAAACCCTGAAACACCACCCCCAGCATGACCCCCTACACTGCCCGAACACCACTGCACTGCCCTAAACCCTGAAACACTACCCCCAGCAAGACCCCCTACACTGCCCGAACACCACTGCACTGCCCTAAACCCTGAAACATCACCCCCAGCAAGACCCCCTACACTGCCCGAACACCACTGACCTAAACCCTGAAACACCACCCCCAGCACGACCCCCTACACTGCCCGAACACCACTGCACTGCCCTAAACCCTGAAACACTACCCCCAGCATGACCCCCTACACTGCCCGAACACCACTGCTCTGCCCAAAACTCTGAAACACCAGCCCCAGCACAACCCCCTACACTGCCCGAACACCACTGCACTGCCCTAAACCTTGAAACACCAGCCCCTGCACGACCCCATACACTGCCCGAACACCACTGCACTACCCTAAACCCTGAAACATCACCCCCAGCACGACCCCTACACTGCCCGAGCACCAATGCACTGCCCTAAACCCTGAAACACCAGCCCCAGCACGACCCCCTACACTGCCCGAACACCACTGCACTGCCCTAAACCGTGAAACACCAGCCTCAGCACGACCCCCTACACTGCCTGAACACCACTGCACCGCCCTGAACCCTGAAACACCAGCCCCAGCACAACACCCTACACTGCCCGAACACCACTGCACTGCCCTAAACCCTGAAACACCACCCCCAGCGCGACCCCCTACACTGCCCGAACACCACTGCACTGCCCTAAACCCTGAAACACCACCCCCTGCACAACCCCCTACACTGCTCGAACACTACTGCACTGCCCTAAACCCAGAAACACCATCCCCAGCACGACCCCCTACACTGACCGAACACCACTGTACTGCCCTAAACCCTGAAACCCCCCCCAGCATGACCCCCTACACTGCCAGAACACCACTGCACTGCCCTAAACCCTGAAACACCACCCCCTGCACGACCCCCTACACTGCCCGAACACTACTGCACTGCCCTAAACCCTGAAACACCACCCCCAGCACGACCCCCTACACTGCACGAACACCACTGCACCGCCCTAAACCCTGAAACTCTACACCCAGCAAGACCCCCTACACTGCCCGAACACCACTGCACTGCCCTAAACCCTGAAACATCACCCCCAGCAAGACCCCCTACACTGCCCGAACACCACTGCCCTAAACCCTGAAACACCACCCCAGCAAGATCCCCTACACTGCCCAAACACCACTGCACTGCCCTACACCCTGAAACACCACCCCAGCAAGACCCCCTACACTGCCCGAACACCACTGCACTGCCCTAAACCCTGAAACACCACCCCCAGCACGACCCCCTACACTGCCCGAACACCACTGCTCTGCCCAAAACCCTGAAACACCAGCCCCAGCACGTCCCCCTACACTGCCCGAACACCACTGCACTGCCCTAAACCCTGAAACACCAGCCCCAGCACGACCCCTACACTGCCCGAACACCACTGCACTGAACCCTGAAACACCACCCCCAGCACGACCCCCTACACTGCCCGAACACCACTGCACTGCCCTAAACCCTGAAACACCAGCCCCAGCACAACCCCGTACACTGCCCGCACACCACTGCACTAAACCCTGAAACACCAGCCCCAGCACAACCCCGTACACTGCCCGAACACCACTGCACTGCCCTAAACCCTGAAACACCAGCCCCAGCACGACCGCCTACACTGCCCGAAAACTACTGCACTGCCCTAAACCCTGAAACACCACCCCCAGCAAGACTACCTACACTGGCCGAACACCACTGCACTGCCCTAAACCCTGAAACACCACCCCTGCACGACCCCTACACTGCCCAAACACTACTGCACTGTCCTAAACCCTGAAACACCACCCCTCAGCACGACACCCTACACTGCCCGAACACCACTGCACTGCCCTAAACCCTGAAACACCACCCCAGCACGACCCCCTACACTGCCCGAACACCACTGCACTAAACCCTGAAACACCACCCCCTGCACGACCCCCTACACTGCCGGAACACCACTGCACTGCCCTAAACCCTGAAACACCACCCCCAGCACGACCCCCTACACTGCCCTAACACCACTGCACTGGCCTAAACCCTGAAACATCACCCCCAGCACAACCCCCTACACTGCCTGAGCACCATTGCTCTGCCCTAAACCCTGAAACACTAGCCCCAGCACGACCCCCTACACTGCCCGAACACCACTGCACTGCCCTAAACCCTGAAACACCAGCCCCAGCCTGACCCCCTACACTGCCCGAACACCACTGCACTGCCCTAAACCCTGAAACACCAGCCCCAGCACGACCCCCTACACTGCCCGAACACCACTGCACTACCCTAAACCCTGAAACACCAGCCCCAGCACGACCCCCTACACTGCCTGAACACCACTGCACTGCCCTAAACCCTGAAACACCAGCACCAGCACCACCCCCTACAATGCCCGAACACCACTGTACTGCCCTAAACCCTGAAACACCACCCCCTGCACCGCCCCCTACACTGCCCGAACACCACTGCACTGCCCTAAACCCTGAAACACCACCCCCTGCACGACCCCTACACTGCCCGAACACCACTGCACTGCCCTAAACCCTGAAACACCACCCCTGCACCACCCCCTACACTGCCCGAACACCACTGCACTGCCCTAAACCCTGAAACACCAGCCCCTGCACCGCCCCCTACACTGCCCGAACACCACTGCACTGCCCTAAACCCTGAAACACCACCCCCAGCATGACCCCCTTTACTGCTCAAACACCACTGCACTGCCCCAAACCCTGAAACACCACCCCCAGCATGACCCCCTACACTGCCCGAACACCACTGCCCTAAACCCTGAAACACCACCCCTGCACGACCCCCTACACTGCCCGAACATCACTGCACTGCCCTAAACCCTGAAACACCACCCCCAGCACAACCCCTACACTGCCCGAACACCACTGCAATGCCCTAAACCACCACCCCCAGCACGACCCCCTACACTGCCCGAACACCACTGCACTGCCCTAAACCCTAGAACACTACCCCCAGCATGACCCCCTACACTACCCGAACACCACTGCACTACCCTAAACCCTAAAATACTCCCCCAGCACGACCCCCTACACTACCCGAACACGACTGCACTGCCCTAAACCCTAAAACACTCCCCCAGCACGACCCCCTACACTACCCAAACACCACTGCACTGCCCTAAACCCTAAAACACTACCCCTGCATGACCCCTACACTACCCAAATACCAATGCACTACCCTAATCCCTAAAACACTACCCCCGCACAACCCCCTACACTACCCAAAGACCACTGCACTACCCTAAACCCTAAAACACGACCTCCTACACTACACAAACACCACTGCACTACCCTAAACCCTAAAAACTACCCCCAGCACGAACCCCTACACTACCCAAACACCACTGCACTACCCTAAACCATAAAACACTACCCCAGCAGTACCCCTACGCTACCCAAACACCACTGCACTACCCTAAACCCTGAAACACCACCCCCAGCACGACCCCCTACACTGCACGAACACCACTGCACCGCCCTAAACCCTGAAACTCTACACCCAGCAAGACCCCCTACACTGCCCGAACACCACTGCACTGCCCTAAACCCTGAAACATCACCCCCAGCAAGACCCCCTACACTGCCCGAACACCACTGCCCTAAACCCTGAAACACCACCCCCAGCAAGACCCCTACACTGCCCAAACACCACTGCACTGCCCTGCACCCTGAAACACCACCCCAGCAAGACCCCCTACACTGCCCGAACACCACTGCACTGCCCTAAACCCTGAAACACCACCCCCAGCACGACCCCCTACACTGCCCGAACACCACTGCTCTGCCCAAAACCCTGAAACACCAGCCCCAGCACGTCCCCCTACACTGCCCGAACACCACTGCACTGCCCTAAACCCTGAAACACCAGCCCCAGCACGACCCCTACACTGCCCGAACACCACTGCACTGCCCTAAACCCTGAAACACCACCCCCAGCACGACCCCCTACACTGCCCGAACACCACTGCACTGCCCTAAACCCTGAAACACCAGCCCCAGCACAATTCCGTACACTGCCCGCACACCACTGCACTGCCCTAAACCCTGAAACACCAGCCCCAGCACAACCCCGTACACTGCCCGAACACCACTGCACTGCCCTAAACCCTGAAACACCAGCCCCAGCAAGACTACCTACACTGGCCGAACACCACTGCACTGCCCTAAACCCTGAAACACCACCCCCTGCACGACCCCCTACACTGCCCAAACACTACTGCACTGCCCTAAACCCTGAAACACCACCCCTCAGCACGACACCCTACACTGCCCGAACACCACTGCACTGCCCTAAACCCTGAAACACCACCCCAGCACGACCCCCTACACTGCCCGAACACCACTGCACTAAACCCTGAAACACCACCCCCTGCACGACCCCCTACACTGCCGGAACACCACTGCACTGCCCTAAACCCTGAAACACCACCCCCAGCACGACCCCCTACACTGCCCTAACACCACTGCACTGGCCTAAACCCTGAAACATCACCCCCAGCACAACCCCCTACACTGCCTGAGCACCATTGCTCTGCCCTAAACCCTGAAACACTAGCCCCAGCACGACCCCCTACACTGCCCGAACACCACTACACTGCCCTAAACCCTGAAACACCACCCCCAGCACGACCCCCTACACTGCCCGAACACGACTGCACTGCCCTAAACCCTGAAACACCAGCCCCAGCAAGACCCCCTACACTGCCCGAACACCACTGCATTGCCCTAGACTCTGAAACACCAGCCCCAGCAAGACCCCTACACTGCCCGAACACCACTGCACTGCCCTAAACCCTGAAACACCAGCCCCAGCCTGACCCCCTACACTGCCCGAACACCACTGCACTGCCCTAAACCCTGAAACACCAGCCCCAGCACGACCCCCTACACTGCCCGAACACCACTGCACTACCCTAAACCCTGAAACACCAGCCCCAGCACGACCCCCTACACTGCCTGAACACCACTGCACTGCCCTAAACCCTGAAACACCAGCCCCAGCACCACCCCCTACAATGCCCGAACACCACTGTACTGCCCTAAACCCTGAAACACCACCCCTGCACCGCCCCTACACTGCCCGAACACCACTGCACTGCCCTAAACCCTGAAACACCACCCCCTGCACGACCCCCTACACTGCCCGAACACCACTGCACTGCCCTAAACCCTGAAACACCACCCCCTGCACCACCCCCTACACTGCCCGAACACCACTGCACTGCCCTAAACCCTGAAACACCACCCCCTGCACCGCCCCCTACACTGCCCGAACACCACTGCACTGCCCTAAACCCTGAAACACCACCCCCAGCACGACCCCCTTTTACTGCTCGAACACCACTGCACTGCCCCAAACCCTGAAACACCACCCCCAGCATGACCCCCTACACTGCCCGAACACCACTGCCCTAAACCCTGAAACACCACCCCTGCACGACCCCCTACACTGCCCGAACATCACTGCACTGCCCTAAACCCTGAAACACCACCCCCAGCACAACCCCCTACACTGCCCGAACACCACTGCACTGCCCTAAACCACCACCCCCAGCACGACCCCCTACACTGCCCGAACACCACTGCACTGCCCTAAACCCTAGAACACTACCCCCAGCATGACCCCCTACACTACCCGAACACCACTGCACTACCCTAAACCCTAAAATACTCCCCCAGCACGACCCCCTACACTACCCGAACACCACTGCACTGCCCTAAACCCTAAAACACTCCCCCAGCACGACCCCCTACACTACCCGAACACCACTGCACTGCCCTAAACCCTAAAACACTCCCCCCAGTACGACCCCCTACACTACCTAAACACCACTGCACTGCCCTAAACCCTGAAACACCACCCCCAGCACGACCCCCTACACTGCCCGAACACCACTGCTCTGCCCAAAACCCTGAAACACCAGCCCCAGCACGTCCCCCTACACTGCCCGAACACCACTGCACTGCCCTAAACCCTGAAACACCAGCCCCAGCACGACCCCCTACACTGCCCGAACACCACTGCACTGCCCTAAACCCTGAAACACCACCCCCAGCACGACCCCCTACACTGCCCGAACACCACTGCACTGCCCTAAACCCTGAAACACCAGCCCCAGCACAACCCCGTACACTGCCCGCACACCACTGCACTGCCCTAAACCCTGAAACACCAGCCCCAGCACAACCCCGTACACTGCCCGAACACCACTGCACTGCCCTAAACCCTGAAACACCAGCCCCAGCACGACCGCCTACACTGCCCGAAAACTACTGCACTGCCCTAAACCCTGAAACACCACCCCCAGCAAGACTACCTACACTGGCCGAACACCACTGCACTGCCCTAAACCCTGAAACACCACCCCCTGCACGACCCCCTACACTGCCCAAACACTACTGCACTGTCCTAAACCCTGAAACACCACCCCTCAGCACGACACCCTACACTGCCCGAACACCACTGCACTGCCCTAAACCCTGAAACACCACCCCAGCACGACCCCCTACACTGCCCGAACACCACTGCACTAAACCCTGAAACACCACCCCCTGCACGACCCCCTACACTGCCGGAACACCACTGCACTGCCCTAAACCCTGAAACACCACCCCCAGCACGACCCCCTACACTGCCCTAACACCACTGCACTGGCCTAAACCCTGAAACATCACCCCCAGCACAACCCCCTACACTGCCTGAGCACCATTGCTCTGCCCTAAACCCTGAAACACTAGCCCCAGCACGACCCCCTACACTGCCCGAACACCACTGCACTGCCCTAAACCCTGAAACACCAGCCCCAGCCTGACCCCCTACACTGCCCGAACACCACTGCACTGCCCTAAACCCTGAAACACCAGCCCCAGCACGACCCCCTACACTGCCCGAACACCACTGCACTACCCTAAACCCTGAAACACCAGCCCCAGCACGACCCCCTACACTGCCTGAACACCACTGCACTGCCCTAAACCCTGAAACACCAGCACCAGCACCACCCCCTACAATGCCCGAACACCACTGTACTGCCCTAAACCCTGAAACACCACCCCTGCACCGCCCCTACACTGCCCGAACACCACTGCACTGCCCTAAACCCTGAAACACCACCCCCTGCACGACCCCCTACACTGCCCGAACACCACTGCACTGCCCTAAACCCTGAAACACCACCCCCAGCACGACCCCCTACACTGCCCGAACACCACTGCTCTGCCCAAAACCCTGAAACACCAGCCCCAGCACGTCCCCCTACACTGCCCGAACACCACTGCACTGCCCTAAACCCTGAAACACCAGCCCCAGCACGACCCCCTACACTGCCCGAACACCACTGCACTGCCCTAAACCCTGAAACACCAGCCCCAGCACGCCCCCTACACTGCCCGAACACCACTGCACTGCCCTAAACCCTGAAACACCAGCCCCAGCACGACCCCCTACACTGCCCGAACACCACTGCACTGCCCTAAACCCTGAAACACCACCCCCAGCACGACCCCCTACACTGCCCGAACACCACTGCACTGCCCTAAACCCTGAAACACCAGCCCCAGCACAACCCCGTACACTGCCCGCACACCACTGCACTGCCCTAAACCCAGAAACACCAGCCCCAGCACAACCCCGTACACTGCCCGAACACCACTGCACTGCCCTAAACCCTGAAACACCAGCCCCAGCACAACCCCGTACACTGCCCGAACACCACTGCACTGCCCTAAACCCTGAAACACCAGCCCCAGCAAGACTACCTACACTGGCCGAACACCACTGCACTGCCCTAAACCCTGAAACACCACCCCCTGCACGACCCCCTACACTGCCCAAACACTACTGCACTGCCCTAAACCCTGAAACACCACCCCTCAGCACGACACCCTACACTGCCCGAACACCACTGCACTGCCCTAAACCCTGAAACACCACCCCAGCACGACCCCCTACACTGCCCGAACACCACTGCACTAAACCCTGAAACACCACCCCCTGCACGACCCCCTACACTGCCGGAACACCACTGCACTGCCCTAAACCCTGAAACACCACCCCCAGCACGACCCCCTACACTGCCCTAACACCACTGCACTGGCCTAAACCCTGAAACATCACCCCCAGCACAACCCCCTACACTGCCTGAGCACCATTGCTCTGCCCTAAACCCTGAAACACTAGCCCCAGCACGACCCCCTACACTGCCCAAACACCACTACACTGCCCTAAACCCTGAAACACCACCCCCAGCACGACCCCCTACACTGCCCGAACACGACTGCACTGCCCTAAACCCTGAAACACCAGCCCCAGCAAGACCCCCTACACTGCCCGAACACCACTGCATTGCCCTAGACTCTGAAACACCAGCAAGACCCCTACACTGCCCGAACACCACTGCACTGCCCTAAACCCTGAAACACCAGCCCCAGCCTGACCCCCTACACTGCCCGAACACCACTGCACTGCCCTAAACCCTGAAACACCAGCCCCAGCATGACCCCCTACACTGCCCGAACACCACTGCACTACCCTAAACCCTGAAACACCAGCCCCAACAAGACCCCCTACACTGCCTGAACACCACTGCACTGCCCTAAACCCTGAAACACCAGCCCCAGCACCACCCCCTACAATGCCCGAACACCACTGTACTGCCCTAAACCCTGAAACACCACCCCTGCACCGCCCCTACACTGCCCGAACACCACTGCACTGCCCTAAACCCTGAAACACCACCCCTGCACGACCCCCTACACTGCCCGAACACCACTGCACTGCCCTAAACCCTGAAACACCACCCCCTGCACCACCCCCTACACTGCCCGAACACCACTGCACTGCCCTAAACCCTGAAACACCACCCCCTGCACCGCCCCCTACACTGCCCGAACACCACTGCACTGCCCTAAACCCTGAAACACCACCCCCAGCACGACCCCCTTTACTGCTCGAACACCACTGCACTGCCCCAAACCCTGAAACACCACCCCCAGCATGACCCCTACACTGCCCGAACACCACTGCCCTAAACCCTGAAACACCACCCCTGCACGACCCCCTACACTGCCCGAACATCACTGCACTGCCCTAAACCCTGAAACACCACCCCCAGCACAACCCCCTACACTGCCCGAACACCACTGCACTGCCCTAAACCACCACCCCCAGCACGACCCCCTACACTGCCCGAACACCACTGCACTGCCCTAAACCCTAGAACACTACCCCCAGCATGACCCCCTACACTACCCGAACACCACTGCACTACCCTAAACCCTAAAATACTCCCCCAGCACGACCCCTACACTACCCGAACACCACTGCACTGCCCTAAACCCTAAAACACTCCCCCAGCACGACCCCCTACACTACCCGAACACCACTGCACTGCCCTAAACCCTAAAACACTCCCCCAGTACGACCCCCTACACTACCTAAACACCACTGCACTGCCCTAAACCCTAAAACACTACCCCTGCATGACCCCCTACACTACCCAAATACCAATGCACTACCCTAATCCCTAAAACACTACCCCCGCACAACCCCTACACTACCCAAAGACCACTGCACTACCCTAAACCCTAAAACACGACCTCCTACACTACACAAACACCACTGCACTACCCTAAACCCTAAAAAACTACCCCCAGCACGAACCCCTACACTACCCAAACACCACTGCACTACCCTAAACCATAAAACACTACCCCCAGCAGTACCCCCTACGCTACCCAAACACCACTTCACTACCCTAAACCCTAAAACACTACCCCCAGCAGTATCCCCTACACTACCCAAACACCACTGCACTACCCTAAACCCTAAAACCCTAAAACACTAACCCCAGCACGACCCCCTACACTACCCAAACACCACTGTACTACCCTAAACCCTAAAACATTCCCCCAGCACGACTCCCTACACTACCCAAACACCACTGCACTACCCTAAACCCTAAATCTACCCCCAGCATGACCCCCTACACTACACAAACACCACTGCACTACCCTAAACCCTAAAACACTACCCCCAGCACGACTCTCTTCACTACCTAAACACAACTGCACAATTTGTTACAGGCGTTGCAACGCAGGCCTGTGGTGCTTACTGGAAGTACCTGGTGGGCTAGTTGGGCCCCAGGGACTCTCAGGATTCAAGGTGACCTAATCCCCCAACTTAAAACGCGCCACGGGGCGCGTTTGCACAGTGGTGAAAGGAGGGGGCGGGGCCTCAGGTGACATGTGCGCAAACACGCCCTGTGGTGCGTTTTAAGTTGGGGAGTTAATTCCCTTTGAATCCTGGGGGCCAACTAGCCCACCAGGTACCGTCAGTAAGCACAACAGAGTTGCGTTGCAGAGAGGTGAAAAAAGGTGCGTGGCCTCGGAACGCCTATCTGCAACTCAGCTCTGTGGTCCTAACTGTAGGTACCTGGGGGGCTAGTTGGGCCCCAGGGACCCTCAGGATTCAAGGGGACTTAATCCCGCAACTTAAAACGCGCCACGGGCGCGTTTGCACACATGTCACCTCAGGCCCCCTCCCTTCACCACTGTGCAAACGCGCACTGGCTCTGGTTAGTCAGAGTCAGTTACCACCAGTACCCGTCTGAAAAAGTTGTGGGCACAGGATGATTTTGCAACAAGGCCTCTTTCTGCTCCTCTGTTGGTTCTTTCTGCACATCTTTTGCTTCTTTCTGTGCGTTTTTTCTTCTTTCTTCACATGTCCTACCTCTGTTGGCATAGTTAGAAACCAGCATTTAAAAAACCTTTGAAATTCACTTAAAAATTATAGGTTTCAGGCACGTTATAGTTAGAAATTAGCATTTAAAAAACCTTTGAAATTCACTGAAAAAACCATAGGTTTCAGGGACGTTATAGTTCGAAATTAGCATTTAAAAAACCTTTGAAATTCACTGAAAAAACCATAGGTTTCAGGCACGTTATAGTTAGAAATTAGCATTTAAAAAACCTTTGAAATTCACTGAAAAACCATAGGTTTCAGACAAGTTATAGTTAGAAATTAGCATTTAAAAACCTTTGAAATTCACTGAAAAAACCATAGGTTTTAGGGACAGTTATAGTTAGTTGGACATTGCACTCGTACAAAACCCGTGAAATTCCCCTGTTATAGTTAGTTCAGCTAACTATAACTCGCGCCCCGCAATGCACTGCTGATGACGTCACATATTACATCACTCATGACATGGTCAGTGCACTGATGACATCACTGATGACATCTCAAATGACATCACTGATGACATCATCCATGTGATAATTTCATGCATCTTCTCACACCCTAATATAACTTTTGATACACCCACTCTAAATTACAGACTGCCATTCTCAAAACCATAGACACTCCAACACCAAAAACTACATACCCACTCACTGATTCTTAGGTCTACACACACATCCACTCACTCACCCGTACAGTCACTCATACTTACAGTCACTCAGTACAGGACTATCATATGCACTCATACACCTATATAAATACTCACACACCGCCACTCATCCATAGAAGTACTCACACACCTAGTCAGTCATGCAAAAAATTAATCACACACCCATTTACTCACCTATACAGTTATACACACACCAGCTCACTTACTCATACAAATACTAGCACATTCTTACGCTCTTATACAATAACTGATACAAGCACACACGCATCCATACAGCCACTCTCACAATAACACACTCTCACTTATAGCCATTTAAATACTCTAACACACATATATACTGCCTTTTACATATGTAGTTACTCGCACATGTACCACTGAGATATACATTCACTCACTAACACACCCATACACACACTCACCCACCCAAGCAGTCCATCACAGATGCACTCTTGAAATCATGCACCCAGTGAATCACCCACTCACACATCTATGTATAGAGTCACACACACCCCACCCACACAAACACTCAGGCAGCCATACAGATACTCAGAGAACCAATCAATAACCCATATAGACACTCATGTAGCTATTCGCAAATCCATGCATCCACTTACACACCAACAAACAGACGGATACAGACATTCACACAGTTTAGTCACTAACCCATGCATTCAGTAAGATACGTTTAATCACTCACTTGTAGAGTCAGTCACTCACGTACTAAATCATCCATTCAGACACTTATAAACCCACTCATTCTTCAATACGCCTTTCCCTATATATATTAAACATATTTAAACTTTACAGAAACACACAGTCACTGGATGATGTCATCAGTGATGTCATCAGTGATGTCAATTGAGATGTCATCAGTGATGTCATCAGTGATGTCACTGACCATGTCATGAGTGATGTAATATGTGACGTCATCAGCAGTGCATTGCGGGGCGCGAGTTATAGTTAGCTGAACTAACTATAACAGGGGAATTTCACGGGTTTTGTACGAGTGCAATGTCCAACTAACTATAACTGTCCCTAAAACCTATGGTTTTTTCAGTGAATATATATATATATATTCACTGAAAAACCATAGGTTTCAGGCACGTTATAGTTAGAAATTAGCATTTAAAAAACCTTAGAAATTCACTGAAAAAATTATAGGTTTCAGGGGCGTTATAGTTAGTTGGACATTTCACTCGTACAAAACCATAGAAATTCCCCCGTTATAATTAGTTCAGCTAACTATAACTCGCGCCCCCGCAATGCACTGCTGATGACGTCACATATTACATCACTCATGACATGGTCAGTGACATCACTGATGACATCACTGATGACATCTCAAATGACATCACTGATGACATCACTGATGACATCATCCTTGTGATAGAGTGGCAGACCTCCTCTCACCCTAATATAACCTTTGATACACACACTCAAAAATACAAACTAACATTTTCAAAACAATGGACATACCAATACCAGTTACAACACACCTATTCAGTAATTCCAAGATCTACACACACATCCACTCATTCACCAACAGTCCCTATACAGTCACTCATACATGTACTCACTCATCATGTGTACTCATACACCTATACATCCTGTTTCACACCGCCACTCATCCATAGTTACTCACACACATAGTCACAAATGCAAACAAAGTATCAAACATCCATTTACTTGCATATACAGTTATACACACACTACCACACTTACTTCTACAGAAACTTACACATACTTACTCTCTTAAACAATCACTTATAGAAACACCTACTTATTTGTACAGGAACTCTTCCAATATCTAACTCTCACATATACTCACTTATATACACCAATACTCACAAATACTAGTTTAAAACATATGTAGTTACTCATAAAGACACTATTGAGACAGTCATTCACTCACTAACACACCCATACACATACTCATCCACCTATACAGTCCTGCACACATGCTGTCTTCAACACATACAAACAGTGAGTCACTCATTCATGCATCTATGCACTAAGTAATACCCCCACCGAACCATACAGACACTCATACTGATACTCAAAAAACCAACTAATAACCCATATAGACACTCATGTAGCTACTCACCAACCCATGCAGCCACTTATACACAAAGTGAGAGACTGATACAGATATTTTCATATTTAAACATTACTCACTAACCCATGTATTCACTAAGATATACTTAGTCAGTTATACAATCAATTTTACAAAACAAATCATCCATTTAGACACTTATATACCCATTTATTCTTCCATCGACCTTGAGATATACATATATAAAACATATTTAATTTTCAGAAAAACACACATTCACTGGATGATGTCATCAGTGATGTCATTTGAGATGTCATCAGTGATGTCATGAGTGATGTCACTGACCATGTCATGAGTGATGTAATATGTGACGTCATCAGCAGTGCATTGCGGGCGCACGAGTTATAGTTAGCTGAACTAACTATAACGGGGGAATTTCTATGGTTTTGTACGAGTGAAATGTCCAACTAACTATAACGCCCCTGAAACCTATGGTTTTTTCAGTGAATATATATATATATATATTATCTACTGGCGGTCGCCAGTAGATAGTTATAGTTAGGACCTATTTTCCATAGGAAATCCGCAACATTCTATTTGAAATAACTCTTGCGTCGGTTGACGAATCTTCGCAAAATTTTCAAACTTTATGGCCCGCTCCGGTCCGCTCCTACCCTGAAAGTTTCGGGTGATTCGTCAAGCGGGGGCCGAGAAAAAGGGGGTCCCAAAACGTGTTTTCCCCATTCATTTTCCCATAGGAAACTTTAGCCACGGCTACAGCCCGAACTGCTGAACGGAATTACACAAAATTTGGCAATGCGGTAGTTCTTGGTTCAGAAAGAACCCTTTTTGTTAAATGGAGTAAATCCGTTCAGTAGTTGCGGAGAAATTAAAAAATAAGAGTCAAAAATCAATTTCCCATAGGAAACTTTATGCAAGGCTACAGCCCGAACTGCTGAACGGAATTACACCAAATTTGGCAAAGAGGTAGTTCTTGGTTCAGAAAGAACCCTTTTGTTAAATGGTGTAAATCCGTTCAGTAGTTGCTGAGAAAATCAAAAGTAAACACACATATATATCTGGGCGGAGCCTAACCACACATGTCATCGTGAGATCTGATTGGCTGTCAGCACTTCATCCTGGAATTGCTGGCAGCCATCTTGGGACCAATATAAATGATAGTACCCCATTGAAATGCATTGTAGTGAATCAAAGATTTTGAGGGTTACCAAAAGGAGAACTATAAAGGGTGATAACAGACTTTAGTTACATTAGAATTCATTTGTTGATGGTACCATACTAATTTCAGGAATTGTGGTGTGTTCTAAGGTGATTTTACCCTGTGAAAAACCTTCTGCTGGGATATCATGAATCATGTTTGAGAGAAAACTATTTTCACATGCTTGTCCCATACAGTTTTGGAAGGTGCTCCAGAAGCTAAAATGAGAGCATATTTTCTGTAAATTCACATTATCTTTCTCAGTCATGTGAGAATGAAGTCTGACATTCTCAGTAAAACATGTACATCCAACAATGGCAGAGACTGTCAGTTGATTCCTTTGTGTTCTACTGCAGCTTCCCAGAGTGTTCTAAAGAACAACTAGAGTGCTAACAGCCTTACTTATGACAAAAGTATGGCACACCTGAAGCCATCTTGATTGGAATAAACTGGTAACACTTTAAAACATTTAATTTAAAAAGGAACAAAATGATGGGGTTCATTTTGTCATAGAAATTATGGTTAGTGCTGTAGAAAGAAAAATTAGGACATGTTTCAAGTGTGATCTCAAATATCTTCCTGTTATATTTCAACAGGAGCAGCCTGTCAGTTGATACCTTTGTGTTCTACTGCAGCTTCCCAGAGTGTTCTAAAGAACAACTAGAGTGCTAACAGCCTTACTTATGACAAAAGTATGGCACACCTGAAGCCATCTTGATTGGAATAAACTGGTAACACTTAAAACATTTAATTTAAAAAGGAACAAAATGAGGGGGTTCATTTTGCCATAGAAATTATGGTTAGTGCTGCAAAAAGAAAATTTAGGGCATGTTTTAAGTGAGATCTCAAATCCTCTTCTATTTCATTAGAAAATTCTGACATGCAGACTGAAACAATCACTTTCAATACCAGCAGTAGACTTCCAGTTAACTCCTTGGTGAGCAGTAGCTTTACTACAGTGATCTAATGAACAACTAGAGTGCTAACATTCTGAATTTATGGCAAATGTGTGACACATCTGAATGCCTTCTTGATGGAATCAAAGTAAAAACCTGAAAGCATTTCCTACTGAGGAGACTGTAGTAAATGAGGAAATTAGGAAACTTCATAACAAATAAGTCTCCCAAGATGGCCACCAGAGAAAAAAGAGCCCAAATGTAGCACAAATATCACCCAGAGGTAGCCCACGTATAGCCCAATGACAGAAGTGTGCAAAACACTTTTTATTTTTTGTTTTTTTGCAGTTTTATATAGTGCAGACTGGTCAGGTATTGGAGTGCTTTACATGAGCATTGGTTACATCACACAAGGACAAATTCATGTTGGTTAACCCCTACACTACCCAAACACCACTGCACTACCCTAAACCCTAAAACACTATCCCCAGCACGACCCCTTCACTACCCAAACACCACTGCACTACCCTAAACCCTAAATCTACCCCCTACACTACACAAATACCACTGCACTACCCTAAACCCTAAAACACTAGAACCCAGCACGACCCCCTACAGTACACAAACACCACTGCACTACCCTAAACCCTAAAACACTACCCCCTACACTACACAAACACCATTGCACTACCCTAAACCCTAAAACACTACCCCCAGCATGACCCCCTACACTACACAAACACCACTGCACTACTCTAAACCCTAAAACACTACCCCAGCACGACCCCCTACACTACCCAAACACCACTGCACTACCCTAAACCCTAAAACACTACCCCCAGCACGACTCCCTACACTACACAAACACCACTGGACTACCCTAAACCCTAAAACACTACCCCCAGCACGACTCCCTACACTACCTAAACACCACTGCACTACACTAAACCCTAAATCTACCCCCAGCATGACCTCCCACACTACACAAACACCACTGCACTACCCTAAACCCTACAACACTACCCCCAGCACGACCCCCTACACTACCCAAACACCACTGCACTACCCTAAACCCTAAAACACTAACCCCAGCATGACCCCCTACACTACCCAAACACCACTGCACTACCCTATACCCTAAAACACGATCCCGTACACTACACAAACACAACTGCACTACCCTAAACCCTAAAACACTACCCACAGCATGACCCCCTACACTACACAAACACCACTGCACTACCCTAAACCCTAAAACACTACCCCCTACACTACACAAACACCACTGCCCTACCCTAAACCCTAAAACACAACCCCCAGCATGACCCCCTACACTACACAAACACCACTGCACTACCCTAAACCCCTACACTATACAAACACCACTGCATTACTCTAAACCCTAAAACACTACCCCCAGCACGACCCCCTCACAACACAAACACCACTGCACTACCCTAAACCCTAAATCGACCCCCAGCACGACCCCCTACACTACCCAAACACCACTGCCATACCCTAAACCCTAAAACACTACCCCCAGCATGAACCCCTACACTACCCAAACACCACTGCACTACCCTAAACCTTAAAACACTACCCCCAGCACTACCCCCTACACTACACAAACACCACTGCACTACCCTAAACCCTAAAACACTACCCCAGCACTACCCCTACACTACCCAAACACCACTGCACTAACATAAACCCTAAAACACAACCCCCAGCACAACCCCCTACACTACACAAACACCACTGCACTACCCTAAACCCTAAAACACTACCCCCAGCACGACTCCCTACACTACCCAAACACCACTGCACTACCCTAAACCCTAAATCTACCCCCAGCACGACCCCTACACTACCCAAACACCACTGCACTACCCTAAACCATAAAACACTACCCCCAGCATGACCCCCTACACTACACAAACACCACTGCACAACCCTAAACCCTAAAACACTACCACCAGCATGACCCACTACACTACTCAAACACCACTGCACTACCCTAAACCCTAAAACACTAACCCAGCACGACCTCCTACACTACCCATACACCACTGCACTACCCTAAAGCCTAAAACACTACCCCCAGCACGACCCCCTACACTACTGCACTACCCTAAACCCTAAAACACTACCCCCAGCACGACCTCCTACACTACCCAAACACCACTGCACTACCCTAAACCCTAAAACACTACCCCCAGCACGACCCCCTACACTACACAAACACCACTGCACTACCCTAAACCCTAAAACACTACCCCAGCACTACCCCCTACACTACCCAAACACCACTGCACTAACATAAACCCTAAAACACAACCCCCAGCACAACCCCCTACACTACACAAACACCACTGCACTACCCTAAACCCTAAAACACTACCCCCAGCACGACTCCCTACACTACCCAAACACCACTGCACTACCCTAAACCCTAAATTTACCCCCAGCACGACCCCCTACACTACCCAAACACCACTGCACTACCCTAAACCATAAAACACTACCCCCAGCATGACCCCCTACACTACACAAACACCACTGCACAACCCTAAACCCTAAAACACTACCACCAGCATGACCCACTACACTACTCAAACACCACTGCACTACCCTAAACCCTAAAACACTAACCCAGCACGACCTCCTACACTACCCATACACCACTGCACTACCCTAAAGCCTAAAACACTACCCCCAGCACGACCCCCTACACTACTGCACTACCCTAAACCCTAAAACACTACCCCCAGCACGACCTCCTACACTACCCAAACACCACTGCACTACCCTAAACCCTAAAACACTACCCCCAGCACGACCCCTACACCACCCAAACACCACTGCACTACCCTAAAACCTAGAAAAGAAACCCCCACCCCATGCCCAATCCTCCTTACCTCTCACTCCTCGTGGTTCCTCTCTCCTCGTGGTTCCTGCTTCACGTCATCTCTGAGGGGCGGTGCACGTTGTTGTGAGGAAACGGAACAGCCTCTGTTTCCTTACAACGACATGGATCGTCTACATGTTTTTAGAACGCATGGTCATTTACCATACATACCTTTACAACAAAATTCGTTGTAAAGGCATGCGTGGTAAATGACCATGCGTTCTAAAAAAATGCGTAGTAATGACTTCGTGATGTACAACGCATGCGTGGTAATGCATGCGTTGTAATGGTATCGTAAAGTTAAAAAATTTCGTTGTAACGGCTGTTTACTGATCGAAGCTGGCCCCTGTTCTTCAGTGAGACGTTTATTTGATTAATTAGGAGGAAGTAATGTGTTTTTTTTACCGAAAAGTGCATTCCCGGCTGTTGTATTGTGAAAGTGTCCGCGTGGCCTGGTTTCACTTCCGGTGAGAGAGTGGAAGAGTCTGTTTGGATCTAAAGGAGTTCTGTTGTTGGACGGGGCCGGCGCGACATGTCATCAGAAAACATAGCTAATGGAAAGCGTCCTCCCTGAAGTGTGGAGCAGTGCCATGAGAGGTCAACGAGTGTGCGTCCCACCGCAGTATGACCGTACCGCGTGACCCATGTGCCACCTCCAGGGTACGGGAGGCAGAAGCGGCATCGCAGGTCCTCTTGAAGACCGTTGTAGCACTAATTCTACATTTTGGTACTAGGGCATTTTAACTTCGTTGTTCCTGCCAGATACAAAGAGAAGATCCTGTGTTATTCAGTGCCCTCGTTACCTTTTTTGTGGGTTGTGGTGCTTGTCACTTCGCTGCCCCGGCGGTGCACACGACTGGGCACCCCACCTCGTGTGCCATCTGCAGGGCCTCTGCCCTCGGATCACTGGTTTCGGTTTCTGGAGTGGCAACATAAACAGTTGCTCCCAAAGGACTAGCCTGAACACTTAGGTGAATATCCCCTGCACCAGCATTCCACGGAAATTCTTTCCTAGCTCTCCCACGTCAACGAGGACGTCATAATAGCACGGCTCCGCTCGCGACACCATATGACGTCATCGGAGCCATAAGAGAACCTCGTCGGCGTGCTGACGTCAGTTCCACCCATTTTTTCCGTGCCACCGAGGCAAACAGGGGACCGAGACATTTTCACATGTATACATAGTATAATAAATATATATATATTCACTGAAAAAACAATAGGTTTCAGGCACGTTATAGTTAGAAATTAGCATTTAAAAAACCTTAGAAATTCACTGAAAAAACCATAGGTTTCAGGCACGTTATAGTTAGAAATTAGCATTTAATAAACCTTAGAAATTCACTGAAAAAACCATAGGTTTCAGGGTGTTATAGTTAGTTGGACATTTCACTCGTACAAAACCATAGAAATTCCCCCGTTATAGTTAGTTCAGCTAACTATAACTCGCGCGCCCGCAATGCACTGCTGATGACGTCACATATTACATCACTCATGACATGGTCAGTGACATCACTCATGACATCACTGATGACATCTCAAATGACATCACTGATGACATCACCGATGACATCATCCAGTGAATGTGTGTTTTTCTGAAAATTAAATGTTTTATATATGTATATCTCAAGGTCGATGGAAGAATAAATGGGTATATAAGTGTCTAAATGGATGATTTTGTTTTGTAAAATTGATTGTATAACTGACTAAGTGTATCTTAGTGAATACATGGGTCAGTGAGTAATGTTTAAATATGAAAATATCTGTATCAGTCTCTCACTTTGTGTATAAGTGGCTGCATGGGTTGGTGAGTAGCTACATGAGTGTCTATATGGGTTATTAGTTGTTTTTTGAGTATCAGTATGAGTGTCTGTATGGTTCGGTGGGGGTATTACTTAGTGCATAGATGCATGAATGAGTGACTCACTGTTTGTATGTGTTGAAGACAGCATGTGTGCAGGACTGTATAGGTGGATGAGTATGTGTATGGGTGTGTTAGTGAGTGAATGACTGTCTCAATAGTGTCTTTATGAGTAACTACATATGTTTTAAACTAGTATATGTGAGTATTGGTGTATATAAGTGAGTATATGTGAGAGTGAGAGATTGGAAGAGTTCCTGTACAAATAAGTAGGTGTTTCTATAAGTGATTGTTTAAGAGAGTAAGTATGTGTAAGTTTCTGTAGAAGTAAGTGTGGTAGTGTGTGTATAACTGTATATGCAAGTAAATGGATGTTTGATACTTTGTTTGCATGTGTGACTATGTGTGTGAGTAACTCTATGGATGAGTAGCGGTGTGTAACAGGATGTATAGGTGTATGAGTACATATGATGAGTGAGTACATGTATGAGTGACTGTATAGAGACTGTTGGTGAATGAGTGGATGTGTGTGTAGATCTTGGAATTACTGAATAGGTGTGTTGTAACTGGTATTGGTATGTCCATTGTTTTGAAAATGTTAGTTTGTATTTTTGAGTGTGTGTATCAAAGGATATATTAGGGTGAGAGGAGGTCTGCCACTCTATCACAAGGATGATGTCATCAGTGATGTCATCAGTGATGTCATTTGAGCTGTCATGAGTGATGTCATGAGTGATGTCACTGACCATGTCATGAGTGATGTAATATGTGACGTCATCAGCAGTGCATTATGGAGCACGCGAGTTATAGTTAGCTGAACTAACTATAACGGGGAATTTCTATGGTTTTGTACGAGTGAAATGTCCAACTAACTATAACACCCCTGAAACCTATGGTTTTTTCAGTGAATATATATATTCAACATTTTCTCCCCCTTTCCGGAAAAGATATGAGCCGCACTCGCAACACAGGCAATTAAAGCATTTATTGAGCAGCATACGGGCAGTCCTGACGCGTTTCGTTAATCCTTTAACTTTATCAAAGGTAAGCCCTGGCAGCAGGAACCGATTACAAACCAACGGACTTCGTTAGCATTTTAAATAATTTCGGCCCTCTAGTGGACACCCTTATGGGTGTTTGATTAGTGCATGCTGGAATCCGTGGTTTCCTAATGCGGTCAAAATGAAAAACCCTCCAGTGGGCTGTGCCAAAGTACTTTTTGCTGTCTCACCGGAACGATTTTGTTTCCAGATCTGTGTTGCTCCATCCGCAGTCCTATTTTCGAGGCTGCCTGGATCCATGCCATATTAAGTATATGGCAGCGTCCGTTCCCCCAATCGTTTTCACGAGGTTTCCAAATTGGTCCAAGGTTGGGTAATGATGGCGCACTTACTGGTGGTGCGTTTGCTCTGCGGCGGGACCAAGCCGCTGAGTATTCAACCACTTTCTCCCCCTTTCCGGAAAAGATATGAGCCACACTCGCAACACAGGCAATTAAAGCATTTATTGAGCAGCATACGGGCAGTCCTGATGCGTTTCGTTAATCCTTTAACTTTATCAAAGGTAAACCCTGGCAGCAGGAACCGATTACAAACCAACGGACTTCGATTGCATTTTAAATAATTTCGGCCCTCTAGTGGACACCGTTATGGGTGTTTGATTAGTGCATGCTGGAATCCGTGGTTTCCTAATGCGGTCAAAATGAAAAACCCTCCAGTGGGCTGTGCCAAAGTACTTTTTGCTGTCTCACCGGAACAATTTTGTTTCCAGATCTGTGTTGCTCCATCCGCAGTCCTATTTTCGAGGCTGCCTGGATCCATGCCATATTAAGTATATGGCAGCGTCCGTTACCCCCAATCGTTTTCACGACGTTTCCAAATTGGTCCAAGGTTGGGTAATGATGGCGCACTTACTGGTGGTGCGTTTGCTCTGCGGCGGGACCAAGCCGCTGAATATTCAACCACTTTCTCCCCCTTTCCGGAAAAGATATGAGCCGCACTCGCAACACAGGCAATTAAAGCATTTATTGAGCAGCATACGGGCAGTCCTGACGCGTTTCATTAATCCTTTAACTTTATCAAAGGTAAGCCCTGGCAGCAGGAACCGATTACAAACCAACGGACTTCGATTGCATTTTAAATAATTTCGGCCCTCTAGTGGACACCCTTATGGGTGTTTGATTAGTGCATGCTGGAATCCGTGGTTTCCTAATGCGGTCAAAATGAAAAACCCTCCAGTGGGCTGTGCCAAAGTACTTTTTGCTGTCTCACCGGAACGATTTTGTTTCCAGATCTGTGTTGCTCCATCCGCAGTCCTATTTTCGAGGCTGCCTGGATCCATGCCATATTAAGTATATGGCAGCGTCCGTTCCCCCAATCGTTTTCACGAGGTTTCCAAATTGGTCCAAGGTTGGGTAATGATGGCGCACTTACTGGTGGTGCGTTTGCTCTGCGGCGGGACCAAGCCGCTGAATATTCAACCACTTTCTCCCCCTTTCCGGAAAAGATATGAGCCGCACTCGCAACACAGGCAATTAAAGCATTTATTGAGCAGCATACGGGCAGTCCTGACGCGTTTCGTTAATCCTTTAACTTTATCAAAGGTAAGCCCTGGCAGCAGGAACCGATTACAAACCAACGGACTTCGATTGCATTTTAAATAATTTCGGCCCTCTAGTGGACACCCTTATGGGTGTTTGATTAGTGCATGCTGGAATCCGTGGTTTCCTAATGCGGTCAAAATGAAAAACCCTCCAGTGGGCTGTGCCAAAGTACTTTTTGCTGTCTCACCAGAACGATTTTGTTTCCAGATCTGTGTTGCTCCATCCGCAGTCCTATTTTCGAGGCTGCCTGGATCCATGCCATATTAAGTATATGGCAGCGTCCGTTACCCCCAATCGTTTTCACGAGGTTTCCAAATTGGTCCAAGGTTGGGTAATGATGGCGCACTTACTGGTGGTGCGTTTGCTCTGCGGCGGGACCAAGCCGCTGAATATTCAACCACTTTCTCCCCTTTCCGGAAAAGATATGAGCCGCACTCGCAACACAGGCAATTAAAGCATTTATTGAGCAGCATACGGGCAGTCCTGACGCGTTTCATTAATCCTTTAACTTTATCAAAGGTAAGCCCTGGCAGCAGGAACCGATTACAAACCAACGGACTTCGATTGCATTTTAAATAATTTCGGCCCTCTAGTGGACACCCTTATGGGTGTTTGATTAGTGCATGCTGGAATCCGTGGTTTCCTAATGCGGTCAAAATGAAAAACCCTCCAGTGGGCTGTGCCAAAGTACTTTTTGCTGTCTCACCAGAACGATTTTGTTTCCAGATCTGTGTTGCTCCATCCGCAGTCCTATTTTCGAGGCTGCCTGGATCCATGCCATATTAAGTATATGGCAGCGTCCGTTACCCCCAATCGTTTTCACGAGGTTTCCAAATTGGTCCAAGGTTGGGTAATGATGGCGCACTTACTGGTGGTGCGTTTGCTCTGCGGCGGGACCAAGCCGCTGAGTATTCAACCACTTTCTCCCCCTTTCCGGAAAAGATATGAGCCGCACTCGCAACACAGGCAATTAAAGCATTTATTGAGCAGCATACGGGCAGTCCTGACGCGTTTCGTTAATCCTTTAATTTTATCAAAGGTAAGCCCTGGCAGCAGGAACCGATTACAAACCAACGGACTTCGATTGCATTTTAA
The DNA here is from genome assembly GCA_963921515.1 of Calotriton arnoldi. NCBI lineage: Eukaryota > Metazoa > Chordata > Amphibia > Caudata > Salamandridae > Calotriton > Calotriton arnoldi. The sequence goes on from CAWUFW010001517.1 coordinate 1,393,266, forward strand.
ATAATTTCGGCCCTCTAGTGGACACCCTTATGGGTGTTTGATTAGTGCATGCTGGAATCCGTGGTTTCCTAATGCGGTCAAAATGAAAAACCCTCCAGTGGGCTGTGCCAAAGTACTTTTGCTGTCTAACCGGAACGATTTTGTTTCCAGATCTGTGTTGCTCCATCCGCAGTCCTATTTTCGAGGCTGCCTGGATCCATGCCATATTGAGTATATGGCAGCGTCCGTTACCCCCAATCGTTTACACGAGGTTTCCAAATTGGTCCAAGGTTGGGTAATGATGGCGCACTTACTGGTGGTGCGTTTGCTCTGCGGCGGGACTCAAAAATGTTTGAGTTAATTATAATTTTGAATTTAAGCATTGCATGTTGACTTCAATGTAATGACTCACGATGTATCTCTGAACAATGAGGGTGACAAAACAAGTCTGTTTTTCTAGCTCTGTAAACGTTCAAACACCTTGAATCTGTCTTCACTGTCTATTACGTAAAGGTGTGTCACATGATATGTTATAAACACTGTGATTTGCATTGCACTCGTAAACAAGGAGTTTGTCTCCGAAACGCGTCGAGTGACTTGGCTTAAAATACAAACACGCTGAAAAAGGATTATCTGTGGCCCTGGCATCGTTTGTGGGAAACCAGTGAAAACGATTGTGGTGGATATATATATATATATATATATATATATATATATATATTACAAGTATAGAAAACCAATATACCAATATATCCAACCGCTCAGTAGGATATATATAATATATATATATATATTATATATATATATATATATATATATATATATATCCTACTGGCGGTTGCCAGTAGGTAGTTATAGTTAGGACCTAGTTTCCATAGGAAAAGCATTTTTGATTTGCCAATATCTTTGGCGCTGTTTGACGAATCTTCGCGAAATTTTCAAAACTAATGGCCCCCTTAGGTCAGCTCCTGTCTTGAAAATTTCGGGGTGATTCGTTCAGCGGGGGCCGAGAAAAAAGGGGGGGGGGTGGTCCCAAAACGTGTTTTCCCCATGTTAATTTCCATAGGAATTTTGGAACAGGCTACAGCCCGAACTGCTGAACGGAATTACACCAAATTTGGCAAAAAGGTAGCTCTTGGTTCAGAAAGCACTCTTTTTTTTAAATGGTGTAAATCCGTTCAGTAGTTCCAGAGAAATTCAAAAAATAAAAATATCGATATCTGAGCACCGAGGAGGATTTGCGACTCCTCCCGAGCACGAGTTGACTTCTGATTGGCTGCCAACACTCCGAACCAGAATGTGTTGGCAGCCATCTTGTGACTCGGTACTGGGCTTAATATGGCAATAAGATGACCCAGAAATGCAGCTGGAATGACATGAATATAGAAGAGGTTTTTCAGAATAAAGTTGATTTGCCCACTTGGGCTGTACTTTACCGAATCAGTCACCAGCACTAGCTATTAAGTCGGTTTTAACCGAGCGTGTACGATTACACATGGTGTGGGTCGTATGTTTATATCACACAGAACTCTCGCTAGCACTAATGGTTAGAAAATATAAAGGTGCGGTGCATGATGATGCAGTAGTAATGATTTCCGTGACGGCACATATCAATGACTCTTGGTTGAAAAATGTTTAAAAAATGTTTGAGTTAATAATTATAATTTTGAATTTAAGCATTGCATGTTGACTTCAATGTAATGACTCACGATGTATCTCTGAACAATGAGGGTGACAAAACAAGTCTGTTTTTCTAGCTCCGTAAACGTTCAAACACCTTGAATCTGTCTTCACTGTCTATTACGTAAAGGTGTGTCACATGATATGTTATAAACACTGTGATTTGCATTGCACTCGTACTTGTGAACAAGGAGTTTGTCTCCGAAACGCGTCGAGTGACTTGGCTTAAAATAAAAACACGCTGAAAAAGGATTATCTGTGGCCCTGCCATCGTTTGTGGGAAACCAGTGAAAACGATTGTGGTGGATGTTTGGGGTTCGCGACCCCGCCATGGCCCGCCACTGAAAGCGGCTCGGGTTTCTGCGCGAACTTTGGCTGTGGATCTGATTTAAGAGTAAACCCCTGCCCGCCCTTATATACACCTGAGAAGGATTGAAGCAGCTCTGACAGTGGAAGTTTATCGCAGACACAAGCATCACCATGGATGCGGATTGAACTGCATGTGAAACGCCAAACACGGGTGAGTGAGCGACGTCTCTTCTATAAACACAGGATACTTTGTATTGAGTATTTAAGGGCAAGTGGAACTGGAGGACGTTCGTAAAAGGTTCCGTCCTCCTTTGTTTCCCTTCAGCGGTTGCGCGTGCAGACAGCGCAGGAACTGACATCTTTACAAATGGCCTCGTCCAGAAATGAAAAAAGAGAAGTGAGGCAGCTAGCAGGATGTTTGAGAAACAAACATATGTATCAAATGAGGAACGAGCAGAGATCCCTGAAACAAGCGACTCCGGCACCACTAAAAAATCATTGTGGAATAAATTATGGAAACTACTGAAAGTAGAACAGAATAAATGGTGGGAAGCGACTACGCTCCAGAAATACGTTGAGGCTGGCCGCATCCCAAGGGGCCTCAGGATTTTTATTACACCTACATTCAATGAGCCTGATCCCGACCTCGTGGAAGAGTGGGCTACCAACAGTCACCAATGCTCTACCATCATGCTACAGTTACTTGTCAAATACGCAAAAAAAGACTGTGACAGAATCGCGATTGAAATAGAGGAAATCACGACAAAACTCAAACTGGTCTGTGGGAGCGAAGAGTTTGATAACGACATGGCTAAAACGGAACAGAAATTGGATAAAATAGAGAACGAGATCAAGGAGAATAAACAAAGGAAATAGCTGCGTGATTTAGTGGACTATGAAAAAGGTCAAGTGTTAACATTTGCCAAAAGATATGACCACTTACGCACAAACATTGCAGCCATCGAAACACGACAAAACTCAGGCTCCAACACAACCAGCACAGTCGAACCATCGACCAGTGACCCCAAGGATGGCAACATTACTGAGACAAGCAGCAATGAAATGGCTAAGAGTACAGCCATAATGGGACCAAAAGAATTAATTTTAAAGGAATTTTCCTTGATGGCCCAAGGCAGGATGGCGACCCAAAACAAACCAGGAATCGGGGGGCCAAGAGGAAGAGGAGGCAGAGGAGACGGAAGATCAAACGCCTCAGCAAGAGAAGAAATCACAAGTCCTGTGGGAACAAGAACAAGGGGACAGAAGAAGCAACCAAAATGAAAGACTTAAAAACTGTACTGAACCTGTCAAAAAGGGAACTTAGTGACAGTGAAACAGAGGTATTGTCTTATGGCCTTTCTTTTTGTCCCTCAGCCAATTTTGATTACACCCAGGGCCGGGTAGATCTCTTTCAATTCACCAGGAAACTTAGACTAAAAATGGTTTGCCACCAAAGTTAATGAACATGTGCCCAATACTAATGAAGTGCCCAGTGAGATACAGATAGGTGACATTGAGTTATTGCATATGCTCCATGATCTGGAGGGAGATTCAGGGATGAATCAAGACCCTATTTTGAACCTTATCAATGAAAATATCAAACTTGATCTCAATCACGACAGTGGCTTTAGGCCCAAATCAATATTTTTACCACACATAGCGAATGAAGCGATAGATGTCTTCGAGAAAGGGGTGGTCAAAGAGTTAGATAAATTGTCCAAATACAAGAGATATGACAAGAGTAACCTATCTGAGGCCCAGCAGTCAGCAATACAAGCCCTTAAAAATGATGACACCATTGTGATAAAGAAATCGGATAAGGGGGCAATATTGTTGTTATGTCAAAGGACATGTATGTGAATGAGGGCCTCAACCAGTTGAATGATAGCAGTAGGTATGAAAAGAGTACTAAAAGTAAATACGATGCAGCCAACAAAAATATCAAGATCAATTGGAGGAATGGAGAGAAAGAGGTTTATTGGAACCAGAAGAATGTAATTTTTTAAGATGTAAATATCCGAAATTACCTGCCCTTTACCTCCTCCCTAAGCTTCACAAAAACAAGACAAATCCCCCGGGAACGCCAATTGTGTCTTCAAGGGGGAGTTGCGTTGAAAACACCTCTAGATATGTGGATTTTTATCTGCAGCCGTTAGTACAAACCCTCCCCTCCTATCTGAAAGACTCAGGAGCCTTTTACGACTGATTGAGAATGTGGAATGGCATACAGGCTGTCTGCTTATGAGTTTGGACGTAAACAGCCTATATACCAGTATCCCTCATGAAATGGGCATTAAGGCATGTAGACATTTTCTTAGAACTAGGTCACTTTCTTTTTTGTTCCACACCGAAATGATTTTAGATATGATTTACACTTGTCTAACACAGAACTTCTTCTTGTTCGACGGACTCATATACCGTCAAACCCTCGGTACCGCGATGGGCACTTGCTTCGCCCCCAGTTTTGCAGGTTTGTACCTCGGCTGGTGGGAGGAGCAAGTTGTCAGCAACCTGGACCAGTATAAAACACATGTTAAAGCCTGGGCACGGTACATAGATGATATTTTCTGTGTCTGGGATGGCAGTGCCGAGGAAGCTATGGAATTTGTCAATACATTGAACGCAAACACCTTGAATCGGACTTTCACAAGTCACGTCAACATGGAAACCATTGAATTCCTAGACCTTATTGTTAAGATTAAGGACAACAAGCTCACGACAGCTCTCTTTAGAAAAGAGACAGCTGGGAACAGCTTGCTACACGCTCACAGTTGCCACCCAGGGAGCCTCATCAGGAGTATCCCCCTGGGCGAGCTTCTGAGAGCTAAGCGTAACTGCAGCACGAAAGATGATTATGAGAAAGAGAGCCAAATAATGTGTGAAAGATTCAAAGATAAAGGGTACACTTCTAAATGCATTGATAAAGCTAGCTTTGAAGTGGACAAAAGAGAAAGGAGTGACTTACTTAAAGAGCAAAACAAAGTTTCTGATGAACCTAGAGCTGTTGAACCAACAAATAATGTTCGGTTCATAACTAGCTATAACAAATGATCAAGGGAGGTCAGAGGGGCCCTTAGTAAATACTGGGAGGTTCTTAAAACTGATAATGACCTGGCTAAGTGTGTAGAAGACTACCCACAAATAACTTATCGCAAGGCAAAGTCCATAAAAGACACAATCTGTAGAACACTCACCACACCAGTTGCAAGAAAGAGCACTATACAAGGGTTCTTTACATGTGGCAGATGCAAGGCCTGCAAGTATAGTGTTAACTGTAAAGAAGTCAAGCTCTCTCCCCATTGTAGAACATTTAAAATCCTGAGACATTACTCATGCAACACGGAATTTGTTGTTTATGCCCTCAGATGCCCTTGTAACAAATACTACATAGGTAGTACCATACATAAGGCCAAGAAGCGCATCTTGGAGCATCTGAGGGCAATAAAGAACAACGATAAGCAATACCCAGTTACAAGACATTTTGCGGCCCACCACAACGGTAACAATACATTACTTTCTTTTTGTGTCTTGGACAATATCCCCTATGTATAGTGGATGTAAATAGTGATTTATGTATGGTATGGTTTCTCACCTATGGTTATTATTATTATAATTATTTTTATTATTTTTCACAGGTCCCTGGTTAGTTTCAAACGGAGAGTGGAATGCAAGACTGATTAAATTAACTGAGTATGCAAATTGGAGATACGAGTGGGCAAGTGAAGACACTTATGACCAATTGTCAAGAGTTGATTTTTACCCACTGGGGTTGGACAGGATTGCCCACTGGGTTTAATATGGCAATAAGATGACCCAGAAATGCATCTGGAATGACATGAATATAGAAGAGGTTTTTCAGAATAAAGTTGATTTGCCCACTTGGGCTGTACTTTACCGAATCAGTCACCAGCACTAGCAATTAAGTCGGTTTTAACCGAGCGTGTACGATTACACATGGTGTGGGTCGTATGTTTATATCACACAGAAGTCTCGCTAGCACTAATGGTTAGAAAATATGAAGGTGCGGCGCATGATGATGCAGTAGTAATGATTTCCGTAACGGCACATGTCAATGACTCTTGGTTGAAAAATGTTTAAAAATGTTTGAGTTAATAATTATAATTTTGAATTTAAGCATTGCATGTTGACTTCAATGTAATGACTCACGATGTATCTCTGAACAATGAGGGTGACAAAACAAGTCTGTTTTTCTAGCTCCGTAAACGTTCAAACACCTTGAATCTGTCTTCACTGTCTATTACGTAAAGGTGTGTCACATGATATGTTATAAACACTGTGATTTGCATTGCACTCGTAAACAAGGAGTTTGTCTCCGAAACGCGTCGAGTGACTTGGCTTAAAATACAAACACGCTGAAAAAGGATTATCTGTGGCCCTGGCATCGTTTGTGGGAAACCAGTGAAAAGGATTGTGGTGGATATATATATATATATATATATATATATATATATATATATATATCCTACTGGCGGTTGCCAGTAGGTAGTTATAGTTAGGACCTAGTTTCCATAGGAAAAGCATTTTTTGATTTGCCAATATCTTTGGCGCTGTTTGACGAATCTTCGCGAAATTTTCAAAACTAATGGTCCCCTCAGGTCAGCTCCTGTCTTGAAAATTTCGGGGTGATTCGTTCAGCGGGGGCCGAGAAAAAAGGGGGGGTCCCAAAACGTGTTTTCCCCATGTTAATTTCCATAGGAATCTTGGAACAGGCTACAGCCCGAACTGCTGAACGGAATTACACCAAATTTGGCAAAAAGGTAACTCTTGGTTCAGAAAGCACTCTTTTTTTAAATGGTGTAAATCCGTTCAGTAGTTCCAGAGAAATTCAAAAAATAAAAATATCGATATCTGAGCACCGAGGAGGATTCGCGACTCCTCCCGAGCTCGAGCTGACTTCTGATTGGCTGCCAACACTCCGAACCAGAATGTGTTGGCAGGCATCTTGTGACTCGGTACCGAGTCACAAGAAATCAGTAGAAAAAAGGATAAAGAAAAAGAAAAGGGGGCAGGGTAGAAACACCCTGACCCCCGAGGCCTGCTCAGGGGGTCCCAAAAGGACCTCAGGACACAAGTGGACTTCATCCACCGAGCAGCAGTGCGCCAGGAGCCGCATTTGCAGAGTGGTGTAAAAAGGGGGCGTGGCCTCCGACCACTCTCAGCAATCCAGGTGTGTGGGGCTTACTGAAGGTACCTGGTGGGCTAGTTGGCCCCCAGGGACCCTTAGGAATGAAGGAGACTTAATACCCTAACTTAGAACGCGCCAGGAGGCGCGTTTGCAGAGTAGTGGGGAAAGGGGGCGTGGCCTTTGTCCACCTCTCAGCAATCCCACTCTGTGGGGCTTACTGGAGGTAAAAGGTAGGCTAGTTGGCCCCTAAAGGACCCCCAGCAGCGAAGGAGACTTCAATCCCCATCCAAGAGCGCGCCAGGGAGCGCGTTTGCAGAGTGGTGGGCAAAGGGGGCGTGGCCTGCTATGAGAACTTTGCAATCCTGCTGTGTGGGACTTACTGGAGGTAATAGGAGGGGTAGGTGGCCCCCAAGGATGTCCTTGGAGGCCAACTACCCCTCTTGTTACCTCCAGTAAGTCTCACACAGTGGGATTGCTAAGACGTCTTCGGAGGCCATGCCCCCCTTTCTCCACCACTCTGCAAACGCGCCTCTTGCAGACTACGGGATGGGAGATGAAGTCCAATTTACTCCTGAGGGACTTTGGGGGCCAAGAAGCCCTCCTGGTACCTCCTGTAAGTCCTACGCAGCGGAATTCCTGTGCGCTGGTCGGAGGCCCAGCACCCTTTCTCCACCACTCTGCAAACGTCACTACTAGTTATAGAAGTGTTTGCAATGTAATAAGTTTCGCATTTGCGAGATTAAGATCTATTGGCGTTGTAAATGTAAAAGTTTTTTACTAATGTTTTTTGGAGTGGAGTGGATGTACGTTGTGTGTAGTGGAATTATGTGGTATGTTGTGCAGTGAAAATATGTGGATAGAAAGAATGTGGTATTTAGTGTATAGGAATTATGTAGAGTGGGTTTATGTGTTATGGAGAGTAATTATGTGGTATGGTAGTCTGTGTTGTGGAGTGATAACGTCAGGTTTAGTCTTCCTCGTTTCCATAGAAGCTCAACTATGAACTCAGTGAGACAAAAAAGAAGGAATCACTGAGGAGCACTTGTGGACCTAGTCAGAGGTATGAGCAGGGCCACTGGAATTATGCAACTGTTTGGCTGCACCGATTTTCGCACAATTATACATTTTCTGCATTAGCCACATAATTCATCATCTGCTCACTAATCTGCAGATTTGAAAAAAGCCTTGTTTCTAGCTCAAACGGCTCAAACGTTACTAAAAATGCAGCGACAAGTGTTACAGCGTAGTGGAAGGCCCTTTGCAAACCTGTTACTAATTGCTAAATGTGGGTGTTAAATTGGTACTAATGGTGTGCAAGCCACTCTTGCTTCCTTCTGCGCCTCTCTTGCCTTTTTCTGCATTTCTGTTGCTTCTTTCTGCACATTTTTCTTTTTCTGCACTTCTCTTGCCTCTTTCTGCACGTCTGTTGCCTCTTTCTGCACCTGTTCCTTTTTTCTGCACTTCTTCTGTTTCTTTCTGCACCTGTCTTGCTTCTTTCTGCACCCCTCTTGCCTCTCTCTCCACCCCTCTTTCTGCACGTCTGTTGCTTCTTTCTGCACTTATCTTGCTTCTTTCTGCACCTCACTTGCCTCTTTCTGCACCTCTATTGCTTCTTTCTGCAGTTCTCTTGCCTCCTTCTGCATTTCACATGCCTCTTTCTGTAACTCTCTTGCTTCTTTCTGCACCTCACTTGCATCTTTCTGCACCCCTTCCCTCTTTGTGCAACTCTCTTGCCTCTTTCTATACCTCTCTTCCCTCTTTCTGCACCACTCTTGCCTCTTTCTGTACCTCTGTTCCTTCTTTCTTCACCTGTCTTGTCTCTTTCTGCACCCTTCATGCCTTTCAGCACGTCTGTTGCTTCTTTCTGCAGTTTTCACCTTTCTGCACCCTTCCTGCCTCTTTCTGTATCCCTCTTGCCTCTTTGTGCACCTCTCCTACCCCTTTCTGCACCCCTCTTACCTCTTTTTCCACCTCTGTTGGTTCTTTCTGCACCTCTTTTGCTTCGTTCTGCACTTCACTCGCCTCTTTCTGTACCCCTCTTGCCTCTTTCTGCACCTCTGTTGGTTCTTTTCTGCACTGCTCTGGCTTCTTCCTGCACCTCTGTTCCAAATTTCTGCGTCCCTCTTGCCTTTTTCTGCACCTCTCTTGCCTCAGTCTGCCCACCTGTTCCCTTTCTGCACCCCTTTTGCCTGTTTCTGCAACTCTCTTGCCTCTTTCTGCAGTTCTCTTGCCTCCTTCTGCACCTCATTTGCCTCTTTTTGCACCTCAGTTGGTTCTTTTCCACTGCTCTTGCTTCTTTCTGCACCTCTCTTGCTTCTTTCTGCACCCCTCTTGCCTCTTTCTGCACCTCTGTTCCCTCTTTCTGTACCTCTTTTGCCTCTTTCTGCAGTTCTCTTGGCTCCTTCTGCACCTCTGTTGCTTCTTTCTGCACCTGTCTTGCTTCTTTCTGCACCCCTGTTGTCTCTTTCTGCACTCGTCTTCCCTCTTTATGAACCTTTCCTGCCTGTTTCTGCATCTCACGTGCCTCTTTCTGCACTTTTCTTGCTTCTTTCTACACCTCTGTTGCTTCTTTCAGCAATTCTCTTGCCTCTTTCTGCACTTCTCTTGCCTGTTTCTGCACCTCTCTTGGATGTTTCTGCACTTCTCTTGCCTCTTTCTGCACCTCACTTGCTTCTTTCTGCACTTCTCTTGCCTCTTTCTGCACCCCTGTTGCTTCATTCTGCACTTTCCATGCTTCTTTCTGCACCTGTCTTGCTTCTTTCTGCACCCGTTGTCTCTTTATGTACCTCTTTTGCCTGTTTCTGCAAATCTCTCGCCTCTTTCTGCAGTTCTCTTGCCTCCTTCTACACCTCTGTTGCTTCTTTCTGCACTTCTCTTGCCTCTTTCTGCACCCCTGTTGCTTCATTCTGCACTTTCCATGCTTCTTTCTGTACCCCTGTTGTCTCTTTCTGCACCTCTCTAGCCTGTTTCTGCACCCCTCTTGCCTCTTTTTGCACCTCTGTTGGTTCTTTCTGCGCTGCTCTAGCTTCTTTCTGCACCTCACTTGCCTCCTTCTGCACTTCTCTTGTTTCTTTCTGCAGCTGTTGCTTCTTTCAGCAACTCTCTTGCCTCTTTCTGCACTTCTCTTCCTTCTTTCTGCACCCCTCCTGCCTCCTTCTGTACCCCTCTTGCCTCTTTCTGCACCTCTCTAGCCTCTTTCTGTACTTCACTTGCTTCTTTCTGCACCTCTCTTGCATCTTTCGGCACCTCTGATGCTTCTTTCTGCCCTTCTCTTGCCTCTTTCTGCACCTCTGAGTTAGAGGTAGTTTTAATCCCCCTGCCCTATTATGTACTAGGGCCTTACTGGGGAGGTCATGCCAATCACAGGGGTACCCCAACCCATAGTGTACCCTAGTGTATGTAGGTGTTTTCACTGTATTCTAAGTGTCTTTCAGCATAGCACTGGCTCTGGGCCTGGTTAGTCAGAGTCAGTTACCACCAGTACCAGTCAGCAAAAAGTTGGGGGCACAGGATGACTTTGCAACAAGGCCTCTTTCTGCACCTCTGTTGGTTCTTTCTGCATATCTCTTGCTTCTTTATGCACTTTTCTTCGTCTTTCTGGACTTCTGATGCCTCTTTCTGCATTTCTCTTGCTTCTTTCTGCGCCTTTCTTCCTCTTTCTGCACATGTCCTACCTCTGTAGGCATAATAAGAAATTAGCATTTAAAAAACCTTTGAAATTCACAGAAAAAACCATAGGCTTCAGGGACGTTATAGTTAGAAATGAGCATTTAAAAAACCTTTGAAATTCACTGAAAAAACCATAGGTTTCAGGGGCGTTATAGTTAGAAATTAGCATTTAAAAAACCTTTGAAATTCCCTAAAAAAACATAGGTTTCAGGGACGTTATAGTTAGAAATTAGCATTTAAAAAACCTTTGAAATTCACTGAAGAAACCATAGGTTTCAGGGACGTTATAGTTAGAAATTAGCATTTAAAAAACCTTATAAATTCACTGAAAAAACCACAGGTTTCAGGGACGTTATAGTTAGTTGGACATTTCACTCGTACAAAACCAGAGAAATTCGGTCATTATAGTTAGTTGAGCTAACTATAACACGCGCCCCCGCAATGCACTGCTGATGACGTCACATATTACATCATTCATGACATGGTCAGTGACATCACTGATGACATCATCCACATGATAATCTGATGCACCTCCTCATACCCTAATATAACCTTTGATACACCCACTCTAAAATACAGACTACCATTTTCGAAACCATAGACACACCAATACCAGTTACTACATACCCACTCACTGATTCCTAGGTCTACACACACATCCACTCATTCACACATGCAGTCACTCATCAATACAGCACTATCATATGCACTCATACACCTATAAAGACACTGACACACCGCCACTCATCCATAGAGTTACTCACACACCTAGTCAGTCATGCAAAGAATCAATCACACTCCCATTTACTCACCTATACAGTTATACACACATTACCTCACTTATTCATACAGATACTAACACATAACTCTCTTATACAATCACTGATACAAGCACACACTCATCCATACAGTCACTCACAATCGCTCACTCTCACATATAGTCATTTATATACTCCAACACTCACATATACTGCCTTTCACATATGTTATTACTTAAACATGTACCACTGAGACATCTATTCACTCACCAACACACCCATACACACACTCACCCACCCATATAGCCCTTCACACATGCAGTCTTGAACCCATACACCCAGTGAATCACCCACTCACACATCTATGCACAGAGTCACACACTCCCCACCCACCCACACAGACCCTCAGGCACCCATACAGATACTCAGACAACCAATCAATAACCCATATAGACAGTCATGTAGCTACTCACCAATCCATGCAGCCGCTTACACACCAACTAACAGACTGATACAGACATTCACACAGTTTAGTCACTAACCCATGCATTCAGTAAGACACGTTTAATCACTCACTTATACAGTCAGTCACGCACCTACTAAATCATCCATTCAGACACTCATACACCCACTCATTCTTCAATACACCTTGGCATTTATATATATATAAAATATATTTAAACTTTACAGAAACACACAGTCACTGGATGATGTCATCAGTGATGTCATTTGAGATGTCATCAGTGATGTCACTGACCATGTCATGAATGATGTAATATGTGACGTCATCAGCAGTGCATTGCGGGGCACGAGTTATAATTAGCTCAACTAACTATAACGGCTGAATTTCTCTGGTTTTGTACGAGTAAAATGTCCAACTAACTATAACGTCCCTGAAACCTGTGGTTTTTTCAGTGAATATATATATATATATATATATATATATATATATATATATATATATATATATATATATATATATATATATATATATATAGTTTAATAGTGCTCTTCTAACAGCAAGTGTGTGAAGAGCCCTTTCTGCTACTGAATCAGGTTGAGGGAAGAACACAGGTAACTCAACTGATTGGTTAATATGAAAAGCAGAAACTACTTTTGGAAGGAATTTTGAGTTTGCACGAATAACCACTCTATCTTTATTAATTTGAAAGAAGGGTTCTTCTAAAGTTAATGCCTGTAGCTTACCAACACACCTTAATGAAGTGATAGCAATTAGAAAGGCAACCTTCCATGAAAGAAATTGCAATGAACAATTGTATAGTGGCTCAAACGGTTGGACCCATGAGCCTTGTGAGAACGATGTTAAGGTTCCAAACTGGTGCAGGTGGTACCCTGGGTGGTTATTACCCTTTTAGGGCCTTCCATAAAAGCTTTAATTAGTGGAACTTTGAACAAGGATAAGTGTTATCTGTTCTGAAGATATGCGGCTACTGCCGCAAGGTATAGCCGAATGGCTGTATAGGCTAATCCAACTTGTTGTAGATGCAAAAGGTAACAAATAATATTTTGAATAGATGCATCTAGCAGATCAATTGTGTTGTTGATACAATATATAACAAACCTTTTCCACTTTGCTGCATAACATGCTCTAGTGGTAGGTTTTCTTGCTTCTTTAAGAATTGCCATACAATCTGGTGGTAAGTTTAGGTATCCAAACTCTATGACTTTAGGAGCCAGATCGCTAGGTTGAGCTCCTTGGGGTTTGGATGTCTGATTTCTCCACAGTTCTGTGTGAGAAGGCTGGACGTGAGATGCAGCTTTTGGTGTGGAATTACTGACAGCCCATGTGGGAGCCACTAGAATCATTGTGAGTGATGTCTGCCTAAGTTTCCGAACCAGAAATCGAAGGAGAGGGAGAGGCGGAAAAGCATAAGCAAATATTCCTGACCAGTTCATCCATAGGGCATTGCCTTTGGATAGAGGGTGTGGGAACCTGGAGGCGAAGTTTTGGCATTTTTAGTTTTCTGCTGTCGCAAAGAGATCTATTTGTGGAAACCCCCATTTTTGGAAGTATGGAAGGAGAACTTGGGGGTGAAGTTCCCACTCGTGTACTTGTTGCCACACCCTGCTGAGTAGGTCGGCAATTTGGTTGTGCATGCCTGGAAGGTGTTCTGCCACAAGATGAACTTTGTGATGTATTGCCCAACGCCAAATGGTCTGAGATAGGCGTGACAGTTGTAGAGAGTGTCCCCCCCCTGTTTCTGTACATAATACATAGCTGTCATATTGTCCATGCGGGCTAGGACAACTTTCCCTATGAGGTGAGGCTGCAAATCTTTTAGTGCTAGAGATACAGCTAGAAGCTCCAGATAATTGATATGGGGACTTCTGTGTTTGTTGTCCCATAGACCCTGCATAGTTAGATTGTGTAGATGGGCACTCCAGCCTCTGAGAGATGCATCAGCTGTTAGTACGACTTGTGGAATAGGGTCGATGAAGGGCTGCCTTTTTGGTTTTGTGTGTTCCATAACTGCAGAGAGCGATGAGTGCGGCTGTCTACCAACACTATCTGTTAATTGACTCTGTGATTGATTCCACTGACGTGCTAAGCATTCCTGTAGAAGAAAAATGCGTAATCTTGCATGAGGCACTATTGCAATGCATGATGCCATCATCCCTAGTAGCTGCATGAAAGTCCTGACAGTTAGGTATTGGTTGTTTTGAAACTGTAGTAACAGAATTCGAACATTTTCAATCCTGGCTGCATTGGGAGAGGCTACAGCTGTTATGAGTGTTTAGCGTCGCTCCAAGATAGGACTGCAGTTGTGAGAGTTGAAGATGGGACTTTTGCACATTGGCTGTAAATCCCAAATGAAGGAGAAGGTCTATTGTAGTCTGAGTGTGTTGTAAGCACTTCTGCTGTGTGTTGGCTTTGAAGAGCCAATCGTCTAGATAGGGGAAGGCATGAATTTGTTGTCTTCTTAGATGAGCTGCTACTACTGCTAGACATTTTGTGAACACTCTGGGTGCAGTAGTAACTCTGAATGGGAGTACTTTGAACTGATAGTGATTTCCTGCTATCACAAATCTGAGATATTTACGATGTGCTGGGTGAACAGGAATGTGTAAGTATGCGTCCTTTAAGTCAAGTGTGGACATAAAGTCGCCTTGTTGTAGAAGTGGAAGCACTTGTTGAAGCGTAACCATATGGAAGTGTTCAGACAGTATGTATAGGTTTAATGTTCTGATATCTAATATTGGTCGTAAGGATCCGTCCTTTTTGGGGATTAGGAAGTACAGTGAGTAAATTCCTGACCCCTGATGTTGTAATGGAACTGGTTCTATAGCTCCTTTTATTAGAAGAGCTTGCACTTCTTGTTTGAGGAGTTGTTGGTGCTGAAACGAAAGTTTGAGAGTGCGAGGTGGAATATTGGGAGGATTGCTGGTAAGCTCCAGGCAATAACCATGTTGGATAATGTCTAATACCAATATGTCTGATGTTATTGATTGCCAAATGGGAAAGAATTGTTGTAGTCTTCCCCCGACAGGTGTAAAATGGTTGGGGGGAATTGTAGGCAAGTCACTGTTTATTAGGAGATGGAGAGGTAGGTGGTGTGCCTTTACCTCTGCCTTTGAAATTATTTCCTCTGTACCCTCCTTTACAGAAACCTCTAGATGGAGAGGGTTGTGTATTTGATTTGTATGAGGCCCACCTAGGATCCGATGAATTACCTTTATATCCTCCTCTATAAAATGAGCATCGAAAGGAGCCTCTATTGGATGGTGAAGAAGTGCTCCCATTGATTTTGCTACTTCTGTGTCCTTCATTTTCTCAAGTGACTCGTCAACTTGAGGTCCAAGAAGGCATTGTTTGTCAAAGGAAGCATTAAGGATAGATTGCTGAACCTCTGGTTTAAAGCCAGAGATGCTGAGCCATGCATGTCTTCTAAGAAGAATGATAGTGTCGACTCCCTTGCTGCAGTGTCAGCGGCATCTAGTGCACATCTAATAGAAGAATTAGAAATTAATTTCCCTTCTTGCACTAAATCTTGGCCTTTTTTCCTGTGTTCTTCTGGGAGATGTTGGAGCAGTTGCTCCATTTCATCCCAGTGGGCCCTGTCGTACATTGCTAGTTAGCCTTGTGTGTTGGGTATTACGTCAATGGTTGGCGGATTGTGCAGCCATACGTTTCCCTGATGCATCTATCAACTTAGACTCCTTGTCTGGAGGTGGTGCATTTGCTTTAGCTTGGGAACTTGTTCTTTTCCGCGCATTAGATACTACCAAGGAATTTATAGGCAACTGCCCTCTAATAAAAATAGGATCAGTTGGAGGAGGTTTGTACTTTTTAATCAACCCTACGTGTTAAAATACAAGCATGTACAGGGTCTTTAAAAAGGTCACCAGCATGTCTAATCATGCCTTTTAACATAGGTAAAGATTGTGCTGTCCTGTGTGACGTCCCTAAAGTTTCGAATAAAAAATCCTCCTCTAAAGATTCCTTGTGTAGTGTGACTCCATGATATGAGGCTGCTCTGGAAATCAAATCCAGGTATGCTGTGTTATCATCAGGGGGTGAGGGCTTTGTGGGGTATAGGTCAGGATCAATATCCATTGGAGTATCAATGTCATAGTCATTCCATGGATCTATTGGTGGTGGACTATCGTCATCCCTATAATCCAAATCAGGCTGTGTGTGGGGAGAACCCTTGTTGTATTCCTCTTAGGGTGTCCATAAACGGGCTTTCCAGTATCATGTCCTTATATAGGCACAATTCGCCCTGCCCTTATATAGGCATAAAATCCCAGCCCTTATTTAGGCATTAAACCGTGCACTCCAAATACAGGCATGGTCTCTGACATCCGTCCACCCTAACGTCACAACGAGTTCATGAAGAACATACCCTTAGGCTGCGGGAGTTTCCCTAGCTCAGGACTATTGATTTCTTCAAGGACTCATATATTATGCATGAACCATTATTCCTTAGGGGTTCATTCATGACGTCTTCCGCTGTCCGACTCACGTCAATGCTAACATTCTGAGGTAATTCTCAGGTATAAATATACCTTCCCTAGCCCCTGTAAATCAGAGGAGACCTCGACTTCAGAGGAGCCCGTTTCCCGGCGAGACGCACTGAGAAGACGCTGTCATCCCTGCACGCAGAGAGTCCAGCTTCCAGTGATCTGACTTCCCTTGCGGGGTGTTGGAGTTCGAGTCTGGCAAGAGATTCCCACCTCTCTCATTCTAAAGGTATGGAGCTGACTAAAACCTAGAGGGACTCTTGGCATATTAGGCTTAACATACTCTTAGTATACCATAGTAAGGAATACTTCACCTACTTCATACCTCTCCCTACACCTAGGTTAGGTTAGGAACATTGGGGTAGAACTAGCTTAGAGACACATCGTAGGAGTACTCACATTTTTAGGCTGTGTCATTTATGTAAATGCATATATACTAAAAGATAATGCTATTGCAGTATTATTTATTTCTACTGCTCACACTGTACATTATTTATCTCGGATACTGTCTTGTGATCGTAACAGCACATTTTACTTACACCAGAAAGAAGACTGTTCAATAAATCTTTTATTGAAACGCCCGTCTGTTCTTTCTGTGTAACTTTGAGGAAAACTAAGCATGCACGATTGAGCTGAGTGAAATAGTTATCTATTGTTTCCATGACTCTGGGACACGTTCTGATTCTAAAGGGAAACAAAGTGGTCATGTCTTTGCGGCTGCCAGAAACTACTCCCTTCTTGTCGTCAAGGAGTTTCTAGTGGCCTCTGAGCTAGCTGGCACAAGTAATTAAGTTTAATATACTCGATAGGGACATACTGACCTTAGTCCTATGTCAAACCTATAGGATATATTATTCCAATGCGCAGAGCCTATTAGGGAAATAGGAGCTACACTACACCCTGTGGTGTAATGTGTAAAGGGTTTGGGACTAGAGGTGGTGGAAGGGATTGAGGAAGTGGACGGGTAGGGCTTGTTTTTCTTTTTTAGAGGAATTTTGTAAGATATATCCTCTGAAGGAGTTTTCCTTTTGGAAAGCGTGACCTCTTTAGCTAGTATGTGTCCAGTGGCAGGATTAATGAAGATTTTCTTCTGCTTAGGATCCAGATTTTCATGCATAATGTCCAAGATTGGTCCCGGAGGCTACTGATGAGCATCCTTTGTTTTCGGCGCTGAAATTTTCGGTGCCGAGCTGGACCTGTCTTTTTTATTCATTGAAGCCGAAGGTTTCAGTACCAAAGGTAATTTTTCTTGACTCGGTCCCGAGTCGGAAGGCTTGACTGGCTGTTTTGGTGCCGAGCCCGAGGGCGGGGCGTTGGAAGCAGTCTCTCGGTGCCGACTATGGCCAGAAGGCAGTGGTGGCCCAGAAGCCTTTTGTTTAATGGAAGAAAGTTTGGGAGGCAAAGGGGCTTTGTTACTCGCGGCAGCCTGTCCAGCTGGACTTCGGACTCTAGCTTGATCTCCATGTCAGAGTTCGATTCTTGGATAGAGAAGGCCTCCTCTTCTTCCGCTCCTGACGTCTCCATTTCTTCATGCTCTGTATCTTCTCCGAAGATATACGGGGTATGTTCAATGTTTTGCCGCTGCATGTCTCTTCGTCGAGCCCGATGATCCCGCAAAGTCTTCTTCGATCGGATTGACCGCCAAGCGTCGCAATCTTCTTCCTTGTGCTCCGGCGAGAGGCACAAGTTGCAGACTTTATGCAGGTCGGTGCGCGGGTACTTGGTGTGGCACCAAGGAAAGAATTGAAACGGAGTCCGTTCCAACAACAGAAGACTGGATACTATGGAACTGAATGGAAGTTAACCGACGCGGCTAGGCCCGAAGGCCGCTAAAGACGTCTTCTCGACCGAAGACAGAGTTTTTCCTACTTTTTTGACACACGGAGAATCGTGAAACGCGTACAAAACAATACAGATGGAGGGTAAAGAGTGTTGCGCACCAAGGGGATACCGAAGAGAAGTTTAGAACTTAAGCGTCGCAAACCACTTCCGAACCCGATGGCGGAAAGAAAAGAATCTAACAATGGAGTTGATGCCCATGCGCATTATCACCAAAAGGAGAAGTCACTTTACCTCGTGACAGGAAAAGACTTCTTCGAAGAAAAACAACTTGCAAACATCCAGACCCAACACTAGATGGCAGGAGTATGCAAAGCATGTGTATCTACAGCACACATGTCTCGAACATTACGCTTATGCTAGAACGAACCAGACACAACAAAACAGAGGAGCGGTTTGGAGCACAGTCTCCGGCACGGAGGGGTGGGGGTGGTGCTGCGGAGTCTCCCGGAGGTGCTGCAGGGGCACAAGAGGCTCGTAGGAACAAGCAAGGTAACAGAGCGGCTGCAATGTCTTCTGTACATTAAATGAGAAGCAGGCTTTAAAGGATTTAGCTTGCGCGTGACTATTTTTAAGGTTTAAATCTTTTTATTCTTTAACACCAGGAAATACAGCTCTGATCACAGTTAGATAATATAGGAAGTACAAGCATGAGCTATCATAAATCTTGGTGTACAGAAGTAACAAATGTCAAACAAAACCTTCCCCGGTCCCTCCTTCCTCCCCTTAGCTCACTCAAGCTGATCCGTTGTTAAGTATTGATGTGTAAGTCCATTGTTTGTTCGTGGGCCATTATTATTATCAGTGGGTGGGGCTGGTTCAGACAGTCGTAGAACTCTGAGATATTCGGGGAAGGTCAGTTCACAAAATTCTTGCGTGAGGAGAGATATAAATGGTCTCCAAAGCTCTCCAAAGGATGCCCCTTGATTAGTGAGGGAAAGTGTAATCTTCTTCATTCCTAGAATGAGCCAAAGGCGATGAAGCCAGCCTAGGTGGGTAGGTGTGTGTGTTGTCCCCCAGTGCGATAGAATATTTTAGTTTGCTGCGCCCAGCGCTATGCCAATCTGTCTGTCTGCCCCGCCTGGATCTGAGGGGGTATTTGAGGGGATTGGGCTGCCGCAGGAGTGCATATGACGGGAATCTGGGGAGCTGTGTGTCTAGGTGTAGGTCAATATCGTCAAGTGCCTGTGACCAGTAGGCTTGGATCTGTGGGCAATCCCAGAGTAAGTGCACTAACGTACCCCTGGCGTCGCGCCCCCTCCAGCAGGTCGCGCTTTTATGTGGATCAATCCTTTGCAAGCGTTCTGGAGTGAGATACCAGTATGATGTTACCTTGTAAAAGTTTCAGTAAGAGCCATGTTGCAAGTAGTGTGGCGGGCCCTGTAGTAAATGTCCTCCCACTCCTTGCCGGTCAGATATCTCCCCAGTTCCTTCTCCCTGCGAGATTCGCTAGATTTGTGGGTATGTCTAGTAGGTTGGAGAAGAAAGGCATGGAGGACCGAGACCAGTCTCTTGTCGGAGGTCGTAGAGACTAGCCATTTTTCATATGGGGATGTCTTTGCATTTTAGTCTTATTGTCTGGCTGTAGGAGCCAGTGGCGTAGTTGCCAATAGTGCAGGTGTTCTGACTCAGGGATAGCGTAATCCTCGCGTAGTTGAGTAAAGGGGATCACCCCCTCCTCGTCAAACAAGTGTTCTGCTGAACAGCAAGAGGACTGGCGCCACTTGGGAAAAGCTCTGGGGCTATTACCTGGTATGAAGTCCGGGTTATCCAGCAGAGGTGTCAAGGGGGAGGGGAAGGAGGATAGGCCATATCTAGTGCTACAGTGTTCCCAAGCCTCCATTGTCACTTTTATAATCGGTGAGAGATACAGACTCTGGGGTCTGTGCTCTTTTTTTTTTAGAAAAGGGATCTTCCATAGAGAAGTGCCCGCGACCATGCGGTCTTGGAATAGCCAGTGGCGTTCTGACTCAGCCCTGTTTCATTCGGCTAGATACTGCAGCTGGGTTGTTGGATAGTAGAGTTGCAAATTTGGCATCCCTAGGCCTCCGGCATTCGGAGGGAGGTAGTTAACTTCTCTCCTCAGGCAGGGGCGCTTCCCTGCCCAGACAAAGTTGTGTAATTCTGATTGTAGTTTGAGGATCATCCCCTTCGGGGGAGCTAGGGGAAGCATTCGAAAGAGGTATGAGAATGGTCATTTTGAGAGCTGCAACTCTTCCCAGGCAAGAGACCTTATATGGCTTCCAACCCAACGGGCTAACTCAGCTTTGATATGGCTGTGAAGTGACTGATCGTTAATGAGCGAGGTTGTTCGGAGGGTGGAAGCCAGTTTGATCCCCAAGTAAGGGACTGACGAGGTTGCCCACTGGAAGGAGTGCTGCGCCGCGAGGTGGTTTCGAGGGCCGGGGCCATCAATAAGTTCAAAGCCTGTGACTTGGTTACGTTCACTCTGAATCCCGAGGCGAGGCCGAAAGATTCAAATTCGGTCAAGAAGGCAGGAAGGGATACCACCGGGTGATCTATTTTTGCCAGTATGTCGTCCGCGTAGAGACTAATCTTATGCGACGACCCCCAAATGTGATCCCGGCTATGCTGGGGTTGTCCTGTACTCTCTGGGCCAGAGGCTCCATGTACAAGGCAAACAGCAAGAGGGACAGAGGGCATCCCTGCCGTGCCCCCCTGCTGATAGCGAAGGGCGTGGAGATGCAACCACTCACCCAGACGGACGCCATAGGGCGATGATAGCAGTTTAGCACCCAAGTTTGAAATCTCCAGGCGATACCATAGTGGGAAAGAACCTGTTCCAGGAAAGGCCAATGGACCCTATCGAAAGCTTTCTCCGCGTCAATAGCCAAGAGCATGTACTCCCCCGGGACTCGAGAAGCCTTCTCCATGAGATGTAGCACGCGCTTAGTGTTATCGCTGGTTTTGCCGGCCACCAGCAAAGCGACTTGGCAGGGCTCGCTTTGCTGGTGGCCCGTACTTTCAGGGGGATGTTGGTTCAAAAGTGGCAGAGGTGAAAGGTCGTCTCCTGGCCTACCAACTTACACTTAATGGCTGGTCTTTTGTGGTAGCCTCCATTTACGCCCGAGAGCCAGGAAACCTTCCTACGCACGTCACTACCAAAGGTCCTTCATTTACCTGTACGGAATATCCTAGGGGGGGAGACCTCAATCTAGTCCTAGACAACACCATAGACAGATCCGCGCAGAGGCACAGCCAGGCCGGGCACTGACCGGGGAGGGACACAGGTGGCTCAGAGACCTGGGATTTACTGACATTAGGAGGACGTTGCACCCGCACATCGCCCCTACTCTTATTTCTCGCACACACATAAAACTTATGCCAGTCTGGACTATTTCTTAGGCGCAAAAGATATCCTCGCACACATCACTAAAGCAGAGATCTCACGCACCGCGCTATCAGACCATTCGGCTATCGCATTGGAGCTAAAGCTTCCGCCGGCACGCCCCTGACCCGGTCTTGGCGAATGTGTGACTCCCTGTTCCAACACCCCGATCAAGAGGAGTCAGTTTTAGCCAAGGCCTCAGGATCGAGATCAGAGCAATTTGCTGGCCCCTAGCAATCGTGGTTGAATCTCTTCCCCGCCCCTCGGGTGCGCCACCTGGGGTGACCTCCAGCTGCCGGGTTGGGGATGTGTGTGGGGATGCACCCTCATATAGCGATTCGATGTCCAGCACTTTGCATGTCTCCTCCACCGATCGTAGCTGGTAGAGTTTTCCTTCTAAGCGGAAGATAAGGCGGAACGGGTGTCCCCAGGAGTACCCCACTCCTAGGTTCCTGAAGTGAGAGGTCACCGGTCTGAAGGTCCGTCACTTCTGCAGAGTGGAAGTTGCCAGGTCCTGGAAGAGAGAAGGGTTCTGTCACGGAAAGTGATGGGATGTTTCTCCCGGGCCTTGCGAAGGATATCCTCTTTCAGTTGTTAGTCGTGGATGCATACCAGGATGTCCATTGGGGGAGTAGACACTGCCCACGGAGGGCCGACCCTGTGGGCCCGATCCATCTCTATCTCGGCGGCCGGTGGTGCATCGAGCACGGTACGGAAGAGATCTGTTATGTAGCTAACAGATGTTGTTTCGGTGCGATCTGTTGTTGAGGTCTTCTGCGTGTGCCTGGAGGTCCAGTTGTTGGTCTCGGAGGCAGAGGATTTCCTGCTGCAGCTGTTCGATGTCTTCCGTGTAGCCATTTTCATGGTCCTCCAAGGCAGCCACGCAAGAGTTCCTTCTTGACTTCCGAGAGGTCCTCCCGGAGTGAAGTGAACAGCGACTGAAGGAATAAGCAAGTTACCAGTTCCTCTTGATCTTCCGTCTGTATCAGGGAGAGAGCAAGGGCTGTGGAGGTGCGGTCCCCAGGAGTCATTCCGGCAAGTCTGGAGAGCATCTCTTTTACGATACGTTCCTTTTTGGTTCGTGCCGTAGACATTGCTAGGCAGGCCAGCAAGGCCACCAAGGGTATCGCTTGGATGGTGGGACACGGAAACCCCTAGTGCTCTATGTATGTGTGGTGGAGGGGATCTCTTGGGCAGTGCCATCGCACTCTGGCGCAATCTGTGCCGACCCCTGAGGGCCAAGCGCCAACGTGGCCCACCTTCATGTCACCATTCAGGGCGCGCTCCCCACAGCTGTGCGGTGTCATCAAAGGAAGTCTGAGTGGGTGCCCGGTTAGCCAAGAAATCTTTAGGGATGTTCCTCAGGGTCTGCCGGGCAGAGCTATACCCGAGGTATGCTGTCACGTGGCGAGTGTGTGCTGCTCAAGTCACTGGCCCGTGGCTCTCCTTCACTGCCCCCTGTTCAGCCGGGTTGGACTGGTTGCTAGGACCGGTGCCCCCGAGAGAGTGCTCCAACTGCGGTATGTATAAAGCTGCACCCTTGCAGCTGGGCCTGTTTCAACCACTCTCTATTTGGCGTTGTGGGCCTGGGAGCTCTTGGAAGCTACGCTGCTGCCACAGGGGAGCCGAGTGCTTCTGTGGCCCGCTCCACCCTGGCAAGCAGGCTAGGCAGGTAGGTGCTGGGCCCCACTGGGCTGGGGCTGTCTCTCCTTGCAGACGTGGGCCGCTGCTCACCGTCTGAATCATTGGTTATTGGCCGTCCGCGGCTGTCTCCCAGATCAGCTCCAGCGTCTGGGCCACCCTGCCCCAGGGGTGCGGCCACACAGCTTTGTGATGCAAGCGGGCGCGACTCGCTGGGCCTCCTCCCCTTCTGTCTGGTCCGCGGCTTGGCCTGTGGCGTTGTAGGGCCCAGGCAGTGTCGTGATGGGCCCAGAGAAGAGCCCCGCACCCTCGGCTTCACTGCCGATTGGCAGCAACCGCTGCAGGGCAAGGATGCAGGAGTACGGTGGTGGGTCCGGGCTGGAGAGACAGAGAGAAGCGTCTCACACGGCCGCCATCTTAGACACGCCCCCAGGGTGGTGTAAACAAAGTCAAAAGACATGGCAGACGCATATAAGCTGTGTACATTTATTCAGAAATACACAGACTCCTCCAAGAATCCTGACTTCCGTTTTATGATATGGATATTTCTATTTCCCAAATCGTTGGGATCCTCTGGTTGGTATATTGTGTGGCTTGTGATATGTACACTTTCCCACAAATAAGGAGGGCCCATCCACATCTATGAGATTCATTTAACTTTCTGAGAAAATTCTGATTCAGAAGCAAACTCCTGTTTGCAAACATGGGATTAAAATGAGTCCACGTATTGCGCATCCTTCTAGTTATTGCCTGCATAATTTGCACCTAGAGGTGGGCGAGCCGCTGAAAGCTCGAACCTGAAGCCTGGCTCCGCTCGAGGTTCAGTTGGAATCTGGAGCCCAGCTTTTAATATGGCTTCTGCCTGCACCATGGCTCATCTATCTTCATGCACAAAGAGTTAAAACAAAGTACTAATATTTGAGTTACAAAGTAGAGACAAATGGATATCAATTAGTGGCTGGTTTGCACAAGGTGAAACCAAAAAATCTGCATTAAACATGGGGTCCCCTCTTAACCAAACTGAGTGATCATAGGCAAAGATTTTATTTTATTGATCCTCCTTTTTCTTACAATAGCAAATGAAAGCACCTTCAAAATCCTGTGTTATAAATATAAGCTGTACAAATATATATTGTGTTTGATTTAAAAGACTATAATGTTCCATTATGTACAAGAATCTCAGCCGCATGTGAAAACTGTTTTGCCTCGCAGTTCACTAATGGAGCTTTCACCAGGGTGGTGGCAGAAAGTTTCTAAGTTCATGCTTAAAACGATCACTTTTAACAAGTACTTCTCAGTGCACTGCTTTAATGGACATATTAATGTCAAAGGTTCCACATGTGAAAGAAAACCACTTTTTTAAACTGTGATTTGACTTAACCATATTTTATCTGATGTTGTTGTTTACAAGACAAACATTTTCAGGGCTCGGCTCGCACAGTGGCTCAAAGAGCCAAGCCAGACCCTCAGCTCGGCTTTGTCTCAGCTCGCCCTGTTAATTTGCTGGCTCGCCCACCTCTATTTGCACTATATAAAATATATCATAAATATATACAGGCAAATTGTGTAATTCCTGAGTCTGATCATGTCCAAAACGGGTGTGGAGGGGGGCATGGGCAATTATCAAATCATACCCATTTTGAGGTCTGAAACTCGCACACCCGTATAAAGTGCATACCCGGGTAACACCAAAGCCAATGGTATCGGCATTTACCTAGTGTACAATTTGCAAATCAAATTTTGGGCCACTTGTATTGAAGGCCCAAAATGTCCAGGTCTCTTTGGTTGGTACACGCACAATAACCCACTGTTTCAGCCTCTCGGCCAATGGTATTATTATCTCAGGAATGCAGTTAAAAATAATTGGATCTGCTGGCGCTAACCTCACTTATTGACTTGATGGACGCATTTTTTACCTCGCTCATATTTACATCTTTTCACTAATAATGGCCAGAAATTGTTTCTCAGTAGATACCCATATAGCGGATATCCTAGGTGAAATTGTAAACACAGACCTCGAGGCACGCCTATGCATGGTCTGGCAAAGCGTACCAGATGTGGGAAGGTGAAACAGGGCTTACCTCCACCACAGCAGAGCCCTCCTCACCCGCCACTCTGTCTCCATGGCCTCTGTTGGATGTAGGCTGTGTCCAGCAGGTCCGGCTCTCCCCCTGCCCCACTAGTGGGACAGGATCACCTGCTTGACTACCATCCACTCCAGAGGCGGACTCTGAGGAACTTAACAGGGCTGTGTGCCACCTGCCCGTGCAATTTCCCTCATTGCGGGTTACCCAGAGATGGGGAGAGGGCAAGCAGGCCCACAATCACTCAGATGCTCATTAATTCACACCTATCTGATGAACTGTAGTGGCAACTCCATTGGCGGTGGCCTCAGAACATCTACGTAAGTCTCCAACACCACTTGCTGACAGCAGCCAACCCACCAGCAACATGAGGCCCCAAAGGACAATTACTGGGCCTTGAGGCAAAGCCAAAGTGAACAAGAAGATGCGCCATCAGGAAGAAATGAAGCCTGTCTCTTTAGGTATGGAAAATGAATGCTGCACAGCTGATGAGGACTGCCCCACCTCCACTCCCAGATCTATCCACATAATTCTACAGCACACCATGCCACAAAATTACACTCCACACATCCACTCCATACCACACAATTCCACAACTACACACCACATACATACACTCCATAACACACAATAAAAGACAATTGCCATTTACAATGCCAATAGCTCTAACTCAAAAAATGGGAGACCTATTGCATTTCCAATGCTTGTTCCCCTTCCTTCTAGTAATACTATTCATTATGATGAGTTCAAGCACAAATGTGGTAGGTCTAAGAAACAAGTTACCAGACACACTGTCTGAACGTTATGGTTGTGTGGCATGTCTTGCCTCAAAAATGTGGGAAAAATTATTTTAATAAGCATTGTATGCTTTCTTCTCAAGTGCACAAAAAGGGTAGCGCAACGTGGGGGTTCTTGTGGAGGTAAAAGGGTCTATTTCAAAACATCACCACACAATCCAGGAAATATTTTAATAGATTTTTCAATTAAAGGTCATACTGAGAGTGCTCACTTGTCCCTAAAGTTGGTATTGAAGAGTGGTGATGTTTAGCTAAATAATGTCTTCATCCTGTAGCATACAGTGTGCAGAAGACATTGTGACGCGAAAGGGTTAACTAGCTTAGGCAGAGTTGATGAGTGAAAATGCATGCAGAAAACCCTTGTGCCATGCAGCCCTAGCACAGAATCTCGTGACGCTTGTTTTGCTACTTCTACTAGACAAAATTAAATGTGCTGCCAAGGTGCCTTCTTTATGGTATCAGGCCTTGTTGAGCTTGCAATGCTTGTTTTTGACATTCCATAGACACAGCGTTCTGAGAAGAAGCTCTATTTATGATACACTGGGGCAACCAGGTGGATCGTGGGAGAAACCTACCGTTGAGAATGTACTGACCCAGAGAGGGTCTAGGAGGATGATTGATGAGTACTAGAGACAGAAAAGTTGTAAATACTGATAACAGCGCAGAACATGTGAGAAGAGAACCGAATGTAGTGTAAGCCAACTTTTAGTATATACGCGTGGGGCTGCCTTGCCTCAGTGGATGCTCACAGACAGAGTTGTGTAGAGCTGCCGTCACCTAAAGCTGTCGCTCCCTCAGTGGTGACGTTCCTAGGGAGGGTGTTGGAGGGGGCTACCCGGCGTCGTGGAGAGTTAAGTTCCTTGGGAGGTGAAGGGCTCAATTCTACTGCTCTATCCTGACTATTAGCTCATTATTATTGTGCCCTTGATCAACTGCGTTGCAAATGATTGTAGATTGTATGTTTCATCATTACTGTTTTAGCATGGCACTATCAACCGTTGTCAGTTGGAAGATTATATCTCTCTGATGCCACAGAATTATTCTTGTGCTTTTGATTTACTGCATTGTTACCTGTCCCTTATTTGCACCATTACATTATAAATGCACATGCAACTATTTTGCTGAGGTATGTCGCCATTAGTGTGATAGCATTATGCAGTATGCTCATATATAGTTCTGTGATTGTATTGGCATCGTTAAGGTATTAAGTTAAGCACCAGGGGTGGAAGGCTAGACTTTCCTGTGCTGTTCACAGTTACAAACTTACTTCAGTGCTTCGATCCACTGCATTATGAGTGATCTCAGTTTGTTTCTTTATTGCTCTATTATTTTACCGATGTTGCATTATAACACATATAACCATTCTGCCAATGTACAACTATTATTGCTTTTACATGTATCCACGTTAACGTTTCATTAAAGCTAAATTGTATCCACCATTTGTGTGTGTTGCTCCTTACCGAGTGTCCTTATTGATTTGTGCTTGATTGACATTGCTTAGGTTGGTTGACGCAGCCAGTCCAACACACATCCCCAGGTAGGTGAAGAAGAACACTCAGGGGTAGCTAATCGCATGAAAACATTTCTTGCACAAATACTCCTTTGGGATCCATGCTACCAGATAAGCTTGAAAGTGATTTCCCAAATCTGAAGGTTTCCTTTATATTATCGGTTGTGTTAATAAATATCCATGTCCAATGTTCTTTCGCTGAAGAGAACACTTTAGGCCGGGCACTGACCTGTTTACGTTGTTTGGAGAGGTCAGAAGGTTTAAAGCGAATATGCCCTGCCGGCCCCGTGAAAGTCTTATTAAAAAGATAGAAGTCCTTCATGGGTGAGAAGGGTACTGGGCATAGCACTACTACAGGTTTGTCAATCTTTAACTGTAAGGGGTGTGCATGTGGTTTATTCCACTCACACTGATGCACTGATCTTTCATTTTAAACTCCCTCTGAAGAGGAAATCACACGTGTGGTGGAGTTGGGAGGAGAGTATCAATGAACACTCTGTCTTTTAGAACTCACTCTAACGAGTGTCAAAAGAAACACACACCAGCATACATCAAATCTCTCTAACTATTCCAAATCAAAATAACTAGATGACGGCCATAAGCAAAGCAAGGGAACGTTCTAGAAAGTCCCATGCTACAAAACGCTATCAGTAAGCTTGTGTAAACACAATTCACTGATAACGGTATCCTAAGTAAAAGAAACGTCATATCCACACTGGGAGTTAGCCCTTAACGTTGTGATCTTTGCCTTATGTAATTGGTCTTTCTACAAGCCAAATTAAAGCCGGCTGAGAATGTCTAGATGCGTTAAATTAGGAATAATACACTACAGAGCAGCATACCTCAATATAAACTGAGACATAGCGTGCCACATTACGTAGGCACATGTGAGGGAGGTTGGTGGAGGATTACTAAACGTATTAAGTACTGAAAAGCCCATAGGAATGTCTCTAGTTGAACTACACATGAAACAATATTCCGACCTGTTAGACTCATTTACCTACCGTCACAATATTTGGGTGCTGTAGCCGGGACAGGATGGCAGTTTCATGAGTCACTCTCCCCAGCTCAGGGTCAAGTAGCCAGCAATCCTCCAGGACTTTCTCCTTCATGATAAACTTCACGACCACCTACAAAAGAGAGAACAATCCGCCATGAACTATAGTCTCCACCAAAGCACACAATTCAGTAAAATTATATGTAGGCTATACATACACTTATATCTTGACCTGGAGGAATAAATACCACGATTCTCTTTTGACGCCTCTGCTCCAACATCTCTGCCAACTCTAATTTCACTCCATTCCAACACAGTCATCATCATCATCTGCTACAAATCTGGGCTTTCACTTTTATTCAACCTCAGGCCCTTTCCCACATCTCCCGCTACCACGTCTATGCTTCAACCACTGGAGACATGCAAGATCTGACCTCACCTTCGATTTCACATCACAAGATCTCTGATCAACACCCTGTCTGTGACTGATTATGGCTATTGCAATATGCTCATTATTTGATGGATGCATTGCTTGGTGACAAACAGCTTCAGGAAGTGACTTGGAGCTTGCAGCCAGGACAACATCCTTGCATTGTGTTTAATAAGATAAATAGCACCAGAAACAAGCATTTACAAAGGCTTGGCCCGTCCAACCTTCTGTCCAAAACCTAAGCACTGACAGTGACTATTCTTTTCTTGGTTTTAGGGGAAAGGTCGGCAAGCATGCACATATATCGGCCAAGTTTTCAGTTACTGAGAATTATGTGTTCTTACACTGTTGCCTTTCCTCTCCATTATAACCCAGGTGTGCCAGGTGAACGTATAAATCAATACAGCAATCACAATTTAGTCTGTGGCGAGAAAGCATCACAGGAGATACCCTTATTACATAATTTTCCGAGGAGATACAGGGGAAGTGAATGAAGCCAAGCAGAACTGATGCACTATAATGGAACAAGCAAAACAGATTCTGGAATTAAACAATGGAGCAACAGAATTACGTGGCCACAGTGTTTGAGATCAAGGTGACTATTCACAACTGCATTTTGTAGTATGTTTATTAGTACTACAGTAGTACAACTCATGTTCTACAAAATGCAATTAACAAACCTACATGCGGAGATCTACGCTTCCATCTCTCTATCTTTTCCATGCAGAGATCTCAACACACAAAGGTCTTACCTTTTAGTCGTAAATGTAGGTGTGAAGGGAGTAGTGGCTGGAAAATGTGGAACACTTGCAGGTAGGGAGGGGTCAGGGATGTTTAAGGAGTAATCACAACACCACTTCAGATAGAGGGTCTAAGGGAAAGGTTTAGAGACCAGCACGGATTAAATCCCCAAATACAATGCTTAAATAAACCAAAAAGAATCTGCAGATCTGACTCCGCTTCAACAAGCTCAAGAGCACAAACAGTACAGGTTTATGTATCCCTCATAAATCTGAGGGGAGTCCTTTATAGAGGACGGAATCCCATCACCCACCGAAGTGGCATGCTTCATCATCTGGGTTCTCCTCTTGGTTGCAAAACCTATTGCAACCAAGGGCTACAACCCCCTCCCTGGGAGGGAGGAGCTCAGGGATCAGTGATCAAGACTAGGATCTACTAGAATCCACTAGAAGCGAAGCAGTGTAGATAATGTTTTGCGTAATGGTTGCAGTGCGTGCAATAGTAAAGTGAAAGGTGATCTAAAATTGGCTACCAGGAAGAAAACACCTTTAATTCGATCTATCCTGGTGTAAAATATAAAATCAGTGCGTATGCAGCTTAGAAAAAATAACTGCATTAGTCCGAAAAAGCAGGTCTACATGTTTCAGCCGTGTTGATCAAGATATGATCTCGGCCTTCCTCAGGACCTAGATCTTTTATCGCTACTGCAATCGGAATTGTGAAAAAATATATATATAAAAATACATATATACAAATACAAGTGTCCAACAATTCAATATATGTGGTTGGATTCAATACAACCTACATAGTCCTGTGGCTTCAAAATTTTTTGGGAAAGATGTCACAGGAAATTGGACGACCTTAAAGCACTCGAGCGCGCTGTCTGCCTTGTCGCCAAACAGGTGACGGCCATCAAAGGGAATGTCCAAAAGCGTTGCTTGGCCATCCCCTGAAAAACCAGTGGACCTCAACCAGGCATAGCGTCTCAGTGCTACTGACATGGAAATCGTCCTGCCCAGTGAGTCAGCGGCGTCCAGCCCACATCTGATGGTGAACTTCGCTGCGTCTCTCCCTTCGGCAACAGCACGGAGCTCCTGTGTTGGGCTTGGACCAAGTGCCCAAAAGGATGTCCGTAAGGGCCTCATTGAATGGCAGCAGGGGCTCTCCAGTCTGGTTCCCCCAACTGGTCCGCAAGAGGGTCCACAGACCTCTCCCAGTCCTCCTCACCCTCTCCTGTGAGCCACTCAGGCTGGTAGGAAACAGCAGGAGAGAACAGATGTACAAAAGTACCGGTCGGCGCCGTGCCCTCATCGAGGGGGAGGCCGGGGTCGACTCCGGCTGGGGACACAACCGGCGTCGGAGGCGGCGGGGGTGTCGTCACTGGATTCGGCATCGGAGGAGGTGTCACTAGGTTGACCGGCCTGGATCCTTGGGGGCCCTGCGGCGCCGGAGCCGAAGACATCAAAGGCCTAGAGCCCCCAACCGAGTCTGCGGGGCCCAGAGCGCGCCGGCGGAGTCGGGCTGCCTGAAGATACAGTGTAAGGCTTCGTAAAAGCTTAGAAGCTAAGGAGGAGTCGTTCCGGGTCCCCGAAAGGGAGGGAAGGTCGGAGTCGACCCAACAGGCTCCGGGGGCAAAGTCGGACGACTCCCTTCCGCGTCCCGCGTCGGCCAACGCTTCGGGAGAACGCGAAGAGCGACGATGCTTCTTCGCCTTCTTCTTTTGCTTTGACTTACCCGAAGATGAAGACTTCGATGACGAGTGGTGGTGATGGCTCCGCGACCGGGTCCCGCGACCTCCCTCTCGACCGGGACCTCGAATGGCACGGAGCGGACTGCCGGGCCTCGAGAAGCTTTTGGGACCGTTCCTGCAAAGACTTCGGATTCATGGCCCGGCAGTCGGAGCACGACTTCGGGTCGTGGTCGCGCTCCAGGAACCAAAGGCACACGAGGTGCAGGTCCGTAACCGACATCAGTTTGTGAAAGGAGTCACAAGCCTTGAAGCCGGTCCGACGTGACATACCTCCATGCACCAGGAGTCGATCGACTAAAAAAAGGTGTTGACAAAGGTCGCAAAAAACGGAGTCAAAAAGTGACTCGAGGTACCGCTCTCTCCGGATCTGCGCTGGCTGGCGCGGAAAAAGAAAGAACTGACGTCAGCGCGCAAGGGCGGCGTCTAAGTAGATACCGCGACGTCATTCCGGCGACCACGACGCCAACGATGAACGCGGAGTCGACTGACGCAACCTATCGACGCGAAGAGGTACTGCTGAGGCAAAAATTCTCCGGATCCAGTCTGACGCCTGGGGGTAATTCTAAGGTGAGGAATCCATAACTAATTGTCTCTTTCAGATTAAATGTTCTATGTACATACTTTTGACCAGTGACTGCCATGCACAATGGTAGATTTCAAAATAACAGTGAGTAATAATATTGCATCAATATTATTGTGAACGGCTTGCTTTAACCTCGGCAGGTCATGTAGTGCTTTTTTTGTTACTTTTAGACACGCCATCTCTAAGAGTGCATGTATCTCCAGTCCGTCCGCCCTCCCCCACTCTCCGAGCTTTTCCTTACTCCCTTTCCAACGCACCTTCACCTGTACCCCGTGGTCGTATTCACACCTACCGGCCCCTTCCCGCTGTAGGTTTTCTTTAAGCCCTCCTGCCTCTTCCTCACCTTAAACCCTCCCCCAACCTCCCCTCATGTTCCTTGCCTGTCTCACCATACTCCCCTGTCCGCCACCCCCATGACCCCTCTGGCCCCTTCTGTCTACCACAAAACAAGAGAATATAAAAAAGATCAGCAGATTCTGTGGAGATTGATTCTCTAACATCTCCTTTTGAAGTTAGGAGCCTAGTCTGTAGTTCATAAACGGCATGCATACCGCTGTAATACTGCTTGCTGTTCGATTTCTCCACTTTGTGTAAAGTAATGGTGGTTGCTAAAATATGAGAGTGGTGGGGAGTAAAAAAGTGAGCAATAAGAGTACAAAATTACCTTACTTTTCCTGCAACTTGACCACCATAATCCGAGGGAGTCTGGAAACGCTGATCTCCCTTTTCTCTGTTTACTCGAGGGTAGCGCAGTTAGTGCCTCCCTCCTTCTGTGTGGTGCCGGCAAACAGCTGTGACAGGTCAAAAACATAGCCAATCACAATGCTGTTTATCATGCTCTGTATTTCAACACAAAGCTTGAAAGCAGCACCGGGATTGGCTGGGGGGGCCAACCCAGCGCTCCCACCAAGTACAAGGGGACTGGGTGTCTGTCCCCCACAGCGCTCTCATGCAGCACCATTTCAGAGGGCAAATGTACGCAAATTAGGCTCACCGCATTTAAGTTAATGGTCAATCGAACATGCGCACTTCATGGCAGTAGGCAGGTATCAGGATGGATGATGTCACCTGGTGCACTGTGATAGGGCAAGGCCTCCTCCCTCGAGAATACTGCGAGCACAGTACTTCGGCCTGTCCCGATGGTAAACTTATCATGGGTCATATAATTAATAGTGCGGTGTGTGACGGCTCACATTGAGGGAGGGTCAACGCCCCTAACACTCTTTAAGAGGAACCGCCCCTGCTGTAAGGACTTTGAACAAAACAGTTTACACGTTGTAGTCAAACTGGGGCACGAGAGGGGATAGCCAGAGGGCTTCAGTACTGTGAAATGATTGGCTAGTGTCAGTTCAGTCACCAGCACCTCTGAAAAACTGTTGTATTTTGCCAATGCTGTTGTGTACCCTTTAATGTATCAACCCCATACCGAGGACACTAAGGGATACTACATTGAGGCGCATTACTCAGCAGCGCGAGAAGACTGGGGGGTAAATACTTATGTGACTGTGTTACCGTCTTTGCAGTCAGTCTATGTTTTTGCCCGCCTCTCAGTGTCTGCCTAATTATTTAACGCAGGCCGGGAACAGTCCAGTCATGATGGAGTTTTCAGTTCTTCCTACCACTACATCAACACAGTAGTGACTCAGGAGGATGGAGCGAGAAATGGAATTATATGGATGAGAGAGAGAGAGACACAGGAGAAGCATATGATTGCAAGGATACGTTCTTCTTTATTCATATAGGGTACGGGTCACGCATAGCAGAGACAGTCCAGGTGAGTCAGAGATGACATGCAATTTATGTAAGCATCCTTGCTGAAGGTGCCTTTACCCATTAATCTGCCTTATGAGGGGTTGGGAACTTTGATCCGAAAACATGACACACACAAATACCTGGTTTAGCTATTGCATTAAAAATCGTCCTTTAACCTGCAGGTAAGAGGCAGATCCCGGCAACATGTGCATTAACCCAAGGACATTTCAAACGTTTCTGCTTCTCGCATAGTTAAGCTTCTTGCACGAGTTTGTCTGTTGCAGGGTGTGACTTGGTAGGTTTCAGACAAGGTTTAACTGCCAAATCCCCTGGTTTTGTAGTAAACAAAAAAGCCACTAAAGGGGGTGGAAGGGATTTTCTTAACCTTTGTGCTACTGCATTTGATGCACTAATTGTAGCTACGACCTTAAGCCTGGGGGCACGCAGAGACCTTGCAGGTTGAAATACAAGGGGCTAACACTCCCACCTCTCCCCGAGGAAAGGGTTGTAAAAACTCTGTCTAGGGGAAGCTCTTTTAAAGTCCCCTGGCTTTATTGCACCCCGAGGACAGCAGTCTGGCGGTGGGGCAGGGCAAGACTCCTAAAACTCTTTCATCCCACATGAAGGGTGCGGTTGTTTTCAGGAAACCAGAACACCTGTTTGTTTGTTGATTTGCGCTCCTCCCACTGTCTGTGTTTTATTTATCACCCTCCCTCTCCTTCCTCCTGTTGCTTGACCCCCCACCCCTGCTGTTTTTACATCTATTGATCAGCAGCACGGACTGGAGTATAACATGGCTTAAAAAAAACACTGATGCTGTCAACGCTGGCCACGTCATAGCACTTTAAAAAAAAACTTTAAGCCATGGTGCACACCAGCCCACGCTGCTGTGCAACATGTCTATAAAAAATTAACAAAGCCAATACATGTGGCACAGGTGAAACCTATTGGCTTTGCCAATGCTTGTTTGTCCTTGCGTTGCAAAGGGAAGGATGTTTTCCCTTACCCAGCATGGCAACAAAATCATGTTTTTCCAGCAAGTGTTGGGTAAGGAAAATGTTACTTACCCAGTAAGCATCTGTTCTTGGCATGTAGAACTGTAAATTCACATGCTTTGCATACTCCTGCCATCTAGTCTTGGGCCTGGATGTTTGCAAGTTGTTTTTGTTCGAAGAAGTCTTTCCAGTCACATGGTAGGTGACTCCTCCTTTCGGTGATAGTGCGCATGGGCACCCACTCTATTGTTAGATCATTTTCCCGCAGAGGGTGAGAAATGGAGTTAGTAAGTGTAGAATAGAGATGTCCATGCATATGAATGTAAATTAAGAACTACAACCACTACAGGAGACCGGGGAGGTGGGTGGGCTCATGTGAATCTACAGCTCTACATGCCAAGAACAGATGCTTACTGGGTAAGTAACATTTTCCGTTTGAGGCATGTGAGCTGTAGATCACATGCTTTGCATAGACTATACAGCAGTAATCCCCAAAGCGGTGGCTATCCTGTAGTGGCTGTAGTTGTTTGAAATAGTGTTTTAAGTACTGCTTGGCCTACATTTGCCTGTTGTTTTGAGGACACATCTACACAATAGTGTTTGGTGAATGTGTGCGGTATAGACCATGTTGCTGCCTTACAAATGTCAGCTATGGGAATATTTCCCTAGAAGGGCATAGTAGCCCCTATTTTGCAAGTGAAATGCGCCCTAGGGGGTACTAACAAAGTTCTCTTTGCTTTAGTATAACATGCTTGGATACATTTTACAATCCATCTTGCAATACCTGACTTAGAAATAGGATTGCCCTTGTGAGGTGGAGAAAAAGCAACAAATAGTTGTTTTGTTTTCCTGCACTTTTTTGTTCTTTCTATGTAGTAAAGTATAGCTCGACTAACATCAAGTGTATGTAGAGCTTGTTCTGCTACAGAATCAGGTTGAGGAAAGAAAACAGGTAACTCATCTGATTGATTGATATGAAAAGAAGAAACTACTTTAGGGAGAAATTTAGGATTAGTACGAAGAACCACTCTAACCTTGTGAAGCTGAAAGAAAGACTATTGTATAGTTAATGCCTGAAGCTCACCAGCTCTCCTTAATGAAGTTATCGCTATGCAGAAAGCGGCTTTTCATGATAGGAATTGCAACTGACATTTGTGCATTGGTTCAAAAGGTGGACCCATTAGCATTGTAAGAACTATGTTTAAGTTCCACTCTGGAGCAGGGGGAATTCTTGGTGGTATTACCCTTTTTAATCCTTCCATGAAGGCTTTAATCACTGGTACTCTGAATAGGGATATGTGTTGTCTGTTTTGCAAATATGCAGCTACTGCTGCTAGATGTAAGCAAATGGATGTGTAGGCTAATCCACATTGCTGTAAATGCAACAAATAACAAATGATGTTCTGTACAGAAGCATCAAGTGGATTGATATGGTTGTTGTTACAATAGACAACAAACTGTTTCCATTTAGCAGCATAACATGCTCTAGTAGTAGGCTTTCTAGCCTCTTTGAGAATATTCATACAGTCTGGTGGTAATTGTAAATAACCAAACTCTATGACTTAGGGAGCCAAATCGCTGGGTTGAGTTCTTTGGGATTTGGATGTCTGATTTCTCCATGGCTCTGAGTGAGGAGAGAGGGTTTGAGATGTAACTTTTGATGTGGCATCACTGAGAATTCTAACAGGGTAGTGTACCAAGGTTGGCGAGCCCAAGTGGGGGCTACTGAGATCAGTGTGAGGGACATTTGTCTGAGCTTCTGTACCAGTAACGGAATTAGTGGGAGAGGCAGAAAAGCGTAAGCAAATATCCCTGACCAATTCATCCATAGAGCATTGCCTTTGGAAGCTTGGTGTGGGAACCTGGATGCAAAGTTTGGGCATTTTGCGTTGTGTACTGTGGTAAACAGATCTATCTGTGGAAATCCCCATTTTTTAAAGTAGGGAAGAAGAACTTGGGGATGAAGTTCCCAACTCGTGGATTTGCTGCCTGTGTCTGCTGAGCAGGTCTGCAATCTGATTGTCTACTCCTGGAAGGTGTTCTGCTAGGAGATATATTTTGTGGTGAATCTCCCAATTCCAAATGCTTTGCACAAGGCGCGACAGCTGGAGAGTGTGTGTCCCTCCCTGTTTATGTAGCTAATACATTGCTGTCATGTTGTCTGTGCAGACTAAGACAGGCTTGCATAGAAGTTGGGTGAGAAAAGCTTTAAGTGCTAGAAACACTGCTAGCAGTTCTAGGTAGTTGATGTGGACACGTTTGTGACAGCCCTTATACCATGTGATGTTGAAGATCAGCACCCCAACCAATTAGAGATGCATCTGCTATCAATACAATCTGTGGAATCGGGTCTATGAAGAGCCACCCCGTTCCTAAGTTTTGAGGGTTCCACCACTGCAGCGAGCGATGGGTGCGGCTGTCTTCCAACACTAGATTGGTTAATAGACCCTGTGAGTGATTCCACTGACGTGCTAGACATTCCTGCAGAGGACACATGTGAAGCCTTACATGAGGTATGATTGCAATGCATGATGCCATCATTCCCAACAGTTGCATGAAGACTCTGGCTGGTAATCATTGATTGGGTTGAAACCGTTATATTGTGGCCTGAATATTATGAATCCAGGCTACATTGGGAGTGGCTAGAGCTTTGAGAGTATAGAGGGAAGCTCCTAGATAAGACTGCACCTGTGCCGGACACAGGTGAGATTTCTGTGCATTTATTGTGAAACCCAACTGATGAAGCAGATGTACTGTTGTCGGAGTATGTAGTATACAGGTTTGGTAAGTGCTTGCTTTGATAAGCCAGTCGTCCAGGTAAGGGAAGACATGTATACCTTGTCTTCTGAGATGAGCGGCTACTACAGCGAGACATTTGGTGAACACTCTGGGGCTGTGGTGACGCCAAATGGAAATACCTTGAACTGGTAATGTTTGCCTGCTATCACAAATCTGAGGTATTTGCGATGAGCAGGATGAATTGGAATATGAAAGTAGGCGTCCTTTAGATCTAGCGTAGACAAAGTCCCCCTGCTGCAACAGGGGAAGTACTTGTTGAAGAGTGACCATGTGAAAGTGCTCTGACAACATGTATTTGTTTAACTCTCTGAGATCTACAATAGGTCTCAAAGAGCTGTCCTTTTTGGGAATCAGAAAGTAAAGGGAATAAACCCCTGACCCTTGGTACTGAAGTGGGACTGGTTCTATAGCCCCTTTGAGTAATAAAGAGTGCACTTCTTGCTGAAGCAAGTGCTGGTGGTCTGGTGACATTTTGTGTGATCGAGGAGGAATGTTTGGAGGATTGCTGGTAACCTCCAGGCAGTAGCCATGTTGGATAATTCCAAGCACCCATTTGTCGGTTGGTATTGATTTCCAAATGGGAAAAAAGTTTTGAAGTCTCCCGCCGACAGGTGTGGAATAGTCCGCGGGAAGTGTTGGGAAGTCAGTGTTTGCTTGAGGAAGGGGAAGTGCGAGGTGTGGTGTTTGCATCTCTGCCCTTGGTAAATATTTCCCCTATAACCCCTCAGAAAAATCCTTTTGTAAAGGAGGATTGGGAATTGCCTTTGTATGAGGAAGTGTTCTGGTCAGTGCCTGTAGACTTGGACCCTCCCCTATAAAAAGAGCGCCGAAACGAACTTATATTTGATGGAGATTGAAGCGCTCCCATCGATTTTGCCACATCGGTGTCCTTTTTCATTTTTTCCAGCGCTAAATCGACTTCAGGGCCAAAAAGGTGTTTTTATCAAAAGGTATATTCAGTATGGATTGTTGGACTTCAGGCTTGAATCCTGAAATCCGTAACTAAGCATGACGTCTCAGTAAGATGCTAGTATTCACTTCTCTAGCTGCGGTGTCAGCTGCATCTAGAGCGCATCTGATAGAAGCAGTGGAAATTAATTTCCCTTCTTGGACTAAGTCCTGAGCTTTTGCCTTATGCTCATCTGGGAGTGTCATGTGGTTTGTGGCCTCCTGGTCTGCTTTGCTGCGCTGCCTTAGGCCTGGCTGCCATGATGCCTTTTTTGCGCACGTTACTCTGTGGCGTTGTTCTAACAGCCTCTGCTCCTGCCAAGTTATTTTAGAACTGTCTGCATTTTCTGTCTTTCACCTTTTCTCCTGTTCCCTTTGGGCTACGTCTGCACAACATGTACAAGGTCGAAAAACAACGTCCCTTGTTCTTGATGATCTGGCCAGTCCCTCGCACCTAGACATAACACTATGTACAGCTGCCATGGAGAAATTTGTGTGCTTTTAATATTGCGGTTTTCCCGCTTTAGGGACACTTTGAGAAAAACCTTTCCAGGGAGAAGAGCTGTGATTGTCTGCTGATGTAGACTTTGCATCTAGACACTGAGGTATGGGGGTTCGCTAGACAAAGCCCAGAGGTCTTCTATTTTTATAATAAATTAGCTACTAGCACGGGGAGGGTGGTAAGGTCATTTAGCCCTATCTCCACTGCTTTATAAAATGCTTTCCCCGTTTGTATTCTATGGTGTTGTAACTATGCTGCTTATATTATTCTTATGCATTATGCTGATAGTACTGACACGTGTACTGTATCTGAGAGCACGTTAGTTGAAATAAACATTTTAAACTATAAAGGGTCTCTTCTTACGCACGTTGTGGACAGGTATGAGTGAATGATGAAAGGGTGTTCTTGCTACTGCGAGTCCTGAGAGAGAGATACCGTGTTCTGGGTTGTCTAATCATTGGTAACCTTGTTGCTAATGAGACGCTAAGGCTAGTCGGGTTAGGGTTTTAGGTGCTGAGGTTTATGGTTGGATCACCACTATATTCCGAGGTCCTATCATCCTGTGCATAGCTCTGTATATGTGCAGAATCCCTCAACATGGCGCGACCAACGAGTGGGGCAGCTTATCTGCGAGACGCTTGAGTAGTATTTGTGCTTGTCCACAACTCCCCTCACAGACGCTTCCGGAAGCGTGTGTGACGGTGATACCTCCTATATTGACGTTTTTATAGGTTCTTTCAAGCTTGAAGTTGTTAAAAGGTTTTCTAAATAATACCCTCTATTGTGCTGCCTCATATTAGGTTGTCGAACAATTCTAGCCTACAATGGCTGTTCAAATTCCGGCGCATAGCCGCGCAGCGCTTCGGGCTCACTTAACAGTGTATGGAGTGCCTGACGCGGGTGTCGATCTGATCTTTGTGGTACAAGCTGATCCAGCTTACCACTTTGAGGTGTTTTACTCTTGGGTCACCTTTCCGGCGGTGGATGGGACTGACCATATGTTCCATGAATATGAAGCCACCGTAGTTCCTAATCACTATAGACCGTATAGGAATATTGAAGTACCGCTCACGGCTTGGCAACACCGTGTTTGGTTTGATGGCGCCCTCCCCCAACCGGTTACCACGGTTCGTTTAGGTCCCTTATCAATTGAAGGGGCCACGTGGCCTGTTTTGGCCGGGTATACCCCACAACCACGTTATATGTTGGTACCAGTCGCTGAATTGCGTGATATGCATTTGTCTTTGATACGTGTGCATGAGCCTTAGTGCAGTATATTACAGGCAACATCCAGGGAGCCCCACCTGGAGTTGCGGCCCATCCAGCTGGTACAGGCGGTGTGACCATAAGTCCTGTCATGGTGAATTCGGTGATGGGCAAGCGCCCACAAAATAAGGATGATTTTCCTTATTGGCTTTCAGAGAAATTTGACCAGCTGGAGGCAGTTTTTCCAAATACCTCTCCCGTGGAAAAACATAGAATTCTTACGATTAGTTTGCCAAAAGACTTAGTACCCGAGTTGGCAGAATGCAACAACTGGGGTAGGGTATTCGCAGCAGTATATGCGAAGTAGTTTCGGCACCCCTCCATGACGGTACTCCCTCTGTAATTAAACGAGTGCAGGATGAGCATGGCCCTGAAGCGGCTGTGGAATTAGGGATGAGACTGGTGGGAGTGTTCGACGTAGTAGCTGAGTTGATCCTTGCGAATGTCAAGGGCGATGCAGTGAACTTTCAAGTAGCTAATGCTTTGGCTTTAGTCCCAGAACCGGACAGGCCGCGCGAATTACCGAAAATTATAGCCCAGGCTTACAAAACTATTGGCAGAAATAGCCTGGGAGTTAAGCCTTTTGCTAAATCGCAACAACAATCGCAACAACAACAACCAAAAGCTCAATCTGAGAAAGATGAGAAACCAGTCTTTACTAAAAAAGAGCTGGAGGTTGAAAAAACAGGGTAAGCAACAAAAGAAGCCGGGGTCGAGAGGCGCATCCCCGGTTTCCGTCTCTTCTGAACGCACTTATGATTTGCGCGATAGGGCGAGAATTAAATCTCTGGATAGGTTTCAGATCCCTGATACGCATTCTCCTCGTTCTTCACAGGCACAGACAACTTCG
Organism: Calotriton arnoldi; assembly: GCA_963921515.1. NCBI lineage: Eukaryota > Metazoa > Chordata > Amphibia > Caudata > Salamandridae > Calotriton > Calotriton arnoldi. The sequence goes on from CAWUFW010001517.1 coordinate 1,434,623, forward strand.
CAGGCCGGTGGAGGAGATCGCCAGGATAGAGGGAGGGGTCGAGAGGCTCCCCAGGGACAAGACCAACCTCGACAACAGGGCAGAGGGAAAGCAGAAGAATTTCAACGTTCTCGCCCGCAATTTCAGAAGAAGAAAGTTGCCGCTGTAACAGCGAGATATGCCACAGACGGTGAGAACGAGACTCCTGAATTGGACGTGGGCCCTCCTAGACAGCGCTGCGGAAGTTACCATAGTGCGGGAGGCGCTACGTCCTCATGTGGAGGCGACAGCAACTGAAACATTCATTACTGTCGAGACAGCAGACACCAGAGTGGCACCCCCTGACAGACTATTTAATATTGTCATTCAAATTGAAGGTGATATACAGCGTGTAATTAAAGGGATTTTTTGGGAAAATCTGACCTCTTCGTACGACATTTTGTTGGCGGAGGCGGATTGGCAGCCCCCATTCGTACTTGCTGCGCGTCAAGGGAGGAGGTAATCCTTCCGAGCTTTCTCGACATGTCCCAAAGGACAAAGCGGAGGCTCTTGCAGCTGAGTGGGCTGTGTCCCTGGCTCCAGCGTTATACCGCAATCACGTGGGCTGGGATGAGGACTCTCCCCCCCATGAAATACCTTTGCGGTCGCTGCCACAGCCACAAGCCCAATATCCCATTAAACGGGAAGCAAAAGGCCCCGTTTCCGAAATTCTGACTCAGTTAGGATATCAGGGGGTAATTGAAACATGCGTATCACCAATGAATAATCCCCTTTTCGCGGTTTCTAAACCCGATGGATCGTACCACTTGGTTTTAGATTACCGACATTTGAACTCTCATTGTCGGACCTTTGCGGTGCAAAACACACATAGTTCTGCGCTTGTAGACAGTCTTGTTCGTAAAAAATATAAAACGACACTTGACCTTTCCAATGGATTCTATACGCACAACTTAGCCCCGGAGAGTAGCCAATGGCGCGCTTTTACATACGGTGGTAAATTATTCAAATTCCGGCGTTTACCTATGGGCTACAAGAACAGTCCAGGCGTATTCGCTGCCCGTCTTGTCTCTTTGTTAGACGGCATAGACCCAGATGCATGTTCGTACGTCGATGACATTTATCTGACGGACGACGAACTATTCCTGCATCTTTCCCGAGTGGACCGCATTATTCTAGAATTTGCGGTTTTAGGTTACAAGTTTAACTTTGCCAAATCTCACATTGCTGAATTTACCGTTTTGTTCTTGGGCTATGAGCTCAACAATGAAGGTAAGGGCTTAGCCCCCAATTTCCTAGAGAAATGTGCACTTTTGTGCACTCCTACTACTCTGAAAAAACTTCAGTCTTTGCTGGGTTTTCTGAACTTCGGGAGTACTTACATTCCCGAATATGCCCAGCGTATCAAGCCACTGTATGCCTTGATACAACCTAACTTTTCGAAGTCATGCTGGCTTCCGGAGCATACCTCCATTCTGCAGTCTTTGCAGACAGACCTTCTTGAGTCTAAATACTTGTTGACTCATGATAACCACACAAACCTGGTGATTAGAATAATTCCAGGGGCAGTGGGTTTCACGTACTTAACCTTCAACGAAGGTGACACAGTTCCAATCGCATACAAGTCACATCTTTACACTTCCGCGGAAATGCGCTTTTCCTCTGTGGAAAAGGTTTTAACAGCAGTGCAAATGGCGATTCTTAAGGAACGCGCACTGGCACAGGGAAAACGCATTCTGGTGGTAACACCATATCCTGCTCTAGAGGCAGTGACAAAGGCAAGTGTTCCGAATTCTAAAGCCTTGCACCCCCGTTGGATTCAATGGGCAACCTCTTTGACGTCTCCGGATGTCACTTTCATCTTTGATTCTTCTCTACAGACTCAGGAGTTTTTACAGTATGAATTCGTTCATCCACCTCCTCTGTCATTGCTACCGCTTGAGGATTACGAATGTGTGATCTACACCGATGGTTCGGCACAACCGGCCACGGGTTCCAAGCATGCTTATTCAGCCGCATGTGCTATTGTTGCAGGTACCTTTGTGAACGGAAAGTTCAAATCTACTGTGGTGCACACTCAGGCACTCGGGGACAGTTCTGCACAATTGGCCGAGCTGCGTGCATTGGTGCTCGCACTTGAGTTCGCTAATCCGGATGTGACCACTCTAATTGTATGCGATTCTTATTACTGTGTTCAATCTTACAATGACAATCTGTTCTTTTGGTCGCAAAATGACTATAGAGACGCTAAAGGTAGCACAATTAAGCATAAAATGCTTTGGGTACGGGTGGCAGATTTGCAACAACGTCTGCCCCTCACACAGGTGGTTCACACACTGGGCCATCAGCGGGTGGGCGCACACGCTGTTGGTAACGGTTTGGCAGACGAAGCAGCCAAATCAGCAGTAGTCACGTGTTCAGTTGCAGCAGTTACTAGATCCATGTCTAAAATTGATACTGATATTTTAGCAGCTATTGCTGCAACGAAAGAAGGTGCTAATTACCCTAGGGGTTTTCCTTCCAAATATTCTGATCAGTTAGGTCCCGAACAGGCTCCTTATGTAACAATACCCGACGTTGGCGATCGGCTGATCCCCAACGCGGACCGCAGACTTTCCTTGATAACGGCTGCACACGAAGGCATGGCTTCGGCTCATGCTGGAGTGTCTGAGACCGTCTCCATCTTGCAGCAGCGTTACTGGTGGCGTGGTTTATACAAGGACACCCGTACTTATGTGCTTTCTTGTGACGTTTGTCAACAGATTAAGCCTTCTACGGTTACAAGACCACCACAGACCCCGCTCTGCATTTCTAACAGACCCTTTGGGTGTGTTTACCTGGATCACTGCGGTCCATTTTCTTCAGACACTGCCTATAAATATATCTTAGTGGCGGTGGACTCGTGCACACGTTTCATCTGGGTTTGGCCACAACGGAGTGCTGACGCTCGAAATGTCATCAGGGATTTGCGTGTCTTTGTGGGAATTTTCGCCTGTGGCACCTTCCATTCTGACCAAGGTCCAGCGTTGCCTCAAAGGCTTACAAGGACACAATGGGTTCACTGGGGGTGCGGGTGAAATTTTCGTCTCCGTATCGGCCTGAGGGCAACTCGATCGTTGAACGAATGAACCGTGACTTAAAGCAATCCTTGACAGCTAGAGTCTTAGGTACTGGCAGGAACTGGCTGGCCCACTTGTATACCGTACAACGTGCACTTAATAATCTCCCTAGAAGACCTCTGGGTGGGCGGACCCCATACAAAATGCTCTTTGGCATTAGGATGTTTGTGCCTGACCTTGATGGTCTAGACATGGCGGCGCAATCCGCCATCTTTGATGTAGATAACCATTCTACTATGTAACAGGACTTACAAGAAGCCCGAGACAAACTTGCAATCGCACATTTACCTTCAGCCACAGACCCTGCACTGCAGATCCCGGTGGCTGGCTGGCTTCCGAAGATTGGAGATCTGGTTCGAGAGAAGGTGGAGAACAAAAAAGAATTCGGCCCCTCTTATCGTGCACCGGTTCCAGTCCTGGGCTTAAAGGGAACATGTACAGTAATCCTACCACCGCTTCCTGGTCGCAAGGAGAACAGATACATCTCAGTGGAAAATGTCAAGCTACAACATCTGGCCGATCCTGAATAGCGTTACACCAGCGGTCTCTTGCCCTGCCATTTACCGGACAAGTGGTCGTGGCCCTCCTGCCCGAACGGTCACTGATGTTGCCGTTGAGATGGTTGATTTGCCTGAAAGCTCACTCGAACACCCGGTTTCCCCCGGCAACGACGAGAATGAGTATACCTATCCCGATAACGAGTCGGTGGCACACTTACCAACAACGCCACTGAGCCCAACGAGTTATTCTTTTGATTCGGATTCCACCTCATCTCTTGTCTTGTCCAAGTTCAGTATTTTTGTATCCTGGTTCCGAGACAAGTTTTTGATTCCCCCCAGGACATACATCTGGTTGGTGCTGTTCCTAATTTTTTTGTTCATGTCCATTGGCTTTGTCACAGTGTTTTTTCTACTCATCAATGGTCACTATTTACCAGAACGCTCTGCTGTGAACAGTGTCGCTGGAACTTTGGCACCACATTCCTCATCTCACATCATGAAGCGTGACCACACATTTGTGAACATTTCAGCTTTTCCAGTTGCTGATGGCATCGTGTGGGATGCGGAAAATTTTCAGATTCATGGACCGACAGAAATTATTAATGTACCAAATGTCCTTCGGGTTTCAATGGGTGATGTCGTAAAAAGTAATATTCATTCTGACGATTGGGATGTGCATGCAGTTGAAGCATTGTTTGCTGATTTAAAATATTATGCTTCCTTTAATGCTGAAGATTTGTACATGAATTCTGCTAATTATGCTGATTTGTATTGCTTCCAGCATTGGGGCAACCACTTTGTCCATAAACCAAGTGCACTGCGTGGTCCTTTTAACTACACCCAGTGGGAGCATTGTCCACCACCTTTACCTGGTAGCTCCCAAACTCTTAGAAATAAATTAGCTTATTTTTCGAATTTTGATAGGTCGAACCCTGGGTCCTATTTTTTTAAATTAACCGCACCATCCACTCAGAAAATCATGTTGACCCACACCAAATTGCTATATTCGGGTTCCTTTTTGAGCGCCTTAGCTGTGGGTGGTTATGAGTACTGGAAGGACACTGTGGATTTAAAATCAATATGGGGCTCAAAACCATGGCAGGTGCAAGGCACTGAAGCCTTGCACCGTGCTTGCCTTATCCCGGCCCAAATGGTGTTTCTGAATACTTCCATCTATCAGACTACGTGTTTGGGTTTGGCTACAGCTAAACAATTAAACGCGCCTTCCATTCCATCGTTGTCTTCCACTCCCAACGAAAGCTTGCACTTTAATATGTCCCTTGCCACTTTGCAAGCTTTGTTTCAGAACAATTCGTTTAATGTTTCTACGCTTGTTCAGTCAGCCTGGTTGGCTTGGCCCATATCATCTAATGCGTGCCAATTGCGTTTTCACGACTCAGTCCCTGGATACAAACAGGATAGACCAGATCCTAGGTTTTCTGACTCCCGTACTGTTACAACATATTCTGTTGGTAAATTATGTAAACAGTGGTTGCAGCACTCTTCCCTAGAATCCGTTAAACAACATTTATCCCTCCTATCAGGCAACATTGATCTGTCCGGCTTTATTCTGTGACCCCGTGGTCCACGACCTAAGAGATTCATTTATGAAACTTATAATGATCTCTGGAAGCTGTCGCAGATGGAAGCTGCTTCCCGTCTACGGGAAATAGACCAAGCAAATTTGGAAAAGGTGCTTGCTGTTGTTGACAATAGTATTAATACCCTGTCTTCCCGCATTTACACGTTAGAGAATATTGTGTCCTCTGTTGTTGATATTGTACACGATGATGTTTCTGTGTTGTACCATGGTCAGAATCAATTACGTTCAGTTATGCAGTTTGCGTGGACTTTGCAAACACTTAAGTTGGGTAAAGTTCCTTGGCATTTTTTGAACACCACGGCCTTATTTCTGCCTTTTAATTTAACTGACAAACAGCAGTTCATGTCCATGAAGGATGCAGCATACACTCTGTTACATATCGAGAAAGTGGAGCCCTTACCATTCTCTGTGGCGGAATTGGTTTCTGCTGTGTGGCTAGTTCATGGAGTTATCGCCTTGCCTTTTACTTTATTTGAATTTAGCTCGTGCATGAAGCATTATCCTGTGGGCCGTTTCCAGCCCTTGGGAAGTGCCTTCCTGCATGAACTTTGGTCCCTGCCTTTCATGTATAAATGCCTTAGAGACGAAAAGGAAGTTTTTCTCAAGGGGGAGTCTTGCGATTCCACTGTGGGTCATTCCCTTGTTTGCAAACACATTAAATTGCACGGGGCTTGAACGTTTCAGCTCCGAATCTTGCTTGTGTGTTAAAGGGTATTCCTGCTCGGCTATTTCTCCTACTTTCACTGTGCTTTCGAATGGTAGCTATCTGCTTTTGAATAACCAAGACTGCTGTGGCATGCTGGCCGGCATACCCTATATTGTTACAGTTTCCCACAGGGTTGTCTGCTGCAAGAATGTGCTTTTTCCTCCCCCGCACGACATCATAGATAGTTCCGTTTGGCCTTCCATTCCTACTCTGAAGGCGGATTTCAATAAATTGAGCAGAATAAAGGCGCTATTATTGAATCAGGAGGTTATGCTCGCGTCCGCCCGGGAGACATTCATTCTTCAGGTGGCAAGTACCCACAGTGAAATACAGGCCCTTTTGAACACTAACCTCCCACAACATTTCAGTGAACTGATTCACCATGTTTTTAATGCGTCTCGCACTGAAGGTCTGGTACACTTTTTTAAGGTTGTAGGTTCCGGCCTTGTGACCTCTTTTCAAACTATTTTTGGTGTGATACCGGCTTTTATTCATTCCATTTTTTCAAGCGTCTTTGGTGGCTTCCCATTAATCCTCGCTTTGGCGGCTGGTGTACTGCTGTTGGTCTGTTTTCTGCGCAATGGCTGCTCCCCAATGGGCTATTTATAGAGAGGGGGGGGACGGTAGGAGCTGATTGTTAGGTCCAGTGACCCTTGCTCCCGATTGATAACTAGTACAATAAAGGGAGTCACTGTTCCTTGTAAAGGGAAATCAAAGAATGAAGTTTTGTCCTGTGCTACTCTATGTGTGGGGATAGTGTGTCCTCATCATGATGCCCTCACACACCCCGAAGGATGTCATGCTTCATCATAGGGCTTGTTGCTCCTCGTCGGGCCGGCGCTGCAATGCCCTACGGGTCCTCCGAAGGGTCTCTTTATCGGAGATCTTTTGATGAAGAAGCCGTATGGGTGCGTGCGTGTGAGTGGTAGTGAGGTCTCAAGTAGTGTTTTTTAAAAAATGACTGGAGGGGGAGTGAATATTATTTATTAAGGTGATCCCTCTGTCATTGTTAAAAGGTGTGTGGTGCTGCTCTGGGGGATATTATGTCCCTAGGTAGCTAGATATACGTCTCTAATGGGCGTATAAGGTGGTCGACATGTTTCACGCTCTCTGTGGACTCAGGAGGAGATCCAAAGCGTTTGTTCAGGACCAAGGTAAGTTTAGGTATCACTAGCGGCCTGGATTTGACCCGTGCTGCTAGGTTAATGAGAGGGAGTAGCGTCCCCCTTATTTTTACAATTATTGCCTCATGAGATTGGTGAGGGCAGTCGGGAGGGTTCTCCCATTTAGCTGTGCCGGTACACCTGCCTGCCTCTCTCCAAGATACCGTGTTCTGGGTTGTCTAATCATTGGTAACCTTGTTGCTAATGAGACGCTAAGGCTAGTCGGGTTAGGGTTTTAGGTGCTGAGGTTTATGGTTGGATCACCACTATATTCCGAGGTCCTATCATCCTGTGCATAGCTCTGTATATGTGCAGAATCCCTACAACAGGAGAAACTGAAGTAATTGTTCCATTTCGTCCCAGTGGGCTCTATCATACCTTGCTAGTAGGCCCTGCGTATTAGCAAAATGCCATTGATTAGCTGCTTGCACCGCTACACGTTTGCCCGAAGCATCAATAAGCTTCAACTGTTTATCTAGGTGAGGGGCATCCCCAGATGCTTGAGAATTAGCTCTCTTTCTGGCATTTGATACCACTAAAGAGTCAAGTGGTAACTGACCCTTAATAAAAATAGGATCTGTGGGGGTAGATTTATATTTTTTGTCTACTCTAGGAGTAAGAATTCTAGCACGGACAGGGTCTTTAAAAATATCGTCTGAGTGCCTTAACATACCCTTGAGCATAGGGAGTGTTTGATTAGATTTATGTGTTCCTAGAGTGTCGAAGAGAAACTCTTCCTCTAAAGACTATTTATGTAGATCCACCCCATGGTATTCTGCTGACCTGGCAATAAGCAGTTGGTAAGACAGGTTGTCATCAGGTGGAGATGGCCTGGCAGGATAAAGATCTGGGTCTGTATCTTGTGGAGGATCAGTGGTGTAAACTATCCAAGGATCTGGTAGTTGTGCATCGTCATCGTCAGTGTCACCTGTGTCAAGTTGAGGTGGAGGAGACTGACTAGGTGTGATATTTAATGGATCAAGCTGTGGTGGAGAGGGAGGAGGAGATGGAAATGTATGGAAAGGACTAGTGCCTACACTTTTCCTCTTCAAAGGAATTTTGTATGGGCTTCTTGGGTTTCAGTGTTGAAGGTTTCGGATCCGAAGGTTTCGGTTCGGAACCGATCTTGGGTTTGGAGCTCGAAGGTTTCAGCTCAGAAGTAGGCTTTGGCCGACTCGCTCCAGAGCCGGAAGGCTTTTCAGAGTGTTTCGGTGCCGAGCCAGAAGGCGGAACGTGAGAAACCTCTTCTCGGTGCCGACCTTGGCCTTGAGGCGGAGGTGGTGCCAAAGCCTTAGATTTTTTAGGGACGGTGGGAGGGCGGGAGAAGGTGTCTTTAGTACTCACGTCCCCTTGTCCCTGCGGCACATCATCGTCTTCGATGTCGATCTGTAATTCTGAACCGGAGTCACACGCAGCCGAAGCCAGCTCTTCTTCTGCTGCTGATACCTCTTCTTGTTCGGAGTCTTCGCCGAAGAGATCTGGTGTGACATCCAACCGCTGCATCTCTCGACATTGAGCCCGACGATCACATAGAGTTTTCTTTGTTCTGAATGATCGTCACGCGTCGCATTCTTGCTCTTTGTGCTCGGGGGACAAGCACAAATTACACACCTGATGAGAGTCGGAGCGGGGATATTTCGAGTGGCACTGAGGACAGAATTTAAATGGAGTCCGTTCCATCGACGAGGAGCCGAACGGACGCGGATGGGCCGGAAGGCCCCCACAGATCTTCCGATCGAAATTTCGAAGTCTTGAGTTGTTATTCGAACCGCGGAGAGAGAAGCGCGTTCGAGAACAATACCGTCAAGGTAGAGAGAAGTACGCACCGAGGGGGAACCCGAGGATCGTTCCGAAGCAGAGCGCAGCAATACCTGTCCGAACCAGAAGGCGGAAAAAAACAATCTAACAATGGAGTCGATGCCTATGCGCACTAGCACCGAAAGGAGGAGTCACCTACCTCGTGACTGGAAAGACTTCTTCGAACAAAAACAACTTGCAAACATCCGGACCCAACACTAGATGGCAGGAGTATGAAAAGCATGTGATCTACAGCTCACATGCCTCGAACAGAAAAGATTATCTATTCACTATTTTTCATAAATTTGAATATTAAGAAATTCAGTACATCTAAAGAGGATACGGCATTTTAAGTGGTGAGTGCTCTAATTGTTTCTGTTTTTCTATGTTGTCTCAACCAAGGTTAACTTGATTGGACTGAACTGTGTTGAAATGCAGCTCTAGAGACCATGTTGTCCAATCCCCTATCTATAGCATCAAGGAAAAAAAATACTAGAATACTCCTACACGCGTAAGCCAGACCACAATAGAAGAAGAAAAAATGTGACTCTTACTAGGTTCATTCAGTGTTCAGGATTATTCAAAGGCACATTACCCATGCAGCAAAATCTGAAAAAAGTAACTTCTAAAGATGACATCTGAAATTTTGCACTAGCCAGAGCAAATACTTTCCCCTCCACTGGTAGGGCTGTAAAAAGGACAGATTATACACTATGAATTTCAATACAGATGGACAATCAAATCATACCTGTACCACATCATCCTGTTACACCGCCGTCACTTCTATACTCTGTGCATGTGTGTACATGAACAGAGCATACCTATCTAATTGGCATTAAACCAGTGAAAAGATCTCTCCCACCTTGCAAATATTCTATAGCTTTAATGAGAATATTTTACTCAGTCCCATAATACTATGAGGAAACAAACATGCCAGTTTCCCCATGTTTTGCGGCTTTTTAACCATTTCTAAGGGGGTATGACTGCTCCCAGGAGAAACATTTTGATAGTGTGGTAGGATGATGCCTATATCACTGACAAAAAAAACTCTGCCCTTCTAAGACTCTAAGAAAGGATTCAATACTGACAGAATTATGTAATCCTTCTGTACTCCTAAAGCATCTTTGTACCTCCTTCTCATCCTCCTTACGTCTGGCTGTCCATACAAAACCAAAGGCCCCCTTCCCGATGGGGCTTAGAGTAGTGTATCGCTTTCCGTAGTCTCCCTCACAGGCCCTCATGCGATCCAGTTCCTCAGGACCTCGAGATACCTCTGAATAGTTAGCTGCACGGATCATCTAAACAGGTGGGAAAAGAAAGTCAAGAGACAGTGAGGCTTACAGTAAACCGAAGCTAAAATCAAGAGAATGTAGGATACATAAATATTAAGTACAGAACAATATTGCCATTCATTTAGTCAGCTAATTTCCCTTTCTTGTATCGTATCATAGACCTGGCCAGGTCCCCAGCTCTGTCTTCTACTAAGATTACTGTAATGTGTACTGTATCTGTTCCAGTACTTTTAGGAGTGGATTAGAAACTGCTTCAGCTGTCTCTCAAATTCATATTGTCTAAATAAAAAAAATACATTATCATCATGGCTCGCGGTTTTATGACTATATTTAAGATATTTCGTTCTGCATTTATCCATATTCTGTTTTTAGCTATTTTTTTGCATCTGGCCATATGTAATTTGTTTTAGGAAAAAATGAAGTTGTAAGTAGTGTATTTCCACATCTATTTAATCAATAAAAGCACAGCAATGCTTGGATTCCTGATGATTTTTAGTGCTACGAGAAGCCACGTGTAATGATTCACTCAAACAGAATGAGCACTGTAGCACAAGCATGTCTACATCAGCAACTGTACAAAGCATTGCTGGGAACACGTATCCTTTTTTAAGGTCTTGCCTAGGCAGCGCTTGCGCTGTCTCTTCGAGACATGCTGTATTCAGGATATGTGCTGATGGACGGAATGCCAAATAAATCAAACATTCACCCCAGTCAAGAGATCTGGGTTAAATCCATATTTCTTTTGCTCACTACAGTTACCCAGTTTGGACCCAGCCATATGCAAATAAGTTTTGACCCCGCTCCTCATGGGAACAGTCCAGCCAGAACTGCCAAACCAGGTCCTCCCTGGACCGGAAACAAGCATCCTGGGACCGGTTTCGGTGTAACACCCCTCATCAGCCAGACCAGCTTGAATCCAATGGCACAGCGAGCAAGGAACCCACGTCTGGGCACACCCATCCCACTTAGGGCAAAAAGTGCTGTGGTAACAATTGATAGCCTGGCTGATGAGGGGTGAAACCCCGAAACCTGCCCCAAGATGCCTGTTTCCGGCCCAGGGAGGACCTGGCCTGGCAGTTCGGGCTGGACTGTTCCCATGGGGAGCAGGGTCAAGACTGATTTGCATATGGCTGGGTTTGAATTGGAATGGAATGGGGAGCAAAAACCCGATGGATTTAGGCCCAGGTCTCTGTACTGGGATGAATGTTTGACATTGTTCATCATTCTGTCCACCAATTGTTCTTTTTGCATTTGTCACCCCAAGTGGGACGTGTATGCCCAGACGTGGGTCCCGTGTTCTCCATACCACTGGAGTCAAGCTAGCCTGGCTGATGAGGGGTAAACCCCGAAACCGGTCCCAGGATGCTTGTTTCTGGTCTAGGGAGCACCTGGCCTGGCAGTTCGGGCTGCACTGTTCCCATGGGGAGCAGGGTCAAGACTGATTTCCATATGGCTGGGTTTAAACTGGGATGGCATGGGGAGCAAAAAAACAATGGACTTAGGCCACTATTTCTGCACTGGGGTAAATGTTTGACATTGTTCAACATTCTGTCCATCAATTGTTCTTTTTGTATTCAGAATATGGGCATGAAGCCCTGTCCACTTTCCGCCCATCTTTTTAATTGGCTCCTGTCACTGTCCTTTGTAAATGGTGGCTTTTTATCGGTCAATAGGCTTAGTAGTCCCTCTTTAGTACCGCCTTTTGTATTCTTGTAACCTCCCATGAGGACATCCCCTGTTACATATGTTGCTACTCGGTACCTTGTAATTATAGAACAAGTTACTTACCTACGGTAACGATATATCTGTAAGAAACAGTAGTGATAAATTCCTTACCTTATAATATCCCCAGGCGTCAGACTGGATCTGGAAAGTTTTCGTTAGCAGTACCCCTGCGCGTCAGTAGGTGGCGTTGTGCGGCTCCGCGTCCGTCGTTGGCGTCGTGGTCGCCGAGATGACGTTGCAGGCACTACTTAGACGCCGGCCACGCGCGCTGACGTCAGTTCTGTACACGACTTTCCGCGCCAGGAACGCAGAGCCATGCAAGATACTGACCATTGGTGCATTGAAACTAGGGCCCTGACAGGGATGACCTTAACCCTAGAAATCAGTTCGCAGAACGGGGAGGATGGGTGGGGCGGTAAGGAATCTATCACTACTAATGTTTCTTACAGATATATCGTTACCGTAGGTAAGTAACTTGTTCATCTGAAAGAAACACATAGTGATAGATTCTTTACCTTAGAATAGATACCCCAGCAATACCAACCCCGGTGGTGGGTCTGCGAACAAAGATCACACCAGAAAGTCACGGAGAACCGAACGGCCAAAGAAGCCGTCTCTCCGGACTTGGCTGTCCAGGCAATAATGCTTGGTAAACGTGTGCAGCGAGGCCCACGTGGCTGCCTGACAGATCTCTTGCAGGGGGACACCACGTCCCAATGCAGTAGTGGCTGCAGTAGCTCTGGTGGAATGAGCACGCAGCCCCACCGGAGGTTCTTTTTTAGCCAAAGAGTAACAGGCTTTGATACATAAGACAACCCAGCGGGAGATAGTTCTCTTGTGTACCACCCGACCATTCTTGGTGCCAACGTAGCCAACAAAGAGCTGGTCATCCACCCGGAACTGCTGTGTGCGGTTGAGATAAAAGGAGAGCGCACGTTTTGGGTCCAGACGGTGGAGCCTCTCTTTCTCTCTGGAAGGATGCGGAGGCGGAAAGAAGGTGGGCAAGGTAATAGTCTGCCCAATGTGAAAGGCCGTAACCACTTTTGGCAAAAAGGAAGGACGGGGCCTGAGCATAACTTTGTCCGGATGGACTGATAGGAAAGGAGGCTTACAAGAAAGCCTGGCGCTCACTCACTCGCCTAGCGGAGGTGATGGCCACCAGGAAAGCAGTCTTCAAGGTCAAGAGACGAAGTGGACAGTTATGAAGTGGCTCAAAGGGAGCACACATCAAGTAAGTAAGAACCAAATTCAATTCCCACTGAGGCATCACGAAAGAAATAGGAGGAAAGAGGTGTGTAATGCCTTTAAGAAATCTATTTACAACAGGGGACTTGAAAAGAGAGGGCTGATCAGGGAGCCTGAGAAAGGCCGAAATAGCAGAAAGGTAGCCCTTGAAAGTGCCCAGAGCAGAGCCCTGCTGGGCCAAAGAAAGAAGGAACAGTAGTACTTCAGAAAGAGGGGCAGAAAGGGGATCCACAGCCTTTGCTGTGCACCATGCCACAAACTTGTTCCACCTGTAGGCGTATACCATTTTAGTAGAGGGACGCCTGGCTGCCAGAATGACATCACAAACTTCAGGAGGCAAGTCGAAAGGAATCAACTGTCGCCGCTCAATCTCCACGCAAGGAGGTGGAGACTGGACAGGTTCGGGTGGAGGACTGCCCCCTGCTGCTGCGACAGGAGATCCTCCCGAAGAGGCAGTCTGATCGGAGGATCGATGCTCATATTGAGTAGCTCGGGATACCATACTCTTCGAGCCCAGTCCGGGGCCACAAGGATGACTTGTGCCCGGTCGCGCCTGATCTTCTTCAGCACTCTGGGCAGAAGTGGTATAGGCGGAAAGGCGTACAACAGACCGCAACTCCACTCGCGACGAAAAGCGTCGCAGAGCGAGTGCCGCTTTGGAAATTCCAATGCGCAGAACTGATGACATTGCGCGTTCTCTTCGGTGGCAAATAGATCTAACCAAGGCTCTCCCCACTGCTGAAAGAGACCTTGCACCACCTCCGAGTGAAGACGCCATTCGTGATCGAGCATGCACCTGCGGCTGAGTTCGTCGCCCTGGCATTCAGAGAACCTGCCAGGTGTTGAACCACCAGGGACATGCCCTGATGTTCCAGCCATGTCCAGAGACGCAGAGCCTCCTGACAGAGCCTTGTTTGTTGCAGTACCACATGGCGGTGGTGTTGTCTGTGAACACCTGCACTACTCTCCCCTTGACAGAGGGAAGGAATGCCTTCAGTGCAAGCCGTATCGCCCGAAGCTCCAGAAGGTTGATATGGAGCTTGGACTCCGCCGGAGACCAGAGGCCTTTGATCTCCGCCTCTCCCATTTGGCCGCCCCATCCCAGGAGGGACGCATCCGTCACCACTGTAAACTCCGGTTGGGGAAGGGAGAGGGATCTGCCGTCGACCCAATGCCGGTTCGTGAGCCACCACTGCAACTGTCGTGCAGTGCCCTGCCAGATATGGACGTGATCGGACAGGTTCCCCTGATGCTGCGCCCACTGGAACTTCAGGTCCCACTGCAGAGCCCGCATATGCCATCTGGCATGATCGACCAGCAGGATGCAGGAGGCCATGAGGCCCAGCAGCCTCAGAGTCACTCTGACCGAAACCCGGGACAAGGGTTGAAAGATGGGAATCAGAGCCCGAATATCCCAAACTCGCTGTTCGGGAGGATAGATCCGAAACTGCGCGTGTCCAGAACCGCTACGATAAAGAGGAGCTTCTGAGAGGGAATCGGGTGCGACTTCGGCACGTTGATGGATAACCCCAGCAAGTGCAGGAGGTCGGCCGTAGTCTGGAGGTGGGAGACGACTGCCAGGGGCGAGCCCGCCTTCAACAACCAGTCGTCGAGATAGGGGAAGACTGAAACCCCTGATCTGCGCAAATGAGCTGCGACCACCGCCATCACCTTTGTGAACACCCGAGGGGCGCTGGTAAGGCCAAAAGGGAGCACGGTGAACTGAAAGTGCTCGTGGCCTACCGTGAACCGCAGGTAACGCCGGTGGGCTTGCAGGACTGGGATGTGGAAATAGGCATCCTGCAAGTCTAGCGATACCATCCAGTCTTGTGGATCGAGAGCTGACAAGACCTGAGCCAGAGTGAGCATCTTGAACTTCTCTATGCGGAGGAAGCGATTTACGTTCCGGAGGTCTAAGATAGGACGCAGGCCCTTGTCCTTCTTGGGTACCACAAAGTAGTGGGAATAACAACCACGACCTACTTCTGGCGTCGGAACGCGCTCGATGGCCTCCTTGGCCAAGAGGGCCGCAACTTCCTGCTGAAGAAGCACCAAGTGATCCCCCGACATACGGTGGTACTGAGGTGGCATGGCTGGAGGGGTAGTCTCTAAGGGGAGGGAGTAGCCCCTCCGGACTATCTCTAAAACCCACCTGTCCGAAGTGATGGAGCGCCAGTGGGGGAGGTGATGGCGAAGCCTGCCGCCCACTGGCGTTTGATGGGCCTGAAAGTTCGGACTAGGAAGGTTTGGAGGCAGTGGTGGCCGGGGTGGTGGTGGACTGACCCGCCCGCTGGCCCCTTGATCCGCCACAAAGCGATACCAAAGGGGATGATGGACGGAGCGTTTGAGCAAATCAAACACTCACCCCCAGTCAACTGATCTGGGTTTAATCCATCATCATTCTTTAGCTCACTCCACCACCCCAGTTCAGACATGGCCATATGCAAATCAGTCTGACCCTGTGCCTCATGGGAACAGTCCAGCCCGAACTGCCAAGCCATGTCTTCCCTGGACCGGAAACAAGCATCCTGGGACCGGTTTCGGGTTCATAACCCTCATCAGCCAGGCTATCTTGAATCCAGTGGCAAAGTGAGCAAGGGACCCACTTCTGGGCATACACTGCCAACTTAGGGCGAACAAAGCGATACCAAAGGGGATGA
Source organism: Calotriton arnoldi (assembly GCA_963921515.1). Classification (NCBI taxonomy): domain Eukaryota; kingdom Metazoa; phylum Chordata; class Amphibia; order Caudata; family Salamandridae; genus Calotriton; species Calotriton arnoldi. The sequence goes on from CAWUFW010001517.1 coordinate 1,450,409, forward strand.
TGGACGGAGCGTTTGAGCAAATCAAACACTCACCCCCAGTCAACTGATCCGTCCATCATCCCCTTTCTTATCGCTTTGTTCGCCCTAAGTTGGCAGGGTAAGCCCAGACGTGGGTCCCTTGCTCACTTTGCCACTGGATTCAAGATAGCCTGGCTGATGAGGGTTATGAACCCGAAACCGGTCCCAGGATGCTTGTTTCCGGTCCAGGGAAGACATGGCTTGGCAGTCCGGGCTGGACTGTTCCCATGAGGCACAGGGTCAGACTGATTGCATATGGCCATGTCTGAACTGGGGTGGTGGAGTGAGCTAAAGAATGATGATGGATTAAACCCAGATCAGTTGACTGAGGTGAGTGTTTGATTTGCTCTAACGCTCCGTCCATCATCCCCTTTGGTATCCCTTGATCCGCCACGGCGGAACCCGCGTCCGCGCTGTGATTGTTGCTGTGCAGGCCTGTGGCTCTGTTGCGAACGCTGCGGGGCGCCCCTTCCTGTGCCACGAAAGGAGCGAAAAGCGGAAGGCGGAGGAGGGCGGACTGCCGAGAGTCCCAAGGACTTGGCCGTAGCTCGTGAGTCCTTAAACCTTTCCAACGCGCTGTCCGCTTTATCGCCGAAGAGGCGACGGCCATCAAAGGGCATGTCCATAAGGGTGTTTAAGACATCCCCCGAAAATCCAGTGGTCCTCAACCAGGCGTGACGGCGAACCGCCACCGTCGTTGCAATCGATCTGCCCAGTGAGTCCGCGGTGTCTAGGCCACAACGAATCATGAACTTTGCTGCGTCTCTCCCCTCTGCAACAGCCTGGGAGAGAGCTGGCCGGACCTCCTCCGGACACTGGGGCAGCACTTGCGCCACCGTATCCCACAGAGAGTGGGAATAACGGCCCAAGAGGCATGCGGTGTTCACGGACCGCAGCGCAGAGCTGGTGGAAGAAAAGATCTTTTTCCCAAACTGATCCAGCTTCTTGGATTCCCTATCCGGTGGGGCGGAAGGGAAGGCGGTTGGGGAAGCAGAGGCTTGGACAACCAAGCTCTCGGGAGTGGGGTGTTGGGAGAGGAAAATGGGGTCACCCGGAGCCGGGCGATGGCGTCGGGCCACGTTCCTATCCACAGGAGCCCCTGTGGTGGGCCTGGACCAAGTGCCCAAAAGAACGTCAGAAAGGGCTTCATTGAAGGGCAGCAGCGGCTCCGCAGAAGTAGCTGCTGGCTGAAGCACCTCTGTCAGGAGGTTAGTCCTGACGGCCACAGTAGGGAGCTGGAGGTGTAGGGCCTCCGCCGCCCTACGCAACACCACAGCATAACTAGCTCCCTCCTCCGTAGCCACGGTAGGAGGAGACAGCATGCCAAGGTCTGGTGAGGTATCCAGACCACTGGCGTCCCCAATTCCTCAGCCCAGTCCTGTTCAGACTCGCAAGCAGCTGCGAGAGGGTCCTCAGACCCCTCCCAGTCCTCCCCTTGCTCCTCAGGCTGTTCAACAGGTCGAAAATAAGGAGCAGGGACATGGGGATAAAAATCCCCGAGCAACGTCGAGAACGGCATCGATCGACGCCGGCTCGACGCCGCGTCCACTTCGGGGCTGAAACGGAGGTCGATGTCGTCCCGAGGAGCGGGCGGCGTCAGAACTGGTGCCGGTGGAGTCGACGTCGGTGGAGGTGTGACAAGGCCAACCGGCGTCGACCGGGATCCAGGCCTGGATCCAAGGGTGTCCTGTGGCGTCGAGGCCGGAGCCAACAGCGACGCCGGGGCCGGATCCGCCGGCGAGGAAAGGCGAGGACACCCAGCCGGGACCGCGAGGTCCGAAGGCGCACCAGCGGGACCCGACGACCCCGAGTGCGAAGACTTGGATCCCGAAGACCGATGGTGATGACTCCGCGCACGGTCCCTAGACCTCCCACGGGACCTGGACCTCGAACGGCGCGGAGCCGACTGCCGGGCTTCCAGCAACTTTCGGGACCACTCCCGCAAAGTCTTCGGCGCCATGGCCCGGCAGTCGGGGCACGACTTGGGGTCATGGTCGAGCCCGAGGCAGAAAAGACACACACGGTGCGTGTCCGTCACCGACATCATGCGGTGACAATCCCCGCAGGACTTGAAACCGGGCATCCTAACTGCACCTTCGGAGTCGAAGACTCGATGAAAAAATAGAGACAAAAGCCTCAAAAAGTCAGTCAAAAATTGACTGGGGGTTCCTGCTCTTCCCGGATCTGCGCTTGCTGGCGCGGAAAAAGAAAGAACTGACGTCAGCGCGCGTGGGCGGCGTCTAAGTAGCGCCCGCGACGTCATCTCAGTGACCACGACGCCAATGACGGACGCGGAGCCGCACGACTTGCAGGGGTACTGCTAACGAAAACTTTCCGGATCCAGTCTGACGCCTGGGGATATTCTAAGGTAAGGAATCTATCACTATGTGTTTCTTTCAGATGCCTCCAGCACTATTTCCTTAAATGCCATTCTCCTGCCTGATGTTGCAGACAGGACGCTCTCCCTGCAACGCTTTAAAAAAAATTAATTTAACCAGCGCATCACACCTCAGCAATAATTATGGCGGCTATGCTTTTGTTATTTTTTTTGGTAATTTCGATCTCCGAAGCGGCTGCATGCCTTTTTTTCCTGTTTATTTACTGTTCATACAATGGCGGCTCCCATGCTTTAGCTTTAAACATCTTAAGCTAAAGCACAGGTGCTGTGATTGCTTCAAAAATTAAAGAAATAGAAAAAGAATGTGCATTATTTTCAATGTCTTTACTTTTGAAACAATTGCAGCACCCGTGCTTCAGTTTAAGATGTTCAAAGCATAAGCGTAGGTGGCGCCATTGTAAGAAAAGTAAACAAATAGAAGAAGAAAAAAAACATGCGGTCACCATTTTTTCCCTATTTGTTTACTTTTGTTACAATCCCGGCACCCGCGTTTTAGCTTTAAACATCTTAAGCTAAAGCGCGGGCGCTGCGATAGCTTCAAAAGTAAAGAATTACATTTTTTTTTCTATTTCTTTACTTTTGAAGAAATTGCGGTACCCGAGCTTTAGCTTAAGATGTTTAAAGCTAAAGCGCGAGTGCTGCGATCCATTTGCATTGCAGTAGCTCCCGCATTACTGAAAGTTTGAGCTATTAGCGTTGCATTATTATTAGCAACGCCAATAGCTCGAAATTTAAGCAATGCAAGACCTATCGCATTGCCATGCTTGTTATTGTCTGGCTTGGCAGCGCAGCTGTCACCAGACAATTATGTGAGGAAGACTAGAGAGGTGCTTTGACTCTGACAACATGCTGGGGAGCCAGGAGTACATTATAGATTGGGCAGAAGGTGTGTGCTTTCACGAAAAAAGTGCTTGCCCTCCACCCAGTTGTGATCATTTTATTTATCCAGTTGCCTGACCTTGAACTTTTAGGGGCATACACGACATTGTAAAGCTATTAAAGTCTCTTAGATAAGTAGGACGTTTATGGCGTTTTTCTCTGGCAACAGCACTTGTGGGAGTCAAGCAGTCATTAATCTATGTGGATGTTTAGGTGTAGCTTGAAAGTTCAACTGTTACCTGACCATTTAACCTTAACCAATATTATTCTACAGCTCTTTACTTCAACAAAAATACATATCCATTCCCATGCTATTTATTTGTTATGCTTCACATATCCATACAACATTTATTTAAAGCCAGACCTGTTGGCCTTGCCAATGCATGTTTAACGCGCGAGTGCTGCCATGATGCTGGACCACTCGCCGGGGCTGCTCACGCTCGAGTCGGAAGGCTGACTGACGAAACTAATGGTTAAACCTGACTTTCGCGTTTCACCCTAATCAGAAAAATCTTTTCTCGTTGAGGCCTTACCTATTCTAGGAAGTGCCCATTTCTACTCACTGAATCAGCACCTTTTGAATCTGCTGCATTTCCGATTTAAGCTGACCCATTATAAAACGAGCTATCCTGTTACGCCATGTCGTGTGCCAAAGGGCACTGGCTATCATTCTTTTTGTGGTGAGCACCCCAGTACCCATCTTTTGGCTTGACTTCATTACCTCCTCGTAAGTCTTCCTCGCCACCAAAGTTACGTAGTGAGCTTTAGCTCCACACCAGAACACTCCAAAGCAAATTAGCATCCCATGCCTCCCATCCCTCCCCAACATGGCTGACCCCTGTCACCCTTGACCCAGTATAAGGGGAGGGTCGACCCACCCCACATCCTGTTTCTTTTGTTCTGCGCTGCAGACTCTTCCACATCGCGTTTCAGGTAAGTGGGGGCGAGGTCCTGCTCTAGCAGGTCCCACAGCCCTGGGGGTGAGGCCCTGCCCTAGCAGGCTCCTTTTCTGGGCTCCCCTCCCTTCCCCCATCGTGGCTGCCGGCTGGTGGCTAGGGAATTTCTCCTGGCTCTTCTTTGCTGTGGCTGCCCTGCACTAGCGGGCGCTGACGGATGGGGCTCTGCTTTTGGTTCAACCCTGCTCTAGCGGGCTCTGCCAGTTTGGAGTTCTACCGTTTGGTGCTCCTCTGCACTTGCGGGCTCACCTGGATTTGCACGCCGTGCTCCTGGGCTTGGCTCTGCTCCGGCGGTGGTCACCAGCATGCGGCATTGTGTTGCTGGCCGGCGGCTGCTATGCATTGCCGCCTCTTCCTGGTCTGTTGTCCGCATTTCTGCCTCCATGCCGTCTCTCGACGGGGTCGTAGGGCGCAGGACGCTCTCCTCTGCATCTCCCGATGTGGCGGTTGGGCGACGGCGGTTCTTCCCGCCTCCGGGCTTCCTTCGTGTGTTCCGGTGGGTTGAGCCTTCGGGGGGCGGCGCCTCCCATGGCTCCTGGGCCCGTTGTCCTTTGGCCCTTTTGCGATCCTGTCGTGGTACTTCGGGGGTTAGGCATTTCCGCTTTTTGGCATGCCTGTTGCTTGTTGTCTTGGGCGGCTGGCCATTGTTCCCTTCCTGGTTCGTGACCGCCTGTGGTTGCGGGGGTGCTTGCATGGTTTCCGACTGTGGTCGGCATCCCGCTCTGTTCCCTCTCCCTTCTGTCATTTTTTTGTATGGGTCACTGTGGCCTGATGGTTGCGGCAATGTTGTTTCTGGGAGTTCGGGTTTCCATCCTCACAGCCGGGTCTGGTGGCTCCGTGGGCTTATGCTTTCACTGCTGCTGCCGGTGTTTGACCTCATGGTCACAGGTTCGGATTCTGGCGGGTCCTCTTTGCCTTTCATCCTTCTGAGGTTGATTTTGTGAGTGCCATTGTGTTGGATCACATAAAGAAAAACAAAAGAAAAGATACAAAAAAGGAAATTACATTCCCTGTTGCTGAGGTTCTGTGTTCCTTTCATGGTGTTTCACTGTTGTGGGTTCTCTGTCGATGCTGCTGGCGCGGTTACTTTCTTTGAGTTTGGGTTTTCTCCCTCGCTGCCGGGTCTGGTGGCTCAGTGGCCTTCTGCGTTCACTGCAACAGCCTGTGTTTGTCCTCTGGGTCTCTGGTTTGGATCCCGGCTGGTCCACTTTTCCTTTTCTCCTTCTGGGGTTTATTTATTGTGTGCCATTTTGTTGGGTGACTGTGGTATGCATCTGTTATTCAGCGCCACGTTGCCTTGTGGTATGTGTGCATTTCGTTTATTGCTTCTCAGCCAGACAGCACATAGGGGTTATTAATTTATTATTTTATTTTATTTTTATGTTTTATAGAGCGCGAACTTGACCCGTTAGGGTATCAGAGCGCTTTACAGAATCCTAGGGTTGTACAAAAGGCATGGAATAACAAGAGTAAACAATCGATTGGGAGGGGGCGGGGTGTTGGATACATAAGGGATAGAAGGATACATAGGTACAGTTTACATTGCAGTTACTCAAGACAAGGCCCCAGGTTTCTTGGAGGGGTGACTGGGTCATCCGAGGGAGGCAATAGTCGGCAGTTGATCAGGGTCTCTGTGGTGGTTGAAGGTAAAAGTTTAACCGAGGAATTTACCCATAAGGAAGGTTTTGGCCTCCTTTTGAAGCGTGCCAGAGAGGGGATTCTTCTTATGACGGGTGGGAGAGAGTTCCATATTCTTGGCGCGGCCCCAGCGAAAGCCCGATTGTAAGTTTTTTTTCCCTAAAACGTGCAGGCTGGAGCAAGAGGTCTTTGGCGGACCGGGAGTTTCTGATTCCTCCGGATACCACAAGTTTCTGTGCAAGGTATGCAGGGGAGTTTGAGTATAAAGCCTTGTGTGTGATGCATGCCAGCTTAAGCTGCATCCTGGCCTCGAGAGGAAGCCAGTTCAGCGCTTTCAGGTGTGGAGAAATGTGATCGAATTTCCTTGTGCCGGTAAGTAGTCTGGCGGCAGCGTTGAGGCAGGCTTTTAAAGGTGCCAGGGAGATCTTGGGTAGACCCGAGAGGGTAGAGCAGCCATATTCCAGTCTGGAGATGACTAGTGCTTGGACTGCCATTTTTAGGTCGGGAGCGTCAAGGAAGGGTTTCAGTTTCCAAAGGTAGCTCAGGTGGAATCTGGCTGATTTGGCCATCGAGTTGATGTGGTCCCGCATGTTCAAGTTGCAGTCGAGGGTTATTCCCAGTGATTTGGCTGAGTCCACAATGGTCGGTGGGTAATTTAAGGCTGTGATGGCCTTAATCCATATCTGAATCTCAGTGTTGGTTTTAGGAGGGGAAATTAGGAGAAATTCTGTTTTCTTTGCATTGAGTTTGAGTTGATTGGAGGCGAGCCATTGGACGGTCAGCTTCAGGGCCTCATTCAGGGAGAGAATCTCCTCGAGGGATGAGATTTTGATGTAGATCTGAGTGTCGTCAGCGTACATATGGTAGGAGATATTTGCAGTGCGTGAGGACTTCGGCAAGCGGTTCTAGGTAGAGGTTGAAGAGGGTGGGGGACAGCGTTGATCCTTGAGGGACTCCAATCGTGACCGGAGAGGGAGCAGACAGGTTGCCGTTGATTAGGAATCTCTGTGATCGGTTTTGGAGGAAGGATCTAAACCATTCTAGGACAGAGCCATCCAATCCCATCCTGAGTTTGAGGCGTTCGAGTAGCTTTCCATGGTTGACCGTGGTCGAAGGCAGAGGATAGATCTAGGAGGATTAAGAGACATGTTTTGCCTTGGTCAAGGGCTTGGAGGGCATCATCAACGATGTGGAGCATGGTGGTTTCAGTGCTGTGTCCAGGTCTAAATCCGGATTGGAAATCATCGAGTAGGTGGAAGTTGTTGATGTGTTGACTTAGCTGCAGTTGCACACACTTCTCCAACACTTTAGCTAAGAGAGGGATGTTGGAAATAGGTCTGAAGTTGTTAGGGGAGGCTGGGTCCAGCGACGGCTTTTCAAAATGGGGAGGACTTGGCCGGCTTTCAGAGAGTCAGGAATCGATCCCTGCCGGAGAGAGGCGTTAATTATTGCAGTCCAGCTAGGAATAATGGATTGGGCGGCGGCAGCTAGGCAGTTGGAGGGAGCGGGTCGTTAAAATGGTTATTCGGGTTTAAGGTAGATAGGATTTTAGAGACGGAGTCTTCGTCGTAGAGTGTGAAGTCGGTCCAGTGTGCTTGATTCTTAGGTGAAGCCTGTCGGGGCGGCGTGGAAGGAGGAGTCAGGTTAGTAGTGGGTAGCGAGTATGAGGCGGAGCTAAGTTCGTTACCTAAGGCTTTGATTTTGTCCGCAAAAAAGAGGCGAATTCCTCGGATGATATTAGAGACTTGGGATTTTCTTTCGATGTTTTGGCCAGTTTGTTGGATTGATGTTTGACCAGTTCAAAGAGTTTGCGGGTCTGTTCTTGGTGTTCCCCAGTTCCGATCTGAAGAATTCTTTTTTGAGTTGAGGATGTTCCTGTTGTAGGTATTTCTGGCCTGGCGGAGAAGTTTTAGATGTGCGGCAGAGGGGTGCTGTCTCCAGATTCTTTCGGCTTGCCGGAGGGATCTCCTCTCATTGTTGAGGGATCCAGTGAACCAGGGGTTTCTATCTTTGATTTGTGTTCTTTTTAGTTTTAGTGGGGCTAGGTCATCCAGAATGTTCGATATTAAGTTCCTTGATGCTGTGCATTTTATGAGGGGGTTTCGCCGCTTCTGTGGGGCGGGCAGGATTTCTCTGTATTGGCGTTTATTTTGTGTATATCACGGGGACGTGGCTGCATTTTTGTTTGCTGTGTTGTCCCTGCCTGCTTGTTCCCTTTTCCTGACTTTGTACCTACAGCCGTTCCACCATGTATGCTCCTGTTCTCGTATGCTCTCAGTAGTTGGACGGAGTCTGGCCTGGTTAGTATCTGGTTGGGGGACCGCCTGGGGTTTCCGGGAGCTGTTGACCTACTGCATGTCTGATGGTGGCGGGCTGCTGTTGGCACTGGTCCTTCCTTCCCTGGGCCGCTTCGGTGGTCGCTGTGTGGGCTTTTGCTTCTGGAGGGTTTGCCCTTCCATGGCCAGGGGCATGGCCACGGCCCCTCTTTCTGCACCTGCTCCTGGCTTGTCGGACGGCTTCTGCGCCCACTTCCGAGTCGTGCTTCTCCTCGGATCCTGGCTGTTGGGGCTCGGCTGGGGGCCGTCTTTTGCCTATCCTCACGTCCTGGGTGGCCTATGTCTCGGATCTGTGGGTCGTGCCATGGGTCCTTGCCGCCCTGGTGACACCTGTTTTCCGTTGGTGGGCTCGCCAGCTCGTTCCCGGTGAGCTGTTGCTCTTTGGTTGGTCTGCTGCCTTTTGTTGGCACCGGCTTTGTCGGGTCAGGGGTTCGGCACTCGCCTTTGCTGCAGTTGTTCGCTTTGTCTGTGCTTGCTGAGGCGCTGTTGGCGGTCATTCAGGTTCTTCTCCGGCGGGGCCTTTTCGTCCGGTTCCAGTTTGTTGGTGTTGTCTTGGAGTCTTCCCCATCCTGTTTCTGGTTCTTCCGGGTTTTGGTTGCCTACCTCAATGGGCCTGTCCCCCTTAGTGTCGTTGTCACTGCCAGTTTCGTGTGTGGAGGCATGCTCTTCTGGTTCGGGGCACTCCCCCTTGGTTTGTCCTCTGCCCCACTGGCTTTCGTGTTGGGGTTGTCTGCCTTGGTCGGGTTCCTCCACGGTGTGTGATTTGTGCCCTGTTGCCTGGCGGTGCTCTGCATCGTCTTTCTCTTGAGGCTCTTCCCGGCCGGTGGGTCTAGGTGCTACTGGACCGTCTTTGGTTCTGGTTCATTCTCCTGTGGTCCCGTGGTTGTGGGTGCTGGTATTGCTCTCTGTGGCTGCCTGTTGCTCCCCTGGGCTCGTCTTCGTCTGTTCCCATTGGTGTACCTCTCTTGTCCCAATGGTCTCCTTGTCCCTCGGATTCCGTTGTGCCGGTGGTCGTGTCGCCACGGGTGCGGTCCGATCTGGGTATGTGGTTAGAGGTGTCCAGTTTCTTCCCCTTCTGATGGGTCGCGGGTTGGGGGTGCGGCCTGCGGTCTTCCTTTTTTGGTGTCCCCTTCCAGAGTAGTTGCAGCCTTTGCTGGCCTGTGGGGCGTCCTTGGGTTCCCGGTTGGTCATTTGGTCCCCCTGCTGGTGGGTTTCTCATCCCGCTTTTGTTCGCCGTTCCTTTGATTTGTCTGGGGTTTGCCCCGGCCCTGCGGGGGTTTCTTGTTTCTGGTCTGGGCGGTTTTCACCTGCCTCGTTCTCCAGGGGTGTTGCAGGGCTGGGGTGATGGAGTGCTGCAGGGAGTTTCTCTGGTGCTGGGTTTTTCCTCCCATGGCTTCCGTCTCCCTGGGGGCGGCTGTGTCCCTTTTGTTCCGGGCGCGGTTTGGGTCCCCGGCGGTGGCTCAGTTTGTTTACTCGGTTCACTGCTCATTTGCCTCTCTTCTGTTCGCTCCTCCCGTGTTTGGGGGTGTGATGGCTGGTGGTGCTGTTCTCCCGTTGGCCCGGCTCCCAGCTTTGCGCTTTTCCTCAGCTTCCCTTGCCTACGCGGGTTCTGGGCTGGTTTAGCCTGGACGGGACGTTTGTTCTGTTGGTGGTGCTCGCCTGGGTTTGTCTCTCTTGGTTTCCTCTACTGTGGGAGTTGGTTGTCCGGGGATGCTGGGCATTCCCGGTTCTTCCTTACCCTTTGCGGGCCCTCCGCTTCCTGTGGGGGTTCTGCGTCATTTTCTTCTTCGGCCCTGGCGTGATTGTGCCTGCTGGCTCGTGGTTGCTCCCTGGTGGTGGTGGTGGCATTGCTTTGGGGCTCCTTTCGCCTGGCTCTTCTGTTTTATCTCGCCATTGGGGTGTTTCTGTGGCCCTGTGGTGGGTGTTAACTTTCCTTGTTGGTGGCTTTGCCTTGGACCTGGTCCCTTCTGCTCTTCGGGCTCCGTGGGCGGCCTTGTAGGCGTTCCGCTTTCCTCTGTTGGCCGGTTTGGTTCCTTTGGTGGCCGGGTTGCCTCGGAGTTGTTTACTGCGGCATCCTGCGACTGTTTGCCGTGCGCCATGCTGGATTCCTCCGTTGGTGGTGCGATCCCTTCCGGGGGGTCGTTTGAGCCGCTGGGGTCCATGGCCTGCCTGTTTCTCACCTTGTTGGTGGTTTTTGGGTAGCCGTCATGTTTGCGGGTCAGATTGGGGTGCTGGGTTCCTTTCTGCGCTCTCCTCCGTTCTTGCGGTTCCTGTTGGACCGTTTTGTGTTGCGTCTGCCCACGGCCCCCTCGGTTGTCCGCTGGGTTCAGGGGGGGGGGGGTTGTTTCTTTCTTTCCCTCCGGTCATTGGATTTGGGGTGGATTCTGCTCTCTCGCTGTTGGTGGTGCGACGGGCAGTGTTTCTGTGTTTGGGTTGGACGGCGTTTTTTTTCTGCTGTGGCATCTTGTTTGTCACTTTGGTGGTGTTGCCCTCTTTTCCTTCGGTTCCGGAGGCTGGGGCTGTTTCTTCCCTCTCGCTTTTGGATGTCCGTCAGGCGGTCTTCGTGTCTTTGGACCGGACTGCTTCTTTCTTTTGTTGTGCCAGTTTGTTTGTTGCTTTTGGCACCGTGCGGTCTGGTTGCGACGTTCTCTGTCCGCTTTTGGCCATTGGATTAGGTGGGTTTTCTTGCTGTCCTACGGGTCTCGGGGGTCTTGGGTTGTCGGCCCTGGTTCAGGGTCGGTCCACCCGGAGTCTCTCTGTGTTTTGGGCTCCTTTTTGCGGGGGTTTCTATCTGGTGGTTGTCGGGCTGTGGCCTGGTTTTCTCCGCACATGTTCATGGCTCATTACCGGGTGGTTTTGGATGGTCCTTCTGCAGAGGGGGTTTCGCTGTAGCCGTTCTCGGGGCTGGTTCTTCCAGCTTGTGTTTGCCTGTCTATTGGGTGGTTTTGTCCATTCATCTGTGTTGTTTGGATTTGTCATGGTTCTTTGGCATCTCCTTCTTCTCAGTGGTTTCTTGTGAGTTTCCATGAAGCCGCTTGGCTTTGGTATGTGCTCACTACATAACTCTGGTGGCGAAGAAGACTTACGAGGAGGTAATGCCCCGGTTACTTACTGGTAATCTTCATTACTCTGAGTATAGTCTTCCTCGCCACATGAGTTCCCATCCCTCCCTCCCTCCCTGTTTGGCTATCGGCTTCATGTGGTTCTTGGTAGTTCTACAGGATGTGGGGTGGGTCGACCCTCCCCTTATACTGGGTCAAGGGTGACAGGGGTCGGCCATGTTGGGGAGGGATGGGAGGCATGGGATGCTAATTTGCTTTGGAGTGTTCTGGTGTGGAGCTAAAGCTCACTACGTAACTCATGTGGCGAGGAAGACTATACTCGGAGTAATGAAGATTACCGGTAAGTAACCGGGGCATGTGTGGCTCCACCGTGGAATTGATCTAGAATTGGCAACATTAGTGATTCCACACAGATATCCTTTTGACGGCTTCCTATTGAAGGCATTTTGCCGAAACGCGTAGTAGTAGTAACATCTTTAAGTCCTCTAGCACTATGTTGTACGGTTACTATTTACCCATGAATCCACATCATTGTACATAGAGAATACTATGCCTAATTGTTAACATTATGCGTTATAAAATAGGAATGTGAATAGTTGAGTGGAAAGTCTTTAAACAACATTTTAATATTATTCCTAATGTATATCAAATAAATATTTTGCTTTTTTAGATATAAAAAAACTTAGTATTTGATATTTTTTGTAGTATATTCATGACCAATATATTGTTTGATTAAGTTACAAGTGCGTTGTTATAGGCCTGCAATCTAATTATATACTTTCTTGCTCAAGATATGTTTTAAAGATTCAATGCATGTTTAACACCTGTGTCTGTCACTCTGCACAGCTATTGGTCTGGCAGTCATGATTGACAGCCTCGAGAACCCCTTAAAAAAGTATTTTCCCGACCTTTCTATGCATAAAAATAAAAACAGACAGAGAATTTGACATTTTTAAGTCAGTAAAAAAGGGGGTCTTAATTATAATACAAAGTCATATTTAAAGAAAACAGGGTTTAAGTCAATCATCTTTTGTGATTTTCTTTTTTAGTATATTTTTCAGTCAGAACTTAGGCCAGCCTAGAGGACAGCACACAGACAATGTGAAGAAGTTCAGCCCTCATTTTCTATTGGCTTTCCTGGCACTGCTTACTTGATGTTCGTTTTGCTGAATGACACTCATTATGTGAATTTAGTGCCACGAAAGCTGAGTGACAGCATGTTTGCGTCTGTCAACTGTTTTTTAGGTCGAGCCTGTGTAAGCATGTGCTATTGCATTCTCTCTCTTGCAAGGCTATTGTTTTCAATAAAGGACTTTGATCCCGCCAGCTGCTTGCCACAGGTTGACTCCAGTGTCGCTCTTCTTTGCTGCCTTCTAATTGGTTAGTGTAGCCGACACGTCACTTTCGTACCTATCTGAGGAGCACTGACCAAGTACAGATTAATTCCACTTGATTATTGCTCGTTCATTTTGATGCAGGTACTATTTCTTCTACCCCGTCATTTACCCTGCCCTCTTTGTCACTGCATCTATTTTTTGCTTGAAACTGGCATTTTTATTTTACAATACATACCAATCATACTGTATTGCTAATTTAAGTGACTGAAACATCAAAACATAAACATATTTCATCTGAAGATACTGCTGTTAAGATTGTGTAAGGTTTAAATTACGATAACACATACGATAATCCACACGATTATAATTACCCGTGAATGGCATTGAGAGTAATGTCTTCAGAAAAGTAATCACTTGTCCTTTGTCTGTGTAAGTATGCATATCACGTGATGTAATTGGCATGTCATGTCTTTCTTTGGTGGAATGCTGTCTGTGTAGATTCATGCAAGTGCTAACTTGCTATAACTTTCTCTTTTCAGTTGACCATCCTAAGATGATATCCCCAGCTGCGGTTTTTGATGCGGAACCTGCTCCCTGTGCAGTTCCTGCACGGTTCTCAGGGTGAGTGCAATGGCTAGTAGGCTGACTAGGGGCGCCAGTAACATGGTGCAAAAGGGAGATAGAGGCACAGGAGGAGGAGGGGTGATGCACACTTGTATCCCTGCGTGTGCGTGTGGTGAGCAGCAACATTGAGCGCCTGAAGTCTGGGATACGAATGGCCTCACACGATTTACATCTAGAGTAAGGACTCGGAGCAGCGTATTCTGAATACCTGGGATAAGATTGACATTTCCCAGCGAAAAATACCTGCCATTTTTTAATATTCTGTAAATCACCAACATTATACTTAAGTAGAACTTTCTATAAAATCGTCCGTATTCATTTTTTGTATTTACAGTACAGAACTTATGTTTTTTTCTGGTGGCTGCTGCACCATAAGTAGGCTAATTTATTTCCACACGAGTACAAATGCCGTAAATCTTTTGAAGGAAAAGCGCTCTGGACATGAACTCAAGAGGGGGCCCAAGAGCTCACGTTATAGACTGAGGAATGCAGCATCCCTGCAAGAACTTGGGGAAACAAAGCGGCTACCAGCCCGGATCAGTAACACTTCACAAGTTCATTACGTGCTCCAGGCTTCCTCCGGAATGCAAACACTGACAGGTTTTTAAATGTCAAAAACAGGAAAAATGACCTCACTACCCAGTGCTGTTTTCCACAGTAAGTTACGTTTTGAACGCTCGTGTGTGACAGAGAGTGGTTACAAACTCTGGGTTCATTTAAGACCATGCACTCAAGCACTGACAATGCCATCCCCCACTCCCACCCCGCCTTCCTTCAGATTCGTTCTTCGATCAAACTATATGTAGGCTGATGGGGCACATAGTAATCAAGCAGCCCTTAGAATACTCAGCTCAGATCCAAACCAGTAATATGTATGTGCGGTTACTAAGTTTCTGGGTAAAATGTGGGCCATATGTGCAAAGGCAATGATAGCTAATACTCAAGCCAATTAAACATCTTCCAGACTGTTTAAGTAATTATCACATAAATTGTCTATGCTTTTTTACTGTGAATTTATGCGTGGTGGTTATTTGTATTCCTGTATGAATGTCATTTGGATCTCACAGGGATCTATTACTGTTTTTCCACCTTCCTGTTCTTTCTCAAGTAAATTGTGGATGTAGCTGTTTTAACAACCTCCTAAAAACCCCTTTTATTCGGCTTTATTAATCACATGATATTTAGTAATGATATGCCATGTTATATTTTTATTGAACTTTTTTATCACGTTTTACCATAGTTTGTATTGTATGTATGTATTGTACACTTTTATGACTTGTATTGTCAAATATAGCAAGCAATTGATTGAAAGGGGAAAAGCCGCCTGATAGTTTCCTCTTTAAATATTTATACATCTTTGTTGAAGATAATGTTCCTATGCTTTCATACTTGGGTAGGAGATAGACACATTCCTAATGAGCAAGTTAGATTAGATCTAATTAGGGCAGCTCAAGAAGGAATACCTTTGGTTCATGCTGGCATCAGTGCTTCAGTGTCAATTCTACAGCAACTATATTGGCGGCTGAACTTACTAAAGTTTACTAAAAAAAATATATGCAGCAATGCAGTGTTTGTCACCAAATGAAACACTCAAACTACTGTAAGACAAGCACAGACCCCCTTACTATGACCCATAAACCCTTTGGGGTAATTTTCTCAACCATGTAGGCCCACTCCTGAGTGTTAATCAATATAGATATATATTAGTTGCAGTCAGTATATGCACTAGATTACTTTGAGTTTGGCCACAGAAGACTGCTACTGATCAAGCAGTTATAACAGACTTGCAGTGCCTAGTAACAATGGGAGCAGTTCATATCTTTCATTTAGGTAATAGTACTGCTTTTGGCGGTAAGGTATTCGCGGATGCTACATCTGCTCTGGGAGTGCAATATAATCATACCGTTCTGTCCGGAATGAAACAAGGTTGCAAAGCACGGCAACAGTACGCATAAACCCTAATCGCTAGGGTAGTGGATATAGTTGACCGGGCTACATAGCCTTCACGGGGTTCAGAGAGAACTAAATAATTTGCCCAGAGGAGCATTAGGTGGTCACCCCCATACAAATTACTCTTTGGGATCCCAAGGTGTGAGCCTGATCTTGATGTCCCTGGAAAGTTGGGAGAGCTGAAAACACCTGATGCAGTTTCCTGATGTATTACCAAACCCTCAAGAAACCAGAACTAAGTTATCCATAACAAAGAATTCTGACTCTGAAACCAACAAAGTTAAAGTTACTAAAGCTCCTAAAGAGTGGCTCCACAAAGTGAGACAGCTAGATCAGTCAAGAATCTCTGACTAATAAGCCTTTGGACCACTTTAACGACCACCTGTTCCAGTTCTTTGGGTAGAAGACACTTGGACAGTAATCGTGCCGCTATTTTCTGGATGATTTCCAGGAAGGTGTTGATTGATCACATTAAAAAACATCATGTGGTCGATTCTGCTTTGTAGGCCCCTATGGACACCAAAGCGCCTCCAGACAAGATTAACACAACCTCTCCCTACCCAGGAGGAACTACCCAAAGAAGAGAGCAGCAATACTGAAATCAGACCCATTACAGGAACTGATTGCCCTGTTGAGTGTCTGACTTTACACCAAGTGCCATTTTCCAAAAGGAAACCTAATGCTGCAACATCAGTGTGGCCGGCACGGATCGAGGGTGGCGGGGTGAGGGCAGGGGCGTGGGGGTGTTGAGGGGAGGGGGGAGGGGTTAAGGAAAATTAAAATTAAAAACAAAAAAATACTGTACCGCCGCGTTTCTCCTCCGTCTTTCCTACTTGTCCTTCAGCACCGCAGGAACAGAACAGGTGGCACACCCAGGCTCCCTAAGCCAATCACAGCGCTGCAATGCAGCGTTGAGATTGATCTGAGTGCCGTGATTTGGTGCTCAGCCAGGGAATGGGAGCCTGGGCATGTTCTCCACCCAGGCTGTAATGCAGCCTGGGTGGAGAACATACTAAGTGCGCATGAATGTTTGGCCGGCCTCAAACGACCGGCCAAACATTCATGCACACTTGCAAAGTGTGCTCACCACTCCCCCTGCTCCTGTGTCAGAGCAGCCCCACCCCACCCTGCAAAGCTGCAGGACAAAATAAAATGATAATCACCTCGAGTTATTATAATTTTATTTTTTTCCTTTATTTCACTGCTGCGCATCAGTGGGGCGACGCTCCTCCACCTTAGCAGAAGAGCCGCCATTGGGCAACATCGATAATTGCAACTACTGCAACAATGGTTTGTTATGAACCACCAACCAAGCCCACAATGACTGAAATTATACCACTGTTGGTTTTGTGACAGATACCCTTTTTAACCTTGATCTTACATGTGGATCGCTACTGGAGTCATGCCCATTCTAATGTGGATTATAATATTGTTTATAATTTTGCTTTTGGTACATATGTACAAGGATACTATATTCCTGATAAAACTCATGAGCCCATTCTTCCAGTCTCTCCCTCCCTCTTTCCTTTTGATCCTGGCAAGGTAATCTCAGCTTCTCTCATTGAAAACCTCTGTGGCCTTCTACTTTTCCTCAGCCGTAGCTTTCTGGAGAGCAAGCTGCAAGTTCTGGGGCTCAGCTAAACTTAACCCCCCCCAAAAGAATAACTCTTGCAGTAAGTAACAATGTTACCCTAGAAATCAGAGGCAGTGATTGTCTTGGGGCAACATTGGAAACACATTTGGACATACACACAGGTGACACCACAGCACTCAATTCCTGGGTTCCTATAATAGTACCCTCCCCAGAGTCCATACCGGCTTTTTCACTACCCTCCAGTTTCTCAAACTGAACTCTAATGTAACTCACATGGACCACCCTGCCCTTGTTTATGGCAGTCCTCCACCCTCTATCCAAACACAGATCCCACAACTGATCTAAGGATAGGGTGTCAAGGACTAGGAAGGAGGGTAGGAGATTGACTCCTGAGCGCATCAGTACCATTGTTAAAATGTCCATCCCACAGACTCAGAAAGATGTGCGCGCTTTCACAGGTATTACTTCCTACGGTAGGCAGTGGATACCTAACTACTCCTTACTAACCAAACCCCTGCTTGCACTAACCACTAAAGATGTGCATGAACCCCTGACTTGGACGCCTGAATGTCACCAGTATTTTGAGCAATTGAAAACTGTGCTTTGTTCGGCTCCAGTACCCCGCACCCCCGACTATACTAAACCGTTTGTGTTGTACGTCCATGAGCTGGCTGGTTGCGTGCTTTCTGTTTTAACACAAAAATTTGGAGATAAGCACTGGCCGTGTGCTTATTTCTCTGCTGTGCTTGACCCTGTCGCACAAGCCCTCCCGAGTTGTCTAAGAGCCGTCGCGGCTGTGGCTGTCTCAATAAGGCAATCGGCTGGACTCGTACTTGATACTGATCTCACGGTCATGGTACCCCATGCTGTGGATACACTTTTGAATAAGACCAAGGCACAGCACCTCACCAGTGCACGTCTGACGGGCTATGAATTAACCCTGTTTGCGAAACATATCACGATCAAACGATGTGCCACTCTGAATCCAGCCACGTTACTGCCCCTCCCTTCTGAAAATGATGAAAATGAGAAACATGATTATATCTTCCGGACAGAAGAGGAGACGAAGGGACGGGTAGACTTGACTGATGTTCCCTTATCTGACCCTCAAGGGGAACTATATGTAGATGGCTCTTGTTTTAAATTACAAGTTGGCACTACAACTGCTGCATATGCTATCACCACATTGCGTACAGTAGTTGAGACATCACGAGTTCCCTATCAGTCGGCCCAAGTTGCAGAGCTTGTTGCTCTAATACAAGCTAGCGAATTGAGTGAGGGACTGGTTGTCAATATTTATACTGACAGTCAGTACACCTTTGGAGTCGTGCACAATTTCGGGAGACTCTGGGCAGAGAGAGGGTTTCTTACTTCGCATGGTGCCAAGATACAACATGGGCACCTTATATTGAGGCTTTTGTCTGCTTTGACACTCCCTAAGAAATTGGCAATAGTGAAGTGTAGTGCACACCGGAAAGTCACTGATGATGTAGGTAGGGGAAATGCTTTTGCAGATCAGACAGCTAAGGAAACGGACTGGACTAAAATGAAAAGAAGGTTTGTAGCAGGTCCCGCTAGGTGGGTACCTGAAGTTACCATGTTTGAGGATACGCTTGAGAACATGAAGGAGATACAGAGTGAGGCTGCAATAGAAGAGTTAGCAATATGGCAAGAAAGTACAGCACAATTAAATGATGAGGGATGTTGGATTGATAAGTCAGGGAAACAGAGATGGATGTTGCCAGATGCGTATGTTCTCCCTGTGGTCACGATGGCCCATGGCCCAGCCCATATCAGCGCTAAAGGTATTTGCAAGTTGTTAGACCCTGTATGGCAGAATGATAACATTTCGAAAACAGCTGCACATTTAGTGAAGTACTGCATGGTGTGCATGATGCACAATCCTGGGAAGGGTACCCCTACACCACCCGGTAATTTTGCACCACCCACTTTCCCTTTTGAGGTCCTTCAGATAGATTATATCGAATTAGACAGGGTCAATAGCTTGAAGTACGTGTTGGTGGTTGTCTGTGCATTCAGTAAGTGGGTTGAGGCTTACCCCACTAAAAACAATACAGCTGTTACGACTGCAAAGAAACTCCTGAAGGAGTTCTTTCCTCGTTTCGGCTTTCCCCGTTTGATTTGGAGTGATAACGGAAGTCATTTTAATACCAAGGTCATTCTGCTAATTTGCAATGGTTTGCACATAAAACATAAGTTTCATGCTGCAAACCACCTGCAGTCGGCAGGTTTGGTTGAGAAGTACAATGGTACTCTTAAACTGAAATTGGCAAAGATTCAGGAGACAACAGGGTTACAGTGGCCAGATGCTTTACCATTAGCTCTTTTGTCGACAAGAACAACAGCACATTCTAGGACAGGATTGTCACCGTACGAGGTCGTGTTTGGACGCCCGGCAAATGTCTGGGGCGTCCCGCGTCCTCAGCGGTTTTCAGATATTGAGTATCCATTATTGATCGATTACCTTTACCAGTTAACTGAAAATCTGCGTTCTATTCACCAACAGGTCCGGTAAGCCCTGCCAACCACACCAGAGGGTCCCGGACACGACATTCAGCCTGGCGATTTCATCTCAATTCGTAATTTCCAGAGGAAGAAGAGTTTGGAGCAACGTTGGAAGGGACCAGAACAGGTCCTCCTGGCAATATGTACCACTGTGAAGGTCGCCGGCCGAAAGAACTGGGTGCACGCCACCCACTGCCGCAGGATACCTTTGCCCTATGACCAGTGGGTGAGGGATGGCACAGGGGACTCTGAGTGCGAGAAGGTGCCTCAGTTCATCCCCATTAGTGATGTCAAGCTGACCTGGACCCAAACGGATGCAGAGAATGATGAAGTGATGAATGCAGCAGTTCCACCGGAGATACGAGCTATTCAGGAACCCCTTTTCACTGATCCCTCTGTGCCTGGAGTCACCAGGTACAATCTACGTCCTCGGCTGAGGAATAGTGCACAAAAGGAGAAGTCAGATTAGACAGGGATGGACTGTGCAAGTTAGGATGTACTTTGTTGTAGTACCAACGGAGTAAGTTTAGGGTGAAGTGAGATTTGTGCACTGTTTTAACATTGGACAGGATAAATTGAACGTGCTCCCTTGGAGGGGGGGTACATTATCCTGATCGGCGTGGGATATCATCACAAGCTTAGGACTGAGCAAGCTCCCCCACCGGTGCTCAAGAGCACCAACGTTCGATGAACAATAGGAGCCTGTACCAGTGAGGCTCTGACGGACACTGGGAACACTTACCTTTACTATCATTTTGTTGCATTTCTCTCCTTGCTTAATTATGCATCCCTTTGGTCGGCCAATTGATGAGGAGGAACAGCCATTTGCACCACCGCGTTCAATGAGGGGTTGGTCGACAAAGAGTAAAATAGTTTGTATATTAATTGTTGTGATTGCACTAATGACAATATTTGGAATATCTTGGTTTTTAGAGGAGAAATTTCCTGTACATTCCTTGGTTGGTACAACTCCCGCTCCACCTGAGCACATTTTTGTTATTCGAGCTTTACACATAGAAGCGCACAGGCAGTCCTATACAGACAATGTGTTTATACATATGTTGCATCATGCTCATAATGTGTCCAATACGACCAATTGTTGGGTTTGTGGGTGGCTCCCTTCGGTCACTCATAAGAGTGACAATCTGTTGTCTAGGCCACTGTCATATATTGGCCACTGTGAGGTTTGGTATGAACTGTTTCAGTTGGTGTACTTCCAATTTCATCTTTCTACTTTGGATATAACATCCACTGATTCTTACACTGCGAATGAATATTTACACTTCTATCAAGGGTTTGGCACTCTAGGAGCCACAGGACAAGGGACTCTAGGGACACTGTCCTCAAAGTCATGTTGGAAAACGTACCGTAGGGTGAAGGATACGGCCTGGTTTAGAATGGAAATGGCTGATTTCCAATGGTTTAACACCTCTGAGTACTTCCAATCCTTCCGAGGTCAAAATCTTACCGAAGAGAAGCCGATACCTGTGTTGGTGGTCAATACAACAGCTAGTTTTTGTGTCCAGGGGTCAGGGAAGATAAAGTTGGGGGAGAGTAAATGTAACTTCACCTACAAGCTGAATACAACTAGTAGTCCGCCTTTGATTCCGCCCCATAAAGTCTATTTTGTTTGTGGGTCACAAGCTCACATCTGGCTTCCGAGGGGATGGTCAGGTACAAGTTATCTCTCCTTCCCCCTGTATATGTTGCCCTGTCTAATTATCATAAAAGTAATCAGCTGCAACGTAGAAGTACCTTCCTGACCCGAGCCAAAAGGGTTGTTGACACAAAGGATATAGATCAGACAGACACCACCGCACAGCAATTTGGAGACGCTATGAAGGGCCTGCTGCCCTTTTGGGGTCCCATGGCTAATAGCCTTCAAATTCGTCAATTAACAAGAGTTGTTGAAGGGGCTATCAATACAACTGCTGGGATAATGACAAATATCACTGCTGAGCTCCAGGCTACGAGATTAGTCACTTTGCAGAACAGGATGGTATTAGACGTTATACGCAGATCGGTGAGGGGCCTGTCGCGTCATTGGAAGTAGCTGTTGTGTTTATATACCTATTAACGCTCCCAGTGTTTATTCAGCTATACAAAAATTACATAGAATATCAGCTGAGATACACCAAGATACAGGTAGTTGGACTCGGTCTGGGTAGTTTTGGAATACGTTAACATCCTGGGGTTGGACGATCGTCATCTTTTTGGCTGTGGTTGGTGGTATTATCTTTACATGTTGCCTCTGCATACAATGTCTCCCAGCTTGTTGCTCCTATTGTGTCAATATCCTCACTCCCAAACAGAAAATGTCAACTCATGATACTAATGCCGCAATTATGATACAAAAGGATATTGACAATTTGATGCAGATTGATGAAGGTATTTTCGAGACTACATCTTTCCTTGCAGCCTCCATCCCTGATACTGAATATATGACCTGCTCCTAATACTGATGCTCCTTTGTCATCGAAAAGTTTATATTTACTTTCATCTCTTCCTAAAATGGTTAGCTTATGCTAAAAGGAGGGTCTGTTGGAATGAAAATGTTTTCGTTATTCTGTCTGTGTACTATTCGATGTAAGTTAGCATTCGCGGCACCATTTTATGTCTGCCCGCCATTTTGAACCATGATCGAAACTAATCCTTATTTTTCTTCTGGGAAACGGCCCGTGGTAAGTTTCATTTCTCCAAGGTTGGGCCTTGCTTTGCTAATGAATACGCTGTTCTGATTAGCGCATACGTTTCCCACTAGATGGAGGCCTTCTCCCACTAGTCCAGTGGCGGGCACGGACAGAGTGACCTTGGGTAGGAGATAGTGTGTGCCCGGCCTTAGGATCGAAACCTATCCTTCTGTACTCCTTTGTTTAACTGCATTTGCCTGGAAAATTCCATTAAGGGCGTGCCTTCGTTGGTTCTGAATTGTACATAATGTATCTCCATGCTTGCTGATGTCAGTCCCTCTGCAGCAATCCTAAGAGACTGGGCAGACTGGGCTCCGCTCGAGTGTATCTGAATAAATATATTTGGTTTGTATTCTCTACTGTCTGACCGACTCTTCATTTGTAAGGAAGGCTGAGAGGTGGTCGGGAGTGACCTGGGTGACCCTAATCGGGTCACTTCCTTCAGCTTCTTCCCTCCCACCCCCGTTGTCCATTTTACTTCTTCCCTTCCACCCCCGTTGTCCGTTACTTCTTCCCTCCCTCCCACCCCTCGTCTTTGTTGCTTCTTAACCACCCACCCTCTGTTGTCCGTATTGAATCTTAACCTCCCACCCTCTGTTGTTCGTTTTGCTTCTTCCCTCCCACCCCCCATTGTCTGTGTTGCTTCTACCCTCCCACGCCCCCATTTATTATTAGATCAAGCGTTAGCCAATACCTTTTTGATTTTACTAAAATTATGTATATAACATACTTAAAGAGGCTTTCGGACAGCCCTCTTCATCCATTGGTCTGTTGTGTTAGTCACATTTTTTTACTCCCACTACAGAATACAGCATTGGCCAGTAGGTCAGTTCACTACAGCCATTGGTTAACTTCAGTGTGAGTGACTCCATTCTGTTCTTTCACAAGGACCACATCCAAATAAAAAGTAGCTTCCTTTAGTGCCAGGGACTACTATGGCAAGGTGTGCTTTCTGACACAGAAAACATATGTATACTTTTTGACAATGTTTTTTAATAAATTGGTGAGGGCCTTGGATCTCCCCCAACGTTCAAGTTGTACAAAAATCATGACAAAACAAACGTTGACAAAACCTGAGCCTGCCCGCCAATGCCACAACTATTGGCTTTGATAGTGCTTGTGTTTTTTAGGGATGGAGTGAGTTAGCTCATCATTGGTAGATACCATAGGCGTAGTTATTGTATTATTGCAGCAATACAAGTTAATGAAACAGAAGCATCAATATTATTGTTGACAGACAAATGATCACTCAAATTATACAATCTAATCAGGATTTCAGGAGCTTGAGACAGGCATTTATCTTTGGGTCTCTACAGAGGATCTCTGTGTGTGCATAGGTCACCCTGAACATTTGGCTGGGTCCTAGGAATTGTGACTGCAAGACCCATCTCTGCTTTTGGCCCAGGCACCTGAAAAGCCCCACAGATCTAGCATGAGTGTGTATTTTAAGGAGAAGGTCTTGAGGTGCTGTTGGAACCAAAGCATAAGTCACAGTGTCTCTCATTAGGGAAACCACAAGAGGCACTCTGAAGTCCGGTACTGCTGCAGGTCCCTGCTGGTGCAGCAGTGAGGTGTCTACGCCCCAGTGCTCTGTCTACATCTTAATTGTTGACATATGGCGTGAGCTGCAGATCACGAGTTTCAATCCCATGAAGGTCAACTCAGCCTTCATCTTTCCAGGGTCTGTACATTGACTACTATTAAATTAGGCAATAGTAACACCTTTTATATACAGCTTATAGAAACAGCTGGAGTGCAGAATAAAGTGCTACATTTATTACCAGCTGACCTCATGTCCTCTTCTGAAAAATACAACCTTGAGGTTCTGCCCTTTCAGGTCACTAATAACAATGAACATAGCATGCTTAGAGTTTGATGAGATATATTCCTCTGGGTCTGGGGGCTGGGTGCTACAGCACTAGCTTTACTGGACATGCTGGAAGTCACACTGCTAGCCCAGGAGAAGTACACATGTTGGGACAGGAAATCCCCTGCACTGTGTACAGTCGTGTTTCCTTGCTCCTAGTGCCTACTTCCTGTATCTGGTGTCCTGGTTTTTGATTTTGACCCTATCCCCACTCTAATCTAGTGTGTGCATACAGGCTTTGGCCTTTGCTTTGATTTGAGTGAGGTCCTGCCCCTGTCCTGTGACCTGGAGGGGCGTACCAAGGGTGCCCTCATTTCACAGACCGTGAACTACTGCCCTCGTCATAGGTTTAGCGATGGTGGCAACATACTTTGTTTTTTTAATCCATAGTTAGACCAGACCTTTTTTTCTGTTGTACTGGCGTAGAGGCCTACTGGTTCACTTATGTAAAGTTCCACTTCTGTGTACTAACCCAGGTAGTAGCACTTAACAGCCCAAGTGTATTTTGTCTCTGTTTGTGTATGTGGCCTGCCTGGTACTTGCATGATGTGCGTGAGTGAACCTTGTGCACAAGCTGGAGGAGAGGCTGTTTACCCAGACAGTGGAATTGTATTGCACTGAAGTTGGTGGGAGGAGACTAGATACTGAACTGGGGAAAAAGGAGACAAGGCTCCTTTAGAAATGTAATTAGGCCTTTTGCAGAGAGAAGCGGCTGATTTATTTTCCTGAAGCACTTACATTTTGTAGGCGGTGAAGCATGGGACTGCAATCTCTGCTGTCTGCTGTTCAATGTGAAAAGGACCCCGTGGGTAAGGCAACCCTTTTGTCTTACCCCTGATAACTCTTAGATGCGATTGGTGACAGTGGGGTGCATAAAGAACAGTTCTCTTTTTGCCACTGTTGTGGGTGCTGTAACCACTGAGCCCAATCAGTGAAGTTGCGGCATAACCTGAGCAGCTTCGTCCAAATTGTGAAACTACATTGAAGCCTGAAGCTCCTGCAGTCAGTCACCATGTGACCCATACCTGTTGTACTACATAAGAATTCAGTGTGTCTGAAGCTGCAGTCCACAATCAGCAAGGTGTGTGCGCGACCTCAAGATCTTTTCAACCCACGCCATGATTGACCTCTCCGGTTTGTATCCGAACAGCCGATTTAGGGCTACACTGAGCACCCTGCGGACCAGCTGTGAAAAGATCCAGCAGATCCAGCACTCCCTTGAGCAGCCGTTGCCCACTGCAGCTGCATTACCAAGAAGCAACAGCTGAGGAAGTTGAGAGGAACTGCAGGCTCACACTCAGAGTGGAAGATGGTTAGTAAGCAAGCATCGGAGAAGCCAGGCTGCTGCACGAGAAGCACAGGCTCATTTATGGGTTGAAGGAGACTCATTAGGTATAAACAAGTGAACTGAATTAAAGACTCTGCTTAACACAAGAGTACAGGGTAATCTGCATTTGAATCACTCTAGAATTAGACCCGGGGAGGGAAGTGCAGGGACCTTAATGCGAGGGATAGTGGGAAGAGGTGCCTACCTACTCCAAATGGTAATTCCATACTTTTTCCATGTATAGTGTTTAGTGTGCAATAAGATACTTTGCTTCCAGAAACTCAATCACTAGGTTATACAATCATTTGCTATACTAATGTGTACTTATTGCATGCTGAATTTGAGCACTCACACTACCTACCTGAGACGCCTGTGACTGCTCACCATCTCTCCCACTGAAAGTCAAGTGCTGAACGAATTGTGCTTGGCCCAGTATGCAGAGCCATAGTAGGACGCCCGCAGGACATCAGAGGCAAATGACCTCAACACCCATGATTGAGACCCAGTAGCCCCTGCTTGCCCCGTGGACCCCTAAACCAGGTCTGACAATTGGTTGTAAGCGGTGTGAGATCTTACAAAGACATTTCCAGTTTAAAGTAGTAGTGTAATAAGTTCAACTTGTCCACATTAGAACCTGCACATGAAAATGACGGATACAAACTTAGTGACCTAAATAGGTGACCTCCTGTCGACCATACTGAAATTTAGAAATGGAAACTTTATGTCTGTGGTGTGCCAAATGCAACAACATAACTATACTGTCCCTACAACCTTGTTCTGTGTCAGAAGCGATGAGCAAGTCATCAACGTACTGTAGCAATACCTTACCTGTGGGGAGTGACAAAGAATCCAACTGACCTTTCAATGCCGGACTATAGATACTCAGACTTTCTGTATAGCCTTGAGGAGCGCGACAGAACCTAAAACTTCTACCAGCTAGAGTGAACTCAAACAGATATCTGCTATCAGGATGAATAGGAATACTGAAGAACGCATTTTTCAAATCAATGACAGAAAATAATTTACCAGAAGAGGGAATCATTGTCAAAAGAGTGTTGATGTCAGGAACCACCGGAAACTGGGGAATCACTATTTTATTAACTTTGCGCAAATCAATCACAAAACGATAAACAGCTTCATGGTCATCCGAGGAACCTGGGTGCGCCCTTTTAAGAATCGGAAGAGTAGGGCTATTGCAAATATTAGCAGTGGTCTCCTCAACCACTCCCTTCCCAATCAAATCCTGCAAAATCTGTAATAAGGCTCGCTCTCCTGCCTGCGGTATTTTTATATTGAGGGATACGAGGTAAAATGGCACCATCCTTAACGCGTATCGAAACAAGCGATATCTGCAACAATCCCACGTCTGTGTTGCCTGTTGCCCACAGGGTGGGTGGCACATCTTTAAATTCAACAAGAAGGGGCGCATCTTTGGACAGACACTGCTTAGCGCACATCACATCCGGACCCATTGTCATATAGACACCTGCTGGGGAACAATAAATTGTGGCATGCAACTTTTTCAATAAATCCAAACCCATCAAATTCTCACCACTATTAGATGTCAGCAAAAATGGCGAATCCACAGTGAAAGGACCGATGGTCAATGCAAGAGGTTTTGAAATGAGGTTTACAACCGGTACACCAGAAAAACCTACCGAAACATTATTATGGCCGGACAGAGCTGCCCCAGGGACCATATTTCGAGAAACAGAACTTTTTGTCGCACCTGTGTCTACCAAGAATTCCTTAGTAGAACCTTGCAGTTCCGCTGTTACATAAGGTCCACGCTAGTCTACAGGTATCGGAACTGGTCCCCCACTCTGTCCCTGGCTGTCCTAGCTGTAAGACATTCCTGTCACTCCATCCACATCATAATCATCGTGGTAGTACTATCCATCCCGAAGGGTCATCAAAGTAATTACTATGAGAACGACCATGTGAGGCTGCAGCGTTCTGAGCCCTGCCTGCCCCACCAGTTCCACGACCCCTTCCACAAGAACCTCATCCTCTAGGGAGCGCCACCTTCTGCAAAAGCACAGGACACTCGCTACGCCAATGTCCCTCCTCTTTACAATACGCACACTGATTCAGACCCAGGGGCGTAGCGTTTGGCTGCCTACTAGTGCGTGAAAGCTGTCGGGCCAAACCACCACGTCCTCTACCATTCCCTCTAAAAGCCTGTTGCAACAACACCTTTGTCTTCAAATCCTTATGCTTTTTCTCTGTCCTCTTCTTATCCTCATTTTCCCTATGCTCATAGTACTGTGCCATATTCAAAATAACAGAAGGGGAAGAGGTGGACCAGGTGCTTTTGGAAGCCTGCAATCGAGTCGCAATCTCAGGAAGCAAATTAGAAACAAATCTATTAACAAACAACCGAACACCTCCCTCAACAGACAAATACTGCCCACTGTAATCCAGGAATATATCTTCAAACCGAGTGAAAAAATCAGACACACTCTCATCTTTCTTTTGTCGACAAGCCGTTAACTTGTCCCAATCAACCTTCCTCGGAGGAATAAGAGAATGCATATACGTAATGATACGGCCTGGCAAAGCAAGTATCTCTGTTCTAGGCTTATCACCTGGCTTCAGCTCTTGATCCCATACCTTAATTTGGTCCCATGTGCCCCCCAACTCTGCAACATGGTGTTGAGTATGCACCTGTCTCCAAATATCAACCGGAACCAATAAACCAAAGAACATTTCAATATCTGCAAGTGTCATTACTGTTGAAGAGGCAGCTTCGGTCAATTCTTTATAATATGCAGTGGGATTCTTCATTGGATTAGGCAAATGAGTCTTAAGAGACAAAACTTCACTCCTTTTCCACGGAGTGTAAACCCATTGTTCCTGAAAACAAGCCGCTTCTCTGGCCCGTATAACATTACCGCGGCCATCTTTCAACACTGGTAATTCTGGGTGGTATATAGGATGAACCTCCCGCATCGGAAACTGAGATACCGAAGTGGGGCTCTTCTCAAGTAGCCTACCCTGATAAGCAATCAATGTCGTAATACTGGCAAAAACTTGATCAGGCCCCATATTAGTGACATATACATGATCTTTAATATCATATAAAATCTGTGGTGCTGCATCTTTAAAACACTGCTCCCAAAGACTAATCAGAGTGGCAGACATATGCTTAAGGGCATGCTGTTGTACAAAAGGCAGATGTTGACAGCACTCAAGCACTGATTCTCCTGGACCTGTCTGCAGCCTTTGACACCGTCAACCACACCATCTTGGTGGACCGTCTGGCTGCAGCAGGTCTCAGTGGCACGGCCCTGAAATGGTTTCAATCATTTCTTGCGGATAGAAAACAGTCAGTTTGGCTCTCTCCGTACAAATCGGGCACAGTAAATCTGAAGTTTGGAGTGCCACAGGGCTCATCCCTATCCCCACATCTTTTCAATATATATATCCGTCCTCTTATCGTTGCGTAACGACAGATGGGAGTGCAAATCTACAACTATGCTGATGATATGCAGCTAGTCTTCCCCATCAATGAATCTATAGAGTCCCAGGAATTTCTTAAAAAATCCATGCTGTTCATCATGAAATGGATGAACAAAAATCAATTAAAACTAAATGCCGAAAAAACAGAAATCATCATCCCCAACAATAAACTCCAGCATTGGACCCCCGCCCACTGGCCCTCCGAGTTAGGCCCGCCTCCGGCATTAAAAAACTCGATAAAAAGCCTAGGCATACACATTGACTCAGACCTAAACATGAACACGCAGATTGGAGCAGTTACCTCCGCTTGCTTCCTCCAACTGCGGAAACTGAGGAAAATCTGAAGATTCTTCAGTAGAGAGGCATGTACCCAAATTGTCATCTCTTTGATTATGTCAAGACTTGATTATGCTAACTCTATATACCTAGGTCTTCAGCGCAATCAGATACATCGTCTACAGCTAATACAAAATCAGGCAGCCAGAATTATATTCCAACAAGGCAGACGATGTCACATCAAGCCGCTGCTAAAAGAGTTGCGCTGGCTTCCAGTGGAGCAACGCTCCAAGTTTAAAGCCAGTTGTATTCTTTTTAAAGCCTTGCATGGGACCGGCCCTAAGTACATTTCATCAAAAATTCACAAGTACATCCCCCACCGTACTTTAAGATCTATGCACATGAACTACTTAGAGGTCCCAGTTTGTAGACGCAAAAGAACAGGAGGCTCACGCTTCTCAATATTAGGACCCAAACTCTGGAACGCCCTCCCGCCCCCATTGAGACTTGAGTCAGACCTCTTTCATTTTAGGAAGATGTTGAAGACCTGGCTCTTCACCTAAGCTTACAGTTAGACCAGGACCATCCGTACCAGTAACTCTTTTAGGAAAGTAACTCCTACAGCGCCAAGAAACCGTTGGTGAACGAGCGCTATAAAAGTTCCTATTAACATAACAAAAGGCTCAAAATCTTTCATCACATTCCACACATCTTCCAATTGTAAATGGGGTTTCGGGCCCACTGCGCAGCCTGGTTAGCCACTACCTTTTTCTCTGCATCTCCCACTCCAGATCCTACTAACGGCCCCATACATTCCTTAAATTTCGTCCAGTCTCTATCCTCAAATCCACGTACTGGTGTCCCACTACTTAGTGGTGTCGGGGATGAAAAAACAGAGTGGGAGTAGCAACGGAAGTAACAGGCACCAACGTCGCTGCTGGCTGCGTCGCAGGTGTAAGGGCTGGCGAAAGGGACGCTGAAGCAATAGGTGTGGCAGGGGCACTAACATTCATAGTTGCCACAGACGGCAAGGACAAAGAAAGGACAGGAGGTGCCATGGCTAAAGCAGTCTGATCAGCAGGAGCAGAGACACCAGAGACAGAAGGAGCGGGTGGCTGGGACTGTGAGGGAATAGTGGGATACATCCTCTGCGGGGCATATGGGGGTGGGGGTCGAGTATCTAACAATTGTTCCACAAAAGTATAATTTTCTTCTTGGGCCACATAAGATTTATCAATCTGTAATCGAAACCTCCTATCTTCACGTTCAATCCCTATCTCTTGTTTCTCTCTATCATGTGCTACAGCTTTCCAAGTCAATGTTTGCATTCTCCCCTTTCGTGCCTCTTTTTCCATCTTTAATCGTCTCTGTTTAGTCTCCTTTTGCCACGTTCGACGAGAATCAAACAGACTGCCTACTTCGCTTCGCAAACAATTTGTCCTGTAAAAACACAATTTTTTGTTCATCAAAAGTGCCCATCAATGGCCTCTGCAACTTAGCACTGTCCCTCTTATATTTGTGCCATAGCGTACTAAAGATAAGAGGGCCAAGGTCATGCTTCACATACATATCAAAATTCAGAGTGCCTTCTGGAGGCGCTGGCTGACTTTCCTCCAGTCGAGCATCAGCAGAACAACAACGACAGCACATAGAAACCAGTTTACTTATTCCAGGCAGTCTCAAAAGAAAACAAGTTTACTACTTATGCCTGGAAAAGTATTTGCAAATACTTTCCACCCAAAAGCGGTCCTCAGACCGTACCAAATACAAACCAAAATGGTACCATATCCACAAAGAACCAAAACAAACTCACCTGATGTATGCAGGTCAAACAAATTTATTCTCCACTGCCGACTCTCCAGACCAAACGGTCAGATCCAAGGGTTTCACCGTTTGGGACCCCAGTCTGGATGACCGCTGGGCGAGGCACTGTCCGGCGGGACAGAAGGGGCAGGAACTCTCTCGTGCAGGGATCCCTGATCCGTTCGTCTGACCAGACGATGGCCTCGACCTCCCCAACCGTCCTCAGAAGGGAATGGGTCACTCGCCCGATGGAGTCCCTGTTCGGGCGCCAACTGAAGGAAGTGACCTGATTAGGGTCCCCCGGGTCACTCGTGACCACCTCTCAGCCTTCCTTACAAATGAAGAGTCGGTCAGACAGTAGAGAATACAAACCAAATATATTTATTCAGATACACTTGAGCGGAGCCCAGTCTGCCCAGTCTCTTAGGATTGCTGCAGAGGGACTGACATCAGCAAGCATGGAGATACATTATGTACAATTCAGAACCAACGAAGGCACGCCCATAATGGAATTTTCAAGGCAAATGCAGTTAAACAAAGGAGTACCAGAAGGATAGGTTTCGATTCTAAGGCTGGGCACACACTATCTCCTACCCAAGGTCACTCTGTCTGTGCCCGCCACTGGACTAGTGGGAGAAGGCCTCTATCTAGTGGGAAATGTATGCGCTAATAAGAACAGTGTATTCATTAGCAAAGCAAGGCCCAACCTTGGAGAAATGAAACTTTGGTTCAAAATGGCAGTCAGACATAAAATGGTGCAGCGAATGCTAACTTACATCGAATAGTACACAGACAGAATAACTAAAACATTTTCATTCCAACAAAGCAACACGGACAACAGGGTGGGAGCAAAGAAGCAACACTGACTATGGGGAGGTTGGAGGTTAAGAAGCAACATGGACAACAGGGGGTGGGAGGGAAGAAGCAACACAGACAACAGGGTAGGAGGGAAGAAGCAACACAGACAACGGGGTAGGAGGGCAGAAGCACAAGGACAATGGGGGTGGGAGGGAAAAAGCAACACGGACATTGGGGGGAGGGTAAAAGCAACATGGACAACATGGGGTGGGAGGGAAGAAGCAGCACAGACAATGAGGGGTGGGAGGGAAAAAGTTTCGCGGACAATGAGGTTGGGATAGACGAAGCAACAGGGACAATGGGGAGAGGGAAAGAAGAAGCAACATGGACAACGGGGGGTTCACGATTGCTCAGGCCATCGCTCGACCAAACATGTCAAGGTAGCACTTAGAGACACTTTGTGCCCCCCTTAGCAACAGGAAATACTATCAGAGGCAATGCTAACTTATCTAGACCTGTGGGAAGTAATCTGATACACTACTCACTCACAAGTCATTGCTGGTATTCTTATTACGGAAAAGAGAAACTGATCTGCAGTTAACGCAAACTACTAAGTGGGAGAGACACTACACAACTCTGCCCAGTAAATAGACACTACACGACCCTTCCCAGCAAAGAGACACTAATCTGCAGCTAGGGCTGCTGTGCAAGTGATAGAGACACTACACGAAGAGACACTATTCACAGTTATAGCAGTCTGCTCAAAACTAGTGATGCTATGACCAGGCATCATATGGAGAGTCACCAAACTATTGTACAATTTAGTTATGCCCCTGATCTCTATTTTTATGTATGGTTTCAGGTTTGATTAGGCACAGGTTTTGATTTTTTGTTTTTAAGTTGAGATCGCAAGTAATGCTTTTGCATTCTAGCTAGCAGTACGCAATCTCACTAGATCAAAAACAAAGCGAGATCCTGCAAGACTTCGAAATACCAGGCACCATCTTGCAAACTCGCTCTATAAATATCGGCCATGCCCTGATGGAAGTGCGTGCAATTAGCGCATATTCCAGAGATCAGCAACTAAGCGAGGTCAAGATTGTCTGAATTATGGTAGGAGTAGCGTTTCAGGATTTTGTTGATAATGGTTACATTGACAGAGTTTGCACAGCAGATATCTGAAGTCCAAGCAAGCCCTCAGAATTTAGTCAAAAGTGTTTGTAGAGCATTGTAAACCAGGAAGTGCAAACGAAGATGTTAGAACACTAAGAGTTACTAGTTATCATTGTCTGAGAAAGAGAAGCCGACAAAGCTTCTAGAAGTCTCAGCACTGAAGGATTCTAACTGCTGAACTTAGATTTGGTCAATTTAAAGAGAAACACTCTAGTTTCTCTGCAGCCGTGTTACCCCAGCAAAGTTCTTGCTTTTTCTTTTTGGTGCAGGTTAGGCTTCCAAGAACTGAATAATTCTAAGGAAATATTTGGAACTGTGTTGTTTGTAAACGCTCACAGAGGCTATTTGGCCAATTAAGGACTTTATCTTGTGACAGATCTACCTCCCCGCAGTAACCTCTCTAAAACCCTTCCCCTCATCCGGCCACTCCGACCCCTGGAAAATTTAAATACAGAGTCAGTGCCGCCAAAAGGTGAGCATTGATGGGTATTGCTCCTGAGGAACTTGATCCTATCAGAATTGCAAGCCCAACGGTATATTGTCCCTCCTGAGCAGTGCCTTCACAATGTCCTCTTTGGAAGACTTGTGCCAATGTTAGTAAACCTGCAGAAAGACCTGAGAGCGGCGCGTTTAGAAACTGCTGTTTTAGCAAGCCAAGTATCTATGTTACAAGGGCAAATTGGCGCAAGGGTTTCTCCAGCTCCTACCTCGCCTGTTCCTTTCACCTCTCCCAAGTGCTCCATTGGGAATCCTTTCCGAGTGCAAACATTCTTAACCCAGATCCAATAACCCTTTATGGTGAGACTGGCAGCATTCACAGACGCTCGGTTGAGAATAGCCTTATCTCAAATCTAAGAGGAGATGCTGCTATATGGGCTGTTCCCCTAGTGAGTTCAGACGATCCCTTATTATAAAATTGGAGAAATTTCAAGACTGAATTTGAATATTTTTTTGATTGCAGGACCATTACTGGCTCTGCAGATCGTGAACTGTAGGATCTAAAACAAGGGAATAAAGACCTGCTATTATACATGACTCATTTTAATCGCCTTGTCTCTGAATACCAACTGGGTAGAGGAGACGAGAGCTGCCCTGCACTACCAAGGCCTAAGAGACAAACTGAAAGACTTAGTGGCCCAGACTGACCCCCAGGCTAAGACCTGTGATGATTTATTAGCACTCACTTTAAGGTTATACCATTTTCTTACAGACCAAAAGGTGACCGGGAAAGACCCAATTTACGTACCTATGTTCGACCCAACGAGAAAACCAATACCAATATTCAGGAACACAAACCGCTTCCCCAAGAGGAAAAAAATTTCAGTCAAAAAAAAGGTCAGTACTTACCCTAGGGCAAGAAAGAGTACTTTCTTAAGGAATGTCGCACTCGTCCGACAACACCAGGACCATAAGACAATCTCACACCAGACTCTCAATAAGGATTTGAGAAACTAAGGGCCAAATTATGAGTTTAGCTGTGTGTGAGCGAGGCGGCGCGCCACCGCCCCGCTTCCACACCACCAAACTCCACCGCCTGCCAGATTACAAGTTGTAATATGGGCAGCCGGTCCTGTGGCGGCAGGCCCACTGCGCTGCCCTTCAAAAGCTCATAGGAGAGCCTTTGAAAGGCAGTGCTGTGGGACTGCCACAGCACGTTCTAGCACGGTTTGGACTGTAAAATCCATGCCTTGCAGGAACAGGGGGTGCATGCACAAAGGGGGCACATGGTGTGCCCCCCTGCATGCATCCCCAGGCCTTGAGGCTACAGGAGACCCTGTGGGGCCCCCTTTGTTTCCTCACGCCACACTTTTTATGGCAGGCTCACCGCCACGAAAAGTGTGGCGGTGAAGAAACTCGTAATATGCTTGGCGGTGTCGCAGAGGCACTGCCAGCATATTGCGAGCGCAGATCCCTGGCGTCTGTGGCAGTCCTATGGCAGTCCAACTGCCGTAATCGCAATATGGCAGTCAGACCACTGGCCACCGTGGGTTTGGATGTCAATTGGTACGCCAAACTCATAATTAGGCCCCAAGTTCCTTGAGGAACAGGCAGGAGGGTCCCTCAAGCTCAGTAAAAGTGCCCCTGATCAATTGATAGCCAATACCTAACAGTCATAAGCGCCACACTTGACACTGAATGCACAAACATCCGTGGGCGATGTTGTAGAATGAGTAGTCCTGATTGCATACTCCAGAGTCCCAGGTAACTTGATCAATGCAACATAACCTATTGCTCAGAACTAAAACCAGAAACAATAAGAGCAGTGGATAGAACACTCCTGACCTCAGGTTTAATAATACACCAACGGCCGCAGTGGAAATGATTTGTAACCAAGGAAAGACCAAACATAAAGAATGTATAAGGTTTGGTGTGATCGCAGCCCCCCAACTTGGAGTCATTGTGGGCATGCCCTGGCTAACTATTCTTAACCCACGCATAGATTGGGCAAAGAGAAATTTAACCTTTGATTCCAAATGGTGGACTCATGAATGTCTTGTATCAGAAAGTGAAACAAGACTCATGACAGACCAAAGATTACACATTACCACAGCCGCGGAACAAGAAATTGAGCTACTTCAGGAATGCAAATCTTTTTCAGAGGTCTTCAGTGCCATTAGTGCTGAGATCTTGCGACTCCACCGCTCATATGACTGTCAAATTGATTTAGTCCCCTGGACCAAGATACCATACAGCAGGATTTATGTTTTGACGGAACACGAAAATCAGTACTTATGAGAATACCTACATAAGTACCTTCAAATAGAGTTCATCCGACCATTTAAGTCCCGTGCTGCATCGCCTTTATTCTTTGTCCCCAGGAGCAATGGGAAATTCCAACCGCGTGTTGATTATAGCGCAATGAACAACATCACAATTAAAAAAAGATACTCCTTGCCACTCATTTCAGTTCTACTGGACCAGGTACAAACTGCAACCATCTATACCAACTGGATCTCTGTGGTGCGTACCATTTGGTGCGCATCTGGCCTGTCCTTTTGTAAATGCTGTGGGTTATTCGAGTACTGCGTCATGCCGTTTGGGTTATCCAAATGCCCCTGTGGCATTCCAGTTTTGTCAGTGACATTCTGCACGAATACATGGATAGGTTTGTTACAGAATACATAGATGACATTCATATCTACTTCAATCCTTTGGAAGAACATGTAAGGCATGGTAAGACCATTCTAACCACACTAAGACAATATGGTCTACATTAAACTAAACTAACCAAGCACAAATTTCACACCACCCAGGTAGAATTCCTTTGTTTTATCCTTAACCCTCAAGGGATTACTATGGCTGATCACAAGGTCCAGGCCATCAAGGAATGGTGAACACCCCAAACTGTGAAATCCATCCAACGATTTCTGGACTTTGAGAATTTGTATTGGTGATTCATTGATCAATTCTTGTCAAAAGCTGCTCCTTTGATTAAATTACTTTAAAAGGGGGTACCATTTCACTGGACCCCAGAAACAGACTAGGCCTTTAATCAACTAAAAAAAGGTGTTTATTACTGCTCCGATCCCAAAACAGCCGGACAATTTGCAACTCTTAATAGTAGAAGCAGACGCTTCTCATAACGTCATAGGGGCAATTCTTTCACAAAGAGACACACAAACTGGTCAATTACACCCTGCGGCATATCTTTCAAAAAAGAAGCTCCAAGAAGAACACAACAACACAGTGGCAGAAAAGGGTTGCTAGCAATACTACTAGCATTCAAGGAGTGGTGGCATTATTTGCTGGGGGCCAGACACCCGATTACCGTTTTTAAGTACCATCGGAATTTGTAATTCCTACGCTGTGCACGAGCCCTAACCCCCCAGACAGTTACGCTGGACCCACTTCTATGTAAAATTTGATTTTGTCATCACATTCTGTTGTGGAAGTTCTAACAGCAAGGCAGATGTCCTGTCTCAGCAAGATGCTGTCACAATTAATAATCCTACAGACCCACCTCCAATGGTATCTCAGGAGCAGGTGATTGGCGCAAATATAACCAATGCCTTCTTCGATAAAATCAAAAAAGCAATGCCTTTGCTAAGGATGATCAATTGGCATAAAGAAATTGAAAAATTAAGTTATTCAGTGGTGTCATAATCAACCACTGGCCGGGCATCCCGGTCGTATAAGGACCATGGAATTTACAGGCAGGAATTTCTGATGTTATTCTCACAACCAGAAGGGACAAGAGATTACGCCTTCTCTCGCTCTCCAGAGAGGTCTATATTACTAATAAAATAAAAAAGGAGGACACAAACCGAAAACTAAATTAGACTAAACATGGAGAGGGGAAAGAACCAGAAAAGAGGAAAAAAGACTGGCCCACTTAGTTCCTGGCCATAAAAACTCAATTTGGCAAACAAAAAAGATAATCACTTTGGGAAAACCCTTCGGGTTTTTAAAATTGCCCTTCCCCCTAGATAGTGGCATGCTTCATCATAGGGCCGCTAACACACCATGGCGCAAGCCAACGCTCAGGGTGGAGCAATATTGTTTTGAAAAAGGATTATGAAACAGAATTATTTCGAACTAGGGATCCCAAGTGTAGAAAACAGATTAAATTAAAACCGCCTAAGTGGGTACCCGCCTATATTTTATTATGGGTCCCACTTGGAAGAATTAAAAACACATACTAAATGGGTATATGTGAGAACCAACGACTCCATTACCCTGTCTGCTGTACCGACATGTTTCAGCCTATCACAGTCGCCCAACGGGGTCAAAGGCCTTCCTCAGGATACAGATCCCTTATAATTTGTTAAACTCCCTCCTAGTCAATCACTATATTGTAGGGAGGATATATCTGGCCATACTTGCCCTTAGTAGACACACTTCAAATGACGTACCTCAAACATAAAACAAGACAAAATCATTATTTGATATTCATTTTGATCTGCATCCCTCAGCAGGAATCGCCCCCTACTTCATTTGCCAATATTTTATTCGCAATACCCACATACATCTACTGTTACTCTGTGCTCACCCCAACAAGTGCCCAAACACAACACCGCGTGTGATGAGATACATTCCAAAGTTACCAAATGTGCCAATGATAAAAAAACAAGAGAGGCTAAATTCACAGGAGCTAAAATGCACCCCTCTTTACCCGAGTTTCATTGATCGTAGTCCAAACCCGAGGACAGAGTGGGAACTTCGCCATGTAGTCACACTCTATTAAAAATAGAAAGATTTAAAACAATATACTGTACAGGGACACGTTGCCGGATTGCTGGACTGCTGCTGCCATTTACTGGTCAGAGGGACATCCAGTCCCAGAAGGCTGTGCCCAGGAGGAGGGGCTACAACTGTGTTTAAGCCTGCGAGGGCTCCCGCGGCACTGGACGCGTTTCCGGATTGCTGGACTGCTGCTGCCATTTGCTGGTCAGAGGAACCTCCAGTCCCAGAAGGCTGTGCCCAGGAGGAGGGGCTACAACTGCGTTTAAGCCCGCAAGGGCTCCCGCGGCGGGGGACGAGTTCCCGGATTGCCGGACTGATGCTGCCATTTGCTGGTCAGAGGGACCTTCAGTCCCAGAAGGCTGTGCCCTGGAGGAGGTGCTACAACTGCGTTGAAGCCCGGAAAGACTCCGGAGGGTGGGCCCGTCAGAGACCGGAGGAGGCTGGGTGGGCCCAACCAGAGGAGGCTGGGTGGGCACCCTCTTGGTCCCTCCATTTTCATCACTTGCTCGTCTGCCGGGGATCGTCGGGCTTAACAGCACCACCGGAGGACTGTGGTGAATGCAAGGGTCTTGCACCCAGTTTAGCACAGCGCCCGAGGTGCAGGTAGGGAACGGAGGTGTATTTTTGTGTTAGTTCCTTGTTATCTACCCCTGAGTTGCTTTGTTACTTGGTGCCCTTGACCTGATTTGATCATATTGGTAGCACGGTCTGTTTGGCTCCGTCCACCTTTTCAACATGACCCATTGTAACAGCAGCTGTAGTCGCTGTGTTGCTGCCCTGGGCTTTAGTAGGAGAGTGTAGGAGCGTGTAGAGAGGATCTCGTTCCTATTTGGACTGTCATGGGGAAACGCAAGGTGGTGACGTTGCCAGTGAAGGCCACAACCAGCACAGTAGTCACCATGGACTCCTTCTTACAAAGGGCGGCTGGAGTCCTTGACAAGGAGACAGAGATGGTAACACTCTGGGACTGTGCTGCTTCCCTGTGGACCAGTTTGTTTTAACTGCACCTGATTTTAGCATTTTTGCAAATTGTATTGCATTTGAATTTGAAGTATTTTTATAAATACCACCGTTTACCTGAGAGTCGGCTCGTGCTGGCAGCGTCCTAGGCTCCCCAGTTACTTCCTGGTTTAGCCCATCAGGGGCGACCAATCACCGAGGGCGAGGGGAGGAGCCTAGTCTGTAACCGGCCATTTATGCTGGTCGCAGCGTGGGAGCGGGCTGTGCCGCTACCCTGTGGACCAGTTTGTTTTAACTGCACCTGCTTTTAGCATTTTTGTAAATTGTATGCATTTGAATTTGAAGTATTTTTTAAAATACCACCGTTTACCTGAGAGTCGGCTCGTGCTGGCAGCGTCCTAGGCTCCCCAGTTACTTCCTGGTTTAGCCCATCAGGGGCGACCAATTACCGAGGGGAGGAGCCTAGGCTAGAACAGGCCATTTATGCCGGTCGCAGCGCAGGAGCGCAGCGGGCCCGCCGGTGGCGCGCCAAAGGCAAACCCGTCTGCACCCGTCCGCAGGCGTCCGGGGCCAGGGGCCAGCCACTATGTCCAATCCATTGCATACTCCTTCCTGGAACTAAGACTGTTACACACGGCCACGTATTCACTTAATCCCTCCACTGGCCTTAGTCTGATCCAAAACGAGATAATGGTACCAAGGGTGTCTTTCCCTGAATTTACACACCCCACGCACTTCCTTGAACGTACGCAGATACAGGATAGACACAGACGTTCTGTGCTATCCATTATCTACCTTAATACCCGCTCTTTAGTAAAACAAAGACTTGATATTTTCCTTCTGCTTGTATCAGAGCAACCAGACATCCTCTTATTAACGGAAACTTGGCTCTCACAAGAATCCACCCCTGATATTCTGGCCGCGCTGCCCAATGACTACTACATCCTCCAAACGAACCGCCTGCCAGGCAAAGTAGGCGGAGGAGTGGCCGCCATTATACACCAGGACCTCAAATTCACAGCAATCACCCCACTAGGCCTTACTTCAGTAGACAATGTCGTAATCAAACTGGAGTCGGACTCGGCCCCCTTAATCTGAGTATTACTTTACAGGTCCCCGCAGAGCATGCCTCTGTTTCCCCAATCTCTGGGGGAACAAGTAGCCCAATTAGTAACCAACCATGCCAAAATCTTGCTGATTGGTGACTTCAATTACTGGGCAAACGACACCCTGGGTGGGCCCCACTCCACTGAGCTCACCGACCTACTCACTGGACTAAACTTTGTCCAGCAGGTATCCTCTGCTACACATATCAAAGGTCACATACTTGACCAAATTTGGACTATCAACCTAGCCGTATCTGCTCTCTCGATCTCCCCATGCATATGGTCGGACCACTATTTAATAAAGTTCACCATCAATAATGCTACCTCAGCCAAAACCCCCACTAGTAAAGGAGGGATGGTTAGGAAATGGAGTACTATTGATAAAAATCTTTTTCACACCACACTGGCTGTCACAGCCCCACCTAATGAATCTGCTATCAACCTTAGCGAGGAAACTATTTCAGCCTGGCTATTAGCAGCCAGTAATAAGCACGCCCCACTCAAGAAATTAAATCTAGCCCGTCGTCATGATGCACAGAGATGGTTTTCCTCTGATCTAAAAGCTCATAAACTAGCCCTTCGCCAATTGGAAAAGAAGTGGAGACAGAGTTACTCACCAGAAGGGAAAAGAACATATTTGGTCGCTATGAGAGCTTACAAAACAGCTATTCTGACCGCTAAAGCCGCTCACTTCTCTGCCAGAATCCTGACCTCTAATAATAAATCTAAGGAAATCTTTTTGATTGTTAACGAACTGTCCAAACCGGACAGAGTTACAATAAAACCTACTCCCTCTCAAACATTATGCAATTCCCTGAACACCTTCTTCATTGAAAAGATCTCCACTATTAAAGCCACCATCCCTACATGACCCCTCCCCGAGATATTCCCCTCTGCGACAGGTAACCTGTACTCTCTCGAACAATTTCCGGCTATAAGTACTCAGGCATTTGTGGACTTAATGTCCAAAGTAAAATCTCGATCACCCACAGACTGCTGTCCGCCTCATATTCTAAAGGAAGCCTTCACTAGTATCCCCGGGCCAGCCCTCTCGCTGTTGAATGAGTCTCTATCTCAGGGCAGTGTCCCCAGGGCCTTTAAAGAAGCAATTGTTGTCCCCCGCTTGAAGAAATCAGGGGCTGATCCCCAGATCTTGTCAAATTATCATCCAATATCACTGCTCCCATACCTGGCTAAGGTACTGGAAGCTCATGTGGCTAAGTGCCTCTCCAACTTCATTGAACAGTCCGACTATCTCGACCCACATCAAGCAGGGTTCCGCCCTGCACACTCAACTGAGGCTGTGATATTAGCGGTACTAGATTCCCTGCGGGAGAAGGCCGACAGTGGCTCCCCTCAGGCATTGGTGCTGCTGGATCTCTCTGCGGCTTTTGACACAGTCGACCATGGCATCCTGGTGGACCGTGTCAGAGATGCGGGCATCCAGGGCTCGGCCCTCAGCTGGATTAGTTCTTTTCTTGAGGGCCGCTCTCAGTCGGTCCGCATAGCCCAGTTCACGGCACCAAAGTTAAGGACTACATGTGGGGTCCCGCAGGGCTCTTCACTATCCCCTCACCTGTTTAATCTCTACCTCCTCCCTCTGATCAAGTCCCTGAAAGAGAGGAAAGTCGATACCTTCAATTACGCAGATGACCTGCAGCTTATGTTTACTATTGACAACTCGCCTGAATCAGTCCTCGAATTCCAGACTACAATGCTGCACATCCGCCATTGCATGGACAGCAATCATCTAAAGCTCAACCCTGATAAGACTGAACTGGCCCTCACGGGTGGCAGCCATAACCTCTGGGGCCCGCACTTTTGGCCAACGGAACTGGGATCCTACCCCTACCCCATCCCCCTCCGCAAAAAGTCTTGGGGCCACAGTAAACAATGACCTAACAACGAAGACCCAAATTGGCTCAGTGATCTCAACCTGCTTTTTCCAGTTAAGCAAGATTAGAAAGATCAGCAGACTCCTCACACAGGATGCGTTGATACAGGTCATGATAGCCATGGTAATATCTCACATCGACTATGCTAATTCCATATACTTTGGAATTCCACTATACCTAACCAAACGACTACAACTGGTGCAGAATCAAGCGGCTAGACTGATTTATCAGCAACCGAGGTGGCAACATGTCACTCCGCTTATGAGGAAGCTGCATTGGCTCCCCATCCCCCAGCGCTGCGCCTTTAAAGTAGTCTGCCTGATCTTCAAATCCCTGCATGGTCGGAGCCCCAAATTCATTGATAGCCTTATTCAAAGGTATATTCCTTTGCACAACTTGCGCTCGGCGCACCTTCACCTCCTGGCAACCCCCTCCTTTAAGTTGAAGTGCAGGGTGGTGGTAGGTTTGCAATCCTGGCACCTAGATTTTGGAATTCCCTCCCCCTTGGAATTAGATCCTGTACTGACTTGCCGAACTTCAGAAAATCCCTTAAGACATGGCTGTTTAGACAACTATATGAATAACTTCCTACACGGTCCGGCACGTCCTAGCACAGCGCCATGAAACCAATCGGTGAACGTGCGCTTTACAAGCATTTTATAACATATAACATAACATGGCGCCTCTCCCGCTCCCCTATTAATCACCTTCTTACAAGCCCCCGCAGGACACTGGCGATCCCTGAATCTGTCCCAGGACCATCCAACGTATCTCTCAAGCTAGAGCCAGGGGGTGCTGATAGCTGTGTGACTGGTCAATCTATACCCCTTTCACCCTTAATACAGGTCTCCAATGCAGTTGGGCAAATTTAACCTCTGCCCAGGAGCTAGTCACCAGTAGCCCCGATAAGCAACTAGACGTCAATATGTCGGCCCTGCAAAGGAGGATGAGAGGAGCAATAGCGGTTGGATCAGGCACGAAAAGAAAGGGCCCTTTGATTGGAGGGAAGGCAAAAAGACCGAGACATGGTGGCCGTATTAGAATCATTTCGGGGATCTGTACGGGGTAAATTGGATTCAAAATTCGACCCACTCTTTCAATGCCTCACCTCTATAGAGAGGGGACTTACCGAGCTGAAACATTGTATTTCACCTGGGGGGAGGTAATCAACATGGGTCCAATGTCAACGATGGGCCATATTGTCGTCGAGGGGCCTAATCCAGATGATTT
This sequence comes from Calotriton arnoldi, assembly GCA_963921515.1. Taxonomy (NCBI): domain Eukaryota; kingdom Metazoa; phylum Chordata; class Amphibia; order Caudata; family Salamandridae; genus Calotriton; species Calotriton arnoldi. The sequence goes on from CAWUFW010001517.1 coordinate 1,493,498, forward strand.
ACATATAAAATGTAGGGAGCAGCTACTGCCACCACTAAAGCCTGCAACGGGGACCATTACTCCCTGCGACTCAGTACCCTTGGTCCTTGCCCCCGGCACAGAACCAGATGGGCCTACGCGGAGAAGCTGTGTGCAGGGCTCCCACGCTTGAACAATTGATCCCCAGGAACTTTAACATGGGAGAAGCACCTAACAGCAATGAGAGGAACCCCAATCAGAACTTAGTTAACTTACATCTCCCGCCAGAATCAAGGCCGTACGTTGTGGTCTTAGGGAATGTGCCAAACCTTTCTCCAGGTGTCAAGGAAGACTTTTTCCAACTGAAGAATTAAGTCATGCACTGGTTGTCTCGTAACACCTCTTTGGGCCTACGGGTGGGAAAACATATCAACGTGGTGCGTAGGGTCAGTTGGGTAGGGGGGTCCAAAACGTTTTATAATTGTGACTGTGTTATCATAAATTTCAACAAACCACATGTTGTAGAAAGGATTTTGGCTTCATCTTCATTTCACATTGATACCACCCCTGGACCTTTGTTCACCATCATGGCCCTCCCCCTTGTTTTTTTCTACAAACCCGAGTATCCAGGTTGGAACAACACGATTTACAACAGAGAGGTCCCATTTGGAAGGCAGATGCCTATTCCCCCTCCTCTGATGCACTCTAACATCACAGGGCCCCAGAACAACTTGAATCATGCTTACCGGACCCCATATGGAGGGCAGATGATCGCACCGCCCCTCTTGGAATTATCCAATAGTTTTGCACTTTTGGGCACCTTGGATGCCTGTGATTGACTGAGTGGGGCTGTTCCAGTGGAATCAGGGATACCAAATTCCCAGCAGGACAGTTCCCGGCAAGATTTCAGCATCATGGGTGGAAGGGTTTTTAATTTTATCTCGTGGAACATTGCTGGCCTGGCCAATAAGTTTCTTGATCCCTCATGGTTCCTTTTTATAAAAAGGTTTAACCTGATCTGCTTACAGGAAACGTGGGCTACCACAAATTATTTCCACTTGGCGGGTTTTAAGTCTTTCTTAGTCCCGGCTATTCCCTCGAGTTCAGGAAGATCAAACGGTGGCCTCTTAATTTAGTTTTCCCTTGCATTAGAGTGTAAAGTATCAGTGTTGCCTATGGACAACCCCTGCTTACAATCGTTGCTGCTGTATAAAGGGTCCGGCAAACTGGGACTTTTGAATTTTTATACTGCAACCTCCTGTCCCCTGGCAGCCTGTAATATATCCTTGTTGGGCTCTTTTTTAAGAAATCAGCTCAAGGCAGACTCCAGCAACCTTATGATAGCCGGGGACTTTAACTTCCACTTATGCGGGGATCCAAGGAAAACTAACCTCATTAATTTGGGCTGCCCACAGGTGAAGGGAATTCATTTTGAGCATACTGTACAAGGTGATTCCCTCAAAGACTTATTATACGAATTCGATTTATTCTCGTCCATGTGCATTTTAGAACCATGTAGTAGGATTTTCAACCCATCCTTTGTAGGGAATGGTAGTGGCTCAGTTATCGATTTTATTCTTGTATCAACGCCGCTCCTTGACTTGATCTCGGGTTTTACCATCGAGGACAGCCAGACGTAAGGCAGCAATAAAGGAGGAAATATGGAGGGACTTAATCGAGGCAAGCACCTTGAAGAGTAGCGCCAAGTTTTGGGGCATAATTAATAGCACTTTTTTAAACGAGAATGCAAAAAATGCTGTGGAGGCCCACATAACAGAAGAGGAATGGCTGCATCATTTTGAGGTAATGTTTCAGACTCCCTCAGACAGGAATAGATCCCCTGGAGCAGTGGTGGGGAAATCTGCCTTGGTTGTCTCGGTTGAAGAGGTTAGGAAAGGTATTGATGGGCTGTTTAATAACAAAGCACCGGGTCCCCATGGTATCCCGCCGGATGTATATAAATCTGATGTGAACCTTTGGGCACCTGTTCTCACAGCCGTTACTAATGCTGCGGTCAGAACTGGTCCTCCTGGCTCCTGGGCAACTTCCACTATTGTTCCAGTCTTTAAAAAGGGTAATAGAGATAGCACCCATTGTTACAGATCCATATCCCTGTTGGACTCGGTGGTTAAGGTGGTGGGCCGTGTTCTTTTTAGACAGGCTGACTGGTTGGGCAGATGATAATAATAACTGGACCGATATCCAGTACAGTTTTCGCGCTGGTCGGTCAACCGTGGCCCAATGTCTTAACTTATTTTTGATTCTTAATAAATAGATGGTTGCCCGCCCTGGTACCATTTATTTGGCCATCCTGGATCAGTCTTCCGCGTTTGTCAGCGTGAATAGAGTTAAGCTTTGGCAGACCATGTTTTCCTTGAACGGTGATTTTGTTTATTTTTTGGAGAACCTTCATAGTGACACCAAGTCTGAGGTGTGGTATTCGCAGGACCTCAAGGTCTCCCGCCAGTTTCCTATAAAAAGAGGAGTACGTCAAGGGTGTATTTTAGCCCCTTTTCTGTTTAATTTATATATTAACAAACTGGAGAAGGTTTTATTGGAGACCGAGGTAGACTACCCCCAGGTGGGTCAACGTGGCCTGCCGGTCTTACTATATGCAGATGACGAGGTTCTTATGGCCGGGACCGTTAGAGGGTTGCAATCTCTGCTCAATTCTTTTTCATCATTCATGGAAGATTTGGATTTGTCTATAAATGATTCCAAATCCTATGCGATGAAGGTGGAACCGCGCACAAAAAAGTGTTACCAGTTTAGGGTTGGTTCCGCCTTGGTTCCTCGCACAGATGTCTTTTCTTACCTTGGGGTCTTGATAGAAGACAAGATGAAATGAGGCCCTTTAAAACAGAGTAAGAAGGGAGATTTAGTGCGTGCTAGCACGGCTATTTTTAACTTTGTCTCAATATTAGGCAGGAGACTGATTGCGGCAATCCTGCAGATATACAAGGCACAATTTATTGCTAAAGTTTCCTATGGCAGCGAAATTTGGGGCTATAATACCACGGAAAAACTACAAGTGGTTGAAAATAATTTCTTAAAATGCCTTTTATGTGTGCCTCAGGGAACTTCATGTTTAGAGGCTCACGAAGAGCTGGGTGTGTCCTACCTCTCTGATTTGTTGGCTCTTCGCCCCCGAACACTGTGGTTGAAGCTCTGGCTGCATCAGGGACCAACCTTAAGTAAAGTAATTATAAAGGAGTGTATGGGCCTTGACCACGCTCACCAAATCCCATTGCTTAATTACATCAAGAAATGCTTTGGGCGGTTTGGAAGAGCTGACCTATTCTCCAACCTGGAAACGGTGCATAAGAAAGATCTGGGCTGGGTAAAGGAGATCTTTTTTAATCAGAGGACCCTGGAAAGGGAAGAATGCGAGCTGAGGAAACCTAGTGTCCGTAGGTTTGTTGTTTTGAAAACCATAAAATCTACTGAGCCATATCTTTTAGGGCCTTTTAGTGCTCACAATCGTTTTTTACTAACTAGGTTTCGTCTTGATCTCTTCCACCTCCTGTTGGCCCAGCCACGTGGGTGTAGTAGAGGTCAGAGTTTAGCGTCCTGTGGCTGCGACGGTAAGTCTCCACAGGACATGCTCCATTGTCTAATGTTATGTAATTTTTATAAGATTCCCCGGATTTTTTTTTTTATCCCCATCCTGAATTTATTGGATTTTAGGCAGGTGCGACCAGCTTTTATGTTTTTTACAAATGTTATCTGGTAACACCGTTTTTTACGTCCTTAACTTTTTTAAATCAGCAGTGAGGCTTAGAGCCTGTTGTGACTAATTGACTGTGGCTTTTAGTGACTGTAATGTGTTCCAGTATGTAGGGCCGGGGATCTTTCTGTGCAGTTAGGGTCCCTGTGCTCACCTCCTCCCCTTTTAAAGAATCAGTATATACCTACTTTTTAATATATTGTTTCATTTTTATTTTCATGTACTGTTTAAGTGATTTCTAAGTATGAGCTGTCAATCATGTTACATTTCTGTATATTGTACTGTTCTAGTTCACTTTTATGGGTTTAAGTAAAAAACCGAATAAAGTGTATTTGATTGATTGATTGATACTATATGATGCAGGCAAGAAAATTTCTATGTTCAAACAGGAAGGATAAACAAGTCTCCTATCTTGTTGTCAATCATCGTCTCAACTGAATCCAATGGTACAGTCAATGTAGAATAGTCCAGTGGTTGCAAAATTATGACACAGGTTACTCAAGTCTTCTATGTTATTGTTCATTCTCTAGAGAGGATGATGTATATATGCCAAGGAGTATATTGTGTGACTATAATCCTCTACCCTCCTATTTACACGTAATTATATATATGTGCATGTCTCTGTTTTGTAGTCACATTGTGTCGGAAAGTAGGATCTGCTTTTATGGTTAGCCCCACTTTTTGCCTAGTGTTATGCTGTTTCTGACTAGTCTGACTGGGATCATGCTAATCAGGATCCCATTCTCTGTGCTTTGTCTCCTAAATTGGATATGGGGAGTACTTAGGTACAGCCCAGATTGGCCATAGGTGTACCCTTATAAGTCCCTAGTAGATGGTACCAAGGAACCCAGGGCATAGGTACACCAGGGGTCTCCCATGGGCTGAAGCATGCATTATGCAACCCAAGGGAGACCACTCAAATTGTGACTACAGGCCTGCCATTGCAGCCTGTGTAAGCTGTTCCTAGCACCACTTACAACAGATATAAGTTTCCTTATATCTGAGGTCACTGCACTTAAAACCTATAAGTCACCCCTAAGATAGGCCTTTCAGTCCTTAAGGCAGGGTGCTCAGTTCCAAGTGTAGGGGTGCCCCTGCATGAGCGGGACACCCTACAACCTTCGGAGTCCATTATCCCGGGTTGTAAGTGCATCAGCCATTACGATATATAGAGTGGCCATGCGTCATTACGCGATGACCATCTCTAAACTGACTGTAATGAACCCCGTCATGTTTGGTAACAAACATGTTGGAATCATACCCCCACACCGTAAACAGTGTGGGCGGTATGATTCCATGCACTGTAAAGCTCCTCCAGGAGGCCCTCAGTGCTCCCGGTACCAGTCTTCCAGAACCGGACAGCAAGGTAGGTCTACTACCGACCAGTGACATGTTTCTGCCCTCCTGTTGCTGAGCCAAGCTTGAGCAGGGGAAGGGAAAACAATAGATATCCTGTCACAGGAAGGTGTGACCACCTTCCAGACAGGATTTAGTGTACTGGGGCAGGATGGGGGCGCTTGCCAGCTCCACCGAGACTGCTTGAAGGGCACACTTTGTGCCCTCCTTGCATACTCCAGTTCAAACCAGTTCAGGGAGCCGTTGGCTCCCGCTCTGGCATTATGAGTTATGTCCCCTCTTTGTTTATACGAACAGATGTGGTATGAACTGTGGGGTGAGTCACGTTTCCCTTAAAGTATAAGATTGGGTTGTTAATAATACTGATAAAAATAATTGTATTATGAGATACTCTGTTTTACAATATTCACAATCAAGAAGCATAAGTTTATTGGTTCTACGTTTGAGAACCCATTTTGGTAGAATAACTGATAGAAGTTTTTGTTGATTGGGACCTCTCAAGTTGGCCGACAAAAAGACTCCACCATTCCAGCAAAAACACCTACAGTTCTCGGGTTGAGACGGCCACAACAGGAAATCATGTGACCGCACCGAGAAGGACGGAAGGGGATAATTGCATCCGCACTTCAGCAAGCCCGATGCCGGCGAAGGGAGCAGAGTGTCACACATAGCCACCTCGCACCTTGAAGAAGTGAGTAAGGGAGACCCGGGGGATCACATTTTCTGTCTCGTTTAGCGAGCAGAGCTGAGAGGGTCACCGTCATAAATCTGACGCTTGGGTGGCTGCATAAATAGAACTACTGAAACGAGATGCCTTTGGGCATAAATTATAACCACTAGAGGGTATTAGAGAGGTGGGCTCTTATTGATTGCCTCATGTTATGATTATGTGACTACAAAACAGAGAGACATACACATATATATAATTACGTATGAATAAGAGGGTAGCGCATTATAGTCACATGATATACTCCTTGGCATAAATACATCACCCTTTCTAGAGAATGAACAATAACATAGAAGACTTGAATAACCTTTACCAGAATTTTGCAACTCCGGGACTATTCTACATTGACTGTACCATTGGATTCTGTTGAGACGATTTCCAACAAGATAGGAGGCATGTTTATCCTTCCTGTTTGAACATAGAAATTTTCTTGCCTGCATCATACAATATATTGTTTTAAATCTTTTATTTTTGATAGAGTGACTACAGGGCGATGTTCCCACTCTGTCCCCGGGTTTGGACTACGATCAATAAAACTCAGGTAAGGAGGGGTGCGTTTTAGCTCCTGTGAATTCAGCCTCTATTATTTTTATCGTTGGCACATTTGGTAACTTTGAAATGCATCTCATCACACACAGTGTTGTGTTTGGGCCCTTGTTGGGGTGAGCACAGAGTAACAGTAGATCTATGTGTGTATTGAGAATAAAATATTGGCAAACGACGTAGGGGGCGATTCCTGCTGATTGATGCAGACCAAAATGAAGATCAAAATAATGATTTTGTCTTGTTTTATGTTTGTAGGTACGCCATTCCGGGTTGGAGACCGGAGAGGGCGGAGTCCCGTATTCTGTACTTAGTCTAATGCTCTTCCCCCCGCGCAGCGGGCGCGCCGGTGGCGCGCCAAAGACGCGCCAAAGGCAAGCCCGTCTGAGCCCGTCCGGGGCCAGGGGCTATACATTATGCCCGTTTTTTAACGTACTCTTCGTTAGAACTAAAGCGATTGCAAGGAGCTGCGGGCATTAGCCCTCATACCAAGGCTAAACTAAAATCACTTGGGATTTACTCTCAGGGGAACTTCTCTCCTGTAAACCCTTTAAAAGCTACCGGACAAAAGTCTCCCCTAATCCATAAAGGTTCAACAGTCCCACCCAGCCCTGCACACCAGGGGGAAAAAGGACTTCTAGTATGCCACTTGAATACACGCTCTATGGCAAAACACCAACACGAGATATTCTATCTGCTGGATACTGTCAAGCCAGATATCCTCCTTCTTACTGAAACATGGCTAACTGAGGAGTCGGGCCCGGATATCCTTGCGGCCCTCCCCGATAATTACCACATTCTTCAGGCAGACCGACCTGCAGGGAAGGCCGGAGGAGGAGTGGCAGCTATTATCGACAAGAAACACAAAGTCACCTCTGTGGCCTCTTTAGGCATTCCCTTAGTCGATAGCCTCTCACTAAAATTTGAATCCCAAAACTTCTCATTTATCTGTGTTGTTCTTTACAGACCCCCTTCTCATATGCCCATCTTCCCTCAGTTGGTGGCTGACAAGATAGCCGAATTAGTGGTCAATAACTCTCGAATCTTATTCGTGGGGGACATCAACTACTGGCCTAATGATGCACATGAAAGCCCCAGTTCTCTCGAATTTACAGAACTTTTAATGGGACTGAACTGCAGTCAACACATAAAAGTTGCCACCCATGTCAAAGGGCACACTTTAGACCAGGTTTGGAGTGCCAACTTGGACATCTCCCGTCTACAAGTGGCCCCGTGTACATGGTCCGACCATCACCTGGTCACCTTCCTCATCCCCTCTGTCCTTCCCGACAACACCTCTCCATTAGGCAATTTCTTAGCCAGAAGCTGGAGTAAAGTGGATATGGAGGACTTCTGTTCCTCGCTAATTGCCTCGGCCCTTCCTGTCCTGGAGGAGTCCCCTCATTCCCAAGCGGCAAATATCAGTATATGGTTGGATAAGGCCAGAGATAGTATGGCACCTTTGAAGAAAGTAAAAATAAAGAGGCCCCATGACGCACAACGCTGGTTCTCAACAGAGTTAAAGGCGAAAAAATTGACCTTGAGGCAAGCGGAACGCAAGTGGCGACGTAATTACTGCCCTAATCTTAAAGCCATTTTTATGTCCCTTTTTAAAGACTATAAAAAACTGATCCTACAGACTAAGGCTGAGTACTTCTCTTCCAAAATATTAAATTCAGCTAACAAAGCTAAAGAAATGTTTTCAATAGTGGATGAACTTTCTAAACTAGACCGAGTAATTGCAAAACCTACTCCCTCTCAATCCCTGTGCGACTCACTCAATCATTTTTTTATTGAGAAAATCGACACAATCAAGTCTAGTATTCCTAAACTTAGTGACCCTCTGCCTTATCTGTGCTGCGACACAAATACCGCTTCCATGGACCACCTTCCCCTTGTCACTAAGGAAGCCTTCTTTGGCTTACTTAGGAAAGTTAGCTCTGGTTCCCCTCTGGACAGCTGTCCCCCTCATATTCTTCAAGAGGTTTTCCTACGCTGTCCGGATCCCCCTCTGTCGCTCATCAACAATTCCCTTACTCTAGGGATTGTCCCAGATCTATTTAAGATGGCTGAAGTCGTTCCTATCCTTAAAAAACCTAGCTTAGATCCGCAGGTACCTGGCAATTACCGCCCCATCTCTCTGTTACCCTATCTGAGCAAGGTTATGGAAGCCCACGTTGCCAATAGTCTTAGTTCCTTCATAGAGCAGACCCACTATCTGGACCCTCACCAAGCAGGGTTTCGACCTGAACACTCCACTGAAACTGTCGTTCTGGCAGTTCTGGACCTGAACTAAGAAAGGGGGCGGACCAGGGCACCACCCAGGCCCTGGTGCTCCTTGATCTGTCGGCTGCCTTTGACACGGTCGACCACCAGCTTTTGGTCGACCGTGTCGGCAGCGCTGGGCTCCAGGGTCTGCCACTGAAATGGATTGCATCCTTTCTGTGCAACCGCTCCCAATCTGTCCGCCTTGCTGGCTTTAGGGCAGAACAAGTGAATCTGACCTGTGGGGTCCCACAGGGCTCCTCTCTCTCTCCTTTACTTTTCAACTTATACATCCTCCCTCTGATCTCAGCCTTGCGCAAGAGAAAGGTTGTTGTGTACAATTATGCCGACGACCTCCAGCTGATTTTTAACATCGACCCATCAGCTGCATCCACAGCAAACTTTCAATCCATAATGACTTTCGTCAGGGATTGGATGAATGCTAACCAACTCAGACTAAACCCAGATAAAACTGAGCTGATTCTTACGGGTGGCTTGGCTAATCCATGGAGCTCTTGCTTCTGGCCTCCATCTCTAGGGAGCCCCCCAGTTCCGGTATCGTCAGTAAAAAGTCTGGGAATCATGATTAGCGACGATCTTACCATGAAGGCCCAGATCAGTTCAGTGGTTTCAGCCTGCTTTTTCCATCTACGCAGAATCAGAAAGATCAGCAGATTCCTTTCCACTGAAGCCCTGACCCAAGTGGTTCTCGCCCTGGTTATCTCACGTATTGATTATGCCAACTCCCTGTACGTTGGTATACCCACGTACCAAGTCCATCGCTTGCAACGGGTTCAGAACCAAGCAGCCAGACTCATTCTTGGACAGCCTAAGAACTCCCATGTGAAACCACTGTTGAAAAGTCTCCACTGGCTTCCCATACCACAACGATGCTTGTTTAAGCTTGGCTGCACCATCCACAAAGCCCTGTCAGGACGTGGTCCCGCCTTTATTGCTCTAAACATTCAGCGGTATCTCCCCTCTCGTGATTTACGCTCTTCCAATAAGAACCTGCTGGTCTCCCATTCTTTTAAACGGAAGAAACATGGTGGCCTCAGATACACGTCCCTGGCTCCTCAATTTTGGAATGCCCTCCCTCTCTATCTGCGTATGGCGGACTCCTATGCTCAATTTAGGAAACTACTTAAAACCTGGTTCTTCTCCCACGCCTATAACTGACTCACCCACTGTCTGTAATGACTCCCGCTCTGTCCTAAGCGTCAAGAAACCGTCTGGTGAACGTGCGCTCTAGAAATGAATTTTAACATAACATAACATAACAGTGTGTCTACTAAGGGCAAGTATGGCCATATATATTCTCCCTACCATATAATGATTCACTAGGAGGGAGTTTAGCAAATTTTAAGGGATCTGTATCCTGAGGAAGGCCTTTTACCCTGCTGGGCGATTGTGATAGGCTCAAACATGTCGGTACAGCAGACAGGGTAATGGAGTCGTTGGTTCTCACATATACCCGTTTAGTATGTGTTTTTAATCCTGTCAAGTGGGACCCATAATAAAATATAGGCGGGTACCCACTTAGAAAGTTTTAATTTAATCTGTTTTCTGCACTTGGAATCCCTAGTTTGAAATAATTCTGTTTCATAATCCTTTTTCAAAACAATATCGCTCTACCATGAGCGTTGGCTTGCGCCAGGGTGTGTTAGTAGCCCTATGATGAAGCATGGCACTATCTAGTGGGTGAAGGCAATTTTAAAACCCAAAGTGATTCTCTTTTGTGTTTACCAACTTGGGTTGTTATGGCCAGGAACTAAGTGGGCCAGCCTTTTTTCCTCTTTTCTGTTTCTTTTCCCTCTCCATGCTCAGTCTGATTTAGTTTTCGGTTTGTATCCTACTCGTTTTGTGAGTAATATAGGAATTTCTGGTGGGCAAGCTGGAAAAGAGATATAAATCAATACGTTCTTGAATGTGATGTTTGTAGTAGAGCTAAATCTGATCGTTCCAAGAAGCATGGCTATCTTCAACCACTGCCCACTCCTTGTCGGGTGTGGGAGGACATTTTGCTTGACTTTATTACAGCTTTACCTAAGGATCCAAAATGGTTCACTTCATATCCTATTCAGGAGTTCCAACAGCCTCAGAAATGGTAAACCTTTTGTTCAATCATGCAGTACGCCTTAACGGTTTGCCCCAAACTATCACAGATCGAAGTACGCAATTCACCTCCAGGTTCTGGAAAGCATGGTGCTCAGCTCTACAAATTAAAAGTCACCTCTCCACCAGTTTCCAGTCTGAGACCGATCGGCAAACTGAAAGGATGGAGCAAGACTTAAAACAATACCTACGTTGTTATTGGTCCTATTCCCCGGACTCTTCGGTAGAGCTATTGAAGGAAGCCGAATTTGTGTACAATAATCTACAGCATTCTTCCACTCAAATGTCACCCTTCTTTGCAAATTATGGTTTTCACCTGCATTTTCTACCATTTCAGAAACCGTTAAGACAAGATCATCTTCCCACTAGTCTGCAGCTTATCTCGGACCTAGCATTTAAACTGCAAAGCAATGTGTTCAAGGTCAAAGCATGCTATAAACACTTCGCAGACCATTAGCGGCAAACAGCCCCTGCTTATCGCCTAGGAGACCGTGTGTGCCTTTCCACCAAGAACCTTTTATTTAAACACTGTGCCAAATTCCATCCTCGCTACATAGCGCCATTTCAAATCAGTGCTATCATTAACCCAGTGACCTTCAAATTATTGCTCCCTCATTCCATGACGATTCACCCAGTGATCCATGTATCTCTGCTGAAACCAGCTCTTCCCTCGGCCCGCCTCTTGTGGTGCAAGCCCATCTTGAGTAAGAAGTACAGGTCATCAAAGGGGTCAAAAGTGGCGGAGCGTAAGCCATGAGATATTATCTCCTGGAAAGACTATTGTCTGGAAGAGGACTCCTGGTAAACTCTCCAAGCTATTCATGCCCCCGCCTTCTACAGCGTTTTTAATCCATGCACCTGGTGCCCCCCAAGGAACATTGAGGTGGGCCTCGGGGGCGGAGGGAGGGGGAGGTACTGTCACGATTCCTCAGGCCATCTCTTGACCAAACGTACCAAGGTAGCACTTGGAGACACTGTGTTCCCCCCTAGCAACAGGGAATACGACCAGAGGCTTTGTTAACTTATCTAGATCTGGGAGTAATCTGAGACACTACTCACTCTCGTCATTGCTGGTATTTTTATTCCTGAAAGAGCATTCCTGGAAAAGAGACACTAATCTGGAGTTAAGGCAAACTGCTTAGTGAGAGACACACTACACAACCCTGCCCAGTAAAGAGACACTAATCTGAAGCTAGGGCTGCTGCGCAAGTGATAGAGACACTAACGAAGAGACATTAAAAGACACTATTCCCAGTCATACCAGATTGCTCAAAACTAGCGTTGCTATGAGCAGGTATCATATGGAGAGTCACCAAACTATTGTACATCTAGTTATGCCCTCAATCTTAATTTCTTGGTTTCACGTTAAATTAATCACAGGTTTTGACTTCTTGTTTTTAGTGGCAAATTGCAAGTAATGCTTCGCACTCTAGCTAGAGGCACGTGATCTTGCATGATCAAACACCCAGCGAGATCCTGTGAGACTGAACACCCAAGCGCCATCTTGCAAACTTGCTTTATAAATATTGGACACGTCCTGATGCAAGTGCTTGCAATTAGTGCATATTCCAGAAAGCAGCAGCCGAGTGAAGACAAGATCGCTTGAGTCACCGTTGGAATTGCGTTTCAGGATGTCGTTGATAACAGTTACATTGAGAGAGTTTGCACAGCAGATATCTGAAGTCTGAGGAGGCCCTGAGAATTGAGTCAAAACTGTTTGTAGACCATTGTAAACCAGGAAGTGCAAATGACGATGTAAGAACACTAAGTTATTAGTTATCATTGTCTGGGAAAAAGAAGCCGACAAAGCTTCTAAAAGTCTCAGCACTGACGGAATCTAAGCACTGAATTTGGATTTAGTCTATTTAAAGGGAAATACTCTAGTTTCTCTGGAGCCGTGTTACCCCAGCAAGGTTCTTGCTGATTTCTTTTTGATGCAGTTAAGGCGTCTTAGAACTGAATAATTATAAGTAAAGATTTGTAACAGTGTTGACTGTAAATGCTCAGAGAGGCTACTTTGCTAATCAAGGACTTTGTCTTGTTCCAGATCTCCCTCCCCGCAGTACCCTCCCTAAAACGCTTCCGCTCATCCGGCCACTACGACCCTTTGGAAAATCTAAATACAGAGTTGGCGCCGCCAGAAGGTGGGCAATGAAGACAACTGCTCCCGAGGAACTTGATCCTGTCAGTGGGAGGGAAAAAGGAACATGGACAATGGGGGTGGGGTGGGGGGAAGAAGCAACACAAACAACGTAGGGACAAAGCAACACAGACAACGAGGGTGGGAGGGAAGAAGCAACAGGGACAATGGGGTGGGTCAGACAATAAGAAGCAACACGGACAACAGGGGGTGGGAAGGAAGCAGCACCATGGACAGCGGAGTGGGGGGGGAGAAGCAACAAGGATAATGGGGAGGATGGGAAGAAAGAGTAACACGGACAACAGGGGGTGAGAGGGAAGTAGCAACATTAACATTGGAGTCATGGGGGTGTAAGAAGCATCACAGAAAACCATGAACAACAGAGATGAAGAAAAAGAGCACCTCAATCACAGCGCAAGCAGCAGAAGGTCACTAATCAAAATGAAGCAATCAGTAATTGGTCCATTCTCCACACGAAAGAAGAGTGAGTGAAACTGGCACGCAATGGCTAATTAGGAGGCGGCAAATAAGAGTGGCAAAGAAGCCAACGAATGGTAAACAATGGGGGGCTTCAAGCCCTTTTTAGGTTGCAGCCTATCAGACAGCGCAGCTGTCTAGTTTGCTAACATCTTGGTAACATTTGGAAAGCTTCCCTGGCAATGCATTCCACCCATCGTTTACCATTGGCTTTGTGTTTTGTAACTCACATTTTCTTGCTTTTTATTTGTTGTCTTTATAATGCAAAGGAAGAGGCCCCCTACTACTTAGATACAGGTTCCTTAAGGTAGGGACAGAATCAGTCAATGTACATATTTAAGGCACCCTACTACAAATAACAATAGAGTTTGATAATAAGACAATAATAAACAGAAAGAACCAAGGCAACAAAGATATTTATCAAAAATACAGAAAAACATTTATTTGATTATTTTTACCAAAGAACGACCTAAAATGTTCATAGTCTCACATTCATATCCATCAATCTCACTCTCATTCAAACAAAAAGATTTAAGAATTTAACAATGTGTGCAATAATGAATTTAGCACAGAAGTATTATAAAACGATCAAAACAAAACAATGTGGCACAAATTCGAATGACTGGTGGTGTTTCTACGCGCGTTTCGGCACGCCAAGGTGCCTTCGTCAGGAAGAGGGCCACAGCTGGAACATGTGTAGAATCTCCAACCGATATATATGGGGTAACCAAGGATCTTCTTAAGACTTTGAAGCAATTCAATGCTTGATATATGATCCACGCTTAATTTTCTTAATGTGCGTTGAGAGATAACTTTGGATGCCGCGCAGGGGGAGACAAAACTGTCTCACTGTTTAAATTTGTATGTTCTTTATTAAGACGCTGAGTTGTAGGCTTTATTAAGTAAGTAATGTTAACTGTCTTGATAATATACGGTATTAGTTGATCTTCTGTACAGTAATCTTTCGCGGATGCGAAGCCTCCGGATGTGGGGTTCTGGCTCTCCGCTGCAACGACTGAGAGACTCAAGAAGAGCCAAAACCACTACTCGCTCTCTCGTCTACCCAGGGCTTAACATTCATAGTATTAGAAAAAGGCAGAATGACTCTCTTTTACCTATTGTTGGTTCACAATAACAGCTTCTTTGTGAGTTTAGTTGCAGGCCTAAGTGTCTTAAACAAGCGTCTTATTTGGGTGTGTTTACAAATAATGGCTAAAAAAGCATGTTAGCCCACTTCCCATTCTAAAAATTAATAGTTTCCAGGTTGTGACATCTTTCACCGGACAAAATAAAACGCGCAGCTACTACAGTGCATGAGCTCTCGGATTCCCTCCTGCTTTAGATGACAGACCAGTTTGTCAGTTGAAAAATAAATGGGTGTATGCTTCTAAAACTTCAGTTAATTCAATACAACCTTTAAACAAACTATCTTGAAGAGATTTCAGGCAAATAATCAATGCATTTTCATCACCTGCAGATTTTCCGGGCTAAAAATCTACAAATTATTCTTCTGCCCACTGCATCTAATCTGCCCGTTTGCCAATTCCACAGGAATATTGTTGCGTTAAGAGCTGAGGCTGAGAAAGAATGTTTTCTCTAAAAAGCTATACATAGAGACAGACTGCTTGCAAATGCATTACACAACCATGTACACGCAGCCTTACATCAAGCATTGGCAAAGTCCGTAGGTATTGCAGATGCGAGAACTAATGGCATTGTCAATGTCTTTTAGCCATGGTGTACAGAAGAGCTGCAGCATGGCTGAAAGTAGGAAAAAAAAGCACCATGACGAGGCCAGTGCTGGCTACATCATAGAGTTTTTTCTTTTCTTCCGAGCACGGGAGGGGTGTGGCAAGCAACACAATGCTGGAGCGGGCCAGATGGTTGGGACAAATAACACAACACTGAAGGGATCAGGAGGGGAAAGCAACACAACGCAAGAGTAGGGCGGGTGGCGAAGCAAGCAAAACAATGCAAGAGGTAAGCGGGAGGGATAGGGCAAGCAACAACATGGAAGGGGGTGTGGTAAGCAACACAACGCGGAAGGGTGTGTGGCAAGCAACACAAGGTGGGAGGAACAGGGCAAGAAACACAAAGTAGAAGGGGAACCGCGCAAGGAGGGTGGCGGGGATGAATAAAGCTACTCAATGCAGGGGGGTGGCAGGGGTGACAGCCAAGGCAACACAACACTTGGTGACCAGGCAAGCAATACAACACGAGAGGGGTTGCAGGAAGCAACACAATGCAGAAGAGGGTGGGAAGGACGGGACAAGCAATACAACGCTTGAGGGACTGGGCAAGCAACGACAGGGTTAGCAACAACGCAGGAGGGTCAGGTGAAAGTAAATGAAAATAAGTACCTCCAAAAGCGCAATCAGTGGAAGAACACGTACTGGGCAAGGAAACAGTACTTTGGCCATGCTCCAGAGGAGGAACAAGCACACGAACAGGAAGCAAAGCCGGCATGCGTAGACCAAAGAGAAGCAAGGAAATTAGGGTGACGATCAAACCAACCAATGGTAAGAAATGGGCGGGCTCTAAGCCCCCTGTAAGTAAACAAAATATATCTTGCAAGAGACAGCTGTCTCAGGCAATACCTAAAACCTGCACTATGAGTCCATATTGTTTTTAGGTTCAATATTTTTAATGATTTTGTTGATACACATACACAGCGGGCAGCAAGAAAAACAAGCCTTTGCAATGCAATAGGTCTCGCATTTACACAAGTTTAATCTATTGGCATTGTAAATGACAATGCCTTGTATTTACGTTTTAAAAACCAAAACATAAATTAAAGTCATTGTCATTTACAATGCCAAGAGCTCAAACTCGCTTAAATGCGAGACCTTTTGCATTGAACATGCTTGTTCATTATACTGGTAGTGAATAATATTTTATTATTTACTATTAGTGTAGTTAACAATGGAGTACACTTCGGACATTTGGTGGCAGCTGTGGTAAGTAAAAATAGTTTTTGAATGTATGTTGTATGTGTGCTTGCAGGTGAGAGTGTGTTTAAGTAAGAGAGAGAGCGAGCATATGTGTGAGCAAGTGTGTTTCTATGTGTAAGCATGTATGTGAGGGAGAGTCGTTATAGGTAGCGAGTGAGATTGTGCGAGATTGTGGCCTTGATTTTCTATTCTTTGACACTAGGCAATTCTGCAACAAAGCTGCTGCACTGGCTTGCAACAAATGGAGAGAGAAAAAGGCACCATATCTAATAAGATATGGTGCCTTTTTTCACTCCCAGTATGCTGGCGCACTTTTGGAAGTTATGCACCAATGCACACACCCTTGGGCCTTAGTGCAAAGGTACATGTGCTCTCTGAAGCATAGGTTTTATACAGTAAGGGGTCCCTTCCACTGCAAAAACTATGCTTTACGGCTTTTCATACTTTGTATGTGGGCTGTTCTATATAGCACACAAGCAAATTTTGAAAAATGAGGAGGATTTTTAAAAATTCTCCTCCATACCCCTGCTTCAAGGAGGTGTAAGATTGTGGCACAAATTTCTGTCTACCAGTGTTTGAAGATACAGATTTGCATCAAATGGGTGGTTGCAGGGGAACAGCCATGCACCACCCATGGAACGCCCCCTTGATTCAAAATAATGCAAAGTAGGCAAGATGGCGTCCACTGGATGGACGTGTGAGTGAGGAGCTCCCGGTTGTTTTTCCCCCACCCTGGATTATTGCGGTTAACAGGTTAAAGAAAAACGCTGTCAACTGTGGAGAATCGACGGAGGATAAAAATATACAAAAGGTGCGAACATAAAAAGCTAAAAACTTAAGCTTTTTGGAAGGCGTTGAAAGCGGCAAAGAGTAATTAAGCAGGAACGCCCTGTGAAGGCTTTCCCCGGCAAGATACGATCACCTGCTGCACACACCTGTGGAAGCCGGGAGAGCCGGTGGCGGGGGCAGCAACAGCAGAGCTGCTGGACGGGAGCGCTGGTACATGGAAGAGGCAGCGAGGAGCTGGAAGCAGTAAGCAGTAAGCCCGGTGGTCTGGCTGGTTTGGTGAAAACGGCGGCGTTGGCTGGGCTGTTTGGTGGGGGAGCTGAAGCGCCAGAGAGGTGACGGAAAGCGCTGCATATGCTTGTGGAGCGGAGAAGGCACCAAAATCGGCAGTGGAGTCGGAAAACGGCCAGGCTAGTGAAGGCGGTGAGAGCGGCTGAGTGGGGGCTTACCCCGGGCTTTAATAAAAGAACAAGTTAGTGATTTGGCTGCGGGGGGTTTAGTCCTAAATAACTACTGAACGTGCGCAGATATGCCTCCCAAAACGGCACGTGGTGGGAAAGCCAGAGGAATTACTGAGGCAGTGGCAGGGAACAGAGCAGCACTTGCTGGGCGCAATGTTATGGGGGCGCTGGAGACAGCAGAAGGGCTTATGGAGAAATCGCTGCAAGGAAGTGAGCGAGGGGGAGTGAGTAAAAAAGTACCCCAGATATTTTTAGCAGCAAATAGAAAAAAACAGCTAACCCCGTATGTGTCTAAGGCTGCAACAGATATACAACAAGTGGAATGGATGGAAAAGGAGGGTTTACAGCGACAAGTAGAGACTGAACAGAGTGCCACTGATACTGTTTTAGTGCCGGAAGAGCCAGGGGCAGGGACTGAACCAAATCTGATGACAATGGGGTTTCAAGTGGATAGCAGGCCTTTGGAAGCTGAGGTTGGACTAACTGCTGAAGCCACGAGCAGAGAGAGCGATTCAGGGGAAAAGTTTTTTTCCTTGTCAGACCCTTCGGACTTGTCGGATGACGATGGTGAATTGGGGCTTAAATCAGGATCATTGGAAGGATCAGTAATGAGCATTGGTAGTGACTTGAATAGTACAAATCTGGAGGAAGAAAATTTGGAGGCAACTATGGTGCGCAGGCAAGTGTTAAATGAGGAGAAGGGGGATCAGTCAGAAGCAACTAAGAATTTACTTTGGGATTTTTCCTCCTCAGGAGAAATGACCCCTGAAGCTGTTAAAATTGATGATCTAACCGTGGGTGGCCCAGTAGAAAAACCAAATTATGAGATATCCCTGGAATCAATTTACAGATGCATTTCAGATCACAGAGTGGAGACTCGCATGGAGAATGCAAAAACCCATACGGCGTGTCGTAAACTTCAAAGTACAGTCAGAAGTATTGCTAAAACGTGCAATGAATTTACAGAGAGAATGAACGAGGCCGAGGCAAGAATCTCTACACTGGAGGATGAAATGGAGGTACAGAAGGCGGCCACAGAAGATATAAGTCTACATAGAGATGATATACAAAATAAGCTTGTGGACTTGGAGAACAGACTTCGGAGGAATAATCTTAGAATTTTAGGGGTGCCTGAGGGGATTGAGGGAGAGGATGTCCGTAAGTTTGTGGTGGAGCTATTTGCAGAGGCTTTTCCTGAGTTGACAGGATGGAACTGGGCTAAGGAAGTGCAAAGGGCACACAGGTTCCCATTTAAACAGCAGGTGGCGAAAGCTGGACAATCTGATCTAAGACCCCGGGCGATTCTGATATGCTTGAACAACTTTTTGGCACGCCAGGCCATCTATGATCTTGCACGGCCTGATAGAAAGAGGGAGGGGAAGGACACGCAATTTTTTGTAAGACCTGACTATTGTCATCATACGGTGGAGAAAAGGTGGCAGCTGCGTCAGTTAATAACTCCCTTTCAGGGAAAGGGGGCACAAGCTTTTTTGTTACAACCTGCCACACGTAAAGTAATTCTTAAGGGTCAAATGCGCTTTTTTACCTCAGAGGTGCAAGCCAAAGATTATCTGATGTCTATTTAAGGGGACTTTGGGTTATGTAATGAGTTCCTTTTGTTTTTTATTTTTCTGGCTTTAAAACAATGGTATATGGGGACTCATTGTCAGTGAAATTGCTCTCCCACCCTCGCAGCTCCACCATTAAGTGAGGCCTGCCCCTGCCCCTGCACTCTCGAGTGTTGGTGATAGAGGCCCTCCTCCACCCGCAGGTTTCCCTGCGCCTCATCCCTGGTGGTCCAGTGGACCTCTGTCTCCTTCCTCTAACTCTGCTCTTTCACTCGCTTTTTCTACCCTTTTTATCTTTCACCTTTCTGCACTTTTCTGCATCTCTGCTCTTTTGTGCCTTATTTCTGCTCATTTTCCCTTCCTCTCGCTCTGCCCTTTCACTTGTTTTCACTCGTTTTTCTACCCTCTTTTATCTTTCACCTTTCTGCACTTTTCTGCATCTCTGCTCTTCTGTGCCTTATTTCTGCTCATTTTCCCTTCCTCTCGCTCTGCCCTTTCAGTAGTTTTCACTCGTTTTTCTACCCTCTTTTATCTTTCACCTTTCTGCATCTCTGCTCTTTTGTGCCTTATTTCTGCCTATTTTCCCTTTTTTCTTTATCCCTTATTTCCTCCCTTTACCTTTCCCCGCCGCTGCTGCCCCCGCGGCCCCACCCCCAGCGCGACCGGCCAATCCAGCTCCCCTCCCCGCTCCCGCCTCCCAGCTGTCCAGCCCTCCCCGACCCCTACTTAATGGCGACCACTGTGCGGCCGCTCTGCGGCCGCGGGCGCGCCACTGGCGCGCCGAAGGCGCGTCAAAGGCAAGCCCGTCTGCGCCCGTCCGCGACCCGACCGCGACCAGCGCCAGGAACCCTGGACCTCCGCCCCGCCAACTCTACGACCCAGCAGCACTCCACGCACTCAACCCAGGCCGCAACAACAACTGCAAGCTAGCATCACCAGCCGACTCCCACGGACCCTTCAGCTGTCACCGCTGCCGGCACACCTGCAGCACTGCCAAGAACACGGATCCAGCACAACCCGCCCACAAGAACACAACCGAACCGAAGACCCTGCAATGCATCCTCCTCAACGTCCGATCCCTCCACAAACACGCCACAGAAATCTGGGACCTCCTCGACAGCACCACCCCGGACGTAGCGTTCTTCACCGAAACCTGGACCAACACCACCTCGGGACCAGACATCGCCATCGCCATCCCCCAAGGATACAAGATCTCCAGGAAAGACCGCCCCACCCGCCCAGGAGGAGGAATCGCCATCGTCCACAAATCCAGCCTCCACCTGAGCACACTCCCTGACGAGCCCACAGAACTGATGGAACACCTTCACTTCAAGATACTGGCCAGCCCCACCGCCACCCTCCGAGGAACCGTCATCTACCGACCCCTGGACCCCGCGGACCCTTCGCCAACTCCATCACGGACATTATCTCCCCGCAGGCCATCGCATCCACCAACTACACCCTGCTGGGAGACCTCAACTTCCACCTCGACAACCAACTGGACCCCAACACCACATCCCTCCTGGACAACCTCCACAACATTGGACTGCGCCAGATCGTGACCGAGCCCACGCACTCAGCAGGACACACCTCGACCCCTCTTCACTACAGGAAACTCCATTACCTTCAGCCACACCACCGAACTCCCATGGACCGACCATCGTTGCGTCCACTTCACCTTCAGAACACCCACCATCCACAGACACCAGCACCTGCTTCCACGAAGAACCTGGACCAAAATCACCGACGACCAGCTCACCTCCTCACTCAACAACTCCACCCCAACCATCGCGGAAAATGACGACCCCAACACTGCAGCCCGAACCCTGCATAGATGGATCACGGACAGCACCAACACCATAGCCCCCTTCAAGAAAAACAACAATACCCGCGCCAAGAAAGCCAGATGGTTTACCACCGAACTTCGAGAGTACAGAAGCACATGCCGCCGCCTCGAAAAGGCCTGGAGGAACACCAAATCCACAGAAGCCCACGACAACTTCAGAGCCGCCACCAACGCCCACCATCAACTCATCAGAGAAACGAGGAAAAAGTGATTGAAGACAGAATCTCCACCCACGCGCACAACAGCAAGGAACTCTTCAGCATCATCAAGGAGTTCGCCCAACCCACTAGCGAGTCTACCGACATCCCTCCCTCACAAGACCTCTGCGACAAACTCCGCACCTTTTTCCACCACAAAATCAAGAGCATCTACGACAACTTCGACGAAGACAACTAACACACTGAACCCTCACCAACCACCCCCGACACCCGGAAACCAGCGATTGACGACTGGACAGCCCTCACCACGGAAGACACACTGAAGACAATGAAGTCAATCCACTCAGGGGCCCCCACGGACCCCTGCCCCCACCACATCTTCAACAGAGCCGCCGACACCATCGCACCCATGCTCCGCCACACCATCAACCGCTCCCTGGCGACCGCCTGGTTCCCCGACGACTGGAAACACGCCGAGGTCAACCCCTCTAAAGAAACCCTCAGCGGACCCCACCGACCTCAAAAACTACAGACCCATCTCCCTGCTCCCGTTCCCAGCGAAAGTCATCGAGAAAGCCATCAACAGCCAACTCGCCACATTCATTGAAGAACACAACATCCTCGACTCCTCCCAATCCGGCTTCAGAAAAAACCACAGTACGGAAACCGCCATCCTCGCCGCAACAGGCGACATCCGCACCCTACTGGACAAAGGAGAAACAGTAGCCCTCATCCTCCTCGACCTATCAGCGGCGTTCGACACAGTCTCCCACCGCACCCTAATACGCAGACTCTACGACGCAGGAATCCAGGACAAGGCCCTCGACTGGATCCGCTCCTTCCTCTCCGGCAGGACGCAGCGGGTCAGACTCCCCCTTTCCTCTCGGACCCCACACCTACCACCTGCGGAGTCCCCCAGGGCTCCTCCCTCAGCCCGACGCTCTTCAACGTCTACATGGCTCCACTCGCCCCATCGTCAGAATCTACGGACTCAACATCGTGTCATACGCAGACGACACCCAGCTCATCCTCTCCCTATCCAACGAGCCCAACACCGCCAGACGCAGCTTTCGAGAAGGCATGGAAGCCGTCGCCAAATGGATGAAAAACAGCTGCCTACAACTAAACACCAACAAAACAGAAGTACTCATCATGGGCCCAAACCCCGATGCCTGGAGCGACACCTGGTGGCCCCCGCGCCTCGGAAACCCGCCAACCCACACGGACCACGCACGCAACCTGGGAATCATCCTGGACTCCGAGCTCAAAATGGACCGCCAGATCAACTCTGTCTCGTCTTCCTGCTTCCACACCCTCCGCCTCCTTCGTAAGACCTTCAAATGGATCCCCTCGAACACCAAAAGACCGTCACTCACGCCCTGGTCACCAGCAGACTCGCTCTACGGCAACGCACTCTACGCCGGAATAAACAAAAACCTCACCCGCAAGCTACAGAACATCCAGAACGCCGCCGCAAGACTGGTCCTCAACCTGCCAAAACACTGCCACATCTCCCAGCACCTGCGCACACTCCACTGGCTCCCTGTCGAGGCGAGAATCACCTTCAAGATGCTCACCCACGCACACAAGGCCCTTCACGGCACCGGACCAGCATACCTGAACAGCCGACTCAAATTCCACGCACCCCAAAGCACCCTACGATCAGCCCTGCTCTCCTACGCCGTGGTCCCCCGCACCAGAAAGACCAGATCGGGAGGCCGCTCCTTCTCTTTCCTCGCGGCCAAAGCATGGAACGCCCTTCCGCTCCACCTCAGACAGACAACATCGCTCCCCATCTTCGCAAGAAACCTCAAAACCTGGCTCTTCGACAGACCCCCTCCTTGATGGATGGAACCTGCACCCCTCCCCCCCCTAGCGCCTTGAGAACCTTACGGGTGAGTAGTCGCGCTTTAACAAACCCCTGATTGATTGATTGATTGATGAAGAGTTATTAGAATGCGGAAACATAGGTAACATAGGTTAAGAAAGTAATTGATGTCTCTTTGTGATGATGTGATGTTGCAGAAGTTTAGTTTTGATTATAATTTAGCCAGGAATATGTTAGAAGGGTGGGGAACACAGGGCCGCAAACTCACTTCCCATCACAAGGGCCATTGGCCCTGTTGCCTATTTTTGGGGAGAGGGGAGGGGTTTTTGGGACACGGGGTGGTATTGAGTGGGGGTCAGGGTTGGGGCACGGGGAATATGGGGAGGGAATGGGGGAGGGAGAAAATCCAATCCATGATGATAAAAATATGACATTTGTGAGCAGTTCTATTGAGGTTAAATTTATGATGTATATACTGGTAGGATACCGTATAAGACATGGTGGATAAAATGAGGCATTATGGGCTACGGGTCTGTTCGTTTAATGTTTGTGGTCTGAATAATAATAGCAAAAACAACGGGTTGCAGCTGATCTTTGGTTAATGAAACCTGATATTGTATGTATACAGGAAACGCATATACCCTGGGGCAGACGTATGGTGATGAAAGAGTTGGGATTTAGTTTAGCAGTGGCATCTCAGCAGACTGTCATGAATAGGGGTGTGGCTATAATGGTTAGACATGGACTAGGGGTGATTGGGAAGACCAAGGCTGATAATTTCGGGAGGTGGACTATTGCAGAATGTGTAATAGATGGTAAGAAGGTTGTCATATGTACAGTTTATGGCTCAGATTTTGATGAAGCAGAAATATTAGAAGGACTGAATGTTGAGTTAGCTATTTGGGACACTCCGTTGATTTTATGTGGAGACTTTAATCTACATGTGGAAGGGCAGGAGTGGGATCCTAATAAGAAAAAGCATTCAGGTCGGAAACCCAAGGTTTTTAAAGCGCTACAGCAATTTATCTTGGATCATGGATTAGTTGATGCCTGGGCAACTCTAAATTATGCGGTTCCGGGATATACTTTTTATTCGCACCTGCATCATAAGTTAGTAAGACTTGATTATGTTTTTATGCCAAGACAATATATGGTGGGAGCAAAAATGCAGATATGGCCCAGGATTACGGCGGATCATGGCCCTTTGTTAGTAGATGTCAATTTAGGGGTTCAAAAGAGAGTGGGCAGACCCTTTACGTTTAATAGGAAGCTCTTGTTGGACAGTTTATTTGTTGAACATATGAAAACTTGGTGTTCACAATTTTTAGAAATTAATCGAGGATCAGCCTCAACAGCTATGATATGGGATGCAATGAAGGCCAGACTGCGAGGAGAGACAATTAGCTATGGATGGGGCAAGAGGAAGCAACATCAGGATATGATGCGAGGACTTTTAGACGATCTCAGGAACGCGGAACAGGAACTTATTCAGGAAATAAGGAGGGGGTTGAAGACAAGAGAATACAAACAAAGATAGCTTGCTGTAAGGCTAAAATTAATCAGGTTTGGAGTAAGGATATTGCTTGTCAATATAAGGCATATAAAGTGGAAAGATATGAATTTGGTGAAGCTACAGGTCGGTGTCTGGCGCAGAGATTGCGGGTTAAGCACTCTGTACAGAAAATAAGTGCATTGAAGGACTCAGATGGGAATATGGTAGAGTATGGAGGGTATATTGGGAATTTTTCATGCATTTTATAAAAAACTATATTCTCATGAGGAAAGGAGTCAGCAGGCTATTATGGCTTTCTTGCAGAAAGTAGAATTATCAAAACTAGGACTAGAGGAGCAGAAAATACATGACACCCGGATAACAATGGAAGAGCTAGAGGAGGCAGTAGGATCGCTGGCTCGAGGAAAAGCAGCAGGGCCAGATAAATTACCACTTGAGATGTTTCAAGTACTGTTTCAGGTGTTAAAGGAGGATATGTTGGCTGTTATGCAAGAAGCACAGATTGGGAAATCACCGCCATCATGGGACGAGGCCAACATAGTGGTATTTAAAAAGAAAGACAAACCACCAGAATTGCCGGGGTCTGATAGGCCCATTTCTCTGTTAAACTCGGATGGCAAAATATATGCTAAAATTTTGGCAACGAGGTTGGCGAGGGTGATTACTCCTCTGGTCTCTATACACCAGCATGGGTTTATACCCGCCAGGAGCACGGTCAACCATATAGAGTAGTTGCCTTAATAGACTATGCGAATGTACAATAAGCTAAGTTGGGATTAATATTCCTGAATGCTGAGAAGGCGTTTGACCGTGTCTCCTGGCCTTTTTTATGGGCAGTTTTATATAAGATGGGGTTTGGGCCGCAATATATTCAAGCTATTCAAACCATGTATATATCACCTAAAGCTAGAATATGTGTAATGGGTAAAAAGTCGGATCCGGTGTTTATAACAAGGGGAACAAGGCAGGGATGTCCCTGCTCCCCGTTGCTATTTGCATTATATATCAACCCATTCTTATGTATGCTTGAAAATAGCAATAGGATCAGACCTATGGACAATATTCAGTTCGAGTATTAGCCTACGCAGATGATATTGCGGTGGCAACATCGGACCCACCACAGACGGTTGAGGAGATAGAAAGGTTGACCCAAGGATTTGGGGACGTGTCTGGATATAAACTAAATCTGTCAAAAACTCAAATTTTGTCTACAGAGGGGGTTGCCCGAGGGACCCTCGGGTGGTGGTGGAGGCTACATATTTGGGTATAAAAATCAGGATGGATTTACAGCAGTTAATAGATGTTAATTGGAGCAGCATAGTTGCGGGGGTTCAGCAGATGTTGGACCGATTGGAGTACCTTCATTTGACACTAGTGGGAAGGTGTAATGTCCTTAAGATGTGTATATTACCTAACTCATGTATTATTTTAGGGTAGTACCATTAGAACTAACTCGCATGCAACTTCGAAAAGTACAAGCTATTGGTGATAGGTTTTTGTGGGGACAAAGAAAAGCCAGGAGGGCTTTTAAATATATGATGCTACCACGGGACCGTGGTGGCTGGGCTGTACCCAACTTTGCTTTTTATTACTACGTTTGTCTTTTTCAAAATATGAGGGTTATGTTAATAGGGGAGGAAGTTGAAACGCTGGCAGAAACACCATCAATATATCAGTTGCTGATGGGATCAGAGGCGAGAAATTGTTTGTTTACATTTTTGGAGTTAAGTTATTATAAGAGAACGCGATTCAAGATGGTAATTGCGGCATACAAAGCTTGGAAGCTATTTAGAAAGAGAATAGGGGTAACAGGGATTTGTTATTATACTCCTACAAACACCACTTCAATGCTGCCGCCTATATTTTGGGATCTTAGAATGGAGAAATAGAGAGCAAATGGGATTAGGCAAATAGGTGACTTTTTTGAGGATGAGGTATTTGTTTAATTTAAAACGTTATCAGATAGATTTGCGTTGCAAAAAAATGAGTTCTTCAAGTATTTGCAAATTCAAGATTATTTTTTGAAGCAGAAAGATCAGAGGGGGATGAAAAGCTGCCCACTTGTCGAGGCAGTTAGGCGGGGGGCTAGAATAGGTACACTGTATCAAATATTGATGGATGTACAGCAAGATGATCTGGAGACGCAAGATAGGAATTGGGGGTCCCGGTTACAGCAAGATGGATTGTATATGCAGGAATCAATCGATGTTGCGGGGAAAATTTTGCTGGCCGCTAATTTGATAGCTCAACACTTTAAGACACTATTTAATTTGTATCACACACCTTTAAAAATGATGAAATGGGGAGCCACAAATGATGGGAGATGTTTTCGGTGTGCGATGGAGAGGGCGGATATTACCCATATTTTTTTTGGGTGTGTGCAATTAAACCTATGGAAGGGACATATTGAGGGGTTTCTATCAGAGATTACGGGGGTTAATGTACAGATAACGATGGATATAATGCTGACAGGAATTGGGGAATCTCTCAAACCGGGGGAAGAGTGTTATCCATTTAGATACTTGATATTTATAGCAGTGGCGGTAGCCAGGCTGTGTGTAGCATCGCTGTGGTTGTAACAGGAAGCTCCTTCTTTTGAAATGTGGCGGGCCAAATTTTATAATATTTTTAATTTGGAATCTAGTTTGTATTCTTTGAAATCAATGAAAAAACTAAAATTGGGTATTCAGATATGGGGGCCCATGATAGAGCATATGAAATAAGAAAGTTGAATAAGGGATAGATCATGTATTGATTTACTTGATTGTTTATGTACAATTTTATTATTGTGTATATACGGTATGGCGACTTGTGGGCTTATGTATTTATGTAATTGATTTTGATTGTTATTTATCATGGATTGAATAAAAAACTTTAAGATGGTATACTATCCAAAGCAAATCCTCAATTGTTGTGATGTTAGGGTCATGGGACCTGCCTTCCTGGAAATAAATCAGGGTCAGGGGTCATATGATGTCACTTTCTGTGATGCCATTAAGGTCAAAGGATATGTGTTGTCACTTCTGCTACACCTGGCATTTTGGTGAATCCACGCCCAGGACTGGGAGTAGTGTTTTACGACTTCAATGAAAAAAAGCTGACATTTGAGCTTGCCTTGAGCAGGTGTAAAATGTCAGTGGTAGTGCTGGTGGGGGGGTGAACGGAGGGGCAAGATCAAGGGCTTGCCTGTGTCTGTCCAAGGAGACCACAGCCTGCTCCCACCCGACTGCTTCAGGCAGCGGCCATGACTATGCATTGCTGCCTGTCACAGCACCAGGCCCTGCAGGTTCTCAGAAAGGCCTGAAAATATCAGTTGAGAGCTTTTGGATCTGATAATTCCAGCCAAAAAACACTCATAATTGCGAATTGCATTATTTATTCTGGCGATAACGCTCGGGTGAAATAACACAACTTGTAATGAGTGGAAACAGGCTTTTGCCATAGCACCAGTGTCCCACGAGATGTGCCTGTGAAGAGGGGGTCAGCGTTCAGAGTTTTGTTTCTAGCTGCGTTGACACGGTCACAGAAAATGGAAACCGTGCACAGCTTGCTTTGTGAGTCTCTGAAAATAAGTATGCTAATGCAACTGTATGGGAAATGCATAGAGCAAAATCAGTGTCAGGGAGTATTTTTCACGCCATGTTGATATAGTTCCATTTTAGTGTAAAAAAATTACAATTTATTGAAGGGTGAAACTGTCATTTGATCTCTAAGGTTCATTGCAGACCATTGCCAATAATTATAACGCCAAACTGTGGCTGGCTTAAGCTTGACAGAGAACCAAAGAGCTCTCAAAGCCTCCGGGAGGTCGTTAAAGCACCATTAGTACAGTGGCCACAAGCGAACGTGAAGAGATTACAGAAAACGTGAACGCACATAAAACAATCAGCTGCTGGAGACAAATGGCCTTATTGGTCTCAAGAAGCAAACGTGTTCTCTTCTCATCTGAAACCGGAGAAATGCACGTCATACAATGCCGGACTTGTAAACGTGTGGGGTGCAAGAAAGGACATACTAAAATTAAGAGCCCAGTCAGAGATGTGTGCTCCCAACAGGACATATTTTAGTTTTCATTACTTATTCAACACGCTCTAGAATTAATGAATGAGAAAATACTGGCATGCACTCCTTGAAAGTTGTGTGCATAGAGTGCATAATATTTCCGATTCTGCTCGTTCACCGCTGAGGAGGCAAATGAAAAGAACAGCAACAGCTCAAAACTGCATGTTAAGCATTGCAGGAAGCACACATGGATTTGAAATTCCAACTCCCTCAACGTGGTGTACGGCGACCTACTGGGGTTTCGGCTCGGTTGGGATCCGGTTGCTCCGCTTTGCAGACAATAATAAAGTGATGGGGAGGGGGGTGGCACAGACGGGCGCTGAAGCTGAACAGGCACGGACAAAAGCATAGTCTTGACAATCGATTTTAATACATTTAAAAAAAAACACTCACTGAAAGTCTGTGCTCTCGATTACAAAACAATCAGAAAGAGTGTAAGATCAAATCAGGCGCCGTGCAGAAACACAAAGCATGGCGCCCCATGCATATAGCTGTGTGTTCCTAAGTGGAAATCAGAAGTGAATAATTAAAAAGCAGATGGGCTGGCGGTGGGGACGTCCGCGATGGCGACGGGCGGAAAGCAGTAATTAAAAAGGAGTTCTCTCAAATGAGATAAGGATTGATTGCGTAAAAAGCTTGTGCTTGGCCAGTGCTCCTTAACCTTAAACGGAAGTGAGGATCGGCCGAGCCAACGAGTTAGGAGGTAGGCAAGAAGAGCGATAGCGGATTGAGCCTATGGCAGCAGCAGGCGGGATTACACTCAGTACGAGTGATTCCAAAAGGTCTTGCAGACAGCGCATGCGCGCTGATGCTCGACCTAAAAATGTCAACCATAAGCAGTCTGTTTCCATCTCCGCCCCTCAAAACCAACACAATCTTGAGGATTTGCCATTGGACAAAAACTCAGCTCGAGGTCCATTTTCTGCTTTGCCCTATTCAAAAACCCATGCCTGCTCCTGTTCTGCCTCTTCAGATAATGGTAGTGGTAAAATCCTAAGATCTCTTAGGTATGTAGGTCTTGTTACTGCCAAACCTCATCATCAAATGCTCCAAAAATGTCTTTTCCTACTAATAAGCCTGTTAGTCTCAGTGGTTTGACATATTTTCTCTTCTAGGATTTCTATCAGCTAGGGAAGCGGGCATCCCTTCCTTTTCCTCCCATTCTTCAGCAATTCGGCCAGAGGAGCAGCTGTTGACCAGTGCCGATGCTATGGGGTCCTTATAGCAGCTCAGTACCTACTATCTGAAGTACGTCTCAATCCCAAAGATTTCCGTGTGCTCCAGAAATCTCCACAGGACCCGGCTGAGTGCCTTTTCGGCTTTCAGTGAAATCAACACTGCTTTCCATGGCATTCTACGGATATAGTTGATCAGGTATAACAACATTTTCATATTATCCCCACCACTTTGACTTGATTAAATCCCACTGGCCCAGCTTCCAGCAGGAATGTATCCAGTCTCCTCGCTAGACTACCTGGGAATAGCTTGACATTCACATTTAAAGATGAGCTCAGTCTGTATGACTGAGATCACTGATAGAGTCAGTGACTCTATGATTCCTCTGGACTCTGTAAAGAAGTTAGAGAGCCAAGTCAGTAGGGGGAATAACGCTTTACAATAAGTTTTGTATAAAAGCAATAAAAAGCCTCTGGGCTTGGAGCATTATCGACCTTCAATTTCGAAATACCTCTTATTAATTAATGTGTATCGCCTTTTTCAGTTGCAGGTTATGGGCCTCTGAGTGCATGAATTTGTGCCTCATTTATGTATGAGATCAATTCATCTTCATATATTTCCTCGGTGGAGTCCAGTCAGTGTCTGTAAGGCTCCCTAAATGCATTCTTCATGTAGGTCTGCCTAATCGAGTCTCTTATTGAGGTCACTGTCAGCTTACAGCGAGTGAAACAGAAAGAGATGTCGTAGTACTCAGTTTTTGTTTATAGACCGCTTTTATTTTTCAATAAAAGGAAGTGAGAATCTTTAGTGATTACAGGTCCTTTCTTCTTCTTTTCCCCTTTCGGATCTTTCACAGGTAGGAATATGACAGGACCACCGGGTTGGACACGCCCCTCGGAGGAAGAGAAACCAGAGGTCAATGCTCAGAAGTTGTGACAAAACGTTATAGGGGAGGGATTTTGTGAAGGAAGATATCACCAAACCAAAGGAAAAAAAAACTCCTTGGCCCACAACTGAGTGCTTGAAACGACCTTTTCTTTCTAACTGCTCTAATCCAGTTACATTACCGGTTTGATGCTAAATAATAAAAAAAAAACACAACAAAGAGAACCTCCAATGGGTTTCCGACAGTGGTTTTGTATTATATTCTCTTTTTGGCGCTTAGCACTTTACTTTCCACTGCTTTCAGCTTTCACTTGACGGGTATTTCCTCTAACATAAAATAGAACCCTCGTTCTATTTCCTTTTATCTCCCCAGCTCCCCGTGAGTCCCTGCATACGAGCATGTACCTTGGTTAGCCACGCTCCTCCGGGAGTGTGGCGGGGCGGCTCGTGAGACCGGTGGCTTCCTGGCGTTCCTCCGGTGTTAGGAATAGATCCTCTGTCCTCCTCCGGACCGGGTGTTCTGCTCGGGGCGTGAGCGCTGGTTTCTTTCAGCATTTCCTCACTCCGTCTTGGTGCTGCATTCGGGGAACCGCCCACTGCTTCTTCTTCTGGGGTTTTTAGCACCAGGGATTGGTTGAGCGATGCCTCTGTCAGAAGGGGTCGCGGACTACCTCCCTCTACGTTGCGAGACTCAGCCCGGGCTTTAAAGGCACCGGCAGTCCACGGAGACTGTGCGGAAAGGAACAGGGCTTTGGTTGGTAGGTAACTAGGGGGATATAGAGACTCTTCCCCTACGTCTTCCTCCCCGTCACAGTCACTCATGCAGAAGAAATATTTACTCATAATTTGGAGGAAGAAGCCTCCCTGCCCTGTTTCTTCCCTCATAATATCTTTGTTTGACTCGCAGAAGGATATAGTCAACCCTATCTGCGTCCAGCATTATTGCTCTGACGATGATTAACTTGCTCTAAGTCTTTCTTGACCCTGTGTATTTGAGAAAGCCCTTCAGTTCCTTAGATGGGTTTTCAACTGCCTCATTTTTTCCTCATGGTCCAAGTTTATTCTAGCGGACTATGACTGGGAGCTTTCCCGCACTTCTGCCTTAGGGGCATCCTTTAGCATGTCCTCTTCCATATCAGTCCCATTTGTTCTCTGCAAAGAAATGCACAATGCATTCCCAGATCGCCCCTACTATCTCCTTGTTATGAAGCAGGCTGTCTTTAACCCGCCATTGCCAATCCTCCCTGGCATTAATAATGCCAGAGTCACAAATGCGTGGTCAAGGAGTGAGATTATCTCCACTCTGGCCATTGTTTCTAACTCTGTGTCCAATACCAAAAAGTGATCAAGCATTGCATACATTATGGTCTGCAGTGGAAAAAAGGGTAGCTGGGTAGAGCTGGCACCACACCTCCCGGAAACAGGTTTCTTGAAGCCAAAGCTTCTCGTAAGTGGATATAGAGCCTACGTGGATTGCTCTGAGAGCTGACAGGTCCACATTACTGTTCAAGACAATGTTCAGATCTCCTCCTATGATGGGCCTAATCACATATATTTGTAATGCTCTCCCACAGTAACTTTTCTTGCCCTGAGCTGGGTGCGTGAATGGAAACCACCGCGAATGTGTACAATCCCACCTGCAGTGCCAGATCTTCCATTTGGTTCTAGCCAAGAGTTGTACACATCCCCTTGAAAACTCCACCCATGAGAACTGCCACTCTCCCAATCTTAGATGAGCCCGCCGTAAAGTATTGTTTGGGTAATGTATTGGACCTCACACAGAGCCAATCTGCTCTCAATCAATCAATCAGCATTTATAAAGTGCTGTTTTTCACCACAGAGGGCATCCGGGTGCAGAGGTTTCGCTGGTCTCAGTCAAAAAGACAGGTCTTGAGTCCTCTTCTGAATTCCATCAGGGAGGGCGATGTGCATAGGTGGAGGGGTAGGTCGTTCCAGGCCTTGGCGGCAAGGTAGGATAAGGAGTGACCTCTGCTATGGTGGATGCGGGGTGTGTGTGCGAGGACTAGGGAGGTGGAGCGCTGGAGTCTGATGGGTTGGTGGAAGTTCAGGCGGTGGTTGATGTATACTGGTCCCTGGTTCTATAGGGCCAGGTAGGCGAGTGTCAGCATCTTGAACCGGCATGTCTTCTGGACGGGGAGCCAATGCAGGTTCCTGAGATGGGGGGTGATGCGGGTCCATTTGGAGAGGTTGAGGATGGGTCTAGCTGCTGCCTTCTGTATGGTGTGGAGTCTTTTGAGGAGTTTGGCGGTAATACCGGTGTAGAGTGTGTTTCCGTAGTCTAGTTTTCTGGTGTTGACGGGGATCCATCTGAAGATTTTTCGGAGCAAGCGGAGGGTGTGGAAGCAGGGGGAGGCGACTGCATTGGTTTGGAGCTTCATGGTGAGTTTTTTGTCGAGGATGATGCAGAGGTTGCAGGAGCGGGCTGTTGGTGTGGGTCCGAGCTCGGGGAGGGGGGTGGGGGAACCGCGTGTTGTACCACAGGCAAGTGTTCTTCCCGAAGATCAGCACTTCCACATTGTCCATGTTGAGCTTAAGGCAGTTGGTCCTCATCCAGTCGGCTACACTGGTCATGGCGTTGAAGAAGTTTTTTTTTTAGTGATGGAGGGGTTTTGAGTGAGCGAGAGGAAGAGTTGGGTGTCGTCTGTCCAGGATATGATGTGGAGTCTGTGAGCTCTGACTATGCCGGCGAGGGGTGTCATGTAGGTGTTGAACAGGGTGGGGCTGAGGGACGATCCTTGAGGTACACTGCAGATGATGCTCTTGGGTTCTGAGGTGAAGGGTGGTAGGCGGATTCTCTCTGTTTGTCCTGTGAGGGAAGATGCAATCCATTTGAGGGCATCTCCCTCGACGCCGATGTAGTTGAGTCTGCTGATGAGGGTTTGGTGGGATACATTGTCAAAAGCAGCTGAGAGGTTGAGGAGGATCAGGGCTGCTGTTTTGTCCCGATCGTGGATCTGATGTAGTCGATGGCGGCTATCAGGGTGGTTGCGGTGCTGTGGTCTGGAAGGAAGCCAGATAGGGAGGTATTGAGCAGGTTGTTTTTTTTTTCAAGGTGTTTGGTATGCTGGTGGTTGGTGGCCTTCTTGAGGACTTTGGCGGGGAACAAAAGCAGCTAGATGGGGCAGTAATTTTTTAGTTCACTGGGGTCGGTGGAGGGTTCTTCAAGAGGGGCCTGACTTCGGCGTGTGTCCATCTGTCGGGGAAGGCTGCACTGGTGATGAGAGGCGTTGAAGGATGTTGGTAAGTTTGGCACTCATTTCTTTGGTCAGAGGTTGAAGAAGTGGTGGGGGCAGGGGTCCGTGAGTGCTCTTGAGTGGATAGAGGATATGAAAGCTGTGGTGGTCTGCGTGATGAGGGGATTCCATGTGGTGATCGAGTGGCAAGTGTACGTAGGTAGGAGAATGTTGTTGAAGTCAAAGTCAGTGGGTTGTGTATCAAAATTGCTATAGATGCTGGCTATCTGGCTATGGAAATAGTCAGACAGGGTGTCGCTGAGTTCTTGGCAGGGATGGATCATGTTCTGGGTGACTGACGGGCAGGAGAATTCTCTAACAATGTTGAAGAGCTCTTTGGTGTGGTTGGCGCTTGTTTCAATGCGGTTTGTGAAGGAGTCTTTTTTGTGTTCTTGATGCGTTGGCGAGTCTTGTTGAGGGCTGATTTGAAGGCGGTTCATCGGCGGGGTGTTTGGTGGTGCACCATTGTTTTTCTGGTTGTTTGCAGTTGAGCTTGATGGTTGTGGTGTGTATTGACTATTGACTGGGTGAATGTTTGATTTGTTCTGCATTCCGTCCATCATCTGTGTGTCTTTTGAGATCCTGTTTAGCACAGAAAATATTGTTATGAGGTTAAAGGAGGTGGACCTATGAGGTACGAAGCCTGCGCTGGGGAAATAATTTGGTCCATCAGTAGTGAGAGCCGAGTGGCCAGGACCTTAACAAAAATCTTGTTATCTACATTGAGGAGAGACAGTGGTCGGTTAGAAGAACAGAGGTGGGGGTCTTTGCCAGGTTTCAGCATTAGTGTCAGCACCGTGTCACAGAGAGTGGGAGGGAGGGAACTCACGGACAAAGCCTCTGTATACATAGCAAGTTAGTGTGGGGTGAGAAGGGTTTTAAAGGTCCAGTAAGCCTCTCAAGGGCACGGGCCTTAGTGCAATCTATAGCTTCGATTGCACCAAGTATTTCATTGCTTCTGATAGGCTCCGTGAGGAAATGGCGTTGGCCGTCTGAAATCCAGATCATTGGGACCTCTGCAAGGTATCTGCCTATGTCAGTTGCCACTCCAAAGGAGCGATATGTACAGAGAAATTTATAATATCTCTGTAGTTCCAAACGTATGCTATCACTATCCGTAAGGATTGTTCTGGTAGGTGTGTGGAGTTCAGTGATAAATCCAGAGTGGCGACTGAGTCGGAGTAAGCGAGCAAGTGTGCTTCCGGGGCGCACGCCCTCACCATACCTGCGGGTTGTGGCATATCTCCCTATATATTTTACCTCTCTCTCAGCGAGGTCCTGAAACTCTGTCAATAAAGTTGAGCGGGCATGTAGTTGGGGATGCACGTCAGGTTGAGAGTCCACTAGATCAATATCGGGCAGTGTCAATTCGATCTGTTAGGTTAGCTCGAATGTCTCGAAGTACACCAGCGTGCTTAGAAATGTTGATGCCACGTAAATAGGCCTTTAAGGTTTCCTAAAGGGTAGCCTGAGATGACACCGTGCCTGCATTTAAAGTGAAATATTCAACTGTGGCATCATGTAAGTCAGAGCGGAAGACCTGGGCATGCAAAGCTTCACTCGGGTAGCGCCGGGGGTGCAGAGTGAGTTTGCTGGGGATGCATAAGTGTAAGACTACTGGGCAGTGGCCTGACAGTGTGTGGGGTAGGTGTGTAAGGTCAGCAGTCCACAGGGAGGCATTGGCCGATACAGGCCAGTAGCCAAGCCTTATCCATGTTCCGTGAGGAGAAGAGTAAAATGTATAGTCTGTAGTAGGGTGTTGCGTACAACAAATGCCTGTGAGACTGTAGGAGTCAATAATCTTGTGGAGTACCACCTGGGCATTTGACTTACATGCTGGGAGCGTGCTGGTAGAATCTGCAGCTGGGTTGAGTACTAAATTGAAGTTGCCGCCAATGATCACCAATTCTGCCTCCTCTCACCCCATCTTCGAGTATAGTGTGAAAGAATTCTGGGCAATTGGTGTTTGGGGCATATACGTTGACCAATAGGATGTGCTTACCCGCAAGGGAACTGGTGAGTAATATGTAACACTCGCCTGGGTCTTCTCTGCAGTTATAGAAGGTAAAAGGAACAGACTTATGTATGAGGATACA
Source organism: Calotriton arnoldi (assembly GCA_963921515.1). Taxonomy (NCBI): domain Eukaryota; kingdom Metazoa; phylum Chordata; class Amphibia; order Caudata; family Salamandridae; genus Calotriton; species Calotriton arnoldi. The sequence continues at coordinate 1,529,390 of CAWUFW010001517.1, forward strand.
CCCCCCGTGAGTAAGAGCTATAGCTGGAAAAGTACCAGGGGGGAACCAACGCTCTTGCAAACGATTGAGGGTTACAGGGAAGAAATGCTATCTTGATACCATGGCTTGTTAAATATGCAAGAATTTGTTTGACTTTGGGGGGGTTATTGAGATCCAGGATATAAAGGGGATATCAACAAGCATCAGGAGGCGACATAGTTGAAGACTGAGCATAAATATGTGGACCATAATAGTGAGCAATTCAATGGGTTTTCATGTTGCGATGGGAAACAAACCACATGTAAACATTTCAAAAACACACAATTCCAACCCCCCACCCACACTAGAACTATGCAGTGAATCCTTGATATCAAAAAAAAAAAAAGTAACAACCCTAAAAATAACAGGTCGGTATACACCATTGGGGGGAGGCAATGCTTCTGAGTCGTCGGTCCGGTGAAGTCAAATGGTTGCAATATCACCAAGCATCGCACAGCGAGAGAAGAATCATGCAAAACATAGCAAAGATTTGACCCAGAGTGTTCAATGAGTCATCGCCAAACAAGGAGTGTATTTGCATGTCCCAGGAGAGACAGGATTGACAGAGTCGAGATCAAGTACCGTATCAGGTTGTAGTGATCAATAGCAGAATCAGAAGGCAGGAGCTGAGCTGAGCTGGGTAGGGGAGTGCGCACAATCCATTGTGTCCCGCCGAGAATCCAGGGGGTGGCTTTATATTGCTTGCAGAAATTCACCACCTCAGCCAGAGACCCAAAGAAGCAGGTATTTCCATAGAATTTGATACGGAGCCGTGCCGGATACAACATGGCATACCTGAGACCCGACTTGAGCAGCGTGTTCTTGGCATCTGAGAATTTACGACGGGCATCCTGCATCATGGGCGTAAAATCCGGGAAGGATGCACGCGCGGTTCCTTGACGGTGTATAGTGCCTTTCTCACAAGCAAGGCAAAGATTTGTATCTCTGTCCTTGTAAATTAAAAGGCGGGCTATCAGTGGTCTCGGCGTGGCGGCCACAGGGGGGCGAGGGCCAAGAGATCTGTGCATACATTCCACAGTGAATGTCGAAGAGAAGCTGGCACGGTCAAACAAGTTGATTAGTAGAGATTCCGCAGACGTCTGGCGGCCCATGTTTGTTGTTTCCGTAATGCCATGAATCCAGGTATTATTTTTTCGGGAGCGAGCCTCCAAATCTTCATTCTTCGCAGCGACTGATTTAAGAAAACGTTCCATCTTCTCAACCTGCTTAGACATGGGAGTAAGGCATCAAAGAGGGCATCGATGGAGCGAATCCCTGCCCTGATCTCCATTATTATAGCGGCTGTGTTCGCCGAGGCCTCGGATGTAGTCGCTGCGTTGGTGGGCTCATCAGTGCCAGAGTTGGACTCCCCCCTTGACGAGGGGTCTTGGGTTGTTCAAACAAGAGCTTGCGCTGCTTCAGATTAGGGAGCAAGTATGAGGCGCCGGGACAAGCACCGCTGTTCCAACCCCCCATGGCTTATAACAAGCAGAAATGTGGCCCGTAGTCAGGTCCGGCTCACCGGACCAAGATGGCGACGTCAGCAATCAGGGCTGCAGACAGTCCTCAGCGTTCGCCCTGCACGCAGGAGAGTCAGGCGGGCTCGCCATCCAGAGGACAGAGGAATGAGTGACAGGTCCGGTACAGGTAGGGCTTGGGCCCGCGCTCAGCGAGACCCAGTGGTCTCAGTCGCAGGCTCGTCTGCAGCCCCATCGCCGCGGGGCCTGCAAGGCGGTGCCAATCGGCGAAGGCCCGTCGGTTGAGTCTCCATCTTCCCGGCACCCCGGGCTACATGGGGTGCCCTAATTGATGGTGCCCGCAGGGTCAGGCATTTACCGGGTCAGAATATACATCGGCGTATATATTTGCATGCCGATCATGCCGACATCCGGATCTCGAACTCCATAGCTAGACAGCCATTACAGTCGCCACGCCTCCAACCGTGGGAACACTCTAAACCCTCTTCTTTCGAAAAAGCAGAAAATTATTTTGTGAAATCGCTGTTGAGAATTCCCACTAGCGCCCCGCTGTTGCCAGTGAGATTAGACCTACATCTTAGGTCTATTGCGGATGTGGCCTCTTTAAAACCCATTTTATATTGGATTAGGTTGTGGTCCACTGAGGAGCTGGGCCCCTATAGTGATTGTGTGAAAGTTTTATTAGAGGGCCAATCAGTAAGCAAGATACCTTGGTTATCGCATATAAAAACTTGGCTCTTTGAATTGGGGTTATAGGACTATTGGAAAAAACTCTCTGCTCTAACTAGGGTAGCAAAAGAAAGGGTGAAGGAAACTTACTGGAATTATGTGTTATGAGAACAGCTAGCACGGTTAGTTTATTAAATTTTTGAGTTTTAATTGCAAATGTGACTATAAGTCTTTTATGAGCCTTTGAACAAAGCCTGCTGCACGAGCACTTTATATTAAATTCCGTTTGGGGATTTTGGCTTTGGCAGGTTTTACGCATTTATGGAATAAAAAGAAATGTCATCAAAGTATTGCCCGATGGGCTGTAATGTAATTGAGAATGATGAACATGTGCTGTTCTTTTGGAATGCATATTCCAAACAACATGCTTGTTGGATCATCCCTCTTTGTCAATGGCTGGGCACTACTGAACGCCATACAGCGCTAAGGTTATTTAGGACCAACAAGCACGATTGTATTGTTTATTCCATTTCTGGCCATTTGTCCTCAATATGGTACATCTGGATGAATGCTTTGAAATAAGGGGGTCACAGGAAACTCTGTATATCTCCTTTTTTGTTAAGACAAGACCTGACGTTTATGACTATCATTTTTTTGTTTATGAAATTGGCTACTTATAGTAGGCTCTTTTTCTTTTTGGTGTAATCATGGAAATATATTCTGCAAGCCCCTAGTGTCTGGCACATTGAGCACTGTCTTTTAAAATGTTATGATGTAAGTATATAATATGACAGTTATTTTAACTATGATATTTAAATTTGGTGTTTAATGGAACAATAATGTTTTTATTTTTTATTGTACCTTTTATGGTTCGTGTAACTGAAATAAAGGATTTATGATGTTTATGATATTTTAGGACCCCTTAATGTTAAGGAGCAAAAGAAATTCATCATTGTTCTGGTGGATCTTTAATCCAGATGGCCGGAACTAGCGATTGTGAGTGAAGTGACGTCATTTAAAGTTTTTGAATTCTTGTCTCAGGTGTTTGCAAGAGAAGGTTTACCTAGTTCTGAACTGGCAGACAATGAAGTGCAGTTTGTGTCAAGAGAGATGGAGGATTTTTTACACAGACGAGGTACAGTGCACAAAAAATCTGCGTTGTATCATCCAGAAACCAATGGCACTGTGGAAAGGATGCTGCGCACCGTTAAGGAGGCCATTCAATTGGCGAGAAGTGTGGGAAAAGATTGGGTGCACGAATTGTGGAAATGGTTGGAGGTGTAAAGAGTGAATTCGCATGGTATCACGGGAACTGTTGAGAGGCAGAAGAGCTAATTCTGTGTTGTCACCTGCATGGATCAAGGACTGTACAGGTATGAATGGAGAGGTTGAGGATAATGGATGGAAGGAAAGAGTGTTGGAGATGGTGATTGCTAGGAAAGAGTACACAGACAGACGTAAAGCCGCAAAAAATGTTGATGTAAAGGTGGAAGAAGGGGTCAGGGTAAAAGCGCCTGTCACATATGGACTGTTTTCTAAATACAGTTGCCCCCATGAAGGTAATCAAAGTGTTCGACAGTGCTGTGAAACTGGAAGATGGACGCATTTGGAATCTTAATACAGTTTTCAAAGTTCAGAAGGAAAAAGTTGATGGAGTTACTCGAGATAAGCAACTTGCGAGTGATAAGATTGTGGACAACAGGAATGGCGGAAAGAGTACGATTTGTCAGAGTGGGGGGGAGACATGAACAAGGCAACCCCGGACGTTCAAACACTATCTCATGTGCAGATAATTTGCTGTTGCATTAGTTATGTTTATCTTATAGTTTGTATTTGTTCTTTTAGTGTTTGGTGAAGGAAAGGAGATGTGTTCAAATGTAGGAAGGTAGCCCCCTGAAGTAAATAATTCTAGGTCCGGGTGCAGGGGGGAAAAATACTACAAGAAAAGTGAAAAGCACCCACAGGCCTGTATTCCTTCAATTTCGCTGATACATGCAGTTGGCACTGACCCACTTCTAGTCAAACATTCTCATATACAAAAATTATTTTAGGATCAATTTCATTGTGTTTATTTTCACAGATATCTTTTTCATATTTTTCTATTATTCCATCACAATTGTCACAAAAGTCATTTCATTATTGACAAGTGTCTACAAATACATTTCGGGATTCATTTCTTTGTATTGTGACACATTTATAAATGTGTCACAATTAGGGCTCCCGGTTTTACTGTATTTATTTTTTTGACATTTCTGTCTGTATTTATCCATATTTATTTTTTGCTCATTTTTTCTGTATTTATCCCCTTTTATTTTGTGTTTTCTGTATAAATGAAGCTTCAATGTGTATTTTTCCACAGTTATTGACCTGATAAATGTATACTCGCATTTGAATGTCCAAAAGGATTCAGCAGTATACAGTGCAATAGCGTTATCTGAAAACAGTTGCATTGAATAATAGCATAAATAACTGTAGATCTATACTTAATTAACTGAATTAGCAAATCTATTGTCTATTTTAATCTCCCCTACCTCTCAGTCTGTACAAAAATGAGCTGGCACTCATGATTGACAGTAGAAAAACATATCCAAAAGGACTATTTTCCGTATTTTTCTGTATTTTAAAATAAATAGACAGGAAAATAATTAGTATTCTGTCTGTATTTATCTGTAAAAATCAGTAAAAACGAAAAACTGGGGGCCCTAGTCACAATACATAGAAATGAATCCTGAAATGTGGTAAGGAGATGTGTGACATTCTGGTTTAAGAAAGGAATGTAGTGGAATGTATGGGGATGAGCGTTCTTGTGTTTATGGATGGTTTGTGGAATGCTGAGTGAGCAGTTGATGTTGGAGACTTGGAGGAGGAGGAGCAGGAGCCGGAGCTGTGGGTGGAGTCTGCTTAAGGAAATAAAGACTACTTTCACCAAGACTTCTTTGCCTTGCCTCACTGAGAGGCAAATGAGATCAACCCAACTACAGGTCACTTAATTCCTAGTCCAGGGTTGAGGGTGGCGACCTCAAAAACCTTCATGGAGAGCTAGCTGGAGAAATAGTATTGACTGACTGTGGACGACTTCTACTTGCATATAGCGGCAAGTCACTGGCTCAAGTCTAGCGCAGGTTGTTCTTAGACGGTGGAAGATAGTCCCACAATCCTTGTATTGTCAGACAGCGAGTTAGCCTGGGATTTTTTCTAGCACAAGTCAAAAGCAAGGGGTAGAGTCCTATTTGGGGATTCCAGGATTGTAGTGCTACTGAGAAACAGAGAAATAAGGTCCAACCATTAAGGAAAGTATTTGTGGACCCGGTTGCACAAGTGGGACCTTGTTTCCCATTACATTGAGAGTTGTTCGAAACAATAAACGGTATTTGTTTGGTTTCCAAGAATAGGATCATTCCTTTTTATCGAAATGGTGGTTGGGTCAAAGTGACCCTGTTAACAGAGATGGCAGGGGACAGATTGCCAAGGCAAAGGGTGGTGACGATGCAAGCGAAGACATGTAAGACATCTCACATGGGTTATTTTGTTGATGCCTGTTCTAGTATTGGCCCTGACTTTGGGAACAGATGTGGGCTGTCACTGTTTTTCACCCCCATCAGCTGAGTCAGGCCAATGCATTAAAAAATAAATTTTATTAATTGAGTAAAGAATGGGGTAATTGTTGTCCTTTGTACTAAAATTAAAACTTAATAAATATTTTTCTAAAAACTACTGAATATGTTTACATTGATATACAGAAAGGATGCATAAGCTTTGTTTTTGTGCCAGATTTAAAAGTAGCAGAGAGCACAAATTAACAATGGATTTTCGTACAAACACCCTCAAAGGTGGTGTTAAGTTTGAAACCCTTGTCTGATCTGCTTCAATTTTTTGTTTTAGAGAGACTAAGACCCTGCCACTTTTAGTGCAAATTCCCCTATTGGCTCAAAACCTATTCCTGGAACAAGAACAGTGTTTCTAAGGATTTATCACACCAACCATAATTTATTTAAGCACCTATTTTGTGTATATATGATGAAGTCTCCAAATTTGGAGGAGTCTCTATAATTTAAAGAAAATAAACCCTGTAAAGTGAATGTACATGACAGCAAAAGTTCCAAAGGGCTCCCCCAATTGCTCTACTCATTTAAAGTACGAAGTGCTCTAATCCCTCGACACAAACTTAGAGATCTAAAGAAAAATGTTACCTTTTGACATGGGCTGGAGGAAACAAACGAACACTTTAGGATGCTTTATTAAAAGTGTCTGGGCAGGGGAGCAACGGGGGGGGGTCTGCTTTGTAGTGATTGAACATAATATTTGTGCTACATAATTTTGGTGCACAAACTAGACCTGAAGGTATCAAGAGCGCTTGACGTGAGCACTAGTTGCGTTACAGACAGACACATTCATTTTTGTTAGGCACTGGGCAATTAAATGATTTGCCCAGACTCACAGGATGTTGAGCGTCCCTGCTGAGACTCGAACCCGGATTCCCAGCTCCGAGGTCACCACTCTAGCCAGAAGGCCACATCTTTAAAGCTTGCTTGAGTCAAACAAGGAACGCTCAGCTAAACTTTTGTGATACCTTGAGGGAACCTGTTACCGGAAAGTCAAGTGCCTCAAATGTTCTTCCTTCCAAAATCCATAAAATAAGTACTGTAAAAAATCCACTAACTTGGGGAAGCACTAAGTAAGATCTTGTTGCATCTTATTAGCCATCAGAGGAACAACATGTTAGCTGTGAGGGTTAAACTAGAATGCCGCTGATACTTGCAATGCTTGCATGCTGCCACAAGGACTCAAAATTCAGTCAAGTCTCACAGATAAAGAGTATATGACTACTATGAAGACCTGGCAGAAAAAGGATGTTATTGTGTTAAATATGAGCACTAGCAAAAAGGAATAAAAAATTCATTAAAAAGAGAATAGCCAAAATTAGGGAACGTTCAGCAGCCACACACATTGCAACTCTTTAAATAGGAATTTCTTTGTTTCCAATTGAGCACCAGAGCATCTGGCCAGAAGTGTCAGCAGAAGTTGAAATCTGATGGCATAGTGGAGTGGCCCTGGCCAGGGATTCAAAGAGTTTAATGGCTCGATTATGTAGAGGCTTCCTAAAGAATGATCATCTCTACTAGAGGAGGATCGGAATGGCCTGACAAAGGCATGGGGCTTACAGGTGACTGAATCCTCATTTGACTTCAATTGTGGTGGAATCAGATTTGGAAAAACTATGCATGGTGCAACTCTGTTGGATTCTTCTCAATTGACAACTTCCTCTTCCTGCCTCCTCAGCTGCTGTGGTCTCAGGATCTACTGAGTCCTCCCTGGAATTCAGATCCACCAAGGGGCAGTTCTCTGAGCAGTATTAAGGACTTAGATATCTCTGTGTCCAGTACGGGGATCAATTCCCTATCGAGGAGGAGAGATGCAAATGCAATCGAGCAGTCTTCCAGCAGGGCTCCCAGAGCTTCAGGAATTCTTACCACAGTCTTCCCAGATTCCAAGTTGTTCTTCTTCAAATCTTCCCTAGTTTTTTTCTCTGTGTGGGATAAGGTAAGGCACATAGCTGGTTTCTGTAAAGTGCTTTATCATAGCACTTGGGTTTCAGGCAGGGTGGAAGAGGGGCCAGTGGGTATCTCTGTACTCTACATATCAAAGGAGCAGCAGAGGGAATTTTAATGTCAGAGATCAGCATTCAAAATAACCCCTCCTAATTTCCAGCCCAGAAGAGACGACAAGACATGGCGCTCCTAGGATAACCAAAATGACCCTTTAAGTACAAGGAGTGGGTCTCATTAAATCTGGGCTAGCTAATCTAATTAGGACCCCCTTAACCATTGACACAGCAACAAATGGGGGAAAACAGGTAAAATATTGCTGGTTCATACGTAAATAGTTTTCCATGCATGGATTAGGCTTATAGGAACCAAATCCCTGACATTCACGCTAGGCTGGGATCTTTACATGGTTAATGGACTGAGATAAAGGATAATGGGGAAGTGACTTTCAAATATGAAACACAGACAGCTATTGCAACAGCTAAATTAAGTAAGTTCACTGTGGCACACTGTGCCTCAAATACTACAAATATACTACATTGCTCCATGATGAAAGAAAACACATGGACTCATGAAATCATCAGTGTGCACCATGCACCTGGGACAATTATCATGGCCTCCCTACCATTTGCTTAACAAGTGGCCATCTCATGAAAGGAAGCCACCTTTTTTCCTATGGGGGTAAAGATGTAAGACAGATGTGGTTGTAAACACAAATACCTATTGGGAAGGGTTTTGGCCAATCGGGTATCTAAACACTGGTTGCCCAAAAGCAAGAAAACCAAAAAAACAGACGTGAGCGATGTCAAAAAGCGTCGACTCCTCACAAGTACCAATTGTATTTGATAATAACTACTCTGCCTACCTAAAGTGCTTAGCAGACTACACCAGGGTAAGATACTTAAACTATAAAGAAATTTCTTCCACTGGCCAAGAGAATGCTTCAGTCACCATGCTTCATTTTCGTTACATAATTATCCGCAAAAATCTTTCCTGGATTCTTTGAGCTAATTGTGCATTTGTAGCTGTACCTTCATCTCTCTAGGACTAACAAATTACACACTGGGATTACCAGATCACTAGATGCACCCAAACAAAGTAAAGTATGCTTTGCTCTGGTAAGAGAAAACCAAAACATGGTGCCTGGCATATATCGGGCATCCATATTTGCACAGCTGTCATTCTGCAATCGTCAATTTGTGGTTCACGTTATCAAACAAGTTAAATGGTGAAAAAAGCAAACTAAACTCATATTTTTTTTAATAAACTAACGTTTTTAATTAGCCTCTGCTTACGTTTACTTGCAGACAATGAGTTTCAACCAATAAATCTTTCTACCAGTATAAGGGATGCAAGACTGTAAGACATTTAAAACTGATGACATATTACCATCAGGCAGTCTGTGCAATAGTATGCACAAATATAGGCTATTACAATACGTGCATGCATTTGAAAATGTCTCTTATGTTTATATGTGGTATTTGTATAGCACGAACCTAGCCAAAAGGCAGTGGAGTGCTGTACAGGTCAAAGGTAAGCATACAGTCAAGCAATAAGAGAGATAGCTGGATTCTGGGAGCAGACGTGTACCAGTACTGCCTTGTGATGTAGCGTTCTGTAAAGTGGGGCATTTTCTGCTCATTCCTAAACTGGAGCAGGATTAGGGGGGTATGGTGTTCCAGATCCTGAGTGCATGGATGGAAAAGGACGGCTGCCTTGTTTTTAGGTCTTGCCTTTAAAGAGCAACAAGACATCTTGTTTACTATTCAGTGGGCTTACAACCCAGCCACAGCATAGCATTGTTATTTTTTCATTGTCACTCTCATTTGCAATCATTCAATTGGTTAGCTTCTTTAGGCTTCCCTTCCTTTCGTATGTTAGCGCCTCCATGGAGCATGAACCAAGTGCCTGTGTTCTTTCTCATCTTTGTTCTTCTCCGTCTTTTTGCACTGCACTATTTTTTTTTTTTTTAAATAAGCATTTTGGTATTATTCATGTGGCTTATTATTTATGTTGCTTTCACTCTTTCTGCCGTTGCTATCAATGCTTTAGTAATATTGAGACAAAACTCAGGCTTATTAAATTATGTTGTTTTCACTCTATCTGCAGTCTCTATGGATGCTTTAGTTACTTACACCCACAACTGTATTACTCTACTGCACTCTACGCCACCTTGATCTACACAACTGCACTCTATGCTATTCCACTCTATGCCACACTACTTGCGCCACTCCACTCCAATCTACGTACTATAACGTACACTACTCCACTCTATGCCACTCTTCTCTACGCCACTCCATGCCATTCTTCTCTACACCACTCCATACAGTGCCACTCTACACCACTCCACTCTACGCCACTGTACTCCACTCTAAGCACTCTACTCTACGCCACCTCACCCTACCCCATTCCATGCTACTCTACTCCACCCTCCTCTATGCCACTCAACGCCACACCACTAACTTTAAGCCATGCTGAACAGTAGCCACGGTGCTGTAAAACATGGCTAAAAAATATTGGCAGAGCCAAATAGCTCTCACATAGGCAAGATCTAATGGCTTTGCTAATGATTGTTTTCTTTTTTACACTTCTTACTCTCCATTCGGATGGTGTCCTGGCTGCGAGTCTGCCAAGAGCCACTACAGAAGGTGAGCTTGTTATGTATGCCTTAAATGCCCTGCCAATGAAGACAGAAGATGGCACTTTTGCATGGTTCTTTCAATGCTTGCATCACACTTCCATTCTTGAAAATGTAGTGCAGGTATGTTTTTCTTGCTTAGCCAAACACAAGCTAGCAATTGCTCTACCTACTTCCCTCATACCATACTCTTGTCCTCCATCTCCAAACATATTTTAGGGTTGGTTAGTCATAAATGAGTGCAATCAGTACGTTTTTGTCACCCTGGGTGATGGTTATCTTATTGCAAATTAAGACATAGGGCCTTGCATTGAGAGGTACAGTCTGGCAGGATTCAAGAGTATAATGCTTCAAGTTCTGAATAGTTTAATTTCAGTGTCCCACCAATTGTTGTTTAGAACATTTGAGGATCAGGGGGCGTGGCTTTGGCTCCAACAAAGATGGCCGCCCTTGCGCGGAGCTCCGTGATGGTGTGAGGGGACGGGTGTCCTCCAGGCGACAATACCTGTTGTCCGGACCTCAAACCGCCCACGATTGGAGATGAGGTCCTGCTGCGCATTTTGAATCGTCTACAAGTGGCCGGGGTGAGCGCTGACTGCATTTTCTTCTCCCTTTCGGCCGCGTCTCGGTACTTGCGGCCGCCATTTTGTATTTTCGCAGCTCGGATACCTCAGGAGCCTCTTCCCTCATGTTGCACAAAAGCCTCAAGCGTTTTTATCTATTTATCAGCCAACATGCTCCCTGGTGAATGCTGGCTTTGGGAAAGCTAGTTCCCTTGACAAAATTAATTTTTTCTCATCACAAGTTATGTATGGGTCTCACTATCATCTGAAGATGCATTTATAGGGGTATTTCTTGAACTCCTGATTTCTCTAGACAGTGTATACTGCTCCTTTTAATTTATCCACGAGGGTGTTCCTGACAGTATATATTTTATGGCAAAAGCGCGTTCTACTCGTAGTGGTGTTCCACCTCTTGGCTATACTCCATTAGAGGACTATAATCCTTTCAACGTTCTACAGGAGAACATGGAGGACTTGGAGTCTGGTCATTCTGTCACAGGTGGTACGACGCCCATTACACCTCGCAATGCTTCTAAACCAACATCTAAAATACCCTCCGCCTCAGCATCTGTGTCAGGTAAACGTGTCAAGAAAGACCCACCCTCTCTTTCCACCTCTCCATCATCAATATCTATGGAGTTAATCCTTGAGGAAATACGTGCTCTCAAACCTTACATGGAAGAAACAAATATTCGTCTCCAAAGTCTTGATGACAAATGGTCACATATGGAGCAAAAAGTTAATCACTTAGAGAGATGAGTGGACTCTGTTCAGGCTGTCACCAGTTAAGTGCCTTCTATGCATATGGAGATTTCACATCTTAAACAACAAGTGGAAAACCTTGAAAATCGTAATAGGCGTAACAACTTACGCATTTATGGTCTTGCGGAAGGACTTGAAGGTTCAGATCCTCTCTCCTTCTTTCAGTCTTTTCTTCCGAGTCTTGTTGGTTTTCCGGAGTCTCCACCATTGAATATTCAAAGAGCGCATCGCTTGGGGCAAAGCCCATGAACATTATCTTCTTCAACTAAACCAAGAGGTGTTATTTTATATTTTTGGAATACACCGATTTGCTTAAGGTCTTACAAGCTGCCAGGCATAAAGGGAAAATATCCTGGCAAGGATCCAATCTTTTCTTTGCTCAAGATTATGCCAAAGCGACAGTGGACCGACGGAAGAAGTTCTTGGACATGAGGCCTGCTCTTCGAAGTTTGACTGCTAGATATGGTTTGTTCCATCCTACCCTCTTCAAGGTGACTTATAACAATAAAACCACTATCTATGAGGATCCTGCTCTCCTGCAACATTTTTTGGATACCTGCAAAGAAGAAAACATGGATGTTCCTCGTTCATCGATAATTTGACTGTTCCTTTAATATTTGTCGTTATTTGCGTTCTCCTTATCTTGTCATATTTTACTGTTGCCTTGTTGTACCTCTTATAACCAATTCGTTTTTTACTGTCAGGTGCGGTTTGTCGTGGTCTCCTGATATGTGATCTCTCATTCGCCTGGATGACGTCTCCCTTTCCCGTCTTTGTCCTGGGGTCTCCCGCTTGGCTGTGCCGTCGTCCTTATGTGGCTCCACCACCCCGTGTTCATTATATGTTTGTGGTATGTCTTTTTGTTTTTCTCTCATCTTCTCTCTGTCCTGTCCTTTTCAAGCTTATCTCTCCTACCATATACTTCTTATCTGGTTCTTTTTCCCATCTCTTCATATATATATTCTAATTTCTTCTTCCTTTTCCTTTTCCTCTTGCTGGCTCCTCCCTTTTCCTTCTATTATTGCTCATTTCTTGACTTTTTGTAGCTATGTTCCTGTTTCATATCTTATTTATCTATACTGTTACTCTACTGTGTTCCTCTTACTGGGAAAAGTTACTTATATTGCATTAATGTATTTTGCTAACTGCAGTTATTCATACCAAGCTTTATTAATTGTTTTGTATATTTAGATGTCGTTAAAAGTTATACCTTGGAATGTTAAAGGTCTGGGATCACCTATAAAACGTCATCGGGTTTTATCGCACATTGCTGGGTTGAAAGGTGATATAGTTTTATTGTAAGAAATTCATGTGACACATAAAGAGATATCCAAACTTCAGCGACAATGGGTGGGTCATATCTTTGCCTCTCCTGGTTCTGGGAAACAAAATGGTGTGGCTGTTCTCTGTCATAAACGTTTGGATATCCAACTTGTACATCAAGATGCAGGCACTGAAGGTAGATGGGTTTCAGTTTCTTTACTAGTCAACAAGATTCCTTTGACTATTTTTAATTTATATGCACCCACTAATCTTGATATGCTCTTTTGGCCCCAGATTTTATCTAAATTAATGGGTTATACTGATGATTATCTGATAGTTGGTGGAGACTGCAATATGGTTGTTGACCCCTTTATAGATAGACGTTCTAATGCTAAATTTATTCCCTCTTCTATACACACTCAATTCACATCTACTATAGCTCAAAGATCCCTCGTTGATGCTTGGAGATTATGTCACCCCACTCTTCAAGAATATACTTATTTCTTTCCTGTTCATTCCTCTCAATCTAGTATAGATTATTTATTTCTAAAGCCCTTACACAAAATATTTCCCATTCTGACATAGGTTCTATATTAATTTCAGATCATGCTCCTGTCTCCTTGGATTTAGATTTACTTCCCCATTGAAGGAGTTAGGAGATGGAGATTTAACAACTCCCTTCTATTGGACCCTAAGTTTACACCTGCTTTTCAGAAATTTGCAGACACTTTTTTTATAGAAAATGAGTCCCCACATGCTTCTCCTCAACTTATTTGGGACACCTTTAAAGCTGCTTCTAGAGACTTCATTATTTCTTTTGTAGCTCAGAAACTGAAATCTTCCTCTCAGACCTTACTTAACTCACGTATTAAGCAATTAGAACTTTCCTTTTATTCTACAAAAGCCCAATCTGACTTGAATTAACTTTTCAAAGCCAAATTTGCCTTTAATAAACTTTCAACTGAATCCGCTAACTTATATCTACTTAGATCTAGTGCCAAATATTATGGTGCTCAAAATAAGGCTGGGAAACGCCTTGCCAACTATCTTAAAATTAAAAGAACGCACTAAAATTGAATCAATTTTAACTTCGGCCAATACTATAGTTCATAAAAATGAAGATATTCTTTTAGAATTTACACATTTTTATCAAAATCTCTATACTCCTGAATCTCCTCTTCAACAGAATGATATTGCTCATTATTTATCCTCTATTGCTCCTCCTTCTTCTCTTGATGTGGATCTCTCTTCCTTAGAAGACAATATTCAAATTAATGACATTCTCACTGCTATTCAAACTATTAAAAAGGGAAAGCTCCAGGACCTGATGGTTTCACCATCGAATTTTACGCACACTTTTCCAAGATCCTTCTTCCCAAATGACATCAACTATTTTTATATTTTATCTCAACTCAGAAATCAGGAGGATCTTTTCAGGAGGCTTTAATTTGTCTCCTCCCTAAAGAAAACAAAGATCATGCACTGTGTAAAAATTATAGACCCATCTCTTTAATCAATTTAGATTATAAATTATTTGCGAAAATACTTGCCCTTCGTTAGGATTGTTTATTACCCCACTTAATTGGGAAAGAACAATGTGGCTTCATTAAGGAACGGCATTTATCTGATAATACGCGATTGTTTTTTAATGTCTTAAGTAAATCTAATGCAAAAACAACAGTTGATGGACAGAATGCAGAACAATGTCATACATTCACCCCAATACAGAGATCTGGGCCTAAATCCATCGTTTTTGCTCACCATGCCATTCCAGTTTGAACCCAGCCATATGCAAATCAGTCTTGACCCTGTGCCTCATGGGAACAGTCCAGCCGAACTGCCAAGCCAGGTCCTCCCTGGACTGGAAACAAGCATCCTAGGACCGGTTTCGGGGTTTCACCCTCTTCAGCCAGGATAGCTTGATTCCAGTGGCATGGAGAGCACGGGACCCACGTCTGGGCATACCCGGCGCCCTTAGGGCGAGAAAGCAAAAGACACACAATTGATGGACGGAATGCAGAACAAATCAAAACATTCACCCCCAGTCAAGAGATCTGGGTTAAATCCATCATTCTTTTGCTCACCATGCCACCCCAGTTTAGACCTGGCCATATGCAAATCAGTCTTGACCCTGTGCCTCATGGGAACAGTCCAGCCCGAACTGCCAAGCCAGGTCCTCCCTGGACTGGAAACAAGCATCCTAGGACCGGTTTCGGGGTTCCCATGGGGCACAGGGTCAAGACTGATTTGCATATGGCTGGGTCCAAACTGGGGTGGCGTAATGGGCAAAAGAAAGATGGATTTAACCCAGATCTTTTGACTGGGGGAGAATGTTTGCATTGTCAGCATTCCGTCCATCATTTGTTTGCTGTAACACTTTTCGCCCTAAGTGGGATGGGTATGCCCAGACGTGGGTCCCTTGCTCACTGTGCCACTGGATTCAAGCTAGCCTGGCTGAAGAAGGGTGACATACCCTGAAACCGGTCCCAGGATGCTTGTTTCCGTCCAGGGAGGACCTGGCCTGGCAGTTCGGTCTGGACTGTTCCAATGGGGCACAGGGTCAAGACTGATTTGCATATGGCTGGGTCCAAACTGGGGTGGCGTAATGGGCAAAAGAAAGATGGATTTAACCCAGATCTTTTGACTGGGGGAGAATGTTTGCATTGTCAGCATTCCGTCCATCATTTGTTTGCTGTAACACTTTTCGCCCTAAGTGGGATGGGTATGCCCAGACGTGGGTCCCTTGCTCACTGTGCCACTGGATTCAAGCTAGCCTGGCTGAAGAAGGGTGACATACCCTGAAACCGGTCCCAGGATGCTTGTTTCCGGTCCAGGGAGGACCTGGCCTGGCAGTTCGGTCTGGACTGTTCCAATGGGGCACAGGGTCAAGACTGATTTGCATATGGCTGGGTCCAAACTGGGGTGGCGTAGTGGGCAAAAGAAAGATGGATTTAACCCAGATCTTTTGACTGGGGGAGAATGTTTGCATTGTCAGCATTCCGTCCATCATTTGTTTGCTGTAACACTTAAGCAAATCTAAGTCATTTAAAAAAGCGTTAGCAGCAATTTCACTGGACGCGGAAAAAGCATTCGATAGAGTCAGTTGGCCCTTTATTTTCTCAACACTTGCTTGGTTTGGCCCAAAATTAATTATGTCTCTCTATTATATTCCTCTCCCAGATCTTTTATTCTAGCTAATGGAGTTGTATCTCCTTCATTTCCCCTTCATAGAGGAGTTCGGCAAGGATGCCCGTTATCTCCGCTATTATTTATCCTCGCCCTGGAACCTTTTTTAATAAAAATTCGACTGAATAAAGATATTAAAGGATTCCCGTATGGAGTCAATCATTTAAAACTTTCAGTTTATGTGGATGACATCTTATTATTTATTTCAAACCCACAAACTTCCTTGCCAGCGTTTCTGTCAGAGGTGAATGATTTTGCTCTTGTCTCAGGTTATAAATTAAATGCTGATAAATGTGAAATCCTTCCATTGAACAAACTCTGTTTTCATGCTGATTTTGTATCTTCCTCCTTTCACTGGAATCCAAATAAAATTAAATATCTTAGGCAGTGGTTTAATGCTTCTCTTAAAGATACTGTTGGTTCAAATCTAAAGGAATTACAATCAACATTAACTGTTTCTACGTCGCGATGGCACCCCTTATATTTATCATGGTGGGGTAGACTAGATACTATAAAAATGATGCTAGTTCCTGTGATATTGTTCTATTTATCCAACATTCTGATTAATATTCCCAAGTCTTTCTACAAGAACTTATATAGTATTCTCTCGAAGTTTTTATGGCATAATAAAAAAGATAGAATGTCTCTTTGTAAACTTAAAAAACCTAAACACATGGGAGGAGTTAATTTTCCGGATTTTCACTCCTATCACACTGCATTTTTTCTTAAACAGTCTTCTTTTCTATTGTCTGATAATGAGAATGACTCTACACTTTGCCCTTTGTGGGTAGAAGTTGAAAAGTCCTTTTTTCATCCATTTTCCTTTGAGGAATATATTTCCCTTTCTCATATTCCCTTATCGCTGTCTTTTCCTATTCTTAAAAATGCTCGTAAAATCTTCCAGCCACTCTTCTCATCTGCTCAAGATGATCGTACACAGTTTTTAAATTCACCAATTTGGCATAATAAATATATCAAATTTAACAATACATTTATTTTCTGGAAAGATTGGTTAGCTTACGGCCTTAAATAAACTCATCAGCTTTTTCAAGATGGTATTTGTATTCCCTTTTCAATAAATCAATCCCGCTTTTCTCTTCCCTCTTCATATCAATCCAAATATATGTCCTTGATTGCAGTAGCTCAAGTCTCTTATAATGCTCTATCCTCTAACCCCACACTTACTCTTTCACCTCATACCATAAGATCGATTTTATGTAACTCTCCTTCCGCGTCTCACATCTATAAAAACTTAATGGATATTCCCATTACTCGTGATAAATTATAAGTAGAATGTAGTTGGGAAACTGATTTGGGAGAATCTTTTCCTATTCCAGTATGGAATAAAATCTGGACTAAAATAAGGAAGTCTTCTAGAGCAGCAAATACCACTCAAACTTTGTTTTTTATTTATAATAGACTTCTGATCACCCCAGCTAAATTACATAATATTGACCCTGATATCCCCTCTACTTGTTGGCCTTGTACTGCCTCACCAGCAGACCTCAAACATATGTTATTTGAATGCCCAGCCATTCATATCTTTTGGACCCGAGTTTGGCAACAAATCAATACTATTTGTCACACACATATTCCTTTCTCTTTTTCCCATATTTTTCTAGGAAGCATCTCCGAGGTTTGGTCATCTCATTCTTCGGATATATGTATTATTGATTTACTCCTAGCTGTTGCTTTTCAACAAATTACTAAGTCATGGAAAGATACATCTGCTGTGTCTTTTCAGGCATGGTGGTATGGAGTTTTCTATAACCATAGATTAGACAGAGCCTATGTACATCCCATCACGCTTGCTATTAAAAGAGACCTACTTTGGTTACCTGTCACTGATTTCTTAAATGTATCAGCTAAAAAAACACCTTCGCATAACCCATGCACTGAGGAAGTGTCCAAGCCCCCTTGACTTTACAAATATTGTTGTTCTAAATAATTACATCCTATGGTTGTATGCTAATTTAGTGCAGTAGGAACATTCATGCATTACTGTTGTTTTTGCTTATAATACTAGTGTATATTTTACCTTCCCCTTCCTTTTTCGTCCTTCTGTCCCCCTTTTTTCCCCCTTTCTTCTTCCCTCCCCCATATGATCTAGCATTATTGTTCTATGCTTATGATATGTATTTTCTTTTATTGTATTATGTTTTATCTTTTCATCAAATAAAACCCTTTTAAAACTTAAAAGAACATTTGAGGATCAGAAGAAACGGTTATTAGAAGGTCTTACATAGATAGTCTCTATCTAAATTCACACAAACACACCCAGGCATTCTGAGGAGAGACCGTAGGTATGAGGTGGATAAAGAGACAATTTTACATCTGGTTGTTCTGCTTCACAATAAGGCCATTTTGACTTGGATTAATAGCTTGCAGTGTAGGAACCTACCTACAAATGGATCCCCTACTCATGTGGCTAAGTGTTTGTAGTAAGAACTGTGGAAGGTAAATTAATTACACACATTTTAAAAATTACCAAACTAGATACATCAACATTATAGAAAAAAACACTTTTGACCTTGCAGATCTGTATCAGCAAAATATGGCATACTTTGGCAGTAGAACACACCAGGCAATCTATTCAACAAACTAAATAGCAGTTTTTGAAGCTCCCCATGTAAATTATTGATTACTGGTAAAGAAAACCCCCAGAGACACAGAATTAAGGACCTTATTTAGAGTTTGTAAACATGGCACTGTCCCAAATCGCCTTATTACAAGTGGAAATTACTAAAATGGAGTTGTAATAGGGCAGACTGGACATCCGTCACATTTGTGATTGAGTACCGTTGCCTACCAAACTCTAAATAAGCCCGTAATCTTTCAAATGGCATATTCTCTAATCATAAGTTATGCAAATGTATGCATTGCCATACAATGTATTTGGATTTGTGTATACTCTGACAGTCTCTGGTGTTAACAGTTTAACTCCTCCAAGTTTACTTGCCATAATAAAATATATATGTATTTGATCTATTTTACCAATAACTTGAAATCCAACGAAAGAGGTTATTGAATAAGAAAACAAGGGAAAGTGACAACTTAATGTATTGCATTATACCTTGTGCTAGTGTCAAACCACACTGGGGAGGGGCAATGGGCAAGCAGAGGCTACTGAGCATTAACAAAGGGGTTTAAGGTTGTTTGCTTCTGATGTGCTAGGGTCCTTCCTATTATGGCTGTACAAACAAGTCCAAGTCAAACCCTTTCTGCAGTTGATTCTCAGGGTAGCGAGGAAGAGCAGACATAAGATTCTCAGAAAGGTAGCGCAGGGGTGCTGGAGCTCAGAGCCCAACAATCAATCAATCAACCCAATAAATTGAATATCCAGTTCAGTGCTTCTCTTTACAACAAAGTAAGCACTCTATTTATTTATCTGCAAAGTTTTATATAGCGCTGGCTAGACCCGGAGGTATCAGAGCGCTTTACATGAGTATCAGCGAGTTACAGATTACATAGCCAAGTATAGACATAGGAGAAAAACATGAGATTACACAATTATATGAGTTATTAGCGCGTACACACGTCTTAAGGGGAGAGAAAGGTAGAGGGTGAATGGTAAACAGGGGTAAGGAATGCAGGTGGAGGACACAACGGGGAGACGAGGAAAACAATGTCCGATGTCCGGCTGGGTAGGTGATGGCCGAGGGGTGAACCAGAGCCAAACCCCTCTATAGCTGCATAGGACAGCTACATCGGGCATCGGCCAAAGTTGCTCGGGCACCGCAGTAAGTACAGACAGTTATGGTTTCCGCCCAGGGGGCATCATCAAAGTTCCATCGAGAGCATCGGTCACGGAGTTACTGGGACGCGCCGTCCGCCTCATCCTCCAGCTCGCCCCCAGGTCAAGAGTGGTGAGAGGAGGGGTGGAAGAGACAGTTCCAAAGTCTGCAGATCTTCCCCATTCCCAGCAGCAGTATAGTGTTGGGCATTAGAGCAGGATCCCAGTGGTAGGGGGACCCTGGGCGCCTCAGGGTCAAATAGTGAAGCCTCAACCCGGAAAGGGGTAGGCCGCCGTTAAAGTCTCCTTGCCTCCACCAGGAACCGGGGTCTCAGAGGTCGAAGACAGAGATCGCTGGCAGCGGCATAAGCTATTTGTTGAGCTTATGTGGCAATTGGAAACCCTTAGTCTCCTTCCCCGAGCACCCCAGTGCAGGTAATACAGTCTCTTAGGCGTAGTCTTCAACCTGAGATTAGTTGGTGAAGAGAGGGGGGGCAGGAGCACCGGGCCAGCCACAGTGTGAGAGACAGTCAGAGCCCCCCCCGCTACAATCGGTGTCGAGCACTCAAGCACTCACCGGTATGGCCTGGTTATCAGCATATAGCAGTGAGCTAATATTGCAGTCCAGACGCGGTCACTCTAGTCTCCCACACTCCCGGAGGTGGAATGACGGTGTAAGCGCCCGATCGCC
The DNA here is from genome assembly GCA_963921515.1 of Calotriton arnoldi. Taxonomy (NCBI): domain Eukaryota; kingdom Metazoa; phylum Chordata; class Amphibia; order Caudata; family Salamandridae; genus Calotriton; species Calotriton arnoldi. The sequence goes on from CAWUFW010001517.1 coordinate 1,549,937, forward strand.
TCTTCAGAGGCCCCAGCTGCAGCCAGGCCGCGCGCCGCACCACGGCTTCCTGCTCAACGTGCAGCCCTCGGAGATGCGTCTTCAGCCGGGTTCCAACTCGTTGGAGGCACGGAAGGCAGAGGATAGGTTGAGTCTCCCAGCGGCGTCCCTCTACAGCCGCAGACTGGGATCACCACTCGCCGGGTAGCATCATTACTATCTTCCGATCCCTGGAACGCCTCTCGCCGCCATTTTGGCATCAGGCAGCGAGCTTTCGTTCTGTCCCCAAGCCGCTCCCGGGCCTCTGTTGCACACTAGGACTTACTACTACACACTACTAGCAGCAAAACTCTAGATAGTGATACTGGGTACTCTTTAGGTAGTGCAGTGCCTACCCCGCTCGCTCACTGTACACTTTACCTGGGTGCTCTCTCCTCCGTTCTTGCTGGCTTCCATCACTGTTTCCTATGGGGAAATAGACTGGCATGAATCAGGCACAGGTGCGGATTAAATCACCCCCAAAAACAGTATGTGTGCTCAGTTTTTCAGTCCTTACCCGCTGGCTGGTGATTCTCAGTTTCTCCAAGGCTGGTGTACACCGCCCTGTATCTTGGGCGCAACCATGCACTCAGATGAGTGGTGATGCGTTGGGCGTCTTTAGCCTCTTCTGCCTCGGTGATGGCCAGTATTGAGCAGCAAACATGCACCACTTCTTCAGGTGCACAGCAGAAGGGAGGCATCAATCAAGATTTGGTCCAGTTCTCACAGGACCGATGGGGAGTGTTTGCAGCCTCTGGGTCTTGGCAACAAGCCCACGCTGAAGCTGGCTAGTCCTCTGACATAGCCCCTGAATGGGCCTTGTGACACTCAGGTGTTAGAGGTGCATATAGGCTCATCATGAAATCGCTAGTAGTTGCCCTGCATAACCCGGTCACAACTTTGAGAGTTGCAGCCCCGCACAGGCTGATCACTGGGCAAATGCAGCTCTACACTGGTTGTAACCAACTTCAGCAGTTGCAGCCTTGAACAAGTCAATCTCTAGGTAGACGCAGCACTGCATGGGTCGAGTACAGCTTCGCAGTTGCAGCAGCACACAGGCAGATCTCTAGGTAGATGCAGCCCAGGTCATGTGGGGGTACAACTTCAGCAGTTTCAGACTATCACCAGCCTATATCTGTGCAATGGTGGAGACGCGGTTCCCTCCTGAAGCACCATCGGTGCACTTGGTCCTCCAGGATCGCTATACAGCAATGTTTTCTTTTGTAATCCCACAGTCTTCAGCGACGCACTGCACCTCCACCTTACTGCATATTTTCTCCTCTTACAGGGCAGGCATGCCCCTCTTCCTCCTCTCCGCAGGCAGGCTTTTAGGTGCTTCAGGATAGATGCACAGCTTCTCCAGCAAGAGATTCAGACTTTATGTGATGTCTCCTTACCTGTCAGGCAGACACCAGCCATGGTTGTGCAACAGTCCTCTGAGTACTCTGCAGAGCACTATTTTCCTCTGCCATAGAGGACATGTAACTGATACAACAAGCGGAGTATTGGGTTCCCACTTCTATACAGCAAAAGTAGACAAGGCATGGGTAGCCACTGTCTGAAATTGTAGACCCGGTTTAGTGTGTTTCTGGTTTCAAGTGTAGCCTTCAGGCTGGAGCACCCGTAACAGAGGCACTAAGAAGTGTGAGGTTTCTGCATCTGGCTGTCATCAGCACAACTGAAGGAATAATTAGGCAAAGACAAAAGAGCAGGTTTTACTTAAAAGCTTCCTCACCTTTCATAACAGAATCTGGAGTCCCACCCCTCAGCACTATCACCGACCAGATGGTAGTGTTCAGGAAACTAATCGCCAGCTCCTTGCTAAGGCCTCATAGATTAACTAACAGAGCTCCGTCTCGTTGCCCTTCATTTCAATGGCCTCGCCCATTCTCTCCAGCTTCAGGGTGTGATCAACACACTTCTATCTAAATGCACAATCCGCATCTCCTTCTTGTGCAAAACCAAGGGTATCCAAAATGTATCTACCGCCCTCCATTACTCTGGCTCACTCACATCATGCCTGTACCACAGAGGATATACACAACATGCCTAACATGTACTGTGATGTTGGTGCAAAGGACTGTGTAAGCACTTAAAATCAGACCTTCATATGAGCAGGCCTTTACCCCAGTGACTTAGATGAAGAGGCCTAGTCACACTATCAATATTCAAACCATTGCATTCTGCCAGCACCGTTCTATGTACTAACCCCAATGACAGAGACAGTAGTCCGTTGTCATCAAGCTGAGAGCATGCTTGGTGTGCCCCTCCTGTTCACAGGACAGGTCCAGGACCTACACGTAGCCAGAGACAGGCCTGGACCTCTGTGTACATTCTAATTTAGTGTGATGCCAGGGCTAAAAATCAAGCGTCAGGATGCCAGATACACTCAGTAGGACACACAAGCCTGTGGTACATACACGTATCCCATGCAGGGGACCATACATGTCCCAACAGCTAGTAAAAGTCTCACCTTTTAAAAAACACATACGGTTCCCACAATTGAGAAATGGCTTTCAGAAATGTTACCATAGTAATTTCCTGAAAACAAAGATCAAGCTTATAAGGACACTAGAACCCCAGACTCATCAAAAAGTTTAAGACAATGACTCTCAATAATGAAGGTGACTTTCTGGTCCCCTGTACAAATTTGCGTATGTTCAATACAGTGATCTTAGATCTTGTGGAGCAACAAATACTTGCATGGTATTATGGTACATGCAAACTGATCTGCAAGCTCTGAAACATATTTGCTTGTATGGAGCTGATGTGTCTTTATGTGTCTGTATAGATGCATGCTTTTGATAACTTTTGTTTTGCATGAACCACTTTGAAAGTAACCTTGCCTGGGGGGGGGCATGGCCAAGTGCATTCAGAGATGGCAACATCTCTTTAAACTCTTGGTGAGTGACCTGCTGTAATGCCTCTCACACCCACCTAGGATTTAGATCAGAGCCCTGTGAGATGTTGGAGCCTCGTTGTCCATTGCTGCTGCACTGGATGTGCTCTGGGGGCCACCCTGAGCAGAGCTCCAAGACCAGAGCAAGATTCGAAGGCTACCCTCAGCCCTCATAGGTCCATAATGCGGTGGCCAATTGGGTAGGTGATGGAGCTTTGGGTCTTGCCCATGACAACACAAGACTATGAAGGATTCGAATGGGGACTCGTTTAGGACATCACTAGTCTCCACACAGATGTGGAGACGTTGATGAATAAACACTGAAGCAGAAACTCTCCCTGCCTGGTCTTCTTCATCCTCCTTTCTGTGGGCCTTCACCCGAGGCCTGCATGTGATTCCTAGCCTTAGATTTCAAAAGTGCCATGAACATGGAGAGTGTGCATGTGGCAGACCCTTAGGAGTTTTCTGGTTTCTGCATGTGACATCCTGAAGAACGAACATCTGTGCATGTGAGCCAGATCAACTTGGTTAAAAGCAAAGAGGAGGTGTTACCCACAGAAGGCTTCCATTTGGAATGGTGGTCTGGTAAAATGTCGAAGAGGTTGGGTTCAACGTCTTCCATATGCAGATGAGATCTGCATTGGTATTGCTGGAGCAACTGGCTCATGAACAGTGGAACCCAGGTGGACTATCGGAGTGGAGTGCACGACTAGTAGTTCAAGAGGAAAGACTACTCCAGATCTTGTTGATAAATTTAGAGGTTCTTTTTGCTCACTTCCTTTTAGGTGGCAGACTTCTACTGAAGTGACTGGGGCAGGATTGATGTGGTTTATTTAGGAGGAGGCTTTGGCAGTTTTATCTGCAGGTGTAAATTCTAAAGCACTCCCTCCTGGTACTTACATCTACCCCCACCCCGGATTTCTTCTGTTCATTTTATTTTATCCGTTGATCCCAATTCTTTCCTGACCAATTCTTTTTCTTAATTTGACCATGGCTGCCTCCCTGGACTCTCCCACACACTCTTTGATCTGTCCTCAATTTCCCCCATACTTGGTTATCCTTTTTTTTGCCTTTTCCCACCTTTGAACCTGTCCCTATCTTCTTAGTTTTATTCCCTCCAGCTAGGATGTCTGGGTCACCTAGGCTACACCAGCAGGGATGATAGTGCTTCCTTGTTGAGTAGGGAGGGGCTGATCGGATAAAGTGATCTGGGTGGTCCACTCCCCAATGGTATTTGATGGTAACTTTTGTGGAGCACTTGTGGAGATGCTTGTATATTTTATCTTATTTTTATACCTATGGGACTATAGATGGAGCAGCATTCTTTTTCAAACGATATGTTTCAGACGGAGCTGGGCCTCTAATCTCCACTACCAAGTTATTGTGTTGTTTGGTGTTATAGTTCAGTATAAACCTCAATGTCTTGCTTTTTATACTCTGAGACATACCTGAATAAAAAGAAAGCTACAAATCAAGAGATTAGCATTTTGCGCTTAAACAAATAATTTTAAAGAAGAAAAAAAGTGTGAGTCCAAAATCACTGGTCTGTAGAAACGTTAAAAAAACGTCTCAGAACTAGGATTTGCCTGGAAGATTCTTTAGCTTTAAGACTCAAATGAGTTCAGGGGAAAACAAGAGTTAGTAACACCTTTCAATATCTCCACAAAGAACTGATCCTAAGAATCAGAAGCAGAGATCAAAATGCCTTAAGGATCCATCTGTGAAAAAGCAGAGAAAGTATTTGTAAGGAGAAAGCCATGATACTCTGTATACCTGTGCCATCCTGTGTCCCTGTAAGTTATCCTGTATTTTTGTTTTTTGGCAACAGTTTCTGGGCTCAATCATTGTGAAGGAATTCCTAAAATGCTAATTGGTCCTCCTTTAGGGCACCCCTTGGTGTGTGTAGGAAAGGGAGACATCTATTGGTCACCACACTATGTAATATCAAGAGGTTGCCACCTCATCGCCCAATGCCCAGGCATTTGCAGCATTGTATAGTTTTAGGCTGCATAGCTACACTCCAGGCAAATGCCTACTGGCCTCTCTGTGTAAAATAAGTAATGGCTTGGGACAGACAAGGGCCCCGGTCGAGATTAATTTGTTTTTTTAATACAGTTCTTCATACTGTTGTTCTGCAATTTCAAGTGCTTTAAATAACAGATGTTATTTTTACCCAATTTATGGGATTCAGTTCACCAATTTCGGAAGGAAAGAGGGCTAGGTTTGCCAGATTATGCCGTCCACATCACCACGTGTCAGCAGCAAACATTCAGTTCACTGGGCCAACCTAGTGGCATGTTTGAAAAGTTCATAATTGTATGCATAATTTTTGCAATATGGATTAAGAACATTAGAATGAGTGCACGCAGTAAATCATTTGCAATCACAAAAATTCCACCAGTTGCATGGCTTACCCCTATTTGATTACAAACCTTTGTTTGTGGGACTGGTGGTTGCAGGATGAAGATGGGAAGCTGCCAGCAGGACAAGGGCAGAACCCACTCTGTTCTTTTTGTTCCATGGCCGCATACAATAATTGCAGATTTTCTGCAACTGTAGGCCAATGAAGATTGTATCGGACTATCTGCATGTAAGCAGTGGCCACCTAGTGTATTCTTAGAAGAGGGCAAAAGGTGCCTTTCGAGGAAATGCCCTTCAAAAGGGAATCTCTTTCTAGTCTGATTGGAAGCATTTAGATTTTTTTTGTGGAATACACAGACCCTGATGGGCAGTGGGCTGTTGCTCAACCACCAGGTCAAAACTCTACTTGGACATTCATACCTTCAGTGCAACTGTGACCAGCTTGTTGAACTCTAACTTGACTCACTCTTCACCGTATGCCTTGAGGTACGGCTTAAGTGTTTGTCCACGTCTACCCTGAGCATCAGTGAAGCCAACTTTCTGTCATGGACAGAGACCCTAGGGTCCTAGTTAGAGAAGAAAACCAGCAATCTGACCTTTGATAGTGGCTGCTTGTACCAGTGGATGGTTGTCACCTTTGATATGGTGAAAAGCCTCACAGTATTCTTACCTTTACTGAGTCAAGAGGAACTGCTTGAAATAAAAACAATGTTGCAAAATGACATATGGGATGCTGGAATGATACTGCCCACTGAGGAAAGACAGGGAAGGTGCAGGACGTGACAGACATGACATTTTTAAGTTTTAAAGGTTTTACTCTGACCTCCCCCTGAAAGCAAGATACAATAAATACAGAAGGCTCTGCAAAAACAAGGAACTCAGGGAGATGCATAGTTTATTTTACAAAGATATTTCCACTTTGATTCCTGATGGACATTAGGTGATTTACTAGGCAAAGCCTAATCAAAAGGTGGTAACCTATAGATCCTTGAAGGAGATATGCAGTAAACAAATGCTTCCCTGACTACTCACCTCACCGAGGCTGAGTGCAGAGATCTCTGCAATTGACTGGGAGGAAGCTGTTAAGTTTGACAACAGGAGCTGTCTTTGCAGTGCTGTCTCCTTCCTACTCTCCATAAAGTCCTTCAGTACCCAAACGCAGAACAGGGGTGGTGTATCTGTCAATTCAACTCGTTTCACCTGAAAACGGATACCTGCAAAAACAAAACTCATTACAATGCAAACATTTAAATACAAAGTACTTGTCAACAAATTAGACATTATCAACATCGTCAATGGCTTCAGGAAGGCTATTCCACATAGATGGTCATTGTCTTATGTAGGATGGGAAGGATAAATGGGGTGCAAGAGAAGTACTGGAATGTACCATACTCAGTAAAGATTCTGAGGGATGGGTGGAGGAAAGAATGTGTCTAGGAGAGACAATAGGGAAAATATACTTAAAAAGATCTAATCCAATCTTAGTAAATCACCTTCCATTTAAATGAGCAGGAAGGAAATCAAGACATGCAAGAAAGTATATTATTAACACTGCTTGACAGATGTGTTTCAACTTAGGACAGAGTACTCAATGAAATCAAATGCTATCTTTTCTGACTGTTAAATGGCTATGATGTCTCGATATATTCTCTGTACTAAACTTGTGAGTCACAGGGTGACTAACCGAACACATTCAAGTCAAAGAGTCTTTCTATTGGCCTGTAACTATTTTCTTCTTAGGTGTGGTTCAGCAGATCATAAATAACAAGCATTGCCAATGTCAACAGGTCTGGCTTATAAATAAAAATGCCTCTGCAATCGTCATTGATGGATTTAAGCACTCAATATTTTGTCACATATGCACTCTGTAACTCATCCTTGCATCGATGCATCAATTCGTCTACCCACTGACTCATTCTTGCTTTCATCCACTTACACAACAATAAAAAAAATACACAAACTCAGCAGTATATACAAGATAAAGTAAAAGAATACAAGTAGAAAAAAGAAAACATACTGCTGCCTAAATGTAACAGGCATGTGCTTGCAATACAAATACATTTAAACATACCAGCAGCAGGTTGTGCTGCAGTGGTATTGTACAGTGTATTGTTGTTTAAAAGCTCCAACATGGCTGCCACATTTAGAACCAATGAGCTGGTCATCCAGGAATGGTAAAACAATGACACACCATGGGCAAGGCCATTTTATGATTGTTATCTGGTTTAGAGGAAGTGGCTACACGTGATGCAGCGCACTACAGATGAAATCAGCGATAAGCAAGTGGTTCATTGGCACTGTTTAAGGAGCTGCAGTGTGCTCTAAAAAACGAAAAGAGAAGGATAGAAATATACAAGTGCATATAGGAAGAGAAAATGGAAAACTAAAGGACTGGCCCACCAGCTTTCGCACTGAAGCACACTAATTTTAAATCAGATAGACACATATAATCAGACAAATTCTGTGACTGTAAGGCATGAGAGCCAGTGGCTAAAGTGGACTTACCTACTACCCCATGCTGTATGCTTTCATGGATAGAAGCAGAGTATAAATGACACTCATATGGACAAATGGCAGAAGAGAGCTGACCCAAAGCCCCTCTATGTATAAAAATGTTTATGTATTTACATTTATGAATGTACGTATTTAATAATTAACTTTTTTTGATTACAAGATCCTGGCAGACAGCTAAGCCTGTAAGGCCTTTCGAAGGGATTCTAGCGCACAAATTATTACAATACAAATGTTCTACCTTTAGGGTTTGATAACTGGGTAATAAGCACCTAAAGCCTTGCCTACAAAGGTAATGAGAATTCAGGTAATAAAATAGATATCTGTAGGCTTCAACACGGTGCAATAACAACCCACCCTTAAAGGCCTATTGGCTTTAACCTATGCATATCATAATTAATAAATCAGACCTACCACCTTTGTTGTAATGTTTTATAATAAACAGATCAGACCTATGGCATCCCAGTGAACCAGACAGGTTTATAGTCTTTCTCATTCACTTGTCACCATAATCAACCTAAACCTACTGTATTGAGCATAAGCTTTCCCAGAAGGCAACCATTAAGTATACCAAAATAAAAGTACAAATATATACAAAATTACAGTTATAAAAACAATATAAAATCCCTCCCAAAAAGGCCTAATAAAGATTATCGTTGGGCAAATCCACTGTCTGTTTGAGTGAGCCATTAACGCAAAAACCCTAACCCACCACAGTAATCTAACATTCCATGTAGTAAACTACCTGCCAATATGCTTTAGCAAAATCTAATAAAAAATCATCCTTATAAGCTTATTGTTTTTAACACTCAGCTTTTCACTACACATAAATTGGGCCTGCTAGCTAGGACATAACATCTCATAATAAACAAATCCAACCTACTGATTCTGACATAACATTTCCCAATAAACCAGTAAGGCCTCTAACCTTTAAAACTGGCTTGACACCATAACCAACATAGGTCTTCTAAAGTGTGCATAAGCTGCAACCATCATGCATATAGTTATACAATTACAGTTGACAAAAAAATATACAACCCCTCTGAAAGCTACTTAACATGAGGATTATCACAGTCAAAATCTTCTTTGTCATAGGGAGGACCAACACCAAAACTCTTGCCTACTAGGGAAATTTATGAGATTTCATGTAGCTAAATACTTGTCTACAGCGCCTATTTATAACGCAGTGTGGCCTACTGGCTATAACAATTGTTTTTCTTAATAAATAAGCAAGGCCTAATGCCTTTGTCATAACTTTTCATAACAAACAGATCAGGCGTATGGCATCAGACATAACTTTTGCCTATGAACCTGTCCAGCCTCTAGCATTGATCATTGGCTTGTCACAATAACCAACTCAGGTCTACTATATTATGAATGAGCATTCCCACAAAGCAACCATCTGACATACAGTGATACATTTCCAAATATATATAAAGCAGGATTTGGCAAATCAAAATACCCTCTCTCCTAAGAGGAAGTAACAAGAATTATCACGGTGAATATCGTCAATCCCCCACTGTTTCGCAGAGGGGGTAACGGACACCAAACCCCATGGCTACTACATCAATCCAGGAGATTCCATGCAACAAAATACCTCCCTAAAGAGTACAATTCACCCTTAAATGCTTATTGAATTTAAGATATGCTTTTAGCAATAAACATGCCACGACTACTACTTGATTCAGACCGCAAGTCTGAATCTAAGGGCCCCATGCATCAAACCAAAAACCGGTCACAAACGGGCATGCGAATCTGCCCCTTTGTGACCGGTATTTTTGCATTTGGAATGCATCATCCCAAATGCAAAAATCGCAACTTAAGGAATCGCTAAAATTGCGATTACTTAAATTGCGATTGCATTTAAGGAATCGCAAATTGCGATTCCTTAAATACAATGCATTAAGCAAAAAATTATTGTGATTTCGCTATTAGGAATCGCAAATTACCATCAAATTAAAGTTGATGGTAATTTGCGATTTGTTTGAAAAATGCACTAAAGTGCATTTTTCAAAGTCACATTTACACAAACACATGCCCTTGGGGCATGTGTGTCTCTTAACATGTGGAAAAATGGGAATTTCAGGGGTGCAACAGGGTATCCTTTTGGAACCCTTGAAATTGCATGCGCAATTTGCGAGTACCTATGGGGTACTCGCAAATTGCGCATGCAATTCCCATTGATTCCAATGGGCCTCTAGGCCCATAGGAATGAATGGCAATCAATTCCTTAATTGCGAGTCGCAATTTGCGAGTCGCAATTAAGGAATTTGTAGGAATCGCATTTTTGCTTCGATTCCTTCATGCATTGCATTTTGCGATTTCAATATAGCGAATCGGTAAAATTCGCTATTTAGAAATCGCAAAATGCGGGCTTGATGCATGTGCCCCATAGTCTCTATGTGGGCCTTCCCTTCAGTGTAATCCAAGGGAGGGACACTTTTTCTTCGCTCCCTAGGTGTCAACAGGGTGTAAAATTGACCCTTAGGAGCCATTAGGGTTCTTTCAGAAGTGACCAATATTATGGCATTGATCAGTGGCACACACTGTTTAGCTCCAAAATTAGCTAAGTAAAGGGTCTATACCCTAAGAAAGCCACGCATCATACCAATACAGAGACATATGAGTGGTTTTAGTAAAATCCCCTTCCTTAAACAGGAAATGTGTCCCCTATTCTGACAAGCTTACAGCTCAAAATGAAACCCCAATCCCAGTTTTAAAGTGAGAAAGTACCGGTACTACACAGTCCACACTGGCTGAATTTGCGAATGGCAACTATCATGCAAGGTCACGACTTGGGATACCAAGAGAAGTGTTTTTGCAGACAAATAACACATTAAATACTGAAATTAGAATTCGATCCAAGATATTGGCCAATAAACACAGCAAAGTAAATGAGATGTGGAGTAAAAAATAAAACACAACTAGCGACAACTATGGGAGGCGATAAATACTGAGTTGGGTAATAGACTGCTATACCTTTATCCCCAACTACTGAGTAGTCTAACAGACAAAGTAGGTATGGACTACACTGGTTATAATAAGCATTTCACTAATTTTCTATGATTGACAATGGCTGAGCCCACTGAGTCTATAGGCAGACATTTATATATTTGCATAATTCAGCTTTATTCTGGCTTTAAAATTAAGTGGACCAAGTCTTTCCTGTTTCCACTTGAAGATTGGAGGCCCCCACCTTATTTTCAATGCTTTTTGTTTTTTTTTACTTTGAGCGGCAAAATTTGAAATATTTGGGTATCAAGTTACAAAGGATAGGGTGTAATTACTCAAATTAATCTGATAAGGGTGTTAACAGACTTCAAAGGAGACATGTTCGCTCTCCCTAATGGGCCGACCCACACACTATAAAATTATGACATTTTTGTATATCCTTCAAATACACCATACGGGGTTCTGAGGGTTTCTTTAACCCCTTCCATGCTCAAGTTCCAGTGTGCTCATGACGGAACCATTCCGTCATGAGCACACTCTCCAAAAATCCCTCTGCTGTAAACAGCAGAGAGATTTCCCTTTTTTGCTTTGGGAGGTGGGGAAGAGCTTCCCCAACCTCCCAAAGTATGGTTAGGGTTTTCATTGCAATGACTATCGCGCGCATGGCGCGCTGTCGTCATTACAATGAAAATGAAACTGAAACTTAGTTTCAGTTTCGGTGCTTGTGGGCCTATCTCAGCTCCCGAGCACCGATAAACATGGGAGAGGTATCGTTGGAAAGGGGAGAATCTCCCCTTTCCAATGGTACCCTTCCCTAGTGGATCCACCCACTAGCCACCAGGGAGGGGGGAGCGGCCCTTTGGGCAAGGGTCTTTGCTCCCGCCATACAATTTTGCCAGACAGCCTTTCTGCCCCCCTGGGGGCAGTAGCCCCCAATCTGCCACCCCGGGGGGGAAGAAAGCACCCTAGACACCAGGGATTCTTTTTTTATAGGCCAGGGGTGGGAGCTGCCCAGAATGGCCATGCCAATGTCCCCCCCCCCAAATGTCACAGTCTTTCTGCCCCCCCAAGAGGCATATGGGGGCAGTAGCCCCTGATCTGCCCCCCGGGGGTGGGCAGAAAGCACCCTAGGCACCAGGGATTTAATTCCCTCAAAGTTCAGGGTGGGGGCTGCCCAGAATGGCCATGCCAATGCCCCCAAAAAATAAATGCCACAGTCTTTCTGCCCCCCCCCCCCCAGGAGGCAGATGGGGGCAGTAGCCCCTGATCTGCCCCCAGGGAGGGCAGAAAGCCCACTAGGCACCAGGGATTTTTTTTTTATACATAGGGGTGGGGGCTGCCCAGAATGGGTATGCCAATGCCCCCCCCCCCCCCAAAGAAAGATGCCACAGTATGTCTGCCCCCCAAGGAGGCAGATGGGGGCAGTAGCCCCTGATCTGCCCCCTGGGGGGGCAGAGAGCCCACTAGGCGCCAGCGATTATGCTGGCTTTTTTATACGTAGGGGTGGGGGCTGCCCAGAATGGGCATCCCAATGTGCTTACCCACCCAAAAAAATAGCCACAGTCTTTCTGCCCCCCTTGGGGGCATATCGGGGCAATAGCCCCCGATTTCCCCCCTCCCCAGGGCGGCAGAAAGCCCACTAGGCACAGACGTTTTTTCGGAATGTGCCTACCTGTGGATTTTGAGTCCTAGCGCAGCTGGCACCCAAGGAAACCTAGCAAACCTACACATTTTTGAAAACTAGACACCCAGGGGAATCCAGGATGTGGTGACTTGTGTGGCTCTCACTCGGTTCTGTTACCCAGAATCCCTTGCAAACCTCAAACTTTGTAAAAAAAAAAAAAAAAATCCTTACATTTCTGTGATGGAAAGTTCTGGTATCTGCGCAGATCTACAAAATTCCACCCACCGCGCATTCCCCAAAGTCTTCCGATAAAAATGATACCTCACTTGTGTGGGTAGGCCTAGTGCCCGCGACAGGAAACGGCCCAAACCCCAACATGGACACACCACATTTTGACAGTGAAAACTGACCCTTTTTTTGCAAAGTGCCTAGCTGTAGATTTTGAACCCTAGCTCTGACGGCACCTAGGGAAACCTAGCAAACCTATACATTTTTGAAAACTAGACACCCAGGGGAATCTAGGATGGGGTGTCTTGTGTGGCTCCCACCAGGTTCTCTTACCCAGAATCCCTTGCAAACCGCAAACTTTGTAAAAAAAACATATTTTCCTCACATTTCTGTGATGGAAAGTTCTGGAATCTGCATGGCTCCACAAAATTCCACCCACCCCGCATCCCTCAAAGTCTTCCGAGAAAAATGGTACCTCACTTGTGTGGGTAGGAGGTATACATAAATTAATCCAACCAAGCAAAAGGTTCTAATTTAGTAGGGTGGGCTGCACACGGGAGAGGTACTTACAGGTAGCAGGAGAGCTACCAGTACCTCACTAGCTACTCGCTGGAGAAGCCTGATCAGAAACAATAGGGTTTTGTACATTGAAGGCAACTTTTCACCAATGCCAACTTTTTAATTGATCTAAGAATACTGATATCTTGGACACAGTCCTGTTCCTCTAAACAGAGAAAACATTTGACCTTCTGAACCGGGAAAATCTGTTCATGACATTAGATGCATGTATAGATTGTCCAGAGCCAATTATTATCAAATCCAAAGATTCCAGATTAATTGTCATCTCTAGAGGTACTAGGCAGGGCTCCCCAATGTCTCCAATGATTTTTACACTGTTTATTGAATCTCTAGCAATTAAGAAACATTTGGAAAGTAATATTGTCACTGCATCCTAATTTCCTTAAGAAAAATCATATACAGATGATCTTGCATTTTATTTGAAAGCCAACTTAGATAATATACTGTGTGAGCTAGATTTGGTTGCAAAATGTTCAGTAAAAGGAGGCTACAAAGTAAATCATTAAAAACAATATTTACGGAGGGGCATGGCCAAGTGGTCCAACATGGCGGACGCACTCTAGACCAACTCTGCCAGCCCGATACAAAATCTAACTGAAACCTAGTCAGCAGCTGCCAAAACCCACTTAATTGTTCCTGTAAAGAACACAGCAACGAAGGTGCGCCTATCGGGGCTTTGTCCGGTGCTGCAGAGGTCCCCTGGAGCCTAATACTGAGGCGGAGCCCGCGATCGGTGGCCGGGCGTGATCGCAGAGCCCGTGTGGGCCCTGAGCCGTGCCAACGATTGGGGGCCGGAGTGCGGCCGTGAGCTGCGAGCAGGCCAGGAGACGGTGTCGGGCCGGGAGACCAAAGACCCGAATATTACTGCAGACGCAGACCGGAGGTGAGAGGGACCCATAGCGGAGGCGTGAAGGCCTCATGGGCTGGGGCGTCCGCCCGTGACTGGGCCTAGGCCGCGGGCAGGACCGGCTGCCGTAGATACAGACCCAAATTGAGGCCGGCGATAACGCTGGGCGCATACGCATCGTGCAGTGTTTGCTGGGAGTCCCGGGCTGAACTTGCTACCCCTGGAGACGGAGGACCCATTTTAATAGACGCCACCACATTCGATCAGGAATCTATCTGGAGCCACTGAAAGACATCCAGGGTGCACGTTGCCTCCACGCACGCCATTGTATAATCTCCAGTGTCGGAAGCATAAAGCGGGAGCAAGAAGCAGAGCCAGGCAAGCGGCCTGCAGACTAACATTGATTCCTCGCTGCCAAAGACACCCCTCGCTTGGGCTGTGCACAGGAGACCTACCTGCACCACTCGAAGCATCCTGTGGAGTGGGACCACCCGTGGTGGGTTCAGCTGAACACACGCCCCGCGGCGGTGGACAACATAACAGCATACGGTGGGGGTCTCCCCCAGGCCCACCAGGAGGAAGGCCTGTGATCAGCCCCCCTCCACTGGGGTATCGTCCATCGGGACCGGGGTGCGGCAGAGGAGGGGCGCCCAATAGGGGTGGGGGGTGTCGCCCTGCGCTCACGGAAGCGGCCAGACTAGTGTGGGGTGCAGCTTGTGGCATGGGGGGCCACCTAAGGCCTACCACTGTAGTATTCTCCGCCAGGGAAGGACGGATTCCACCGCCCAACAACTACAGAACAGATCTGCCGACATACTTACAATATGCCAGGGACATCCAAATATACAGATCAAACATGACCAAAGATAAGTCTTCCGGGGAGCCGCCAAGCAGAGTACTATGGACCACAATACCGGGGCTGGGGCCACAGCTGCAGACGCTGAGGGGGGCTCCAATGCTCCGCCAGATAATGCTGCATTATAAGCAGCGATAACCCAAACAAGAGTGGCGTTGGAAACCCAGATTGGCGCAGTTAGCTCAGAGGTGTCGCTGGTGCGCCAAGACCTCCGGGGAGCGGTCGAGCGCCTCACAGAGGCAGAGACCAGAGTATCAGGAGTGGAGCATGCCGTCTCTGTGCTGCAGACCCAAGTCTCCTCTCTAGAGAAACTCACCAAGGGCCTAGCAACACGGGTTGAAGACGCGGAAGGACGGGCCCGCAGAAACAACCTTCCTTTGGTGGGCTTCCTCGAACACTGCGAAGGTAAGGACACCGATAAGTTCATATCGGAATGGCTCGCATCCTGGATGCCGGCAGAGGCCCTCTACCCCTGCCCACCGCCGGGAGCACGGCCGCGTCCCTTAATTGCGCGCATTTTAAATTACCACGGTCGAGATCTTATCCTCAAACACAGCAGGATGAAAGGGGACCTCTACTATGACTCACATAGAATCATGATATTCCGGGACTATGCAAGAATGGTCCTGCAGCAGCGGCAATCTTTCCAAGCAGCCCAGGCACACCTACGGGAGCTTAAAATCATATACTCACTTCAATTCCCTGCTCGCTTGTGAGTCGTATACAATTCTTGCACCCTGTTTTTCGACACACCAGAAGACGTGTTTCACTGGATCAATGAACAGATACAAAATAAGTCGCACACTCCGCCTCGCCACGACTCCGATTCGTCATCCGGAAAATCCCATCGATTGGGAACACAGCAGAAGGGCAAGCTGCGACACCGATCCACGTCTACGTGGCGTTCCAAGAATCGAGGCGACGAACAAGGAAACGTGTCAGCAGCAGAGGCCTCGAAGCAGCACAAATGAATCCAAAAGTGGACCAAAGACACTAACCTGAAATGCTAACACTATGACTCAGTGTAGCCAGCTATCTTTCAACAGCGGGCTGGAATACCAGAACGCTTTTCTTTTTCCTTTTAAGTTGCCACTATGGCTCACGGGTGTTTGGGGATCCATTGGATAGATAGGCTGTCACACCCCCGTTGGGGTCGATATGATGTCTCATCCACAACAGATGCTTCAACCGTTTTGAGGTATTGGGTGGGTGGGTGGCCGGGGTGTGGTATAGTTTGTGGGGTGGTTTGTTTATCATTTTAACCCAATGCATAGACGCTGAAATGTTATATAGGTGCTCCATCATACAACCATACACAAATAACCACTTACTACATGTCACTGTCATCACAAACAGATGATACCCTACAGGGTCAACTGCGAATCATGAGTTGGAACGTAAGGGGCCTGCTAGATAAAATTAAATGGGGGCGATACTCCGTCAGGCAAAACGATCTAAAGCTGACATACTCTTGTTGCAGGAGACGCATCTTCTGGGCACCAAGACACCCTGCCGAGCCCGATATGGCTATGACCTAATATTTCATGCTGGGTTTGCACGGGGCTGGCCATTTTGATACACCACCGGATCCCATTCCTACTGTCACGCCACTGGGTCGATCTACACGGGAGATACATTATCGTCCAAGGGGATATCTATGGAGAACAATTTGTAATTGGCGGCGTCTATGCACCCCACTTTCTCAGACATTCATTGAATGCCTGGTAGATGTATGGGGACAACTCCCGGAATGTCTTGCAATCATGGGTGGCGACTGGAACGACGTGATGCACACATCTGTCGATCGTGGAAGACCCCCAAGGGACATAGAGAGGCCAAATGAGTCAAAGCTTTTTTCCCTCACGAACATGGTCGGCTGGGTTGATACCTGGAGAACGCTCCACCCATACGACACAGGTTATACATACTACTACTCAGTACACAATACCCTATCCAGGCTCGATTATATATTTATTCCAGAGAATCATCTTCACAGAATAGTAGAAGACACCATTCTACCATGGGTGCTATCCGATCATTCCCCAATAGCGATACTACTCTCAATAGGCCCAAGTCGACGTCCATTCCGGTGGCGGCTCTCCCCTTGGCACATGCAGAACCAGAAGTATAAGTCCCATATTCATAAAGCCATAGCGGAATATTTCACTCTCAACTCCGAGTCAGTCTCTTCACCGGAAACACTATGGGAGGCAATGAAACCCACTATATGTGGGATAGATATCAGCAATACCACAGCGGAACGCAAACTCTGGATGCGTAAACTCATACAGTTAGAAACACACATAACAATGTTAGAAGGACAGGGTCAAGACGGCGACGCACACTTAACTCGTAGGAACTTACGGCTCACTCAAAACCAATATAAAAAAAAACTAATGGATGAGGCCAGACGCACATGGTTGGCATCACAGAGTAGAATCTATCAGTGGGGAGATAAATCTGGCAAGCTACTATATCGCCTATGTAGACAGGCTGTGGCACCAACCCACCTTCCCCCTATCCGCAATGCACAAGGGACAACCTCTACAGACTCGACAGAAATTGCATGTAGCTTTGCACTCTTTTACGGGGAACTCTAAAGACCACAAGAAGTCATACCCATCTCATTAATCGAGAGTTGTCTAGACGTCATACCTCCACGTACCATTTCGGAGGATGCCCAGAAATCCTTAGACTCGCCCATTACATTAGAAGAATTAACAATAGCTGTATCCAAGTTGCGGACAGGCCGGGCCCCCTGCCTCAATGGTTAGCCCAGCGAATTCTGCAAGACATTCATAGCCCAATTAGGTCCCCATCTTCTCAAAACAATTCAGGAGACGACTGAAATGGTGCGGCTGCCACTAGATTGGCGATACGCTGAAATAGTAGTGTTTCCTAAACCTGGTAGGCTGCCTGAACACCATACCTCTTACCGCCCGATATCTCTTCTAAATACTGAAGCGAAAATACTCGCCAAAATTCTCGCGGACAGACTAATACCACACTTGTCAGACATAGTACACCTAGATCAAGCCGGTTTTATGCCTCACCGCTCTACCCGCCATAATATCAGAAGAGCCCACAACGCGATAGGAGCAGTAGACCGCCTAGATAGACCGGCAGCCCTGTTGTTGGCAGATGTGGATAAAGCCTTCCATTCCATTAGTTAGACCTACTTATTTGCCCTTTTACCACGCTATAACTTCGGTTCACAGTTCATAGGATACATCAAGCTCCTCTATACCAATTTGACTGCTGCAGCTCGAATCGCAAATAGTATCTCGGCTCCCTTTCTCATCGGCCGCGGGAAGCGGCAAGGATGCCCCCTGTCCCCCCTCCTTTTGGCACTAGCCATCGAGCCTTTAGCCATATGGGTCCGGAAAGATGCCCTAATCATGGGCTTTGAATGGACAATAGATAGCTCAGATCGTACAGCATTATACGCAGATGATATATTATTTTTTCTTACTGATCCACATAAAACTGGCCCCAGGATCCTGCAGATAATGCAGATTTTTGGGGAAACGTCGGGTCTTTATGTGAATCCCCGGAAGTCAATCGTCTGGCCACTACGTGCCACCCTAGAGCGCAATAATTGGGCCGAGGACTTGACACAAGCCACGGACGGGCTTCTATACCTCGGTGTATTTTTGTCAGAGAACCCCAAGACCCCCAAGACCTCAAGGGATCGGAACCTGGGGGCAGTCACTGAGAGGGTGCGAACCAGAATGCGACTCTGGACGGGACTACCATTATCTTTATATGGGAGGTCTGCGATTTTCAAGATGGTATCTCTCCCTCAATTACTATACCATTTGCAAAATCACCCACATCCAATCCCATCATCCAACTCTATGTTGGGGCAATTTTTATGGGGAGTAGGCGCATCTCGGGTTGCCCTTCGTACATGCTTCCAGTCGACGTAATGTGGTGGGATTGCGGCCACAGATGTGCAGGCTTATTATACGGCCTCACACCTACAGATATTGAATGACTGGCGATATGGCCCCAGCGATGAACCAGCCTATGAGGTGGAACGCAGGATAATGATTGATCTAGCCCTCACATCCTAGCTATACAGCAGATCAAACCTCCACGCATTGCCACCTGCACCACAGTACTGATTCTTTCCTGGCTGCAATCTCTCCGGAGAATGGGTTGGTGGGGGCATATCATCAGTTAACGCTGTGGCACAACAAACTACTGCCCCAGTTGGCAGAGCTCCAGGGCTTTCGCGGATGGGATAATATAGGAATCTCTACTGTTTGTGATGTTATGCGGGGCACAATACTTACATCATTTCAGGACCTAAAAGACAAATTCTCCGTGCACAACTCCCAGTTTTATAAGTACTTGCAGCTGACATGCTATCACACCTCACATAAACCAGCTGGAGTCACTCCCAGAATTTAATCCGCTGGAGGGCAAACTCCTAATGGGAGACTTAAGTGAACACAAAATATCCAAAATGTACCAATCCCTCATCACACACAGCACTACAACACTCGAGGCCCTTAAAGATAATTGGCAAACAGACATAGGCCCCCTAGATACGGATGATTGGACTGAGGTCTTAGATTCCCCCCGTGGAGCCACCATCTCCTCAGGCCTACGACTCATCCAATTTAAGTACCTCCATAGGGCGTATTATACACGCCATAGATTATGGAAAGCTGGGCTCATTGACTCACCAATATGCTTATGATGCCGGAACGACGAGGGTACTTTCTTGCACACAGTTTGGTCATGCATAGCCTTGGATAGGTTCTGGTCCGGCATTCTGGCGTGCCTAACGGAGGTCCTCAGTGGGAGCTTCCCAAACCCCCTAGACTCACAATACTCCAAATAACGGATGTGATTGGCGGCAACAGATACAAACGTCACCTCTTATGGCTCGGCCTCACCCTTGCTAAACGAGCAATAGCTAGGGTGTGGAAATCCGAAATATCCTCCACCGTCATGGCATGGAAAAACGGATTGGACTTCTGCATGGGGTTAGAGATACCAGTTTTTCAGGCAGGCGGTTGCCCACAGAAACACCCGAAAATATGGCAGAGATGTGCGGACTATCGTGGTCTCACCATACCAAGACAGACAACGTTATCAGATATAATTGACTCTGAAATTCGGACATATGATGCACATATATGACACACATTGTGAGACACGATCATTAGACAATGGTCTCTATCTAAACATTTCCTATACCACTGATATGGTGCTAATGCATTGGGGTTGAATTGTTGTACAGTTGTAATGATATTATTGTATGAAAAACACTATGTACATATACCTGTAAGCAAAGATGTAGTCCACTGGACAACAGGATGGTAGAAATTCAATAAAACTTGTTGTGAAAAGAAAAAAAAAACAATATTGACTTTTTAATTGTGATGGAAAATATTTGCCTTAAGTTATATCTCTATATTCCCTCAGCTAAAAGTTAATTATGGACAAAGTCAGTTTAATTTTCAAAAGATAGAACGTGCTTCTAACATTAATGAGTTGGATGTCTTCTATAGTTTTATAAGTCAAATATTTGCCTAAGTCAATGCTGTGTATACCAGTTTCATCTGTAACAATAAATGTCCTTGCTGAGCTTAAAAAGAAATCTGCACTCCAAAACAGTAGGAGGAATTGGCCGCTCCGGCCATTTGGCTGTATTATGTACCTGCTTTTGCCAGCTATGGTAGCCTGTTCACTTTCACTTCAGCATAACTACGCTCATCATCTTAGATGGAATGATAAAAGAAGCAATTGCAGAGATAACATATTTGTTAAGAACACCTTGGAATCCCAGAAATGTCAGATATAAGGCACTCCTAATGTTTTGCACAAGAAAATATCATTTTTTCAAGTTATTTAAAATCCCAAACCTTAAGTCACAGAGCAGACTGCCTTATTATTCTTTTTCCATTTCTTGCTCCTACTGTTGTAAGGGACAGGCAGAATAATGGCTTTTTCTTAGTTGCTGACTTTTTCGATACACCACATTGGAAGCTATACTAATCGTTTGTAGAACATGGAATGATTAATGACAGCTAGTTTTGATTTACACAACTAAAGACTGACAAGGCCTAAGATTAGCAAATTGATCAAAGTATCAATCCTGCAAACAATCACTAAAAGTCAACAAATGCTAAGGTGTTTGCACAAATCTTTTCAACAAATGATTCATACTGTTATAGTTCATGAGATCACTAAGAAATAGAAAAAGAGACTGGTTTAGTCATTAGTGAGTGTTATCTACAAACAATCAAAATACTCCATTTTACTACACTCAAGGGTGGCAAACTTCTGTGGGATGCATTTTTATAGCAAACAGCTATTGTAACCCACACCCTCCATTCTATGCAATGTAGGGGGCCTGTAAAGATCCTGGCTGCCCCAGATGTGCAAGGGATATATTGGGAGTATGGCTACATATGTTCTGGCTTTGCCCAGAATTGTACTAACACTGGAAAACGACCTTTAACTTCATTAGCTCCAGAACTGGTATAGAATAGAGCCAGAACCAGAGGTAGACTTTTTCGGATGTCCCTCATCCAAAGGAAATTTTACCAAAATACAACTTAAGCAGCTTTTTATGGTCATGGTAACAGTCAGATCACTGGTCACTAAAAACTGAAAGACATCCATTTACCTAGTTTTGAGGATTGGGAAGATAAAATCATGAGAGTCAAACCAAAAGCATGAATCTTTGTTGTGTATGGGTGGATGACGTTCTAGGTAATCTGGGCCTCTTTGTTGCACAAAAAGTGCACATGCATTAAGCAATGTAGTGTTTTAACCATTTATTCTGATTTGCTACCGAAGCAGATTGAATGCTTATTTTTGGATTTATGTCATTTGTGTTCTTTATTCTTTCAGTCTTGTTAAAATTATTTAATACCATGAAATACAATCTTTAAAAAATCATGATTTAATGAACTATTGCGTAAAACTATTGTGCATGCCCATGTTTACAAGCACTGATAAACTAAAGCTACACCTACTGGTGTTGCAGATACTGTTTTGTTTTAACCAGATGCAGTGTGTGCGATTATATATGTGTGCATGTGTGTAAACGTGTGCATATTTGTGTGTGGCTTGCATATGATCCCTGAATAATTTACTAAAAAAGCCTGCTACAGTGAAAAAATAGTAAGAAAAAAAAAAAAGCTTGCCGTAAATAAAACGCACGTACAAGATAAAAAATGTTGCATGATAGGGGGCTTGGCCTGGCGGTTCAACATGGCGGATGCGCACTAGGCTAGCTGAAGTAGCCATTTCAATATCCTCCCTAAATCCTGCCTAATCTGCACTTATCACTGTGGTAAACTCTCCATCCATCACCTGAATATCGCAGACATGAATCGGTAAGGGGAGAAACAGTGGCATTGCTTCGAAATACTCCGGTGACACGGTGGGCCGTGTCGGAGGTGTGCGCCCCCGGGGAGGGGACATGCTTGTGGCCTGACGCGGTGGGCGCTGCGCTGGAGTCGACTGCTCAGAATTACCTGCCAGTAGCGTCCCACCTGTCACTAAACAGGATCATCCGCTGAGATCTGCCCGGTTCGTTTCCGGGGAGCCACCGGAAGCATCCCGACCCCCGGTCCGGAGACCTGCGCCGCTACTTACCCAGAACTGGCGATCAAGGCAGACGAGGGCAGCAATCAACACGCCTCGCCTGACGAGACACAATGTATCCCTGCAGTCTGCACACACACTAGAACAGAGCTGAGCCATCCAGCTGCCATTGACTCCCCTTGGATACGTCCCTGCGCCGCCTCGTGCTTCGAGACCCCAGGTCGGTTGGATCGCGCGGTGGGCGGTGTTTGCTAGGCCTGCGGGACGGGCGGACCTGTGGCGCGTGGCCTAGAAACTCGGTGGCCACATTGGTCCGCGGTGGTGCCTGCGTTGCGGTGAGTCTGCTATAGAGGTCACCCCGGAGTGCGTCCATCTATGCTACACCCAGAGCATGGAGAGGAGCGGCCGGGGGCTTAGATGACCGGGCCGTGGCGGTGAGTGAGACTTGGCCTGACCGCCCATGCCCGAGCCCCGCCTGCGGCCCACATTATAGACCTGTGCTGCCAGGGGAAAGCGGAGCCCTCCAGCTGAACTGACTCCCCTCGGGCCATCCCGGCACCGTCTATCGGCTCGAGACCTCAAGTGTCTGTTAAGCCAGCGGGGCGGACAGACCCGCTACGCGTGGCCTAGATAACCAGCACCCGCCTCGGGCCGCGGCAGTGTTCAAACTACATCAGAGCCGACATCGTGGTCATCCTGGAAGCTGCCCGTCTGTGTTACACCCCAAACACAGAGGAGAGCAGTCAAGGGCAGGATGATCAGGCAGCGACGTTGTATTGACTCTGACCCAGCCGTCTGGGCCCCAGGCCTTGTTCGCGGACTCCACCACTGACCTGCACTGCGGGGGGCCAGGCGTGTGACAAAGCTGACTCGGCCTGCACGCACTGAAGAAGAAGCGGAGGCTGTTGGCCCTGTCACGATGCCCACAGGCCCTGCTAAAATAGCGGTCAACTCACCACACACATACAGATCTACCACCAGGTGACCTGGGATTGCCGGGAGGGAGCCGGATATCGGCAGCCACAACTACACGATAAACACAGGTGAGGTGCCCACTGGGGGGTTTGGGGGTACCCCTGCCCGCGGAAGCAGGCGGGTTAGGTTTCGATGCAGCTTGTGGGCAGTGGGTTCCCCACCTGGCCTCAACTCTGCTGGATGGGATAGTGGCCATCATCCCCTTCACATACAGATGCAAAGAGTGACATCAATACACCTCAAAGACGAAGACCTACTCCCAGCCAGCATCTAAAACTGTCTATGAGACACAGGCCAATTATTCCTCTGTAGGGGATGCGGGCAAAACCCCATAGATCTATTTATAATGACCTGTGACAAGCCATCCCGCATAGCATCAAAGCAGAGTACTATGGACTGTTATACGGGGACAAGCGCATCTGCTTCAGACGCTGGAAACCCACCTACCAATACACCTGATAACGCAACCATACTGGCCACAATTACCCAATCCAGAGACATGCTAGACGCCAAAATTGGTGCGGTAGGCTCAGATTTCATACTCCTGCGACAAGATTTAAGAAACGCAGTAGAGAAGCTCACTGAGACGCAGGTCTCTGGCATAGAAGACACCGTGACCACCCTTCAAAAAAAGGTAAACACCCTTGAGAACTTGATGAAAGGCCTTGCATCACGTGTGGAAGACGCTGAAGGAAGAGCGTGCCGAAACAATCTCTGCTTCGTGGGCTTTGCTGAGGGCTGCAAAGGCGAAGATGTTGTGAAGTTTCTTACTACTTGGCTGCAGAGCTGGGTGCCGGCGGATTCTCTTGCCTCCTGCTTCGTCATTGAGAGGGCGCACAGGGCCCTGGTAAAGAAGCCCCCTCCTGGCGCAAGCCCACACCGATAATCGCAAGAATACTCAACTTCCACAACCGGGACAATATTGTACGACAGGCCAGGCTGCGGGACTCCCTCCCATTTGATTCAGAGCACATCATGATAGTCTCAGATTATACTAGACTAGTCCAGCAGAAATGTCAATCCTTCATGGGCACGAAGGCTCGTCTCAGAAGCCTCAAAATCTCCTACGCCCTGCTCTTTCCGGCCCGCCTGCATGTAATATACAACTCCCACACCATATTCTTCGACACCCCTAGGAGGTGTTTACATGGACAGACGAAGAAGTACACGTGAAGCCCCACACTCCGCCACCACTCGAATCAGACTCCTCTCCTGACGACCTTTCACGCTGGTAATCCAAACACAAGGGCAAGCAAAGACACAGATCGGGATCTTCGTGACGTACACAAGCTTGTAGTGAAGATCGGTCCATACCTCCTTAAAATGGCTGGATCTGTTGATATCTTAAGACGTGCCACGGTTGTTCTGCTGAAGATGGGACTTCATATCCTTTACAAAACTACACATGTTGCATCTACCAATGGTGTTGCTCTTGTCAGTTCCCCTGCTCATTTTGCATGATAGCTGTTTTAACTTTTAATATATTCCCTGCTCATTTTGCACGATAGCTGTTTTAAACCTTTAATATATTGCCTGTAATTTTATTTTACTTGCACACGTGTTTGAATTTGACATGTATTAGGACTACCTGGGGGGCTCCAGGACGCTGATTTTCACTTACTAGAGACCGGGGCCATTTTGGTTCTCTTCCGGTTGGCAGCTAGAGACGCCATTTCTCCTCAGTGCGCTCTCTAGTTGTCGGTGGGGTTTCCCTATAAGGATGCGCGCTGCGCGGACGCCAGCGCCTTGAGGAGTTGCTCTTGTCAGTTCCCCTGCTCATTTTGCATGATAGCTGTTTTAACTTTTAATATATTCCCTGCTCATTTTGCACGATAGCTGTTTTAACCTTTAATATATTGCCTGTAATTTTATTTTACTTGCGCACGTGTATTGTTTGAATTTGACATGTATTAGGACTACCTGGGGGGCTCTAGGACGCTGATTTTCACTTACTAGAGACCGGGGCATTTTTGGTTCTCTTCCGGTCGGCAGCTAGAGACGCCATTTCTCCTCAGTGCGCTCTCTAGTTGTCGGTGGGGTTTCCCTATAAGGATGTGCGCTGCGCGAACGACAGCGCCTTGAGGGGTTGCTCTTGTCAGTTCCCTTCTCATTTTGCACGATAGCGGTTTTAACTTTTAATATATTCCCTGCTCATTTTGCATGATAGCTGTTTTAAACCTTTAATATATTGCCTGTAATTTTATATTACTTGCGCACGTGTATTGTTTGAATTTGACATGTATTAGGACTACCTAGGGGGCTCTAGGATGCGGATTTTCACTTACTAGAGACCGGGGCCATTTTGGTTCTCTTCCGGTCGGCAGCTAGAGACGCCATTTCTCCTCAGTGCGCTCTCTAGTTGTCGGTGGGGTTTCCCTACAAGGATGCGCGCTGCGCGGACGCCAGCGCCTTGAGGGGTTGCTCTTGTCAGTTCACCTGCTCATTTTGCACGATAGCTGTTTTAACTTTTAATATATTCCCTGCTCATTTTGCACGATAGCTGTTTTAACCTTTAATATATTGCCTGTAATTTTATTTTACTTGCGCACGTGTATTGTTTGAATTTGACATGTATTAGGACTACCTGGGGGGCTCTAGGACGCTGATTTTTACTTACTAGAGACCGGGGCCATTTTGGTTCTCTTCCGGTCGGCAGCTAGAGACCGCCATTTCTCCTCAGTGCGCTCTCTAGTTGTCGGTGGGGTTTCCCTATAAGGATGCGCGCTGCGCGGACGCCAGCGCCTTGAGGGGTTGCTCTTGTCAGTTCCCCTGCTCATTTTGCACGATTGCTGGTTTAACTTTTAATATATTCCCTGCTCATTTTGCACAATAGCTGTTTTAAACCTTTAATATATTGCCTGTAATTTTATTTTACTTGCGCAGGTGAATTTGACATGTATTAGGACTACCTGGGGGGCTCTAGGACGCTGATTTTCACTTACTAGAGACGGGGGCCATTTTGGCTCTCTTCCGGTCAGCAGCTAGAGACGCCATTTCTCCTCAGTGCGCTCTCTAGTTGTCGGTGGGGTTTCCCTATCGGGATGCGCGCTGCGCAGACGCGCCGCTGGCGCGCCGAAGGCACGCCTAATGCAAGCCCGTCTGCGCCCGTCAGCATCCCGGAGGCGGCCAGCGCCAGCCACGCTGCCCGTTCCGGGCCCCATGGTGAGTGTTCTAGGCCTTATAGCCGCAACAATTTAGTTTTGCTTCGCCCACCTCCTTGCTCTCCCCCACATAGTTGGGATGTCCTGTCCCAAGCGCCCACGATCTGCAAGAACTGTAATTATTGCCTTGGGTCTGACTTGGCTGATGTCCTACGGCCTAGTATTGTGCATAACACTGATAGGGCGGGGCCCATGATTCGTGGGGCTTTGATCAATACTCGCTCCCTGGGGAAACACCATCAGGACATATTTGACCTCCTCTCGGATAACCATATTGACCTTCTCTGTATTACGGAGACCTGGTTGAATGAATTTTCCAATCCCATTGTGGAGTTGTCCATCCCTGAGGGTTACAAGATCTCATGTGTGGACCGTAAAAGCGGCAGAGGGGGTGGGGTAGCAGTTATCTACAGGGACAACTGGGCTTTTTATTATGGTGAGGCCTTGCAGCTGGGTGAAAGCGAAATCTTGGATTTCAGTATTTGCATTTCCCCTCATCTGCCGTTGGGTGGAACTTTGGTCTATAGGCTACCAGGGCCGGTAGGGAACTTCCTTAAAGATCTGGAGCATGTTATCGTCCCGCGTGCCTTACGGTACTTCAACTATTTTTTTCTTGGGGATCTTAATATCCACTTAGACCAAACTGAGGCAGGAACAACCCGTGATCTTTTGGATTCTTTAGCCCTGGCTCAGCTCAGACAGTGGGTTAGTTTACCGACCCACTGTGGTGGTCATATCTTGGATCCCATCTGCTCCAATTTTCCCCTTATGATTGAAGACCCTCTGCCGGTGCCCTGATCCGACCATTTTCTGTCGTATTTTTCCTGGGCCTTTAAGGGCAACGACCCAGTGGCACAGGTCAGTCAAGGCTCTGCCTCTGTTAAAATTGATCCTTTGACCTTTAGCCGTGCTCTGGCTGAGACCAGACCAGTTCTTCTCACTGATTTGGAGGGAGCTCTGGCTAGCTTCTCAGGTTGGATTACGCAGGTGGTGGATTCCCTCTCTCCCCCTGCTCTGCGCAGGCGAGCCAGGGAGTCTCCCTCTAAACCTTGGTTCTCGCCCGAATTAAAAGTAGTGAAAAAGCAATGTAAAAAATGGGAACGCTGTTGGCGGAAGTATTACTGCCCACTTGCGAAGCTGACACTTAGGAAGTCCCAGAAAAGCTATTACACTGCCATAGCGCATGCTAAAGGCCTTTACTATGCGGATCGCATAGATTCAGCCAGCAACAATTCTAAGGACATTTTTTCCATTGTTGAGAGCATTTTGGCTCCTAGAGCCGAGTCTATTAGGCTCCCGGCTTCTGGTACCTGGTGTGAGAAACTTTCTAACTTCTTTCTCAATAAGATTCGGGCTATTCAGGCAACGTTTACCACTAGCAATCGGGTTATGGCTGCAGCCGCGCCTTTAGAGGCCTTATCTGTTCCACCTCCTTCACTGGGGGCTTTTGCTCCTATTGATCTGCCGGACTCTCTTAAAATCTTGATGGCCCTGAAATCAGGTTCTCCATCTGACCCCTGTGCAGCTAGGCTTCTGGCCTCAGTAGCCGAGACTGTCAACCCCGAAGTCAATAGGCTCTTTAATCTGTCTCTCCAAGAGGCTCTTGTTCCAGCCTCTTGGAAACAGGCCAAAATGCTGCCCCTCTTAAAAAAAAAACATCCTTAGACCCGTTGGACCCGGGGAGTTATCGACCCATCTCCCTACTACCCAGTGTGGCCAAAATATGTGAGAAAGCGGTCAATAAACAGCTTACCGACTACATCGAAAGTTCGGGCTTACTCCACCCTGCCCAATCTGGTTTCAGAGCTTCACATAGTACTGAGTCAGCTTTAGTTGAGATCTCTGAAGCTATTCGGGATTGCTTGGACGCTGGCGGAAGGGCAGCTCTTATTTTGCTGGACCTCTCAGCAGCGTTCGATACGGTCCCCCACTCTCTGCTTTTGGCCCGTCTGGCGGACATAGGTATTTCTGGCACTGCTTGGGGTTGGCTGAGATCCTTTTTGGAGGGGCGTTCGCAACAGGTGTGGCTCCCTCCGTTTGCATCTCAGCCTCAGCCGGTGACCACTGGAGTGCCGCAGGGTTCCTCTTTGAGCCCCCTGCTTTTCAATATTTATGTCACTCCTTTGGTTCAGCTGGCGGAGGATCTCGGAGCAAAAATAGTTGCGTACGCTGACGACACCCAGCTTCTGTTTACTTGGGGTAAATCTGAGTGGTCTACCTTAGAGGCGAAGAAGTGTCTTACAGCTGTCTTTCATTGGCTTTCAGCGGCGCAGCTAAAGTGCAATGAAGACAACTCGGAAATCCTCCTCTATGGGAAGTTCCCCCCTCAGTTTCGAGAACTGCTCTGGCTGCCAGAATATCCTTTGACCTCCTCCCCGGCTCACCCTGTGAAGAACTTGGGAGTTTGGTTTGAGGAGAATTTGTCTTTCTCTTTCCAGATTAAGAAGCTTGCGGGGAATTGTTTCGGGATACTTAAATCCCTTAAGAAATTCCTCCCTCTTCTTCCCAGGGCTGCCAAAGAAACGGTTACCCGGGCTCTGATACTGTCACGTATCGACTACGCCAATGCTCTGTACATTGGTCTACCGGGCTACATCCTCAATAAACCGCAGGTAGTCCAGAATGCAGCGGTCAGGCTTCTTTTTAAGATCCCAATCAGATGCAGCGTTAGACAACACCTGCGCATTCTTCACTGGTTGCCGGTCAACGAACGCGTTAAGTTTAAAGCTTTGATTTTGGCGCACCACGCCCTGTACGCTTCCGGCCCAGTCTATCTTAGGAAGCGTTTTAGGCTCTATACTCCAGCTAGACAATTGCGGTCAGCCTCCCAACTTCTTGCCCATATCCCTCGGGTTCACCTCCAAAGAATGGGTGGCCGCTCTTTGGCTTTTAGGGCTGCCACGGCTTGGAACGCGCTTCCATTTGCTCTGCATAGCATTCAGGATCACATCTGCTTAAAAAAACAGCTCAAAACCTTTCTGTTTAACTAACTGTCACTTCTTTATCCCTCTTGGCTCGCGCCGGGACACTCTTCGGAGTAGCTGCGCGCGTTATAAACTGCAATAACATAACATAAGATACTGTCCAAACACTAGGGGAGACGATATGCTCTTAGGATGGTTTTTAGGGATCCACTCGAGTGGCTTTGTCACTGGCCCCTGTTGGGGTTGGCTTGACTTCCTCTCCGCGATAGATACTTCAACGTTTCTGAGGTATTGGGGTGGGGGGATGTTGGGAAAGTTTACTTGTACATGCTGTGTCCTATACAGTCACTACTGCTGCTCTCTCCCTGGCCACCATACATCAAATACATTCTCCCAACACGCACAGTGCACCCGAATAATGGATGCTAATCCTAGTATCTCACAGGGCAGCCTTCACATTATCAGTTGGAATGTTAGAGGCATTTTAGACAAGGTGAACTGTGGGCCGGTGCTTCGACAGGCCAAACGCCTAGGTGCAGATATTTTAATGCTCCAAGAGACACATCTCCTGGGAACTAAAACCCCATGCTTGTCCAGATTCGGCTATGACCACGTATATCACTCTGGATTCACTAGAGGTTCCCGAGGCGCAGTGCTCTTGATACATCGTAAACTCCCTTTCCAATTCACACACTCTTAGATAGCCACGCAAGGCAGATATGTCATTGTGGCGGGCACTATACATGGTGAGGTGGTGGTGGTCCTGGGCAGTGTATATGCACCCCCACGCCTCACTCAGCCCCTCATGGAACGATCCACGGCCCTTTGGCTAGATATGCCTGGAGGATTGGTGGTCATGGGGGGGAGACTGGAATGAAGTAATGCACTCACATCAGGACAGGTGGCAAGCCCTTTGGGGACAAGGAAACTTACGCAAATCACACCTACAACACCTCTCCGAGTGAATGGGATGGATAGACACATGGCGAATGCTCCACCCAACCAAACAAGGCTACACATACTATTCACATGCCCTTAAGTCATTCTCCTGTATAGACTACTTTCTTGTACCCACCAGCTACGCCCATAGAGTCTCGGATGCTGAGATATTGCCATGGGGTCTCTCAGACCACTCCCCGACATCACTTGGCCTTCGGATGGCACCAAGCCGCCGCCGCCCCCCCCCCCCACATCCTCTCCGATGGTGCCTATCTCCTTGGCACCTGCATGATCAACAATACCGGAAACATATGCGTCAGGCCTATACAGAATACTTTGCTTCGAACACTGGGACTGTAGCCTCGGCCGGGGTCCTATGGGAGGCCATGAAACCGACCCTCCATGTCGCTGATATCTCGTTCTGCGCACACCGGCGCAAACAACAACGGGAAAAACTCCTGCAAATGGAAGCCTGAATCTTAACATTGGAACAGCAGGGGCAGGGGGAAGAAGGGGAACTAGCACCTCACCAGATCGTTCTGACACAACAACTATATAGTGGAGAGTTACTAGAAGAAGCAAAGATGGCATGGCTCGCATCCCATTGCTGAATCTACCAATGGGGAGACAAATCCAGTAAACTACCCTATAGATTATGTCAACAGCCACACAGCCAGTTCAAATTCCTAGCGTTAGGGACCCTAACGGGGCTATCCTCACAGACCCCTCATTGGTTGCGAGCAGCTTCGTCGATTACTACAAGCTGCTATAAGGAATATAGGCTGCCATAAGCCACCATACAAAAGTTTATCGACGACCTACCTCCGAAGACCCTCTCGGATGCCACTAGGGTGCAGCTTGACGCTCCACTCACGATTGAGGAATTAACAACGGCTGCGGCCGAGCTGCATCCGGTGAAAGCTCCGGGCCCCAACGGTTTTCCGTAGGAATTCTTCAAAATGTATATGTCACAACTAGGCTCCCCTTACCTAAAGCTAGAGCTACAAACTGCAATACAGGAGGGACGACTTCCCCTGGACTGGAGACACGCTGAAGTAGTAGTCTTCCTTAAAACAAATTGGGCCCCCGGAGTGTCACTCTTCATACCGCCTGATCTCTCTCATGAATTTTTAAGCCAAGCTGGTCGCCAAAGTATTAGCCAATAGACTCATGCCCTACATTACAGATTTGGTCTACGCAGATCAAGCTGGCTTCATGCCACGGCGTGCTACACACCATTATATCTGACACGCTCATAACGCCATAGCAGCCATCAGCCGCCTGGGAGCTCCAGCCGCCCTATTCTTGGCTGACATGGATAAGGCCGTTGATTCTGTTAGCTGGACATACCTCTTCGCACTTCTATGATGGTTAAATATCGGCCCCAAATTTCTAACATATATTGGCTTATTATACACAGATCTTACAGCTTCGGTACGAGGGACTGGCTCGGTTTCTCCTCGCTTTCTTATACATAGAGGTACCCGCCAGGGCTGCCCCCTAACTCCATATCTCTTTGCATTAGCAATGGAGCCATTTGCAGCCTGAGGGAGAGTAGACGCTTAACTGCGCAGCTTTGAGTGGTTGCCGGGAGTGTAGGATAGGATCGCGCTATACGCCGATGACGTTTTATTCTTCATAACCGACCCACACACATCAGGCTCCCGACTCCTTCGCATTATGCAAGTGTTCGGTGAGACATCCGGACTCTATATGAACGCCAACAAGTCAGTTCTTTGGCCTATACTAGGAGCACGGACGATTGGGTCTTGGGTGACTGAACTCACCATTGCCACAGAGGGCTTAAAATATCTAGATGTCTTTCTATCTGTCTCGCAACCCACCGCGTGGCAGCGCAACCTTGCCCCACTAACAGAATGTGTCAAGACAGAAGTGAAATCTTAGGCCCACCTACCTCTTACACTCTATGGCCAATCCGCCATCTTCAAGATAGTCTCTCTACTCTGCCATCTATATCAGCTGCAGAACCACCCATACCCGATCCCAGCTACCTGGTTCAGGCAAATCAATACACTACTAAGCCAATTCCTTTGGGGTGGAGGTGCCAGCAGAGTGGCCCTACGCACCTGCTATCAATCCACATACTGCAGTGGAATTGCAGCGGCTGATATACAGTCTTACTATGCAGCGGCCCATCTACAATACTAAATGAATGGTGGTACAGTGCCAGAGACGACCCAGCATACGCGGTCGAGCGATGAATAATGGGAGACACCTCTGTCCATGCGTACCTATACAGCGATCTGGAGGCTCGGTCATTGCCGCCCGCGACAAGGGTAGTCTTCCGGGTCTGGAAACAATTGTTGCGTCGGATGAGGTGGTGGGGCCGCCTGACACAGGAAACCCCGATATGGCATAATGGCCTTCTTCCTCGGATGGCTGCCCTGCCCGGGTTCCGAGGCTGGGATAACACAGGCATATCCTCACTGGAAGTGGCCATGCGATGGCGGACACACAAGTCTTTCCAAGAGCTGCAAAATGAATTCAACATACTGCGCACACAATTCTACAAATATCTACAATTCTGACATGCCCTGACCCCTACATCAAAGACTTAGAAACACTCCCAGCATTCAACCCGCTAGAGGGTAAACTGTTCATGGAGGAACTAGGCGATCATAAATTACCAAAATATATCAGATCCTTATCACTAACAGTCACACCTCGCTAGCTATGCTCCGGGAGACATGGCACACAGATATCGGTCCAATAGAAGACGATGACTGGACTGAAGCCCTTGAGTCCCCACGAAGCACGGCCATCTCATCTCGCCTCCGCTTCATCCAATTCAAATACCTACATCGTGCATACTACACACGACATAGACTATGGCGGGCCGGCCTAGTGCCTTCCCCCATTTGCCTACGTTGTAACACTGAGGAGGGCACCTTTCTACAAATGATTTGGTCTTGCACAGCACTCGCTAGGTTTTGGCCAGGGGTCCTATCATGTCTATCCGATGTTTTGGCATGCGATCGCCCCATGTCTCCGAAGCCGACTCTCTTGCATACTACAGACGAAATTGGGGGCAATAGATACAAAGGACATCTCCTATTCCTGGGCCTCCCCTGGCCAAAAGAGACAGCTCGACTCTGGAAGGCACCCTCTTCTCCCTTAATAGGTGTCTGGAAACAAGGGATGGACTTCTGCATGGGACTGGAACGACCAATATTCATAGCCTGGTGGGTGTCCCCGAAAACACACTAAGATATGGCAGTGCTGGGCCGACTACCGAGGAATTCTATTGCCACACCTGCCGCCTGATACAAAGGATACGCCCAGGTAGAGATACAAATACCCAACACTAGTCCACTATACTCACACCGGACGACGTCTAGATGCGGATGAGAGTTCCTAGGGAGAAACGCCATGGACACAGCAATTGTTTTTGTTATGTTATTGCTCTGTTTATGATATATATGCTAGACGGAAAATTGCGCCATACTTGTATATCTTAATCACTGCATCTATAATGTGCATCTATAATGTATGCCCTGCGGGCCATATATGGCTGGGAATGCTTATAAAATATGTTTTGAAAAGAAAAAAAAACATGTTGCGTGATAATTTGGTGTACTTCCAAGATTTAAAAGTTACTCATGCATTCCAATGCAAGCACTGCATAGGAGACAGAATGTACATCAAACAGCCAATAATACAAGGTGAAAGGGAACGCATCAAAGCCCACTCTGCATATTTTTAAGAACTGGCAACAATAGGTTGCCCACATGGCTGTGCTGTCAACCAACCCAGAGCTAACCCACAGAAGAGACTTTTTTGTGCAAAAACCTGAGGTTTCCACAGGAGCTATTAACAAGAAATAGAGGACCTAAACCCTGCTGCTTTAGAGCTCACCCAGGGTGAAATATTTTTGATGTCTAAGAACGTATAGAAAATCGCCAAACTCACCGAGGCTAAAATGAATTCAATACTTAGGGTTTTAGAGGAAATAGACCAATTAGAATATTTTGTATTTACAATGGAGAAGGGCAGCGATAAAGTTTCAACTAGGTCCGAACACAGAGATTATTTTGAGCTATGTGATGTTCTCGTACTTGGGTTGTTTGTGTTTTAGTCCCATTATTACATTTCATGTTTCAATCCCTTGTTATCGTACTTGGGTTGTTTGTGTTTTAGTCCCATTATTACACTACACGTTATGTGTTTCCTACTTTTCGTTGTTCTACAAGGGCTATCTGTTCTTGGGTTGTGTCCCATTCACATTTAGTTTTAACTCCTGCTCCTCGTGCTACGGGTTGCTTATGGGTCTTAGTCCTCCCATTTTCCCAGTTGGTTATACCACGATCCCACCACCCTTATCAGCCGGTTTTATAATTAAGTCTGTTCTTTCTTTGAGGCTGAGAAGTGCTTGTTTTTCTGTTAGGGGTAGGTTGTAAGGGACGTATTCGAATTGTTTTTGGAGATCCATGACCTCGCGTAGGACCAAACGTTCAAAAGAGATTATCTCAGGAGGCATGGCTGTTGAAGGTGGGTTGAAGGTGGATGGAAGGTGAAAGCGTGGCCTGGCCGAGTCGTTGGATTCAGGCTTGTCCGCAAAAAATTGCCGTAGTCTAATGCGTCCGAAGAACTGTAGGAGTTGAGATTGGAGTTCAAAGAAGTTACTGCGTTCAGTTGGAACAAAACTCGGGCCTCTGCTGAGGAGTTTAGTCTCATCAATGAAAAGAATGTGGTTGGAAAGGTTGAATATGGGTATCAGTTGTGAGTTGGGGTTGGCGCTGATAGTAGTGGGATCCATGTCAGGGATGGTGTCACTGTTGGAATGTGTGGGTGCTGCTACTGTTGTGGACCCCATCGGTAGAACTTGTTTCTGGTTTGTCTTTCTCCGGAGTATTGATATTGGTGATTGTTGCGTGCTTGAGCCCGGTTCTGGCCGCGTCCGGGGCCTTGTTCTAAAAAACCAGGTGGTAGTAAAGGAGCTGGTCTGTTGGTGTTTCTGGAGGTGCTTGGCCCGTCGCTGGTGTCCGAGTCTTCAATGGATGTGTTGGAGGAATCGGAAAATGTGATTTGTTGGTTATTGCAAAATCTGTCCCAGTTGCGGGTTCTAGGAGGGTTGTAGGGTGTGTTGTAAAATTCGTCTTTTAGGTAGGGATAGGTCTTTTCCACGTTGTAGTATTTGATGTCTTTCTGGAAAAACAAGCACTTCTCAGCCTCAAAGAAAGAACAGACTTAATTCTAAAACCAGCAGATAAGGGTGGTGGGATCGTGGTCATGGACAGTGACAAATATGATCTCGAAATCAAAAGACAACTATCCAACGCCCTACACTACCGCAAACTCACCAAAGACCCCTTGTCTTATCTAAAAACCAAGATCCAACGAGTTACGAGTGAAGCTCAAGCCAGGAACATTATCTCAGCTAAAGAGTTTGCCTTTCTCAACAACTTACACCCCCGAACACCTGTTATCTACGTCTTGCCCAAGGTCCACAAAGACAGTAATAACCCACCTGGACGTCCGATTGTATCTGGCTGCGGCTCAATCCTGGAGCCACTAGGAAAATATATCGATGCAGTCATCAAAGAATTTGTTCCGTTGACTGACACCTTTATACGTGACAGTATGGACCTTATCAAAACAATCGAAGACAGACCCTTTGATATAGACACTGAACTCATGGCAGGACTTGACATAGAGTCCTTATACACGAACATTCCTCATGATGAGGGCCTTATAGTCATTAAAGAACTACTCGAAAACAGACCCAGACCCACCTTGATCCCCACAGATTTCATTATGGATCTACTTCACATCGCCCTGGAGAACAATTATTTTCTCTATCAAGATTCATTCTACTTACAAATTCAAGGTGGATCCATGGGAGCTTGCTTTGCCCCGAATTTCGCTATCCTTTTTGTACATAATCTAGAAAAAACACTCATACTGACCCCGCTCAACCCTTTCAGAACACAAATTTCCCTCTGGCGACGTTA
Organism: Calotriton arnoldi; assembly: GCA_963921515.1. Taxonomy (NCBI): domain Eukaryota; kingdom Metazoa; phylum Chordata; class Amphibia; order Caudata; family Salamandridae; genus Calotriton; species Calotriton arnoldi. Next base: position 1,586,355 of record CAWUFW010001517.1, read on the forward strand.
CATAGACGACGTTCTCCTTTTCTGGAAAGGCACTCCTGACACATTGAACTCTTTTCTCCTTTGGTTGAATCAATCTCAACCTCACCTAAGGTTTACATTGGACTACCAATCTAATGACCTACCATTTCTGGACATCACCATCCATGCAGTTGATGGCAAAATTGGAACCATGTTGTACCGAAAACCCACGGAACGGAATACTCTACTGCATTATTCCAGTTACCACCCTCGCGGCTTGAGAGATGGGTTACCATACGGTCAATTTTTGCGTATTCACAGATATTGCAAATGGCGAAAAGATTACTTCCGGGAGTCGGACATCCTCCGTGACAAATTGATTTCTAGAGGCTTTCCACCACGATTGATCTCACGCGCCCGCAAAAGGGCATGGTACTGCCACCGAGACCTCCTCCTCACACCCCAACCTAAAAAGACAAATTCCAGAATCCCGCTTGTGACTAAATTCAGCCCTTGCAGTAACCAAATCAAGAAGATCATCAAACGTAATTGGACAATATTGAGAACTCAAAAGTCTTTTCAAGAACCCCCACTTTTCTCTTATCAAAGAGGTGACAACCTGGCCAATCACCTGGTCCACGCCATCACTTGGCCCACCAAACCAACACAACAGAACTCTATCACCGCGGCTTGGGGTCTACCAACATTGATCGGCCATTTCAGATGCCAAGCATGTAGCGTCTGTGACCTTACTTCCAACACCAAGGAATTCAGGACCAATAACAAATCATACACTCTGAAAACTTTTACCAACTGCCGCTCCCAGAATGTGATCTATGCATTCCAGTGCTCCTGCAAACTCACATACATCGGTCAGACTATTCAAATGATCAAACAGAGAATCATACAACATAAAAGCAGAATACACTGCAAAGTTCTGACAGCCCCTTTGGTTGCACACTACCTCGAAAAGAATCACAGTGAACTTGACATAACCTGACAGGTGATCGACCAACCTCTACTTCCGCTCAGAGGTGGCAATATCCAGACTTTACTTAACAAAAGTGAGTGCAAATGGATCACACGCTGTAACACAGTAAACCAGGGCCTCAACACGATTGATGAGTGGAACAGTACCATCCTGGTATGACCCCTCTGATACCCTGTCTTCCACCTTACCTGAGTTCTTTCACTAATTTGTTTCCTTTTTAACCTCACCATGCCAATATATCGCAGTGTATACCCCTGTCCCTTAGATGGATACCCCGTCTAGTCATTTCATTTATTGGCTGTAAATACACTTATGTTTCTTATCTGCCCTGACATAACCCTATTAGCATTACTCTTAAACATGTGAAATTGTTTCTTGAGCATGACATGCTTGTCCCAGTCGTTTTTGGTTGACCCAATTGTATACTGTTGAAATGTTTGGGCCTATTGTTGACCTTATCTGTTTATCCTATCTGTTTGTCATATCTATGCCCCAACCATACTGATTTCAACACACCATTTTCGCTTCAAAATTCATGGTTGTTGTCATTTTACTATATGGTAGATAGTACTCCCAAATATTGTATGGATGTTGTGTTCATATAATTTCCTTATTGTGACTTCAATCCATTTCGCTCTCCTAAACTGCAAATACTTCCATGTGTACCTAGCAGACGCTAGCCTGAAAGTAACTTTTCCATTTCTTTATCCGCACGTAGTTCATGTCCGATTAGTGTCCTTGACTACGCCCCACCCACCCCTAACTACGACCAATACGGAGACGGTCACGTGACCGTCTGACGCGCTTCCCCGGAAATCCAGTCTTCACTTAACCTATCCTTTCACCTCACACATACGAGACACTGGAGGACTCCGCACACGATCGTGGCGGCCCGGAGATACTCGTGTACCCGACTATCAGATTCCATCTACCTCGCCTCATTCACGGTAAGCCTCGGCAGCCAACTGAGCCTCGCCACCTCAATTTCTCTCTCCCACTCTCCCGTACTTACCATCAGACCCCTTCAACCCCCTTAGGAAACAACACCTGTTACCGTTGCAGTGGATCGGGGACCCGACCCTGCACCTTGTTCTTCGATTCCCTCGTTGAGATTCCAGTGGGTGAGTTTACTAATTCACCTTCGCTGTCTCACCTTCACCAGCGCTTGCACCCACCAAAGAAAATTGTTTACTCTGGCTTCTTTATCCCCAGACTGCCCGCACCGGCTCCTTCTTCACACGCAGACGTTCATCTACGCTGCCGCCCACACATTAGGACCTGATTCCAGACGTCTTGATCCATCCTTGAATTTTCCAGTCCACCCCTTTCATGATCTACAGGTAGGCAACCATGCTCAGACCCGAGCAGACCTACTTTATCTCTCCATGCGGTCCCCTCCCCCTGACCTTTCCCTTTCCTTTCCTATACAGCACCCTCAAATTGGCTACCGGGTCCTGAAGATGATCCTGAATTACTAGGATCAAAACGTCGTCGACCAGTTTACCAGTGCAATTTATGGCGCACACTCAACTTTGGTTCACAGAATTGCTTTAAACCCTAATCAATGATCTAAAATATTCCTTGTGTTGAACCAATCATTTTGTACATATCCTATACCACTTTATCTCTTTGTGCCCACCGCTGTGTTTTCTCACTTGTCACTTGCGCCGTCACCCTTGTCACGAGCACAACGTGCACCAAGTTCCTTAGGGTTGCCTCTGCATTTATGCCTACAGTGCTGATATAACTGTCGTGTATAATTTGTGTTTTTAATATATGATGCCATGAGCACATTCAAACAAACTTGGAGTCTCCTCTTCTTTGTAATGTCTTGTACATACATGTATATTAGGTTTCATTAAATCCGGTTGAGATATTGTTGCTAGCTTTCTCTTCTTATCGGTTACATTGTCACATACTTTGGTTACGTCTTTACCCTTACGTAGGGTGTTCCTCGTTGTTGTTTTTTGATGCAATGTAATGTTATGTTTACAACTTATTATATTTTCAATTTCATAACAGGGAAGTATGAGTAATCTTATTGTATTTCTCTTCTTCTCTGTTTTCTTCTTTCCTTCTTCTGTGGCTTGCCTTCTCACTTTCCTGCCTGGCCAGTAGGTGTGTGGGCGGGAGTCATTGGTTTATAGTTGTATTTTTCTTTTCTGTCCTGTTGCTTTTTATAGAAGGAAGGATGGGTTATGGTGTATTACTCACCTTTCTCTTGTCATTTTCCTTGCTTCTCTTCACGCTGTCCTTCTTGTTCTCTCCTGAATTCCTTCTTCTATTTTTTTATACTGCATTTTTGTTCTGCTTTCCTCTTTTCCATTATCTATGTTGGTAGTCTTTTCTGTTTACTATATAGAAGAAAAGAGGATATGTTGTATCCTGTCTTTATGGTTGTTCTCTACCACAAGCTCAGCCAGTGGAATGTTGCTGTGACGATGCGTTGTGGAACCTTGGTGAGGAGAAGTCACAGTTGAGAGAAGGGCTGAGCAGCATGCTGGCTGCTCCTGGTGGGGTCTGTACCGGACTTAACTGCATGTCTTGTAATCTACTTCAATAAATCTACTGAACATCTTCTACACGTCTGGACCTCGTTACTACAGACTGGTATCGAAGCTAAACCTGGGACTCAAAACAATGCATGTTACTTGGAACTCTGGGCCTACCCCGTTCCGCTGATTAAGTGAATATTACTTAACTTCAAAATGTCATAGAAATTCTATGCACTCAATCGGCTGCTGTGATGAAAATCCCAAGAGTCATAAAGCTCCCAGTTAAAGATATCAAGAACGGTGTCAGTGGAGCTTTCCAATCCCAAGGAGTGGGAATCTGTTTTCAGGGCATCTGCAAGAAAGTCTGAACTTTGTGTGCTAGGTGTGAAGGGTTCACTTGTTTCTAGACTTTAGTCAGAAGACATTGCAACAGACAGGAGTGAGAACGCATTGAAAAGGAGTTGCTTGCCATAGGCCAACATGCCTCATGGTTTCAAACACATTTGTGCATGAAATTTGGAAGGTGGAAATGCTGCTTCGCCCAATCGGAGATGGCACGTGACTTCTTGAAATTCCATTTGGACGAAAAAAAATTGTCGGGGAAATTGATGCGCTGTTGTTATTGGCACAGAGTGTTTCATATCTGCTGTTGGTCTTTAGTGTTTAGGGCAGTTGGCGATATGGACCGCTCTGGCATATTATGATGATGAATACAAGTGGAGGTTCGATATAAGATACCTATGGCTTGGTGTTTTTCCCTTTCACTTTCCTCTCTGGCCATTATTGCGGGTTGGTTTACAACTAGTTTCGATGACCATGCAGGATAATTACCGGTTCTCAATTATGAGGGGATTTCATGATTTCTACCAGTAACTGAAGCTGGTATGCTGTTAAAGTCCTGATGTTTTGTAGGGCATTATGTTTCATTGTTTTGAAGTATGTGTACTGTTTTTGAGTCCTGTGTATTAGCTAATTGGTGTAGCATTTTTTAGTGCTTTGACATACATATCCAAGCTGAGTGTAGTCACTGCGCAAAAATCATAGGCCCACATTTGCATTGCTAGAATTCAGTTGCCCATGTCCGCCATCTTTCGAGTTAGTTCATCTGTACAGGAGAAGAGCTCAGGTTTGAAGTACTGGAACCGGGAGGAAGATTCCCCTTGGTGGTGGAAAACTTTGCAGTGAAACTTTATTTCCTCCACGGTTTCAGCTGTTGCCAGCAGAAATAACTCTATAAGGAATACAGAGAATATAAAACAAATAATTTGCTTGGCAAAGTTGTTTTGTTAATAGAAATGATTTCTTGACATCAATATTTAGAAATCAAGTAATTATATTGCTTTCAGCTTCAAGACCCCTTAAACAGAAAGGGAAATAAAAACAGTTTTGAGTTTGCAACAATGTGCAACCAGAAATGTAATGGAGGTGTGAGGAAACTGTTGTAGGGGCACAAGAGTCACAGGTTCAATAATGGGGGTAGGCAAAGCCTGCCCAGGCCAGTGTTCGTTTTCCCACACTCTCTCGAATGACTGGGTAATAGTAGGGTAGGTTAAAATTAGAGTTGACGGAAAAAGGTCAGTGGAAACCATTTCAAAATTGTGGTTTGAGATGCAGACAGAGCTATATTCCGCCGTCTCAACACATAGGTTAAATAGAAGTATTCGGCATAAGTTTTTATGTTATTTATGATCGTTCTGGACCGAGAAGGGGTAAGGAATGGGCAATACGTTTTCTCAAATGAGCAAAGGCTGACTCACAGATGTGACAAATGGGCAAAATTTGGAGGGAGATCTTAGATAGGTAGAAATAAAAAAAAAATGAAGGGGCTATGTCACCTAAAGAGGGAAATGACAATGGGCGAAGGCAATGAAATACAGGGAGAAGGGAATTAAAAATATTAGAAGGGAGAAAACGACCTCAAACATCCTTCATATTATGAAAAAAGGCATCAGTGATGCTTTTGGAAAAAAAAGGTTGAAATATTTCAAACTTAGGTGGTGGTGTTGATATATTAGTCCCTTCTGGAGGCTCGAATTGTTTGGAGAAAAGAGTTTGGGGCTGTAGGCACCGCCATATTGCCATCTCTAAAACTCCTTCAACTAGCCACAGCATCACAGCCTGCTTCCAGGTCCCAACGAGGTTGCTTCTGACTCTGGTGATCAGTTAGTTGTGTAGCATTATACAAAATTTGACACAAGACACAAATGCTGTTTTCTTTACTTCGTATAAAAGACTTTTTTTAATGCCAAAATTAAGTTTCAAGGATAGATATTGTAAATTACAAACTTTTTGTTGATATATCCACTACATGTCCAAACATTATGAATACATTGTTTTTTCCGTTACAGATTATTTTAATTTCATTATAAATTCAATCAGAAATATAATCAAATTACACAAAACACCAGGAACAATTTACCAGGAAAAAATTGCTTAAGCCCTACAGTCACCAAAGTGATAATTCCCAGAGTCCAATAAAGAGTTAAAAACATGGTCGATGTTGTCTCGCAGCTGCCTGAAATTTGGGCGAGGTATAGTCCTATTTTCACATCCCCCTTGGATGGCGTACAACAATGGACTAATTAAAACCTTTGAAGTATGTTGGGATGTCCATAGTCTAGCAAAGTATCATAGAGGAAGAGCTAACCTCTCCACTCTTTGCCATCAACAACATTTATATCTTATTCAGTTGAACTACAGTTGTTTGCTGATGTTCATAAGCTTAGGTCAAGGAAGATTGCTTAGTCCTTACTTTAAAGGTCATGCTGAGATCTCTGGTCTCATGTATTAATGTCCTTTTCCTCCTGGAAATTACTATAAGAAGAAGGAACTGTTTTTTTTTAGCTGACTTGGACTGCCCTTAATTGATGATATTGAAGTTCTTTTAAAGTACCATTAGATTGCGCCATTACGGTGAATCAGTGCCCCTGCTAAGAATGGAATATTTCAGTTACCTAGTAATAGCTGTAAGAAGTGGCAGGTAGACTTTAGGTGGAGGATGCCATGCTGAGAGGATGTGTTACACTCTGCTCTAGTATTCCCTCAGCATGTCATTATTTATGCTGATTGCCTAAACATAAGCCTGAATGACATAGTCCCCATGATCTTGCAATCATTTCTCAATGACATGAGCTTTCAATTGTAACCTCTTCTCACGTCAAGTTGGAGTTCTGAGTCTCCAGGTTGTGTTATGTGTATTTGTAAAGCCCACTATCACCTGCGAGGGAATACTGGCGCTGAGCAGCTGCGTGCCTAGCCCTGCCTATCGCAAGTTGGTCAACTGAAAAGCCAGGTCTTCAGCTTCTTGTAGAATTCAAGAAGAGAGGAGGCTCTGATATGGAATGGGCGGTTGTTCCACATTTTAGGAGCAATGTAGGAAAAATCCCGTCTTTCTGATCTGGGTCTGTGCATGTGTGAGATGTGTGCGAGTTGGAGTCCTGCAGAGCGGATGTGTCTGGGCGGTTGGTGGCAGGAGATGCGATTATTCAGTTAGGTAGGGACTAAGTTGAGAAGTGACTTGAATGTGTGTGTGAGGAGTATGAAATGATTGCTTTTGTGTATCAGGAGCCAGTGGAGTTACCCGAGATGTGGTGTGAGATCTGTGTAGGAGGTTGAGGATGAGTCTGGCTCCGAGTTCTGGATGGTTTGCAGTCTTCTAGTGAGTTGCTTGGTGATCCCGGCATAGAGGGTCTTCCTGTAGTCCAACTTGCTGGTGACTAGTTCATGAGTGACAGTTTTTGTAGTGTTGCTTAGGAGCCATTTGAAGATCCTCCTCAGCATCTCTAGGGTGTGGAAACAGGATGCAGTGACGGCATTGACTTGTGCGGTCATGTTAGGTTTGGTGTCAATGATTATTCCGAGGTTCCTGGCATGGGTCCCATGTGTGGGGCTGAATTTGGTTGGCCACCAGTGTGAGTCCTACAGTAAGTATATCACTAATAATGTCTTGTCTGGGTTGAGCTCGAGACAGTTGGCTTTCATCCAGTTAACAATGTTGACCATGCAGGCGGTGAACTTATTTCTTGTATTGGGGGTCTTGTCTTAGAGAGACAGTATGAGCTGAGTGTCATTGGCGTAGGAGAGGATGTTGAGGTCATACATGCGAATAATATGGCTGGAGGGATCATGTAAGTGTTGAAGAGGCTGGGCTATGAACCTTAAGGTACTTGGTTGATGAGTTTGCGGGCTTCTGAGGAGATGGGCGTCAGGCTGACACCTTGTGTTCTATCCGTTAAGAAAGAGCAGATCTAGCGGAGAGCGGGTCCTTGGATGTCAATTTCATGCAGGCGCCTGAGGAGGATGGGGTGTGAGACAGTGTCAAATGCTGCAGAGAGGTCTGTCCAGGACAATGAGAGCTGCTGTGTCTCCTCTGTGAAAGATCATCCAGAAGTTGTCTGTGGCAGCAATGAGTGATGTTTGCGTACCGTGGTTAGGCTTGAATCCGGACTGCATGTTATTTCACTGACAATATTTACAATATGTACAAAGAGCCCCAGTCAATAGAACACAAATGATTTCCTGAAAACCCAATGATATTAGCATTTAAGTTGCAAGAGTACAACAATCAGTGGTATGGGTGGGACCCTAACCAGTCGACTCTTTGACCCCTCAAAATAAATCACATTGGGTCTTCAGTGTAATATATGTTTGCTGTTGTATGGGTCACCTAATTGCACTTGCACAACACCGTCACTTAAGCACCTGAATTTGTTTTTTGACTACGTTGATCACCCTTTGACCTTCTTTGTTATATTACTTGTATTCTCGAATACGGAGTATCAATCATCTTTTCTGTTGATTTCTTTCATGTATGAGCATTTTGGCCAATTATCAATAAAGAATTGAATTATTCCTAGTGGAACACTGTTCTATGTATAGTTTATTACCCTTGTTCTTTGGAATACTGGGTGCCCCTATAATGTTGATGCTTTTGCAGCTACAGCAGGCGGGTCCCTTGGTGGTAGGTCTGTGGTGGTGTGGGATGGGTATGCTGAAACTGACGTGGGTGTGGTCTGTCCAGGTCATGGTTGCTGGCTTGTCGACTGTGATGTTGCTGATTGAGGAAGAAATAGGTCTCAATAGGTGTCAGGCAGTGTGAGTGGGTTTGGTAACGTGCTGAGTGAGGCCAAGGTTTGCAAGATTTTCTAGAAGGCCCATAGAGTTTGGATCGGTGCGGTCTTGTAGGTGAAAGTTGAGATATCAGATGAGGAGAAGGTGCTGGCATTGATGATGAGGGTGTTGTATTCCGCTTTAGGGGTCCGTATATAGGTTTTCCTGAATCATGTCCTTATATAGGCACAATTCGCATTGCCCTTATATAGGCATAGAATCCCTGTCCTTATTTAGGCATTAACCGTGCACTCCAAATACAGGCATGGTCACCGACATCCGTCCACCCTAACGTCACAACGAGTTCTTAGAAACCAGACCCTTAAGCTTCGGGAGTTCCCTAGCACAGGACTATTGATTTCTCCAAGAACTCATCTATTATGTATGAACCAGTATACCTTAAGGGTTCATTCCTGACGTCTTCCTATGTCCGACTTCACGTCAATGCTAACATTCCTCGACACCTACCAGGTATAAATATACCTTCCCTTGCCCAAGCAAGTTAGAGGAGACCTCGACTTCAGAGGAGCCCGTATCCCGGCCTGACGCACTGAGAAGACGCTGTCATTCCTGCACCCAGACAAATCCAGCTTCCAGTGTTCTGACTCCCTTCGCGGGGTGTTAGAGTTCCAAGATCTGGCAGGAGATTCCCACCTCTCTCATTCTCAAGGTATGGAGCTGACTCGATCCTAGAGGGACTCTTGGCATACTAGACTTAACATACTCTTAGTCTACCATACTAGAGAAATACTCCACCTACTTCTACTCTTCCCTACACCTAGTCTAGGTTAGGTACACTGGGGTAGAACTAGCTTAGAGACGCATCGTATGAGTACTCGCATTCTTAGCTCATGTTATTTATGTACGTGAATATATGCTAAAAGATAATGCTAGCGCAGTATTATTTATTTCTACTGCTTACGCTGTACATTATTTATCTTGCATACTGTCCTGTGATCATAACAGCACATATCTCTTACACGAGAAACAAGACTGTTCAATAAAACCCTTTTTATTGAAACGCCCGTCTTTCCTTTCTGTGTAACTCTGCAGAAACTAAGCATGCACGATTGAATGAGTGAAACTGTTATCTATTGTTTCCACGATTCTGAGATATGCTCCGCTTCTAAAGGGAAACAAAGTTGTCATGTTTTTCGGTTGCCAGAAACTACTCCCTTCTTGTTCTCAAGGAGTTTCTAGTGGCCTCTGAGCTAGCTGGCACAGGTAATTAAGTTTAATATAATCGATAGGGACATACCGACCTTAGTCCTATGTCAAACCTATAGGTTATATTATTCCAATGCGCAGAGCCTATTAGGGAAATAGGAACTACACTACAAGGGGTGCGACGAAGTCTGAGATGTCGCTGGTGAAATTGGTGCAGTGCCCTGGCAATCTGTATCTGTATATGAGGGTTCAGTGTAGAAAGTTGGCTGTGATGCATATCTTAAATGTGAGGAATTCCTTGTAGCTAGTAGGGGTGTCGGCGTAGGCTGTGCAGCTGATGCTATCTTTGTATATGATGGCGACGCCACCTCCGAACTTGCGCCGACGGTCATGTCTGGCGATCTTGGAGCCGGTGGGGATGGCTGTAGCGATGTCAGGAGCAAAGGTTGGGTTAAGCCATATTGCTGTGAGGAAGAGTAGGTCCGGAGTGTGGTTGTGCAATAGGTGCCATGTCTCTGGCGAGTTGAGCAGGTGCTGAACATGCATGCAAGTGTGGCGTGTTGTGTGGGTGGTGCTGGGCAGTGTGAGTGGAGTGCGAGCGTCGGTCAGGGTTGAGGGCACAGAGGAGTGCAGCAGGGTAGTGTTGGGTAGGGGGAGAACCAGGGTTTCCTGGCACCGGTGCGGTCCAGGTGCAGATGGGTGCAGACGGACTTTCTTTTGGCGTGACTTCAGCATGCCAGTGGCACACCCACTGCGCACGTCCACACTGCAGCCACCATTAAGTAGATCCATGAAGAGCGTAGGGTGCCATTGGCAGGATACCAGTGATGTCACTTCCTGTGTAGATGGGTGATAGGAAATCCAGTGATGTCACTTCCTGTGCAGATGGGTGATAGAAAATAAAGTCCTCGTGCTTGCCTTCTTTTTTTTTTTTTTTAAAGATCCTGGGAAGACAAAAATGTCACTTCCTGTGAAGATCGATGATGGGAAATCCAGCAATGTCACTTTGTGTGCAGAAGGATTATGGGAAATCCAGTGATATCACCTCCTGTGAAGATGGGTAATGGGAAATGATGTGCTCCTTCTCGGACATTCCTGCTTGAGGCCCTCAAACTCCTTCAGCTTCCCGTTCTGCAACAAGTCCACCTAACATAATACGTTCCACATTCTCCCCATCAAGGTCTACAGCTCCTGTCCTAGAGTCAAGCCTGGACTTCCCTGTAATGGAGTGAAGGGTGAGGGATATGTCATCACCCCCACACCGTTCTAAAGCATTATACATCTTCATAACCTTAATAAGAATTGGTGATCAGTCAAGAAATGTATTTTGTTTATGCTTTAGAATATAGAGAACCACTCATAAGGCCTACACCACGCACTATCTGCTCTGCTCAGTTTAGTAATATTAAAGGATTTGGGGAATGCCCAGTTCTCTGTCCCTGGGCACTAGTTTACTGTGTGTCCCTTCCGTCCTTAGTTCCCTACCTGCCCATACAGGTTTGTCACTTTTGGAACTTGAGAAGTTCTCCTGCCCCTAGTCAGAGAGGCAGAGCCTGGAACATGTCTAGTATCTTGGAAAGTACAAACAACGTTACCCCTACAATCCATACCACTGAATATGCTGCATTGCTGTGCCATCCCTGAGGGGTAGTTTTGACCATTTTTTTTTTTTTTTTTTTTTAGAGTTTTATATAGCGCGAACTAGACCCGAGACATCGGGTATCAGAGCGCTTTACATGAGTACCAGTTTCGTTACAGAAGGACACATCCATTTTTGTTAGGCACGGGGAGATTATGTGATTTTGCCCAGAATCACAGGATGTTGAGCGTCGTTGCCGAGACTCGAACCCGGTTCCCCAGGTTCGAGGTCGACTGCTCTAGCTGTAAGGCTACATCCTCTTGTATAAAGACGAACAGTTTCTCCTCAAAGTTCTCCTGCTGTTACTGCTACATCTGTCCCCAAGTAGACGATGTGTGTTGTGGACCATTTTTTGTTGTTGTATGTTTTAGATGCTCCAAGATTCTCTTGTCAAGTGAAACAAATAAGCCCTCTGATTTCATCACATTTAGCTTGTGGCTACCAGCCTTTTATAAATTTCCAGTTCTCGAAGTAGACCTGCTATAGGAAATCGGATTTAATGAATGTGAAGGGAATGTCATCTGCAAATAATGCAATCTTGAAGGGCTCTATTCCAAATTTAATCCCAGTTCACAGCAAGAACCATCAAATATAAAACCTTCTTGGCACATTCATTTTACTCTCTTCCCTTAATGAATCTTGTCCTTTCTAGTTGAACCACAGAGAGCATCAGTCCCTCTAACTGGGTTGTCAGAATCCCTATGAAGTTTTTATAGTCAATATTAGGAAGGGGAATTGGTCTTTAGGCCTGACAAAGTCAAGGATGTTTCCCTGGTGTCAGATCAAAAATATATCTGCCTCTCCCATACTAGGATACCATAACTAACTGGAGTGTCTCCCTAAAGGAGTTTAGTAGTTCCAACAATGGTCGCAATAGCATGACAGTAAAGGTCTTATAGAAATTAGCCATAAACCCATCAGGCCCAAAGACCTCCCTAGATTGGTGAAGAGTAATCACCACCTAAGACTTCCACATTCATTATTTGGACTTCTAACCCTTCTGTCTTCTATCAAGAGTTGTGGTAGAGTTACTGACTGCTGGAATTTTCTCTTTTCCCTCAGTCCATTCCCTTCAACTGTATATAGATAGCAACAGTAGCTGCAGAAAACCCTTTTGTTTTCTTTTTCCATTGCTTTGTTGTAAGGATCATGTCTTCCAGGTCAGAGACGCCTTTTCATTCCAGTATAAAGACATGTGTTATTGAACATTTAACAAGTGATGAATTGCTATTTTATCAAATGCATGTTTCTGGCATGTGCTTTTATTCTGTAAATGTATAATGAATATGTGAGATAAGCAAGAGCAATCAAAAACACATTCTGTGATGATTTAGTGACTATTTAGTTTAGAAATTGTTCCAGGAACGTCATAAATCTTAACTATTTCCCTTCATAATTCTATAATTTTATCTATTTTAATCACTTGCTTTTAGGCTTCTTTCAGCTTTAGGTTCTTTTACATATAAATGCAGACTCCATTTTGTGCAGGTCAAGACTCCATTTTGTCATAATCCTGTGTAGCAAATGGTGGTCTTTAACTTCCTAGGTCTAAAAAATTGTGGTTTTTATCTTCCTGCTAACTGTAAATATCTCACAACTTTTTGACCTCTAAATGCGACATATCCTCCCGTTGATAACATAGAAAAAAATCCCCAGTGCGACATCAGCCTGGGACAGGTGCCTTTTTCAAGGTCAAATAACAACCATAACCCAAACAATGTAGTCTATATTGACATATTTTTACCTAATTAGTACATCCACTAATATATATGTCAAACCATTTTAAAGATGAGATTGCAAATTCCATCTCAGATAAGATACAGTATATAAGGACTGCCACTTGACCACTTAGTTATGAGAGAAAGTTCACCTAAGTTGCAGATCGCAGATCCAGATGAGCACACCATCAGAATCCATCTCAACTGAAGAAGCCTCCAGCAAGACTCTCAGAGGCCCCGCGAAGCATTCCATTCTGCCTTCATGAACTGGTGCCAGAATTGTGTTCTCACATAGACGCAATCTCCTAGCTCTTGCGCTTGTGCTCGAAACAGCTGACAAGCTAATCCAAACAGACAACAAACCCTGTTGTCCAGCCAGGTATGCACACAACCTCCGAAACTCAGGCTTATTATTTACTCATCTGCTAGAACTAGCATTGAACTTATAGACAGCACAGTGAGGTGGTTAAGGGCTATAAATTGTGATTTTACAATTTTTCCGTTTTCACTGTTATTGAAAAGCCTAGCTGCTCTTTCTATCTTCTGTGATGTTGCCAATATCATGTGTACTAAATCCAGGCATTTTAAAATAGCTATTTTAAAATAAATATGTTGAAATACATATTCCTTTTCTAGGGGAACTAGACAGGGCTGCCCCCTATTCCCACTGCTCTTCGCACTGGCAATTGAGCCACTAGCGGAAGCAATATGCACGGAGATACCAGACGGCATCATGCTAGGAGACGACACACACCATATCTTTATACACGGATGATCTCCTGTTATACATAAGAGATATCCACTGTATTCCGCTGAGACTAGCAAGCATATTGGAACACTTCGCCTCCATATCAGGACTGCGAGTAAATATCGCCAAATCCTGCCTATATGCCTTTAATGCGCAGTGCGGCGACCCAGAGTACGCACTGGGCAGCACGCGAGTTCGCTGGTGCGCAGATACGTTCCGCTATCTGGGCATCCGCATATACGGAAGCCCAAAGGACTTGCAAGATGGCAATTTGGGCAGGGCACTGACCTTAATCCGCTCCCAGATGACGTCTGGGACACACTCCCACTATCAGTAACAGGCAAAGTGGCTATAGTAAAGATGGTGATATTACCCAGGTTTTTATACTATTTCACAAATCTCCCGCACTACATTCCCCCGTCCTTCTTCCGGCCCCTTGAAAAACTGGAGAAAAAAAATCATACGGGGAAACTCTAGGCACAGGGTAGCTATCAGGAAGCTCTACTTACCTGTAGACCAGGGTGGCCTGGCTGTTTCCCATTTGGAGCAATACTACTTGGCGGCCCAAACACAATGGGTTGCCAGATGGATAGCTGACCGTCACAGAGGAGATACAGCAACTACACAACCACCCCTGCAGACTGCAGAGCTAGCGGCGATAGTTCATCCATGCTCTAGAACCAAGCCACTGGATTGACTGCTGCTGAATGTGGCGCACAGGAGCTTTTGCAGAGGGCTTTATATCACCCGCACAACCAAGCCATATGCTCCAGCCTTGGAGGGAACGCCCAGAGGCTACACAACAACCACACCAGCAGAACTCAGCAGCTGGCATGCTGCCAGAATCCAAGATGTAGGAGACCTCTACCGAGAGGGCACACTAGTCCCGTACACAACACTAGTGGAGGAAGACGAGCCACCTCCCGGCCAATTTCTACTACACTGCTCCCTACTAGCTTCCCTTACAGCCAAATGGGGTAATATGGCTACCGAACCAGAGACACATCTCACTATACAATACCTACACGTTAAGGGGCGAGGTGGACATCTCACCAAATGGTTCACAGCATCACTTAGACATCACACGGCGGTGAACTTAGTGGCCCTCCGTCAACACTAGCAGGTAGATATGGGGCGACAGCTCACAGACAAAGAATGGGTTGCGGTGCTGGCGACCCCAACTTAGGTGCCAAGAAAAACACGCTTGCGGCAAATACAGTTCTACATTACCCACCGAGCGTACCTTACGCCTGCAAAGTTCAATCAATACTTCAAGCGCCAAGACACAAAGTGCCCCAGATGCATGCACCCAGGTGCAGATCTATTACAAATGCTGTGGGGGTGCCCCACATTGACAAATTACTGGTCGGCAGTGGCAGATGCGCTAACACAAAGTACAGGCCACACGCTCCCCGTTGAATGGCATATATACCTTCTGCATTTATACTGCAGAAGCCTCAATAATAAAACCACGTCTAGATTCTTAGACCTGGGGATGGCAGTAGCGAAAAGGCTAATCACAAAAAGATGGAAAGACCCCGACCCACCGCGCATAATAATGTGGAGACACTCTATGCTCAACTGGGCCAAGGCAGAAAGCACAGCACTCAAGTGAGAGGATGCGCTCGGGAGCGGAAGATTCCCCTTGCTGCCAGCTGGGATGCAATCCTAGCTGCGCTGAGCCGCACGCAGGACAACACTAACCCCCTGCCCCCAAAGCTTCAGCAGGCGATGCACTGCAAGAACACTCGCCACAGAGGGGAATTAGCTGAAGAAAGTAGCAGAAAAGCAATGAGGTAAAAGATAGCAGCCATCACATGGGAACAGCCATGAGCACGCCACAGCACCAAACAGCAACCAGCGCCAGTGCATAAACAATAGACATCAGCGCCACCGCAGTTGCTCCCAGGGTTTTTAAGCGCCAGTCCAACAGTTTAGACCCAGTACCCATTAGGAATTGTTTTGTCACAGTTTCGTTATCAACCCCCCCCTCCACAGTTAAGAGACACACCGCGCCCAACACCTGCGCAAAGTAATCGCACAAAACAACAATTGATGGACAGAATGCAGAACAATGTCATACATTCACCCCAGTACAGAGATCTGGGCCTAAATCCATCGTTTTTTTGCTCACCATGCCATTCCAGTTTCAACCCAGCCATATACAAATCAGTCTTGACCCTGTGCCCAATGGGAACAGTCCAGCCCGAACTGTCAGGCCAGGTCCTCCCTGGACTGGAAACATGCATCCTAGGACCGGTTTCGGGATTTAACCCCTCATCAGCCAGGATAGCTGGACTCCAGTGGCATGGAGAGCACGGGACCCACATCTGGGCATACCCGTCCCACTCGGGTGACAAATGCAAAACAACAATTGATGGACAGAATGCAGAACAATGTCATACATTCACCCCAGTACAGAGATCTGGGCCTAAATCCATCGTTTTTTGCTCAACATGCCATTTCAGTTTGAACCCAGCCATATGCAAATCAGTCTTGACCCTGTGCCCAATGGGGAATGCCCAGCCTCGACCTGCTAGTGCCAGGTCCTCCCTGGACTGGAAACAAGCATCCTAGGACCGGTCCCAGGATGCTTGTTTCCCGGTCCAGGGAGGACCTGGCTTGGCAGTTCGGGCTGGACTGTTCCCACAAGGAACAGGGTCAAGACTGATTTGCATATGGCTGGGTCCAAACTGGGGTGGTGTGGTGAGCAAAAGAATGATGGATTAAACCCAGATCCTTGTGACTGGGGGTGAATGTTTGCATTGTCCAGCATTCCGTCCATCAATTGTTTCTTTTGCATATGTCGCCCTAAGTGGGAAGGGTATGCCCAGAAGTGGGTCCCGTGCCCACTACACCACTGGATTCAAGCTAGCCTGGCTGATGAAGGGTGATGCTCTGAAACCGGTCCCAGGATGCTTGTTTCCGGTCCAGGGAGGACCTGGCTTGGCAGTTCGGGCTGGACTGTTCCCACAAGGAACAGGGTCAAGACTGATTTGCATATGGGTGGGTCCAAACTGGGGTGGTGTGGTGAGCAAAAGAATGATGGATTAAACACAGATCCTTGTGACTGGGGGTGAATGTTTGCATTGTCCAGCATTCCGTCCATCAATTGTTTCTTTTGCATATGTCGCCCGTACTGGGAAGGGTATGCCCAGACGTGGGTCCCGTGCTCACTGGATTCAAGCTAGCCTGGCTGATGAAGGGTGATGCCCTGAAACCGATCCCAGGATGCTTGTTTCCTATCCATGGAGCACCTGGCTTGGCAGTTCGGGCTGGACTGTTCCCACAAGGAACAGGGTCAAGACTGATTTGCATATGGCTGGGTTCAAACTGGGGTGGTGTGGTGAGCAAAAGAATGATGGATTAAACCCAGATCATTGTGACTGGGGGTGAATGTTTGCATTGTCCAGCATTCCATCCATCAATTGTTTCTTTTGCAAAGTAATCGCACAGCGTAAGAAGCAGGAAGAAAACCAATGCTGCTGCCACAGACACACGACCTAGGCAATGGCCTGCAGCAGTGCAGGATATAAAAACTGTGAAATAAGATGTATAATATATTACTGGAAGTCTAAATACTTTGTTAGAGACAGCTAGACGTAAGAGATGTGCATAAAGGAATGCTCCCCCTCTTTCTTTTCTATTATTGGAAATAGAAATGTATTGCAGCACCAAAATCAAATGTATGCTATGCAGGCACTTAGTATGAAGAAAGAAGTTCATCACAAACAGTTTCTGTAGGCGCTTTGCGCTTAAGGTCAACAATTGAATGTAGCCTACGAGATTTGGTAGCGGGAAAACCTCTCAATGATAAGCAGATACTGCACCCAGTGTACTGAATGTTAATAATGTGTTATACGCCGATTGTAATTATTTCTGGAGAAGTTTTTTTTGTTTGTTTGTAATGAAGCAACGGAAAAAAGAAAAAAATCAATAAAAAGATTTAAACAAAAAAGACCAGGAGCAGCAGGAGTCTTCCCAGTTGCAGTCTCGGTTCCCCAAAACAAAGTCCAGCGATGTTCAGAGTGCCCAGATGGTCGAAGTTGAAGTGGTATTGGATCTGAATCTTGTCCCACAACGAATCTAGGGACCCACCACAGGTAAGCACTTAAGTATCCTAAGGAAAGGGCTGGACAGTGGGGAGGATACTCAGTTTTGCACCAGATCCAGTTTCGCATCCATAGTCTACTATCCGGGTCTAGAAGACTGGTACCGGGAGCACTTTACAGTGCATGGAATCATACCTCCCACACCGTTTACGGTGTAGGGGTATGATTCGGTGTGGGGGTATGATTCCAACATGTTTTATACTAAACACAACAGGGTTTGTTAAGCCAGTTTAGAGATGCTCATTGCATGATGACGCATGGCCACTCTATGTATCGTACTGGCTGAGGCACTTACTACCGGGAGAATGGACTCCGAAGGTTGTAGGGGTGTCCTGCTTATGCAGGGGCAATCTCACACTTAGAACCGAGCACCCTGCCTTCAGGATTGAAAGGCCTGCCTTAGGGGTGACTTATAGGTTTTAAGTGCAGTGACCTCAGATATAAGGAAACCTAAACTTGCCTTAAGTGGTGCTAGCATCAGCTTACACAGGCTGCAATGGCAGGCCTGTAGTCACCATTTGGGTGGTCTCTCTTGGGTGGCATAATACATGCTTCAGCCCATGGGAGACCCCTGGGTACCTTAGTACCACATACTAGGGACTTACAAGGGTACACCAGTAGCCAATTTGGAGTGTACCTAAGTACTTACCATGTCCAATTTAGGAAAGAGGCACATAGACTGGGGTTCTGGTTAGCAGGATCCCAGTCAGACTAGTCGGTAAAACATAATGACACCAGCAAAAAGTGGGGGTGACCATGAAAGCAGATCCTACTTTTCTACAGTTAGCTTTTGCTCTATGTTGTCCTGTATATTCCATAACTGTCTCTTCTAAGTCTTCACTTCAAAGTGCTGCCCCTTGGCCAATCTCCAGTCACTTGGAAGGTGCATAATAGCGTTCCATAACCCAACAAAATGATTGGGCCTTGTTTGCATCCCTCAAGGAGCTCAAATGGCACTTGTACAATCAACAAGGGCATATTACTTCGGTGCAAATAAGGAATCCCACAAGAGTGGATTCCTATACCTCCATGCGTCCACCAATCCCAACTCACCTAGCCAAAAGCACCTCTCAGAGTGTGGAAATGTTCCTTCATACCCTGGTGGTTTCCGTCCAATTGGCATCATTAACCATATTACAATCCTACAATCATGAGGCTGCCTTTTGCCTCAGTTATTACCCTCTAGAATCCCATGCCAATAAAGTTTTTCTGAACGGAGTTCAAAACATATATAGAGGCTAGAGAAAGAGGATTCCGATTTAGGAGACTATTCAGTAGTATTCACCTGCCTGAACTATATGGAACATATTGCACAACTTAATAGGGAAAACTCTTGGCCATTGATTATCATCCGCCTTTCTTTTCTCCTGAAGCTAGACATTGTTGAGTGGGACTACAGGTGTTTTTAATCCTCTTTGATCATGAGGGTTTCTTATATTAAAACGACATTTTCTTTCTCTGCCTTGATTCTTGCAAGATCGCAAGTCTCTTTGCTAGGCAATTACGGCCTTTCACGTTATCATTTATAGCTCTACACATGTTAGATTCTGCCCACTCACTGTGCCTCGCTACCCCTTTAATGCAACTCTTCCCGCTCTCATCCATATGTGCCACTCTTTTTTTTTAAAACTATTTTTATTTATATTTAAAATAAAAATACAAAAGATAACAAAACAATAGTCAGCAGGCATATCTCCCATATCTTCTGTACATGTGGAATAAATAGTGATTACAATTGGTGGGATCATGGAGCATATAACATTACGTTTCGCTATTTCTAGGTCTCTCATACTGTTCTCCCCCTCACGGTAGCTGTTGCACACCTCCCTCAAGAGATTCGTGATCTAAGGCTCCGGGCTCTACACCCACACCCTCCCGTGAAGTCAATTGCATAATGTCCGTGCCCACATCATCCATCTCTAGCCCGTAGTATCTCAGCCATGGTTGCCAAATCAACCGAAATTTCTTGGGACACCCTCTTGCCTGATATACTGTCCTTTCTGCCCCCATGTACATGTCCATGCCAGCCCTCCAATCTTTCAGAGTTGGGGGATCTGCTCTTCCCCAGTTCCTAGCTATGTCGCGTTTTGCTACTATGAGTCCTAGATTACTTAGCAAGAGGTTATATCTAGGCAAGTCGACATCTGTATGTATGCCCAGCAGGACGTATTTAGGGTCCATCGGGATTTGCGTCCCAAGTATATTGGTCAATTCTTCTCCTACCGGTGTCCAGTAGCGATGTATTATTTGGCAGTCCCAGAGAGTGTAGGTATAGGAGCCCCTCTCTGTTTTGCATCGTAGGCACTCGGGTATCTCAGCTCGGCCCATTGCATGTAGTCTCGCCCTGTCATAGTAGACTCCATGTAATATTTTAAACTGGATCAATCGTAGCCTGAGTTTTATTGCCACTTCTCTAGGGTGCATTAGGGCCATCTCCCAGTCTATGTCCTCTAATTCGCCCGTCGTAGCCTCCCATTTACGACTCAGTGCTAGTAGATTGTCGGGCATGTTATTGATTAAAGTCTTATATGTCCACGAAACTGCCTTTTCAAGTATCTCCTCTTGGAGCAACCTACCTTCTAATGGAGCATTCTCGGGGAGATAAGCGATGTCAGGTTTCTGCGCTGTCCAGCCATGTCGGAGCTGAATATACTTATAGTATTGCCTATCTGACAAGTTATAGTCCTCTTGTAGTTGTGGAAAGGTTATCAGGTCTCCTTGTCTAACAATGTCACCCAGGTTAGTTATCCCGATGGTGTCCCATCCTCTGAATCCCAGCAGTTTTGCTATCTCCTGTAACCGCCTGCCCTCCCATAAGGGGGTAGCCCTCGTCAACCTTTTTTCCCATTTCATTTGACGTTCTGCTTCTTTCCAGGCTTCTATTACTCTCCGTGTTGCTGGTAGTAGGCCCTGTATCCCCCCCCCCTGTTGTATTCCACTTTAGGGGTCCGTATATAGGTTTTCCTGAATCATGTCCTTATATAGGCACAATTCGCCTTGACCTTATATAGGCATAGAATCCCTGTCCTTATTTAGGCATTAACCGTGCACTCCAAATACAGGCATGGTCACCGACATCCGTCCACCCTAACGTCACAACGAGTTCTTAGAAACCAGACCCTTAAGCTTCGGGAGTTCCCCTAGCACAGGACTATTGATTTCTCCAAGAACTCATCTATTATGTATGAACTAGTATACCTGAAGGGTTCATTCCTGACGTCTTCCTATGTCCGACTTCACGTCAATGCTAACATTCCTCGACACCTACCAGGTATAAATATACCTTCCCTTGCCCAAGCAAGTTAGAGGAGACCTCGACTTCAGAGGAGCCCGTATCCCGGCCTGACACACTGAGAAGACGCTGTCATTCCTGCATGCAGACGAATCCAGCTTCCAGTGTTCTGACTCCCTTCGCGGGGTGTTGGAGTTCCAAGATCCGGCAGGAGATTCCCACCTCTCTCATTCTCAAGGTATGGAGCTGACTAGAACCTAGAGGGACTCTTGGCATACTAGACTTAACATACTCTTAGTCTACCATACTAGAGAATACTCCACCTACTTCTACCTTTCCCTACACCTAGACTAGGTTAGGTTCATTGGGGTAGAACTAGCTTAGAGACGCATCGCATGAGTACTCGCATTCTTAGCTCATGTTATTTATGTACGTGAATATATGCTAAAAGATAATGCTAGCGCAGTATTATTTATTTCTACTGCTTACGCTGTACATTATTTATCTTGCATACTGTCTTGTGATCATAACAGCACATATCTCTTACACGAGAAACAAGACTGTTCAATAAAACCCTTTTTATTGAAACGCCCGTCTTTCCTTTCTGTGTAACTCTGCAGAGACTAAGCATGCACGATTGAATGAGTGAAATCGTTATCTATTGTTTCCACGATTCTGAGATATGTTCCGCTTCTAAAGGGAAACAAAGTTGTCATGTTTTTCGGTTGCCAGAAACTACTCCCTTCTTGTTCTCAAGGAGTTTCTAGTGGCCTCTGAGCTAGCTGGCACAGGTAATTAAGTTTAATATAATCGATAGGGACATACCGACCTTAGTCCTATGTCAAACCTATAGGTTATATTATTCCAATGCGCGGAGCCTATTAGGGAAATAGGAACTACACTACATAGCGCCCAACGGTTTGGTAAGGCAGTAATTTAACGCTAGATACTGAGTAACTCATTCGTGCTTTTCTCAGAGACCCCTACTCACATACTCCATAAGACGTCCGGAGTGGGTAGGGTTAAATATCCGCCATAACTAAATAGGGAAGCACCCTATAAATTAGTTGTTTGGTTTGTTCAACGTTGAAGGATACAGTGTTCTATAATATTGTGCACCTTATCTTTTTGTTTCCTTGAAACTTGTTTTACATTTTTCAAAAAACAAAATGTCCATAAACAGGGACAATAACCCCGGAAACGGTGGAGCTGCGGTTGACCCAGCCTTTGCAGTTTTTAACTTTACAGGTTTAAATGAAACCGAGGAGGGTGTTATAGACATCGCTCCAAACTTAAGAAGAGCCATCACTCTAAAACTTATAAAACATGGCCTACCACCAAGAGGAGGTAGAGCAGTTTTCGTGATAGAGGCACACGAATCCTTTCAGACAGAGGTATTCTATTCATGGGTCATATTTCCTGAATCAAATTCAGTAACAAGACTGTTTCACTTCTACAAAGAAGATGATCCACCAGAGGAATATATTCCTTTCGAGGATATCGAAATTCCACTAACATACCAGGAGCATCAGCTCTGGTTTAAAGGCACCCTAAAACATCACATAAACATTACCAGGCTCGGTCCACTAGGTAGACCAGGAGCAACATGGCCGATTCTAGCCGGCTACACACCTCATCCTGACATCGAAATAATGTCAGATGAGGAATTACTTACTCAACTTACAGAGTTAATAAAAATCTACAGACAACTAGTCCAATATGTCATGCGGACTTTCACAGTCCAACCACCATTGACACTTCCAAATCAAACTCCTCAACAGGGGAATACATTAAAAATTACACCACAGACTCTATACGCAGTCATGGGAAAAATGTCAGCAAAACGTGAGCAAATTCCGTTTTGGATAGCTCAAAAAAATACTCAAATCGAAGCAGTATTTCCAAATACTAGCCCGTATGAGAAACACAGAATCCTAACCATCTGTTTACCGATGGGGATCACACCACAACTGGAAGGCTGCACCACTTGGGGCTCAGTCTTTGCTGCCATCTATACTAAAACACATGGTATTCCATCAATTGCGGTAATACCAGATGTCCTGAAACAAATTCAAAACGAATACGGGGCAGAGCCTGCTCTAAATTTAGGTATGAAATTACTGAAAAATTTCGACCAGGTCTCAACAATAATATTATCTAATATTAAAGGGGAGGCAGCAGCAGTGGCGATCCGCCAACGATTAAGGGAATTCGATGTTACAGAACATCAAACTGAGCTACCCAGAATAATAGAACAATCTTATGCAGAATTAGGCAGAGATAGTTTGGGTGGAAGACCAGTGAAGCCAAAACTATCTGAAAGTCCTGAGAAGGACTCTATAAAACAAACTCCTACATCTTCTTAAAAGAAGTGGGAAACTAATAAACATAATTCAAACGAGAAACGTTCTCAATCCCGAGGTAGGTCTCCTCAAAAGGAGCCCTCTGAAAGGAGGTATAACCTCAGGAATAGGGATAATTTGAAAAAGCCTGACAGGTATTAAGATACTGATACACGTTCCTCTCGTACCTTTCAGATCTCGTCACAGACATCGGAAAGAAGAGGACGGTCAGAACATAGAGAAAAACGCGTGAAATCGAAAGACGACAAACACGTTCCAAAAAACAAATCAAAACCTCAATTCTCAAAGAAGAAGGTTGCAGGTCTGAAGGTCAGACATGCCGAGGATACTGAGAACACAACTCAAGAACGGAGAATGGGCTCAGACAATGCTGGACAGTGCAGCAGAAGTCACAATAGCTCGCCAGAACCTGAAGGAACTTCTGGAGATAGTGGACTTGAATGAGTACATCACAGTAGAGACTGTAGACACCAGGGTTAGTACTCCACAAAAGTTATATGAAGTAACACTCCGGATGGAGGGAGACATACCCAGACAGGTGAAAGCACTCTTTTGGGAAAAACTTTCAAGGGGCTATGACATACTTCTAGCAGAAAAAGACTGGCCACCACAATTTGTCAGGGAGTGCCCACATGGCGAGGACATTATTATGCCTGCCTTCTCTAACCATATTCCAATTCATCTAAAATATACTTATGCCAGGAAATGGGCAGTTGCCCAGGCCCCAGCATTATACAAAAATCATGTAGGATGGGATGAGGATTCACCTCACCATAAAATACATCTGAAAAATGAACCTACTGCACTGAGGCAGTACCCAATAAAGCAAGAAGCTAAAAAACAGGTCAGGGAGATCTTAGATCAACTTGAATACCAGGGGTGATTGAAACATGCACCTCCTCAATGAACAATCCTTTGTTTCCTGTCTCCAAACCAGACAATACCTATTGTCTAGTTTTGGATTACAGACACTTAAACACTTGTTCAAAAACATTTGCAGTGCAAAATGCACATAGTACAGCATTAATGAATAACCTTGTGCGTAAAAAAATATAAAACCACATTAGACATCTCAAATGGTTTCTTTTGTCAAAACATAGCACCTGAAAGCAGGTACTTAACAGCTTTCTCAATAATGGGGACCCAGCGTCAATTTTGTCGACTCCCACAAGGGTTCAAGAACAGCCCGGGGTTATTCTCAGGAAGGGTAAAGGAGTTACTACAAATTTATGACAATGAGGCATTGTCCTATGTCGATGATATCTATCTGACAGACGATGACCTGGATAAACACTTGAACAGGGTGAGCACCATTATACTGGGCTTCGCCTCTGAGGGCTACAAATTCAACTTTAAAAAGTCCCGAATTGCCCATCTCAATGTCCTGTTTCTAGGATATGAGCTTTCAAGTGAAGGCAAGAGCTTGGCAGCGAACGTTTTAGAAAGGTGTGCGCTGCTCCAACCTCCAAAGACGCTGAAAAATTTACAATCCATCCTGGGTTTCCTCAATTTTGGAAGAACTTACATTCTAAATTACGCAGAAAGGGTTAAACCTCTCTACGCACTAATCAAACCTGATTTTTCAATCAAAAATTGGACACAAGACCACACAGAAATCTTGCGTTCACTCCAAGCTAACATGTTAGCAACAAATCACTTACAAACAGGCGTAAGTCAACGCAATTTAGTGATCCGAATAATTTCGGGTCAAAGCGGATTCACCTACTTAACATTTAATGAGGGTGAAAAAATACCAATTGCATACAAATCGCACTTGTATACACAAGCAGAAATGCGCTTCACTTCAACTGAAAAAATACTGACAGCAGTTCAAACCGCTGTAGCAAAAGAAAGAGCTCTAGCCCAAGGGAAACGCATTATTATCGTAACCCCAGTTCCGGCCTTAGAGGCGGTAACAAAAGCGAGCATTCCAAATGCTAAAGCATTACATCCTAGATGGATACAATGGGTTAATTCTCTTGCTGCAACAGATGTTGAATATGTTTTTGATCCAGATTTAAAAACACAAGCATTCCTGCAATATGAACATGAATGTCCTCTGCCCACTGAGATTCTGCCTCTCGATCAGTACGAATTCATAATTTACACTGACGGATCCGCACAACAGCTTACAGTGCAGCGTGCGCAATCGTTAAAGGTCGCATGCGCGATGGCAAATTCAGACCTATGGTCACAAAAACCCAGTCTCTAGGAGATTGCACAGCTCAGCGAGCTGAATTACAAGCATTCAAACTGGCACTTGAAAGTACAGATCGAGAATTCCCCAAATTAATAGTGTGCGATTCTTTCTACTGTGTGCAGTCGTATAATGAATATATACAAACTTGGCTTGAAAACGGGTTCAAAGTTGCAAAAGGTGGCACAATAAAGCATAAAACGCTTTGGGAACAAGTAGTTCAGTTAAAAAGCGAACTACCAAAGACTCACGTGATCCATACACTGAGTCATAAACGTGATGGCGTTCATGTTGCAGGGAATTCATTGGCTGACGAAGCCGCAAAGGGGGCTGTTCAGACGGCTTCCGTAGCTGCGATCACTCGTTCAAAAACTAAAATAGACAGTGAGATAATGTTGGCTGTCAATGCTACGAGCAAAGGCAGTGGTGCAGCGTTACCAAAAAAGTTTCTACTCAAGTACTCTTATGTAATTGATGCGAACAACGTTCCTTTTGCTTGAATCCCTGGAGTGGGGAATAGGGTAATTCCAAACAAGGAACGCAGATTAGGACTAATCCTAGCAGCACACGAAGGGATAGCCTCTGCCCATGCAGGCATTTCTGCAACAGTATCTTTACCAACACAAAGATATTGGTGGCCTGGCATAAGGAAGCAGACCAAGAACTATGTTCTGGAATGTGAAATTTGCCAACAGATGAAAGTCTCCACAGTAAAACGTCCTGCGCAGACACCCCTGTTAATTTCAGACAAACCATTAGCTTGTGTTTACTTGGACCACTGCGGTCCCTTGCAAAGGGACAGTAACTATAAATATATCATGGTCGCAGTGGATTCTTGCTCTAGGTTCCTATGGATATGGCCTCAGCGCCTGGCTGACGCTCGAACTGTTATAAAAGATTTGCGAGTTTTTATCGGCACATACGGAATAGGCAAGCTACATTCTGACCAGGGCCCTGCGTTTAGCTCTCGAGCTTACAAAGACGCCATGGCCAGTCTGGGCGTTGCATTGCGGTACTCCTCTCCATTTCATCCTGAGGGAAATTCTGTTGTGGAAAGGAAAACCGGGACATAAAGCAGTCTATAACAGCTAGGGTATTAGGTTCGGGTGATGGGTGGGTCAAACATCTTTATGGGGTCCAACGCTCATTAAACAACTTGCCAAGAAGTTCTCTAGGGGGTCACTCCATATGAGGTCCTATTTGGGACAAGAATGTGGGTGCCTGATCTGGAATGCAGTGGCACAGTGGTGGAAAATAAACCCTTTGATATCAAAGATCGTCTGGCTGTTTTACAGGACTTAAACGAATTAAGAACGAAACAAAGCAACGTATTCCTGCAGCCAACCACCACTGGGGAAAAACCGGCGGATCCAGCAAGGCCTGTCTGGATTCCAAAAGTTGGGGATCTAGTCAGAGAAAAGATTGCGGACAAGAAGGAATTTGGACCTTCATACAGACAACCAGTACCTGTCCTAGCCGTACACGGAACAAGAACAGTACTTCTGCCGCCCCTTGCTGGAAGAAAGGAGAAAAGATTTGTGTCCATCGACCTCATCAAACCACAGTATGTGGCCAATACTAAATAGTAGGCCTTGTGGACTCCGACCTAGTAGCAGACCCACGCCTCTCGCTACTATCCAAGAGGTTCAGACTGAAAGACTGATAACCATCGAGACTTCAGCAGTAACAGATGAAGGACTGAGCAACAATGCTATGGAACTCATCCCTCTTGAAACACAAGTAACAGTTCGTCCAAATACACCTGTCTACACCAATGTAACAAGTGATCAACTAGTCCCAGCGATTTCTACAAATCCTGATGCAATTCCAACAATTGACAGAACTGCTTCTGGCTATTTCATTAACTTTGATACGTTTTCCGAGGATCCAAGTGAGCCCGAGACGTCGCCAGCATCAAAAACTTTTAAACAGCAAGTACTAGACTTTTTAAATTTTTTGAAAAAGACTTATCTAGTTTCACCATGGTTTGAACTTTGGGTTATTTCTGGAATATTTTTCTTCCTGCTTTGGCTAGCTTTGGTTATGACTATGAGCGTGCTTATAAATGGGAGATACATCCATTTGGACATTGAAAGAAAAGAAGTGAACTTACTTTTGAAACCTCACAAATCATCCCATCGTGAAACAAGAGACTTGTCTGCAGTGAACATCACAGCCGTTCCTATACAGGATGGTATAGTGTGGGACAAAACAGATTTTGATATCTTTGGCCCGACGGAACATTTGAACATTCCACATTTATTTAAAATTTCACTAAGTGACTTTGTTTCTTCCAGTACCTTTCCTGATGATTGGGACTTTGAAACTGTGAATAATATAATGTTTGACCTAGAAAAATCTGCTGCATTTTCTAATAATGAATATTTAGAGGGTTCATCAGACTATGAACAGCTGTATTGCTATAACCACTATGGTCATCATTTTTTGCATAAATCTGCAACACCTAGAAATGTGTTTATGTTTAACCAATGGGAGCATTGTCCTACACCACCAAAAGGTAGTTCAAAAACATTTGCTAAAAAGTTTCCATATTTTTCAGTATACAATACATCTGATCCAGAAACATTTTACTATAAAAATGTAAACAAAACAGGACTGAAAATTATGTTAACTAATACAAAACAAATTTACTCTGCAACATTTATTGCCCAACTGTCTAGACAGGGTTTCGACTTATGGAAAGACACAATAGACACAAAATTTGTCTGGGGTACTAAAGATTGGCAAGTCCAGGGGATAGAAGCTTTATTTAGAGCCTGTATCGTCCCTCAACAAATAATGTTTTTGAATGACACGGTCCAACAAACGTCTTGCCTTGGGTTAGCCAAGATTAAAGACATGAAAAATCCTTCCGTACCAACACCTGCCAGTAATAACAATACACAGGCAGCGGTTACAGTTGACACCATACTACAACTCAACAGAACAAATACTGATTGGAGAAAATGGTTGATCTGGCCCACAGACACAAACAACTGTCAAGACAGATTCCTGAATAAAGCACAGGGGTTTTCTATTCACAGGCCAGACCCACGATACGTCCAAACAGCATCCGGGGGTAGTAACAACATACAGTGTAGGAAAATTATGCCTCGATTGGTTGCAAAAATCTACACTGAAGGATGTGAAACAACACTTATCTTTACCTAAAGAAGACGCAGACCTTAGGGAATTCTTGCTTGGACCAAGAAAACCGCGTCAAAAACGTTTCATATATGCCGGCATCTATGCTGCTTATAATGAAGCATGGAAGGTGTCACAGATGGAGGCCGCAGAACGAATACGTGAACTTGATCATATTAACTTAGAGAAAACTCTCTCTGTGGTCGACAATGGGTTAACAACTTTGTCCTCCAGAATTTATTAATTGGACAGTATTGTATCCTCTGCTATCGACATACTGGAACAAGATTTAGCCATGTTACAGCAAGGCCAGTCTAAGTTACGTTCTATTATGTTATTAAGCTGGACGCTGCAATCTTTATATGCGGGCTATGTGCCATGGCGCTTTATCAACACGACGGCTCTGTTTGCAGAATACAATCTAACTGATAAACAGATCGAACTGGCACAAAGGGGAGCAAAGTATACAGTACTGAGCATTGAAAAACTTGAAAAATGACCATTCATAGTGGCAGAAAAACCAGCTACAGAATGGCTTATTCATGGCAAAATTAGTCTTCCTGTGACTACTTTCCAGTTTCAGTATTGCCTTAAACAGATGCAAGCAGGCAAATATGAAAGGTTGGGTAAAGAATACATTGAGACATCCTGGAATTTACCTTACACCTATAGATGTTGGAGTGGGGATCGTGAAGTGTTTCTAAGTGGTACACACTGTGAAAGTGCACTAAGCGTGTTCACTGATTTGTCAGGACATTTCTTTACACGGGGCTTGTAATGGTTCTGTGGCAAACTTGTCCTGCCACCAGCAGGGTACACCAGCTGCTGTGATTAATCCAACGTTTGGACAACTTTCTAATGGGAGTTACCTCATGTTGAATGATCAGAGTTGCTGTGGCATGTTGCCAGGCATCCCATATCTAGTAACGGTCAACTCCAGGGTCACTTGATGTATGCAAGTATTGTTTGCCCCAATAGACACAGTCAGGGAGTCGCCTTTGTGGCCTTCGTTGAATGTCTCTTTATTCGATTTGATACTTTAAGCAGAATGAAAGCCATGCTTATACAACAATCAGTGCCTTTGACCTCGGCCAAAGAAACCTATGATCTACAAGTTGCAAGGACTTCGGCTGAGATACAAGCTTTAATTCGTACAAACTGCCCTATACATTTCGTAGAAATGATAGGACGTATCTTTAATATGTCAGATACAAGCGGAATTGTACATGTATTTAAGACCATCTGTTCCGGACTATTAGCACCTTTCCAGGCTGTCTTCGGAATCATCCCAAACTTCGCACATTCGGTGTTTGGTGGTGTGCCGTTAATTCTAGCACTTGTTGCAGGAATCCTGTTTCTATTCCTCCTACTACGCTATGGCAAGCCTCTTCGCCAACATCACTCCGAGCGATGTGGAGAGAGCCCTCCTTGAACGGAAATGCCGTGAGCGAATAGTACAGCTTTTGGGCATGCCTCGTCTACGGGAACTTAATACAACTTGGTTCCTGTCATTCAGACCAATCTGGCAAGATTTCATCTTACCTGTTCTACGCTGCCTGTTTTGCGGTGAAGAATGCGTGCTAGACACCTGTCTAACACTCCCATCAGTCATGCCAACGGATATCGATACTCTGCTGGACCCGATAACGGCCCATGCTGTGTGTTGTCCCCAGAGGCTTCCAATCCTGATGGCGGCATTCATTGAGATCTCACAGACGCTTCCGGCTGCTGCTGAGGTACGAGGTGGATCAACGGGCACACAGGTAACGACGGTCGCGAACATTGCATCTTCTGCTGAAGGCGATGTTTCTCATCTCTGTGCAATTAACATTCTGAACAAGGTGTTCCAAATGTCACCGACTTCGGTGGATGATATTTTGGCTACGGAAATAGATGATCTAATGTTTACGCCAGACCCCTACACTGACTTTGATTCGGCTCACAGTGTACCAGGGCAACAATGAAATTTGGCCTTCGTATTTTTCAAAACTTGGGACTTTTCCCAGAATTGAACTTTTTTCTTTTTTAAATTTTTTAAATGACATGGCAAATGAACAATCTGCTTACAGTAGAACTAGTCTTATAAAACATACTTCTTTGAATACTTCCAGGGACACATTGTCACCTTACTTGTCTACCATTTCATTTACTTCCATAATACGCAAATGGCTTTGATTGTAAGAACTTATCGACCATTTCATCATGTGTATACATTACTGTTTCATTCACGTTGCATTCCACTTCTGTTATATGCTTAGAATGGAAACAATGCTTAAAATGTACAGTACCTATTGCATTTCAACAGTTTTGAGCTTCTTTTAAAATGCTTTTAGAAATGTTTTTAGCAAAATGGGGTACTCAATTTTATGTTTAGCATTTTTAAATGTTTAGCATTTAGTCTTATCGTTCAATAGAAGATGGAGTGGGTGTTGTATTCCACTTTAGGGGTCCGTATATAGGTTTTCCTGAATCATGTCCTTATATAGGCACAATTCGCATTGCCCTTATATAGGCATAGAATCCCTGTCCTTATTTAGGCATTAACCGTGCACTCCAAATACAGGCATGGTCACCGACATCCGTCCACCCTAACGTCACAACGAGTTCTTAGAAACCAGACCCTTAAGCTTCGGGAGTTCCCTAGCACAGGACTATTGATTTCTCCAAGAACTCATCTATTATGTATGAACCAGTATACCTTAAGGGTTCATTCCTGACGTCTTCCTATGTCCGACTTCACGTCAATGCTAACATTCCTCGACACCTACCAGGTATAAATATACCTTCCCTTGCCCAAGCAAGTTAGAGGAGACCTCGACTTCAGAGGAGCCCGTATCCCGGCCTGACGCACTGAGAAGATGCTGTCATTCCTGCACGCAGACAAATCCAGCTTCCAGTGTTCTGACTCCCTTCGCGGGGTGTTAAGAGTTCCAAGATCCGGCAGGAGATTCCCACCTCTCTCATTCTCAAGGTATGGAGCTGACTAGAACCTAGAGGGACTCTTGGCATACTAGACTTAACATACTCTTCGTCTACCATACTAGAGAATACTCCACCTACTTCTACCTTTCCCTACACCTAGACTAGGTTAGGTACATTGGGGTAGAACTAGCTTAGAGACGCATCGTATGAGTACTCGCATTCTTAGCTCATGTTATTTATGTACGTGAATATATGCTAAAAGATAATGCTAGCGCAGTATTATTTATTTCTACTGCTTACGCTGTACATTATTTATCTTGCATACTGTCTTGTGATCATAACAGCACATATCTCTTACACGAGAAACAAGACTGTTCAATAAAACCCTTTTATTGAAACGCCCGTCTTTCCTTTCTGTGTAACTCTGCAGAGACTAAGCATGCACGATTGAATGAGTGAAATCGTTATCTATTGTTTCCACGATTCTGAGATATGTTCCGCTTCTAAAGGGAAACAAAGTTGTCATGTTTTTCGGTTGCCAGAAACTACTCCCTTCTTGTTCTCAAGGAGTTTCTAGTGGCCTCTGAGCTAGCTGGCACAGGTAATTAAGTTTAATATAATCGATAGGGACATACCGACCTTAGTCCTATGTCAAACCTATAGGTTATATTATTCCAATGCGCAGAGCCTATTAGGGAAATAGGAACTACACTACACCCCTCCGTGTACATAATGTAGGTGAGAGTGTTTTTTAAATTGGAGTCTCTCTAGTGCATATGCGGGGTGGTCTCCGGGTGCATGTCCCCATTCGTTAAGTACTGTGAGGTGAGCAGCCCGATAGTATGCCCGAATATCTGGTAACGCTATTCCCCCATTATATTGACTGCGTTGTAATGTCTGGAGTGCTACTCGGGGGTGTCTCCGGAATCTTGTGGTACGTATTTTGAAGAATATATAGGAGCTTTGGCAGTGTGATCATTTTGTACATGGCGGCCCTTCCAAGTAACATCAATGGGAGGCGCCGCCATCTGGCCACATCTTCCCGGAATTCTTGCAGGACACGTTGAATATTATGAGTAAGGCAATTCGCATCATTAATGGAGATAAACAGACCTAGGTATTTAAAGCCCTCAGCTGCATCGGAAGACGCAGCGGTATAGATTGTATGTCAGCAGGGCCACCAATGGGGTAAATGTTGGATTTCCCCCAATTGATGTTGTATCCAGTTCTTTTACCGTATTCCGTGACTAATTCGAATACCATAGGGAGTGTTATGTCCGGACTAGCAATGTATAGTGGGATATCATCTGCATAGAGGGAGAGTCGTTCCTCTCTCGTCTGTCCCTCCTCATCCTGAAATCCCTTCAGTGCCGGGTGTGCTCTGATTAGGCATGCCAATGGTTCAAGGACCAGTGCAAAAAGCAGAGGGGACAGAGGGCAACCCTGTTTAGTCCCTCTTTGGATGGGAAAGGTCGTTGATTTGACTCCATTGACCTTAATTCTGGTGTTTGGGTTTGTATATAATAGATTACCCACGACCGAAAGTTATTCCCGAATCCAGTTTTTAAGAGCACGTGCCTCATGAAAGGCCAGTGGACCGTATCAAATGCCTTTTCGGCGTCGAGCGACAGAAGTGTCTAAGGCCTGTCTCCCCTTTTAGCCGTGTCCATCAAGTTTGCAAGTCTACGCAAGTTAAGGCGTGTGGAACGTTTGGGCATAAAGCCCGACTGGTCCTTGTGGATCAATGATGTGATAACCGTTAACAGACGCGTGGCAAGTATAGAAGCCAAGATCTTAGTCTCAATATTTAAAAGCAAGATTGGACGGTAGGACCCGCAGTCTTCTGGGGCTTTACCAGGTTTTGGTATGACCACCACTGTGGCTTGACATAGGTCCGGGGGTAGTGTTCCCTCCTTTTTGGCCTCCAAAAACATTCGCAAGATGTTTGGGGCCAGCAGACTATTATTCAGTTTGAAAAACTCTCCAGGTAGCCTGTTGGGACCCAGGGTTTCCCCTTATTTTTGCTTGGCTATAGCTGCCTGCACCTCTTCAAGAGTAAGCTCTGCTTCAAGGGCATCGGTGTCTTCTTGGCTCAGGGTGGGCATTTCAATAGCGCTAAGATAACTGCTTATATCACCCTCATCAGCTGTTATCTTTGCCTGATAGAGGTTGGTATAATAGCGCTCAAACGCTCCTGCTATATCTGCTGTAGTGGTATGTTGTGTGTCTGTGTCCACTATCTGACCAACCCAGTTTGCCTCCCTCTCCTTCCGGCTCAGCCACGCTAGGAGTTTCCCTGCTCGGTCTCCTGACTCGTAGAGTCTGTGCTGTGTTGCCTGTATTTGCGACTGGATCTCCCTATCAGTCAGCGTGCGAAGTTGCCTAAGGGTGACCTCCAACTGCCTAAGTAGGATCGCCTCGTTCTCAGGGGTAATATTGTGTTCGAGGTCGAGAAGTTGGCTTTCCAAGGTTTCTATCTGAAGAACTTCTGCTCTGCGTTTCCTCGCTATTGTATCTTGCAGTCTACCTCGAAGAACTGCCTTGTAGGCCTCCCAAAGGGTGACCGTGGAGGACACTGAGCCATCATTTTCTTGGAAGAACAGCTCGGTTTCTCGTTTAATAACCTCCATCACTGCCTCATCCCGGAGCTCCTATGCGCTTAGCCGCCATTCCGACGGTGCTCCACGTGGAGTCCCTCCTACACGTAATCTTAACGGTGAGTGATCAGAAATGCCTCTAGCCAGGTACTCTACTTCCTCTACTGTCCGTATTTCCCCCGCTGGGGCAAATAAGTAATCCAGTCTAGAAAAGATCTTATGTGCCCCCAAGAAGTATGAGTAGGTGCGTGCTAGTGTATGATGCCTACGTCACAAATCTATTAGCCCCATTGACCTCACAAATTGAGCCAGCCGGGTAGGGACACGGGTCCCAGCCGTCATTCTGGACCAGTCTCTACACGGGTCCATGACATCATTAAAATCGCCGCCGATAACGTGAGTTGGGGTATCCGAGTCGAACAATATCTTAGCAACTGCGTCTAGCGTTCGGGATTGCAATTTTGGCGGAGCATATACGCTAACTAGGGTGATCTCCCTCCTACCCCACCCACCCTGAACAGCGGCATAAGTACCGTTGGGATCTATCCAGGATTTGGTTATACGGAATGGCAAGGTTTTCCTGATCAGGATAGCCACCCCACGAGCCCCGGGTGAGAATCTGGCATGTGCTAGTGTGACGTATGTCCCCCTACCTATGAATGTACACTGCGTGCCGCGGAGGCGGGTTTCTTGTAGGAGATCCATATCGGGCCTAATCCTCTTAAGGTACTGATTAACTAAACCTCTCTTAATTTTGCTACCCAAACCGTTGACATTCAAGTCATGACTGTATACGGTAAGTCAGCCATCGTGTATGTGTTTGGTATGGACACCGTAGGAGTCGACCTCTCTCACTCCCCCCCCACAGCCCACCTGTCCTAGTCCCTTGTCATGAAATACCCTGCTGCTGTCTAACTTAAGAACAAATTGAATCTTTAAACTAACATTGCCCTCCCCCCAGTCCCGAAGCCCCGCCACACTTTCTCCTGCATTGTACGCCCATCCCTTAAAGTGTCAACGTGACAACTCTGCGTATGTGTCAATCGAGAAGTCTGTCGATCCCACCCCTCACCTCCCCCCTAACTCAAAATTTCTAACAAACCACTGAAGGATATATGGTGACAGAGAGAAATGTGTTCGGTCTCTCTAAAACCAGGCCCGTCTGGGGGGCAGGCCTCCTTACCGGAAGTCTGTCGCCAGTCTACTCCTGTTGCACGCCCGTAGTTCAGTCCTTTTCATCATCCTCATCTTGTTGCAATTGAGGATCATTGTCTTTCCCCTGAATCTCAGCTCCCGACCCCTCTGCGTTGTTGATGGCCTTGAGTAGCGGATGATCACTATCCGTGTCAGCCAGAGAGTCTTTGTCGGAGTGAACCGTCTGTGCACTATCTCCCTGATTGCAATCTCCGTCCGTGCCTCTGGTTCGTCTAGTGCCGTCCTCCGAGGTCGCACTCCTTCCCCCATACGGGGTATTTGGGAGCGTGGCTCAACCTGGCTTCTTAAGTTTCCCTGTCAGCCGCCTCCTCAATTTTATCCTCTGCGGTCTAGGTTCCCATCTGGGAAGGGTCTCCCTGGACCGTGCCTCTGTCCCGCCCGTATCCGGTCGCAGCCTAGGTCTTTCTTCAATCCATGCCCAGGCTTCTTCGGGTGTTTGAAAAAAGTGAGCGGATCCCTGGAATATTACCTTTAGTTTAGCCAGAAAAAGGAGCAAGTATTGAAGTTTCATGGCTCGGAGTTTGCTTTTCACTGAGTCGAAGGTTCTCCGCATTTTCTGCACATCCCTTGAATAGTCGGGGAAAATCATAATATTGGCATTGGCCAGTTTGAGTTCGGCCACTTTCCTTGCCTCTCTAAGGATCATATCACGATCCTGGTAATTCAAGAATTCTGCGATTAGTGGGCGCGGTGGGGCCCCCAGAGGATGCCTCGCATTAGGCATCCTGTGCGCCCGTTCGATGATAAAGCAGGTGGAGAACTGTGCCCCTGGGAGAATTTCTCGCAGCCACTTCGCCAGGAAGATGATTGGGTCGGATCCTTCCTGCCCTTCCGGTATCCCAATAAAGCGGAGGTTATTTCTTCTAGCCCTATTTTCAGCATCGTCCACCACTCTTAATGCTGCTGGAGTGCAGCACTGGCAACATGAGCACCACTCATTAATGTTGTTTTTGACACATCATATCACACCCGGCATTTTAGGATATATAGCCCTTGATGATTAACATCATAGTCCATATGCCTGGCTGTAGATATCGTTGCAATCTGTCTATGATTTATTACTATCACCTTGCTTTATTATTGTGTAGGGTTGTGCAGGGAAATATGCCAGTTATAAATAGTTGCCGCTTGATTACTACTAATTGTTCCACTTCTTTACAGCTGAATTTATAATAGAACATTTGTGCCCAATAAACTTAGTTGCGGGCTTCCATGACTGTGGTTTATAAATAACATATTGCCTCTTCAACTTAGCACTTTAGCATACTTGGTTGCAACTATACCTGCGACTTTTTACTCTTTAAACTTAATCATAGCATTCCATTTTATGCAAATGAGATCCCATTATTTCTCTTACTTAGTTGCAACATATCCGTTTTGTTTTCTACCCCATTTTTTCTGCTTTAAGAAGAAACTATCCTGTTTATGGCAGTTTGGTTATGTATTCACCAGTTTTGCTACCTTCAGCAACGTATGCATGTGTACAGAAATTGAGGTTTGTAGTTTTGGACCTGCGAACACCTTTTACAACTCTTTTGATCTCCCTATTTTCTCTTACACTTCAATGTATTGTAATCAAGGGCCTGCACACAAGGTATGAGACCTTATCTCTTAACAATATCACACAAAGTTGCATAGACTTTCAAATGATCTCGGTCTTTGGTGACAGGAGTCATAATAAACTAACAAGGTTCCTACTTACTGTAACACTTACACTTGTGAGGATGCCCTGGTTAGTCAGGTAGTCGGTTCGGTTCATAAAACTTTATTTGGCTAGTTTAAAACAGCCATAAAAGTACATAAAACATATAATAATACAGAAAAACATCATAGAAACCACCTTAAAATCCATCATCTCCTTATATCCATTACATAATTTAGAATCGAAGACCCGCTAATACATAACACTTTTTTGCACATTAATGGCTTTCAGTATAAAAGGGCAACATTGTAACACACAAAGCGTTCATTTAGTGCAATCAGCTATTTCATGGCAACTTTATAGGATCTAATATTCTGTAAGGGAAAAATAGGTTTAAGATAAAAACACCAAAGATTCTGGTAAAAATTACAAAACAGCAAAAAGTGCATCGTGCTTTGCTTGTTTCGACCATCACATGTACAAGGGGTCGTTTCTGAGGGACAAGACTTCATATTTGGAAAGGCCACTAAATGATGCACAATACCAAATCTCAGTCTTAAGAAAGACAAAACGATGCTGCATATTTGTCACACAGGATAAGTAGCTTTTACCACACTCCTCTAAGTCAAATTACATATAGAGGGCAACTGACGATTTCATCCTGTCAGCAACCAAACGTCTGTCAGATCTATGCAGAAAGAAGATTTCTTTAATAGTCATCTTAGTTAGCGATAACACCTGTGCAGGATCTGACCATATGAGCAATTTAAACAGCATACTGAAAGAGGAATTAATATAAGCTAACCAGGAGATACGTGACATGCTATCCAGGTTTAAACAATCTAAAATAATTGATCTAGTAAAACTAGTTTCCTCTTTTGTCCATAAGGAAAACCATAATAACAAGGGTCTTACCAAAAGTATATCCTCTAGATACTGCAGGCTGACCTCCTGATGAACAACTGCATTTGAAGCAGATGCAGGTAAACATAATTACCGTTTTAGAAACTTTTTTCCTCAACTTGCAGGGTGGTATTAGAGGCTTAACCCCAAAGACAGGCAGTGGTCACCCCCCTAGCCTTGTAAATATCAACCGTTTCTCTGATGGGTCAGCTACCTCATTTAGATGAAAATCTAAAGATGCCTTGGGAGACTCTGCTCATTTTGCCTTTAGTATTTAAAATCTGTTGTGCCCATGAACCATTGCTCGTAAATAAAACACCCAAATAGCAAAATGAGTTTACTTTAGCAATAGAGGTATTATCAATAAAAAAGATTCTACACGGTTTATGTTTTTGCCCGGAAACCATAGTAAAAGTTTTAGATGTATTAATCACCATTTCTTTGGAGGACATAGGCTCCCCAAAAGCATTCATCAATTTCTGCAAGCCAACCGGGGTCCTAGATAGCAAAACAGCATCGTCAGCGTATAAAAGTACTGGTATGGAACGCCGGGCGGCACAGGGAGCATTCGCTTGCAGGGACTGCTAGAAGTTATCCACCCCATTAATAAAGAGTGAAAACAATAAGCGGGCTAACACATAGGCTTGTCGAATGCCTCACGCTTTAGTTGGGTTCTTCAGTTAGATTGACATCAGGAATGGGCATGCCCAGCCCTGATTGCTTTTGAGTGTTATTTTGGTTAACTCTTATGGTCTGTCTATACAACCCGGCAATTAATGTACCAATTGTAATTAATTTCAGTCTGGAGATAGCCCTGCTTTGGGGCCGAACCACCCATTGGCTGAAAACCCTGTACTTTGCCTCAATGTGAAAGTTTGTAACAATCTGTTAAAAACGTATTTATGAACTATGAATACAGGAGTTTGTTTTTGCATTCAGAAATCAAAAGAAGACAAGGCAGCTTCAATTCATTCAGACTCATTCTACATGGATAGTGACATTTTAGCGGTTTTTGTGCTGCTACTGCCTGTTGTACACAGATTCATTTGTGTCAGGTGTTTTTACACTTTTACCATTGCACACTTGCAGTGACAGGTGAGCTAAAAACAAACATTCCAAACTGGCACTATATTTTACATCTCTTGCTGTTAATGTTCATGTGGAAACTATTTCAAGGTGCATCATATCACACATCTGTCTTCACCCGATAGTTTTGTTCCCATAAAGCGCAGGGCCAAAGACCAAGGAGTTTGTAAATGTCAACAGGAGCCTGAGATGGCAGTACAAGACCATGTTACGCATTACGTTTTTTTTAAATTTTTTTATATAGAACATCTTTATTTTGAGACAATTTGAAAGGAGTATTTTTTCAAACAGAGAAAAGTTTATTAAAACAGTGAAATGCTGGACTCATAGCTGCCAAGTTTTCAGATTGCTAATGACTGACATTTCCATGGTATTAGTGCAGCCAAGAGTGATATTAACTGCTAAATGTGTGACACTTAGAGTGACACTTTATCGAGAGCAAAATCAAGCAATGAAGTACATGAAAAGAGAACAATATGAGAAATTACATCCTTTTGAACATTGAGAAACTCTAAAAATATGTTGAAAGTGCTGCAAAGCTCTTGAAACGGAAGTTCATTGGCATTTTTGTGCATTAAAATATAATTTAACATAGAAAAATACCCCTCTAGTTGTCAGTATAACTTAATATAACTGAAAGGGCAGTCGAGTACGGTTAAATACACATGCTGCAGAGAGATTAAATTAGTGGAAGGACGACAAATATAACAAACATTGGTAATGCATCGGTTTCGCCTATGTAACATATAAAGAGCTGTTTTCATCAATCATCGTCCGGTAGAAGGAAAGAGCTCCCTGAAAGATAAGATGGGAGTGGAGAGGAAGTGGCGCAGCAGCCAGAGCTGCTGACTCGAGAGCTGGGGATCCCAGTTCGAGTCTCGGCGGCGCTGCGCAACATCCTGTGATTCTATGCAAATCACTTAATCACCTTGGGTGATAAATTGTTATATCACTATGCTGCAAGAGTAAAAGGCAAAACTTTATGAAAATATAGTTCCACCAAAGCTGATGTTAACAGTATTTCGGCGGCGGGAAACTGATAAGAGAAGCAGAAGAGGAAAAAGCATTGGTAAATGCAGGAAAATATGAAACAGCCAATAGAAATGGAGGAAAGCTAAGTGGCATGCACAGGAACCAATGAGAAGCCAGGAAAGAGAGGATGCGAGATTTAAGTCCCTTTTAAGTTTATATTAAAAACAATAGATTTCTTAAGCACCGCGCAAGCGCTGTGCAGGTGAAACCTAAAAAGTAGGAATCAAAGAAAATCATTTTGATTAGTCTGCAACTCCATGCTCATGTTAAAAGTAAACAACAGCCATTCGCTCAGCCACCCACACCAGCCAGAATGGAGAGGAAACACTTCCTTGCACCCCCCCGGCTGCGGATTCATAGTTACTTATAAAGCAAGAGGAATCCGGTTGGCAAAATCCAGGGGCGGCTGGTGGCTAGTAGGGTACGGAGCAGGGAGAGCCATGTGATTGCTATCCTCAGGGACGATGAACATCCTGAGCCAGGCCCGTATGCCCTGCTCCGACCACCAGCCAGTGTCCACTCTGGGGTCGTGTGCACCGCGCAGCACCACTTGTCTAAGCAGGCGCAGCACAGTGTGAGGCAAAAACAATCACAGTCACTGGTGCTAGCTACAGCCCGAAACAGTGGCCTGCTGCTTGTGCCTCACGTGTGTCTCCCAGAGAGGCCATGACACAGATTTGCTTTTTGCTACACCGCAATACCAATCTATCCAAGAATCCATGTAAGACTGCTGATCACCATATGAACAAGTGTGGCCCCCAGGGCGACGGGCTAAGCTGTGAATTGCCTGGGACAGGTAGAGTGGCAGTGCACAGCAAGCATGAAAGCGCTAGCAACGTCTGCTTTTTATTAATTATTTCTGCACATCGGAGTGCCTCATCATCCTCAAAGTGTCAAGAAATGTGGGAAATGCGTGACTAATGCATTTTAGTGCGGTGCTGTGGACATCCGCACTAAAATGCGTTAATCTAATCCCAGATATCTGGTACTTCACAAGGTTGTGGACTAAGGTGCTAACCAAGATGGATGCCCTGTATATCTTCTGTGGCTGGAGACTCAGTCCAACCAAATACTCCACTAAACTGCTGTATCCAGTGTTACTGTGTAGTATCTTGTATATGTACTTATCCTTCTCTCCTGTTGCTTTCTCCCTAGCTGTTCAGCCAGTGTGAATGTGCTGCGTGGAATTTTGGTGTGGTGATAATGAATGGAATGTTTGGGTGCCTGTGAGGTGATGTGTGACAGTTGGAGTATGGACTGAGCAGCAGGCATGCTGCTCCTGGTGGGGCTGCTGTACATGGATCTACCAACCTACAACTTTACCCTTAATAAATCATCTTAAACTACATCTCGGCTACTGGATTTTCATTATTAAATTTTTGGTGACAAGGATGGGATATAAACCCATGCGTGCAAAGCACAAGGGATTAGAATGTGGCATTGCACAGGTGAGAGGTCGCTCACCGGTGAAGTGATTTTTTGTCGTAAAATCATTGTTATATTTAGCTTGCCAAGTCATACTTTACTTCTGCATATTTAATTTCCTCACTGTGCTCAATGTCTCTTTTGCATATCGTATTTCAGCT
Source organism: Calotriton arnoldi (assembly GCA_963921515.1). Classification (NCBI taxonomy): domain Eukaryota; kingdom Metazoa; phylum Chordata; class Amphibia; order Caudata; family Salamandridae; genus Calotriton; species Calotriton arnoldi. Next base: position 1,628,211 of record CAWUFW010001517.1, read on the forward strand.
GTGACAGATTGTGCTGTTTCGAATGTGTGCAAGTCACTTTTTAGTTTGTGTCGTTTCTGTGGTGAAATGTATTTTTGAGCTGAGGAATTTCTTTCTGGTATGCGAGATACAGCGTTTCACCACTTATTGTATATGTATTTGTTTTTCTGGAGCGCTAGGTTCCAAGAGTCACCACTTATTGTACGATTGTATTGTAGTGAGAGATTTTCACATTTTTATTGTACAATTGTGTTGTAGTGCGAGATTTTCACATGTTACACTACGTGGGTATGTTATCATTTTTACACTACATCCCACGCTCCATGGCTACGTTCAACTTTACTTATCCCTTACACGTGTGTTTGTTCTATGGGTGGGACTTGCCCATTTCTTTAGTTTAGCCTTTACACACTCTTACACGAGGGATGAAAATGGGTGAAAGTCCCATTTCTAGAATTTACATTACAGACCCTTACACGAAGGATTGTTGTATGGGTGGCTGTCACCCATTTCAACATTTTATACTTCGTACCCCTTACATGAGGGAGGGTTATATGGGTGGATGTCACCCATATCTACATTAGATGCTATTGCCCTTACAGGAGGGACGGTTTTATGGGTGGACGTCACCCCTATTTACATAATGTGTTACATGCCCTTTCTTGGGGGATGTCTTGATGTGTAGTCACCCATCATTACACTGTCATACCCTTACATGAGGGATGATTGGACGGTGTGTAAGTCACCCTGTGCTACACGTTACGTTTGCTGCCCTTACAAGAGGAGTGGCTGAATGGGTGGGAGTCACCCATTATTACAGTGTTCGCCACATGTCCTTACTTGAAGGATGTTTGTTGGGTGTGATTGTCACCTGTTGTTACATGTTACTCTACTTGCCCTTGTTTGGTAATGTTTGGTCGGGTGTACTTCACCTTTAACTTCTATGTATGACGTGTTTTTGTGGAATTAGTAGTCTTCTTTCAGTTTTTTTTGTGTGTGTGAGTCCTTCCCACAGTGAGTTATTGTCATGCTTTGTGTACCACCAGTCATGCTAGTCTACCCAGTTGGTGTGGTTGGTGGTGATAATAGGTGCGATTGTGTGTTATAGAAAATGTTGTTTCTTCTGTTACATTTCATTAAGTTTATAATGGGGGAGGATGTGTGATATCTTGTAAATTCATCCATGCATTTTTCCCTTTATCTATGCATCTTCTTTATTTTCTCAATGCTATATTGTGGTTTTTCATTGTATATTTATCTATCCATCTTCTTTATTTTTCTCAATGTTTTATTATGGTTCTTCAGGTTAATGCTTTATTCTTTATTGCCTTTGTGTACTTTGGTGTAATTTCTCTTTTCATGTTTCTTCTTGTCAAAACTTCATTCCATTTTGCGTTTTTATTTCTTGTGTTATATAAAGGGGGAGGATATGTAGTATCTTATATATATACGTATCCTTCTCTCCTGTTGCTTTCTCCCTAGCTGCTCAGCCAGTGTGAATGTACTGCATGGAATTTTGGGTGTGGTGATGATGAATGGAATGCTTGGGTGCCTGTGAGGTGAGGTGTGACAGTTGGAGTTTGGGCTGAGCAGCAGGCAGGCTGCTCCTGGTGGGGCTGCTGTACATGGATCTACCAACCTACAACTTTAATCCTAATAAATCATCTTAAACTACATCCTGGTTACTTGACCTTCATTATTACATACTGACACCATATTTGTCACCTGTAAGCTTATTTTTATTATTATTAGGGGATTTGTAGATCAAAACAGCTCTTCGATAAGTGTCCTGGCGCTGGCAGTAGATCTGATCCCCAGCTAATATGTGATTCTAGAAAGCAGACCCAAAGAGCCAGGTTTTGAGGGAATGTTTAAAGTCCTGGATGTCCTCTGTGGCACGAAGCTGTTGCGGGAGGGCATTACACTCCTGTGCAGCTAGGTAGGAGTAGGAACTGCCACCTCACTTTTTCCTTCTGAGTTGAGTAATCACCACAAGCAGGGAATTGAAGAATCGGAGTGATATGGGAGGCTGGTAGAAAAAAAAGTCTATTGGACAGATACTGAAGGCCGATGCAGTAGAAAACCGTGTGTCTCAAGACCAGCCCTTTGAACCTTACATGGTCCTTGATCGGCAGCCAGTGTAGTTCTTTCAAATAAGGTTGTATGTGGACTCTCCTGGAAAGTCACAGCTGAAGCCGAGCGAGCAACAGTGTTCTCGACTAGCTGGGATGAATCTGGTGGTGCCTCCCTCTTGAGGAAATAGTTGACAGAGATACAGATGGAGGAACTGAGGCCTGCACTTGCGGCCTGGTGGAAATTGAGCATCAATGGGAGAAAACTAAGTTGGTGCCGGTCTCTGCAAGATAGCCGCATTGTGTTCAGAAGAGAATACATTTTGTGCTGAGGGCACGCAGGCAGAGTGCGGTGGCAGCCTCCCACAGACGATTCCTAACCAAGAGCTTGTGTGTACAAACACAGCGCAGACTTGAATAAATGTATAAAATTATCATAATCTTTATTGTGTAATTACTTAAAATCATTCCAAAGATAATAAATATACCATAAAACTACCGTGCCAATACAATACAAAGATTGAAATTGTACAAAATTGCATGTAAAAACGTAAGCGACACACAACTTTAAAACTCAAGACAAATCATCCTTATGATGTTGGATTTAGTGAACATGCTGGAATGTACTTTACACATGCATACAATTGAATGTCAAGTAACCGAGTGTGCAACTTATCGTTCCCGTTCTCAAAGTGGGAAGCTTGCAGCTTGAAGTCCATCTTCTGATCCTAGAAGTTTGGTAGGCATTCAGTGTGATGAAGTGCAGTTCGCCAATTAAATGCTTTCCACATGCTTAAATATCTGAGAAGCAGGCTATTTGCTTGAAATGCCAAGTACTAGATCATAGAAGACATACATATCAATAAAGTGTGACGTGCCCTAGGATAAAAAATATCCCATGAGTGCAGTAAGCTTTTCACAAAAGGTGCCGCATGCAAGACAAAAAAGTGCAAGGGGAAAGACATACCAATAAAATGCAGCATAACCTGTGAATAAGATATCACATAATGTAACCAAGTGCATCAGTTCATGGCTGTCATTAACATTCACTCTAAGTTGCTGAAGGGGTTTTCCAACGTCCTGCCCCTCGGTTGACGAACAGCGCACAGAGATTGTTAGACTTGGCATCTTTTGGCGTGTTTCCCCTGACTTTTTGCTTTCTGACCTCCTGGTTTTGACTCTGTTTTTGCTGGTGTAAGGATTCTGCGCACTTTCCTCACTGCTGTCCAGTGGGAAAGTGCAAGTGCTCCTGTATAAAGTGTGTTATGGATTGGTGTTTCCATGATTGGCCTATTTGATTTATGTGTCAGTCCCTTGTAAAGTGCACTGAGAGTGCCAGGGCCTATAGATCAAATACTGTTGGTGGGCTGCAGCACTGGATTGTGCCACCCCCGCAAACAGCCCGTAAAGTGTAACTCTGGCCTGCCATTGCAGAGCCTGTGTGCAGCCTGGGGCTGCCATGTCGACTTGGCAAGTGCACACACTTGCAAGTCCCTAAACCTTCCCTTTTCTACATGTTAGTCACCCCTAAGGTAGGCCCAAGGTACCCCTGTGGGCAGGGTGCATTGTATGTGAAAGGTAGGACATGCCCTGGTGTGTGTGGCATGTCCTGATAGTGAATTACAGCCTATTTCGTTTTTCACTATTGCAAGGCTACCTGTTCCCCATAGGCCAGAATGGGCAGTTCTGATTATTACAGCTTATAATCCTAACTGGCCCAGGGAACATGGTAGAAATTCGAGTTTAGTATGCCTGGACTCAGAAAGATAAAATGCATCTTTTAGTGAAGTTGGTTTTAACATTCTGTGTTTGAAAATACCACTTTTAGAAAGTGGGTATTTTCTTGTCTAACCATCCAAGCCTGCCTCTGCTAGGTTGTGTATTCCTTGTCTGGAGTGTGAGTGACAGGGGCTGGGGGATGCCAGGAGACAGGGTGAGTCAGCACAGGGCTGAATAGCAAGATCTACATGTAGATGGGTGGGAGGAGATGCACCTGGGACCTGAATAGGGCTGGGCCTTCCCTCCACAATGCTGGCTCCACCTCCTGTGGTGCGTCTGATGTCCCTGGCTTGCACTGTGAAAGGAAAGAAGGAGACTTGTCAACAAAGTGCTCCAGGACTGACCAGAACTGGTTTGGACTAGGCAAAGGCCTCTCTGCCTTCAGAGGACAAAAATAAATTGAGGATAAAAAGGGGGACCCAAACCCCAGAAAATTGGATCTCGCTGGAATCAAGGAACCTGCCAAGAAGAAGAGCTGGAGAGCTGCTAGGAGGAGTACTGCCCCTTTGCTGAGTTATTGCCTTGTTGGGTTGGCCTGCTGTTGCTGCTTCTGTCTTGGGCAGTGAAAGGACTGGACTGAACTTTCTACTACTTGTGCTGAGAATCTCCAAGGGCCTGAAACCGAGCTGGCCTCTTGTTAAGAAGTCTCAGGGACTGCAAAGACTTCACCACCCTCTGGGTACCGCTTCTGGAACCGCTGTTTCAGTTGCCACAGAGGAAGGGAACCGCAACCGACTCCGTCAACCGACTCCATCGCTGGCCCGGTGTCCTGTTTGCACCGCAGACCGCACCGTCCGCATCTCGCACCGCAACCCTGGTCTCACCGACGACGACGTCCGACGCCATCGCCACCGAGCCGCTGCTTGCACCGTGACCTGGGGGCACCGCAGTTCGCATCGCATCGCTTCACTGTGCCAGCCGGACCAGACCGACGCTGTCGCTGCAACTGGCTCAACAATCGTGACCGCATCGCAGTTGGGGCACCGCTCGCACGCTTCGCGACGCACCGCTCCGACTCGCACCGCTGTCCGACGCCAGCTCCCGCACTCCGGCTTGGTCCCTGCATCGCAACCTGCCAGCACCGCATCGAGTACCGTCTCACCCTGCATCGCATGCCTTGGTCTCACCGACTCCGTCTGCACGACTGTCATCGAGCCGCTGCCTGCACCGCATCGAGAGGACACCGCACCTTGCATCGCTCCGTCTTGCACCGCAACCGCGACGCACGCCGACCGGCTCGCACACTCCGTGCCCGCCACAACGAGAAAAGGTACTGTGACCGAGTCGGTTCACGACTCTGCTGGCCCGTATCGACGCAGTCGGCTGGAACTGTTAGATTCTGTGGTTTTCAGCATCGCGGTAGACTCGGACGGAGCTACCGACTCGTACTAACTTTGTTTTTGAACTATTCCTACAAAGAAGAAATTATCTTGCAACGTAATCACTTTTGAAGTACTGTATTGTGGATTTTTATCGTATTTGGCCTTATCTTGAGTATATAAAAATATTGGTTATTTTTCTAAACTGGTGTGGTGTCCTTTTGTAGTGCTTACACTATATTACTGTTGGTTATGTGCAAATGCTTTACACACTGCCTCTAAGATAAGCCTGACTGCTCGTGCCAAGCTACCAAGGGGGTGAGCAGGGGTTATTTTAGGAGTGTAACTCCCTTATCCTGACTAGAGTGGTGGTTTCTGCCTGGCTTTAGCACATGCCCTAGCCTACCAAAAATCCCATTTCTAACAGAGATCTTCCAAATTCGCAAAGAACTTGCCAATCCATGCTAGTTTCATTAGGAGTGTAATCTCAGCGCCTCTTTGCAGGTCCTTATACCATTCTGCAAGAATATTGCTCTAAGGAGCACTCGCCTCTGATGTTTCAGTGAAGGGCAACAGCAAGCAATGCGCGCAGTCAATTGACAGTGGTATTGACACAGACAGCACTGCTCATGGCCGACGGGAATGTTTTCCCAATGTTGCCTGTATTCCCATATAGGCAGAGTTAGAAGCCTGGTCCGCAGTATGTTCTGTAGGGCTTGTCTTACCAGAGCTGCTTTCAAATATGATTGGCATAAATTGTCCTTGTGTGATTTGGCAAGGCCCCTCGCGCCCAGGGTGTTTCTAATTTGTTCTGTATCCTGTTCCCTGGATACACACTTGCCTTGCACATTTGCCAGCCGCTTTAGTCTGTCCATTGCTATCGATGGATCTTTTGTGCACTCTAGGGGCAAGTTTAGTGAATTTCTGGCACTGCTAAAAAACGTTGCCCAGCTGCTCTTCGTGTCCCGAAATATCACATTCAGTGCCCCTCTCATTGAATCAGGATCCGCCTTAGACACACAAAAGTAATACTTAATCAAATCTTTTTTCCATTTGATGTCCATATTTATACGGTTGAATTCTAACTGGAACAATGTGCGCTGAGTTGATAATGGGATATTAAATATTTTCCTATATGCTGCTGTGTGGGATCGCTCTAGTGACTCCGGGAGCATACCGGGGCAAGCCAGATGACCAGTTATTGTTGGTAGCAATTTCGCCCGCAGGGCTTGTCGAATCCCCTCTGCCGAATGGCTTTGCAGCTTGTGATGTAATTGGCATAATTCATATGAGGTCTTGGCTGCTTTATCTGCCAGTGCCTTAGCCTGCAGGGTGGATTTACCTGTGCCTGACAGCCAAACACCGAGATAGTTGTATTTACTGGCTGTGCTTATCCTCAGCGGGCCCAAATGCCATTCCAGCTGATGTTTCTTGGTTCTGTGGCCAAATATCAAGATTTTAGTTTTTGTGGCGTTTGCAAACAGACAGTTGTTGGTGTTGTACAAATGTAGTATGTCCAATTCCCTTTTCATGCCAATTCTGGTTTGATCCAGTAACACCAGATCATCCGCATACTGCAAGATAGGAGTCTGTTGGTGCCCACCTTAGGCGGGAAGATGTTTCCTTTCAGCAATTCTATGCCTAAGTCCACTGTGTATGAATTGAACAAGGTGGGAGCCATGACACATCCCTGCTTTAACCCTTTATTGGTGTAAATGTTTTCGGTAGCATGGTTCTGGGTGATCTTGGTCCGGCCCCACGTGCCCGTGTACAGCGCTGTAATGGTCGCAAGGAGCTCCCTAAGTATTCCCCACTGCACCAGTTTTGTCCAAAGGATGTTATGGTCATGCCATCAAAAGCAGCACGGTGATGAAGTTTCTCTAGCCTTAGCTGCCAAACAGGAAAGGGCAATAGCGTTATCCATACGGGAAGAATTTGGTCTGGTATTGAGGTATGATATTATTCTCACCGATCCAAACTTCCAGCTTGTTCAAAATCACTTTCGCGACTGCCTTACCGTCAACGTCAAGTAAGACAATCAGCCTCTAATTTTCTAGACAGGAAATCATCTCCCTTTTTATATATAGGATGCAAAATGGAGCCTTTCCATAAGTTCAGTATGGCTGATGTTGAAATACATGCATTGAGCAGACTGTGCATATAGGAAGTCCAGTAATTCTGGTCTTCGTTGGCCATTTGGTCCAGGGGCCCCATCCTTCTGAATGCTCTTCAAAATACTTTTTGTCTCCTTTTCGGTTACAGTCATTTGGATCTCCTCCAAGCCTTCTAGATTATTTTCAAGAGCCTTCTTGACGGAGTCCATGGTTTTATCAGGGTCAACGTAGAGTTTTGTTACATAGGCCACCCATTCATTTGCTGAAATGACTGTCTCCTTGTGGGTTCTGCTTGTGAGGCTGTTTATGTATCCCAAAATTCCCTGGTCCAGCTGGGTACTAGCAGGGAATACATGTGCTTCCATTCCTCCTCTATTTGTTTTTGTTTTAACATCCAGGAAGTTTTTTGGTGCAATTTTCTTGCGTCTTTCAGCATGCTTTCCGTTAGTGAGCTCTTCTCTCTTCTATGTAGGCACTCAGCCCAACGGCACTTTCTTCTAAGATCTTTGAACTCTTTATTGTCCAGATGTGACGAGGGCCTACTTGTTATGTGCACTCTTTGTGATTTTTGACACTTATGGCTTCATATAGCTTTTCCATTATTGCTGCCCAATATTTCACAGTACTAATGGCCTGAAATACGCAGGCTAGTTTCCACCTTGAGTATCTGGCCAGGCATGCAGCATTCCATTTACTTCTTTTTATAGATGGACCAACACTGAAGGAGAGTATTTGGCCAGCAGGATTGTATTCCCCGTGCATCCTCGCACTGACATTAACCACAATAGATATTGGATGATGGACGCTTTCACTTCTTTGTTGCACCTGATAGCTTGCGCACCTGCTTAGGAGCTTCTTACTTAAGAAGATGTAGTCCAATGTAGAGATGTTTTTAAAAGTGGGCTTTGTGTTACCCTCCACAGAGCCTGATTTATCAGCAGAACCCAACTCAAATTCACTAATGCACGCTTCTAGAAGATTTCGACCATGGTTCCCTCTGCTTTTCTCAGGATGACGCATATTTCAAGTGTTGAAATCCCCAGCCACAAGGCACTCATGCCCCAGATGCTTGTAGAGGAACTCCTTTATCAGATCAGTGATCTTCATGGCATTTGCTTCTTTCACACCTGCTGGTGTGGTGCCTATCTTCATCCCGGCTCCCTGGACTTTCATTGACTGCCACCTATCTGCCCGCCATTTTGTGACTTTCCTTTTGCATTCATACAAAATGGCTGCTTCTCTGTTGCATTTCCTGCTCCTGGAACTAATTCTTTCACTGGCTCTCTAACCTGGGCTTGTCCACTGCCTTGTAATTACCTCGACTATCTCCGCTCCCCCTAAACCTTTGTTTCTAGTAACAGAGGAAGCTGATTCTTTGTTCTAATCTTGAGCACCATCTAGTGGCTGCAATTAACATCCGAAGACTAGCCAGTTCTTCCCTAATTAAAGGTCCGACATTACCTATGTTTCTGAGTAATTAAAGGTCCTACATTAACAGTATCATGTAGATATACCCCCTGACTATTCTTGGGGAGCTGTCATAACCAATACGCTTGACCCTGGTTGCGTCTCTCCTAGTCCCTTTCCCTCCCGATTGCCTACCGCAAAACTGTTTAATCAGCTAATTTTGACAGAATACTATTAATCCAACATATTAACCACACCCCAACATACCCACTGCTATCTACAACTTTATGCCCATCATCACTGACTTACCTCACTCTACTATCTTTATCCCTGAACTGAACATGCTGCTCGTAACGTTTTTTGTGAACTGTGATAACTATTTAGTATTTTGCTTATGTACAATCATAATGGTTTAACTCATTTCTGTGCCCGTATTTGATACTAAGCTTTGGTTTGTACCTTTGCCCCACGTATAATCATTATAGTCTCCCTCACCTATCTCCTCTAGCTATAACTCTAAATTTCATATCTTAATCTTTCTACATGTTACATAGCTTATCTTTATGAAAAAGATGCACAGATGCACTTTTACCTCACCTCCCTAGTTTATAACTATTGTCACGCAGATTTATTATTATTGTTATCCCCCCCCTTCTCGTTCTACCCCCCCAACCACACCCCAACATACCCGCTGCTATCTTCAACTTTATGCCCATCATCACTGACTTACCTCACGCTACTATCTTTATCCCTGAACTGAATATGCTGCTCGTAACGTGTTTGTGAACTGTGATAACTATTTAGTATTTTGCTTATGTACAATCATAATGGTTTACCTCATTTCTGTGCCCGTATTTCATACTAAGCTTTGGTTTGTACCTTTGCCCCACGTATAATCATTATAGTCTCCCTCACCTATTTCCTCGAGTTATAATTCTAAATTTCATATCTTAATCTTTCTACATGTTACATAGCTTATCTTTATGAAAAAGATGCACAGATGCACTCTTACCTCACCTCCCTAGTTTATAACTATTGTCACGCAGATTTATTATTATTGTTATCCCCCCCTTCTCGTTCTACCCCCCCCAACCCTTTCCCAGTGAACAATAACTTGCTTTAATGTTAATGCAATGTCTCTGCAATGTTTTCCTCTAGATTCTGTTCGTAGGTTTTAAATTGATCTAGACACACTCTCACAACTGTCCATCATGTCCCCCCTTAATCCCTCAACCGCGTTCCCAATCAGCCCCACTACATCACCCCTTAACACCCCCCTCACCAGGCATGGCCCTAACTCATGGTCCATTCCCTACCCTCCCAATCTCTCCAAAAACGCCAAGAAAAACTTTAAACATAAAGTACTTATCCGACATCCTGAAACCTTAATTGTGGACAACTACCTCAGCCTCACGTCCCCCATAAAAACTAACTACATTTTCTACTCTAAACACCCCTCCAAATGGAAGAGCACTTTCCTCCGCCATCTCCCAATCGCTACTTCTAACAATATTCCCTACGGTTTCAAACTCTCTACTACTCCATCCTCCACCTTTCACGGTGAAATTGACATCTCCATCTTCAAAACTGGAAATATCCTCATCCAAGCCTCTGAACACCACCTTAATATCTTTGAACAGCATTTTAACACTCTGGCCCACCAAATGTCCCTACCTACTCCTCTCCCCTCTCCCCCCCAAACCACTCATAACCCTTCTCCTTCCCCCCAAATTTCCCCACCAGCCTGTCCCGTCACTCCCCTTTCTGACCCTACCCCCCACTACCTGAACTCACCCCATGACCCTAATACCAATGCTACCTCTCCGCTAACCACGTTCACCCACTCTACTCCCCTTATCACATCCTCTACCCCCCAAACTATCCCATCTCTCTCTCCATACCCATCCCTTCCACACACGGCCATATCTCCCCTCTCTCCATCCACCAGGACCTCCTCACTCCCACCGCCGCAATGCCCCATTTGTCACCCCCTAGACCTCTCACCCTCCCCGAACAACTAACCCCCACCCCGAACCAACCCCGATCTAGCCCACACACCCCCCCTGCTCCAGCTACCTCCACTAATATCAAACCCACCCACACTCCCCTCCCCCCAACTTCTGCCAGAACCTGCCATCCCACAGGCTTTCATCCATCCCAGAACAGACCCCCACCCCGATCAACTCCAAAACCTCCCACCCTCCCCCTGCCCACACTACCTCCAGTACGACCCAGTCCTCCCCCATTCCCCATCTCCCTCTGACGACCGGAGCCCCACCTCCTCCCCCCCACAGTCCTCCCTCTCGTCCACTGCCACAAGACTTCACTCACCCCCCCCAGACTCACCACCCTCTACGAACGCTAGACCTCCTTCTCCAACCAACCTAGCTCATACCTCCACTAATATCAAATCCACCCACACTCCCCTCCCCCCAACTTCTGCCAGAACCTGCCATCCCACAGGCTTACATCCCTCCCAGAACAGACCCCCACCCCCGATCAACTCCGAAACCTCCCACCCTCCCCCTGCCCACACTACCTCCAGTACGACCCAGTCCTCCCCCATTCCCCATCTCCCTCTGACGACCGGAGCCCCACCTCCTCCCCCCACAGTCCTCCCTCTCGTCCACTGCCACAAGACTTCACTCACCCCCTCCTGACTCACCACCCTCTACGAACGCTAGATCTCCTTCTCCAACCAATTTAACTCATACCTCACCCCCACCCGCCTCACCCAATACGCCCCAACTCTCTCTTTTAACCCAGACACTTTACAGTATTGATCGCAACATTGCCTCCCTCCTATCTGAGTTAGTCCGTCTTAGAGAGGATTTCACTAACTCCAAATCCTCCATACCTATAACCCACCCCTCTTGGCCCACTTCGCCTCGCACTGGCCCCCCAAAACTCATCAATCCCCCAAAACTCATCAATTCCAAACTCAGTAAAACGACAACACTTCAAAATAATCCTCAGAGACCTTGTCGCGCCTTGAATGACTACTCCACCTCCAAGCTCTCCGACCTCTGCAACTCCTACTCTCCTAAGGCCCCCCACAAGGACGCGGCCTTCCCTCATTCCATCCCTGTCATTATCGGGACCAGCAGAACTCCCTCCTCTCCTTGCTCCCCCAGACCCCCCCCACAACTCACCGCTATCTACTCCTGCCCCCCCACCATAACTATCCCCAAGCCCCTGACATGCAAGGATGCGGCACCTCCCCATTCCTCCATCCCTAACATTATCGGAACCAGCAGAACTCTCTCCCCTGCTTGCTCGCCCAGACCCCCCCGGCAACTCACCGCTATCCCCTCCTGCCCCCCCACCATAACTAACCCCAAGCCCCTGACATGCATGCTAGTAAACTGCCGCTCAGCCGTTCGCCATGCCTCAGAAATTTCCGAAACCATACTTGGTGAAAATATAGACTTGGCCTTCCTCACTGAAACATGGCTCACTGATCACTCCACACCCATCCTTGACTTACTCTCTCCCCCCGGTTACTCTATCCTTAGAAAAGACAGACCTAAAAGAATAGGAGGAGGTCTAGCAATAATCTTTAAAAACGAACTCCAGCTATCCCTAGCCAAAAACTCTGACTTCAAAACTTTTGAATACCTTGAAGCAGAACTTAAAATGCAAGGCACCCCCCAATACGAATACACAACATCTATCACCCTCCAGGTGAACCTCTTCCCTTCGCCGAGGAGATATCTGAACTTCTCTCACAATCGTCCCTTTCGAACTCTAAAAGCCTCTTCCTAGGAGACTTTAACCTTCACTGGAACTTGCCAGACGACCCAACCATCAAACTCCTCAATAACCTCCTTGAGATAAATGACCTCAAGCAACTCTGCCTCAGCCCAACACATTCTAAAGGAGCCACCTCGACGCCATCATTACTAACAGTAATCTGGCATCTCTTTCCAACATTATCCCTATTGACTGGTCTGACCACCACCTCATACTATTCTCGATCTCACCCTTAGCCCAACCCGCCCCCTCTAAATTCAACAAAACCACAATATTATCCAGAAACCTTAAACGTATCCCCGCAGGTTTACTGGAGGCTAAACTCCAAGATCAACTCAGTCGCACCCCCCCTTCTCTCAATACAAACGATCTCACCGAGCACTACAATAAAACTATCTCTGAGGTTCTAGATCAACTTGCACCACCCAAACCTAAAACCCTTAAAAACATCCCTTCCAAAACTTGGTACAATTCAGACCTAAATAACGAAAGACGGGCTCTTAGACTGGCAGAAAGAACCTGGAGACAACACCCTTCCCCCTCCAATCTGATCCTACTTCGAACCGCTAGATCCGTGTACAAGAAACACATCTTCGCCGAAAAGGCTTCCTTCTTCCGAGCACAGCTTTCCCGAGCAAAAACAGACCCAGAGAACTGTTCAGCATTATTAGAAATCAAACCTCCCCAGCCCCACCCGGCATTACGGCCACCACTAGCAAATGCGAAGAAATAGCTAACTTTTTTCTGAAAAAATTGCCAAAATCGACCAATCTTTCACCCCAACCCAAGTCCCCCAAACCCCCTTGGTTCCCCTGACACCACTTCAGCACCTTCCCCTCTACTCACACCCCCCTTATCCTCCCCACCCCCTCCTTCCATAACCCTGTCGGAACTTCCCCCCGACAACACCCAACTCAAAAACAATGCCTCCTGGCTGAATTTCCACTCCGTCTCTGAAATTGAAGTCTGTAGCATCCTGTCCAAACTTAAACCATCCTCCCACACTAAAGACCCTCTCCCATCTTCCCTCGTCCAAAACCTAAAGCACATCATTGTCCCGTTCTGGACCAAAATCATCAACTCATCCCTTTCATCGGGATGTGTCCCAGTCCACCTCCAACTCGGACAAATCACACCCATTCCAAAAAACCCTAAGGCCGACCCTAATGACTTGAACAACCTCCGCCCCATCTCTAACCTCCCCTTTCTCTCTAAAGCCCTTGAAAAATGTGCCCTTCAACAACTGGATAAACACATAGACACCTACAACCTACTTGACCCCCTACAATCCGGCTTCCGTAAAGGCTGCAGCACTGAAACTGCATTGCTTAAAATAGTTGATGACATCCACCTTGCCCTGGACAATAGCGAGACCTGCCTACTCATTCTCCTTGACCTCTCAGCGGCATTTGACACAGTTAACCATTCAACATTACTCTCCACACTTAAATCTAGATTTGGTCTTAATGGCACCGTCCTCAATTGGTTCAAATCCTATTTCCAACACAGAACCCAACAAGTAAAAATCCACCACTGCCTATCTAGCCCCACTCCAGTCTCCCTTGGTGTCCCCCAAGGATCCATCCTCTCTCCTGCCCTCTTCAACCTTTTCATGGAACCCCTTACCCTCATTCTCAAACAAGCAGGCCTTAACTATCACTTATATGCTGACGATACCCAACTCTACTATAAAATCAAATCCCACTCTGATGTTCTGCACCTTAACACCGCCCTTACTAACATACAAAACTGGTTCCATTCCAATCATATCAAACTCAACCCTAACAAAACGGAAATCATTCTATTCTCTCCTAAAAACAACCCTCTCCCCATCCATACATGGATCACTGACCTTACTGCCCTTACTGCCCTTAACTGTACACTCTCCCTCTCCGAATCGGTTAAATCCCTTGGCATCACCCTCGACAGTAACTTTACGCTCAACTCCCATGTAAAAAACACGGCCAAAGGCGCACTATTTATACTCCAACATCTCAAAAAAATCAAACCTTTCATTCCAGCGGAAGATTTCAAATCAGTTATACAATCCCTAATCCTCTCGAAAATTGACTATGGTAACGCCCTTCTCATCGGCTCTCCCAAAACTCACTTGGCCCCACTTAAATCTGTGCTAAACCTAGCGGCCAGGATTACAACTGGTTGTAAACGCTCTGATCACATCTCGCCGACCCTAAAGTCCCTTAAATGGCTTCCTATTGAAGGCAGATCCTCCTTTAAATTAGCCTGCATCACTCACAAAGCCCTCCATCAAAAAACCCCGATCTACCTTTCAAACAAACTCAAAAAAGCGGGCAGTACCCGCTCGATGAGAAGCACTCACTCTCTCCTCCTCGTCCCCCCTTTGTTAAAAAAGAAAGCCGCACAATCTCGCTCCTTCTCTGGTAAGGCTCCCAGCATCTGGAATGCCCTCCCCAAAGACCTACGACTGAATCCTTCATACATCAGTTTCAAAAAAGACCTTAAATTGCACCTGCTCAACAAATATTGGGGCCCATAATCACTCTATGCCCATACTTGCTGTTCATTCTCTTTCCACCTTTAATCCCCAATCCTACCCCCCTTTCTCCCACCTCTCCTGCACTCCACAAACACGTAATAGCCCCCCACCTTGACCCTTCCACACCTCTAGCATCCCCTCAGTTCACCCCTCTCCTTTAATTTAACCTCCCCTCCCTCCACTCTGGTCTAACCCTTCCGTTTCATTCAAAATATGAATCTAGCCCCTTTCTACTGCTTAAATATTTTTAACTGTTACCAATATACTACCTCCTTTCACTTTGTATCATAACCAAGATATGTTATTTACTTTGTTGCTCTAACCTATTATCTCTACGCTTCTTCTCGTTTGCCATGTGTTTTTGTAACCTATGTTCTATCATCTTCCCAATGTAAAGCGCTCTGATACCTAAGGGTGAAGCCAGCGCTATATAAAACCTCGTAAATAAATAAATAAATAAAAAATTCACATCTTTGTGTGGATTAACATAGAGATTTACTACTATGACTGAAGTGGAGATTCCGTCTATTGCTATGCCATTTATGCATGCTGCACCAATCTTTTATTTGTACCTGCAGGTCTAGTTTCATATACATGGAGAGGCCTCACATTGGTCTCCCAAATAGTTTTTTCTTATGAGCAACACTGTGAATTGCCTGGAAGCCAGGAATGGAGCTTGGCGTAGTCGACCACGTTTCCTGCAGGCATAGGAGGTCACCAGTTTGTAAAAAATCCATGGAATCGTTATTAGACATTACAGTTAAGGCCTGCCAAGTTCCAACTTAGTATCCTAATTGTGGCTCTTGAGGCATTCTCTCTAGGCAAACACAAGGAAATGATGGACGGAACGCTGAAACTTTTCAGACACTCACCCCCAGTCACAGATCTGGGTTGAATCCATCACTTCGCCACCCCAGTTCAGACACAGCTATATGCAAATCAGTCTTGACCCTGTGCCTCATGGGAACAGTCCAGCCCGAACTGCCAAGCCATGTCTTCCCTGGACCTGAAACAAGCATCCTGGGCCCCACAGCGCTAGGAGTTCCTCATCCCCTTTGAATGCAGGTCTGCTGGTAACCAGGCCCAATCAGATTGTTCTCGGCAGTGTATCTCTCTTCAGAGCCCCTGGTCAGCTGGATTGCAATCTTTTTTTTCCCCGGGCTGGAGAATAATTTTTGTAGTGACTCTGAAAATGCTTATTGGAGATCTATTATTGCACTGGATAAAATGATTTCTGCGTTAAGATGTGAGGATACTTTTCCATTAGAAAGTTGCTTATGACTATGCCCTAGTCTTTACATTGCTCGTTTTCTGCAACAATGTTTTGGACGTCAGCTATGTCTGTCCATTCAGTCAATGTAGACTCCCTTTGGCTAACCCAAGGATAGTTCTCAAATTGTACTGATGTTAAGTGTGCCGATGTGAGGTAGGAAAATGAGGGTATACTGTAGAGTAGAATGTTGGACCAATTCAAAGTATCACATGGCCCTCTTATTTCAAATTCAGGAGTAAATGCATAAAATCAACTATAGAGATGAGGCAAGGATGCCAAAACTGAAGGTTTAAGGATAAAACATGAATGTGACAATTACACAGAAGCAATTAAGTGTAAAAATGCTAGAATAACCCCACTCTTTTATATATTAGGGCTCGAAAAAAACTAAAAATGTTACTAGACCTGCAGGTCTAGTGACTAAAATAATTTACTAATTATAATGCTCTTGATCCATAAACTGATTACAAATTATGTGATTCTGGGCAAATATTTTAATTCACTGAGCTGCCATTTTCTTCTTCATCACATTTCAGAGCACTTTCGAATATGCTAGTTCAGCATGTCTGCTGTACAAAAACACTTGTTTGATTTAATAGACTAATTGTTTGCTCCATATATAATACAAATCTAGCCACATATAGGATGCACATGCCCGCTGATTTGCCTCTTAGTTCATTAACCGCATTGTTATCAGGGCGGGGGCAGGAATGTTTCGCAAATCATGTTTAAAAACTATCACTTTTAATAAATACATACCGGAAGCATGAAGTGGTAGCACACTTATTTGTAATCAGCAGATTTTCCATTGAAATGACCACAACATTTCCCACTGACACATGGTTTTACTGACAAAACTATATAGTGTACAAGGTTTGGAAATCGAGTTTCTGCACATATTTGTCATTTGAACATCACCAAGTAAAACGTTCTGATTTATTTTGCCCGTTTAAATCTTTTTTTAATCACACTTCTGAATTACAAATAAAAATTATTTTGTAATTCCTAATATATTTTGAAATACTTGTACTATTCATTTACAAGCTGTTTAAATGTTGTGTATTAGGAAAAAAAACGAAATTTTACAGCCTTTTGTTGAACGATTGCCAGACAGCTCACTTGACAAAAACCTCTAACTGTAATTAGAGAAAGAAAAATAAACACAATTTTACAGGATAAGATAAGCCACAATTATTAAAAAGACAAACTAACACTTGATCGCTGTTCTTGAACAGATAGCAAATATGTCAAGATAAAAACAAGATTTAAAGGAGTCTATTTTGCTCATTCACTTTCTGAATAAACAGAAGACCTGTTTTTTCCAGCTTAAGTTCACTCGCCAGAACAGACGAGTAGGTGCTAAAAATAGCTCGACCTGATAAAATCCGACTGCTATAGTAAGTGGGCGAGTAGATTTTTCGAGACCTGTATATTGAGCGACTGGCTGTTAATGATGCAGTGAAGAAAATTCACTGTGTTCAGATCTTTGTAAATTGAAAAAGGCCAATGAATTAGGACGAGCGGTATAAAGAAATAGGTATAATTAACCCGAAACGTGGGGATAATGTTATGCATGAACATAAGAATGTGCTATGTCAAGCAAGTAGCAAGTTGAAATGATTTAATAGTGTCGTTCAATGAAAGACTTGTTTGTTGTGTCAGTGAGCACAGCCGACAGAGAGTGATTCAGTAGGCTAGTACAACTGGTTGAACTTTATTGGTGGAAAACAGCCCAGAAAGCAGTGCTGCAGCTATATGAACTGATCAGTGGACTATACAGCAATGTGGACAAAACTGACACTAAACAACCAAGACTAACGCCTGAAACTAAAAGTTGACTAGCAGTCCCCAGTAATAGGGACACAGAAGCTGATTCTGGAGCAGAGCAAGCTAAGAGTACATGGTTGAGCTAAGATAACAAAGGGTTCCGAATTGAAATGAAAAGCAGGTTGCTCTCTATAGATGGAAAGATAGAAAACATGCCAGACAGACAAAATGAAGGATGGTTTGCACGAACAACACACCTGTATAGACTTGGCAGGACACTGAATTTCTGATGTAGAACATGGAACCAAGGAAAGGACAAAAGTACCAAAGGACAGAATCAGAGGCCCACTCATGCAGAAATAACATTCACATCTAGGAAATATATGAATTAACTACCAAGAGGCGCACTGAAAAATATATGAGAACATAGTAATAAAGGTCTTTGACAGAATTATTATTTCTCAAGTATTTATGGTATAATGTGCCTGCCCATTGTCCCCCTTGCCCGATCCCCGAGGTTCCACACTCCTTTATCATCACTGTTAAACTCCTCACTTAAAGGGATCGGAACATGGTCCTTAAAATGGCAATGGAGAATTCATACATCAAGTATACAACATCATTAATTGCTTTCATCCTGACCTTTACTCAATCAGTATAGGAAGAAAAAAGTAAATTCCTTCCGGTGAAGGAAAAACGACAATCTCTCGAAGTGCTATACACTAAACTCTACCAGGCATGGTTAAAATTAAAGGTGAATAGCAAATTACATGTTTTCGCAAATCTACAAATAGCATCTACCTTCCAGAACAAACTTTCCCCCAAATGACTGATTGCTGATGCTTCAAACAGCTCAGCAAGTAGAAGGTGCCTTAGTGATGTGGAATGACTGCTCAGTCCATTATTCTTTAGTATTCTGGATGTATGTGATTGTCAATTTGTTATCTTCTACAGATAGTAAATACTTTGTTAGAATTGCATAACTGGCATGGTGGTCATAACTGTTTACAATTTTCAGGTTAAAATTAGATACGAACGAGTTACTTACCTTCAGTAACGATGTATCTGGTAGAGACACAGTCTAGCAGCAGATTCCTTAACTTAGAATATCCCCAGGCGTCAGACTGGATCTGGAAAACTTTTTTCCCCAGCAGTACCTCTGTACGCCGGGGGGCGTCGTCGCCCGGCTCCCTCCTGACGTCATCCACGGAAGTGACGTCAATGGAGCCATATAAGCCCCCACCCGACGTGCTGACGTCAGTTTTCTACTGTGAAACTTTTCCGCGCCACAACGCGGAGCCACTACAAAAACTGTGAGAGTATAGGAACAGTGTGCCAAAAAATAGAGCAAAAACCTTTGAGACAACAATGATAAGAAATCATAGAATGATGAGAAACAACACCCTGTTGAAAGAGTACTCAACCCTTGAAGGGACTGAAGGGAGCGAACAGAGCACCCGCCCCAGAAAAAGTCCCACCAAAGCGAAAAGCTGCACCCCCCTAAGAGGCAACGGCAGTGGAAATGATTTGCATGACAAACGAAGAGCAGTTTGCAACCACAGGATGTAAATGTATGAAAAACAGTCTGTAACCACAAGATGTAACTGTATGAAAAAAGTCTGTAACCACAGGATGTGCAATAATGGAACAACATGACCCATGGCAAGTGACCAGAAGAGAGCAACAACATAGAATGTTCACCACACCCCCCACAATGACCTATGAACTGTAGCATAGGCAAAAAGAACCTCAACCCAATCGACTGCAGCATAGACAAGGAGACCCCAAGTAATGGGGAGAAACAGACTAGGGCGGAGGGAGGGTAGAAGAACATGAGAATCTCCACGCCGGAAGAACCCGGGTGGAGAAGTATTGAGAGGCACATAACCTAGCCACCCAAGAACGAGAATGGGTGGGGAGCCAATGTGCCAAAACAGAATGACACACCCTACCCCGGAGGTAGGTGAACTAGAGCACCCCTCAGGAAGACCAAGGCCACCTGCAAGGAGGCAAGTGAGTAGAACCCCACCTGGAAAGGTCCTCGCAGAACGGGGAGGATGGGCGGGCGTTAAGGAATCTGCGGCTAGACTGTGTCTGTACCAGATACATCGTTACCGAAGGTAAGTAACTCGTTCATCTGATAAAGACATCTAGCCGCAGATTCCTTAACTTAGAATAGATACCAAAGCTATACCCCATTGGAGGAGGGTCTGCGGCCGAAACCCACCAAGTTCCCAAAGGAAGTAGTCCGTCAAGAACATTGACTGAAACAAGGTGGGGGCAGCAATGCCACTGTGGCTGACACTAGACCATGAAGTTCAGGGTGGAGCATGAGCAAGGGAAGGTAGGTACCACAAACCAGCCGAGGACGGTACGAGTCCACTGTCGGTCAGACAGGGACAAAACAAAATCACAGAACCAGAAAGGCAGTGCACAATGGCAGCATGCCATAACTCCTATGAAAAGAGGGAAACTGAGTAGAGGATCCGAGGATCCGTAATAGACAAAGGCCCAGCGAAGGGACTTAAACAGTATGACAGCTTCAGAACACACAATTTGAGCGGCACAACATCAGGTGCCAACAAATGAAATGTCAGGGGCAGAAAGCATCATGCCGAGACATACAGACTACAACCACCAGGAGATACATAGATGTGAATTACAAGAATACACAGAACAGACAGTGTGTACCTTGAGAACCACACCACACAATACATTGCCTAAAGGAAGCGTAACCGCAACAGCACGTGCGCGGCGACAGAGAAGACGGGCGCAGCACCAGGTTGCCAACCAGTCAACAGTAGCCACCGGTTTAATGAGCAAGGGCCGCCGGCAAGCTGGACACACCCAAGGCTATCTCCCATGAGGGAGAAAGAGAGAAAATCTGGGACAATCCCCAGAAACCACTGCAGGGAAACCCCGCATGCTTGCCCTCTCGTGTACGTACACAGCACATAGAAATATATAAAAAAGTCAAGAAAGTGATAATGAAGGGGAAACTGGAAGAGTACCCCTAGAGAATAGAAAGTCGCCCAAGAGGTACCAACGGCACCGATGTGGAACGTAGCAGGACATACAAGTCCATCCACAAAAGAGGGCGACCCCAACTTCCCGATCGGGAAGGAAAAACTGAACCACCGCGACACAGGCGGGAATACGGACTACCACACTAACGAAGAAGGAGTCAGTAACACTCAGAGATAGAATGTCTGAAAAAGTATATATATATAGACAGGATGATGCCAGAGATCATCCGGAGACAGAGTACGTCTGTAGAAAATCGCAGCAGAGACCAGGAGGAGAAACACCTGAGCCGTGTGCAGCAATGAACAGACAAACCTGAGCCCAGGCCGGGGACCGGCAGAGGGAAGCAAGGGGCGCAAAGTAAACGCAACAGACACCACCCTGGCAAAAACTCTACCGCCCATAGGAAGACCCCAGACAGGGTATGCTCAAGCCCTTCCCAACATATGGGTAGGAGACAACACCATAGAAAGTGAACGCAGCCAAGACAGTGGCTCAAGGAACACTACAGGACCCCCGTGATAGCGCACACACCCAGTGTGGACCCACATGTGGTGCCCGCCCGGAACACAGAAAGAACCGATCTGGAGCGGAACAGAACAAAGCGACAACAGGGACGGGTACCCACGCCCAAGACAGCCAACAGTGCTAGGGGCAGAATGAAGGCGGAAAGATGAGCCAAATGCAAGGCAGGAGGACGTGAAACCCCCCTGGGGCGAGCCGGATATGGCAGAACCCCAACAATACACCGGAGCAGACTGCGTCCACAGGCGCATGAGAGTGCAACGGAACAACCGTAGGCAGCAAAACAGAAGCTCCAGGAGAGGGCCATGCCAGTCCGTGGGTCTCAACAGAGGAGGCATTCTATCACAGCAGGAAGTACGGAACAAAGGGAGATGCTCACAGCATAACCCACAGGAAAAATCCCCAGAGGGATAGAAAATAACAAAGAGAACTCCACTGGAGCCTCCGAAACCTCCTGGCAAGGAAGCAGCTACACAATAGCTAACGAATACCCCACATAGGGTAAGTCACATCCCTATCAAAAGCAAGGGATACCTCTTGAGACAAGCTCATAGTCAGAGATCAAACAGAACCATATATACAGCTGGCCCAGCTGTACCAAAGGAAGGAAAAACACGGCTGAACAGCCATACAGCCCGTCTGGGAAAAAATGTCTTGAACCCAGAGACAGAAATCATAAAGGCAGTGACAATACTGCATACGAAAACACAAGTCCACCAAGAGGACTAAAAACCTGGCAGTCATGGAAATCCAGAGAGGAGGCGCCGGACCGCCGAGTCGGCATGTTCATCAAACAGATGAACCCCATCAAAGGGCAGATCCCCGAGTCGCTCTCGAACATTCTCAGGGAAACTGCTGTCATGTAGCCACGCACGGCGACACAGAGAAACCGACCTGGCCATAGCTCGACCCACGGAGTCAGTGGCGTCCATGGCCGACCGGATGGAAAACTGCGCCTTGTCACGGCCATCACAAATAAGCCGGACCAGGTCAGAACGAGGGCCCTCCGGCAAAGAGGAAGGAGTTGGTTGACTGAGTCCCAAAGGGCAAAAGTAGCATGAGCAAACACACAGGTTGTGTTTAGGGACCGAAGGCCTGAGCTGGTGGACGCAAAGACATCGTGGCCACACGACTCAAACCACCTAGACTCCCGAGTGGGAGGAAGCAACAGAGGAGGAGAGGAAGGGAGCGCTGCCTGCACTACGAGTCCTTGAGCCCTAGGATGGAGGGACAAACAGGCAGGGTCATCTGGAGCCGGGCGATGGCGATGTGCAATAGCACGACCCACGGGGTCCCCCGATGAGAGCCTGGCCCAAGTCCCCAGAAGGACATCATACAATGACCCGCCAAAAGGCAACAAGGGCTCCACATCCACCGTGCCCTGATGGAGAAGATCCAACAAAGGATCCAAAGGCAGGGAGACAGAGGACGGATGCATCTGCAAAATATCCGCCACCCTGCGAACCGCCCTCACAAACTCTGCGCTAGCCTCCGTGGCCATCCGAGGTGGAGACAGCAAGTCATCCATTGGGGACGGCTGCAGGCTAATACGTCCACCCAATAACAGAGGCCCTACAGAATAATGAGCCGGCCAGTGCCCCATGGGCCCCTGCTCTGTGGAGCATTGAAAAAACCCTGGGGGTGGGGAACCCACTGGGGTCACATCCTCCACCAGCATGGGAACAGCCAGGGACGGAACAGGCGTCGACTGATGTCGAGATGGCTTCGGATCGACGTTGACGACCCCCGAAGGGGATTCATCCGCCCGGTGTCGGACAGGCGTCGACTCGACCTCCGCCAAGGCAAGAGCTTGCGGGAAGGAACGAAGTCGACTGGAAGTCGAGCTCTGCGCTGCAGCCGCATCCAACGACGACGCAGGGAGCCCCGCAGGGCTGTGCTAAGACGCATCAGGAGGGCTAAATGTCATAGTAGGACGCCCCTCCGGGCCATGTCCCGACGTCGCAGCGACCCCGGAACCGGAGTCAAGGCACTCGGTCGGCGTCGAGGGCGAACCCGCCGGCGAATCCCCAACCTGAGGCCCTACCCCCACTGTGGGGCCCGAAGGCGCGCCAGGGAGAGGGGGTGACCCAAAGATGGCCTGCAGAGCCCTGGAATAGGCCTCCATCTGGGTCTAAGTCACCCCAGCACCAGGAAACAGTGGGTAGGCGGGGGCCGACTCCTGAGGGCCCGTGTCCGGTGAAGACCGGGAGCAGCGGGCCCCGACGTCACGCTTGTGCGAGGTCGGCGACCTCCGTGACTTCTTCTGGTGCTTACCTGAGGCAGGTGAGCGACGTCCAGGGGAACGACTCCGGGACCTGTCCCGAACAGGACCCTCAGCGTGGGAGGAAGAACTGCACCGTTTGGACCCTTGCGCTGGAGACTGAGTCCGGCGCCGCAAGGATTCTGACTGGGTCAACCGGGCGGACATCAACTTCATCCGTCGTTCCCGCAGGGACTTCGGCTTCAGCTGCCGGCAGGCGTCGCACTCAGCGGAGTCGTGGTGCTCGCCCAAGCACCACATACAGATCTTTTGTGGATCCGTCGCCGACATCTGCCGCGAAGAGGACGCACACAACTTGAAGCCCGCAGGCATCGGCACACTGTTCCAGACGCGAAAAGGCACTGTGAAGGCCTGAAAACAAAACAGGCCAGAGGAACCGCTTCTCCCTGATTCGTGTTGGGACGTGGAAAAGAAGAAAACTGACGTCAGCACGCCGGGGGGGCTTATATGGCTCCATTGACGTCACGTCCGTGGACGACGTCAGGACGGAGCCGGGCGACGACGCCTCCTGGCGTACAGAGGTACTGCTGGGGAGAAAAGTTTTCCGGATCCAGTCTGACGCCTGGGGATATTCTAAGTTAAGTAATCTGCAGCTAGAAGTCTCTATCAGATACATTGGTTTAAGATTACACCTAACCAAAAAGAAAACTGTTAACAAATGTTTGTGACTTATTAGACCAACTCGATTTAAAAATTATATTATTAGACGTTGGTCACACTGGGTGTAAAACACAATGGTATCACTAACCTACTAAACATGTGAAGGACAGACAAAGCATGATTAAATAGAACTACTCTGGCCACCTCAAGCGATATGCTTAAGTGGTGTCAGTACTGACTGGTTGGTAAATACAGATGTTCACATTTCCTTCCGGCTAGGGTTACACTTGTGGAATGTCCTCTTATAAGTTTTGGGTCAATGTAGGAGGAGGAAGGGGTGAGTGAGAGTTTACAGCAAACATAGTAAACAATTTCAGTGTGATAGATGACATGAAGCTGTACATCTTAAATTGATAAAAATCAGACAGCATGATGACTAATGCTACTTCACAAAGTCTGTGCAAAAGTCCACACACATCTCCACTCAGGATGTTAACTTGGAAGGTTAGGGGTTTGAACAGCCCCAGCAAAACATGCCAAATTATTGCATACATTGAGACACTACATTGACATAGTATTTTTATAGGGGATGCACCTCCCATGACAGGCCCCTGATAATGTGGGGAACTGGGGAGTTCATAGATTCAGTCAATCCTGCTCCACATACACTAGGGGGGTAAGAGGGAATTGGCCATACTGATTAAAAAAGTGATATAGTTCAAACAAATCAGCACTCTATCAGATCCAGATGGCAGATATCTATTTGTCCAAAGACTCATTGAGTTGACACACATAACTCTGATAAACATGTATAGTCTAAACCAAATTACCACATTTACTGTTCAGATGTGTTGAAGAAACTGGACTCCATCAAAGGAGGCTTATCTATGTTGATACAGAAACACTGTTTGCTGGGATTGGTACAAGAGAAAAGTAAGGGTAGGATAAACACAAGTTGACAACTTTGGAGGCAATATTGGCCAGCTGTCTGAAGCTCAACACCGACAAGTCAGAAGTAGTGATCTTTGACAAGAACACCTCACCTTGGGACTCCAATTTGTGGCCGGCCGAACTCGGACCCACACCAAGAGCCCACGCCAGGAACCTCTGACTTATCATCGACAGCAAACTAGACATTATTGCACAAGTCATCGCCATTACTGCATCCTTCTTCCACACCCTGAAGATGGGGAGGAAGATCTTCAAATGGCTCCTTAGCAACACTACAAAAACTGTCACTCATGAACTAGTCACCAGCAAGTTGGACTATGAGAACACCCTCTACGCTGGAATCATCAAGCAACTCACTAGAAGACTAAAAACCATCCAGAACCCGTGAGCTAGATTCATCCTCAACAGCTCACACAGAACTCACATCACACCACACCTCAGGGAACTACACTGGCCTCCAATACACACCTGTGCTCAATCCTAACTCCTCACATACACATTCAAGGCCCTACACAACTCAGGCCCCACCTACCTGAACAGTGGCATCTCCTTCTACCAACCATACAGACATCTCTGCTCCACAGGACTCCTACTCGCACACAACTCACGCATACATAGAACCAGATCAGGAGGACAAGCGTTCTCATACATCACTCCTAAAGCGTGGAATGACCTCCCACTGCAAAATCATCGCCTCCTCTTGTCTTCTTGAATTTCGCAAGAAGCTGAAGACCTACTTTCCAATTAACTAACCTACCATAGGCAGACCTAGGCACACTCACCTGCTCAGCGCCAGTATACCCTCTCGGGTGATAGTGCACTTTACAAATACACATAGCATATCAAAGGGTGATGGCAGAAGTAGGAATGATAAAAAAGTGTGCATAGCTGATAAACTTCAAAGGACTTGAAGGACTGAAAAACTATATTACAAGAACTGACTGATCCCCTGATACCAGCCCTCCATGAACTCAATGTTGGTATGAACTGCTGGGAATCTAAAATGTCAAACTAAGGAGCGATGAAGATGGAAAAATAACATGCCTATTGAAATTATGTGACTGATGGATGAGGGAACATGATCTTCTGCTCAGTAGGCTGAACACCAAGGAACCGTGGGGGCTAGAAACAATTATACCTGGCCATGTCAAAATGAGCCTAATATTGTAAGTGGCATGCAGCATTAATGCACAATCTTGTGTGACTGCATACCTCATTGCATATTTTATCCCACTAAGAATAATTATTTGGTGTAATACCCCATTTGCTTTTTTTTTAATGCGTTCTGTAAAAGGATGAGATTGTTTTATCAGTTATCTTCACGATGCAGCTAACCATTAGCACTATTTGGAATTAAACTGTTCAGGATTAGTTTACCTTTCATGACTGAAATATTAATTAAAAATGGACAATGGTAAAGCTCTGCAGAATGGTTTAGCTATGTTGTCGTAGTTGTGAAACCTATATTACACAGGACCTGTGAAATATTTTCCATATTGCTCTCCAAATTATTTTTTTTGCTCGGTTTTATGCAACAAGAGCATCTAAACATATGTAGCACACAGTCTCAGTTTTCACTGAAAATTACTTTTTGATGTGCTTAGAACTTTGGGTCCTTTTGATGAATCTGCCAGAAATCAGGCATTAGCTTGATCCATCCAGCTATGGTGCAGCCTGACATGTTTAGAGCACATCTGCACAAGGGGAGGGAAGTAGTAGGGGCTGAACCAAAGTTGCATTTCCAATATAACTCCTAAAGGAAAGTTTGCTCACCCTTAAAGGAAAAACTACTCAACTGATCACTCCTTTACGAATGCTGAATATTATGACAGTGATTTACAAACAAAACAGAATGTGACTGAGCATAAACTGACAGAAACAGGATAACGTAAAGAAATGGTACACTATTTTTTCCTAATGCGTGTGTTATTTGCTTGGCTTTTAGTGGTTATCAACTCCCCCATCATAGCAGATATTTCCTCACTTCCAACTGAGCCTTCTACCCAACAGCTCTCATTTTTCCTGTCAACCAGTACATTATCCCTAAGACATTCCCCTTCACACACAGACCAGGGATTGCACTTATTCCCGGAACAATCTTTCTATAAAACATAATGTCCACTCTTGAACCTCAGACAATATGCTCAAACCCATTCGTTATTAAAATAGATTATTACACTACAGCGATTTGCAAACATAACCTTAAGCTTTTTCAAACTTGTAAGTATTTAACAGTTTTATGTTGGGATTGAAGTCCATCATTATTTTAAATGGTCACGTCAAATACTGTGCAATATTTATTATTGAGCAAACAGTAAGAAAAATATCCAGTTCACTTACTGAGCCTGGAGCCATCTCTGTGGTAGCAGGTCCCAACATAATTCCCTTCCAAAATATCAGTGGTGCTGTGGTAAGATTTTGAAAGAAGCACGGTGCCAGATTTCACAGGAGTGGATGTCAGATGACTGTCTAAGCCTTGCAAGGAACCTTCTTGTACACACGCATCTTTCTCTAATAATGGATCGTTTTGTATATCTAACTGATTCTTCAATTGTTCTTCAGATTCCTTTATGGCAATGTTACTCGGGCCATGGTCCTTTGTCGAGGCTTGACAGTCTTCCTCAATAGAAGGACCAGTTAATTGAGACTTGTGGAGTTCCTGGGTCTTTGCAATGTGTTGCAGGTCTTTTTTAGATACTACTGGCAAGGGCAAACAACAGCTCCCAATCACTTCATGTCTGTTTACCAGCATATGCACCTTCTGCTCGTCTAAAACGTGGTGGCGGTCTGTGCCATTCACTAAGTGTGAATGGGACAGTGGAACTTCATGTACATTGAAATAGACTTCAAATCTGTCTTTCTCAAAGAGATCGCCTACAATGATGTCAAATTTTGTTATGCAGGGAGAGGAGGACCTCTGACATCCTTCATTGCTATTTAGAGAGGCAACGATTTTCTGCTGAACTACAGGAAAGTGTGTGTATTTTTCAAAGTCCAATAAAGACGAGAATGACCTTATGAGCTTATCATGGCCCTGTGCAGACGAACCCAACATTCCACCAGCTATACGTTGATTCAGGTCGTAATTGGAATCTACTACAAAGGGTGAGGAGGATCTCAGCATTTCTTCACATCCATCTGTAGAAGCACCAGAAGTTACATCAGCAATTCGGAGGTCTGTGTCTGTGTTCGTTATGGAAAATGAGGAAGCTTGCAGGGGCTCAGAGCTCGAGCATGAATACTGCCCTGGGAGGCACTGTAAATTAGCAGTCAAATCCAGTTTATTTAAACTGTAAGTGAGAGCAATTACTTCAGTTTCTCTCTCTTGAGACTTCTCTTTATTCATACATTTTCCTACAGGATAAAGAACAACAGCAGCATGAGGTGGCACAGATTCTGGTGACTCAACATGAGGACAGCCCTTTGTTATTTGATGGCTACATAGACATTCTTTACAAGAGGTTTGCTCGAATGTACAATACTCACAATTGCTGTTTTTTCTGTTATCACCACACAGAGTAAACACAGGGTGTTCCCTACCTTCCCCTGGCTCATCCAGTGTGGGAGTCCCAAAAGAGGTGCCAAACTCACTGCGATACAGTAATATTTCATCTTCTGTATAATACTGCAGCCCTTGAGGATCCAAGGGAGTAGTATGAAATCCCAGAGTATCTAATCTCTCAGGCCTATTACTTGAAGAATATTTAATTGGGGTGTCTTGATTCCCTCTAAAATCTTCTGGGAGCATACAGCCTTTGTGCATCAAAACCCCCAGGTCAATGTCACAAGTTGCTTGAGGAAGCTCTTCCATAACTTGCAGCCTACTGTGGTGCTCTTGTGGACCAGCACAGCATGGCCCTTTTAAATCAGACATATTACCAGTCAGGTTGCTGACTTCAGAAATGCCCGTTGTACTGCAAATCTCACTTCTGCAGTGGTCTGGTTGTTCATTCTCAGCTGATAGGCTGCCCTCAGCCAAGCCATTTCTCCTGCAAATAAATAAAGTTTTGTTAGGATAGTAGACAAAATGTTAGGTTTTCATTAGAGGCATTACGAAGCAATGGAATTATGCTGAACAACAGAAAAATAAGTAATTAAAGCAATTCAGTATAATTCTGAAAATGAACTACATGTGTCTTGACAAGTATTAAAGACTAGTTTAAATGGCATATACCTCCATAATAAAGTAATTGCATATGTTATATTTTGAAGAAATTGTGGCATTTTTGATTGGTTGAGAGGGTAGAAGAGGGATGAAAAACAAACATTGCTTGATGAGATCCTCCCTTTATAATTATATCCTATCAGTTACATTATTGCTCATGTTGTAATTATTTGCATAATCTGTAAACATATAGATGGGGACTTATGACGTAGTGAAGAAGTACTAAATAATGGAGCAAAAGGAAACGCTAC
Organism: Calotriton arnoldi; assembly: GCA_963921515.1. Taxonomy (NCBI): domain Eukaryota; kingdom Metazoa; phylum Chordata; class Amphibia; order Caudata; family Salamandridae; genus Calotriton; species Calotriton arnoldi. The sequence continues at coordinate 1,657,989 of CAWUFW010001517.1, forward strand.
TTATTACTAATGGTAGTATTTCCGTGGCTTTTCTCTCTAAATTTATAAAAGGTAGAATATATTTGAACAATCGGCTAAAAACAACACAGTTTAATAAAATATAACCATATAAAAAGGAAATAGTGATCTGATATAAACACTGCAAGACAGTGAATATGAATTTTGGGAGACTGCACTATCCCGTCATGTCCAGCAGTGAGTCAGGTACTCTATTTTTGAGCACAGGGAAGACCAGAACGACCAAGTTCCAGCTCCAAATCTATGGTCTTGAAGTGAAGGGAGGGGGATTATGATTAAGTTACTTTTCATTTCATACCATGGATTCCCTTTGATATTCATGAAAGGTAGTAAACAACCCTAACATTAACTGTGGGATTGGGGCCACAGAAAGAAACTTCATGCAAGCAAGATTGATAGATATATATATATATATATATTTCAGGGTGATTCGTCAAGCAGGGGCTGAGAAAAAAGGGGGGTCCCAAAACGCGTTTTCTCCATGTTAATTTCCATAGGAGATTTTGGAACAGGCTACAGCCCGAACTGCTGAACGGAATTACACCAAATTTGGCAAAAAGGTAGCTCTTGGATCAGAAAGAGACCTTTTTATTAAATGGTGTAAATCCGTTCAGTAGTTCCTGAGAAATTTAAAAAAAGAAAAATATCGATATCTGAGCACCGAGGAGGAGTCGCGACTCCTCCCGAGCACGAGCTGACTTCTGATTGGCTGCCAACACTCCAAACCAGGAAGTGTTGGCAGCCATCTTGAGACTCGGTAACCGAGTCACAAGAAAACAGTGGAAAAAAGGTTGAAAAATAAGAAAAGGGGGCAGGGTAGAAACACCCTGACCCCCCTAGGCCTGCTTAGGGGGTCCCACAAGGACCCCCAGGCCCAAAAAAAGCATTTTTTTTTTTTTTTTTAAATCGGCCGAATTCGCGCTGGGTGCGAGAATCCGGCTGAGAAAACAAAAAACGAAGCGCGGGCTCCTGCGCTTCGTTATTCTTAAGCCCCCGGGTGGGCCAGGTCCCGGGGGCAATGCTGCTTTATGTAGCGGGGGACCGCCACCTCCCTGGGGCTTTATAATTTATGCCCGGGGGGGGGCCTCACGGGCCCCCCCGAGCCCCGGGGACCACCACCTCCCCGGGACTGAAATAAATAATGTGTGTGGGGGGGATCGAGCCCCCCCACACTGCCCCGGGGACCACCACCTCCCCGGGGCACTGTTTATTTAAATTCGGGGGTCCGTTACGGACCCCCGGCCCCGGGGACCACCACCTCCACGGGGCTTTACAAATGATGGGAGGGGTGCCGCGCGGCCCCCCCTCCAGGAGCCCTTGATGGCCCTGGGGACCGCCACCCCTCAGGGCCGGCTCATGCAATGTCCCGGGGTGCCCACCCCCGGGACATTGCTGTTTGCTATGGCATGGCGGGAGCCGTGCGGCTCCCGCCCTGTCATAGCAAACTCCTGCTTTGGTTTTTGGACGCGAGAGCAGGAAACCTGCTCTCGCTTCCAAAAACCAAAGCAGATTGCTTTTGCACAAGGGGAGCTGCATGTCAGCAGCTCCCCTTGTGCAAAAGCAATGCAAGCTCCCGCAGGAGGCGGGGAGCTGGCTGGGACCGTGGGGCTCCCCCAGCGGTCCCCAACGGTGAGACCAGGCCCCGGAGGATGGGGTCCCTGGAGCCAGAAATGGCCCGGGAGGGGGGCACGCAGCTCCCCTCCCCTGTAATTAAATATAGAAAAAAAATGTAAAAACGGAAAGGCCGGCCCCGGGGGATGGGGTCCCCGGGGCCATAATTGGCCTCTGGAGGGGGGCCAGACGGCCCCCCTCCCCAAAATTTGTTAAAAAAAAAAAAGGCTGCCAGGCCTTGGGGGATGGCGTCACCGGGGCCAAAAGTGGCCCAGGGAAGGGGGGCCACGCAGCCCCCCTCCCATAAAATAAGAAATATTTAAAAAAGAAACCGGCAACTCGCTGGAGGCCCCGCCCCCTCCCTGCAGTACTCTGCAAACGCGCCCCCTGGCGCGTTCTAAGTTGGGGAATTAAGTACCCTTGAATATTGAGGGTCCCTGGGGGCCAACTAGCCCACCAGGTACCTCCAGTAAGCGACACACAGCTGGATTGCAGAGAGGTGGTCCAAGGCCATGCCCCTTTTTACACCACTCTGCAAATGCGCCTCTTGGCGCACTGCTGGTGGGGCGATGAGGTCCTCTTGTGTCCTGAGGACCTCAGGACACAAGTGGACTTCATCCCCCAAGCAGCAGTGCGCCAGGAGCTGTGTTTGCAGAGTGGTGTAAAAAGGGGGCGTGGCCTTTCAGCACTCTCAGCAATCCAGCTGTATGGAGCTTACTGGAGGAAACAGGAGGGCTATTTGGCCCCCAGGCACCCTCAGGAGGAAAGGGGACTTCATCCCCCAACCAAGAGCGCGCAAGGAGGCACGTTTGCAGAGTGGTGGAGAAAGGGGGCGTGGCCTGTGTCCACCTCTCAGCAATCCCACTGTGTGGGGCTTACTGGAGGTAAGAGATAGGCTAGTTGGCCCCTAAAGGACCCCCAGCAGCGAAGGGGACTTCAATCCCCGTCCAAGAGCGCGTCAGGGAGCGCGTTTGCAGAATGGTGGGCAAAGGGGGTGTGGCCTGCTATGAGAATTTAGCAATCCTGCTGTGTGGGACTTACTGGAGTTAATAGGAGGGTAGTTGGCCCCCAAGGATGTCCTTGGGGCCAACTACCCTCTTGTTACCTCCAGTAAGTCCCACACAGTGGGATTGCTAAAACGTCTTCGGAGGCCATGCCCCCTTTCTCCACCACTCTGCAAACGCGCCTCCTGGCAGACTACGGGATGGGGGATGAAGTCCAATTTACTCCTGAGGGACTTTGGGGGCCAAGAAGCCCTCCTGGTACCTCCTGTAAATCCTACGCAGCGGAATTCCTGAGCGCTGGTCGGAGGCCCAGCACCCTTTCTCCACCACTCTCCAAACGCGACTACTAGTTAAAGAAGTGTTTGCAATGTAATAGGTTTCGCAGCTGCGAGAGTTAGAGCTATTGGCGTTGTAAATGTAAAAGTTTTTTACTAAAGTTTTTGGGAGTGGAGAGGATGTATGTTGTGTGTAGTGGAATTATGTGGTATTTTGTGCAGTGAAATTATGTGGATAGAAAGTATGTGGTATTTAGTGTATAGGAATTATGTAGAGTGGGATTATGTGTTATGGAGAGTAATTATGTGGTATGGTAGTCTGTGTTGTGGAGTGGTAACCCCAGGTTTAGTCTTCCTCGTTTCCATAGAAGCTCAACTATGAACTCAGTGAGACAAAAAAAGAAGGAATCACTGAGGAGCACTTGTGGACCTAGTCAGAGGTATGAGCAGGGCCACTGGAATTATGCAACTGTTTGGCTGCACCGATTTTCGCACAATTATACATTTTCTGCATTAGCCACATAATTCATCATCTGCTCCCTAATCTGCAGATTTGGAAAAAAAAGCCTGGTTTCTAGCTCAAACGTTACCAAAAATGCAGCGACAAGTGTTACAGCGTGGTGGAAGGCCCTTTGCAGACCTAGAATGGTCACCTGTTACTTATTTCTAAATGTGGGTGTTAAATTGGTACTAATGGTGTGCAAGCCACTCTTGCTTCCTTCTCCGCCTCTCTTGCCTCTTTCTGCATTTCTGTTGCTTCTTTCTGCACATTTTTCTTTTTCTGCACTTCTCTTGCCTCTTTCTGCAAATCTCTTCAACTTTCTGCACCTCTCTTCCCTCTTTCTGCACATCTGTTGCCTCTTTCTGCACCTCATTTGCTTCTTTCTGTACCCTTCTTCCCTCTTTCTGCACCTCTCTTACGTCTTTCTGCACCCTTTTTGCCTCTTTCTGCACCTGTTACTTCTTTCTGCACTTCTCTTCCTTCTTTCTGCACCTCCCTTGCTTCTTTCTGCACCTCCCTTGCTTCTTTCAGCACCTCACTTGCCTCTTTCAGCACCTCTTGCTTTTTTCTGCAGATCTCTTGCCTCTTTCTGCACCTCACTTGCCTCTTTCAGCACCTCTGTTGGTTCTTTCTGCACTGCTCTTGCTTCTTTCTGCACCTCACTTGCTCTTTCTGCACTTCTCTTGCCTCCTTCTGCACTTCTCTTGCTTGTTTTTGCACCTCTCTTGCGTCTTTCTGCACCTCTGTTGCTTCTTTCTGCACTTCTCTTGGTTCTTTCTGCACTGCTCTTGCCTCTTTCTGCATCCCTCTTTGAGCACCTCTTTTGCTTCTTTCTGCACTTTTCTTGCCTCTTTTTGCAACTCTGTTGGTTCTTTCTGCACTGCTCTTGCTTCTTTCTGCACCTCACTTGCCTCTTTCTGCACCCCTGATCCCTGTTTCTACATCTTTCCTGGCTGTTTATGCACCTCACTTGCCTCTTTCTGCACCCCTGATCCCTGTTTCTGCATCTTTCCTGCCTGTTTATGCACCTCTCTTGCCTCTTTCTCCACCTCTGAGTTAGAGGTAGTTTTAATCCCCCTGCCCTATTATGTACTTGGGGCTTCCAGGGGAGGTCATGCCAATCACAGGGGTACCCCAACCCATATTGTACTCTAGTGTATGTAGGTGTTTTCACTGTATTCTAAGTGTCTTTCAGCATAGCACTGGCTCCGGGCCTGGTTAGTCAGAGTCAGTTACCACCAGTACCAGTCAGTAAAGAGTTGGGGGCACAGGATGACTTTGCAACAAGGCCTTTTTCTGCACCTCTGTTGGTTCTTTCTGCATATCTCTTGCTTCTTTCTACACTTTTCTTCGTCTTTCTGGACTTCTGTTGCCTCTTTCTGCATTGCTCTTGCTTCTTTCTGCGCCTTTCTTCCTCTTTCTTCACATGTCCTACCTCTGTGGGTATAGTTAGAAATTAGCATTTAAAAAAACCTTAGAAATTAACTGAAAAAATCATAGGTTTCAGGGACGTTATAGTTAGAAATTATCATTTAAAAAACCTTTGAAATTCACTGAAAAAACCATAGGTTTCAGGGACGTTATAGTTAGAAATTATCATTTAAAAAACCTTTGAAATTCACTGAAAAAACCATAGGTTTCAGGGACGTTATAGTTAGAAATTATCATTTAAAAACCTTTGAAATTCACTGAAAAAACCATAGGTTTCAGGGACGTTATAGTTAGTTTGACATGTCACTCGTACAAAACCAGAGAAATTCGGCCGTTATAGATAGTTAGCTGAGCTAACTATAACTCGCGCACCCGCAATGCACTGCTGATGACGTCACATATTACATCATTCATGACATGGTCAGTGACATCACTGATGACATCACTGATGACATCTCAAATGACATCACTGATGACATCTCAAATGACATCACTGATGACATCACTGATTACATCATCCACGTGATAATCTGATGCACCTCCTCACACCCTAATATAACCGTTGATACACCCGCTCTAAAATACAGACTACCATTTTCGAAACCATAGACACACCAATACCAGTTACTACATACCCACTCACTGATTCCTAGGTCTACACACACGTCCACTCATTCACCCATACAGTCACTCATACATGCAGTCACTTATCAATACAGCACTATCATTTGCACTCATACACCTATACAGACACACATCGCCACTCATCCATAGAGTTACTCACACACCTAGTCAATCATGCAAAGAATCATTCACACTCCCATTTACTCACCTATACAGTTATACACACACCACCTCACTAATTCATACAGATACTAACACATACTTACTCTCTTATACAATCACTGATACAAGCACACACTCATCCATACAGCCACTCTCACAATCACTCACTCTCACATATAGTCATATATATACTCCAACACTCACATATAGTGCCTTTCACATATGTAGTTATTCACACATGTACCACTGAGACATCAATTCACTCACCAACACACCCATACACACACTCACACACCCATACAGCCCTTCACAGATGCACTCTTGCACCCATACACCCAGTGAATCACCCACTCACACATCTATGCACAGAGTCACACACACCCCACTCACCCACACAGACACTCAGGCACCCATACAGATACTCAGACAACCAATCAATAACCAATATAGATGCTCATGTAGCTACTCACCAACCCATGCAGCCGCTTACACACCAACTGACAGACTGATACAGACATTCACACAGTTTAGTCACTAACCCATGCATTCAGTAAGACACGTTTAATCACTCACTTATACAGTCAGTCATGCACCTACTAAATCATCCATTCAGACACTTATACACCCACTCTTTCTTCAATACACCTTGGCATATATATATATATATATATAACATATTTAAACTTTACAGAAACACACAGTCACTGGATGATGTCATCAGTGATGTCATTTGAGATGTCATCAGTGATGTCACTGACCATGTCATGAGTGATGTAATATGTGACGTCATCAGCAGTGCATTGTGGGGCGCGAGTTATAGTTAGCTGAACTAACTATAACGGGGAATTTCATGGGTTTTGTATGAGTGCAATGTACAACTAACTATAACTGTCCCTAAAACCTATGGTTTTTTCAGTGAATTTGTAAGGTTTTTTAAATGCTAATTTCTAACTATAACGTCCCTGAAACCTATGTTTTTTTCAGTGAATTTCAAAGGTTTTTTAAATGATAATTTCTAACTCATAACGTCCCTGAAACCTATGGTTTTTCAGTGAATTTCAAAGGTTTTTAAATGATAATTTCTAACTATAACGTACCTGAAACCTATGGTTTTTTCAGTGAATATATATATATATATATTCACTGAAAAAACCATAGGTTTCAGGCACGTTATAGTTAGAAATTAGCATTTAAAAACCTTACAATTCACTGAAAAAACCATAGGTTTTAGGGACAGTTATAGTTAGTTGGACATTGCACTCGTACAAAACCCGTGAAATTCCCCCGTTATAGTTAGTTCAGCTAACTATAACTCGCGCCCCGCAATGCACTGCTGATGACGTCACATATTACATCACTCATGACATGGTCAGTGACATCACTGATGACATCTCAAATGACATCACTGATGACATCATGCAGTGACTGTGTGTTTCTGTAAAGTTTAAATATTTTTAATATATATAGGGAAAGGCGTATTGAAGAATGAGTGGGTTTATAAGTGTCTGTATGGATGATTTAGTAGGTGCGTGACTAACTCTATAAGTGAGTGATTAAACGTATCTTACTGAATGCATGGGTTAGTGACTAAACTGGGTGAATGTCTGAATCCGTCTGTCTGTTGCTGTGTAAGTGGCTGCATGGGTTTGTGAATAGCTACATGAGTGTCTATATGAGTTATTGATTGGTTGTCTGAGTATCTGTATGGGTGCCTGAGTGTTTGTGTGGGTGGGGTGTGTGCGACTCTGTCCATAGATGTGTGAGTGGGTGATTCACTGGGTGGATGGTTTCAAGAGTGCATCTGTGATAGACTGTATGGGTGGGTAAGTGTGTGTAAGAGTGTGTAAGTGAGTGAATGTATGTCCCAGTGGTACATGTGTGAGTAACTACATATGTGAAAGGCAGTATATATGTGTGTTGGAGTATATAAATAGCTATAAGCGAGAGTGTGTGATTGTGAGAGTGACTGTATGGATGAGTGTGTGCTTGTATCAGTGATTGTATAAGAGCGTAAGAATGTGCTAGTATTTGTATGAGTAAGTGAGCTGGTGTGTGTATAACTGTATAGGTGAGTAAATGGCAGTGTGTTTAATTATTTGCATGACTAACTAGGTGTGTGAGTACCTCTATGGATGAGTGGCGGTGTTTGAGTGTCTATATAGGAGTATGAGTGTATATGATAGTCCTGTACTGAGTGACCGTAAGTATGAGTGACTGTACGGGTGAGTGAGTGGATGTGTGTGTAGACCTAAGAATCAGTGAGTGGATATGTAGTTATTGGTGTTGGAGTGTCTATGGTTTTGCGAATGGCAGTCTGTAATTTAGAGTGGGTGTATCAAAGGTTATATTAGGGTGTGAGGAGGTGCATCAGATTATGACGTGGATGATGTCATCAGTGATGTCATCAGTGATGTCATTTGAGATGTCATCAGTGATGTCACTGACCATGTCATGAGTGATGTAATATGTGACGTCATCAGCAGTGCATTGCGGGGGCGCGAGTTATAGTTAGCTGAACTAACTATAACGGGGGAATTTCATGGGTTTTGTATGAGTGCAATGTACAACTAACTATAACTGTCCCTAAAACCTATGGTTTTTTCAGTGAATTTGTAAGGTTTTTTAAATGCTAATTTCTAACTATAACGTGCCTGAAACCTATGGTTTTTTCAGTGAACTTCAAAGGTTTTTTAAATGCTAATTCCTAACTATAACATGTCTGAAACCTATGGTTTTTTTCAGTGAATTTCAAAGGTTTTGTAAATGCCAATTTTTAAATGTATTAATTGTTATATTTATTTTTTTGATACTGATTTACTAAATTTTTTTAAACTATTTATTTTTAGATATTTTATTTTTTAAATTACATTGTAATTACATTATACATTTCATTACAAAATGTACTTTCTCAGAATGAATTACTTTAGTTTAAATACTTTGCAAATAGGCAATAGACTTTTAAGTACAGTAGTTACAGTTGTTGCAATGGGCAACACAATTTCAAACAATGCAACATTGAGCTCAATGTGAATTTCTAGTTAAATGCAATTAGTTACTTTATGGATTACTTTTCTAACCACAGGACTGGATCCTAGATTCAGTCCTGGGACATCTCCTGTAAACAGTTGAGTAAAAGTGTTTTGGTTACAGTAGTGATTTTTAAGGAATATTATTGTATTTTAAAAGTTGACACCGAGAAACTTTTTCACATAGAATCACCAATGTTATCCTATGGGAGGAAATTCACTTAGCAGGTAAGTAGTGTTATCGTTACTTTTTCTTACTCAGTGGTGGATCCTGGATCCAGCACTGGTGCATCTCCTGTAAACAGTTGAAAGAATGCGTTTAAGTTATACAGGCGATTTTTAAGGAATATTTGTAGTTTGTGAAAATCGACACTTTGAAACTTTTCTGCTGAAAACCAGACAATGGATTCCTATGGAAGGAAATATAAGTTACTGGTAAGTACGGTTAGAATTACTTTTCAGGGTCAGTGCTGGGCTAAAAGATGCAGCACTGGGTTACCTCCTGATAACAGGTGAGTAAATCGGAATTCGTAGTTCGGCTGATTTTAGAGGAATATTATAAAGTTCCAAAACTCCACACTTAGAAGAATTTCCAAGTGAAACCAATCAATGTTAGCCTATGGAAGGAAATTCAAGTTACTGGTAAGTACGGTTAGAATTACTTTTCAGGATCTGTACTGGGCTCAAAGATGCAGCACTGAGGTCTCTCCTGATAACAGGTGAGTAAATCGGAATTCGTAGTTCGGCTGATTTTAGAGGAATATTATAAAGTTCCAAAACTCTACACTTAGAAGAATTTCCAAGTGAAACCAGTCAATGTTAGCCTATGGAAGGAAATTCAAGTTACTGGTAAGTACGGTTAGAATTACTTTTCAGGATCGGTACTGGGCGCAAAGATGCAGCACTGAGGTCTCTCCTGATAACAGGTGAGTAAATTGGAATTCGTAGTTCAGCTGATTTTAGAGGAATATTTGTAAGTTTCAAAAATCGACACAAACTTTTTCAGCAAAAAGCAGGCAATGATCTACTATGGAAGGAAATTCAAGTTACTGGTAAGTACGGTTAAAATTACTTTTCAGGATCAGTACTGGGTTCAAAGATGCAGCACTGAGGTCTCTCCTGATAACAGGTGAGCAAATCGGAATTCGTAGTTCGGCTGATTTTAGAGGAATATTTGCACAATGGTGAATAAAGGGGGTGGGGCCTGAGGATACATGTCTGCAAACACGCCGTGTGGCGCGTTTTAAGTTGGAGAATTAATTCCTCCTCAATCCCGAGGGTCCCTAGGGGCCAACTAGCACACCAGGTACCTCCAGTATGCGCCAGAGAGCTGCGTTGCAGAGAGGTGTTCAGAGGCCACGCCCCTTTTTACAACACTCTGCAACGCAGCTCCGTGGCGCTTACTGGAGGTACCTGGTGGGCTAGTTGGCTCCCAGGGACCCTCAGGATTGAAGAGGATTTAATTCCCCATCTTAAAACACGCCACGGGGCCTGTTTGCACACATGTCACCTGAAGCCCCGCCCCCTCCCTTCACCACTGTGCAAACGCGCCCCGTGACGCGTTTTAAGTTGGGGGATTAAGTCCCTTGAATCCTGAGGGTCCCTGGAGTCCAAGTAGCCCACCATGTACCTCCAAAAAGCGCCACAGAGCTGCGTTGCAGAGAGGTGTAAAAAGGGGCGTGGCCTCTGTACACCTCTCTGCAACGCAGCCCCCTGGCGCATACTGGAGGTTCCTGGTGGGCTAGTTGGCCCCCAGGGACCCCAGTATTTAAGGGGAATTTGTTCCCCATCTGCAAACGCGCCAGGGGGTGCGTTTGCAGAGTGGTAAAGGAAGGGGGCGGGGCCTGCGGCCGGATCGTTTTGTGGTTTTTTTTTTCCCCGAAGGGGGGCTGTGTGGCCCCCCTTCCTTTTTCCTATTTTTGGGCCCTGGGGACCCCATCCCCCAGGGCCTTATCCCTTTTTTAATTTTTTTTTTTTAATTAAACGGGAAGGGGATCGCGTGGGCCCCTTCCCGTGGCCGAATCCGGCCCCGGGGACCCCATCCCCCGGGGCATGGCCACACTTTTAAATAAATTTTTAAGGAGGGGGGCTGCGTGTCCCCCCTCCTCAGGCCCCGGGTACCCCATCCCCCGGGGCAGGCCTTTATTTTTTTAAATTTTTTTTATTTATTTTTGGCGAGGGGGGCCGCGTGGCCCCCCTCCCGGGCCACTACTTGCCTCGGGGACCCCATCCCCAGGGGCTGGCCCTATCCTTTGGAGACCCCAACTCCCCCACGGACCATGCCGGCTCCCCGCCTCCTGCGGGAGCCGGCATTGCTTTCCACATGGGGAGCTGCTAAGATGCAGCTCCCCATGTGGAAAGCAATTTGCTTTGGATATTGGAAGCGAGAGCAGGTTTCCTGCTCTCGCCCAATATCCAAAGCAGTTTGCTATGACAGGACGGGAGCCGCGAGGCTCCCGCCCTGTCATAGCAAACTACAGTGTCCCGGGGGTAGGCACCCCGGGACACTGCAGGAGCCGGCCCTGGGGGTGGCGGTCCCCAGGGCCATTACAGGCTCCAGGAGGGGGCCGCGCGGCCCCCCTCCCTACATCGACAAAGCCCCGGGAGGTGGCGGTCCTCGGGCGTGTGGGGGGCTGAGCCCCCACACAGGTAATTTTTTAAAAAAAGAAGCCCCGGGGAGGTGGCGGTCCCCGGGGCCGCACCATTTATTTTTAAAGCCCCGGGGGGTGGCGGTCCCCGGGGCTTGGGTGGGCCTTAGAGGCCCCCACATATTATAAATAACCCCCCCCCCGCATGCCCCCGGGACTTGGCCCACCCGGGGGCCAATTAACAACGAAGCGCGGGAGACCGCGCTTCGTTTTTTGTTTTTTTCAGCGGGATCCGCGCACCCTAAGCGCATCCCGCGATTTTTTTTATTTAAAAAAATGCTTTTTTCTGCCCAGGGGATCCTTGTGGGACCCCCTGAGCAGACCTAGGGGGTCAGGGTGTTTCTACCCTGCCCCCTTTGTGCGTTTTGCGCACTTGTTTCTGTCCCTCGGTTCAACCGAGGGACAAAATGGCTGCCAACACTTCCTGATTTGGAGTGTTGACAGCCAATTAAGCATGCAGCTCGTGATCGGGAGGGTACGCGGACCCTACTCGGCCATAGATATATATGTGATTTTATTTGTGATTTTCTCAGAAACTACTGAACGGATTTACACCATTTAAGCAAAAGGCACAACTCTGAACCAAGGGCTACCTCTTTGCCAAATTTGGTGTAATTCCGTTCAGCAGTTCGGGCTGTAGCCGCGATGAAAGGTTCCTATGGAAAAATGAATTGGGAAAACGCGTTTTGGGACCCCCGCTTGACGAATCAACCCGAGACTTTCACGCTAGGAGCGGAGCGCCCCAACAAGTTGGCAGCTTTCGCGAAGATTCGTCAACCGGCGCAAGAGTTATTTCAAATAGAATGTTGCGGATTTCCTATGGAAAATAGGTCCTAACTATAACTATCTACTGGCGACCGCCAGTAGATTATATATATATATATATATGTATATATATATGTCTGTTCAGGAGCCCAAGTCGAACTAACAATTCTTAGCAAATTTATGGATTGAGCTTCATGTGGCAGTGTTACAAATATCTGGAATAGGGAAATTACTCATTAAAGGATCAGCAGCTTCTATTCATCAGTGCATGACATGCTCTCAAGGATCAATTTCTGATAGGTGTCCAGAGATGTAGACAGGTGGACAGTTGAGGTTATATCTCTTACCCAGTACTCTTTCTGATCACTCTCCAGTGGAACTTGCACTCTTGATCTCAAATAATACTCCTATAGGTTGTACCCAAAGCTTTCCTTTGGAGGCCCGATTTTATGCAGTGTTCCGGTCTGACGCACAGACAGCGAATTTCAGAATACTTTAATTTCCACACTGATTCGGTGACCAGCAGACTGGGTGGAAAACCTTTAAGACAGCGATTCTTAACCTGTGGTCCACCGACCACTGGGGGTCTACAACTCTTTAGAAAATTAAATAACAGCATCAGATTTATAGGGCATATACACATAAAAAGCAAAATTGAACATTTTAAAAAGCTCCGCAAATGTGAAGCAATTTGAAATTGAAGGCAACAAATTAAGATGGTATATCCTGAGTTTGATTCGTGGGAGTAGCACGAGTAAAGCAATAGTCGAATGGATGAAAGGTGGCTTCATTTGAAGCACTAGTATGCGTAAACGAAAAGAGAGGATGTGTTATGAATAAAAAAAGCAAAGTAGTTGGGGGCGTGGCCAACACCGCAGGGAAATGGCCGCACACTAGCTGAGCTCCCAGGAAGCCGAGCCCTTTTCCCCAAAAAATCTGTGACACATATCCATTCCAGTGGCAACAACGTGCATCTAACAAGGTCCGCTTCCCAACGGATGTCTCCGGTGCTGCTGGCAAGGCTATGTAGGTTGCGGAGCCTCAGAGACCCGACGAGGCCTGTTCGACGTGCGTCAGCCGGCAGCTAAACTTATTAGGAGATCCGGAGTCGACGTGAGTGAGAGGGGCAGATCGCGAAAAGGAAAGCAGCCCCCACCCTCGCCGAGTCTTACTGAGCGCTGCCGGACCGCCCTGCCTGCTGTCCGCCCCCGGACCTTCGGTGCGGTGACATCGGCTGCCGGGGTGCGCCTGGGGGCCCGGTGTAAGGCAGTGGTGGCGGGGCCCTCGAAGGTAAACGGGCCCGATCGAACATGCGGTGAGGAGGGCACAGAGTGGCGCCTGTGAGGCCCCCATGCAGAGCCTTGTTCAAGATCACAACGAGGGGCTATCGGGCGCTGCTCTGGGATTCCGGCACAGTCAGGGAAGGCGTGTATGGCAGCAGTGAACGCCGAAGGTTGACTCTAGGTCCCCAGAGACATCGGAGGGACCGTGAGAGGGACCCGTCACTGAAAAGGCCGCAAATGGACTGCGCTGGGTGTCCAGCATAATAAGTGCCCACAAACCTGGTGACCTGTTGAGAGTATCGGTGACGCAGAAGTTGCCCTTGATGGTCTGGGTTGCTATAACTGAAGACTAAGGCAAGAAGATAACGAGGCCCCCATGAGCGAGACCTGGTGACGCAGTGAGTACAGTGTATAGTGCATCGGAGTGGCAAAGAACTGTGACCCAGGCGGTAGCAAAGGAGGGAACGGAGAGCTTACTCATCATAAGGGCTGCCCCTGAGCAGCGGTGTAGGGCTGTGGAGTGAACACTAGATCCACATAATAAATTGAACTAGAGCCATTCTCCTGACTCCTGCCTGCCGTGCTACAAACAGATGAACTGTTACATGCCGAATAACATCTATGCACAGCGCACAGACTAATACGGCGCACAGATAGGCTATGCTTCCCCTCCATAGGGAAAACCGACAGGCCGTGGCGCACGTTCGCCAAGCAGGCGGCGGGGAGTACCTAGGTAAGGGGAGCCCGTGGACAAATGTCACAAACTACACCAGTTTGCACCAACCATGTTGGGCAACAAAGGAGAACGTGGGACACATCAACCTAAGCTTGACAAATATGCTTTACAAAAAAGTATGGAAGATGTACATACCCAATCCGACTGCCCCATGGAAAAGGAGGAACCAACATTAAATGACGTCATAGCGGCGATCAACAAAGTGCAAACTTCATTAGAAGCACGTATAGACTCAGTGTCCACTGAGGTTTCACTTATAAGGACAGATCTGCGCAACTTGAGAGACCGGGTACAAGAAGTCGAAGACGTGACAAGTTCATTGAAAGTGGATACCAAGACTCTTCAACAACAAGTACAGCGATTGCAAACCACAACCAAAACACTGGAAGCTAAGTTGGACGAGTATGAAGGCCGCTCAGAAAGAATAACTGAAGAATTATTGGGGTTCCGGAACTGGCAGAGGGATCAGCAACAGATCTCTTTGTAGAAGAATTAATACAAAAATACCTGCAACCCCGAGGACTATCTAACTACTTTTCCGTTGAAAGGGCACACAGAGTCCCAGGAGGTAAGCCCAAACCAGGAGCCCCGCCACGACCGATCCTAGCCCAAATATTTAACTTCCGCGACCGTGACGTCATACTGCAAACAGCTTGTACAGCTCCACAAGTATTATAGAAAAGTGTATCAATTGCATTCTTTCCAGACTTTACACTTAATGTACAGCGGCAAAGGCGCAACTTCCTGGAAGAGAAAAAGGCGCTTAGAGACAAAGAACTAAGGTACACAATGCTGTTCCCTGCCAAATTGAGGGTGGAGGCGCAAGGTAAAACTTGGTTCTTCTCCACTCCTGAAGAAACTTGAGACTGGCTAGAGGGATGGCGCACAGTGGGCAAGCCTAAGCCCTCGGATGACAAGTCAGGGAGAAGCGCAAACAGAATGACGAAACGGGATGCAATACGAGAAAATACCAAGAAATCAAATGAGGGATCGGATAAAGCTGAGAAAGCAGCCACCCTGTAGATTGCTTTCGTTAGCGCAAATACTAAAACAAGGTTGTGGCCGCAGAGACGAATTGTACATATATCTATTGGGGTTGAAGTAAAGGATCCAGCACAAAAGCCGTAGTAATGAACACGTAAACCCGAACCGCTAATTCCTCGATGTCATTTCATGGAACAAGAAGAGAGCGGGAAATGCATGCGGAACTGTGAAATTGGTGCCACGCAGTATTTATCGTTGGGGAGGAATTGGGGGGGGGGGGGAAGGGAACCCGGCTTCCGGGGGCCCTAGATCACCCCCGATTTCAACAGGGAAGGACGACAGGCGCTCTGCAATGTTGGGGAGGCGGGCAATTCCAGAACCGCCATATAGGGAGGGGGGATAATGTAATTTCTTTTGATGTCAGTCAGTACTGTTTTAATACAGCAAGTTGGGATAGCTGTAGAGGAACAGATGGTTTAGTAGAAGTAGCACACTCTACACCGTTTCGAAACAGTTTTTCACACACAATGAGCTTAGCATAGGAAATGATACACATAGCCCAACACTGCAAACACCAGGCTACATCCTCTGACAAAGTGGAAGGAAAATCCAGAATCACCCGCCATCATGACAGGCAAGACCTTGCATAAGACAGATTCCACCCTCAGGTTACTCTCCTGGAACGTCAGTGGGCTGGGAGACAAATTGAGGGATAGTCCTACAATTCTTCAGACAACACACACCTGATGTAATACTATTGCAGGAAACCCACTTGGTAGGCAATACGCGTAAGGCATTGAACAGAGGGGGATACAAGTTAATTGTACACTCTGATTTCACGACAGGCTCCAGAGGGACCGGAATACTGTTAAATAAGAAATGTCCATTTACGATAGTCCATACATGGATGGACCCACTGGTGAGATTTGCTGCTACAGCTGGGAGATGGGAGGGCAAACCCTTAAATATATTAACAATCTACATACCTCCGACATTACAAAAAATAACTCTACTTGATTTAAGTGCAATGCTCCTGGAACTACCAAAGGGAGACTTGATACTTGGGGGTGATCTAAATTTGGTGCTCTGCGATCAAAAAGACCGAAAACCTCCCAGATGTACGCATAGTCAAACCACCACCCTATCAAACTACTTAGACGCAATGGGTCTAATAGATGTCTGGTGAGCGAACAATCCCCAGACCTTGCAATTCACCTTTCACTCAGGAGCACACAAAAGCCAGTCGCGTATTGATTATATACTGACACAGGCCCACCAGTTGCCCTACTTTAAAGAAATCCGGCACTTAGCAAGAGGCATATCCGATCATTCACAGATCTGGCTCATCTACTCCCAGGGAACAAAACTAACTCGAAACACAATCTCTCTCAACCCTGGATATTTAAAACTCCCCCATATAAGAGATGATCTAATTCAAACCGCAGAAAACTATTTTAAAGAAAATGCAGGCTCTGTTGCCTCCTCCCAGACGCTATGGGAGGCATTCAAAACTGTATTAAAAGGAGAGGCGCTCTCCCTGATGATTGGACATAAAAAGGACCGCCAGAAAGACCTTTTAGATTTAGAAACCGATATTCTGGAAAGGGAATCACAGGCTGCCCAAACAGCCAGTGCAGAAGCCCTTCACGCGCTGGAAATAAAAAAACAGGAATACAAAAATAGGGTAACGGAGGAAGCCAAAAGTAAAAGACTGACTATACTCCACAAAGTATATGAAACCGGCGATAAAGCGTGCACATTATTGCCATGGTTAGATAGACGTGAACAATCAAATAGATGGGTAGCATGCTTAAAAACTGAGAACGGAGCAATGATAAATGACCCATGGGAGATAGTGGAGGTATTTGCAACACATTTTAGGCAGATATATACATCTACCCCCTCGGCCACATCAGACGACTCCAGAGACTTACTTGCAGAAATGCGCCTTCCCTCCCTAACAGCGGATGACAGTATTCTTCAAAGATAGCGACATTACGGACGAAGAAATCACAAGGGCAATTCATAGTTTACAATCCGGGAAAGCAATGGGTCCCAATGTGATCCCTATTGAATTATATAAATTGATCACTACAAAAATCGCACCCCATATGAAAGAAATGTACGACGAAAGTATACAACAGGGTTGCCAACCCAGAGACTAGAGACTTTGCTTCCATTGTAGTAATACATAAACAGGGTAAGCCATCTGAACTTTGCGATCCATACCAACCCATTTCACTTCTCAATGCAGAAGCCAAAATATTAGCAAACCTATTGGCTAATATGCTAATGCCAGTGATCATGAAATTAGTGCACCCCGATCAATCAGGATTCATGCCCGGGAGGAACACAGCACTAAATCTTAGACGACTGCATGGTGTGCTAGGTAGAAATGACACCCTCAGAGAAGCGCCAGAATGACGTTCGACACCATCGAATGTCCGTACTTATTTGAAGTGCTGGAGAGATTGGGTTTCGGCCCCAAATTTATAAACTGGGTAAAATTATTATACACGCCGCCCCTGGCCCACGTAATCGTGAATGGACATGTATTGAGTCCCTTACCCCACAAATGTGGAACGCAACAGGGATGTCCCCTTTCCCCATTGATCTTTGCCTTCATGCTTGAGCCTCTGGCGGCTTGGATTAGGGGAGACCCCATAATCAGAGGCCTGAACTGGACAGAGGGATGGGAGGATAGAATTTCTCTCTACGCGGACGATATCCTCCTGTACATGGCATCACCCCACTCATCAATAGGCAGGATTATACAAATTTTCACTAACTTCCATAAATATTCTGGATACACCATCAACTGGTCCAAATCAATATTATTTATTCTTCAGGGCCCTATACCAAAGTTTCCTTCGGGCTGCACAGTGACGGCAACAGAGGAAGGATTCCGATATTTAGGGATCTATGTTACCAGAGATCCCTCACTCTTTTACACACACAACCTTCTTGGACCCCTTAAACGATTATAGGATGATGCACGACATTGGAGAACACTGCCGCTGTCCCTCCTGGACCGAGCGGCCCTTTTTAAAATGATAGCACTTCCAAGGTTCTTGTATGTCCTACAAAACACACCATTCCCCATAGCAGACATATATTTTTCCCAATTGATTGAGAACTAAGTCAGATCATTGCTGTGGGAGGGGAAACCCCTGAGGATAGCCACGCGCAAGCTCGTGAAGAGCTGGTACGAGGGTGGTATAGCCATCCCAGATATCCGGTTGTATTATTGGGCAACTCAATTGGCAGTAATCAACCAATGGATATACAGCCCACAAACAGACCCTGCATACCAAATGGACAAATTCCTGATGGGCCCGAGAGGTTATAGACGAGCACTCTACATTAATCCCAAACGGCAGGCGCTAACAGGGCCGACACAACAAACGGTCCATCTCTGGCATAAGATAAAGCAGCTAGGATGAGAACATAAAATAACGCAGATGATGCCGTTGTGGGACGCTCAGATACTCAGAGAATTGATCGGGCAGCTAGGTTTTGACAAATGGGACTTGATTGGTATTTCAACAGTGGGGGACCTGTGGGCAAAGGGTAAAATTAAGCCTTTTGAGACGTTAAGAGAGGAATTCGAGATAGCGACATCCGAGACTTACCGGTATTTAGAAATTAAACACGCAATAATGTCGGGTCACCCGTCAGGCTCAACTCGTCCAGAATCAACCCCGTTAGAAGACAGACTATTATGTGACCAAATTGATGGTAAGGTCATATCAAAGATTGACTGAAAGTTACTGAACGCTATGCCGGACCCCCTAACAAAACTGCGGGAGCAATGGCAGAGTAATTTGGGCGAATTAGAGGAAGAGGACTGGCAGGAAGTGCTCGCTTCGCCCAGAGAGGTCGCCATAAGCTCCAGACTGTAACTAATACAACTCAAAGTTCTACACAGAACACACTACTCCTGTAACAAATGACAAAAACGAAACGCAAAGAGGACGCATCATGCAGACGACAATGCGGGGAGGAGGGTACGTTCTTTCATATCATCTGGGGTTGCTCTCCCATTCAGAGATACTGGAGCGCAATAGTGACACAATCACAAACGGTTTAGGCAAGCAACTGCAACAAACACCACAACTATGCCTGCTCAATATATGGGGACCAACAGACCTCAATGGTAAGGAGCGTCTCTTGGTTACACTAGGCTGTACAATAGGCAAACGTAACATGGCAAGGAAATGGGGAGTGGAAACACCGCCCACTGTGGCGGAATGGGAGAGAGACATGGAATGGGCGATGGTGGCAGAAAAATCCATCTATGAAAAAAGGGAGTGCCCCAAGAAATGGGAACAAATTTGGAATAAATAGAAAATTTACAGAGGACACATATGTGCGCCAACTATCCCCGGGAGGAAGAAACCCTATAAGGAATATCCAGCAGGAGGGGGTATCGAAATGTAACCTAACAAATGTACTCTTGCCTGTCAGCGGGAAAGATAATTTAATGGTTTGATGGGATGTGGTATACAATATCGTTGTAATTAACTGTGTGTACTTTAACAATAAAAAGAGTTTAAAAAAAAAAAAGTAATGTGTTCTAATCTATTATATCACTTAGTATTTTAGAATTAAAAACATTTTGAAAATCTCCAGCTTTCCCATTAAAATTAAAATGTCAACTTTGGTTTATTTGGTAGTAAAAAAGAAAATAGCTCGTAATTTGTGTATTTGCTTCCATTACTGATTCAGTGGGGGGGGGTCCAGACAAGTAAAAAGGTTATGACCCACTACTTAACGCATACGTTGGGGGGAATTTGCTAGCCAAAATACGCTGGGAATTTGAAACCTATCAGGATTTGCCAGGAATACCCGAGGCCACACTGGGGTTCTCGAGGCCTATTGAGCGCAGATGCACCAATACTGGTGTAACATTCTACGCATGCTGAAAACAAGAATGAGACAGATTTTGAGAGTAGGCGGTTGGGAAAATATGTAACTGCTAGGGTTTATGGTGAGAAAGAGCAGCTTGAGAGTACACTTGTGAGACTAGAGTGTCCTCCATGGGCATTACAAGACGTACTAGTTTTAGGAAATGATGATGGGAGTTTGCTTAGTACGCAGAGGGAATCGTGGTAACCTTTATGGCCTTTTTTCTTCTTTTTTGTGAAGGTCTAATCCACGATGGCGGGTTGGTAGTACAGATGCAATACCAGAGTATCTTGAAAGGATTATTCAAATCTGGTTTGAGAATACTGACAGAGGTTACAATCCTCTATAACACTGACTGAGATGGTTTTGTTTGGCAGAAGCATGCTGGGGAGCCGTACCCCAGTAATCATATTCTTACTGCACACTTCTACAAAGAGTATGCAGAGTTGGGGGCGTGGCCAAGGAGCCGAGCATGGCCGACGCGTGAGCTCCGAGCCGGCCTGATATTTATCAGCCCGGGGAACACCTGCAAACGGTGCCCAGCGGTGCAGAGACGCCGGGGCTTGTTCTGGTGATTGGGCGACTCCCTGAACTGCCACAAAAGTTCGGAACTTTGGTCGCCGGCTCCGGGGAGCAGCAAGCAAGATGGCGGCCCGCGAGTGACTGCCGTTGGGAGGGTAGCGGAGCCTGCTCCTATCTGCGGCCCGCGCTCCGAGTGCGAGCCTGCAGTCGCAGCTTTGGTACTGGCAGCGTGGGACTGCGGCAGGTTGGCGGCCCCCAACGGAGGTACCGGCACTGCCGAGGTGGGACGTGCGACTTTAGTGCAGCTGAACAGCGCGCAGAGCCTGGTCGGGGCTCGTGCACCTAGCGGGTGTGTGTCCCTTGATGCCGGTGACCGGGGAACGCCTGCAACCGGTGCCCAGTGGTGCAGGACACTGGGGGCCAGATCTGACTACTGGGCAACTCCCCGAACTGCTGCAGAAGATCAGAGCCACAGTTGCCGGCTCCGGGGGGCGACAGGCAAGATGGCAGCCCGCAAGTGACTGCCACTTGGTAAGGAGCGGAGCCTGTTCCTTTCTGCGGGTCGCGCTTTGAGTGCGGGCCTGTAGTCACGGTTGTGGTACTGGCGGCGTGGGACAGCGGCTGATCGGCGGCCCCCAGTGAAGGTACCAGTGCTGCTGAGGTGGGACGTGCGCACTTCGGTGCGGTTGAACTGTGTGTAGGGCCCGGTCGGGGCTCGTACACCTAGCGGGCGTGGGACAAAGCTGGCCCCAACAATGAAAGGCGCCCATAAAGTTCCCGTGAATGGAGGGCCCCCCCTCTGTGAGATTGAGGAACTGCGTGGGCGCTGGCTGGGCCCTGCGGGGTGAGCGCGCTGATTGCCGCGGAGGTCGAAGCTTCCCCCGTGAGCTGGCGATTTGCCGGGGCCCGACCTAGTGCAAATGATGGTGTGAAGGAGGGGCGGCGACCACCCGGCCCGAGTGTCAGGCGTGCCTGGGGTGACCGCGGAGAACTGGTGCTATTACCCGGGGCCTATATCGGGGCTCAAGGACTGGCGTGCAGGTGTTGCCCCCTGGCTTCTTCCTTTACGGTGGCAGCGCCTAGTGCCCCTGCTGGCTGTGCTGGGGCGGCATGTGTTGGGGTCCTCACCGGTTCCTGAGATCAGGCGGCGGAATCCTATGGTGAGCGCGTGCAGCCTGGGGGGTCCACTCTGGATGAGAGCCTGGGACCCGGAGGGCCTTGCTGGTGGCCCTTGGTTGCAGAGACTGCTCGGGCCGCCTGAATCTTACGCTCACCTCGTGGAGTGTGGGGGTCCCGCTGCCCCCCAGCGTGATAGTCACTGCCCCTGAGTGAGGGAGCTATTTCCTAGAGCGATTGAGAGCGCCCTGAATTGAACAGTGAGTGGCGAGGAATGCTCATCGCCTGGAGGTGTTTGGACTGAACCCAGCGCATGGGTATAAGACTGGGCCTGAAAGGAGTCGAGACTGGCTCGTGAGCACGGGGGTGCTCATTTGGCCGAGCCCTGCAGCGGAGCACCGGTTTAGGCAGCAGTGTTGGAGTCCCTCTGAGTGGGCTGCGTCTGGCCCCTGGTGCGTGGTGTGAGTTTGCAGCGCCGGCTGCTTGCTTGGACCTCCTCTCAGGCGCGGCCTTCCAGTCAGAGGTGGATTGGCGCCATGGGCAAACCCCGAGGTCGACAGGCCGGAGCCACACAAGACCCAGACAACAGTGCCTAGGAACAGTCGCAAACTGTTGTGGACGCCCCTATACAGCAGCAATTGGGCAAGATATTGGAGGCCATAGCAGACACGAAAGCCACCCTCCACCAAGACATCAGCACAGTGGCGGTGGGGCTGGGTCTTTTGCAAGAGGAACATAAGAAGCTCTCCGAGAGAGTGAAGGGGGCCGAAGTCAGCATTTCCGAGATAGCTCCTGCACAAAAGGCCTTGGAGCAGCAGGTGGGAGCCCTCACAGACAGGGTGGGTGTCCTGGAACAGAGAGATGAAGACTCGGAGGGGCGCAACCGACGGAACAATGTCCGGATCTTAGGCCTGCCGGAAGGAATCGGGGGCAACGTCATGGTGGCCTATCTGGAGCAGTGGCTGCGCTCTGTGGTGGCGCCTGAGGGCCTGTCGCCCTTCTACACTCTTGAGAGGGCACACAGAGTCCCGGTCAGGCCCCCGGCGCCTGGGCGCCCCCCACGGCCGGTAGTGGCCTGCTTGCTTAATTTCCGGGACAGAGATCTTCTATTACGGAAGGCACGCACAGAAGGCCCCTACACAGTTGACAACAGTAAGGTCTCCCTCTTTCCGGACTATACCCTGGAGGTGCAAAGGAGGCGGGCCTCTTTCCTGGAGGTTAAAAGGGCCCCGAGGGAGGAGGGCCTGCAGTACTCTCTGATGTTCCTGGCTCGGTTGCGGATTGTGTTGGACGGCGCCACCCACTTCTGTGGGAGCCCGGGTGAGGCCTGGGACTGGATTGAGACCTATAAGACTGGGGCCTCCCAGCCTGCAGGCCCTGGAGCTAAATCGAGGAAACCGGTGGAGCTTGGGAAACGCTCCCGGAGACGCTCCCAGAGGAGAGCTCCTAAGAAACCGACCTCTTCCCAAACCGAAAGGGAGAGGGCGGAGGCTCTGCAGGCAGGGGCGGCGCTGATGCAGGGCAGGAGCCCTACCCCTGAGACGGCAGTCCACTCATCGAGGGACACTGGGGACGTTCACTCCTACACATCCCGCAGTGATAGTGTGAAGATGCCGGTAGTGACGCCACACACAGCCGACGAAGTCATCTGAGGCAACCTGGACTCCGTACTAGTTCGCACATTTGGGGAGTTGCTGATCTGCTGATGGTGGTCTCCGGTCCTGAGTAAGGCCTCACTAAGGGTCATGTTCCACATACTGTTTGGACGACTGACCGTTGTCGGGCTGTCCTGGGCTTGGGGAGTTGTTCAAGATGAGGGTTCCTTAGTTGTTGTTTTTTCTGTCTGTTTGGTTGTTTGCAGAGGAGGGTGGTGGCACATGTACTGGGACACGGGCGGGGGGGGGGTCCCCCTTATGTCCCCTTGGGGAGGGTTCCTGTGGAAATGATGGGCACACAACACTGTGAGGTTCCTCACGTAGAACATCACTGGTATGTAGAACGATAGCCAAACGTCATAACATATACTCCTACCTTCGGCGCAGAGATGTGCACACAGCCTTCCTCCAGGAGAAGCATCTTAATAAAGAGGAAGCTGGGAGGGTGCAGAAGAGGTGGCGGGGGCAGGTTTTTGCAATCACCTTCTCAGCCTTTGCCAGAGGGGTCTTAATTTGGGTGAAACCTGGGGTCCCTTTCTCACCTGAATGCACATGGCTGGATCCGGAGGGGAGGTACGTCCTGCTTGTGGGCCGACTGGCGGGACGGGAGGTGACCCTAGGCAGTGTTTATGCTCCTAACCAAGACCAGGACGGTTTCCTAGAGTCCTTCTCCGCCTCTCTGGCCCAATGCCTAACGGGTTCTCTCATACTGGGGGGAGATTTTCAATCAATCAATCAATCACGGCATTTATAGAGCGCGCTACTCACCCGGGAGGGTCTCAAGGCGCTGGGGGAGGGGGTAAGTTACTGCTCGAACAGCCAGGTCTTGAGCTGCTTCCTGAAGGAGAGATGGTCCTGGGTTCGCCGAAGGTGAGTGGGGAGGGAGTTCCAGGTCTTGGCTGCCAGGTAGGAGAAGGATCTTCCTCCGGCGGTGGTTCTGCGGATGCGTGGTACGGTGGCGAGGGCGTGGCTGGTTGATCGTAGCTGGCGTGTGGGCGTGTAGAAGGTCACGCGGTCGTTGAGGTACTTTGGGCCCAGGTCGTGGAGGGCCTTGTGTGCGTGGGTGAGGAGTCTGAACGTGATTCTCTTGCTGACGGGGAGCCAGTGCAGGTCTTTCAGGTGTCCGGTGATGTGGCTGTGTCGGGGGATGTCCAGGATGAGTCGTGCGGAGGCGTTCTGGATGCGCTGGAGTCTTTTTGAAGTTTGGCTGTGGTTCCGGCGTAGAGGGTGTTCCCATAGTCCAGTCGGCTGGTGACGAGTGCCTGGGTGACGGTCTTCCTGGTTTCAGTGGGGATCCATCTGAAGATCTTGCGGAGCATGCGCAGGGTGTTGAAGCATGAAGATGAGACGGCGTTGACTTGTCTGGTCATCGACAGGGAGGAGTCCAGGATGAAGCCCAGGTTGCGTGCGTGGTCCGTTGGCTTGGGCGTGGTGCCCAGGGCCGGGGGCCACCAGGAGTCGTCCCAGGCGGAGGGTGATGAGCCCAGGATGAGGACTTCCGTCTTGTCTGAGTTCAGTTTAAGGCGGCTGTTCCTCATCCAGTCGGCGACATCTCTCATCCCGTCGTGTAGGTTGGCTCTGGCGGTGGTGGGGTCGTTGGTGAGGGAGAGGATCAGCTGGGTGTCGTCGGCGTAGGAGATGATGTTGAGGTTGTGTTGGCGTGCGATGGCTGCGAGGGGGCTCATGTAGACGTTGAAGAGGGTTGGGCTGAGTGAAGATCCTTGTGGAACGCCGCAGATGACTTCGGTGGCTTCGGATCTGAACGGGGGAGGCGGACTCTCTGGGTTCTACCGGCGAGGAACGAGATGATCCATTCCAGTGCTTTCTCTCGGATTCCGATGTTGCTGAGGCGCTTCACTAGGGTGCGGTGGCAGACGGTGTCGAACGCCGCGGAGAGGTCCAAGAGGATGAGGGCAGCTGTTTCCCCGTTGTCGGTTAGGGTTCTGATGTCGTCGGTGGCTGCGATAAGGGCGGTCTCGGTGCTGTGGTTGGCCCGAAACCCGGACTGCGAGGGGTCGAGGATCCATTCGTCTCGAGGAAGGCGGCAAGCTGTCTGTTGGCGGTCTTCTCGATGACTTTGGCCGGAAACGGAAGGAGCGAGATGGGACGGTAGTTCTTGAGGTCGGTGGGGTCCGCCGTTGGTTTCTTCAGGAGGGCGGTAAGCTCGGCGTGCTTCCAGCTCTCCGGGAAGGTGGCGGTGTGGAAGGAGGAATTGATGATGTCCCGGAGATGGGGTGCGATGGTGGCGTCGGCTTTGTTGAAGACGTGGTGTGGGCAGGGGTCGGTTGGTGATCCGGAGTGGATGGAGTTCATCGTGCGGGTGGTGTCTTCGGTGCTGATCGGGGTCCAGTTGCAGAGGGTGGTGGTGGCGGGCGTTGGTTCGGCGGTAGGGTGCGTGGTTTGTGCGTCGAAGCTGTTATGTATGTCGGTGATCTTGCGGTGGAAGAACGCGGAGAGTGAGTTGCAGAGGTCTTGCGAGGGGGTGATGTCGTTGTTTCCGGCGCTGGGGTTGGAGAACTCTTTGACGATGCTGAAAAGTTCCTTGCTGTCATGGGCGTTGTTGTCCAGTCGTTCTTTGAGTGCCGACTTCTTGGTGGCACGGATCAGCTGGTGGTGTTTGCGGGTGGCGTGTTTGAGGGCGGTCCTGTTGTCTGTGGTCTGGTCGAGTCGCCAGGTTTTCTCGAGAGTGCGGCAGTTCTTCTTGGATTCCTTGAGTTCGTTGGTGAACCAAGGGGTTTTCTTGCTTCCGGGTCTGCTGGGAGGGTTTTTAGTGGTACGAGGTCGTCGGCGCAGGCGGTCAGCCACTTGGCGAGGTTGCTGGCTGCTTCTGTTTGGGTCCGTTGTGTTGGTGGGTGTGTTCTGGCTGAGGGAGGCGGTGAGCTGCTCGGGTGGTGATCTTGCTCCAGCTCCGGCGGGGAGCCTGTTGCGGGTGGTGGTGGGTCGCAGTCTTTCTGAAGCTGAAGTGGACGCAGCTGTGGTCGGTCCAGTGGAGTCCGGTGGCGTGGCTGAAGGAGATGTGCTTGCTGGACGAGAAGACGGGGTCAAGCGTGTGGCCGGCGTAGTGGGTGGGCGTGTTCACCAGTTGCTTGAGTCCGAGGTTGGCGAGGTTGTCCAGCAGGGCGGTGGTGTTTCTGTCGTTGTTGTTCTCCAGGTGGAAGTTGAGGTCCCCTAGGAGGATGTAGTCGGCGGAGGGCATGGCGTGCGGGCTGATGAAGTCTGCGATGTCTTCGCTGAATAGTGTGCGTGGTCCCGGGGGTCTGTAGATGAGGGTGCCTCGGAGGGTGGTCTTGGGGTCAGTGTGTATCTGGAAGTGTAGGTGTTCGGCGGCGGTGAAGGTCTCGTCGGAGTTAGTCGAGATGCGGATGGTGCTCTTGTGTACGATGGCGATGCCTCCTCCCGTCTGGTTGACGCGGTCCCTCCGGGTGATCTTGTATCCGTCCGGGATGGCTATGGCGATGTCGGGCGCTGAGGAGGCGTTCATCCAGGTTTCGGTGAGGAAGGCGATGTCCGGTGCTGTTGCGTCGAGCAGGTCCCAGAGTTCCACGGCGTGCCTGTGGACGGAGCGGGTGTTCAGCAGGATGCATTTCAGGTGGTTGCTGCTGGTGCTCGACTTGGCGGAGGTGGTGCACGTCCGGGGGCAGGTGAATCGGCAGGTTTGGCAGGTGAAGGGTCCGTGGGTGCGTCTCGGTGAGGCTCGGTAGCAGGCAGGGTTCCGGCCGGCATTGAGTGCGGTGAGGGTGGCGGCGTCGTAGGTCCGTCGAGTAGTGTTGCGTTGGTGGGATCCAGGGGTTCTGGCGCTGGGCGCGGTCCAGTCGCGGACGGGCGCAGACGGGCTTGCCTTAGGCGCGCCTTTGGCGCGCCAGCGCGCGGCCAGCGCAGCGGCCGCCATTTATGGGGAGGTGGGAGGGAGGAGCAGCTGGGAGGCGGGAGGCAGGGGCAGCGAATGGGCAGTCAGGGGGCGGGGCCGCAGGGGATGCAGCGGCGGGAATGGCGAGAGGCAGCGGGGGCACAGAAAGGAAAAAGGGGAGACAAAATCACGGGCACAACGACAATGGGGCAGCGAGGGGCACAGAAGGAAAAAGGGGAGACAAAATCACGGGCACAGCGACAATGGGGCAGCGAGGGGCACAGAAGGAAAAAGGGGAGACAAAATCACGGGCACAATGACAATGGGACAGCGAGGGGCACAGAAGGAAAAAGGGGAGACAAAATCACGGGCACAATGACAATGGGGCAGCGAGGGGCACAGAAGGAAAAGGGGAGACAAAATCACGGGCACAACGACAATGGGGCAGCGAGGGGCACAGAAGGAAAAAGGGGAGACAAAATCACGGGCACAATGACAATGGGGCAGCGAGGGGCACAGAAGGAAAAAGGGGAGACAAAATCACGGGCACAACGACAATGGGGCAGCGAGGGGCACAGAAGGAAAAAGGGAGACAAAATCACGGGCACAATGACAATGGGGCAGCGAGGGGCACAGAAGGAAAAAGGGGAGACAAAATCACGGGCACAATGACAATGGGGCAGCGAGGGGCACAGAAGGAAAAAGGGGAGACAAAATCACGGGCACAACGACAATGGGGCAGCGAGGGGCACAGAAGGAAAAAGGGGAGACAAAATCACGGGCACAACGACAATGGGGCAGCGAGGGGCACAGAAGGAAAAAGGGGAGACAAGCAGAAAATGAGGGCACCGGGGCCACAAGCGGAGGGCGATCTTACCTGCAGGAGCAGCGGGCAGACAACACAGGCGGAGCTGTGTGGTGGGGGAGCGACCTACCTGGCAAGGTCAAGGGTCGCTCTCCTCACGCGCAGCGGCCGCCATTTATGGGGAGGTGGGAGGGAGGAGCAGCTGGGAGGCGGGAGGCAGGGGCAGCGAATGGGCAGTCAGGGGGGCGGGGCCGCAGGGGATGCAGCGGCGGGAATGGCGAGAGGCAGCGGGGGCACAGAAAGGAAAAGGGGAGACAAAATCACGGGCACAACGACAATGGGGCAGCGAGGGGCACAGAAGGAAAAAGGGGAGACAAAATCACGGGCACAGCGACAATGGGGCAGCGAGGGGCACAGAAGGAAAAAGGGGAGACAAAATCACGGGCACAGCGACAATGGGGCAGCGAGGGGCACAGAAGGAAAAAGGGGAGACAAAATCACGGGCACAATGACAATGGGGCAGCGAGGGGCACAGAAGGAAAAAGGGGAGACAAAATCACGGGCACAATGACAATGGGGCAGCGAGGGGCACAGAAGGAAAAAGGGGAGACAAAATCACGGGCACAACGACAATGGGGCAGCGAGGGGCACAGAAGGAAAAAGGGGAGACAAAATCACGGGCACAATGACAATGGGGCAGCGAGGGGCACAGAAGGAAAAAGGGGAGACAAAATCACGGGCACAACGACAATGGGGCAGCGAGGGGCACAGAAGGAAAAAGGGGAGACAAAATCACGGGCACAATGACAATGGGGCAGCGAGGGGCACAGAAGGAAAAAGGGGAGACAAAATCACGGGCACAATGACAATGGGGCAGCGAGGGGCACAGAAGGAAAAAGGGAGACAAAATCACGGGCACAACGACAATGGGGCAGCGAGGGGCACAGAAGGAAAAAGGGGAGACAAAATCACG
Source organism: Calotriton arnoldi (assembly GCA_963921515.1). Classification (NCBI taxonomy): domain Eukaryota; kingdom Metazoa; phylum Chordata; class Amphibia; order Caudata; family Salamandridae; genus Calotriton; species Calotriton arnoldi. Next base: position 1,686,884 of record CAWUFW010001517.1, read on the forward strand.
GGCACAACGACAATGGGGCAGCGAGGGGCACAGAAGGAAAAAGGGAGACAAAATCACGGGCACAACGACAATGGGGCAGCGAGGGGCACAGAAGGAAAAAGGGGAGACAAGCAGAAAATGCGGGCACCGGGGCCACAAGCGGAGGGCGATCTTACCTGCAGGAGCAGCGGGCAGACAACACAGGCGGAGCTGTGTGGTGGGGGAGCGACCTACCTGGCAAGGTCAAGGGTCGCTCTCCTCACCGCGCAGCGGCCGCCATTTATGGGGAGGTGGGAGGGAGGAGCAGCTGGGAGGCGGGAGGCAGGGGCAGCGAATGGGCAGTCAGGGGGGCGGGGCCGCAGGGGATGCAGCGGCGGGAATGGCGAGAGGCAGCGGGGGCACAGAAAGGAAAAAGGGGAGACAAAATCACGGGCACGACAATGGGGCAGCGAGGGGCACAGAAGGAAAAAGGGGAGACAAAATCACGGGCACAGCGACAATGGGGCAGCGAGGGGCACAGAAGGAAAAAGGGGAGACAAAATCACGGGCACAGCGACAATGGGGCAGCGAGGGGCACAGAAGGAAAAAGGGGAGACAAAATCACGGGCACAGCGACAATGGGGCAGCGAGGGGCACAGAAGGAAAAAGGGGAGACAAAATCACGGGCACAGCGACAATGGGGCAGCGAGGGGCACAGAAAAATCACGGGCACAATGACAATGGGGCAGCGAGGGCACAGAAGGAAAAAGGGGAGACAAAATCACGGGCACAATGACAATGGGGCAGCGAGGGGCACAGAAGGAAAAAGGGGAGACAAAATCACGGGCACAACGACAATGGGGCAGCGAGGGGCACAGAAGGAAAAAGGGGAGACAAAATCACGGGCACAACGACAATGGGGCAGCGAGGGGCACAGAAGGAAAAAGGGGAGACAAAATCACGGGCACAACGACAATGGGGCAGCGAGGGGCACAGAAGGAAAAAGGGAGACAAAATCACGGGCACAATGACAATGGGGCAGCGAGGGGCACAGAAGGAAAAGGGGAGACAAAATCACGGGCACAATGACAATGGGGCAGCGAGGGGCACAGAAGGAAAAGGGGAGACAAAATCACGGGCACAATGACAATGGGGCAGCGAGGGGCACAGAAGGAAAAGGGGAGACAAAATCACGGGCACAACGACAATGGGGCAGCGAGGGGCACAGAAGGAAAAGGGGAGACAAAATCACGGGCACAACGACAATGGGGCAGCGAGGGGCACAGAAGGAAAAGGGGAGACAAAATCACGGGCACAATGACAATGGGGCAGCGAGGGGCACAGAAGGAAAAGGGGAGACAAAATCACGGGCACAACGACAATGGGGCAGCGAGGGGCACAGAAGGAAAAAGGGAGACAAAATCACGGGCACAATGACAATGGGGCAGCGAGGGGCACAGAAGGAAAAAGGGGAGACAAAATCACGGGCACAACGACAATGGGGCAGCGAGGGGCACAGAAGGAAAAAGGGAGACAAAATCACGGGCACAATGACAATGGGGCAGCGAGGGGCACAGAAGGAAAAAGGGGAGACAAAATCACGGGCACAATGACAATGGGGCAGCGAGGGGCACAGAAGGAAAAAGGGGAGACAAAATCACGGGCACAACGACAATGGGGCAGCGAGGGGCACAGAAGGAAAAAGGGGAGACAAAATCACGGGCACAACGACAATGGGGCAGCGAGGGGCACAGAAGGAAAAAGGGAGACAAAATCACGGGCACAACGACAATGGGGCAGCGAGGGGCACAGAAGGAAAAAGGGAGACAAAATCACGGGCACAACGACAATGGGGCAGCGAGGGGCACAGAAGGAAAAAGGGGAGACAAGCAGAAAATGCGGGCACCGGGGCCACAAGCGGAGGGCGATCTTACCTGCAGGAGCAGCGGGCAGACAACACAGGCGGAGCTGTGTGGTGGGGGAGCGACCTACCTGGCAAGGTCAAGGTTAACTGTGTGGCGAATGTTACTATTGATCGTTCGCATCCTCCCCTGCCGGGGACCCAGCCACATCGTACTGCATCGGGCTTTCAGACTTGGATGTCCCATTGGGGCTTAGAGGACACCTGGAGACTGCAACACACAAGGGATAGAGAGTACTCTTTCTTTTCACCGGTACATCAAGTCCATACCAGGCTTGATGTTTCTCTGCTCTCCGGCATTGAATGGTTCTGTATCTCACATGGAGTGCTTGGGGCGTACTTTGTCGGACCATAGCCCGTTACTTATGCTACACCAACCACTGGGTCGGCGCCCTACGATCCCAACTTGGAAATTGAATCCGCTCTTACTTGATGATGTCCCTTTCCGGTCCTCACTGGAAGCATTAGTTGACAATTACTTCCCTATCAATGCCAACACTGCCTCATCTCCACAGGTAGAGTGGGAAGTGTTTAAGGTTGTGGTGCGGGGTCATTGTATGGCTCAAGCATGTGGGGCGCACAGGGAGATTAAGCACGAACTGCTAGACTTGGAGGGGACTATCCGCACACTGGATAATTTGCAGGGTATGGATGACATGGCCTTGCCGTCCTTACACGAAGTGAGGAGCGCGATACCACGAAGCGCTGGGGAGACTGCGGTGTTACAATTATAAGGACTATCTGGACAAGGTGCAAAAGGAGGAAGGAAGGGCAGGCCGACTGTTAGCACGATTAATTAAACCTGAGATGGGGGGCGCGCTTGTCACGCGGCTTGGTCTAGATACGGCGGAAGCAGTGCATGACCCAGATGTTATTAATGACACTTTCTTGCAATATTATGAGAGACTATACGAGGCCCAGACTGCGGCCCCCTTGTCAGATATACGTAACTTCCTGGCTCCTCTGCAACTCCGCACACTTGAGGCAGATGATCAGGATGAACTGGGAAGTCCAGTCACAGTGCAGGAAGTCATAGCCGCGATAGCTGCACTGGTGCATGGTAAGACGCCTGGGCCTGATGGCCTCCCGGCCGAATTCTACCAGCGGTTCGTTGATATTTTGGCGCCGCATTTGGTTACACTATATGTGGAAGCGTATGAGGGAGAGGGGGTTTGCCTGACTCCACCCAGACGGCATTAGTGATCCCGCTCCCCAAGTCCACGGAACCTGACGCGGGAGTGAGAGACTACCGACCGCTCTCCATGCTGAACTTAGATTTTAAGATCCTGAGTAAAGTATTGGCGGGTAGGTTGCTCCCACATATGAAGTCTCTGATTCACCCGGACCAAAACGGGTTTATCCCCACTCGTAGCACCTCCTATAACCTCCGTAGGCTCTACTCCGTGCTCTACCACGCGGATACTCCGGCTCTGCAACACTCGGCGGTCTTATCGGTCGATTTAGAGAAAGCGTTTGACACGGTGAGCTGGGAGGACCTATTTGAGGTGATGTGTCGCATGGGCTTGGGTGATGACTGGGTGCGGTGGGTACAGCTTCTCTATGCCTCACCCACTGCGAGGGTCAAGACAGGACGAGCCATATCTAGGCCTTACAAGATCTCCCGTGGCTCCCGGCAAGGCTGTCCTCTTTCCCCGCACCGGTTTGCCTTGGCCGTGGAGCCGCTGGCGGAGCGGTTCCGACTGGGGGGGGTGTGGGATGGGATTGACTTTGGGCGGGCGTTGCCACCATGTCTCTCTGTACGCTGATGACCTGTTGCTGTATCTCACGGAGGCAGTTGGGGGGCCGCCGTGGCCTTGAAGATCCTAGGCGATTTTGCTGTCCTCTCGAGCCTTAAGGTTAATAAAACTAAGACCTATTTGTTTCCAATAGCCAGGCCTTTACCCAGGCCGGAGGCGCTGCCGCCTGACACCCTCTGGGCACAGCGTACATTTAAGTATTTGGGCATACTAATTTTCCATGACCTGGATGATCTTAAGGACTAGAATTTGGGTAAGACGTTGCGCTCCCTTCGCTCTTGTGTTCATTTTTGCAACTCGTTGCAATTGCCCACCATGGCCTAGATTACGCTGTCCAAAATGGTTATGTTGCCCCAGCTGCTCCACTTTTTTGTGAATCTCCCGGTTCTGATGCCGCGAAGTTGGTTTAGACCTCTGCCTGGGCCTAGCTAAACGCAGGATCGCAATGGAGTGGAAATCTGCGAGGGGTCCACAGATCTCAGTTTGAAATAGGGATGTCGTTGCATGGGCGGGAGCGGAGGGCAGGGCACGGACGTGGGAGGAGGCTAGAGGGATGAGGAAGCTCCTGATGGCTCAACAATGGAAGGAAGTAATAGCTAAATGGGAGAGGCCGGCGGGGTCGGGCAGTGACGAGGGAGAGCCGGACCGTATGTCACAAACAGATAGTGAGACCCAGGCGGTTGGGCCGGGGCCATCGGGGGCCGCTGATGGTTGATATCTGGTGAGGGAATGGGTAGACTTGGACCACACCCTGGCACGTCCAAGGCTACCAAGGTAGGAGAGTACTGGCGAGGGGGGGGGGTCCCCTGCATCAGCCCAGCTTTTCTTTGCGGGTTGGGACTGTCGCCAGCCCCGCTAGATATTAGCATATTGATGTGTTCACACCATTCCTCTGCATCAGTTATTCTTTGCTTATTTGTTTCTTGTTTTCCTTTTCTTTCATTTCTTATTGGTTTGGCTTTATATAATGTCAATGGCAAATTACGATTCAAATTATGAGCAGGCATGCATAGGGTGGACTGATATTGAACGACTCTATATAATTGGTGAGATAACTTCGTATGGGTGGAGCTGGCCCCCTTGATTGTAGACAGTGATAGTAGATGTATTATGTTTTGCCTCCTTTTTCTTTCTTGCTTTATGTTTCTTCTTCTTCTCCTGATTGTATTTAAATGATCGGTTTCTACAAAATGCCAATACAAATATATTTGGAAAAAAAAAAAAAAAGAGTATGCAGAGTTACTAGCCCATGTCATCGACGTTCTGCCCTCACTCTGGGAGGCAATTATTGTGATGTTATTGAAGCCTGGCAAGGAGGAAGGCACTGTTGTGTCAGTCTTAAATACTGCTGTCAATCATCAATATTTACAGAATCATACTAAATAAATATTATCACAAACCACTTCCACTTATGCCCAATTAGGTTCTATTTGATCAGGTGGGATTCTTCCCGAGATGCACCTTCTCATAAACTTTGTACTCCATTCTCCCTAATCCATCAATTCTGCCCTGAAGTGCCAGCAGTGGAAGTTTTCCTGGATGCTGAAAAGGCATTTGACATCTAGGGGCTGTATTATACATACAGCGCACTTTCCCTGTTTGCCCCATGGCGCACCTTTCAAAAGGTGTACCAGGCGCAAACAAGGACAGTGTGCATTATTGCAAAGAATGCGCTGCCTGCAGGGCAGCTGCAAACTCGCGCTGCCCTGGGGGCAGCACATTCAAAGGAAATACAGAGTGGCTGCTTCAAAAGAGCTCCATGTTTCATGTTGCAGGCGGCATGCCGCCTGCACTTTGAAAAGGGGAGAGATACCCCTTGCAGGCAGGTACAGTGAGTGACTACACCCGCCTGCAGGAGGATGTCTGGTGGGGTCCATGCGACCCCTCTTTTTCCCATCCAGAGGGCTGCCTTTAGGAGGCGCAATGATGTGCACTTCCAGTGCGCCTCCTAAGGGCATGTTTGCCTCTGCGCCTGCATCCCTAATACAACGCAGAGGCAAAGAGATAGCCTCATTTGCATGGGGCCACACTCCCATTCAAATGAAGGAATGCCCTCTTGTGATAGCACTGGCGCTAGATGTGCACCAGTTGCCCATCGTATTACAGAAGGGGACGCACAAGTGACTGCGGCTCCTTCTGTAATACAATTGTGCCCCGGGGGTGCACAAAGCAGGCGCACATGACCTTTGCGCCCCTGGGGCACAATGTGTAATACGGCCCTAGGAGGGGTGTTTCCCGTTTGTAAGTATACATAGGACAGTTTTGAGAGAGGACTTGTTGCACTGAATTATGCTGCTGTATATGAGTTGTTTGAGTGGTAAGGATCATTAGTACCAGCTCTATACCATTTAGGATATCAAAAAGGACACTCACTTCATTGAAGTCCATTTACTTCATTACTTTTTACTTTCGCTTGTGGATAGTGTTCTCAGAGAATATCATTTATGTAGGGATCTCTCTTTCAGGGGCAGCCTATCATTTTGTCTCTCTTCACTCACATTATACTATACTATTAATATAAGAGCCCCACCATGACTTATATCTGTTCATTCACAAATTCCTATGGTTTGCGGGCATTTCTGCGTTACACACAAATTAGAATAAGTTGGTCATTTTTGTCTCAAGGTACAGTGCGATGCAAAAGGCTTTATCCACTGAGATGGCAGGACACCTATGCCAGGTATGAGATACTAGTACATTATGACCTGGATGTTGTGCTTAGAGAGCATTCTGGTGTAGTGTATGATCAAATTATTACTCTGTTTGCTTGATGGTTTTCTCTGCAACTATTTCTGGCTGTGTTGTCCTTATGAAAATGATGATCTTTCTCAACACTTTACACCTATTCACCAACATACCGATTCCTCTCTCTAAAAGAGCTTTTTATAAAAAAATTATAGCCCCTTATTATTCCTCTGGCATGGGCTTCAAAGGAGGTTCAAGTGGGCTGGGAAAATGTGACTCTTCCTTTTAATACATGTAGCTTCTTCACTGCAAATTCAAAATCATATTACTATGCAACAAGCTCTTTTGGCACATTTCTGGTTTCATCCTCTACCATACCTCACACATTTAGCAACTACAAATGACAGCATGGCAGGCCAACTGTTGCTTCTGTGGCTTCTCGGGCACATGGGAACCCAAGACCGCAGTACTTCTTGGGTCTGTGCAGTTCCCAGGGCTCAGAAGATGCCATACAAAGCCCGCAGCTGCGGAATGGGAAAGTCTCCCACCTGGGGCCGGTTTCTTCTCATGCCCCTTGGGTCCTGGCTGCTGCTCCTTCTCCCATCAACTACAAAATGGTAATCACGTGCCTGAGGGTTTGCAGCTGCTTTTAAGGCGACTCAGATTTGGCCTCTTTTCTTTACTCTTTTGATCATGGTGGTTTCTCACTCGATTTCTTCCTGACTTTCTCAATCCTTTATGTTTCCTGCTGTGGTGCTTAACGTAATTTGCTTTTCCTGCTCTTATACTATTTAATCACTGAAGTGCTAAGGACTAGATGGTCTCGTCCTCAGAGCAGCCAGCCCCAATGGTGAGGAGAGGCCAACCTCTGGTTGGAGGATGTGCCGCAACAAAGCTGTTCCTTTGCTGGTTTCCTCACTCTCCACTTGTGATCTTGACTCTTCACTTTTGGGATTTCCAAGCCCGGATTCCAAACTTCTGTTTTTCTCTAGCCTTGTAAAATACATCAGCAAGGAGGTTTTTTAAGCCTTTGGCTTTTTTTTCTCCTGAGAATGTAGCAGCTTCTCAAGTTGTAAGGCACACTCTTACATGAGCTCCAGCGGCGCCTGCTGCCTTGTTGCCATGTGGGTCGTGGTGGAGTTTTTTGATGTGCCATATGGCCTTCGGCGCTTCAGTAAACATTGCAGCGTGGCCCACAACGCTTATTAAAATACTGTTGGGCTCTTGGCACATAAGGATTGGTTCCTCGGGTGTGGTGGAACCAGGACAGCGTTGTCTACCGCCACCATATTGGTTTGAGCAATAGAGTACCATCCTTATTTTTCTAACATGTAAAATCTGGAATACATGGGTATATATATATATATATATATATATTTTTTTTTTTCATCCAAAATGTAATTATAATGATCAAAAAGAGGTTTTTTCCACCACCAGTTGTTTAATTCTCAGTTAACGCGTTTCGCCTGTCACAGCAGGCTTGCTCACACACTGAGTCGTGGGACATGTATGCATATATAATGTGTAATACATAAAAGAAAACGGACTTAATACAGGCAGTCCTTTGCTTTGCTCTGCTTTGCCATGGCAGTATTTTTGCATCCATTGAGATTCATAGATACCAGTTTCATTTGCCTCTTAAACAATGCTAAACATTCCGATTACGGACCATAGCATCTTGATTATTGTATAATGTTCGATATATGATAAATCGGGCAAGAAAAGAAATTTGTTAAGGTAATCCTATGCTATACATTGTATGGTGGCCATTTTGGAACTCCCGTCTCTATATATGCCCTCATTCGACATTATGCATGTTATACATTTTCAATTACAACTACTGACATTGCATTATTGCTATGGTTATAGGTTAATCAATGATCACCTTTATCCAGTGTTTCTCAAAATATGTTATCGACATAGAGCCAAATTTACCAAACAAAGTGTCATTGTTGTCCTATCCTGTTATGGATAATCGCCTTGATTATCCATAACAGGATAGGACAACAATGACACTTTGTTTGGTAAATTTGGCCTATGTCGATAACATATTTTGAGAAACACTGGATAAAGGTGATCATTGATTAACCTATAACCATAGCAATAATGCAATGTCAGTAGTTGTAATTGAAAAATGTATAACATGCATAATGTCGAATGAGGGCATATATAGAGACGGGGAGCCTTCCAAAATGGCCACCATATAATGTATAGCATAGGATTACCATAACAAATTTCTTTTCTTGCCCGATTTATCATATATCGATCATTATACAATAATCAAGATGCTATGGTCCGTAATCGGGAATGTTTAGCATTGTTTAAGAGGCAAATGAAACTGGTATCTATGAATCTCAATGGTCAAAAATATTCCAATATGGCTGCCATGGCAAAGCAGAGCAAGGACTGCCTGTATTAAGTCCGTTTTCTTTATGTATTACACATTATATATGCATACATGTCCCACGACCTCAGTGTGGTGAGCAAGCCTGCTGTGACAGGCGAAACGCGTTAACTGAGAATTAAACAACTGGTGGTGGAAAAACCTCTTTGTGATCGTTATAATTACATTTTGGATGAAAAGTGAAAGCCGGCGCGCTCCGCCGGTATAACAACGATCTACCTGCCAAGGGGAGACAGAAGGAGCAACTCGTTGTGGAATATATATATATATATATATATATATATATATATATATATATATATATACACACACACATATATATATACACTTTTTATACCTTTTTTTCAGATTCAACTATCTTGCCAATTATGCCTATTTATTTTGTATCTCTTCCCGTTCCTCCCAATCCAAGTTGGCCGCCATGTTTTTTCTCCTAGGTCATTTCCTCCTTACCACTATATAAGTAGGCTCAGTCCAGGGACCAGTTTTGTCGCAATTGATTCTTTAGTGCTCACGCCTGGTTTCCGTTGTTTTCACAGTCTCCAGTTCTTCGTTCTTCCTTCTCTGTCTCAAGTTCCTGCACCTCGTCATCCTTCTGAATCTGCTGAAGGTATTTATGGACTCCAGTTATTTTCCCTTCAGCTGTATTATTTTCCTGGAGCAGTTCCGGACGTCTGTTGCAATTCTGGCATCTGCTATTGCCTCTGAAGATAAGCGGCCTCACCTCCATACCAAGAAACATCTTGCAGCGTATCCAAAACCTGCCCTTGACACAAGGGTACTTGCCTACCACATATTCCAGTGTGTGGTGAAATTGTGGCTGCCAAAAAAAGTCTCCCTTACCTCGAACAGCGGAAGACCCAGATCTGAATTACGGGTAACAGTCCAGCCCTGAACATCTATGGCTCAACAATCTCGCAGATGCATAAGTACTGCAATCTCCTATTATGCAATTAGTTTCTAATCCTACTCTGCTGCCAATGCTAGAACATATGCCCAACTGTGAAAACTGGATGACAATACACAAGAGATTTATTTATTGAGCAGAACTGCACTCTTTCATTTTTTGCATTTAAGGACCGAGTAGAAATAACATACCTTGGTGTGTTTTACTTTTGATTTTGGAGGTGTGCAAATTCAGGATTCTCATCTTTCCATACGGAGGTGTCATCCTCTCTGGGCTTTAACACAGCAGATAATTGGCCCAGACCCAAGACACTTGGTCTTCCTAATATATACCATTATGCAAGGTTAGTGAGTAGATAGGGAAAGTATGGCAAGGCAGGGTTGGGATGGAGATCTGTAGACCGCTTTGACAGATGAGCAGTGGCTTTTCTACTGCTCTCCGATAGATGAAATCTCGTTAAACAGTAGAAATAAACTGATACATTCGATATTACTGCAGAGTCTATTATAAACATAAACAACTATAAAATTCAGACTAGTTACAGATTCAACTTGCACATTATGTCACAATAATAACAAGGACTTAAAGAACTTAGGGCCTAATTTAGATCTTGGCGGACAGGTTAATTCATCACAACAGTGAAGGATATCCTGTCTACTAAACTATAAATCCCATTATATCCTATGGGGTTTATATTTTGGCGGACAGGAAATCCGTCACCGTTGTGACGGAGTAACCCATCCACCAAGATCTAAATCAGGCCCTTATTTTGTTACTGTCCCAGGGTTGCAGGGTATTAGAAGAATAATTTTGCAGATATTGAGGAGAAGAAAGGTCCAAAGCTTTCACGTCCCACCCAATTTCCTGGTCCCTCTAGGTTATGTGCAGGATATACCTGCAACAGTGCACAGGTATACTCTTTAGCTTTACTGTGTGCAAGAGGAGGGTGGCAAAGAGATGCGGTCCTACACTGAGGGTGTTGGACTTGGTGAAGGGCTGATTATTGCAATGGAGCTTCAGACACCTACTCTTTACTACTTCTGCATGCTTCAAAACACAAATATGTATGGAATCCATTATATATCTCGCCCGTAATGAGACTAGTTTCTCCTTGTGACTGACACCTAGCTGTGATATGGATAACTGTAAAATAAAAGGTTTTCGGAATGTGCAAGTGGAAACAAGACTGTGTGGTTAAGAGTATAGGACTTATAAGAGTGCAATGCTCACTTGTGACCTACTGCTGCTGACTGCTTGTGCGAATATGAAGACAGAGTGGCTAAAACTGTTAATAGTTGAACAGATATGTTTAAATGGTACACCTGAATTGGGTAAGAAAAGCTTGACTTATAAGATTCAAAGCGAAAGCATATTTTAGCAGCAGCGGTGTAAAATAATCTCTATCACTAATGTGTGATTTAGGTATAGACAAAAGGAATTTATGTTCTGAATGGAGAAGATCTGGTTCACGGTTACATCACATCTCACAACCTTTGTACGCTATGTTCTCTACTCCATCAATTTGCCCTGAATTTTTGTGGATGCTGAAAAGGCATTTTACACCCTGGAGTAGAGTTTCAAGTTTGCATTTAGACAGATGATGGGTTTGGGAGAGGACTTGTTGCACTGAATTAAGCTGCCATATATGAGGTGTTTGCATGGTAAGGGTCAATGATAACAGCTCTGTGCTATTTATGATATCAAGAAGGTCAGTCAGTTTTCAATTCAATTCAATTTTCTATTCAATATTTTTATTTGTTTTTATACTGTGCCAATAAGGCAATAGAAACAAGCAAAATCATCAAATAATTAACATTGCTGCCTCCTATAACGGTTTTAACATAATCATGCATTTCGAATGAATGTATTCCCTAATGTTCACACATAATTAACATTGCAGTCCCCTATGACCAAAACTAATAGATCAAATATTCATTAGTAGAGAGATTCGTCTCAATATATATAAATTCAAATCTAAAAAAAAAACACTCTTGCAAAAATCATACTACAGATCAATTAAAGGAACCCAACTTGAGGAGTAAATACAATTAAAAAGAGCCCTGATCAATCTAAGCTACTACAAATCCTTAAAATCTATTACACAAAAGCCATTATAATTTGACTCAATTTTCTGACAACCTGCATTTTAAATTATATAGAGCATTAAGTAAAAAGCATAATATATACACAATTTTAGAGTATATGAAAGTACAAAATGTTACTTATATAAAATAGATCTACTAGCTGTAATCAATATTTCTATTTTGATATTAATGCCTGATCATGTGCAAAATATTAAAAGTGTAGTGCATTTAAATAGCAGAATGTCATCCCAAACATCATAATCTTAATATGAGGACGTCCCACAACCTATTAATTCCTTACAATATCTAGAAACCTACCTATAGAACGGCATAATCGGCCACAAATACACTTAATAATGTAAAATAACAAATCGGTTATCTTGGTAGTAACAGTCTCTTTCTCTCACCCTCAAATGTGAAACAGGAAACCAGAAGGTGAACCAAGGTCAAGTCGGTTAAAGCACAGAAAGGACAGGTGTTTCCCATTACATCAACATTTCCGTTATCTCTGCTGGTCTTTATCAATTTAAAAATAGTTGCCATTTGACCCAATCTGAGTTTTAACATCAATCCTCGTAAATTCCAAAAGTTTAATGTTTTTTAAATATGGTTGTGGGAGTCCTCTAATAATCTCTATCCATCAGATGTGCCAGCTGTGATCGGCCCTGGCAGTCCTTCCAATCACTTTCAATAGATTTTTGTTTAAACAACCTTTTTAAGGATAATGTTACTTACACAGTAAGCATCTGTTCTTGGAATGTAGAGCTGTAGATTCACATGCTTTGCATACTCCTGCCATCTAGTGTTGGGTCCGGATGTTTGCAAGTTGTTTTTCTTTGAAGAAGTCTTTCCTAGTCACGAGGAAAGGTGACACCTCGTTTCAGTGATAGTGCGCATGGTCATCGACTCCATTGTTAGATTGTTTTCCCGCAAGAGGGTGAGAATGGAGAAAGTAAGTGTAGTATAGAGATTTCCATGCATATAAATGTATAATGAAGAACTGCAACAACTACCGGTACCCAGGGAGGCGGGTGGGCGCATGTGAATCTACAGCTCTACATGCCAAGAACAGATGCTTACTGGGTAAGTAACATTATCCGTTCCAGGCATGTGTGCTGTAGATACACATGCTTTGCATAGACTATAAAGCAGTATACTCCCAAAGCGGTGGCTAACCTATAGATGTTGCAGTTGTTTGGAATAGTGTTTTAAGTACTGTTTGGCCTACATTAGCTTGTTGTCGTGCTAACACATCTACACAATAGTGTTTGGTAAATGTGTGTGGTGTAGACCATATAGCTGCTTTACATACGTCAGCTAGAGGGATGTTACCTGAAAAGGCCAAAGAAGCCCCTATTTTGCGAGTGGAATGCGCTCTAGGGGGTATAGTCAAAGTCCTTTTGGCTTTAGCATAGCATGTTTGAATGCATTTAACAATCCATCTCGCAATACCAGATTTAGAGATAGGATTGCCTTTATGAGGTGGAGCAAATGTTACAAATAGATGTTTTGTTTTGCGAAGTCCTTTGTTCTATCGATGTAGTACAATAAAGCTCTTTTAACGTCTAGCGCGTGAAGAGCGCGTTCTGCTACGGAATCAGGTTGAGGAAAGAAAACTGGTAACTCAACCGATTGATTTATATGAAAAGCAGAAACTACTTTAGGAAGGAATTTGGGATTGGTCCTGAGAACTATCCTGTCTTTGTGTAGCTGAAAGAAAGGTTCTTCTAGCGTTAATGCCTGTAGCTCACCAACTCTCCTCAGTGATGTGATAGCAATGAGGAAAGCAACTTTCCATGAGAGGAACTGTAAAGGGCATTTGTGTAATGGTTCAAAAGGTGGACCCATGAGCCTTGTGAGGACAATGTTGAGATTCCATACTGGGGCAGGAGGAATCCTTGGTGGCATCACCCTTTTTTTAAACCTTCCATGAAGGCCTTGATTACTGGAACCCTGAATAGTGACAGATGTTGCCTATTTTGTAAGTACGCAGCTACAGCTGCAAGGTGCAAACAAATAGACGTGTAAGCCATTCCTATTCGTTGTAAATGTAACAAATAACAGATAATGTTTTGTATAGAAGCGTCTAAAGGATTGATTCTGTTGTTGTTGCAATATACCGCAAATCTTTTCCATTTTGCAGCATAGCTAGCACTAGTGGTAGGCTTTCTTGCTTCTTTTAGAATATTCACACAGTCTGGTGGTAAATGTAAGTACCCAAACTCTATGACTTCAGGAGCCAGATCGCTAAATTCAGTTCTTTGGGATTTGGATGTCTGATTTCTCCATGGTTCTGTGTGAGAAGAGTGGAGTTCAGGCGTAGTTTTTGATGTGGAACTAGTGACAGCTCCAACAGGATGGTGTACCATGGTTGACGAGCCCATGTGGGAGCTACCAGAATTAGTGTGAGGGATTTTTGCCTGAGCTTCCAAACCACCCATGGAATGAGCAGGAGAGGCAAAAAAGCGTATGCAAATATCCCTGACCAGTTCATCCATAGGGCATTGCCCTTTGATCGCGGGTGTGGGTACCTGGAGCTGAAGTTTGGGCATTTTGCGTTTTCGGCTGTGGCAAATGGGTCTATTTGAGGAAATCCCCACTGTTGGAAGTACGGAAGGAGAACTCAGGAGTGAAGTTCCCACTCGTGAATTTTTGGCCTTTTTCTGCTGAGGAGATCGGCAATTTTATTGTTTACTCCTGGGAGATGTTCTGCCAGTAGATAAATTTTGTGATGGATCGCCCAATTCCAAATGGCTTGAGCGAGTTGACAATTGGAGAGAGTGCCCCCCCCCCTGCTTCTGCACATAATACATAGCTGTCATGTTGTCCGTCCGGACTAGGACAGTTTTGGCTATGAGATGAGTCTGAAAAGCTTTTAGTGCTAGGAAGACAGCTAAGAGCTCCAGATAGTTGATGTGGAGAGTCTTGTGATTGTTGCTCCACAAGCCTTGTATTGTGTAATCTTTGAGATGAGCTCCCCAACCAGAGATGCGTCTGCTGTGAGTACGATCTGTGGAACAGGGTCTATGAAAGGCTGGCCTGCTGATAAGTTTTGTGGGTTCCACCTCTGCAGAGAGCGATGTGTACGGCCGTCTACCAACACTAGATCGGTTAATAGACCCTGTGATTGATTCCACTGACGTGCTAAGCACTATTGCAGGAGGCACATGTGAAGCCTTGCATGGGGTACAATTGCTATGCAAGACGCCATCATTCCCAGTAGTTGCATGAATACTCTGGATGGTAATGCTTGGTTGGGCTGAAACTGTTGAATGGTAGTCCGAATATTGTGTATTCTGGCTACATTGGGAGAGGCTAGAGCTTTGACTGTGTCTAGAGTGGCTCCTAGGTAACACTGCATCTGTGAGGGATGCAGGTGAGACTTTTGTGCATTGATGGTGAAGCCTAGTCGATGAAGTAGACCTATTGTGAGCTGTGTGTGCTGCAGACAGTTTTGGTGAGTGCTGGCTTTGATGAGCCAGTCGTCTAGGTAGGGAAAGACGTGAATTTGTTGTCTTCTGAGATGAGCAGCGACTACTGCCAGGCATTTGGTAAAAACTCTGGGTGCTGTAGTCACTCTGAAGGGAAATACCTTGAACTGGTAGTGCTTGCTTGCTATCACAAATCTCAGATATTTGCGATGAGCTGGATGAATTGGAACATGAAAATATGCGTCTTTTAAATCTAGAGTAGACAAAGTCTGCTGTTTGTAAAAGTGGGAGTACCTGTTGAAGTGTCACCATGTGAAAATGCTCTGACAGTATGTAATAGTTTAGCTCTCAGATCTAAAATAGGTCTTAGGGAACCGTCCTTTTTGGGGATGAGAAAGTACAGAGAGTAAACCCCTGAGCCTTGGTATTGTATTGGAACTGGCTCTATTGCTCCTTTTAGTAAAAGAGACTAGACCTCTTGTTTTAGCAAGTGTATGTGTTCTGTGGATAACTTGTGAGATCGAGGTGGAATGTTTGGGGGATTGCTCTTAAGCTCCAGGCAATAACCATGTTGGATATTTCCAAGCACCCATTTGTCTGATGTTATAGACTGCCAAATGGGGAGGAATTGCTGAAGTCTTCCCCCGACAGGTGTGGTATAATTGGGGGGAAGCATGAGCAAGTCACTGTTTGTTGGGGGAAGGAGAGTTTCAGGGTGTGTTACCCTTACCCCTACCCTTGAAGTTGTTGCCTCTATAACCTCCTCGGAAAAAAACCTCTGGAGGAAGAGGACTGGTTGTTACCTTTGTAAGCTGAGGTATTTTGATCTGGGGGTGGGGTTTTTGACCCGCCTCTGTACGAGGAGCGACAAAAGGAACCTCTGTTGGATGCCGTCTGAAGTGCTCCCATAGATTTAGCGACTTTAGTGTCCTTTTTCATTTTTTCTAACGCCTGGTCAAGGCTAGGGCCAAATAGGTGTTCCTTATCAAATGGTGTGGTAAGGATGGATTGCTGGAACTCAGGTTTAAAATCTGAAATCCTTAACCAAGCGTGTCTCCTGAGCAGGATGCAGGTGTTAATCTCTCTAGCTGCGGTGTATGCAGCATCTAGAGCACAACAAATAGAGGAATTAGAAATGAGCTTACCCTCATTCACTAAGTCCTGTGCTTTAGCCTTATGCTCGTCTGGGAGATATTGGAGCAAGTGCTCCATTTCGTCCCAGAGTGCTCTGTCATATCTGGCGAAAAGGACTTGGGTATTTGCAATGCGCCACTGATTTGCTGCCTGAGCGGCTATGCGTTTGCCAAAAGCGTCAATTAGTTTGGACTCTTTATCTGGCGGAGGAGCATCCCCTGATGTTTGAGAATATGCCCTCTTACGAGCATTGGATACAACCAGGGAATCTAATGGCACTTGTCCCTTGATAAAAATGGGGTTTGTAGGAGAGGCCTTATATTTTTTGTCCACTCTAGGCGTTAAGATGCGGGCTCTGACTGGATATTTAAAAATCTCATCAGCATGTCGCATCATGCCTTTAAGCATTGGAAGTGATTGTGATGACCTGTGTGTGGATGCTAAGGTCTCAAACAAAAAATCTTCTTCTAGTGATTCTTTGTGGAGCTCTACCCCATGGTACTGTGCAGCCCTGGCAATGAGTTCTTGGTGTGATGCATTGTTGTCTGGAGGAGATGATTTGGCTGGGTAAAGGTCTATATCAGTATCACCTGGGGGACCCACTGTGTAATCTGTCCATAGATCTGTTAGAATATTCATCCCCCATCATCTCTATCATCATGGTCATGACTAGATTGAGGAGAACCCTGAGGTGTAATTTGCAAAGGATTCTCAGGTGGCGCTGGAGGTGGAGGCGATGGTATATGAAAAGGACTTGTAGCCACAGACTTTTTCTTCAAGGGGATTTTGTAAGTGTACTCTTCTTGAATCTTGCGTTTTTGAGGTGGCTTTACGTGAATATGGCCAGTGTCAAGGTTAATATGGGGCCTCTTTTGCTTCGGATCAGGTGGTAATGGACTAGTGTCCAATTTCGGATCCGAATGGATGTCTTTGTGTTTTGGCGCCGAAGTCTTCGGCGTCAATGGAGGCTGACCTTTTGGCCTGGACGGTTTTGGCTCCGAAGGCTGCTTGGCTTTCGGAGCGGAGGATTTCAGCTCCGAGCTGGACTTGTGCTTAGAACCAGAGGCTTTCGGCTCCGAGGAGGCTTTTCGTGGACTCGGTACCGAGCCGGAAGGCTTGACTGGTAGTTTCGGTGCCGGGCCCGAAGGCGGGGCGTCAGAAACATCGTCTCGGTGCCGACCTTGGCCAGAAGGCAGAGGTGGTGCGGAAGCCTTGTGTTTTTTCGGAGTTTGTGGGGGCAAGGGGTCTTTGATACTCACATCAACTTGTCCCTGCGGCAGTTCTTCGGCGTCGAGGTCTATCTCGAGCTCAGAGACTGAGGCTTGTTCGGAGAAGGCTTCCTTCTCCTCTGCCGCTGATGCCTCGATGTCTTCTTGTCCGGAGTCTTCACCGAAGATGTCCGGCGTGTGTTCGATGTTTTGATGCTGCATGTCACGACGTCGAGCCCGACGATCGCGAAGAGTCTTCTTTGATCTGAACGATCTGCAAGCGTCACAGTCTTCTTCCTTGTGCTCCGGAGACAAGCAAAAGTTGCACACCTTGTGTGAGTCAGTGCGCGGATACTTCGTGTGGCACTGAGTGCAGAATTTAAACGGAGTCCGATCCATCGACTGAGAGCTGACCAAGCCCGGTTAGGCCTCGAAGGCCGTCCACAAAGCTTTCCGATGGAAAGTCGATTCCGATGTCGAAACAATACGCGGAGAAGTGGGAAACGCGTACAGAAACAATACCGTCGAGGGTAGAGAGGATTGCGCGTCGAAAGGAACCCGAAGAACGGTTTCGAACCAGAGCACAGCAATACACGTCCGAACCCGAGGGAGGAAAAAAACAATCTAACAATGGAGTCGATGACCATGTGCACTATCACCGAAAGGAGGAGTCACCTTACCTCGTGACTAGGAAAGACTTCTTAGAAGAAAGACAACTTGCAAACATCCGGACTCAACACTAGATGGCAGGAGTATGCAAAGCATGTGTATCTACAGCACACATGCCTCGAACCATATGTTTCCTATCTACTACTGAGATGACCTTGGTACCAATGAGATTTTCTGTGTGAAGGCCTTTTGGTAAATTGGCCAAACGAATTGGTAAAGGCTCCTCTGTGTCTTGCTATAGGTGTGTTTTTAACAAGAACATAAACGATCCTTCTTAAGCTTCCCACAAACTAAGCAAGTTATTTTCTGCCCCATAAATTTAATATTGGTCAGTCTCAACTCAAACCTCAGCCCACTATTTACTGTTCCTTTTGCTAGGCCCAACCATGTTTTCCAAAATGCTGTTTCTATAGATTGAAGAGAAGATAATTCCTTCTTGGAAAATAGCTTACAACCAAAGTAAAAGTCTAGAGATTTTGAAATTATAAGTGAGTCACAAGACTTCCACAGAATTATGCCCCAACTTTGAGTTGAGCCTTAACAAAGAACCCACCATCGCATTTGCTTTTATTTGCTGGGGTGAAATGTGGGATTTTTTATTTTTTATTATTGAAAATGAAACAAACAATATCAGGATACACAAAAAGAAAAAATAAACAGAAATTTAGAAAACCCAAAATACATAGGCACAACCCCCGACAGACGAAAACACAGATTGCAGCCTTGCAAATGATGAGATGTACAGCAAAGCCAGTTGGCAACGAATTAAGGGGGTGCACAGAACAACAATAAGATCCAGAAGCATGACAAAATGAAACAAAATTCGCAAAAATAGACATACCCAAGAAATGATACATACTCTCGCTCATTGTAGGAGAACTGAAGTTCACGCATAATCCCATGTAGGTACCCAGGAAAGACAAAGAGCGGCGGTTGTGGCCCGGGTAGAAGACCGAGCCGGCCACACAACTAGACTGCCCTGAAGAGGGGCAACAGCCCACGGGAGGCATAAGGAGATCAAATCATGCACCAGGTATTTACGGAAGAGGGGTGGGGGGGAGGAAACAGTCTGTGATGCAGGAAGTGCGCGTTGGAGATAGGTGCGGTATATGCACCAAATGTCGCACGGCCTAGAGGTAGGAGGCTGGAGTGAAGCATATATGTCTGATTGAGTATTGTAATATAGCATGCTTCGCTGCCAGGCCAATTTAGTCGGGCGAGCCTTCGCCCCCCAGAGTGTGGCAATCTCCCGCTTGGCGAGAAGAAGGGCAAGCGCAACAAATCGCCTGTAACACAGTTTAATCCGCTTGACCAGGCCCAACAATCCCAACTCCGGGGTGGGTACCAACGGTGTGTCTATGATGCGTGATAGCTCAGCAAAGACATCCTGCCAATATGGAAGAATGTGGGGACAGGACATATGAGCAAAGTCGGCAGTCAGAGCATTACACTTTGGGCAGTTCGCCGACCTAGATGAATCAAATTTAGACAGTTGGAGTGGGGTAAGATAAACCCGGTGAATAAATTTAAAATGAAGCAATTTATGCCTGTGATTGGGAGACACCCTGTGGGTTTGTTCTAAACAGTAGGCCCAATCCTTGTCGTGCAGCGGGTGTCCAAGGTCCGCTTGCCAGCGTTGCTGGACCCCAGCATCCCGCCCCCTCTAAGTGTCATAACTGCCTTATAGAGTTTTGTGACCAAATGCGAGCCCGTGTCGTCCGATATAAGAAGAGTGAGTGGGGAAAGTCTTCGTATGGAGCAGGGAAAGGTGGAGAAGGTGGTGCGCAGCGTGCCCTGGAGTCGGGTCAAGTTAAGAGAGTCTACCCCAGTGAGCCCGGGAAGCTGTGCCAACTCGGTTAGCCCCCGCGCCCGGCCATCCGGAAAAAGGGACTCAAAAGTGTCAAGCCCTAACTTGCCGAAGGTGACCAGCACCCCTCTATCCGTGGCAAGCGGTAAAAAGGGATTATATGCGATTTGGAGTGCAGGTGAGTAAAGAGGGCCAGACCCATACAATCTGTTCAACTTACGCCAAGCCCAACACGTGGTGGCCAGGGGCTGAATGTCGTGTGGATTCAGAGGGACCCCTTTCGGGAGCAGGGATGCCAGGGGGGTCGGGGCAGCCAGCTCCCGGTCCGTTTTCGTATAAGGTATCCTGGCATAAGGATGAAACCAGTGGTGCGCATATTGCGCTTGGGCCACCAAAAAGTACAGTTGGAAATCCGGAACTGCAAACCCCCCGTGCATACGGAAGGGTGAGGGTGTCCCAGGCTACTCGGGGCCTACGACCAGCCCAGATCAGTCGAATAAGAAGGCTGCGCAGATGAGTAAAAAACGCATTGGTGAGGGGAATGGGGATGGTGCGAAAGAAATACAAGAAACGAGGGAGCACCTTCATCTTTATGAGGGCGATACGGCCGGCCATGGAGAGAGGTAGCTGTATCCATCGCTCGATTTGCAACGAGAGCTGCTCAATGGCAGGTCCGTAGTTCAATTGAACGACCTGGGCCTTTTCTCTATGTAGGTGCACCCCGAGGTATTTAGTGGTCTCCCGATCCACGCGCAAGGGGTATTCCGTGACGTCTGTCGCCGCAGCATCCGTAATGGGAAACAGAACAGATTTCCCAATTAATCTTAAGGCCTGAAACCAAGCCGAAACGTTCGATCTCATCCATGAGCGGCTGAAGATTGGATTGGGGATGGCGCACAAAGAGCAGGACGTCGTCCGCATAGAGAGACATCAAAAGCGGACCGGAAGGGAATTGCAAGCCACGGAACAGGTGCTGCTCCTGAAGATGACGGACCAAAGGGTCCATTGCGATAATAAACAGGATCGGGGACAGTGGACAGCCTTGACGTGTGCCACGCGTGATGGGGATAGGAGGGGAGAGAGACCCGTTGACCCGCAATCGGGCTGAAGGGGATGAGTAGAGATGAGCGATCAAAGCAAGGAAGTTAGGAAGAAGGCCTAGTTTACGGAGCGAAGCCATCAGAAAGGGCCATTCGAGAGAGTCGAAGGCCTTCTCTGCGTCCAATAGCGCGACCGCGGCTGGCGTTGTGGGCTCAATGCGATTGATGACTGAGAAGACCGTACGGAGGTTTAGAGCGGTGGAGCGATGTGGCACAAAGCCGGCTTGCACCGGAGATAAAATTTGGTCGAGTAAAGGAGAGACGCGAGGAAAGCATTTTTGCAAGAATTTTATTATCAAAGTTGATAAGGGAAATGGGTCGGTAAGATGAGCAATGCGTAGGGTCCTTTCCGGTTTTAATAACAAAGATATAGCCGCTTCGCGCATGGTAGGAGGGAGGACGCCAGACTCCAGTGCTTCTGCAAACACCTCCAAGAGGTGAGGCGTCAGGGTTTCTTTGTAAGCCTTGTAGAACGCTCCATTAAGCCCATCAAGGCCAGGGGCTTTAGAGCCCGAGAGTTCGTCGATAGCCAGGGAGATTTCATCGACCGTAAACGGATGTGCCAGGAACTCGGCCTGGCCTTCAGTGAGCCAGTCCATGGCCACCTCCTCCAAATAGGAAAGGTGTTGCGAAAAATTAGCAGGCAAAGTGGTAGAGTAGAGGGAACGATAGTATGCCACCAGCTCCGCCACAATGTCCCGATCCGAAGTAGCAGTAGTCCCGTCATCGCGCACGAGGGAAGTGATGTGACCAGCCCCTCTAGGGGGGCCCACCAGACGCGCCAGCGTCCTGCCGGGGCGCTCACCCTCTCCATAACGTCTCGCTAGATGATGTTTACCTAGGAGAGTGGCCTCCCTGTCAGCCTGGTCGTGGAATTCTAACAACAGTGCGTTACGTTGGGCCTGCACTTGCGGATCGGGGGAAGACTCATCTAGGACGGCCAGAGTGGCCTCCACCCTAGCCAGGCTGCCGCGCAGAGACCGTAGTACCCCGGCCTGCTTAGAGATGATGACCCCCCGTATGAACGCCTTGAAGGCATCCCACAGGGTAGCATAGTGCGCTACCGACCCAATGTTCAGGGCAAAGTACTCCGTGATAGCTTCTTGGACCTCCGCTCGGAAAACCTCGTCCAGAAGAGCAGAGGTCGGGAAGGACCATCTGCGCTCCCACCCCGCCGAGTGAGGGACCACCAGCCGTGCCAACAGGGGGGAGTGATCGGACAAAGTGCGGGGTAACACAGTTACCCCTTCAACCCAGCGGCACCCGGTCGCGGAGGCGAAAAGATAGTCAATGCGAGTAAGCGTGGCGTGGGGGGCCGAGTAGAAGGTGTAACCGGGGGTTGACGTATGATGTTGGCGCCATATATCGCGCAACTCCAAAGAGCAAAGCAAATCGGAGAGCACCACAAGGGAACGAGCTTTCGGGTTAGCCCGGAAATGTGGGATTTAAAATTAAGATTTGTTTGAAATAGGTGGCCAAAATATCTGTACTCTCTCACCCTCTACAGCTGGACCCCATTTAACCATCACTTCGTCCTATGAGGCTGACTTTTATTGGAAAATACCATTGTTTTAGTGAAGTTTGTTATCAAATTATTTGCTTTGCAATAAGAGGAAAATACGTTTAATCGCTTTTGCAGACCCACAGGTGTCAAATGGATTATAACCATGTTGTCTGGATAGAAAATCGAAGAAATTAGTTGACCTCCTAATTTGATAGGGAACACATGGGATGTGGTAAGAAAACCAGGAACATCTGCTACATAAATAGCGAACTGCAATGGGGCTAATACAACCCTGTCTCAACGCATTAGGGATATTTATTTTCTTCGAGAGAGCACCATTGCTTCCAAGTTCTACTTTTGTCATACTACACTCAATAAGACCAGAGATGCCTGGCAGGAAGATTTGGGTCCAATTGATGAAGACGACTGGGTTGAGGCTCTTGAGTTCCCGCATGGGGTGGCCATTGCTGCGCGCCTTTGTCTTATACAATTTAAATATCTTCACTGTGTGTACTTCACTCGCTACAGGCTTTGGCGCGCCGGGATGATTACATCCCCCCTCTGTCTGCGCTGCGGAATGACTGAGGGCACTTTCCTCCACACGATATGGGAATGTACTGCTCTATCGCGGTTATGGCGTGGGGTACTGACCTGTCTCTCTGAGGTGCTGGGGTGGGACGTTCCACAGTCACTGCGTCTAACTGCTTCACATTACGGAGGGTATTGGAGGTAACAGATACAAAAGACATCTGCTATTCCTGGGGCTTACTCTCGCTAAGCGTGACATTGCTAAGGCTTGGAAGGCGACTTCACCGCCATCTGTAGGGGCCTGGAAACGGGGCCTTGATTTCTCCATGGGGTTAGAAATACCGATTTTTATAGCACGGGGATGTCCCCAGAAACACCCGAAGATATGGAAGCGGTGGGCTGATTTTCAGGGTTTATATCTTGAACCTATCCCCCCTGTGTTACGCATTGAAGATCTGCCATAAAGATCAAATGCTCGGTATCTATAGTGAGAATAATTATATCTGTACTCACATGCTACGATTGGAGACTTTGTACGATACTATACATATAGGCTCTGTGACACTGCTGTTTCTAGTTAATAATGTTTATATGCGTTTAATTCAGTTTTTTGCATATTCCTTTTTTTGACAATTGTATATGGCAAAAGTTGACATCTTTACCATCGCCATGATACGTATACAATATGCTGCCCTGGTGTCACCTGGGCCTTTTGTGTCAGTCGACAATAAAATTTGTTGTGAAAAAAACATGTTGGAATCCTACCCCAACATTAATTCTAGTGTTGGATGTAGGATCCCATGAGCCCCCCTGTATTCCCGGTACCAGCCTTTCAGGGTCTAACAGCCAGCTAGTGCTGCTGCCGACCACAGACACTATTCTGCCCTCCTGCTGCTGAGCCAGGCTCGAGCAGGGGAAGGTAGAACAATAGGTTTCCTGTCACAGAGAGGTGTAACCACCTCCAAGACAGGATGTAGTGTATTGGGCTAGGGTGGGGGCGCTTGCCAGCACCACCAGACTGCTTTGAAGGACACATTTGGTGCCCTCCTTGCATACTCCAGTTGGAACCAGTTCAGGGAGCCATTGGCTCCCACTCTAGCGCGAAACTGGACAAATGACATGGGAGTATCCTTCCCTTTGTCCAGCCCCTCCTCTGGGAAGGATCCCTGAATCTTCCCAACACTTTCCCTAGGGTACTTAAGGGCTTACATGTGGGTGGCTCTTCATATTCGTCGTCGGACAAGATTAAGATCCGAAACCACTTCATCTTCAACCGTCTGGGCACTTTGGACTTCGTTGGACTTCGCTTTGGGAACAGAGACTGCATCTGGGAAGACTCATGCTGCTCCTGGTCTAGTCGTCCTGCCAGTCTTCTGCGTCATCTGTGCCTGTGCTCCACACAGGTTCTTCTCCAGGCCCTTCGGACATTCAAGACACCCGAAGCAACCTCCTTTGGAGTGAAGGAGTCACTCCCCTGCATCTGCAGGTACCGCAACCAAGCTGACCAGCCTGCTGCTCCTGACGTCCCACGGACTCCGAAAAGCTTAGAAACACAGGCGGTGGTTCTACAACTCCCTTGAGGCCTGTCTTCTCAGCAAGTTTGAAGTTGGTATCCCTCGTCGGAACCGCTGGAGCAATACCCCTGTGCACCGTGTCGACTTGCCGTTGCCAAGGTTTGTTGACTCTCTTCTCCAGAGATCTTCGGGCTCCAAGAAGCTCCAGCCTCCAGTATCTCTTGCTACCAAGATCTTCATCCTTACCGCATCCTCTGCGCAGTGGACCTGCATTCTTGGTGAGCTGCTCGAGGTCCTCTTGTGACTCCTGTGCCTTCGGCCTGTGGGTCCTCTTGAGTGTCTTCTTTGGCTCCAGTGGGCTCCCCTGCTTGCTCGGGCCTGCTCTGACTCTCCTACACTTGGTGAGTCCCTTAGACCTTGCTGGTCCTGACATTTCACCTTCTTCGCTTTCCTCGTCTGTTTCTGCTCCCAAGGCTTGTTGGTGCTCCCACTGGACACTGACCCCCTGGCTCTCGATTTCCGACATGCGACAGCTCTTGAATGGCTCCTGGTCTTGCACAGTGTCGCCTGGTCCTCACAGCTGCAGCGACAAGGGCACCGTCAACTCTCCTGCATCTTCTGTCATTGGTCTTCCGTGCCTCCAGGTCACTCCGGAGTGGCATAGAGTCTGTCCCCTCTGCTTGCAGGTACTCCTTGTCAAGAATCCACCCTTGGATTCCACCGGACTTTTTCACCTTCTTCACAGCAGCATCTAAACTTAAGGCCTCCATTGTGGTATACGGCGGTTTCTGACATCACTTCCCCCCCTATCCACCCGGCTTCCCTGGTGTAGGTAATCTGTTCGATCTCTACCTGGACATGGTCTTGCTTCTGCTGTCTGATACTGCAGCACCGAGAGATCCCCATGGGGATGATTCGTTACGCTTAACAAATAATAATAATAGGTATCCTGGTTCCTGGGGTATCCACAGGTGGGGTGACTCTCCAACCTTCCATCTTCCACAGGGTTTCTTCAGGGTCCTCTGGGAAGGGTCCCTCTTCTTGAAAACTGCAAACGCGACTGCCTAATTGACTTGTATTGAGCACGCGGTCGTGTTTCCCCTCTGCACAGGGCCTCAGTGGGCTTCCTGGGTACTTACCTTGGGTGGTTCCTAGGGTCCTCGGGTCTTCAAAGTCTTCTGGGTCCAGTCTCGACTTTGGTCGCTGTTCACATTACACTTTATTAGTATATGGTTTGGTCTGTATATGTGCTACTTACTTGTTCTATTGTTGAAGTATTGTGTGTATTGTGATTATATCTCCGGGTAGGAGATATCTCAAGGTGTTAGTGAATGTTTAGTATAAATACATATTTTTATAACTACACTGTGTGGTTCTTTTGTACTTAACCTACACTATATGATTTGTTCTGGTAAAACAAGCTGCTTTACACTCCTTCTGGACTAAGTCTGGAGGCTGCTCTCCACAGCTACCACTTAGAGAGCTTTCTATGGTAGTTAAAGACCACTAAAATCACCATAAGGGTTGTCTGGATTAGTGCAGGGAGCTTCACCTAAAGAAGTGTGCACCTTATACTAAGCCAGCCTCCTACAAAAGGGAACCCCACTCTTCTCACTGCTAGGTTCACAGCAAGTAGCTTTTGCAGCCGTAAAATATAGTATATGCTGATGTATTGCTTTATATACAATAGTCATGGCCTCTAAGTGTATTCTATAGTGGACAGGAAGCCAATAAACTTTCCTCAAAATTGGGTGGTAAAGTCGAACTTCACAGTGCATTTATAAGACGTGCTGTTGCAATCTGTATAAGTTGGAGTCGAGGAATGAATGTCTCTGGGGCTGACAGGAAAACGGCATTTCCATTGTTCAGTCTACACTTGATCAAGGTATGAACTATCAGAATCCTAAAATGTTTCTGTATAAAAGAAAAGATGGTACAACGCATTTTGAGCTGGATTAAGCAGACAACAGAGATTTTGCATGTCTGTACGGCTAGTCTTGGGTTGTGTTTGACTCAATATGTATATTCAGGTTGGAAACACAGGTAAGGCAGAGGCCACCACAGTAAGCCACAAGAGATTTTCCACCATGATTGTTTTGAAGTCAGAATGTGTGACTTTTTTGACGAGTTGAACTTCATGTACTATGTTGAGACCCACCAAAGAGTGAGTGAACGACTTTCTGTCAGCAGGGAAGTTCTTGTGGTAATCAATTTTGAATGCTGCAAAAGCCCAAAAATAAGTTTGGTATCATTGGAGTACGAACAGAATTTCACCTTGATCTGCTGAAAAGGTGAGCCAGTGGATGGATGTATATATTAAATTACAAAGGTGAAATAATTCCTCAGGGCTGACGCAATCAGCTGTCTTGATTGAGATGAAAAGAGAGGAAGTAGCACTAGTTGTTGGCACTCTGATAGAAAAACATTCAGCCAGGTCACCACCATTTCTCAGATCCATTTCTGGAAGTTTTGAGAAAAGAATGGTGCAGCAGAGAGGGATTATTAGCATGTATTTACAATTCTGAATGCTGCAAGTGATATGGTCTCTCATATTGTAATGAACGGTACCTCCTGCATAGTTGTAGGAATTTAATATGCCTTGATTATTATACGGTAATGATTAAGAATCATCACTTTATTGTTCTAAACTAAATAACGTGTGTAAAAAAGCAGAAGTGCTTGCTTTAGTCCTTGGGGGGTGATCCCTCGTTTCCCTTGGGAAAAGATCCATTTGCCTTCTGAAAGCAAATGACAAGACAAAAGAACGTTCATCTAGCTATTTTCTGTTTGGAAGCTAGGTCTCCACGTTTAGATCCATAAATAAGAAGAGCTGTTTGTTTTCACGGATATCTTTACAATTTAAATCATTTAGCAGTCAAAGCTGCCACCCCTTGTTTGCCCTTCGCAACCGCTGGCACTGTCTTTGCGACCCCTGGCCTCATAGGTGGAAAAACAGTGGCAATAATACGGGGAAGTATCGCCCTTATGGGCTAGGGGCTCCACCTTCCTTGTTTTCTGTATAATTTAATTACACAGTGTAATAGAAAATGGTGCACCAACAGCTGAAACGGGACATTTGCTGGCAGGTTCAGAAAGTACAAAAAATGCTTTTAAATGTATGTAGCGTGCATGCATGCCGGTTAAAGTGTGTTGATGTGAGGGAGAAAGCATGTAAGTGTGAGCGTGTGTCAATATGTGTCACCATGAATGTGTATGAGTGAAAATGATCGAGTGGGATTGAGTGACAGGCAGTGAGTGAAAATGAGTGAGACTAAGGGGTCGATTCCGATCTCGGCCGGTAGCGCACCGAATCGGATTCGGCTTAACCGGATCCGATTCGGAGCCCTCTTTCCCGACCGATTCGAACGCGCGTCCGGCCGAGCGAGTACGATGCGAGCGCACGTGAAATCCCCGACCGACTCGTTTACGGGTCCGAACCGCACCGACCGACTCGCACGGACTCGACTCGCACCGCGCGATGGAGACGTTCCCCGGCCGGGCAAGTACGATGCGCGCCTTGAGCAGTCCGACCGACTCGCACCGTCCGGCTCGAAACAGCTGTCGGAGCCGGACTTTGGGGGTCCGTGTCGGACCCCCCTGTACGCGTAGCCGCGCGAGTCGCACACAGGGGGGACCCATGGGTCCCACCTACCTGTGCATGTGCGGCGCGAACCGCATCGACGCGTACCCGCTGTAGGGGGCGCCCTCGTTTGCCTCGCACCCATTGAGTCAATGGGAGTCCGCGTACGCGTTGTACGACCGGCTCCCATTGACTTCAATGGGAGTCCGATTGCATGCGTAAGCATCGTACTCGTTCGGTCGGACTGCTGGAGTCCGATTCGGTCGGAATTCTCTCCGGGTCCGGCTCGGTCGGCGAGATTTCCGGCCTCAATCGGAATCGGCCCCTTAGTGTCAGTAAGTAAGCATGAGTGCATGACACTTAGTGAGTGAAAGTTCGAATGAATGCCAGTAAGTGAGAATGGCTGTGAATGAATACAAGTGAGCATGATTGAGAATAGGGTGTTACGTTGGCAAGTCTGCCATGGGCCCTGACACACCAAAGGCAATTCTTGGTTTATAGAGGCACCCATGGTAAAATGCTGACACAATGGAGGCAATTCTTAGTATGAGAGGCAATTGTGACAAAATACTGGCATACTACAGATAATACTTGCCGTAAGGCAGGACAACAGTGGTATATGGGTGCTGGCAACCTTGACAAAATGCTGGCCCTAGCATACTAGACTTCATTTTTTAAATAAGGGTCACACATTGTAGGTGTACGGCACTAATAGCAACATTTTGGCGCTGGCATATCGTATGTAGCTTATGGCCTAAGAGGGCACTCATGACAAAATATTGGCCCTGGTGCAATGGAAGCAATATTTGGCAAATAGTATCCACTCTTGGGGAACATCTGCCTTCATTGGCTTGGCACACTTTGAAACAGGGCTCAAAAAATCATTAAAATGTTATTAGACCTGCAGGTCTAGTGACTTAAATAATTTACTCGACCTAATTATAATGCTCTTGACCCATAAACCGGTTTAAAATTATGTGATTGTGGGCAAATAGTTTAAGTCACTGAGCTGCCATTTTCTTCTTTATCACATGAGAGCAACTTCAAATACGCTAGTTCAGCATGTCTGATGTACAAAAAACACTTTAGTTTGATTTAACAGACTAAACTTTTGCTCCATATATAATACAAATGTAGCCACATATAGGGTACACATGCCCGCTGACTTGCCTCTTAGTTCATTAACCGCATTGTCATCAGGACTGGGGCAGAGCATGTTTCTCAAATTATGTTTAAAATCTAGCACTTTTAATAAATACATACCTGAAGCATTAAGTGGTAGCACACTTATTTGCAATCAGACAATTTTCCATTGAAATGGCCACATTTCCCACTGACACGTGGTTTTACTGACAAAACTACATAGTGTACAATATGCGAAAATAGAGTTTCTGCAAATATCTGTAATTTGCGCATCACTAAGTAAAGTGTTCAGATTTGTTTTGCCCCATTTAAATCTTTTTTTAATCACACTTCTGAATTACAAAAAAAATGCTCTTTCATAATTCCTAATAAATTTTGAAATACTTATACTATTCATTTACAAGATGTTTAAATGTTGTGTGGTAGAAATAAAAAAACTGACACCTTACAGCCTTTTGTTTAACAATGATTGTAGACAGCTCACTTGACAAAAACCTCTAACTGTAATAAGAGAAAGAAAAGTAAACACCTTTTTCCAGGATAAGATAAGCAACAATTAGTAAAAAGACAAACTGACATTTGACCTATGTTCCTTGAACAGACATCAAATGTGTCAATATAAAAACAAGATTTAAAGGCGTCTTTATTGCTCATTCACTTTCTGAAAGAACAGAACACCTGTTCCTTCCTGCTTAAGTTCACTCACCAGAACAGACAAGTAGGTGCTTAAAATAGCTCGATCTGATAAAATCTGACTCGCCATAGGGAGAGGGCAGTAGATATTTCGAGGACTGTTGAAAGGACTTGGGGCCACATGTACAGCAGGTGTTAGTGGTCGCAAACAGAGAATCGGGCAGTCTGCGACCGCTAAAGAGCCTTTTGGCATGTCCTGACCCTATTTTACGAACCTGTAACCTATTACCGACTTGCAACATAGGGTTTGCGAGTTGGTATTAGGAAGAGGCTTGTCAAGAGCGTCCCTACTCAATACCGAGTCGCTCGGGGATGTATGAATGTTTTGCAACCGAAATGCGGTCGCAAAATAATCACAGTTGACTGCCTACTTAAAGTAGGTGGCAAGCCAGTCGCAAAGAGGGAGGGGTCCTCAGGGGACCTCCTCCTCTTTGTGAATGGTAGCGAAAATGTTTTTTAAGAGCAGGCAGTGGTCCCATGGACCGCTGCCTACTCTTAAAAAATGAAACAAACGTTTCATTTTTCTTTTTGGAACGCATCCGCTTTTCCTTCAAGGAAATCAGGATGCATTAAAAAAAAAGTTGCTTTAATTAAAAGCAAACACAGACATGGTTGTCTGCTGTCCCCAGTAGGCCACCATCCCTGGGTTTTTAGAGATTCCCAATGGGTAGCAAATTGCGACCTACCTCACGAATATTGATGCAGTAGGTTAATGGAGACCCCATTAGGATTCGCTAAGTGTGTCTGAGACACAGTGGTGCATTGCATTTTGCGACTTCGAACTGCGAGTCACACAAAGTCGCAATTAGGAACTCGCAAAATTTGGCGGTCAAACATGTGGGCCTTGGATATTTAACCAACATCCTTTCAGAGCCTATGGCTTTTGAACAAATGTATGTGCCCCCTTGCCATACCGTCCCTAGAAGAA
The DNA here is from genome assembly GCA_963921515.1 of Calotriton arnoldi. Classification (NCBI taxonomy): domain Eukaryota; kingdom Metazoa; phylum Chordata; class Amphibia; order Caudata; family Salamandridae; genus Calotriton; species Calotriton arnoldi. The sequence continues at coordinate 1,717,839 of CAWUFW010001517.1, forward strand.
GTGCTCAATTTCTTTGCTCCCTCCCTGCAATTCAGGCCAATTATTACCCACTACACTTTCAAAGATCACAAGCTGCCACTGAAAGAACAAAAGTTAAATAGGGTCTTGATGAGCACTGTAGGTTTTGCAAAAGTAAATAAATTCAGTGAAGTCATACACCCCCTTCTGGTTACATTAAAAAAAGTAACTAAAAAGCAAGCACACTTAAAAACATTTTTTGGCGTAGTTTCAAGAAGTGCGAACGAATGGCAGATGAGTTTTGAATAAAACCTTCAGCTCTGTGGTTCGCAGGAGTCAGTGCCTTGCAAATGATCATAAATTCAAATGTATTAAAAAATAAAGAATAATTTATGCCAAAAAATAGTTCAATTCAATATATGGTCTATATCAATTAATACATGTGAAGATATTTACTATTTTTTAAAAATACATATTTTTTTCCCCTTCCTCTCTCAATACATTTCTTGTTGCTTAAACACTAGAACTATTAAATAATTACAGTTTGTGGTATAAATAATTTAGGTTCCCAGTGCCGTTCTGTATTTTGTGCCACTATATAACCTTCAGACAAACAATATTCCATGTATTACAAAGAGAAATTAGTAATGTTTGTATAGTGTAGCATATGAGCACCTTAATATAGGTGGTATCTAAAATAGATATTCTCTGTTGAGTTATTTTAATCATGCTGTTATTATGCAACTTCAGGAATGCCAATTATTGTGATGGTAAGGTCATGTGACATCAATTCCTGAGAAGATTCAGGGTCAAAGATCACATTATGTTACTTCCTGTGATGACATTAAGGTCAAAGGACATGCGATGACACTTCCGCTACCCCCAAGCATTTTGGTGAATCAACATCCATGACCTTTACTATTTCTAAATAGTGAAAAGCTTTCTTTATATTGATGGTGTACAGTGACCTTCTAGCCAAGGTAGGATTTAGAAGAAAGGATGGTAATAAAATTGTTTCAGTAACGTGAAAATCAGAAATGACATTTGGAAGAAAAAGAAGGGGGGGCCTTTATTCAGGTGGAAAATAGTATATGGTTCTTTAGTGCAAAAAAACCTACAGATTGCTCATACTTCAGGGCCATATTATGGTTACAGGAAAAGCAACTTTCTGGGAGAGGTAATGAAGATCAATCAATTTAATTTATACGTTTAAATATGGGACCTATCAATTGAGAGGAAAGGATAATTAATACTTATGGAGGAGACGGTTTCTTAAGCGGAAGGAAAACTTTTCTTAAGCCCCTCAGGAAATCATTAATCACTGGAATTCATACATACAACATTTTGAAACCTCTTAAGATACTGCTTAACTCTAGTTTAGTCTACAGTGCAAGGGAGACCCTAGGATTCACTTGGGGTATAAAATAACTTTAAAAACACAATGATCCCTGTGATAACAGTAATGCTGTATAATAGAAAAGTATTATATAATCAAAAGGTTTATAATAATAAATTAAACATGAATAGAGACAAACAATATATGCATAAAATTTCAGTGAGGTGGAAAAAACGTGCTAGGTGCTGAAACACTCGTGACACAGGAATTTATTATATGCAGGGCCACTGGAATTATGGGGCAGTAACATTATAGTTAGGTGTGATAAAAACAGTTTGTTTAAAAAACACACTTAGACATTCACTGAAATAAAAAAAAGGTTAAAGTAACATTATAGTTAGGTGAATATGTCAGTAACAACATTAATGTTTTGAACTAAAAAAAATTAATTCACCAGTTATAGTTAGAAGAGCTAACTATAACTTGCGCCCCGCCATGCACGGCTTATGACCACACATATTACATCACTCATGACATGTTCTATTACATCATTTATGACATTACTGGTGACATCTCAAATGACATAATTAATGATATCATCCAATGAGTGTGCTAGTTTGATTTATAGTTTACATAGTGGCGCGTAACTGCCACAGTACTTCTTTATCTAATTTTGTAGAGCCAGCTAATGGGTGTAAGTGTTTACAAAACGCATGTGCTTCTAATTCATCATAGCTGTGGTACATCATAACTTAGGTATGCCGTCTGGGGAGGATGACCAGCAAACGTCCAATTCAGACAAGAGCTGCTCAGGATACCAATGATTAGGCCGAAGACGCGGAGCCCCGCATGCGCAACCTGAAATGACCTATTGCATACGCGACACTCACACACTGCACCTGCGTGGATAAGTACTAAACAAGTTGACGTGCAGTACTCACATGCCCTGCGAAGAACGAAAGCCAGCCCCCCAAAAACCACTGTAACATAACGACCTACACTTCGGTTGGTTGGAGGTGCCCGGCTAGCTCACGCCCCCACCCAGTTGTTCACAAGCTAACCCCGATTTCCTTGCCACTCAAATAACCCTCCAACAGCGCTGCAGCAGGATAATAGTACACATGCACTTCATTAGCAGGCGACCCCTCCTTCGGTGACCAGCAGCAAGACATAGGTCGCCCCCGGCTGATCGCAGATCCGCGGCCCACTCACAGCACGCAATAACTGAGATGTCGGGTCCGCCACCCAATCTCCTCCGCTATACAGTAGCAGCAATTGCCACCGGAGTTGTTCTGTATTGTACTATTCATGTTGCATTTGCTTGCTCTGCAACCTCAATGATGATAAACGCAATAAAAACAGATTAAAAAAAAAAAATGATTAGGCCGAAGACACCAGGTCTCCACCCAAGTCATTTTGTGGCAACTTCTTACCATCCTGCTGGTGAGAAGCTGCTATTGGCACAACTTGTCAAATACACATAATGTGACAAGAAACTCTGCCAGGGAACTCGTCTAGAACGCACAAGCAATTAAACTCTGGTATCAGAGGCAATTTAATTCAGTCAAACAAAGAGGTACTCTGAAGAGGCGGCATCAACATCTTCTGCTACATTACAGCAGGGCATCTCACCTGGCAACAGACTGCCACAGGACATCCTGCAACAAGATAAGATAACAGTAATGCATGCTTCCCCTCTATTGGCTTGCACTGCCTTGTCTGTGGGACGGTGATCTCGTTAGAAGAATTCAAATGCTAGCACATCAGCAGACATGCAAAAAAAAAAAAAAACCTCACTATTCTACTGTTTCAGTTGCATATTTCTTTTTTAACCTGAAGAAACAAAACCAAGCACAGAAAAATTATGAAAAACATTTTTTTAAAGTTATTTTTAGAAACAATTTATGTTTTAAAATAGACAAAAATGCAAGTTTGCTTTGCATGTCAGTGCAAGTGACATACATGAGGAGAGATGAGTGGGTGAATTTGTGCATAAGTGAGTCAGTGAACGATTGCATGAATTTAACCCTTTTGCTACTTGGCCTTTTCCAACAAGTGATGAGCCTTTTTTTGGCTATATGGGGTAGTTCACGCTTAAGCCTCAATAACTTTTTGTCAACATAAGCTATCCTCTTCAAACTTGCGTCCTTTTTAAACAACATCCTGGGATTTTAAAGGTACCAAGGGTTTGTGGATTCTCCTCGAGGGGACCGAGAAAATAGCCAAAATATAGCTACATTTTGAGTTTTAGGGAGAAATTAGGAAAAAAGTGCTCTGAATAAAATTGTCTATTTTTTCTTCATAAAAATAGCCTCAATGAACGGTTTGCTGTGCTAAAGTTACCATCTTCTCAGCTTTCAGGAAAATGCGGAGCTGAATCAAAAACATTTTTTTTTACAGCTGTTTTGGAATTTTTCAAAGAGTTAGCCCATTTTTCCAATTTTTTGTGCTTTCAACCTACTTCCAGTTTGAGGTGCAAACCAGTGTAAACCCATGGGTGATCCAGAAAAGCAGACAAAATTCCAAATTCAGAAAAAGGTCATATGTGTAGAAATGGTCCAGAACGCAACTAATATAACGATTAAGGCAGATGATCCTCTACCATTAGTTTGGTCAGACCACTATTTAGTCAGTTTCAACTGGTTTTAAACTTTTAAAAAACAGACTCCCCTTGTAGAAACTAAAATTATGACCAGAGCATTTCACAGAATTCTTCCTTCCGAACTCAGCACCGCCCTGGAAACAGTCCCCCTTACATTATCGGGGAGAGGGTGTAGCCTTACGGCTAGAGTGGTCGACCTCGAAGCTGGGGAACCGGGTTCGAGTCTCGGCAACGACGCTCAACATCCTGTGATTCTGGGCAAATCACTTAATCTCCCCGTGCCTATGAAAAATGAACGTGTCCTTGTGTAACGAAACTGGTGCTCATGTAAAGCGCTCTGATAGCCGATATCTTCGGGTCTAGTTCGCGCTATATAAAACTCTAACAAAAAGAAAAAAAAACAATTATCTGGAGATCCTGAGGCAGACGCCATTAAGATGGATGAGTGGATTACCTACAACATAAATGACTTAGCTCCTCTCTCGGTGCGACGCTCTCTCAGATCTAAACAGTCGGCCCCGGCGAAAAAATTACAATCCAATTGACAAATACACCTGTAGAGCAGCTTTTAAGGAATACAATGCCAAGGTTAGTTTAGAGAAAAAAGCCTTCTTTGAGAAAAAAATTGAAGAATCAGACAAAACATTTTAAGACATTTTCAAAAATTGTTAAAACATTTTTGAACCCAGAGGCTACTACGAAACACCACCAACCCACTTCCGAATGGGTTAACCAACTGGCGGAGCTTTTTCATGAGAAAATAGTCACTATCCAAGCCAGCTTGGCGAATGTGTCACAGGCTGGTAACTGTGTTAGGGAGGCGCCCGCCCCGGGTACATCCCTCAGCGAGGTGCCCTCACTCCTCTACTTTCCACCCATGTCCATGGATGAGTCCCTATCAGCCATTAAGTGTCTGAAGGCTGGCTCTCCCGCCAATCCTTGCCCGCCCTGGCTTTTGGCTAAAGTGGCTCAGGCTATTAACACAGTGGCCAACAAAGTCTTAAATGCATCACTAGGGTGCCTCCTAAATGGAAACACGCCAAAATCCTCCCACTGCTTAAAAAGCCGTCTGAAGACCACAAGGTCCTGGCCAACTATAGGCCTATCTCTCTTCTTCCTGCTTTCTCAAAAGTGCTAGAAAAAATGTAAATTTACTCATCTCAGGTTACCTTGAAAGTAACAATCTGATGCATACTAATCAATCGGGTTTTAGAGCAAGCTGTAGTAATGAAATAGCCCTGCTAGAGGTAACAGATTACATTAAAGATAAGCTTGATTACAGGGGCAAGGCCGTCTTGATTATGTTGGATGTTTCGGCAGCCTTAGATACCGTCCCCCACGAAAGACCACTGGATCGGCTACATAGCATTGGGCAGCCTGGCCCTACAGTTGGTGACTTCCTTTTTGGACAATAGAAGCCAAAAGTATGGATCCCCGCGTTTGCATCTCCTATTCAGAATTTGAATGTGGGTGTTCCTCAAGGTTCGGCACTGAGCCCCACGCTATTCAATGCTTATCTCGCTCTTCTAGCCGTTCTTGCTGAAATATGTGGAGCCAAAGTGATTTTGTATGCTGACGATACTCAGCTTCTCTTTACTTGTGATAAGGGGGCAGATTTCGAGGGAGAAATCATTAATACCTGCCTGCCTAAGGTGTTCAACTGGTTGTCCATCAGCCAACTAAAATGCAATCCAGACAAATGGGAGAGTGTCTTTTTTGGCACTATTCCATCAGAAATCTGAAGATCGTGGTGGCCTCAGGATGTCCCTCCCCCAGTCTCTCTTCAAAGCTCTGTAAAAGATCTGGGGATCAAAATTGACAGTGCTCTGTCCCTGCAACCCCAAATTCAGGCTCTGATGGGCACCTGCTACTACGCAGCTTGAAAAAATTCCTACTGCTTCTTTTAGTTGAAACTAGGAAAACAGTAATGCAGGCCCCGATCACATCCAGATTCCATTATGGAAGTGTTTTGTATTTAGGTCTGCCTGAATATCTTTTAAGCCGGCTGCAAATGGTACAGAATGCGGCGGCCAGATTAGTTCTCAATCTCGCCCCTAGAACCCATTTGTCTCCACATTTATATTTACTGGCTTCCTGTGAAGAAGAGGATTCGTTTCAAGACACTGGTCCTGGTGCATAAAGCTCTGCTCTTAAATAGCGCAGTATACCTTACGAGGAAGCGTTCTACTTATGCCCCCCTCCTAGGACACTACGGTCAACATTTGGCTACCTAGCCACCATTCAAAAAATCCACTGGAACAGAATTGGCAGAATATCATTTTTGTATCTCGGTGCTAAAGCCTGGAATCAACTTACGGACGGCACTTCGCGCCACCCTTGAACTTTCAATTTTCAGGAAGAAGCTGAAAACCTGGCTGTTTAGCAAGTGAGGTAATCGTCCAGTTTCTAGCGTGCAGATAACCTTCCCCAGCGCCAGGACACTCCTCGGAGTAGGTGTGTGCTCTACAAATGCCATTTCATTCATTCATGTATACATCAGATTGTTCCACTCAAAACTGACCTGTTTTTTGCAAAGTGGGTAGGTGTGAATTTTGGGCCCAAGCTCAGCCGGCACCTAGGAAAACCTTGCAAACCTGTACATTTTTTAACACTAGACACCTAGGGGAATCCAGGATAGGGTGACTTGCTTGGCTCTCACCAGTTTGTTTTACCCAGAATCCCTTGCAAATCTCAAACTTGGATTAAATAAATAACACTTTCCTCACATTTCTGGGTTGAAAAGCTCTGGAATCTGGGGGGGCCACAACCTTTCTTCCACCCGGCATTCCCCTAAGTCGTCTGATAAAAATGGTACCTCACCTGTGATGGTAGGCCTACTGTCCGCAACAGGAAAGGCCCCAAAATACAATGTGGAGACATCAAAATTTCCGGTCACAAAAATGCTCTGATTTGGCAATGGGGGTAGCAGCGTTTTTTTTGCCGGGGATTGACGACCACCCAGAAAAACCTGTCCCAACCCAGAGATTTCTGAAAACTAGACACTAAGGGGAGTCCAGGGTAGTATGCCTCGCGTGGATCCCACAAAGATTCCTTACCCAAAATGCCCTGCAAACCTCCAAATGTGCCTACAATTGCACATTTCTGTGACGTAAACGTCCGGAATCAGCAGGAATCCACAAAATTCCTACCACTTAGCATTCTCCCACTTGCCCCGATAAAAGTTTGATCTCACTTGTGTGGCTGGGCCTAGTGCACGACAGGCAAGCACCAAAATAAGGTCAATGGGAGCGACTGCCCTTCCCCCATGGGGACAGATTGGTCGGAAAAACCTCCAATCTGCCCGGGGGGGGGGGGCTGAGGGGCGGTGACGGGTGTGTGGAGGGGGCAGATAGATTTTTGGCCCTGGGGGAAGCATTAGCCTATTGCCTGGGGGGCTCTCCCCCTCCAAATATACTCCTTCATGGTCTAGTGGGCTTTCTGCTCTCCGTCGGTGGCAGACTGGAGGAAAGCACCTCCTATCTGCCCCGAAGGGGGGCAGAAAGACTGCTGGGGGTTATATGGGTGGGTGGGGTCTAAGCCCAATACCTGGGAGGGCTGCCCCACCCATTCTGCTAAAAAACAACAACAAAACAATTCCTGGTGTCTAGTGGGCTTTCTGCCCTCTCTGGGGGTAGATTGAAGGTAGCAACCTCCAATCTGCCCCTGAGGAAGGGGGCATAAAGACTTTAGACCTGGGGGGAGGGAGCAGCATTAGTCCATTGCAATGGGGGGGTGCTCCCCCCTCCAAAAATAGCCCCTGGAGTCTAGTAGGTGGATCCCTGCTTGTGGATTGCCCTCCTGCGGGATCCACTGGGGAATGGTAACTTTGGAAAGGGGAACATTCTCCCCTTTCTAATAACACCTCCCCCGTCCAAATTGGTGCTTTGCGGCTGAGATCTTCACCCAGCAGCTGAGGCTAAAATTAGAAAAAGGAAATCCCTCCAGTGCTCACACCAGAGAGATTTCCTGCATAGGCTGCGAGGACAGCCTGGAGCCGCCCTCTGCACACGAGGACTGGTGCCGAGGATGGCGCGGAGGATGACACGGAGCAGTCCTCCGCACCAAACTGGTTAAGGAAGTGAGCACTACATCTACCCTACCACAGGTGAGAATCCTTTAAGTGCATGGCCTATGGCCATGTGTAGCAAGTGATTTTCAGCTAGGCTGTCTGCTTACACTTGCAGATGGCTGACCCCCCATGATGCATGACATTCAGCTATGCATAATGGGGTGGGTGAAGGACCTGGTTTTTAGTCAGACTGCGACTCACCATCTATGGACACTTAACCCCTACTCCACACAATCTTCAGCTGTGTGTAGTGGGGGTGAAGAGCCTGGCCTCCAGCCAAGGCCTGCAGCCCAACTGCTGCAGGCTGCCAACCCAGACGGTGCACCAGTGGGGTTGGGCCACAGGAGTGACGGTGTGATTGTTCAGGTCTTTGAGAGCCTGGATAAGTGGAGGTGCGGCAACATGTCCATGAGTGTAAGTTTAAGTACATCACAGTGACTTTGACTCCATGGCATTGTCATAGAGTCAGTGATGGTGTGCTCATTCAGGTCTACAAGTATACCCCTCATTGTCTGGGTGAGTGACAGTTTGGTGACACATGTTGCTGAGTGCGTCTCTAACTACATAATAGCACCTTTTCACTCTCAGTGTGCGATTGCTCAGGTCTCCAAGTGTGCCGCTGGGTATCTCAGTGAGTGGCAGTGTGGTGACATATATCCCTGAATGTAACACAGACTTCATCATTGTACCTTTGAAATAACCTGAAACTTGCATGTCTGAATATTTCTTGGTATTCGTTATAAAACATATAGCTGCATGGTTAATCTCACCACTACAGTTTAACAATGGTCAACAGTACGGATTTTACTATGAAAATACATCAGTTGCCCTTTATTTAATTTTCCATATTTATTATCTCATTAGTCACTTATAGGTCTTTAATCACAAAGTACATCATATATCCCAGACAGTCATGTAAGAAAATTAATCACATGAAGAAAACAAAAGTAGATCTCAAACTACAGCTTCTCTAATCCTTTATAGGTCATGTAATTATTGGTATGAAAAACATTCATAAGCACATTCAAATATACATATTCCTTCATTGAGTGTACAAACGGATATCAGCCTTCCTATAAAATACTACCCTCACATGAATCTCCAGGATCAGTCTGTGGTATTTGGGGAGTACGTTTTCTTTTTTAATCTTGCAAACAAAAGCATTAGTTGAACTCTGCATAACCTTACTGTCTTAAACCAACAGGAAAACCTACCCTTCTTTTTACACCAGTTTCCAAAGTTATCAGATAAACCATGTTCCCTTTTTCTAGTCCGGTCATATCTCAAGCAGGCACGGCGGTTTTAACTGTTCAAGTTTCAGTCTTTCTAGTCGACTGGCACAGCAAGGCCCCTGGGGTTCTCGGACTTTGTTGGGCTGTGCAATGAGAGCATGGATATTTCTGCCCATATGGAGCAGATTCCATTGGAGCCTGTTGACATCAGTGGCGGCTGTGTGTGGGACGCTTTCCGACAGACTTGACGTGTGGTGGTGGAACCTTCTTTTCAGCGGTGACACCACCAGTCACTTCAGCCAGCAGCAGACTGCTGGGTTGACTCAAGATAACACAATCTGGTACAATTTCTGTTGCAGATTCTCAGATCCTGCATAGAAAGCCTAGGCAAACTGTTCTCAGCATGGGTAACTCCTGGATTGCCCTTTCAAGCTGACCAAATTCCTCTGGGTACTCCTGGCAACTCAGTTCAAAGTCTTAGGATGGCTTTTTGCACCACACAGTCTCAAGTAGGGGGTGGCAGTTTTACCTGCTCAAGTCTCAGTCTCTTTCATTCCCAAAAGCAGCTAGGCCCCGCAGTTAACTGATGTTGCTCGCCTGTCATCTGGGCTTTGCAACGGCAGCAGGGATGTTCCCGCCGTATCCATGGCTTGTTTATCGAAGTGACTGCAATGCATAGGACGATATCTGAAGACTTGGCTCAGGATGGCTCCTGCAGCAGCACCAGTTCTTGGCAGGAGCGACCCTCGGAGCTTGGGTGCGAGGGGGTGGGGTCTCCTGCTGAATCCTTCTTTGGACGTCGGGGAAGTTGCGCTTAGGCCGTTTTTGGGCCTCCTGCTTCAGCAGTGATGGGACTTTCTTGTTGGCGGTGCCAGCACTAGTCACTTTTGTCTGCAGCATGCTTCCAGGTTTACTGAAGATGATGCGATTAGGTACAATCTTAGTTGCAGATTCTCGGATACTGCACCAAGACCCCAGGACTGCAACAGAGTGGGGTGATTTGTATCCTACTTTGACACACATTTTACATTGTATAAAGTGATGTTTTTCACAGCAGGTAGAGCTGGGGTGGTCCCCAAGCAGGAACAACTACAATATGGGCACCATGAGGTGTGAGTTTTCTGCACCTGGCTGTCATCAGCTTTTCTGAAGAAGTAATCGAGGACAGCCAAAAGGACAGGCCTGGCTTAAACACTTCTTCACCTTGGACAACAGATACTGCAGTCCAACTCTTCACCATTACCATCTCCATCATGGCAGCGCTGAGGATGAACTAAAAAGTAGCCCCATGTTAAGAAAGCTTTCATGGAATTTCTAAAGGTAGATCTGTCTCTATCTGCCTCATTTCAGTGCATGGGTTTTCATTCTCCAGCCACAAAAATGCAGGCAATACACTTCTACTGTCTTCAGATCCTATCCTGCCACCTATCTAGTGCCATGCTAAACCCAGGGCATCAAAATTGATCTCACTGGCTTAAGTATTCCGAACAGAATTCTACCACCATGCATGTATTAAAAGTTCACTGTACACTCGCTCGACATAAACACACAAAGTCAGTGCACGATATTGGGTCTCACAAAGAGCGGAACTTTGACCAAGAGAGGTCAAGTAGGCTACACTCTAAATGGCACAGGTTAAGGGCTGGTCAAACTATAAATTACAAAACACAGAATGCTGCCACCACCACTTTAAATGATGAACACTAACCAGGGGCAGAAGTAGACTTCATTAAGAAGGCACACTAGGTGCGACTCTCCAGGTCAAAACAGAGTTTCTGAGTCTTGCATTATCAGGGAAAGGCATAGCCCTCCGCACACACGCTCAGTTAGTGTGATATTCAGGGCCAAAATAAAAGTCAGGATACCAGATATCTGGGAGAGGTGTGGCGCAGCGGCCTGGGTGGCTGAATCCAGAGTGTAGGGCTCACGGTTCGAACCCCGGCGCTGGCGGCAGCTCAGCACCATGTGACTCTGGGCAATAGCTCACTTAATATCCCTGACGCCCCCCAGCGCCTTGAGACCCTTAGGGGTGAATAGTTCGCTCTTTACAAATACCAGATTTAGATTCAAAAAGCCTTGCATATCAAGTAGGGTACATTTCTGTCACAAAAAACAGCATTATATACATTAAAAAGGTATACCTTACTTCTTAATTTAGCAACAAAGCTACTACACTTTGATTATTGCATACTCGCAGAGTCAACAGTTTAAAAATAATTAAACACAAAAATTATATATAAACATCATGTACATAAGTGTAAACACAAATTCAAACAGCCACCCTTAAACTCTGACTAAAAATTGGACAACTATGTTAACACTGAAAATTAACTCATACTTTCACAGAGAACTGGAACATATTTCAGGGGTTTAATGGGTCCCTTTGAAATATGGAATGTGTCATCGTAATGAGAGACCCAAACTACTTTGTGCATCTTTACCTTCATTCATTGTTTAATCAGCATTCTATTCATGTAAGGTAAACAAAACCTGACCATTCTAATAGAAACAGTGCTCACAGTTAGCTGTACCCTGCAGGAAACGACTTCAAAAATCTCCCCCTTCCAAAGACAAAATGTGCGTTTGTTTTTGTTTTTTCAGAGCAACAGGTGTATTGCACAATTCTGCTTTCTTAACTACACAATTATTTTGTAGTTATCAGAAACTAGCGGGAATAACAACCACTGCCTACTTATGAAATCGGAACCCTTTCTATAGCCCCTTGGCCAGGCGAGCTAGAAATTCCTCTCGGAGTAATACCAGATGATCCTCTGCCAGCCGCTCTTGAGATGGCGATAAAGGAAGAGGGAAAGATTGAAAAGGAAGGCAGTAACCATTCGAATGATCTGCAAGGCTCATTTGTCCGATGCTATGGACTGCCAGCGAAGGAGATGATGTTAGATTCTCCCTTCAACTGGGCACCCATGGTCTTGCAGAACCAAACTAGGAGGACTTAGAATTATGGCTACCATTCCAACGGGGTCGGAATGCACCGCACCCACGTCCTCGCACAACTTGGAAAGCCTGCACAGGACGGATGCCGGGATATGATTGGTGCGGTGACACGCCCCTTCCGTAGCCACAAAAGGAGCAAAAGGCATACCAGGGACAAAGTGTCACTGAGAGGCTCAAGGACTTGGCCATAATCCGTGAGTCCTTGAAGCGCTCCAGCGCTGAGATGATCTTCTCTCCAAAGAGATGAGTCCCATCGAAGGGCATGTCCATGAGGTTGCCTGGACATACCCCGAAAAGCCAGATGTTCTCAGCCAGGTGTAGCGCTGCAAGGCCACCATCGATGAAACTGCGCTGCCCAGCGAGTCAGTCATATCCAGAACACACCTAATGGTGAACTTTGTTGCATCTCTCCCGTATTTCACTGCTTGGGAGAGGATGGACTGAGCTTCCTCCGGGACCTGCGGCAGCACTTACCCAACCGTTTCCCATAGGGTATGGGAGTAACGGCCCAAAAGGCATGCAGTGTTTACCGACCGCAATGCCAGGCTGGCGAAAGAAAACATCTTCCCAAGTGTGTCCAGCCTCTTGGATTCCCTGTACGGGGGAGCGGCAGGGAACGTGCCATGTGACGTTGAGGCTTGGATTACCAAGCTCTTAGGGGTGGGGTGTTCGCTGACGAAACTAGGATCACCCGGGGTAGGGCGATGGTGGCGGACAATTGTCCTGTTTACAGGAGCACCTGTGTTAGGCTTGGACCAAGTTCCTAGAAAGTCATCAGTCAGTGATTTGTTAAAGGGTAATAGGATTTGGAAGAGGAGGCCCCGGGCTGAAGCACTTCGGTATAGAGGTTAGTCTTGCCTGCCACCGAGGGAAGTTCGAGGTCAAGGACCTTCGCTGCCCTCTTCACCACCATTTCATAAGACGCTCCCTCCTCTGTAGCCACGGTAGGTGGAGAGAGCATACCAGTATCTGGAGACGGGTGCAGTCCACTGGCTTCTCCTCATTACTCATACCAGTCCAAATTCTCATCAGGGGTGTACAACTGGTGTTCTAAAGGGTCCAATGACCCTTCCCACTCTTCCCCCATGCCTGTATGCTCCACAAAATGCTCAGGCAACGACCTAGAACAAATGGGCTCCGTCGGCCCCGGAATCGGTGTTGACCGACGTCGTTCCGACTTGTCACGGATGAGAATGGGGCTGGTGCCAGAAGCATCAGTGTCAGGACCGGCGCCTGAGAAGGTCGCGTTGGCACAACCGGCGCCGATCTGGATCCGTGATTGGATCCATCAGACCCCACCGGAGCCATCAGCGCGGAACCTAATGGGGCCTCCTCTGACCCTGTGGGGCCCGAAGGCGCGCCGGAGGGGTCGGCCATCTCAAATACTCGACGCATGGCCTCGTAAAAACTCTTTCATTTGAGCGGGATCGCTTCAGCTCCCGGAAACGGGGGGAGGCGCGGAGTCAGATTTGGCAACTATTCTGCAGAACTGTGCCTGGAACGCCAATGTTCCCCACTCGTCTTGTCAATTTTCGACAGACGAGGTGAAGTCGAAGTTGGTTTAGACTTCTTTTTGTGCCTCTTCCAAAAGTGTCCCAAGGACCTTGAGTGCGACGAAGAAGACTTGGGGCTCCTGGAGCTGTCCCGCGACCTTCTTCTCGATCGGGACAGAGACCTCCTAGGAGTCGAGCTAGACGTCGTCAACTGCCGGGCCGTAAGCAACTTTACGAGACCGCTCCCTCAAAGCTTTCGGCGCCATGGCCCAGCAGTCTGAGCACGACTTCGAGTTGTGGTCACGCTTGAGACACCATATGCATACAAAGTGCGGGTCAGTAACCTACATGGCACAGTAACAGACACCACATGGTTTAAACCCTACCTTCCTACATGACATTCTCAAAACACACGAAAAAATCTTCGACAGAATGCCGAAAAAAGGCTGTCAAAAAGAGACAGAGGGGTAGCTCTTCTCCGGATCAGCGCTAAATGGCGCGGAGAGAAAAGAACTGACGTCCGCGTGCCTGGGTGGCACCTATATAGGTGACTACGACATCACATCCGGCGTCAACAATGCCGACGCTGCACAGGACCGAACCAAGCCACCCGACAACGCGCAGGGGTACTGTTCACGCAAAAGTTTCCAGATTCAGTCTGACGCTTGGGAAATCAAAGGTAAGGAATCTGCAGCTAGAAATCTATATCAGTTAGAGTTAACTTGTAATATGGTGCTATATTGCATCTGAGGACTATGATGATATTTACAAACCATTTGGCCTTTGGTTTCTTGGTTCATGATATCACCAGAAAGCCTTGATGGCAATATAGGACCATATTAGACTGAGTGTAAAGCGCATAGATTCCATATTGTGGGATCATTAGGACATTTATGCCTTAAGTAGTTGTAGGCATTTCCACACAATATTGCCACATAATATTTTGGGCATCAGTTTGATCATTTTGTATTAGAAGGGGTGTCAATGGCAACAGAATGATCACTTGGCCCATCAGTGTTCTAGAAGAGGCATCATTTAATTTTGCCAATATACTCAGGGAATATTGCTGATATGCACATGTGCAAAGAGCAAATCAAGCCCTATCAGAAAATGTGACTAAAAGTAACTGCACCTCCCTATATTTAGCACAGGACTTAGAGTGGACAGGAGCTGGAAAACAAACTTAGTTTTTTTTTTTTTTTTAGTTCCATTGTGATCATTTCAGGAGCCCTTCAACAATGTCATCAAGAAGCAGTAAGATATGTGGAAAACATACTTATCTCCAGGACAAGTTGTATCCACAAAGGATGCTAGGGTCGAATGTAGAACGTCACCACTCTTCTGCTGGACGGAAAAAGGAACTGAGATATGTCCTTTCTGTCTTCTGTCCTGTAACTTTACCACATTTCTATTACACAAGGAGCTGTCGCTTGCATCCTGACCTAGCATTGGAGAAAGACGGGGAAAGGTTAGCAACAACAATGACATATGTACTCCTAATTATCTGTAAGGCATGTCAGAGGTTTCTGCAGGGCATGGGTCAAAAACTTCATTCGGGCCCTGCAACAAATTCTAGGGTAAAAAAAGATATCTTCCAGAAAAAGAGAAGCCATGGAAACTTCAGCACCTAGCCCAAACCAGTGGAACATAAGTTTCAGCTGCTGCTTTATTACTTAACAGGGCAAGCTTGTTTCAAAATCTACAAATACATTTTGCAACACAAGCGTTTGGCCCTGAAAAGGCCTGTGGTCTGTGAAATAATGCATCCTCTGCACTCTCCCCACCAGCTCTGCCTTTAACTCAAAGTGAAGAACTCATAGAAGACACCTCAGCCTGTAGCTTTTTATCCTCATAAGAGAACGAGGAAAGGCATGTGACAGCTCAGTCTTTTTGTTTCAAAGGAATGTTGATATCCTTACATGCATTGGGTGGAATTTTTACTTTAGGAATTAAGAAGAATTCCCCCTTAGGACCTTTCCTGGAGTTATCAAAATCAACACTAAGGATTAAGATAAGTAGTTCTGCCAGAAAAGATATTTAAAAAGGCATTTTTATGATCTTGCAGGATCGCTAAAATAGAGACATATGTGACAATAAGAATCCCCTTCCTCCTGCCACATTACAGACATAATCCTCAAATTTAAATGCACCATAGAAAATAATGATTCTCAATAGAGAAAGAGCAAATGGAGTTATTGTCTCAAATGTAAAGGTTGTTTTTAACAAAAAAACATACTCTAATTTAACACAAAAAACAAAAGCAAACTGGATAAAGACTTTGGAAATAATTGGTTCTTCATCTTTCCCTGACCCACTATGGTCAGATAACTAGTGTAGGGCATATTGATAGAAACTATAAAAAGCCCAATTTATACCCCCTAGGAAATAAAGCTCAAAATTGAGTGGGGTGTTTTTGTTACTATTAAAAGTGCATCTTGTCTGGAAGTTCAGGTTAAACTGATTCTATTGGAGGAGGACCAAGGCTGCCATGCATATGGTTGGTTCCTGCCTGTAGTGACACAGTGTGGAAAAAACACAAAGGGCTTGAGTGCAAACCAGAGTAAGGTGAGATTAATTAAAGCATTTCACCTATCACTTTTTTCATTTTCCTCAAGATAAGATTTATAGCACTTAAAGTTTCCCATAGCTTCACTTAAGGACCAGAACAATTTTAACTATAAATTCTCCACAGATAATGCTGTACATTGGGGTGTGGTGTTACCATGTATCAGTACCTTTAGGACCACCTGCTTGAGCCATACCTTAGTCCCCCCCCCAATAATTTGTCTGGCTGTCTCTCTCATCTTTCACTAAAATGTAGAGCAACTCAGGCCTTTATAAAGCATTCACCTTATTTACAAACTTTTGAAAAATTAGGTCGTAAACATGAGTGATTAGGTCCACTTTCTAATTTCTCTCTTGAACTTTTATATATTCTTTTCTTCATTTACTTGTAATCCATTGTAGCTACTACAACTTACTTATGAGGAGATAAGGGTTGTTTACGGTGACAAATGTTTTCTTCAAAACCAAGTGTGGTATTACAAAATGATAGCACAAAAACTAATAGTACACAGGCTATGTGCATTTTACGTTATACTACTTTGCACCAGTGTGATAATGCAAAATGAACAAGTTACTTGCCTTCGGTAACGATATATCTGTAAGAAACATTAGTTAGTTATAGATTCCTTACCTTAACATTACCCCCAGGCGTCAGACTGGATCCAGAAAGTTTTTTCGTCAGCAGTACCCCTGCACGTCGGTAGGCGTCGTCGGTCGACTCCGCGTCCGTCGCGGAAGATACCTAGACGCCGCCCTCGCGCCTGACGTCAGTTCTGTACACGACTTTCTGCGCCAAGAACGCAGAGCCATGCAAGACACTGACCACTGGTGCACAAAACTAGGGCCCTGAAAGAATAACCTTAACCCTAGAAATCAGTTCGCAGGATGGGGAGGATGGGTGGGGCGGTAAGGAAACTATAGCTAACTAATGTTTCTTACAGATATATCGTTACCAAAGGTAAGTATATTGTTCATCTGAAAGAAACACGTTAGTTATAGATTCCTTACCTTAGAATAGATACCCCAGCAATACTAACCCCGGAGGAGGGTCTGCTAACTAAGTTCACATCAGAAAGTCCTGGAGAACAGAACGGCCAAAGAAGACATCTCTCTGGACTTGACTGTCCAAGCAGTAGTGTCTCGTAAAGGTGTGTGTCAGGAGCCAGAGAACGAACTGGGGGAACTGGCGACGTATGCCCCACTGCATGTCGAACCTGAGGTTCTGATGCTTCACACGCAGGCTGAGGAATACCCCTTTAAGACTCCATATGCTGTCTGGAAGAAGGAGTTCCGTACATTGACGTCATCGTCAGCCATCCTATCCGAAGAGGCGATGACAAGGAAAGAGGAAGAGGATTTCCGATCAGGAGTGCCCGCGAGCGAGGAAACGCAAGAGACCCGAGAGCCGAAGGAGGAAGTAGCGGTCTGGGAGAACCGTCGGGGGGTTCCTGAGAAGCTGTCCGTAGCCGATATCCAGGACGCGAAGGAGAAGCCAGGAGGCCAATGTGACCACGTGCCGCCCCGCCACTCTCCTGGAGGAGTGTGGCTGGAAAAGGTACGGCACCGTATACAGGGGTTCTCGGGGCACTGGGTGGGGAAGGGAGGCACTTAGAGGGAGGACTTCGTTACATCGGGGCTGCACCAGGTGGCGGAATGTGGTGATCCCTCACTGTCCCCCTCCCGAGTCAACCGTAAGAAAACCGGCCAAACCACTGATTCGTGGCATTTTTGTTGTTTTTTTCTTTCCTCATACCCTCCCGGTTCTGGGTGGAAAACGCCAAGTACCCTGGCTGGATCCTCCATTGCGGTGAACAGAAGCGGGCTGTACAACCAGAGCACTCTGACTCATTCCAAAGACTTACATCAGGGAAATAAAATTAATCTCACTAAGACCATTATTGCCTACTGGTTCTCTTTCCATAGCATAGAGTGGCTTGCCCTGGGGTCGCCTTCTGACATTTGGTGGAGAATGCGGGCAGCCGTCATCTGATACATGATGGACAACATCATACATCAGTTAAAGGAGGGTCACTCCAAACTAGAATGGGAACTCGAAAAGAATGCCAATCAGGCAGAGAGGGACCGCGGCGTGTTCACCACCGCCATACAGATTCAGGCCGAAAACATGACCAGGTTGGCAGAAGGACAAACCCAGTTGCTGCTAGAGCTTGGTCAAGGTAGGGGGCCTGCACAACCTGGAACAGTGATACCCCTTCAGAAGTATGTCCCGGGGGATGATCCTGTTTCCTTTTTTCTTAACTTTGAGAGAGCCGCTAGGGCCAGCGCCTGGCCTACTGATAGTTGGCCCTTCTACCTTGCCCCTTTACTCACGGGGGAGGCCCAGGCCGCCTACCAGATCGTCAACAGGGATGGAACGGCTGTATATGGCCACGTCAAACAGTTTATCATGGATCGGTTGGGGGTTGACGATGAGTCACACAGACTCAAGTTCCGACAAGAGAGGGGTGCCCCGGGAGACACGCCGAAAACCCTGTTTCTTAAACTAAAGGATGCAGCCGATCGCTGGCTTAAACCCCTGGAGTCCACACCCGAACAAATCATGGACAAAATATATCTAGAGCAGTTCTTAGAGGCGCTGCCTTATGGAACGCAGCGGTGGCTCCGACAGCATGCCGGTCTGACTCTGGAGCATGCTGTAGAGATGGCCACCTCCTATGCCCGAGCCCAGAACCGGAACCTGAGCAGAGAGACTGAATGCATACAAAAAGCCCCCCCCCCCACAGAGTAGAGCGGAGGACTCACAAACCTCCTTTTGAGACCTCCAGAATCCGAACAGGAAGACCTGAACCGGTTATCACCTCAGGGCCTCAATGTTTCGAATGTGGCGAGTGGGGCCATATTGCAAGGTTTTGCAGGAAGACGAAGGAGAAAACCGAGGATGAACCAATGGACATTAGTTATCTTCCACGATCCTTCCTGTACGCTCAGGAAACAGGACCAGTATATTATGTAAGTGCAAAAATGAACAAAATGGTGGTAACAGCCCTTCTGGACTCAGGGTGTAGGCACTCAGAAGTGAACTCATTCCCCCGACCCAGTACATCCCCGGTAGGACCTTTAGTATACGATGTGTATATGGTGACACCAAGGAATATCCAGTCGCCAGGGTAAATCTTCAGATAGAACCAGGCACAGACACCACAGCCTATGTAGGAGTACTTCCCTCCCTTCCGGAACAACTCATAGTGGGTATAGACAACCCTTGGTTCTCCGATCTCTTAGCGGGTACACTGAAGTCCTCTCCCCATAAGTAAGACCCACATAACACCCTACTCACCTCTGAACCCTGGGCTATCGACCGCCATTTTAGGGCCGCACAGTTGAATGACAGCACCCTTAGCAATGCCTGGCAAAGTGCCAGAGACAATCAAAATAACACCCAGAAAACCTTTCCCTGTTTTCTCGAACAGAATGGCCTCTTATATCGGGTTGCTAAAGAAGGAGAGGAACCCCAGCTTTTGGTCCCTGTAGGCTTTCGGGACCAAATCATGTTTTTTGCACACTCTCACTTACTGGCAGGGCACTGTGGGGTAGAGAAGACCAGTCAGTCTATTCTTCGTAATTTCTTTTGGCCAGGAGTGTATGCCCAGATCAAGAGATACTGTCAAGAATGTGACGTATGCCAGAGAAAAAACCTGTACATTACACCAAGGGTACCCCCTACGACCCCTTCCCATTATTGGCAAGCCATTCGATAGGGTGGGGATGGACCTCATAGGACCCCTTCCCAAGTCATCTAGGGGGTGCCAGTATGTTCTCGTTCTGGTTGACTATGCCACCAGATACCCTGAGGCTATTCCCCTGCGAGCAGCCACCACTACTACCATTGCCCAGAGGCTGATTGAGGTCTTTTCACGGATGGGGTTTCCACGTGAGATCCTCACGGATCAAGGGACTCCATTCGTTTCCAGGCTCATGAAGGAGATATGCAAACAACTAAACATTAAGCATATAAAAACCTCAGTATACCACCCACAAACAGATGGCCTCGTGGAGAGGTACAACGGAAACATCAAACTCACCCTAAAGAAACTACTAACTGGGGATGGGAAACACTGGGATCAACTCCTACCGTTGGCCCTATTTGTCATTAGAAGCCAGGTACAGAGTAGCCTGGGCGTCTCGTTCTTCGAACTCCTCTTCGGGCGGAAGCCCCGCACTCTTTTAGAGATAACCAAGGAGAGCTGGGAGAAGGAGGGTGGAAAACGAGGCCCAGTCTCTATTGGACTATGCCAACCAGGTAAAAGTCCGTCTTCACAAGCTAAGAGCCTTGGCTCACGAATCCCTGGAGAGGACCCAGGCTACCCAAAAACACTTATATGACAAAGGCAAACGCTGGAGGGAGCTGGCGGTGGACGATTGGGCTTTGGTTTTACTGCCCTCTTCCACCCACAAGACGAGAAAACAGTGGCAAGGCCCATACCAGGTCGTGAAAAGAATAGGAAAAACCACCTACCTGTTACAGCTCTTTAACAAGAAAACCCAGATGCACCACATTAATTTTTTTAAAAAGTGGTTAGGTCCCCCTCCAAAACAAGTCCATACCATCTCTACCGTGGACACGGTGGACGCCATAGTTATAAACTCTGAACTGATGGTAGAAGAAAACTGTGAAATCCATGACCTCCTACACACCTTTAAGGATGTGTTCTCGGATCAGCCCGGGAGAACGCACCTGGCCGTTCATTCAATACCCACCCAAGAAGGTGTCGTTATCAGACAAAAATGCTACAGGGTTCCTGAGGCCCGCAGGCATGCCTTATTGCGAGAGGTTAGACAGATGTTGGAGTCAGGAGTTATAGTACCATCACGGAGTAACTGGTGCTCACCCTTCGTGCTCGTGCCCAAGCCGGATGGCAGCATCCGGTTCTGCATCGACTTTCGAGCAGTAAACCGGATTTCCAAACAAGACGGCTATCCGCTTCCAAGGGTCGACGAGCTAATCGAACGGTTGGGTGAGGCCCGTTATATCTCTACAATTGACCTCACCAAAGGCTTTTGGCAAATCCCCCTAAACCCCGACGACCAGGAGAAGACGGCCTTTTCTACACCAGATGGTTTATATCAATTTACCGTCCTACCCTTCGGGCTTCATGACGCCCCCGCCAGCTTTCAAAGGCTGATGGACACCCTGCTCGCACAACACCAGAGATATTCTTCAGCTTATCTGGATGATATCGTTGTGTTCAGCAGTTCATGGAGGGAACACCTCACTCATCTAGAGGCCATTCTGGCCGAGTTATGAACCGCCCATCTACATATTAATGCAAAGAAATCTAAATTCGCCTTTCACAAGGTGAAGTACCTTGGATATCTGCTAGGCAAAGCGATGATAGAACCCCAAACAGAGAAAGTAAGAGCTATACAGGACACCCCTTTTCCCCAAACCAAAAGGGAGTTGCGGGCTTTCTTAGGACTTGTGGGATATTACAGGCGTTTTATTCCCCAAATCTCTGCCATAGCTGCCCCTCTCACCGACCTTTTGCGAAAGTCTGCCTCTCCTTCACATCTCCATGCCCCATCCGAACCGGAGTCCAAAGCCTTCCAGACACTGAAGGTTACCCTGACCACTTCCCCCATCTTACTCACACCTAATTTCAGGGAACCGTTTATCCTCCAGACAGATGCTTCAGGGGTGGGAATAGGGGCTGTACTCTCCCAGTGAGATTCAGAAGGAAATGAGAAACTGGTCCTCTATATCAGTAGGAAGCTGTTCCCTCGAGAAAAAGTGTACCCCACAATCGAAAAGGAGTGCTTAGCGGTGAAATGGGGTATTGAAAAACTCAAGTACTATCTGGAGGGGAGACCTTTTGTGTTATATACAGACCATGCCCCTCTTACCTGGCTCCAAAGGAACAAGGGTTGCAACAAACGGGTCCTTAGATGGTTCCTGGCTCTCCAGCCCTTCCAGTTCGAGATCCGACATCGTAAGGGCAGTGACCAGGGCAACGCAGACTACCTATCCCGTTTCTCTCTTTCCCCCAAGCGGGACAATCCTAGGGGAGGGGTGTGTCAGGAGCCAGAGAACGAACTGGGGGAACTGGCGACGTATGCCCCACTGCATGTCGAACCTGAGGTTCTGATGCTTCACACACAGGCTGAGGAATACCCTTTAAGACTCCATATGCTGTCTGGAAGGAGGAGTTCCGTCCATTGATGTCATCGTCTGCCGTCCTATCCGAAGAGGCGATGACAAAGAAAGAGGAAGAGGATTTCCGATCAGGAGAACCCGCGAGCGAGGAAACGCAAGAGACCCGAGAGCCGAAGGAGGAAGTAGCGGTCTGGGAGAACCGTCAGGGGTTTCCTGAGAAGCTGTCCGAAGCCGATATCCAGGACGTGAAGGAGAAGCCAGGAGGCCAACGTGACCACGCGCCGCCCCGCCAGTCTCCTGGAGGAGTGTGGCTGGAAAAGGTACGGCGCCGTATACAGGGGTTCTCGGGGCACTGGGTGGGGAAGGGAGGCACTTAGAGGGAGGACACCGTTACATCGGGGCTGCACCAGGTGGCGGAATGTGGTGATCCCTCACTGACCCCCTCTAAAGTCAACCGTAAGAAAACCGGCCAAACCACTGATTCGTGGCATTTTTGTTGTTTTTTTCTTTCCTCATACCCTCCCGGTTCTGCGTGGAAAACGCCGAGTACCCTGGCCGGATCCTCCATTGCGGTGAACAGAAGCGGGCTGTACAACCGGAGCACTCTGACTCATTCCAAATACTTACATCAGAGAAATAAAATTAATCTCACTAAGACCATTATTGCCTACTGGTTCTCTTTCCGCAGCATAGAGTGGCTTGCCCTGGGGTCGCCTTCTGATAGTGTGCAACGAGGCCCACGTAGCTGCCTGACAGATGTCATTGAGTGGGACTCTCCGTCCCAAAGCAGTAGTAGCTGCCGTCGCCCTGGTGGAATGGGCGGGTAGCCCCACTGGAGGCTCCTTTTTAGCCAGAGAATAGCAGGCCTTGATACACAAAACGACCCATCTAGAAATGGTCTGTTTGTGTACAGCCCGACCTTTCTTGGCGCCCACGTAGCCAACAAAGAGCTGGTCGTTCACCCGGAACTGTTTGGTGCGATCCAGATAAAAGGAAAGCGCACATTTTGGGTCCAGACGGTGAAGCCTCTCTTCCTCTTTTGAAGGATGCGGAGGCGGAAAGAAGGTGGGCAAAGTGATGGTTTGGCCACTATGAAAGGAAGTGACCACTTTGGGAAGGAAGGATGGACGAGTCCTAAGGACAACCTTGTCCGGATGTACAGCCAGAAAAGGAGGTTTGGAAGAAAGAGCCTGGAGCTCACTCACTCGTCTGGCAGATGTGATGGCCACCAGGAATGCAGTTTTAAGAATTAAAAGCCTTGAAAGGACAGTTGTGAAGCGGCACAAAGGGAGCACACATTAAATAGGTCAAGACCAGATTCAAGTCCCACTGAGGCATAACGAAGGGAACAGGAGGAAAGAGATGAGTTATGCCCTTTAAGAAACTATTAACAACCGGGGACTTGAAGAGAGAAGGCTGATCAGGCAGCCGAAGAAAAGCAGAAATGGCTGAAAGGTAGCCCTTGATAGTGCCCAGAGCAGAGCCCTGCCGGGCCAAAGTACGGAGGAACAAGAGGACCTCAGAAAGAGGAGCAGAAAGGGGATCCACAGCCTTTGCTGTGCACCATGCCACAAATTTGTTCCATCGGCAGGCGTATACCGTCTTAGTGGAGGGACGCCTGGCTGCCAAGATTACATCACAAACTTCGGGAGGCAAGTCGAAAGACGTCAACTGCTGCCGCTCAATCTCCACACAAGGAGGTGGAGACTGGACGGGTTCGGGTGGAGGACCGTCCCTTGCTGCTGCGACAGAAGATCCTCCCGAAGAGGCAGTCTGGTCGGAGGATCGATGGCCATGTGGAGCAGCTCGCGATACCAGACTCTTCGTGTCCAATCCGGAGCCACAAGAATGACTTGGGCCCGGTCACGCCTGATCTTCTTCAGCACTCGGGCAGAAGTGGTATAGGCGGAAAGGCGTATAGAAGAGCGCAACTCCACTCGCGACGAAAAGCGTCGCCTAGCGAGTGCCGCCTTGGAAATTCCAACACGCAGAACTGCTGACATTGCGCGTTCTTTTCGGTGGCGAATAGATCTAACCAAGGCTCTCCCCACTGCTGAAAGAGACCTTGCACCACCTCTGAGTGAAGATGCCATTCGTGATCCATCATGCACCTGCGGTTGAGTTCGTCCGCCCTGGCGTTCAAGGAACCTGCCAGGTGTTGAACCACCTGAGAAATGCCCTGATGTTCCAGCCATGTCCAGAGGTGGAGGGTCTCCTGACATAGGGTCCATAACCCAACCCCGCCTTGTTTGTTGCAGTACCACATGGCGGTGGTGTTGTCCGTGAACACCTGCACTACTCTTCCCCGGACAGAGGGAAGGAATGCCTTGAGTGCAAGATGAAACGCCCGAAGCTCCAGAAGGTTGATGTGGAGCCAGGACTCCGCCGGAGACCAGAGGCCTCTGATCTCCGCCTCTCCCATGTGGCCACCCCATCCCAGAAGGGATACGTCCGTCACCACTGTATGTTCTGGTTGAGGAAGGGAGAGGGATCTGCCGTTGACCCAATCCTGGTTCGTGAGCCACCACCGCAATTGGCGTGCACTGCGCTCCGAGATCTGGACGCAATCGGACAGATTCCCCTGATGCTGCGCCCACTGGAACTTCAGGTCCCACTGCAGAGCCCGCATATGCCACCTGGCATGATCGACCAGCAGGATGCAGGAGGCCATGAGGCCCAGCAGCCTCAGGGCCATTCTGACCGAAACCCGGGATAGAGGCTGAAAGATCGGAATCATAGCCCGAATATCCCGGACTCGCTGTTCGGGAGGATAGACCCGAAAATGCGTCATGTCCAGAACCGCTCCGATGAAAAGGAGCTTCTGAGAGGGAATCAGGTGTGACTTTGGCACGTTGATGGAGAACCCCAGCGAATGCAGGAGGTCGGCCGTAGTCTGGAGGTGGGAGACGACTGCCTGGGACGAGCCCGCCTTCAACAACAAGTCGTCGAGATAGGGGAAGACTGGAACCCCTGATCTGCGCAGTGGAGCTGCGACCACCGCCATCACTTTCGTGAACACCCGAGGAGCGCTGGTAAGGCCAAAGGGGAGCACGGTAAACTGAAAATGCTCGTGGCCTACCGTGAACCGCAGGTAACGCCAGTGGGCCGGCAGGACAGGAATGTGGAAATACGTGTCCTGCAAGTCCAACGCTACCATCCAGTCTACAGGGTCGAGGGCAGACAAGACCTGAGCCAGGGTCAACATTTTGAACTTCTCCTTCCGGAGGAAGCGGTTGACGTCCCTGAGATCCAAGATAGGACGCAGGCCCTTGTCCTTCTTGGACACCAGAAAGTAGTGGGAATAGCAACCAAGACCTACTTCTGGGACAGGAACACGCTCTATGGCTCCCTTGGCCAAGAGAGCCATAACTTCCTGTTGAAGAAGGGTCAGATGATCCTCTGACATGCAATGGTACTTGGGTTGCATGGGTGGAGGGGTAGTCTCGAAGGGGAGGGAGCAGCCCCTTCGGACTATTTGCAAAACCCACCTGTCCGACGTGATGGTGCGCCAGTGGGGGAGGTGATGACGAATCCTGCCGCCCACTGGCATTTGATGGGCCTGAAAGGTCGGACTAAGAGGGTTTGGCAGAGGGGGCGGAGGTGGATTGGCCTGCCCGCTGGCCCCCAGAACCAAGTCGCTGGTTCCCAAGTCTCTGGCCGCACTGAGGAACAGCTTGCGCTGGCCTGTGGCCCTGGAATGGAGGTGTTGGGCACCCCTTCCGTGACCACGAAAGGGGCGAAAAGCAGACCGTGCAGGGCGCATGGTGGAGAGGCCCAAGGACTTGGCCGTAGCCCGAGAGTCCTTGAAGGGCTCTAGCGCACTGTCTGCTTTGTCGCCGAACAGGCGACGGCCATCGAAGGGCTTGTCCATCAAGGTGTTCTGGACATCCCCTGAAAAGCCAGTCGTCCTCAACCAGGCGTGGCGGCGAAGCGCACGGACGTTGAAATAGTCCTTCCCAGTGAGTCGGCAGTATCCAATCCACAGCGTATGGTGAACTGCACTGCGTCTCTCCCTTCGGCAACAGCATGGGAGAGCACGGCCCGGGCCTCCTCCGGGCACTGAGGCAGCTCCTGCGCAACTGTATCCCACACGGAGTGGGAATAACGGCCCAAGAGGCATGTGGTGTTCACCGACTGCAGCCCTAAGTTGGAGGAAGAAAACAACTTCTTCCCAAACTGATCCAGCGTCTTGGATTCCCTGTCCGGTGGTGCGGTAGGGAATGTGCTCTCGGATGTGGAGGCTTGGACGACCAAGCTCTCGGGGGAGGGGTGTTGGGAGAGGAAAGTGGGGTCGCCCGGAGCCGGCGTCGGGCAACCATCCTATCCACAGGAGCCCCTGTGGTGGGCCTGGACCAGGTGCCCAAAAGGATATCTGTGAGGGCCTCATTAAACAGCAGCAGGGGCTCCGAAGAGCTCGCTGCCGGCTGAAGCACCTCTGTAAGGAGGTTAGTCCTGACTGCCACCGTAGGAAGCTCGAGGTTGAGAGCCTCGGCCACCCTACGCAACACCACTGCGTATGACGCTCCCTCCTCCGTAGCCACGGTAGGAGGACACAACATGCCAAGGTCTGGTGAGGTGTCCAAACCACTGGCATCCCCCAGGTCCTCTCTCCAGTCCTGGTCGTATTCTATCTGAGCTGTGAGAGGGTCCTCAGACCCCTCCCAGTCTTCCTCACACTCCTCTGGCTGCCAAACTGGCTGAAAATGGCCAGAGTGGAAACTAGGCACAAAAGTACCCGTCGACGTCAGGTCCGGCGTCGGCTGACACCGTTCCGACTCAGTTTCCACATGGAGGGGGAAGCCGGGGTCGATGTCGGCTGGGGGTCCAGCCGACGCCGTCTGCGGACGTGGTGCCGGTGGAGTCGGCACCGGTGGAGGTGTCACGAGGTCGACCGGCACCGATCCGGATCCAGGCCTGGATCCAAGGGGGCCCTGAGGTGCTGAGGCCGAAGCCGCCGGCGTCGAAGGGCCCCCAGCAGAGTCCGCGGGGCCCGAAGGGGCACCGGCGGAGTCAGGCTGCCCAAATATAGCATGCATGGCTTTGTAAAACTGACGAAGCTGGGCAGGAGTCGCTGCCGGTCCCGGAAACGGTGGGAAGGCCAGAGTCGACTCTAAAGGCTCTGCACGCGGCACCACCCGCACCCTGCGTCGCGTCGGCCGACGGACGAGGGAAAGTGGAAGAGCGACGACGCTTCTTTGACTTCTTCTTATGCTTCGACTTACCCGACCCCGAGTGCGAAGACTTTGTTGAAGAGGAGTGATGATGGCTCCGCGATCGATCCCTCGACCTCCCTCGCGACTGGGACCTTGCGCGACGCGGAGCGGACTGCCGGGCCTTGAGGAGCTTTCGGGACCGCTACCGCGAAGACTTCGGGGCCATGGTTCGGCAGTCGGAGCACGACTTGGGGTCGTGGTCGTGCTCCAAGCAGAAGAGACACACGCGGTGCGGATCCGTCACCGACATCATGCGGGAACAGGAACCGCAGGACTTAAACCCGGGCATCCCTCGTGCTACCAGGAGTCGAACAACTCGAAAAGATGTCGACAAAAGTTGCAAAAAACTCAGTCAAAAAATGAATGGGGGTACCGCTCTTCCCGGATCTGCGCTTGCTGGCGCGGAAAGAGAAAGAACTGACGTCAGGCACGAGGGCGGCGTCTAGGTATCTTCCGCGACATCATCACGGCAACCACGACGCCAACGACGGACGTGGAGTCGACCGACGACGCCTACTGACGCGCAGGGGTACTGCTGACGAAAAAACTTTCCGGATCCAGTCTGATACCTGGGGGTAATTCTAAGGTAAGGAATCTATAACTAACGTGTTTCTTTCAGATAGATCAGTATATTTTTATGTAGGAAGTCACATGCACTTAACGTCTAAAAAAACTTCTACAATAGATAAGAAAATGGGGGAAAAAACGTTCATGATACTTTTATATATTAGAAGAAAAATGCAATATTCACCTTCATTTTTGCAATGACTATTGTCCTTATTTCCAATTTAACAGAACTATAGCAAGAAGTGCTTAAGCATGGAGACAGCTATGAGGTCCATGCTTGTGCTAATCATGTGACCATGGCAACCAAAAGACCCAAGGCAAAGTTAAAAGGGCACATTAATTTACTCTCCATATTACTCTCTCCACATTGACCACTCACCACATCACTCGCTCTGTTCCTCCTGGTTTGGTCTTAGGCAGCCAATAGCTACTTGCAGAGGTATGGCTCCTATGCTTTTGAGATACCTGGAAATCGTCAGTCATGGACTCAAGCCCCCACACAACTGAGCATTCGTACATGCTTCACAAAACTTCTGGTAAGGAATGCGGCTACGAATGACCTGTCAAGTGTCCTTCCCATGAAAAATGCCTAGAGAGGCCCAAGTTAAATATATTTCATTTGCTGCGTCTCACAGTCTTATGAATCTCCCATGAACACGTGGGCTCTAGGAATCAACTTCAAGAGTGCACTAAAGGATATTACAGATAGTCCAGTAGCAGTGCAGCGGGCACATCCAGAGGCTCGAGAGCCCCCTTTTGAGGGAGGAGCCAGTTCATTTCTGTGCTGGAAATATTCCTTTGCTGGTCACCGCTGCCCAGCCCTAAATACTTGCCCCAGAGTGCAAAGTTTTAGGGAGTTCAGCTCACTGGAAGATTTTTTGTGGGAGAATGAGGTACTCCTTTTAATATTCTGAGGGGCTCCAAACAACTAGGTTGGTGTGTAAGATGTACTCATGTGGTGCCAGAAAGGTACAGGTCGTGATTTCCTGAAGGTTCACTGATGCTGTATGAGATAACACTGTAGTTTAGACCGAAGCTTCTGGGACACAGGAGGTGCAGGTCATTTACTGGTTTCAAGAACAGCATTTTCTGACACCTTTGTCAATATTAATTAGCAAAGCACGACAGAGGAGAGAAAGTGGAAGGAAGAGATTTGCCTACACACGTTTGCAAGCTCTCACGAGCAGGAATGCTAGTTATGTCATATGCCTTTTTGGAAGAAAAAGACTGAAAGGGAAAAGGACAAACAGGTGTGCAGATGTCTGGGCATGGACAGTATGGCATATGTACCCAGTTTCTCATGTCATCTGTAACTCCTTTGGAAGGCCTCCAATCCCTTCTAACTCTGGTTAGGGAAGTGGAGACTAAACACAGCATTATGATAACAAACAAATTCTGGGTCGTCCTGCGCATCTCGGAACACAAAGCACCTTTCCTCTGGCTCCTCTCATTATCCACATTGTGCAATGTATTGCAGCCCCAATGCTGGCTTCTGCTTGATCTGGCAGGGCCCTCAGTTCCAGTGTCCATATCATCTTTCCAGGCCCGAAGTAGGGAAGAATCATTCATCGTATTCATGTAGTCATAAAATCCAGGGATCAGGAAGGTGATTTGCTGGAGAACAAAAGAGAGAATGATCAAAGAGATGAATAAAGGAGATCTTCATATGCGTTGGGATTTACTCATAATTAAACATATATGACTGCATGTATGGTTAGCACCAAGAGCCGAAAATAACCAATCCTTAAAATCATCAAATCAAATCAATGGACATTTGTATTGCGCTCACATCACTAGAAGTCTCATGGCGCTCGCAAACGGCTCTGATAGATGAAATAGCTCAGATGTCAAATAGCCATGTTTTTAATCCCTTACGAAAAGCGTTGTGGTCAGGCAAGGTGCGCAAGTGAAAAGGGATTTTATTCCAAGATGCTGGAGCGAGGAAAGAAAAAGACCTGCCTCCTTTTCTGGCCAGATGAACTTTAAGGGGAGTAAGCAAACATTTATTGCTGGATCTGAGCGTCCTATGTGGTTGGTACCAACATAGTTTCTGAGACCAGTATTTAGGGCCTTTACCGTGCATCTGTTTGTGGGTCAGGCAGAGAACCTTAAAAAGGATTCGCTTTCTCACAGGGAGCCAGTGTAAAGATCTCAAACAGGGAGCGGAGGGGGATCTGGATGGAAGATCCAGAACTAACCTTGCTGCGGTATTCTGCAAGATCTGCAGTCTGTCTAGGAGACCTTCATTAATTGAGAGCAGTAGAGCATTTCCATAGTCCATTCTGTTTATTATTAGTCCTTGGACCAAGGGTTTTCTAGTCTCAATTGGAATCCATTTAAAAACCTTCCGTAGGCTACGAATTACTCCAAAACAGGAACCAATAATGTGGTTGATCTGGTTTTTCATGGACAATTGATTGTCCATGTAGAAACCTAGGTTTCGTACTGTCTGTTTGGGTACTGGACAAAGTCCCAGCTGGGATGGCCACCAGTCATTAGACCAGTGCTCAGATGCATTGCCAAAAAGCATAATCTCCGACTTACCCCCATTCAATTGTAAGTAATTGGAACTCATCCACCTATCAATGTGAGACATACATTTTTTTAAACGCTCTTTAGTTTCAGCGGGGTCTGGACCAATAGTGATCAGAATTTGAGTGTCATCTGCGTAGGATATGACATCAAAACCGTAAAGTCTGATCACTTTGGCCAGAGGAGTCATATACAGGTTAAAGAGTGTTGGGCTCAAAATAGAGCCCTGTGGCACTCCCATCCTGACTGGTCTCTCACATGAGATGTTGTTTCCCATCTGGACTGTAGTAGTTCGGTCGGTAAAACACAACACAGCCTGGCTCCTGCTTACACTTTAAGATGCATGACTTTTAAGTTTCAGTTTTTAGGCTCTATTGGTATCAAAAAACAAGGAATGATTAAAAAAAGGCTGTAGTATGGAATCTCGAATCCCAAATACTGTCGGGTCACAATATTGTAACCACAATATTGAGGAAAAAATTATTGAACAGGTAAGTGCAGAGATGGAAGTAAGGATTTACTATTCTTAACGCAACATCTACGTACTTTGAAGATATATAGATCAGCAAGGCACATATTTGTGGAGTAGGTATAAAAAAATGTGTAGAAACCTACCTGTTGATATTTTGTCCTTCGATATTGTGATCATGATATTGTGACACAGATATTTGGGATTCGCTATCCCCAGCCTAAACCAAAATAAAATATATACAAAAGGCATCAGAAGGACATAACCAACAATGGATTCATAACCAGTTTGGTCAAGGTCCATTGTTGTCTTTTTGATACATGTCAAGTGTAGCAGGTAACTGCATACTGGACTGATACTGTACAGTGGCCCTTTAAAGATCAAGAGATCTTCCTAAGTTTTTCCTAGAGCAGAAGGAGTTTGATCCACTTTAATCATATTTAGACACAGCTGATGGAAGATCAAGTACAAATCTGAAAATTGTGAGGGGTTCTGTTAACGGATTATCAAAGTGAAAATGGATACGTCTGGTCTTCCATCATGCCATTTTGCACCAAACGCAGATACCACCAGAGCATAAACGGAGTTGGTATTGAGCATTTTTTGCCATATTATATACGTGTTTGTAGAGGTGGAGATGCTTGATGAGAATGAAACAAGGGATATGTAGCATGCAATAATAGTTGGAGTGCATTCCAGGATGTGGGTAGTGTCAAGCCAGATGTAAGTACTCAGACAATCCTCCAGAAGTTTGAAGTACACGCTGAAGAGAGATGGAGCTAATATGTAACCATGAGCTACTCCTTGGTGAAAAGGCACTGAGTTTTATAAACCGTGATCTCGCTACATCTGTTGCAAACGGTTTGTTAGGAAAGAGACAAATCAGTTTAGTACCATAGGTTAAACACTCATGCAATCTTTCCAGGTTTCCGATAGGCTATAGACCTTAGAAAAAGATATATCCTGGCAGTAGGCGATCCTTATGCTAAAGAGACCGATCTGTATTTGAAAAACTGATCTTATTAGCCCCTACTAATACATAATTGACATTGTAAATGCTTAATAATGTATATGGATACCGACCGCATGTTAAGCGACATAATACACACATGGTATTTAAGTGAAAACCATTGATTACGACAGGAATTGGCTCATCAAGATGTGACTAAGCAACATTAGATCTCAAGCCTTATGAACAAGAGGTGACGAAGACATATGAAGTTTACATGAACATACACACGAGGCAAAAGGCCGAAATGGGATATGGAAAGGATATCATGACTTCCTTTTATTGGAAAAGGAATTAGTGAGGTCCATGTCTTGAGTGGACGGGCCGTCCAGAAAATTTGATAAGTCTTTAGGATCCGTTAAATAGCAATGTCTGCCATTTTGTATGATTCTAAATTTGGTAGGACCAGCAAATGAAAACTGAATATTTTTGTCCCTTAATTTGTCTCATAGGGTGAGGAAGCCTTTCCTAGTATCTACTGTAGGTTTAGAGTAGTCTTGTGTGGAAATTATTTTTTGACCGTTCCAAGTAATCTGTCGGTTTTTACGGGCAAAGTTGAGAATGGCTTCTGTATTTTGGTATCGCAAAGGTTTGCAGATGATAGGACGAGTTGTTTGTCGTGAAGAAGAATTATAAGCCGGAATTCTGTGCGCTCGGTCCAGCTCTAGGTTATTAGGGAATTTTATGCCAGTGATCTGGGGGATCCAGTTCTCCAGGAAGGCTATGCATGACTCCGCGGAGCCTTCTGAGCCTTCCGGAATACCAAGGATTCTAATGTTGCCTCTCCTGTTTTGATCTTCAAGTTCGGCTGCTTGTTTCTTTAGATTGATGGTCATATCCCTAAGAGATTTTATTTCTTTGCTGGCTTGAAAGGAAGCGTCCTCAACATCGCTGAATCTTTGTTCTGCGGCTTCTATTTTAGAGTTGATTGTGCTCATGTCCGCTCGTATGGCAGTTAGTTCTAGCTGCATAGCGTCCGTATTTTGTTTGGTAGATTTAGCTAGATCGTGAAAATCGGCTACCTTTTTAAGAATCATTTCTATTGTACTGTTTATATCCGCTTTGGCCTTGATGGGAGAGTCGGATGGTGAAGGATCACCTTTGTTTCTTTTGTATTGAATTTTGGACTCCTTTTCTGCCAAAGTGAGGGTCTTGTAAGGATAGGATGAAATCCTTAATGTGTTGGTAGTGCTAGCGTTAATGTTAGGAGTTGAGCTTTGCTATTGTACAAAACTTATAGATGAATACCAGCACCCTTGGTCAGTACCAGATAGTGAAATGGCGGTACACGTCTTGAGTCAAGTTGCTCGCATTGAGATGATTCGCAGAATGAATCGTACGTTATTAAGCTAGAAATCACTGACCATTTGGGTGTACAACTTGTTCCTTGTTAATGAACAAAAATGTATGGCTAACTGCAAAGTCTTCTTTGACTAGCTGCCTGTTCTATTTGCACAGTGTGTACATAAATTTCTCTAATCGTAGGAATCACTTCCTATTCAGGTCAGGTAGCCAGGACAAGCAAACCTGGTTGTTGGAATATTCGCATGCAGATCAGCTGTTTAGCATGCAATATTGTTTGACCCCAATGATAAACACTGAAGTCCCTCAGATATTTGGGTGTCTGTCACAGATGGGGAATGACATCTCAAAAGGCTGAGCTCTATGAAGGTTGTAGAGGGCACCAGCACATTGCAGGATTAAACAGATGAAAAGCTAGTAATGTTGGTGAAGCACCCCTCAGCTTGGAGTGACATAAAAGGGTTAAATCGATCACTACCTTGCATCAGTTCCAGACGGTTACATTACAGATCACAAGTGCCGAAATTTGAGAAACCGGCGCCATCTTGGGGTCAGGCTCTGTTAACACAAAGATCACCATGGAGACAAAATCGGCCCTGCAATGAAGCGCTCCTCTTAATCAGCAGGCACAACATCAACAACGATTGTCTAAATCGCCTGGGTTTCACCACGCAGCACCACAGGAGAAGGTAAGACGCTCTTCATACTCCTCACCTATCCGCCATTTTAGGGTCAGGTGCTATTCACGTGAAGATCGCCGTGGAGACGAAATCGGCCCCGCAATGAAGCACTCCTCATTATTAATCGGCACTGCATCAGCACAATTGTCTAAATCGTCCAGACTTCACCGCGCAGCACCACAGGCGACGGTAACACGCTCCCCGTATTCCTCACAGAGCTGTCATTTTAGGGTCAGGCCATGCTAGACAATGATCACCGCAAAGTTCAGATCGTGGCTACAAAGGTGAAAATACCTTAGCGGAAGATGGGTCCGGTCAGATCCCCATGGAGCGGGTACACGGTAGGGCAATCTGGTATGTTACTGTTCTTTCAAAAATAACAGTACTGTTGTTGCACTTCATCCGCCATTTTGATCCGTCGCATTTCTACGATCGGCGGAGTTACGGGTGGTAAATCTTCTTAATCCAGCACATTTTGTCGAACAACTTTGGCATCCACAGGAGCAGCGCTCCATTAGGAACCGAAGCCTGGTGTTCTGATGCGTAATCGGTCCCAGGAACTCTGGAATCCAATCATGTTGTCTCCGTATTCAACAGAGAGACGGGATCAGGCAGCCATCGGCTCTGCCGTCCAAGCCACGCCCCTTTTGCCTCATTCTTTATTAGCGACTTTACATGCCAATATTTGAGAGCTCGGGCAAGCTACAGTCCCCTCGCCACCTTTCCGTCCATTTGCATGACTTCTAACCCCTGCAATAGGCGTGATCGTAGGCGGTAACACCTTACAAATTGGCTATTTGGTAGGATTAAAAGGAGTGTTTTTTAAGCATCCTGCCACATTTGTTAACAACACAGGAGTTGGGTTTGCAATAATTGCGTGTTCATTGTTAAATTAGTGTGTATATGGCATTTCGAGTTGCACAGTAACAAAAAGTTATTTTAATGCGTGTCTCTTAGCCTCAGCCCTGGGAGACTTGCCAGGGTAGCCTCGAGTAGAGGTAATATACTTGACAATAGAGGGTAAGTACCCTTCATGGTTTTATTCTTCAATATTTTGGTGAATATTCTGTTGCACAATTCACTGACATTCATTATAAGTCCAGTGCTGAGAGTTGCACTGCAATTATGGATACACAGTCCAGATTCACGTGATTATGGCACAAGGCCATTTATGACAGTATTTTGTTCTGACCTGACATTATCACTCGTTTTTTACAGGTATCCAGAGAGGTGGAGCCCCTTTGGCTCTTTGATGACCTCCATTTGTACCAGTATTATAATTTTTTCTTTACACAGCACAACTGTTTTTATAGACGAGTGACTTTGCAAAGTCCTGACAAATGCCTCCCTACACCTCATTCAGGGTATTTTTGGGGGGACAGAAACATTTTGACCTTGATATATCATCAGGGATGAGTTTCCTCCCTGCGCCACTTCACTAGTTTTAATCCTATCCTTGGGGGATGTAATACATTTGTAGAGTCCCACATACAGATTAGTTTTAATATTACCACATATTTTTCTATTCTCATTTACTTGTTGCACTCAGCTCACCCACACCTCAGACTCACATAGGGATTTGCTGGATATCAAAGAGTTCCTCCTGTAGCCCACACCACAACTAGCTGTTGTGGTGTGAAGAAGGACCCTATGAGGAAGCATGCCTCCTCAGGGTGGGATGATGAAGCATGACACCTCAGGGTGGGTTAGGGTTCTCGTCCTAAAGATATTTTTCTTTGAATAAACCTAAACAGGTTAAACAATCTGTTAACAGGTGCAAGGCCCCAGTTACTAACTCACTTGATACGATGAAGGCAAAAAAATGAAGGCATTCCTCCACATTTGATTAGAAAGCCAAAAACAGCTCTGAAAAGTGAAATTAATAAGAACAGTAGTGAATATCCTGTAAAAAATATTCGCAAAAAACTATGGATAGAGAGGACAATATATACATAACCCCCATCATAATAGAATCTGGACAAGGGAAGTATAGCCCCAATATAAAGAAAGGTAATATGGAGGACAGTAAAGACTCAGATCTGGATCTCTACTTTCATGTCTGTTGAAAGGAAAAAATCCAACAACGTAAATTAAATAGATCCAAAATTCTCTACTTATTCAAACAAATCCCTGAGATAGCAGAAATAAATTACAAAAATAGGAATACAGTAGGATTTGTTGAATCTGTAAATTGAAGAGAGTTAACAAACATTTCCATTTGTTCCCTATTTATTAAAAGTAAGATTTTAAAAGCATCCAATCCTATCCACATGATTGTTTAGAAATAAATAAGACAGTGAGCCATTGACATCCTTTCTGAAGCATAACATTGGAGTTATGGACCTATTAGAAGTAGATAGTTCGTTTTTTTAGGGGCAGCTACCTTTTGATGGCTGTAGGGTTACAGCCTGTTTAATATACACATGTATTTATTGGTACCTGGGGATGTTAGGTCTAAGACATATAGGAACAATA
Source organism: Calotriton arnoldi (assembly GCA_963921515.1). Lineage (NCBI taxonomy): Eukaryota > Metazoa > Chordata > Amphibia > Caudata > Salamandridae > Calotriton > Calotriton arnoldi. Next base: position 1,754,408 of record CAWUFW010001517.1, read on the forward strand.
TATTTAAACTCCCAGAAAGCCGGCTATGGCGAGTACAAATGTATGGTTGTATTGGCTGTGAAACATCTGAATATAGGCACCTATATGAATAGGGAGCATTGGTTTTCTACAAAGAAGTGATAGCTGCAACAGTGAAGTTACAGCTTTTCAATAGGGCCACCATGTTACATATGTTGCATTATGTGATATATTGACTCCTTGGGTTTTTGGATATGTAGAAACAGGCGTCTGTACCTTCCAAGATGGCGGTTTTCTCTCGTGCCAATATAGAATTGTATATCGAGGGTGAAGCATGTGAACAAAGATACTTCTAAAGATAGGGGGAACTGTTTCTAGATCTATTGTTGCAGTAGTTAATGTGGAAAAGGATTTTGGACTTGATTCTTGCCACATACGGAATATCCCGTATTAAGAAGTTTCACCACTACAAAATGGCTGCCATGTGAACATGTCGCATCATGTGATCCACACAACGGAATTTTGGGGAAGTCAAAGAATGCGCGTTTTCCAGCATTTAAAAATGGACGAAGCACTTTCGGTTGTTCACCTCGGACAAGCTTTTTTATATGGAGGACCCTTTCCGATAGTATGACAGACTACACGAGAGGTAAGTCAGGTAAGCCCTTTGAATTGGTTATTCAAAATACTGCAATGGACTATGGCTAACGATCGGCAATAACCACAGCTTGGCGGAACTCAGTAATAGCTTAAATGAGATTGAACATTAAAGTGAATGGTTAAGGTTATGTTTAAAGTTTGGCCAGTTGTGTTTATAAATAAGTCTAACTATGGTTACAGGTTCATTACATGTAACACAATACTGAAAGTATATTGGCTCGCTGATTGTTGGTTATGTGCTTTCTAGTTTAAATTAAAAAAAAAATTTTTTTACAACTATGGTTACAGGTAGCTAGCCTACTGAAATAAAACTAAGTAAGTGATTTGGGTCCAGAATGTTGGCAACATGTATGTAGGATTGATGAAGTTGATACTGATATAAGTTGTATTGTATGTTTTACTCTTAGGCACCTTACATATTGAGGGAGAATGGATAAAAGGAAGGAGTATTCACTGCATGTGATAAATCAAGAGATTAGAGGGATGTTGGGCTTGAATTGACCAAGAGAAGTGGCAAATTCAATACATATTTGGATATTAGATGGCAGCATAGTCCCCCTGGAGGGTATAATATCTAATGTATTTGCTTTTGTTTTTGATTCTCATTAGGGTGGTACTGGACATAATATTATACAAGGAAGAAATAAAGATACCAGGTTTAAGTTAGCTATATAGTAATGGTACAGAACCTTCATATATACGTACCAAGCGAATGGCCCTTTCATCTAACGTTAGGATCTTAAGGTTCTATGCTTGATAACTTGCACTAGCTGGATACTTGGAAAAACTTGTGTTTTCGGGTGGTGGTGGAGTTATATAATTGACACATCTCAGTAGGTGAGTATCTCGAAAGGTTCTTTACTGTGAGCTTATCTGTGGTAGTGGTTTTGTATATCTATTGCCTCACTCACTATCATTCTTTGGCAAATTTGCCGTAGCACTGATGGCCTTTTACATAGAGTGACTGGTAGACTGGTGATTGGGTAGAATCCATTTCAGGGAGTTAAATGATGAATTTAGTATTATTGAAGCTGTGGCTCAGTGATTATTTTTGTTTCGACACTGATATAAGGATGTCTCTTATTTTATTAGAATTCACTTCCCTAGCTTTCCTGGGTGAAGGAAGTTAATCTACTGTTTATAGGTCCTGAAGAAGGTGGTGTAGAGAACATGTAAACCACTGAAATGTGCGCTTATCAATATCATGTGGAGACCCGGGATCAAGACGCAATATTGGAAAACTAAATGAGAAGTTTTCTCTGTATTGGGCCAAATGAACAAAACAAACTTCTTTCTGGAATTCCTGGGAGAGTGTTTGTTATGAGTGGGCCTGAATACAGTCTGGAAGGAGTGATGGTGATAGAGGTGGAATTGTGAGTTTTTCTATTGATGTATAGCAATAATCTAACTTTTGTACTGTATTGTAAGTTCAACTAACTAATTCAATGTTGACTATGTTCTATAAAACATAAGAATACAAGGATTTACAAATAATGAATGATATGTTGTAAGATAAAAAATGGGAAAAACCTTTAAAAAAAAGAAAATGTGATAAAAGTTTAATTAAATAATTTCAGGGAATGCATTTGGGTCATTGATTACGTTTGATATATTCCACTCATTAATGTAGATGGGTAGAGTGGGAATATTTATTTCTTGTTTGTTTGTTATTAAATGTTATGTTAGATGTTTTGTGAAGCACCTGGTTACTCCTGAAGGAGTGTCCCCCGCGCTAGAAAATTACAGCACTATTAGTCAGTTGTGTCAGGTAAGGTCCCTCTTTAGGGGGCTGCCAATCCTAGGTACTTTGGTTGAATAACCAAGTCTTTAGATTTTTTCAGAACCTCACTTCTGATGGCTCTGTTCTGAGGTCTAGTGGCATAGAGTTCTGTAGTTTGGCAGCAAGGAACCTAAAAGAACCCCCCATTCTGTGACCAACTGAAAGTTTAGAAATGAAATCTAAATACGAGATCATATAGAGTAACCCTAACCATAAACAAAATAAAAGTCAGATATTGAAAAACCATGCAGGTTACTTGCAGGTCAAGTGGTATTGGTATTTCAAAGAAACTTTCCCTCTCAAAGAGAATGGGTGAACTATCAGAATGAAGTTGAAAGACGGCGGACAAGACTAATCTATAAGAATTTAGAGCAAAATCATTATACTATTTGATCAGATTATAATGACTGCCTCCCGCCTTCACCCTCTCAATAATGCTGAATAATCTCAATAATGTTGAATAATATGAGATGTTCTCTCGCAATCTTAAGCTTGTGTGTTCGAATGTACATCGTTTTTATGGACTAATTAAGGATAGCAAAATGAGCATTATGTTAAAGCAGCCTAATATTTTAATGTTCCAAGAAACTTGGTTGCGAGAGGATTTATTGCTCATTTTATAAATGGTTGCAAATAGGTGATGGAAGACCATCGGGAGGTTTCTGACCCTAGTCTCTACAAAAATTGCAAAGCATGCTGAGATGATTAAGGTTAATAGTCAAAGAGCCTTGGTAAGCATAGCACATTTTGAACCAACACAAAGGTAAGAAAGAAATCTCAATTCTGATATTTATGTAGACAGACAGACACGCACGCGCGCACACGATCTTCTGCTCTTAACCCCTTCGGTGCTCATTACGGAATGGTTCCGTCATGTGCCCATTGAATTATCACAATCAGTCTTTCTGCCCCCCTGGGGGGGCAGATGGGGGACAGTAGCCCCCATCTGCTTCCCCGGGGGGGCAGAGAGAACCTTAGACACCAGGGATTATTTCTTTATAGGCCAGGGGTAGGGGCTGCCCAGAATGGATATGCCAATGCCCCAGCCCTCCCCCCCCTAAAACACAAAAGTCTTTCTGCCCCCCCCGCCCAGAAGGCAGATGGGGGCAATAGCCCCTTATCTGCCCCCAGGGGGGCTGAAAGCCCACTAGGCACCTGAGATTCTTTTTTTTCAAAGTTCAGGGGTGGGGGCTGCACAAAATGGGCATGCCAAATGCCAATGCCCCCCACCCCTACAAAAAAACTGTCTTTCTTTCTGCCCCCCCCCCCAGGAGGCAGATGGGCGCAGTAGCCCCTATTCTGCCCCCTGGGGGGGCAGAGAGCCCACTAGGCACCAGGGATTCTTATTTTCTTTTTTTACGTAGGGGTAGGGGCTGCCCAGTATGGGCATGCCAATGACCCCACCCCAAAAAAAAATGCCACAGCCTTTCTGCCCCCCGGGAGGCAGATGGGGCAATAACCCCTTATCTGCCCCCTCGGGGAGGCAGAAAGCCCACTAGGCACCAGGGATTATTTTTTTTACAAAGTTCAGGGGAGGGAGCTGCCCAGAGTGGGCATGCCAATGCCCCCACGCCCCCTCTAAAAATACCAGACTTTCTGCCCCCCCCCCCAAGAGGCAGAAAGGGGCAATAGCCCCTGATCTACCCCCCACCAGGGAGGCAGAGATCCCACTAGGCGCCAGGGATTACGCTGGCTTTTTTATACGTAGGGGAGGGGGCTGCCCAGAATAGGCATATCAATGCCCCCACCACCCCCCCAAAAAATAGCCACAGTCTTTCTGACCCCCTTGGGGGCATATCGGGGGAATAGCCCCTGATCTGACCCCCCCAGGGCGGCAGAAAGCCCACTAGGCACTGACTTTTTTTTCGCAATGTGCCTAGCTGTGAATTTTGGGCCATAGCGCATTCGGCACCTAGGCAAACCTAGTAAACCAGTACATTTTTTAAAACGTTGGGGGATCCACACAAGCCACACATCCTTGGACTCCCCCGGGTGTCTAGTTTTTAGAAATCTGTGGGTTTGGTAGGTTTCCCTAGATGGCCCGCCGAACCTGGGACCAAAAATGCAGGAGCCTCACTTGCAAAACCAGGTCGTTTTGTGATAGTTAATTTTGATGTCTCCACAATACGTTTTGGGCCCTTCCCTGGCGCGGGTACTTAGCTCACCCACACAAGTGAGGTACCATTTTTATCGGGAGACCTGGGGGAATGCTGGGTGGTAGTAAATTTGAGTCAGCCCGATGATCCTACAACTTTCCCACACAGAAATGTGAGAAAAATGTGGGGGTTTGGCTAAATTCGAGGTTTGCAGGGGATTCTGGGTAGGAAAACGTAGCGGGATCCATGGGAACCAACCCTCTTGGACTCCACCGGGTGTCTAGTTTTCAGAAATGCCTGGGATTGGTAGTTTTCCCTAAATGGCCGCCGAACCCGGTACCTAAAACGCAGGTGACCCCTTGCAAAACCAGGTTGTTTAGTGATATATAGGGGGCACCTGGGTTTTTGGTCCCGGGGTAGGCGGCAATCTAAGGAAACCTACCAAACCCACACATTTCTGAAAACTAGACACCCGGGGGAGTCCAGGGAGGTGTGATTTGCGTGGACCCCCCAAAGCTATAATTTTTATCGGGAGACCAAGGGGAATGCTATGTGGTAGGACATTTGTGTGGGCACGCTGATCCCATACAGAAATGTAAGGAAAATGTGATTTTGTTTGGCTAAATTTGAGGTTTGCAGGGGTTTCTGGGTAGGAAAACATTGGGGGATCCACACAAGCCACAGATTCCTGGACTCCCCTGGGTGTCTAGTTTTCAGAAATGTGTGGGTTTGGTAGGTTTCCCTATATGGCCGCCGAGCCCAGGACCAAAAACGCAGGTGCCCCCCTTGCAAAACCAGGTCGCTTTGTGATAGATAATTTCAATGTCTCCACAATAGGTTTTGGGCCCTTCCCTGCCGCGGGTACTTGGCCCACCCACACAAGTGAGGTACCATTTTTATCGGGAGACCTGGTGGAACGCTGGGTGGTAGGAAATTTGTGTCAGACCAGTGATCCTACAACTTTCCCACACAGAAATCTGAGAATTGGATTTTTTTCCAGCTAAATTTGAGGTTTGCAGGGGATTCTAGGTAGGAAAACGTTAGGGGATCCACACAAGTCACACCTCCCTGGACTCCTCCGGGTGTCTAGATTTTGGAAATGTCTGGGATTGGTATGTTTCCCTAGGTGGCCGCCAAGCCCGGGATCAAAAACGCAGGTGACTCGCTCACAAAACAAAGTCTCCACAGTGTGTTTTGGGCTAATCCCTGTCGCGGGAACTAGGCCTACTCACACAAGGGAGGTACCATTTTTATCGGGAGACTTTGGGGAATGCTGGGTGGGAGGAAGTTTGTGGATTTGCACAGATTCCAGAACTTTCCATCACAGAAATGTGAGGAAAATGTGTTTCTTTTGACCAAGTTCAAGGTTTGCAAGGGATTCTGGGTAACAGAACCTGGTGAGAGCCACACAAGTCACCCCATCCTGGTTTCCCCTGGATGTCTAGTTTTCAATAATGTATAGGTTTGCTAGGTATCCCTAGGTGCCGGCTGAGCTATGGTCCAAAATCCACAGCTAGGCACATTGTAAAAAAAAAAAAAAAGGGTCAGTTTTTACTGGAAAAATGTGATGTCCTCGTTGCGTGTTGGGCCATTTCCTGATGCAGGCACTAGGCCTACCCACAAAAGTGAGGTAGCATTTTTATCGGGAGACTATGGGGAACACAGAATAGTAGAACAAGTGTCATTACCAATTGACTTTCTTTGCATTTCTGCCTTCCAAATGTAAGACAATTTGTAAAAAATAAGTCATTTTGAAAAATGACCTCTAAATCATGTGCTTGTATGGGTAGCCACAATTTTAAAGATCTGCAAATAACCACTGCTTCTAAACTCTATGTTTTGTTCCCATTTCGGAAATATATAGTTTTCTTTCCTACCTATTTTTCACTCTTTATATTTTACCAAATCAATTGCTATATACCTGGTATACAATGAAAAACCATTGCAAGACGCAGCTTAGTTATTGGCTCTGGGTTACTCGAGTTCTTGGTGAACCTATAAGTCCTATATATCCCCGCAACCAGAAGGGCCCAGCAGATGTAACGGTATATTGCGTTAAAACATCTGTCATACTTAGTAGAAGTTACAGGTGAAAACGTTGGCACAAATGGCTGTTTTTTTCAACTCAATTTCAATATTTTCTATCTTAAACTGTTAGTTTCTATAAAAAGAACCTTGAAGGATCTACACAAATGACCCCTTGCTTAATTCGGAATATTGTCTAGTTTTTAGAATGTATACCTTTCCATTATTGCTTTAACACCAATTTCTACCACTAACTGGAAGGAGGTTGAAAGCGGAAAAATAGGCTATGTCCAAGTAAAATGCCAAAACTGTGAAAAATTATTTAGTTTTCTGACAAAAGTCTGCCTGTCCCTGAAAGCTGTACCAAAGGGGATGATGGACGGAGCGTTAGAGCAAATCAAACACTCACCCCCAGTCAAATGATCTGGGTTTAATCCATCATCATTCTTTAGCTCACTCCACTACCCCAGTTCAGACATGGCCATATGCAAATCAGTCTGACCCTGTGCCTCATGGGAACAGTCCAGCCCGAACTGCCAAGCCATGTCTTCCGTGGACCGGAAACAAGCATCCTGGGACCGGTTTCGGGTTCAAAACCCTCATCAGCCAGGCTATCTTGAATCCAGTGGCAAAGTGAGCAAGGGACCCACGTCTGGGCATACCCTGCCAACTTAGGGCGAACAAAGCGATACCAAAGGGGATGATGGACGGAGCGTTAGAGCAAATCAAACACTCACCCCCAGTCAAATGATCTGGGTTTAATCCATCATCATTCTTTAGCTCACTCCACCACCCCAGTTCAGACATGGCCATATGCAAATCAGTCTGACCCTGTGCCTCATGGGAACAGTCCAGCCCGAACTGCCAAGCCATGTCATCCGTGGACCGGAAACAAGCATCCTGGGACCGGTTTCAGAATGTATACCTTTCCATTATTGCTTTAACACCAATTTCTACCACTAACTGGAAGGAGGTTGAAAGCGGAAAAATAGGCTATGTCCCAGTAAAATGCCAAAACTGTGAAAAATTATTTAGTTTTCTGACAAAAGTCTGCCAGTCCCTGAAAGCTGAGTAGATGGTGATTTCAGCAACACAAACCCTTTGTAGATACCATTTGCAGGGGAAAAAACAGACACTTTTTTCTGCAGCACTTTTTCCCATTTTGTTTTTTAAAAACCCCAGAATTTACCTGTATTTTGGCTAATTTCTGGGTCCCATCCAGGGGAATCAACAAAGCCTGGGTACCTTCAGAATCCTCAAGTTGAAAGAGATAGGTTCCATTATTGATCATTTCAGTATGATTATTCCTGAAGCAATCCTAGTTATAGCAGGGGATTTTAATATGAAGATGGTACCAAATGAAAAATGGATGACACATTAAACTACCAATTTGAATTATATAGTGTACCTATTGCAAATGTTCCTCCCAGTGTGTTCACAGGGGTAGAAAAACATATGCAGATGGTTAGCAAAAAATGGAATGGTCTGTCTGAACAGGTGTTCACCACTGAATTCTCCAGCTAATACAAACGCTCGTCATGGCAATCAACTCTGTCCATTAGTCTATATAAAGGTTCATAATTGGCAGTTTCAGCTCTTTTATGATTTTATAATAGCTGGAAATATGGGGAGTGATCACTGGGCAATGGAAGCGTCCTTCCTCCCAGGAAAATAGAGAACACATTTATAAACAAATGTATGACAGACCGTTACCTATGAACATTGGCTATCCAAGGAAACGGACAAGAAGATTAGATTCCCTACATATTCAAGCATTAGAGAAATATCAAATATTCTGTCATATACCAGATGACAGAAGTCAAATCAATAAAAAAGGTGCTATTCTATACATTGTTAATTAACAAAGTTGTTGCACGTCTTCAGGTTGATTGTCAAAGAGACCTTGTTGTCATTGATGAGAATACTGGTGTTGCCAGATAGAAATGTTTTGACTTATCCTATCATTCAGTACCCACATTTCCCCCCCCAAATCCTGAGTGTATAAACTGCACCCAAAAAGATCTTGTTACGTATCTGTTTTCCACTCATTGTGAGAAAGGGCGCATTATGAGGGCAAAAAGCATGAAGTCCAGTTGCCTCTTAAGACTACAACCAGGACGGAGCCTTATTTAGATTTAGTATGGAACCCCCAATATAGATTTTATGTTCCGCGTCCTAGCTTTAACACTTTGCACTTTTGGTTTGCATTTCCAAAGTATGGAACTTGGTTTGAAAATCTTCCGAAGTATCCCTGTGATAACTCTTCTGTACAAAGCACTTTCCACTTTATGCTGTTTTGCATCCTGTACAGTACTTATCAAAAATGCTTCTTGGCCCCAATTTTACGAGTTGCCAATAATACACAGCACAAAATTGCTCTAATATTGTTACAGCAGCTGAGGTCAAAGCAAACCTGCTATGTAGTGATCAATTATATCAGGTGTGCTATTACAATTAGGAGGACATATGGAGAAGGTAGCTGTTCTTTTACATCGGCTCAGAAAATGTCTTTGCTATGGCTATTTCAAACTGTCTGATTTTATGGTTGATGGTATATTCCTCTGTTAATTGTTTTTAAAATGTTTTTTAATATGTCTGTATTTACTGTCCTGTACTTTTATTACCATCATAGCCACATAAAGAGATGAATGTATAAATGACAACCTGTCAAAAATGAAAAGGTAAAATATGCAAAAATGCACAAATTTAAGAAACACTTTGGGTGGTGAACTATTGATATCAAAACAAAAGATTAAAATACGGAATTTAAAGGACTCGTAAGAGATAAAAGAAAATGCATTATAACAACAAATGGGGAAGAAATTCTAAGGTAATCTTCAAAGGGAATTCAAAACAGGTTTAGGGATTAGTAAATGATGCTTCTAAAACAAATTCCACTTCACTGCTTTGCACATTCCAAAAGAGAAACTGGAAAACTGCTTTATGAAATTTGTTTCAGGCACCTCTTATAAGATAAGTACCAGTTAACCATATAGTATATCCGACCATTAATACATTTCTTTTCTCGACCAAAATCAGTGAAACTCTTTAGATCCTTAAATTAAGCATAGCTGCCTGTCCAGAAAATCTCCCAGCAGTGGTAATTAAAAACAATATTGAATGGTGGGTCCAATTTTTAATGCCACTTTTTGAATGGATTGCGGAGTCTGGTATAATTCCACCTTCCGGGAAGGGAGAGGCTGTAGTCAAGCCCATGTACAAAAATGGGGGACATTAGTTCTCCAAGTAATTACAGATTGGTGAATTTGATAGACGCCATCTCAAAAATCTTTGTAAAAATACTTCTTAAACATTTGGAGGAGTGTTAATCTCATACCTCTAGAACAGAATGATTTCTGGGAGAGACATTCTACACTAAACCACTGCATTTCCCTATAGGTTCTAGGTCGAAAGTCAATAGAGATTAATTAAAGGTTACGCTTTTGATTCATTGACTTTTGAACTGCATTTGTAATAGTGGATAGGCGCCTCCTCCTTTGGAAGAAATTGGACTTGTGTGGAATACCTTAAAGTCTGCTATCTTTACTAAAACTCCTCTATACCTCCAATTGAGCTCAGGATGAGTTAGATTTAACTGGCCGTCTTACAAACAAAATTTAAATATAAAATAGTCTTCGTCAAGGCTGTATGCTCACACTGTCCCTGCTTAGTATATGTATGTATGTATGAGTATATGAGATAACAGATCTTCCTTTCTTTCTTAAAGAAATCAATTTTTATTCTCCTTAAATGGGTGCTAAACATATTCCCTGCTGTCTTTATGCCGATGTTCTAATAATACATGACAATACTCAATGAGTTTACAAGAGAAAACCCGATGCTCTCTCTCAATATTGTAAGAAATGGCTTTTGAATATAACTATTGGAAAAAACAACAAACTGATATTTGTTAAAAAACAGATTAAATATAAGGAAAATGTTACTTACCCAGTAAGCATCTGTTCTTGGCATGTAGAGCTGTAGATTCACATGCTTTCCATACTCCTGCCATCTAGTGTTGTTTCCGGATGTTTGCAAGTTGTTTTTGTTCTAAGAAGTCTTTCCAGTCACGAGGTAGGTGATTCCTCCTTTCGGTGATAGTGCGCATGGGCATCGACTCCATTGTTAGATTGTTTTCCCGCAGAGGGTGAGAATGGAGTTAGGAAAGGTAGAATAGAGATTTCCATGCGTATGTATATAAGATAAGAAAGAACTGCAACAGGTATAGGTACCCGGAGAGGCGGGTGGGCGCATGTGAATCCACAGCTCTACATGCCAACAACAGATACTTACTGGGTAAGTAACATTTTCTGTTCGAGGCATGTGAGCTGTAGATCACATGCTTTGCATAGACTATACAGCAGTATTCTCCCAAAGCGGTGGCTAACCTGTAGCTGATGCAGTTGTTTGAAAAAGTGTTTTAAGTACTGCCTGGCCTACATTAGCTTGTTGCCTTGCTAATACATCTAAACAATAGTGTATGGTAAATTTGTGCGGTGTAGACCATGTTGCTGCCTTACATATGTCAGCTAAGGGAATATTCCCTAAGAACGCCATAGTAGCCCCTATTTTGTAGGAGGAAAGCGCTCTAGGGGGTATTATCAAGGATCTTTTCGCTTTCACATAACATGTTTGGATACATTTCACGATCCATCTTGCAATGCCTGATTTAGAAATGGGATTGCCTTTGTGTGGTGGCGAAAAAGCAACAAAAAGCTGTTTTGTCTTACGAAAATCATTTTGTCCTTTCTACATAATATAGTAGAGCTCTTCTAGCATCTAGTGTGTGTAGAGCTCGTTCTGCTACAGTTCTATGCTAGTGCGAATGCAGTGCCTGAAATTGAAATATATAGTTGTGGCGCTGTTCTGGGCTGAGCGCTTACAATGCCCGGGATATTACGAAGTCTTTGGCCTTTGAACGTAAGTCTCCGCTGACATTCACGTTTTTAGACACATTGCATATGTATGCAATAAGTCAACAATTCTGAAATTTATTAAATACGTTTCCTATGCAAAATTAGACCGGGGTTTCCATATATTATATTAAAACTGCCTCACCTCATTTGCTCATCAGCTGATGTCTAAACATGACAAATAACTTTCCGGCATAAATAGATATGATTTTATTTGTAAAATACGTAAAAATGTTTTTGCACGCGCAGATATTTGTCATGCTGCAATGGTCACTTTTTCACTCAAAGGGGAAATGTACAAATGTACTCCCTTGCAGTGTTGCTATTTACGCTTTAACAGAGAAAGCTGATGTAAAAGATCAGTGACGGTCCCCTAGGAAACGCTCAGTGACGCCCTGGGGATGTTGGCTGGGAGGCGACAGACTACCCCTGTGAGCCCGTCTATGTCTGTTGGCGATGAAAATCTTTCTTAGAGTGTGGCTGTTGTGCAAGACAAGCTCGCAGAGGCACCGTGGTGAGTACAATGAGTGAATGAGTGAGTGAATTACTTGCAGACCCCCCTTGCTGACAGTGAAGGAGATTCTCGATTTTATGAAAGAACAAGGAGGCGAGCATTATCCGGTCTCTTTTCCTGCTGTTTATTCATAGCAAATTCAAAGCACACTACATTTCCCACAATCCTGCATCCTTAGGCAGGAGGCAATAGCACAAAAGAAGAAACACTAAACACTATAAACAGGTGTGAATATACACAAACTTCCTCTTTTCTTGATGTGCAGTGAGCTATGATCCATATGGAAAACGAAAAATACAAACAACAACAAAAGTACAAGCAGCAGTTCTTTCCTTTGTCCACAGTCCTCAGAACTAGAGTCCCCAATCAAGGGATATCTTTTCTTTTCATCCATTCAAGCTAGGAGTTGTACAATCTCATCTGAGTAGTCGAAATTGGCATTAGAAATAATCAAAGAACTATTAATATCATACCACATAGGGTGAGGAATAGTAGTGGTGGTGGGTTAATATTCACCTCCTGTGTTATTATTAAAATCAGTACTCTCCTTCACTATGAACTATGAGAGTCTGATTTTATTACTCGACAGGCGGCTCTTTTGTGCAGGTTCAAATCATCCCTACCACATTAATTGCAGCATGATAGATAATTTTACAATAAAAAGTTTTAAATGTAGTGTAGAGACCATTGACCAGTCTTCTGACTTAAAAATACCCTTTGATCTGACCACAGCTCAGAATTCTTTTGATGCCATGCCACAGCACCATGTGCTGAGTGGGCGCCAAACACCATATATCCACTCCTGTCATGGCCCTTTACCCCTTTAACATACCTACTAAGTGTGGCTGAGGTTCCCAGTTAAAGGTCTTATGTACTGCTATCAATTACTGTGGGGCCAACTTTCTTAATTCCTTCATTACCTTTATATACTCGTTGAGACATCTTACTACAGGCAACTTAAGCTGCAAGGGAACAGATGGAAATTAAATAATAGTAGATTAATTTTTGGCACGTCTCATGATTGTACAATCTATCTGAACTCGAGAAAATGAATAAGTTAAACCTGTAACATATGACACCTTTCTGTAAGAAACCAGGCACGATAGCTTCACCAACTTAGCTGATAAATATTTAAATGATAATTTGTTATTGTCCTCCCATAACTGCAAAAGTTGTAAAATCAAGTTGGCATCCCACAATGTAGACTATCTTGTCTTAGGAGGATTGTCGCATCTAATTCCTTTAAACAATCTACATACCATAGGATGTTCACCCACTGGTTTACCTTCAACTTTCTGGTGTTCTGACAACATCTCTGACCTTTAGCCATTAACAGGCCTGTGGAAATCACAGGCTGCCACCAGAGATACCAAGAAATTCAAAACACTTGTCACATCTGAATGAACGGAATCAGTGTTCTATTCCGCACATAAGATTCTTAAAATCTCTAAACTGGCTACCTTACAAAGCTAGAATTCAACTGAAGATTGCCTGCCTATCACACAAAGCCCTACACTTCAAAACCCCCATCTACCTTGCACAAAAACTAGAACTATCTGGAGGGGGTAGACCGTCAAGGAGTGCAAATTCCCTCCTCTTAAAACCACAGATCTTCCGCAAAAAAAGAACATGCCAACGAGCCTTCTCTGGCTCTGCTCCAAAAATGTGGAACTCTATTCCACCGGAAATTCGGAGGATCTCCTCAAAGGATGCTTTCAAACTGGAAGCAAAAAGATTCCTCATGAATAAGTTCTTACCTTAACATGTGGGACATTTGTTAGCTCTAAGCGCATTGGACATACCATAGCATTTGTTATTATCCCTGTATATGTGTATTATTTTGTTTTGGTTACTACTCCTGTACATGATTATTGTATTTACTCCCCTTAAGTCATTATGCCCCATCGACTAGCCCACTCTTCGTTCACCCAGGCGTATAAATGATCTGGTAGGTGTTCACCATCTGATTCAATGCCATTAGACTCCCCATTTGACTCTTGTTTTGTTTATTGTTTTGGTATTGGTTTTTATTCCTGTATATGATTACTGTACTTACTCCCCTATGTCACTTTGCTCCATCATATAGCCCATTCCCCGTTCACTCAGGCTTATAAAGGATCGGTTATGTGTGCACTATTTGATTCAATGCCTATTAGATTCACCATCTAAGCACATTGGACATACCATAGCATTTGTTATTATCCCTGTTTAAGTTTATTATTTTGTTTGGTTATTATTCCTGTACATGATTATTGTATTTACTCCCCTTAAGTCATTATGCCCCATCGCCTAGCCCACTCTTCGTTCTCCCAGGGGTATAAATGATCTGGTAGGTGTTCACCATCTGATTCAATGCCATTAGACTCCCCATCTGGCTCACGTTCTGTTTATCGTTTTGATATTGATTATTATTCCTGTATATGATTATTGTACTTACTCCCTTACGTCACTTTGCTCCATCGTATAGCCCATTCCCCGTTCACTCAGGTTTATGAAGGATCTGTTATGTGTGCATTATCTGATTCAATGCCTATTAGATTCACCATATTAGACTCATGTTTGATTTGTTACCTTCCTTTCCCTCAAACTGTAAAGCGCTCCGATATCCTTTCGGGATCAAGTTCGCGCTATATAAAACTTTATAAATAAATAAATAAAATAAATAAGCTTTTCCCGACATCTGAAGCTGCCTTGTAAGCTCTAATTGTGCCTTTTGCTCAGGATGCCCTGATATCATTGGAAATCTGAAAGGTCTGCAAAGGGTATAAATGTCCTAAAATGTTCCAAGCTACCAATGTGAGCTTACCCCTTAAAACTAGATTGATATGGTGATGGATAAGGCAACGCTTTGTTTGGGCCATAGGAGGCCTTCCACTTACCGGTAACTTAACCGCTGCTGCTGCCACCTTCCCCGCACTGCTGCCGCCATTGCTGGGGTGGGACACGGTCCCCCAGCTCGACGCACCTCGCTGCAGGGGGCGGGTCACGCATCCGACGCCTCAAAGGTGCCGCAACACTCCCGCAGCGTGGGACGCTTTATTTGGGCCATAGGAGGCCTTCCACTTACCGGTAACTTCACCGCTTCTGCTGCCACCTTCCCCACACTGCTGCCGCCATTGCTGGGGTGGGACACGGTCCCCCAGCTCGACGCACCTCGCTGCAGGGGGCGGGGCCACGCATCTGACACCTCAAAGGGGCTGCAACACTCCCGCAGTGCGGGACGCTTTGTTTGGGCCATAGGAGGCCTTCCACTTACCGGTAACTTCACCGCTGCTGCTGCTGCCACCTTCTCCGCACTGCTGCTGCCATTGCTGGGGTGGGACACGGTCCCCCAGCTCAACGCATCTCGCTGCAGGGGGCGGGGCTACGCATCCGACGCCTCAAAAGCGCCGCAACACTCCCGCAGCGCGGGACGCGCGTGGGCGCACCTGGCCGCGCCCGTCAGCGACAGGAAGAGGCAGGGCAGGGCCACCCCCTTTGGCTCAAACTGTGCAGTTTGCAGACTCGTTCTACTGGTAAGACTATTTTTTCTACCCACCGCACTGTGCCCTCTGCTTCCAGGACTGGAATTGGTGATCAAACAAAACATTTTCCCATTCCAAAAGGAATATCTGTTGACTATACATGGAAATTCATATTGTGGACCAAAACTTTAATGGTAGCGAGGTTTTGTCTTGGAAAAGGTCTTGATTTCACCTTTTGTGTGTGATCATTTGATAACTCTGTTGTTCTTTTTTGCCTAGAGCAAGAGGAGGGGCTAGAGGCTGTATTCTGTATTCTCCCAAAAAAAAAAAAAGGTCACCACTAGCTAGCTGGGATTAGCATCCCTGTTACCACCCACAAATAATACCAGCATGGGCAAACGGAAAGCCACGGAGAGGGGAAAAAAACAAAAATAAGAAAAGGTGCAGCAGAAAACTGTATTCTAGAGGAGATTGATGGCCTACTAGAGGAGGTAGAATCGCCATTAAGCAAGAAACATAAGCCAGTTAGTTCACACGAATCTAGGATCACAGCATTCTATGGGAAACGAAAGGAAAACACCCAGAATAAATCGACCCCAAGAGTAGGTGAAACGCTTGCAATCATCGAGATTCCACCAAATGTACCAAATGAATCAGTAATCCCTTTGTTAGAATCACCAACTCAGACTGAAATAGAAACTGATATAGGAAAATCGCATCTAGCCAACACCACACAACCTAATATCTCAGAAGATCTACTCTGTTCTGATAAGGATATGGAGGGTATACCAACAATTGTGTGAACAAATAGGTATTCACTACTAGCCACAACATCAACATTAGGTAGTGGGACTGTACTCTCACCACCCCAGAACCTGATTCCAATAACACCCCCAAACCACAAAGACCAGCAAAAATCCCCTTCTTGTTGCCCCATTAATAATTTGGAAAATCCGGCTCAAATCACAGTGTTTGCCCAGTTGTTATCTGAACTAGTGCAGAAGCTAGAGATCCTGACAGAGGAAGTTGCTTCCCTAAAAATGCAAATCAGAAACCTTACATCTAGTGGCATACTGGTGACCCAGGCAAACTCAGTGGAGGGGCGGGGCCCCAGCAAGATACATTATGATGAGTCCAAAGCTGTTAGCATCCCTAAATCCATGATGCAAACCCACAGCCACGCAACAAAACCTGAACACCGGTCTTAATGAACTAAGTTACGGAAATGAAAAAGGCCACGGGGGGAGGATCCCTGGTATTAGGGGGCCAAGGCTGGAGAGGGGGGGGGTGGGAGGAACAACAAGGGTGACACTGATTGGACATATCCCTACAAAGATGCACCACAGTACAATATGGGGGAGCACACCAAATATACCACAGGGCCCATAACTTCTAGAAGGGAGCAGGATCTAAAAGGCGAGATGCCAAAACACCGCCTACATAACAGAAATCTAGATCCCAGGCAGACCGACAATAGCGGTGTATTTAATGACAAAAATAGTCATACATGACTAACATTCCCAAATTGACCCTTTCGTCCTATAGGGAAGATGAGGAGTCACTTACAAACAAGGTAATCCACTGGATTAGATCTAAGCACAAGTGTATATCAGTAATTTGCTCCGACATCATAAAAACAGAACGTCTCGTGAACAAGCAGGAACCTTATGACACTATTCTCTCCTTGTATTTAAGTCTAAAGTATAGTCGATGGCCTGTTAGCGCTGGACTTGCAAGCACCTCTAAACTCCAACTCATCAATAAAATTTAGGATAAACAGAACTAGAGCTAAGATAGCAAACCAGGAAATACTCACAGGTTCTGATCGCCCACCAAAAATCAACAGTAGTCGAAATGATTTAGAGACAGTTGACTGACTAGGAACACAGGGAACTCAAATTATGCGCTGCACCAGATCTACCTGTGTCCTAAATCCGCCCCAAGGAATAGCCAATAGAACACTTTCTTCGAACCATCCTCACAAAGTACACCAGGGAACTGTCGAAGAAAAAGTTGAGTCTACTGGTGCAGTAGCACCTCACTCCAGCATACAGAATGGTAGTGAGAAATTCATACAAGGATCAAAACATCTAGTCTCATGGAATGTAGCGGGGATTAGGAACAAGCTAGTAGATTTAGAATGGCAAGAATATATGAACCGAATCGATCTTTGCCTATTACAAGAAACATGGGACTTGGACCCGCCCTATAAATTGGGCTACAGGACCCTCAGTACCAACGCTGTTCCTTCCACAAGAGGCAGACCATCAGGAGGATTAGCCATATGGGCTAAAATCTCCTTAAAGATAGACATTAGCCAACTTGAACTGCCATCTTCAGATATCCTAGTGGCAAAAATAAAAATACAAAACAAAGGAGAAATACTCTTGATAAATGTCTACAGTAGACCCAGAGCAGCTGGCACTGAATCTCCAGTATTGGAGATACTGGACAATTTTTTAAACAATATCGATTCCGGAACACCGGTAACCATAGGTGGGGACGTAAATTGCAAATTTGAGCCTGTGGTAGGCCTGGACACTGTTCTAGAAGAGGAGGACATGGCAAGAGGCATCCCGACAGTGGAAGCCGGAAGGAAAATGCTACTTAGCCAGTATGCATCTGTTCTTGGCATATAGAGCTGTAGAGTCATATGCTATGCATATATCGCCATCTAGTGTTGGGTCTGGATGTTTGCACTTTGTTGTTCTTCGAAGAAGTCTTTCCAGTCACGAGGTAGGTGACTCCTCCTTTCGGTGATAGTGCGCATGGGCATCAACTCCACTGTTAGATTGTTTTCCTGCAGAGGGTGATAATGGAGATAGTAGGTGTAGTAAAAGGAGATGTCCATGAATGCATGTATCTAAGTAAGATATTACTGCAACAGGTATAGGTGCCTGGGGAGGTGGGTGGGGGCATATGACTCTACAGCTCTATATGCCAAGAACAGATGCATACTGGGTAAGTAGCATTTTGTGTTCGAGGCATATGAGCTGTAGATCATATGCTATGCATAGACTATATAACCTGTATCTGTTGCAGTGGTCTGAAATAGTGTACGTAAAACTGCCTGGTCCACTCTAGCTTGTTGTCTTGCTAACACATCTACACAATAGTGCTTTGTGAATGTGTGAGGTGTAGACCATGTTGCAGCTTTGCATATGTCATCTATGGGTATATTTTCTAAGAATGCCATAGAAGCCCCCAGTTTGCGTGTAGAGTGTGCTCTAGGGGGAACAGTTAATGTTAGTTTTGCTTTTGCGTAGCAGATTTGAATGCACTTGACTATCCACCTTGCAATTCCTGATTTTGATATGGGATTGCCTTTGTGTGGTGGAGCGAAGGCGACAAAAAGTTGATTTGTGTAACGGAAAAGGTTTTGTCCTTTCTATGTAATACAGCAATGCTCTCTTTACATCTAATGTGTGTAGAGCACGTTCCGCTACTGAATCTGGTTGAGGGAAGAACACTGGTAACTCAACAGATTGATTGATGTGAAAAGCGGAAATGACTTTAGGAAGGAATTTAGGATTAGTCTGAAGAACTACTTTATTTTGGTGCATTTGTAAAAAAGGTTCTTCGATAGTTAATGCCTGAAGCTCACTTACTCTTCTGAGAGATGTGATAGCCACCAGGAAAGCAGTTTTCCATGTGAGAAATTGCAGTTCACATTTGTGCAATGGCTCAAAAGGCGGACCCATTAGTCTGGTGAGGACAATGTTGAGATTCCATACGGGAGCAGGTGGACGTCTCGGGGGAATAACTCTTATGAGTCCTTCCATAAACGCTTTAATGACAGGTACTCTAAAAAGAGATAGATGTTGTCTATTTTGTTGGTATGCAGCTATTGCAGCTAGATGTAGACATATGGACGTGTATGCTAGATTGGAACGTTGTAGATGTAATAAATAGCATATAAGGTTTTGGACAGAAGCATCCAGCGGGTTGATGTGGTGGTTATTATAGTAAATCACAAATCGCTTCCACTTTGCTGCATAGCAGGCTCTTGTGGTAAGACGTCTAGCTTCTTTGATGATAATCATACAGTCTGGCGGTACGTTGAGATAGCCAAACTCTAAGACTTCAGGTGCCAGATCGAGTTGACTGGGGTCTGGGTTTCTTATCTCTCCATGGCTCTGTGTGAGGAGATTGGGTGTAAGACGTAGTTTTTGATGAGGAACTACCGAGAGTTCCAATAGGGTTGTGAACCATGGTTGACGTGCCCATGTGGGAGCAACTAGGATTAGTGTCAGGGACGCTTGTTTGAGTTTCCGAACCACTATTGGAATGAGTGGGAGAGGCGGAAAAGCGTAAGCAAATATCCCTGACCTGTTTATCCATAGTGCATTGCCTTTGGACAATGGGTGTGGATACCTGGACGCGAAGTTTGGGAATTTCTCTGGGGATCAATAACCAAAATACACTCACGGTAGAAGAGAATAAATTCATAAGGATGCTTTTACAGCTCCCGGCATGTGCGCCCATGATCCCCATTATTCAAGACTTAAAACTCAGGCGAATCGAGCCTCAGGCCACATTAAGACCTTTGTTACTTTGGGTTCGGTTGTGGACCACACAAGAGCTTAAACGCTACAAAGCTGGGCTAACTGAAATAATACTTCTTGATCACAGTGTAACACTTCCATGGTTCCGACATGTGCGTAGTTGGTTTTACAAGCTAAGTTTAAATAGTTACTGGGATCATCCCCAATCACTGAATCTCATTCAAAAAGGATTCTGAAAAATTCATACTGGGAGTACATTCAGGACAGTATACACCATAACCCTAATGTGGGAAGATTAACCACGCAGTTCCTAACTATAAAACCGGCTCCTTTGTTTGAGGGTTATATGGACGAAATACAACCCCAATTAGCAAAGCCTTTATATATGAAGTTTTGATTTGATGTATTACAGATCAGATGTAATACATCCAAGTGGATGAGTAACAATCCTGACAACAAGGAGGTTACCTGCCCCTTATGCACATTAAACGCTGTAGAAAACGATCCGCACATAGTATTCTTTTATCCAGCATATATAATTCCACAGAAAAAGTGGATCAAGCCAATTTGCATCAATATGGGACTTAGGCTACACTTAGGAGCATTGCGCATTTTAGGAATCAATCTTTTTATTTGGCGGAAGACAAAAGGATTGGACACAGCTTCCTGCCTACATTCATTGGCCGGCAGAGCGAGCACAAGTTAGTAATACACAGCGTTCAAGCCAACAACCCGGAGGCCGGCCGCGTAATGAGCAGGGCTGATGTTCGTTAAGTTGCATCTTCCAAATTTCAAGGATAAAAGGAGAACATAACAAATAGAAATATAACAAACGGTAAACGATATCAAAGCAAAACCCTCCCGAACACTTACCACCCTCCCCCACCCCTTCCGCACCAGCCATAGCCTCACTATGCTAATTCCAGCTTCCAATATTAGTTGTTGAAAGAGTCATGTGTTCACGTTGTCGGTGGCTTGTCAGCAGGTAGCCTCTCCAGTGGAAGCAAATTAAGAATCTGCAAATACTTAGGACAGGTAACTTCTCACATGTCTCGTGATAGCAGTTGCAGAAAAGGCACCCACAATTTGGCAAATTCCCTCCCTTTGCCCTCCACCCCAAGAGACATGCGCTCCATAGCCATAAGATTCCATAGACGGTGTATCCAGGACAGCAGCTCAGGAGCCGACGTCGAACCTCATTGGGCTAGGATGACCTGTCTGGCCGCCAGCAGCGCTAAGGCTATTTGCCTACCCTGTATGGATCTCAGTGGAAAGACCTTGGGGTGTGAGAGGCCAAGGAGGGTATATTCTGGTGAACGGGGCAGAGACATACCAAACGCTGCATCTATATTGTCTAGGACCTCTGTCCAGTATCTTTGCAGTTTTGGACAGTGCCACAACAGGTGAGCCAGAGTACCAGACATCCCACATCCCCTCCAGCAAAGGTCTGTCTTGCTTTTGTCCCAGCTGTGAATTCGGGCAGGCGTGTAATACCAGTATGAGAAAATCTTAAAGGAGGATTCCGCCCCAGCCGTGCTATGCGCCGTGTGATGTGTGCGGTAAAGGATGTGTTCCCATTCCTTAGGAGTTAGTGGCCTACCTATCTCCATTTCCCAGCGGACCTGTGCTTTAGTGCGCTGCCTAGAAGGATCTGCCGCAAGCATAGTGTACAATTCAGATATGAGACGACGGTCGTCTTGTTTGCGAAGCAACCATTTCTCAAACGCAGTAAGAGGTCTGGACATTTGAGCTTGGGTGGAGGGCATCGTGATCCAGTGAGATAGTGGACGGTAGGGGTATTCATCAGTAGTGAGAAGGCCATAGTCCTGTCTAAGTTGCTTAAACAGGATCAGCCCCTCCATGTCAAAGAGGGACCCCACCCTTTTGCAACCTTCCTCCCGCCATCGGTGAAACACGGCAGACTCCTGACCTGGAGGAAAGTCAGGGTTGTCTACAATGGGAGTCATCGGCGAGGGAAAGGAGGTCCAGCTTTTCTTAATCGCCACCCTATCCCAGATCTTGAGCGTCGGCGACGTGACCGGAGAGGAGTAAAGACCCCAGGCCCTATGCTTACGAGGTAGCCACAGTTCTCTCCAAATATTGACGCCAGCAACGGACTGGTCCATAAAGTTCCAGTGTTTGCTGGATAACGGCCTGTTTCACTCCACTAGGTATCTGAGGCACGCGGCCTGGTAGTATCCCCCAATCAGAGGTAAGCCCACTCCTCCCTGTGCTTTCGGGCATGCCATCTGGGCGAGTGAGAGACGCAGCTTTTTCCCGCTCCAGACGAACTTATTGATGAGAGCCTGCAATTGTTTGATTGCCCGAGGTGGTGGAGACATAGGGATCATTTGGAAAATATAGAGAATGCGCGTAAGGATAGTCATTTTCACTGCTGCGATCCTACCAAACCACGCGAGGCGTAACCGTGACCAGGCGTTCAGCGCCTTGGTCGTCTGCTCCAACAGCGTATTATAGTTGAGCGTAATCGTTCGAGCGATGGTTGGCGCTAGTCTAATACCCAGGTACAGTAGGTCACCCTGAGTCCACTGGAACGGGAATTGTTGCTGCAACGTACATACCTCTTCTGCGGGGATCGCCAGATTCAAAATGATGGATTTACCCAAATTGACCTTAAACCCCGATATTTCTCCAAAAGAGGTTAATTCCGCAAGCAGGGAAGGCAGGGTAGTCTGCGGGTGCATAAGAGAGAGGATCACATCGTCTGCGTATAGACTTATTTTATGGATGTCCGCTCCAAATTTCATACCTACAATGCGTTTATCCGCTCTAATACGCTGAGCTAGGTCTCCATATAAAGCGCGAATAAAAGCGGGGATAGGGGACACCCCTGTCGCGTCCCGCGAGAGATTGGGAAGGAGGAGGATTTGGTGCCGTTAACCCGCATGAACGCCGTGGGAGCACAGTATATGCACCGTATCCAGTTAATTAAGTTTTCTCCGAAGCAGCGCAGTGTCTCAAAAAGATAGGCCCACTCCACCCTATCGAATGCCTTTTCGGAATCTATCGCCAACAGGAACGCCTTCCTACCCGATCTCTGCGTGCTATCAAGGAGATGGAAAAGCCGTTTAGTATTGTCTCCTCCCTGACGTGTGGGGATAAAATCTTCGCATCTATAATAAGGAGGGAGATAGGTCTATAAGACACACATTCCCGCGAGTCCTTCCCAGGTTTCAGAATAACAGAAATCGCAGCCTCTGACATAGAGGGTGTAACCGTACCCGTCTCTAAGAAGGAGTTAAACAATTTGGTTGAAAAGGGCGCCAGCTCCGCACAGAAGGTCTTGTAAAAAGAAGCTGAGAATCCGTCAGGATCGGGCGATTTGGCCACCTTCAATCTGGAAATAGCCATAATCACCTCTTCTATTCGAATCGCCGAGTCAAGACCCTCCGCCGAAGTTTTAGAAAGAGGTGTGATCCCGCAGGAGTCCAGATACGTACTAGGGTCTAGCGCCGGTGGGTCCTGCCCAGCATAGTGAGCGCTATAGAACGTACAGAAAGTATCCGCGATTCGTTCATCTGCACTCTGTTCATCCCCTGTGTGGTCTCGTAGTGACCGGATCAGGGAGGATTGCGTTTTGGCTCTCAGTCTATGGGCCAGCATCCTACCGCATTTATCGCTACTAAGGTAGAATTTGTGGCGGAGACGTAGAAGGGCTTATTCTGCCCTGTCCATGTCTAAAAGTTTTAGCAGCCGCCGGCGATTTTCCAGTTCCCTCCAAACCCTTGGAGCCCCAGTGCGCTTGTGTATCGACTCGAGTTCCAGAACCTCTTTTTCCAGTTCACCACGCTTCTCCTTACGAAGATTATTATACGCCGCAGAAATAGCAATGAATTCCCCCCTTGTAACTAACTTCAGGGCCTCCCAGACAGAGGATAATGGCTCTGAACCCGCATCATTGAGTAGTAAGTAATCTTTTATAGTCTGCCTAATGCGCTGCACAGTAGCGTCAGAGTGCAATAGATTCTCGCGGAGGCGCCAGCCGGGGGGAAACGCTTGTGATCGCTGCGCAGGAATGTGAACAGTGATGGGAGCGTGGTCCGAGAGAGAGCGGGGCTCTATCGTAGCCGTGTGGAGGTGAGGCAGTAGGGAAGTAGAGGACAGAAAATTATCTAGTCGTGCATAAGTTTTATGTGCCGCAGAGTAGTGAGTATAGTCTCGTTCCCCAGGATGCAGTGTGCGCCAAACATCATTCAACCCGTTATCCCTCAACCAATCCTGTCCCTTTGAAGAAAGTGCCCCCGTTTGATGTGTACGCTGTCCGGACCTGTCTAACTCAGTGTTCATAACGAGGTTCAAATCCCCCCCCCCACCAAAATCGCCGCATCAGTTGACGTGAGAACTTCTGTGAGTGCTGAGAGGATGAAGGGCTCCTGCTGCGTGTTGGGAGCGTAAAGTGATGCTATGGTGAGGTGAGACCCGCTCCATTGCACTCCTAGTAATCGTCCCTTTATTTCAGCAACAGTCTCTAAAACCTTACCCGGGAAGCGGGTCCCAAGCAGAATTGCTACGCCATTCCTCTTAGACGGCCCCGCCGACCAGAGTTGTTGTGGGAAGCGCCCATCGCGCATCCGTGTGGTGTCTTTGGGAAGGAGATTGGTCTCCTGTAGGAGACATATGTCGCTCTCAGTACTGGCAAGGAAGGACAGTACCGCTGCTCTCTTCACAGGGTTGTTTAGGCCTCTGACATTGAGGCTGACTATTTTAAGGTCTTTCCCCATCTATGGAGTGTGGCTACGGTGCTACTGGGTAGAGCGATGTTTCGGTGTCCAATACTATGTTGACTGGTGCGCTAACAGGCAATCCCCTGAGGCAGAATGGACATGGTGGCTGGTGCGGAGTTCCCAAACTAATAACCCAAACTAACCCCCCGGAAAAAGATAAACAGGTTGTCAAAACAATTAACAATGATAGAAAATGACCAAAGTCTGTCAAGATAAGAAAAGCCCAAGGGGACATGGCTTGGGCGGCTACCCAGCCCATAACGTGCCACGGTCGAGCCCACTCGCCTACAGAAAGGCTATCGACAATCAACCTAGGACAACTCTCCCGTCCCCCCAGACACCCAATTAGGCACCCATCCCTGGGCCATTCATGGAGTACCTCACGGGGTGTCCGGACGCTCCGTCGCTTGCGACAGCAAGGAGATCACTGCCTCCCGCTCCTTGTCTTGTGTGGCCTGATCGGGCTTCTGGGCTGAGGCAGTCTTACCCACTGTCTGCCATCCTGGCGTGCGTTGAGATCCTTAGGGCGTGTTGGTTGATCCGTCGCTGTGGGACACTCCAGGCCGAGGATCTCCGTAGCCTCGGCTAGAGAGCGGATCTGGAGCAGCTTCCCTCTGAATTTAAAGACAATGCAGAAAGGGTGACCCCAGGAGTAAGGGATGCCTTGCCCTCGCAACTGTGTGGTTACTGCTTTGAATTCACGCCGCTTAATGAGTGTGGAGGCTGCCCGGTCTTGAAAGATGGCCGGTGAGTGGCCCCGAAACTGTATGGGCTGCGTTTCCCTCACCTTTCTGATGATGCGCTCCTTCAGTTGAAAGTCGTGCACACACATGAGGATGTCTGGCGGTGGTGAATTTGCGCCACGTGGGAGGCCCACTCTATGAACACGGTCCATCTGAATGTCCGTCAACTCCGTCTCTCCCAACACTTGCCGAAAGAGCGCCCCCACATAGGCCCTGAGATCGTCCCCTTCCTCCTTCCACGGCACACCTCTGATCCGCACATTGTTGCGCCGGGAGCGGTTCTCTAAGTCCTCGGCGTGGGACTGCAGTTCAAGGTGTTGCTCCCGAAGGCGCAGCATATCTTGTTGTAGGTGATGGAGTTCCTCCTCTCGATTGACATCATGTTCTTCCAGCGTGGCTACGCGTTCTCTTATTTCGTCCACATCCTTCCGTACTTCCCGAAGGTCTGCGGCAAGTTGACCCTTGAGCTCCTGTATGTCTTCTTTGATAGCCGCAAAGAGTTCCAGCATGAACGCCTTAGTAGCCTGGGAGTCATCGCCATCCACCATTCCCTGAGTTTTCTCACCAGGCGTTGAGGCCGACCCCGTCTGCTTCATGAGTAGTTCCTTCAGCGTCTTCTCCCTCTGGTTGCGTGCTGCCGCCATGCCCCACTAGGCCAAATAGCTGCTTCAACTGGGATTTAGCGCAATGCAGTGGATCCAAGGGTGCTGCCAGGGCAAGGAAGCCGCTGAACCGGCTAGGACCGTCACTCTTCTTCGTTCGCGGGGACAGCGTTCTCACCATCCGCGAGATCTCTGGCAGAGAGGTTCGTCTCCAGGCCACCACCCTACCCTCTCAGGTGGTGCGCACAGGACTCAACCAGGCCCGCAATGTCGCCTTGCCGCCAGGCACCCACTGCAATAAAAACGGGCTGAGCGTTGTCTCAGGATGTGGCTTGGCAGCCGGCACTGTCCCAGGCAAGCCAAAGTACCTGCCAGAGCCCTACTGCCGTGCCATGGCAGTTCCGCTGACCCCACACACTCACCCGTTACGAGGCCTCTCCACCCCGCGCTTGGCGCCCGGCCGCTGTTTCCCGCTAACGCTCGGCCGCCCTCCAAAATGGCAGTTGGCGTCTCATACATTCAGGGGGGGCACTCACGGGTCTCTGGACACATCCGCCGAGACTCCCGCACCGCTCAGCCCTTGCGAGGACACGGAGCTTGCTGCGCCGCCTCGGAGCCTGGATCCGCCGCCGCATTCAAACCGGCACATCCGCCGGAGCCTCGCACCTCACCGGAGCTCTGTTGTTGCAGGGAGCAGAAAATGGCGACCGCCCGGCAATCTACTCTCGGCGGCAGTATCTCGTCGTCTGCACCGTTGCGCGCCGCCACCCTGTCTCCGGTAAGCACCGCTCCGTCCTGGACGCCAATGCTACTCCCAGCGCTGCCAATCCACGCCACCTCGGGTACGTTCTCGGGCCGGCGCTCCGGGCACTCACAGCTCTGTTAGGCCCCGGCTCGCTGCAGAGCCGTCTGCAGGAGGTCCCAAGACCGGGAATTCCTCCGACTGGCGCAGCTCGGTTCCCGGGAGTTTTCCAGACCCAATGTGAGGTCGCGGGCCCCAGGGGACAGGTGATATATCAAAGCTTCAGCGTAGCGGTATCGGAGGGACACGATCCTGCGTCCTACCGAGCCGCCATCTTGGCCACGTCCCGCATGGCGCATTTTAAAAACAGATACATCACAGAATATTGTTTTTAGCCTTAGTAGATATTTATTTGCTATAAATTTAATACGCAAGAGAAGCGGAATGAAACTTTAAATCACAATCGACTATTTTAATCATTGATTTTAGAACCGCATACTGATATAAAATCCATTGTTCACATTAACGTGCATTTTGTGCTTGACATTGACAGTGTGGCAGATGCACTAGCACTTTATTAAACATATGATTGACTATGTACCTTACTGCCTTCAAATAGATTAGGTACATGGCTGATGGCAGACGCTCTAGCACCTTACTAAACATATGATTGATTATGCACTTTACCTACCGTTTTTAACTAGACCAGGTATATAGCCGACGCTTTAGCACTGTATCATTTTTGCTATCTATATGACTGCTTATGCACTTTATTATCCTAAATAGAAGAGGCGTATGGCCATTTGTACTGAGAAGAAGTGACTAACTGGAAAAGGGGGAAAAAACCAAAGCATTCGCACTTTAAAAATCTCATGATGCTATTTTTGCTCTTTTCTGTTTAACCCAATATGCACTGTTTTAAATATTGATTGTACTTTGTTGCTATTTTTGATATCTTTAGACAGATTTCAGCAAAATCTGAAAAAGATGCTAGATAATAACTTTACTACACCACGAGCTGGCCTTGGCCATTTTTTATCGCACAATATACCTGTCATATCTCTGCCTGGCATGTTTGAAATATTGGAATTTGTATCTTTTATGATTTTTTTAAATCGAATAAAGATTGATTTGATGATGATTATTGATATGGCCCACGAGAGTACTTCAACAACTCCTGAAATTTGGTATCAGTTTTGGACAATCCACTGAAAACTTCAGTAGAGACGAATAACATGGTTGTGCTCTCCAAAGGGGTGTCACATTTGTTACTGTGGCCTACTGCCTGTGAATCTGAGAAATGTCTCTGGAATAAGAGAAAAGGTGTAAAAGTGTAGAGATTTCCAACAGACCAGCATGAGCGTCAATTCACTAAAATTCCAGGGGTAGCAGAAGTGACATCACATGCCTTTTGACCTTGATGACATCACAGGCAGTGACATAATATGACCTATGAGTCTGACTTTTCCCAGGTGGTCATATCACATGATGTTAACCCTGATGCCATCACAATAAGTTACAGTGCTGTTGTTCCACATAAACGGCATGATTAATAACACAACAAAACACATGCATGTCTAGTTTAGATACCACCTACGTTAGGGTGCTGACATCATATTTGAAAGTACTGGGGCATAATACTAGCCCTGAATTATACCAAGCAAGTGTAGTAGGTGAGCCAGACCTTTCAGAAGAGTGTCTGGGAGGCGGGGAGGTCCTGCCCCAGAGAAAATCCCCAAAATAATAGACTCAAATAGTGCATTTTGAAGCTTAACCTTCACATAAATTTATTAAAAAGCCATATGCTCTGAACGGACACTCCTTAAATATTCAAGTCCTTTCACAGAATACCAAGCCAATAAAACCTGACACTCCCAGGACTTAAGCCCATTTTTCAAAATGTGCTATGGCTACCCCAAATGTTAACAATGACCAGCATTTTGAAATGGGTGTCCTCTTAGGCAAAACATTACATACAGTATATAAGAGGCAGAATTTTGCATCAATGCCATCCATATACCATGGGTGACCCTCATATCAAAATTTACCTCAGTATGTCAGGGGCAGCATTTTGTCATGGTTGCCCCCCTCTCATATGTCGCAGTTGTCCTCCCGCATGACAATAATTGCCTCCAATGTGTTAGTGCCAGCATTTTGCCATAGATGCCCCATGCCAGGAATTTCTCCAAGTATGTCAGCTCCAGCATTTTCCATGGGTGTCCTATATCCCAAGAACTATCTCTAGTATACCAGTACCAGCATTTTACAATTATGCCAAGAACTACATCCACTACTAATTACCTCCAGGATGGCAGTACAAGTATTTTACCATTATGCCAAGAATTACTTCCAGTGTGCCAGTATTTTGTCGCAGGTGCCTGTCATGCTAAGGATAACCTGTGTCAGTATTTTGCCATGGGGACCTTCTCCATAAGGCAAGAATTACCTTCACTATGTCATGGTAAATAGAAGACTCACAATAATAATGCCACATTTTCAGTTGCATTCACTCACATTAATTTTCACTCATTCCCTCACTCTCACTTACATTCACTCATTCATTATCACTCACTCACTCTCTTCCACTCACTCTTACTCTCTAATTCTCCCTCACTCTGACTTATCACTGATTCGACTCACACATTCTCACTCATTCACACTCACTCAAATTCATTCTTACTTTGACTCAATCATACTTTCTCACTTGCATTCACTCTTACTCTAAAACTCCCTCACACCCATTCATTCTCATTCACTCATAGTCACTCTTACCCTTACTTCATCTCATTCTGAATTCACTGTAACTCACTCATTCTCACTTACTGACTTTCAAGCTCACACATTATCACTTACTTCCTGTCACTCCTCTCACCTACTTTCACACACATGCTTACAAATACACACATTCACATGCTTTTTCTCATGTGAACACACTCACATGCAAGCAACACACAACAGACATTTTAAAAAATGTGTTACTTCCCTCAACTGCCAGCAAAGGTCCCATTCCAGCTACTAGTACTCCATTTTTTATTACACTGATCGTAAGTAATATAATAGTAACGTTCATACAGACCGGTACTGAAGAAAGATTCCGGATCTGGTCTCCAACTATAGTACTTTCCCAAATGATTTACCTGTTAAGAGTCAAACTGATCTATTTTGAAGGGTCCCCACTTTTCTATTAGGGTCTTGAAGACCTGAGGGTGTAATTGCCAGTTGCTGCCACAATAAAAACCCATTGAATACTAATCTGCCACCGAGTTCAATGGGCCTGGGAGAGATTCTGCTATCAAGGAAATCTTTTGATGGAGACGAAACTACCACAGTGACCTGGCAAGCTCTGCCAAAAGTGTCTACCTCGCTCCTCCTAGTCTATTTATGTAACTGACGGCAGTCAGGTTGTCCTTACCCAGAAGGATTTTACTGTTTTTTAGATCTTGCCTAGGCAGCGCTTGCAATGTCTCTGCGAGACATGCTGTATTCGGGACATGGGATTTAAAAGCTCTGCTCATTTTCAAGGACTGCCCCTGTTACATATGTTGTTACTCCGAGCTTGTGAGCACTATTTCTTTCTTTAAGATGTAGCAATGAAGACCAGTGCTTGTGGTTTACAGAGCTCTGTTGATAACAGGGCTGTAAATCTTTCTTATATCTAGCCACATTTGCTGTGCATTCAAAGACTGTCTGTTTTGGCTGCAGCTGCCTCCTCCTCCCTCCTGCTTTTGAAATGCAGGGTCTGGCGTCATGGTCCCTGTCTTCCTATAGCTGCTGCCGCCTCTGTCTCACAGCTCAACAAACATTTGCAATTCAATAGGTTCTGCATTTGCAAGAGTTTGAGCTATTGGCATTGTAAATAGCAATGCCTTTTATATAAGTGTTTAGAAAACCAGCAAGCAGTGCATAAACATGCACTTTGTACTTATAGTTGTTGCTTGCGAGAAGCAAGGCTGGCAGTAAAAGAGGCGCAGTTAATGCCAGCCTTGCTTCTTGTAAGCAATTACTATAAGTGCAAAGTGCGTGTTTACGCACCGCTTACAGGATTTCAAGACACATAAATAAAAGGCATTGTCATTTACAATTCCAATAGCTCAAACTCTCGCGAATGCGAGACCTATTGCATTGGAAATGCTTGTTTTTTTATAGTAGGCAAAGCACAGAGTGTGAGGCTGTGAGCTGAGTGGGAGAAGAGGAGCTGTGAGAGGGAGAAGGGGGCATGAGGGAAACAGAGATTAGGAGCAGGCAGCGGAAGTCGGGCGCCGAAAAATAAGTTAAATAAATAATACCTTATCTTGGCCGTTCTGCGAGTGCTGTTTCCTCTGCAGCGCTGATATTGGGAGAAACCTTCAGGTTGCAGACAGTTGTTAGGCGGGGCTTGCAGAAAGCCCAACAGAGTTTGTTGAGTGGCGCCGAATAAAATAAAGGCGTGGCTCGCCAAACTCTTTTTTTTCAATATTTTATGCTTTTAGTAAGCAGCGCAGCATGCCACTTGTGCTGCGCTGCTTATTAAAAGCATAAAATATTGAAAACATTTAGTTTGGCGAGCTGCGCCTTTCGTTGGAGTGGGGCGAGGCGGGGCTTGCATATTGTCCAACAGTCTGTCTAGTGGCGCTAAATTAAATAAAGGCGTGGCTCTGCAAACTCTTTTTTCTCAATATTTTATGCTTTTGGTAAGCAGCGCAGCATGCTGCCTGTGCCGCACTGCTTATTAAAAGCATAAAATATTGAAAAAATAGAGTTTACGGAGCCGCGCCTTTTACTTGGAGTCGGGCGATGCTCACGAAGACGAAAGGCAAGTTTTTGCTGTCAAAAACAAACAAAAAAAAAACATTGCGTTGCGGGAGAGGTATCCTGCCTGCACCTGCAGGCAGACAAAAGGCATGTAAGAAAATAGTGCAGACAGACTGTTAATAAAGCATACCAAGTAACAATACATGTAAAAGGGCCAGCCCTTCTGGGAGGTGAGGATCAGAAGACAGGGAGGTACTAAGGAGGGACTAATAAGCCATTAATAAATCAAAACCCAACATTTACAAAGGACACTGACAGCAGCCAATTAAAAAGATGGGTGGAGAGTGGGCGGAGCTTCAAGTCCAAACCTGAATACAGCATGTCTAGAAGAGACGGCGCAAGCGCTGCCTAGGTGAGACCCAAAAAACGAAACATTACATCAGCTGGCTGAAATGCTTTTGCTGCTTACATTAGTTTACTTGCACACTTTGCCGTAGGATCCACGCTGCGCCTCACTGATACGACCCAACAAGGTGAAAAACAGCCATGAGCTACTTCGTGTTCCTGATAACGGGACACGTCCCACCGGTTCCGGCTGGACTATTTCTATTGCAGCAGGACCACAGATGACTTGTATGGATGGGGTTGTACCATGTCTGGAGTGACAAATGTGGCAAAATAACGATGGACTGGAATAGTGACAGAGGGAGTGCTAGTGGCTGAAACTTTTCCAAGCATTCCATCTTTCACCTTAAGTTATTTAATGCAATGATTGTACCAGTAGCATGATGCAGTTTACAGGCTTTGCCCTCGAAGAATTCATGAGCATTTATATTTGAACAATAAGTAATGCTTAGCATTAGCTTATTCAGAGCAAGCATTACAACTACAATCACAAATGTTCATTCCCTTTCTTTCGCTGGTGACACTTTTAACGCTTATTGTTGTAGTATTTCATGTATTAACTCATCGATATTTCTCCAATATTTAGAGTAGCGTAGGAAGTAGCCGTAGCACTCTCACCCTTAATTATGCAACTCTATATATTGGTACCTAATTGAGTATCTGTGGTATAAGAATCTTAATCACCAACCTAGAAGCAGACACTAACACTTTGCTAGCATTCATCACAAGCTGGTTATGTTCTCTATTAGTACAGGAAGAGCTGGTACTACACCTCACTAATTCCCAAGCGATGTACTATGCACATCACATTCCACTAACGCTATAATATCCTGGTAGCATTGCAGTACATCTGTGTGCATTATGCTTTTTTGATTTGGAATATAACTATCAAACATTTTATGCCCATATGCTAACGTCCTCAAGTCTACTTGTCACCAAGATTTCAGCTTCAAAGCATAGTAACAAAATAGACCAAAAGTGGCCACATAAGCTTCCAGCAAACTGATCTCACTAAACACCAAGTAAAACAGCTTCAATCTTCAAAAGACACTTTTAACAGCTTACCAAAGCAATTACTCAGCATGCCCAATATCTTTTATTGGCCTGTCGTGAAAGAATCAACTATAGCAGAAACAAGAGAGCTCAATATCAATAACGTTTAATCACTGAGCTTTCTGCTAAAATTAAGATTGGTCAAGACATGTACATCCTTAATATTGATATCTTATCAGCAGAAGTGGAGTGAACATTGGAATCTAGACCAGTAGGTGGGGCATGCCCCATCAGTACCACACCACCTGATAAGAGCTCACCTTCCCCAGTAGTTCTTCTCGATTATATCCAAACAGCGTTAGTGAAAAGTAGTTGTTGATGCCGTAGATTGTTGCATCCGCATGGAGCGTGATTAAGCCGCTGACACTAGTGAAAACCCATATGGTTGCTGTGTAAGTCACACCCATTAATGGCACATTCTGAGATTCAGCTGAAGACAAGTCCTCGGTTTCTGGATTTGCTTTCTCATCAGAGACAGTCGCTCTCAGTTTCAAGCTCAAAGGGAAAGTAGTACCTTCTCGAGCCAGGCCTACAACTCGTTGAAGTTTCAAGGCCTGCAAAAGAGAAAAAAGTATCATCAGTGATCTCAGGTGCTAGAAAGCTGTAATGAGAGACATTACAGATACAAAATGCTAAATAGATTCCGGGGCTCAATCTCAAGTTGCTAGAGTCACTTCTAGAATCAACCATGAATTGACAGGACTGTAATAAACTGATATTAACGCGGTTGCCCTACAATTTCTGGACTTTGCGTTCTAATGGAGTTTACTATTAGTTTTCCACTTCCTACACTTTTACTACTGCTGCATTTTATTACACTTGCCAACTTCATCCTGAAGCATCCAATTTACAAACACTATGCCTAGTTTTCAGCCCTCTGAATGATCTGGCCAGTCCCCCTCTCACCCACTTCCAAGACTAAATCTCCAGCTCCCACTGCCACAAAAGGTGTTAGCAATCTACTAGGCACGGAAAAGCAAACAAAAAGTGCCTAAAACATTAGAGTCCTAAATAACACTACCTGAGAAGTCAGCAGAAGTCTGAATGAGCAAAGCACAAGAAAAGACATGGTGTGGCACATGCAGACACATGGAAATGGATTCCACCACAAAACAGCAGTGACATGGTACAAAAGGACATGGGCACAGAGTCTGAGGTAACTAGGAAACTATCATTGCATTCTAACAAGCAGTGATCAAACTTCTCTAATTTCTGGAGTGGGATTGTGCAGCTAGACACCTGGCTGGTGAAGCCAGGGTCAAATGAAATGAATTCTGTTACTGCAAACCAATGCGATTGTTTTCTAGTTCTCCCTCAATTCCCATTTCTGGAGTGCACCAAAGTCGAGTCTGGTACAAACATAACTGTAACCTCAAAATTGCTAAAAAGTTAGTGGTCTTCTGATAGCACAGGGTACTCCTCAAAGCGATTCAAAAGTGTTATGCCTGAGAGCATTTTTATCATTAAAGTGTTGATCTCAAAGAAGGTGCCTTCAGACAAGTCTGAGAAAAAGAAGAGGAAATGAGGAGTCTGTGCAATCTAGTGCAATATGAGATGACTTCAATTATCCAGATGAATAACAACGGCTTGAAAATCTAGGGAGAGTCAAAAATCTAAGGTTTATTTGATAGTCAACAGTGGAAGAATTATCATATTCTAAGAAATTGTTGCCTGAGGTGAACCTTGACATTGACGAAAGATTACGGAAAGTCGTTAAAACAGATAATCGGCCCAGCAACAGTGAAAATGCATTCCAACAGGTTCCCAGACATCATCTCCAACATGATGCAGGGGTGAAAGCCAATTCAGGAGCTCAGCAAGGTTTTATGGTTTAAATCTTTTTATTGGTTTACAGTCAAAACAACAGCAACCATCTACATCCAGCGCCGGTGGGGAGCAGAAAAAACATTATAAAAAATATAGAGAGGAATAGAATAGAGGATGGTGTTACTTAGGAAAGATATAGAGTAAGTAAAGTAAAGAGAGAACCTCGACAGTCAGGAGGAGCAATAGCTCAGATTAGTGGGGAATGGGGCAACGATATGCCATGCAAATCCCAGGAGAGTGCATCACTCACGTACTTGGGCAGCACCAGCGAGTCGAAGAACTCGCAAATACCTTGGGCAGGTTAGTTCATGGAATTCTGTCGCTAAAAAGTCTATGGTTGTCCAGTGCTGTTAATGTGTTTGATCTGAAAATCAATAAAGTTGATGGTTGAACCCCATGTCCTATCAAAGCGCGGTAGTGTGTGCGTAATGCTTGCTGTCAGTTTTTCCATGCCCACTACCTCCCACAACTTATGTATCCAATTCGAAATCCTATCTGCCCCCCATCTAGCAAGTAAGACCTGCTTGCCAGTCCCCAGAGACAGGGTGATAGCCCTCCCCCAGGAGGATTTTAGAGGGTAGGTTAGGGCATTCGGTAGTCCTAATAGCATATAGCTAGGGAACCGAGGTAGATCTGTGTCATAGATGTTATTTATGTAGGTCAGTACTGCCTCCCAAAATCATTACATTTCCAGGCAGTACCACAGCACGTGTGCGAGGGTACCCTCCGGACCGCAGTGACATCAACAGTGTGAGTCTCCCCCGGGTTTCCAGAGGGCCACCCTAGCCAGGGTATAGTACTAGTTGTGTGCTATTTTAAGAAACATTTCCTTTCCGGAAGTGCTGCAGGAGGAGGCCCTGGCCCTGTGTATAACATCCTGCCACTCGTTAGGGGAGAATTCGCACTCACACTCGGACTCCCATCTGTGTTGCGGATTTGGTGTGCTGTGCTGGTGTAAGTAGGAAGGAATATATATCAGAGAGGAAGAGCTTGTCCGAAGTGCGGGTTATGAACCATTTCTCAAAGGGTGTTTGTGAGAGGCTGGCTTAGTATATGATGCTCACTTATGTAAGTGTAGCACCCTGCACTAATCTAGACAACCCTTATGGTGATTTTAGTGGTCTTGGACAACCTTAGAAAGCTAAGTGGTAGCTGTAGAGAGCAGCCTTCAGGCTCAGTCCAGAAGGAGTGTATAGCAGCTTGTTTTACCAGTACTTAATCTTATGGTATAGGTTAAGTGAAAAAGAACCACACAGAGTAGTTATAAAATATGTCTTTATTATTAACACTCACTAACACAATACAATATCTCCTACCCAGAGATATTTGCACAATACACACAATACTTTGGTAATAGAATACGTAAATACACAATATACAGTGGTCCCCAGGGGGAGACCAAACCATATACTAAAATAGTGGAATGCGACTCACCCACTGAGGCTGCTGATTTTTGGAGGCAGCATAGACCAAGGTCGACCTCTCCTCCCGAGGAAGAAGATCGCCGTCTCCCAACATTCATCCCCTGCAGACTGATGAAGCTGAGTGGCCTACTGACTGTTACCTTGTTCAGTTACTCTGCTATTTGTTAAATACACCGACATATCCATTTTTTTTTTAATACCCTACTGCTAATGGCTGTACATGTTTTTCCTTAAGATCTAATAGTGTTCCTCTGACAGTTTCCATTGAGCATTGCCTCCCCCTAGGAGTTCTCCTACTGTTTGATTGGGTAGAATGAGATTCACCTGATACTGGTTGGGTTGTTATCTGATGTGGGTGGGGGTTTGTGGGCTGTTCTGTATCTCAAATCACGTTTGTTATATACAGGATACTGTTTATACTAATGGTCAGCCTTGCACATTTCTGTACAGTGGTGCATACCCGCACATCCATGCATGGCTGCAATGACACTATCGGGAAGAAGTCCCGGGGCGCTGGAATTAAAATGCCTGTTGTGGAATGTGAGGGGCCTGTCTAACCCCTGTAAGGGAAGACAGGTCTTATCTTACCTCGTCAGGAACGCAGTTCAAGTAGCATTCCTACAAGAGAACCATTATGCACCTGCCTCAAACAATCGCTTTGCCTCCAACTGGGGTGACAATTGCTTTTTTGCTAACTATAGTACCTATTCCAGAGGGGTTTGTATCTTGATCCATAGGGCGGTTCCGTTTCAGGTGCACAAAGTGATCAAAGACCCTAAGGGTTGATATCTACTAGTAGCTGTGTCCCTTGGTACGGAGCAAGTGCTTTTGATTAATATATATGCCCCCAACATAGATGCGCCCGACTTTTTTCCTAACATCTCCACACACATTTCTAGCTTTTCCATCGACTCTATTGTACTGGGGGGCGATTTTAATCTCACATTACAACCCACCCTGGGTCAGTTCACCAAACCGCATTCTACTAAGGCACTCACTGCCCTGTTACAGTCTTCTCTACTGTCAGATGCTTGGCGTCATCAACACTCCACTGATAAGGGTTTTTCTTTCTACTCAGCACCATATGGCACATGGTCTCGAATAGATCATTGGTACTTATACCCTAAACTTCTGATCCGTACACTCTCTGTTGAATATCTTGCCCGTACCCTATCGGATCATTCGCAGTGCTGCTGTCCCTCACTGTCCCCAACATCACGCGACCATACATACTCTGGCGCTTCCCAACGTAAGCCCTTCTCGACAGTGTGTACAGGAGCGAAGTTAAAGATGCCATAATTGACTACTTTCAGTTAAACTCAGGTTCGGTACCTCGCTATGCTACTCTATGGGAAGCTTTTAAAGTCTACATACGAGGCATATGTATTTCTAAGCAGTCTGGGGTGCTTCAATCCATCCGCCGTGAGCTCGATGCGACCGAAGGGGTATTGAGGGAGCTTGATGCACGTGCCTTGGCGGGTGACCCCCCTTCTTCTCTACATCAGAGGGCGAAACTCCTCACAGAGTTCCAAGAGCTCGCAACTCGCGAAGCCAACTACCTAGGCAAATACGCATGTGCAAGGATATATGGGGAAGGTGAGAGGCCGGGTCAACATTGGCCAGACTGCTTCGCTCCCGATATCAATCCTCCTTTGTTACACAATTGCAACTGGACGATGGCACGTCGATCACCC
Organism: Calotriton arnoldi; assembly: GCA_963921515.1. NCBI lineage: Eukaryota > Metazoa > Chordata > Amphibia > Caudata > Salamandridae > Calotriton > Calotriton arnoldi. The sequence goes on from CAWUFW010001517.1 coordinate 1,792,289, forward strand.
GGGGAACTGACATTACCTCTGCCTGTCTCTCCTACTATTCTCGCTTATATGCCACACGTTCTTCTCCCTCCGATGCCGCTCTCACTGACTATTTGGCTGAAGTGGCGATGGTTTGGATTGAGGAGGGTCAACGTCAATTCCTGGCCTCACCTTTTACCGCAGACGAGATCTTGCAGGCCATAGACGACCACAATGGATCCTGTGCTCCGGGTACGGATGGCCTCACCGGCACATTCTACAAAACATACAAAACATTACTAGTCCCCCCTAGCTTTAGGAGGTGTAAGTGGAATTGCTTGAGTCCAAGATGCTTCCTCCGACAATGGGGGAGGCCATTATTTCCTTGCTCCTCAAGCCAGGTAAGCCTCCCCGACGATGCTCCTCTTACAGGCCCCTATCTTTGCTGAATCAGGACTATAAGATCCTGGCCAAGGTTCTTATGACACGCATATCACTCCACCACAGCCTTACTAGATCAACTACAGAGATACAAACACTACATACCACATACTGGGCCTGGGTGAAACTACATCGTTATCTACATGCTGAACGCCTTTATTCCCCACACTTGCCGCTTCTAGACAACCCATGGCTAGCCCCAACCACCAAAACTTTGACTACACAAACACTGTCCCGCTGTGGACTTCATACTATAGGAGACCTGTTTCGTGATACCCAATTACGATCCGTGTCAGATCTTGCAGAAGAACACAACATATCCTCTAGGGACAGATTCCTTCTACATAGAACACGCGTTTCCATATATGCCGCTCTACATTCCTCGGCAGCAGAGCCGAAGGACTCCCCCTCCCCGCTCTCCCTTGTTATTACATCTGCCAGTAGCGCCCAACTGGTCTCCCGTTTATACCACTTAGCCCAGACGCTTCGAGTAGTCCCGTTTCGTATCTAGCAATTACAGACATAAACTCCTCCAATTTAAATACTTGCATGGAGCCTACATTACACCGAAACTACTGGCCAAGATGGACCCCTCTAAATCTCATGGCTGCCCTAGGCGCACCGACTTCATACATTTAGCATGGAATTGCCCACCGGTCTTAGCATACTGGGAGTCAGTCTTTCGACATCTTGTTCTAATGATTGCCTCTTAGCTAACCCCCTCCCCATTGCTAGCACTGTTGGGATACGCCAAAACATTGGATACTGGGGTTTGGCGTCTTCCTGCCATTGCCCTACTCCTCGCTTAGAGGCAGATTTCCAGACATTGGGGTAGCCCTGCAGTTCCATCAGTTAAGGCCTGGATGAGGGACTTAATGTATTGCGACACCACTAGCGATATATATGCAACGCTGCTGCCTCCCTCCTCCAGGCCCAAAAACAACTGGCAACCACTCTTTTCCTATCCGTTGCTCCACCCAGAGGAGACTGACTGAAATTGGGTACTCCCGACCCGATCGGTCAACTCAAATGCAGTGGTGACCATGGTCATGGTGACTTACATACTATGGCATGGAGGAATTACATTTCACGATGTGATGATATCGTCCCGCTGTTTCTTTCTCTGTAGACTCGAACTGCCTGACTTTGCTTTTTTGTTTTCTGTTTCGTCAATTTATTGTATGGACCCTTAGTATGCTCATGTGCTGTTTCAGATTACTTAAGACACTGTGTTCGACATTTCATTATGATCTTTTTATTTGTATATACCCTGTATTTTTAGTCATCTGTTGGAAAAATGCATTAAAAAAAAGAAACAAAAAAACCCCTAAAGTCTTCCAACCTCTCCGCTTCTAACGGGACACCCTTCATGCGGATGTTGGAGAGTCGCGATCTGTTCATAAGGTCTTCCAAGAGTAGGCAGAGGTCTTCATTCCGGTCCCTTAATTCTAACAGCTCCCGGGCATGCTTGCTAAGTTCTTCCTCTCTTTGGTCTCCCGCCCTCTACAAGGAATCCACTCGGTCTCCCAGTTCGTTAAGCTCGACTCTAACATTCTTGATGTCCGCAGCGACCTCCTGTCTGAGAGCTGTGAAGTGCCCTCTCAGTGTGCCGAACAGCTGCTCTAAGAAATGATGAGTGATCGGTTCCTCAGAGCCCGACCCCGCCGGCACCGGATCCACCGCCTGAGATGGGGGCGGCGGCAGCGGGGAAGCAGGACCCACCGCTGTCTAATTCCAGCTCAACCCCAGGCCCACCTCCAGGGTCCCAGGAACGGCAGCCCTCGACAAAGACCCTCTGTCACGCTCAATGCTGTCGTCACGCAGTAGGCCGCAAATGTAGATCAGGGACCCACCGCCACCCCAGAGCTCCCAGGGGCGCTCCCAGCACGGGGTCCGGCTCACACGCCAGGCAAGACCGTTCTCTCCTTCCAGTGCCGACTCTCTTCTTGCTGATCTGCCACTTGTGCCAGACATGCGGGCCGTCCCCAATTGGGGGTGGACGGTGAGCTCCTCACTTCAGGCCATGATCAGGCCCGGCACTGTCACTCTCCAGGCAGCTGCACAGGGCCCAGTAGGCGCCAGGACCATTCGCTTCCCTTTGCCCAGGTAAGCACTGCCGCCTCAGACCAGCTCAACCCCAGGCTCACCTCCAGGGCCCCAGGAGCGCCAGCCCTCAGCAGAGATCCTCAGCAGAGATCGATACTGTTGTCATGCGGTAGGCCACAAATGTTGTTCGGGGATCCACTGCCACACCAGGCCTCTGAGCCGCAAGCCGGCTCGCATGGGTGCTCCTTGCGCAGGGCACGGCTGACAAGGCAGGCAAGACCGTTCTCCCTCACCAGTGGCGACACTGCTCGCTGGCCCACAGCTTGTGTCCGACAGGCGGCCCGTCCCCCAAAGGGGAGCGGACGGGCTCCTCACCTAAGGCCCGGGCAGGCCCAGCACAGTCCCAGGCGTCGACTCCACCCCCGCCTCAGCCCGATCTCTGCAGGGTCCGATAAGTCAGCCTTTTATCACCGCCATCAAACCCCGGGGCCCGGCCACCAACGGGGCATACCGGGGTCTGGGGGTCGGCGGTACGGCCCTCCGACAGAACCTCAGGCGGACACCGCTTCAGGAGGGGCCCACCGTGGGCCACCACCATGAGAGCCTCACCGGCAGTGGCAACAGACAGGTCTGTCTGCGGCCGCCGCGACACGACCACCGAGCTCCCACCACACTCCTGTGGGGCTCTCTGCTACGTGGGGAGCCTTCAACAGCCTCGGAACACCGGCTCATGTGACTGCTTTAGGCCTCGGTCGGTGGAGCTCCGAAAGCGAGCTGCTACACCGCCACCATATTGGCCACGCCCTCACTCAGCAAGGTTTTAAAACGTCGGAAGGCATAGGAATCAACACTAGTATTTTCCTAGGTAGGAGTGATGTTTAATTTTAAAGCAAATATCGAATAAAAGGCTGGGGAGGACTGAGGATGCCCAGAGGAAAATCTTGAGGGTGATATCTAAGGCACTAGGGTGAATGTCTGGATAAAATTGGTTGTCTTGGCTTCCCTCTCAAGCTGTGCTTGGGTGCATTTCTAAACCAGTCTCATGTACATGAAGCGGGTTCGCATGTTAAAAATGTTTAATACCTTTACACAGTTTGTTGTCTGTGCCAAGTACATGCACCACTAGTGCCCGTTTCAGCAGAGATTAATTGAAAGGTCTAAATTAGATTTATGCATTGAAATGGTTCCCATCTTCTTTAAAAGGAATTTAGATTTGCATTGGAAGCAACTCTTGTAATAAATATCACAACCAATAAAGTCATACTCTCTTCAAAACAGAACTGCTCAAGGCCAAATATACGAACAAATAAAACAGAAACTAGACATCATAAATTCAAAACTCAAGTATTGGAGGCAATGTGAAAAAAACAAAATGTAAAAAGATGAATCGCAATTGGTAAGCCAGTGAGGATCAGCTGTTAAAGTCCCTGGGTCAACCCATTACTCCTAGGATCAATCCTCTGCTAGATAAAGTCCATTATTATTTAATCCAATCTTGTAAATCACCCTCCTGTTCCAAGTCTTATCACTACCATGGCAGACATTTTTTTCATACCTTTGATATTTTCCTGCCAGGAGACGGGATCCGAATGGAAGGAATGAAGTCAGAGATCTTGTAGCCAGCTACTTCCTCGGGCAACACAAAACCATAGAGCTGAGCAAATTGAAGGTCACAGGATGTAATCTTTCCCTTAAATGCAAAGAGGTTGCAAGGGGAACATTTTGAAAAAAATTGCAGCATTAAATATATATTGTTCAGCAGTCTTTATTAACAATCCCACATTAAAATACGAACAATATCCAGGAGTGTAGAGATCATTTTCAACAATGAGAATGAAAATCACAGATTCAAATAAATTCAAATCAAGTGGCCTATACAGAGCAACCTTTGGCTGCTATTGTCATTTAAAAGACATGGTATAAGAATATATACAAGTGATAAGATTGCTAAAACTCAATACACAAAACGGAGATCTACCAGAACAGAATGATGTACTTGCATTTTCTGCATGCAGGGTATTTGCTTTTACAATAATTTCTATCATGGATGGAAGAACTAATGGGCAAAATGGAATACAAAAGGCCTGGCATACCAGCACACAATTTGCCCAGATGCACTGTGGTAAATGCAGTGCATAATAAGACTCACTTTAGTTCAAAGGCTTTAGTTTACAATATTGTTGGTGCAGCCATTGCTGTGTATCACTAGACACAAGTTTCAGGATATTTGTCCTTCTTCAGCAGAGAGTAACAAGTTAAATAGGGGAGTGCTAGGAATACTGCCCACAGTCTTCACAGATTTCTGTACCTCTCCCAGAGTGCAGGTGCATCTCAGAGCTCGTCAGCCCAACAACTCAACAATGAACCAATCACAGAAGGTGGAAGGAGCACAATGCCTGGTATACCAGCACACAATTCGCCATGATGCACTGTAGTGAATGCAGAGCATAATAACACTCACTTTAGTTGAAAGCCAAGTAAAGAAGATATGGCAGAAGGTATTTTTTTTTGCCCTTTGGATGATGTATTCTAAAACAAGGCGGAAAAAGTGGGAAGTTGTGGTAGAATGATGTTATGCTTTTTCAGAATGCACATGCAATTCTGTAGCAGTTTTCAATGATCATATTGAATGTATTCAACAGCCATAACATAAGATAAGAGAAGATGATCATCTTTGCTGCCGGTGATGAAGTGGAATCCCAGGACATAAATGAGACACAACCAATGGGGCCTTGAGTAACATAACAAATACCAAAATTACAACAGAGAAAAACAACACAACACCAGGGTAATATACCTGGAAGAGATGCTGCAGGATCCACGCATGCTTCGATGGAGAGTAAGAAGACATCCTATCCCATGCCAATGGGCAGAGAGCAAGGCAGCCATCAGACTCTGAGGAGTGCCCTCAGATCGCCCCGCCCCGAGCGGGGGTCACATGCAAGCCAAAAAGCTCTAAACTAAAACAATGGAAAACTGAACAGACTGAGCAAAACTAGACGATGAACCTACCCAGGGAAGTGACCTGCAAAATAATGTGTGTTGAAGGAAGAAAAGAAAGCTCAATTAAAGACATACTAAACCAGAGTAAAGTGTGAGGAGGCGATGTGTACAAGAAGAGTGAGAGGAAAGGGGGTATATTATATGGTGTGGTTGTGTGATCTCACCGTGTAATACACTTAAAAACCCCTTTAGGACCCTTAGGTTTTGTTTCTCAAACCTTCAGCTCAACCCTGAGTAGCTGTGGCTCTGAGTAGCAAGGCTTGCACAAACGAACAAGTGCAAAACACCAAAACAATTAAAGAAGAAATCGACAAGACCCTAAAGAAACCAGATATCAAATTATGAAAATAGACTGAATTTTTATATATTTATAGACACAACAACTAAAAATATCAACCGGAGGGTTCAGGAGATATAGAATTTACAAGGTATAGAAAATCAAAGCAGTTCACTCAAGCGCAAACAAGCATTGGCAAATTCAATCAATTTGGCACTTCAGTACTTTTCACTAAAAAGTTTGGGCTAGTTGTAATGTGGTCACTTGGAGTCACTTTAGTCGTCCAACGCCAGTAGAGAACCAATCAGGGGGATCAGTAAGGGCCTCAGAAACAGTTACCTCAGCAGGTGAAGCAGTCTTCAGTCAGTTCCAAGCACTTTTATCCTTTGCAGGGTTTTCCTATGGAAGTAGTCCTGATGCAAGGGATGAAGGATGCTGAATATGCTCAAGGATGCTGAAGATGCGATTTGGTCTATGGTGGTTTTGCTGCGACTACTCCTTGGTCCACGAAGGGGGTGTGGTGATCCTGGTCACAGGGTCAAAGTCCCTCGAATTCCTCTCTGTGCTGGCAAAAGTCCAGTCGCCACTGGACTACCAGTCGTCCAGTATTATGGTCTCAGGCCATTCCTTCCTGAGTCAATAACTTGTCCTCTGGAGGTCCCAGCTGCACTCTGATGACACTCCCTGGCTCAGCAAACTCGGGTGGAACTTTGTGCCTCAGGTCCTGGTCCCTAGTGGTGCACGGCGGCAGTTGGTAGCGGTTTGAAGACTTTAGGCTACCAACTTGCCCCAGCAGGCTTCTTCAGCTGTTGTGTCCCTGTGCTGCAAATAGGAGGCCAGTCATCTGGCAGTTGGAGTCTCTTGGCTTTGGCTGGGCTCTGAGAAGACTTCTCTTTAAGCAGGACATGGCAGGCACAGTCCCTCTCCTTTGCTAGCCACCAGGTGCAGTCTAAGACAGGGCAGCCTCTCTCTGCTGGTTCCACAGTGCAGCAGGGCAGACCTTCCTCAGTCCTTCTTCCAGTGCAGCCGCGATACGAGTTAGGGATGCCCTAATTCTGCTCAGAAAATGCCCTCAGGCCAAGAAGTGGTTGGTAGCCAATGGACTACCAGATTCCCTCACACTTGATGACCACTTCCTGTGAAGTGTAGCATCTGGGAATCCCAGGATGCACCATTCTGCTCACTTCCTATATGGTAGGACCCCTCTCCCAGTGTGTGGAGCACCCTAGCCCAACTCAGAGGGATGGCTACCAAGTGGGCTACATGGACCTGGAAAACAGGTTTGGCAACTAGCTACCCTTCTCCTGTCCCTAGTGCCAGCCTTTCTGCCTTTACAAGGGAGCATCCCCATTCTCCCAAGAGTTACCCATTTGCCCTTCAAGGCGGCTTCGCCTTTGAAGCTCACGTTATGGGCCAACACCCATGTGGCTTCCTGCAGGAGGGAGGTGACACCTCCTTCCAGAGTAAGCCCCTATTGTATCCCTTCCTCTGAGTCATCAGCACGTCTCCCTAGGAGGGCAGAAAGCTGTCTTGGCGACAGGACTCAGCGTGTAACCAGTATGGGCACATGGTAGTAAAGGCAATAAAGTGGCAACTCTGCTAAAGTGAGACTCAAGTCGGGCTTAATGTAACAAGTTGTTTGATAGTGGATACATTTTTAGATTTTTGCAGGGACAGGAGTTTGGAACTGAATGTGGCCAAAACTAAATACATGGTGTTTGGGAAAGTACGGGGGAACTACGAGAGGTTAGGATTGCATGTGAACCTCTTGAGCGGGTTAAAACCTTTGATTACCTTGGGATAAGATTAAGTGATTCACTTAGATGGGAACAACAACTAGACAAGAGCTACCTTATCCTATGCCACAGGTCTAAATCAATATTTAGATTCCAAAAACAGTCTTACACACAATCTTTAACTCCAGCATTGGAAGTCTACCGTGCTAAAGCCCAAAGTGGCGCTCTGTATGGAGCAGAGATATGGGGCCACAGTAATGTCAATAAACTAATGATCTGTGAAAATATTTTTGTCAGGTCACTTATTTCGGGACCCACTACCACTCCACTGGTTCCCCTGTTTTGTGATCTTGGGTTGAAGAGAATAGGTGACATGGCCTCACTGAAACCTCTTATTTATTGGTAACGCATGTGGATGACTCCCCAGCTTTCTGACTATTGCGATTCTATGAGGGAGGTATTGACGACCAGCGGTGCCAAAAAATTACCGTGGTTTAAACATATCGCAGGCTGGTGTAAATCAATGAATATGTTGGATCTATGGGAACACCCAGATGAAGCAACCAGAGTCGACCTACCAGAAATGAAATCCAGGTATTGGGCGAGCGTTATGCTACTAGATCATCAAATGGCCATCTAACAACATTATTCTTTTTTTCACAACATAATTTTATTGTTGACAGCCGAGACAGAAAGAGTGCCTCACAGGGCACCCAAAGTATGCATACAAGATGACATATACCGATATCAACATTTTCAACAATGATATAATATTGGTCATACAAAGAATATATTGCGAAGAAAAATAATAACAAAAAAATAAACAACTGTGCCACATTGCCTCTGTTTGACAAGTAGAATAGTCTCAGATATAGGGAGAGGTTTCTGCCACCCGTAGTCACATCCAGCATGTGCACTACGCAAATGCTAGTCCACTAGAGTCATAGCAATGGTTCTTCGGTATCAGACGGGGGGGAGGAGGCTACAGATATAGTCCCCTACAATCAGCCCACCTTTTCCAAATTTTGTAGTCTTTCCGAGGGCACCCCCTCGCTTCGAAGACCGGGATTTCCAGGCCCATACAAAAATCTAGACCCTTCTTCCATACACCAATTGACGGAGGGTATTCGTCTTTCCAGGCCCGGGCAATATCTCTTTTCGCCAGCGTGAGGCCTAGAAATAAGAGGTGACGCTTGTACCTATTTCCACCCAGGTCCTCCGTAACATGCAGCATGGCCAGCCTCGGTGAGGATGGAACGTCCCACCCCAAAACCTCAGATAGACATGCAAACACCCCTCTTCAGAACCTTGACAATGTTGGGCAGGACCACACGGTGTGCAGGAAGGTACCCTCCATAGACCCACAGCAATGCGGGGACGCGATTAGCCCAGCACGCCACAGTCTGTGCCTGGTATAATAGGCTCTAGGTAGGTACTTAAACTGGATAAAACGCAGGCGGGCCGCGATTACTGCAATGCGCAGGGGATTCCAGGGCCTCTACCCAGTCATCTTCCTCTAAGGGACCCAGATCCTGCTGCCATGCCTCTCTAGTTTTGTGTAGTGTAGTAGGCGTGTTATTGATAAGTGTACGGTATATTTTGGTTATCGTATGGTCCCCCAATTTGCCCATAAAGACTTTTGCCTTGATGGGGTTAAATTCGGGAATCTCTGTTAGGTGTGATATGTATGGGGTGAAGGCATGCCTGAATTGAAGATAGCAGTAGAATTGCGTGCGGGGCATATCATATTCCGTTTGTATGTCAAGAAAGGACTTGAGGGTGCATCCACTTACAACTGCCCCCACCGTATCTATCCCGATAGCTCCCCAGCCCCGAAAGCCGGACAATTGCGCCAGCTGTGGTAGCTGTCCGTTGTTCCACAGTGGAGTTTCCTTGGTGAGTCTCCCCCACCAACCCATCAGGCAGAGCGCAGACTTCCAGATCTTGAAAATCGTGGCTGTAGCGGGCGGTAGCCCCTTAAGCAGCGCCACTGAATAGAGAACCATGTGGAGGGCATTGTCTCCCAGCAGCCAACGCTCTACAGCATACGCCGGGTCTCCGCGGTCCCCGTACCACCAATCATTGAGGACAAGAAGGTGTGAGGCCATGTAGTACGCTTGGACGTCCGGGGTGGCCACTCCACCGGAGTATGTAGACTGGAAGCAGGTCCTCAGGGCTACTCGCAACGCACCGCCCCCCAAAGAAAGCGGGCTAGAATAGCGTTTAATTGGCGAAACCACATTGGCTTTATCGGATAGGGGTGATTTTGCAATTGATAGAGGAGACTAGGTAGGGAAATCATTTTGATAATAGCGGACCTACCAAAGAGAGATAGGGGCAGGTGAGACCACACGTGCGTCTGGTCACTCACCTGTATCCATAGGGGGGCGAGGCTCTTGTTCCACGCCAATGTCTGAGACGCTGAGAGAAATACGCCCAAATACTTAAAGCCATCTTGGACTACTACTACTTCCCGCGACCAGTCGCCCAGCCGATCCTCGCCCCGAAGCGGCCACAAAAAGGATTTTCCCCGATTCATATAGAGGCCAGAGGTCTCGCCAAAGATCTGCATAATGCGAAGAAGACGTGGACCAGTCCGGTCGAGATTCGTGAGAAAAAACAAGACGTCGTCCGCATAGAGCGCTATGTTATCGGAAACTCCTGGTGCCCATTCGAAACCGCGCATCTGCGAGTCTATTTGTATCCAGGCTGCGAGCGGCTCCATGGCGAGTGCGAAAAGATAGGGGGAGAGTGGGCAGCCTTGGCGCGTCCCCCGCCCGATAGAAAGCTTCTGGAAACCGAGTCGGCCACTCGGACCGAGGCGGTGATGTCTGTATACAGCAGGTGAATAAAATGAAGTAACCGGGGGCCGATGTTTAGACGGCCGAGCAAGGCAAAGAGATACGTCCAGCTGAGGGATTCAAAGGCCTTATTCATGTCCGCCAAGAGGAGCGTGGCTGGGGTCCCAAGCTTATCAACCGCGGCTATGGCATTATGTGCACGCCTGATTTTATGCCGCTAACACGGCCCGGCATAAAGCCTGCCTGATCCGGGTGAACTAGATCCGTAATATGCGGCACCAGGCGGTTGGCGATCACCTTGGCCAGAAGCTTAGCTTCTACATTGAGTAAAGAGATCGGGCGGTATGACGAGTATTGTTCCGGCAGACGACCCGGCTTCAAGAACACAACAATTTTGGCATGTCGCCAATCCGGCGGGAGACCACCACTCTCCGAGGAAGCCTCAAGCGCCGCTAGGTAAGGTTTTAATAGTTGCGAGTGATATTTCTGGAAAAACTCACAGGGGAAGCCATTCGGGCCTGGTGCCTTTCCCGCTCGCATATCAAGCAGCGCAGTCAGCCGTTCATCCACTGACAAGGGAGCATCCAATGTGTCTCGCACCGCACCCAATAAGGCCCGAGGGGGAAAGTCCTCGATACATTTCTGAACTAGGGCCGCGGTCAGAACTTCATGGGGAGCATACAGGTCTGCGAAATACGAGGCAAAGCAATCAGCAATGGTGGACGGGTCCGTTGGGGCAGTCCCGTCGGGGCCGCGTATGCACGGGAGCGTCTAGGGGCGCAGCGTCTGTTGACATAGGCGATGCAACAAGGCACTAGATTTGTCTCCCCATTGGTATATCCGGCTACAGGTGGCGAGCCAATAGAGCCGGGCTTCGTCCAGGAGCTCTCTGGCGTACGTCTGTTGTACGTTCAATAGTTGTCTGCGCGCGACCCGTCCCTCTGTGTCCCTACTACCTGCGCGCTCCAGATCGAGCAGCTGGGCCTCAATTTGTAGTAGTTTGTCACGGCGCTGTCGGCGTTTCGCAGTACAAAAGGCATTATCCGCTCCCCTGAGAGTGGGCTTCATTGCCTCCCACAGAATGACCGGAGAGTCCACCGTGCCTGTGTTTAGTAATAGATAGTCCGCTAAAGATTTATGAATACGCGCTCTATAGTTATCGTCCCGCAGCAGCCACGGTGACAAACGCCACCGAAACTGGGAGCGCCTGGGATCTAGAGACAAGAGGATGGACACCGGTGAATGGTTAGATAAACCCCTGGGGAGAATTTTGGCCGCGGTCAATCTATGGGCGTGCACTCCCGAGAGGAAGATGTAGTCTGGGCGAGGGAAGGACTTGTGAGCTCCAGAGAAATAGGTGTAAGCATGCATGGTGGGGTGTATGGTCCTCCATGAGTCAACTCACCCCAAGCCCTGAACTAGGGGCAATAATTTAGAGTCCTGGGTCCCTGCAACTCGGGCCGTGGCACGCCACCTATCTTGCGACGGGGACATATCATCGTTCCAGTCTCCCCCAACCAGGGTCAACCCCGATGGAAGTTCAGTCCAGAGCGTCGTCAGTTTTTCAACCAGGGACCACGAGAGGGGGGGGGGGCGTGGACACTACCCAGAACAATAGGTTCCCCATACAGTGTCCCATATATCACAATGAATCTACCCTGGGGGTCCGACCACGTACGACTATGAACAAAGGGGACGCTGCAGTGTATAAGGATTGCAACCCCCCGGGAGCATCTAGTGAATCCGGCGTGATAAATGTGTGTGAAGCCAAACCTTCCCAAGCACGGTGTCTTGTTGCCCGCTAAGTGGGTCTCCTGCAGGAGGAGGACGATCGCCCTGTGACGCTTAGCTTGGCGCTCCCCGCTTGATCTTATCAAGCAGGCCGTTTGTATTCCAACTAATGACTCGGAGCTCTCTACTCCAGACCCCAGCTAAATTCTGCGGCATAGTTGGCCGTGGCATATGTAGAGGAAAGTAGCGAATTGAGTGACAGTGACAATCCCAGAATCGCACATAGCAGAAGACATGATGGCATTAATAGATAACATCAAACAATTTAACAAACCCAGCCCCTCCCCCACCCACCCCACACAATACCTCAAAACAGTAGAAGCATCTGTCGCGGTAGGTGTCGCACCTCTGCCCCAACGGGAGCAGGGCACAGCCCCATACCAAAGGTTCCCCATGAAACTGTCCCCAAACAGATATAATGTTCTCAGATACTGAAAAAAGAGTTATGGGGGGGGAAGGCCTCACGTAGGCCCGTGGAAGGTGACATCAGCTTAGTAAACATTACAGTCCAAGTTCTCAAACCCCATGTCATGCTGGTGATGGGTCTCACTGGGCACCCGCCGCCCGGGAGCCAGAAGCACTCCGTGACTTTGAACGGCACCTCGAACGCGACCTGCGAGCTGGCTTCACCTTGGGCTTGACCGCCTGTCTCGTGGCTTCTCCAGGTGAAGATTCGGAATCGAACCGTGGCAGGGTATGTGGCCTGGGTCTCCGTCTCTCATCTGTCCAGGGGAAGATCTCCTCCGGAGTGTCAAAGAAGTGGGTGCGTGACTTGTAGACAACTCGCAGTCGGGCAGGAAAGAGCAGTGCATACTAGACTTTGAGCTCACGTAGCCGAGCTTTAGCAGCCGTAAATGACTGGCGACGTTGCTGTACCAGTCTCGTATAGTCCGGAAAAATTAGGATATGATGAGATTCGAATTGGAGTTTGCCAGCCTATCTGGCCTGCGCGAGGACGGCGTTACGGTCATCAAAGTTCAAGAGTCTGGCAATAACAGGTCGCGGCCAGGGCCCAGGCGGAGCTTTTGCATTAAGGCACGGTGCGCCCGTTTGATAATAAAGCACTGCGACAAGGCCGTCTGAGGAATCCAACTCGCTAGCCACTTCGCGAGAAATTGCTCCATATTGTTGCCCTTGCATCCCTCCGGAAAGCCCACAAAGCGGAGGTTGTTTTTCCGTGCTCTACCTTCGGCATCTTCCGTCCTGAACGCCAGCCCTTTCGTAATGGATTCCAGAGAAGTCATCCACGTCTGAAGAGACATGACTGTATCTTCCACAGTGGAGATGCGAGTTTACGCCTCCGTGATTCTATCCACCGTTTTGCGGAGATACTGACAAATGAGTGCCACATCCGACCCCACCTCTCCAATCTTAGCCTCCAGTGCCGCACGAGTCTGGGTTATCGCCGCCATCAGCGCAGCATTATCTGGGCCAGCAGAGCTCTGGCTCGATGATTCCGGCACCTGCGCCCCAGGCCCCGTATAGCGGTCCAGGGTGCTCTGTTTCTGTAGTTTGTCCCGAGTCATTGTCAATGATAATGATCATATACTGACCCAGCAAATGTATCCGTTTGTTTTCACAGCGCAAGCGGCTTTGAAGAGGTAGGGAGTCTACGCCTCCGTTGTCTTCCAAATCGGCGGGAAGACAGGCGCTAAGGTAACCCGCACACAGGCCGCACCAGGCCTAGCCCAGCCGCTTCTGCGTACAGGTACGCCCGCACCCCCCTATTGGGTGTCACCAATCCGCCCAACGTCGCGAAGTCACAATAGGGGGAGGAGGCCACCGCTGGGCCCCAGGCGAACAGGCGCGTCGATCCCTCGTACACCGCAACCAAGGCCTGGGGAAGTGGGACGTAGCAAAGCGCAGCGCAATCCTCTCGCTCCTAAGATATATATGGTAGAGCAAATCCCTGCAGGTAAGAGTCCGTAGGGGCCTCGGCTCCGAATCCTGCGAGGAGCAACAGAGAGGCAGCCAGGTACTTCCCACTCACAATCCCTTCTCAGTTGTCGTGCGGGGGGTGCAAAGGCGATATGAGGAGGCGCCGCCAGGGGCCCGGGCCGGGCACCCCGCCGCACCACCCCGCAGCACACCCAGCGATGTCCGGTCCCCAGAGAAGAGTCCACAGGACAGCAAAGGGCCCAAGTATAATTCCAGGAGGGGGGGGGGGCCACCATGCAGCCACAGTTCTAGGCGGGCCTCCACCAACCCGTGATCACACCAAATAAGTCAGGGGGAGCGTGGTTCACTCACCGCCATGTTGCCCAAGCAGCAGGAGAAAGTCGGGGGGCAAGGGCCGCAGCCTCCGACCCCTCAATCACCCAGTCGCCGTAGCAGCGGCCGCCGCCGTCCAGGCTGCGCTCACGGTGCCCCGCGGCCCGAAATATGGCACGGGATCCGCCCAGCACCTCGCGGACCAGCAAACAACCGCACCAAGGCGCAGCGACGTCCAGCCACGAGGATCCAGCGGCAGCCGCAGCCGGGATATATTAGCGCAGCGTCACTGCCGTGGGCCGCGGGTCCGGGCTCCCAGGTCGTCCCACAAGATGGCGTCCGCCCGGCAGAGCCCACAGAGCTCACCAGGCCGCGCCCGGCCTCAGGATCACGGGACCTGGCAGTCACTGTGTCAGGGTCCGTCCTCAATGTCTGGGAGCCACACTCGGCTCGGACAGCTCCGCAGAGGCAGCAGCCAAGCCCCCGCGAGTGTCGCCCCCTATCTGGCACCACCATGGAGGGCCGTATTAAGGACGCAGCAATGGCCGGGCGCGCGGCGCGGGTCCGACCACCGTCGCCCCAGCTGCAGACAGGTCCCGGAGCGACACACCGGCCACTCCACAAAGCATCCGGCACAGGGAGAGACAGGTAGGGGTAAATTCTGGAGACTGATGCACAGGATAACTGCAGGATATCTAGCGGGCCCACGGAGCTCGGCTAAGGCGCGTCTGCCATGTTGGACCTCTTGGCCACAACCCCCAACGTTATTCTTAAATGCTAAGCCATGCCCGCGATTTGAACCTTTCCTGGATCAAATCACACCACCACTTGCCAAAAGTTTATATGCCAGATTTAGATATGGCAACCTGCTCTTAAAGTTTCTCAGCAATGAGGCCACTGGGATATCACCAGATCTATGCCCTGCCTGCGCTAGAACAAAAGAGACCGAAGGACACGTATTCTTTTGCGCTACATACCAAATGATACGCAGGAGGTGGATAAGACCGGTCTGCCTAAACCTTGGAGCTAGGCAATACAAGGCTGCATGTAGAATTCTAAAAACGGATACATCTGGGCCAATAGTCTTTGCTGTTAGTCGCTTTTTATTCTCCTTTTGGATCACTCGCCAGAAGCTTTTATCCTAGTTCGCACTGATTGCTAGTATTAGAAAATAAACCTTTTTTGACTGTGATATGCTGGCTAATGGAAATAATGAATTTGTGTACTGCATATAGCCTTCTTTTATTAACTTTGTATGTGGCGTGACTTTAATTGGAAGGTTGTTAATCCGAACCTTGTTCGTTTATGTTTTTTAATGCATGTTTTTATCCTAGTCATTTTATTGTATATTTTAAACTCACTCGCTGAAATTTATTCCATTATAAAATGATTAACCTTTTTATCCTTGTATACTTTGATGGTTTAAACAAAACAACCAAATAAAGTTATTTCAACAACAAGTTGTTTGATACCTTGAATGACTGACTCACTTTGGTCGCAATGTTCCAGAGTTAGCACAGCTGAGGGGTCAGTGTGTAACTCTGTACTCTCCAATTGGGCGACCAAGACTTTCCACAGTACAAACAACAGTTTTGTGCTTTTCCTACCAGAACATGTAAAATATACGTTCTGCTCATTAGATACGTCGCACCGTGCTTCAGGATTCGATAGGCCCACCATTAGGGGTGACTTACACATATACCCGAGAGGAGTCTGGCTTTGCCATTGCATATAAATGGCAAAGTCGGACCACCAGTGTAAACTGCTCTTCCAGCCTTCAAATGGCGGGCTGGGAGTCTTGTTTTAATCGTGTCACACCCAAGGTGGCGCAACCATTGCTGCAATCCCTGGGGTGACCCTCTAATTTATAAGCCCTGGGTAGAATTTACTAGGGACTTAAAGGTAAGTTAGCTTAGCCAATTGGGTATGAGCTAATTAAGCATACCTGGTTAAGAGTAAGGCACAGGTACTGAGGTCTGGTTAGCAGGCTTCTGTGCACTCTGAGTCGAAAAACCAGTAGCATCAGTCAAAAAACTTGGGCGGTTGACCATAGCCACAGGAGGGAGATGGGAGCCCATGGTTAACTCTGACCAGGGAGTTACTAAAAACTTCCTGCTGCAGGAGTTCAGGGAGATCAAGGAGGAAATCTACTCTGTTAAGGCAGATCTGCAGAAAGATGTAAAGGAGATGCGAAGTGAAGTCACCCATCTAGAGGGCTGAATGGATGATGTGGAAAAAGTCCTTCATGAACAGGTTCAAGGCTGTGAATGCCTGCAACAATGTAGGCTTACACTTGAGGAGCAACATATCATCTTCTAAGAAAAATGTGAGGACCTCTAAAGTAACACATGGTGCAACAATGTAATCATCTCCCAAGTCCCCATTAACGTATAGGGCAGCAGCGGGTACATCCAAAGTTTGAGACTGTGGTAGAAAGAACAGGATAGGAGCTGGTAAAAGTCGATAGTACACACAAAACTCTTCAAAGACAGAGGGGTCGATCTAAATCTGGCTGGTCGGCCCGTCTTCCGCCAGGGAGACAGAGTAAGTTACTCTGTCGCCCAAGCAGAGGCACCAACCGGCAAATTTTGAAAAGTTAGTCGGTCCGGCGGACACTTCTAGCAATGATGGGAACAACCGTCAAGGCAGTTTTTGCCAATACATTATAACTTTGTTGTACGGCAAAGATGTAATTTGTTTTATTTTCAAAGCGGGATTTTTTTGTTTCCAATAAAAAAACAATGCTCATCTTGTCATGGGAGTTTCCTCCCATGGCAAAGAAGTTATTACAAATTAAATCTGTGAAACAATACGGGAATACCTCACTCTTATTAGTACAAGTGAGGAAGACCCTTAAGTGATATGGGTGCTCACCCAGGAGGCAAGTCGCCTTAAGCGCACAAAAGAACTTATTTTCCAGAAACTCAGTAAAGAATAGACTATGCTAGAACACCACAAATCAAGCCCATCTAGGAAATTTAGACAGTTTGCTTCAGTGAGAGGTTAGCTACAAACCCTCAATTACAATAAAGCCAAATATATATATATATATACATACACTAGCCGGGGGCGTGGTCGACCGCCGAGCATGGCGGACGCGTAGAAACGAAGCTCCGGCCGGGGTCCCGAAACTACACTGTAAGGGAGAGGTGACGGGTACAAAACTACTACCCCACACAGCCGCGGCACTGCGGGACACCGGGGGAGCGTGATGAGCCCGAAGAGACCCGAGCATCATATGCGGAGATAAGGAACGGAGCGACGTGGAACCTGTGGGCACGGGACCGGAGGAGGGGCTCATGGCTGGAGCAGACGGACACGGGCCTGTGCTTGATGGAATCCGGCGGCGGTACGGTGGTCGAAGGTACAGTCGCAACATATATGCAGGTGGAAGATGTCGCCGGCGCTCATTGCATGGTTCCCCTATAAGTGGAGCGATATTCCAAAGCACCGTGCAGAGATGAAGCAGCTTAAAATGGTGCTGGTCGCGGAGCGGATTTAAAAGGTGAATTACCCGAAAGTTGTGCGACCCCTCTGGAGTAGACCGTGATCAGCGGCGGTGTGGCGAAGAACGAGCGCACATCAAGACGAGCAGAGGTGGAGGCTGTGAAAACTGACGGGGACACTTTTACTGCGGCGAAAGTCAGGCGAATGGAAGAGGTAGTCTCTCCAATTGCTACGCGAGCGAGTATCGGAGCGCACGACCGTGACGACTGAGCCCCTGCAATCAATCCCATTGCCTTCTACCGATGTGAGTGCCACGGCCTCCATTCAAGGTGCGCTATTGTGTGACTACGCCACATGTACTACGAAGCTTTCTAGTCAAATGCCTGTAATGGGATATCAGTAGTGAAATCTTTCAGAGAGCAAGCTGCTTAAAGCTGTAAGTTCATTGAATACACGGAGAAAAACTGGTATCAGCTGAGAGGGCTTCTTCTTTTCACCACACAAACATAGATAATGATGATCCCGAAGCTAATTCCACAACACTGCCAAGGGTTATAGCGGAGCAGTAACACCTGGGTATACTAAGGGGAACACAGTGGCACTGAATTAAAAGGATCCGGCCCTTGCATGCGAAAGGCTCTGGCTTGGTTTTTTTTCCTGAGAAATCTAGGAATAATACTCCTCACTGTTGTGGTGGAATGAGACTGTCATTAAGGATCTGAGGCTACCTCAGAGTTATGCAGTAACAGACAGTGAGTACGTATTGTTTGTTCTACAATAAGCACTGACGCATATTACATATGGGGAGAAGTGCGTAAGCACCCTGTTTTGTCTTGCAGCTGAGTGGTCACACTTTGTTAATACAGCATATCCTTGGAACGGGAGCAGATATACATTGTAGAACTTTCGCACTGACTAAACACTACCCAACTCCCATTATTGCCTCTTCATCTTTATTTACAATGGGTAGAACGAGGACTAAGCAAACTGAAGCCCCGCTATCAGGGGACGTGGATACCATGCTGCATACAGACCCAATACAAGGCTCGGATCAAGATGTGATACCGCCCACAGCAACTGGAGGCGACAAACTGGATTTAATACTGAAGGAAATCAGAGAATCACGAGCCGCTATTGAATCGCAAATTGGTACTTTGTCCACTAATTTCACACTACTAAAGGCAGACCACGAAAAACTTGCAGAAAAGTTAAAAATCATACAATATTGTTGGATGATCTGATACCACAACAAGCAGCTACTACCACTCAGATGGACCAGGTGCGCCACCAGTTGAAAGACTTACAGGGAAAGCTGGACGATGCGGAAGGTAGATCCTGCCGAAACAATGTACTTATATTAGGTGTTCCAGAACGAAGCGAAGGGACAAACCCTACACAATTTATGGAGGTCTGGCTGCATGAGCATGTGGCAAGGGAGGGATTGTCGCCAATGTACACTGTAGAAAGAGCACACAGGGTGCCCCCGAGACCCCCGCGCCCTAGTGCACCGCCCAGACCGATTATTGCTCGAATTTTAAATTACAAAGACAGAGATACAATACTGCGCGCAGCCAGGGAAAATGCGCCTATACTGTTTGAGAACAAACGTATCTCCGTCTACCCAGACTTCACAATGGCGGTCCAGAAAGCACGGAACACGTTCAGAGAGGTCAAAAAGACACTTCAAACTCACAACTTAAAATACGCAATGCTATTCCCAGCGAGATTGAAGATCATCCATAATCACAAATCTTTGTTTTTTGATACCCCGGAGGATGCCATGGACTGGGCCGAAGTGACATTGACTCCGTATTCTTCGCAAAAATCAACACAAGGCAACCAGAAAAAACCATCACAACAAGGTAATGGTGGTAAGCTCAAAACGGGCGGATACAGGGAAATGGGGGCTCTCTCCGGAAAAGGCCCCACACTGGTACAAATTGCAGAAAGCCAGACCCAGGCCCTGATGGCGGCGGCGACAATGTTAGAGAATGATGGGACTTCCGTTGCTGAAACCATGGGCTCCTCAGAAGACCCACAGGAGCACTCGGATTCTGAGGGCAGCTTGACACTGTTCCCCGTGGTGACCCCGCAGACTGCAAATGATTTTTAACACTGGTCGGTGTTAGTGATTTTCCTGAGATATGGCCTACCACAGATAAGTGTATCAACAGCAGATGTTGCCATGTCACTATTTACCTGCCACCCATGTTTTTTCTTGCAATTGGATGGGACTCCGGCCGGGGATGTAGAAATATATTGTTTAAGAGTGAGAAATGCACGTCTGGGGTGTGGTGGTTGCCATCCCCCCAAGGGCGACTGCACTATGTTCTCTATTCCTTAGTGTATTGGTTATACAAATGTTAATTGTTTGGTCCTCTATTGTTAATTGGGGGAACCTAGTATTGAGAGTTGGATTGGGGAAGTTTAGTATGAACTCAGCTACAAGCGCTTTTTCTTTCTTTTTCATTTCACACGATAGCAGGATACTAACGTACATTGGATCGCACCAATCCCAGAAATATGGCACTGTCTAATAAATATGTCTATGTGAGAGGGCTAGGTTCTATCCACAAACGACACAGGGCTTTAGCACAACTCAATCGTAGGAAGGTGCACATCGTTTACTCCAAGAAACTCACCTTACACAAACAGAAGCAGATAAAATGCAGAAGAAATGGAGAGGGCAAATGTTCCACACCTCTTATTCGGCTTTCGCAAGAGGTGCGGCAATTTGGATAAGGAATGGTGTCCCCTTTGAATTGCTGGAGCAAAAAATAGACACACACTGTAGATACGTTTTGTTGCTCGGTAGGCTAGATGGGCGACAGATAGTACTAGGCAGTGTATATGCCCCCAATATAGATCAGAATGTTTTTCTAGATTCCCTGTCCACGATGTTAACGGATTGGGACGATTATCCCTGGGTATTGGGGGGAGATTTTAATGCTATAATGGATGTAGACTTGGACAGATCACACCCACCTTTACAGGGTACAAGTAGCAGGCAGAAGCACTACAGAGTTGGGCAAGGGGATGGAATATTGGAGATGCATGGCGAATGTTGCATCCGGATAGTAAGGAGTACTCTTTCTACTCTCCCCCACACGGCTTACATACACGAATTGATAGGATTTTCTGTTCGGTGAGACTGCTCCCTAATGTGATAGACACAACATACCTAGGAACAACCCTATCAGATCATAACCCATTGGAGGCTACACAAACATGGGGCAAAATACCCACTCCAATACCTACGTGGCGATTACAACCCTCGCTATTGGAGGATTCTGTATTCCATGATACACTGGCTACAGCCATTAACAATTACTTTACCGAAAATGCCAACACTGCTAGCTCACGACAGGTGGAGTGGGATGCATTTAAGACAGTCATAAGAGGGGTAGCTATTAGTACAAGAATAGGGGAATGCTCAACTCTGATAAGCTTATAGAATTAGAAAATAAACTAGGTGAGCTAGAAAAGAAAGCACACATGGACGCAAAGAGTAAAGATGAGTTACAAGACGCACATATACGATATGCCGAACTCTTAGAGGACTTACGACTACTGGATTATCGGTTGTATACACAAAAACAACATGCGGAGGAGGATAGAGCTGGGCCCCTATTGGCAAGAATAATAAGAAATTCACAGACAACGACTCCTATCCTAGCAATAACCAGTAAGGAGGGGGCGACTGTAACTACTCAGCTGGACATTAACGAAGCATTTAAATCGTACTATGAGACTCTATATGCAGCACCCCCGGCGTTATCTGATAGTGACTATGAAACATTTTTTGAGGAACTACACCTCCCACAGCTGTTGGAAGGGCATAGGGAAGAACTGGATAGACCTATAACCGAAGCCGAAATTAAATCAGCGATAAAGGCCCTCCCTAGAAATAAAACCCCGGGGTCCGATGGACTGCCTGCGGAGTTTTACGCTGCATATGCTTCAATATTGACTCCGCATTTGAACAGAATGTACCAGGCATCACTAGACTCTGGTAGATTACCTACTACAACACTTCAAGCCGTGGTGGTTTCCCTGCTGAAGCCAGGCAGAAATAGTACAGACTTAGCAGGGTATAGGCCTTTATCATTGCTAAACACAGATTATAAGATCTTAAGTAAACTCTTGGCCAACAGAATACAACAATTCATACCATTCCTGATACCCTCGGATCAATGTGGATTCGTACCAGGCAGAAACACAGCCCTAAACATACGTAGACTGCATCAACTGATGACAAAAGCGTTGTCGCACACAAACACACAAGGCTGTATATCACTAGACTTAAGACAGGCCTTCGACTCACTGCAATGGAACTATATGTTTCGCACCTTTCCCAAATTTGGCATCCCAGATCACTATACACAATGGGTAACGTTATTATATGCTAATCCAACTGCGCGGGCTCGTACAGGAACCCACATCTCACCGCAATATGTGGTAGCACGGGGTACGAGACAGGGTTGCCCGCTCTTACCCTTAATATTTATTTTAGCTCTAGAGCCGCTACTGGTTAAACTCCGCACACTAGCGCCACTGCACGTGATACACACAGGACATGAAATACACGTTGTTTCGGCATACGCAGATGACATTATATCATATTTGGAGGATCTCAGAACAGATCACACACCTCTCTTGGATGTATTCCTGAAATTCCAGTCCTTGTCAGGTCTCTCTATCAATGACACCAAATCATACGCATATTCATTCACCAACCGTGAGATGCAAGACCCACTACATTTTGGCCCATGGATATTTAAAACAGCAGTAGAAACTTTTAAATATTTAGGTATTCAGATATATAGGGAATTGGAGAACATGGTTGATGGTAATATAACTTGTGCGATTAATACACTAAGATCGCAAATAAGGTTCTGGACATCACTACCCCTGTCAGTGGCGGGTAGGATAACAATCACCAAAATGGTGATGCTTCCCAGACTACTATATTACTTCACCAACATACCTATAATGTTTCCCATGCACATCTTTAAGACATTAGACTCCTTGCTGATAGAGTTGATTTGGGGTTCCGGAAGACGTAGAATAGGATTATCGAAGCTTCAGATAGATACTAAGCGTGGAGGTATGGGAGTTCCAGACTTTAAGACATATTGCTATGCATGTCAGCTACAGTGGATGGCATACTGGATCGCAGGCCGAAACTTGCACGAAATAGGCAGGACGCAAAGGGAATGGAGCAGGGGCCAGCTACATACGCTACTCCTGCCAAACAGTAAGATACCAGCAAACACACCTCCACTACTGAAAGTGGCTTTGTTGTACTGGAGAAAGGCGCTACGATACACTAAACAGCGGATTCCGTACACCCCCAATATACCTCTTCTGGGTATCCCGCTACAGCAGGAGGTTATAACACAAAGACGTATTTCGAACTGGTTGTAAGCGGGGGTGGATACAGTAGGAATGCTATTTGCAGATGGCACATTGATGGATCATGATACCTTCACAAGAGAGCAGGGAGTATCCAGTGCGCTCTTCTTGACACATGCACATATCCTGCGATTTGTCCGAGATGCGTGGGCACCAACAGGGACAGCACCCCAGACACATGAGTTGATGCACATGCAATATATGTTTCAACAAAAGTTTTTTGGTAGTAGCAGTTCCCAAAATTGGGAAAGAACCGCACAATCAGTAAAAGGAGAAAATATCACATCGATTGAAATACAGTGTGAATCAATTTCGGATAGGCATTATATTTTCTTTCTGGGGTGCTACCTTGGCTCAAATGCACCTACTACCAAAAGATGCTACTGTCACAGAAGGAACCTACTGTGTACACAGAATTGCAAGAAAAGAGCATTTACGAGCACACCCTTTTCTGATAAAAGATCACCCAGAATGCTGGTAGAGTAAAAATTGCTCCAAATATCTATTAGCAGGAACGTATCCGTTTTTAGATGGCAATGTTCAATGTAATCACACACTGCTCCTGATTGCACAAGATATACAGAGTCCACAGTGTTCAAATTTCTTCAAAGATTAGATTCTTTATTCTTAATTTCATAAAATCCAGCACGAAGAATCAGCCAACACGTGTTTCGTCTTCCCTTAGACTTTTTCAAGGCGATTGGCGAAAATTAGGTTGTACAGCATGTCTAAACGGACGGCAGGTGTCCCTCGTTGTAACCAGAACCTGCAATGCTTGTTAATATTATCGACTGCCAGATATACGTATCACAGCCTTATTTGCTGGAAATGCTAGCACACCTAGTATTTGATAAAAGCGGGTGTGTGGGTATCCGGAAAGGAGAATGTCTTAGTCCTTCTCCTTCATGTCGTAATAGGACCTTTTAAAATGTCGGAGGAGCACCCTGATAAGTTTCACTCCGCAGTAAAGCGTAAGTATGTCATCCACCTTGCATTTACTCTTCACACGCTACAGCGTTTAGACATTTTGTACAACATAATTTTCGCCAATCGCCTTGAAAAAGTCTAAGGGAAGACGAAACACGTGTTGGCGGATTCTTCGTGCTGGATTTTATGAAATTAAGAATAAAGAATCTAATCTTTGAAGAAATTTGAACACTGTGGACTCTGTATATCTTGTGCAATCAGGAGCAGTGTGTGATTACATTGAACATTGCCATCTAAAAACTGATACGTGCCTGCTAATAGATATTTTGAGCAATTTTTACTCTACCAGCATTCTGGGTGATCTTTTATCAGAAAAGGGTGTGCTCGTAAATGCTCTTTTCTTGCAACACATGCAATATATGTTGGGGAATGGAAGTCATCTAACAAAATGGTTAGCTCATGGCATAAAAACGCACACAGCAACTTCTCTGCATAACCTTAGAGAAAAATGGAGTACTGACGTGGGGAAGGTACTCACTGATAAGGAATGGAGAATCATACTTGAGTATCCACGAAAGGTGTCCCGAAACCCGAAATTTAAATTTATTCAACTAATGATTTTACACAGGGCCTATTTAACTCCTCATAGACTAAGTGTCATGTTTGCGGACGCGACGGATGTGTGCCCCCGCTGTCAGGAACCGGAGGCTAAATTACTTCATATGCTATGGGCATGTCCGCGACTAATGCAGTACTGGTCTACAATACATACAATTTTAAATACAATAGCGCCTGGGGAAGGAAGAGATACGTTAGAATGCTGTATATTGGGCATGCATATAAAAGCCAAGAGCGGGAACCCTATAGCCAGATTCACTAATTTGTTGTTGATATTAGCTAAGAGAACAATAACAGCACGCTGGAAAGCGCGAAGGCCGCCAGCAGTCATGGACTGGTATAACGAAGTGGTTAGATGGGGGAGAGCCGAGGGCATAGAAATAAAAAGAGAAGAACGGCGTGGCCTACGAAAAAAGCCTATCTCGCTTGATTGGAATGTAATGATGGAGGAATTCAAAGCGATAGATACTGATACATTTACATAAAGGGAGACAGCCAACGAATGTTGTGGGTAGGGCAAGGTTGCCCGGTATTAATACACGTCAGACACACCAAGAATACTATACTAGATGTACAACATGATCCATAAGATGTTAACAGCAACTAAACATTTTAGTGCTGTTGCCTGCTGCTGTGATAATTAACACTGCTATGGAGTTCAAGGGGAGGGTGGGAGGGGTATGTTGGGGGTTAGAATTGGTCTATATGCTGAGACAGTTACAGGAATTGATGTTGTAATATGCTGCTACAGATGTTATCTACACATGTCAGCGGACTATCTTGGACAGGTTTACAACTGCTAATATGGAGAGAATTTATGCACAGCAAAGAATTAGAAGAATAGTGTAACTGCGTCACCAGATGTGCTCTATTGCTTTAATGTAAAGAAATATGCGAACTGTAAAAACAACACTAACATTGAATAAGTATATATTGTAACGAAAATGATCGAAAGTTTAATAAAAACATTTTTTTAAATATATATATATATATATATATATACTAGCAAGAGTAGGAGCATGCTTCCAACAGCGGTGGTGGTGCTGGGTGGGAGTGCATGCCAATACTTAGGAGAAGTTAAGAACGCAAAGCTTTTCACGCATACTATCAGGAGTTATATACAATGAGTCCATCAGACCTAATAGCAATAAATTCCTACTTGCAAATGCTTACTTTGCCAACTGTATCCATGCTAGAGGCTAAACAACTAGACAGCTTTATCTCAGTAGCGTAAATACTCACAGTAATAAAGAACGTGAAGGTGGGGAAGTCTCCAGGCCCAATGGATTTACATCTGCATTCTTTACAAACAAAGTGCACTTTTGATAGCCCCGATACTGGCAGAGGTTTTTAGCAGCCTCAGCAGCTCCCAGAGACCCTCACATTTAATGGCAGAGGCAATAATTACACTAATCGCTAAGCCAGATAAAGATCCTGCCCTGTGCTTGTTTTATCTATCGCCTGATCTCCCTGTTGAAGGTGGATGCTAAGGTTCTTGTGGTGATACTGACAATCTACATGGAGGGAGTACTCTTGATATTAATAAATGCAGATCAGACACATTTTATATCAGCCAGATCAACTAGGGGTAACACCAAAAAGGCACACCACCTAACAGACTTTGCACACCATACAGAGGCAGTATTGCTATCCTTGGACGTGGAGGAGGCATTGAACAGGGTAGACTGGGGCATGATGAAGGCGACACTGGCTAGATCTGTAATTGGAAACCGATTTAAAGGCCTGGATAAAAGCACTTTATAGATCCCCTGGGCTAGGGTGCGAGACAATAGCAAATTTTCACTTTCCTTGGAAATCCAAAGGGGCACAAGGCAGGGCTGTTCCCTGATCTCTTTATACTTTATCTGGAACCCTTGTTACAAAAGATAAGGGAGCAAGAACGGATTATGGACACTGACCAAAATACATTCATGGGTGTCAGTCTTTGCGGATGAAATTTTGCTTTCACTACTGATCATAGGCATTCATTAAGGGAGCTGACCCCTCTATTAGAGGAATATGATACATTGAAAGGCCTCCAAATCAACCTCAACACAATCTAAAGGTTTGGTACTATCTGGGAGGCAAAACAGACTCAAAAGTGCAGAGACCCCATTCAATTGCACACTGATTTGAGTGGAATACCTGGGAATATGTCTAAACCCATATTTTCATGAAAGTGTCATAATCAACTTTTAAATCCTCTTGAAGGGAACAAGGAGGTTTCTGCATTCTTGGCGTAACTACATCCTGTCATGGGAGAATCAAGCCATTTAAAAAGACAACCCTGTTCAAGATCTTATACATATTTCAGGTTCTACCCCTCCATTTAACCAAAGGGGAAAATCACACATCTAACAAAACATGTAAAACTCCTTTATATGGGCAGGCAAAAAACACATGGCTTTGAAGACAAGCATGCCTGACACACCTCAGACAAGGAGGTCTGTGGATGCCACATCTCTGCCACTACTTTGGATCGACTCAGCTATGCTACACAGTCAAATGGCTCCTTGGGGAAAAGGACAAACATAGTGCTTTATAGATCCCAATTTATCAACGTTGTCCCTGGAGGAGGTGTTCTAGGTCACGAAACAGCAACAAAGCTGAAATCTTAATGTCTACCCCATCACTAGGGTGATCCTAGATACCTTGGATTATATGAGCAAACAAAGCCGTCTCACCACATACCCCCTCACCCATTACACCAATCATTGGGAATGCAGGCTTTCCACTAGGGACGGATAGAGCCTTTTTCCAGGTCTGTAAGCCCCAGCGATCTTTTAGGTTCCATGACTTCTACTGCAATGGAGATGCTTTGAAGATATCAAGCCCAAACACAACATCCAGGAAAAAGAGATATATCATCTACAATTCAGTGGACTCTACAATCTGGAGTGAGAGAGGGTACAGTAAGACCCATTACATTGTTTGAAAAATTCTTGCAAACATTAACACGCATTTGGTCTCCAAAATGTAGACACTCCTTAACACATGACCAACCCATTCCTGATTTGCGTTCCAAAAATAATAGAGAAAGGATTTAAATATCAATCTAGAGCCAAGCAGTGTGCAGAGATTTACACTTAAGCGAACAACTTGGCTTGCCATGCACCCTGGTGAGAAACACTTTCTGAGATATTTGATTGATGTTAGAGGTTTGGAGATGTGAGGAACATGGTACAATCTTACTTATCTTATGGTCTTGTCCCAGATTGGCTGGATTTTGGAATGCATTATTATGTCTATCACAGATCGAAGGCACAGACCTAGATAAAAACCTGGTGAAGATCAACCTTGGCACTTAGAGGAAGATGTTTACCCACTTCACTTGCCTTGGGGGAAAGAATCTCCCACGTACTATTAGCAGACAAACGGACTATATAATTGCACTCTGGGTTTGCCAAACAACCCCAATAGTGAAACTGTGTTTCGGAGACTTCGCCAACTTCTTAGCTATGAAAAGACAGCATATGACATGAGGAAGGAAACTCCCAAATTGTACAAGATGTAGAGCCATGTGCCCTAAACAAAGAAATAGAGGCCAGATCTGCCCTGGAAGACTTTGATCTCTAGGCCTGCTTGATGAAGGCAAATATCTCCTTCCGAGGCACAGAGCAGCTAGATCCTAGAGAAAACAGTGAAACTGGGACAGGAGTTCTAGAGGTGAAAACGTGTGCAACTTTGAGGGGGAGGGGGAGGGGTGGAAGGGGATGGGAGGGGGAAGGGGATGGAAAAGGAGAGGAAGGAGGGAAGAGGTGGGGAGGGTGAGGAGGAAGGAATAGGGAGGGTGAGGGAGAAGGGGGTTGTTCTAAAGGTTGGTTCCAAAGTTGGCACAGTGGGTATTCCAACATTGTATGCTGTAATGCAAAACTCAATAAAACAAGTGACTGAAACTTAAAAGAAAAACCATGCTTGTTTCTGTGTAGAATAGGGCATGTATCTCATGAACCCTGTTTTCTGAACTAATAGCTATCAGGAATGCAGTATTCCAAGAAAGATTCTGTATAGATTGCTCAGGAAGAGGTTCAAATTGGGGGAGGGGTCATGCATTTAGCCAGGACAGCATTCTGTACTGGTTGGGGGTACCTATTGATTGGTGTGAAGACCTTTTTAATGGCCTCCAAAAAATCTTAATAGCTGGAACTGTATAAACAGGAAACCGAGAAGCACTCTTTCTGTAGGCCTTAATATTTTAATTGAAAAGGGGGAGGGGGACAAGGAGCTGGATATAGGTCCAGTGGCTCGTGCTCCCGAATAGTAGATAAGTCACTAAGGAGAGTCACTGTTCCTGAGATAAAAATTGGGAAAAGAGTCGTTTTATAGAAATGGAAAGGAGTCAGAGAGACTTTTACTTGATGCGCCCACACACCCCGAAGGATTTTATGCTTCATCATGGGGCGGTGCTCCTCGTCGGGCCGGCGCTGCAATGCCCTGCAATCCCCAAGCTGGGGAGAGGTCGGGTAGGTGCCAGAATCTGTACCCTCCGATGAAACTATTGTGACAGCAAGCACCCTCTCGCTATGACTTATGGAGCACTCTGCCTATATTGAATAGATAAAACCACTATTTGGGTCTGCCGAGTGGCACTACTTGAATAAATAAGGCCACGCATAACCCTTTTTCCGATTACCTTAATCACTCCCCTATGGTCCCGAAGAAGCACAAAGGATCTCCTCCTGAGACCAGACTATTGCATGGAACATGTCAACCCCATCCTCTTTTTAAACAAACACTGCACTTGTCTAGCTACTGAGGGTCATAACTACCCTTGAGCATCTCACAAGCTTTTGGTCCTTTAAACTATGACAGAGGGATCCCCCTCATTAAATTAGTCTACCTTAGATACCCTCTAGTCATTTTTAATGTTCACCTCTCGCATAACACTGCACACAGACCCGCACACACCTTATTGCTAGATCACAAAAAAGATCGCCGACAAAGTGACCCTTCGGGGGACCCGCAGGGCATTGCAGCGCTGGCCCGACGGGGAGCACCGCCCCATGATGAAGCATGACATCCTTTGGTGTGTGTGAGGGCATCAAGTAAAAGTTTCTCCGACTCCTTTCCATTTCTCTAAAACAACTCTTTTCCCGATTCTTATCTCAAGAACAGTGACTCTCCTTAGTGACTTATCTTAATATTTTAATATCAGAAATAGGTACCTTAATAGAGATGAGTCGTAAGCCAAACTTAGCCAAGTGAAGTAGATGTGGCAGGATGGACTTTTTTGGCATTTGGTATTCTTGGAGTTTTTTAAACATCAAGTGCAGAATGACTTCCAACTGAAAAATAAAAAAGTCCTGGAGAAAAATGTTAACTTGTTTCAAAATTCCCATACAATTTTGTATAAGGTTTAGATGATCATTTTGGATGTATTCATGAGCCACAATTCGTAGGGCAAAAAAAATGGTAGACTTGTGTGAAGAATTTGACCTTGGAGCCTGGAGAGGATATTTGGTCTGAAGGGTAGCTTCCTGTGAAGCCTCTTTGACAAGTCTGGGGTATTTTGTAATTGATATTGCTACAGATCCCAAACACACATCTTAGTGAGTGATAAGTGAAATCTGGGTACTGTAGGGTCACTTTGCCAGACATAAACATGGCATAAACAGTTCCTTTCAGATGGGTCCAGGGTAAAGAGTTTCAAATATTGTTTTCTATAGATAATACTAACAGTGGTTAAGGTGGTGCTTAGCATCTCATCTGCCTGGAGATTGTAGTAGAATCAAGTCACGTTCTGCTGTCGATGAGATGTACTTCCCAGAAACAATGCATTTTCGGCTAGGACTCGGCTGCTCCAGTACGTCCTGGGCTCATGCCTCTATGAGCTGTGCGCCACAACTAACAGAGAAGTACTAATTTTGAAAATGCCCTTTTTATTAGTACATAATAGAAATAGTGTACTAAAGTCGATCCATCAAGGGAGGTCAGAGGGCAATAAACTGTGACTAATGAATATAGTCCTAAGCAGACATTCATAAGAACAAGCTTTTGGGTACAGTTTACCAAAAACAAGACATAAATATTTAAAATAGTTGATATAATCTGACTTTAGACATTCAATA
The DNA here is from genome assembly GCA_963921515.1 of Calotriton arnoldi. NCBI lineage: Eukaryota > Metazoa > Chordata > Amphibia > Caudata > Salamandridae > Calotriton > Calotriton arnoldi. The sequence continues at coordinate 1,823,028 of CAWUFW010001517.1, forward strand.
TGTGAATTAAAAATATTATTTCTGCTCTACTATTGTGTACTTTGTGTATTCCCTGTGTTCCCCTATAAGCAGCTTCAGCATTATCCGTCTGTGGAAAACACCAGTAATAAACATATAGATGACATACATACTGGAATGTTTTTACTATTAAACTTAAAATATCTACCCCTCAGTTAAACACAAAAGAATTTACAGTTCAATCAAAAGATTAAAAAGTTGAAAGATTTCAAGATAGCAAGTCTTCTTCGGAAAAGATCAAAGAATTTGATAAAGCAGAGCACAAGAAAGTGGTGATACTCACATTGCTTGAGAAGCTAACCAGGGCTGTTAGTCTCTCCACAGCCTCCAGCAGCACCAACAAACAGGAGTCGTGGGCCTCACTCTTCATCTTTCGCACCCATAGAGAAATTGGAAATTCCTCCCCACTGCTGGTGACTGCATCTACCTGCATGTAGATATTTCATGAGTTACAATGCACAGTAATGCAGAGCCTATCATTGATCCTCTAACCTCGTACCCACATTCCCCATTGTAAGACATCTTTTCTTTCTAAGAGGCAAGATGTTAACTAATCCGAAAAATAGCTGTGTTGTCTATGGCATAAGCTACGGTTAGTAAACTTTAGAACTAAACTGCAGTCTCTTACCATTTATTACATGCAGTTAAAGGTTACACAGATTGGTGGGATATATACAGATTTTAAAATAAGTCTTAACTCTATGAGCTAATGTTTAGGAGATGTAGTGTCATTAATAAAATCCTGACCTTGTGACCCTTCTGAATTCTAATCTCTTTGAGGGTAGACAGAAACATTGCATCAATTGAAGCAAATCACTTTCTGTACCTGTGGCTAAAACTGTAAATCTATACAAAATAATGAAAATTATGTAATGCAAAAATCAAAATTGTATAGCGTGTAATCTAATGCTGTTCCAATACCATGCTGCCACTCAGCTTCCATTTACATACTGTTTCAGTAATTAAGTTTCAAAAGGACTCTAAATTCTATAATGTTCTAGGTAAAGTAACTCATGATTGAGGTGCTTCTGTTATAATCAAAATGTTATGTAAAATGTTCAACATTCATTGCTTATTTTAGCTAGGTCTGGACTATATTAAATACCTAACAAATACAATAATGTGACCATTCATCTGCAAAAGCAACAATACCAAATTAAGAAGCAAATTCTTCAGTTGCTACTTTAAGCTCTGTGACTCATTAAGAAATGTTGACATAACAAATAGGATCCTACTTAAAGAAGGACAGATGTGTTGACGTGTTACAAAGGGATATAACACATTGGACAAATGGTAAAATGTTAGCACTCAAATGTTTGATCAACATACTAGCCTGCTGTGTAGAAAGATATTTTTTGATAACCAATTTTATTGATTTTTGACAGTAAAACAGATACCAGCGAATCAGCACAGTACAGTATAAATGACAATTCCCAATCAGTTGGATGAACGATCACATAACGCAAGACCCCACTAGATTTAGCGTGGTATAAACATTTAGCAAACGCTCCAGATTTAATCCATAATACCCAGCCATTTGCCCCACACCCTACGGTATTTCTTCGGGCATCCCTGTGCTTCTTACATGGGTTTTTCCTGGGTCGCACACCAGTCCACCCCCTCCCACCATTTCTTGAGGCTAGGTGGAGTTGGACGCTTCCAGGCAGCGGCTATGTCCCGTTTTGCTACCACCAAAGCTGTGTTAAGAAACAGCTTCTCGTTCCTGGATCCGTCCAGCCCATCTGTGATCCCCAGGAGCGAGTGTCGTGGCGCGTGGGGAACTTCCCACCATAAAACTTCTGTGAGTTCCTCCTCAATGCCCCCCCAGAACCGTGTCAGTTGGGGACAAGCCCACACCATATGGAGGAAATCCGCCGGGTCTTGGCCGCAACGTGTGCAGGAGGCAGTTGGGTAAAAGCCCGCCCTGTGAAGGCGTACCAGGGTTAAATAGGCAGCGTGCAAATAGTATAGTTGAATCAGGCAGAGTTTAGCCGATGCAGTGACCATCTTGGGTGCCATGAGTGCATCCCTCCAGTCCTCTTCCTCCATTGGACCCACCCAAACCTCCCACTGGCCTCTGAGCCGGTCTAGTGAGGTTGGGGTATTGTTGATTAGTGTACGGTAAATGCGGGAGATACCCCCATCCCCAGATTGTCCAACATAATTTGTGCTTCGGGAGGGCTGTGTTCCGGGACTGCTGTATCTTCTGATATGTGCGCTTGGAGGGCGTGCCGCAGTTGCAGGTACTTATAAAATTGTGACGGGTGTAGGGAGTACCTGGATTGAAGGTCCTGGAAGGAGCGCCTGTGTCCACTAGTCCACACATCCCCGAGTTGTGAGATCCCTATAAGGTCCCAAGATTGGAATCCCTTCAGCCCACTCACTTCCCGGAGCCAAGTACTGTGCCAGAGAGGTGTATGTTGAGTTAGCTTATGTGTCCAGTGGGTGCGACCCAGTGATGCCCGCCAGGCCAGAAGCGCGGTAAGTGTCACCTCTGGCAAGGTGGAAGGTATGGACCCCCCGTACATCAGAGATTGTATTTTGGGCAGACCCAGCTCGCTCAGTTCGAGCCTGTATGCCGGCTCGGACCATCCCCCGTTGAACCAGTCGTGTATGGTGAGGAGGCGGGTCGCCAGGTAATATAAGTAGAAAGATATTTTAAACAGAATTTACACTCGTATGTATGATCCAAAGGCTGAAATTTCTAGGCAATTGATCTTGTTCCAATAGAAAGGGGACATAGCCTAGCAGGTCATGCTAGACAGTCCATTTAGATTAGAGCCAAGGCTAATTTGCTTATGGTTCGTCCCAGTCTGTTGTGTCATAGTAACCAAAAAATGTGACAGACTGGAGCACAGCCCAGAGTGTGTCTACATTCCACTCCACTTATTGCTTTTTGTTTCCCTCTATGTGATGTGGCAATTCTGAGTAGTACAACAGACTAAAAAATTTGAATGATTGACAAAGAACATTATGCCAACCTCAGATGCTGTGTTCTACTACTGCTAGCACATTACTTGTGACAGGCAAAGGACAAACCCATCCAGATGCACTAGGCGAAGACGACAGTGCCACATCTTGTCTTCACGTCTAGGTGACCTGGCTTCTAAATCACAACTCCTCTTGCCCTCGCCTCGGACCTGAAAAGGAGTTCCTGGAATTTATCTTTGTCTCAGTTGCCTAGAATGCCAACATTTCAGGTGCTTGAAAAAAGGCAGGAAAGTAGTATCACGTGCTATGTGAAGAACAGAAACATTTGTAAAGGTGTATTGAGGGGATTCAGATGCTAGTCTTTCCGAAAAAAATTCTGCATTCAGTGTAGTCACAGACAATGTAAGGAAGTTAGAACTTACCCTCATTATTTCTAATAATCAATCAGAAAAAGGAGCACATTGTCTACATAGCCTTCATTTAGGCAGGATCTGCCTTTTGCTCAAATGAACAACAATGAAAAGTATGTAACACCAGTACCATGGCCATAAAATATGCGGTCTCATGGAATCAGTATGAACTTTTCTTAAGTTTCATGATTTGTTTTATTTTTCAACTATCGAGAGGATTACATGCATAATAGCCTTCGTGTACCACAACTACATCAGTCAGTATATCGGGAGACAATTACTTCACAACAAACTTATTGCAGGTTAAGTACATTGGTAGACTTTTTAAAAATCTTTATATGACAAGTCAATAGAGCACAAGAGTCATCAACACTGATGCGGGTACCAGTCGACACAGAAAGCAACAAGTCAAGTGTATCAATCTAAATTAGTCTGTTACAGGGTCGAAAACAGACAGCACTCCACAAGTGTCCAGAAGATATCTTAAGTGATTTACTAAAATTGATCACAATAGCATGATGCAACCTTTAGCCATATGCGACGTGGGGATGTGCACAGGGCCTTGCCGCGACGTAGGGTTGGGCGCAGGGCCTGACCCCCACAGGTGTGATTGCTGATTATGTGATGAAAACAATATACAGGGTTTCATTTTGAGTAAGGCAGACCTACTGCCTTTGCCAAAGGGTCAGAACACTAAAATATGAAAAGGGGTCCTACTGGCTTTCTCAAGGGGTCTGTACATTAAGATACATAAAGCAGACCTGTTTTTGTGTATGTGTTTGTCAAAAAGTCACCAATAATTGCAATCAAATAGGTTTCCTAATTGGGGGCGTGGCTTTTCCGAGCAGCAAGATGGCCACTCCCTGAGAGGGCTCTGCCGGTCATGTAAAGAACCTATATTAATCCGGCCTGATTCTTGTCAATCCAATAGACTTTTTGCTGAGCAACTTATTAGTAAACATCCCACTGTTTTATTTGGGGTTGGTTTTCCGTGTGAGTGCCATCCTGGCACCGACTGAGAGGCGAAGCAGGACCAGGCCTACTTGCGTGCCTGAAAGACTGCGGCTGGTCCTGCTGGACGATATTTATCCTGTACCCGAAAGCTCACCTGAGGTGTGGACGTGGCAGTAGACGGCCCCGGCATGACATCGGCGGTCCCCTGGAGGCGGTGAGCTTTACGGAGAACGTGGGCATGCTGAGCCGCGGAGCCGGTCGCATGCCTGACACTGAGGCGGCCGTGATGGAGGGAGGCGCGGGCCCGTCAATAGAGTAAGTGTCCTTTTCCCTGCCTTTCGGATCAGCTGCTGGCCATGCTGGACTGTGCTCCTCCGCTGTGCAGTCTACCGCGGGCTGTAGAGCGCAGACGGACCCTTCCCCTGGCTGCGTCGCGGCTGCGTGGGGGCAGCTGTGGCAACCGGGGCCAGCAATTTTACAGGAGCACGCCCGATCCAAGCTCCCTGTGCAGGCCAGAATTAACAACCGCATGTGCAGGCCTGAAGGTACTGATAACTCCTCTTCATTTAGAATACATCTGCATCGCGACAATTTGAGCACACAACTTGGACGTGTCACTTGCAGAATGGGACAGGAGTAATCTACCTCACGAAGCTGCTCCTCTAGTTTGCTTTGGCACATAAAACTAGGCATTTGGCGGTCTGTTGCAACTTTCCCCACATACCTGCTCCTGGTCAAATGGTGCATAGGGGGACAGAGGGGCCAGCTTAACCGGCAAGCTGTGTTTGAGTGCTATGTACCCTTGGTCATACTGCTAACAAACTCACCTACTGATCAACCACATTGGCTGCCGGCCTTTGATCGGATCGTCGGGCCTGCGTGTGCCCCTCGCAAAGGTGAATAAGCGGGGCTGCATCACAACCAACTCAAGTTTCTCCTTTTCTGCCTTGACACTCAAGGCCATACATCCACTCCATAGCGCAGCAAATCTGGAGTCTGTTAACCTGTTTCCCTACAGAGTGGCTGATACACCTGATTCAAGATGGGGAAATGATGCAAAACAATCAAAGCTTTCCTTCGAAATTAAAGGGCTTACTCGACAGGCAGCTCTCAGAGCGGAGTCCGACCCTGATGCGACTAACCAGGAGGAGTCAGAGAGACAGGATGAAGACCTCCACGCGATGCTTATAGATGTAAAGACCAGTCTCAAAACTATAGACTCCAAACTTGACCTGCTGACATCTCGTTTGGATCAAGTTAAACAACGGGTGAAAATGCATGAGACCGGACTAGACCTGCTTGAAAACAGGGCATCTGATGCACATGATTATCAAGTGGAATCCAAAGAACATTTACTACAAATGGAGAAAGTCCTGAACTCAGGAAGGCCAAAAATGAGGATTTAGAAGCCCGCTCTAGACAGAACAACCTCTGCATTACCGTCATTCCGGAGACCACTGCAATATCTAAAATGGAGAACTTTGTGGAATCACTATTGCAGGAACTTTTCGGCTCCAAATTGTCTGCTGTGTTCATAGTGGAGCGGGCCCATCGCTTCCCATAGTAGCACGCCTGCTAAATTATCGGGACCGAGATGTGATCCTGCGCCTCTCGCAAGGGCGTGGGACCATACAACACCAAGGTAATAACATTTCGTTTCAGCCTGACTTTACTCCCTTGGTTGAGGCTGCCCGTCGTGGTTTTTTACCATCCAAACCCATACTTCAGCAGGCGGGCGTGCCATATGCACTCATATATCCTGCCAAACTACGAGTCTCCTGTGAAGGGAAAACACATTATTTCACAGATGCAAAGTCTGCCCTTAAATTTGCTAAACACACGGGTGGATCCAAGGCGTTCCCCTGCAGCTTTGCCACACACATCTACCGTCGCCAGACTGAGTGACAATGACTAATTGACATCACTGTGAGTGCAACAGCTGCTAAATGTTATTGATGGATGTGTAAAGATGTAGATTGGAAATCTACAGTTGCATTTTATATTGCTAAATGGTACTCTTGTAGTTATAAGTGCTAAGTTGCTCCCTTGAATTGTGGTATATGGAGATCTTGAGGTTCTTGGGTTGCTCTCAATTTACCACACCACTCGGCCACCCCGCCGTTCCTGGCAGGGCAGTTCACCAGCAATTCCATGCCTTTTAGGGATTAGTCCCAGTTAAATGCCAGATAACAAGATGAGGATTTTCTTTTAGTTACAGAGTGGGTAAAAGGTCACAACCTGATTGGTGAGTTGGAGTGGGTGGCGGGTGGATTGATATGGTTCTAACAGTTATTATTGGGTTGGGATGGGTGGATGGGAAATCGATGTTACCTACTTCGAGATGCGGATCTAAACTCAAATCACATGGTTATATTGCAATATGCTTTTATAAAATTAACTACATATGCTGGTGAGACCACAGCTCGGTGTACACGACTATGGCCAATCCACAGCGTTCCCTCACATGCACGCCTAGAATGGCTGCTTACATGCCTAACATAGAATATTTGCGGTCTCGATGACCGTAGGACAACACGCCTAGTACATGCATATTTACTCTGACATAAAATAGATATTTGCCTCTTTTGTAGCACATCGAAATCTAGATTGTGGGCTAAATGGTGGGGAGACGTATTCGTAGCTGCATACTCAAACTATGCCAGAGGAGTGGCTGTGTTGATACTTAAAGGGGTCAGAGGGATCACCTCGCAATCTTTGATTGATCCAGAAGGCAGATTTGTAATAGTGGAGGGTTCTATATGGGGGAGACATATTACTCTGGCAACAGTTTATGAGCCCAATAGGGATGATCCTGAGTTCTTCAGCGCTGTTTGGTCAAAAATCACAAGCTCTGGAATAATACTGTTATCTGGGGAGGAGATTTTAATGCCATAATGGATGATACATTAGATCGATCGGGGATCCCCGTAGCCTCCATCCTAGGGCAACAACAATGCTGAGGGTACTCACTCAAGAACACTATGTGGTTGACGCTTGGAAGCAGCTGCACCCTATCGTCCAGGAGGGTATCTGCATATCGGCATACCATAATGCGTGGTCCAGGATACACTTTTGGTTGGTGTCTCGAGATGTTATGACTTGGATCATTTCAGTCACACACCTACCACGCACACTAAAGACCATGCCCCAGTACTATACCAACTGCAAATTCCTCAGTGTATCCCCCGGGCCTTTGTTTAGCGTCTGCCTCCTGAAACGTTGCTAGATACTGCATTCATAGAGGAAATCCGCAAAGAGATTATAGAATATTTCACACTCAATGAACACTCAGTGACATCACCAGCAGTGTTATGAGAAGCGTTTAAGATGGTAATAGAGAGGCCTGCATTGCTAAACAATCGGGAGTGCTGAAGACCATTAGGCAATCCTTGGACAAGTTAGAGAGGGATATTCGTGATATGGAGGTGCAATACTTCCATACTAACAACCCAGAGCATTTCGCCACTCTCAGAGAGAAATGATCTGAGTTTAATGATGAAGCCTATAGGGAGACTCGCTTCCTGGGACGGCATGCTTTGGCTCAGAGTTATGGAGAGGGTGATCAGCCTGGCAAAACCCTCACTACCATGCTCAGGCCTCCCAACCTCAACTTATGTCACCAAACTACTGGATGCTGCCTCTAATCCGGTTAGAGCATCAAATGCCCTACTTGATACCATTACAGAGTTCTATGCTAAACTATATTCCTCTGACTCTAGCCAGACAGCCATTGACCTGGAAGAATATTTCGACATGATTCAGTTGGTATGGCTTGAGCATACCGTGCATACTTAGACGAGACTTTCACTACTGAGGATGTTATAAAGGTAATACACAGCATGTCGGCAGACAAGGTCCCGGGGTTGGACGGACTAAGACCCTCCTTTTATAAATCATATGCCTCCCTTTTGGCACCACATCTTCTGACTGTCTATCAGGAGGCAATGAAGACCGGGACTCTGCCTCCATCTATACGGGAAGCTGTAATTATTAAATTAATTATATAAAACTAGGGAAGCCTGCCAACCTTAGCGACTTGTATCCTCCATTGTCCCTAATCAACATGGACAATAAAATCTATGCCAAGCAACTCGCCAATAGACTAAAACCACTACTTTCCCTTATAGTTAGACCTGATCAGTCTGGATTCATACCTGGGCGCTCCACATCTCGCAATCTACATACTTTATTTGCTGTGATGCACCATTTTGACCCCCAGGTGTCTGCACTGGCTGCCTTCCTGGACCCCACTAAGGCATTCGATTCCCTGGAGTGGTCATATCTTTTTGCACTATTGACTAAAATAGACCTTAGCCCCACCTTTATGCAACATATACGCCTCTTATATACAAGCCCCACTGAGTGTGTAAGACTCAACGATCTCTTGTCGAACCCCTTTCCTGTGACTCGTGGCATGCGTCAAGTATTCCCCCCGTCACCCTTTTTATTTGCAATTGCGACAGAACCACTATCGGCACCACTACAACAGTCTTATGCCAACAGGGGACTGGGCTTTACAACTAGAGGTTTGGTAGTCTCTTTATATGCAGATGACATCACATTATATGTATGCAACCCGAAGGAAAATCTAGGCCCTATGATACGAGAGCTGAATCGATTCGGGGAGATGTCGGGTATACATATAAATTGGACCAAATCTATGTTATTTCCACTTACGGAAGACACAGGGCCATTCGCACTGGAGTACCCATTGGTGTGGGTGGATGGCCCGGTCAAATACTTAGGAATTTGGCTTAGCAGAGAAACACAGGAACAGTGGAAAATAAACTATGGCTGGACAATCACATGGCTGGAGGAAAGGGTGAGCACGTGGTCTAAACTACCTATATAACTAACAGGCGAGATAGCAATTGTGAAAATGATTGTTTTGCCCAAACTACTGTATTTGTTTGTTAATCTACCCATACAGCTGAACTCCTCATTCTTTAAACGAGTAAGGACCAATATGGTAGCCCTGATTTGGGCAGGAAAACAACCTAGAATCTCCTGGGAACTGCTTACACTTCTGCTAAAACAGGGGAGCATGGAAGCACCTCATTTTACACTATATGCTTATTGCGCGCAAGCCCAATTTTTACACTACTGGCTATATTCGTCCCCATATCAACCCCATGTTGCTGTGTAAATAGACCGCGCCGCACCTACTCCCTTACATACTGCTACTGCTCTATAACCCTGGGAAAGAGATAAACACTGTTGAAACCTTGAGATGGGTGTGGAAGGGGCTACATAAAAGAGCAACATTTTCTGTCCTATATGCCCCGCCCATCCCACTGGCATATAACCCTCAACTTCCCCCGTTGTCAGATGCTGGTGCAGTTAGGCGGGCACGTAAGCTTATTATCACCACCTTTGCGGACTTATATCCCAACAAAAACTTTATTGCTCCTCCACAGATGGGGCTAACTACATCACTCACCTTTTCAGACAGCCTCCTATATCATCAACTATGCGCTACATGCCGCGAGCTACATAACACTTTCCTAGCCCCACCTCCAACTCTTCCTGCACTCGAACACGTTAACTGATCCATCTCTGCCCAAGTTAATTGCACGCCTTTATAGTACTACACAACGTACTTATCCGGTGGTTGTCCCGAAGGCACTGGAGGTCGGATCTGGCAAGACTTGGAACCTCCGGAAATCTTTCCTCACAGAAAAAGATAAAGCCTGCTCGAAACCTTTTTCCCTTCGGTGTGGAGTGCCACAGGGTTCCTCCCTCAGTCCCACACTTTTTAATGTCTATGTGACCCCTCTGGCGGCTCTGATCAGATCTTTTGGATTTCAGCTGACATCATACGCAGATGACACGCAAATAGTGATGTTGCTTCGACCTGGACAAGAGGTTGAGAAAGGAAAAAGGTTTCATGACTGCATGAAAGCGGTCAGGCTGTGGATGACCACGAACTGTTTGAAGCTTAATTCAAGCAAAACGGAGGTCCTTATCTTTGGCAATAATGCTAACTTTTGGACCCCAAACTGGTGGCCAGAAGAACTAGGGACTCTCCCTGAGCCAACCAGGAAAGCAAAAACAACTTGGGGGTTGTAGTCGACAACAAATGTACCTTTGGGGACCAGGGAAATGCGGTTGTCTCTGCTAGTTTTCACCTTGTCAGAATGATAAGGAAAATAATGTAATTCCTGCCGGCAGACACCCATAGGACAGTAATAACATCTTTAATCCTGTCGCGTGTGGACTACTGTTATAGTCTATACCTAAATATCCAAAGGAAACACCTAAACAGACTCCAACTCGTGCACAACGCAGCAGCCAGATTGCTGACCGGGACGCCAAAGTTTGTCTCTGTCATTCAAAGGTTACACTGGCTTCCAGTTAAACAACGGATTCAATTCAAATCTCTGTGCACGGTCTTTCAGGCCCTCCAAGGAATAGGTCCAGACCATCTGAAACAGCGTTTTCAATGGTACGTCCCCAGAAGAGCCCTTCCGGAGTGATAATACCCCCAGTGAAAAAAGCCAACTGGGGTGGTAGAAGTTTCATTACATGTGCCGCTAGGGCCTGGAACGAGCTTCCCTTCCACCTCAGGAACACCACCGAGCTCATGACCTTTAGGAGGGGTCTGAAGACCTGGCTTTTCACCACATAGGCACCACCCACCTCAGCGATCGACAGGTAGCAGTCAGCTCCAGGACAACCTCGGGTAACCGCTGCGCTTAAGAAATTAAATTAACATAACTTAAGATCTGGATCCGCCTATCACGGACGAGCAATGGCTGTACTGTTGTGGCCAACTGAAACAACTCTCTCCTAACTACAGATTATGACTCATCCACTTTAGATTCCTGCATTGCATCTATCGCACTCCATTGCAGATTTTTCGTATGGGCCTTAGAATAGATGCTAACTGCTGGCGATGCTGTGCCCCAAAAGCTACGTTCCTTCACTTAGCATGGCAGTGCGCGCTAATACCAGGGTTTTAGGGGGAAGTATATGGCACTATTCGGGAAATCACGGGGTTGGAGTTGAAGTGCTCACCTTTAGTGAGTTTGCTGGTCGATGTAAAAGATGCTCCCCCTGCAGATTGCTGCCTTCTTGCCATGCTGCTCCTCTTGGCGAAACACAGAGTGGCCATACATTGGGGTAAGCACTCTGCCCCTTCAATTGAGGCATGGATAAAAGCCATTACTTTTTGTCAAGAACAATTGTCACCTTTCTGGGGATTCAAGCCCCTTACGTCCAAACCCACAGATATCTGGGCTCCATTTGCCAAGTTGCTGCAGCAGGTTTCGGATGCTGCTGTGTTACCTGCAACGCCCTGAGAGCCACTCTGCTGAGAACGCCAAATACTTCTAATACCAGTAATGATGAACGATGTAATAAAGCTATAAATATTGGTTGCTGCATGGAGAATATGAGAGTTAACAATACGGAAGCCCTCTTAGATAACATATTGCAATGTGAGGACTTTGTGGAATGGAGCCTTGTCTGCCATATAATTGATTACTTCTATATTCCCTTTGCGTTGTGACCTTGTGTTTTTGACTGCATATGTATTTCAACTGATTTTCCTTGTCCCCCTCCCCTTTAGTTATTATTTTTGTTCTAGTTTTGCCTTGCTATTATTCATTACTTTGTAACTACATGGAACTATAGTACAGCTATGTAAAAACTCAATAAAATATATATATCTATCCAAAAACACTCTTCCGTTTCTGGAGCCCAAGACCCTTCAGGGCGGCCTCATTGAAAATGGGCACGGAACATCCCACAAAAGCACTTGCCATGCAAAACAAAGTTATGAGGCCCAATACTGAAACTCAAGCTCCCGCACAGTCCAGCAGCGCCTACTTCCCTTTTCCCCAACGTTTCGGCTGTGTAGCCTTGATCACAGGAGGAAGGAGACACTAACGTGCGCTTGGGCGTGCTATTTCAAAAGATTTTTTAATCACGTGACTTGACTTGAAAACATCAACTCCCACAGTGCAGTACAATTAAAGATGTATAATTGGAAGTCCTTACATTTGAGCCTTATTGGACATTGACGCTCAGTTTCTGCACTGATATTCAAGTGGTTTAAGCATGGAAACAGTAAGGTGAAATGCCGCAGTGTATATATATATATTACCTATTGACGGTCCCCAGTAGGTAGTTATAGTTAGAACCTTGTTTCTATTCAAAAAGCATTTTTTCTTTTGCCAATATCTTTGGCACCGGTTGACGAATCTTCGCGAAATTTTCAAAACTAATGGGGCGCTCAGGTCAGCTCCTGTCTTGAAAGTTTCGGGGAGATTCGTCAAGCGGGGCCGAGAAAAAAAGGGGGGTCCCAAAACGTGTTTTCTCCATGTTAATTTCCATAGGAAACTTTAGACACGGCTACAGCCCAAACTGCTGAACGGAATTGCACCAAAAGGTAGCTTTCGGTCCAGAAAGCACGCTTTTCTTTAAATGGTGTAAATCCGTTCAGTAGTTTTTTGAAAAATTGAAACTTTTACAGATATCGATATTTGAGAATTGTGAGATCTGATTGGCCCGATCAAGAGCTTATTTCTGATTGGCTGCCAACACTTCAAACCAGGAGGTGTTGCCAGACATCTTGTGACTCGGTACCGAGTCACAAGAAAAAAGGTGAAAAAAACATTAAAAAACAAGAAAAGGGGGCAGGGTAAAAACACCCTGACCCCCTAGGCCTGGTCAGGGGTCCCACAGGGACCCCCAGGGCCAAAAAAAGCATTTTTGTAAAAAAAATATTCGTCCGGAGTCGCGTCGGGTGCGCAAATCAGGCAGAAACTTTTTTAAAAACAAAGCGTGGTCTCCCGCGCTTCGTTTTTTTTAAGCCCCCGGGTGGACCAGGTCCCGGGGGCAATGTTTTATTATGGTGCGGGGGACCGCCAACTCGCAGCCCCGGGGACCGCCACCTCCCCGGGGCTTACTTATTAAAATTCGTGGGGGGCTCCTCCCCCCCCCCCACGCTGCCCCGGGACCGAAACCTCCCCTATTTTCTAAAACTGTGTGGGGGGGGGCTCGAGCCCCCCCACACTGCCCCGGGGAACACCACCTCCCCGGGGCTTTAAACTTGTTGGGAGGGGGCCCACGCGGCCCCCCTCCTGGAGCCCTCTATGGGCCCTGGGGACCGACACCCCCCAGGGCCGGCTCCAGCAATGTCCCGGGGCGCCTACCCCTGGGACACTGCAGTTTGCAATGGCCTTTCAATGCGAACTTCTGCTTCGCTTCATGGAAGCGAGAGCAGGAAACCTGCTCTTGCTTCCAAGGCGGAGTGCTGGGTGTAAAAATGAAATAAAATACCTTGCACGAGGATTTTGGGTCCGTTTCGTCTTTCTGGATATTGTCGGAGCATTGGGCGAATTTCCTGCATATCAATTCCACTGAGTTGCTTCTACAGTGTTCTTACGGACCCCTCCTTCGTTCCAGGACCGAGCGGCAGGAAGCTGCCTTCCCTAACCCGGAAGCAATTATTGTTCCTGTATGGTTCAGCCGCGGTAGCCCCCGGACAGCACGACATACTTCTACCGGTGGCCAAAGGTGATTGCGCTCGTATTCGTGGAACCTAGCTGCGCCTAGGAGTTTGCCATGATAGGAGTTTCTACGCATTGTCCGGTGAAGGAGTGTGAGCGTTGCCAAGTTGCTGCAGCAGGTTTCAGATGCCGCTGTATTACCTGCAACGCCCTGAGAGCCACTCTGCTGAGAACGCCAAATACTTCTAATACCAGTAATGATGAACGATGTAATAAAGCTATAAATATTGGTTGCTGCATGTAGAATATGAGAGTTAACAATACGGAAGCCCTCTTAGATAACATATTGCAATGTGAGGACTTTGTGGAACGGAGCCTTGTCTGCCATATAATTGATTACTTCTATATTCCCTTTGCGTTGTGCCCTTGGGTTTTTGACTGCATATGTATTTCAACTGATTTTCCTTGTCCCCCTCCCCTTTAGTTATTATTTTTGTTCTAGTTTTGCCTTGCTATTATTCATTACTTTGTAACTACATGGAACTATAGTACAGCTATGTAAAAACTCAATAAAATTATATATATATATATATATATATACATATATATATATACACATATATCCAAAAACACTCTTCCGTTTCTGGAGCCCAAGACCCTTCAGGGCGGCCTCATTGAAAATGGGCACGGAACATCCCACAAAAGCACTTGCCATGCAAAACAAAGTTATGAGGCTCAATACTGCAACTCAAGCTCCCGCACAGTCCAGCAGCGCCTACTTCCCTTTTCCCCAACGTTTCAGCTGTGTAGCCTTGATCACAGGAGGAAGGAGACACTAACGTGCGCTTGGGCGTGCTATTTCAAAAGATTTTTTAATCACGTGACTTGACTTGAAAACATCAACTCCCACAGTGCAGTACAATTAAAGATGTATAATTGGAAGTCCTTACATTTGAGCCTTGTTGGACATTGACGCTCAGTATCTGCACTGATATTCAAGTGGTTTAAGTATGGAAACAGTCAGGTGAAATGCCGCAGTGTATATATATATATTACCTATTGACGGTCGCCAGTAGGTAGTTATAGTTAGAACCTTGTTTCTATTCAAAAAGCATTTTTTCTTTTGCCAACATCTTTGGCACCGGTTGACGAATCTTCGCGAAATTTTCAAAACTAATGGGGCGCTCAGGTCAGCTCCTGTCTTGAAAGTTTCGGGGTGATTCGTCAAGCGGGTCCGATAAAAAAAGGGGGGTCCCAAAACGTGTTTTCTCCATGTTAATTCCATAGGAAACTTAAGACACGGCTACAGCCCAAACTGCTGAACGGAATTGCACCAAAAGGTAGCTTTTGGTCCAGAAAGCACGCTTTTCTTTAAATGGTGTAAATCCGTTCAGTAGTTTTTTGAAAAATTTAAACTTTTACAGATATCGATATTTGAGAATTGTGAGATCTGATTGGCCCGATCAAGAGCTTATTTCTGATTGGCTGCCAACACTTCAAACCAGGAGGTGTTGCCAGCCATCTTGTGACTCGGTACCGAGTCACAAGAAAAAAGGTGAAAAAAACATTAAAAAAAAAAAAAAAAAAGGGGGCAGGGTACAAACACCCTGACCCCCTAGGCCTGGTCAGGGGGTCCCACAGGGACCCCCAGGGCCAAAAAAAGCATTTTTGTAAAAAAAATATTTGTCCGGAGTCGCGTCGAGTGCGCAAATCCGGCAGAAACTTTTTAAAAAACGAAGCGTGGTCTCCCGCGCTTCGATTTTTTAAGCCCCCGGGTGGACCAGGTCCCGGGGGCAATGTTTTATTATGGTGCGGGGGACCGCCAACTCGCAGCCCCGGGGACCGCCACCTCCCCGGGGCTTACTTATTAAAATGCGTGGGGGGCTCCCCCCCACGCTGCCCCGGGACCGAAACCTCCCCTATTTTCTAAAACTGTGTGGGGGGGGCTCGAGCCCCCTCACACTGCCCAGGGAAACACCACCTCCCCGGGGCTTTAAACTTGTTGGGAGGGGGCCCGCGCGGCCCCCCTCCTGGAGCCCTCTATGGCCCTGGGGACCGACACCCCCCAGGGCCGGCTCCAGCAATGTCCCAGGGCACCTACCCCTGGGACACTGCAGTTTGCAATGGCCTTTCATTGCGAACTTCTGCTTCGCTTCATGGAAGCGAGAGCAGGAAACCTACTCTTGCTTCCAAGGCGGAGTGCTGGGTGTAAAAATGAAATAAAATACCTTGCACAAGGATTTTGGGTCCGTTTCGTCTTTCTGGATATTGTCGGAGCATTGGGCGAATTTCCTGCATATCAATTCCACTGAGTTGCTTCTACAGTGTTCTTACGGACCCCTCCTTCGTTCCAGGGCCGAGCGGCAGGAAGCTGCCTTCCCTAACCCGGAAGCAATTATTGTTCCTGTATGGTTCAGTCGCGGTAGCCCCCGGACAGCACGACATACTTCTACCGGTGGCCGAAGGTGATTGCGCTCGTATTCGTGGAACCTAGCTGCGCCTAGGAGTTTGCCATGGTAGGAGTTTCTACGCATTGTCCGGTGAAGGAGTCTGAGCGTTGGATTGACAGCGGCTGTCCATACCGGCGCATTAACGTTCACCCATTACACGGCACCATGTCCGCCGACGCATTGAGGAGCCGCGAGGAGGCGGCGTGTGAGATGTTTGATGACTCTCCGGTCATCGAGTCACTATCGAGTGTACATCCCAGTATATCCAAACCAGGGAGCCCTGATTTGAGAGATCTTTTTAGAAAATTGGAAAAAACAATGCGCGCTGAGCAGTCCAAGTGGTGGGAGCATCGATCACTTTCCCGCTACTTGGAGGTGGGGCGCATTCCGCGTGGGTTGCGGATTATGCTGGCACCCATCTATGAGAATCCGGACCCCGCTATGTTATCTGAATGGGCGGAATGCAACCTAGAATCTTCCTGCAAACTCGTGAGGATTCTGGTAAAATATGCGGAAAGTGACCGGGCTGCCCTGCAAATCAAAGTGGATGAGCTAAATGATGAAATAAGCAAATTGGGAACATCAGACAATGAAAAAAAGTATTGAGATGAAATGCTGAATCGGCTGCATAAAGAGGAAGAGGTCATTAAAAAGCGAAAGGCTTTCAAATTTCAGAGAGACAAATTAGACTATCAGAATGGGCAGATATTCACCTTCGCAAAGAAATTTGACTCACTGAAAGTATCGAGTAAGCCAGCACAAGAAACAGCCATGACCAGAGCAACTGATGATGCAGCCCAATCATCCACCTCTATGTCTGACCTAAGCTCAGTGGCGGGCAGTGAATCTGAAAGCGAGCATGGGCAGAGGAGCGCAAGATTGGGGTTTACAAAACTGTCCTTGGCGCAGGAGGTGGATTGCCTGCGCCAGGACAGAAGACAAACCCTCAGACCCCGAGCACAGGGCTCAAAACAAAAGGCAAACATCAAGCGCCGTGAACGAAGAGAAAGCCGTAGGTGCAAGCAGCGGGGCAAAACCAAACAACAGAAAGCCACCAAGGAAATGGAACCGCAAATAAATATTGAAACCAGAAATCCTATGAGTGACACTCAATCAGTCATCAATCTTACCAATTTAAAGTTATCGGACACTGAATTAAAAATCTTATCATTGGGGCTCTCCTACAGTCTGGCCAGCGATTTCAATTATGCGCAATCACGCATTGATTTTTACAAATTTATAAGAAAATTAAAATTGCGCAAATTCCATGCATTACAAAACAAAGAACCAATGACAACCAAGGTGGTGACTCCTGCAGGACTATCGAGTCCGCCTGGTCTGACAGCTAATGATTATGAACTAATGCGCAACCTGTATGAACTGCAAGGGGAAAGTATTGATACAGAACTGCCTGGTACTGACAGCTTTCCGAATTTGAACATGGCAGGAATGACGCAGTTCAAATTGAAATCCACCTTCAATCCGATCATGTTGCACGATAATATTGATGTGTATAGTGAACTCGTGACAACAAACTTGAAGAAGGTATACACTTCCACCCTGTATGCTCGCCGAAAAAACACCCATCAAAACAACAATTATGGGCAATTGATGAAAAAATTGCAAAGCAATGACAACATAATTGTCCGCCAGTCGGACAAAGGTGGAAACGTTGTCTTATGGCCTCGCGAGATGTATATAGAAGAAGCCGTTCTTCATTTAAAAAATGATCGCCAATGTTATAGGCGCAGTGACTGGAAGTCTGTCAATCTAGCTTGGAATGATTACTATACCAAGTTGGTAGCATGGAAGAGTGCTGGACTTTTAAGTGCAGATGAGTTCAAGTTTTTAAGGATTAATCATCCGGTAATTCCTGTGATGTATCTTATTCCAAAGATACACAAAAACTCCACCAAGCCGCCAGGGCGACCAATAATCTCGGCTAAAAACAGTATTATGGAAAATATATCACGGTACGTGGATTTTTTCTTGCAGGAGCATGTCATAAGTTTACCATTCTATCTACAGAATACGGGGGACTTTTTGAGAAAAATTGATGAGATAGTATGGCAAGATGACTATTGGCTGATCACACTATATGTAACCGCGTTGTATACAAGTATACACCATTTAGACGGTATCAAAGCTGTTGATCATTTTCTGATGACTAAACCATTGTGTATGTTGAACCACAACAAAATGTTATTGGACATGATCTCAATATGTTTAAATAACAATTTTTTCCTCTTCCAAAATCAGGTCTTTCAGCAGGTGAGAGGGGTAGCTATGGGGGCGTGTTTCTCCCCCAGCTACGCCTGTCTGCACATGGGGCTGTGGGAGAAGCAAGTCCTCAGCGCCAAATTTGCAGCTATATTAGCGACTAATGTGATATCGTTTTATCGCTATATAGATGATCTTTTTCTCATTTGGAAGGGAAGTAAGGAAGAGGCGGTCATGTTCACAGAACAGATAAATGAGAATGATTTGAATTTGAGGTTCACTACACACATCAGTAATGAAGCTGTCAACTTTCTTGATGTAGAGGTGTATATTCATGAAGGTAGATTGGAGACCAGATTACACCGTAAACCAACTGCCGGCAACACGGTCCTCCATGCTGCTAGTTATCATCCTGAGCATCTGATACGCAGCATCCCTTACAGTGAGATGCTGCGTATTAGACGCATCTGCAGCATGGAGGATGATTGCATCAAGGCCCAAGAAGACAGTAAAAGTAGGTTCCTGGCTAGGGTATACTCAGCAAAGATGATTGACAGAGCTGTCAATAAGACAAAGGTAATTCCAAGAGCGACAGCTCTGTGCAAGTCATCAAGGGCAGATAGTACACTCCAATGCACTACTGACCCCCCTAGACTCATTGTCACGTATAGTCGCCAACATGGGGTCTTGCGTAACATCTTTAATAAAAACTGGGCCGTGGTGCGCAATGATCCAATCATTGGCAGTTCATTGTCTAAGTCACCGACAATAACTTTCAGGAAAGCGAGGTCCATGAGTGACATGCTGGTAAAAAGTAGTCCAGAAGTTGTCACCCCCAAAACTTGGTTACAATCAACAAAAGGGTTTACGAAGTGTCCAACGTGCAAAGCTTGTAGATATGGGAAGAGCAGAACTTCTTATAAGGTTCCCTTTCATGATGACCCTGTCATCATTCAAAAAAGGCTGAGCTGTAAAACTGAGTTTGCCATATATGTGCTGGAGTGTTCGTGTGGCCTGCAATATGTTGGGAGTACTAAGTTGCAGGTGCACAAACGAATACTCCAGCACATGCGGGCCATCAATAACAGTGATGCATCGTATCCGGTGGCCAGGCACTTCAAAGAGATTCATGATAATTGCCTGGACCACCTCAGCTATTTTGTGGTGGACAATGTTCCGCCACTTAGACGTGGTGGTGACCGTGAAGCTTTACTCAGGAAGCTGGAAACGAGGTTTATCCTGGAGTTGGACACTAAGACGCCCAATGGGCTCAACTCCAGTGAGGATTTTTACACTTGCCTTTGAGAATTCAGGATATTACTGGTTGTACGCTTTGAGAAAATTTTTCACGCCTGTCCTCCATTGTAAATATATATGAAACAGATATTTTTTCTTTTAATACTTTTTTAATCAGCACTTTTTGCACGATTACTTTAGTTGAAGCAGATTAGACATAAGTACTATGAGGCGCATCGATACAAAGCTATGTGGTATACATATCAGTTTGGGGCCGACTAATTAAGCTGCCAGGTAATAATTGGTTAGATTGTTCATATATGGGATATTTTAGATTTTCGTTATTTGCGTATTTGCACAATAACGGCGTATTTTGCACAAATGTGGTAAAGAATGTTTACAAATATGTTACTGTATTATATATTTTGTTATAGGAAGCAATAGCAGTATAAGATGCAGCAACTTGCAAAACTTTGAATTTCACCCACTGGGGTATTATTATTTATTAATAATATATCTTGTAGATCATATACAAGATATATTTTAATAAGGGCTATTCCAATGTAGGATTAATGGCGTATTTTTGTACACTATCTAATTATATTGTAGATTTGCACATTATTTGCTAACTTTACACAAATTCATTAGGAAATCAAATAGGGGTACATCTTGCAGGCAACATATAAGATTGTCTGTATAATGTATAGTCCAAATAAAAGAGTATTTGCGTATTTGCACATTTTTTGCTTGTATTGCACTACCTATTTATGAAATGATTACTTTCGTTGTAACAAGACGTGATGCATTTAACATTTGTAAAACGTTGTGCTGCGTAATTTGCGCAGATGTATTGAAATCTATTGTATTCTGTATTTGTCTATGTTTGGACATTGGCATAATATTTGCATAGTTTGCACAAATGTATGGAAGAACCTTTTGGGACATTTGTGAAATTTGAAATTACCCACTGGGGTATTATGTTTTAATGTGTCACATCCTCCGGATGTCTGGCTATACAAGAAATCATCAATAGTCCAGTATCGGCTTTACATTCACATGACAAACTTCTATCATGATTTGATTCCTTTTAAATTATAAGGAAATGTACTATGCTATATTTTATTTGTAAATTTGCACATTAGCTTTGTTACAGTGCAGCACTTTTATTATGTCTATTGGCAAATTGTCACATGGTGTGGTGCTAGCACTTTAAAAATGCGGATCATTCCTCATGGCGTCATGTGATCAAGGCCTCTTGTGGGCTGAAACGCGTCATGGCGGAGTGCTGGGTGTAAAAATGAAATAAAATACCTTGCACGAGGATTTTGGGTCCGTTTTGTCTTTCTGGATATTGTCGGCGCATTGGGCGAATTTCCTGCATATATAATTATGTATGTATGGGGACATCCATTCACTCACCGACACAGCCATACGCACACTCACTCACCCACACAGCCCCTCGCAGGCGCACTCATGAACCCATACACCCAGTGATTCAGCCCTCACACATCCATGCTGTGAGTCGCACACCCCCACACAGACATTCAGGCACCTATACAGGTACTTAGACAACCAATCAATAATCCATAGACACTTGTGTAGCTACTCACCAATCCATGCAGCCACTTACACACCAACTGACAGACTGATACAGACATTCATACAGATTAGTCACTCACCCATACATTCACTGAGACACATATAATCACTCACTTATACAGTCAGTCACGCACCCACTGAAAAATTCATACAGACACTCATACACCCACTCATTCTCCAATACACCCTGGCGCGTATATTTATATATAACATTCTTAAACTTTTAGAAACACTTACAGTCACTGGATGATGTCATCAGCGATGTCATTTGAGATGTCATCAGTGATGTCACTGACCATGTCATGAGTGATGTAATATGTGACGTCATCAGCAGTGCATTGCAGGGGCATGAGTTATAGTTAGCTCAGCTAACCAAACGAAAAGGTTCTAGATCTATTACCACGATTTCATTGGGGAGTCAGGGTTGTCACATTCCACCTGTTACCTTGCCTAGTTAGGGGTACAGATGGTGCACTGTGAGCTAGCAGGACTAAGACCAACATATCCTGATGGTGTACGTAGAATCAGTCTTGCACAGTTTTGACGTTGATGTTGTTCAACATAACGCACAGTTTTACTGAGAAAGTGGAAGCCATATGACATTAGGGTATACACAGTGAGGATTGGCCGACTGCAGTAGGTTTGGTACAGAGTAGACCCAACGCTGCATACAGTTGAAGGCTGTGTACAGCAGGGTGGGTTGCCATCTGCACAGAGGGTAGAGGAGTTGGCCACCGACGGGAAGGTTGGGTGCAGGGTCTGTCTGTAGACTGATATTATCAGTGATGTCATAAATGATGCAATTTGAGATGTCATCAGTGATCTCATTAATGCTGAAATTTACCATGTAATGAGTGATGTGATATGTGAGGTCATATGTAGAGCATGATGGGGGCACAAATTATAGTTAGTTCACTAAACAGTAACTGGCAAATTTCTGTGTTTTTTCCAGTTTTTAAATATTAGTTTTTATCACATTTCAACACCTAAATATAAAGCCACTGTAACAAATTGTAAGAAACTGGTTTCCTGGTTGAGTGGGGGGGAACTCTACTAAAGCAACAACCAATCATTGTCAGGGTGAAGTGACAAACAGACCCTAAATTAACCTGTGCTCAACCCTCTGGTAGCTTGGCACAGAATAGTCAGGCTTAACTTAGAGGCAATGTGTAATGCAGTGGAGCCCAATCAGTGCGCCGCTGCACTCCGGTGTGCCGTCAAAACTAGCCAGGGGCATCGGGCACCAAGCACACAGTTTGGGAACCACTGGTTGTGTCACGTGCACTGGCGATGATGGGAGATCTGCACTGACAGCGGCCACAGGGCTCTCGTAGTAGCTGGGTGTCCCATGCAGTTTTGATATCCAGTGAAGTGGTCAAAGACGGCTTCACCTCCTCATCTACGTCTGGGTGTGGCGCTACGGTAAGGATAGGTGTATCCATGCGCTCAGCAGATGCTGCCTGGAAAGCAGACAGACTCAGGTAGCCGAGTGTCTCGGCCCGCTCTCTGCCTTTCACTCGTAAATCCCGGCATAGTGCAGTGGGCGCAGCAAGGCGAACAGAAGAGACCGGTATACAGTAGATGGCTGGGTTGCCTAGTAGGCCCAGGGACACACTTTTTGTTGCAGGCAGCCGGGTAAGAAGTGGAAGTAGTAGAGCACTGCAGCATCCTTGGCCCCGAGGGAACTGTGTTGCCTGGCACCTGATGGTGAATCAGCGTCTCCCAGTGTTCACCTGTTGTGATTTTCAGTATTTCTCTTTGTGGGCCTGTTGTTCTTTGCATCTAATTCTAAGCATGCACTAGACTTCTAAAATGGTCGCGTTTTCCTGAAACTGCCCCGCACAATATTTTTCACAACCTGTTTACTGAAATATTTGCTGAAATACGGAGTACACTGTACCTGAGTAACACATATACATGTACAAGGCGGTGTCATTGCATGTTATTTAAGCGCAACAGGTAGTTCCGTTTATTTTGGTATGTGCTCTTACGTAAAGTTAGTTTATATGTTTACGTACAATTAGGTACTTTGTTGACAAGCCAACATGCTTTGGTGATTCGTGTACGGTGGACACCATCTCCCTGCTCTGCACGTTTTCATACTCCTTATGCTTGGATCAACTGCAAAATGTGTCTCTAGCATCAACATGGTTTTATCAAACGTATATTCTAAAGCATATTACACAGCAGCTTTTTTTTTTTTATTTCAATGAAACTAGAAGGCTTAAGGATGTGGTCCTGCTTGCATGTCCATTTTACAGCACATATGCGTTCTCCCACTCTCATCATGTAATACTTTTGGATATAGAATGTACTAACTTAGAACTGACTTTGCAGGACATTGCTTTTAATTCTCCCCTCTCCACACACTTGACTTCCTGATTACTTTTATTTCTGTAGCCTTGGTACACAGCCTGTGGACACTTGTTTGCAGTTCTTGGAAATACAAATAATGTGTGAGCACTGTTAGGGGAAACGGAAAGTTAGTCAGGCTCTCTGCATTTCATTCCTCCAGATATCCATGGAGTACACTGCAGGGAGAGGTCACTGCTACAGTCTTATCACTCACAGGGCACTGCTGGGGAAAGGCGATATTTGAAGGTGTCCCCTGCTCTAGGCATTTTACGCCACAAGCAATGCCTGCTTCATTCAGGAATGAATGTTCAGTACCGATCTGAAGCTGAGCCCCACAAGGGGCTGTTATTTGGCAAGAAAAACAAGCAATAACTAGACCAAACCTGAGTCAGCAGCATGAACCAGGACCAATTCAGATCACAACTTTCATACAACACCAAGATACTTGGATTCACCCTCCACACCAACCTAACCTCAGTCTCAAGGACCACACTGCCAAGGAAACAAGAACAGCCTGGTACCAACAGACTATAGGCAATAATGTGCAAAAAAGAAAAAACTAGACGGCAGACGCAGACCTTCTATCAATGCACCCAGGATTTGAAACAACATTACTATCTATCTTAACTTATATATGACATTCGGATCAAACACTCCAGTGTATGCAGTGCCGTAGGTTAGACTTCACGTATGGTGACATCACTGACAGTGTTGAAAGGAAGGAAATAGAGAGGGAGAAAAAGAAAGCGAAACAGAAGGAGGGAGAAATGTTTTTATTCTTTGGGTTAAGACGAACTCATAAAGAGAGATATTCAAACATGGAGAAAAGAAAAATATTTATCAAAGAAAGTAACATTATTTTATTTATGACTGACAACTCAAAACCAATAAACCTCAGGACTTGAAGACATGACCTTTGGTGTAAGAGTCTGCGACCCTAACCACTAGGCCACAGTGACTCATGAGTAACCTGCCCAAAAACGTATATATGACAATCGGATAAAACACTACTGTGTATGCAGATGCAGTGCCGAGCGTTAGAGTTCACCTATATTGACATCATTGACAGTGTTGAATGGAAGGAAAGAAGGAGAGAGAGAGAGAAAAAGTAAGCGAGCCAGAGGAAGAGGGAAGATTATTATTCTTTGGGGTAAGACATACTTGTAAAGAGAGATATTCAAACAAGGATTAAAGGAAAACAATTTTCCAACACTTATCAAAGAAAACACCATTGCCTATATTTTTACTTCAGAAATCACAACTATTGAAACACCAGGATTTGAACTCATAGCCTTTAGAGTAAGAGTCAGAGACCTTAACCACTAGGCCACGATGACTCATGAGTATTCTGCATAAAAACCTATATATGACATTCGGATCAAACACTCCAGTGTATGCAGTGCCGTAGGTTAGACTTCACGTATGGTGACATCACTGACAGTGTTGAATGGAAGGAAATTGAGAGAGAGAAAAAGAAAGCGAGACAGAGGGAGAGAGAAAATTTGTACTCTTTGGGTTAAGACGAACTCAGAAAGAGAGATATTCAAACATGGAGAAAAGAAAAATATTTATTAAAGAAAGTAACATTACTTTTGACTGAGAACTCAAAACCAATAAAGCTCAAGATTTGAACACATGACCTTTGGTGTAAGAGTCTGCGCCCCTAACTAGTAGGCCACATTGACTTAGGAGTAGTCTGCCCAAAAATGTATATATGACATTCGAATCAAACATTCCAGACTATGCAGATGCGGTGCAGAGGGTAAGAGTTCACCTATATTGAAATCATTGACAGTGTTGAATGGAAAGGAAAGAAGGAGAGAGAGTTAAATAGTAAGCGAGCCAGAGGGTAAGGGAAGATTATTATTCTTTGGGGTAAGACATACTTGTAGAGAGATATTCAAACAAAGAGAAAAGAAAAACAATTTTCCAACACTTATCTGAGAAAGTACCATTGCCTATAATTTTACTTCAGAAACCACAACCATTGAAGAAATAGTAAGCGAGCCAGAGGAAGAGGGAAGATTATTATTCTTTGGGGTAAGACATACTTGTAAAGAGAGATATTCAAACAAGGATTAAAGGAAAACAAATTTCCAACACTTATCAAAGAAAACACCATTGCCTATATTTTTACTTCAGAAATCACAACCATTGAAACACCAGGATTTGTACTCATAACCTTTAGAGTAAGAATCAGAGACCTTAACCACTAGGCCACAATGACTCATGAGTAGTCTGCACGAAAACTTCTATATGACATTCGGATCAAACACTACAGTGTATGCAGTTCCGTAGGTTAGAGTTCAAGTATGGTTACATCACTGACTGTGTTGAATGGAAGGAAATAGAGAGAGAGAAAAAGAAAGCGAGCCAGAGGGAGAGAGAAAATTTGATTTCTTTGGGTTCTTTTGTATGAAGTGCCATAGGTTAGAGTGCAAGTATGGTGACATCACTGACAATGTTGAATGGAAGGAAATAGAGAGAGAGAAAAAGAAAGCGAGACAGAGGGAGAGAGAAAATGTATATTCTTTGGGTTAAGACAAACTCATAAAGAGAGAAATTCAAACATGGAGAAAAGAAAAAGATTTATCAAAGAAAGTAACATTACTTTTATTTTTGACTGAGAACTCAAAACCAATAAACCTCAAGATTTGAACACGTGACCTTTGGTGTATGAGTCTGTAACCCTAACCACTAGGCCACAGTGACTCATGAGTAGTCTGCCCAAAAACGTATATATGACATTCGAATCAAACACTCCAGTGTATGCCGATGCAGTGCCGAGGGTCAGAGTTCACCTATATTGACACCATTGACAGTGTTGAATGGAAGGAAAGAAGGAGAGAGAGAGAGAGAGAGAGAGAGAAAAAGTAAGCGAGCCAGAGGGAGAGGGAAGATTATTATTCTTTGGGGTAAGACATACTTGTAAAGAGAGATATTTGAAAAAGGGGAAAAGAAAAACAATTATCCAACACTTATCAGTGAAAGTACCATGCCTCTACTTTTACTTCAGAAACCACAACCATTGAAACACCAGGATTTGAACTCATAACCTTTAGAGTAAGAGGCAGAGACCTTAACCACTAGGCCACAATGATTCATGAGTATTCTGCACAAAAACTCAGCTCAGTAAACAGCTAAAGACGCACCTCTTTAAAGAGCGCTACATCACAATGCAGTAACAGTTCACGTCTCCGAGAACCCTGTGTCCCTCCAATCAGTCATTGACATTGCATGGAGCTAAGCAGTGAATAAGATAGGATTTCATCTATGATTATAATACCTTCATCGGCTACATACCAATTATTTTCAGGGATAAAAATGGAAGTCCTCCTGAGACCAGGCTTACATCACCCAATCACCAAAAAAAGTAACATAATGGGGAGCCGTGGCCAATGAGCAATAGGTCAAGGGAGCCGCAGGTCAAAAAAGTTTGGGAACCACTGGTGTAATGTATTAATGCAGCAGTTCAAACAGTAATAAAGAGAACACACAACCCAAGAAGAAACCAGGTTAGAAAAATAGAGCACATTTAATGAAATAAATCAAGACCAAAACTACAAACAACCAATCAGTAGAACTGAAGATATGCAATTTAAAAGATGTAAGTGGAAATATCATCAAAAAGCACAAATTGCCAACTGTGGATATCTCATCATGCTAGACCAGGTCGAGGATGTGTCAAGTAACCGAGGTGACGTGAGGTCCGGGTTGGAGATGCATCACGCAATGTCGGTTCTCAGGAGTTGCGATGTGAGGTCCTGCGTAGTCGTCAAAAAGGCCGCTGATGAGGAGGCTTGCGATGCGAAAGTCCTGCATCAAGGATGTATTCCGCACTGGCTGGTTCCGAGGAAGCTGCGGAGTGTGCGATGCGGAGTCCCACACTGTCATTGAGGCTGCGCTTCGACGAGAGGCATGCAATGTGAAGGCCTAAGTCAGGGATAAGTGGCACAGCGGCGGTTCCAATGAGGCTGAGGGCTGCAAAGGTGTTGCAAAGTCCTTGCGCCGGAAAAATCCACACAGCAGAGGCAATGTGTCATTTCTGCTAGGGGTTGCGCCACGCAGCAGATAAGATGCATCGGTTCTGCTGGATCCACAGGTGGGCTGGCAGAGCACCTTCAGACCCACTTCCAAGGGTGCAAGACAGGGGAGGCCCCACTTGGCAGGGTAGGACATAACAGATGGTAGAGTTCAGGTGCTGGTTTCAAGGTGGTTGAAGGCCAGCCAAGGAGTCCTTAGAGTCACTCTGGGGGTCCTGGGTCCAGTCCTTCTCACCCAGGCACAAGGGCAGCAAGGTAACAGGTCAACATCGCAGGACAAAAGTCCTTCAGAGCAGCAGTCTAGCAGACTGGCAGTCCTTCTTCCTGGCAGGTCCAGAAGTGAACTGAAGAGCTAGGTCTAAGGGTCCAACATTTATATATGATGCTCACTTAGAAGTGGAGGAAGCTTCTAGAGGTTTCCACCCTCCGGAGGGGTCAGGCATCCCCTTGCTCCCTGTCCTGGCACCAGCTTGTCTGGGGTCACAACAGGCTAGTGCCAACACTTTGTGAGAGTGCTCAGGCAGAGCCTTTGTGATGTGCAAGTGTGGTAGGTGACCGCTTCTCCCCTTTGTTAACTCACAGGGGCCCATCCTGCAAAGACCTATCTTCCCTTTGTCTCACTGTCTGGAAGCAATACACAAAGACCAGCTGCCAGCTACACATGGGCATGTAACCCAGGATCAGGCACCAAATGGTTAGGACAAAAAAATGTCAACTTTCTAAAAGTGGCACTTTCAGAATTATGATAAAAAAATCCACCTTTACCATTAAAGAGGGCTTTTAACAACAGTTCTTTAGACACCAGACTCGACCTGTCTCCCTGCTCCCAAAAGTTACAGCTTATTAAATGTAACAAGGTAACTCCAATGTTATCCTATGGGAGAGGTAGGCCTTGCAGTAGTGAAAAACAAATTTACGAGTTTTCACTACCAGGACATATACAACTTAAAAGTAAAGGGCCTAAATTTTAAATACACTGTACCCAGCCCTCTAGGCTGTTCAGGCCTATCCTAAGTATGACTTGTATGTCGTAAACAAAAAAAAGGTTTTGGCCTGGCAGGAGGTTTATCACGTCAGGTCGAAATGGCAGTTTTTAAAACGGCACACACAGGCTGCAATGGCAGGGCTGAAACATGTTTAAAGGGCTACTTAAATGGGTGGACCAATCAGTGCTTCAGGCCCACTTGTAGCATTTAATTTACAGGCCCTAGGCACATGTAGTACCACTTTACTAGGGACTTGCAAGCAAATGAAATGTACCAATTGGTTGTAAGGCAATGCTATCATGTGAGAGAGAGCATAAGCACCTTCGCACTGGTTAGCAGTGGTAAAGTGTGCAGAGTCCTAATAGACAACACAAAATGGGTTCAGAAGACAGGAGGGTAAAGGCAAAATGTCTGAGGATGACCCTGCAGAGAGGTTGAAGTCCAACATGACCCTCCTCCAGCCAAAGGCAAACGTGGACTAATCATTACCTTAGTGTGCTTCCCTGCTTAAGCGATAGAACATGGACGAAGGCCCTGTTATGCAGATGCACTTGTCAGTTCTATGACTCTCTGAGCTCAGTTGAATCCCTCTGTCTACACTCTACAGAGCCACTGAACTAACCCATGGGGAACCCTTCACCTCGTCTGTGGACCCTGTATGTGCAGCACCTAACCTTAATTTGCTCACAGATTCATCCCAGTAGGCAGACAATACCACGTGTGGGCCATTTTACCCCTTGGATCAATCAGACTCCTGTCGCCATCCCAAGGAAAACTGTGCCCATAAGGACAGCCACCAACAAAGGCCACTGACAGTTGTCAGTGTCAGGAGTCAGGCCATCTAGAGTTCTCTTACCTCTGAGGTTCCTCAGAGTAGAAGGCAACAGCCCCGGGAATTAGGCCCCCTCCTTTCACTCTCCTTCCCACCGGTCCAGGGGGGGTAAATATCCTTCACAACGAATTTTTGACCCCGCATACCATTACTCAGCATTCAAGTACTACGCAAGGTGCACCTACCCCGCATACCATTACTCCGCATTTTTTTACAACGCGTGTGCATTTACCACGCATGCCTTTACAACGAATTTCGTTGTAAAGGTATGTATGGTAAATGCACACGCGTTGTAAAAAAAAAAAAAAGCGATCCACATCGTTGTGAGGAAACAGAGGCTCTTCCGTTTCCTCACAACGACGTGCACCGCCCCTCAGAGACAGACGACGTGAAGCAGGAACCAGGAGTAGAGAGGAACCACGAGGAGAGAGAGGTAAGGGGGATTGGGCCTGGGGTGGGGGTTAATTTTTTAGGGTTTAGGGTAGTCTTGGGGGTAGTGCTGGGGGTCGTGCAGGGTAGTGCTTGAGTGTAGGGACCGGACTGGGGGTCGGAGGGGGTCATGCTGGGGGTAGTGTTTTAGGGTAGTGTTGTGGTGTTTGTGTAGTGTTTTAGGGTTGTGTCGGGGGGTCGTGCAGGGTAGTGTTTGAGTGTAGGGACCGGACTGGGGGTCGTGCTGGGGGTAGTGTTTTAGGGTTTAGGGTAGTGTTGTGGTGTTTGTGTAGGGTAGTGACTGGGGGTCGGGGGGGTCGTGCTGGGGGTAGTGTTTTAGGGTTTAGGGTAGTGTTGTGGTGTTTGTGTAGGGTAGTGTTTTAGGGTTGAGGGTAGTGTTGGGGGGGGTCGTGCAGGGTAGTGTAAATGTAGGGACGGACTGGGGGTCGGGGGGGTCGTGCTGGGGGTAGTGTTTTAGGGTAGTGTTGTGGTGTGTGTGTAGTGCAGAGTAGTGGTTTAGGGTAGTGTCGGGGGCTCGTGCAGGGTAGTGTAAATGTAGGGGGAGGACTGGGTGTCGGGGGGGGGTCGTGCTGGGGGTAGTGTTTTAGGGTAGTGTTGTGGTGTGTGTGTAGTGCAGAGTAGTGGTTTAGGGTAGTGTCGGGGGCTCGTGCTGGGTAGTGTAAATGTAGGGGGAGGACTGGGTGTCGGGGGAGGGTCATGCAGGGGTACTACATTAGGGTGTAGGGTAGGGCAGGGTACTCTCACTTACCTTTCAAACTTTTACCATGAGTATACCTTTACCACACATGCCTTTGCGTTGTAATGGCATGCGTGGTAAAGGCATAGTCGTTGTAAAAGTTTGCGTTGTCAAAACTTGCGGGGTCATTGATTTTGTGTTGTCAAAAATTCGTGGTAATGGTATGCGGAGTGTTTGTTAGCGGAGTAACATCATATATTCGTCCAGGGGTGGTAGCCTGAGACTGGCCACTCAGCCCAGGGTCTATACCCTGAGGCTGAAAAGGTGCCTGTGAGCCAGGGCTTCCAGAGGCAAACCACCACTTTCTCCAAGGGTGACACACTCTGTCTGTGGCATGCAGGGGTCTGCCTGGTGCAGGTCTCCAGCCCTCTGTCTCCATGACAGCGCAGGGGGCACCTCCTGGTCGGACGTGGCCTCACCAGGGTCATTCTTGGGGTGCTCGGTTCTCAGAGCTGGCAACCCCTGATCCACTGGTCCTCTCACTGTGTACTGTTTCCACCTTTTGCCCCTTCACCTGGGCCTCTGTACTCTCCCTTTGAGAGTGGTACTCCCAGAAAACTGAACTGCCTGGGCACCCTGGCGGCCGCCCCTCCCAGTTCTCCTTACACTGGGGGCAAATCTGGACTCTGGTTGAAGAGGGTTCTGGGACCTACCTACAGCCTAATGACTTGTATATATCAAACGATAAATGGGAATTCCACATAAAGATATCTACAAATCAGCTGTCAGTACCTTATTTGAACATCTACCAAACTTTGTATCATATCCAACTATTACCAAGGAAGCGATAGCAAAAAGCTCTTGCCCCTCAAAAGTTGCAGGCACAAATGGCATTCCTATAGGCTTGGTTAAACTTGATTTGCCATTCTGGAGCTCACTACTGGAGCAGCTATTTCTTAATGTAACCAAAACTGGGCTGGTTCCAGCATCATGGAAAGGCGCAGTCACTCATCCTGTATACAAAAAGGGGTGCAAGCAAGATCCAACCAGTTATCGCCTAATAGCTCTCTTGGATATTGAGGGGAAACTATTCAACAAGCATCTGCTAAACACTTTGGCACATTGGGCAACAAAACAAGTGCTAATACAATCAACCCAAACGAGATTCCGTTCGGGATGCTCCACTGTCCATTAAGTTGTGGCACTGACTCTTCTTTCGAAAAAAATCACTTAAAAATAAAACAGCTAAGACTATGGACAAAGCTCAGGAATTGGGGGGATTGACCTTTAATTATTACACTCCCTTGATGAATTACACACAGATACCGGGTTACAAGTAAGGCTTTCTACCGACAATGCTTTGTCATCTCAATTTTACACAGACAGCCTTAACCCCTTGCGTGCCGAGGACTTAACGGTTAACTCCTCTGCTGAGGCGCAGGTGTGCCGAGGACATAACCATTATGTCCTCTGCACACCAGTCTGAAATCCCTCTGCGGTAAGCAGCAGAGGAATTTCCTTTTTTTTTTTCCAGCCTCAGGAGCTGGGGAAGAGCTTCCCACCCTCCTGAGGCATTTTTTTTTCTTCCGTGTAATGACGATCGGCGCGCCATTACATTGAAAGTGAAATGAGCCGAACGCCTCGTTCACTTTCACTGCCTACGTGCTCATGGGGCTATCTCAGCCCGAGCAGACGGGACAGGTATCGTTTGAAAGGAGGGAATCTTCCCTTTCCAATGGTACCCTTCCCTAGTAGATCCCTGCTTGGGGATCGCCGCAGGAGGGCGATCCCCAAGCAGGGATCCACTCCAAGAGGCACCAGGGAGAGGGGAGCAGCCCCTTGGGCAAGGGCTTTTGCTCCCCCCATATTTTTGGCCCAGATCAGGGGGCAGATAGGGGCAATAGCCCCCGTTCTAAGGCCCACTTGGCCGCAGGGATTTTATTTTGGGACTATGTAAGGGTGGGGGCTGCCCAAAATGGGCATGTCAATGCCCCGCCCCCCCCCCAAATAAAAACAGGGAAAGACTTCCTGCCCAACCTGGGGGGGCAGGTGGGGGTTATTACCCCTGATCTGCCCCCAAGGGGGGGGGGGGGCAGAAAGGCCACTGGACCCCAAGGATTTTTTTTTTTATAAAAGAGTGGTGGGGGCTGCGGACAATGGGCAAGACAATGCCCCACCCAAAATAAATTTAAACATAAGGCACTAGCCCCCGGGGGCAGAAAGCCCAATAGGCCCCAGGGATTCTATTTTTTGGAATATGTAGGGGTGGGGGCTGCCCAAGATGGACACACCAATGCTCCCACTCCCCCAAACAAAAAAGGGACAGTCTTTCTTACCCCCAATCTGCGCCTGGGGGTGGGGGCAGAAAGCACACTAGACCCCAGGGATTTTTTTTTATTTAAAATAAAGGAGGGGTGGGGGCTTCCCCCAATAGGCAAGACCATGCCCCCATCCATAATAAATTGCAACAGAAGTCTTGCTGAAAGTCCACTGGGCACAAGGTATTATTTTTTTTTCTTAGTGTATAGGTTGCCCAGAATGTGCATGCCAATGCCCCCATCCCCCTAAAAAAACGAGCACAGTCTTTCTGCCCTCGATGGGGGCATATGGGGGCACTAGCTCCTGATCTGCCCCCCCTCGGGGGCAGAAAGCCCACTAGACACCAGGGACTATGCATTTCTTTGTGCAGGGATGGGGGCTGCACAGAATAGGCATGCAGATACCCCGACTCTCCCCCAAAAATAGGTACTGTCTTTCTACCCCCCTGGGGGGCAATGGTGGTTATTACACCCGATCTGCCTCCCCGGGGTGGGGGCAGAAAGCCCACTAGGCACCAGGTATATATTCAAGGGCATGTTAGGGAGTGGCCCCATAGTCAAGGGTCGCTCCCCTTTTTTTGTGCACACATTTTTGCTGTTTCTGCCGCCCTTGGGGGCAGATCAGAAATATTTTTAGGCTCATGGGGCAGACAACCACAAGACACTAGCAAAAGTTTCTGTGTGTGTGTGTGAACTGGAGTTCGGCTGACGGTTTTTGAGTTCTGGCGTTTGGCTGGCTCGGTGTGAATCTGCATTTTGCTGGTGGTGTGTGTGGACTTGCGCTTAGCTGGCAGTGTGTGTGGACTAGCGCTTGGCTGTCAGTGTGTGTGGGCTTTTGCTTGGCTAGGTGTCTGCGTAGGTGGTGCTTGGCTGGCAGTGTGCTGATGGTGGGTGTGGATGGCACTTGGTTGGAGGTGTGCGTGGATGGCGCTTGGCTGGCGGTGTGGCTTGCATGTATCCGCCACTGTTTTATTACCCAGAATCCCCTACAAACCTCAAATTTAGCTAAAAGTCACACTTTGGTCACATTTCTGTGTGGAAAAGTTGTGGAAAAATGATACCTCACTTGTCTGGGTACGTAAAGCAAAGAACCTAAAAACGCATAAAATGAAAAACTGAGGGGGAACCAAAGTGGGTCCAAAAAGGGCAGTTATTTTTTTCATAAGTTGACTCTGCTTTGGGGGACCACACAAGTGAGGTATCATTTTTATCGGGAGACTTAGGGGAACGCTGGGTGGTGGGAAATTTGTGCCGGCATGTTTTTGGTACTGGGCTCCGCGGGCATATAGGGAAACCTACATAACCCAGACAGTTCTGAAAACTAGACACCCGGGGGAGTCCAAGAATGTGTGGCTTGTGTGGATCCTCCAACGTTTTCTTACCCAGAATTTCCTGCAAACCTCATATTTAGCTAAAAACTCAAATTTTTCTCACATTTCTGTGTGGGATCACCCTGCCGGCACAAATTTGCTACCACCCAGCATTCCTCACGTTCTCCTGAGTAAAATGATACCTGACTTGTGTAGGTGGGCCATGGGCCTGCGACTGGGAAGGGCCAAAAACGTAGAGATTGAGGGGCTAGCACAGT
Source organism: Calotriton arnoldi (assembly GCA_963921515.1). Lineage (NCBI taxonomy): Eukaryota > Metazoa > Chordata > Amphibia > Caudata > Salamandridae > Calotriton > Calotriton arnoldi. Next base: position 1,857,549 of record CAWUFW010001517.1, read on the forward strand.
GAGCTCTAAGAGCTATATTTTTTTATATACATTTTTAGGCTGACTCTGTATTGGACACCCACACAAATGAGGTATAATTTTTATCGGAAGACCAAGGGGAACTCTGGGTGGTAAAAAATGTGTGCCGACGTGATGATCCTAACAGAAATGGAAGGACAATTTGATTTTCTGTAGCTAAATTTGATGTTTGAAGGGGATTCTGGGTAAATAAACGTTGAGAGATCCACGCAAGCAAAACCTCCCTGGACTCCGCCCGGTGTCTAGTTTTTAAAAACATCTGGGTTTGGTAGGTTTCAATAGATGCTTGCCGAGCCCAGGACCAAAAATGCAGGTGACTCCCTCGCAAAACCAGGTCTTTTTGTGATCGATAATTTTTAAGTCTCCACAGTACTTTTTGGGCCATTTCCAGTCGCTAGCACTAGGCCTACCCACACAAGTGAGCTACCATTCTTATCGGAAGACTTGGGGGAAGGAAGTTTGTGACTCCCCGCAGATTCTAGAACTATCTATCACAGGAATATGAGGAAAGGAAAATGCTACTTACCCAGTATGCATCTGTTCTTGGCATGTAGAGCTGTGGATTCATATGCGTTAGCATAGATCGCCATCTGGTGTTGGGCTCGGATGTTTGCACTTTGTTTTTCTTCGAAGAAGTGTTTGTAGTCACGAGGTAGGTGACTCCTCCTTACGGTGATAGTGCGCATGGGCATCGACTCCATCCCCAGATTGTTTTCACCATAAAGGGTGATGATGGAGTTAGTAAGAATAGAAAGAGATGTCCATGTGTGTTGTATCTAAGTAAGATAATGCTGCAGCAGATAAAGGTCCCGGGGAGGCGGGTGGGTGCATATGAATCTACAGCTCCACATGCCAAGAACAGATGCATACTTGGTAAGTAGCATTTTCCGTTCGAGGCATATGAGCTGTAGATCAAATGCGTTAGCATAGACTATATAGCAGTTATCTTCCCAGCGGTGGTTGACCTGTATCTGTTGCAGTAGTTTGAAAAAGTGTTCTTAAGACAGCTTGGCCCACACTAGCTTGTTGTTTTGCAAACACATCTACACAGTAGTGTTTTGTGAATGTGTGAGGTGTAGACCAAGTTGCAGCCTTACAGATGTCATCCAAGGGTATATTCCCCAAGAATGCCATAGAAGCCCCCAGTTTGCATGTGGAATGGGCTCTAGGGGGAATAGTTAATGTGCGTTTGGCTTTAATGTAGCATATTTGGATGCATTTAACTATCAATCGTGCAATACCAGTTTTTGAAATGGGATTGCCTTTATGTGGTTGGGAAAAGCAACAAAGAGTTGTTTGCTTTTCCTAAAAGATTTAGTTCTTTCGATGTAATAAAGTATTGCTCTTTTGACATCTAGTGTGTGAAGAGCACGTTCTGCCACTGAGTCTGGTTGAGGGAAAAACACTGGTAGTTCAATAGACTGATTAAGGTGAAAGGCAGAGACAACTTTAGGTAAAAACTTTGGATTTGTCCTAAGAACCACTTTGTTGTGATGAATTTGTAAAAATGGTTCTTGTATGGTTAGTGCCTGGAGCTCACCAATTCTTCTAAGAGATGTGATGGCTATAAGGAAGGCTACCTTCCAAGTGAGGAACTGTAGTTCACATTTGTGCATAGGCTCAAACGGTGGGCCCATAAGTCTTGTAAGGACAATGTTAAGGTTCCAAACTGGAGAGGGTGGAACTCTAGGAGGAATGATTCTTTTGAGCCCTCCCATAAAGGCTTTGATAGCGGGCACTCTAAACAAAGACAAGTGTTGTCTGTTTTGTAGATAAGCGGCTATTGCAGCGAGATGCAATCGTATAGATGCGTATGCTAAGTTACAGCGTTGTAGGTGTAAGAGACAGCAGATGATGTTTTGAATGGATGCATCTAATGGATTGATTTGATTGTTTGTACAGAAAATGACAAATCGTTTCCACTTTGCTGCGTAGCATGCTCTTGTGGTAGGACGTCTAGCTTCTTTAATGTCGTTCATGCAGTCTGGAGGGAGATTAAGGTAGCTAAACTCTATGATTTCAGGTGCCAGATCGCAAGGTTGAGTTGAGTGGGATCTGGATGTCTTATCTGTCCATAGTTCTGAGTGACAAGCTTGGGTGAGAGGTGTAGTTTTTGATGAGGAAGTACAGATAGCTCCAAAAGGGTTATGAACCAAGGTTGTCGAGCCCATGTGGGAGCAACTAGGATCATTGTGAGTGAATGCTGCTGAAGCTGCCGAACCACTAATGGAATGAGCGGGAGAGTAGGAAAAGCGTAAGCAAATGTCCCTGACCAGTTTATCCATAGCGCATTGCCTTTGGACAATGGGTGTGGATACCTGGACGCGAAGTTTGGGCATTTTGAGTTGTGGTGTGTGGCGAACAGATCTATTTCTGGGTAGTCCCACACTTGAAAGAATGGGAGGAGAACTTGAGGATGTAATTCCCATTCGTGGATTAGTTGTCGTTGACGACTGAGCAGATCTGCAATGTGATTGTCTACTCCTGGAAGGTGTTCGGCAAGGAGATATATGTTTTGAGGTATGGCCCATCTCCATATGCTTTGAGCTAGTCGCGAGAGCTGTAGGGAGTGTGTCCCTCCCTGTTTTTGTATATAGTACATTGCTGTCATGTTGTCGGTACGGACTAGGACAGCTTTGCGTACTAGGTGAACTTGAAAGGCTTTTAATGCTTGAAAAATTGCCAGTAGTTCTAGGTGATTTATGTGGAACTGTTTTTGTTGTAGAGTCCACATACCCTGAATGGTATGATTTTGAAGATGAGCTCCCCAGCCGGTGAGCGATGCGTCTGCTGTTAGCACTATTTGTGGAACCGGGTCGAGGAACGGCCGCCCTTTGGAAAGATTTTGTGTGTTCCACCACTGCAGCAGAGCGATGGGTGCGGTCGTCTACCAACACCAGATCTGCTTACAGGCCTTGAGCCTGGTTCCACTGACGTGCTTAACATTCTTGCAGAGGACGCATTTGGAGTCTTGCATAAGGGACGATTAAAATGCAAGAGGCCATCATTCCGATTAACTGCATGAACACTCGAGCTGGTAATGAGTGTTGAGGTTGAAATTGTGATATTAGTGCCAGCATGTTGCGTATCCTGACTGGGTTGGGGTATGCTAGAGCTTTGGAAGTGTCTATTGTAGCTCCTAGATATATTTGTGTGTTGGACGGTTGGAGGTGGGACTTGGTGAGGTTTACAGTGAATCCCAAGTGGTGAAGCAACTGAATCGTTCTGTGTGTGTGTTGAACACAGCTGTGTTGTGAGTTGGCCTTTATGAGCCAAACGTCCAGATTAGGAAACACGTGAATGTGTTGTCTTCATAAGTGAGCTGCAACTACTGCTAGACACTTGGTGAAAACTCTGGGTGCTGTGGTTACCCCGAACGGGAGGACTTTGAACTGGTAGTGTTGACCGTCCACCACGAACCTGAGATATTTCCTGTGAGCGGGGTGAATAGGAATGTGGAAAGAAAGTCGCCTTGCTGAAGCAATGGGAGCACCTGTTGGAGAGTGACCATGTGGAAATGATCTGACTGAATGTAGAGGTTCATCTGTCTGAGGTCTAATATTGGCCTGAGAGAGCCGTCCTTTTTTGGATTCAGAAAATAGAGAGAGTAAACCCCTGTCCCTTGATGAGTTAAGGGGACTGGTTCTATTACATGTTTTTGTAACAGGGAGAGAACCTCTTTTTGTAGGAGGGTGCGATGTTCTGAGGACATTGCATGATGTTTGGGAGGAATATTTGGGGGAGTGGAGGTAAGTTCCAGGCAATAACCATACTGGATAATTTGTCTTACCCACTTGTCTGTTGCGATGGAATTCCAGACAGGTAGGAACTGTGAGAGATGTCCCCCGACAGGAGTGGAATGATCGGGGGTAGTGGAGGGAAGTCACTGTTTGGTGGCAGGGGAAGTGCGGGTGGAGTTACCTCTGCCTATTCCCCTATTGTTATTTCCTCTGTATCCTCCTCGAAAATATCCTTTGGAGAAGGAAGATTGGTTGGGACTTTTGTAAGAGGAGGAGGTATTTTCTGCCGCAGTTGTTTTTGAGCCACCCCTGTAAAAGGAGCGACAAAAGGAGCCTCTATTAGAAGGTAGTTGCAAGGCCCCCATGGATTTGGCAGTCTCGGTGTCTTTTTTCATTTTTTCTAATGAAGAATCGACTGTTGGCCCAAAAAGATGTTCGTGATCAAAAGGCTGATTAAGTATTGATGACTGTACCTCTTGCTTGAATCCGGTTATTCGAAGCCAAGCGTGCCGGCATGGTAAAACGCTGGTGTTAATGGCACGAGATGCTGTATCAGCCGCATCGAGGGCGCATGTTATAGAAGTGTTTGTAATAAGCTTACCCTCTTGAATGTGGTTGTGAGCTTTTGTTTTGTATTGTTCTGGTAAATGCTGTATTAGTTTTTCCAGTTCGTCATAGTGAGCTCTATCATAGCGCGCTAATAAAGCTTGGGCATTGGCAATACGCCAATGATTAGCAGCTTGTGATGCTATTCTTTTGCCTGATGCGTCTATAAGTTTTGACTCCTTGTCAGGAGGAGGAGCGTCGCCTGTAGCTTGCGAATTAGCTCTTTTGCGTGCATTAGAGACGACAAGAGAATCTAAGGGAACCTGTCCTCTGATATAAAATGGGTCTGTAGGAGCGGCTTTATATTTTTTATCCACCCTTGGCGTAAGTATTCTAGCCCTAACAGGGTCTTTGAAAACTTTGTTGGCGTGTTTTATCATGCCTTTGAGAATGGGCAAAGTATTAGTGGATTTTTGGGAGGGAGTGAATGTTTCCACTAAAAAATCCTCCTCTAGGGGATCAGTATGTAGTTCCACCCCATGGTACTGGGCAGCTCTGTTAATAAGCTGTGCGAAGCCAATATTGTCATCGGGTGGTGATGGTCTGGAGGGATATAGATCGGGGTCATTATTATGATCTGGCTCTTTATCGTAATCATCCCAGGGGTCTGTGTCCTGTGGTATGTTGTCCTCAGTGTCATCCCCATCATTGCCTTCCTGTGGTTCAGGTGAGAAGGGTGGTGGTGGTGAGTTTGATGGTGAAATCAATAAGTTTGGATTAAAAGGTGGAGGAGAGGGAGGTATATATGGGGGAGAGGGGTTAGTACCCATGTCTTTTTTCTTCTTAGGTATATGGTAGTCTTCTGGAAGATCCAGCTTCCGTTTTTTAGGAGGTGTTACTAGAAGGTGTCCAGTTTTAGGGTCAATATGTAATTGTTTTTGTTTTGGATCCACAGGGTCTTGTGGAGGAAGTTCTTTGGATGGGGTGTCTTTGTTCTTTTGTTTTGATTCAGAGGGCTTTTTAACAGTCTCTGAAGGTTTAAGAGGAGCCGTTTGTTTTTTGGGCTCCGAGCCCTTCGGTGCGGAATGTGTCGGCTCCGAAGGTTTATGATTTACTGGTTTAGGCTCCCAAGGTTTATGTTTAGTGGTTTTCGGATCCGAAGGTTTGTCTTTGGCTGGTTTCGGCTCCGAAGTTTTGGGTTTAGCCGATGTTGGCTCCGAAGCTTTGGGCTTAGCTGGTGTGGGCTCCGAAGCTTTAGTTTTATGGGGTTTTGGGTCCACGTCTTTCGGTGTCGAAGATGTCTTCGGTGCCGACAACGAATCGGCGGGCACCTGCTTGGTCTTGGGTTTCGGTGCCGAAGATGTGGGTTCGGCATTGGAATGGGGCCGGCTCGATCCCGAGCCGGAAGACTTATCCTTATGTTTCATAGCCGGGCCCGAGGGCGGGGCATCTGAAACGCTTTCACGGTGTCGACCTGGGCCGGAGGGCGAAGGTGATACCGGAGTCTTTGTTGTTTTTCTGGGTACTTGGGGCTCGTTACTCACTGTTCGTTGAGCCCGAGTGACGTCCAAGACTTCTTCCATGTCGGAGTCGTTGGCTTCAGACACGGAGATTTCTTCGTCGGCGCTGGGCTGTTAGGATTCAAACTCTTCTCCGAAGATGTCTGGCACCGGGCTAGTGCCGCGTCGCATCTCGTGACATCGAGCCCGACGGTCACGAATCGTTTTCTTCGATCGGAATGATCGACAGGCCTTGCAGTTGATTTCTTCGTGCTCCGGGGATAGGCAGAGGTTACAGACCTCGTGGAGGTCCGTGTGTGGGAACTTAGCACCACACCGGAGCATTTTTTAAATGGAGTCCGTTCCATGGACTGCTGGCGTGGACGGCGCGGGTAGGCCTCACGGCCCACGTCGAAGTTCCCGATCGAAGTTGTTGGATTTTACGATGCGCGTCGAAAGGGAAATCGCGATCGAAAACAATACCGTTGAGTGGTAAGGATTGCGCGTCAAGAGTTCGAAGATGATACCGAACCGGAGTGCAGCAATACACATCCGAACCCGATGGCGGAAAAAAACAATCTGGGGATGGAGTCGATGCCCATGCACACTATCACCATAAGGAGGAGTCACCTACCTTGTGACTACAAACACTTCTTCGAAGAAAAACAAAGTGCAAACATCCGAGCCCAACACCAGATGGCGATCTATGCTAACGCACATGATCTACAGCTCATATGCCTCAAACATTTGCTTTTTATAAAGTTTGAGGTTTACAAGGGATTCTGGGTAACAAAACCTGGTGAGAGCCGCACAAGTCACTGCATCCTGGATTCTCCTGCGTGTCTAGTTAAAAAAAATGTACAGGTTTATTAGGTTTCTCTGGGTGCCAGCAGAGCCATTGCCCAAAATCCACAGCTAGGCACATGTGACGTGTCCACCTTGCGTTTTGGGCAGTATCCTGTCGCGGGGCACTAGGCCTACCCACATAAGTGAGGTACCATTTTTATCGGGAGACCTATGGCAACACAGAATAGTAGAACAAGTGTTATTACCATTTGTCTTTCTAAGCATTTGTGCCTTCCAAATGTAAGACAGTGAGTGAAAAAGAAGTCATTTTGAAAAATACCCTCTAATTCACATGCTAATATGGGTACCCACAAATTCAGAGATGCACAAATAACCACTTCTTCTAAACTCCTTATGTTGAAATGAAATGAAAATTAAATTAAATTTGGATTTATTACACGCGCTAATACCCGGAGGTGTCTAGGCGCGGCGGCTCATCCTGATATGTGAACCTGCGCGGGGGTTCGAGGAGACGGGACAGCTAGTTGTTAAAAAGCAGAGCTCCCATTTCATGTTGTTCCCATTTCAGAAAAACATAAGTTTCCTTGATACCTATTTTTCACTCTTTATATTTTACCAAATGAATTGCTGTATACCCGGTACACAATGAAAAACCATTGCAAGGTTCAGCTTAGTTATTGGCTCTGGGTAGCTCGGGTTCTTGGTAAACCTACAAGCTCTATATATCCCTGCAACTAGGAGGGTCCTGCGGATGTAACGGAATATTGCTTTCAGAAATCCACAATGGTTAGAAGAAGTTACAGGTGAAAATGTAGGCATGAATGACTGCTTTTTTCAACTCAATTTCAATTGTGTTTTTTTGTTTCAACTGTTATTTTCTATAGGAAAATCTTGCGGGATCTACACAAAGGACCCCTTGCTGAATTCAGACTTTTGTCTACTTTTCAGAAATGTATAGCTTTCCGGGATCCACTATTGGTTTCACACTCATTTCTACCACTATCTGGAAAGAGGTTGAAAGCACAAAAAATAGGAAAAATAGGCTATGTCCCAGTAAAATGCCAAAACTGTGTAGAAAATGTTGGTTGTCTAGTGACAAAAGTCTGCCTGTTCCTGAAAGCTGGGAAGATGGTGATTTTTAGCACTACAAACCCTTTGTTGATACCATTTGAAGGGAAAAAAACAGATGCTTTCTTCTGCAGCACCTTTTCAGCAATTTTCCCCCAAAAACTAAATTTAGCTGTATTTTGCCTAATTTCTCGGTCCCCTCAAGGGGAATCCACAAACCATTGGTACCTTTAGAACCCTCAGGATGTTGTAACAAAAGGATGCAAGCTTGGCATGGATACCTTATGTGGACAAAATGTTATGGGGGCCTAAGTGCGAATGAATGAATGAATGAAAGGATCTTGTATCGCGAACAGCTACTCAGACAAGAGTGCCCCGGCGCTAGAGGTACATGTGGCAGGACCCTGAGGCACGACTAGTTCTTGAAGAGCCAGGTTTTAAGATGTTTCTTAAAAGCTGTTAGGTCAGTTGAAGCTCTCAGGGTGGCAGGTAGTTTATTCCACGCTTGAGCACCCAGATACCGGAAAGATCTGCCCCCCATACGGGCCAAGCGTTCTTTGGGGATGCGGGCAAGGTCAGAGGAGGAGGATCTTAAGGGCCTAGCTGGGGTATAGAGGTTAGCACCCTTATTGAGATAGCTGGCCCCTTTACCATAAAGGGCCTTGAAGAATATCCCCCAGGGCTTTGAACTTAATGCTTTCCTTCATTGGCAGCCAGTTTAGGGCCTTAAAGTGAGGGGCCATGTGCGACCTGGGCTTAGGTCAGAGGATCGCCCTGGCCGCGGAGTTTTGCACCACTTGCAGGCGCAGGATGAGGTAACCAGGTAGGCCCAGGTACAAGATATTGGCGTAGTTCAGTCTAGAAGTCACCAAAGCCTGGACCACTATTTTCCTGGTGTCTGATGGCAGGGGCGGTAGGACTTTTTTTTGCATACGAAGCATGCCAAAACAAGTGCTTACCAGTGCCTGGACCTGGGACCTCATAGAAAGGGCATTATCTATGAAAATGCCAAGATTTGTAACTGTAGTTTGGGCGGGGGGGGGGATTGACAACACCTTAGGCCACCAAACTACCCCAAATAGCCATAAAAGAATGTGGCACTGCGGGGGTAGCGTGGGGAGGGCCTGGCAGCCAAAGGGCTAAACAAGGCTGCATCCTGGCACTTTTATTATTTTCTTTATATAGTGCCGACCTGTCAGTTTCTAAAATACATACATAGAGTACCATCAAAGTTGGGAAACAAGGGGGTGTCATATTTGGCCTATGCTGACGATCTGGTGGTACTGTTGCAAACTCCAAGAGGGCTACAATATCTACTATATCGTTTAAATGACTAATTTGGAGAATTGCCTAATTGGCAATTTAGCAAAAACCAAAAGCATGAAATTTGGAAGAATATAAAGACTGTACCCTATCCCAAAAGGCTCTGTCGTTCTGTTAAGCAAATACCCAGGCAAGGTTCTCTTTGGAAACTGGCAAGCTGGAATATTGCAGGGTTGGGTAATCAAAGGGATAATGAGAGGTGGCTCAATATATTAACAGAACTGTACATAGTGGGTGAGGATTAGGCTGTTCTTTCTTCACTTTATGTTTCACCAGCAGCTATTAAACATTTTACTCAACATTTCAAAACGTAATTTCCCATGTGGCACTGGGAAAAGAACGCAGAAAACATATCATCCAACCAGAGTCCAGCAAGCCCCTTCAAAGCTCTCTGCAGGCGATCTATCCCTCTCTTTCTTCGCTGCTCCAGCAGCCTCAGTTAAGTGATTTCACTGCTGCGCTTCTCATTTTGCTTACTGCATTTATTATGGTGTAAATTGGTGCTTTCTACTCAGTGCTTTAAATGGGAAAAAATAAGTGCAGGTACTCATTAAAATGAGCTAGATGTGTAGTGAGGGGGCGGGGTTAGGGGCGGGGCTAAAGGCAAGACATGATGATACTTAATGACTTCTATATTAGTTGCAGCACACACCAAAACACATGAGAAATGTGTTTATATAAACAAAGCAGGTTAACTCATTACACAAAATGAAAGAGAAATGCTATAATATGTTAACATTTCCTTTTTTTTTTTTTTTGCAATAGTTGCACCTTCTTAATGCCATACTGTTAATTGCTGTTGTTTGGCACAATACTATATATTTTTCAGCACGTGAGTAGGAAGAAACTGAAAATACCCCCACTTCGAACCAAAGCTCTTATGGCACAAAGCAAATGAAGCAAATCATCATGACCCTTCCCAGAAGATATCTCTTGTCTCTTCCATCGATCTATCCATTCATTCTTTCATCCTACCATTTACCTGCTGATGTCCACCATTTAACCTTTACATTCTGTCGTCTATTCAGTCTTTCATCCATCATTCAGTTTTTCACCATTCCGTCTGTCCACCCTTCATATCCAAACCTATCCATCCATCCAACTCAAAACCTATCCATTCATCCTTTCACTCATCCATCTCTTTATCCACCCTTTCGCTCATTCATCAATCCTTTCGCTCATCTATCCATCAACCCTTTCACTCCTTTATTCCATCCACCCTTTCATTCCATCCACCCTTTCACTCAATCCCTCCTTTCACTCATCCATCATCCACCCTTTCATCCATCCTCCCTCCCTTTCATTCATTCATCCAATCTTTCACTTATCCACCCATCATTCGCCCTTTTATCCAATCATCCACCCTCTTTCACCCAGCAATCCATGCTTTCACTCATCCATCCAGCTAAACATCCACCCTTGCTCACTCATCCATCCACTCACTCACACACCCACTATAAAATACCCTCACTTCGAACCAAAGCGCTTATGGCACAATGTAAATGAAGCAAATCATCATGACCCTCCCCAGAAGATAGGTCTTGTGTCTCCCATAGATCTATCCATTCATTCTTTCACCCTACCATTTACCTGCTGATGTCCGCCATTTAACCTTTACATTCTGTCGTCTATTCAGTCTTTCATCCATCATTCAGTTTTCACCATTCCGTCTGTCCACCCTTCATATCCATCCATCCATCTCCAAACCTATCCATTCATCCTTACTCATCCATCTCTTTATCCACCCTTTCGCTCATTCATTAATCCTTTCGCTCATCTATCCATCAACCCTTTCACTCCTTTATTCCATCCACCCTTTCACTCAATCCCTCCTTCCACTCATCCATCATCCACCCTTTCATCCATCATCCCTCCCTTTCATTCATCCATCCAATCTTTCACTTATCCACCAATTATCCGCCCTTTTATCCAATCATCCACCCCCCCTTTCACCCAGCCATCAATGCTTTCACTCATCCATCCATCTATTCATCCATCCATCCATCTATACAACCACCCTTGTTCACTCATCTATCCACTCACCCACCCACCAACCCTCCCTACTATGCTATTTATGAATCTTTGTCGCCGAGCAGACATGTACACACAAAGTGCCACCCATTTTCTTTAAAATACCTCCTGAGAGTGTTTTGATTCTCTCTCTCTCTCTTTCTCTCACTTTTTTCTTACAAAAAACAGGCATACGAATGCAGGCAAACACACAAACATAAGCAGGCACACAAAAGACTTGGGTATGATGAAAGCCATCTTTTCTCTTCACCTACCATGGCTTTTTTAATTGCCACCAGGGCCGGACTGGCCGTAGCCTGATTGCCACTGCCAGGGGACTGACATGATTCCTGTGTTTCACAAATGCACAGGATAGTGTGACTATGATTGACAGCACAGGGCCTGAACGGACACTGCTCTGTCAAACACAGCGTAATGGTGAGCACCCGGCAATTATTCAAATGAGCCCAGCTGAATAGCTCAGCTGGGGCTCAGATCGGGGATACAGAAGTGGCGCCTTGGCTGCCAGAGACACCTTCCACTCCGGCTCACCAGCACTCACAGCCAATAAGCCTACCTTTTCATGAGTACCGGTACTCTCCTCGGAAGAAGAGAAGTGCCGGTACTCCGAGGGATAAAACTAAGAAGTGCCGGTACTCAGTACCGGTGAGTACCGTCCCATTTAAAGCACTGTTTCTACTGTAGTTATGGTATGTGATGTGTTGTACATTGTTTCTGCTGTGTAATTGATTCTTTGCAGCGCTGCCGTGGGAAACCTCTCGCTCCTCTGCAGCCACTCCTATCTCTTTCAGGCTCTGATGCCCAGTGCAGTCATTCGGCTGCTAGGGGGCCTGCACTCTGTTGATTTTGCGCTCAGCTCGTTTAACCTCCCGGCATCCGTAGTGTCAGTTTCACCCAGTATCGCTGATCGGGTGAAGCGCGACCGTCCGCCTCTTAATACGGGGGAAGTATTCTTTACATATTTTCACCAAAATATCACATACCAGAGCCACCGCCTGGAGTCTGAACACCCCACAGTGTAGGATTACCCTCAGACGAGGCACGTTTATTGGGACACGACCCAGGCAGCAGTAATTAATCCCGACAGACTGAAGGGAGTGCATTGTCCCAAGGAGCATTTAGTGCCAGATTCACGGTTCCTCCTGGGAATACCATTATACTTCCTGGGTTGACCCCAGATTTGCATTGCTCTCTTCAGTACCAAAGTAATATACATTACTCAGTCCCTCACCATGCAAGAATCAGACGAATATATGGAAGAGGAGGAAGTGGCCTATCTTCCTATAGATGACCAGTTTTGCCAGATCATGGATGTCTCATCTTCAAGGCAGAGTCCCAGGTAGTGGTGCCCTTGGAGAATAAAATTCTCCAAGCATAATTACAATGTCGAAAACCCCTCACACCGAAGGTAGACCCACCTGGGCCTCCAGCCCCCAGACCTTCCTCGGCACCAAACCGGACACTAAGCGCAAAAGCACAGACGACCCTGGGGTCGATCTAGATGCCTTTGCCCACCTCAAGAAGGCCTTCATGGATTCCCAGCTACCCCTCCCTGCTGAGATCCCCAGCACCTCATAGAGCCCTTCCTTCCTCCCTCCCCCCCTCTCCTGACCCTTTGGATGGCGATGACACCCCTAACGTTTCGGACGGGGATGGCGATTCCGGTCGGCCCTGGCCCCCATCTGGCAATGCCTTCTCCCCAGGAGGGAATTCCACGCCGGATTTGCCTCCCCAGCTTTCTGTTTCCGACACATTAGATCCAGATGATCTGTGACATCCGCGTTCTGCGGAATTGTCCCCGGTGCCAAAGGTGGCCTTCTATGTGGTGAGCCATTTGAAAAAACCACTGGATAAGGAGGTGCATAGCTGCCTGCGGGCAGAGTATCCTCGATCTTACCTAGAGGGCAAAGAGGCCATCACACCCGAAATTGACAACAAAATGGCTACTTTTTCAGCAATTTTTTTGCGGGACCCAAAAAAGGGGATTGATCGTTTCTGAAGCTCATGCCGGGACAAATTACTGGATGTAGCAAGGCCCCTATCCAAAATACTTTACATGACCGAAGATGCAAGGCATCCAGCTCCCCGATTTCCCCGGAGGCATTATCCAGCTGGGCTCAGAGAGCTATAATTTTTCTAGGAAATGCCAAATGCGCAAATGAATGGTGCAGATCCCTCTTGATTATAATAGACTCGAAATTAGAGGAGTTGGCCTCGTACGAAGCAGGCCCCATAGTGCAGGAGATCACCTTATCCGAAAATTAGGAAAATTTGTTAATACCTTTAACTCTCTGGATAAGGCTCAATCCTCGATTAAGAGAATTTCTACAGTGTTTTTGCTGCAGCCAGTCGTGGAAGGGGGCGCTCGACCGGCCAGTCTTTCTATCAAGACTTCACCAGAGGTTCGAACATCCAACGAGGACAATATCAAGATGCATCACGGTTCGGAAATTTCTACAACATCTGAAGTCATTCGCGCAGACGAGGTTCGCGAGGAGGTTACAGAGGCAACGCCTCCTACGACACCCCTCAAGGTGAGTGTTTGTTCAATTTTCTGAGGGGATCGAATTTCGGAGGCAGATGGCAGAATTCTTTCATAATTGGGAGACACTTGGGTTCTTCAAACCATAAGTGGTTTCCAAATAGAGTTCTATGGTTCACCATCCCAACCACACAGGCCAAGACCACTGGCCTTCTCTCTGAGCCAAACAGATCTAGTAGGTTTAGAGATTGCGCAGATCTTAAAGTAGGGCGCGATTGCTCCAGCCTCTTTACATCGCTATCATTTTCTCAGCAATCTCTTCCTGGTGGAGAAGAGAGACGGGGGTTAACGCCCCATCATCAACCTGAGGGAATTCAACGAGTGGTTGGTTTACCGCCAATTCAAGATGGAGGGTATCCATCTCCTCAGGGATTTGCTACAGACAAATGACTGGATGAAGCATTTGGAGCTAAAGAATGCCTACCTCACAATACCCATTTTTCCACCTCACAGACGCTATCTGCAATTTCAATGGAGGTCACAGATTTTCAAATTCAGCTCCTTGCCTTTCAGTCTATCCTCCGCTCCATGGTGTTTCACCAAGGTTCTGAAGCCGGTCGTGGAACAATAGAGATCCCGAGGTATCAGACTAATTGTTTATCTGGACGACATCCTAATTATAGATCAAAGTTCAACTCGATTATCCAATTATCTACAGACAACTATCGATCTCCTGGAGTCTCTAGAGTTTGTGATCAACAAGAAGAAGTCTTCTCTGTCACCAACCCAGTCCTTACAATTTCTGGGGTTCGTGGTGGATTCAGTCAAAGCCAACCTGAGTCTGCTATCTCGAAAGCTTACGAAAATACAAACATGAACTCAGAACAACATTGTCCAAACCGTTGATTTCCCTATTCCAACTGGTACATCGTCCATACAGGCCATTTTCCCTGGTGCCCTACATTATCGGGCGTTACAACGTCTCAAGATTTTCCGCTTTCAGTGGGATCTCACCTATTCCCAATCCATTCCCCTCTCAGAGAAGGCCAAATAAGAACTGCAATAGTGGATATCCCACATGGAGGCCTGGAACGGCTGCACCATTTTTGGGTCTCAACCCGATCTTGTGATAGAGTCGAATACCAGTGACTCTGGTTGGGGAGCACATTGCGGGGAACTTTCCACGGGAGGAAAATGGTCATCCACCGAGCAATCCCTTCACATAAACTGCCTGGAATTGATGGCAGGCTCCTTTGTAGTGAAACGCTGGACCAAAGACAAGGCCCAACTTTGTGTCCTTCTCAAGCTGGACAATGTAGTGGCTGTCCGCCATGTCAACCACTTAGGGGGAACGAGATCAAGGACTCTCTCAGATATGGCTCGAACCCTTTGGACCTACTGCCTCGCCAACCAAATTTTGGTCATGGCAGAACATCTTCTGGGAAAGTGCAACCAGGTGGCGGATTGGCACTCTGGCACTAGCAGGGTGTCAGTCTCTGGAAGTTACACCCACAGGTGCTTCAGGGGATTCAATCTAGTTGGGGTCCCTTCACAATGGATCTCTTTGCCTCTTGACTGGACCATCAGTTGGACAGATACTGCAGTTGGCGACCGGATCCCTATGCAGTGTCGACCGATGCGTTTCTCCAAGATTGGAGCAAAGAAAAAGAGTATGTGTTTCCACCATTTGTAATGCTCATGAGATTGTCTACACAGGTTCGGAGGCGGACCTGGTGGTTATCATCCCGATTTGGAGGTGTCAAATCTGGTCCTAACAGGCTCCCTTTCTCTCATGGCATGGAAGATTACCGGGAGCGCTGGAAAGTCCCAGACATGTCACAGGAAGCTGCTTCACTACTCACCAAAACCTGGGTGGATAGCATGACTAGAAGATACCGCTCAGCCGGATCTCGATGACTGGGTTGGTGTCATCAACGGCAATTGGAGCCTGTTTGGGCAGAAGTTGTCCACACTTTGAATTTTCTGGCTTCCTTAGCATCAGAGGGTCTAGCTTATAGGTCCATAAATACATTCCGATCAGCAATTTACACTGGCCACTGTCCGATGGATGGGCACCCGGTTGGGGAACATCCTTTGGTGTGTAAATTCTTTAGAGGCATTAGACTGTCTCTTCCCTCTGAACCCAGGTATTCGACATTATGGTATGCCAACAAAGTTTCACGCCAGTTTAAATCATGGCCTTCAAATACGTAACTGTTAAGAAAACAGATGACGGCAAAGTTAGCTACCTTGTATTTGGTTTCCTATTGAAGAGCCTCAGATGTGAGAGCCCTGGACATAACAGGTAGAGAATTCACTCCAGATGGAGTGACCTTTCATAATTCCAGAAGGACAAAATGTAATTCTAAAATTGTGTCATATCGGGTATTTCCAGATGTTCCAAAATTGTGTGCTGTAAAAGCAGTAAATGCTTATAAAGCTATGATAGAGGATCTTCGTCCTCATGGAGAAAAACAGCTGCTCATGGCCCTCACTAAACCTCATAAAGCAGTTTCCTCCCCTACCATTGCCAGGTGGGTCAAATGGATCATGCAAGAAGTTGGCATCAACACTTCTCAATTTGGGGCACATTCCATGAGAGGGGCCATGGCCTCCAAAGCGTTTTCACTGGGGCCCCGTCTGGGAGACCTTCTTAATGCAGCAGACTGGTCCTCAGATGCTACATTTAAGAGGTTCTATTTTAAACCAGTTGTAAACTTCGCATCCTTGGTGGTATACAAGCTTTAAACTAGCCTAACCTCCGGTCCCGACACAGAATGAAAACTTTCCTAGCTAGTGTATCAAAGTTTCAATTCTATTAAGGAAATAGAGGCGAGGATTAGCCCAGCCTTTCATACTATTTTTTTTTCTGCCCACCATACATGTTGAGATTTCTATGATGATAAATTCGTACAAGGACATTATCCGGCTTACATGTAGGTAACTGTTGGTTTGGTTAATGGCTTATCGTTCTATTTTAACACATATAAGTTATTGTGTTTGGTCAATGATTGCAAATTAATTGGTTGAAAGAAACCTTTGGGAATGGAATCTTACAGGATTGTGTTTTTTTATCCAATAAACAAGAGTGATCCTTGAGTCATTGGCTGAGGTCGCAGGAAGAAAGAGGGGGACAGATCGCCTGCAGAGAGCCTTGAAGGGCTTTGTTGGACTCTGATTGGATGATATCTTTTCTGCGTTCCTTTCCAGGGGCCACATGGGAAATGAAGCTTTGAAATGCTGAATTAAACGTTTAATGGCGGCTGGTTAAAAATGAGGTGAAAAAAGAAAAGCCTTATCCTCGCCTCTGTGTCCTTAATAGACATGAAAACTTCTGTTACGATAGCTAGGAAATTTTTCATTCTACGCAGGTAGAAACAGAATCTAGTAATTTGCTGGTGGTTCAACTACACTATAAACATGCACCTACCTTACTGGTTGTAAATTTTTATAATTATTTCGTGCGGTCTAAACCCACAGATCATTTGTTGGTTTTAAAGTCCTTCCTAGAGTCATATGCTAAAGTCATAACTCACCTTATTCGGTAATCTTAGTGGGAGATTTTAATATTCAATCAGTGTGTCATATATAATGAAGAATTCTGCTCAGGTGACCTTAATATTGGCCAGTTTGAGCACACTAGCCAAGGGGAACTGCTTGATGATATTATAGTTGATTTTAATTTGGCATGGATCTTGCACTCAAGAAAAATAGAGGATATTCCCACATTTAATGGTAGATGCTCTAACTCTACCACTGACTATATAATAATTTCTGCTTCCGTAGTTCAGTTTGTGCTGCATTTTGAGGTCAAACGGAATCAACTTAGTGATCATAACCCCTTATTTTGGATTTTGGAATGGAGATTGGGTGAAGTAGCTAGTTCCATAGTAGGACCCAGGAATACTGACATTTTACCTCCAGATCAATCACGTAGAAGAAATGGTGCAAGGTCCCCTTGGATTCCTTTTAAAATAACCTTCAAATTAAATGTGGGCATGATATTAGCTTGTGTTCAGAGGGTTGTACGAATTCAGAGCTCTTATTGAGCGTCTTCAATAGAATTTGTATACATGTCGCAAACAACCTTATGAGACCGGAGGGTAAATCTAAGCCTGGGGGAGAGAGATAGTTCGATCATAACTGCTCTAATGCTTACCAAAACCTATTAATAGATCCGAAACAAACCCCCAGGAATAAGGGTGAGATAACTTTGTGGAGGAAGAAATGCAACCAGGCCTTAGCAGCTTGTAAACAAAAAATAATTAAAGAGTAAGCTTGGGATCAATTATTGCAGACTGGTTTAAAAATGTGCCAGATTCTGGGAGATTGTTAATCGACTGTTCTTTACTGGGGTTGCTAACAGCAGCAGATTGTACTAGAACATCAGATATATGAGTGAAACATTTCCAGAAGATATATGTAAGTGCGACAGTGGATTCCCAAACCCCCCCTACTGCCTCGCCCCCCAAAAGGCCATTTAAACCATGTTGAAGAATAAGGCGCCTGGCCCTGATGGGGTTATAGCCGACCTATACTAGACAAACCCTACAACCTGGGCTAAATCTCTAACTTGCATCCTAAATACTACCTGTAGTATAGGTTTACCATCCTCCTGATCCAGGTCTATAATTATTCCAGTCTTCAAGAAAGGTGTAAGATCTGATCCACAAGGTTATAGACTCATATCCTTCATAGATTCCGTGGTCAAGGTAATGGGGAGAGTGATCCTCTCCAGATTAACCTCTTGGCTGTATCAAAATAATGTAATTTCCAACCTCCAGTATGGGTTCAGACCAGGGAAAGGTACTTTAGATCAATGCCGTAATTTACAACTGGTCATCAGGAAATATTCAGTAGCCAACGGGGGCACATTACACCCTGTATTTATGGACTGAAGATTTGCCTTTGATCGAGTTAATAGATCGAAACTTTGGCTTTTGCTCATTAACATGGGGGTGGAGAATAACAGTTAATTTCTTACATGAGCTTCACTTACACCTCTTGGCAGACGTGAGGTAAAATCAGACTGGGAGTTTGCCTTCACCCATAAGAGTACACAGGAGGGTAAGACGAGGCTGGATTTTAGCCCCACTATTATTTACATTACATATTAATAATCTGGGACCAACTTTATGTACATCATGTAAAGACATCCCCCGGGCTGGGACCCTGTTCATCCCTGCACTTTTACATGCAGAAGACACCTTGCTGCTAGCAAGAATGGCAGTGGGGCCCCAGCAACTTCTCAACTCTTTTATAGACTTCATGAACACTTTAGATCTGAGCACCAATTACACAAAATCTCATACCATGGTTATGAGCCCCAATAACAAAAGCCAGCAGAAATGTTTAAGGGAAGGTATAGAAATTACCAGGGTAACCGCTTTTTCTTAATTGGGGGTCCTTTTTGATCAAAGGGGTTCCTGGTTTCCGCTAAGGAGGGCTAAAAGGAACATAATGTCCAGAGACGCAGCAGCATTTTTCAATTTTGCTAGTAGACTGGGTGCTAAACCTGTACAGGCACTTGTTAAAGTCTATCAAGCGAAATGCAGTTCTATTGCCAGCTATAGGAGTGATATCTGGTGATATAAGAAGGCTACAGACTTACAGATAGCCGAAAATAAATTCTTGAGACAGCGGCTGTCCATACCACAATCTATAGCCTCCTTTATAGTTCATGAAGAGTCAGGTGTTTGGTACATCTCAGACCTGTTGGCACTTTCGCCACTGTTAAGATGGAACAGGATCTGGACTAACCCTGACCCGAAACAGAACCAGATAATTATAAAAGATGGTTTGTCTTTGGGGAAGGGCAATAGTACCCCGTGGCTTAGCTATATCAAGTCTATAGCAGGGAAGCTGGGTCGTCCCGAGTTATATTGATCCCCAGAAAGGACCACAAGGATAGACTTGGGCTGGGTTAAGAAAAATTTCATTTCTGTTGTGCACTCAGAGAAAAGCTAGAGAGCTCTCTAAACCTTCAGTACGGGCATACATTTCATAAAAATCTTGCCCCACCAAAGAGCCATACTTGGCTGTAGTCATAATTCCTTATCATCCTTTTCTTCTAAAAAGATTTCTATTAAACTTCTGCATTGGTTGCTTGTGGAACTGCAGGGGAGGAACAAAGTTGAAAAGGTTGGCCCCTGTAGTTGTGACAGCTTTACATTGCAAGACACCATGCATTTTGTCACTTTTTGTGATCATTATGATCATTACTGTCTGTTAAGACAACAATATATACTACCTCTGTTAAGTTTTTTGCAAGTAAGACAGGCCCTAATTTACATCCAGATGTCGTACAGTGCTCTAATATGTTTTAATGTAGCCAGCATTTTAGCAGGAGCCCTAAGAATCAGAAAGAGATGACTTGCACTGGCTTTGGGTCTTTTTGATAAGCTGATGTCAAGTGTCTGTGATTCTGGTTTTTGTTTTGTAGAGAATATGAATTGGACTCTCTAATTTTAACTTGTTTTTACAAATCATTTCAATGTAATTTGATTGATATACTGGAAGCACTTTGTAAAACCTTTCAGAAATAGTATTTTTTCATAATGTGGGTGTCTTTTATGGTGTTAATCAACTGCATAAAGAATGTTTGACTGACTGACTGTACTCTGGTTTTTAGGAGATGCCTCAATTGAAACTGTTAATCAATATGAGTATCTTGGAGTTTTGATTGATAAAAGGCTATCTTGGACAAATCATCTGTCGACAAGAAAGCTTAATTCAACTATGATTGCTAAATCTATAGCAAGCTCTTCCAACCTGTTTGGGGGTAGAGCAAGCAAATCATTAAAAGTGTTAGATATGACACTTATCCTTCTTTTACTTTCTGCATCGCCTGTGTT
This sequence comes from Calotriton arnoldi, assembly GCA_963921515.1. Lineage (NCBI taxonomy): Eukaryota > Metazoa > Chordata > Amphibia > Caudata > Salamandridae > Calotriton > Calotriton arnoldi. The sequence goes on from CAWUFW010001517.1 coordinate 1,877,917, forward strand.
AAACTGCAAGGTCATATCAAACCTATAAACAAAGTGTACGAAATCTTCTGCATTTTGGTACTGCCACTTCTCACTGAGTCATCAGGCTAGAGCTGAATCTAAAAACTTTGACGTTACTCCATCACAGAGCTACTTTGAAATACTCATGTGATTGTGTGGGGGCCAATTCTACAATCTTAAAATCCTTAATCTACCTGGAACTTAAGAAAATATACAAGGACATGGATTTCAATGTTGTATCATCATGTGGGGGCGCTAGAGAGCCTGATTCAAGATGGCCACACCATAGAGAGGCTCCGACGGCGGGACCATTAATCCAATAATTATCAGACGCCACAGTCGTTTTCAAGACCTGAAGAGACTGCCGCCGCGTTCTGGTGGCCATTCGGCACTGGGCTGCCCCAAGAGTTCGAGCTGAGATCGCTGCGATACCGGCAGACGAGACGACGTGAGGCCGCGGAGGACGGGGCCGCACTCGTGACGCAGCAAGGCGGGACGGTGAGCCCTGGAGTGCGCTGCTGAGAGGAACTAGAAGACGCACCTGAGAACTTTCCGCCGGAAGAAACAGCTTGCAGCAGTGGCGCCTGCCCCCGCGAGAGCACTGATTGGACCCCCGAATTTTGGGCACCTGCGATATTGATCCGGCGGGTGGCGGGCCCAGAGACTTAGGCCCCTGGAGGGCCCCGGAGAACCTAGGAGACTGCCGGTAAGCGGCTCGGGGATGTGGGGAATTTCGCACTCCGTGCCCCCCCCCCCCCTGGTGAAGAGATACGCAGCAGCGGGAGCCGTGCTGCGGGGGCACCAGCACGGTCGCGGCCTGGCACGAAATCGAGCTCCGGGCGCGCAATGTGCAGGCCTCCGCGTGCGATATCCCCACATTACAGCCTGCTACGCTACACAGGGGCCGCTCCTCGGGGCAGAGCGCTGCTGCGGCGGGCATCCATCCGACTGGCAGCAGTGACCCGATAGCTGCAGGCCAGGATAGAGACGGCCCGCGGGCGTCGGGGGCATACCGGTGGGGTAGGAGCAATTGTAGCCTTGTCCCACCACCCCAGACCGGCAGACGAAGTAAAACACTGTGGGGAACCCCGAGAAGAGCCAGGGACAGCCCGTGATAGTGCAGGAACCGTAGGGTGGGGTAAAAAATGGGGCAGGAGCCCAGAGCAAGCCTGAAATGGGCCCCCACCCGGCTGTGCACTGGTGGTGAGCAGCAGAGCAGCGTGTGAAGGGCCCTGTATATAGCCCAGAGAGAAAGCGCAGAGGAGGCACCCTGAGGACCCCGGAGGCACAGACGGACCAACCTTCAGAGCCCCTTAGGTGAGGGGGACATCCAGCACACGGCCAGAAGGGGAGGAAAACAGCGCAACATAGCTTGCAGCCACAAGGAGAGGGCCCCGCAACAGGCTGGGAGCCCCCGGAGAGGGCGAGCAGGCGAACATGGGGAAACCGGACGCCAAGCAGCCAAAGTTGGTGTTTGAATCGCGTACAACCCCGCGCGGCCCCCTGGCCGCAGACGACACCCAACGGGACTTGGACACATCAGCAGCACTCCCTCCCTAAGCTGACATACAGGAAATGTTTAGAGACTTAAAGCAATCACTCACTGCCATAGATAGCAAGATAGACTGTCTCTCGGATCGCTTCGACCGGCTAAAAGAAAACGGGACTGGTGATGAAGAGCGGCTGGGGCAAGTAGAGCAGCGCACCTCCTCACTCGAGGATGAAGAATCGGAAACACGCGAAAAGCTCCTAAAAAAGGAGAAGGTGCTTGACCTCATCCGCCAAAAGAATGAAGATTTGGAAGCCAGGTCGTGCCGCAATAACTTCAGAATCACAGGAGTGCCCGAGTCCACTGCCATTGCGCGGGTAGAGGACTATGTCGAGGAGATGCTGCGTGTGACATTCGGCGAGTCCCTATCCCCCATCTGCATCGTAGAGCGCGCCCACAGCTCCCTGGGCCCGCGACCACTACCGGGAGCGCCTGCCAGACCCATCATTGCGTGCCTACTCAATTATCGGGACAGGGACACGGTGCTCCGACTGGCTAGAGAAATGCAACAGGTGTCGTTTCAAAAGAACTCGATCTCCTTCTATCCCGACTTTAGCCTGGCAGTCCAGGCGCCCCGAAGAGACTTCCTACCGATTAAGCGATCCCTTCAATAACTGAACATTAAATACGCACTTCTCTACGCCGCCAAGCTCCATATATTCCATGCCGGCAAGACACTCTTCTTCACAGATCCAAAAAAGGCTGCGCTCCACGTGAAGGACCTGCGCCTGGCGCAATGCCCAGACCGATGCAATGCAGACCCAGAGAAGGGAGACCAGACCAGTGACAACGACTAGCCGGCCGGCGTGCGGCACACGCCAGCAGGGACACTGAGATGGCAGAACTCTGCTTCAATGTAGTCTGCCTGCTGCGTTCTCATCGAACTATATACTCGTAGCCTTTACTAATGTACTGCATGGTTACAATCGGTTGACACACCTGAACTGACTGCTTTAAAATGCGACTGTGCAGATATATGCTCAGTGTCCCACTGTTCGAGCCCTGTGGGCGGTTGGGTTGGGCTCCTATTCCTCCCCGGGGATGACTCCCTTACTTTTGCACTGTTGTTTTTCTTTGGGGGGGAACGGTTCACTGGGGAACATGCTCAGCCTAATTGGGGGGCTGGAGTGGGTGGGGTTGGGGTTGTTTTGAAGTTTACAAGCATGCATCTGTTCGAATAAGTCTCCCTTCCTGTCTTCCCTTGCTCTCTCCCCCTCGTCCCTTTCCCTTCGGCGCGACCATCCGGGTACCTCCGGTCACTTGGCCTCACAAACCTCCATGACCAGAATCAGATGCATCTCATGGAATATACGGGGCCTAAATGATGCGCGCAAGGCTAGGATGGTGGCGGCACAACTCGACAGGCACAAAGTAGACATAGGATTCCTACAGGAGCTCCACCTGACTCAGCACACACAGGGGCGTCTGCGAGCGGGTTGGATTGGCGAAAAGCATGTGGCACACTACTCAAATTACGCGGGGGGCTGCCATTATTATAAGGAAGGGGCTCCACTGGCGCACCAGAGTTTCACTCCTAGACACACAAGGTAGATATGTCATGCTTGCTGGTACATTAGGGGGACACCCGGTCAGACTCATCTCACTGTACGGGCCGATTATGGACGATACTGGTTTCTTTGCGGAGGTTTGGAGGGTAGCTGACTCTCTTGGCCCAGGGGCTATAATATTGGGCGGGGACTTCAATGTAGTATTAGATGATTCAGAAGACCGGTCTGGAGACTCCCAAGGCCCCCACCCGCAGCGCAGCTTCAGACGATCATGCAAAACGGACAACTGACTGACATTTGGCACCAGCGGCACCCGGATGAGGCGAGCTGTACGTGCATGATAGCAGCGGGACCCTCGTGGTCGCGCATAGACTTTTGGCTGATATCCCAGGACACGGCGGCCTGGGCAGCGGAGGATCAGAACTTGCCCCGCACCCTCTCTGACCACGCCCCGATAACACTCACATTGGATGTGCCGGACGACCCCTCCAGGGCCTTTGCTTGGAAGCTCCCTATGGGGGCACTGAGAGAAGTTCTTCCGAGAAACTATACGGCAGGCGATCACTGACTATTTCTGCAACAACGAAGGCTCAGTGGACTCTCCGTCGACCCTGTGGGAGGCCTTCAAAACTGTCATTAGGGGGGAGTGCATAGCGAAGCAGGCGGGTGTGCTCAAGTCCTTGCGAGGGGAGTTACAGCAGCTAGAACATGAGATAGGAGCCCTACAGAGAGAGTTTCTCTCCAGCCAAAATACATCCCCGCTTAGCGATATACGCACTAAAATGACTGAGTTTCAGGAGGCCGCCCAAAGAGAAACCCTCTTCCTGGGCAGAGAGGCCAAGGCGTGGCGGTATGGCGAGGGGGTCCATGCAGGCAAGACCCTAGCGGGCCTGCTTAGGAAACCCTGGGCCAGTGATTATATATATCTGAACTACGCTCGGAGGATGCTGGGGTCGTGACAGGTCAAAAAGTGGTCCAGGAGGAAATGGTCTCCTTTTAATCAGCACTCTATCGAGCCCGGTTGCAGACTGATTCATCTGGAGTGGAGGAGTATTTCGATACTATGGAGCTAATTTGGCTCGGGTGGGACACCGAGCGTACCTCGATCAACCCTTTACGGTAGAGGAGGTGGTTGGCGCCATCCGTGCCCTCCCTGCTGGGAAAACGCCAGGCCTTGAAGGACTATCTGCTGCCTTTTACAAGGAGTACGCTGATCTGCTCGCCCCCCGGCTTATAGATTTAGATCGAGATTTGGTGGAGCGTGGGTCGCTTCCCCCATCGCTCAGGGAGGCTCTCATTATTACCATTTTAAAACCCAACAAGGACCCATTACAATGCGACTCGTACCGCCCACTCTCCATGATAAAAGTGGATAATAAGATCGTGGCGAAGCTGACTGCGGCACGCCTTCACCCCCTGTTGCCACTGATGCTCCGGCCGGACCAATGTGGTTTTGTTCCGGGCAGGTCCACAGCACACAACCTTCGCACTCTGTTTGCCACAATGCAGGAAGTAGATCACAACTCCAGGCTGCCGCCATCCCCCTGGATGCCGCCATCCTCCTGGATGCCACTAAGGCGTTCGATTCTCTCGAATGGCCCTACCTCTTCACCCTACTTAAACGCATCGGGCTTAGCCCGAAATTCCTCCATTTAATATCACTGCTGTATTCTCTTCCCATGGCGCGCATTAGGGTTAACGGGGGGATCTCCGCTCCCATCCCGATCTCCTGTGTCACGAGACAGGGGTGTCCGCTGTCGCCCCTGCTGTTCGCCGTTGCTATGGAGCCGCTGGCAGCCAGATTGAGGCAGCACCACGCCCGAAGGGGCCTGGCGTTCACCCCTCAAGTGGTACTTGTGTCCCTTCATGCGGATGACGTGACACTCTATGTCAAGAACCCCAACGACAACCTGGATCCGCTGATCCGGGAATTCCTGCGCTTTGGCTGCCTTGCTGGGATAGAAATTAACTGGTCCAAATCATTGATATTCCCGCTGACGGAGGCCACAACGCAGACAGAGACGGAGTACCCACTACAGTGGACGCGAGACCCGGTGAAATACCTGGATATATGGCTCAGGCGAGACCCGGACGAACTCTGGCGCTCCAACTACGGGCAATTTATAAACTGGCTGGAACAACACATTAAGAGGTGGAACACACTCCCCCTCTCTCTTGCTGGGAGGGTGGCCATCGCTAAGATGGTGGTGTTTCACCAACATCCCGCTTCCACTCACGGCGTGCTTTAGGCGGAGGTTGCGCTCCAACATGGTTGCATTGGCATGGGCGGGCAGACAACCTAGGGTGGCATGGGAGTTGCTTACTCTCCCGTTTGAGCAGGGAAGGCTCGGGGCTCCGGACCTAGAGCTCTACTATTGGTGCGGGCAGGCACAATTCGCCTTCCACTGGATCTATCCTACGCAGTTCATGGCCCACACAGCACCAGAATACGACCAGGTGGATCCGGTCCCTCACCAAATGACCCTGTACCCACCGCGGCCCAGACCTAGGAAAGAGATAGACACCGTGGGATGCACAGGTAGGGCCTGGCAGAGCCTGCAAAGGAGGGCCCGAATAGACCTTAAGCATGCCCCTCAATCCCCCTGATAAAACACCCTAGCCTGTCCGTCTCGGAGGAAGCCGGCGCCTGCGCACGCCTGAGAAAGATGAAACTCACAAAAATGGGAGATGGGTAACCGGGTGGCACCTTCATAGCCCTGGACCAGATCTGGGAAGGGCAAGAGCTCACAGTATTAGAGCAAATGACTTATTTCCAGCTGCGCGCAGCATTGCGCGCTTACCACCCATCCTTTCCCAAGGCGCCGGACAAGTTCCAGACTCTGGAGCGATTTCTTGAAAACCCGTCCCCACACAAGCTGATCACTCGCTTCTACACAGACATGCAGAACACTGCCCCGGCCTGCGAAACCCGAGTCCGCCAGGAATGGAAACTGCACTAGGCACACCAATCGAGCATGAAAAATGGACGTACTGCTCCACACAGGCGTGTGCCCTCTCCCCGAACTACCGGCTGCGCCTGATTCATTTTAATTTTCTGCATCGCACATATTGAACCCCCGCATGGCTTATGCCACTTGGACTGACGACCTGACGACGGAGGCGCATTGCCAGCGATGTAAGGCCCCAGATGCTACCTTCCTACATTTAGCATGGGAATGCCCTCAAATCCATACATAGTAGGGGATAGTATTTGACGCTATAGATGAAATGATGGACACACCCATTGACAGATCCCCTCTAACGGCGCTCTTAGGGTATGTGAAGGACATTCCACCAGGGGACAGACGACTCTGTGCGATGCTGCTATTGCTTGCCAAAAGACGTATCGCCATGTCCTGGGGTAGAGGCCGGGCCCCCAAGAAAACGATGTGGCTCAGGGACGCAGCGTTTTGCCAGGAGCAGCTAGCAGCATTCTGGGTGCTTGATGCCCGCTCAATCTAGACCCAGAGACGTATGGGGCCCCCTACTGCACTACATTAACGCACACATGCCCGCCACAGCTGCCCCCCCCCCGGTGCCTCCAAAGATGAATGAGCAGCTAAGACCACTGCCTCCTCAGCCAAGCAGAGCTAATGAGAACCCCCCTAGGGCCACTCGGCCTGCATGTGCGCCCCAGGTACGCCCCCCTCCCCAATTTTTTTCCTTCAGACTTTCCCCTCCCCCCCATCCCTGGTTGTATGGTTAATGTTATGCTCCTTGGAGTGGCAGAGACGAGATCCAAAGGGAACCCACAGGATTATGTGGGGGACCCCCAAACTGCACTGTGCACTAAATGTGAATATCAAGTGCATGATGTCACAAATGGACTCTACTCACAAAGCACTGTTGAAACAATGATCACCGCACATTGAATCTGTAACCGAAGAACCGAAATATGTGTATGATTGTATGCGACTCTCTCTGTAACTGCATTCAAATTTTTGAATAGAAAGAACGTTTAAAAAAAAAAAAATGTAGCATCATAAAATGCTCTAGAATTGTATAATCTAACTGAGTTCGAGATACTGGCTAAGTAAAATCAAGCGACTCAAAAATGCACGTAACTTAGCAAGTAGAGGGAGAATGACCTGCTACATTACAGCAATATAAACATATGGATCTAGTTTCAGAAAGGAAAATGCTACTTACCCAGTGTGCATCTGTTCTTGGCATGTAGAGCTGTAGATTCACATGCTTTGCATAAGCCTGCCATCTAGTGTTGGGTCCGGATGTTTGCACTTTGTTTTTCTTCGAAGAAGACTTTTCCAGTCACGAGGTAGGTGACTCCTCCTTTCGGTGATAGTGCGCATGGGCATTGACTCCATTGTTAGATTGTTTTCCCGCAGAGGGTGAGAATGGAGTTAGTAAGAGTAGAATAGAGATGTGCTTGTGTGTGTATCTAAGTAAGATGTTACTGCAACAGGTAGAGGTACCAGGGGAGGTGGGTGGGCGCATGTGAATCTACAGCTCTACATGCCAAGAACAGATGCACACTGGGTAAGTAGCATTTTCCGTTCGAGGCCTGTGAGCTGTAGATCACATGCTTTGCATAGACTATACAGCAGTAATCTCCCAAAGCGGTGGCTAACCTGTAGCTGTTGCAGTCATTTGAAAGAGTGTACGTAGAACTGCCTGGCCTACATTAGCTTGTCTTGCTAACACATCTACACAATAGTGTTTTGTAAATGTGTGGGGTGTAGACCATGTTGCAGCCTTACAGATGTCAGCTATGGGAATGTTTCCTAAGAAAGCCATAGAAGCCCCCAGTTTGCGAGTGGAATGCGCTCTAGGGGGAATTGTTAAAGTTCTTTTTGCCTTTGCATAGCATGTTTGGATACATTTAACTATCCACCGTGTAATACCTGATTTAGAAATGGGATTGTCGTTGTGAGGTGGAACAAAAGCAACAAAGAGCTGTTTAGTTTTACGAAAAGGGTTTGTCCTTTCTATGTACTAGAGTAATGCTCATTTAACATCTAAGGTGTGTAGAGCACGTTCTGCCACAGAATCCGGTTGAGGAAAGAAGACAGGCAACTCAACAGATTGGTTGATGTGAAAGGCTGAAATTACTTTGGGTAGAAATTTAGGATTAGTCTGAAGAACCACTTTGTTTTGGTGTACTTGTAAAAATGGTTCTTCTATGGTTAGTGCCTGAAGCTCACCCACTCTCCTCAGTGATGTGATAGCAATGAGGAAAGTAACTTTCCAAGTGAGAAATTGCAGCTCACATCTATGCAATGGCTCAAAGGATGGACCCATTAGTCTGGTGAGAACAATATAAAGATTCCACACTGGGGCAGGTGGAAGTCTTGGGGGAATAACTCTTTTGAGTCCTTCCATAAAGGCCTTAATAACAGGCACTCTGAAAAGAGACAAATGTTGTCTATTCTGAAGGTATGCGGCTATTGCAGCGACATGTAAGTGTATAGATCTGTACGCTAAATTTGAGCATTGTAAATGCAGTAAATAACAAATGAGGTTTTGAACTGAAGCATCAAGTGGGTTGATATGGTTATTACAATAAATAACAAACCTCTTCCATTTTGCTGCATAGCAAGCCCTTGTAGTAGGACGTCTAGCCTCTTTAATGATGTTCATACAGTCTGGTGGAAGATTGAGGTAGCCAAACACTATGACTTCAGGTGCCAGATCGCAAGGTTGAGAGGTCTGGGATCTGGGTGTCTTATCTCTCCACAGCTCTGTTTGAGGAGATTGGATGTGAGATGTAGTTTTTGATGAGGGACTACTGAGAGCTCCAACAGGGTGGTGAACCAAGGTTGATGGGCCCATGCGGGCGCTACCAGGATTAACCTGAGGGATGTTTGCCTGAGCTTCCGAGCCACTAGTGGAATGAGTGGAAGAGGTGGAAAAGCATAGACAAATATCCCTGACCAATTCATCTATAGTGCATTGCCCTTGGACAATGGGTGTGGATACCTGGAGGCGAAGCTTGGGTATTTTGCGTTTTGGTGTGTGGCGAACAGATCTATGTCTGGGAAGCCCCACCTCTGAAAGTATGGGAGGAGAACTTGAGGGTGGTGTTCCCACTCGTGAATCTGCTGTCTTTGCCTGATGAGCCGGTCTGCGATCTGATTGTCTACTCCCGGAAGGTGTTCTGCGAGGAAATAGATTTTGTGGCGTATGGCCCATCTCCAAATGTCCTGTGCAAGTTGTGAAAGCTGGAGAGAATGTGTCCCCTCCTGTTTTTGTATATAATACATGGCTGGCATGTTGTCTGTACGTATCAGGACAGCTTTGCCTGCAAGGTGAACTTGAAAGGCTTTGAGCGCTAGAAATACTGCTAGCAGCTCTAGATGATTTATGTGAAGCTGTTTTTGCTGTTGAGTCCACATGCCCTGAATGGTGTGAGTTTGGAAATGAGCCCCCCAACCAGTGAGCAATGCGTCTGCTGTTAGCACTGTCTGTGGAACCGGGTCGATGAAGGGCCGCCCTTTGGAAAGGTTTTGTGGATTCCACCACTGTGATGAGTGATGAGTGCGGCCGTCCACCAACACTAGATCTGATAACTGAGACTGGTTCCACTGACGTGCTAAACATTCTTGAAGGGGACGCATTTGAAGTCTTGCATAGGGAACTATTAAGATGCAAGACGCCATCATTCCGAGTAACTGCATGAACACCTGAGCTGGCAATGAGTGTTGAGGCTGGAACTGGGAAATTAGAGCCTGAATGTTGCGGATTCTGGCCGGACTGGGACAGGCTAGAGCCTTTTGCGTATCAAGAGTGGCTCCCAAGTACGTTTGCATGTTGGAGGGTTGGAGATGGGACTTGGACAGATTCACTGTGAATCCGAGATTGGGGAGCAGCTGTACTGTTTTGGAAGTGTGTTGTAGACACTAATTGTGAACTGGCTTTTATGAGCCAGTCGTCTAGGTATGGGAAGACGTGAATGTGCTGTCTTCGTAGATGAGCTGCGACCACTGCTAGGCATTTGGTGAATACTCTGGGAGCAGAGGTGACTCCGAATGGAAGCACTTTGAACTGTTAATGTTGTCCCGCTATCATAAACCTGAGGTATTTGCGATGAGCAGGATGTATTGGGATATGGAAGTAGGCGTCCTTTAAGTCTAAAGTAGACAGAAAGTCGCCTTGCTGAAGGAGTGGGAGCACTTGTTGGAGTGTTACCATGTAAAAATGGTCTGATTGGATGTACAGATTCAGTTCTCTGAGGTCTAGTATAGGCCTGAGAGAGCCGTCCTTTTTGGGTATTAGAAAGTAAAGGGAGTACACGCCGGCCCCTTGATACTGTAGTGGGACTGGCTCTATAGCTCCTTTTCCTAATAGGGAGAGAATTTCCTGTTTGAGAAGGTTCAGATGTTCTTGTGACATGTTGTGTGATCTTGGAGGAATGTTTGGGGGAGTGGCAGGAAGTTCCAGGCAATAACCAGATTGGATAGCTTGTAGAACCCATCTGTCTGAAGTGATTGTATTCCAGATGGGTAGAAATTGGGAGAGACGTCCCCCGACAGGAGTGGAATGATCGGGGTAGCGGAAGGAAGTCACTGTTTATTGTTTGCAGGGGAAGTGCGTGTTGAGTTGCCTCTACCCCTTCCCTTGCTGTTATTACCTCTAAATCCTCCTCTAAAGTAACCTCTTGAAGAGAGCGACTGATTATTGCCTTTGTAAGAGGAGGAGGGATTTTCTGATATGTTTTTTGAGCCCCCCCACCCCCCCTGTAAAAGGAGCAGCGAAAGGAGCCCCGATTGGAAGGAAGCTGCAAAGCCCCCATGGATTTTGCGACCTCTGTATCTTTCTTCATCTTTTCAAAAGAAGCATCTACTGTAGGCCAGAAGAGGTGCTCTTTATCAAAGGGCTGATTTAAAATAGAGGCTAGGACCTCTAGTTTAAACCCAGAAATTTTGAGCCAAGCGTGTCTCCGTAATAGAACGCTAGTGTTCACTGCTCGAGCTGCGGTATCAGCTGCATCTAAAGCGCATCTAATGGATGTGTTGGAAATTAATTTTCCTTCTTGAATTAGGTCACTAGCTTTACTCCTATGTTCATCTGGCATAAATTGTATTATTTTTTCTAGCTCGTCATAATGAGCCCTGTTATAGCGAGCTAAAAGAGCTTGGGTATTTGCAATTCGCCAGTGATTGGCTGCTTGCGCAGCCACTCTTTTACCAGAGGCATCTAGGAGTTTGGAATCCATTTCAGGAGGAGGGGCATCTCCTGTGGTCTGTGAGTTTGCTCGTTTGCGAGCATTAGATACTACCATGGAGTCTAATGGAACTTGGCCCTTGATGTAGATAGGGTCAGTAGGTGCCGCCTTATACTTTGTCTACTCTGGGTGTGCCAATCCTTGCACGCACAGGGTCTTTAAAAATCTCGTCTGCGTGTTTAAGCATTCCTTTGAGCATAGATAAGGTCTGTGTTGCTCTTTGAGAGGAACTTAAAGTCTCAAAGAGAAAATCCTCTTCAAGGGCCTCCTTATGAAGTTATACCCCATGATACTCAGCAGCCCTATTGAGTAGTTCTATGTATCCTATATTGTCATCTGGTGGGGAGGGTTTGGAAGGGTATAGATCCGGTTTGTTATCAGTATTAGAATCTGTATTGTAATCCTCCCATGGATCAGGAAAAATGTCCTGAAGTATATCACCATCCCCATCACCTTGGTGATCAGGTGACTGTGGTTGTGGAGAATGTGTGGGTGTAATCAATACATTTGGGTCAATGGGTGACGGAGGTGTAATAGGAGAAGGAGAAGGATTAGTACCCACATTCTTTCTTTTAAGTGGAATGTGGTATTCCTCTAGTAATTCTGGTTTCCTTTTAGTTGGTAATTTTACATGAATATGTCAAGTGTCTGGATTGATAGCCAGTTCCTTTCGTTTCGGGTCCGTGTTAGAAGGCGGAACGTCGAAACGAGGCTCTTTGGTTGGAAGAGGAGGTGGTTTGGTTTTTGGCGCCGGAATTGTCGAGGGTTTCGGCTTTGAAGGGTTCGGATCCGAAGATTTAGTTTTCGGTGCCGAAGGGATGGTCGCTATTACATGCTTAGATTTCGATGCCGAAGATTTCGGATCGGTGTCCGAACGGGGCCGACTTGATCCCAAGCCGGAAGGCTTTGCTGTATGTTTCGGTGCCGAGCCAGAGGGTGGGGCGTTCAAAACCTTTTCTCGGTGCCGACCTTGGCCCGAGGGCAGAGGAAGGACCGAAGCCTTTTTCTTCAGTAAGTTTTGGGGTAGGGGAGTGTCAGTACTCACTGTACGCTGACCCGGTGTTACTTGCTCTTCCGTGCCGGAGTCGGCTTCAGACAAGGAGATGTGTTCTTCCTCCTCTTCGGCTTCTTGTGCGTGGAACTCTTCCTGGTTGGAATCTTCCCCGAAGATGTCCGTTGTGGAGCCGCTTTGTTGATGCATTTCGTGACGTCGATCCCGATGGTCACGGAGCGTTTTCTTGAATCGAAATGAGCAGCAGGCGTCGCAGTCCTGTTCGTCGTGTTCCGGGGATAGACACAAGTTGCACACTTCGTGCAAGTCGGTGCGCGGAAACTTAGCGCGACACCCGGGACAGAATTTAAATTGAGTCCGTTCTATCGACTGCTAGCTGGCCCGATGCAGGTAGGCCCAATTGCCCTCCACAAATTTTCTGATCGAAGACTTTGAATGGAAACGATACATGGAGAATGGGAAACGCGATCTAGAAACAATACCATCGAGGGTAGTGGATTACACGCCGAGGGGATCCCGAGAAACGGTGTCGTACCGGAGCGCAGCAATTCACGTCCGAACCCGATGGCGACAAAAAACAATCTTAACAATGTAGTCGATGCCCATGCGCACTATCACCGAAAGGAGGAGTCACCTACCTCGTGACTGGAAAAGACTTCTTTGAAGAAAACCAAAGTGTAAACATCCGGACACAACACTAGATGGCAGGCTTATGCAAAGCATGTGATCTACAGCTCACATGCCTCGAACCTCTTGTTTCTCCAGACCAGGAATACATAAGGTTGAATCTGCTTGGACACTTTAAACTGAAATACCTAAGATTTAGGCTGCTCTATAGCCCCATTTATAAATTTGAGGGGACATGGAATCAAGCCCTCAAAGGACAGACTGCTTGTCAACTTTGTGAACATGCAACTGAAACTATTATGCACATTTTATGTATCTGCCCTAAACGTTATTTAAGAAAACTTTACTTGTGACCGATTTTTAAAGAAGCAAAAATTAAGAACCACCCTAGAGGTTTTCAGATATTGTTTTACAATCAAAGACAATGGTTCTATTATAAAACTAAAAAGAAATGCAGACTATGCCTATAAAGTGTTAAGCTGCTGTGTTCAGTAAATTTTAACCATACTTTTATTACATACGTATGTTCAGTACTGTTTAACTATCATTTTCTACTATATATTTAAGGTGATCGTAAAATACTGTTTATTTATATCTGTGGGATTAATACAATATACTTGAAATAATAATTAAAAAAACTAATTCTCCAGAATGCAATCTATGGGCATCTGGGGACTAACTATGACCCTTCTCTGGGTCACCTCCCCACCCCACTCCAAGGATACCAAGACCATAGGGCGGAAAAAGTCCTGCTCCTGGACTTGAGTTACCCTACACACCTGGCCGGTGTACTGCTCTGGAGAAACCAGCCTTTCCACTACCATGGTCTGGCTAGCCCCGGTTTCCCTTAGGGCAGTGTCAGGGATCCCATTCACATAAACTAGGTGGAAAGTGACTATTCCCGCTCTCAGGGACCACAAGCTTACCCTCACCCTCTGGGGCTGCCTCCCAGCTAAGGCACATCATAACATAGTCTATGACCTGCCATTGGGAACTCCTTACCCCTAAGACCATAGTGGCCACCCCTGTAGTAGTGCCACCAGTTGGTGGTTTCTTAGGACAGGCATAGTCCCTCTACTCCTGTCCTTGCTAAGAAAACTCAAAGCAGCAGGCTAGAAAAGGGGCGCCTGGTGCTACTGCCCACAAGAACCTCTTCCCTGTTTCTCCATGTGGTCTTGGCGCCCCCCCCCCAACATACTCTGGGACTTGTCTGTGTCACCTTTTACCTCCCCTTTCACTCTGCTTGGGGGAACCTGAACCATCCTTCTTGGGGTCACTTCCAGCTACCTTCTTAGGGACCCTGGTGCGGAGCCAGAGCCCAGTCTTCTTAACAAGCTTCCTGGGACCAGTGAGCTTACTATGAATCAGGTGGTGGCGCAGATCTATAAACCTGAGACTGAACATGTGCTATCTTGCAATCAAGATATACAGCCCTGGTAATACTTCACATCACTGCCCTTCACCCAGCCATCCAGTGCCTTGCAAAAGGAATTTACACAATCCAACCAGGACTGATTGACCAGCTTCTGGCTGTCCCTAAACTTTTGCCTATACTTTTTAGGGATGAGGCCATATTTCCTGACAAGGGTTTCCTCCATAGGGTGATCCATCATCCTGTCCCCCTACTGTAGGGCCAGAAGGGCGTCCCTCCCCTTACTAGGAATATGCTTCCAAAGGCTAACACTCTCCAGCAATCCTTCTCAGGGATCCTATGCATCTGCAAAGCTACCTCATATGCTTCAAACCGCTTGGAGCCATACCTTTAGGGATGTTGACACTCATGTCTCCAGAAGGCACTGTAGGTATGCAGCCACCAGCATTGCTGGAATTTGCCCGCCTGGCCTTGATGTCCGACTCTTTAAGGCTCGGTTTGTGAGCAAACAACATTTTCTGTCCTCCATGGCCAGTTTTTCCTTCTCCAAGGCTCTCTCGGCCATCTTTCCTCCATCTTGAGTTTGGCCATCTCCAGCTTATACTCCCTTTCTGCCTTCATGTATGGCAGCTTCTCTAAGGACAAGCCTTGAGAAGACACACTGCTCCCTGCTCTTGCAGGGAGCTCCAACTCAGGAGACAAGTCACCCCCTCAGCTAACTGCTGCATCTCAGGACTGGTATCCTGGTCCTCTCCTTGCCTTTCTACATCATCATCTTCTTTTGTTGTTGTAACCAGTGCCTGGTGGACTTCCACACATGTCCTCAGCAACTTCTGGAGCTCCACTTTCTTGGAGTTGCTCTTGGTTGGAAGTCCCCTCTCTTCGCTGAACTCCTTGAGTGTAGGACTCCATGTCGGCCAGCTCAAACTCCATCCTTGCAGGTGTGGTTGCAGGCACAACAGTCAATTAGAATAAGAGGGGATTTGGAAAAAATAAAAAGGTCAATCAAGAAGAAATGTAGAACTTGGACTTGTCTTAGATTATTTATCTGGGATTTTCAGTGTACCACAAAATCACTTTATGGCACTGCACAGACAATGTAAGAAATTGTGTAACTGGTTGAGAGGGTGAAACCTTACTTAATCAGCAACCATATTCCTTGTCAGTGTAAAGTCACAAGCGAACCCCAAATTAACCTGTGCTCAACTCTTTGGTACTTTGACACAAAGCAGTCAGGGTTAAAAAGAGTACCTTAAATCCTGGTGGCTAAGAGTCCCACGTCAAGGATGCATCATGCAGCCGAGGTGAAGCAAGGTCTGGTTTGGAGCTGCGTTGCACAGTGTCAGTTCCAAGGAGTTGCAAGGCTGCAATTTGATGTCCGGTGTCGTCGTTGAGGAAGCCATAGACGAGGGGGCTTGTGCTGTAAAGTCAAGGATGGATCGTGCACCGGCTGCTTCCAAGGAAGCTGCGGGGCTTGCGGTACTGAGTTCTGAATCATCGTCGTGCCTGCAGTTGACAAGAAGCTTGCGATGCTAGGGCCAGCATCGGGGATGGGTCGCGCAACAACGGTTCAAATGAGGCTGTTGGCAGCAAAGGTGATTCAAAGTCCTTGTCCAGGAAAGTCCACATAGGAGAGGCGATCTGTAGGTTCTGCTCGGGGTTGCACCACACAGCAGAGGAGATGTGTAGGTTCTGCTGGATCCACAGATGGGCTGGCAGAGGACCTTCAGGCCCATTTCCAAGGGCCCAGGATTGGGGTGGCAACACTTCAATTAAGTTGTATTTGTATAGCGCAAGCTACCCACTCAGGGTTCCCAGGCGTAGTAGCAAAAAACAACCCCTCCATGAAATTGTGATGAACCACTTCCTCAAGTCATGTTTACAATAGGTGGGTTTTTAGCATTTACCTGAAACAGGCTTCGGACGGCTGACTTCTAAGGGAAGCCGGGAGAGCATTCCGGAGCCTGGACGGAAGGAGTACAAAAGAGCGCCCTCCACTCCTTGCTCTTTTGATCTTGGCCAGGTATAACTCACAGATGGTACAGTCCAGGTGCTGGGTTCACGGTGATCGGTTGCCTGGTATGTCCCTGAGCCTTCTGATCAGGAGGCCAGCCAACAAGCCTTTGGAGTTACTCTGGGGTCCTGGGTTTAGAGTTGCACGTCCAGTCCTTCTCACCCAGACAAGAGGGCAGCAGGGAAGCATAGCAGGGCAGCAGGCCTTCAAAGCAGGAGAGTGGAACTCCTTTCAGAAGCACAGCAGTCCTTCTTCCTGGCAGAGTCCACAGGTCTAAAAGTGTACTGAAGAGTTGAGTCTAAGGGTTCAACATTTACACCTGGTGCCCACTTTGAAGTGGAGGAAGCTTCTAGGGCAGAGGTCTTCAATCTGTGGGGCGCGACGCCCAGGGGGGCCTTGGAATCCTGGGAAGAGGGTCGTGGATTCCCCAGCTTCACTTGTCCCTGCAAAAAGACAGCCATCCTGGGACGGCTAATTTAGATCGTTATCAGCTGCTTGGCTGAATGATATGCAAATGTGCCTGTGCCTTATCAGTTAATTTGCAAGTGTAAAGGATGCTTGGGAGCAGTTATGGCTCTTTGTGATGACAAAGATGTGTTTGGAGTGGAAGTGCAAAGAGTTAACAACTGGACTGGGAAGTTCTTGCTTTTAATTTTAACTGCACTTACACAGCCCTTAGTGCCCCATAAGAGGTGTTGAAGGGACAGTTATGTAAAAAATAAATTGCATTACATATGCTCTGGTATTACTAAAATCTACATTTTGAAAGCTCAATTTTATCGTAAAACTATTTGCACGTTTTGCAGCATTCTATCTTACCCTGTGTGTAATGCAAGTATAAAAATTGACTTACATATTCACAGTGCTTTCCGTCACAGGCTGTGACCTCGTAGAACTAAAAATACACATCACTATTCTCCACTGAATCAATCAAGATTTAATTCTGTGGTTCTCTGGTTACACACAGACCTCTGCAGTGCATTAACTAATAGAGGTTTCATAATGTACTACAGTGCATTTCCCACTGAGCAATAACTTTTTAAATTTATTTTTCATTTACGCTGCCCATTATTTTATATGTAGATACCTGCTGGTGAAAGACCTAAAAAACGTACAGAATATTTTGGACTTATTAGTGAGAGGCTTGCATTGCCAGAGCATCACTTGTTTTGATGCTCTGGTGGTGCAAGCATCTCAACCATACCTATGAGGCAGTGCAAGTCACCCTGCATGGCTTTGTATGGCCTCATAGATATGGAGGAAGACATAGCAACGCAAGTCACTACGTTGCCTTACTCTGCGTCAAGGAGGTGTTCCATGAGCTTTGCGTGGGGTTCCCATGCAATACCCATGGATTTTGATGCTGCCCCAGATTTACAAAATCAAGTAAACCTGGGGCAACACAAAAATCTTACCCCTCCCCAGCGGAGGCGTAACGAGGAGAAATGTTTAATTTCTCCTCGTTTTTTCCTCTTTCCATGTGTACTGCATTCTGCAGCTCGCATACAAAGAGGAAAACGCCCCTCTGGATTATTTTGGTGACGGAAGGATCTCCTTCCCGTACAATAACAATCCTGCCTATGCTGGTGCTAGGCAGCAATTTGTGCGCCAACGCAAGGGAAAAGGACTGGAATGCACCGTATTTCATAAATGCGGTGCATTCCTACCCTTTCACTTTGGCATAGGGCAGTGCAGCAAGGAGACTTGCAAAGCTGCCCCACGCCAATTCCTCATAAATGAGGCTTTTTGTTTTTAGCTACACCTCTGACCACGCCCCCAAGCTCACTGACCTTTGGTTTGCTAAACACTGTTTAATATAATTTCCCTACCGTAAAAATTATTTGCTGTGGGAATTGGGGTTGTTAGAAATGGGGGTCTCTAGTTGGCAATGGTTTGCACCTTTGTCCATGTAGGGACCCTTCCTTCAAGTCGGGGTAAGGGGGATACACTACTGAAATAACCCCTGTTCACCCTCTTGGTAGCTTGGCACAAGCAGTCAGGCTTATCTCAGAGGCAGTGTGTAAAGCATTTGCACATGACCAACAATAATACATTGAAAACACTACAAAAGGACACCACACCAGTTTAGAAAAATATCCAATACTTTATATATTCAAAACAAGACCAAAACGATAGAAATCCAACATACAGTACTTAAAAATATGCACTTTGCAAGAATAACCTTAAATATGCAGTTCTTTGAAGTCGGTAGCTCCGTCGGTGCTACTGCAGTGCTGAGAACAACAGAATCCAACAGTTCCATCTGACCGCGTCGGTCGGGGTGTCGGCAGACTCGTAAACAGTACCTTTTCGTTGCGGCCGATCATGTTGGTGAGGGCCGGTTGTGGCAACAGTCGTGGTTGCAGTGTGAAGCAGGGCGGTGCGGCGTGCAGTGCCCTCAGGTCGCTGTTCAGGCAGTGGCTCGGTGACGGTCGACCAGCGGCATCGTTGAGACCAGGGCTGCGTGCAGAGTAAAGGCAGTGCTCGTTGCGGTGCTGACGGTTCACGGTGAAGGCGACAGTGCCAGTTGTGGGGAGCTGGCGTCGGTCGGTCCGGACTGCAGTGTGGGACGGGGCGGTGCGTCGCAAGACTTACGAGCGGTGCCCCGAAGCCACGGTGCGGTCACGGGTGTCGAAGTCAGCTGGCAACGATGGCGTCGGTGAGACCAGGGCGGCGAAGTGAAGTGAGGAGGTGCGGAGTGCTGTGCCCACAGGTCACGGTGCAAGCAGCGGCTTGACGGCGGCGGTCGCCGTGTGTGAGACCAGGGTTGCGGTGCAAGATGCAGTGGTGCCCTCTGCGGTGCCTTCAGGACACGGAGCCAGCGACGGAGTTGGTTGCTTTCCCACCTCTGTGGCAACTGAAACCACGGTTCCAGAGGCGGTATCCAGAGGTCGGTGAAGTCTTTGAGGTCCCTGAGACTTCAGAACAGGAGGCAAGCTCTACTTCAAGCCCTTGGAGATACTCAGCAATAAGTAAAGAAAGTTCAGTCCAGCCCTTTCAGTACCCAAGGCAGAAGCAGCAACTGCAGGCCAACCCCAAAAAGCAACAA
Organism: Calotriton arnoldi; assembly: GCA_963921515.1. Lineage (NCBI taxonomy): Eukaryota > Metazoa > Chordata > Amphibia > Caudata > Salamandridae > Calotriton > Calotriton arnoldi. The sequence goes on from CAWUFW010001517.1 coordinate 1,897,230, forward strand.
CACATCAAAGGGGCAGTACTCCTCCTGGCAGTTCTTCCAGCTCTTGTTCTTGGCAGGTTCCTTGATTCCAACGAGTTCTAAAGTTCTGGGGTCTGGGCTCCAATATTTATACTCAGTTTCTCTTTGTTTTTTTGGGCAGAGAGTGTTTGAGCCCAGCCCAAACCAGTTCCATCCTCTCTGGCCCAGCTTCCTGGCAGGTGGAGACATCATTGTCCAAGGCATACCAGGCCCGTTCAGGTACAAGGAAATCTCCTCCCACTACTCTAAATACAGCTCAGATCTATTCAGCCCAGCCATGACTCATCCAAGAAAGGCAGGACACACCTTGACCCCTCCAGTGGCTGTCTGATGAGAATGCACATCCCCAGCCCCTGTCACTTCAAAGCCAGACAGTCAATCCACAAACCCAGCAGAGGCACACAGGATGGCTAAGCAAGAAAATACCTACTTTCTAAAAGTGGTATTTTCAAACACAGAACATAAAATCACCTTTGCTAAAAGATGCGTTTTTATATTAGGAGTTCAGGCATACTAAACCCTATTTCTCTATCTTGTCCCAATGGGAAGATATGCTTATAAGATGTTATAAGTAAACTCCCATTCTGTCCTATGGGACAGATAGCCTTTCCATAGTGAAAAACGAAACACACTGTAATTCACTACCAGGACATGTCACACACACCAGTACATGTCCTACCTTTAATATACATGGCACCATGCCCACAGGGTTACCTTGGGCCTACCTTAGGGGTGACTTACATGTAAGAAAAGGGAAGATTAGGGCCTGGCAAGTAGGCGCACTTGCCAGGTTGACATGGCAGTTACAAACTGCACGCAGACACTGCAGTGGCAGGTCTGATAACCCTATTCAGGGCTGCTTGGGTGAGTGGCACAATCAGTACTGCAGGCCCACCAGTAGCATTTGATTTACAGGCCCTGGCACTCTCAGTGAACTTTACTAGGGACTTACTAGTAAGTCAAACATGCCAATTATGGAAACACCAATCCATAATACAATTTACAATAGGAGCACTTGCACTTTAACACTGAACAGCAGTGAGAAAGTGTGCAGAGACACTAAACCAGCAAAAACAGAGTCAAAACTAGGAGGTCAGAAAGCAAAAAGTCAGGGGAAGCACGCCAAAAGATGCCAGGTCTAACAGGGGCATTTATGGTTGTCGATAGTTGTCGATGATGAGGAGTACCTGGATCTAGAAATTTTTGTCAAAAGGGGGTCCTTACGCCTAAAAAGGTTTGAGAAGGGAGTCTCGGCATCAAAACGTTAGAAGACCTCTGTTCTAGGGTGTCCACCACCCCTGAGGTGGCCGGCATCCTCTTCCTCCTGTCCTGGCCCAAGCTTGTTTAGGGTCACAATAGACTAGTGACAAACACTTTGTGAGGGTGATCAGACAAAGTCTTTGTGATATACAAGTGGAGTAAGGGAAAGCTCCCCCCTTGTTAATTCAGAGTGGCCCATCCTGCCAACTCCTGTCGTCCCTTTGTCTCACTGTCTGGGAGCATTACACAAGGACCAACTGCCAGCTACTTCTAGTCATGTGACCCAGGATCAGGTTCAGGCACCAAATGTTTAGGACAAGAAAATGGCAACTTTCTATAAGTATACCATAGGCCACTCTTCTCGTGTCCCATCTGCCGCACTGCGTCGTGGGTAAAACTTACCCCATTTTTGTTACTCCTTAGAACAATTTTCAAACTCGTTCATCCATGGAAACCAATGTTTATACAAATCTTGACAGTCAAATACACTTTTGAAATCACTCGGGAGACAGCGCCATTTCAACTTCTGGCTTTATTCTTGACCTTTTCGAGTAACTACTGTATGCCAATCCAGGCTTTTCACAGCAACTCGTGGAATCCAGAAATGAAACGTACATCAAAGTCGGCTCGTCTTTTAATACCCAATGCATTTCGAACCTAGACTGGTTCTTCCTCAGGGGTTTCTACAATGAATAAAAGACATTCAGCTAGCTATTCACTATCAACCTTTAACATGCTGAAAAAATATATATAGAAGCTAACCTGATTCCTCACTTACACCCTTGCTACCATAACCCATCCTCCTAAGAACCCATCTATACAAATGCCCAACACAAACTCCTTCCCATAACTCCCTCACCTTCCCCTACCCTCGCAATTACTGCAAAGCCCACCCCCCGATATTCGCACCCTTGCCCCTTCGTCAACCTTCTTCGGTTACCCTCTTAATCAATACTAAAACGTGCTAACAACAAAACAACCATACCCTCATGTAAAACACGCTACATCCAAATTGCAACCCACTTTTTTGTAACAGTTCTCCCTATAAGACTCCAACCTATCTGCTATCTTAAACCCACCCCATTTCCACTTTCCAAAAGCAAAACAATTCTGTACCTTATCAAAACTTTTAACCAATATCCTGAACGCTTTGTCCTTCTCTTCTCTTCATTTTCAACTTTGTGTTTGTACTGAATATATACCTACACACACATTTATAAAATGTATCAGTGATGCAATGACTATGTAGTGTTATGGTATTCCCAATGTAATGACTCCCAATATGCTGGGTACAAAGTAGTGGCTCAAGCTGTAGTTACTTCTGACGTGTTAACATAGATCCATAAACCTTAATCTCAAAGGACGATTACTGCTAGAGCAATCACTCATGTATTGTCATCTAGAAAAAACACACGTCTTCCATTGTCAAAAGGAACACCGTAAGCATTAATATCCTGCTTACTCACCACTCTTTCAGGAACCACCACTGCATGCCCATCGGTGTCCAGGTGCTCTTCTCCCCATGCCTCTACCGATCTTTGGCTGGATGATGGAATTAAGATGGATAGTTTCTTCCCAATTAGTTCCTGGCTGCTGTACCCAAATAACCTGCAGGCTATATCATTGGCTACCAGGATCTGTCATCAGGAGAGAATAGACAAGAGAGTGCATTATTATTTCATTATTTATGGATGGAGGCATGTTAAGAACTGTATGTAAAGGCAACAGGAAAGGGAAACAAGATGGTATAAAGAAAAGAGTCTTTATGAACCTGTCCTCTGCTATCTGGCTGCAGCAGGGCATAACACTGCCCTAGTGTATTTGATACAAAGAGCTATTTTACAGGTCGAGAACTGACGTTCTTCTTCAAATGTTACAACAGAATTAGCACCTTCCATTAATTCACAATACTTGGTTGAATAATTCCCTGGAAACAGAGGAGGATGCTATAACGGTACATTTGGTAGCAAACACTTAAGAGACTCAATGTCCTATTTTTCCTCAAGACCTCACAAAAGCTATAAAACACCCGCTATCATATGATTTCTTAAACTCACAGCTTTCCCTTTAGGTAATTTTGTTCTGTTTATCTTGTCAGCAGTTCGTTTTATTGATTCTTCAATACTGAAAAGAGAGCCTTGATAGCGTTGAGAGCTCTACAAAATTTCTACTAACATCTACTATGACATGTGTACCCAGTGTTTCAGGCTTTTCGTGATTCTAACAAGTGGGCTATAGAGTTTGTATGTGATAAACATGATGGCTGAAGGAGATATATTAAGTGATGCAAAAGACAGAACAAAAGGGGGGCTGTGGAAAGGTTTTTCCGTTCCAGATGAAACTAAGGGAGTTAATGTAGCAAATTTAATTCAGCATTTGCAAAACAAATCTAGCTACTCAGAGTAGTTCAACTTCTGTATGACAGATAGCAAAATACTCCCTTGCAAATCTTTAAAATTTAAAGCACAATTAGTTGTTGGTTTTAGGGCTGGGGGATTTATAGCATATGGCGTTATGAGAGTTAGATGCAATTCAATTGCACCTACTGCCAGAGTTCCTTGTCTAGCAGTTTTCAGGCAACAAAAAAATATCAAGATAACTCTGGTGATTAGTTTATCTGCTGGAGAGGGATGGAGTTTTTTCTAGTGGCAGTTTGGACTCGTCAGTAAGTAGCACAGAGGGTTAATATGCCTGCTGCAAAGAACATGTACCATGCTGATCACAGAACTGTATTTTATATGGATTGCTCAGTGGGTTACTGCTTTTGTCACAGAGATCCTATTGTTACTTTTAGTTCATACATTACAATCTTAACGTAGCACAGTGTCCTAAGAACTGTCAACAAAGAGCTGCATGGTATAGGTTAGAACGTTATTTCCTTACCCAGTCTTTCATTATCCTAATGTTGCTAAAAAGGGTTAGCTTGGGTGGAAATACATTCTTATCAGTAAAGCCAACCCTAACCCTATGGTACATTTTAATTTATGAGTTTGTGCTTCTGCAAACTCATTGTCTTATGTAACATTTCCTACAGACTGATTTACACACGTATGATTCATTTTCTCTGTATAATGTGTGTGTGATGTAAGGTGCTCAAACACCCTAGACTGGTACGAGTAGAGCTTTAAAACAAATTAAATGCATTTGAGAGAGGGGCTATGGAGAGATGAGAGGCACTATTGGAGGGTGGTAGTGAGGGAATCGGTGAACAAGGAAGTCATCGAGGGGGCGTCATTAACCGGATGTCGCACCAGGCACCACCAGCGCTAAAGCCAGCCCTGAGGGCAAATTCAGCACCCACAGAACCAGTTGTTGCTAACAAACAGTGCATATTCCTAAATGACGCCCCCTTTAGGAACGAATGCTCTTTTATCGCATGGCATTATACCAGAGATTGACAAATTTTAAACAGTCAAAACAGCAAAGAGTTTATCAGTAGCAATGTCCACCAAGATTCAGATGCATGAGAATCACTTAAAAATAACTGTACACATTACCATTTTTAAAAAGAAACTAGAGCAGTTAACCAAGGAACTTAACAAATTTAAAATGTTTCTAACACAAACCAAGATTCCTAAGCTCCAAAAGGACATAAAGAAATTCTATGTCAGGACAGGAGGCTCAGATTATGCTTGACTCTTTCATTTTATGCAGCCTTAACAAAAACATTTTATTCAAGGACTACAAATCCCATCCCATGAGTCTTTTCAACAACTCAACATGACAACCATAGAGTAAGTCCCATATATCCAACATCAAGGAAAAGCACTTCCTCTTTCTTCGCTGCTCAGCAAGCAGGTAAGTGCTTCTCCTTAATATATAGATATTGATTATTGTTTTACATTGTATGCCTTATTTTAATGCTGAAGTTTTGGTTGGTGTTCTGCTATTGGACGTGTGGGGCTTCCCCGGTCTAAAACAGGCGTTCCCCTGGTGCACTGTGGCTGGCTCTCCACTAGGAGGCGCATACGGACGAATCCACACTGCGGCCGAGCCCTTCTGGGCCTGAATACAGGGCACGCTGCCTAACGCCGGTTTGATGCTCTCCTTGCTTCTTCCTGCACGTCTCGCTTTCTAGAGCGCGGCGCACATTCTTCGGGCAGTGTTGGAGGAGGCGCAGAGCCTCCCGAAACAGGCGGTAATTGACCAACATTGCTGGCATTCCTTTGGCATGCCTCTTTGTAACGAGATGCACAGTAATTTGATAACCCCAATAGGGGCATGGAAGGCGCGCGTCTCTTACTGAAGGAAGGTGCGGGCACACCCCTGTGGCATTCTTTACATTCAGGGGCGTAACGAACACCCCCGCAGCCCCCGTGGTGTGGGGGGGGGGGCCCCAGTCTTCAGTAGGTGAAGGGGGCCCCCTCAGCTCTTTGGTAGAGAGCTGTGAGAGGTTTGCTCTTAAGCAGCTGCAGTGTGCAGCCTGCTCTGAGCTCCTCCCGCTGACCCAGGGCAGGACTAAAGAGAAACAAAGTAACAAGTTACATTGTTTCTCTTCAGTCAGAGCCAGGCCTGGAAAAAGGATGGGGGTGGGGGCCCCAGAGAGAGCATTCACCACAGGGCACAGCCTCTGAGAAGGGACGAGGCAGCACAGAGCTGACAGGGGCAGGAGAAGGATTGCAGCTCCAGGAACAGGATCTGCTGGGACACATTGGAAGGTAAACAAGCATTTGCAATATATGGTTTTGCAATACATGCATTTGCATATATGCAAGTCATATATGGTTTGGATTGGAATTCTTAGTTGTGGAATTGTGTTGTGTGGATTGGATCTGTGTAGTGAAATAATGTGGCATGGTGTGCAGTGTAAGTGTACTGGACTTATGTGGAGTGGGATTGTATGTCATGGAGTGGGATTGTGTGTCTTGGAGAGAGATTATCTGGAATGGTATTTTGTGTTGTGGAGTGGTATATAGTGGAGTTTACTTATGTGGTGTGCTGTTAAATATTGTAGCATGATGTGGGATTTTGTGGTGTAGATTGGATGTATGCGGTGTGTTGTGTAATTGTGTTGTTGGTTTGAATTATGTAGTTTGTTGTTGAATTATGTGGTGTGGAATGGAAATGTGTAGAGTTGAATTTGTGTGACGTGGAAGTGTGCGCTGTTGATTGAAAATTATGTTGAGTGGTATTATGAGGCATGGTGTGAAGTGTAGTTATGTGGAATGTTGCTACGTGGCATAGACTGGATTTATGTGGAGTGTATTTATGCAATATGGAGTAGAGCATAATTATGTGGAGGTAAATTATGTGGTGCTGAGTAGTATTATGTGGAGTGTAATTTTGTTGTGTGATGAATTGTGTGGGGATGAATTGTGTGACATGTGAAATTATGTGGCATGGTGTGGTGTATAATTGTGCGGAGTGGAATTATGCAGCATGTTGCAGGGTTGTATTATATGGAGGGTAATGATGTGTTTTGGAGTGAAGTGTAAATATGTTGTGTGAAGTATAATTATATAGGTTGAAGTGGAATTATGTGTAGTTGAATTGTGTTGTGTGGAGTGTAATTATGTGGTTTGGAGTGGTATTAAGTTGTGTTGAATGTTATTATGTGATGTGGAATTATGTGGTATGGAGTGAAGAGGAAATATGTGTTTTTTAATTTTTAGGATTGTAATTATGTGGTATGAAATGTTGTAGGGTTAAATTATTTATAGTTGAATTGTGTGGCATGGAATTATGAGATGTTCAAATGTGCTGTGTGTGGTAGATTTAGCGTAGCTGCCAAGGTTTCAGATTGCGATGTGTGACATTTTCATAATTTCAGTGTAATTATGAGTGACATTGTGAGCAAAATCAAGCAATGAAGAGGAGGGAAATAAATAAATATTAGAAATTACGCCCATTTGAGCAACTAGAAACTCTAAGAAAGTCACTGAACTAAAGTGCGCTAACAGCAGGCTACTGAAAACTGAGCAGAGTCAGACTGCAGCGGCCAGGGCAGCTGATTTCAGAGCACAGGGCTCACGGTTCGATCCCCGGCTCCGGCGGCAGCTCAGCTCAGCACCATGTGACTCTGGGCAATAGCTCACTTAATTTCCACGACGGCCCCCAGCGCCTTGAGACCCGTAAGGGTGAGTAGTTCGCGCTTTACAAATACGGATTTACATTTTACTGCGTGAATGTCACCCATTATTACAGTTAAATTATGGAAACCTCACACTTACCAATCTGAAACCTTGGCATCTATGAGTGAATCAGTGTGAAAATGTGCTCTAATTGAGGTGTATTCCTCTGCACCCACATGGTGACCAGCCTGCCAGGTGTCTTTGCAAACTTGCAAGCGCCAAGCAGTTTTCCATCAGCTACATGTTAATGTAACTCTACAAAATAAATACATAGGATGTTCTCTGCAGAAATCAGAGGTTTGCCTGCGCCAGGTTACACTTAGTCCAGCACTTTAAAAGTGGCAGTTCATTCAAGGTCCAATCAGGCCTCCCATAATGTCTGGTTACTCTGCGTAGAAATGCTGCAAAGTTTTTTTTAAATGCCAATCTGTGGTCAGATTACCTTCCAAAAAGAGCTGCTTTAATCTATGAGTAATCAGTCCCTTTCTGGGATGCTAAAATCACAGTAAGACCCAGTGACCTACCCTCTAGTGCCTCCTCAGTGATCTTCTGTCTGAGGTAGGGTGCAACTGGGATCTAACATGTTTTAGGACTATGTGGTCTAGACTGCCCTGGGCTGAAGTGTTTCGTCCATTTAGCTAGGAGTGTGAGGAGGGGAGATCCGAGCCTGAAGCAGTATGTGCAGTGGTGCCTTTGATGCTCCCAGACTAGAGTTAGGACACAGCTCCCTGCGCCACGGTAGGCACCTAGACCCTCGGTGCAGTCAGCTCGACTGCGGAGCAAGGTTTGTAGGTGCATTAATACAACACCTGCTGGACGGAGGGGGACCTGAGGCATCTTCTGTGTGTGTGTAGATTGGGCCTCACGGGCCTGCGACCAGCAGGTAGAGGCCCGAACTTGAGAGGCTGGATGAGGCAATATAGTAGACTGTTAGAGCATGCCTCTCGATGGACTCTAGTCAAAAGAGGAGCATTGAGGACCGCGGGAGGACCAACAGGCGTTGGATGGCTGCAAGGTGACTGACCACAGTAACAGGTAGAACTACGAGAGATGACTGAAGGCGCTAACCCTCTGAGGAGCAATAATTCATGGCGGGGAGGGGAGGTTATGTCTATGCACTCCGAGAGTGTATTGTGCGGTATCAATACAGTGTTACCTGGGTTCAGTAATGCTTTCGGAAACCATTGTCTCTCATTTAGCAATTACTCAATGTAACACCCCTAATCAGTGCAGCTATATATCTATCTTGCATCTGAAGAAATCAACGCTCTGACACAGGTAAGAGTTACCAATACACCTAGGTCACAGGAGTTACGGGACCTTCAAAAATTGCCGTTTTTGTTTTTCATTCCGGTATGTCTGCTGCTGAAAGTATCTATTACCGACATGTGAAAGTTTCTAAGAAAACAAGTAGGAATCAGCCTGGAAACAGACTCACGCATGTTATTCCTTTAATACTTACTCATCGTTATTTCCGTTCCCCCAACAACAAAACAGCAATGAAATTGGGCACTTCAGCGCTGTGGTGTCATCGTGTTGGGATCCCGGCTCCTCCATGCAGAGCGGCCGTTTTTGCACATCGCTCCCCGCAGGGAGGCGGAGGTTATCCCGGGTCACATCACCCACTCCAGAGCTCCGGTGCCCTTCTCAAGCCCCTAGCTCCCGTAAGGAACCAGTCCTTGCATATGTCGCACTCGAAACGGCTGACATCGTAGGGCTGCCGGTGCATGGCGCGTGCCTGCAACAAATCCTCGCGAGACCTAACTTTATGGACATACTACAGAAATACGGCAAAATGTTGTGGGCATAGAAAAGGGACATTCATTACAGTACTACTACACAGGCAGCTGTACTGCATAACGAAATTTACCGCATCGCGTTTAGGAGACAGGGGAAGCACCAGAAAACAGACGGCGGCCACATGGAAATAACACTACACCAGCATTGATTAGCAGCACTGGTAACCGAGGAGGCGTGATGCCTGTTATGCGTGATTTTGCATTTCAGTGCGGTGATGCGGATCACCACACTTAAATGCATTAGTCTAACGCCAGACGCGTGGTACTTGGCAGGGCTGAATTAGGTGGCGTGGATTTGAACAAGCTGTGCACGCTAAGGCTTTTATGTCATGGGGTATAAAGTGGACGTTTGTCTATTTTTCTTTGTAAAAATAATATGGGCTGTTTCTTTACCTTCCAGTACATTTCTGAACAATTTGTTAAGCTAAATTGTATTGTAGCATTGTGTACGCATGCAGGGAAGAACAAGTGTCTGGCAGACATGCAAAAAATCATCCTACGTCTCAGTATTAACTTCCACACTTCTAAGCAGTAATTCCAATCCTAGAATGAGTTACCTGTTTGCTTTACAACAACAGTTAGTAAAACATGTAAGTGCTTTGCGAGCCTTTATAAGTAGCGAAGGTTTTAAAGGGACTTGTTTTCGTGCAAGGTATTGCTTTTCCCAGTTCACGGAAGGGATAAAAAACATCTCCAGATAATAATAGGGTTGACAGGAAGGTGCGATAGCAGAATATTGATACGTGTGGATCTGGTGAGGACTGCGGGCAGCAAGTGCCTGATACGTTATTTGCATAAGAAAATACTATATATTTTTTCATTATCCTCCATTAGTTATTAGTAAGGAAGGGGGAAGAGAAGCTGTTCACCGACAGCATTCGGTTAGTCTTGGGAGACAAAGAATGCTGTGGTCTGTGGTAGATGCCGCCAGAAGTCATAGGTATATGTATCAGGAGCTGCCATTGAAAGGAAGTGGAAATGCGCTTTAGATGTTGCCGGTATTGATGGCTACTGTGCGGTTGCAGACTTCGCTGGACTGACAGTGGGTGGGGAAATGCTACGTTGTCACTATAGGTTTAGTTACATGAATCGCGCATTCTCTCTGGTTTTTGTCCTTGGGGTACTTGCTGACTGGTGCTATACATGGGATCAGGTTTGCCTTTGACAGGAGGTATGGTTTAGTGGGGTACATAGTGTTAATTAATGTTGGCGTGAGGAAACAAAAATCGGACCCTTTGTACATTTAATATTATTGTGTGCATCATGTAGAGGATGAAAAGTAGCAGGAAGGGCTTTGATGCCGTAGAGGCTAGCAGGAAGAACTGTTTTGGGGTGGTCAGTTGAAGAGATTGTTTAACATGTTTTAAACTACCACAGTGGCATTGGGGAGGGCAGCAGCTGAAAGGCTCTGTCTTTACTGGTAGGCAGTGGTTAGATGGGGACCGGCCATCAGTCTTTCTGTCGGTGGTGGACAGGGGAGCAGTGGGCGGCGGTCACGGGTTCGCAGTGACATCCGAGGGGTGGTTTTAAAGGCGGGCGGAAAAGCATAACTGCGGGTTTCGTAGGGGTGAGAGTAGAGTTAATGGATGCGTTAGTAGCAGGCACGAAGGCAGTGGTCTGTGTTTGGAGGTGGTTAACTGAGCGGGCTTCGCTTGGAGGTGGGTCATCAAGTAGGAGGATGTGTTTGGTGGGCCGGCTGGAGGCAGTGTTATGTAACTTTGCTGGAAGGCGCAGCAGCAGTATTTACTGATATATGTAAATCGCCCAATGAAAGGGCAGATGTGACCAATGGAGGAATCAGAATCCTTTTTTTATGGCTGGGGTGAGCCCCTGCAGTATGACGGGTCGCTGGCCTGAGAGCTCTTGACTGACGCGGAGAATGGGGGGCCCCCTCCATGTACTTTGCAGGGGGCCCCCCTCAAGTTTCGTTACGCCACTGTTTACATTCCTTGGTGCGCGTCTCGGCATCATCGTTTTGACTCCGTATTCCTGCCTATTTCCACCTGATCAGCCATGGCAGGTGCTTTTGATGAATACTTGGAGTCCTTTGAGGAAGAGCAGACGCTTCTCCCTATCCATGAGGAGCTAGTGGATGCCATAGACGCATCCCTAGAGAGGGCGGTCTCTTCAGCTCTGGAACCCCGAGTCAAAGAATCATTGAACTGACGATTCAGCTTCAGCCTCCTACTTACAATTGGGGGCCCCTAAGGATAAGAACAAGGTCAGACCAAACCAAACGCCAATGCAAGGGCGACCTCTTCCTCCTCGGACCCCTTTGAGAGGCTTCACCAGGCCTTCCTGAAAAGGCGCCTGGATGCTCTGGAGGCACCCAGCCTGGATTTACCTCCCAGCCTGAATATACCTCTGAGGACGATTCCTGCTCCCAGCAGGGAACAGATGAGAATGCCAGTGATGGTTCAGATACTCCTGATGGGTACTTGGGGGATGAACCATGTCCGAGCAGACCCTGGCGACATCAAGAGAGTCAGGCTGAACGAAAAAGGTTAACAGGACTCCGCAAGGGTGCTGGGTATGTTGAACCCGGAGGATATTTATCACCCCTGCTCTGCGGACTGGGTTCCAGCGTCAAAGGTGGCGCGGTATGTGGCCAGCCGCATTAGAAACTCCATGGACCAGCAAGCGTCTCAGGGCTGAGTGCCTTAGACCGTTCTTGGTCAATAAGGTGGCAAGTACCCCGGACATCGACGCCAGAATGGTGACCCTCATAACAAAATTTGTCAAAGACCCTTACATGGCCTGAAAATTCCTGGCGATCCTGTCAGGATAAGTCTCAGATGTTTTGGGGCCACTTACCAAAATTTTGGATATGGCTGAAGATTTCAAGGAGCCTGGTCATATGGCTGATCCCGCTATACTGTCAAGTTGGGCTCAACGGGCCCAAGTTTTTTAGGCAATGCCAACAGCGCATTATCGAAGGAGTGCACGAGCTCCTTACTGATTAAGATTGAACCCAGGTTGGGTGAGCTGGCCACCACAGAAGCCCGCCGGCGAATGAAGGGCTCTTCGGATAACCCTTAATTAAGGAGCTATCACGCAGGACAGAGATACCGGGGTGGCTAGACCCCAGAGAACTGCTGCTTAACCCCCTGACAGCGGACTCTAACACCCAGGAACAACAGTGCCCGGAGGTGCTGTGTCATCAGTGAAGGGGTGGGCTGGAAAGTCCAACGAGCTGAAAAGCGACAGTAGGCTCCCCCGCAGTGCGAGACGCGATCGGGCAAAGCCCTGGCCAAGGTCGGACCAGTTTGCGCCCATCAGAGCCAAGAGGTGGCTGGGTTGGGCCACCACCCTTTTAATTTGGTTTGGTCTCAGGTGGACTAAATGCAGTAAGATTTGTCACACAGGGCTGTTACATCGGAAAAGCATGCATTGAAACCTCTTATCTGCTTACTCTTTAGACTTGTGTTGGAGATGAACAATGGGGAAAAGGAAAATACAGGGGCCTGCTAGCCCAAAGATCTTTCTGCTGGCGTTCAAAACTCTGTCTATTACAAATTATCTGACAACAGTTATGGGGGCTCTCAATTCAGAAATTGACCGGGTGAAGGAGAAAATTGATGCGCTAAGGAGGCACTCGTTATCATTAGCCATAGTGCCTTAGCCACCGGTAGAGGCAGAGTGTGACAGTTTATCCTCTTTGATTGTCGAGCACGCCTGTGGCTCAAAGACTGACAGGGTCCTGAGTAAGAATATGTGCCCAGTTACAGGAGTAAATGTGGATATACAAGACAACAGGGGAGAACATGTACCTTGGGCCAGCAGGGGAAGTCAGGTAAGGGGATCTCCGTTAATCAAGACCCTTCAATAGCCAGCATAGACCTTACCTCTAATTTGAACTCACCTCCGTCAAAAAAAAAAGTAGACGTACCAAGCGGATTCCAACTAAGAGTAAGTCTCAGTATCAATCCAGCAAAATGGGGAGGTCTGATGGCTTTTCACCATCAAAGGGGCAACAAAAGGAAAGTGCCACCACTAATATTGTGACTCAACTACATGGTTTGTTAACAGCCCATAATGAGGATTTATTCAAAAGGCTAAAATCCCTGATCAGATCTTTAAGATAAGATTTATTTTATTTATTCATTTATTTATTTATAAAGTTTTATATAGCGCGAACAAGATCCCAAGGGATATCAGAGCGCTTTACATTAGGATGGGAGGAGGACATACATGCAAAATCGCTAACAAGTAGTCATGAAAAACAAACAGGAATGATCACTGATTCAGGGACAGTTACACCATGGAAGGTAATACATTAGGCAAATAAAAGCGAGCCCAGATGGGGTCATTGTAAAAGGAAAAGAGGAGTAGTAACAAAAGAAGGTACAGTGGAAGTAAGAGCAATGTCCAAGGAGGGTAATACAGTAAACAAGTAAAAGCGGGCCCTGAAGGGGTCATTGTATAGGAAAAGAGGAGAATTAGCACAAGATGATACAAAGGAGGTAAGAGCAATGACTTCGAGCAGGTGGGCCAAGCCCAATTAGGGTAAGAATTTGTTCATAAAGAATCTTTTGGCTTCCACTTTGAACGCCGTTGTTGAATAGATTCTGCGTACTTCTGGAGGAAGAGAGTTCCATATCTTTGGGGCGGCGCCTGAGAAGGCTCTGTGACAGGTTCTCTTTTTCCTAAGGATGGGTGGTTTCAAGAGGAAAGTATTGGCACAAGTAGTGGCAAAGATCGAAGCTGGTGGAAGGAGGCAGTAACTTCCTGTGGCCAGCTTTCGCTGTATCATCTGGAAAAGGCTGACTTGATGAATAACCAGCTGGCCGCAGGTTCCCAAATAATTTCCACGCCTGGCACCTCAACCACCCAGCTTCCTTCCAGTCTGGCCCAGAATCTCTCTGCCCCACTGATAGCCATTCATTTACAGTTTGAAAATGAGAGTAACACCACTAATAATATGGGGAGACAAATCATGAGATGCCTGGTAATAGAAGCTCCCTCGGATGGGTCAGGAGAGTTAATGAACCATATTAATTATAGATCTATGCAAAATCTCCCCATCAGTCACGTCTTCATCTACCAACTGAATCAGCACCTTATGTCATTATTTTGGAAAAATGTCCCGGTTTTAGCTACATGAAAGAAGGAAACAGAGGTAGATCTGAAACATAAAACTATGCACTGGTTAGGGAGGAATGTACTCTAGGTGAATGATCTCTCTTGCGAGATATTAACAGTAAGAATAGTGGCAGGTGTAGACAATGGCGGACAATTTCCGTCTAGGGAGTGTATTGTTCTAAATTTCAGATCCCCCTGGGTGGAAAGGAACTTAATAGTAGCATTAAACCATCTGGAGTACTCCCCCTACTGAATTAGAGCTTTACCCTTAGGCTACTTTTATAGACCATCAAGGGTTTTGAATAGGGGTCAATCGGTACACAACAAGGACCAGGTCAATCCACCAGTTGGGGCACTGCCCCCTACATTGACACTCACTAATCGCTTCTCGGTGTTAAATAGCCTAGAAGAAAACGATTTACACCCTTTCGAGAATAGTCAGCTTGACCCTATATATCAAATATACAATTATTAGGCCCCTTGGGGTTGGGGCAGGGCATCAAGGTCAAAATGTGATTATCCCTCCTGGCCAAGCGGACGCAGATCACTTCTTTTCTGTGTTAGCTTGGAATACTACTGGGATTCACTCGAAATTAACAAATGAAGACTGGTTGTGCTTTGCTACTAAATAGGAGCTGTTCTTTTTGCGAGAGAAATGGGCACAGGAGAACTTTTTCGTATACGGTTTTCTTTCGTATTATACCCCTGCTGTTCCTGCGGCTTCGGGGAGGGCATGTGGTGGATTGTCTATTTTAATTTAGCTAAAATTGTAATGAGGCAAAAGTGAAGTTATTGGAGTCGTCCCCTTGGTATCAATTGCTATTACTTTTAGGACTGGGTGATTTTGAAATGAAGATTGTAAACTTCTATCACAACCTTTTTGACCATCAAAATACTAGTGTTGTAACACTACTTGTTAAATGAGGCGATTCCGAAGACAAGTCATGTCAGTCACCCGTTCTGCATTTTCTGGGCAGGTGATTTTAACTCCCTAATGTGTCAGTTCAACGATTTGAGGGTGTGTGGTATAGAAAATAAGGAGGGTCAAGCATTATCACACCTTAAGCATTCCCAGTATGGAGATGCATTGAACAATATTCTGATAACGACTGACCCACTCTTTTTAACTGACTGCATGAAGGCTACTCCTAACTACCAGCCAACCTTTACAGGAGGATATATTAGCACCATAGATTTTATGCTAATTACTAATGACTATAATTGTAGGGTAATTGATTTTAAAGTAATCCCACATCCTGCCAGTGATCATAACCCTTTAGTAGCTTTTTATAAAAGTAATCATGCAGCAGCTGAACCTAAGTCAAAAACCACCCCCATGCAAAATAAAGGGTGCAGAATAAAATGGGAGCGGGTTGACTCGAAAGATCTGGAAGGGAAAATTGTGTCTGGAAATTATGAGATAATTGACGGATGTTTATCGGATGAGACCTCCCCAGTGTGTTTAGTCCAGGACTTGAGAGCCTATGTTCTGCTGTTTTCCGTGCACTAAGATCTTCATACCCTACATCTAATTCCTCTACCCCAATGGTTTAATAGGGCCTGCACAAAAGCATATAGGCAACTAAAATTGGCCCTTAAGGTTGCGCCAAAAGATAGGAAAGCGATTATTATTGCCCGGAAGGACACAATCACAATAAGAAAGGTTGAGCTCAGAAATGAAGCTTGGGAGGATTTGCTGGATGTGGGACGCTTACGGGATACAAGGACATTTTGGAGGTTATAAACCGCCCGAAGGTCACAGGAGGGCCCCCTCCCAAGATAGAATGTTTAATCTCTGAAACTGTAGTGTGTTTCCTGCATGGCTAATTGTCGTTTTCCCTATGTTAGCCACATTACTTTTCCACATATTACTTTATAAACACGCTCGCTTTTGTGCCACGTATTCACACAGAACCTGCACAGGTTTTCGTGTTCAGTTTTTTCCCTAGGACTTAGTCTGAACAACACAGACCAGGTCAAACAACAATGCCCCTTGCTATTCTCTCTGGTCAGACATTAGCAACTAGACATGAGAATGCAGCTGCTGTTTGTGAGCAAACATGTCTTGTCATATAACTGAGGACAGGAGTTCAAAAACATACACTGAGCAAAGATCCTGAAGCAAGATTACTGCTTCAGCTGAGATGTAGATCATCCATCTATGTATGCTAAGGTACGGGGTCTGCCACTAATCCCAGAGATCTTTGATATATAATCATTTAGCTTCAGGAGAAGGGGGGTGGGTTTAGGCTGATCTGTGTTGTAATATGACTGGGCTTTTTATGGTATATGGTTTGTTAACCATGCTTATGATATTTCTGATGGGCATTTGTTGTCTAATTGTGGTGCAAATACTGCATCTTAGAGACCTCGAATCCCAGTGCAACCTCCAACATTTCATACCTTGATGAAAGTTATTGAGATAAAGGAAGAGTGAAGACTTCTCTCAACTCTTAAATATGGCACTGAGATCCACAAGGGATGCTAGTGTGAAGAGTAGCATTAAAGTCAATGGGGTCACCCCGTTTCCCTTGGAACCTGGGTATTGATATATGAAGCTACAATTGGTCCCGTTGGGTAAGAACTAGAGACAATTTCTTAGAACCTTACTATTTCTTTTGACATACAATTTTTATCACATATATATATTTATCGTGATTGACAGAAACTAAATACAGCACACCAACAAAAAATGTATCAAAAATATATATAAATTTATTTCTATTTTTTAATTTTATAACAATCACATAAAATTCACTGCAAACTCATTTCAATACGGTCTGTCTAACAAACCACAAAGACACAATAACAATACACAAAAAATGTCACTAAGTGACTGCGGTGACAAAAAGGGTGAAAGTAAATAACATGTCAAATTCAAACACAAAAAGACAATAACATAAATTCTCTGTCCTTCTCCGGTCTTTCACTATAACTTGCACTGTCTACTTGATTAATAGTTATAGTGAGCCTGGACATGAGACCGTATTACGTCGACGTTTTGACCCTGTAGAAAAATGTGTTTGTAGATACATCAAGTAGGGTCTTCCTCAGGACAAAGCAGCCTAATGACAGCCCTCGCTGTTCAATAAGCCAATTCGAACAGCATGCTCCACCGAGCCTGGATGGAGCGTGACCGAGGGCGGAGAAAATACTCTTGTACCTCCTCGTCAAACGAAAGTTCATCAATATGTCATCTTCCCAAAGCTTCTGTGGGCAATAATCGGGGGTGCCTGAGAATTGGCACCAACTACTTTTCAACGACGTCCCCCACTGGTCCTATTTAAACGACCTCTGCGGGGGAAAAAAACCAAAATGGCAACTCAAATTACTCCTTGCTTCTCCTATTCCTGAGTTGGGTCATTTTTCAAATTACTTTAAAGTGGCCTGAAAATCCTGTACTTTTCCCTTCAATATCAAACTTCGTGTCCCCCGCTGAAGTTGTTTAAATATGACCAGTGGGGGACGTCGTTGAAAAGTAGAGACAGTTCTCAAAAACTATATCTCACACCCTAATTGTGTGAGGTGACGCTCAAAAAACCACAGTCCACCCTCCAGTGGGTGTTGGCCATGCAGTGCAATACAACCCTCCAGTGGGTTATTTAAAAAAGACAATTTTAAGACTTCATCTCGCACTCCGATTTTATGAAGTGACTTAGAGGAGCAACACAGTCCAACCCTCCAGTGGGTATAAATCAAACAGAGTAATACAACCCTCCGATAGGTTATTACCATTGCTAAAGTCTCTAACTTACATTTCCTTTTCGGACTATTTCTTTTATATTTTATTGACTGATGTTGGTCCCAACCTATTAAACTTCAAGGTGAAGTATAGCCCAAAATCATCTTTTCATATGTGAAAAATGTTTTTTGAAAAAAGTTGAATTAGTGAAATAATAGTGATTGAATATAAGTTGCATTTGAGAAGCAGAGCGAAGTGATAAATTCATGTATTCTAAATGTACATATAGTTCCTCGTCTTGGTTTAATCCATACAGTGTGTACGTGCGAAGAGCCAGTATCTGACGTGATTCTCTTTATCTCAATTTCCTTTCTGTTTCCGCCCCGCTCATGGCGGTCCACACTTTCAATACCATACAATTTCAGTAATTTCCAATTTTCATCATGTTGAGATTCCATGTGTTTTGCTGCCACATTGCTACGGTCCCTATTTATAGTAGCACGCACATGTTCTAGTATCCGTTTTTTTAGTTTACAGATGGTGCTTCCGACATACTTGAGAGCACAAGGACACTCAATTACGTAAACTACGTATTGACTTTGACATGTAATTAACTTTTGGATTTTCCAGATTTTATTTTTTGCCATTCTGATTTCTTTTGTATTTTTTGCAATTTGGCAGACTTTACAATTATGACATTTAACAAATCCTGTTGTGCTCAGCTGTTGCGTTTGTTTATTATTTCCTTTCCGAAAATGGCTCTGAACTAATTTGTCCTTCAGATTCTTTGCTCTTCTGTATGTTACATTCGGATGTTTTCCCATTATTGTTGCTACGGTTGGGTCCAATTCAAGTATTTTCCAAATCTTTTTAAGGATTCCCTTGATTGCTTTCGATTCCTTTGAGAATGTTGTAATCAAACGGATTGTATCTGGCTTAGAAATCGGTGTTTTTACTTTAATGATTTCTTCTCTTGTTTTTATCTGGGTCCTCACGACCCCTTTTAATTATTCCAGCTGAATATCCTCTCCATCTGAATCTCTGTGACGTCAAACTACTGTGTTTATCCCATTCTTCTTCTTCAGAGCATATTTTCCGAATTCTCAAGAATTCGCCATATGGGATATTTTGGATCAAAGTATTTTGGTGGAAGCTACCAGCTATGAAGCACTGCATTCGTTGCTGTTTCCTTACGATGTAACGTCGCCTGTATTTTATGGTCATGTATGTAGATTTCAGTATCTAGAAATGTCACTCGCCATAGGCTGATGTTATATGTAAATTTGAAATTTGCTTTTGTGGAGTTAAGGATTTTGAAATAGTCACTGAACTCTTCTTCTGACCCATACCAGATAATAAAAAGGTCACCAATAAACCTTAACCAGATGAATATTTTATTTACAAATTGGTCATTGACTGGTTGCCGAGCCCGTTGCTGCTCCCACCAGCCCATTGGCTAGGCAGGCGTATGATTTAGACATAATTATGAGTTAGACATAATCTCATCATCTCCAACAACTTTGTGTTATGTTGAGCATAATGTAGATTTTGTTCTTTCAAAAAATATTCACACGCTGATATACCAATATTGTTCTCTATATTGGTATATAAGGATACCACGTCCATTGTGATCAATTTGTATGTCTCTTGCCACGGAGTTCCTTGCAAATGTCTCAATAGGTCACTCGTGTCTTTAATATA
The DNA here is from genome assembly GCA_963921515.1 of Calotriton arnoldi. Taxonomy (NCBI): domain Eukaryota; kingdom Metazoa; phylum Chordata; class Amphibia; order Caudata; family Salamandridae; genus Calotriton; species Calotriton arnoldi. Next base: position 1,916,843 of record CAWUFW010001517.1, read on the forward strand.
AGAGCTCAAGTTCAAGACGAAGGGCATTAGAAAGTAATCCACATAGTTTGCCACTGGCTCAAACAGTGATCCTTTGGCTGAAATGATCAGCCGCCCAGGAGGTTTAGTTGGATGCATGTGGATCTTTTGCAAAAAATAAATAGTTGCCATAATAGGATATTCAGTTGTTAAATATTTAGATTCATCATCATCAAGGAGGTTCCCAGTTGTCCATTCCTTCAGTTTTTATCCAATTAACTTTTGAAACTTATTGTTGGATTTTTCTTTAGCTTTACATTGTAGTTAGGGTTCCCTAACTGATGGTGAGCTTCCTTTAAATAGTCGCTCTTGTCCCAAATGATAAAATTTCTCCCTTATCCGCAATTTTGATTACAATTTGATCATCCTGAGTTAGATCTGATAATGCTTTTCTTTCTTGTATATTTATATTGTCAATATATTTTGTTCTTTTCATATTATATAGATCATGTATCACCGCCTCATGAAAGGTATCGATTTTATTACCTGCCATTAATTTTGGATAAAAGCGTGATTTTGTTTTTTTACCACTTAGGCCCGCTCCCATTTGAGGACATGCTGTATTTAGGTCAATCCTGTTTTCATCACTTGTTTCATCTAGATTCAAAAGTGTAGTAGAGCAACTGAGTCTTTTGTTGTGAGGTCGGAAATTGTTTTTTCAATTGTTTTCTTATATTCTCGCATTCGTTTATTTTCCGCAAATACTTTTGCCAGTTTGATCTTCCTTATGTACTGATATAAATCAATTCTTGTCTTGTGGTTTTTTGAACGTCACCTCACACAATTAGGGTGTGAGATATAGTTTGTCTCTAAAATTGCAAATAATACTTTATCGATTGATGTACAGTGTATGAATATACTATCAAAGATGCTTCGTTCCAATTCTGAAGTGACCCTTAGATGTAAATTAATTGTAACATATCATGTTTGTTTTGCAAAGTGGCACTTTTATTCACTTTCTTTCACGAATGGAATTATTATGGATTTAAAAACAACATGTTCCACAAAGCTTAGCAGTGTTTGGACAGGAAATGACTGTGGAAGTTGTAATGCACATCATTGTATTTAATTGATCCAAACAAGTAGCTGAGCGTAAACCATGAATAAGGTCTCAGGAAGACCGAAACGCGTTCGTTTCTGGTATTTGCCCATAATGAATTGAAAAGAGCTGAGATTAAAACTCTTCAAATCTCCCCGTGAGTGCGATCCATTTTTCCCGTTGGGGAAGGCTGTTTTAATATATATATATATATATATATATATATATATATATATATATATATATATATATATATATATATTTCTACCAAAGTTGCCCACAAAAGGAAACGCACACGATGGCAGGCGAACTCAAGGAGAGTTCTTTATTGATTCAGAAACCAGCCTTGCACACGCAGATTCATTTCTCCTTCCTTACACGTTTCAAGCCAACATGGCCCTTGTTCACAGGATTTATGGAAACGAAGCAAGTTGCCTTCATTTACATGCATTTTGAATCTTGCCCCTTGATAGGGCCTCGCAGGTGAGTTCATTTTACAGTGCATGTAGGGACTTGTAGTTCCAAGGCACAAATTATTCCCTCCAGTGGGTTTGCTTCGTATTTCCCAAATACTTATTTTATTTATTTGACCCTCCAGTGGGTCTCCGAGTATGCAAGCCAGTATAAAATTAGTAACAAAAGACCTGCAATCCCGCAATTAGGCTCCGAAAATTCCAGCCTCTGCAGTCCTCTCTGTGTTTTCAGAGGTGGTGCGATCTCCACGGCAGGGCTGCCGTTCTGTATTTCTACCAAAGTTGCCCACAAAAGGAAACGCACTCGATGGCAGGCGAATTCAAGGAGAGTTCTTTATTGATTCAGAAACCAGCCTTGCACACGCAGATTCATTTCTCCTTCCTTACGCGTTTCAAGCCAACATGGCCCTTGTTACTAATTTTAAACTGGCTTGCATACTCGGAGGCCCACTGGAGGGTCAAATAAATAAAATAAGTATTTGGGAAATACGAAGCAAACCCACTGGAGGGAATAATTTGTGCCTTGGAACTACAAGTCCTTACATGTACTGTAAAATGAACTCACCTGCGAGGCCCAATCAAGGGGCAAGATTCAAAATGAACGTAAATGAAGGCAACTTGCTTCGTTTCCATAAATCCTGTGAACAAGGGACATGTTGGCTTGAAACGCGTAAGGAGGGAGAAATGAATCTGCGTGTGCAAGGCTGGTTTCTGAATCAATAAAGAACTCTCCTTGAGTTCGCGTGCCATCGAGTGCGTTTCCTTTTGTGGGCAACTTTGGTAGAAATATATATATATATATATATATATTAAAAAACAGAAGTTAAAGCTTAGCTATAGTTAGGGAAACTTTTTGCCTCTATACAAACTAAACTTAACCTACTTAAATTTAAAAAAAGTCTGAAGTTATTGTTATAGCTTTCTTTCACAAATTATAGATCACCTTCAAGTTATCATAACTAGTGCACCTCATTTCCACACTAACTATAACTCGCCACTCTACCATGCACGGTGTTGTGACGAATTATGTCATTTGAGAAGTTGTAAGTGTTGTTATAAGTGCTATGATTTCACATGCTATAAGTAATGTAGTATGCAAAGGTATAACAACTGCATGGAAAAGGCATGAGTTATAGTTAATGTAGTGTGGCGAGCGAGGTGACAAGACTGTGTTTGGAGGTACACGACATAGTAATTTGAAGGTGGTGTGTAAATTATAAATTGAAGTTTTAAGTATAACTTTACAATTTTGAACGTTTGTGTAATTTAAGTTGGGTTTGTACAGAAAGAATAAAGTATTTCTTACTATAAATTGTTCTTAACCTTTGTGCTTTTTTATTGTATGTAAATGGGTTTTAATTTTTAATTAAAACGTGTTTCAAATTCTAGTGTGGAGTGTCATTCATTGGAGTGTCATAAAGTGGAGTGCCGTACAGTACAGAAGGAGAGTGTCGTAGAGTCTAGTGTCGTTGAGTGAAGTTTTGCAGAGTGGAATAGAGTGGAGGGAAATGTCATAGTATATATTTGAGTAAAGTGCTCTACAGTGGAATAGCGTGGTGTGTCGTATTATGGAGTGGAGTATCATAGAGTGGAGCAGCATGTTGTACAGTGGAGTGTTGTTTCGAAACAGCAGAGTTGAGTGTTGTACAGTGGATTATCGTAAACTGGAGAGTGGTGAAGTGTCATCAAGTAGAGTGTCAGAGTGTAGTTCAGTAGAGTATCTACAGTTTAGTGCTGCTGAGTGCAGTGTCGTACAGTAGGGCAGCGGAGAGTCTCGCACAGTGTAGTGTTGTACAGCATAGTGTCATTATTTGTGAGAACACAGTGCATGGTAAAATGGAGAGTAATAGTTAGTGTTGTATGGGTAGTAAGCTGAAAAGTGTATGTAACGAGGTGAGCTACTTATAATAATTTGAAGGTGGTGGATAAATTGTGAATGAAAGCTATAACTACAACTTTAGAATTTTTTAAGTTTGTGTAGTTTAAGTTGGTTTTTATAGGGAAAAAAAGGTTTCCTAACTATAAGATTTAACCTTTGTTTTTTCATTGAATTTCAATGTTTTTTTATTTTTTATTTTTAGCAAAAATTTGTTTCAAATAGAGTCCAGTGTCGTCAAGTGGTGTGTTATGTTGGGGTGTTATACAGTACAATGGAAAAGAGTGTTGTAAGTCTATTGTTACAGTGGAGTGTTGGAGAGTGGAGTGGCGTATCGTACAATGTAATAAAGTGTTATATACTGAAGCGTATAGTGGAGTCAAGTATCGTAGAGTGGAGCAGCGAGGTTTAAAGTGGACTTATATCTTGTACAGTAGAGTAGGGTATTGTAGACTGTCAGAGTAAAGTAGAGCATTTAAGAGTGGAGTAGAGTGCCGTAGAGTATAGTATCACTGAGTGGAGTATCGTACAGTACAGTGTAGGACAGTGTGGTAGAGTGGAGGACAGTGTCGTAGAGTACAGTGGTATGTGATAGTGGAGTGGCGTGTCGTCAAGTGTCATACAATGCAGTACAGTGGCATAGAGTGGATGGGCCTAGAGTGGAGTACAGTGTCAGAGTGTAGTACAGAGTTTTAGAGTGTCAGACAATGGATCGGCATAGAGCGGAGTATGGTACAATGGTGCAGAGTAAGATAAACTGGAGTGGAGTAAAGTGTCCGAGTGGTGTGACAGACTATAGTGACGTGGAGTGCAGTAGAGTCGAGTGGCATAGCATACAGTCAAGTAGAGTGGCATAAATTGTTGGAGTACTGTGTTGTACAGTAAAAAAAGTGGTGTGTCGTACAGCACTAGAAAATGTTGTAGACTTCAGTAGAGTAGAGTGGCATACAGTTTAGTTGAGTTTTGTAGAGTGGTGTATAGTAAATTGTTGTAGACCGTGGTAGAGTGGATTGGCATATAGTGTTATAGAGTACAATGCCATAGAGGGGCGTAGAGTGGAGTGGCATATATAGTGGAGTACTGTGTCACGGGGTGGAGGAGAGTGGGGTGCAGTGGCATACAAAGAATTGCGTACAGTGCCTTATAGTTGGCTAGAGTATCGTAGTGTGGCGTAGAGTGTCGTAGAGTGGCAAACATAGTACAGTGGAGTGTAGGAGTATAGTAAGGAGTAAAGTGTCAGAAAGTGGCATACAGTGTAGCTGCGTTGAGTGGATTGATGTACAATAGCGTAGAGTGAGGTAATGTATCATACAGTGGAGTGGCGTAACGTACTGTGGAGTAAAGTAAAATAGAGTGTATTGGTGTGTCAGAGTAGAGTGGCATGGAGGGTAGGTAGTAAACTTATAAATTGGAGTGGGGTCTCAGAGTAGAGTTGAGCGATGTGTCAGAGTATAGAAAAGTGTTGTACAGTGGAATAGTGTATTGTAAAAGAGTGTCGTAGAGTGAGTGGCGTAGAGCGGATTACCATACATTCTAATAGCGTACAGTAGAATAGCGTACAGTGGAGTGTAGAAAAGTGGAGTGGCATAGAGCGGAATAGCATAGATTGGAGTGGTGTACGGTATAGTTGATTAACGTAGATTTGAGTGGCTGACATTGAAGTGGCATAGTGTATAGTCAAGGAAACTGTTACAAATTGGAGTGCCATCTCACATAGTAGAGTGGAGTGCTGTGTCATACAGTGTTTGAAACTGTCATAGAATGGAGCAGAGTGTTGTTCAATAGAGGGTATGCGCACAGAGTCGGGAATAAATTTGGACAGTTGAGTATACGAGGACAAAGTGGAGTAGAGTCTAGTAGATGACAGAGAGTAGCAGAGTTTTGTAGTGTAGAGTTATATAGAGTGGAGTAGAGTACACTGAAGTGGAGCAGAATACAGGGGAGTGGCATACAGTGGAATAGCATAGAGTGCAATGGTGTAGAATGGAATAGCATTAGTGGAGTAGTATAGAATGGAGTGGCATACAGTAGAGTGGTGAAGACTGGAGTGGTGTACAGTGGAGTGGCATGGAGTGCAGTACATTGGAAAAGCGCAGAGTGTAATAGGGTACAGTGTAGTGGCATACAGTGGAGTGGTGTAGACTGGAGTGGAGTGCAGTGGAGAAAGATAGTGTGGATACCATATATTAGAGAGGTTAAGATTGAATTTGCGAACAGTGTAATATTTGTAGAGTGGATTGGCGCCCAGTGGAATAGCATAGAATGGAGTACAGTGGAGTGGCGTAGAGTAGAATAGCGTATAATGGAGTAGAGTACAGAGCAGTGGTGTAGAATGGAGTGGCATACACTGGAGTGGCATAGAGTAGAGTAGCCTACAGTGTAGTGGCATACAGTGATATAGCATACAGTAGAGTGTTTTACAATTGAGCGACATATAGTGGAATGGCGTAGAGTGGATTTACGTACAGTGGAATAGCATAAAGTAGAGTGGTGTATAGTGCAGTGCCGTACTGATGTATGTGAAATTTAGCAGCAATGTAGATTATGGTGTGCAGAGTAATACAAAACAGTAAAATGCCCAGCCTTGCATTTCTACAGATTTAGCATTGAACGCAGGATGACGCATGTAGCCTTGCTTTGTAAATTTGACTATTGTATTGCGTTAACCATATTGCGTTATATGTATATATATATTTTGGGCCACGGTATACCACTATAATTTTGCAGTAAACTGTGGTACATGGGGATGACAAGCCAGTACATAACTGGGTAATAACTGTTTTTAGAAAATGAAACAGCAGCCATATTGTTTTCAGTACACTTTGGCTGTGTGCTGCGTTAGGGCCTTAGATTTAGTATGTTTTATTGCAGTTCCCTACCTATTACTACTTAATAAAGTGGTAATAGGTAGGGAAATTTATTTATAAATATATATTTTTTTACACATTTTTAAATAAGTTTACGGAGTACTGCGCTAGTACCTAGTAAGTAGCTTATTTGTAAGGAAATGTTGGGTTTTTTAACATTTCTTTTTTTACGTGGCGCTGTACTCTTTTTTGGGGTATTGCCGTGGTACTCCGTACACTTTGTTTTACAGAATTCAATAGGCTAAAAATTGTAAATACACTGTACTACACTATATTTGTGCAATAGTGTGTTAGTGTTTTTTTTCAATTTTTTAAGATATATATTTTTTTAAGTACTGCAGTACTTCAAAGGTAGTACTATGGTAGTCCGTAAAAAAAATTAAAAAATATATAGAAACTTATAAATTATTTTTCCCTAACTATTACCACTTTACTAAAGGGGTAATAGGTAGGTAAAACATACAAAAAACCTAATACTACCTATATCTAAGGCCCTGAGTCAGAACTCTGGCTGCCTTAAAGGCAGTCATTATCCAATCAGATAATGACTTGTCTTCCACAAAAAAAAGGAAGAGGAAAATCAAATAAACCTTGATCCTCTATGGGAAACCCTCAGTAATTTTAAAATTACCGTCACCCACTAGATGGTGGCATGCTTCATTATAGGGTGTGCTACAACACTGGTGCAGACCAACGCTAATAGTTAAGCAAAAAATATTTATCTTTTCGGGGCAAAAAATGGCCCCTCAAAAATGGGATCCTTCAAACACAGACCTTAAAACTACCTAATAGAGTAGCCGCCTTATATTATTCTGGGCCTCTTTTGGCAGGGTTAAAAAAAATAACAAGTCGGGGTTATACCAGGACAATTAGTACACTGTACCCTTTAATACCATATTAATCAACATGTTTCAGCCTTTCAACCGCTCCTAAGGGTCAACAGCCTTTGTCAGGATGAAGATCTCTGTTCTTACTCCTTTTACTACCCGCTTCCCTGCCCAATGCTATGTGGACATTGGAGGGTAGTGAGTGGTATGAACAGTGGTGTCATACCCTGAATGAATGTGTGACTACAGGGCGCTGCTCCCACTCTTAACCCAGTTTTTTAAGAAACCTACGGAAACTCGGGTAGTTCCTTAGTGAGTTTTCGGAATTGGCAAGTATGGCCGGTGATGGATCCACTATCTAGTGGGTGAGGGCAATTTTAAAACCACTGAGGATTTCCCATAGGGGATCAAGGTTTCTTTGATTTTCCTCTTCCTTTTTGTGTGTGTTTTGCTCCCTTCTCTTATGTGTTTTTTCACTTTGGTGTGCACTTGTTTTATATTTGTCACTTGTTATTTCCGTAACTTGTTATTTTGAGCTGTTCCATGGAAACAGCATACATGTAATTTTTGAAGTATTACCAGCCTCTTGGCTGCCTGGTATACATGTTATTCCACATGTTATGCATTGTGAATGAATGAATGAATGAAAGGGATTTAATATAGGGCACAGCTACTCAACAAGAGTATCCCGGCGCTGGAGGAACATGTGGCAGGACTCTGAGGCGCAATTAATTCCAGAAAACCCAAGTTTTAAGATGTTTCTTAAAAGTAGCCAGGTCAGTAGTGGCTCTCAGCGTAGCAGGTAGTCTGTACCACGCCCAAATACCCGAAAGATCTGCCCCCCCCCATGCAGGCCAAGCGTACTTTAGGGGTGCGGACGAGATCGGAGGAGGATCTTAAGGTCTGTGCTGGAATGTAGCGGTTTGCGCGTTTTTTGAGATAGCTGGCTCCTAAGCCATGAAGGGCTTTGAAAAATATCATCAGGGCTTTGAACTTGATCCTTTCCTTCATTCGCAGCCAATGTAGGGACTTAAGGATGGGGGCCATATGGGACCTGGGTTTGGGTCTAAGAATCGCCTTGGCTGCAGCATTTTGCACCACTTGCAGGCACTGGATGAGGTAGCCTGGTAGGCCAAGGTACAATATATTAGCGTAGTTTAGTCTTGATGTCACCAAGGCTTGGACCATTATCTTCCTGGTATCTGATGACAGAAGAGGAAGAATTTTTTAGCATACGAAGTATGCCAAAACAGGAACCGACCAATGCTTGAACCTGGGACCTCACGGAGAGGGCACTTGCCCAGATTTTTAACCAACGTTTGGGCTGAAAGGGGGGTGGGACAGCACCTACGGCCACCATTAACTCCAATTGCTCACTACAGACTGGCCAAAAAAGACAATCTTAAATTTATCCAGATTGCATTTCAACTGATTCACTTTGAGCCAGTTGAACACCTTTGTGAGACAGGATCTAATATTGTCTCCATCAAAGTCTGCTCCTTTTTCACAGGTGAAAATCAGTTGTGTATCATCTGCATAGGATATAATCTTGGCACCCTAATCCTCTACTAAGGGTGCAAGAGGAGACAAATATAGATTGAAGAGGGTAGGGCTAAGAATGGATCCCTGGGGCACTCCTACCTTCATGCTAGGCATAGGGGATGAAAAAAGAGGTATCCATATTTCCTGAGATCTGTCTTTCAAGAAAGAAGTCATCCAGGCCAGTGCCGTCCCACCAATGTCCAAGTTCCTCAATCTATCAAGAAGCCTCTCATGTGGAACTGTGTCGAAAGCCGCCGACCGGTCAAGTAATATCAGAACGGCTCTGCCTCCCTGATCCAGTTTTTCCTTTATGTGCTCTGTCACTTCCAACAGGGCAGACTCTGTGCTATAATTTACACTCTAATTTACACTCTATGCCAATCTACTAGAAACTACTCCACTCTATTCCTGTACACTCAAATGTCTAAATTTGTACTCAACTCTATGCCTGTACCCTCTATTGTACAACACTCTACTCCACTCTACGACAGTTACCATCACTGTACAGCACAGCACTCCACTCTAATGTATGAGACGCCACTCCAATTTATAACAGTTTCCTCGACTCTACACCAATTCAAGGTACACCACCCGACTCAACGCTAATCCACTGTACCCCACTCCATTCTACGCCACTCCACTGTACATCACTCCATTCTACTCTATTACACTATATGCCACTCCACTCTCCATTGTTCCAGTGTACGCTACTCCACTTTACAGTAATCCACCCTACGCCACCACAGTGTACGCCACTCCCTTCCACTCTATATGCCTCCACTCTATATGCCTCCACTCTATAAAAGTCTACAACACTTAATGGCACTCTACAACATTCTTCGCCATTCTATCCCCTGTACACTCCACTGCTCAACTCTATACTCCACTCTATGCCCATACATTCTATTGTACACTCAATTTCAACACTTTTTTTATACAACACAGCATTCCTGTCTACCGTACGAGACCCTACTCCAATTTATAACAGTTTACTACCTATGCTTCGCCATTACACTACACTCCATGCCTCTGTCCGACACACCAATACACTCTATTGTGCTTTACTCCACACTACATTATACCACTCAACTCAACTTCACTGTACAAGACTTTACCTCACTCTAAGCTACCATACAAAGATCTACTCTATGAAGCTCCAGTTTGACACTACTGCACTCTATCCAACTCCACTCTACGACACTCTACTACACTGTATGCCACTCTCTGAAACTTTACTTCTGTCTATACCCCTTCACTCCACTGTATAACATTGTACTATATCATATGCCACTGTCCAACACTCTGCTCCACTCTGTGCTGCTTTATGATGCTCTAGTTAACTATACAACTCTGTACGCAACTCTTTGTATGTCTCTGCACCCCACTTTACTCCACTCTTTGACACAGTACTTCACTCTAATCCACTGTACGCCACTACACTCTACAAACTTTATTCCATTGTACTCTGTAACACTGTATGTCAATCCAGTCTACCACACTCTAAAACACTGTACACCATTCCACTCTACAAAACTCAACTAGACTGTATGCCACTCAGCTCTACTTTTGTCTACATCACTTTCCTATACTGTGTGACACAGCACTCCACTCTACTGTATGAGATGCTACTCCAATTTATAATAGTTTCCTTGCCCCTACGCTATGCCACGCCACTCTACGCTTATCCACTATACACTACTCCACTCTATGCTACTTCACTGTACACCATTCCATTCTACGCTATTCCACTCGATGCCACTCCACTCTTCTACACTCCATTCTACGCTATTCCACTGTATGCTACTCCACTGTACAATAATCCAGTCTACAACACGGTCCTACACCCTAAATAATGCCACTCTATAAAAGTCTACTACACTTTATGGCATTCTACACTGCTCTTTTAGAACACTCTATTCCACTATGAGACACTTTTCTGTACTCTGCAACACAGCACTCCACGCTACTCTACGAGACCCCACTCCAATTTATAACAGTTTACTACCTACGCTAGGCCACTCCACACTACTGTATAACACACCAATACACTCTATTATACTTTACTCCACATTATATTACGCCACTCCACTATAAACTCCACTGTAGGAGACACTACCTCACTCTACACTACTGTACAACAGTTCACTCTATGCAGCTCTACTGTTTGATACACTACTGTACTCTACGCAGCTCCACTCTACAACACTGTATGCTACTCTCTGACACTTTACTCCAGTCTATACCCCTACACTCCACTGTACAATACTGTCTGCCACTGAACAAAGCACTACTCCACTCTACGATACTCTAGTCCACTATACGACACAGTAAGCAACTCTTTGTATGTCACTGAACCCCACTTTACTCCAGTCTGCTTGGACACAGTACTCCACGCCACTCTATGCCATTGTACTCTATCACTATATGCCAATCCACTATACAACAGTGTACACCACTGTTCTGTACACCACTCCACAAAACTCAACTAGATTGAATGCTACTGCACTCTACAATACTTTCCAATACTATACAACACGCCACTCCACTCCACTCCACTCTACTGCATGCCATGCCACTATACTGACATTTGACTCCACTACACTGTACTACACTCTACAGCACTATACCATACTCGGCTCAACGCTGCTCCACTGTCTAACACTCTACTGCATTGTATGCAACTGCACTCTACAACAATGTACTACACTCTATGCCACTCTATTCCACATCCACTCTGCGCCACTGTACTACACTGTATGTCACTTAGTGACACGCCACTCCACTATATGACATGGCACTCCACTCTACCCTACTCCACTCTAAAACACTCTACGACAGTCTATGACACCCTACTGCCCTGTACGACATGCCAGTCCACTGTACAACCCACCACTCAACTCAACAATACTTGACTCCACTATATGAGACAACATGCCACTACACTATGTACCACTTTAGTACACTGTATGATGCGCCACTTCACTCTACGTTATTCCACTCTACAATACTCCACGCTATGGCAATAGACTTTACACCACTCTCCTCCACTGTAATGTACGATACTCCACATAACACTCCACGAAACTGGACTCTACAATTTGAAACATTTTTATTAAAAATTTTAAAAACGACTGGAATTCAATTAACAAAACCAAAGATTAAAGCTTAGTTATAGTTAGGAAAACTTTTTTTCCATATACAAACCAAATTTAAACTACCTAAACTTTAAAAATTCTAAAGTTAGTTTTAATTTACAATTTATCCACCACCTTCAAATTATCATAAGTAGCACACCTCGCTACACACTCTTAAGCTTGCTAACTAGACCACACTAACTACAACTTGCCACTCGACCATACTTTGTGATATGACAAATGACGCCATTTGAGAAGTTATAAGTGTGGCTATGAATGCTATGATTTCACATGCTATAAGTGATGTAGTATGCAAGGGTATAACCAGTGAATGGAAAAGGCATGAGTTATAGTTACTGTAGTGTGGCGAGTGAGGTGACAAGACTGTGTTCGGAGGTGCGCGACTTTGGTCTGTATAGGGAAAAAAAGTTTGCCTAACTATAACTAAGCTTTAACCTTTGTTTTTTTCCTTGAAAAAAAAAAAGTATATATATATATATATATATATATATGCTGAGGGAATGGGCAGAGAATAACGCTGAGTCATCGAACAGACTGTTGGCAATCCTGATAAAACATGCGGATATTAATCGGCAAGCACTATTAAAGGAAATTGACATTCTAAGTGAAGAACTCAGCAAACAGCCAGACCAAGAAGCAATAAAAAAGTTGCAGGCTGAGATGTAAGAGAGGGTAAAGAAATATGAGCTAATTATAAAGGATAGAAAAGCGTCAAGTTTAGACGTGATAAGCTTGACTACCAATGAGGCCAAATCTTTACCTTCTCGAAACGGTTTGAAAACATCTGCCGCCAGAAGTTATCACAAAGCTTGAAACCAACTACATCCCAAGGAACAGATGAGTCTGGCTCAGAAATAGGCTCAGAAGTGGACACAGGCAACGAAGATGTCAGGCCAATGCAGGCAATACCATTTGTAGAAGACGAACTTCGTTTTTTACGCTGGGACCGAAATACCAATCTCAGACCACTGAGAGGCCAGGAAAGGACATTTCGGGGCGGAGGAAGAGGAAAAACAAAAGGTCAAGGCGAACAATCCGGCAACAACGAAGCCCACAAAAGATCACGGAAGAAAACCAAATAAATGATGATGTGTTGGATATGAGCATAGTGAATTTAACGGATCTTGAGTTAAACACAGCAGAAATTAAGACACTGTCTCGTGGTCTATAATTTTGCATCACTGAGAAAATGGACTATGTCTAGACTCGGATAGACTGTTTTAAATTCACTCGCAAATTGAGATTGGCGAAACATTTTGTTAACAATACAGCATCTGGAACACAACAGAGTAATATTGGTGCAGATAATGACGATTTGTTGGTCTCTGATTTGAATGTTTTGAGGGATTTGGACAGGAGATTTCCTTAAAAAAATGTATGATGGAGAGTGGGAACAGGATCTCCTAATGATTACATTAGACGTGTCGTCTCTATATACGAGCATTTCCCACTCAGATGGTATGAATGCAATACAATTCTTCTTAGGCTCGCGACCTTTGTCGCTGTACAAACATACTGAAATGCTGATGTGCATGTTAGGATGGTGTTTGCGCAACAATATCTTTCTGTTCGGTTCGGAACTATATTGGCAACTGTGGGGTACTGCGATGGGCACCTGCTTTGCCCCCAGCTATGCAAATTTGCATATGGGCTGGTGGGAGGAGCAGGTGCTCGCCAATGGGTACGCAAGAGAAATGTCTGAGAATGTGATACTTTGGTCATGCTACATTGACGATTTATTTGTCTTGTGGCGTGGCAGCAAATCTTCAGCAGAAAGATTTGTTGAAAGTATAAACAAGTTAAATTTACTGCACATCTCAGTGATCAGGAAGTACAGTTTCTGGATTTATCTGTATACGTGGCAGATGGAAGGATACAAACTAAGACATTTAGAAAGTGCACAGCAGGAAATACTGTGCTTCATGCACAGAGCTTCTCCCACGAAACTCAAAAACAATATTCCCTATGCGGAAAATCTGAGAATGAGAAGAAATTGCAGTAATCCCGAACAGCTCTCTGAAGCCCAGTCAGCCCTAACACGGAGATTTAAAGCAAGGGGCTATAATATGGCCATTTTAGAAGAGGCGAAACGCAAGGCCAATCTGAAATCTAGGGCATAGTTGATCTTTTCTGAAAGAACAAAAGACAAAACACCAGAAATAGCTGAACAGAAATTTTGTTTTATTACCAGTTACAATGTGCAACATCAAAAAATACGAGCAATTTTTAAACAACATTGGCATTATTATGCAGTGATCCTATCCAAGGACCCAAACTACATAAGAAACCCCTCATTACAGACCTGGTGATTAATTGTCCGGGCATAAAACAACAGGAGACTTGGCTTAGTGGGGGGGAAAGGCTTTAGACGGTGCCACAAATGTAAAGCGGGCACCTATGGTATTAATACCACAGAGGAACCTTTACCCTTTGGGGACAAGAAATGGAGCATCACGAAGCCACTCACATGTAGAAGTGAATATTCAATATACGTGTTAAGATGTAGTTGCCAAAAGCTATACATTGGGAGCACCATACTTCGTGCACATCAGCGAGTGTTGCACACATTAGAGCCATTAGGAACAAGGATCAAACTTACCCAGTGGCGAGACATTTCGAATTGACCCATAATAGTAACCTCAATGATTTTGAATATTTTGTACTGGATCAAGTGCCAGTGAGGCTCCGAGGGGGCAATAGAGAAAGATATTTGAGGCAACTTGAATCCAGATACACAATACGGTTCAATTTGAGAATTCCAGATGGTCTCAACACCGAGGAAGACATGCATATACATTTGTAGAATGAGTCCCACTTTCCGATATTTGACAACTGTAATAACAATGTATTTTAGAAGGCCAGACTCTACTAAGAATATGTACTCCATTTTACACCATAATCTGAATACTCCCTATCAGATCCATATGATGATTTCTACACGTGACTCTTTTTTAATCCTGACGTTAATGTATTGGTTTTTGCACATGCACTTTAAAGGATAAGGATGTCGTATTAAATGTTGCGGATGTGCACATTTTCAATAGTACTGTTGATGCGATTTTGCACATGCATTATATTGCAGACGCTGCTAAATAAGGATACTGAGCCATTTGGGGATGGAAGTAATAAGAAAATTATTTTGATAAATAAGGCACTTGCCTAAAATCTTTGTTCGTTTTCTTTGTAAATACTACTCAGTTCAGCTTTTTGTAAATTTAATTGGTTGAAATGAAAAAGTTGATTAGGTATTAGCAAAATCCGTAAATGTCTTTTCTATATAGGATTGTATATATATGAAATAATTTTTCAGCAGCGTATGAGCAATATTGGAGTTTCATTGATCATTGATTGCACTTACACTTGTCACTTTATGTGTTTTGCTCCATGCTCATGCTCTGCCTATTAATGTTAATTGAAAGATGTTAATGATTTGCATTATGCACGTTGCACTTGGATTCACATGTGTGGCACTGACACTTTAAAAGTTTTTAAAAAATGATAATTGCAATGACATCAGGAAAATGTATAAAGTAATGAGGCAATGAAAGAGAAAACGGTTTGACGAAGATCGCGGCTGCGATCGAAACGCATTACCTGTGTAGCAAATAAACCGTCTTTTGAATGTGAGCCCGAGCGTTCTGGTGCTTGTTCTAAATACGGGCAGGCGTGTTGAGGAGATTATATATATATATATATATATATATGAAGCAGAGAACTCTGGGTAGTTCTCAAGTTTAGGTGGAAAGTAGCTCCTGTATAGAGCACCCTCAACACCAGCGACACTAAATTTGCTATCTCTGCGTGGATGGCACTGGCTAATCCTACGCTTAAAGACTTTAATAGAAAAGCAGACATTTGAGGTGAGCAAATTTAGAGTGTCTGGTATTGAGTGTGCTCTATACAGGAGCTGCTTTCCACCTAAACTTGAGAACTACCCAGAGTTCTCTGCTTCTTTTTGCATAATTTATGCATCACTCTACACCTGAAAGGGTATTGTTTTGATATATATGTATATATATATATATATATATATATATATATATATATATATATATATATATATATATATTACCTACTGGAGGTCACCAGTAGGTAGTTATAGTTAGGACCTAGTTTCCATAGGAAAAGCGTTTGTTGATTTACCAATATCTTTGGCGCCATTTGACGAATCTTCACGAAATTTTTAAAACTAATGGGGCGCTCCGGTCAGCTCCTGTCTTGAAAGTTTAGGGGTGATTCGTCAAGCGGGGGCCGAGAAAAAAGGGGGTCCCAAAACGCGTTTTCTCCAAGTTAATTTCCATAGGAAACTTTTGTCACAGCTACAGCCCCAACTGCTGAACGGAATTACACCAAATTTGGCAGAAAGGTAGCTCTTGGTCCAGAGTGCACTCTTTTTGTTAAATGGTGTAAATCCATTCAGTAGTTCCTGAGAAATTCATTTATTTAGAAATATTAATATCTGGTGACCGCGGTGGATCCGTGAACCCTCCCGATCTCGAGGTTGACTCTGATTGGATGCCAACAGTTAGAACCAGGAAGTGTTGGCAGCCATCTTGTGACTCGGTTGAACCGAGTCACAAGACAAAAGGTAAAAAAACAAGAAAAGGGGGCAGGGTATAAACACCCCAAGGGCCAAAAAAAGCATTTTCTTTTTTACAATTTCAGCGGGATTCGCGTATGGTCCGCGAAACCCGCCTCAAAAAAAGAAAATGAAGCGCGCACTCCTGCGCTTCGTTTTCTTAAAGCCCCTGGGTGGGCCAGGTCCCGGGGCAATGTTTAATGAAGATGCGGGCCCATGGGGCCCCCGCAGCTCAGGGGACCGCCACCTCCCTGGGGCAATGTTAATGATATGTGGGAGGCACAAGGCCCCCCCGCAGCCCCAGTGACCGCCACCTCCCCGCGGCTTTTTAATTTAAAAAATGCACGGGGGCTCCTGCCCCCCCATGCTGCCCCGGGGACCGCCACCTCCCCGGGGCTTTAATTTATTTATTAAAGTGCGCTGGGCTGCTGCCCCAACACAGTGCCCCGGGAACCGCCACTTCCCCGGGGCCGGTTTTAAAAATTAAGTGTGGGGGGGCTCAAGCCCCCCACACTGCCCGGGGACCACCACCTCCCCGGGCACACTTTATTCAAATATGGGGGTCCGTTGGGGACCCCCGGCCCCGTGGACCACCACCTCCCCAGGGCTATTACAACGATGGGACAGGGGCTGCGGAGTCCTCCTTGGCCTTGGGGACCGCCACCCCCCAGGGCCAGCTCCAGCAATGTCCTGGGGTGCTCACCCCGAGACATTGCAGTTTGCTATGGCAGGACAGGAGCACTGCTCCCACCCTGCCAGAGCAAACTTCTGCTTCGCTTCATGGAAGCGAGAGCAGGAAAACTGCTCTCACTTCCATTAAGCGAAGCACTATTGCTTTTGGGCAAAGGGAGCTGCATGTTTGCAGCTCCCTCTGCCCAAAAGCAATGCCGGCTCCCGCAGGAGGCGGGGAGCCGGCAGGGACTGCGGGGGCATTGGGGCTCCCCAATGTCATGGCCATGCCCCGGGGGATGGGGTTCCCGGGGCCGAAAATGGCCTGGGGAGGGGGGGCCGCATGGCCCCCCTTCCCGCTTTAAAAAAAACAAAGGCCTAGCCCCTAAAAAAAAAATGTGGCACAGGCTCCGGGGGATGGGGTCCCTGGGGCCCAAAAGGGCACTGTGTGGGGCTTCCTGGAGGTAACAGGTAGACTAGTTGGCCCCTAAGGACCTCCAGCAGCGAAGGGGATTTCAATCCCCATTCAAGAGCGCGCCAGGGAACGCGTTTGCAGAGTGGTGGGCAAAGGGGGTGTGGCCTGCTATGAGAACTTGGCAATCCTGCTGTGTGGGACTTACTGGAGGTAATAGGAGGGGTAGTTGGCCCCAAGGATGTCTACCCAACTACCCCTCCTGTTACCTCCAGTAAGTCCCACACAGTGGGATTGCTAAGAGGTCTTCGGTGGCCAAGCCCACCTTTCTCCACCACTCTGCAAACGCGCCTCCTGGCACACTACTGGTTGGGGGATGAAGTCCACTTTACTCCTGAGGGACTTTGGATGCCAAGAAGCCCTCCTGGTACCTCCTGTAAGTCCTACGGACTGCAATTCCTGAGCGCTGGTCGGAGGCCGAGCCCCTTTCCTCCACCACTCTGCAAACGTGTCTAGAAGCATTTGCAATGTAATAGGTCTCGCATTTGCGAGAGTTAGAGCTATTGGCGTTGTAAATGTAAAAGTTTTTTACTAATGTTTTTTGGAGTGGAGTGGATGTACGTTGTGTGTAGTGGAAGCATGTGGTATGTTGTGCAGTGAAATTATGTGGATAGAAAGTATGTGGTATTTAGTGTATAGGAATTATGTAGAGTGGGATTATGCGTTATGGAGAGTAATTATGTGTATGGTAGTCTGTGTTGTGGAGTGGTAACCTCAGGGTTAGTCTTCCTCGTTTCCATAGAAGCTAAAATATAAACTCAATGAGACAAAAAAAGAAGGAACCACTGAGGAGCACTTCTGGACATAGTCAGAGGTATGAGCAGGGCACTGGAATTATGCGACTGTTTGGCTGCACCAATTTTCGCATAGTTATACATTTTGCAAATTTGCCACATAATCCATCATCTGCTGCATAATTTGCAGATTTGAACAAAAAAAAACTTGTTTCTAGCTCAAACGTTACCAAAAATGCAGCGACAAGTGTTACAGCATGGTGGAAGGCCCTTTGCAAACCTGGAATGGTCACCTGTTACTTATTGCTAAATTGGTACTAATGGTGTGCAAACCACTCTTGCTTCTTTCTGCACTTCTCTTGCCTCTTTCTGTACATCTATTCCACTTTCTGCACCTCCCTTGTTTCTGCACCTCTTGCTTTTCTCTGCACCATTCTTGCTTCTTTCTTCTGCACCGCTCTTGCTTCTTTCTGCACCTCTGTTGCTTCTTTCTGCACTTCTCTTGCCTCTTTCTGCACCTGCTTGCCTCTTTCTGCACCTCTTTTTCCTCTTTCTGCACTTCTCTTGCCTCTTTCTGCACCTCGCTTGCTTCTATCGGCACTTCGCTTGCTTCTTTCTGCACCTCTTTTGTAGTGGACAACTCAATTTCACTAAATCGGCACGTTAGCAGGACAGTTTCCACTTGTTTTGGGATTATCAGAATCCTAAAAAAAAATCATTCAATTCCTCTCCTTTGATTCACGCAAGCAGGCTGTCATCGCCTTGGTAATGTCCAGATTGGACTATTGCAATGCCCTTTATCTGGGCATTAACAAAGGATTGATTAAACGTCTGCAGCTGGTGCAGAACGCTGCTGCTAGGCTGATAACTGACCTGCCTAAATACCACTCAGTCACTACAACAATCAGATCTCTGCACTGGCTTCCCCTGGACCATAGGATTCTTTTCAAAACGTTATGTATGACTCATAATGCCTACTATGACTCCGGCCCTGAGGGGAACAAGGTTCTCCTCCATCGCTATGTCCCCACCAGACAGCTCCGATCCTCAGATAAGAATCTATTGATTATTCCGAGGTTCAAACAGGCCAAATGGGGAGGTAGAGCTTTTTCCACCACTGCTGCTAAACTGTGGAATTCTCTTCCGGAAGAGTTTTCTGGTCAGGCGTCACACTTTCTCTACCGGAAAGCATTGAAGACCTGGCTCTTCACACAGAGCTTATTCTGAGCATCTCTACCCGGTCTACACCCGTTTGTCTTGCTCCGTAACAGCGCCTTGACGCCCTTGGGCTAAGTTAGCGCTATATAAGTCCATTTTCATTTCATTTCATTCTGCACCCCTCTTCCCTTTTTCTGCACCTCTTGCCTTTTTCTGCACCTCTCTTGCCTCTTTCTGCACCCCATTTGCCTCTTTCTGTACCTCATTTGCCTCTTTCTGCATCTCTCTTGCCTCTTTCTGCACCTCTCTTGCCTCTTCCTGCACCTCTCTTGCCTCTTTCTGCACCCCTCTTGCTTCTTTCTGCAACCCTCTTGCCTCTTTTTGCACCTCTCATGCCTCTTTCTGCACCTCTCGTGCCTCTTTCTGCACCTCTCCTGGCTCTTTCTGCACCCCTCTTCCCTCTTTCTGCACCTCTCTTGCCTCTTTCTGCACCTCTCTTGCCTCTTTCTGCACCTCTCTTGCCTCTTTCTGCTCCTCTCTTGCCTCTTTCTGCACCTCTCTTGCCTCTTTCTGCTCCTCTCTTGCCTCTTTCTGCACTTCTCTTGCCTCTTTCTGCACATTTCTTACTCTTTCTGCACCTTTCTTGGTTTTTTCTGCACTTCTCTTGTTTCTTTCCGTACTTCTCTCGCCTCTTTCTGTATTCAAATGGGAAGTGCAAGCTGACAAGTTTAAAGGTCTACGGGCTCTCGTGACTGAGGGATATGTCTATTTGTACATGTATTCTCACATGTGTTATGCATCTGAAGATGGTAGCTTAAAAAGCGGGTAGCTTCTCCTACAGGTGGTCAAATCTTCTCAGTTCTGCTCTGTCATTCGGTTGCACAGGCAGACATGTCTTATGTATATAGGTGTTATAGAGCCCCTCAAATATACTATTGAATACCCATGTGCCCTGTATAATGAGCGCAAAGAAATAGCTTTTTGTACACAAATTTACAGAGTATGCTGTTTGAAACACAGGTATTCAAGTATTTGTATGTTTATTTTTATGTAACATGTCACTAGGTAAAAGCAGAGACAAGCATGCATACCTTCACAAACTTGGTCAGACTTACAACAGTGATATGCTTAGGACTGATGTTTTACATTTTGTAGGCCTAACATTCTGAGCAGCCGATGAATAGTGAACCTTCAAGAGAAAAGTGAGGTTTAACACATCTTGGGAGAAGGATTAGTGATTAGGCTACTTTGTATGAGTCTGTGGAAAGGTACAGCCAAGTAGGCCTCTTTCTTCACCTCTGTTGCTTCTCTTGCTTCTTTCTCCATCTTTCTTCCTCTTTCTGGACTTCTGTTGCCTATTTCTGCATTTTTCTTGCTTCTTTCTGCACTTTTTTTCCTTTTTCTGCACCTCTCTTGCCTCTTTCTGCACTTCTCCTGCTTCTTTCTGCGCAATACTTCTTCTTTCTGTACATGTCCTACCTATGTAGGCATAGTTAAAAATTAGCATTGAAAAAACCATATAAATTCAATGAAAAAACCACAGGTTTCTGGGACGTTATAGTTAGAAATTAGCATTTAAAACACCTTAGATATTCACTGAAAAAAAACACAGGTTTCAGGGACGTTATAGTTAGGCTGACATTTCACACGTACAAAACCAGAGAAATTCAGCCGTTATAGTTAGCTGAGCTAACTATAACTTGCGCCCCCGCAATGCACTGCTGATGACGTCACATATTACATCACCCATGACATGGTCAGTGACAACACTGATGACATCTCAAATGACATCACTGATGACATCATCCACTTAATATGTGATGCACCTCCTCACACCCTAATATAACCTTTCATACACCCACTCTAAAATACAGACTACCCTCCTCGAAACCATAGACACACCAATACCAGTTAGTACATACCCACTCACTGATTGATAGGTCTAAACACACATTCACTCACTCACCCATACAGTCACTCATACAAGCAGTCACTCATCAATACAGCCACTGATATATGCACTCATACACCCACACAAGCACTCACACTGTCACTCACCCATAGAGTTACTCACATACCTAGTCAGTCACCCAAAGAATCACAGTGCCATTTATTCACCCATACAGTTATACACACACCACTTCACTTATTCATACAGATACTAACACATACTTAATCTCTTCCACAATCACTGACACAAGCACACACTCATCCATACAGCCCCTCTCACAATCACTCACTCGCACATATAGTCACTTATATACTCCAACACTCACATATACTGCCTTTCACATATGTAGTTACACATATACCACCAACAGAGCCATGCGCACACTCACTCACCCATACAGCCCCTCGCAGATGCACGCATGAACCAATACACCCAGTGAATCACCCACTCACGCATCCATGCAAAGAGTCACACATGCACCCACCCACCCACACAGACACTCAGGCCCCCATACAGGTACTCGGACAACCAATTATTAACCCATATAGACACTCATGTAGCTACTCACGAACCCATGCAGCCACTTACACACCAACTGGCAGATTGATACAGACATTCATGTAATATGTGACGTCATCAGCAGTGCATTGCGGGGACGCGAGTTATAGTTAGCTCAGCTAACTATAACGGCTGAATTTCTCTGGTTTTGTACGAGTGAAATGTCAGCCTAACTAGAACGTCACTGAACCCTGTGTTTTTTCAGTGAATATCGAAAGTTTTTTAAATGCTAATTCCTAACTATAACGTCCCTGAAACCTGTGGTTTTTCAGTGAATATATATATATATATATATATATATATATATATATATATATATATATATATATTATCTACTGGCGGTCGCCAGTAGATAGTTATAGTTAGGACCTATTATCCATAGGAAATCCGCGACATTCTATTTGAAATAACGTTGGCGCCGGTTGGCGAATCTTCGCGAAAGTTTCCAACTTGTTGAGGCGCTCCGCTCCTACCCTGAAAGTCTCGGGTTGATTCGTCAAGCGGGGGCCGAGAAAAAGGGGGTCCCAAAACGCGTTTTCCCCATTCATTTTTCCATAGGAACCTTTAGTCGCAGCTACAGCCCGAACTGCTGAACGGAATTACACCAAATTTGGCAAAGAGGTAGCCCTTGGTTCAGACTGGTGCCTTTGGCTTAAATGGTGTAAATCCGTTCAGTAGTTCCTGAGAAATTCACAAGTAAAGTCACATATATATCTATGGCCGAGTAGGGTCCGCGTACCCTCCCGATCACGAGCTGCATGCTAATTGGCTGTCAGCTGGCTGTCAACATTCCGATTCAGGAAGTGTTGGCAGCCATTTTGTCCTCGGTAGAACCGAGGGACAGAAACAAGTGCGCAAAGCGCACAAAGGGGGCAGGGTAGAAACACCCTAACCCCTAGGCCTGCTCAGGGGCCCCACAAAGCAAAAAAAGCATTTTTTTTTTTTTTTTTTTAAATCGGCAGGATGCGCTTAGGGTGCGCGGATCCTGCCGAAAAAAAAAATCGAAGTTAATTTGCCCCCGGGTGGGCCAAGTCCCGGGGGCATGGTGGGGGGGGGGTTAAATTTATGTATGGGGGCCTCTAAGGGCCCCCAAGCCCCGGGGACCGCCACCCCCGGGGCTTTAACACAAAATGGTGCGGGAGGGCTCTTTGCCCTCCCGCTGCCCCGGGGACCGCCACCTCCCCGGGGCTTCTGTTTTAATGTTTTTAACCTGTGTGGGGGCTCCAGCCCCCACACGCCCGAGACCGCCACCTCCCGGGGCACTAAAAATTAAAAATGGGGGTCCATTTTGGACCCTCGAAGCCCCGGGACCACCACCTACCCGGGGCTTTGAAAATGTGGGGAGGGGGCCGCGCGGCCCCTCCTGGAGCCCCTGATGGCCCTGGGGACCGCCACCCCCCAGGGCCGGCTCCTGCAGTGTCCCGGGGTGCCTACCCCCGGGACACTGCTGTTTGCAATGACAGGACGGGAGCCTCGCGGCTCCCGTCTTGTCATTGCAAACTTGCTTTGGATATTGGAAGAGAGAGCAGGAAACCTGCTCTCGCTGCCAATATCCAAAGCTGATTGCTTTTCCACATGGGGAGCAGCATGTTAGCTGCTCCCCATGTGGAAAAGCAATGCCGGCTCGCGCAGGAGGCGGGGAGCCGGCGGGACTGTGGGGGGTTTGGGGACCCCCCCCACAGTCCCCAACGAGAGGCCAGGCCCCGGGGGATGGGGTCTCCGGGGCCATAAGTGGCCAGGGAGGGGGCCACGCAGCCCCCTCCCCAAATTTAAAAAAAAATTAAAAATTTAAAAAAGTGCAAGGCCGGCCCCGGGGATGGGGTCCCCGGGGCCTTAAATGGCCTGAGGAGGGGGCCACGCAGCCCCTCCAAATAAAAAAATCGAGGCCATGCCCCAGGGGATGGGGTCCCGGGGCCAATACAGGCCCACGGAAGGGGGCCACGCGGCCCCCTTCCCGTTTTTTTTTATTTACAAAAAAATTATAAAATGCTCAGGTCCCGGGGGATGGGGTCCCCGGGGCCAAAAGTGGAGCAAGGGAAGGGGGCCACGCAGCCCCCTCCCATTAAAAAAAAAACGACCGGCATCGTGCCGGGAGCCCGCCCCCTCCCTGCAGTACTCTGCAAACGCGCCCCTGGCGCGTTTGCAGAGGGGAACGAATTCCCTTGAATACTGGGGGTCCCTGGAGGCCAACTAGCCCACCAGGAACCTCCAGTATGCGCCAGGGGCTGCGTTGCAGAGAGCGTGTACAGAGGCCACGCCCCTTTTACACCTCTCTGCAACGCAGCTCTGTGGCGCTTTTTGAGGTATATGGTGGGCTAGTTGGACTCCAGGGACCCTCAGGATTCAAGGGGACTTAATCCCCCAACTTAAAACGCGCCACGGGGCGCGTTTGCACAGTGGTGAGAGGGCGGGGCTTCAGGTGACATGTGTGCAAACAGGCCCCGTGGCGCGTTTTAAGATGGGGAATAAATTCCTTTTCAATCCTGAGGGTCCTAGGGGCCAACTAGCCCACCAGGTACCTCCAGTAAGCGCCACGGAGCTGCGTTGCAGAGTGTTGTAAAAGGGGCGTGGCCTCTGAACACTCTCTGCAACGCAGCCCCTGGCGCATACTGGAGGTACCTGGTGGGCTAGTTGGCCCCTAGGGACCCTCGGGATTGAGGAGGAATTAATTGTCCAACTTAAAACGCGCCACAGGGCGTGTTTGCAGACATGTCACCTTAGGCCCCACCCCTTCCTTCACCATTGTGCAAATATTCCTCTAAAATCAGCCGAACTACGAATTCCGATTTACTCACCTGTTATCAGGAGAGACCTCAGTGCTGCATCTTTGAGCCCAGTACTGATCCTGAAAAGTAATTCTAACCGTACTTACCAGTAACTTGAATTTCCTTCCATAGGATATCATTGCCTGCTTTTTCTGAAAAAGTTTCTAAGTGTCGATTTTTGAAACATACAAATATTCCTCTAAAATCAGCCGAAATACGAATTTCGATTTACTCACCTGTTATCAGGAGAGACCTCATTGCTGCATCTTTCAGCCCAGTACTGATCCTGAAAAGTAATTTTAACCGTACTTACCAGTAAC
The DNA here is from genome assembly GCA_963921515.1 of Calotriton arnoldi. Taxonomy (NCBI): domain Eukaryota; kingdom Metazoa; phylum Chordata; class Amphibia; order Caudata; family Salamandridae; genus Calotriton; species Calotriton arnoldi. Next base: position 1,941,846 of record CAWUFW010001517.1, read on the forward strand.
TTGAATTTCCTTCCATAGGATATCATTGCCTGCTTTTTGCTGAAAAAGTTTCTAAGTGTCGATTTTTGAAACATACAAATATTCCTCTAAAATCAGACAAAATACGAATTCCGATTTACTCACCTGTTATCAGGAGAGAACCCAGTGCTGCATCTTTTAGCCCAGCACTGACCCTGAAAAGTAATTCTAACCGTACTTAACAGTAACTTGAATTTCCTTCCATAGGCTAACATTGACTGGTTTCACTTGGAAATTCTTCTAAGTGTGATTTTGGAACTTTATAATATTCCTCTAAAATCAGCGAAATACGAATTCCGATTTACTCACCTGTTATCAGGAGAGACCTCAGTGCTGCATCTTTCAGCCCAGTACTGATCCTGAAAAGTAATTTTAACCGTACTTACCAGTAACTTGAATTTCCTTCCATAGGATATCATTGCCTGCTTTTTGCTGAAAAAGTTTCTAAGTGTCGATTTTTGAAACATACAAATATTCCTCTAAAATCAGACAAAATACGAATTCCGATTTACTCACCTGTTATCAGGAGAGACCTCAGTGCTGCATCTTTTAGCCCAGTACTGACCCTGAAAAGTAATTCTAACCGTACTTAACAGTAACTTGAATTTCCTTCCATAGGCTAACATTGACTGGTTTCACTTGGAAATTCTTCTAAGTGTGGAGTTTTGGAACTTTATAATATTCCTCTAAAATCAGCCGAACTACGAATTCCGATTTACTCACCTGTTATCAGGAGAGAACCCAGTGCTGCATCTTTTAGCCCAGCACTGACCCTGAAAAGTAATTCTAACCGTACTTACCAGTAACTTGTATTTCCTTCCATAGGAATCCATTGTCTGGTTTTCAGCAGAAAAGTTTCAAAGTGTCAATTTTCATAAACTACAAATATTCCTTAAAAATCGCCTGTATGACTTAAACGCATTCTTTCAACTGTTTACAGGAGATGCACCAGTGCTGGATCCAGGATCCACCACTGAGTAAGAAAAAGTAACAATAACACTACTTACCTGCTAAGTGAATTTCCGGCCATAGGATAACATTGGTGATTCTATGTGAAAAAGTATCTAAGTGTCAACTTTTAAAATACAATAATATTCCTTAAAAATCAGTACTGTAACCAAACGCTTTTACTCAACTGTTTACAGGAGATGTCCCAGGACTGAATCTAGGATCCAGTCCTGTGGTTAGAAAAGTAATCCATAAAATAACTAATTGCATTTAACTAGAAATTCACATTGAGCTCAATGTTGCATTGTGTTTGAAATTGTGTTGCTCATTGCAACAACTGTAACTACTGTACTTAAAAGTCTATTGCCTATTTGCAAAGTATTTAAACTAAAGTAATTCATTCTGAAAGTATATTTTGTAATGTAATGTATAATGTAATTACAATGTAATTTAAAAAATAAAATATCTAAAAATAAATAGTTGAAAAAAATGTTGTAAATCAGTATCAAAAAAATAAATATAACAATTAATACAATTAAAAATTGTCATTTACAAAACCTTTGAAATTCACTGAAAAAAACCATAGGTTTCAGGCACGTTATAGTTAGAAATTAGCATTTAAAAAACCTTACAAATTCACTGAAAAAACCATAGGTTTCAGGCACGTTATAGTTAGAAATTAGCATTTAAAAACCTTTGAAATTCACTGAAAAAACCATAGGTTTTAGGGACAGTTATAGTTAGTTGGACATTGCACTCGTACAAAACCCGTGAAATTCCCCGTTATAGTTAGTTCAGCTAACTATAACTTCGCGCCCCATAATTCACTGCTGATGACGTCACATATTACATCAATCATGACATGGTCAGTGACATCACTGTTGACATCACTGATGACATCTCAAATGACATCACTGATGACATCATCCATGTGATAATTTCATGCATCTTCTCACACCCTAATATAACTTTTGATACACCCACTCTTATTTACAGACTGCCATTCGCAAAACCATACACACTCCAATACCAATAACTATATACCCACTCACTGATTCTTAGGTCTACACACACACATCTACTCACTCACCCGTGCAGTCACTCATGCTTACAGTCACTCAGTACAGGACTATCATATGCACTCATACACCTATATAAACACTCACACACCGCCACTCATCCATAGAGGTACTCACACACCTAGTCAGTCATGCAAAAAATTAATCACACACCCATTTACTCACCTATAGAGTTATACACACACCAGCTCACTTAGTCATACAAATACTAGCACATTCTTACGATCTTATACAATAACTGATACAAGCACACACGCATCCATACAGCCACTCTCACAATCACACACTCTCACTTGTAGCCTTTTAAATACTCTAACACAACTATATACTGCCTTTTATATATGTAGTTACTCGCACATGTACCACTGAGATATACATTCACTCACTAACACACCCATACACACACTCACCCACCCAAGCAGTCCATCACAGACGCACTCTTCAAATCATGCACCCAGTGAATCACCCACTCACACATCTATGTACAGAGTCGCACACACCCCACCCACACAAACACTCAGGCACCCATACAGATACTCAGACAACGAATCAATAACTCATGTAGACACTCATGTAGTTATTCACAAACCCATGCAGCCACTTACACAGCAACAGACAGACGGATACAGACATTCACCCAGTTTAGTCACTAACCCATGCATTCAGTAAGATACGTTTAATCACTCACTTATACAGTTAGTCACGCACCTACTAAATCATCCATACAGACACTTATACACCCACTCATTCTTCAATACGCCTTTCCCTATATACATTAAAAATATTTAAACTTTACAGAAACACAGTCACTAGATGATGTCATCAGTGATGTCATTTGAGATGTCATCAGTGATGTCATCAGTGATGTCACTGACCATGTCATGAGTGATGTAATATGTGATGTCATCAGCAGTGAATTGCGGGCGCGAGTTATAGTTAGCTGAACTAACTATAACAGGGAAATTTCACGGGTTTTGTACGAGTGCAATGTCCAACTAACTATAACTGTCCCTAAAACCTATGGTTTTTTCAGTGAATTTGTAAGGTTTTTAAATGCTAATTTCTAACTATAACGTGCCTGAAACCTATGTTTTTTCAGTGAATATATATATATATATATATACATATCCAGGAGCACTATGTCATCTGCACTTTGTCCATTGTATTTATCCCACCTGTACCTTGAATCTGCTAATTACATATTTTGATGACTATAGAAAAGAGGCTCATTATGAATTGATGTCATGGCTGTTTTTGTGATGAGTACGAGATGTAATGTTTAGATTATCTCTTATTAACATATGGGATAAATGCAAAAACAACAGTTGATGGACAGAATGCAGAACAATGTCATACATTCACCCCAGTACAGAGATCTGGGCCTAAATCCATCGTTTTTTTGCTCACCATGCCATTCCAGTTTGAACCCAGCCATATGCAAATCAGTCTTGACCCTGTGCCTCATGGGAACAGTCCAGCCCGAACTGCCAAGCCAGGTCCTCCCTGGACTGGAAACGAGCATCCTCGGACCGGTTTCGGGGTTTCACCCCTCTTCAGCCAGGATAGCTTGATTCCAGTGGCATGGAGAGCACGGGACCCACGTCTGGGCATACCCGTCCCACTCGGGGTGACAAATGTAAAAACAACAGTTGATGGACAGATTGCAGAACAATGTCATACATTCACCCCAGTACAGAGATCTGGGCCTAAATCCATCGTTTTTTTGCTCACCATGCCATTCCAGTTTGAACCCAGCCATATGCAAATCAGTCTCGACCCTGTGCCTCATGGGAACAGTCCAGCCCGAACTGCCAAGCCAGGTCCTCCCTGGACTGGAAACAAGCATCCTAGGACCGGTTTCGGGGTTTCACCCCTCTTCAGCCAGGCTAGCTTGATTCCAGTGGCATGGAGAGCACGGGACCCACGTCTGGGCATACCCGTCCCACTCGGGGTGACAAATGCAAAAACAACAGTTGATGGGCAGAATGCAGAACAATGTCATACATTCACCCCAGTACAGAGAACTGGGCCTAAATCCATCGTTTTTTTGCTCACCATGCCATTCCAGTTTGAACCCAGCCATATGCAAATCAGTCTTGACCCTGTGCCTCATGGGAACAGTCCAGCCCGAACTGCCAAGCCAGGTCCTCCCTGGACTGGAACACCAAATATGCAAGAAATAACCTGCCCCGTATGTTCAACACATGGCCCTATACAAGGATCCTACAGTTCATCCTCTATCTCTGGAGCAGATCAAGGAAAAAATGAACAATTATATCGAATTATACAAAATAAGTAGAAATGTTATTAAATCCATAATCATTTCAACAATTAATAAATACACATCACAATAGTAACGATTGATAATCAGTAAGACACAGTTCAAAAAAGGCATATATATACACCGTCCCACACACCTACTTAAAACAAAGCATTCATATCATCATACATTCCCAGACTTCATCAAATAGACTCACACATCATTTTAACAATAATACTACAAGTTAAAAATTGTGCATAAAGGCCACAAGATGGTAGGATGACAAAGAGAAATACAAGTCATCAGGGGGTAGGGATGGGAGTAATCCAGCTACCCCCACACGAATAACGCCAGTGGCATGGAGAGCACGGGACCCACGTCTGGGCATACCCGTCCCACTCGGGGTGACAAATGCAAAAACAACAGTTGATGGGCAGAATGCAGAACAATGTCATACATTCCCCCAGTACAGAGATCTGGGCCTAAATCCATCGTTTTTTGCTCACCATGCCATTCCAGTTTGAACCCAGCCATATGCAAATCAGTCTTGACCCTGTGCCTCATGGGAACAGTCCAGCCCATACTGCCAAGCCGGGTCCTCCCTGGACTGGAAACAAGCATCCTAGGACCGGTTTCGGGGTTTCACCCCTCTTCAGCCAGGATAGCTGGATTCCAGTGGCATGGAGAGCACGGGACCCACGTCTGGGCATACCCGTCCCACTCGTGGTGACAAATGGGATGGTCTAAACTGGGGTGGCATGGTGAGCAAAAGAAAGATGGATTTAACCCAGATCTCTTGACTGGGGGTGAATGTTTTGATTTGTTCTGCATTCCGTCCATCAATTGTGTGTCTTCTGCTTTCTCGCCCTAAGTGCGCCAGGTATGCCCAGACGTGGGTCCTGGGGTCACTGTGCCACTGGAATCAAGCTATCCTGGCTGAAGAGGGGTGAAACCCCGAAACCGGTCCTAGGATGTTTGTTTCCGGTCCAGGGAGGACCTGGCTTGGCAGTTCGGGCTGGACTGTTCCCATGAAGCACAGGGTCAAGACTGATTTGCATATGGCCAGGTCTAAACTGGGGTGGCATGGTGAGCAAAAGAATGATGGATTTAACCCAGATCTCTTGACTGGGGGTGAATGTTTTGATTTGTTCTGCATTCCGTCCATCAATTGTGTGTCTTTAACATATGGGATAAAGTCACAACTGAATCCCAAGGGAGTGTCGTTTACTTCTCTTTTCGCAATAGGATGAGGAGGCCAACGCATGCAAACAAGAATCACATTCTGTAGTATGAAAATTATCCAGGAGAAGCTGGAATACCAAATCAGTCACCTCAGAGACAGAGTTCATTCTTGTGCTCGCTCCTAAGGCTCCACCTCCTTCCTTTCTATTCTCCCAGATCACTGAACCACTCTGAGCAACAGAGAGAGAGGAGAAACCCGAGGATTTGCTAGTTGTCTTCCCTTTGCAGGACGGGTGTACAGCTACAGATGCACCTGGAAATGGAGCAGCGTTTGCAGGGCCGCTGGAGCAAAATAAGTTAACGTGCAAATGAACACAGTGATGCGGCTGCCTGACAGCAAATCACGCAGCAGAGGTCTCAGCTGGGTGTAGAGATCACTGTGAGCGCAGCCCCACCATTACTCAAGAAAGTCCCAGAAGGACGGTAGACACTTCACTTCAGCAATGCGGACGATGAAGATCCACCTTGTCCAGCCCGAATACCCTTCTTTGATTAACAGACATCTTCACTGATTGGGGTAGGGTCACTGTTCATATCTCTTGGACCCCTTCCAATTTAAGAAAATTGAGAAACAGTTCCCCAATATTAGAGAAACCCCTACTCAATTTTGTGAAGAGTTGCAGAGTGTGTATGAGGTGTATAGACTGAACTGGGCTGATGTGAATCAATTGTTGCATTCAGTAGTACCCAGCAAAGTGAGAGACCAATGAGCAGAAAAGTTAGCATGGCTGAGACAGGACCCCGTAAACAATGAGGCCCTGAATATTACAAATGAAGCATTGTTCAATGCAGTTGCAGATGTGTACCAAATAAAAATGGACTGGAATAAGATTTCAAATAAATTAAGGGCAAATCAGCAGCAGAGTATCTTAACAGGTTCAAGGGTACATTTGAAAGATATTCGGGAACTCACCGATGACCCAGGAAGTTGTACGTGCTACCTTTATGCAGGGATTGTTTACAAACATGAGAAGTTTGCTGATGAAAATATGTATTGGAGGCCAAACCAAGAAACTGGAGGAATTAGTGACCGTCTCCATCCACTGTGTGGCTTTGCAGGAAAGAAAGGAAGAGAATGTTGAATCTAAACTCTTTGAAATTGCAAAACATGCAACCGGGTGTGAAGGGAAGAAGATGCTTGGACATTAAGCCAAAGACAAATGCTCGTGGCAGACACAGACATAGTTCAATTGCAATCAGACAGAAACATTTGTTTAGTATTGGTATAGTGCAAATATGCTGCTGAATGGTTGCTTAACAGGAGATTTATTTCCCTAAGGCATATGAAGGATTACATCTGAGTGCTAGGGCATTCAGTGAAACATTTTGAAACAGAAAACCTTTCAGTCTGTTCATCTTGGTGTGTGTTGCAGCACAGCAGGATCTAACTGATCCTCTAAGTCTCAGCATTACATGCCATTCCTCACACAAGGGACACCTGGCTACTTTGCAGTAGCAACTAACTCCCCTATGCTGCACACAATGTTGCAGTAAGTGCTGTGGTGGGTGCCAGTCTTGCTAGGGTCTGAGTCATGGCCAGATTAGCACTCACCAAACAGGTGCTCACTCACATTTGGGAGCCTTCAGGAGAATAAGAGGAGTAGGGAGGGAACTCCTGTTCAAAATGCTTGCCCTCCTCACAGAGGGAAAGAAATCTGGGTCTTTTAAAGATTGTTTAGATTCTAATCTGGTTGTCATCCATTATTCTTACACTTCGTTCTTTGCGAAAGGGATTTATTTGTACAGCAGGAGGTAGTATCTGAGCCTTTAAAATGGTGCATGGCTACTGCTCATGTCGCCAACTTCCATGCTTGTCAATTTGACATAATTTTACACTATCCCTGCCTTGCGCTTGTTGCCATTCAAATTACTACAGCAACAAATGATGGATGGGATGCTGAATTAATCAAACATTCACCCCCAGTCAAGAGATTTGGGTTAAATCCATCGTTCTTTTACTCACTACCCCACCCCAGATTGGAGCCAGCCATATGCAAATCAGTCTTGACCCTTCTCCTCACGGGAACAGTCCAGCTGGAACTGCCAAGCCCGGTCCCCCCTGGACCGGAAACAAGGAACCTGGGACCGGTTCTGGGTAACACTCCTCATCAGCCAGTCTAGCTTGAAAACAGTGGCACAGCGAGCAAGGGACCCATGTCTGGGCATACCCATTCCACTTAAGTTGAAAAGTGCTGCGGCAACAAATGATGGACGGAATGATGAATTAATCAAACATTCAACCCCAGTCTGGAGATCTGGATTAAATCCATCGTACTTTTGCTCACTACGCCACCCCAGTTTGAACCCAGCCATATGCAAATCAGTCTTGACCCTGCTCCTCATGGGAACAGTCCAGCCTACTAATCTTAGACTAAACGACCTGGAAAAAGAGAATAACTGTGTTAGAACACACCTATCGCATCTTGGTATGTTGGAGGAAGGGAGATGTGTATCATCTTAGAATACAGTGATTTCTGCGGCTAGACTATGTCTCTACCAGATACATCGTTACCGAAGGTAAGTAACTTGTTCATCTTTTAGAGACCTCTAACTGCAGATTCCTTAGCTTCTGAATTAGAAACAATAGCCATACTACCTAGGAGGAGGGTCTACGAACCGGTCCCACATAGTTCCAAAGAGGACCAGCTGGCCGAGAGTAAAGACCAACCATTCCCACTTGGGATTAGATAAAAAGAAAGCTGGCTCTTTCATTGAAAGTGTGGTAAAGACCACACAAAAAATGCAAACAAATACCATGTACATTGGGTAAAGCGCACGTCCACTCATAGGCATATAGGCGCTGAAGTACAGATGTCCATTGTCACCCAACTCAATGGTACACATAGCATGGATCTAAATTGATGAACGGCTGAGTTGACCCAGCGGAATTTGGACATATGACCACGAGGAGGAGCAGAGGTCCCCACAATGCACACAATAAAGGACTGAGCCACCAGACCCTGCTAAGTAGAGGATGGCATCTATCTTGGAATAAAAGAACCTGTGGACAGAGGAGCCAAAAGGCAAACTACTGTAAGGTATTTGAAATAACTAAGATAGGAAGAAAAAATGTATAGGGACCTCTCCAAGCACAAGATGAATTAACTCTTCCACCGCAAGGTGTGGAAGAAAAGATCAAGGATCGAAAAAGAGGAACCAATAACCCAGGCAAGGACAACCATGCTTGAAGGGGAGTAGGATGAAATCCTACACAAAAACACCTGACAACAGTCAGATTGTAGTATGCGGATCCCAAAAGTACACTAAAACTTGGGAACATAAAGAAGCACATGAGGGTTCCTGCCCTGATAAAGAACAAAAAGAGGAACCACCACAACCAATCCACCTAACCCATGCAGGGAAAGGTCCTACACCAAACGATGAATAAGCAGTTCTTCCTTGGAGAAAAGCAAACATCCCGTTTCCTTTTCTCCCTTTTTCTTTTTTTTTGGGTAACGAAAAGAAGGATCTGGAGACAGAAAATGTAATCATACAACTCAGCACCACGCAGGCGTAGAGGCCTGAGTAAACAATATATGGCCATAAAGGCAATAATGTAAACATATAAAAAATGTAAACAATGTGCTACTAATATATATGCAGGTAATTTATGTCGCAGCCCAATAAGACAAGGCAACACAGGAAGGGCACTCCGTGTACATACTGAGACACAGGGAACTGAAACCAGCTCCAGGTACCAGGCGATATAATAGTGAAAAGGGGGATCGCCCCTCCAAGAATAATGCGTGGGCCTCAGCTGAAAAGACGTTTCCTGCTAGAAGAATCCCAACAGGCACATCCTCCCCAAGAAAAATAGACATGAAAGAGAATGTTTGTTAAACAAGCACGTACAGAGACACGGGACCTAGATGAAGAAAACAAATAGAGTTACAGAAAGTACCCAACAGGATATCCAGGTGGAATAATCACCCACAAGACAGCTGAGGGAAAGCAATTCCCATCAGCAGGTCAATAAGGGCACATAAATATACAGATCACAAGTCCATACAACAGACCTTGCAACGACCATGGGGCATAGAAGATAACAGAACATAAAAGAAAGGGAATGGTACCCATTCAAATACCAACCAGACCGACCCTGCTGAGCTTCCGAATCGGACGAGAGCGGGCGCATTCAGGGCGGCATGGCCATAGGCAACAAAAGTCTTCATGGGGACAGCCAGATCCAACCTCCAGCCAGAAGAGGTAGCATAACGCAATACTGGTGCGCGCGATTAAAAGGCCACAAGATGGAAACATCCTGCATCCCACAGGAGACGAGCGATCAACTGAAGGGAGTAACTTAACCCGAGGTAATAAGGGAAATGCCTATGTGGCAATTTTAACAATCGAAGAATAAGCCTCTGCATGGAAGGATGCAGAAGGAAAAAGCTCCAAGGAGTGTAAACCAAAAGCTGTGTACCATTACACCTGATGGATACAAGAAGCTGCCAAAGGAAAACCGTAAACCAAGAAACAGAGCTTCCAATGTAATATCGGGGCAGGATTAGCAGGATCCTGAGCCATAGTCATAGAACAGAACAAAGGGCAATAAGCCCTTTGTTCTGTTCTTTGACTGTGGCTCAGGATTTAATTCATCCTTATGTCACATAAGGATGAATTAAATCTCGTAATGGAGGATTCCCACAATAGGGCGAATCCAAAAACCCCACCTACAGGTAGGAAAAGACCCCGTGCAGGGTCTTAAGAAAGACAACTGGTCACCAACACCAGAACCGAACGGAAAAAGGGGGTGGGGGAGTGGGGGGGTTCTGCTAAGGCAGAAACACCCGATCTGGTGACTGCTACCAGAAAACGCCCATAACAAACATCAGTGTAAGAACAAAGACAAAAGGGGGGGACCTTAAACAGGGACATCCCCTTCCAATCGTAGAATGGGAAAAAGAGTAGGGGCAGGCTAAGGGTCTGAACCTCCCAGCTGTCCCTAAACCTACATAAGGCAGAATATGCGTGGGCACCAAACAGGTGAAATTCATCAAACGGCATGTTAAGTAAGACTAACTGGACAGCCTCTGAAAATCCAGAAGTCCGAAGCCATGCGCGCCGGCGCAATGCTACAGCAGACGCCATGGCTTGACCAATTGAATCAGTGGAGTCCATTCCACACCTGATAAGCAACTTGGCCACCTGCCGTCCGACCAAACTCAATGGGTGCAGTTTTCCCCTATTAGCCTCTAGGAACAAGGGAAATAGCTGTGCCAAGGAATCCCACAAGACATGGGAAAAGTGTCCGAGGACACAAATCGTGTTAGTGGCGCATAATGCCCTACTGGTGGCAGAGAAGATCCGTTTTCCACAAGAGTCTTGCTTTCGGGACTCTTTGGCAAGTGAGGAATGGGGAAGGTTACCCATATCATGGGAAGCTGTAGCAGCCTGGACCACGAAACTGTGGTATGTTGGCTGACGAATAAGGCAAGCAGGGTCATTGGGGGCAGGGTGGTACTTGTGGGCAATAATACAGTCCACAGGCATACCTGACACAGGTTTAGCCCATGCCCCCAGTAAGATATAAGAAAGTGCCTCACAAAAGGGGAGTACTGGTTCAATCTCTGACTAGCCAGGATGAAGAACCTCAATGAGAGGGTCTGTAGACTTCTCCACCATAGGCAGAGTCAAATGTAAGACATCAGCCACTCCTTTCAAGACTTCCGCTAAAGAAAAACTGGCCTCCGAGGCAAGACCAGGAGGAGATAAAAGAGTAGAACCAGGGGATAAATCTCAATTGCTCCCTTCACCCACCTAAGCAATCTAGTTGTCCAACATAGGAGGATCCAAAAACACTGGATGCTCTAAGGGAACCACCCTCCCATGTCCTTCCCTCAACTGTTCCTGTTAAGCACTTACAGAAACCATTGGTTCCAAAAACGGCTCTGTAAACAACATCGAGCTGTGCCAAAACTGTGCCATATCAATGTCAGCATGGGATGGGAAGGTGGAGGAGCGTAGGTCGGCGCCGACAGCGACGCAGACAAAAGGGGGTGAGGGGAAGCCAACTCCGCAAGACTCCTAACAGCGTCATGCACTGCCTCCGGTTCGGAGCCCTCCGGGGCAGTAAGAACATGCGTCGGAGGAACCACCGACATTGTGTCGGAGTCAGCCGGTGCCACAGGTGAAAACCCGAAGGGCCGTACACCGGCGGCAGTGTGCCCAAGATCCGGACTGCTGCCGAGGGCGAACACGCCGGCGAGGTCACAATGTCTGCGCCTATGACCTCCTTGGGGCACGCAGGCGCTTCAGAGGAAGGCGAGGGTCCGAAGACAAGATGAACAGTATTGTAATACTCTTGCATCTGGGACCAAGTCGCCCCGGCTCCAGGAAAAGCGGGGAGGCGCAGGAGCGACTTCTGACCGGAGGCCTCAGCGCCACGTCGCGAGTTGAAGGAGCAACAGAAGGCCGCGACTTCGATCTCCTGCGATGACGCTTACCATAAGACATAGCCGGGGACTGGGACTGCTGCCGTCGACCACGGGATGAAGAGCGATGCTCACGGAACGACATCTGGACCGGCTAACAGCAGACCGGGAAGATGACCGACGCCTCGAGGAACTGGGAGCCTGTGACAACCGCACCATAAGGAGCTTCATTCGTTGATCCCGCAGGGCCTTCGGCTTGAACTGCTGGCAGGCATCACATTTCTCGGCATCGTGATGCTTGCCCAAGCACCACATACAAATAGAATGTGGATCCGTACCCGACATCTGTCGAGCACAGGACCCACAGGATGTAAACCCAGAGGGTATAAAAGAAGACACACTGTTTCAGACAAAAAATTTGTCACAGCAGGCCAAAAAACAGCCAAAGATACGCTACTTTGGATACGCATGACGCGCGGAAAAAGGAGAAACTGACGTCAGCGTGCCGGAGGGGACTTATATGGCTCCACTGACGTCACATCTGGAGTTAACGTCGTTACGGACCCATGCGGCGCTGCCCCGGCGGCATGCAGAGGTACTGCTGAGAAAAGTTTCCAGATCCCTCCTGACACCTGGGGAGAATTCACAAGTTAAGGAATCTGCGGCTAAATGGCTCTATCAGATAGGGAGAGCTTGGAGTCGAGCGTGGAACACTGGAGATGAAAATTTGAGTGTGTGAGGAGGTGGAAGATGCAGCAAGATAAATCCATGGAGAAAGAGCTATTAATGGAATAAACATATTTTATACATTCAATTTCTTTGAGTGATTTTGTATTAATTTTAAACTGGCAACAAAGACCTCAGGGAGACAACCCATACATGAGAAGTCCAAGTCTAATGGAAGGAACCTCAAGATAGAATGGTGTGGTTCGACAAAAAGTGTGTCTTTTTTCAACTTGGCAATTGAGTGGATTTTAATCTCACTCGGTAAGCACACCCTAGGCCACACAAAAGGCCTGGAAGCCCTGAAAGAGCTACAACCTTAAATACGAATATGATAAAACACTGAGGACAAGAGCTCACACTTGGGTCATCAACAGCAGGTAGGCAAGGCCCGACGGCCTTGTTTGGCAGGTCAGTGTGTGGGCCAGAGTTTTGGCTGATTGTGGGTCTGTTTTATGGTTCCCTGATATTAAAACAAACATTGCTTGCAACGACCTGAAATTCATCCCTTGCAAAACATTTACACAGGGTGTCTTTACAAGTTATTACTGCCCCAATTTGCATACATAGACCAATATTTGTAGCTGTCTAATTCACTAATAGAGGCCACTAATATTTTGGTGCCCGGCCCTAGTTTATGCCCCAGTCTGACCATGATCAACAGCAAAGCAAAGAGCCTTTGTGAATTCAGTAAGTCTGGAAACAGGAAAGAATCTTGCTAATCCTTCAAAATGCAATAGAAAGTAGAGAAGATTTACTGTCATTAAAGACACAGAACGGAAAAAAACAAGCATGGACCAATTCTAGTCAGTTTTCTTAAACTGGACTTTCTCTACAAGTCTAAAAAATCAATTTCCATAGCTTATTGTAAGCCATACCTAGAAAAACTACCGCTCCCATCTCTAAAGGCAGTGGAGAATAAAGTGGCTCGAAATAAACAAATACAAAGGTCTCAAGTCACTAATGCAAACAACAGCCTGAGATTTGGGAAGCCTTCTAGCCTGCACGGCTTTCCAACAAGATTTCATAAAGAATATCAGGTCTCAATTCTATGATCTCCTTGAGGCCTTATTTAGACATTTTGCTAAAACTGGATGAATTAAAGGTTAGGCCAAGAACGCCACTATTGTGGTTATTCATAGGAAGGAAAGATCAATGCGACACAACTGGAACCTATCTCACACCTCGGAAATTACTCCTCTCACACAGGGTTTCTACAAGGGAGACTTGCTAGCAACAATATCATGCTATTTGGACGCATACTTGAATGGCCACAAACACTACCCACTCCCTCTTCCCCATTGATACTGAATGGCGAAAAAGCACGATAAGGCATTTTATTTATTTATTTTATATTTAATGTGATTTTATATAGCGCGAACATTACCAGAGGGTGTCAGAGCGCTTTACAAAAGAACCAGTTGCGTTACATAAGGACTTTGGATTACACGAGTTACATAAGAGATACAAACAGAAAAAAATTGCAAATGTACAAGTTGTAGAGTCACTCAAGGAGAAGATATAAACAGAAAAAAAATTGCAAATGTACAAGTTGTAAATTCACTCAAGGAAGAGATACAAACGGATAAACTCTAAAATCACATATGAATGGTAGTAAGTACAAAGGTCTACTACATATACTAGTGGTTAGAGTTCTATATATACAAATAGTAAATTCACATAGGATTACATTTGACAGCGATTAGGCTTGGACAGTTATATATATATATATAATCTACTGGCGGTCGCCAGTAGATAGTTATAGTTAGGACCTATTATCCATAGGAAATCCGCGACATTCTATTTGAAATAACGTTGGCGCCGGTTGACGAATCTTCGCGAAAGTTTCCAACTTGTTGGGGCGCTCCGGTCCGCTCCTACCCTGAAAGTCTCTGGGTGATTCGTTAAGCGGTGGCCGAGAAAAAAGGGGGGTCCCAAAACGCGTTTTCCCCATTCATTTTTCCATAGGAAACTTTAGACACGGCTACAGCCCGAACTGCTGAACGGAATTACACCAAATTTGGCAAAGAGGTAGTTCTTGGTTCAGAAAGAACCCTTTTTGTTAAATGGTGTAAATCCGTTCAGTAGTTGCTGAGAAAATCAAAAGTAAAAGTACATATATATCTATGGGCACGGAGGATCCGCGCACCCTCCCGATCACGAGCTGTCTGCTAATTGGCTGTCAACACTCCAAACCAGGAAGTGTTGGCAGCCATCTTATTCCTCGGTAGAACCGAGGAACAAGAAAGCAGTAAAAAAGTGCGCAAACGCACAAAGGGGGCAGGGTAGAAACACCCTGACCCCTAGGTCTGCTCAGGGGTCCCACAAGGACCCCCTGGGCAAAAAGCATTTTTTTTTTTAAATCGGCAGGATGCGCTCAGGGTGCGCGGATCCTGCCGATAAAAAAATCGAAGTGCGGTCTCCCGCGCTTTGATGTTAATTTGCCCCGGGTGGGCCAAGTCCCGGGGGCATGCTGAGGGGGTTATTTTATGTATGGGGGCCTCTAAGGGCCCCCAAGCCACGGGGACCGCCACCCCCGGGGCTTTATTTGAAAAAGTAGCGGGAGGGCTCTGAGCCTCCCGCAGCCCCGAGGACCACCACCTCTCCGGGGCTTCTTTATTTTTAAATTAACATGTGTGGGGGCTCCAGCCCCCACACGCCCGGGACCACCACCTCCCGGGGCACTAACAAAATTGAAAATGGGGGTCCGTTAAGGACCCCGAGCCCGAGGGACCACCACCTCCCCGGGGCTGTGCATTTGGATGGGAGGGGGCCGCGCGGCCCCCTCCTGGAGCCTGTGGTGGCCCTGGGGACCGCCACCCCCAGGGCCGGCTCCTGCAGTGTCCCGGGGTGCCTACCCCGGGACACTGCTGTTTGCAATGACAGGACGGAGCCTCGCGGCTCCCGTCCTGTCATTGCAAACTGCTTGAATTTTGGAGCGAGAGCAGGGAAGCTGCTCTCGCTTCCAAATTCAAAGCAGAATTGCTTTCCACATGGGGAGCTGCATATTAGCAGCTCCCCATGTGGAAAGCAATGCCGGCTCCGCAGGAGGCGGGGAGCCGGCAGGGTCCGTGGGGGAGTTGGGGTCCCCCACGGACCCCAAAAGGATAGGGCCAGCCCCGGGGGATGGGGTCCCCGGGGCAAGAAGTGGCCCGGGAGGGGGGCCATGCGGTCCCCCTTCCCCAAAAAAATGTTAAGGAAAAAAAAAAAAAAAAGGCCGGCCCCGGGGGATGGGGTCACCGGGGCCTAAGGAGGCCTTAGGAGGGGGGCCAGGTAGCCCCCCTCCATCAAATAAAAAAAGGTGGCAATGGCCCGGGGGATGGGGCCCCCGGGTCGAAATTGGCCACAGGAGGGGGGCCCACGCGGTCCCATTCCTTTTTTTTTTTTTTTTTTTTTTTTAAAAAAGGGGGACAGGCCCTGGGGGATGGGGTCCCCAGGGCTCAAAAAATTACTAAAAAGGGGGGCCACACAGCCCCCTTTAAAAAAAAAAAAATAATAAAAATAAAAAAACGGCATCGCGAGGGAGGCCCCGCCCCTCTTTGACAGCACTCTGCAAACGCGCCCCCTGGCGCGTTTGCAGAGAGAGACAATTCCCCTTGAATACTGGGGGTCCCTGGGGACCAACTAGCCCACCAGGAACCTCCAGTATGCGCCAGGGGCTGCGTTGCAGAGAGGTGTACAGAGGCCACGCCCCTTTTACACCTCTCTGCAACGCAGCTCTGTGGCGCTTAATGGAGAGTAGCTGGTGGGCTAGTTGCACCCCAGGGACCCTCAGGATTCAAGGGGAGTTAATCCGCCGACTTAAAACGCGCCACGGGGCGCGTTTGCATAGTGGTGAAGGGAGGGGGCGGGGCCTGAGGTGACGTGTGCAAACAGGCCCCGTGGCGCGTTTTAAGATGGGGAATTAAATCTCCTTCAATCCTGAGGGTCCCTGGGGGCCAACTAGCCCAACAGGTACATCCAGAAAGCGCCACAGAGCTGCGTTGCAGAGAGGTGTAAAAAGGGATGTGGCCTCTCTACACAACTCTGCAACGCAGCCCCCTGGCGCATACTGGAGGTTCCTGGTGGGCTAGTTGGCCCCTAGGGACCCTCATGATTCAAGGGGACTTAATCCCCCAACTTAAAACGCGCCACGGGGCGCGTTTGCACAGATGTCACCCCAGGCCCCGCCCCCTCCCTTCACCATTGTGCAAATAGTCCTCTAAAATCTGCCGAACTACGAATTCTGATTTACTCACCTGTTATCAGGAGAGACCTCAGTGCTGCATCTTTCAGCCCAGTACTAATCCTGAAAAGTAATTTTAACCGTACTTACCAGTAACTTTAATTTCCTTCCATAGGATATCATTGCCTGCTTTTTGCTGAAAAAGTTTCTAAGTGTTGATTTTTGAAACATACAAATATTCCTCTAAAATCAGCCGAAATACGAATTCCGATTTACTCACCTGTTATCAGGAGAGACCTCAGTGCTGTATCTTTCAGCCCAGTACTGGTCCTGAAAAGTAATTTTAACCGTACTTACCAGTAACTTGAATTTCCTTCCATAGGCTAACATTGACTGGTTTCACTTGGAAATTCTTCTAAGTGTGGAGTTTTGGAACTTTAAAATATTCCTCTAAAATCAGCCGAAATACGAATTCCGATTTACTCACCTGTTATCAGGAGAGACCTCAGTGCTGCATCTTTCAGCCCAGTACTGATCCTCAAAAGTAATTTTAACCATACTTACCAGTAACTTGAATTTCCTTCCATAGGATATCATTGCCTGCTTTTTGCTGAAAAAGTTTCTAAGTGTTGATTTTTGAAACATACAAATATTCCTCTAAAATCAGCCGAAATACGAATTCCGATTTACTCACCTGTTATCAGGAGAGACCTCAGTGCTGTATCTTTCAGCCCAGTATTGGTCCTGAAAAGTAATTTTAACCGTACTTACCAGTAACTTATATTTTCTTCCATAGGAATCCATTGTCTGGTTTTCAGCAGAAAGGTTTCAAAGTGTCGATTTTCACAAACTACAAATATTCCTTAAAAATCGCCTGTATGACTTAAACGCATTCTTTCAACTGTTTACAGGAGATGCACCAGTGCTGGATCCAGGATCCAACACTGAGTAAGAAAAGTAACGATAACAGTTTTTACCTGCTAAGTGAATTTCCTTCCATAGGATAACATTGGTGATTCTATGAGAAAAAGTTTCTAAGTGTCAACTTTTAAAATACAATAATATTCCTTAAAAATCACTACTGTAACCAAAACGCTTTTACTCAACTGTTTACAGGAGATGTCCCAGGACTGAATCTAGGATCCAGTCCTGTGTTTAGAAAAGTAATCCATAAAGTAACTAATTGCATTTAACTAGAAATTCACATTGAGCTGAATGTTGCATTGTGTTTGAAAATGTGTTGCCCATTGCAACAACTTTAACTACTGTACTTAAAAGTCTATTGCCTATGTGCAAAGTATTTAAACTAAAGTAATTCATTCTGAGAAAGTATTTTTTGTAATGTAATGTATAATGTAATTACAATGTAATTTAAAAAATAAAATATGTAAAAAAAAATTGTTTCTAAAAATGTAGTAAATCAGTATGAAAAAAATTAATATAACAATTAATACATTTAAAAATTGTCATTTACAAAACCTTTGAAATTCACTGAAAAAACCGTAGGTTTCAGACATGTTATAGTTAGGAATTAGCATTTAAAAAAACTTTGAAATTCACTGAAAAAACCATAGGTTTCAGATATGTTATAGTTAGAAATTAGCATTTAAAAAACCTTTGAAATTCACTGAAAAAACCATAGGTTTCAGGCACGTTATAGTTAGAAATTAGCATTTAAAAAACCTTACAAATTCACTGAAAAAACCATAGGTTTTAGGGACAGTTATAGTTACTTGGACATTGCACTCGTACAAAACCCATGAAATTCCCCTGTTATAGTTAGTTCAGCTAACTATAACTCGCGCCCGCAATGCACTGCTGATGACGTCACATATTACATCACTCATGACATGGTCAGTGACATCACTGATGACATCACTGATGACATTTCAAATGACATCACTGATTACATCATCCATGTGAGAATTTAATGCATCTTCTCACACCCCAATATAACTTTTGATACACCCACTCTAAATTACAGACTGCCATTCTAAAAACCATACACACTCCAATACCAATAAGTACATACCCACTCACTGATTCTTAGGTCTACACACACACATCTACTCACTCACCCGTACAGTCACATACTTACAGTCACTCAGTACAGGACTATCATATGCACTCATACACCTATATAAACACTCACACAATGCAACTCATCCATAGAGGTACTCACACACCTAGTCAGTCATGCAAATAATTAAACACACTGCCATTTACTCACCTATACAATTATACACACACCAGCTCACTTACTCATACAAATACTAGCACATTCTTACGCTCTTATACAATCACTGATACAAGCACACACTCATCCATACAGTCACTCTCACAATCACACACTCTCGCTTATAGCTATTTATATACTCTAACACACATATATACTGCCTTTTACATATGTAGTTACTCACACATGTACCACTGGGACATACATTCACTCACTAACACACTCTTACACACACTTACCCACCCATACAGTCTATCACAGATGCACTCTTGAAACCATCCACCCAGTGAATCACCCACTCACACATCTATGCACAGAGTCGCACACACCCCACCCACACAAACACTCAGGCACCCATACAGATACTCAGACAACCAATCAATAACTCATATAGACACTCATGTAGCTATTCACAAACCCATGTGGCCACTTACACAGCAACAGACAGACGGATACAGACATTCACACAGTTTAGTCACTAACCCATGCATTCAGTAAGATACGTTTAATCACTCACTTATAGAGTTAGTCACGCACCTAGTAAATCATCCATTCAGACACTTATACACCCACTCATTCTTCAATACGCCTTTCCCTATATATATTAAAAATATTTAAACTTTACAGAAACACACAGTCACTGGATGATGTCATCAGTGATGTCATTTGAGATGTCATCAGTGATGTCACTGACCATGTCATGAGTGATGTAATATGTGACGTCATCAGCAGTGCATTGCGGGGCGCGAGTTATAGTTAGCTGAACTAACTATAACAGGGGAATTTCATGGGTTTTGTACGAGTGCAATGTCCAAGTAACTATAACTGTCCCTAAAACCTATGGTTTTTTCAGTGAATATATATATATATATATATATATATATATATATATATATATATATATATATATATATATATACTGCAAACCGGGCTCACCCTTCCGTAATCCCAACGAAGAGCACTCACGGAGTTTTTTTCGTATGATACTTTATTGTGCAAAAGCCCCCTGACAGACGCGTTTCGCCACACGGCTTCTTCGATGTCAGTTACTCTTCCATTGACGTGCATATTTAAAATACTTCATATATCACGTGATCACAATAGAAAGTCAAAAATAAAAAGATGGACTTACGCTTCATTAAATACCACTTCATAGCGGCCATCTTAGAACATGTAATTAAAAGTGCAATGTTATAAAGTGCTTTGTGCTGTGCAATTCCATTAAAACAATAATCTCCAACTGTGTGCAAAGCTGTTGATGACAAGCAAATACATGTTTTGTACATTTTAAAATTTCATTAACAATAAAAATTCAATTAAATGTAACAATTATAAAAACATGTATTTACACCGTGTAAAAATTGTCTGAATATAATTTCATATATATACACATTCAGCGCCTACTCTATTATAACTTAATGTTTCATATAACATTTTAGTCAGTTTGAATAGAGCAGGAGACTATTATCACTCTAAATAAAATTACTAGAGCAAAAAGTCATCAGTTTGCCACCATAATTGTGCCCTGTCACAAACTGACTAAAATGTTATATGAAACATTAAGTTATAATAGAGTAGGCGCTGAATGTGTATATATATGAAATTATATTCAGACAATTTTTACACGGTGTAAATACATGTTTTTATAATTGTTACATTTAATTGAATTTTTATTGTTAATGAAATTTTAAAATGTACAAAACATGTATTTGCTTGTCATCAACAGCTTTGCACACAGTTGGAGATTATTGTTTTTAATGGAATTTGCACAGCACAAAGCACTTTATAACATTGCACTTTAATTACATGTTCTAAGATGGCCGCCATGAAGTGGTATTTAATGAAGCGTAAGTCCATCTTTATTTTTGACTTTCTATTGTGATCACGTGATATATGAAGTATTTTAAATATGCACGTCAATGGAAGAGTAACTGACATCGAAGAAGCCGTGTGCGAACGCGTCTGTCAGGGGGGTTTTGCACAATAAAGTATCATACGAAAAAACTCTGTGAGTGCTCTTCGTTGGGATTACGGAAGGGTGAGCCCGGTTTGCAGTATCGTTAAGCGGTTCACCACCGCTGAAGTTAGCACCCGGGGAGGAAGGAGCGGCGGCGGTGACGTTCTGTGTGCTAAAATATATATATATATATATATATATATTTATGAGTTACAGAAGCATGGCTCAGGCATAGGGAAAAAGCAGGCAAGGGGAGAGAAATTCAGGGGAGAGAGGAAAGGAATGGGGGAGGTAGAAAGAGTGAGGAAGGGAAGAGGTAGGGGAGGGGGTGATGAGTGATGAGTGATGGGATCAGGGGCATCAGCATTATTCACAAACGATGAGTAGATCCGTGGAGAAGAAAGACGATCGAAAGGTCGCCCAGCTAGAGACCGGCGGGACCGGAGGTACGGACCAAGGTCGCTAAGATGGCGGATAGGACAAGAGTGTCTTTAGGAGATGGTCTCAAAATGGCGGGGTGCATATGAGTCCTAGTCCAAAAGTTCAAAAAGATATGCACCGACTACTAAGAAGTACAGAGAAGGGACGTGTGCCCAGAATACTGTGGACAACTTTCTGCCCAGCTCGCACACAGCCGGCGCCGGAGGCAACTGAACAAAGGGGCAGGCCGCCGAATGCCTATGGCGGAGGGAACAGCAGAGCGGGTCTCACCGTTGGGTCTCATGGCGCAGCAGCCGGGTGTGATCAGGCTGTACTCGCAGCAGAGGGCGGCCACCAGCAGCAGCCTGGCCTCCATCACGCCTCCTTGTGTTGTCCCAGCACCTGCCTGGACCGCTCGTTCCTTCGCCTCGTAAGGACACACGGAGAGCCGCCTCAGGCACGGGGACTGCCGCCGCAGAAGCCTCCAGCCATCAACCTCGAGCACCGCGAGCGCCTTGGGAGGAAGCCCGCAGGGACAGGGCGCGAGCGGTATCCTTCTCGGGTGACAGACAGCGCTTCTCCTCTGCTGCGCACAAGGTGCTGAGCGCGGGCTTCCGCATCTGCTCCGCTAATGTCCGCGTGGGCAAAGTCTATCACGACCCCTCAGAGATAAGAGAAGGGAAGACCTCAGGATTTGAGTCCCCCAAACAGCAAAGGAGTCCGTTACTGAACCAACATTTCCAGAGTAAGGCAGACCCCCCAAAGTAAAGAAGACCCCGAGCACACGGGCATCCTGGTTCTTTCTGAATGCAGTGCTACACAGATTTTCTAATGGGAAGAGCATATGGTATTTGCATTATACTCTAACCCTACTGCCCATGTTAAGGTCAAGGGGGGATTATCAGAATAACGTCTTTCTAAAACAATGAACCAGATAAGGATGCCCCTTATCCCCACCCCTCAAACTATTTCTGTTAACCACTGAACCACTAACAATCTAGTGGTTTAGCCCCTTTTGCTGAAGATGCCTGCCTTGGAGAAGATCATTTTGTTTCTGCCCACGAGTGTTTGTCCAATATAAGTCAGTTAAAACATTGCTGTTGTTTGAGCTAAGTTAAATCAGTAGAACCAGTTGTTTTTTATTAACTACTTTGATATAGTTTTACTTCAGGAGACATGGGTTACTTTTGACCGCCCTTGCTCTGGGACAGCGAAGGGCAGTCTTTCGGCCACCCTATACAACCATATAACACCAATTGCTCTTGAACACAAGGGAAAACAAATGTTTTGTGTTAAATGGAGCGGTGATTTTTATTTTTTTAATAAATTTTTAGAATGACGAATTTTCCAATTCTAGCAACTGTAATTTTGTTTACTGTTGTTGATAGTTTATTTAACTCACACCGACATACTGCTAAAAGTTTTAATTTGATTTTGGTTGGCAATTTTAGGGTGAAGATCGGTTTTAATACCTTGCGCCTTAATTCCTTTGATCCAGGACAAATCAATAATTCTATGTCAGGACCGGAGGCTCAGATTATGCTTTACTCTCTCATATTTATTGCTCAGCAGCCTTAAGAAACAAACAGCCAAAGACTACAAATCCCATGAGTCTTTGTAATGAACACAAAACAACGATAGAGATAGTCCCTTATAAATAATATCAAAGGACCGCACTTCCTCTTTCTTCGCTGCTCAGCAGCCAGATAAGTGCCTTCCTTTGATATTGCTTATTGCTGACATTGTGCTCAGTGTAGTTGATATTTGCGAGTAGTGACTTATTTCCTATTGATATTTTTTTACTTACCCATTGTATTGTTGTGCTGCCTTGGTCTCCGCGACCGCGCTGAGGAGCGCGTGTGGCTGACGAGGTTACTGCCCACTGTACTGTGTGCCTCATTGCTCTCCGCGACCACGCTGTGGAGAGCGTGCGGCTGTCGAGGTTAGCCTTGAGCTTCTCCCTCGGTGTCTGCGGGTGCTTCCATCGCTCCGGTGGTTGTCCCTCGCGCAGGGGAGCGGTCCTGTGGCAAGGCTTTTCCGGTTTCCTCTGTCCCCGTCGTAGTGCTGCGCCAACCTCGCTAGAGGGCGTGGCGCACGCACACCTTAGGCAGGGGAATTCCTGGCATTCTTGGCGTGCCTCGGCTCTCGTCCGAGTAAACGTCTGACAGTTTCCGGTTTGGAAGGCTGTCAATTGTTCGCGCGCTCGGCGGGAGTCAGAGGTTTTTTCCCTGTGAGCTGATTAAATAGGTTTTGTGTGGCTCCAGTGTTGCGGTTCACCCTCGGTGCGTCTCCTATTGTCGACATAAGCACTTGGCCCCTGAAGGTCTGTTCCTCCTTTTGGGCTGTTTTTTTCCTATGTACTGACCCAGAAGTCTTGACTCAGCATAAATTTACATCACATTTTTGGATTTAATTACTTTACCGGTGGTAGCCTTGGGGGCACAGCACCTTGATTTTTTTGGGGGGGACCAACATCGATTCCTCACCCTAACTCTGATAATGCCTGCGCCAGACATTCCTTAAGAGACACCTGGACCCTAGCGAGGTGCTTGAGGATTCCCAGCCGGTCGGGACCCCCGATGACAATTCCTGTCCTCAAGATGGGGCAGATGATGCCACCGGGGAAGACACAGGCCCAGATGGGGAGTCTGACGACGAGCCTGGTCCGAGCAGACCCTGGTGACCGGAAGGCGGCGCCAAAAAAGCCCGGCTGGATGTACCTCAGTCTCAGGACTCGGCTGACCTCTCCGGTATGTTGAACCCAGAGGACATATATCACACCCGCTCTGCGGATTGGATACCGGCGTCCCTCGTGGCTTCCTATGTGGCTAGCCGCATTCAGAAGCTGATGGACCAGGAGGTCTGTGGTCGCCTTAGGGCGGAGTGCCCCCGGCCATCCCTGCCAAACAAAGTCGCTTGCACCCCTGAAATCGATGCCAGAATGGCCACGTTCATTGGTAAAGTTATCAAAGATCCGAAAAATGGTCTGGATCACTCTTGGCGGGCCTGCCAAGATAAGGTCTTGGATTTGCTGGGGCCACTTACCAAGATATTGGATATGGCAGAGGATGCCAAGGAGACAGGACATCTCATAGATCCCACGATCCTCTCCGGTTGGGCGCAAAGGGCCCTTTGTTTTCTCGGTAATGCGAATTGCGCATTATCTACTGAGCGTCGACGCTCGTTATTGATTAAGATTGAGCCTCGACTTGGGGAATTGGCTTCTACTGAGACTGGGTCAGTAGCGAACAGAGGCCTCTTCGGAGATACGTTTATTAAGGAGTTATCTCGTTTTGTGAATTCTTTCTCCTCATTGGATAAGGCCCAGAAATAGATAAAAAAAGTATTCAGTCAGCAAATTTTTGGGGGGGCCGGAAGAGGTAGGGGGTGCTCCTCCGGCCGTCCTTCCAACACCAACCCCCACAGGTCTCAGACCAGAAGATCCATGCAGTAGCAGGACCAACGGAAGTTCGGAGGGTTCTACCCATCGAGAGGCCACGGCAAAGGTCGCGGGGGGGAGAGCCAACAATGCACCTGGTGGACCCACCGGTAAGGATTACCCCTTTTTTCTGATCAGAGGTGGGGGGAAGGCTGCAGTGGTTCAGGCACAATTGGGAAGCAATTACAGGGGATTCCTGGGTGTTACAGACAGTCATGGGTTTTCACATAGACCAAACAAAACACTATGGTAGATGGAGGGTCTCAGGGAAAGATTTAAAGACCTGCGCGGATGAAATCCCCAGCACAATTAAGTATCAAACAAAGAAGTCCGCGGGTCTATCAGACTCCCTAAAGAGAGCTCATGAGCACAGACAGTACAAGCGAATGGCTCCAACTCAAACATGGAAGAAGTCCTATTTAAAAGGACGGAATCCCATCACCCACCGAAGTGGCATGCTTCATCATCTGGGATCTCCTCTTGGTTGCTAGCTGTTCTTTGTATTGGGAGCTGGGTCATGTATGTACATACTTCTACATCATGTGCAATGCTATTATGATATCACATATTCGTTCTGCTTGGTCTAGTCATGAATGAAATGTTCAAGTTGATTTTAAAACTTAGTGAGAACTGTCTTATAGTACACTTATAGGGTCTATAATCACAGCTTTTCCTTTCAACAGAGCGGTGCCTCACGCCCTGAGCTGTTGCCAGGTGAGGTGAGGCGTTCACCCATGCACTTACGGGTAAGAAAACCATCTATTTACATTATGTTTCTTCTAGTGCTAGTGGCACTATATACACCCTAGGAATGATATTTGGCAGTTGTTCCTACAACTGAGCACACAGTACAGTACAAGTGTTTTTAACATGTCACTTCTCCACTTTATCAAAGTTTTAGAATGTCACTATGTTTTTCTTTTCACAGGTGACAACAACTACCCTGTAGATTCTTCACAAAGGAGACCACAGGTTTTTGTAGGTTGTATCGTCCTAATCATTAACACTTTTTAGTTTGATCACATAGTTTTGCAGTAGCAATAATCATCTAGGTCCTGAGGAAGGCCGTGATCTGAATTTGATCACTATGGCTGAAACATGTAGACCCTTTGCTTAGACCAGCGCGCTCGACAATTCTTTCAGACCGCGCTTGCACTGTGTTTTAACCTTGACACCAAGAGGCAACTATTGAACTTTTTTCTCTCTTGGTAGCCAATTTTAATATCACTTTATACACCACCACATCCCTTGCACTGCAACCATCACCCTGTATATTTTCAGGTAAACAACGTTTACCACGAAACTTTTTCCCCGCAGGGAATTACAACGCGGTCGTTACAATGACCGCGTTGTAATTCCGCATACCATTACTCCGCAAGTCGGAACAACGACTTGCGGAGGGGGGAGAAGGTGTTGGATTTAAAATCCAACACCTTCCCTACTGTTCGCACCGACTGGAGTTGGAATAGTAAATTATACTATTCCAACATCCAGCGCCCCCCCTCCGCAAGTCGTTGTAACGACTTGCGGGGTAATGGTATGCGGAATTACAACGCGTTCGTTGTAACGACCGCGTTGTAATTCCATGCGGGAAAAAAGACTGCGTGATAACGAGGTATATTCATATTTTCATGCTTCGCATCAAACGGATTTTAGGAGATCCTATCTACTGACCCTCAAAACATCCCTGTGCTCCTCCCTCACAGTGAGGGGGCTGTAGCCCTTGGTTGCACTAGGATTTGCAACCAAGAGGAGATCCCAGATGATGAAGCATGCCACTTCGGTGGGTGATGGGATTCCGTCTTTTTAAATAGGACTTCTTCCATGTTTGAGTAGGAGCCATTCACTTGTACTGTCTGTGCTCATGAGCTCTCTTTAGGGAGTCTGATAGACCCGCTGACTTCTTTGTTTGATACTTTTCACATAGACCTCCATGGAACCCCACACCAGACTTCTCGCCCCACCCCTCTTGTTTTTTTCCAAGAAAAGGCCCAGGTGGTAGACAGAGAGATACAAGACCTCCTGCAGAAAAGGGCTATACTGAACACAACCCTTTACTCCAAGGGTTTCTTGAGCAATATCTTCCTTGTCGAGAAGAAGGGCAAGGCTTTCAGACCTGTAATCAACCTCTGGGACTTCAAAATGGAAGGTATTCACCTTCTCAGAGACGTGCTCTTACCAAACGACTGGTTGGTTCGACTTGACCTGAAGGACGTGTAAATTACGGTCCCTATTTTCCCACCCCACAGACGTTTCCTACAATTTCAATGGGACGGACTTGTTTACGAGTTCACCTGTCTACCGTTTGGTCTCTCATCGGCCCCTTGGTGCTTCACCAAGCTGTTGAGACCAGCCATGGAATGGCTCCGGGCTCGAAGCGTACGCCTCATAGTCTACCTGGATGATATTCTTTTGATGCACCAGGAGGAGAGCGTTTTGATTGCTCAACTCAGACTGACTCAGGATCTTCTTCAGAATCTGGGTTTCATTCTGAACGACCAGAAATCTGTTTAC
Source organism: Calotriton arnoldi (assembly GCA_963921515.1). Lineage (NCBI taxonomy): Eukaryota > Metazoa > Chordata > Amphibia > Caudata > Salamandridae > Calotriton > Calotriton arnoldi. The sequence goes on from CAWUFW010001517.1 coordinate 1,969,221, forward strand.
GTGCCGGCGCAAAAGTTGACCTTCTTGGGTTTCGAGGTCGATACGGTACGGCAATGCCTCAGATTGCCCCAACAGAAAATGCGTTTGATTCGCAGGGAACTGAGGCGGACCCTGCAGAGAGAGAAGTTTGTGTTGTGTCACCTAGACCGAATCGTCAGTCTCCTATGATGGTCAGTTCAGGCGATCTTTCCGGGACCATTGCATTACCGGGCCCTTCAGTGTCTGAAGACGCAACATCTGCACCGCTTACTCTCCTACACACAGGAGATCACCCTATCACAGGAAGCCCGGGAAGAGCTCCAGTGGTGGCTCGAGCATATGCAGGCCTGAAACGGTCGGGCCATCTTCGGTTCAGCCCCCGATCTGGTCATCGAGTCAGATGCCAGTCGTCAGGGTTGGGGCACCCGCTGTGGAGATGTTACTACAGGCGGGCATTGGTCCGTGCACGAGCAGTCTATGCACATCAACTGCTTAGAGCTTCTGGCCGGATCTTTTGCAATTCGAAGTCTGGCGGCCAACAAGGTCTCTTGCGCCATCCGCTTGAAGATGGACAATATCTTGGCTGTGAGATATATCAACATACTAGGGGGCACACGGTCCAGACGCCTGGCAGATTTGGCCAAGGACTTCTAGAACTATTGTCTGACTCGCGGTCTGACGGTCACGGCGGAGAACCAACCAGGGTCTCTCAATCAGACAGCAGACTGGCACTCCAGACACCTTCAGGATTACAGTGCTTGGAAACTGGATCCTGCCATCTTTCAGAGCCTGATGATCCGGTGGGGTCCCTGTCAGGTGGACCTCTTTGCAACACGCCTCAATTACCAACTTCCCAGTTTTTTCAGTTGGCGCCGGGACCATATGGCAAAGGCGACGAATGCCTTCCTGCAGGATTGGAGCCTGTTTCAGGGGTAGCGTTTCCCCCGTTTGCCATGATACCAAGGCTCACAGCGCTGGTCCGGAGGCAGAAGGCAGAGGTCATTTTGGTGACACCACGTTGGAAATCTCAAGTCTGGTATCCAGTTCTTCTGGAACTTTCTATGGATTTTCCAATCCAACTTCCCCAGACACCTCTTCTACTAACGGGCGCAGGAGGCACCTTGCACCCTCTGATTCAAGAGGGCAACCTCCATCTGTTGGGTTGGAGGATTACAGGGGACGTTGGGAAGTCCCGGGCCTTTCGGAGACAGCTTCCTCCCTTATCAAGAAGGCATGGGCAGAGTCTACCGTCAAGCGATATAGATGTTCCTGGAGGAAGTGGACACGCTGGTGCTTGCGACGGGGTTTTGATCCCGTGGGGACTGATGTGATCAATGTAGTCAACTATCTGTCGGAATTAGTCGACAGAGGTTTGGCCTATCGCTCGATCAATGCGAGTCGATCGGCGATATCGGCAGGTCACATGCCCATTCAGGGAGTTCCGGTAGGGGAACACCCTCTGGTATATCGGTTGTTGAGAGGCATACACCTTTCTTGCCCGCTGTTACCGAAGTACTCCTCCTTGTGGGATGGGAATTCAGTGCTGCGTCTGCTGCAATCTTGGCAGGATAACTCTCATCTTTCTCATAAGGAACTAACAGGTAAGCTGACGATGCTCCTTTGTCTTATCTCGTGCAAACGGGTTTCGGATGTCCGAGCCTTGGAGGTTGCGGCGCGCGTGTTCACACCGGAAGGGGTGTCGTTCACTGTTGGCCGTCGCACAAAGTCTAATACTAGGGTGGTACACTACCCGGCTTTTCCGGATCACCCTAAGTTGTGTGTGGTCCGCTGTCTTAGAGCGTACGAAATGATGACGGAAGAATACAGACCTCCAGGGGTCTCGCAACTTCTTATTTCACTCAAGATACCTTTCAAAGCTGTGACAGCCGCCACAATTGCCGTTGGGAGAGATGGGTGCTCCAGGAAGCTGGTATTGATACAACGGCCTTCGGAGCCCATTCAACGCAGGGAGCCATGGCTTCCAAGGCCTTTACCCTTGGTGGGCGATTAGAGGACATTCCTAGAGCGGCCGACTGGTCCTCGGATTCTACCTTTAAGGCCTTCTATTTTAAACCCATCTTGGGCATGGCTTCTCTGGTGGTCGATCAGCTTTGAACTAGCATAATCCGAGCCTCTGGTCCGGACATAGAATATAACATTTCTTAGCTATCGTGAAGGAAAGTTTCAATTTTATTAAGGACGCGGAGGCGAGGATTATCCCACCCATTGGACTCGAGTCCCGTCCCTCCCGGACAGTTGCAGTCTGCGTATTGGATAAGTATCTTATTTTGGGAGGGTTTCGGAATAATGCTTAGAGTCATCTTTAATGCTTAGAGTGTCAATGATTATTGTTGGTTGATTGACCTGACTCTTTATTGTTTGTACAGGGATACTAGGCGTTTTCCCTTCTCTGATGCTATCTTCTTGTCTTTGCAGGATCTGAGCAGAAACAAGACTATTGATTGAAATGAGGGATCTGTTGTTTCGCTCGAAGAAAGAGGAAGTGCGGTCCTTTGATAATGTTTACATGGGACTATCTCTATGGTTGTTTTGTGTTCATTACAAAGACTCATGGGATTTGCAGTCTTTGGCTGTTGTTTGTTTCTTAAGGCTGCTGAGCAATAAATGAGAGAGTAAAGCATAATCCTCGCCTCCGCGTCCTTAATAGAATTTAAACTTTCCTTCACGATAGCTAGGAAATTTTATATTCTCCTATCCAGCGCTCCAATACTTGAAGATTGGTTCTTTATAACCACCTTATTGCACATGACTCAATTAACACTCATTAATTTGTTAGGGATGGTGGTGAGTCAATCCCAGGCTCTCTGGCAGTGGCTGTTTTTCAATAATTGATATTTTTGTATTCAGGAACTTGGTTAATTACTTACTTGATGGGGAGGTCCAAACACTACACTGTAAGTGCCCCGTTTTCTTTTCGTTGTAGGCAGAATGCTGCCATCATTTCGGTTGATGCCTAGCTCCCTTACTACAGTGGGCCATTGAAAGGGTGATTCCCTTTGCTTTTATTGCTTTTATGTGTTTACTTTCCTCACATTTATTTTAAATTGGTTTTATTTACTAGTAGCAACCAGTTTGCAGGGGAGCCTACGACTAGTTGAGGGGGTTGCTAGACCCCGGTTTTACTCCTATTTTCCCCGACGTTTTTTTTTTTCCAGTGGCTGACGCACTTCACTCACAAGCCATGCCCTTATGCCATGCCTCCCTTTCATGGCTATTTCAGGACTTCCACAGCGCATACGTGCAGCCGGTGTGCCGCTGGAAGCTCCCGGACCCCGCCTAGCGCCAGTTTCCCTGGTCGTTTGGGGACTGCGGCAGAACCCTTTTATACTATGCTAGGCAGGGCCGGTCCTAGAACTTCTGGGGCCCCGGGCGAAAGGGAAGATGTGAGGCCCCTCTAATTTGCATGTAACAAACAGTCGCGGCCGGCATGACTCGCGGGTGGAGGGTCTCGCGGGGGTTCGCGCGCGCGGGGGGTTAATTTAAAAATAAACTTACCTTCCCGGGCCTCGCGTCGTCTCTGCTCCTGACCTGCTCTCCTGCCTCTGGCAGGAACAGGAAGCAGGCAGCCTCCCTCCCCTCCCCAAAGCCAATAACAACGCTGCAATGGCAGTATTGTGATTGGTCGGGACGCCGACCAGCCAGGCGCCTATGGGGAGGCCATTTTCTCCATGTAGGCTACATTGCAGCCTACATGGAGAAAGGCCAGAGTGCGCATGACTGGTTTGGTCGGCCCCGGAGGACCGACCAAACAGTCAGCGCCCTTAGCAGTGGGCAAGGCACTCCTCCACTGCCCTAAAGCAGACCCGCCCGCCCCCAACCAAACCCTTCTGCTTTCTCGCAGTGCGAGAAGCAGAAACATAAAATGGTAGTTTAGCATTTTGTGTTTCTGCTTCTCGCACTGCGAGAAAGCAGTGGGGTGACGCTCCTCCGCCCTAGTGGAGGAGCCGCCCTTGGTAACATCACAAGAAGTGACATCACAGAAAGTGACATCGCAGGACTATTGATCTTATTTGGCATCACTGAAGAGACCTAACGTGGATATCAGTAACATGGACAAAAATATAAATATACAAATGAAAAAAGTCCATATATTTTAAAACTGTATTAAATGGATTACATTTGTCACATTGGATGGAAAAGCTAGGTGCAGGTCTCACAAAGATGTATATTATTTACTCCTCGTTAACTGATTGTTTCCAGATGAGTGCATGATACAATTTCCAGTTCTGCCTCATAAAGGGGGAGATCCTGTTGAGGTAATGAGGGGCGGATCATTCAAGATATAAAATTACACAAGAGAAAACCTCTCACACCATGGATATAATTGCAAATTTCAAAAGGCTCCCTTATCTTTCTGTGCCATTATTGTGCTATCTTAGGATGACATTAATACTTTGCAATTTGTTTTAAAGTAAATCCTCTCACCAGTATCCCACACGCACATGCTAAGAGACGTAGGACAATCTTTTTTGTGTGTGGGCTCTTTACTCGCCAGAATTATGTTAAGTGCAAAAACACAACACATATAGTACAAAATTACAAGACACCATTGCAAACAAATAAAGATTGTACATAAATAAAAAAAAGACTTAGAACAACCGAGACCACTGCTAAATCATACATTGACTTGAAGGTATGCTTCAGATTCAAGGGGTTTTCAAATCAACGTTTTTGATTTGATGTTAGAACTGTAGGAAGTAGAAGTGGCCACCTTTAGCGCTGGTGGAGCCCTGTGCGACAATGTTGGTGCCCCCCAATGACTCGCTCTGCCACGGATTCTCTCACTACCACCCTTTAACAGTGCTCCTCAAGTCTCCATAACCACATTCACGCTCAGATGCATTTAATTTGATTTACAGCGCCACTGATACCAGTGTAGGGTGTCAGAGAACTTTATATCACACATTACACAGAGACAATCAATCATACGTGTGTAAATCACAAGAGGTAATGTTACATAAGACAAAGGACTAGGAGTCACATGACAATCATACTATTAGGCAGTATAGTTTAATAGTGATTGATCTGGAGAAACACAAACTCTGAATTTAGAACGTAATACCATGGTTGGGGGTTCTCTTTAATAACCAGAATTTATTTCTGTTCAAATGAACCCTTTTGCAACATTAGGATAATCAAAGGCTGGGGGAAAAACCATAATGCTGTAATTTATACCTTGCAGTTTGCATGCAGCTCTTAGATGACAGTTAATAGCTCATTGTTCTATGTTAGGATTTTGACTTATAAACTGCAAGTAACAATAGGATCTCTCTGACAAAAACAGTAACCCACTGGCCTTTTTACATTATGTGGACTTAGTGATCTGCATGGTACATGTTCTTTGCAGCAGGCACATTAACCCTCTGTGCTACCTTTCCACAAGTCAAAACTTCCACTTGACAAAACTCCATCTCTCTCTAGGAAGAACATTAATCACCGGAGTTATCATGACATAACAGGTCTTTCGGGGCCTTCTAAGGTCTAGCATGGAAATGTGCTCTCTCAGGAGAGTTTTCTGGTGGACTGGTCATGAAGGCTGAACCTGGTTCCCCAGTTCCAAATTCGGCAGCTCTGACCATAGTGCCACATCCTCTCCCCCACTGAACACCATACTGCCCCACTGAGAGAAACTCACACTGCCTTCAACTACAACCCAATTGCACCCCGCTATAAACACCTGGAGGCGACTCAATTCAAATTATGCACTAGACAAGAGCAATATGCTGCCTAAAAAAAAAAGTGACAACATCCTGGAAAAAGCAAACACTCATAAGGAATGCAAGATTAAGTAAAAGCATGTGAAATGTAAGCAGGAACAACATGGTTACCTTAACGCTTTTGCACTTATTATTCAGAAATCAATGAGTGCTTTTGCATGAAAAGTTAAGTCCATGACTACAGGGCCGGAAGGGACCAGTTTAAATGTCCATTGCTTATCTCCTTCCAAAACGTAAGCAATATGGTTTAAAAAGACCACATTCGTGAATACAGAGCCGCAGTATGCATTTTGTTTTCGAATCCGCCCATCAAGCAGGTATTGCAGTACATCCAGGAATGGTGCACTTCCCCACCAGAGGAAAACAAAAAAGTAGCGCTTCACTGGAAAACTCTGTAAAGTGGCACTAATGTGTTTTGGGTGTGAATAAAATCAATCTGGCCCCTTTTCGACCCACTCTGTCTTGCTTTAGTTATTTTTTACATTTTGAACCTTTTATTTCTCTCCATCCCAAGGCTGCACTTTGGAAGTGAAAAATGTCAGAAAAAAGACGACCTTTCCAGCAAAAGCGTTTTTATATTTTGGATTAATTTCACAGGGGAACAAATAAAGGAAAGAAAAGAGGGAGTACTGGCTACAAGGCCCAGGAAGGGGCCCCCACACCTGGACCTCGCAGCTTGCTCTAGTGCTTAGAGGCCCAGGGAAAGGGGCCCCTCCCCTGGGCCTTCGAAGCAGTAACGAGTCATTTTGTAAAACACTGCCCCAGCACCGGCAGTACTACATACATTTTAAATACACAAAAAAATGGGTGATGTAAAAGTTAACAAAAGCCAGTTGATCTGGCTACTCCCTCCTCCCCTCATCCACCTCGCCTTACCTGTGTCTGGCTGGCAGTAGCGGTCGGTGGTAGGAGTGCCGGCCGGGCGGTGACGTGGGGTGGGGGAGGGGCAGGGTGGGGGGTAGTAAACCACGGATTACGGCCGAATACAGGTAAACATTTAAATAAATAAAACGAATTTCGTTGCGCGCACTGCATCGCATTTGGCGATGCAGCGCTAACAACGAAATTTGTTTTATTTATTTAAATGTTTACTTACCTGTATTCGGCTGTAATCCGTGGTTTACTATCCCCCAACCCTGCCCCTCCCCCATCCCACGTCACCGCCCGGCCGGCACTCCTACCACGGACTGCTACTGCTGGCTGGTCCTGGTAACAAAGGGGCCTTCTGTCACCTAGCAACAAAATGCAGAAAGGGAATGGCCGGTACTTAACAGAGGTGCTGCCCCTCCCCTGACACTGTGAGCCATAATTGCTGGCCTGGCTGCTGTGCCTTCCCCACTCCGTTTGAACCTACCCCCACCCCTGCACCCCCAGGAATGCCACGACGCCCTGACCAGCAAGGTCGACTCAAGATGTGTATTGTGATAGTGTGGGGCAGGGGGCCTCGTAGGAGCAGGTGGGCTAACTGTGAAAGTGTGGCCTTTCACACGGAAGCGGGGCCCCCTGTCTTTCAGCTGAGCCCGAGGCCCTGGGCAGCTGCCCACACTGCCCATGCCTAGCGCCGGCCCTGATGCTAGGGACCAGCTGCTCGCACTGAACCCAGGCAAGGCCGCTGACTGCCTCGTTCTGGATTGCTCTCTTTCTCAACAGGGGACAGACACCCCGTTCATCTGCCGGGCTGTGAAGCCCAGTTAGCTTTAGATAGGTTTCCTGTTTCCACCCCTGTCTGGGGCGGGGGGTTGGAACAGCCCTCATCACTTGATAGCCCCACTACTCATGCGTCACTGCCTAGGAAAGTTATACTCTGTGTGCAACTTAACGCCAGATCGCTGGCAAAACATAGAGTTGAATTCCGTTTGTTTATGGAATCCCACAAACCTTCCCTGGCTTTTATTACTGAAACTTGGGTTGACCCTAAATCTAAATTTTAAATCCGTATTTGTAAAGCGCGAACTACTCACCCTTACGGGTCTCAAGGCGCTGGGGGCCGTCGTGGAAATTAAGTGAGCTATTGCCCAGAGTCACATGGTGCTGAGCTGAGCTGCCGCCGGAGCCGGTGATCGAACCGTGAGCCCTCTGCTCCGAAGTCAGCTGCCCTGGCCGCTGCACCACACCTCTCCACACGGACCCGCCATGCAACCCAGATATGCTAGCTGCCCTTCCCGATGGCTTTGTAATGTATAGAGCTGACAGGCTGCTGAAACGAGGGGGGGTGTGGCTATAGTGCATAGGGCTGACCTTTCAGTAAAATGTAGCCATGTTCCTGCTTATAACTGTGAAGCAGCCTCTTTTAACATAGGGCTCTCTAAAATACAATCTTTCAAAGGCATAATTATTTACAGACCGCTTGGTCCTAGACACGCTTTTTCCCAGGAAATCTGCAGCCTTTTGAAGGGACATATTCTTACCACGGACCACACAGTGCTGAGCGATTTTAATTTCTAATTAGAAACCCATCAGGACACAGACATTCTTTTGTAAACACTATCTAGTTTGGGTCTATCCCAGATGGCAAAAGCCCCTGCACATCAGGCTATGGGATTTTCTCAAACAACCTCTCTTGGCAACATCAGAACCCTTCCACTCGTTTGGTCAGTCCATAGGGCGGTCTTGTTTGACATCAGCATCAACAATTCTAATACCCGAAATAGAGCCCGCCCTTCTAGTTTCTCGTCTCGGGCCTAGTACAAAATTAAATCAGACCTCCTCTCCAACACCGTATCTAATTCACGCCCGGAACTTTCAAACAATGTAGATACAGCCGTTTATCAATATACTCAATGGTTGGACTCTTCCATCACTTTACTGGCACCAGCAAAACAGACAAAATATAAACTATCAATAATCTCGGCCCCTTGGTTCACTGTCAATCTCAGGGCCTTAAAACAACGCTGCAGGAGAGAGGAGAAAAAAACGGAGAGCCAACTACGACAAAGCAGAAAAAGTAAAATACAAACTCTGCCTCACAGAGTATAAGGCTCTAATCGCCAAGGGAAAGGTATCCTAATATACTAAGAAAAGAGAGGAAGCAAAAATTCAACCAAAGAACTGTTTAAAACTGTTGTCAAACCAACAACAGACACCAAAACGCACATTGAATCCATGCAATTTTTATGTAAAATATTGGCCAACTTTCTCTTCCAAAAAGTAAAAGGAGTGTATAAAAAGTTTGCAATAGCAACATCCCCCACTCCTGCTGATCTTTCCTCTCTGTTATCATTACCAGAGCAGGAAACTTTCAGCGAGTTTGCCTGACCCCAGATGGAGGAAGTACTCAAAATCCTTTGTTCCTCCACCTCAGGGTCCCCTCTGGACCCATGCCCTCCAAGAGTGGGCAAGCTCTCGGCAGAGATCATTGCCTCAATGCTGACACCTATTTTCCAACTTATATTCAGCCTTGGCTTTTTTCCTACTTGATTTAGTGGGAGGCCACAAGGAAGAGGTCTGGGCACAACCCAGGACGGAAAGGGGGCGGATAAGAGAATGATAAAGAGTAGGATTGGGAGTCATGGGATAACCTTTTGAGAGACATCACTGTGGCTGACATCCAGGTGTGAACTTTAGTCACTCCCATGGACTGTGCTGTGGGACTATCAGCTTCAGAAGCACTCTTGCTGCAACAGACTGTTTTTCAAGAGGACGAGGGAACAGAGAAGTAGATAATTCAAAAGCAGAACCCTAAAATAAAACTTCAAAGACTCCGAACCTAAATCACATTTGGGGTCTGGAAATGGACTATAAGAAGGGGAGGTTGAGACCTCAAAATTTGTCATCCGCCAAACAACCAGATGGGCTGTGTAAGGAGGGGAAGCTCTGCAAGACTTCTACCTGTGACCAGGACTGGGTGCCAAGACCGGCTAGTTTCCCAGCTGTGTGAGCAGACATCACCCAGGGAATCCAAGACCACCTGCACTGGAGCCTTGAGCACCAGTGCCTGCTTACTTGTTACCAAGGCTAGTGTACTCTGTGAAGAAGAGGAGAGCATTGGAGGGAGAAAGTCCAGTGAGAAGTCCTGTCAAGTGGACTCCCTGTGCGAGGTGTGAGAAAATGGCTGCTGTACCGATCGGGTCATTGCCTGTGTGCAGGACTGAGTCAGCAACGCCCATATGCCAGGAGAGGGCCGCCGTGAAGATAGCCGTGGAAAAGACTGCCGTGCAGTAAGGGCTGAAGCTTTGCACTTGACATTGCAGGGACCCCGTATGCCAGGAGGGGCTGCCGTGGTAAAGACTAGTGCTCGGTAAGGGCCAAACCCTATATGGCAGCTGTGCGGTAACCACGTATGCCAGGAAGGGTCGCCAGGAATACTTGTGTCGTGTTCATTAGGATGGAGCCCGCAGACTGCAATCGGTGGCACCTCGTAGATCATTGGAAGAAACGAGGACTAGACTGGTCCGTCTCCACTGAGAAAGTGGGGACGCCGTCTGAGCACTGTCACCCAAGTTCGGGATCGAGGACCGGCGCATTGGAATCCCCCTTCCTCCTCTCCTCCCCCATCGGGAGCATGCAGACACCCACCATCAACATCTTTGTGAGTGTCATATTTCTCCTTTTGTGTGGCTAGCGGTAGAAATAAAATACTTCTCTTTTTTCATAAAAGTGAGTATTTTTTGGCTGGACAATGATTTATTGCTGCTGCTGCGTACATATTGAGTTGTGAGCCCATGTTCACAAATCTGTATCCACACCTCCTCCCCAAGGGAACCTTGGACTGCTCAACCAAGTTTACCACTGAGAGACAAGTGCAGAGGGGGTACTTGGCCCAGTTGCTCAGAATCCATAGTAGACCGTACCCGGGACATCAGCAGTAAAATGCCTCAACCCCAACGGTTGGGCCCATTAGCCCCTGCATGCCCTGCGGGTCTCTGAAAGGAGTTCTGACAATTGCAGTAACTGTTATGTGGAAATATTATTTGGCATAGTCAGCCATTAGTATAGAACTGCAGTGCATTCTATAGCCCAAGGCTGCTGGTGAGTGCCCTCCCTCCGAGCAGCCACAGAAAAATTGCCAACCACAGCGAGACCACACAACATTTCCAGCGGAATCTGTACAGAATCCTGATCGTATAGACAACCATTCGGTTTTGACACCCCAGATCTTCAAGGTGATCCATCATCTGCACATGTAAAGGAGAATGTCTTCTTTTCAACTATAGCGTTTGTCCTCTCTGTATTGGATTTTGCGAACAGTGCTTGTTGGAAGTGTCCCTTTTTGCAGGGTCAACCCACATTTTTGCCTTCTGTTGCTGACCAGTTTTTGTTGGCATTAGGACTTGTGCTCTCCCTAAAACATGGTACAATTGACCTACATCCGATTGGTATATTTAATTTACTTGTAGGTCCCTGGTATATGGTACTACATGTACCCAGGGCCTGTAAAGTAAATGCTACTAGTAGGCTACAGCACTGATTGTGCCACCCACTAAAGTAGCACTGTAAAACACGTCTCAGGCCTGCCACTGCACCCTGTAGTGCAGTCTTACTCTGCCATTTCCACCTGGCAAAATAAACCTTTGCCAGGCCTAAACCTTCCTTCTAAATACTAACAAGTCACCATAAGGTAGGCCCTAAAATCTCATAGGGCAGGGTGCATGGTATTTAAAATGTAGGACATATGTGTTTAAGTGTTACACGTCCTGACAGTGAAAAACTCCTAATGTATAATTTTTTTTCACTGTTGCAAGGCATATTTCTCTCATCTGCCAACTCTAGGTTACCTTATCGCATTTAATAAGATGTTCACCTCAGATTGGGAGCAGATAAAGAAATTATATTTACGCTCAAAGATATTGTCATTTAAAATCCTCTTTAATGGTAAAGTCGGATTTTAGGATATAATATTGAAAATGTCACTTTTAGAAAGTTGACATTTTCCTGCTCATAGTTCCTGAGGCCTTTCTAGGAGTTTCCAGCCGCCTCATCCTTTTAATGGTTCTTCCATCAAGAAGGTGTATTGGGCCCAAACAGGCAACAATGGGACCTGGGTATAGCTAGGAGAGGGTCTTTCAGGCAGGAAGGCTGGAGAGGCGCTGTACCCTGCCCTGATTACATTTCAAGGACTTTTGCCGCAGCACACAAAGGAACCGGACAGCTGGTCTGCCCTTGTGTTTGTCACCCTAGACAGTTTGGAGCTAGGACCAGCGGAAGAACTGGCCAGAACCTGTTTTCGGGGTAGGTAAGTAAATTCCCCCACACAAAGGCTGGCACCAGGTATAAAAATAGGACCTTCAGAACCACTTATCGAAACACTCCTAGACCAGTGGAAGATTCATATGAAGGACTGCCTTGCTAGCTGAAGAATGAAGATTGGACATGCTTGCCTTGATTCCAGGCTACCCTGGGTGACTCCAAGGTTTAGTTGGCTTACTTTCTATGTGAGCTACAGAGACACAACAAGCTTCCAGAGGCCTCCCTGCAACTGCCCAGTACCAACTGGACCTGCCCGGACCTGCCTGAGCCCTGCTGCTGGAGTGAGTCCCGATAACCAAAGACTGCCCTCCAGGTCCTGGACCCTTGGATGGCATCAGTGAGAGCTCCTCCACAAGTAAAGGTGAAAATCCTGAAGTTTTGGGCTCTTCACAACCGTAAGCGGGCCGGTTCGCGTAAAGACTCTGCCACCCACGATGACTGATAATGCGAATTTCCAGCGAGATCTGCTCTTTGCACCAAAAGTGACTGTCCACAACTGGCAACACAAGACCTGCACTTCGCACCGACAGCAATCATCCACGATGATCCACCACTGCGAAGCACCAGCAACATTCGGATCTTCGCGATACACCAACGACCGCCCTCAACAATCGGCAACACAAGACTTTCACTTCGCACAGACAGCAACGGTCCGCAACGATACCATAGTGAAGCTCCAGTGATTATCGGATATTTGAGCTACAGCAACTGCCATTCACGACACTCGACCTACTCTTCGCGACGAAAGCCTCCTTCTCACCGTCCCCTCCAATGTGAACAGAGCTCATTGCACTGGACTTAAGGCAACTTTATCTACAGGGACTAATCTAGTCCCTGTATCCGGTCGGTGCTCTATCACGGTTGGCGTGAATTTGCGACTTTCACCTAGTCCAGTGCTACCAGATAACTGTGAGTGCTGCTTTCTGCTTCTTGGCACTATTTTCATAGAAAACTTTAAAATTAAATATCTCCAATTCTACTGATTGGATTTTTGTTCTGGTATTATTTAAATTTTTAATATTTACTCTATTTTTCAAAATTGGTTTGGGATTTTTCTTGGGTTGTGTTTTCACTTTATTACGGTTTCTGTGCTGCATAAATTCTTCACACATTTCCTCTAAGTTACGCCTAACGGCTTTGAGCCAAGCTACCAGAGGATTAATTTAGTGACTTTTTGTTGTTAACCCCAACAAGGATTATGGTTTTTGCTCGAGCAGGGCTTCCACCTCTTTCAACCAATAACCCAATTTCTCACAGTGCTTATTTGGGACCATCTCCTGTCCTGCTCCAAACCCTCAGGGCCCTGCCTACAGAATGCTACAGTCAAATTTGTCGGCCATGTTAAGAGAAGATAAAGGACGAGACACTGTAACCAAACTTTTAATTAGTTACCACTAACAGAGAGTATTATGTTTAAATCTTTATTTATTTTTTTTATTTATTTTTTCTTCATTTTGTGCAATAAGTGAGATATGAAAAGACGAAGATCCCTCTTTTCGGAATTTTACCAACAGGACTCTTCCTCACCTCACCAGGCATTCTTGTTTTGACATGAGGGTCTGTCTTATGATCTCCAAATCCAATGGGAAAATTACTTGTGCCTCCACCACGGTAAAGTCCCGGATTTTGTTTCTTTTGTTATTGCAATGCAGGTAATCATTGGACTTCCCTTCCTGCCATACCCCTTCTTGCAACCCTCTCCTTAAAACCTGCTTCTGTCCCATATCTCCCTAAATTTTGTCCGCTTATTTTCCTCTCTACTCATGTCCAGTTTTTTAACCTTACGCACCGATGTTCACCATTCGCTTAACGTTGGGGGGCTGGTAAGTATCCCTTTTATACATATCTCCCGCCTAGCGAGTAAAAATATTACAAATAATAGGCTTTTTTGCTTATCATTTAAGATGAATGGTCCCACATTATCCCTCACAACTCCAAAAATGGTTACATCTACGCTTACATCCATATCTTGTCCCAGTACTTCATTTATGACCTTACCCACACTGGACCAGAACAACTAGAGTGGAGAACACTGCAGAAACATGTGAATGTCATTTGCCCTTATTTCTCCGCATCTTGGACATCTCTTCACCACTTGCTTGTTTATCTTGGTTAACTTTTCCGGGGACCAGTATGCTCTGTGTAACGTAAAAAAGATGCTTTTTCCTCAGAGGTGCAGATTTTATTATGCACCATAATGTGATCATAGATACTTGCCATAAGTATTGTACAACCCGCATCGGCAGGTCTCTCTCCCATAGCTCTATTGGCAGTGTAACATCTTCTTCTCCAGCCCGAGTCATTAACCAGTACCACTTTGATACTTCCTTACGCGATGGGTCCCCTTGCAGTTCTTCCTCCAGTTCCGTATTTTCCACATAATCTTTCTCCATTCCTTTTACCCAACTTGTCAACTGGTAGAATTTAAATCTGGACAGTTTTCCATTGGTACTTAATAAAAGGGAGTCCCAGCTTATCAAGGACCCTGCTGTTATCAGCTGCCCCCACTTCGTTATGCCCGCATCTTTTATAGGGATTGCTAGTTTGTCCTTCAAGCATTCTGGAGTTCCTGGGTATTCCCAAATTGGGGCAAAAGTACTATAATATGGGATTTTTAGCGCTTTTCTAATCTGGTACCAAAGTTTGCAAGCGGCACGTAGGACCTTCAGCCTAATTTTTTTAAAGTACTTTGGATGACCGAACTTGTATAGAAAGAAGCCCCCTTCTAATATTGTTTTGTAATGGGGGGCGTAGGAAGAGTGGTCCTTAAGTAGTGACCTTATATTCTTGAATTGGAAGGCCCCATAGTAATGTAGGAGGTCAGGACTAGCAATACCTCCTTGTTCTTTTTTTCTACGCAGTTTTTTCCATGCTATTCTTGTTCCCTTCGAAGCCTGAATAAAACTATTTAGCTCGCCTTGTACCTTCTTAATCCATTTTATTTTGAATTAGAGCAGTATGGTGTTAAAGATAAAAGTGAATTTGGGTAGAATAGTCATCTTTATTGCGTTGGATCTCCCCATAAAAGACAGTGGTAACCCACTTCAAACTCTTAGCAGGTTCCTTGACTCTTTCACCTTCATATCGAAATTTACTTGAGGTATTCCGTCGATGTTTTTTAATATCTCTATTCCTAGGTATTTTATTCTACTCTTTGCTGAGGGATATGGAGTTGGGGGGTTCCATTTCATAATTTCTGTTTTTGGGTGATTTGATGCCCCGAAACCGCCCCAAAATCATCTAATAAGTTAGTAATGTTTGGTACCGACATATTTAGATTGCTTGTAAACACTATTAAGTCATCTGCATATAATGCCACTTTTTTTGCCACCCTTGATACCTAAAAGGGATAACGTCTCGTGCAACTCTTATAGCATTGACTAAAGGCTCCATATACAGATTGAACAGAGGTGGTGAGAGTGGGCATCCTTGACGAGTGCCTCTTTTAATTTGTAAGTCTTGGGTGAGATTGCCATTTACCAGTATTTTTGCCATTGGGGTTTCATATATATTTTCCACTGCCTTTAAGAATGTCTCTCCTAATCCATATTGATTTATTACTTTGCGCAAAAAAAGCCAATTTACTAGGTCAAAGGCTTTGGCAGCGTCGAATGTAAGGATTGAGAAGGGAATATTCTCTTGAGTGGCTATGTCTATTGTTTCAATCAATTCATGAGTTAAATCGTGTAGCTGTCTTCCCTTAATAAATCCTTTCTGGTCCCCATGGACCAAGTAGCTTGTTGCTTGTCCCAGTCTTGTTGCTAAGATCTGTGTATAAATTTTATAATCATTATTTAAAAGGGATATAGGCCTATATGATTTGCATTTCAGGGGGTCCTTTCATGGTTTCAAAATTATGTTGATGGTGACATCTTTCCAAGATTTTGGCAGGATTTGTCCTTCGAAAAAAACATGTTTAGCAGGTTCACCAGTATAGGGGCCAATACTTCCTTCAAGGTCATATATAATTCATTTGGTAACGCATCCGGACCGGCTGCCTTCCCTCTCTTTAATTTCTTCAAAGCAGCCATCACTTTGTCTAGCGTTATTTCTGAGTTAAGTACTTCCCTATATTCTTCCTCTAAATTTGGAATGACCTGCTTGTTCAGGTAAGAGTCGACTTGTTCCTCTGAGACCTCCAAATCTTCAGTATATAAAGTCTGGAAGAAGTCAACAAAGGCTTTCTCAATCTCCGAGTCATCTGCCTTCTGCCTAGCCTGGTCATCTCTCTGTATAGCTGCGATTTTTTTTTTTTTGATTTTTTTAAATAGCTTTATTAAATTTTGTGGGTGATTATTTGACCCCCTCTGGAACCCCCCCAAACCCCTCCACCCAAACCCCACAGAAACATTACTAGCCACAAGGATAGAAAATAGAGGGAGAGCTGGAAACAAAATGAGAAACAACTTTTACAAATCACCTAAAACCGATCACTTTCCCTTAATTTACTTAAACCATTTAAATACAGTGCATAATTCATTCAGATAAAGTGCATGGGCGATTTTCACCCTTCTTTTTGATCTACCCAGGTAGCGAGGGCCTTCCAAATTTTTAATCCTTTTATTTTTGCCCTACGCCCTTTACGGGCATATATGCATTTCTCTAGATTATAGGCTGAAAGCAGTCGAGCCAGCCACTGTTGGAAGGAGGGGGGATCTGGATCTAGCCATGCCAATGAAATACATAACCTAAAAATAGTCATAGCAATACTCGTCAACCCCCCTCTCTCATTAATCCTGCCATTCTCTTGTACTCCCAATAGAATTAGGGCAGGGGTCATGACTTTCCAGCTTCAGTTTGTTTCTTAAAAATTCTTCGATTTGGCCGATTACCAAAGTGAGGGCGTTACACGTTGCAAACACAAACAAGATCGGCCTTATATAGGGAACAGCGGGGGCATCGGGTCCTTACTCCCACTTTGCGATTCGGTCTGGTGTATAATATAAGAAGAAACACGTTTTATAAAACTGAACCTGTAGCTTAGCTGACATCAAGTCATCCTGCGCCACTAAAAAGGCTTGTTGAAATGCATTATTTGTAATATCTAGCTTAATTTGCCATTTTTCTTAGGTTTTTGTCATATCATCCTTCATTAAATTACTTAAGAAGTGATATACATTACCAATACGAGGGGTGGAGTTTCCTTCATTAGTTTTTCTATAAGTTCATTCCCCCTACCCCTTTTCCAGTAAGAAATCCCTGATTTGAAGGAATTAAAAAAAATTGTCTGAGGGTGAGATTAAACTTTATTTTAAGTTCTTCAAAAGATATAAAACCCAGCGATGTGTAAAAACAACCCATTTTATCGATCCCACTCCGCTGCCAGTTACTCATGCAATAATCATCAAAAATCCCTGGAAGGTTCCCATTACCCTGGGGTGGAGTATAGAAATTAAGTTTATCTAGCCCTAATAGCCGTCGGATAGGGGCCCAGGTTTTTGAAAGCTGTCATGAGAGTCTTAAACCTAACCCTTTTAAAGTAGCCTAGCTCCAGCCGGCGCCATAAGCAGCCCCAGGCGTCTGTACCGATCAATAATTCATATGGAGAGGGGCACCTCTGCGTCTTACCCCTCATATGTTCCCTAAGTAATATTGTATAATGCACTAAGCATGTGGCCCAATAATATATTCTCAAGTTGGGAAGGGCCAGCCCTCCGTGCTCTCTTGACAGTGTCAAAAACTTAACTGATCTTCTTGGTTTAGAATAAGACCAAATAAATTGCGAGAATAAATGTTCACATTTCTTTAACCAAAAATTAGGGAAAAGAAGTGGAATTGCTCTCATAAAATATAAAATTTTAGGGAAATATATCATTTTAATTAAATTGCATCGACCGACCAATATTAAGTGTGTAGATTATTCAATTTTCGTAGTACAGTTTTAGTTTTCTCTGCTACTGGATTTAGGTTCTCATTCACTATAGCATCGAGATCAGCCCTAATTATGACCCCCAGATAAGTTGCATTCTCCACCACTCTACTATCGATTATTGCAGCATAATCATTAGTGATAATCTGTGTTTTTCCCTTATTCAGAGAATACCCGGAAGTGCCTCAAAAATCGCTGCTTCTTCTTCTATAGTTCTTATGGCTGCCTCCGGGTTAGAGGTCACCACAGCCACATCATAGGCATATGCCAAAACTTTAGTGCTGTGCCCTTGTAATGTGACTGGCGATATTATTGGATTTAGGTTCAGTCTCTTTAAAAATGGGTCGATGTATAATGCGAAAAGTAAAGGGGAACACCGGCACCCCTGTTGAGTTCCCCTTGTAATTGTCAGGTGTTCTGATAATTCTCCATTTATACACACTCTGGCAGTAGGGTTAACACATAGAGCTTTAATAGCCCTGATAACATTAGGGCCAATCCCCTTTTTGATCATCACAGCCCAGAGAAAGTGCCAGGAGACCCTTTCAGAAGCTTTTTCCGCATCCAGCAGAATTGCTGCTATAGGGTCTCCTGACACTTGTCCCGTATCAAAAATTATGATCCTCCGTATATGGTCTATGTTGCTCCTTCTAGGGATGAATCCATGCTGCCAATCTACCACCATTTTATCTATTAATAGGGATAAACGGGTTGCTAGCGTCTTTGAATAGATTTTAACATCACAGTTCATTAACGTAATTGGACGATAGGAGCCCGGCTCTTCTATTGGCTTATTTTTTTTTTAGGAAAGAACACAATTTTTGCTTCTGCCCAAAATTTTGGTGGAAGCTCTCCCTTGAAGGTTTGTCTGAAGAGATCTATCAACCCTTCCTTCACTTGGGTCAAAAAACATATTTGATCTGGCCCTGCGGCTTTCCCATTAGACAAACACACAAGTGCCGCTGACACCTCTTCCCATAATAAGGGTACTTCTAGTTTTTCTTGTGTCTCCTTTGTCAGTGGTACTTCAGGCAGCGAGTTTAACCACTGCTTGACTGAGTCTTGTTTTTGGGATTCTGAGCTCCCTATTCCTTCCAGATACAGAGACTGGTAAAACGTCTGGAAAAACCTCTTGTATCTCATTTGTGCCATGCACCATCCCCAAAACTGGATCCCTAATACGCGTAATCTCATTACAAACGTATTCCTGCCTTGTTCATATTGCTAATTGATGCTCTATTTGATCACTAAACTCATATCTTTTCTTGCACTTCTTGTTTTTCCCTTTTCTCAGGGAAAATTGAATTGTTTCCCCCCTAACGGCTGATTTGAAAGAGTCTCATATGACAACTAGGGGCGCCGTCCCTACATTTTGCTTCAGGAACTCCAACATCCATACTCTCATGTGCTCCCTATGCCCCTCGTCCCGCAAAAGGGCTCTTTCAAAGGTCCAGGCAGTGTTTTTTTGGTATCATTCCAGTCATTGCTACTTCCAATACTAGTGGATTATGATCTGATAAAAACCTAGGAAATCTATTAATTTTACGCTCTTGTTGTAACGAAGTGGATACTAAAAAATAATCTAATCTGCAATGCTTAGAGTAAGGAGCAGAAACATACGTAAAACCATTATCAAATGGCCTAGCTTTAGCCCAGACATCGATCAGCCCGTGTGTACCACACATATTTAACATTGACTGAAATACTTTGGGTTTCCTCCCCATATACTTTGAATATATTTCCCAATTATTTAGGCAATTGATATTAAAATCCCCACAGGGAATGATGGGTAATGGCCAGTGAGCTAGTTCATTACTCAACCAGTTAAAAACCCCTGGTTCGTCCATAATTGAGCCATATATAGAACAGAACTTAAAAGAGACATTCCCTATAAGGTTGCATTTGGTAATCACCCACCTCCCCATCGGGTCAGTATGAGTTTGGGCAAACTAACTTATTGTTCTGGGCTAGGATGGCAACTCCTCGTGTGCGAGTCCCTTGAGTGGTCCCTGCTATAAATCTGAAACCCAGATTCTTTAGGAGACCCGTTCTTGATTCTTCTATATGGGTTTCTTGCAGACAGATATCTGTCGCAAGTCTTATTTATTTTCCGCATCCCCCCTTGTAGCTTCTTAGATGCGAGCCTAGCACAACGGCTTTCGCTCCGATTCTCTTCTTGCATTTGCTTCAACGATGAGAATATAGTAGAGAGTGATGGCTCCTGATTTTCGGTAGGCATTCCTATCTCTGTTTTGTCAACATCCCCTAGCTCTTGAAAGGATAATTGAGCATTAGAATAGTCCCACTTCATTTGCTGCCGACTACTACCAGACATACTGTTTGTCCTCTTCTTAGTCTTAGTCCTTTTCCTTGAAGTTTTCTTCCTTTGGGTAAGCAGGAGATCTTCCATAGTGCTATTTGAGACCTAGATGCCCTCGTTGCTCAATGAGGAGCTCTCTTGTTTGGAGGAATCTGAGTCGTCAGTAAGCGAAAAAAATTGTTCCCCCCCTGGTACTTCAGGGGATAGAACTCCCAGCTGTTTATCACTTGTTTTCACCCATTCTGTCCGGCTGATTGTTTTAACTTTGATTGTGCCAGTTGGGTCATCCTCGTCTTCTTTTCCCATGGTTCCTGGTTTAACGGTGGTCTCATTACCCTCCACACTCACGTTTGCGGTTGCACTCCTAACATCTTTCTCCCCTTTAATGTTTTGAATAGCTTGACCCACATCCTTACTTCCATGATTTACACTGTCGACTGTATTAAGGGATGAGAGGCTGTGAGTCTTTTCCAAAAGGGAGTCACTTTTTTTTTCCCCCTGAAACAGTGGGTGCGAACAAAGATGCGATTAAGGGTTGGGAGGACCCACCTTCCATTTGTCCCAGGCTAGGGAGGTTCCTCGCTGACTGTTTTCTGCTCCCTCCCTGCTCTCGTTTAGGCTAACAGAGAGACTCCTTCTCCTTCTGCCGGCACGCCTCCACGGCAGACACCAACGTCCAAGACGAGGCTTCACCTGCTGCAGCTCCAACAGTGCTTGAGCCGGCAGTCCGCGTCTTCGTTTTCCCGCCCCGTCCAGCCATACCTTCCTCCGGTTGCAATCCAGGAGATGGGTGCAGCAAACCCCCCGCGGAAGCAACCACTCCCAAAAAATCCGCAAGGAGTCGGCAGACAAACCGGCGGGCCACCTCCCAGCAGGCCTGGATTGATAGACCCGGTCTCCGAGCAAGCCAGCAGGACGCCGATACACGGATCATAAGGAGAGCGAGGTGGTGCGGACCCGGTAGGTTAAGCAGTCGCCATCTTTACTCAAAAAGAAGGTGCCATTTGGGTGCGATTTTGTTTAGATTGTGTTCAGTTTTCAGTTTCCAAGCAAGTAGTTTCCCGCTACCTTCCCCATACTCGTAATTCGATAACTCGCTGGCTTTCCATTTGTTCCTAATTCTGGTATCTAATATATTAATCAAATCATTTTTCTTTTCATTTATTTCTTCTTCTATTATCCCTTGTTCTTGTGCGGACTCAGGAGTCTCTAATTTTCTATACCGCTTTCAGATTTCAGCCTCTAACTGTCAGATTTTATGTCTAGTGCTCTTATTCCTAAACGTGGCCAAGCCAATAAGGTCTCCCCTGATTACTGCTTTATATGCATCCCAGACTATTTGTATTGGGTTTGTTTGTTATTATTGATTTCAAAATATTCCTCAGTTATTGATTTCAACTTATCTATGACCTGCTGATCTAGAAGGAGGGTGCGATCTAGGGTCCATCTGGGCACTGCCTGGGATGTCCCTATTTTTATTGTCATGGAAACTGGAGAGTGATCAGAGAGATGGGCGGGTATGTGTTCCACTTTGTCAACGCTATTGCTTAAACTTTTATCTATTAAGAAAAAGTCAATTTTAGATGCATGACCGTATTTTTTGTTTTTATAAGTAAACTTGTTTCTTAGATTTCCTTTACTCTTCCACACATCCACCAACCCCAAATCCTCTATATACTTTTTCAGCCACGTCCTCATTTTTGGGAGATTTGAGCCATTACCCGGGGGAAATCTATCCTCCTTGAGATCAAGTAATAGGTTGGAATCCCCTCCCATAATTATTGGGTCTGACACTTCTATTAATTGAGAATATAGGGCCTGGAGTGGAGCAGGATCGTCTATGTTTGGGCCATAGTAGCCAGCTATAATATATAATTTACCACACAATTTTACTTTGACTATCGCCCATCTTCCCTTTGGGTCTGTAGAAACTTCTATAATTGCTACTTTCGCAGATTTTAAAAATATAATTGCCACACCTTTAATACAACAGGATTGATTGGTACAGACATAACTGTCGACCCATTTTTGATATTTCATAATCTTATCCCATTCTGTTTTCAGAAGATGCATTTCTTTAAGGATTATAACTTCACTATTACTACTTTTAAATACTCCAGAATTTCATGTCTCCTCTTTTTTACTCTAAGACCATTCACGTTCCATGACATAATATTCACTGTATTTTTATATGTCAATTTAGTCTTTATTTCGATCTCTCAGATCATAAAAGACACATAAAAATACACAAAACCACAATAAAAAGTCATAGATTTAAACATGATCACTGAAATAATACAAGATAGTGCATCAGAATAAATAAGGACTCATAAGTATGATAAAATGGTTAAAAGCTAATCAATTAAAAAGAGACACCCAAATCATTATAAAAGTCAAATCTTCGTAAAATGCTATACTAACGCCAGGAATAGCAGCAACAGTGAGTTAGAGCTGGTCTATAGCAGCAGTTGTTTAAAAAAAATTAGACCGTATTCTCCACATCCAGCTAAAAAATTTCGCTAGGGCTATCACAATGGGTTCTTGAGTACCGGTCTTCAATATTCTTAGAGCCGTTACACATGACCTGGTGCCCATATTAGAACAGATTGGTTTAAGCCACTTGCTACGCAGCGACTTATAGGCTGGACATACAAATAGTATATGTGGTATCGTTTTGTCCTGATCCTGACAGAATACACATTTACTATCTGGAATCTTATTCCATTTGGTAGTAAAAGATTTAACTGGTAAAATGCCTACTCGGAATTGATAAAAAAGTTTCCTATCGCCAGGCTTCGTGATAAAATCCCAAAAATATTCAAACATGGGCTCCGGCTTATGTTCAAGAAAGGTGCTGGTCAATATTTGAATACCAGTGAGTCGCATGTTATTTACTTTGACCATAGACCAATATGCCTCTTTAAAAACTTTTTTAGGGGGAAACATGTTGCCACCCGGGTTTTTCCATAAATGGGACATGCCCATATTCACGAGGAAATATTTTATCTTTTGTAGCCAACTGATCTTATGTGATGTATCTGCATCTCTGACATTTTTGAGCGCATTAGCAAAATGTATCAGCTCCGGAGTTGACCATAATCTTCGCCAGAGAGCAAGAGGTCTAAATCTTACCACCTCTACCAACGTGTTACATCCCAAGTCATAGTATAGTGGTTTAAGCAGTGTATTCTGGGAAAGGCCAGTTGGACTCCTCACAAATGTATTCTGGGCTAGAGTGAGCGATGAAACGTTCTCAAAGCCCCAGAGTTCTGCACCATAAATGGAAGAGGCCAAGACCTTTTTATTATAAATCTTTAGGACAGGACCTATCGGCTTAGTGAAAGAGCGCCTATGCTCACTTAGTAGTGCTCCTGTCATTTGTGAGTGCTTGAGTGCCAATAAATCAATCTGGGGCTTCCAATCTAGCTTTCTACGTCCGTTTTGTCCTGCCACCGCTTCTCAACCACCCAATACTGCGGGGAGCGAAGATTAATCCCACTCCTCTACCTCAGCACCCGTCGCCACCACCTGTCAACTATACCAGTGGTGGCAGACAAGAACCGTGGAAGAAGGTGGGGAAACAAAAAAGATCAGATGTTTTTGGACCAGCACTCATGGACTCGTGGACCCCAAGATACCTATAAAAAGGCAACAGAAGAGAGAATTAGCTCCACGCATCCATACCCATACGCACTTCATTAGGCATAACAACTTGGGAAAAAACAACAGGATCTTACCCCTGTACACAGATTCCAACTCCGTTCGTGAGGCTCAAGGCAATGTCCCAATTAGATGTCTTCAGCACACTGTTGTAAGCCTCTAGGTGCACATCATCCAAGGATAAAAATGTCAAGTGTCCAGGAGTGATAACAAGAGCCCCAAGTAAATAAACACCTTCTTCTTATTCCCAAAAACTATAGAAGAGGGAGGGGGGAAAAAAACCAAGGACACGGCAAAAAAAAACCTTTGCTGCTAAACCCAAGAAAGGAAGGATTATGTTTTCTAATCCACGGTGGGTGCACCCACCGTGGTCACGATATGTTTCCAACGTGACTTAAGAACCCATCGCTGTTTTCCTAAGATTTCTCCAAGTCAAGAAGGAGAAGAGGGGGGAGGAAAACAGGGGAAATGGCACATGAAACGCAGCCGCATTCATTTTCTTAATACCACTACGCATATGATCCCATATCCTAGTGGCATTCTTACATCAAACTAAATAAAAACTAAGAAAAAGGGTACGGGTATACGACGCTACCTCAATCCTTCCCCTACTGTAGGAAACACGAACGAAAGTCCCAAAAAAAAGCCGAAGTATCCAGCGAGAGTCTCTCCGTCCAGAATACCGGCGTTCAGCACACCGGCTCCACTCCACAGGAAGTCAGGCAAAGACGGGACAACAGGAAGTTTCGGGAATCCAGGGTTACCAGCATTGACCTTCCTGGTCACAGGACCGGGAAAGAAACCAAGCGCCGATCAAACGCTGGAAACACGACTTTATACACCGTGTCACCGCCCCTCCACAAGTGTACACCCAATCAAGCACGCATAGCAGGCACGCCAGAAAACTAGCGGAGGTAAGAGAGCGCCGGCTCCGTCACTTCCCAACAGTACCTCCCCCCAAACGCCTCCCCACAGGTCTGGGCTTGCTGGGATGACGAAGATGGAACAAACGAACCAATCTAGGGGCATGGACATCCACTGCTGGCTCCCAGGTACGATCCTCAGGACCATAGCCCTTCCAATCAATAAGATAATACAGTCTCCCTCTTCTCCTCCTGGAATCAAGAACAGCATGTACCTCAAATTCCTCATGGTCACCCACCAGCACAGGAAGGGGAGGGGGTAGGGACAAAGAGGTGGGAGTATACGGCTTCAGCAAAGAGGTGTGGAACACAGGGTGTACACTATATTCATCAGGCAAAACTAGCTTCATAGCCACAGGATTGATCACTTTCCCTATCCTAAAGGGACCCACATATCTCGGCTGTAATTTCCTGGGCCCATCTAACTTCAAATTCTTTGTAGCCAACCACACCCTATCTCCCACTGCATACAAAGGGGCAGGACTTCTGTGTTTATCGGCCTGTTGTTTCATACTCTCCTTGGTAGCTAACAAGTGTTCCTGAGCCTTTGCCCATATAGCCACCAAAGAGCGACTCAATGTATCTAATGCAGGGACCCGCCCAGACGGTTGAATAAGTAGTGCCCTTGGATGAAATCCCGAGGAGCAAAAGAAAGGAGTCATACCCAAAGCCGAATGCAAGCTATTATTGTACGCAAACTCAGCTAAGGGTAGAGCCAACAACCAGTCACAAGATAAGGCTGATAACAAACAACGGATATACTGCTCCATCGTTTGATTAGTTCGTTCTGTTTGTCCATCCGACTGAGGATGGTATGCGGAGGACAAACCCAATTCCATCTGCAAAGAGGAACATAACTCAGTCCAATAATGCGACACAAATTGCGGACCCCTATCGGACACAATAGCCGATGGCAAGCCATGTAACCTCACAATATGGGAGATAAAAAGTTCTGCAAGTACACGAGCATCGGGTATTTTCAATAGTGGGATAAAATGTGCCATCTTAGTAAATAAATCAACCACCACAAGAACAGCAGTGTACCCCCGCACCTCAGGAAGATCAGTAAGAAAATCCATACTAATAGTATGCCAAGGGAATGGGGGCACCGGTAAGGGATTTAACAACCCAGCAGGGCGAGTATGTATTGCTTTACTAGTTGCACAAACCGGACAGGACCCCACAAACACCTGCACATCACGGCCCATCGTCTCCCACCAAAACCAGCGCAGACATATTTCCTTGGTCTTACGAATTCCAGGATGGCCAACCAAAGAAGACGAATGACACCACGTAAGAACCCTTTGCCTCAATTCAGGCGGTATAAACAAGCATCCATCATGATATAACAACCCTGCCCGTATTTCAAACAAAGGATTGGTCAACCATGGGGTTAGATCTATCTTCTCCATCTCTGTTTGTACAGACTTAAGGAACTCGTCCTCAGAAGTACCTCCCACAATCTTCTCTGCAGGGAATATTGGCCTCTCCTCTAAGCCCAGCCCATTCTCTCCAGATCTTCCATGTATACGTGATAACGCATCGGACTTCACCTGTTGAGCTGCCGGTCTATATGTAATAACGAAATCATACTCACTAAAAAACAGTACCCATCGCATCTGTCTAGGGGTCAGAGCCCGCACAGAACGGAAAAACTCTAAGTTTTTATGATCCGTATAAATCGTAACGGGATGTCTAGCTCCCCATAGGTGATGTCGCCATTCTTCAAAGGATAACTTAATAGCTAAAAGCTCCCTTTCAGCAATAGTATAATTACGTTCAGCAGGTAACAACATCTTGGAGAAAAATGCAATGGGATGCATAAGACCAGTTTCCAAATCCCTTTGAGATAACACACCTCCCACGACATACATAGAGGCATCTGCCTCTACATAAAAGGGTAACGCCGGATCTGGATGTACCAAAACAGGGGCAGAGGTAAACCTCTCTATCAATGAAGCCAAAGCTGCCTGAGCCGACAAGGACCAAACAAAGGGAACACCTTTCCTCAACAAGGCAGTCAAGGGAGATACGATATCCGAAAAATGGGATATGAATTGCCTATAGAAGTTGGCGAACTCCAACAACACCTGTATCTCCTTCACACAAGTAGGTGGAGGCCATGAAATTATTGCCTCTATCTTACGGGGATCCATCTTAATCCCATTTGCAGACACAAGAAATCCTAAGAACTCAACACAAGTAGCATGGAACTTGCATTTCTCCAGCTTGACATATAATCGATTTTCAAGCAACCTCCGCAATACCTGTGTAACATGCTAAAATGTTCTTCAGGGGCTTTGGAAAAAATCAGTATGTGATCCAAATACACTATGACACTTATATCCAAAAACTCTCGCAAGATCTCGTTAATAAAAAACTGGAACGCAGCGGGGCGTTGCATAACCCGAAGGGCATGACACAGTACTCAAACAAACCGAACTTCGTCCGAAAGGTGGTTTTCCACTCGTCCCCTTCACGGACACGAATGAGATGGTAAGCCCCACTTAAGTCCAGTTTGGTGAATACTGTGGCATGCCGCAGTTGGTCCAACAAGACTGGAATAAGAGGGAGGGGATACTTGTTCTTAATCGTCACTTTGTTAAGTGCCCTATAATCCACACATGCGCGGAGATCACCCTCCTTCTTAGGGATGAAAAAGATAGAAGAAGAAACAGGGGACACAGACGGACGTATACACCCTGTCCTTAACATATCATCTAAGTAATCCCGTAAATGCCTCTCCTCCGGCTCAGATAAAGCATACACCCGACTACATGGCAAGGTTGAACCCGGCTGTAAATCAATACGACAGTCAAATGCTCTATGCGGAGGCAACACCCCTGCCTGCACCTCATCAAACACGTCCCTGAATTCTTCATAGGGTGTAGGAACATTAAGAAACTCACCCTGCGTGCTAGCCGAACATGTCAGAGGCACAACCCAATCTGTTGCTTCCTGATAGCAATGCTGTAAACAATATACGGAATCCAATGTCACCGTCCTCCGCACCCAGTCTATCTTCGGGTTATGCAATTGCAGCCAAGGTACCCTCAATACCATTCCAAAGGACGGAGCGTCAATTAAATCAAAACTAACAGACTCCGAATGTCCATTGTCACAAATCAACAGCAGGGGTTCTGTTTGTCGTGTTATTGCCCGGACCGGCTGTGTGAGGGTAGGACGTCCGCCGCCTTGTTCCTGATGAACTGACACTACATTTTAGTGTCTACACCAGCCGGTACTGATGCCGTGCATCCTTGACCCTAATAGGGTTGTGTTGTTTTTTTGATCTACAGGTACCACTTTTTAGGGTGCTGTAATGGTGGTCACTAATTTATTTCATTTCATTGTTGACCACTACCATTAAGTGTAGGTAGATCATCGTTGGTCCTGAAGAATTGCCATTTAATATATTGTCAGGCAAGAAACATGTTGACCTCTTTTACAAACGCAAAAATCTCTACATCCTTAGAGTGGAGATAAGCGTCTTGTTTTCTTTTAACCAGGGTAGGGGCCACATTTAATAAAATTATTTTGAGTGGACCACCTCCCCCTTTTTTATTTTCCTACACATCTTTATCACCTACACTGTTTTAGGGCCCTCACACGCACTTCACCCACCGGCATACGGAATAAAGATCTCCGCCAAGGAGGCCCCATCACGGGTGCCGATCGGGATTGCAGCGCCGACCCGATAAGGAGCAGACCCGATGATGAAGCATGACACCTAGCAGGCTGGGTGTGTGAGGGTCTTTTTCCAAGAGGAGAGGATTCTTCTCCCCACCTTTCACCACTACATATCTCTATGTGGAGTCTCTATATTGAAAAACACTTCCTCCTGCTTTTAACATTAGGAACTGAATACCAATTGTGTTAAGGTTCATTCACGGACATGTATGCTGGACCTGGATAAAGATTAGTCCGTTTGTTTCCCCCTTATTGATTAACTGTCGTGTTATTGCCCCTGTTGACAATTCGGTTCCATCTATTGCCCGAACAGGTTCCGGCTGTTCTTTATACACATAAGGAACCTTCAAGGCCTCAGCCAATTGGTTGTCCATGAAATTGCCAGTGGCGCCGGAGTCAAGTAACACCGTCACAGTTGATCTTTTACTACTAGACAACACCATACACATAGTCACAGTGAAATGTCGGGGTACCCTCTGTACAGCTCCTGGGATATCATAGGGGTTACTACCAGCTACTTCCTCATTAACTAACCCACCATGGTCTTTCCCTATCCCAACACATGCCACTGCCTTGGGAGTAGGAGTAAAAGATGGTTTTATGGGACATTCACGGGCAAAATGTCCCCCCTTCCCACAATAGAGACAAAGATTGTGTAAGCGTCTCCTACTCTTTTCCTCACTTGATAATGGCCCTCTCAATCCCCCAATCTGCATGGGCTCTGACGTTTGGCTGGTATCCACATGTTCCTTAATGTCCCTCCTCTCCACTACTGTCCGGGACCCCAGAAAACAACTCTTTTCCCCACGCCGTTCAAGAAGGCGATGATTCAACTTAACAACTAAATCGATAAAGTCGGTACACGCCTCAGGGGGATCCACCACCTGTGATACCACATCTTTAAGATCCTCGCATAACCCCTGATAGAAAATAGAGGTTCGTTTTGCCATAGGCCAATGGGTTTCAGACACTAGGCGGTTAAAAGACGTAATATAAGTCAATAGATCTTGCTTCCCCTGCCGTAATTTCAACAACTCCGCGTCACTTGCTTGCATAAAAGCATGTTTAGCAAACAAACAACGCATCTGCTCCCTGAAAGCCGGATAATTATACAAGACTGGGTCATCCCCCTCCACTAGTGGAACAGCCCATGTAGCTGCAGAACCTGCCAGGTAGGATATGACAAAAGCCACCTTTGCCGTATCACCAGGAAAAGCAGAGGGGCGACACATAAAATGTAGATGGCATTGATTCATGAACACTGCATACTTATTACAGTCTCCCGTGAATCTCTCAGGGACGGCCAAGGGGACAAGGACCGGAGTATTAACTGTAATCGCAAGAGGATTACCCCCGGCAACACCCTGAATAACTGTACGGTCAAAATGAAATGTAGCCGGCTGCAATACAGGCCCCTGGATCTTAGAAGACGGCCCTGCTCCAGCACCCCATGTACGTTCCTTCACTCTAAAGGCATTTAATTCCTGATGTAAAAACACATTCTATTGTCTCAAGCCCTGTACCTCTGACTGAAGGGACGTGACCGCAGCTATTAATTCCTGTATAGAGGGAATCCCGTCTTCCCCTACGCTAGATGTCCCTCCTCCCAGGTCCATCTTCGCTTCAGGCAGTATTTTAATTCGTGGGCTTGGTTTTCTGTCCTGCCACCTCTTCTCAACCACCCAATACTGTAGGGAGCGAAGATTAATCCCACTCCTCTACCTCAGCACCCGTCGCCACCACCTGTCAACTATACCAGTGGTGGCAGACAAGAACCATGGAAGAAGGTGGGGAAACAAAAAGATCAGATGTTTTTGGACCAGCACTCATGGACTCGTGGACCCCAAGATACCTATAAAAAGGCAACAGAAGAGAGAATTAGCTCCTATACGCACTTGATTAGGCATAACAACTTGGGAAAAAACAACAGGATCTTACCCCTGTACACAGAATCCAACTCCGTTCGTGAGGCTCAAGGCAATGTCCCAATTAGATGTCTTCAGCACACTGTTGTAAGCCTCTAGGTGCACATCATCCAAGGATAAAAATGTCAAGTGTCCAGGAGTGATAACAAGAGTCCCAAGTAAATAAACACCTTCTTCTTATTCCCAAAAACTATAGAAGAGGGAGGGGGAAAAAAAACCAAGGACACGGCAAAAAAAAACCTTTGCTGCTAAACCCAAGAAAGGAAGGATTATGTTTTCTAATCCACGGTGGGTGCACCCACCGTAGTCACGAAATGTTTCCAACGTGACTTAAGAACCCATCGCTGTTTTCCTAAGATTTCTCCAAGTCAAGAAGGAGAAGAGGGGGGGAGGAAAACAGGGGAAATGGCATATGAAACGCAGCCGCGTTCATTTTCTTAATACCACTACGCATATGATCCCATATCGTAGTGGCATTCTTACATCAAACTAAATAAAAACTAAGAAAAAGGGTAGGGGTATACAACGCTACCTCAATCCTTCCCCTACTGTAGGAAACACGAACGAAAGTCCCAAAAAAAAGCCGAAGTATCCAGCGAGAGTCTCTCCGTCCAGAATACCGGCGTTCAGCACACCGGCTCCACTCCACAGGAAGTCAGGCAAAGACGGGACAACAGGAAGTTTTGGGAATCCAGGGTTACCATCATTGACCTTCCAGGTCACAGGACCGGGAAAGAAACCAAGCGCCGATCAAGCGCTGGAAATACGACTTTATACACCGTGTCACCGCCCCTCCACAAGTGAACACCCAATCAAGCACGCATAGCAGGCACGCCAGAAAACTAGCGGAGGTAAGAGAGTGCCGGCTCCGTCACTTCCCAACACGTTTGTTCTAGTGGGACCTCGTTCATAAAAACCCTACCCTTAACCATCTTGTGCTTGTGCAATACCATGAACTTGGTTTTATCCACATTCACCTTTAACTCATGATCTCTGCAGAAGTCCTCAAAATGACAGAGCGCTTGCTGCAACCCCATTTGAGTTTTAGATAATACTAGGGTATCATCAGCAAACATGAGTATTGGGACCTTTGAGCCGGCTATTGACAGAGCATCGGTAGGATGTGCTGAAAAATAGTTAACAACCCCATTTATAAACAAAGAAAATAGGGTAGGGGCCAAAACACACCCTTGACGTACCCCTTTTAGGATTGAGAACCTTGGGGTGGTATTGCCCTGGGCGCCCCATCGTACCTGTGCAAAATTAGCTTCGTGCAATGTGGCTGTAAGCGATAAAAGTTCAAGAGGCATTCCTAAGTCTTTCAAAACTAACCAGAGCTTGTTGCGTGGGACCGTGTCGAATGCTGATTTTAAATCAACAAAGGCGGCATATATAGTGCCGCCAGCTAGTATTACGACACGCCAGTAGATTAAAATAAAATAAAAGACCTGGTCGATGGTGCTTACGTGAGCCCTAAATCCTGCCTGGAAGGGAGATAGTATGTTGTTTTCAGCAATCCACAACTGGATTCTATTCAACAGTAGCCTGGCCATGATTTTTTGTGTAGAATCGATTAAACTAATGGGCCTGTAATTACTGGGGCTAGAGCGATCCCCCTTTTTATAAATTGGTAAAATTTCAGCTCCTCGCCAGGAGTCGGGTATGTTTGCTCCACTAGCAATCGCATTTGCAAGCAACTGCAGGTAAAGTAGCCAGTTATCTTTGTCATGAGTGAACAAGTCCACCGAAATGCCATCAGGGCCGGGTGCCCTGCCCCTTGGTGCTGCATTCAAGGCAGTTTCCCCCTCACTCTTTGTGAAAAACAATGCTGAATGGGGGTGCAATTGTTGGAACAGTTCGTCGCCCACGTCACTAACCCCAACAGCAAATTGCTCCTCAAAGAAGGAAACCCACTTATCAGGGGCAACATGGTTTTGGGGTGCCTGACCCATTCCCCCTCTGCCCCATTTGACTAGCTGCCAGAATTTTTGCGTGTTCTTCTCTTTGCTGGCTTCCAGAAGGTCCAACCACCTTAACTCGTCCCAGGACTTTTTCGCAACCAATTGAGTATGTTTATACAACTTCCGTTGGGTTTTAATGGTTCCCAAATCTTTGGATCTAATAGCATGGGCCAATTGCTTGTACACATCTCTGCATGACTTATTGTACCAATGATCATGCTTTGGGGAGGTCCTATTCCTAGTTTTATAGGGTTTAATAAAAAAGCTCTTAATCTTATCAAACATGTCTTCATGGGCTTGGGTGATACTAACATTCAGTTCAGCCTGAGTAGAGAATCTTTGGAGATCAGCTAATGTACTCTCTACTACATCCTTCATCTGGGCGAGTGAATTTTCATTTCCAACAACCCTTGACCATTTGACCCTCCTCATATCATTACACATGATAACATCAGCAGTCGACGTTTCAAAGTTTTGGGGTTGTGCAGTGACATAACCTGGAACTGTCATTGTTAGCAGCAATGGATTGTGGTCACTTTCATTTCTGGTGCGTACCTCCATATCCATTAGAGATGCCCAATTCTCAAGGTTTAAAAAAAATATAATCAATACGGCTGCTTCTCAGGCCATTGCTGTATGTTTGTGAACCCTGGGGATCTGAGGGTGTTCTCCCATTCACAGCCCTTATACCCTTCTCCAAGCTCAGTCCATTTCCTAATTGGAGGTAAATCTAGTGGAGGAATGCCCCACAGCTCATCTTCTACGACACTGAGGTTACTATCCTCACGGTCAAGGGGCTCAAACGTGGTATTAAAGTCACCTACTATGACCAAATTGTTTGAGCCTCTGTTTTTTTCTATAAAACTATCAAGAGTGAAAATTGCCGTGGACATTCTGCCTCCCACGGTACCTCTCGCATACACATTGATCACCATTAGGTGGGGGGGATGTTTACAGTTTAGAAGGACTACCAGAATATCGGGATGATCAATCGGGATCTCCTCAATTTTAGAACAGATATATTGCCTGGCCCAGATGGTAAGGCCACCCGAAGGTCTACCTTTACGCCCACCAAGTGCCGGTTTGAGAAGTTAAGATAACCATGATGGAATATTGGATTGAGCGCCCAGGTTTCTTGAAAGGCCAGTATATCCTGGGCCTCTATAAAGGATATCCAATCCTGTGATGAAATCTTAGATGACAGGCCTGCTATATTCCAAGAAGCTAGTGCTAGATGTGTGAAATCCTGATTGGTAATTTTGAAGCGGGGATCAATCTGAATGCAGTTCCCCCTGGCCTGATGTAACTGCACATACTTATGATTTTCTGAAGAGCACAAGGGATCAACCTGTAAAATCAGTTTGGACCCTAAAAGCCCATCAGCTACATCTAGCCCTCTGGTTCTACTGGTAGCCAGCGGGGCAGAGCTGCTCCTATCCGCTGGCTCAATAGATACAGGTTCGACTACTTTCTCTGTACGGGATGGTGGAAGGGAGTTCCTTTGACATCAATCTACACTTTGTAATGTGGAAACCTCAGTACAGGTTACAGTTTAATTACTTTTCAAGAGAGGGGCAGAGCTGACAGGGGGATTAAGTTTCATCCTAATGTTTGTTAAAATCATATGTGATGCCCTCAAGTCAAACGCCACTAGATTCTCTACCAGGTCAGCGGTTACAAGCGTAAGGCAAACATAGTCGGTGTTATGACCCAAGGGTGTGAACCTTCTAGCAGAAGATATGTCTTCTCTAACTATAGCACGACATTTTCGTACGTGTCTTAACCATTGCGTACATTTATTAATTAGGGATTGTTCGTCTTCTCTGGTTGTGCTGGAGGTGATTTTAGGGACATTGATCAAAAAAAAAATCCGTTTTGCCAAATCAGTCAGGGGCCTCTCATGGCTAGCGAATCTATCAATTGCAAGAGTTCCAAACGGTTGGCCAGGTCGAGGAGTGATGTGTTGTTCCCGTCTAGGGCCCTCATTGTGCGAGCAGGGTCCTCTTTATGCAGCAGGAGTGTTAATAATAGAGGACTGTAAATTTGACGGGCCAAAATAAGCTCTCTTTTCCCTTAGAGTATGGGGCCCTGTGGTATCACTATCGCTACTTGTTGTACCTGTGCCTACCTTAGTCTGAACGCTAGAATTATGATGGGAGGCCTGAGGCTGTGTATTACTATGTGTGTTTGCTTGGCTAGTAAAAAACTTCAATGAGGTAGAGAGCACATCAATCATACCCTTGAGCGTAATCACTTCATCTGAGAGGGATCTAATCTGTGCTTTTAATCCCGCTAATTCACCAATAGGCTGGACAGTACACAAGGTCTTACACGGGCAGATCAAAGTAGCACTATTAGCAACACCTCCTATTTCTTCTGTCTCCTTAGAGGGACATGATCACTCATTCAATTCCACTAACGGGAGAAATCTATTGGTGCATTCGATTACATAATCGTCTTGACTGTAGTCCGCTGTGCTGGAGCATGGCATCTTAGGATCAACATTCCCAGTACCTGTTTGTGCTAATACTATGGAACCTTTAGATAAAGTTCTTTTGAACATATCCGGGATTGGTAAAACTCCGCTAGGAGGAGTAGAAAAGAGAGGGTTACTCTCAACATTGGGGCAGCTATTGGGGCCCACAGGAGCAGTTAGTATCTCATGGCAGTAACTCACCAGGCTATCAATGCTACTCATAACGCTGACCTTACTTTTTGGGATTGACTGTTTGGACGTCTTTTTAGCCTTCTTGCCCTTCCCCAAAGTGCCCCCTCCCAGGCAATCTACAGCTTTCCTTTTCCCCATATGACTGGATACAAGATATCAAAGAGTAAACACAAAAGGTAGCAATAAAACACAGGAAGGGAAATCAGCAAGCTGAACAGTATGGCGTAACCAGGTGCCTATAGCCAGAAAGCTTAACACTCCTCGGGCTTTGGTGACGACTGAACAGTGCAAAATAGCTCCCAATATGATTGAATTAACTCAATGTCTCAGTGTCCATACCAGGCAATTAAATGAGAAAGTACCTTTGGTGCTGCAGAGCTCAGCTGGAGGTCAAAATGACAGGGGGATAGCCCTGGCCTGGCCCCTCCTGGCGCAGACGGGCCCGCCCTTGGCGCTACGGGAGCCCTCCACTGGCTTTAACGCGCCTCCGGGCGCGGAAACAGGAGCGTCACTGGTGGCCCCACGGGTTGCTGGGACAGGGAGTCCTTGTTGCTAGCCGTTCCCCTCACGGCGTTCAAGTCGGTGTTTACGGGCTTCCCGCGCTGCGGGAGCCCTCCACTGGCTTTAACGCGCCTCCGGGTGCGGAAACAGGAGCGTCACTGGCGGCCCCACGGGTTGCTGGGACAGGGAGTCCTTGCTGCTTGCCGTTCCCCTCACGGCATTCAAGTCGGTGTTTACGGGCTTGTATTATTAGCCATGTTCTTTCTTCGCAACCAATATATAATTCCTCCTGCTTTCTCTATTTTGTGTACTACCTCGTCCTTCCTAATATTTGCCACAACGGACAAAGATTTTTTTCGATTTTTTTCCTCATATGCTCCCACACCTAGTGAAAAGGTTACAATAAAGTTTCGTGAAACCCTCCTTTCCCTCCCGCCCTCCCCTGGAGAACCCTCCTTGTTTCCATTGGACAAACATAGTTTGCCCTATTCGAGAGCCGCCCTCTCTAGGCATCCATATGATCGTGTTTTATCACCCCCCAGATATCTCATTTACTTCTGTTGGGACTTGAATTGTTCTATGAGGTTTGCTACCTCTTTAGGCTCCCTAATGTTGTACATCTGATTCCTCCACATGATTTTCAGGAAGGCCAGAAATCTCATCTGGACGGTCGCCCCCAAGGACCTGAGCTCTTGCATATATTGGCCCGATTCCCATTGCCTATCCTGCGTGGCTCTTGATATGTCAGATCAGATTCTGAAATTGCAGTCTCCTTTGGTAAAAGTACCAGCCTTCAGAACAAAGGTTTTGAAGTTGATTAGGATTCTCTGTGCATTTTTCCTTAGTTTCCCTTTTTTGAAGGGGTCTCTGTGAACTCTTTGTATGTCATCCTCTAATGCCTTTTCGTCTATTCCAGGGATGAAATCTTTCAGAAGGTTAACCACAAAATTCTTAATGTTCTCTCCTTCCATCCGCTCTGATATATTAAAAATTCTGAGGTTATTTCGTCTCGCATTGTTTTCTAGCAACTCAATCTTGTCCCTTAGGTACTTCTCATTTGCTTTTAGAGTCTGAATTTCTCCCTGACTATCCATTACTTCTCTCCCCAGTTTCTCGAAGGTTGTTTCTACCACTAGTACTCGATCCATTAGTGTGTTTACATTTATTTCAAGGGCCTCGCATATTGCCTGTTGTAGGAAGCTGGCTCTGTATATACTATACCAAAGTGAGGTATAGTGTGCACAGAGTCCAGTGGATCCCCAAAGGTAGGCAGAGGTAAAGTTAGATAGCACCTCACTCTCTATTTGTGGTATTGTGGTCGAGCAGTAAGGCAGTATCAGAGGACAGTGTTAAGCATTTGTTGTACACACTCAGTCAGCAAATGAATTCAAACACTCAAAGACTGAACTTCAGACCAATTGTTTTTGTATCACAAATATTCTTTTAGGTATTTTATTTCCAAGAACCAAGCAAGCGTGGCACAGGTAAGTGATAAGCCAAAGCTAGAATGGGGGACCCCCTCTAACACATAATTTTCAGGTCTGGGAGAAGAGAGGAAAAGAACCAACAAAGCAATGTGAAGAATGCTCCCACATGACCTATATGCTTACTCATACACATGCATGAGTCATGAAGAATAAAGAGCTCGAACAATGAATACATATCATGAAAAACAAGGACATTAGAAATTTATTTATGCATCTTTTATTTGCATTAATTTGTTTTCCTATATCACAAGCTTACTCGTCCTTATTTTTATATAAATGTGTAGAATGCAGTTTTTATTAAAAATTTATTCGATAACAATGATCTTAAAAAATCTAATAAACATATAAACAAGACAATGTCAACGCCAAATTTCATGTACAGACATTAGACATTACCCCTGAATGAAAGACAAAAAATGAAAAAAATGTATATATACCAATGTCATACATACTAAATTCCATTCATACACTTACAACCACAATCATATCCAATCCAAAAATCACAACTATCTGTAGACTAAAGGATGTTAGGAGTCTCTA
Source organism: Calotriton arnoldi (assembly GCA_963921515.1). Classification (NCBI taxonomy): domain Eukaryota; kingdom Metazoa; phylum Chordata; class Amphibia; order Caudata; family Salamandridae; genus Calotriton; species Calotriton arnoldi. The sequence continues at coordinate 2,006,668 of CAWUFW010001517.1, forward strand.
AGACCGAAAGATCAAGACTGTAGGCAGCCGGTGCTGACCGACAGTGATCAATGGTCAGTGGCCAATGGTCAGGTAAGTGATAAGTACTTTGCAGTAAATATACAGATTGTAACACAGTTTGGATTGCAATTGTAAATGTACTTTGATTTGATTACAGTAGTGTTACTGATAATGCAATGCTTTTCAGAATACAGTACATATACTTTGAATGGGATTTTCAGTAAGATTACAGGTAAGTTACTTTTGGATTACTTTTCTTACTCAGAGTAGTATACCTGGACACTGCTCTGGGACATTTCCTGTAAACAGGTAAGTAAAATCGTTTTTGTTAAACAGTACAATTTTAAAGAATTTCTTTAGGTTTTCCAACGCCACACTTACAAACTTTTCACAGAAAAACAGTCAATGTTATGGAGGAAAATAGTGTTATCGGTCCTGAGGTAAGTATTTGGTAGTGGGAGTTGAGGTTCTGGGGGTAGACTCAGGGGTCCCCCAGGGTCAAGGATGCACTCTAGTTACACCCTCAGCGGCACTAGGGCGGCCCGGTGCAGAGTGCTGAGGCCCAATGTTATCCAATGGGGGATAGGGGGCCTCCGGTTGGTGGCTGCTGGCAAGCAGGCCACTTGGTTGTCGGAGCAAAGCTCCTGGACTTTAGCTCAGGGCAAATGGGGAAACAAAGTAGCACCAAAGGTACACCCTCAGCAGCACTAGGGCAGCCGGGTGCAGGGTGCTGTTTCGACGTCGGGCGCCCTGTTTTCAATAGGGAGCCTCCGGTTTGCAAAGGCACTGCAAGCTTGGGGACGAAGGTCTTCTGGGTGCGACCACCACTTCGAGCGGTAAGTTGGGAAGTTAGGGGTTGGTTAGGCACCGTTGGTTTGGGCACCAAGGCCGTGGGGCGTCAGGTGCAGGGGTGCCTTTTGGGGTCGGATCTTCTTACCAGTTCCTGGTCGCGGTGGGGGGGGGACCTTCTGGATTTAGGCTGCAGGCGTCGGCTGGGGGCTTGAGGCAGGTCAAGAGTCGCCGGATCTCGGGTCAGGATCGCCGGGGGGACCTCCTCGTGGTGTTTGCCCACTCGAGCTCGGGCCGTGGACGGCGGGTGCAGAGTGAGGCGGATCCGCGGTGTCCGGACGGAGCCAGAGGTTGCAGATGAACAAATCCGGTGTTCACGGGAGACAAAGTCTTTGTAGTTGAAGGCAGGCAGGTCCTCCGGGGTTTTCGAGGTTGCTGGCTGCAGGACACACCAGGATTTTGCAGGAGCAGGTTCGAGGGGGTGACAGGCCGGTAGGGCTGGGGCCAAGTCAGTAGGCGTCTTCCTCTTGTTAGCTGCTGCACAGCTGTTCGGTCCTTCTTCTTCTTGTAGTTTCTTCTTGTCTGAGGAAGCAAGGTTCAGGGGTGCCCCAAAATACTGGATTTAGGGGCGTTACAGGTAGGTAAAAGGCAGGGACCAATGGGTCCCTTCCCTGGGGTGGGTACACCCCCTATTATGCCACCCTACAGTGGGAGGGGGGCATAAGCCGGTCCCTTGTTGGCTGAGTCCCCCCATCTGCAAGATGGTGAGAACTGGGAGTAGTGCTTCACCTTGCCTCCCCCACCTGAGGGGTGGAGTTGGCAGAGGTGGGCACACCTCTCTTCCTCACTTGTTTTTCCCGCCGGTTCTCCCGCCCAAAGTGGGGGTCAGAACCAGTGGGGACCAGTTGTTGAAAGCAGCAAGTGGCCTGGGGAAGCTCACAAAGGCGGCAAGCTTTTAAAGCTTCCCCTTCGTGAACCCTGCCCATCCAGGGGGAGGAGGCTTGGCACCTCGTCTCAGGGTGTGCATTGTTTCAGGCCCCAGAGAGCAGCAGGCTCTCGACCCAGGGGTCCAGAAACATGTCTGGTGGTGGCAGCTGAAAGCAGCCACTCAGCCTGGACACTAGTGGTGGGTTAGTTTTCAGGGGGCATCTCTAAGATGCCCTCTGTGTGCATTTTTCATTAAATCCCACACTGGCATCAGTGTGGGTTTAATGTGCTGAGAAGTTTGATACCAAACTTCTCAGTTTTCAGTGTAGCCATTATGGTGCTGTGGAGTTCGTAATGACAAACTACCAGCACCATATACTGTTAATGGCAGCACTGCACTTACAATGTGTAAGAATGGACTTAGACACTGTAGGGGTACAGGGCTCATGCACCTGTACCCTTACCACTGGTATAGTGCACCCAGCTAGAGGGGTGACTGATCTATGCCAGGACAGTGGGTTGTAGGCATGGCACCCAGAGATGTGTGCCATGTCGACTCTTCACTTTGTTCTGCACCAAAACAAGCAGCCTGCAAAAAAAAAAAAAAAAGTGCGTGTGTGTGTGTGTGTGTGTGTGTGTGTGTGTGTGTACGTGTGTGTGTGTGTGTACAGGACCTCTAAGGGTGGCACAATAAGTGCTGCAGCCCTTAGAGGCCTTCTCTGGTCACAGTGCCCTGGGTACCTGTGGTACCATTTACCAGGGGCTGACCTGTGGCCAGAGATGCCAATTGGGTTTAGGCTTCAATGCAATTTTAGGGAAAGAACATAGGCCCTGGGTACCTGATTAGCAGGAGCCCAGGGCACACTCAGTCAAAGCACATCAGCAATTCAGTAAAAAGTGGGGGCAACCATGCAGAAAGAGGGCACTTTCTCACACCTGTATTTTCTCTTGGTTTTTCTTTGATTTAGGGAAATTTGCTCTCATTTCTACAATTAGGGTTTCCATTAACTTTTCCAACTCTGGTTGCGCGAGTTGGTTTGATATTTGCCCTTGGAATGAATTTTCGTCCTCAGTGTTCTCATTTTGAGGGATATTCCGCCTTGCTGGTTTTTCTACCTCAGGCTCTTCATTTAGTTCTCCCCGGGGGACCACCGGTGATGGTGATCTCTCTACCTCTGGCCCATCCATGGCTAACACTTGAAATCTATTATTTGTGTCTGCCCCTCCACTCTTGGAGCCTTAGGCGTCTCTTAGCATGACCATGTCTGTGCAAACCTTGCTTCCATACTCCTCTTTTGATCCCCTGGCAGATATACTATTGGGAGCTAGGTACGGTCTTGGACTACTTGGAGTACATAAAGCTCCCTTGGCTGTTAGATGAGCACAGGGAATATCTGATGAGGCCGGGGAAATCCATGAGGCGCTAAAATCTATGCGCGCGGGGAGTGCGCCCGGCCAAGATGGTCTAACTGTAGCTTTCTACAAGGAGTTTAGAGAGCTCCTGGTCCCCCACTTGATTTCTTTATTTGAAGAAATGGGCGAAAGCGGAATGATGCCGCCGTCAATGCAGGAGGCCCTTCTGGTCACTCTCCCGAAGCCTGGTAAGCCCCCAGATGCATGCTCATCGTACAGACCGCTCTCGTTAATAAATGTCGACACCAAGATATTCGCTAAAGTGCTAGCTAACCGTTCAGCCCCTTTGGTCCCGACGTTGGTCGGACCAGAACAGGCGGGGTTTGTGCCAGGACGCACCCTTACTTATAATTTACGTACAGTGTTTGGAGCCATTCAGCACACTAATCCTGATGTAAAGGCCGCCCCGATATTCTTAGACGCCGAGAAGGCTTTCGACTCGGTTGAGTGGGACTTCATGCAGCTGGTTTTGCGGAGGATGGGGGTCGGCGACCTTTTTGTTCAGTTAGTGACAGTGCTATATAACGCCCCGACAGCCAGAGTTAGGGTGGGCAACGTGGTTACCTCACCCTTCAGAATTACTAGGGGGACACGACAGGGATGTCCGCTGTCGCCACTTCTCTATGCTATCGTGGCTGAACCACTGGCCTGCACTTTAAGGGAGTACCACAGTCATAGGGGGATTAGATTCCCTGGATATAACTTAATCATTTCCACTTACGCTGACGACACCCTCCTCTACATTAGGGATCCCGAGACTAACTTGTCTCCGGTACTGAGGGATGTGGTGCGATACGGCGAGTTCTCTGGCCTTTGTATCAACTGGGCCAAGTCCGCAATCTTCCCACTCACGCCAGCGTTGGGCCCTATCAAGATGGAATTCCCACTTCAGTGGACTACTGACCCTGTGCCGTATTTGGGTATCCAGGTACACACCAGCTCGGAAGTGGTGGTATCAGAGAATTATGGTAGGGCTATGGCAAAGTTGGAAGATGACATTAACAGATGGGTGCGGTAACCACTATCTCTTATGGGCCGTATCGCCTTAATGAAAATGGTGGTTCTTCCACGATTCTTGTTCTTGCTTTGAAACATACCAATGGGCCTCCCTGCTCCATTTTTTAAACAACTTAGGTCCCTGCTGATTCACTTGGCCTGGGCCGGTAAACAACCCCGGGTCAGTTGGGATATCCTGACACTCCCATACGCCATGGGGGGCCTAGGCGCTCCGGACATGGAACTCTATTACCGCGCTGCACAATGTCTGCCTGCATTTTATTGGCTACATCAACAAACTCCCCCTCCACATCTGCATATCGAGAAGGTTGCGGCGGCACCCTCCCCGTTGGCTACATCCTTGTTTAGAGCCCCACATAGACGAGCTGGTACACTTGATTCAATTAATGCCACGACACATGCTTGGAATAATATTTTGAAGCGACAAGCGGCCTATATCCTATACTCTCCACTTACTCCAATTGATATGTGTTTTTGGCTACCAGTGCTTGTTGAACCAGAGGTACTGCGAGCATTCTCGAAACTTAATATTTCTAGGATAGGCGATCTCTTTGAGGATGGCATGGGGCGGGGATGGGAAGTTTTGGTCCCGGCTGGGCAGGAGGTCACCCCATTAGTGATGTTTCATTATTATAGGGTTAGACACGCGTTACGCGATATGCTGGGTGATGAACTGATCGAACCACCCGAGGTGGCCCCCTTCTCCTTCCTGTTGAGGGCAGACTCCCCCCGGAAGTTAATCTCCAGTATCTACTCTCTAGCTCAGGACTACAGGAAGAATCACTTTACTAAAGCCAGGCTAGGCTGGCAAACGGATTTAGACTTAGTAATAGACGATGACACCTGGCGTTATTGCTGTGAAGCCACACGCCGCGTTTCCCTTAACGGGCGACATCGTCTTATTCAATATACTCCGGTCCGGCTACATAGATACGGGTTTCGAGACACGGCGCAATGTGAGAGATGTGGTATGGAGCCAGCAGGATTCTTCCATTTGGCATGGCTGTGCCCAGACGTAGCCAACTTTTGGATTACTATTTTTCAGAAACTTAGCGACATTACCGGGGAGCCCCTGCATCCGGACCCATTGTTGGCGCTACTGGGCTTTACCAAAAAAATACAAAAAGGTGTGAGACGCCTGGTAGAGATGGGGTTATTAATAGCTAAACGGGTGGTAGCTATACATTGGGCTAGAGGACCCCCCCCCCCCACCATGGCACAATGGTCCCGGGACATGCTATACTGCAATACACAGTCAGAGTTATATAGTGAATTACTTCCCCCCCAAAAGCCGTCCCAAGAATTTGTGGGGTCTATACCAGGATTATATAGCGGGTAAGGAGTCAATGGGAGTTCTGAGGTAATAACTTCTCCCTCTCACTGCGGGGAGGCTTTATGGGGCTGTAGCGAGGCAATACCGATCTCCCCATCAGGGATTAGTTTCTAAGTTCTGCTTAGGTACAAGATAACCGGGAGTCGCCATTGGGCCCTCCTTTGGAATTGGTTTTTACAGAATGTAACCCTGGGTTATAGCAGATCACTCCAGATACGATTGTAAACGATCTCCTAGGGGCAGTTTGCCCCCCCTTTACTGTATAGAACGATGCCTATGTACGCTAATTGGCAGGAAGTTCCCCTGCATCAGATATATGTATACTGTGACGGAATTATTTTTTTATTGTTTCTTTCTTTTATTGCAATTGTAATTGTTTGCATGTTCTTTTGTGACTGGAAACTCAATAAATAAATACAAAAATTTAAAAAAAAGATATACTATTGGGAGCTTGTTTGTTTTGAATTTTGAAAAAGGAGCGAAGGGAGGGGGTGATTTTAATTTTTGCTCCTTGTTTGCTTTGTGCGGATTTGGAGGATGATGAGGTGGTGATGTTCGCCTCCCAGTTCTGATTTACTCCCTGCTTTTCTCCTACCTTACTAGTTATCGGAACTATGACCGGGCTTTTTCGTGTTGTTCCAAATTCTGTGTTTTCTATATCAAAATGCCTATTTCTCAGGCAGTAGCTAATTCCTCGGCCTCTTATCCCTCCCTTGTTTATCTCTTCTGAGATGGTGTGTTTTTGGCCTTTTTTACCTTTAAGGGTTATTGTGGCTGTTGTGGGATTTGTCTGGGTCGTGTGATCTGTGGGGGCCCTAGGGGCAAGATCGATTCTCTTTCCCCTCCCCCTGCCGCTTACCGGAGTCATGCACGCCCTCTCTTCATTCTTCTTGACGCTGCAACTCCTGGGGCCTGGCACACCTTGTTCCCGGTCTCTTGTGGGCCCCCGGTAGACTATTCGGGCGGCGAGCCTCCGGCTCCATTGCAGCTCTACGGCTGTCTCCGCCCACACGCAAATGTCATGTGCGCGTAGGCTCGCGTTCTTCTCCCAGCCCTCACGGCGTCGCAAACTTGTTCCCGGCCACCCTCGATTGAGAGTCCTGTGCTCGTGTCTTGGGGGATTTTCCTACTATTGGGGATCCTTACAGGGTAAGTTTCTTCATTATTTTGTCTGGTTCAGTGAAGAGCTGCATTGGGGGAAAATACATGGTGTTTTAGTGTTTATGCCCGGAGAGAGTCGGCGCTCCCGACCGGGCTTCTCAGCCGGCCAACATGTTCTCATTATGTTTAAATCTTTGGGGCAAGCGCATCCACGCATTCACAGAAAAGGTCCGGTAATCTACATCAACAGGTTTAAATGTTACATGTTCACACAGTTTGCAGGCTCAACCTTCTTCTACCTTCTCTACATCGCAAAATTTGAGAACGTATGAACGGAAGTTTAAGCTTTGCTGTGAAACCAAACATCTTTAGAACTCGCTCTCTTTAAAGCTAAAATCTTTTAATAAAACCCCATCACTTTTACATGTATAACCTTGTTTACTGTCCATGCTGTCTGTTAATCAGTACCCGATCAGTGCTAAGACACTTCACCAATGGTTGAAGAAGCGTTCTTTTGAAAACTCATCAACTTGACCTGATAAGAGCTCAGACTTTGCATCAATAATTTACCTGTGTTGTCTTGGCATTCACTGTGAGCACAGCTTTGTTAGGGATGCGGGCTGTGGCAGGAGGGCACCGTGTTATCTCCCCAACTTCCGGGTCAGATAGGAGGGAATCACAGGAAGCATTAAAGATGGATCCTGAGAAGGAAGGTGGCTCCAGCCAGTTCCAGTCAATGCGGGCCTTACCAGTGGGCAGGATGGGGCTGGTGGCTGTGCTCAGGCTGAAGCTCCTGCAACCATTTCCTGGAAAAGGACAGAAGAGGAATAGTCAGATGATGTAATGCTCTTTAAGCTCTACCGCCATGGAATCCCCGTGCAGAGTCTGGCAGTTGAGCAGTCAAGAAAATACACGCAGAGATGAGTGTTGATACCTAAACAGTGAAGGATGCGCTACACAAAGCAGTAGAGTTAAACAGTCCAACAAATCGAAATTTCCTTCACAAAGCAAATAAACTGGTTTTCAGGGCAGAGGGCAGGCAGAAAACAGACAGGAGATTCTACATGAAGAAGAGAACATACAAGCCTATGAGAAATTAGTCTCCACATAGAGTGAGTAGATCTAACAGAGATACCTACACCAAGAAGAAGAGCCAGGCAAAGTAACAGAGATTGACAAATGGATATCGCAGCCACATTCGCCCTGCACAGAACATTGGAGAGAGGTGATCTGGCAGGCATGGATTTCTCTTTACTGTCCTGCGTTGTGTGGGATCTGGTATGCCATCGCTTGTAGAGTTCAGTGCAAACAATCTAACGATTAGTAAATTCACAAATAGCACAGAAGCACAGCTTTATGAATGAACAACTGCGAAAAGACCTGGCTAATAATGTAATTTAGGCATATGCATAAATATTTTGACTGGAGCAGGTATTATGCCAAACAAGTCACTGGGTCCCAACGCCTTGATAGGTCGACTTTGCTCCAACTTTAAAAATCTTTCATAAGATAGTTATACAGGTGACCAACCATTTAATTGCCCTGTCGGCCTATCAGAGTTGATCTGGACATGTAACCGACTTGGCACCAGTCCTACCATTCTTCCAGAGGGATACTGAAACGTGGTAGGCAGTGACACATCCCTACCTACCTTCCAGTGTCTTTAGTGTAACATGTAGTGGAATATACCCAAATTTCACTAGCTTTTTCACAGGCTTTTCAGAGTGAAGTCAGACTTGTTACTGACAACAATCTGCTTTAGTCTGACAGTGGAGTTCTGCCTGGTCTGTATGCATCATGATATGATGGTGGCTGTCTGTGATGGTTCAGACCTAAAACAAACAAACAAAAAACTTGAATTTGCACTTTAATACCTGTAATTGCTCCACAAACTAAGGCCACCATCAAAATGTTCGCGGGAAACCTCTGCCAAGCTATTTCCAAGTTTTAAATCCCCTTTTGTGCAGAGCTGGATAACATCAAAGTTATATTCTAGGAAAAGAAGTTTTTAAATCCAAAGTTTTTAAGCCCTTTTAAGTACTTGAGAGAAGTTAAAAGGACTCTCTATATATTATTATTAAACCGTTTATTTCGGGCACAGCCCATAAATCTCTATATACCTTTGTGGCATTCTTTTCCAAACAAGTGGGTTATCTTTAAATCTGAATGCAAAAACATACTGACTACCCTGATGTAGATGAATGGAGAAAAATGCATAACACAAACATTAATCACCATGAAACATGTCTACTGGAAGCTGAAACAAAATCACTGCCAGATTTGGTACCACAGGACACAGTGGTTCTAACGGTGAATTACATGGGCTTCTCAACACTTCCACCCTGTGTACAGTAAACCATGTAATTGAACTTGCACACCAATTTTCGACCTAACAAATTTACGGGAGTAGTCTCAATAATCATGAATTCATGTTCCCTTTCAGCTGAACCTATTTTACATTCTCGAAAGGGATAGGTCAGGAACTTCCACCATTGTGACTGTGGAATAAGTAGCACCGTTATCAACCAAAATTGATACGGGATGGACATGTGGAAAAGAATCACTGAGTTTCTCACTTGAGAGTGAACTGAATTTTGTTGAAACTGAAAATTCTGTGGAATTTCTTTTGTTTTATTATGCATCTGAGGTGGAAGGGGTGGAGTCAAAGGCAGAGTTCTGTAGAACTGCTTTGTATTCTGCACCGGTGCCTGTAGGGTTGGACCAATGACTTGGCCACCCCATTCTGTGCCATGAGAACCATATTCTGTTGCATAGGGTTCATCTGAGGCATCATTTGAAATTCATTAGCATATGGCTCTGTATTAAATCCACAATTTTTTTTCTAATGCCCCTCTTTACAACTCATGTGACAAGCTCCAGATCTCACCATACCATTGTTATCACTGTTACTAAAACTTTGATCTCTAATTTGGAAAAAAATCTTCACCTCTTGGAGGGTCCCTGAAACTGTGCACCACTTCCCTGAGGCACCAATCCATGCCTTTCTTGCTGAAAGAATTCAGTCTGTGCCAACATCAATTTTTCCTTTAATTGTTTCTTTTTAGACTGACAATGATCACTACAACATTTTACACATGCTAAGATTTCACGAAGTGACTTTGCTTGCCAGTATATCACACTCTGCTGAAGCTGGGCACTCAACTCTGGATGCAACCCCAACACAAAACACGAAGCACCTTCCATTGTTGGATCTTCCATTCCACTGTTCGGTCTATAAATCTGCATCAATTTCTTATAATAGTCATAAGCTGGTTCCTCTGCATTCTGTCTGTCATGAATTTGATTAATTAACCTGTTTCGCTGAAACCAAATTATATCCAATCCATAAATCCTTCGGCATTATGATCGAAAACAAAGCATCCAAATCTCCCCATAATACCTTTGATACTGTAGCAATGCTTTGCACCACCCACCACTGTGTACCATTTTTAAGGCTCTTCTCTAAGCTTTAGAAATTCTTTAGTAAAGGCCCATAGATCATGTTTAGTCTATTGAAGGTGAACATAAGCTGGCCCTCCCAGCATAAACTCCCAGCCTAAACTCCTTGCAGTGGAGGTTGCAGATGGTCCTTCTCCCCCCACCCCGTTGTGCTTCCCCGGCGTCAAGCCCCAACCTGTTATCGCCAGGATTCTTAATTTTCAGGACCGAGACAATATCCTTAAACAGGCTAGACTGCAGGAATCTCTCTCCTTTGAGTCCCAGCGCATTATGATATTTCTGGACTATACCGGCTGGTCCAGAAGCGCCGGCAGTCCTACGCGGCAGCGAAGGCTCGCCTCAGAGACCGCAAGATATACTATGAGCTCCTTTCCTGGCCCGCCTGCAAGTCGTCTATAATTCCTGCACACTCTTTTTTGATACCCCTGAAGAGGTTATCGCGTGGACAGATAAAGAGATACGCGTGAAGTCTCACACTCCGCCTTGCCTCGGACTCCTCGTCTAGTGATCCTCTTCGGCGACAGTCCAAGCCTAAAGGGCAACGCTGCCATAGATTGAGGTCGTCGGGTGGTTCAGGGCCAGTAGCGAAGATCTACAGAAACACCACAAGTTTGAAATACCAACCTACACTTGAGTGTCACCTTATTGGCTGCACACACAGCGGTAAACTATGCTTCTCCGCCCGATCAGTTAGTATGAAGGCATCAACGATGGGCTATACGGCTGGAGAGATCCACTTCGTCCTTTCCAGAGAGACTATGTTAAGGGGGTGCTTCACAGGGATCCATTGGATGGACTCCCTCCGCGATAGATGCTTCAACGTTTTTGAGGTATTGGGTGGGAAGGGTTTGTTGCTATTTGTATTCTTTTCTCAGAGTGTGATATAGGTGCTCCCCATGCGGTGACCACTCGAAGGAATGGCCCCCTCGACGCCATTCACCCGTCCAGATGGCTGATGTAGATACCTGTACTCCACAGGTTAGGCTTCAAATAACCAGCTGAAATGTACGGGGAATCCTAGATAAGGTGAAGTGAGGCGCGGTGCTCAGACAGGCTAAGCGGTCGGGGGTAGGCATACTACTCCTACAAGAAACATCTCCTGGGCTCCAAAACCCCATGTTTGTCTTGAGTCGGCTACGTTCGCACCTTTCATTCCAGGTTCACTAGAGGCTCACGGGGTGGCCATTCTGGTTCATCGCAGGGTTCCTTTTCAATTTATGCGGTCATGGGTGGACCCACAAGGCAGGTATGTCTTTGTGAAAGGAACAATACATGGGGAGCCAATGGTCCTGGGTAGTGTGTACACTCCTCCACTCCTTGCCCCAGCCCTGGTGGAGCGGGTGATGGAAATATGGGCCACTCTGCCAGCAAGAATGGCTATACTCAGTGGCGACTGGAACGACGTTATGCATCCAGACCACGATAGATGGCGCGCCGACAGGGGGGATGCGTGAATCGTGTTTGAAACCCCTAGCGGATGCGACGGTTGGGTAAATGTTTGGAGGACACTTCATCCAAATGAACAAGGCTTCACATACTACTCCCAGGTCCATGGGTCATTCTCTCGGCTCGATAATCTTTTCTTACCATCTAGCCATACACAGAATCTCAGACGCCACGATATTGCCAAGGGATCTATCGGACCATTCTCCAGTGACACTGGGACTCCGAGTGGGTCCAGACCGTTCTCCTTTCCGCTGGACATCTCTCCCTGGCACCTACAAGATCACCAATACAAGACCCATATGTACCAGGCCTTAACCGAATATTTTGCCTTCAATACGGAGACAGCAGTTTTAAGTACGACCTTATGGGAGGCCATGAAGCCCACCCTTTGTGGGGTAGATATCGCTTACTGCGCAGCGAAACGTAAACAATATCGCAAGAAACTGGTATGGATGGAAGCTCGCATTCTGACCCTCGAGCAGCGGGGACGGAGGGAGGGGGAGGCCTGGCACGTCATCAAGTGGCATCAGCACAACAACAATATCAAGGGGAGCTCCTAGAAGAAGCAAGGTGGGCCTGGCTGGCCTCTCGTAGTCGGGTTTACCAATGGGGTGACAAATCCGGACGGTTGCTACATCGACTGTGCTAACAAGCACTGAAGCCGATTCACATTCCTGCTGTTGGCCATTCCAGCGGAATTATACTTACTGACCCCGCGGAGATCGCTAATAGTTTTGCTGGCTCCTATAAGGCTCTGTACACCAATAGACACACCCTGCCCGACATCCTAGTACAGAGGTTCCTTGATGATCTACCCCCAAGGGCCCTATCAGCCACGGCTAGAAGCTTCCCTGACGGTTGAAAAACTAGCAATTGCACTGACTGACTTGCATTCGGGCCAAGCCCTGGGTCCCAATGGCTTCCCCTGTAAATTATTCAAGGCATATCTGCCACAACTAGGAGACCACTATCTTGCGGCGATACAGGTCTCACTGGAGGCAAAGCATCTACCTCAGGATAGGAGAACATGCCGAGGTCGTGGCTTTCCTTAAACCGGGTCGGCCCCCTGACCTCCAGTCCTCTTACCGGCTGATCTCTTTATTAAATTGTTGCAGGGATTATGCTTGAGATTATGGAACCTTAGTAGGCAGGGACTGAGTCATCCTACCACCTGAGTACCCATGAGCCCAGGACCGACTAGCTATAGTGTCTCACTTGCCCTCCTACTCACACAGAGGAACAAGTGATTAGACACCCCAGAACACAACACTCCCGACCATCTCAGGAATCGCGGTTGCAGGGCACACCCTTTCGCTATCACACTCGTACTAGTCCACAATAAGTTCTGACAGAGACACGAGGAAAGTTTAAAATGTTTATTTTAACTATCGTCAATCAATCAATCAGGGGTTTATAAAGTGCGCTACTCACCCGTGAGGGTCTCAAGGCGTTAGGGGGGGCGGGGTGGGGGGGGGGGGGAGCAGCTCCGGATCAGTTGAAGAGCCAGGTCTTGAGGTCCTTCCTGAACGTGTGCAGGGTCGGGGAGCATCTGATGTTCACAGGGAGCTCGTTCCAGGTCTTGGCTGCGATGTAGGAGAAAGCTCTCCCGCCTGCTCTGTTTCTGCGGATGCGGGGGACATCTGCTAGAGCGAGGTCGGCGGAGCGGAGGTTCCTCTTGGGTACGTGGAGGGAGACTCTCTCGTTGAGGTATTTGGGTCCGATGTTGTTGAGGGATTTGTAGGCGTGGGTGAGGAGTTTGAAGGTGACCCTCTTCTCGACGGGGAGCCAGCGGAGGTCTCGTAGGTGTTGGGTCATGCGTTCGAGACGCGGAGTCCCGAGTACGAGTCTGGCTGCAGCGTTCTGGGTGGTTTGGAGTTTGTGTAGAAGAGTTCTGTTGATTCCGGCATATAGGGTGTTGCCGTAGTCCAGTCTGCTGGTTATGAGTGCGTGGGTGACGGTCCTTCTGCAGTCGGGGGGGATCCATTTGAAGGTCTTGCGGAGGATGCACAGGCAGTTGAAACTGGTGGAAGCGACGGCGTTGATCTGGCGGTTCATGGAGAGGGAGGAGTTGAGGATGATGCTAAGGTTTCGTGCGTGGTCTGTAGGGGTGGGTGGATTCCCGAGGGCGGAGGGCCACCAGGTGTTGTCCCAGGCGGAGGTGCAGGGTCCGAGGATGAGGACCTCGGTCTTCTCTGAGTTGAGCTTCAAGCAGCTGTCTTTCATCCAGGCTGCAACATTCTTCATTCCTTCATGGAAGCAGAGTCTGGTGTTTTCGGGGTTCTTCGTTAGTGAGAGGATGAGCTGGGTGTCGTCGGCGTAGGATACTATGGTGAGCCCATGCTGTCTGACGATGGCGGCAAGGGGGCCATGTAGATGTTGAAGAGCGTGGGGCTGAGCGATGATCCTTGGGGAACTCCGCAGTTGATATCGGTGGGTTCGGAGAGGAAGGGAGGGAGTCTGATCCTCTGGGTTCTGCTCTAGTGTGCAGTAATAGTGCCACAACAAGTAGGAAAATGCCTCATACAAATACTGTTAGCATAGCAAGTAGTCTGTAAATCATAAATGGAGCTGTCATTATATACGACAATGTAGCCTAACCTCCCTCCCCTTCTACAGAAGTAAAATGATTATATATCAGAAGATCTCTAGGTGTTCGCAGCAGACCCTGTACCTTAGTATACACAGATGAAAGTTCTACATCTCAGGTGCTGTCACGATCTTTACCCTGGAAAGGTCTCTCTCCAAGTGTGCGTTACCTTTCTGTGCATACCTATATGACAAAAGTATGTGTTCGCAAAAACAGCTGCATTTGCGTGTTTTGTCTAGGGCCTGACCAGAACAGAATAACAAGGGACATTGTTATTCAATCTTGTCTAAATGTAGAGACTAAATCCCAGGAAAGAACAGAACGCAAAAACAACAGCTTGTTCTGTGTGAAAGTACAGTGTGGCACAAAGCAAAATGTGTCTGCAGAGTAACGTGTGCAAAGCAGAAGGCAGTCTGCAACATGCTCATGCTAACATAGGGAAAACGACAATGGGCCTGCACGGGACAAGTGACAAAATGTAGAGGCCAAACTCCTCGCTAAAGACCTGGCTAAGAGGCTCATACCCCAAATGCCAGACCTAGTTTACCCAGACGAAGCAGGATTTATGCCTTGCCGTGCTACATGCCATAATATTCGCTGTGCCCATAACGCCATAGCTGCGGTGGATCGCCTGGGGTCGCCCGGCTGCCTTATTACTAGCTAACATCAACAAGGCCTTTGATTCAGTCAGCTGGACATACTTGTTTGCGCACTTGCGAAGTCTCAACATGGGCCCCCAATTTCTCTCTTACATTCATCTACTATATACCAACCTCACCACTTCAGTACGTGCGGCCAGCTTAGTCTCTCCCTGGTTCCCTATTCAGTGCGGTACCCGACAGTGCTGTCCCCACTCTTATTCGCTTTGGCAATGGAACCCTTGGCTGCCTGGGTCAGAGTTGATGCTTTAGTCCGTGGCTTTGAGTAGTTGTGGGCGGTCTCCAATCACATTGCACTATATGCTGATGATGTCCTATTCTTCCTCACAGACCCCCATAGACCCAGCCCGAGGCTCCTTCGTATAATGCAGGTCTTTGGTGAAATGACTGGTCTATATATAAACGCTAGCAAGTCCATTCTCTGGCTTCTGCGGGGGGCCCGAGACTATGGCTCATGGGGCGCGGACTTCACTATCACTTCCCAGGGACTACAATAGCTGGGGGTTGTCTGTCTGCCTCTCAATCCACCTCTTGGTAGCGTAATTTAGCTCCAATGACAGAACAAGTAAAGGTGGAGGTGAAATCCTGGTCAAATTTGCCCCTGTCGCTCTACGGACGTTCTGCCATCTTTAAGATGGTTTCTCTCCCCGCCTTTTGTAACAGTTGCAGAACCTTGGTTCCTACAGGTAAACCCACTCCTGAGTCAATTCCTATGGGGAGGAGGAGCTATTCAAGTGGCCTTATGTAGGTGCTTCTAGTCCACCTACTGTGGAAGCATCGCTGCCGCTGACATCCAGTCTTACCATGCGGCCTCACATCTACAAGTACTAAATGAATCGTGGTACTGTGCTAAAGATGATACTGCCTATGCAGTGGAACGCTGGATAATGGGCGACACCTCACTCTATACATACCTATATAGTAGATCGGAGTTCCAGGCCTTGCTACCCGCAGCACGAGTGGTGCTTCAGGTGTGGAGACAGTCACTGCCGGCATATAGGGTGTTGCCGTAGTCCAGTCTGCTGGTTATGAGTGCGTGGGTGACGGTCCTTCTGCAGTCGGGGGGATCCATTTGAAGGTCTTGCGGAGGATGCGCAGGCAGTTGAAACTGGTGGAAGCGACGGCGTTGATCTGGCGGTTCATGGAGAGGGAGGAGTTGAGGATGATGCTAAGGTTTCGTGCGTGGTCTGTAGGGGTGGCTGGATTCCCGAGGGCGGAGGGCCACCAGGTGTTGTCCCAGGCGGAGGTGCAGGGTCCGAGGATGAGGACCTCGGTCTTCTCTGAGTTGAGCTTCAAGCAGCTGTCTTTCATCCAGGCTGCAACATTCTTCATTCCTTCATGGAAGCAGAGTCTGGTGTTTTCGGGTTCTTCGTTAGTGAGAGGATGAGCTGGGTGTCGTCGGCGTAGGATACTATGGTGAGCCCATGCTGTCTGACGATGGCGGCAAGGGGGCCATGTAGATGTTGAAGAGCGTGGGGCTGAGCGATGATCCTTGGGGAACTCCGCAGTTGATATCGGTGGGTTCGGAGAGGAAGGGAGGGAGTCTGATCCTCTGGGTTCTGCTCTAGTGTGCAGTAATAGTGCCACAACAAGTAGGAAAATGCCTCATACAAATACTGTTAGCATAGCAAGTAGTCTGTAAATCATAAATGGAGCTGTCATTATATACGACAATGTAGCCTAACCTCCCTCCCCTTCTACAGAAGTAAAATGATTATATATCAGAAGATCTCTAGGTGTTCGCAGCAGACCCTGTACCTTAGTATACACAGATGAAAGTTCTACATCTCAGGTGCTGTCACGATCTTTACCCTGGAAAGGTCTCTCTCCAAGTGTGCGTTACCTTTCTGTGCATACCTATATGACAAAAGTATGTGTTCGCAAAAAACAGCTGCATTTGCGTGTTTTGTCTAGGGCCTGACCAGAACAGAATAACAAGGGACATTGTTATTCAATCTTGTCTAAATGTAGAGACTAAATCCCAGGAAAGAACAGAACGCAAAAACAACAGCTTGTTCTGTGTGAAAGTACAGTGTGGCACAAAGCAAAATGTGTCTGCAGAGTAACGTGTGCAAAGCAGAAGGCAGTCTGCAACATGCTCATGCTAACATAGGGAAAACGACAATGGGCCTGCACGGGACAAGTGACAAAATGTAGAGGCCAAACTCCTCGCTAAAGACCTGGCTAAGAGGCTCATACCCCAAATGCCAGACCTAGTTTACCCAGACGAAGCAGGCTTTATGCCTTGCCGTGCTACATGCCATAATATTCGCTGTGCCCATAACGCCATAGCTGCGGTGGATCGCCTGGGGTCGCCCGGCTGCCTTATTACTAGCTAACATCAACAAGGCCTTTGATTCAGTCAGCTGGACATACTTGTTTGCGCACTTGCGAAGTCTCAACATGGGCCCCCAATTTCTCTCTTACATTCATCTACTATATACCAACCTCACCACTTCAGTACGTGCGGCCAGCTTAGTCTCTCCCTGGTTCCCTATTCAGTGCGGTACCCGACAGTGCTGTCCCCACTCTTATTCGCTTTGGCAATGGAACCCTTGGCTGCCTGGGTCAGAGTTGATGCTTTAGTCCGTGGCTTTGAGTAGTTGTGGGCGGTCTCCAATCGCATTGCACTATATGCTGATGATGTCCTATTCTTCCTCACAGACCCCCATAGACCCAGCCCGAGGCTCCTTCGTATAATGCAGGTCTTTGGTGAAATGACTGGTCTATATATAAACGCTAGCAAGTCCATTCTCTGGCTTCTGCGGGGGGCCCGAGACTATGGCTCATGGGGCGCGGACTTCACTATCACTTCCCAGGGACTACAATAGCTGGGGGTTGTCTGTCTGCCTCTCAATCCACCTCTTGGTAGCGTAATTTAGCTCCAATGACAGAACAAGTAAAGGTGGAGGTGAAATCCTGGTCAAATTTGCCCCTGTCGCTCTACGGACGTTCTGCCATCTTTAAGATGGTTTCTCTCCCCGCCTTTTGTAACAGTTGCAGAACCTTGGTTCCTACAGGTAAACCCACTCCTGAGTCAATTCCTATGGGGAGGAGGAGCTATTCAAGTGGCCTTATGTAGGTGCTTCTAGTCCACCTACTGTGGAAGCATCGCTGCCGCTGACATCCAGTCTTACCATGCGGCCTCACATCTACAAGTACTAAATGAATCGTGGTACTGTGCTAAAGATGATACTGCCTATGCAGTGGAACGCTGGATAATGGGCGACACCTCACTCTATACATACCTATATAGTAGATCGGAGTTCCAGGCCTTGCTACCCGCAGCACGAGTGGTGCTTCAGGTGTGGAGACAGTCACTGCCGGCATATAGGGTGTTGCCGTAGTCCAGTCTGCTGGTTATGAGTGCGTGGGTGACGGTCCTTCTGCAGTCGGGGGGATCCATTTGAAGGTCTTGCGGAGGATGCGCAGGCAGTTGAAACTGGTGGAAGCGACGGCGTTGATCTGGCGGTTCATGGAGAGGGAGGAGTTGAGGATGATGCTAAGGTTTCGTGCGTGGTCTGTAGGGGTGGGTGGATTCCCGAGGGCGGAGGGCCACCAGGTGTTGTCCCAGGCGGAGGTGCAGGGTCCGAGGATGAGGACCTCGGTCTTCTCTGAGTTGAGCTTCAAGCAGCTGTCTTTCATCCAGGCTGCAACATTCTTCATTCCTTCATGGAAGCAGAGTCTGGTGTTTTCGGGGTTCTTCGTTAGTGAGAGGATGAGCTGGGTGTCGTCGGCGTAGGATACTATGGTGAGCCCATGCTGTCTGACGATGGCGGCAAGGGGGGCCATGTAGATGTTGAAGAGCGTGGGGCTGAGCGATGATCCTTGGGGAACTCCGCAGTTGATATCGGTGGGTTCGGAGAGGAAGGGAGGGAGTCTGATCCTCTGGGTTCTGCTCTAGTGTGCAGTAATAGTGCCACAACAAGTAGGAAAATGCCTCATACAAATACTGTTAGCATAGCAAGTAGTCTGTAAATCATAAATGGAGCTGTCATTATATACGACAATGTAGCCTAACCTCCCTCCCCTTCTACAGAAGTAAAATGATTATATATCAGAAGATCTCTAGGTGTTCGCAGCAGACCCTGTACCTTAGTATACACAGATGAAAGTTCTACATCTCAGGTGCTGTCACGATCTTTACCCTGGAAAGGTCTCTCTCCAAGTGTGCGTTACCTTTCTGTGCATACCTATATGACAAAAGTATGTGTTCGCAAAAAACAGCTGCATTTGCGTGTTTTGTCTAGGGCCTGACCAGAACAGAATAACAAGGGACATTGTTATTCAATCTTGTCTAAATGTAGAGACTAAATCCCAGGAAAGAACAGAACGCAAAAACAACAGCTTGTTCTGTGTGAAAGTACAGTGTGGCACAAAGCAAAATGTGTCTGCAGAGTAACGTGTGCAAAGCAGAAGGCAGTCTGCAACATGCTCATGCTAACATAGGGAAAACGACAATGGGCCTGCACGGGACAAGTGACAAAATGTAGAGGCCAAACTCCTCGCTAAAGACCTGGCTAAGAGGCTCATACCCCAAATGCCAGACCTAGTTTACCCAGACGAAGCAGGCTTTATGCCTTGCCGTGCTACATGCCATAATATTCGCTGTGCCCATAACGCCATAGCTGCGGTGGATCGCCTGGGGTCGCCCGGCTGCCTTATTACTAGCTAACATCAACAAGGCCTTTGATTCAGTCAGCTGGACATACTTGTTTGCGCACTTGCGAAGTCTCAACATGGGCCCCCAATTTCTCTCTTACATTCATCTACTATATACCAACCTCACCACTTCAGTACGTGCGGCCAGCTTAGTCTCTCCCTGGTTCCCTATTCAGTGCGGTACCCGACAGTGCTGTCCCCACTCTTATTCGCTTTGGCAATGGAACCCTTGGCTGCCTGGGTCAGAGTTGATGCTTTAGTCCGTGGCTTTGAGTAGTTGTGGGCGGTCTCCAATCGCATTGCACTATATGCTGATGATGTCCTATTCTTCCTCACAGACCCCCATAGACCCAGCCCGAGGCTCCTTCGTATAATGCAGGTCTTTGGTGAAATGACTGGTCTATATATAAACGCTAGCAAGTCCATTCTCTGGCTTCTGCGGGGGGCCCGAGACTATGGCTCATGGGGCGCGGACTTCACTATCACTTCCCAGGGACTACAATAGCTGGGGGGTTGTCTGTCTGCCTCTCAATCCACCTCTTGGTAGCGTAATTTAGCTCCAATGACAGAACAAGTAAAGGTGGAGGTGAAATCCTGGTCAAATTTGCCCCTGTCGCTCTACGGACGTTCTGCCATCTTTAAGATGGTTTCTCTCCCCGCCTTTTGTAACAGTTGCAGAACCTTGGTTCCTACAGGTAAACCCACTCCCGAGTCAATTCCTATGGGGAGGAGGAGCTATTCAAGTGGCCTTATGTAGGTGCTTCTAGTCCACCTACTGTGGAAGCATCGCTGCCGCTGACATCCAGTCTTACCATGCGGCCTCACATCTACAAGTACTAAATGAATCGTGGTACTGTGCTAAAGATGATACTGCCTATGCAGTGGAACGCTGGATAATGGGCGACACCTCACTCTATACATACCTATATAGTAGATCGGAGTTCCAGGCCTTGCTACCCGCAGCACGAGTGGTGCTTCAGGTGTGGAGACAGTCACTGCAGCGAATGGGGTGGTGGGGGTGCCTGACGCATGAGACCCCTCTGTGGCACAACAAACTCCTTCCCCAGCTAGCGGGCCTATCCGGGTTTGGCATAATATAGGTATATCCTCCCTGGGAGTAGTTATGCTGGGTACAACTCTTAAATCCTTCCAAGATCTCCAGAGTGAATTCTCCATTCCCCGCAGCCAATTCTATAAATACCTGCAATATCGTCATGCCCCGACCTCTTGCATCCAAAACCTTGAGGCACTCCCCGAATTCAATCCGTTAGAGTGCAAACTACTGATGGGTGATCTTGGGATCATAAAATAACTAAGATATACCAATCCCTAATAACTAATAGTGCATCTATGCTGGCTACCCTCCGGGAGGCTTGGCAGGGCGACCTGGGCCAGACAGATGACGATGATTAGACCGAGACCCTAGAGTCCCCGTGTGGCGCAGCTATCTCTTCACACTTACGCCTTATTCAATTTAAATATCTCCACCGTGTCTATTACACCCGACACAGGCTCTGGAAAACTGGTCTAATAGCATCCCCCACCTTCCTAAGATGCTGAAACAGTGAGGGCACCTTTCTCCACACAGTTTGGTCTTGCAGCACGCTGGCTAAGTTCTGGCAAGGGGTCATGACATGCCTGACTGACGTTCTAGCCTGGGATCTCCCCATGTCCCCGAAACTAATCCTCCTGCACACCACAGATGAGATTGGGGGCAACAAGATCCAGAGGAAAGACCGCCCCAACCACCCAGGAGGGGGCCTCGCCATCGCCCACAAGAGCACCCTCCGCCTCACCACCTCCAGCGAAACCTTCCCCTCTGCCGAACACCTGCACTTTCAGATCCAGACCACCCCCAAAGCCACACTCCGAGGAACCCTCATCTACAGACCCCCCGGCCCCCGAACACCCTTCGCCACCACCATCACCGACTTCATCGGACCCCACGCCATCGCCTCAGCAAACTACATACTCATTGGAGACCTGAACTTCCACCTCGACAACCCCAGCGACCCCAACTTCACTATCCTTTGTGACAACTTTGCCAGCATCGGACTTAAACAACTCGTCAACACACCGGCCCACAGAGCAGGACACACCCTCGACCCCATCTTCGCGGCAGGAAACTGCGTCCAATTCAGCCACACAACGCAGCCGCCATGGACCGACCACCACTGCGTACACTTCGCCATCAACAAACCCAAGGCACCCAAACCAGCCCCACGCCCACCTCGAAGGAACTGGAGCAAGGTTACCGACGAGCAACTTAACTCCACCCTCACCGGAGACAACCACACCTGGGCACCCGACACAAACGACGCAGCCAGAGAACTCCACAACTGGATCTTCAACTGCGCAGACGAGCTCGCCCCGCTACGCAACCTCGACAGACAACGCCCCAGTAAAGCCGCCTGGTTCACCACCGCTCTCCAAGAATCCAGACGCACCTGCAGACGCCTGGAGAAGAACTGGAGAAACACCAAGACAACCGAAAACCACACCACCTACAAGGACGCCATGACGGACTACCATAACCAGATCAGAGCCACCAAGAGGAACTTCACCCACAACAAAATCCTGGCCAACTCCACCAACTCCAAGGAACTTTTCAGTGTCATTCAGGAATTCACCAACCCACGCAGCGAAGCCACAGACATCACCCCATCCCAAGACCTCTGCGACAAGCTTGGAACCTATTTCCACCTCAAGATCAAAAACCTCTACGACAACTTCATCGACCATCTACCAGGCGCCACAGACGGCCCCCCGCCCCCCAGAAACACCAGCCAGCCCACCATCTCCAACTGGACACCGATCACGGTAGAAGACACCGCCTCGACCATGAAAAGCATCCACTTGGGGGCCCCCACCGACCCCTCACATCTACCACAGAGCCGCGGCCACCATTGCACCTGAACTACAACGCACCATCAACACCACCTTCAAAACAGGCACCTTCCCAGATGACTGGAAGCGTGCAGAAGTCAGACCCCTGCTCAAGAAGGCCACAGCTGACCCCACCGACCTCAAGAACTATCGGCCCATCTCGCTCCTCCCCTTTGCATCCAAAAATGCAGAGAAAACAGTCAACAGGAAACTGACACGATTCATTGAAGAGAACGCCGTCCTCGACCCGTCCCAATCCGGATTCCGAAGCAACCACAGCACAGAGACCGCCCTACTCGCGGCCACAGACGACATCCGCACCCTCCTGTACCAAGGCCACTCCGCAGCCCTCATCCTACTCGACCTATCAGCGGCCTTCGACACCGTCTCCGACCACACACTAGTCGCCAGACTACACGACGCAGGCATACAAGGAACAGCCCTGGACTGGATCCGATCATTCCTCACCGGAAGAAGCCAAAGGATCAGACTCCCACCCTTCCTCTCCGACCCCACGAAAATCACCTGCGGAGTCCCACAGGGTTCATCACTGAGCCCCACCCTCTTCAACATCTACATGGCCCCCCTCGCAGCCATCGTCCGACAACACGGCCTCAACATCGTATCCTACGCCGATGACACCCAGCTCATCCTCTCCCTCACCAAAGACCCCACCACTGCCAAACTCAACTTCCAGAAAGGAATGCAAGACGTCGCAGTCTGGATGACCAACAGCTGCCTGAAGCTCAACGCCGAGAAGACAGAAGTCCTCGTCACCACCCCTTCTGCATGGGACAGCACCTGGTGGCCGACCGCCCTCGGAAGCCCACCTACCCCCTCAGACCACGCCAAGAACCTCGGCATCGTACTCGACTCATCACTCACCATGAACCGACAGGTCAACGCAGTCACCTCCAGCTGCTTCAACACCCTCCGCATCCTCAGCAAGACTTTCAAGTGGATCCCCCCTGAGTCAAGGAAGACAGTCACCCATGCACTCATCACCAGCAGACTGGACTATGGAAACGCACTCTACGCCGGCATCAACAAGTCCCTACTCCGCAAACTCCAGACAATACATAACACCGCCGCCAGACTCGTCCTCGGCATCCCACGAAACGAACACATCAGCCAACACCTACGAAGTCTCCACTGGCTCCCCGTGGAGAAAAGAGTCACTTTCAAAATCCTCACTCACGCCTACAAATGCCTACACAACAACGGACCCAAATACCTCAACGACAGAATCAACTTCCACATACCCAAAAGAAACCTCCGATCTCCCAACCTCGCACTGGCCGAAACCCCGCGCATCCACAGAGCCAGAGCAGGCGGAAGATCCTTCTCTCACATTGCAGCCAAGACCTGGAACGAGCTACCGGCAGACATCAGACGCGCCCCCTCCCTGAACACCTTCAGGAAGACCCTCAAGACCTGGCTCTTCGGCTAAACAGATCTGCGGACCCCCCCCCCCCCTCAGCGCCTTGAGACCCTCACGGGTGAGTAGCGCGCTTACAATTCCCTGATTGATTGATTGACACAAGGGGACCTGTGGCTGTTGTGTCACTGGAAGGGGGAAGCAGACTAAGCACCAGTTATGGAAGACAAACTTAAAATAATCACTTGGAATGTTCGAGGACTAACCTAAGTGTTGAGGGCTAGATGGGGAGCACATTTACGTAAGGCAGGGGGACAGGTCCTGCCTCCAGGATAGCTATCTACAGGACAAACAGGTGGGAAAAAGTGAGAAGTAAATGGAAGGGGGAAGATTTACCATGCCCATTATAGTGCACACGCCAGGGGAGTGGTGGTCTGGTTCACACTTCGGACACCTTTTGAGGTTGTATCCATGGAAGGGGACCCTGAGGGGGGGTATTTCATACTACATGGTAAACTCAATGGTCGGGACACTACTCTGGTGGGTCTCTATGCTCCCAATATTGAGGATGCAGACATTTTTCCAAGCCTCTGTCACAAAGTACATAAATACCTGAGAATGATGATGATTTGGATGGGAGACTTCAATTGTGTCCTTGATGGCATGCTGGACCGTATGCCACACTCCATGACATATAAAATAAAAATGAGAGACTCTCTTCATCATTTACTCACAACATTGGACTTCGTAGAGGTGTGGAGGGCCCAGCACCCTTCAGATCAGGTGTTTTTGAATTACCCAAAGGCGACTCATACATACCAATGACTGGATTACATTTCAGTGACAAGAGAGGACTGCCATAAAATTGGACATATGACCTACACTAGCAGAGCCCTTTCGGATCACTCCCTGCTGGCCTTAACATATAATTCTCAGCAATACAGTGCTCAGATCCCCATTGGTGACAGCAGGTGCCCATCCTGCGGGACGCGGTACATGCGCCTATGCTACGAGTTAGTACAATACTAAGGCAGAATGATGACACTGCAACAGATAGGGGCGCAGAATGGGCAGCAGTGAAAGTGGTTATGAGGGAACTGGTGATATCTCTGGTTACCTCTACTAGATGGTGTAAGCTGATGAGTTCTGTCTATCGAATCCGCCTGGATTTTAAGCCTTTTTGATCAGCTGTTTTTTTATCTTTTTATTGTGGGTGAGCCTCACAACTGGTGGCTCACCCACTGTAAATACACAGTAAATAGACTGTGTGTTTACTACCTGTGACTGCCTTTTAATGTAAGGCCGCTGCAACATAGCAAGGATGCACTTCGCTTGTTACACATGAACATTTGTGCGCACAGGTGTGAGGGCTGCGCATGTGAGACTCCTGTTGTGCGTAGCCCAGTAACTGCGCACAGGTAATCTGGCACAGAGGGGAGTCTGCAGGATTAGATACTGACCTGGGCAGGCCTTATGTTAGTATACACTCAAACGGAAAGTCAGTGTGGTTTATTGTCTTATCTGCAGTGACACTCCATTATACACTAATGGGGAAGACAGCCTGAGAGTGCAGTTTTGCTTCCGTTTGGCCTACTGCGACGTATCAAAATAGGGTGTAACCTGTATGCAAAACCCAAATCTGAGATGTCCAAGAAGATATCTGTACAGCTTATGGGTCATCCAGGATGGTCATATTCCTCCGACTCATCTCAGGATCAGAGGTGGGGCCAGGGACTCCAATCCCGGGCCCCCGACAGCCCCACGAAGGACAGCAGAGTGCTGATGCACTCTCCACCGTGATGGTGGGCCTGCCCCACTCCTTGTGCTTATGTCTGGGGTGAGCGGGCAGCCCCCACCATCACATGTGCCTTGTCCGCAGGAGTGGGCAGGAGAGAACAGAGCTGCCAGCTCCCACAACAGTGGGAGAGAGGCTGCCACGCAGGAGCCAGGGATGGGCTACCTGGGTTGTCCCTAACAGAAAAAAAAGAGGCATGCGGGGTGCCTGGGTGGGACCGGGCACCCCCAAGAGTAAGACGCAAAAAAAGAAAAAAGGCCGGCCGTGCGGCACTTCAAGGAATGGCGGCTTAATTCACTCATTAAGTATTCAAGCTCCCAACGAGGGAGTGCCCCATAATGCCCTGTGGGGCTTTGGTTAGCGTGATGATTTGGCGAGTGTGGTGAGCACAGAATGGCAGGGGCCCCACCAATAATTGCAAGAGTGTGTGGGAGGGATGCAGGAGTTCTCAAAGCTCAGAGCCTAAGTTACAAAGGTCCAAGAGAACCTTACCACCCTGAGTTTTGCCCGAATCTGTTAAGCATATCCCAGGCTGAAGCCTGTGCTCTACAGCTCGGAGTGCAGCACCCTCTGGGGGCTAAGATTATGGCTGCAAGCTCTGTGGCCCATAGGATGTTAAAGAAGACACAAACATGGTGGGTGTTGGAAAAGGCTTTAAAAAAAGACTGCTCTCATATAGATTTGGTCAATGTTTTACTGAAAAGTGTTCTTAATGATGTTGGCAATGCTTTCTCTAAAAGTATTATTCACAATGAGTTTGCACAGACGTCAACAACAATACCTTATTTAAAGGGTTGTTAATGCTGGTGGTAATTCATATTCCTGAAAGGCTGAAATGTTTCATTACTGATGGTGTGAGCACCTCATTGCAATGCTGGACTATTCATAATAAGTGTAGAGGGATTATGGTTACTGAAGTCAGTGATGGAATGAGGTATTACCATAACATATTTTTCTAGTCTCGAAATGGGACAACACTGACCTAATGAAAACTGACACCACCATACATAGTTACTTGTTACGTGGTATATGAATGGGGGTGTACTGTGAATTTTGCAGTCATAACCCTTTATGGGTCAAATGTAATGTTGCCAAAGGTATATAAACCATCATTATGTTATTTGTAAATTACTGCATAGTATTGAGTAGACTGTGTGCATCAAATGTACTTTGACTTTTCTAAAGAGAAAGCAGAGACTGGACAATTATTTATTGAGTTTTATTGCATGCCAGTGAATGATCATTACTAGCCCACACCACCTCCCTTGAGTAGGTTGGACTGCTCTATTTCGCTACCTTGAGAGAGTGAAGCGCTATAAGTAGGTGTTTAGTTCCCATGAAGCGTGAATGTGGACCCTTTACTTGTGCAGGCCACACAACTAATGGCCAGTTTCCTCACAGATGGACAATAGACAGGGATATTAGTTCTCTTAACCGGAGGGTCGAGGCACAACAGACAAACCTGACCCTGGAAGGCAGGGCGAACAGGCAGGAGCAGGAATTGAGGGGGGAAATCTTGGGGAAAATGACAGCCAATGAGTCGCTGCATAACATACAGTACAGACAATTGCTCCACAGGGTGGGAGATAGACCAGGGCGTTTGCTGGCATGGCTCTTGCGCCGAGACAAAGCCTTGGCCACAATTACAGCTGTTTGAAACGAAGAAGGGGACATGGTGAACACAAAACACCAGATCAAGAATACTTTCTACTCGTACTATAAGGCACTCTACACGCAGCCACTGGTCCAACCTGATCAGAACTGGTTCATCCCGGATAGGGGCATGGCATTAAATATAAGGCTCTTAACAAATGTGATGGGCGGAGTGGAAAACAGTGAGGAAGTACTTGCCTTGGTGTCACTGGCCACTGAGAAAGCCTTTGATACCGATTGGTTGGCGATACCCGCTTGTCACCTTGACCACGATGAATTTCGGCCCATAGTTTCAGAAGTTGATCACCCTCCTGTATACACAGCCGTTGGTCAGAGTCAGGACAAATAATTATATATCGCTGGAGTCGAAACTACAGCGGGGCACCTGGCAGGTCTCCCCCGCTCTTATTTGCTTTGGTGGTGGACTGTGACAAGTATTGGACAACTGAGCTATCACAACCTGGACACAGACATGTGGTGTCATTATACGCAGATGACCTACAGGTTTATGTTATGGATACCAGCCGCTCACTGGGCTACTTTTAGCTGAGCTGACACCTTGTGGTTAACAGACCAGACTACAAGAAAATCTGCAAAAGTCCATGCTGTACCCTCTCAAGCGCTTACGACGAGTGCCCCACGAGACAATGCCGTGAATGGCCATACCATGGAGCAAGGGCTCATTTCGATATGTGAGGGCTGAAATCACACATGATAAATAAAGATGGCTAGATCTTAATCTGATACGGTTACTGACAGACCTCCACAGCAGCAATGACTATTGGGTGTCACTGTCCTTGTCGATGGCCGGCAGGATCGCCATTATGAAAATGCTGGTACTCCCACGCTGCCTGTATCTTTTTCAATATACCCTGTTCCCCATATCCCATGAGCTACTGAAGCAACTGAGGTCGCTAGCAATCACCAAAGGATGGGGGAGGAAGCGCAGTAGGATCAGTATAGACACACTACAATGCAATTATGAGCTGGTGTCACACACACGCTTAGCCCACCTACCGCCATGCGCTCCATCTTCCCATTCCCGCCGTAGGAACCCTCCCAGTGGGGATCCACAGAGCCTGGCCCTGGGTGACGGGATGGTGGGCCAACGAAGGAGGGCTGGAGGTTCGTTCCGACGCCCAGCGCGAGGAGCACGCGGTCGGAAAAGGACAAGAACTACAATTCCCATGAGGCAAAGCGAAAGTATCTGCGTTTGCCTCATGGGAAGGAAACTCGTGACCCGGAAGCGGAGTAGCATAAAGAAGCCTCCGGTGCCGGGAGCAGAGCTGATTATTCTTCGTCGGAGCAGCGCGTTGCGCTGCCAGCCCCTGCTTGCTTCTCTGGTACCAGTAAGGGTGCACTTGCACCACTAAGGTCAAGACATTTGTGGGTAACGGACCTTGCTATTCCGGCCCTGTTTTTTGAGACTGTTCAAGACTATTTAATTACCGTTTTGCCGGCCGTATGATTGGAGTGTAATTCAACTTCAATAATGGTCTATTTTAT
Organism: Calotriton arnoldi; assembly: GCA_963921515.1. Classification (NCBI taxonomy): domain Eukaryota; kingdom Metazoa; phylum Chordata; class Amphibia; order Caudata; family Salamandridae; genus Calotriton; species Calotriton arnoldi. The sequence goes on from CAWUFW010001517.1 coordinate 2,035,279, forward strand.
ATCATTGAAGCATGCAGAACTACGAGCACCAGTTGGGTACATTAGGTGTTTAGGAAAACTGCACAGCTTCAACATTGATGGATTGCGCACTGTTCTTATGGCATGATACAATTACCTTGGCAGTAAAACCAAAAGGAGTATTTTGGTGATTGTTGTTTGTGTATTCCTAACATGGGGTTCAAGAGGCGGCCTTCTGCTCTTCCCCTGTGAAGCGGGCTCTGTCATGTATGCTAGTGTGTAAGGTTCAATATTGAATGTTATCTTATATATGACGTATGTGAAAGGTGCCACCTAACGCTTTTTGTGAAATCAGGCAATTAAAGCTCCTTCTGTTTTTGACCCCTTTCCTAGCGCAACCCCCCCTTTCCTTGCGGACCTAGTGATAAGGTCGTTTATTCATTCCTCTCTTTGGAACGAGGAAAGTTATTTGCTTTACAGGTACGCAAGGCTCATTAGGTAGCGAGATAGACACATGGTATAAATCTGTACTTACCAGTATTGTTTTGCTTTACAGATCTCCCTCCCTGCAGTCCTCTTCCTTTCCTTCCCCCGCATGATCATCCCACTCACCTGTGCTGTTATAGCATTCAGGGTTGGGACTGTCGAGAGGTGGATCCCTTTTTGGCATCGAACCGTTCCCGAGGAATCATCGAGCTGACAGCTGGAGGCTTAAAGGCCCTGATATGGAGGCCTATTATCAGGTGGCACTGCTCCAGTTTATGGCGACCTGCAGAACAGTATGGGAGGCTGTCAGATGGGGCTCCTGTGGCGGAAACACTCAAAAAGCAACATATGCAGGGGTTTATGACCTTGATAGAGCCACGTATAGTAAAGACCACCTTACGGGCATGGCAGATGTTTTTGTCTGATGGGGCAGAGAATTCCCAAATGCTGGATATAACCCATTATACCAGAATTGTATTCAGGGATGAATTTATGGGTATGGTTGCGTGGAGGACGAGAGGCTGTAGAACGGAGATTTCTATGAGAGTGACTCTTTCACCCCCTACAGCAGTCTATAGACCAGTTCAATCGGGGGAGGGGGCAATATCTACACTATTACGCACTGCACCACACAGCCCAGAAAGTGTGCGTTACAGTAACCCCTCCTCCCCCATGGTCTCTTCCGCCTAGAGGGTCCCAAACACTGGAGCTGCTGATCCACACAGAAAGTGGCAGAGGAATCATAACACGTATATACATGGCCCTAAGGGTGGATGTCCGGAACTCTTCCCTCAAGTCCAAAGAAAACTGGGAGGAGGACTCTGCCACAGAGTTCACGGATGATCAATGTACTACAAGCCTGGCTCTCCTCCGTACCACCACATGTAATGTTTGATTCAGACTGATATAACTCAATTTCATATACAGAACATATGTCACCCCGGCCATGTTATACAAATATTACCCCACTAGAGCGCACGTGTGTCCTAAAAAACTTCACGTGGAGGCCACGTATTGTCAACTGACGTGGGACTGCTCCAGGGTACATGCATTTTGGATGCTTGTAGTCGACTGCTATCAGGCAGAGGTCCAACTATATTTACATAACAATCCACAGCCCTGCCTACTTGCTATGGGAGCCAGTAACTCCAAAAATAAAATGAAACTTAAGTTTATCCACTTCACATTGTTACTGGCATGTAGACGGCTGCCGATTCATTGCCGACGGTCGCTAGCAGGAGAAAAGATAAAAAGGAATAGTTTAAAGCGGACGAAATCAGGATGGAACTAGTGAGACGAGGCAAAAAATTAGAAGACGACCTCGAGCTCTGGCAGCTGCTGATCAAAAAACTGCAATTTTCTCCAGATTAGTGCCCACCTTGAATGGTATTCGACCCACATTCCTAAATACGTCAATAAAAGATGGATATACCCAGATGTGGGTCCCATGCTCACTGTGTCACTGGATTCAAGCTAGCCTAGCTTATGAGGGGTGATACCCCGAAACTGGCCACAGGATGCTTGCTTTCCAGTCCAGGGATGACCTGGCCAGGCAGTTTGGGCTGGACTGTTCCCATGGGGAGCAGGGCCAAGACTAATTTGCATATGGCAAGTTTCTTCTACAATCACTGGTGAAGGAGGAGATCCAAGAGTGCAGGCCTGTATTTGTTTGAGTTGTGCTCAGCAGAAGTGAATTTACGTGGAGATGATAGAGACTGGTGTCTTCGTGTGTATTTAAGAAAGATCTTAAAGTTTAGGTATTTAATAATATATTTTATAAACTTTGTTGTGAAGTGTCAGTTAGTATACTAATGTTGGTAAACTTATGCTACAGCTCGTTTACAGAGTGAAAATCTGTTTGGGGGGTGTAGTTCTCTTAATATAGCTTTTGATAGGTAGACATTAGAACATAGAGAGACATCAGCAAGTATTGCATATTGTGCTGAAAAATAAAGTGTTCCAACAGTATGTACTTGTAAGTTAAGGAAGCAGTGTTTCCAAAACTATAAAAGAAAGATTGTGGAACGTGTTAATATAAGCCCAAATGTTTTATAAACCTCACTGTACGTATACTTTAGCCCTATGAGGTGCTTGAGTGGGGATATTGCTATTCCTAGTGTGAATCACTGTGGTGAGTGTAAGCAAAGGTGTGTGAAGATGAATGTGTTACTTTATAAACTGTTGTGGAAGCAGAGTTCATGGCATGTTATAATTGATTAATTTTCAAAATATGAAAATAGAGTGGTTGAGTGTGTGGAATTGTTCAGGAAAAAGGAATAACAAATTACTGGTGCAATAGGTATATATATATATATGTGATTGTGAGTGAATAATGTGGTAAAGCTTAGACAGTATCAATTACTGATCAGTATGACACTTATCATTTTGGTTATATTGTCTTTTTTTTTAAGAGGAAAATGGAAACTTGTCTAAAAAAATAAAACCTGCTCACATAAGCAGCAAAAAAGAGCGTTGTTAAGACAAGCATGATTATTGTCTTGTTCAGCAGAGAGTAGCTGAGCAGGCACAGAGTATCCAAGTGGAAAAGATGTGGAAGGAGATGAAGAGCTCTGCAGTTCAGCTGCACGGGCTAACACTGCCTGATTAGCCTTTGTGAACTCTTTTTTAAAAATCATATGTATGAGAAACTTTGCTGAGACTTTTTTGCTAGCTGGCCTCAAAACAAAACACTGCCATACCAAAGACTTTTTAACAAGTTGAGTTGTGGCTGGGGTGGTGCAGATACACCAGGATGCTCATCATAATGTGATGTAGACATTATAAATTAGCAAAGTTGATTGTTTTATTTGCTTTATAAATGTTGATATAGTTTATTAATGTAGTAGTTGTTGCTGTAAGTTTGTAATTTTTTTGTGATAAAAAGTTAAAGTTACTACTGATTTGTTTACTTAATAGTGGTTATAAATTTGAATATAATTATAGTATTGTAATGTTGACTAAAACTGGCAGTTCCATCTTCAGGAAGTGCAGAAGGGCTGCTGCATGAATATTTATCTATATGGTACTATGCATATCTTTTATGCTACAGAGATTTGTTCATGGAGAAGGCAATTATTTGAATACCCAAGTAAGGTGACTTCTCATGCAACAATGAGGTCTCACTAGAGAGATCAGTCCTTCTTCAAATTGTAGTATACACACCTCTCATACAACAGAGAGGTTTGGACACAGAGGCCAATGCATCATCATATTCTACTACACACTACTACTATCAGCTGGTGGAGATGTGACAGTGGAGAGGACAGTTCTCTTGCATATGTTACTATATGCTTGTGACTCTGGAGCGAAGGTTCAGCAGAGAAGTCTGTACCTGTGCATACCATACTATGCCTCATTGTCCCCATGGGGAGAGGTCTGAGGGGACAAGTTGTCCTGGAGATAGGTCGAAGTGCAGAAGACAATGTTTCCCTATATACTACTGTATATATCTGTTATGCTGGGAGAGCTGTTAGAGGACAGGCAAATCCATTCCCACACCCTAATATATATATGGTTATTTCCCTGGGGACAGATGTCATTGGGGAGGATGGTATTAGTTATACTTAGAATGGAATAGTGAGGTCTTACATGTGAGGTGAGTACCATCCCCACCCTATTATGCACACTACTGAGCCTGGGAAAAGGTGTGAGTGGAGAGGCAGGGTTTCTTTACACCCTACTCTACACACTGGTTACTTTCATGCAAAGTCTCACTGGAGAGGCCAATATCTCCCCGTAGTCTACTGTACACAGTTGATAGGCTGTGGAGAGGTGTCAGTGAGATCCCAGTGTCTCCTTACACCCTTTGTGCACGGTTGTTATACTGTGAAAAGGTCTCATTTGAGACTCTACTTTCTCCCCACACCCTACTAATGGGGACTGCAAGGCATAAGTACTGTAATAGAGTAAAGTGCAAATTCTTCCTCTTAAAAAAACTTTACGATCTTGTGAGATCGTAAAAAAAGTAGCGATTGAACTTTCTCAAAAAATAATAAATGGACTTGAAGTAAATAAATGAGTATCAATGTGTGCTATGTACCAATGTTCACCTCATGCAGATAAAACAAGTGGGGTTTTATAAATCAAAGTGATTTATTTTTCTCCAGAATTATATAATGCATTGCATCTTTTTTTAAATAAACACTGTCACTATTCTGGTGTATATAAATTATACATACTACATCAGGATATATGCAGTGTAAATGCAAAGTCCATTATAAAAAGTACGATCTCGTGAGAGGCCTGCGAGACCAAACCGGGAAGCACTGCCCACTCGGACTGCATGCAAGGAACGGTCTGCCTGGCTCTCATGAGAGCTTTGGAGAAGGGGGAAAAAAGGGAAACCTAGTACACACATAGATCATGAAACTATAGGAAAGCTCTGAAAAGAACAGTTTTTGTTAACAGTTTAAGTATAAAAAAAGTTTGTGTTTTAAAATATTTTTATATTTTGGGGTATTTTAAGTTTTTTTAAAGGGTAGGGCAAAACATAAAAATTAAAGTGTTAAGCAAGAACAGCATCTCCTTAAAAACACAAAGGAGAAAAAAAAAGATCTGCTTGTCTCAATTGAAAAAATTATCTGCTTGCATAAGCAGCAAAATAGCGCTTTATTTAAAAGAAACAGGATTATTGTCCGTCTCTGCAGTTAGAACCTGTAGAGGCACACTATCTCCTGGTGCAAAAGATGTTGAAGCCCCAGTACAGTTGTCTACCTCCGCAAAACAAGCAAACTCTGCCTGTGCAAGCCTTTGTGGATATATAGACCACAGGTGTCTCCACATCCCTGTGCTACTTATACTATATTTTTTATTTCTGCTCCCCCGGCTGAACTCTTTGCTGCAAAGTTTACAGGTCACGTACTTCGCAGATACCTTCTTGGCACCTGCCCTCATTTCAAAGAATTGCCACACCAAGGATTCCTTGGGTGGCTGAGGTAGTGAAGAAGCCCCTGGCAGTTCATATGAATCAGATAAAGATATATTTCTGCTAAAAGGAAAACAGGATAGGAGAGCAAGCCAAAGAGTTCTACTCTCACCAAAATCCAATAGTGAATTAAAGCAAAAAGGAGGAAATCTTCTTCTAAAAAATATATACATGTGAACCAATCACAATCAATCAATTAATATAAGTCTTTATTCAATCTTAAAAAGATCAGAAAAGCACAAAATAAAAACAATACAATTAAACATATAAAATTAATGCCGTATCATAAATATCATTCTCAATTCATTCATAATAGCTAAAAACTTTAAAAATCACATCATTCTATGCAAATAACGCATTCAATTAATGAAAGTATATGGAACTGTCTCCTAAGCATCTCAGCTACCCTACTAGGTCCCCTCCATTGATTTTCTGCTATGAAAAGCCATCTTAATGAAGCAACATACGCTATAGCAAATATCGGGGCTATTTAACATTTGTAGGAAGCTTAAAGCCACCCTGCATTTCACAATCTTCCTTTAGGGTGTGGCTACTTTCCCGATCCTCTCGAAAGCTACTTGTTGCACGCTCTGCTCACCTCACGATCCCCCGCTCATTAAAGGGTATTTATTATGCCTCTGAAAACATCCGCTGTGCTCCTCCTCTCTGTCAGTGAGGGAGTCGTAGCCCACACCGAGACTAGGCCTCACGCTGCGTGGAGGTTCCCGATGATGAAGCATGCCACCTATGGTGGGTGAGGGAAATCGTCCTTTAAAAGGAATACTCCATCTCAGCTGGGTTATTTTGTTTCTGGATTTCTCTTTTATTCAGACCCAGGTGTTCTGTTGAGTTATACAAGAAGGATTCACCACATCAAGTTCAGCTTTCACAAACCACCAAGAGGACGTAACCATTGAGTGACAAATAACCAGAACCTTGATTCTTGTCATTGTTTACTAATAAATCACTGGACAAGCAATAACGATGTAGGGACTATATCAGTCTTCAAAGACTAAAAGAGGTTACATTCAACAGATGAGGTTGTCCGCGTATAATAAACTACCAATCTATTTTTTAATGTTTAGGAAAAACAAGTTTAAGATGGCCAGAACTGCAGGTAAACCAAATGAAAATAAACAGAAAAACAAGGGATCAAGTAAACAGCCTTGCTTTAGACAATACTTGATCTGTGCTAATAGCCACTGTGAAATTTCCAACTAAGCCCAGACATTTGAATAGAATACTTTCTAAAAGACTAAGGGAGAAGCCCCACAGTTGCAAGCTGGCCCACAGTTTACCCACGTTAATAGAATCAAAAGCTGTCCAGAAGTCCTTGAAGCAGCAATAAACAAACTACTAGCTGCTCTATGCAGATAGCTCGACTAGGAACATTTAATGAGTAAAAACCAATTCATTCAGACGCACTAATATTAACTTTGTAAAAGATTTGCTACAGTGTTGAAAAAAGAAATTATATGTAAGGTTGGACCGCAAACCTTCTTGAAAACTGGCTTAGCAGGGCTCTTGCCACTGACCACAATCCATCTTTCCAAAGGGGATAATTGGCGTCCCACCATTCTGGATAACATCCCACCGGCTGCCAAGTTTCCATCCTGCTTTTGTGTGAGAGTGTCTGTGGTGTTGCAATATGTGACACATTTCCAGGTCTCATGAGGCACTCTGAGGTTACTTTATTGTTAACTTAGTCCTTCACCCAACCAGAGAACTTTTATCACCAAAAGGAGGAATCTCCGCCAGAGGTTTAAATATGGACAGCAGAGTAATTGTATTAGAAGCAGAAACCTCCAGCACAAATTTACTGCATTGTGACAACTAACCCCTTAACGACTTCCCTGTCAGCAATACTTCTCTGATGGTAGCTAGACTCCTTCATATGCCTAATAAAACTTGAACACGGTCCCCTTGCAGATAAGCACTGTGAGAAGTTGGCCTGGTATATGATGTCCACTAATTAAAGTGGGCACCTTGCACCAGTCCAAACAACCCTTATGGTGATTTAAGAGGTCAAAGATACCCTTGGAAAGCTATCCAAGTGGTAGCTGTGGAGAGCAGCCTTCAGGCTTAGTCTTGAAGGAATGTTAAGCAGCTTGTTTTACCAGAATGCAACCTTATTGTATTGGTTAAATGAAAGGAGAACCACACAGTCGTTATAAGAATATATATTTATTATTATAACACCTTAAATACCTCACAGTATCTGCTACACGCAGATAAACACAAAGCACAAAATACTGTAGCACAGAAACAATCGTAAGTAGCACTAATACACAGTGGGCTCCCGGGGGAGAATAAACCATATACTAATATAGTGGTATAAGAACCACGACTCGAGTTGAGACAGTGTCTAGAGTGTGTAGAATCGCTGGGACCCCAAGGAACCACCCAAGGTGAGTAAGTAGGGACCGCACGGAGGACGGGTGCACTGTGAGAACACGACCGCATGCTACCTGCAATTCAATGGGAGAGTCGCAGTTGCAGTTTTACAGTTTAAGGACCCTTCCCAGTGGATTACGAGGAAACCCTTTGGAACATAGAAGGTTGGAGAGCCACCCCACCCGTGGATAGCGAAGTACCAGAGTTACCTATCTCAGGGAAGCCGGGTGCATAGGGCTGAAGTGGCGTCGGAAACCGCCGTCCTTCTCAATGGAGTCTTCAAAGAAATGCCACTGGTGGAAAATAAGAAAAGTGTCGGGTGGAACCCACAGGTGGATTCTTGATGGAAGGAACATGAAAGCAAAGGGGACAGATCTGGGTCACTCAGGAGTGACCAGGGGCTCGGTAGACGAATGCCCACCGATGTCGGGTGCTTCAGGTGTGAAGAAAGAGACCTTGACTCTACAGCTGCAGGGACCAGGAGACGTCGAGGACGACCAGGAGCCGGATGCGAGATGTCCCACAAAGGATGTCGAGTGCTGAGGGGTCGGTGTCAGCGGGAGCACCAACAAGCCTTGGCAGCGGCAACCCACGAAGGTCAAGAAGGTTACGGTCTGGCCCAGCAAGGACCAGAGGACTCACCACAGCAAGGGGAGTCAGGACAGGCCTGTAGGAACCAGGGGAGCCCAAGAAAATCAGGATTGTCCCTCAGATGGACCCACAGGTCGAAGGCACAGGAATCGCGAGGGGACCTCTAGCAGTTTCACAAAACAACAGCTTGCAGAGCACAGAGTGCGAGGAGGCCGAATTCCTTTGACCGAAATGTGCGCAGAGGTTGGGGCTATAGACAGCCTAGTGCACGAAGTTGGGGAACACCAACAAGCATATGCACTTGCAAAAGTACGTGGTGCACAGGGGTTCGGGTTATGCGGTCCCCACGAGGGATACTGGCCTCAAACTTGGTGAGAGGGCAGCTCGACCTCAAGGAACGTAGGAACCCACCTCCTGTGTTGCTGGAGCCTTCGGAGTCCGCAGGAGCTCAGGATCAGCAGACCGGTCAGTTGCTTTACGGTGCCTGCAAACGCAGAGGAGGGACTCCTTCACCCCAAGGGAGATACTTCAGTTGTCCTTGATGCTCCACAGGTCCTGCACGGAGCCTGTATGGTGCACGGGCACAGACGATGCTTTGGACGGAGAGGGAGACGAAGTCGGGCCCAGTCGAAGTGCAGCGAAGTCCAGAATGTCCAGACGGTCGAAGGTCAGTGGTTTCTTGTTCAGAATCTTGTCCACGTCGAATCTAGGGTCCTACAGCCAGGTAAGCCCTTTTGTACCAACGGGAGAGGGTTGGACAGATTCAGGGGACCCTCCCAGGGGAGGGTCAGGACAGGGGGGATGTTACTCCCATGTTCTTTGTCCAGTTTCACGCCAGAGCAGGAGCCAACGGCTCCCAGGACTGGTTTGAACTGGACTATGCACAGGGACACCAAATGTGCCCCTCGTGCAGACTTTCAGGCACTTTGGAAGTGCACCCACCCAGCTCCAAAACACTAAATCCTGTCTGGGAGGTGGTCACACCTCTCTGTGACAGGATGCCTATTGTGCTGCCTTCCTCTGCTCGAGCTTGGCTCAGCAGCAGGAGGGCAGAAATGTGTCTCTGGTCAGCAGAAACCATTTTTTGCTGTCCGGGTCGAGAAGGCTGATACTGGGAAGACCAGGGACCCACAAAGCTTGCTTCAGAAGGGTGGAATCATACCTCCCACACCGGTTACCGGTGTGGAAGTATGATTCCAAGGTGTTTGATACCAAACACAACATGGTTTGTTGCAGCAGTTTTCGAGATAGCATTTTACGTGAGCATATAATGCCCGTTTTGTTGCAGCCACATCGCTCCACTGTGACCGGGACGGGGTCAGGACTTCAAGACCCAGGCCTCATCGCGGCCCGTCGCCGCCCACGTCATTAGTTGCGCCAGGAGGCGCTTTAAAAATCGTTGTGGGCTCCCGCTGCGCGGGACACCCATTTTGTTGAAGCCACATGGCTCCACTGTGACCGGGACGGGGTCAGGACTTCAAGACCCAGGCCTCATCGCGGCCCGTCGTCGCCCACGTCATTAGTTGCGCCAGGAGGTGCTTTACAAATCGTCGTGGGCTCCCGCTCAGGACGCGCCCTGGCTGCGCCCGGGCAAAGCCCGGGCCAAGGGCAGGCCCGTCCTTGCCCATCATTGCCAGGACGATGCAGGGCAGGCCCACCTCCCTTGTATCTGGCATTCTGAAAGCCAACTGCAGGTCGCAACTTGATTTTCAAGGTACTGTGTTCTTTTCCTTCCCTTTTCAACAAATTGCGGGTGCTGGCCATGGTTTAGTCTTGTTCTCCCCAGACCAGAATTAGTAGGAGCTGCCTCTTGATTTATCTTGGGACATTGGACATTTCTACGGACTGCCGTTGTTGATGTTGGTCGATTGTTTTATTTTTCCAACCGATCAAGTATTTTCCTGAAACAGCCCTTGCTTTGTTCCTTTTTCCTTTAATTTAAACGCCTTCTGGTGCAGGGGGCAATCACTGTGGGTCCTTACGGGTTGGAATTGTTGGATTAGTAAATATTTTCACTTATTGCCACTTTGTTGTAATATCTTGGCATCTATTGCTGATTAAGGGGTAGTCTGTGGCCGGTCTTTGCCTGCTCCAGATTGTTGTTTGAGGCTGTAGAAAGATGGGGAAGAGAAAAACTGTGGAGGGGAGCCAAATGGGGAAAGGGAAGAAAGTTAGGAAATCGTTGAAAAGCATAAAGAACAACTGTGTTTTAGAACACATTGACCGTATTGATAGCCTGATTAGAGAGTGTGAAGGAATTCTAGATGGTGAATCAGCTGTCCCCCCACGTACATCTTCTCACCAACCCTCTCCGGGTACCACTACCCCCACTCGCCCTCCCGCAATCCCAGCAATGTTTAAGAAGTTGCCATCAAAGAGTATCCCCCGTCATAATCTGGAGGCTCTGCTCCACGTAGAAAGGGTTCATTCCCCCCCAGCGATCCCTCCAGGCACCCCTAGTAGTCCTAAGTCACAGCTGGAACCCAACATCTCCTGCACAAATAGGTTTTCACCCCTTTTCGACCTGGCTGGAGACCTTGAGGAAAATAGCCCCCAACAGCTTCTTGTCGCATCCAATGCGACCTCATATGCACATTATTTAGAATCCCAGAACACATATCAGCTCATCAGCACACTTAGGGTTGAAATAGCGAATATGTGATCTATGATTGAGAGCCTCACCACCTTAGTAGAGTCTTTAGTGCGGAAAATACCCCCCTCCCAACTGCAAGTTGCATCTGTGTCAAAAACTCAAACATCTTTTCTGGGCAATCAATGTAAACCACACCAGGCTAGCAATGGGCCCATACAATCCAACGTAGTAATCGCCCCATATACCCAAGTGGTGCAGGATCCGGCAACCAAACGACCCAGCCACTCTTTTAAGCTAGTGGCCGCCTATGGCCCTCTTAGTGGACTAGGGATCAAAAACATATTTCCACCTCAGGCCCCACCACCGTCATGTTACGCTCGGCCTCAACAAACTATTCCACACCTACCAGCTACTCAGAAAATGTATATGGTAAATGTACCGAAGCTTGCCAAGGGGAAAGGGCATGAGGGGGAAGATTCTTTGACTAATAAAGCAATACACTGGATTCGCCATGTCAGGGGTTGTCGCTCGGTGATTCGCGATGACATTACCAGGGCACAAAGGTGTTTCTCTCCTATCCAGCCATTTGACTGTATTGAACTTACCCTGAAAGGGACAGATCTAGTTGAAAACCTCCTTGACCTGGAATTCCGAACCTGTTCCCCTGACACTTCCTCAATCCAGTTTAAGCGCTTTATACCCTTCGAACATAGTAAGCTCCTTGATCTTCAGCCATCTTTCCAGACAGCGGCTCCAGTTTAGAAGCCAATGATTGACTCCCGAAGGAAGCTCACCAGCTTCCCGGGCCTTGTGCCCCTCTACCTTTTTGCATAGATAACTGCATAGCAGTTGTGAATCACCAGTCGGCGCCTTATCTAAAGGAAGATAGGTCCCTAGCAGAATTAGGCACGCGTAACGCACCTACCAGCAGCAGTAGGACTGCGGGTGTAGAGCAAGGCACAAGTCATAGCTCCCAGGCTCCATCTCAGGTCTTGACTGGCCATTGCTATTGCCATGCTCATTCAAATGCTGTACAGTCCCCCAGCCCAGCCCTCCGTCGTCAATTCAGGGTGATTTCTTGGAATGTGGCTGGGTTAAACAGCAAAATGGCTCTTCCTCACTGGCACAACCTAATTGAGAGCTACGACATTTGTATTTTCCAGGAGACCTTTAGCTTGGTTCCCCTGTTTAAGTCAGGTTTTATGTGCTTTTGCTCACCTGTGACGACAATAGGGAGAGGGCGCCCGTCAGGGGGATTGATTATTTGGGTGAGCATTACTCTGGGTTGCCGGATTACACTCCATCCAAGCTCAAGTCCGGATATTTTGGGATTAGGGGACCTGGGGGGGGAGCTCATATTGACCTGTTTAATATCTATGCTAGCGGGACCAAAGGCGGCAGTATTTCACCCACTATCACCTTGTTGGAAGAAAGCTTAGCTAGAAGTCTACCTCATTCCAGAGCAATAGTTGCAGGTGATTTTAACAGCACTTTTGAACCGCTCGACATAGAAGACCTGTTAGGCACCGAGGCTGTTGACAATAAATGGTCTGTCCCTTCTTTACTCTTACCACCAGTTAAAAAATGGACACAGACAGCACTTCATCTCAATGCCCTAAGTGCCAAGTTGAGCCTAAGGGCAGAACTCTTTCGGATAGGCAGGGCGCCAACACTATTCCGCCCATTGCGGTCTCAATTTCAACTAGGGTAAAAAGCTTGTCGTCCGCATGATGTCCTACAAGCTCTATCGACTCCTCCGGGTGCGTGTCCTCCATGATTGAATAGAGCTTCCGGAAGTGGTCATACCATACTTGGGCAGAGATGAAGTTAGGTGGTGAGGGCGCGCCTGATTTACTGCCCCAAGTGACTGAAGACCAGAATAGGTTGGCATCCTTTGCCACACTTGCTTCCCTTAGCTGCTGCCATCGAGATTCGCCCCATGCTGACTTCGCCACTTGCAAGGTGGCCTGATAGCGCTTCCTGGCAATTCGTATCAAGGGACAATTCTTATCTTTAATTGCTGCTGCCAAAATGGATCGCTCACGTCGGCAATCCTTAGTATACCATGAGTGAACCCCTCTTGGCGGCTTGTTGGACTTACGATCCGACCCAGGAACTATAAAGTGGGCGTTAATTCGATCAAAGGTACAGGAATGAACCGCAGTTGCATCAGCCAGATCACTTTCGCTGGCGACCACGGACTCAGGTTCCGGTATACCTACTGCCAAGTCGTGCCGTATGGCTGAAATCTTACCTCCTTGCAATGCCACCTTCTGCCATTTTAGGGATCTGTTGTTATTCTTGGGTAGAACATCCCTAGTAAGTGTTGGGGATGGATGGGTCTTGGGATAATATGGAGCTTCCCACAGGGGGTTCATAGTAAAACAGAGAGGATTATCGTCGCTCTCTGTAGTATTGCTGACGCTCATATCGACTAAATCTCCCCAGAGCCTTACATCTAAAAGAATATAATCGATGCGAGAGGGACAGCTGACTCTGTTGTATGTGTGTGCCATCCAAGGCAGCAGGCCCAGATGGCATACCGGGTGACCTGTTTTTATCTGACATCTCTAACTGGGCCCGCTATATTCTTCTCCTGGCAAATGCAATAGCCAAAGGTGCCCCAGTCCCTGGGTCCTGGAAAGGAGCAGAGGTGGTCTCAATTTATAAAAAGGGAGCCAAAGATGACCCCTCAAATTATAGGCGCATAAGCCTGATCGATGCCCTCCAGAAGGTGTTCAGTAGAGTTTTGCTGCAGAGGATCCAGCTGTGGACAGATGATCACGCTATTCTATCACAGTTTCAGGCTGGCTTTAGGGCCAGGACGGGGACTATCGACCAGGTATTTCGGCTCCTACTCATCTACTGGAAAGAGGTGATGATTGGTAAAGGCAGTCTTTATTTAGCGTTTATTGACTTAAGACTGCCTTTGATCTAGTTCCCAGGAGTAAACTATGGATAGTGCTCAAAGATTTGGGGATCCCCTTGTTTATCCTCGATCTTATAATTAAGCTGTATGAAGATACTTATGCCCAGATCAGGTGGGGGACGCAGGGCCAGTTGACTGACCGTATTCCTGTAAGAAGGGGAGTCCGACAGGGCTGTGTTTTGGCCCCCACCCTTTTTTCACTCTACGTGAATGGAGTGGTAAGCTTTCTGCAAGAAGACCCAGCAGATGCACCAACTTTGGGGAGGGTTAAGGTACCTACCCTCTTGTTCGCAGACGACACCTTGTTGTTGTCAAAGACCCCAATGGGGCTGCAACGCCTTTTGAACCGGTTCCAACATTTCTGCGACACAAGAGGGCTGGTGATTAATACTTCAAAAACAAAATGTATGGCCTTTAACCCCCATAAGTCATATCGAGGCAGTCCTCTGCTTGGTGGAATACCCTTAGAAAGAGTGAGCACTTTTGATTATCTTGGTATCCGCCTCGCAGCTAATATGTCCTTGGAAAAACCATCTCACAAAGATGCTAATTAGCCACAAAAGGATAGCGGGATCACTTGGGAAGGAACATCGCTCATCACATAGCAGACCGGTAGCTCCAGTCCTCCAGGTTTATGAAGCAAAGGCAGTCAGCACAGCATTGTATGGAGCTGAGCTGTTGGGATTCGAGAAGACCTACGACCTCTGCAGATCAGAATATAAATTCCTCAGGGAATTAGTGATGCTGCCAAAATATGTTCCCCTCACTCCCCTTATGCTTGATATGGGCAGACGATCCATAGGTGATGTAGCAAGGCTTTGGCCTTTGCTTTTCTGGGCTCACATTAGGCGAACCGAAGAGCTTCTGCCTTATGCGGAAGCCCTATCAGAGGTCATCAGGCTAGACACAAGTAGTAAAGTGGGTTGGATCGCTAATATTAGGAAAATGACGACAGCCATAGGGCTTAGAGCCCACTGGGAAAATCAAGATCCACCGAGGAAAGAAGAACTCAAGCGCCTCTACTGGGATTGGGTGGACCAACAAGAATCTAGCAACCCAAACCTGGGGAAACTCACTGCAGAATTCTATCTCCACAAGCAGGAAAGATATTTAGAGCCTTTTCTAGATATAATCCAGGTTCCACCGGACAGGTTCCTATATATCCATTACAGGTTTGGTACACTTCCTGTCTGTGAAACCACAGCCAAATGGCATACATGCAACCCAGCGTCTAAGGACTGTCCGTGCTGCAAGGCCCTGGTAGAAAGCGTTGCCCATGTTATGTTTGCATGCCAGGCATACTCCAAACCAAGGGCAAAGTGGTTAAAACCGATTTGACGGCAACTGGGCACACAGGAGCATCATGTTGCCCTGCGTATCCTTAGATCGGACCCAAGACCGCTTTTTGCCTGCAGTGTGGCTAAGTTCCTAAGCCATGCATGGCTAATGAGAAGGAAGGCCCAGACAGGAATGCGGCAGCCCACAGTCGCATGAGGCGTACATGTAGCTGTCGCTGGGCTCTCAAGATTACAACTTAAGGTCTACTTATATACCTTGCACGCGCACTTTACGGGTTTTAGCTTTCTGATAATGCTTCCATGAGGGGGTTTGCAAGTTGGGTTTAACTGAAATTGCACGATAAAAGGAAGTCTTTTAGTGCCTTGCCCTACCGTTTTTTTTTTTTATTTATTTTTTAATGTAATTTATGTATATTTTAATTTTAGTATGTTGTATTACTGGCAGCTCTACCCTTGTCGTGCTGATTAGCATGACACTTCCTGGTTTTAGCATGATACTAGAGTGGCCCAGTTGTATATATTTGTTGTAACATGTTCTTGACTATGCAACTATTTTATATATATATATTTTTATATATATTTAAAATGGTGATTTTATAGCTTTTATGACGTGAGCTGTCGAAATAAAGCTTATACAACAACAATATAATGCCTAAATGTCTGGCTGCGTCACCGACAACCAGGGAGAATGGTCTCCGAAGGCTGCATGGGTGCTCTGCTCATGCAGGGGCACCCTCTCACGTGAAACCCAGCACCCTGCCTTCAGGATTGTTAAGGCCTGCAAGAGGGGTGGCTTATAGGTTTTAAGTGTAGTGACCTATAGATATAGTAAAAACCTATATCTAAAGTAAGTGGTGCATGCACCATCTTACACAGGCTGCAATGGCAGACCTGTAGTTCTATTTTGCATTTCCTCTCATGGGTGGCATAATACCTGCTTCAGCCCATGGAGGCCTCTGGGGTACCTATGCCCTGGGTATATGTGTACCATAAACTAGGGACTTATAAGGGTACCCCAGTGTCCAATCTGGAGTGTACCTAAGTACATGTCATTACATTTTAGGGAGAAAGCAGATTGACTGGGATCCTGCTAATCAGGACCCCAGTCTGACTAGTCAAAAACTAGCAAAACACCAGGCAAAAAGTGGGGGTAACCATGCAGGCAGATCCTACCTTCCTACAAGCACCTTGGACAAAATACTTTTGGTGCCACTGACAACCACCTCGCCTTACTTGAGTGGGAAAGCCTATTCTAGAATTAAAAAAAATAATAAAACAAACAATAAAATAACAAATGTTGCTGATTATTCATGAATAGGAATACACATTAAAAGGACAACGATTTCCTGTCTCTAATGGGGTTAAGATATTCATTACACCATAACAGTTAGATTTCACATTGTTGTGAGTTCAGTTGACTTTTATCCCTTTCTTTATGGCACTCATAGCCCTGCATCTAGAATGGGAAACACAAAATTACTAGAATGCAAAAAATGAAAAGCACAACTCACGCCTTACACAAGACAGCTTGAGATAGCTGCTTACTATGCAAAGGTTTTAAATTAGGGAGTTAAAAATTCAACAATTTGTATTCTTCAGTTAACTTTAAAAAAAAATAGCTCTTCCAAATAATTATGTAAAGGTGCACACAGACACATACAATTGCCAATCTCCAACTACTGTTTTGTAATTCGTTTTTTGTCCCAAGGTGCAAAGTGACACTGGCTGAAAAGCTGTGCTCAAGAATGGCCGAAGGTGTCAAACAAGACACATCAACGTGGAAGCTCAGACACTCTAAATTGTTAGAGAAGTCCGCTGAGCTCTTTATCCTGTGAGGTAGGCATCCCTTGTCCAGTGGCCGAGGGTTCCAGTGTGAAAAGGGGAGAGGAGTCAGCCTAACGGCCAGGGCGGTCGACCTCGAATCTGGGGAACTGGGTTCGAGTCTCGGCAATGACGCTGAACATCCTGTGATTCTGGGCAAATCACTTAATCGCCCCGTCCCTAACAAAAAAAAATTAATGTGCCCTCATGTAACGCAACTGGTGCTATGTAAAGCGCTCTGATACCCGATTCGGGTCAAGTTCGCGCTATATAAAACTCTGTAAAAAAAAAAAAAAAAAAGCAGGTGAAATCATTATTCTTTTGGTTTAGCAGATGGGGAGTAGGCAGAAGCAAGACAAGTTATGGGGTGGGTAGGGGAGAAGCAAAGCGGGGCACGGAGTGAGTTGTTGGTTCTGCAGAACTGTCAGTGAACGCAGAGTGAGTTCTTACAGATGTTACTTCAGCTCTGAAAACCCATTTGCAGCAGCAGTAATAAATAGAAGTCCCCCCTCCCTCCTACACTCCTCCCACGTACGCAGTTGCAATCTCAGCTCACACATGCATCCTTTCTAACTAAGGACACCTATTAAGTGGGAATCCAGGCTACAGTTTGAGAAACAGGCTCCTACCAGTACCTTTACCTCACAACCACCTGACTGCCCAGCTCACTGTAACACTAATAGTAATACAGTGCAGTGGGTCCATGCACCTACACCAGAGACCTCTGTGCTGCCCATAACAAGTGCATACATAAAAAACAATATTAGCGCAGTATCCCAACACACACTGCACTCAGAGTAGGTGTACCTGCTGCAGACATCTGTGTATGACCTGTAGTGATGGCACGCCATACACCCGCTCTGAATGTCTGCTACGACAGCATAATGGGTCAATGCGCTTGATTAAGAGAATGGATGAACAACAGTGCACCTAAGGAAGACTGTACACCAAGGCTGGTCTGATAAGATGCTTGGTAAATTAATGCCTCTGCAGCAGAGCTCTGTGTATTCCTGCAGCAAAGACAAAATCAAGCAAGTTGGTTCACTCAGATTACAGGGAACAGTACAAATTATTGATTCTTCACAATGTTTTTCTTTCCTGATGTGGGAATGTTTACTTCAGTGGTGTCAGGAGAGGACTGAGGGGGTCTTGTCCGTGAGAGTTTTCAGTCTCCCATCACTTGGCAGAGAGACTCCCAGCAGGAGTGAGTGGGGCTGACACTACGAGCCAGGCTCCTCACTCGATCTCTGCTCTATAGAAACCAAGGAAACCACCAACCATCTACAGGAACAAACAGATTTCAGGTGTCACTCCAAAGCCTCAGCAACACAGAATGATTCCCATGTAGAGCATTCTACCCCAGGTGCCCCAAAAGTGAAACGTGCAGCACAAATTAACAAGCGTTTGCAATGCAATAGGTCTCGCATTTACGCGAGTTTAAGCTATTGGCATTGTAAATGGCAATGCTTTTTATTTATGTTTTAAAACCCATAACATAAATAAAAGGCATTTTTCTTAACATTGCTAATAGCTCAAACTTGCGTAAATGCCAGACCTATTACATTGCAAATGCTTGTTTTACCTAGCCATGTTGCAGGGTGCAGTACCATGGCCACATATAGTACTGCACCCTGCAAAGTTGCAGTTATTGCCATTATAAATGCCAATGTTTTTTACCTAGCCATGTTACTGGGTGCAGTACCATATGTGGCCAAAAGGGGTCCCAGGGGACCTCTTTTGGCGACTTATGGTACTGCACCCTGCAGAAGATATGATAAATCCACCCTACCCATAATGCACTGTATGAAAGACAGTACCACGAGTACATTCGACTAGCTAGGTCCATATATAAAATTAGTAGCTTTGAAATGTGACAGAAGAATTATTATATTAATTCTGGATTTGGTTCTACTCTGTGTGGAGCTAATGAAGGGAAATTAATAGAAGGTCTCATATAAATGGGAGATGTACTAGTGAGTAAAGTAACCACCGCCAGCATTACAGAGGACAAAGCTTGTGTCCAGTTTGTAAACCCTTTAAGAAAGCAGTGCTTTGAGGCTGTAATTAAAACTTATGGAGTAACAACACATGTATCAGGAAGTGTTCTCATGGGAGGTTACAAGAAGAGACAAGGCAATACTAAGGAGGAACTACTAAACCTATTGACCAACTAAACCTGTTGACCAATGAAAAATCACCATTTACAAAGGACAGGGACAGGAGTCAATTATACAAATTGGGCAGAATTTAGTTTTGTTTTTATTTGCAGTGGAATTATTATATTTGCTTTGCACTATTGCCAATGGTATGCAAAAGTAAAAAACATTGTCATTTTCAACACCAACAGCTCTAACTTTAACAAATTTGAGACCTATTGCATTGGAAATGCAATTCGTCTTGCATTTGTTGGAGTTACAGGCATTATAAATGCATTTTTTTATTTAGACATGTTACAGGGTGCAGTACCATATGTGGCCTAAAAGGGTCCCAGGGGACCTATTTTGGCCACATATGGTACTGCACCCTGCAGAAGATATGGTAAATCCACCCTACCCATAATGCATTGCATGCAAGACAGTACCACGAGTACATTCAACTAGCTATGTCCATATATAAATTTAGTAGCTTTGAAATGTGACAAAATAATTATTATATCAAATCCGGATTAGGTTCTACTCTGTGTGGAGCTGATGAAGGGAAATTAATAGACGGTCTCATAACTGTGAGTTGTGCTAGTGAGTAAAGTAACCACTGCCAGCCTTACAGAGGACATTGCTTGTGTTCGGTCTGTACTAAGCCTATTGACCAATGAAAAGCCACCATTTACAAAGGACAGGGACAGGAGCTGATTACAATGGGGCAGAACGTTTGGTTTAGTTTTTATTTGCAGTGGAATTATTATATTTGCTTTGCACTATTGCCCATGGTATAAAAAAGCAAAAGTAAAAAAAATTGTCATTTTCAACACCAACAGCTCTAACCGTAACAAATTCCAGCCTTCATATTTTTGACTTCAAAGAAATCCTCTGAAGTCCATGCCAAGACCTTTGCAGAAGCCACCCTATGGAACATCACCTAGAAGAATTAATAAAATGTGATAGTAGCTATAGGACTCTCCAAAGCAGCGAGTGGCAATGTAGGGTAGTGAAGGTCGCGGATGAGTAATACGGTGGACATCTGAAGTCAAACATGCTTTTGTGACCTTTATCGGTTATAAAGCCTTACATAAATATATTTAGGATTTTAAAAAGTTATTAACAAGAGTATCAGAAGCTACTCATGTGATTTCATAAATGTATAAACTATTAATAAAGGGCCCGATTAACACAAAGCGCAGGCCCAAATCAGTTGGGAGAGGGAACTGCATGGAGTTCACTCCGGAACAATGGGACACTATCTTCAAAGATACCTGCAGAGGAATTACGCATGTACAGGGGGGTGAACCAGCTAGTAGATTCCTAATCAGTTGACAATTTCCCTCACATAGGCTCCATCTAATGAACACACACACGCTAGGCCTCTGCTGGAGGGGATGTAATCAGACTGGCCGGCTGCAACACCTCATATGGGGCTGCCCGAAAGTGGCAGTATTCAAGAAGCACATTTAGAAAGCTAACAAAGAGATAACCTTCAAGAACATCCCTAGGTCCTCGGTTCGCATTCTCTTAGGCAGGATGCCAACTATGAAAGGTAATGCACAAGGAAGGTAGAAATCTTTACTAAAAGTTTTATTGCTGGCTGTGAAACAGTGCATTCTCACTATGTGGTGTAAACCACTTGCTCTCTCCATAAGAGACTAGTATAATAGACTCTGGCAGATACATGGCATGGAAAAGATCACTTCATCACTCCACAGCGAACGACCAGAGATTTGAGAAAACATGGGGCCTTGTAATATAGTATTTTTTGCCAAAGAGTAAAGAGCACAGACATGACCCAGATTGCTTAGAACTCAGCAGATAGTATAGACCTGAATGAAACCCTGACAGAACCTTGAAAGGGAACGTAAACAAGCATCAATATGTAGTCCGTATGTGGCCACGTATTGTTACATTAAATTGAGGGGAATTTGCTAAAAACCACATGCCTGAATGTTGAATGTGTTATAGTAACCTCAATTGGTGCTTGATGGGCCAAGATAAGTGTAGGAGAGTAGGATCTGCTTCTTATAGTTACCCCCACTTTTTGCTGATGTTTCACTATTTTTCGACTTAGCCAGACTGTGGCCCTGCTAATCAGGACCTCAGTCTATCTGCTTTCTACTCTAAATTGACTGTATGTACTTTAGGTACACTCCAGATTGGATTCTGGGGTACCCTTGTGAGTCCCTAGTATATGGTATACTATGTACCCAGGGCATAGGTACCGGCATAGGTACCCCAGAGGCCTACCAGGGGCTGCAGCATGTATTGTGCCACCCCTGGGAAGCCTTTTAAAATGACACAACAGGTCTGCTACAGTAGCCTGTGTAAGGTGGTGTATTCACCCCTTACTGAGATATAGGTTCCCTATATCTCTCCATATCACTGCACATGTAAACCTATCAGTCACCCCTATGGCAGGCCTTAACAATCCTGAAGGCAGGGTGCTGGGTTTCATGTGAGAGGGTGCCCATGCATGAGCAGAGCCCCTCTGCAGCTTTCGG
This sequence comes from Calotriton arnoldi, assembly GCA_963921515.1. Classification (NCBI taxonomy): domain Eukaryota; kingdom Metazoa; phylum Chordata; class Amphibia; order Caudata; family Salamandridae; genus Calotriton; species Calotriton arnoldi. Next base: position 2,056,918 of record CAWUFW010001517.1, read on the forward strand.
AATCTTCATTCCGGGGTTGTTTGTGATGCAGCCAGACCATATCCTCTTAAGGGCATTATACCAAACGGTAAATGCTAACTTTGGAGTGGCTGCATGGAAAACTGTCGTGTTTGATGTCAAACACCTTGGAATCATACCCCCACACCAGTAACTGGTGTGGGAGTATGATCCCACCCTTCTAGAGGGAGAGACATGGCAGCACCGGTATACCCGGTACCAGCTAACAGAGCCCTGGCATTACAAAATGGATGCTGCAGCCACAGACACGAGTCTGCCCTCCTGCTGCTGGACGAAACTCCGGCAGGGGAGGCTTGGGCAATAGGTTTCCTGTCACAGGGAGGTGTGACCACCTCCCAGACAGGCTTTAGTGTATTGGGGCTGGGTGGGTGCACTCTCAGAGTGCTTTGAAGTCTGCACTGGGGGCACATTTGGTGTCCCTGTGCAAAGTCCAGCTCAAACCGGTTGCAGGGGCACACAGCCCCTGCTCTGGCGCGAAACTGGACAAAGGAAATGGGTGTTGCCACCCCTCTTTCCTGACCCTCCCATAGGTGGGTCCCCAGAGTTTGTCCAACCCCTTCCTTGGGTATAAAGTAGGAAACCCTGACTACAGGACTTTAGATTACACCTGGACTAAACTCTGATACCAGAAACCAAGTACTTCGACGATCTGCACGACGCTGGACGACTGAAGAATCTCCCTTGGAGTAAAGGAGCTACTCCCCTGCAAGGCAGGCACCTTTAACGTAACTGACCGGTTGGCATCTCCGAGCTCCGACGGACTCCGAAGAATATTGCCACACAGGAGGTGGGTTTTCCTAGGTCTCTGAGGTCGATCTGTGCCCACAGCAAGTCTGAGGCCCGTATCCCTCGTGGAGACCGTGCAACCCAAACCCCTGGACACCGCGACCATTTGCAGAAGCATCAGCTTTCCGGCGACCCCGGAGGCTGAGCTTTGGGTTACTTGTAGCCCTGACCCCGAGCAGTAATTGCACCGAAGACTGTCGGCCTACACTCAACGAGTGTTCCGTGGGCCGCCATTTTGTGATTCCTCTCGAGGTCCCTTCGCGATCCCTGGTCCGTTGACCTGTGGGTCCCCAAGAAGGCAACTCTAACTTTTATTGGGCTTCCCTGGTTGCTCCAGACGTGCCCTGACTCTCCCTCACTTGGTGAGTCCCCAGGACCCTGCTGGTCCAAACAGAAGCATCTTTTCTCTTCCTGCGTGGGTTGCTGTTGCCAAGGCTTGTTGTGGTCAATCCGATCACCGACACCCCAGCACTCGACATCCTTCGTGGGACAGCTCGAATCCGGCACCTGGTCATCGTCGACGTCTCCAGGACCCCGTGGCTGCAGAGTCAAGCTTCACCTCTTCGCACCTGAAGCACCCGACATCGGTGGGCATTCGATTGCTCCGCTCCTGGTCACTGGCTAGTGACCCAGACTCTGTCCCCTCTGCTTTCAGATTCTTCACATCTTCGATCCAGGCTTGGATCACACCGGACACTTTTCTCCTTCACGGCAGCAGCACTTTGCAGCAGATCGCCATTGAAAACGACGACGATTCCCGACACCCTTTGACACCTATGCACCCGGCTCCCCTGGGTGAGGTAACTCGAGTACTCCGGTGCTCCCGTGGGTGTTGGCCCTAGAACCCCTTAAGTCTAAAGGGGTTTGCTCAAAGTCCTCTCCTAAGTGTCCTTTTGCTTTTAAATTCCAACCGCGAATTTCCGTATTGAATCCTACGGCGCTCGCGGCTGTGTTCTCACACTGCACACGTCCCCCGTGGGTCTCCTGTGTCACTACCGTGGGTGGTTCCTTGGGGTCCCAGCTATTCTACGTGCTCTAGGCACTGTGTCTAATCAAGTCGTGGTTCTTATACCACTTTCTTAGTATATGGTTTGGTCTCCCCCTGGAGCCCACTGTGTATTGTGCTATTTATTGTCGTTTTAATACAGTGATACTGTGTATCTTGAACTCTAATCTCATAAAGAGATTAGTAGTTAGTGTTTAGAAATAAATACATATATTTTATATATATCTTGTGTGGTTCTCCTTTCATTTGGTTATTCAAGAGGTTATAATCTGGTAAACCAAGCTGCTTTACACTCCTTCAAGACTTAGCCTGAAGGCTGCTCTCCATAGCTACCACTAGGACAGCTTTCAATAAAGGTTGTCTTTAAACCCATCATCAATAAGGGTCGTTTGGACTGGTGCAAGGTGCCTACTATAACTAGTGGACAGCATATGCCAGGCCAACTTCACACAATAAGCCTGTTAATCTTCACCGCGGAGTACTAAAGGAGGAAAAGAAAAACCAGTCACATAATACGGAAAACTTCCCATACAGAATTCACGTAGACAACTAGCAAGAAAGTCAAACGAGTGTGCAATCAAGCCATGAAATTTGCTAGATTATCCACCAAACGTGGGTGTCCCAATGCCTATAGATCCATCTGGATACTGCGTATCGTTAAACCATAAAAAAAGTGGCAAGGTTGGTTACATGAAAAAGGGATTATTACAGACCACATACCTGAAATGCTGAATGTTGCCAGAGCCTCAAATTAGTATTTAAGGGGCCATAATAAGCATGTTAATCTTCCCTGCGTAGTGCTAAAGGAGGGAAGGGGAAAGGAAAACAAGCATTTGCAATGCTATAGGTCTTGTATTTACGAGCGTTTGAACTGAAAATGATGCACTACATCGACCAAGATGCCTAGAGGTAATGACGCTGAGACGTGATGACAGTGTGCTCCTACCCCCTTTCACTGTTTAAAAAGGCTCCCTCGAGCCGCCTAAGCTGACGAGCTTGGGAGCGCCTGCATGCCCTGAGTGGAATTGTGCCTGTGAAAATTAAGCGGCAGCATGTCCAGCAACCTACGACCTTTTCCCTACTGATGATGGAGGAATCCAGAAACACGTGTCTAGGGATACGCGATAACAAATTAAGGCATTAGCCTATTATTATTACGAACTTTGCTTTGAACTGAAAATGATGCACTACATCGACCAAGATGCCTAGAGGGAATGACGCTGAGACGTGATGACAGTGTGCTCCTACCCCCTTTCACAACTTCTCACATTGGTGTGCAGCGGATGGATTCAAGCTTGCTATTGCTTTACCAGATAATCTCTTTTGAAGTGACTACCTGAAAACCACTATAGGTACATAGGTACATATAAATCAAGTTTAGAATACAGTAAGTTCTACTGAACTTAGAGTTGTGTGTCAAGGGTTTAGCACACCCTTTCTACAACTCAAGAGAGTTTCAGTTCCCACTAGAGTAGGTAGGTGAATACACCACACCACACTAGAATGTCTGCAAGGCCTGAAGTAAGTGGCTCCTTGCCCACTAGGTATGACAATCTCACATTCCAGGAACTGAGAAATATGTGTACCTCTAGGAGACTGAAAACAGGGAGACATGCAAGCACTCAACGCCTCATAGAGGCTTTGCTGTTAGATGACCTCAGAAAGACACCAGGGCCTGATGAGGCAGGCAAGTTGGGAGGGGCAGTAGAAGAGGAAAGGCCAGGTAGTGAAAACTACTATAACCCAGACTCTGATGCTGGCCAGGGGGATCAAAATGATTCCCACCTGGAAAATCCAATTCTTCCTGAAGGAGAGGAAGGCCTCAGTGGCCCCCTCTTCACTCCCCAGGAAGGGTTAATAGTCTACCATTAAGATCAAGATCTCCTTCTCAGGAATCTAATCATTCTGGTACTTCTATAGGGTCCTCTGCTTCTCATAAAAGGGCATCCTCTTATGAGAAGAAATGCCAACTGCTTGATTTTGAGAGAGCTAAGCTGAGAATCAAGAGAGAGCAATTGGCCTTAGACAGGGCATCCCTGGAGCTTCAGAAAGCTTCACAAAAGTTGGAGCTAGAGCCCCATGGTGACAGCAACAGTGTCCCTAGAGGTAGAGATCATACTCATGACCATAGGAACCTGAACAAGATTGTCCCTCCCTACCAGAGTGGGGATGACATCCACAAATGGATAACTGCACTGGAGAGGGCCTGTAAGGTACAGAGGGTCCCTCAGGAGCAGTGGGCAGCAATCTTGTGTCTCTCCTTTGCAGACAAAGGTAGAGACAAGCTCCTCACTGTAAGAGAAGAGGATGTTGACAATTACAAAGTCCTGAAGAGTGCTCTGATTGAAGGGTTTGGCCTAACCACTGAACAATACAGGTTAAAGTTCAGAGATACCCAAAAGGCACAGACTCAGGACTGGGTTGACTTTGTTGATTGTGCTACGAAGGCTCTGGAAGGCTGGTTACTTGGCAGTAAGGTGTGTGATTTCAAAGGATTGTATAATTTGATCATGAGAGAGCAGATCCTTAACAACTGTCAAAATCAACTGTTGCATCAGTACCTGGTGGACTCTGATCTGACCTCTCCCCAAGAATTGGGTCAGAAGGCAGACAAGTGGGTCAGAACCAGGGTGAGGCAGAAGGTTCAGAACCAAGGTGGTGACTAAGAGGCAAGATTCTAAGAACGCTGATAAGGGTGGGGAAAAGGGTAAAGACCAGAAGTCTTCCCAAGGGCCCCAAAAATCTGCATCTGGTGGGGAGTCCCAATCAAACAAAGGAAAAGGCCAAAAGAAACCATGGTGTAAAGTCTGTAAGCAGAAAACCCATTGGACTAGTGATTGTACAAAGACCAAAGACAACTCCAGCCACCATTGCTCCAGCCCCCTAGTTCAGCTCCAAGTGGTGGTGTTCCTAATAAGGGTGTAGTAGGGTTAACCCTGGGATCTGAGATGGACTCTGGCCTAGTCAGAGTTCCAACTCAGGCTGTACTGATCTGTGATGGAGACATAGATATGTCCTCCTATGTGAGTCCCAGTAATCTGGGCAAATACAGACAGCAGCCCTTAATTAATGGAAGAGAGGCTTTGGCATTCAGGGACACAGGAACACGTGTCACAATGGTGACAAAAGATCTTGTAGCCCCTGAGCAAATCATACTTGGTGAAATGTACCAAGTGACCAATACTAGCAATGTCAGGACAGACCATTCCCTGGCAGTTGTTAATTTCTCCTGGGGAGGGGTAACTGGCCCTAAGAAGGTTGTGGTAAGTGCAGACCTCCCTGTTGAATGCTTGCTTGGAAATGATTTGGAAAGTTCAGCTTGGGCTGAAGTTGAACTCAGGACCCATGCAGAAATGTTGGGCATCCCTGCAGATGTGTTTGCTATGACCAGGTCACAGGCAAAAATGTCTAACACTAAACAGGCCCTGGATCCTGGAAAAATGGACCAGGCGCCTTCCAAGAGAAGGAGCAGTAGGGTTAAGGCAGTGTCTTCCCCCCTGCCTCAGAATGCAGATCAGTCTCTTGAGGGAGATGATCTCAGTACTGAAGAAGGAACTGTCCCAGAGGAGCTTGAGCCTGATCAGGTTGAGTTCTTGGGGACAGGGGCCCTTCCAGGGGCAGATCTGAGCCAGGAGCAACTGAGCTGCCCCTCTCTTGAACCCGTCAGACAGCAAGCTGCTGCTGAGGCTGCTGGGAGTGCTAGTGGTACCCATAGGATCTATTGGGATGATGGACTCCTTTACTCAGAGTGTAGAGACCCCAAGCCTGGAGCCACCAGGAGGTAGGTTATACCTCTGAAGTTTAGGAGCTTCCTATTGACCCTAGCACATGATATCCCATTGGCAGGTCACCTAGGCCAAAACAAGACTTGGGACAGAATTGTCCCTCACTTTCATTGGCCTCATATGTCTGAAGACACCATGGAGTTTTGTCGCTCCTGTGTTACCTATCAAGCCAGTGGCAAGGCAGGTAGCACTACAAAGGCCCCCCTGATACCACTACCTGTGGTGGGGGTTCCCTTTGAGAGGGTAGGGATTGACATTGTTGGTCCCTAGACCCCCAAACAGCATCTGGGCACAGATTTATCCTGGTGGTGGTGGACCATGCCACTAGGTACCCAGAAGCAATTCCCCTCAGGACCACCACAGCCCCTGTGGTGGCAAGGGCCCTCCTGGGAATCTTTTCCAGGGTGGGTTTTCCTAAGGAGGTAGTATCAGACAGAGATGCAAACGTCATGTCTAGTTACTTGACTGCTATGTGGAAGGAGTGTGGAGTAAATTATAAATTTACCACCCCTTATCACCCACAATGCAATGGTTTAGTTGAAAGGTTCAACAAAACCTTGAAGGACATGATTAAAGGTCTCCCAGAAAAGCTTAGGCGCAGATGGGATATACTTTTGCCCTGCCTTCTCTTTGCCTACAGAGAGGTTCCACAGAAGGGGGTTGGTTACAGCCCATTTGAGCTTCTGTTTGGACATCCAGTATTCGGTCCATTGTGTCTAGTGAAGGAGGGGTGGGAGTTACCTCTCAAACCCCCTAAACAGGATATTGTGGACTATGTACTTGGTCTCCGCTCCAGGATGGCTGAGTACATGAAGAAGGCAACCAAAAACCTTGAGGCTAGCCAGGAATTACAAAAGGCTTGGCATGACCAAAGGGCTGTGTTGACTGTTTATCAGCCAGGACAGAAAGTATGGGTGTTGGAGCCTGTGGCCCCAGCAGCCCTCCAAGATAAGTGGAGTGGCCCCCATACCATTGTTGAACAGAAGGGAGAGGTTACCTATCTGGTGGACCTTGGAACTCCCAGGAGCCCCAACAGGGTGCTCCATGTCAACAGACTGAAACCATATGTTGACAGGGCAGACATGGGATTGCTCATGGCTACTGATGAGGGACAGGAGGAAGAGAGTGATCCACTCCCTGACCTGCTCTCTCAGAACCCTGATGATGGATCAGTAGATGGTGTAGCCTTGGCAGGCAGCCTCACTGACCAGCAGCAAACTGATAGCAGAAGAGTTCTCAATCAGTTCAGACATATGACTCCAAGTCAGACTACCTGGTGCACTCATGAAGCGGACACTGGGGACAGTCTGCCTGTTAAAAATAAGATTTACAGGCAACCTGACCATGTCAGGGACTGCATCAGGACTGAAGTCCAGAAGATGTTGGATTTGGGTGTGTTTGAACCCTCAGATAGCCCTTTGGCTAGTCCAGTAGTCTTAGTGCCTAAACCTCTCACCCAGGTTGGTAAGAGAGAGATGAGCTCATAGACACTTTGGCCTCAGCCAAGTTTCTCAGCACATTTGACCTGACAGCTGGCTACTGGCAAATCAGACTAGCTGAGGATGCAAAAGCCAAAACAGCATTTTCTACCCCTATTGGGCACTACCAATTTGTGGTGATGCCCTTTGGTTTGAAAAATGCACCTGCCACTTTTCAAAGGTTGGTGAACAAAGTCCTTACAGGCCTGGAAGCCTATAGTGCAGCATATCTAGATGATATTGCTGTCTTTAGCTCCACCTGGGAGGATCACCTGGTCCACCTGAGAAATGTTTTGGAGGCCCTGCAGAAAGCAGGCCTAACTATCAAGGCCACCAAGTGCCAGATAGGGCAGAGTCAGGTTGTGTACCTGGGCCACCTTGTGGGTGGAGGCCAGGTTCAACCATTGCAGAGCAAAATACAGACCATAATGGACTGGGTTGCTCCAACTACCCAGACTCAGGTCAGAGCTTTCTTGGGCCAGACTGGGTACTACAGAAGATTTGTCAAAGGGTATGGATCCATAGTGACCCCTTTGAATGACTTAACTTCTAAAAGAATGCCAAAGAAAGTTCAGTGGACAGTTAGCTGTCAAAAGGCATTTGATGACCTGAAGCAGGCCATGTGCACTGCTCTCATTCTGCAAAGTCCTGATTACTCCAAGCAATTCATTGTCCAAACAGATACATCTGAGTTGGGGGTAGGGGCTGTGTTATCACAATTGAATGATGAAGGTCAGGATCAGCCAGTAGCTTTTATTAGTAGAAGGTTGACCCCCAGAGAGAAACGTTGGTCAGCCATTGAGAGGGAGGCCTTTGCTGTGGTTTGGGCCTTGAAGAAGCTGAGGCCATACTTGTTTGGCACTCACTTCATTGTTCAGGCAGCCCACAAGCCCCTCTTATGGCTAAAACAGATGAAGGGTAAAAACCCCAAACTTTTGAGGTGGTCCATTTCCCTATAGGGGATGGACTATACAGTGGAACATAGACCTGGGAGTAACCATGCCAATGCAGATGGACTCTCCAGATATTTTCACTTAGAACATGAAGACTCAACTGGTCAAGGTTAGTTTAATGTCCTGACGTTTGGGGGGGGGGGGGGCGTTGTGTGGGAGAGTAGGATCTGCTTCTTATAGTTACCCCCACTTTTTGCTGATGTTTCACTGATTTTCGACTTAGCCAGACTGGCCCTGCTAATCAGGACCCCAGTCTATCTGCTTTCTACTCTATATTGACTGTATGTACTTTAGGTACACTCCAGAGTGGATTCTGGGGTACCCTTGTGAGTCCCTAGTATATGGTATACTATGTACCCAGGGCATAGGTACCCCAGAGGCCTACCAGGGGCTGCAGCATGTATTGTGCCACCCCTGGGAAGCCTTTCAAAATGACACAACAGGTCTGCTACAGCAGCCTGTGTAAGGTGGTGTATTCACCCCTTACTGAGATATAGGTTCCATATATCTCTCCATATCACTGCACATGTAAACCTATCAGTCACCCCTATGGCAGGCCTTAACAATCCTGAAGGCAGGGTGCTGGGTTTCATGTGAGAGGGTGCCCATGCATGAGCAGAGCCCCTCTGCAGCTTTCGGAATCTTCATTCCGGGGTTGTTTGTGATACAGCCAGACCATATACTCTTAAGTGCATTATAACCAAACGGTAAATGCTAACTTTGGAGTGGCTGCATGGAAAACTGTCGTGTTTGGTGTCAAACACCTTGGATTCATACCCCCACACCAGTAACTGGTGTGGGAGTATGATCCCACCCTTCTAGAGGGAGAGACATGGCAGCACTGGTATACCCGGTACCAGCTAACAGAGCCCTGGCATCACAAAATGGATGCTGCAGCCACAGACACGAGTCTGCCCTCCTGCTGCTAGACGAAACTCCGGCAGGGGAGGCCTGGACAATAGGTTTCCTGTCACAGGGAGGTGTGACCACCTCCCAGACAGGCTTTAGTGTATTGGGGCTGGGTGGGTGCACTCTCAGAGTGCTTTGAAGTCTGCACTGGGGGCACATTTGGTGTCCCTGATCATAGTCCAGCTCAAACCGGTTGCAGGGGCACACAGCCCCTGCTCTGGCGCGAAACTGGACAAAGGAAATGGGTGTAGCCACCCCTCTTTCCTGACCCTCCCATAGGTGGGTCCCCAGAGTTTGTCCAACCCCTTCCTTGGGTATAAAGTAGGAACCCCTGACTACAGGACTTTAGATTACACCTGGACTAAACTCTGATCCCAGAAACCAAGTACTTCGACGATCTGCACGACGCTGGACGACTGAAGAATCTCCCTTGGAGTAAAGGAGTTACTCCCCTGCAAGGCAGGCACCTTTAACGCAACTGACCGGTTGGTATCTCTGAGCTCCGATGGACTCCGAAGAATATTGCCACACAGGAGTTGGGTTTTCCTAGGTCTCTGAGGTCGATCTGTGCCCACAGCAAGTCTGAGGCCCGTATCCCTCATGGAGACCGTGCAACCCGAACCCCTGGACACCGCGACCATTTGCAGAAGCATCAGCTTTCCGGCGACCCCCGAGGCTGAGCTTTGGGTTGCTTGTAGCCCTGACCCCGAGCTGTAATTGCACCGAAGATTGTCGGCCTACACTTAACGAGTGTTCCGTGGGCCTGCATTTTGTGATTCCTCTTGAGGTCCCTTCGCGATCCCTGGTCCGTAGACCTGTGGGTCCCCAAGAAGGCAACTCTAACTTTTATTGGGCTTCCCTGGTTGCTCCAGACGTGCCCTGACTCTCCATCGCTTGGTGAGTCCCCAGGACCTTGCTGGTCCACACAGAAGCATCTTTCTCTTCCTGCGTGGGTTGCTGTTGCGAAGGCTTGTTGTGGTCAATCCGATCACCGACACCCCAGCACTCGACATCCTTCGTGGGACAGCTCGAATCCGGCTCCTGGTCGTCGTCGACGTCTCCAGGACCCCGTGGCTGCAGAGTCAAGCTTCACCTCTTCGCACCTGAAGCACCCGACATCGGTGGGCATTCGATTACTCCGCTCCTGGTCACTGGCTAGTGACCCAGACTCTGTCCCTTCTGCTTTCAGGTTCTTCACATCTTCGATCCAGGCTTGGATCACACCGGACACTTTTCTCCTTCACGGCAGCAGCACTTTGCAGCAGATCGCCATTGAAAACAGCACGACGATTCCCGACACACCTTTGACACCTATGCACCCGGCTCCCCTGGGTGAGGTAACTCGTAGTACTCCGGTGCTCCCATGGGTGTTGGCCCTAGAACCCCTTAAGTCTAAAGGGGTTTGCTGAAAGTCCTCTCCTAAGTGTCCTTTTGCTTTAAAATTCCAACCGCGAATTTCCGCATTGAATCCTACGGCGCTCGCGGCTGTGTTCTCACACTGCACATGTCCCCCGTGGGTCTCTTGTGTCACTACCTTGGGTGGTTTCTTGGGGTCCCAGCGATTCTACGTGCTCTAGGCACTGTGTCTAGTCAAGTCGTGGTTCTTATACCACTTTCTTGGTATATGGTTTGGTCTCCCCCTGGAGCCCACTGTGTATTGTGCTATTTACTGTCGTTTTAATACTGTGATACTGTGTATCTTGAACTCTAATCTCATAAAGAGATTAGTAGTTAGTGTTTAGAAATAAATACATTTATTTTATATATATCTTGTGTGTTTCTCCTTTCATTTAGTTATTCAAGAGGTTATAATCTGGTAAACCAAGCTGCTTTACAATCCTTCAAGACTTAGCCTGAAGGCTGCTCTCCATAGCTACCACTAGGATAGCTTTCAATAAAGGTTGTCTTTAAACCTATCACCAATAAGGGTCGTTTGGACTGGTGCAAGGAGCCCACTATAACTAGTGGACAGCATATGCCAGGCCAACTTCTCACAATAAGCCCGTTAATCTTCACCGCGGAGTACTAAAGGAGGAAAAGAAAAACCAGTCACATAATACGGAAAACTTCCCATACAGAATTCACGTAGACAACTAGCAAGAAAGTCAAACGAGTGTGCAATAAAGCCATGAAATTTGCTAGATTATCCACCAAACGTGGGTGTCCCAATGCCTATAGATCCATCTGGATACTGCGTATCGTTAAACCATAAAAAAAGTGGCAAGGCTGGTTACATGAAAAAGGGGATTATTACAGACCACCTACCTGAAATGCTGAATGTTGCCAGAGCCTCAAATTAGTATTTAAGGGGCCATAATAAGCATGTTAATCTTCCTCAGCGTAGTGCTAAAGGAGGGAAGGGAAAGGAAAACAAGCATTTGCAATGCTATAGGTCTTGTATTTACGAGTGTTTGAGCTATTGGCAATGCAACAGCTTAAACTCTCGCAAATGCGAGACCTATTGCATTGCAAATATTCGTTTATTTACTAGAGCCCATTCGGCGTTTTCACATTCAAGGAGGCCGCGCCCCTTTCTTTAGACAAGCCGCGTCTAAAAAAAGGGGCGCGGCCGTCATTAAAGTGAAACTGCGGCATGGGCGCTTTTACACACAAAAAAAAAATCTGTTGTTGACAAACAGACGTGTTTTTAGGTCGAGCCTGGGCAGTGCATGCGCTGCTGCGAGGCATGCAGTATTGGAGTATAGCTTTTAAGCCCCACCCACTCTCCGCCCATATTTTTCATTGGCTTGTGTCATTGTCCATTTTAAACTGTGGCTTTTGATTGGTTAATAGGCTTAGTAGTCCCTCCTTGTACCGGCTTGTCTCCTTTTGTAACCTCCCATGAGGACTGGCCCTCTTACGTGTGTTGTTACTTGGAATGTTTTATATAGTGTCTGTGAGAACTATTTACTTAATGACTTCTGCTCCTATTGCACCCACGACATGCTCTCTCCTAATCCTGCAACCTCTTGTTTTGTTTAAGCAGCGTGGCCGCTCTTTGTTATACTGTCTTTTGTTAAAGCGCTGCCGTTTTAAGACGCGCTTCATGTTCTTTTGTCATGTTCGAGAATGGCGCCGCGCATTTGCTCTGCTCGCCGAAATCAATTAAAACCCACTTAACAATGAAGTCCGATCCCAGCCCCTCATCCCCCTCCTGCCTCTGGGTGCAGTGCACTAAGTTTCAGCACGGCGCCCGCTTTCATTGTAACAGCACGGGCACCGCGCTAAATATTTTAGCGTTGCACTCGTTTGTATGATTGGGTCTTTATTTTTTATTTAGCATGGCGCCCGCTTCACGGGACGCCATGCGCATAAATCTGTACGGGCACCAAGCCCCGGCAAAAAAAGCTTCTTAAGCCTGCGGCTGTTTTAACCAGTTCAAGTGGGTGATTATTTTATAAAGATGTTTTCTTTTTCTTTTTTGTGTGCAAAGTCTACAGAAACTGCTTTGGTTAAGTACAAGCGTTAAAAGTTGCTTGAGTCCTTCTGTGCTGTATGTGTGTTGCACGAAAGCCTGTAAAAAAAGACACACCCTGTTTTACTGTTGTCCTTGTCAGCCACAGAGAACAAGCATTTGCAATGCAATAGGTCTCGCATTTACGCGAGTTTGAGCTACTGGCATTGTAAATGACAATGCCTTTTATTTATGTTTTGGGTTTTAAAACATAAATAAAAGGCATTGTCATTTACAATACTAATAGCTTAAACTCTCACCTATTGCATTGAAAATGCTTATTAGAGGGTTGTAGAGTGGCGGGTGTCTGTAGGATGATAAAAACTACCACTCCTGCAGTGTCGGCCGACGCAGCGTTCCAAACCCAGGCACGCGTTCCTCTGCAGTGAAACGCTTGGCCTGCTATTAAGGACCAGTAAAATCATACCTGCATGCCCAGTCCTACTCCGCCCTCTGCACACACTGTGCTTGCCAGGGAGCGGCCGCACGTTAGAGAGCGGCCTACTGTATTATAATGACAGAGGCGCAGAACTGAACGGAAAGAATGCATTGTTTCCCACAGAGACGCAAACACGGAGACCTCCACAATCTCTGCACTTACCACACTATTAGGTGGATTACCTCATGGGCAAGGAATGCACTGCTCGGTGGAAGAGCACAACCTATTTCCTCTGTTGACCTTGGCAGGGTGTTCTCCGGCACTTTGTAATTACAGCAGAGATTGAAAAGGCAGAGCAGGTCTCAGCTGTCAGCCTAAACTAACAATTGCCTCTGCATACTTTGCTTGTAAACAGAAGAACTTTCTCTAATTTCTCTGAGCCCGATTCACAAAGCCTTTTACTCACTGATGTTGTATTCTGATGCTCAGTGTCGTCTACCTGCGAAACCAACACCTCCCGGGCAGGGCCGGCCTTTCCTCAGGCAGTGCGCCGGGCGAAGCTAAATTTGGCACCCCTCCTGATCCTTCTCCCTCACTCTTTCCTGATGTACCCCCTCCCGTTGGTGAGCCTAGTGGGTGCCCTTTTTTTTGCTCTCTGGTCTCACACCATGGCTGTGGCTGAATACCTCAAACCAGCGAGCAGCCTGTTAACACACATTTGCCACGTCACACCTCACTTTAATCACCTATCCAGTTGCTAAACTGGAGGTGAGAGTCCATGGGAGGGGAGTGGGAGAAAGATAATCGGATGGCCTGGGGCCAACCCGCCCATGCCAAAAGCCGTCCCTGGTCAATTAATCCGGATATGCCATCTTTTACAATTAAATATTCAATTTATCAGAGTTTTAAATCCACCACTTGGCCTGATTTCCTGTAGTTGTAGGACTGAGAAAGGGGTTAGACTGTGGGCGTTACCTGGAGTCCAGAAGGGCGTTTCCATTGTGAATTTTAGGATCACGAACATAGGTTGAAAGTTCGGAATTATATAGATCAAAATTTGTATGAACATACTTAAGAAAAAAAAGCCTTGGGTTCATTTTGGGTGGAAACACGTTTCAAATAAACACTTTTTTTTCTTGCGGTGCAGTGAAACTTATTTCCATGTATGAAAGGGGGAAATGCTGTCCAAATGCGTATTTCTCTTAACCACTAAATATGATGATATCCACATGAGAATTTTACAAAGCAAGAAGAGCGACCCATAAAACCACGAGTCCAGGTTAAATTTATGAAAGAAAAACAATTGCACTGATAGGTATATAAAAAAAATTGAGAAGGCTAAATAGGCAAACGCATCTGATGCAAATCAATAAAATCACGCACATAACCATCAGGGCACTTCAAGAAAATATGCATTTATAATGTACAGCAACAAACAGGTTTATACATATGCTCCAGACCAGTCACTTGCCCCATCTATGGACATGCAGGGCACAGTCTTTAGAGGTTTGACATCTTTTCTGGGCATCAGCAGAGTTTTTTCAGAAGGGACCAGCCATGTGCGTGCACTAGCTATGGCATGTGGTGCCCCTTGTGCGATCCTGGTCTGTGACCTCTTCCGATCCTCCTCACTTATAACAGAACACATACAGACCGGATTGCCAACAATACGCAAGTCTGTTTTATGGAGTCACTTGGCGCTTAATAGAGTATCTTGACGCTATACTATGGGTCCTTATTGTCAGTGGGTGACATACACTGCCTGAGCACATGACTTTAATTTTTCCAAAGCTTGGTTTGCAGCTCAACTTAATTGGTCCAGTACCACGTTAAAGTGGATGTTATGTTTGCCAATTCCTGACTGTGATGGTCTTGGGATTATATCATTGCCACTTCCTGACATTGATCTTCTGATGATGCTACAAGTCCCTCCTGCCTCTAAATTCACTGGTAATTCAGACCATTTGCAGATGGATACTGTTTATAAAAGGTATACAGTGTGCAGCAATTGTGTAGCTCTTCAGTTCCAGGTGGCACAGCACCCAGTGCAACATACTGCATGGCTAAACACTTATAAGGTCTCAAAGGCGAGACCGGGTTGGCTATGCCAATGCTTGTTTTGTAAAAGCACCCATGCCGCGGTTTCACTTTAATGTTGGCCACTCCCCTTTCTTTAGACACGGCTTGTCTAAAGAAAGGGGCGCGGCCTCCATGAATGTGAAAGCGCCGCATGGGCCCTAGTAAACAAACAAACAAACAAAAAAAGTGCGCCCGCTATACTTAAAGCATATGGCTTTGCTAAAATAAATAATGAAACGTGGCCGCTATAGTTAACGCGGACCACCATTAGCAAATAAAATAAAAGTGGGCATCGTGCTGCCACGTAGTGGGTGGAATAGGGGCAAATCATTAAACAAAATAGTGCTCACAGCCAACAAGATAAAGTAGACCGTGTAACAAGACAAGTAAAAGGTCCAGTCATTATGGGAGGTAACAAATGCAGACAAGGCAGTACCAAGGAGGGACTAACAAGCCTAATAACAAATCAGAAGACAGTGTTTACGAACAATGACACAAGCCAATTAAAAACATGGGCGGAGGGTGGGCGGGGCTTCAAGTCCATACTTCACAGCAGCGCATGTTCCGCCCAGGCTCGACCTAAAAAATATTAACTGCCAGCAAACTATTGTCTGCATTAAAATCTATTGAAGAATTCAAAATGCCAGCAGACAGTTGTCTGCATACGAATACACTGAAAAATACTAACTGCCAGCAGACTGCTGTCTGCGTAGAAATACATTTTAAAATACTAACTGCTAGCAGACTGCTGTCTGCATAGAAATACATTTTAAAATACTAACTGCCAGCAGACTGTTGACTGCGTCGAAAGTTATCCAAAAATACGAACTGCAGGCAGACTGTTGACCGCCTAGAAATACATTAAAAATATTAACTGCCAAAAAAAGACTGTTGTCTGCATAGAAATCTATTGAAAAATATAAAATGCCAGCAGACTGTTGTCTGCATAAGAAATGCACTGAAAAGGATGGTTAGCTTTTCCTTGATTCAGAATAAAAACACACACAAATCCGTGATTACCGCAAATGTGATCAACAGTCAACAGAAGCACTGTCCTGGTTTGTGAATAAAGTCAGTCAAACAATAAATAGAAGTAGAGGAGCATGCCCCCCGAATATCACTTGATAATCATCTGAGAAAAACGATACTTTTTTATAGTTTACTCATAGCTCTATCAACGTATTACACCTCAACAAAATAATTATATACTATTGAAATTACCAATCTAATATGTTGCATGTAGGCAACAACATGTTTACATAGATATGGAGCTACACACGTCTCCTCCTAGAACACAATTTATAAACAGTTTAAGCCACCAGGGGAGTGACTTTATGCGAGGAAACGTTTAGAAACAAAAACCTTGCTAATTCTTTAAAGTATGATTTAAAAAGTGATAACAATTGAACTATAAAAATAGATATGTTTGTTACATGGCCACTCTGAGCTACTCATATGGAGCTCAAGGGTACCTAGGGGTAAACAATCTCGACTTTTCCAGGATTTGTTTCCACTTAATTTATGTATTTATTCTTTATGATTGTGAGGGGAAATGAAAACCTTCTCTTGAGACGGAATTTCGGATCGAAGTTTGGACTGTGAAGGGGGCTCTTCTAAATTCCAATGCATAGACGGAGTAAAGCGCAATATTTCAAACACATGCCACGGTAAACACTCTCACACAGATCAGATGCCTTACTACACGCTGACGTACAGACATAAGCGGATGCACATCAACTCTAAAGACATGCGTGGACACATATAAAACGTGTCATATTGCCTAACATACACCACCACAACACACAGCTAACATATTAGGCTAAGCCCCTACCCGTGCACTCACCCTCATAGAAAACGTAAGTGCATTAGGAAATAAATACATGCAAAAAGATTGTCACGTACAGGAGGGTGAACCGACAAATACACACCATGCATGCAATAGCCAATAAAAGGATATATAGTAGGCAAAGTGGTCTGAATACACTTGGCCAGTACACCCACTTTCAAGACAGTTCCTGGAACTCATTTGTGGCCATAAATGAATATTGTTGACCAGGTGCATCTTTGTATTTTGGTCCACAGACTTTCAGAATTGAAAAGGGGCATTAGTGCTACAGGCCGTTTAAAAGATCGACGTGTGAACCACACAGACAATTCCTTTCTTAGATCTCAGTAATTGTGTTTATTTTAATTTTTTCCTTTTTAAAAATGAAAAATAACAATTTTGGTTATGGTGAGCATTTTTTGTTGCGAGGACTTTTCTGTTTCTGGGAGGACCGAAACAAAGGGTAAAAATGGGCAGGTTATTTTGAGAAAACCCAATTTGTATTTTGGCTTATTTATTATTGCTGCTGATGATTCAGAAAGACTCACATAACAGACAAAATGTGTAAGGTTAGGAAAGCTGTGTCATTTTTCTGTTTCTCTGGCGAAAGGGGGGTGAAAAAGGATTGTTTTTGGGAAAACCAAAAATATTGAATTGACCATACGGACAATAACATTAATGGTCTTTTCTTATCCACACAGCGTGGTTGGCTTGGTTGATTCCATTCCGTAATAAGCATTTGCAATGCAATAGGTCTTGCATTAATGTAAATGGGAGCTATTGGCGTTGCAGATACTAATAGTTTTTTTTCCATTTCAAAGTATGCCAGCAGTAGCATAATGAGCAAAAAAATGTATTTCAGGAAAGAAAGGGCGCAGTACCACAGGCTGTTACTGGGTGTCCCTGGGACACCTATAAAAGAAATTCTAGGGACACCTAGTAACAGCCTGTGGTACTGCACCCTTTCCTTTGTGAAAGGAATTTCTTTGTTTATTATGCTACTGCTTGCATACTTTGAACGAAAAAAAATAATTGCATCTGCGACGCCAATAGCTCACATTTTGACTAATGCGAGACCTATTGCATTGCAAATGCTTCTTTTCTGAGCAGCCTCCTGTGTGGCTTCAGCGGTGAACAGGCCACTGTGGCAGGAAGCAAAGAACAAACCTTCAATTTGCCGAATCTAAGTTAAAAGGTAAGACAAAGTAAAGGTAAACAAGCAGCGACAACGGAAGAATCAATGAAAAAAAAGATAGTTCTCCCAAAAAGGAGATAAAGAAGGCATATGTATGTACTCCGTACTCTACCGGTGCTCCTCAGCTGAAAGGAAGGCTGAAAGGAAGTGAGGTATCGGCTGCCACAACTAAACAGGAGGCTGTAAAGAAGAATGAAGGTGGAATGAGCCAACGATAAGCAGGAGGTGGGAATACAGTGGTTTTAATGATGACAGCAGGTCTTGCAGACAGCGCATGCATGCTGAAGCTCGACCTAAAAATGGTCACATACTACAGAATATCTCTCGTAAAGAGTTCACGTAAAAAGCTACCAAAGGAGTATATAGTTGAGCCGTGAAACTTACTACAGTATCCACCAAACACGTGTGTCCCAATGTGTGTACGTCCATCTGGACACCGAGTATCACTTAAGCCATAAAGTAATAAAAATAGAAGACTGGCCCAAAGGCCGTGGTATTTTGGGCTTAGAACAAGCACCATTTTGGAAAGAGGTTTGACTTCAAAGTCTTCAGTCAAAACAGCCCGTTTTCTAATGGTTCATCTACCAGCAAAGTATTTGTAAAAGTGTAAAAATGGTGAAACTTTCAAGTATGAATAGGTATCATCTTGAAAGGTCTATATTTCCAGGAGATGCACGTCTGGAAGCAAAAAGACGTAGTTGGAATGATTTGAAGTGTGAAAATGCGTCAGTTGATATCACCACATCCCAAAATTAGTACCGAAGTTTGTCATTTTATTCTGGTGTACCAACCATCTTGCAATGTGGCAAACGGTATGATAAAACGCAAGTGCTAAAAAGTGATTTCTTCAGTAACAAAAAGCACCATCTTAAAAAGACCTGAAGGCCAATAAGGAAAGTGGCTGAGAGCCTGAGAAGTGTAGTAAAATGTAAACCAAAGATACGACAAGCAAATAGACACCCAAATGAGACGGAAGGAACTCGAAAATGAACATGTAAACCTTCATAAAGAACCAATGGAACAATCAATTCTCACAGTATGTTCACATTAGTAAGCAGCATATACAAAGAAAACCTATTTCTTGATTCCTTGCCAACAAATAAAACGTATTTGTATGGACATTTCTGCAAAAATTAGGAGTTGGCCTACATGCCACTATATGTATATGAAGGCAATCTCAACAAATGAAATTGTGTCACTCATTATTTTGTTTGTACAGATTATTTTATATGGATGGTAACCATCATATTTACTAATACAGATGTCTTCATTACAAGTTACAAGTACATTCTTGGATTTCAATGCAATCCAAGGTACTCAGACATTGTGTTCAAGAGTGACAGAAGTTCATTCATCAAAAAATACATATAGTTCCCGGTCTACATTTAGTCCAAGTCAACTGCTATACGTTTAGTGATCCAGGAAGTTTCCAGCTTTCCGAGTGCAGGGGTCATATCTCCTCCTCTCGAATGTTCCTGAGCCAATTCCCAATCCATAGAACCTTAGATGTACTAGTTCTGCGATCCCATGCTGTGAATTGAAATGATTGGATAGTGGAAAGTTGCTGCTTTGATTCTTGATGGCATGAATATGATCCTGAATGCTTTCTTTAACCTCTTCGCTGAACCCTTACCCCCAGCCTTTTTTTGGCTATTTGGGGTAATTCGCGCTTAGGCCCCTGTAACGTTTTGTCCACATAAGGTATCCACTCCAAATTTGTGTCCTTTTCTTCCAACATCTTGTGGATTCTAAAAGGTACCCAGGGGTTGTGGATTCCACTGGAGGGGACCGAGAAATTGGCCAAAATACAGCTAATTTTTGTTTTTTTTAATGGAAAAATGGGAACAAAGTGCTGCAGAAGAAAGTGTCTGTTTCTTTCCCTGCAAAAGGTATCAACAAAGGGGTTTGTGGTGCTAAAATCACCATCTTACGGGAACAGGCAGACTTTTGCCAGAAAATCAAAATTTTCTACACAGTTTTGGAATTTTACTGGGACATTGCATATTTTTCCTACTTTCAACCTCTTTCCAGTTAGTGGTAGAAATGGGTGTGAAAGCAATAACGGATCCCGGAAAACTATACATTTCTGAAAAGTAAAAAAAAATAAAAAATTTAGCAAGGGGTCATTTGTGGAGATCCTTCAAGGTTTTTCTATAGAAACTACCAATTGAAATAAAAAAAATATTGAAATTGAGTCGGGAAAAACACCCATTTGTGCCAACATTTTCACCTGTAATTTCTTCTAAGTATGGCAGATTTTTGAAAGCAATACACCGTTACGTCCGCTGGACCCTTCTGATTGCGGGGATATATAGGACTTATAGGTTCACCAAGAACCCGAGGTTTCCAGAGCCAATAACTGAGCAGCGTCTTGCAATGGTTTTTCATTGTGTACCGGGTATATAGCAATTCATTTGGTAAAATATAAAGAGTGAAAAATAGGTATAAAGGAAACCTCTTATATTTCCGAAATGGGAACAAAATATAGAGTTTAGAAGCAGTGGTTATTTGCACATCTCCGAAATTGTGGGTAACCATACCAGCATGTGAATTAGAGGACATTTTTCAAAATGGCTTCTTTTTTACACATTGTCTTACATTTGGAAAGCAGAAATGCAAAGAAAGTCAATCGGTAATAACACTTGTTCTACTATTCTGTGTTCCTCTAAGTCTCCCGATAAAAATGGTACCTCACTTGTGTGGGTGGGCACAGTGCCTGTGACAGGAAACGGCCCATCACGCAATGTGGACACAACGTTTTTCCAGTGAAAACTGACCTTTTTTAGGTCTCGCTTGAGCCAGCACGCATGTGCTGCTCTGCGAGGCATTTAGTAAGGGCTTTTGAACTCTGAACACACGCTCGTGCATGTGTTCAGAGTTCAAAACACCAGAGAACACCGCAATTGGCCTGTGCATGCGTCTTTCTTAAAAAGACAGCACGCAATTGGTCCAAGGCGGGTGATTGTCCCGCCTTGTTTGTTCCCTGGCCTAGGGTGCTCGGGAGCGAGCATTAATGCCATCTGTTTCCAATTATCGCGTTCATTGGAAACAGATGAGCTGGTCGCGCTGGTTTTGACTGTTGTCAGTCCACGTGCTTGTTCGAATCTCTCTCTAACATTCAATGTAGAACACTCAATGTAAGTCCTTTTTACCATCCATGAAAGCATGACCGCCGTTTCTATTGTGAATACATATTTTATAAAATATTTACCTTCCTGAGCAGTCGCATGAACACTAAACTTTGAAGAAGTGATGTTTATATATATCGTCCTTTAATAATATACCATTTGAAGTCTTATATAATCATTCCAGCGACCATGGCAGTTACCACCCATCTAAGATGTCATGTCCGTTTTTTAGAAGTGAGGCCGTGCATATTATTTCAAAGCCCTTGTGAGGCTAGTGACCTGGGGCTGCAAGGGGCTCATCTGTAATGTGGTTATTTGTTCGGCCTTTGCTAGCATCCAAAAATCTTGCTGTCATAATGTCCTTCTAAGACAAACTGGCCAAATACTGTCTATGTGTTTCAAAACTATCAACCCAGACGTTTGCGCACACCAGCCAATCACATGGTTTGAAAACAAGCCATTGATACTTGAGGCTCCAGTAGTTGGGGAGTAAATGACGAACTCGACTTTTTCACAATTGTAAAGCTTTAGTGGCTGTTTTGTAAGAGCAGGAGCAGAGTGTGCGTTGTTTTCAGTGCAGGTTTGGTAGTGAGGTTTGTTCTGCCGCTTCATGGAGCGCGAAGCGCTACTCTGTTTACAAAACCTTGAACTGTCTAGACAACACTCATAAAAGCGGTGGCTCTAGACAGTGGATTGGGGTTATATTGTACACTTTCTGGGCTGCTAGAAAAAGAGATTTCCGCAAAGTGCAATAAAGCAGAGAGAACAGGAAAGGGCCATGTTTACACCGACAAGACCATCGCTGCTGATTACCCTTGATAGACTATAGAAAGACAGGAAGTTAACAAGAGAAAAAAACAGGGCCGAAACAGTTTCCAGAATCGAAAAGTGACATTTTAAGTCACGAAAATATGCATACTTTATCTAAAGAGAAAAGAATTAGCAATTTGCCTTTGAACTTCCAAAATGTCAAGGTCATCACCTTTAACCTTTTTGAATAATCGGGCGCCTTAACCCCTTGGCTGCGGCGGTAATTCCGCCGCCGCGCTGGGGGGGTGGGGGGTGAGCGCGGCGCCGCCATGCTTGTGACGGAACCACGCCGTCATTAGCCACGGGCGGCGTGTGCTCATGAAGGCGTGGTTCCGTCACGGCCCCGCCCGCTCATTAATTCACCCGCACAGGCGGGGAATGAATGCCGCTTGGGCGGAGCGGCAGCCGCATGACGGAACCACGCCGTCATGAGCACACTGCGCCCGTGGCTCATGATGGCGTGGTTCCGTCATAAGCACGGAACGGGTTAAAGCAGCCCTGTTATTCTTCAACACCACCCAGAATCGCCCGCACATTTATGACCCGGCGACTAAGGCGAAGAGAGCAGAGCGGCATAATCGGGCCACCCCGGAATGTGTCCTAAATCGTGCTTACTTGTAGCTACCTCTACTACCGAACAAGCAAAATGTTTAAGTGGATGGACTGCAAGGGAACATGGTCTGGGAGCTGCAGCTGATACAATACCGACCCAGCGCGATCGAACTGCAAGTCAGAGCAGTCTGTTACTGACATGAAACAAGCAGGGACAACACCAAAACAGCCAGGGGGTATTCGTGGAAGTGGACTGTTCCAATGTCCGGCAACTCCCAGACCAAACGCAGGGACACAGAGTGGTCGTATTTGGACATTATTTACCTTGCAACATCAACATCAAGCTTGACATGAAGTGTGATAGTGTCAGAATGAAGAATTTAAAATATTTCTGAGGATAGTACAAATGAAATATGTATAGAAGAGTAAAAAAGACACACAACTCATCAACAATAATAAATTAGGCATCATGGCGTGATGAATTTCGCAACAGAATCATTTCAAAAGAGAGTAAAATACAATAAGCTATTGAGTGCACGTGGTACAATAGGAACACAGCTAAATTTCAACATAAAAAGTGTTTCCTCGGTCAGCCGAACGTTACCTCAAATTCCACACGAGGGCGCTTGTGTTCACGAAAAGCAGCAATTTTTATTCTGATGCTGCTTATTGTCTCTTTGAATTAGCATATGAAGTGTAAGTGTTCGGACAATGCAACACATTGTTGTTATGATTTTTTTTTAAAGAAACAAAGCCCAAGTATTTTTCAAGACATTGCTGCTACTGGGACTAAATAATAAGTAAAAATAATTCAAATACTTTGCGGGACAGTTTAAATCGCTGTTTTGAACATTGTGTGAGTGTATGTTTACATAAAAGCTATTGGTCACGGTTTCCCGTCTTTGTAATGTTTTTTGAATGGCGCATACACTCTCCTTCCCCACGTCGTACAGAAAAAAGTGAACTTTATGTGCAGAAAATGAGTTTGTAGTTTCCATTTTATTTGACTGTACTGTTCCGAAACAGAGAAATATACTGTTTCTTTTCTGCTAATCCCTGCAGCAGCTGAATGCAAAGAATGATGGGAGTACCACTGAAGCACTTTTTGTTCATAGATATCTCTAAACTCTGAAGCGTCCCAAAGGCGAGACCTATTGGCTATGCCAATGCTTGTTTTGCAATGTGCCTAGCTGTGGATTTTTGACCCTAGCTCCGCCAGCACCTAGGGAAACCTAGCACACCTATACATTTTGGAAAACTAGACACCAAGGGAAATTCATGATGGGGTGTCTTGTGAGCCTTTCACTAGGTTCTGTTACCCAGAATCCCTTGCAAACCTCAAACTTTGTAAAAAATAAATAAAAAAAACACACACATTTTCATCACATTTCTGTAATGGAACATTCTGGAATCTGCAGGCAGCCACAAACTTTCACCCACCCATCATTCCCCAAAGTCTCTCGATAAAAATGGTATCTCACTTGTGTGGGTAGGCCTAGTGCCCGTGACAGGAAACGGCCCAAAACGTAACGTGGACACATCACATTTTTCCACAGAAGCCTGACCCTTTATTTGCAATGTGCCTAGCTGTGGATTTTGGGCCCTAGCTCTGCCAGCACCTAAGGAAACCTAGCAAACCTATACATTTGTTTTAAAACTACACATCCAGCAGAATCCAGGATGGGGTGACTTGTGTGGCTATCACCAGGTTCTGTTACCCGGAATACCTTGCAAACCTCAATCTTTGTAAAAAACAAAAACACATTTACATCACATTTCTGTGATGGAAAGTTCTGGAATCTGCAGGGAGCCACAAACTTCCACCCACCCAGCATTTCAATTCTAGAAACGGCCCAAAATTCAACCTTTCCAATGATACCTCTACTGTGTGTTTCGGTACTCGGGGGACTGAGATAGCCCCACGAGCACCGAAGCACTGAAACTAGCTGATCGGCTAATTTCGGTTTCATTTTCAAAGTAATGACGTCAGTGCGCCATGCGTGCGATCGTCACTAAATTGGAAAAAAATGCCTTGGGAGGTTGGGGAAGCTCTTCCTCACATCCCGATGCAAAAAAATGGAAATCCCTCTGATGTGTACAGCAGAGGGATTCAGTGCGCTTGTGCACATGACGGAATGGTTCCGTCATGAGCACCGAAAAGGTTAAGTAGCCCGACAGTGCTCCCTATGTATACACGGTAACATATACAAATAATACAATACACCACAAATTTAGTGTACTAGTGTTGTACTGGAAACATTTTCTTTTTTCTAGAGCATAAGGGCCCATGTTGCAACACCCACATTTGAAAAAGTCTTTCGATTGTGGAGTTGGCCATCCCACCCTGTTATTTTTATCGGGGCTCAAAAAACTAGGACACAGTATATTGCGTAAAGTTATGCCACAACTGTATGTGGCCATTATTGCTTAATGGGCCAGGATAAGCCCGTTAATCTTCACAGCGGAGTTCTGAAGGATTGAAGGGGAAAGGAAAACCAGTCACATAAAACAGAAGACTTCCCATACAGAATTTACGTAGACAACTAGCAAGGCAGAAAAACGAGTGTGTAATCAAGCTGTGAAATTTACTAGAGTATGTGTTACACTCAACCAGGTTGTGCACCTTTACTACTGGAAAACACTCATGTATGGATGTATTTATTGAACTTACAGCCTTGAAAAAGTTTACAAAAATAATTTGATCCGCACACATTAAAGGTAAAGAATTAGTTCCACCAAGTGTGGTGATTCACACATTCCTTTATTCTTTATATTTTGTTCTCCTCTCTTCACAGTAGCAACAGTAGCCAACGCGTTTCGTCCTATTTAAGGACTTCTTCAGGGCTCATCAGTTGTCCAATAAATTGTATGAGTGTTCCCTCTTCTCATATAAAACGCACCTTGCAATAGTTTTCTGTATCTCTGTGATATTGTAATCTCCAGTAAGAGAAACGTTTGTCTTACTGTTTCTTTATAAAATTCACGACGTAAGTAATAGCAGCTTCAGTAGCTCAATCACAGTGCGATCAGCAGAAGGACAGCAATCAAGCTGAAGCAATCAGTACTTGGTCCATGCTCCAGAGCAGCTGGAGCATGGACCAAGTACTGATTGCTTCAGCTTTATTGCTGTCCTTCTGCTGATCGCACTGTGATTGAGCTACTGAAACTGCTATTACTTACGTCGTGAATTATATAAAGAAACAATAAGACAAACGTTTCTCTTACTGGAGATTACAATATCACAGAGATACAGAAAACTATTGCAAGGTGCGTTTATATGAGAAGAGGAACACTCATACAATTTATTGGACAACTGATGAGCCCTGAAGAAGTCCTTAAACAGGACGAAACGCGTTGGCTACTGTGGCTACTGTGAAGAGAGGAGAACAAAATTTAAAGAATAAAGGAATGTGTGAATCACCACACTTGGTGGAACTAATTCTTTACCTTTAATGTGTGCGGATCAAATTATTTTTGTAAATTGTTTGTTGTGGAAGTTCTTTTTTTCACACATTAGGAAACTATGGGGTCTTGTTTCCTTTGATCATCGCACCATATGTCAACAAATTCCCGAAACTCAAATAAGTGCGGTACTGTATCTTAGACCTCTTTTGTAAATCATTTTGCAGCCTGAAAAAGTTGTCTAAGACGAAACACGTGTTGGCTGTCTTCCAATGTACACAAATTTTAGGTAATGCTGGATTATTGAACTTTCACCAATTAAAATCAAACCTGCTTTGACCACCAAAAGACTTCTGTAGTGCTCTGGGTGTATCAATACAATTGTGTTATGTGAAGGAGGTTTCTATTTCATACATATTGTGCACTATTATGATAGCATAGTGTTTTCAGCCTACAGAGCACACAAGACGTTGAATTGTTCCTACATACCCCGTGTTTCTGGATGTGCGGAATATCTCTATACCACTGCCATCAATTCTTTCTGTTCATATGATTTCGTGTTTTTTCATGAACTCCTTCTTGTAACGGTTTAACTAAATCTATTTAGATAGATTCGATAAATTACTTAGACCATGGCTACATTTAATGACAACAGAAACAGATTACTGGAGGAATCATTTTAAAATAAAGACACCACCAACACGGAGGTGGTCAAAGCCAATAAGAAAGAAGGGCTAAAAATTCACACACTAAGAAAAACTCAAGAAACAAGAGGCATCACAATGGTGGGATGCTACAATCCTTAAAGAAAAATATAGGGATGAAACAAGTACCCAGGGGTCTTAGGATCATCATTTTTTCATCCTTTGATGAACTTAGTGAGGACTTGTTATTGGAATGGGAGGAAGTGTTGCACAATTCTTCATATGCTATGCTGTCTATTTTGATTAGACATGCCGAAAGGAAGAGGGAATCCATCCTGTCGGAAATTGCCAAATTGGAGGATGAAATTAAAGACTTACATCTAGTGGAGGCAACCCAAAAGAACTATAAAATTTTGGAGGAGGTACTTAATAAACACCAACGCTATCTTAAAAACAAAAAAATCATGTAAACTGAGAAGGGATGATAAGGACTACAAAAGCAGCAGAGTTTTCACCTTTGCACACAAATTTGACAACATACAGATCAACCAGCCCATGGATAAGACTAGCATGGGAGAAACTCTGAGTGTTACATGTAATAGTGAATCAGACGTTTCAACCATAAGAAGTGATCTTAATGATGGTCCTAGTACTAGTTCCAACACTTCAGGCTTACTTAATCAGACCTCCACCTCAACTTTTTTTAAGGGAAGTAGAACGGTACCGGAAAGGTACTAAAGTCAGTTTCAACAGACAGACAAACCCTATGAGAAAACCAGAAGAGGAAAAGGGAGGAAGTGGTCTGCTAACAAAAAAAGTTTGAGTGACAACCCGATCAAAATTTCAAGGCCCAGAAGAACTAGATGTTTCACATGAGGTTTTTGCTCCAACTAATATGGATACAAATGTACAATCTGATGCTATTACTATCGTTAATTTATCACACCTTGTTCTTGACACTGCTCAAATAGAATTGCATTCTAAAGGACTGGGCTTTTGTCCTACTTCCAGAATAGACTTTACGAAAATTAATATAGATATTTTCATATTTATACGCGAGCTGAAACTTTAAAAATGTTTGCCCTTAAATCAAAACAGTCTATGAACACAAATGATGAGACAGCACCAGCACTGTGTCAGAAAACTATTCGAGACACAGAAGATGTACAAATGCTTTTTTCCTTAGACACCGCTGAAGTGGTTACACCCTGTCTTCCACAAATATTTTTACGGGCTTGGAAATCTCGCCTGATCTCAGTCTAGATAGTGGACTTAAACCTAAATCCACTTTTCTCCCCACATTATCAAACGATAATGCTATTGATACATTTTACAAACTGATAAACAATGATCTGTACTCAATGGAGGTTTCTAGTGGGCAACATGTATACTATAGGCATGATAATTTGAGCAGGAGGAGAGGCAAGCTTTGACTCAGTTAACATCACTCTCTGACATTGTCATCAAGGAAACAGACAAAGGGGGTAATCTAGTCATAATGAATAAGGAAGATTATATTAAGGAGATTGACAGGCAATTTTCGGACACCACTGCCTATATAAAACTGGTTAGCAATCCTATGAAAAGTATCACAATCCTGTTGGAGAGCAAACTTCAGGGCTGGCGGGATCAATGCATGATTATTGATGATTTGGAATACAGATACATGTATAATCCTCAACCCAGAGCACCTTGAATTTATATTCTACCAATAATACATAAACAAGGTGATTTTACACCAGGGAGATCAGTTATCTCAGGAATTGGCTCCCACTCTGAACATGTTTCAGAGTACATCGATACATTTCTGCAACCGTTTGTCCATAATCTTCCTTTGTTTATATGAGACACTAAAGATCTTCTCAGTCAATCGACTGATTTTAATTAGTCAAAGACTGCTGGTTTGTGACTCTTGACATATGTTCCCCAATATACATACATTCCAAAAACGTTAAGCATAAAGGCAATGCAACATTTTCTCCCCTCTAGAGATGCTACCCTATGGAAACGTACTCAAATGTTAATTGAAATAGTATCTATCATTGGTTTTGGACAACAATGTGCTTTTGCACAATGAGATCTGGTTTCGTCAATGCCAGGGTGTAGCAATGGGATCAACATTTTCCCCTTCTTTTGCCAATCTGTATATGGGGTGGTTGAAGAAATGTTACATCTGGACGAAACGTCCTTTGGAAATGATAAATCATGAGATTTACTGGGGTCAATATATTGATGACGTCCTAATGATCTGGACAGGTAGTGTAGAATTATTGTTGAATTTCTTTACATTTCTCAACATCAATTCTCATAATATTACGTTCACATACCAATATAGCCAAACTGAAATCTCATATCTAGACCTCACTGTATATGCAAAGGACTAAGCTTCTGTCATCCCCTTTTTTTTTTAAACCTACAGCATGTAACTCAATTCTTCACGCTCAGAGTTCACACCCAAGATCACAGATACATTCAATACCCTGTGGGTAGATGACAAGGAAGCCTCAAGGATTCACTGTCAGGTCAATAATGAAGCTGGTAGATACCAGGACAAGAGTAGGCAGAGAGTATGGAGTATTTTTTGATTCACTGCCAAGGTATCATTTTGTTGCCTAAAAGGATTGTCCGTCTACTTTCCCCAGTTCAAACATTTTCATCAAAAGGCTGGTCTTCTATAATGGTGAATACATCAGTACTACCTCATACAATAAGCACTGATGGTTTATGCAAATGATTTTATAAAGATTCTGATGTGTTGAGATAACATTTGTCAGTAATGTGTGGGATCAGGTTTTTGATTTTGCCCCCTTGGCTTGCAGAAAGTTTAGAATAGAGTTCAGTAATGTAATGTTAAAAATTATCCCACCACCCTCTTCTGCTGGTTTTATGGTAAGATTTTTGTTTAGTTTGAGAACTTTTTCACTGCTGATTTTACTGAAGGGGGTGTACTTTCTCTGTTCAATAAGGTTAGCAATCTCTTTTAGAATAAGAATTTCAACTGTTTAGTGCTTGCTTTTTTTCACTGAACACCAAATTTGCACTCATGTACTGACACCCATTCACTGTATTTCGGCGTTGCTACCTGAATGCTTCATGACCATTTGTTCCAGTGTTAATTAAATTTAAACATGTAGTTTGCACTGATCATGTTTAGGGTCTTGAACAGACTGCTAAAATTATACATTGTTATTTAACAAAATAAAGCACTACCCAGTTAAGCCATCCTTCCACATATATTAATCAGCTGTTTATCTTTCAATGTGTTTTATCACTTTAGACCTGTGTCGTCCCCTGATACCCTACTGTAGCGCCATCTACAATCATATGGATTATTTTTGTGTTACTTTGATCAAACATACAAATACATTTTCGGTGTATAACATCAGATCTGGAAGTATCCCAATTTGGAAACGAAAAACGTGATACAACATTGGTAACATTTCTGGGCTCAAAGGTGATGTTCAGTTTAAATGGACACATTGACACAAATAGACCTGTGAGGTAAACATTTACATCTGGGAAACAAATGTGTCTGATTGATTATATCTTTATGTATGCTTGGCTTTTTTTATTATAAAGTTGATAGAATTATGGTGAATCAGATGTGTGGAAGTGACCATTATACCCTGCATTTAGAAATAATAATGAAGCATCTTTGTCTACAAGTAGGCTTCCCTAGACGGCTTACAACAATGCTCTCGGAAAATCATCTGCTAAGGTTGGCTGACTTTCAACAGAGACAGGATGTTCTTCATTGGGAAGAGTGTCTGATGATTTTGTAGATTAGCAGAATGAAATAAAAAATGAGGTGTTTCAATGCTTAAAGGCAGAGTTACACTCAACCAGAAAACAATGGAAAATGGTCTAGGCAAGATTAAGGAAAGGCAATATATGGTTTGACAGAGTAGAGTTTTGAAAAGACAAATATGGTAGAGAACCCTTAAGATAAAGTAGGACTATGAGATACACAACATTCTTCTCAACACTAAAATTAAGTATTAAAAATTGATAAATAATAAGAGCATGATTTATAAGGAGAATTTTTAGAAGTGATTGAAACAAACTGTAATAAAGTTTTGGCAGCTGGAAAAAGATAAATCACGAAGGGAGGGAGGAAAAATGAGCTATATATTGGAAGAAACGGCATGGGTGTCATATTTGGAAGAAATGTGTGGTATGGAAGGAGGGAAAGAGAAAAGATTTATAATAGAGAATTATATTTTGTTGTTGTTCTCTGAGAAGAATATTAAGTATGTGTGGTATGGAAGGAGGGAAAGAGAAAAGATTTATAATAGAGAATTATATTTTGTTGTTGTTCTCTGAGAAGAATATTAAGGATACCATTATGTCACTAAGATTAATTAGAGCTTCAGGTCCAGAAAATGTACCTGCTGTCATAATTAAAACAAATATGGATTGGTGGGTTAAATTTTATCAGCTTGTGTTTCATGAAATATTACATACAGGTCTGTTCCCAGATAACTGGAAGGGTGCAGTTATTGGGCCAATTTTTACGAAGGACGATGCAAGAAACCCTAAAAACTACAGACTGATAATTTACTGATTGTAGGGGAACAAGTGTTCTCCAAAATAATTTTGGGTAAGCTAAAGGAACGGGTAAAAACAAATAATACAATTGCCATAGAACATGGGGAGTTAGGGGAAGGACATTCCACAATGAATGATTGTTTTAGCTTATGGACATTGGTGCAAAAATCTGTAGAGCTAAGGGGTAATTTGTTCTGTTGCTTCGTGGATTTTCGAGCAGCATTTGACCTGGTAAATTGGGAAATCTGATGGAAAACATTAATAAATTTAGAGATTCAAACTAGTCTCCACCTTATTCTATAGGAATTACATTGGCAGAACTGGGCACAGGTAATTATGGATAACGAAGGAAGTTCTAACTTGTAAAATACCAATTAATAATGGTTTGTGACAGGGTTGTCTATGGACCGTTTTAATTTTTTACCCTATTTATAGCACACCTACCCTCGGTTTTAGGTACATCAAAGGGCCTAAGCTCTAAAACGAGTGGGAAGCACATTGCATGCCTCCAATATGCAGATGACCTAGTCATTTTAGCTATGACTGAGATGGGTCTTCAGAGGAAGCTAGATACTTTTAAGGAATATTGCAGAAGAAAACAATGGTGGTGAATATGGATAAGACCAAAGTGTTAGCATTTGGGAGAAGACCAGAAAGTCAGAAAGGCATAATTGGCATTTAGGAACCAGCAAAATGGAGACAGTAAATAAATATAAATATTTAGGGGTGTGGTTCGAGGCGAAATTATAGTGGAAGGAACACATCGAATCAAGAGCATGCTCCTCGTGGGCGGTATTAAAAGATGGAGTGAAGATTATGGCAAAATGGCCTCGAGACCAATTCCTGAACGCCTATACTGCTATAATTCGTCCACAATTTCAATATGGAGTGGAAATACTTAATCTTAGTGGTAAACATGATTGGGAAAAGGAAGAGGGGAAGTGCCTAAAGGGGTTGCTGTCGTTAAAGTAATCGATGGTCCAGGCCATCAGAATGGAATTAAATGTAACTACCTGGAGCTATTTGGCATGGGTGGAGGTGGTAAGATTTTGGTTATGTTTGGAAAGTAGGGAAGCGCCAAAGATCTCTACCATTTGCACGAAAGAGACTGTACTGAGCGAGTTAAAGGAGGCAAAGGGAGTTAGGAAAAATGTGGAAGGTAAATGTGGGGATTGGGAAGAAAGCCAAAACGTACAGATATCTATCTCAAAGGTGGAACTCCATGTAATTACCAAAAAGCGAGCAGGAGAACATGACAAGGTATGTAAGTGGTAAATCATCGACTAGATTTATGTTGTCCTCTTGGCAGAGCGAAGAACGGTTCCCTTATATAGATGCCGTACTGAGCCCCTCCTTTAGACTGGAGCTGTTACAAATTAGAATTGGTCTACAGCTGTAATATAGGAGTGAAACAGTGACAAATGTAATAATAGATTCCAATGGAAAATGTTCTTGTGGGTTAAATGTGATTGCCTGCATATTCTTCTAGATTGTAAAAAAATGTTGATGCTTTGTAAAGTATTAGGAACAATTTTGATTAAATATGGTGTTTTAGAACGTAGGCAATCAATAGACCTCTTAACTGACATGTAATACCTGGATGTATCATGTGCAATAGGAAAAATGTTGATAGAAGTAAATGAGTTTTTAAATCACAAGTGGTTTATAAATAATATGAAAGTTAAGTGCAATAGGAAGAGTATTTGTTTTAGTGTAGGACGTTTTGCATTCTTATATAGATTTTTAAGTGTAAAATATTAAGGAATGTTTGGATGTTTTTATGTAGTTTAGTTTAAAGACCAAGGTCTAAACAAATTTATTTTTTGACTGACTAATACATTTTGATTTAACTATTACAAACCACTATTACAGTCAATTTATTTCTGTTTTTCGATTAATTTATTTATAGAATATATGAGACTGATTCCACAGGCATTCTTGAGTCAGATATGTTTCTAGCGAGCTCTTAACTGACTAATTACTTTTCTAAATTATAACCATAAACAGGGCTCTTTATTATTCCAATAATGTTTATGGTACATCTGAAGAGATATCATGAAAATAAATTAAAGGCCAACCAGAGCTAATAATGAATTGAACTATGTTCACATTGCACCTCTTAACTTCAAATTTATTTCTCAAAACTCAGCTTGATTCAAATGCAATACGATCAAGTGCGATTGTCAATATTTTGATGCATTACCTTTTACTGCATATACAATAACACTCCTCAAAAACCTATACCAGAAGCCACACAAGGCAGTAATGTGACAGAAACACATAGGGGCTGTTTAGTGGCTGCATGACTGACTGAAATAAATGAAATACTGGAGGGGGTATATACTTTCTTGGGGGATTATATACTTTCTTGGGTGTGTGCTACTTTTTTTTTAAATACTTTACAATATGTTAACTATTGCTATCATTTGCAGATAAATGAATATCTCTTTGTGAACTGAGACTAATCAGTGGGATAACTGTAATGTGCGTGTGTGGGCGGTAACTACGCCACAGACAAAAGACGGAACAGTAAACATCTTCAGACAGAGCGAAATGGAAGTCCCGTCTGAGGAGGCTACTGCCTTCCAGTGCTCAGAGATAAGTATGCAGTTAGATAGTCCATGAGATCAACGAGAAAAGTAACAAGCATTGGCATAGCCAATAGGTCTCGCCTTTGGGACCTTATAAGTGTTTAGCCAGAGATATTGACTTTGCCTATGTCTTTAAGCTGTGCTGTACAGAAGTCTGCAGCATGCTGAAAAGTTATAATAAAGAAGTGTCAGAAGCATTTGTGTTACCTTATATATGACCAAGAAAGCATTATGTACAACTGAACGACCATATTAAAAAAGTATTAACAATAAATAATGTCTTCATTTTTTTTTGTCCTTTCAATGCTGGCAACTTCTATCTGCCTGTCCCAATGGTTGCTTGTTATGTTTTTTTTTGTTATGGGGGGGCATAAATAACAGGAGGGTGAAGGTTGGGAAATAGTACCTGAATAACAGTCAGTGAGAGAGTCAGTCAGCTAGTCAATCAGTTAGTTAGTCAGACAATGAGAGAGTGAGAGAGTCAGTCAGTGAGAGAGTGAGAGAGTCAGTCAGTGAGAGAGTCAGTGAGAGAATGAGAGTCAGTGAGAGAGAGGCAGAGAGTCAGTCAGCGAGAGAGAGAGAGTTAGTCAGTGAGAGAGAGAGTAGGAGAGTCAGTCAGTGAGAGAGAGAGTCCATGAGAGAGAGAGAGTCAGAGAGTTAGTCAGGAGAGAGAGACTACGTGAGAGAGAGAGAGTCAGTGAGAGAGAGTCAGACAGTGAGAGAGTCAGTCAGTCAGTGAGAGAGAGAGTGAGAGAGTCAGTCAGTGAGAGAGAGCTTGAGAGAGTGAGAGTCAGTCAGTCAGTCAGTGAGACAGAGTGAGAGAGTCAGTCAGTGAGAGAGAGAGTGAGAGGCCAAGCGGAAAGAGGGGTAAACATATAAATCTAACATCAAAAGTTACTAAAAACGCAGCAGCACTGTTGCCGCACAGGGGAAGGCCTTTTACAAAAGTTGACGGGTCATCTTTCTGTTGCTTATTGCTATATTTGGGTATTTTACTGGTACTAATGAGGTGCACCCAATGCCCAGACAGTTTTAAGAAGAGAAAAAGTACAAAATAATGAAATAATACTATTTAAAAATGTGCTGTATTATGCCACATGATTTGCATTTTCTTGCTGCATAATTTACTCAACTCTGCTGCATAATTTGGCCCTCTCCTGCAGCATAATTCCAGTGGCCTTGGTAATAGGCAAGGAGTGGGGGAGGGAAAATCTTAAAACCAAAACAGGCCCATCAGTAAATAACATGCAGTGAAACGGGGTGAACAGATGGACGGGGCACAGCCAAAGACCCCCCCCCACCCCCTCCTTCCCACTCCACTGCCCGGGAGTGTATGTAAAAAGCAGGAAGTTAAATAGGTGGAGCAATAATAAACTGGAAACCACGTAAGTAACCAGGAACACCACTACTTGGTAAAAGATGAGGACTGTGCAAGATCAAAAGTAGTGGGCAAAAAGTGAGGCGGTGGGATCAGAGTAAAGCCAAAGACGTGCACACCGGTCATTAAAGAGCATCCTGGGAAACAGGCAAGCTGGGTGGGCGCAACAAAGCGAGAGACCGTGCAGTGATAACTGACAGAAGTCCAAGGGGGCTGGCAACAGTAACCCCACAGAGGACATGCAGGGAACAAGGTAGCCTGGGGACTTGGGTGGACTTGAGAAGAGGCTGGTACCACGCGCCACCGTTTGCAGAGAGTACGCATGCTAATGCATGTACCAGGGTCAAGATGGAGGCCAATCACGTCCGTGCGTAATGCACAGAGGCACTAAAAGGTATTGCTGGGGTCCACGTGACGTATCTGTGAGTAAAGGGAGGGCATTGGAGCACGGTCACTCTGTGCGTCACGTGCTATATTTGTGGGCACACCTTCAAAACTTTGGTTTTAGAATACGGTGTTGAAAGAAAAGGAGCTTTGTCGCGATAGCCTTTTGGAGAAAGAAATATGATAATTGTCACTTGGGCGGGTCGGGAATCATAAAAAACAGAAATTAATGTATCCTTTTGTCATGGGGCGCCAGGGGGGAGAGGAGGAGTGTGTGATGAGGGGATGAATAAATGTCAGAGCAGTGACGTAACGAAACTTGGGGGGGGGGAGCCCCCACTCTCCGGACCCAGTCCGGAGCGCTCAGGCCATAGACCTGCCATTGGCGGAGGAAGCACCTGGAGCTCGGGTGGGGTCTTTTGTTACACCACTGTGTCAGGGAATATTTATTGTTCCACCCAAAAGAATCATTAACCTTTTGTTAGCGCCCCCCCGCCCCCTCCCGCGGGAAACCAGCCCTAAACTTATCGACCCCCACGTGAAACTGGAGGAGGGGGTAACAGGGTACAATCAGGGCCAGGAGCTAACACAGCAAATGTACATACATGTGCTGGAGACGAGAACAGCCAACGAATGTAAATAAAAAGGGCAGGCACAGAGGAACACGTAAAACCTTATGAAGGATTAAAGCTAGGGAGGTGCAGATAGCGTCCATGTGTCGTCGAGGAGAAAGTGCGCGTCCTCGGTGGACCGAATCCACAGGTATATTGTTCTGGTTTCACAACTCACTTTCTGCTTCAAAGCTCAGAGGCCAGAGACAATTTTTAATAGTCTCTTTATTCAAAAGGGACTATTTAAATTACGTACTGGCTCCAAGATTTCTTCCCTCCCTCTCTTTAAAAATGCGAGCGAACGGTCCCTTCAACAGACAGGTCAACGGAAACACAGAGTCAGCTGTTTGAAGATTAATTGACGCGCACAGACATACGGCACTGCTAAACACACACGTTAGCAAATGGACCATATTAAACAACTGATGAAAAGAGAAATCTTTAAAACATGCATCAGGCAGCGTACAGGTTCAGGGAAAGTTAGCTAGTTCCAGAGACCCCGACACTGAAGGGCTTGTCAGCGACTGAGGCCCCAAGCGAAATGAAGTATCAGACCTGTACAAGAGCAGAAGAAACAAGCGCGGCGTGACCTGAAACAGATGGCACACTGCGTGCCGCTGCTAATTAAAAACAGATGGCCCCTGCGCGCCGCTGCTGGCTCCCAAGAGCAAAACGCTCTGGGAGTAAACATTTCCAAAAAAGCTGGGACAACCACACGCCTTTGGCCAATTGCATGCTAAAGCCAGACGCAAAGGCCAATAGCGTGTAAGCACCACACGCACGAGCTTCTACAAAGCCTGAAGTGATTCCAAGTGGCCGATTGCTAGAGCAACGCATGCGCGCTGCGCTAGGCTCGACCTAAAAAGGGCATGCAATAACAGTGTGAGAATAGCAGCAGATTTCAAAGCAAAGGAGTCTGTTGTAATTACAGGCAGGTGAAAAGGTGGACTAGTTGAGCCATGTGGTTATGAGCAGTCATCAGTAGCTAGGGGTCAAAAGTTTAATGTAAAACTAATATTCTACTGCTGCCCTGGAGTGGAGCAAGCCCCAGTGCTAGATTGCCCAAAAATCGGTTTAATCCCAAATAAAGGGTTAGCTGTAAAGATTCTGCACCTGAGAGATTCTGCTTGTTCCAGCGCTGGTCATTTAGCGGTCTCCTCCAGCTCCTGCGCTTCTGGACTCTGGGGAATGTTTTGCTAAGCTCATAGGAATCGCTAAGGCTAGAGCTGCTCCATCCCTTCTGTTCTGGGTCACTCTGCTTTACTGAAAGAATGGACACAGGGGAGAGATGCAGGATTTCTTGAGAAGTCACTACCACGGAGCTCTCCATGACTGTGCGCCACCACTCTCCACTGGAGCTGCTGAAAAAATAAAGGAAACATCAGGGGCAAGCTGACACACAATCTATAAATCACTGTTGGTAGTGTAATCACTGTGTGACACCACTCCCCACTGGTACTGCTGAAAGAATAAAGCAAACTTCAGGGGCAAATTGGCAAACATTCTATAAATCACATCTGGTGGTGAAGATGTACACAAATGCTAATTATGTACCTCTGCCCAATGAAACATTTGCCAAGTGAGAACTTGCGTTCTGACTCAGTCAAAATACAGGATCAAATATCGCAAAAGTGCAAAGAGAGTATACATTTTCCCATTGGCAATCTGCTGCTGATAAATGTTATTGTCAGAAACAAATCCCGCACAACTGAACACAATTCTTGCCAGTCTAAGACTTTGTCTGAACAGTGTAGAATTCACTGACCATTTTCAAAACATTACAACAAAACTAATCATTTAATCCTAACACCCTACACTGCAGAAGCCTGGTTAACATTTTAAAAATCAGATTTTGTATGGAAAGTCGGACCCAACCATAAATACACAGACGCTATACATCATTAATTAAGGAATGAAATCATGCTATGAAACACAGGAATAGAATGTTTTGTTCATCTACAGTCAGAGCTCGGCTAAGTGCCCTTAACATTGTCAGAGTAAGAACATCCTTCCCTCCATAGAGCAGACAGATTATACAGTTTATACACAGGTACTATGGATGAGGCTATATTTTCGTTGAATATCTGAAAGAGGGAAAGACACATGCACGTGGAACGGTCACACACCTGAAATGAACATGAACTTTTCTGCAGCATTTCATGAATGATTGTCAGTGCATCTTGGCTTGGCGCCAACTAAAACATGCCTAAATTAATCATTATTTTCTAGAACACTGAAACTCTCCTACAACTCTATCACATGATGTCCTCCCTCTCACGCAGCAAACCTTTGTACACATACTCAGCACCCTATTCTCATCGGTCATACAAAGTTCTATCTCACAGTCATCATGCATATACCGAGCATTCCCCCTCTCATACAGCTTCCACTCTCTCTCTCTATTCACATAACACCATAACTTCATGCATGTGCACATAAACCCTTCAGACACACACACCTGTTGTCTCGGGCAAAAGTCCCTACAAAAAAAATAGTAATTGAGGAGAGGCCTAATTAGCATATGCACTGCAGAATGTTTAATGATGTTATAAAAAGGGGGGTCACAGGAGGTAGTGTCAAAACCCTTAACTAACTTAAATGCAAATGGAACTATTTATTTGTTTTATGACAGTTTGGTATTGTATAAATTCACTAAAGGCATATTCTGTCTGGTGCTCTAGGTAGGAATGCCTTTATACAGCTCAGAAATGTCCACCTTGAAGCCTTAGACAATTAAATTGATAACAGGTGTAACAAAAAATAAACAGTATTACAAGGACTTGCTTCAGTTTGTTAGAAAGTGTCACTCATATGGTCACACGATGTGGAAACGTCACACATAGCGACACTGAAAGCATGGAAATATCACACATAAGTGAACTGATAATTTATCAGCTGTGAATTGGGTTTAATCTACGCTCTCCCTCCTAAATAATGTAAAACCTCAACACAAGTCACAATGAAAATACATTTAAAGGTTCGGTGCTTTCCACGGTTGACTAAGCACAACTCCGGGGGCACATAAAAAAAAAAATCACGGTAGCTCAAGAGACATAGCTAGTTGCATGACCGACAACCAGACAAACCCATCCCACACAGCGACCTCACAAAAGGTCCATGCCCTGCGACGAAGGAATCAACAGGACCTACACCTACTCAACCTACCCTTCCTGCCTATTATCATTCATTTACCAAAAAACCCGCTACTTCGTCAACCGGAACCTCAAAATGCAGAGCTTCCGCCATATGAGTAACACTTGTGTCTCCAGTCAGTGTTTGGCTGAATATGACTGACACGCTCATATTACCAATGTGGACTCGAGGCGGGAATTTGGGAAAGAAGGGACTAGCAAAAATATCGGTGCTGTTGCTGGGGACGCGGAGAGTGGTTTCCAAGCTACGGGGTGTAAAGGGTATTCAGGGAACGAGCGCGAGATTCCTTTCTAGGCAGGACACTAATCTTATGGTAAATAGGTATGACCAAATACGGTAGTAAGCGCTATATACATCCAATTTCAATACAATACAGTGCTAAACTGATGTTAACTAATGTGATGCCAATGGGTCGCTTCCTTGGTTTATGTAACGCTACGCATTACCTGCAACGTAGGCGTGAGCAAGCGGTGGCAGGTCATTACCCTAACTCTCATTAAAAAAAAAAACACACCCAACAGAGTAAGTAACGTACTCGTACTTTCGGCTACTTTTCATGGTCACTGTAAGTCTTAAGTATGCGTTGCTTGGCGTTATTGCATTTGTACGAAGCCATACATCGCTGTAATTGTAATATTGGGATTAGAGATCCAATTAGAAGATGGCCGCCAGATTCTTAAAATTTAAAGCA
Organism: Calotriton arnoldi; assembly: GCA_963921515.1. Classification (NCBI taxonomy): domain Eukaryota; kingdom Metazoa; phylum Chordata; class Amphibia; order Caudata; family Salamandridae; genus Calotriton; species Calotriton arnoldi. Next base: position 2,096,677 of record CAWUFW010001517.1, read on the forward strand.
GCAGGCTCGGCTGAGTCCTTTATTTATGTCTAACCTCTTGTGCTTTAGAGTGAAAGTACAAATGTCTGGATAGCACCGTCCCCCGGTCTACATAATTTGTAAAGCTAGCGTGAGAATACTGTATTTCCAGCGAGTAATTTGCGAGATGGCTTTTATAATATTAGTTATGATTGGTTGCAAGTCTTTCGGGCTGGGCTGGTGACTGAGCAGCTCCGACAAACGTAGAGGGAGAGAAACAAGATGGCGACTGACGGAGCTGGAGAACAGGCAATGGAAGGTAGGAAGTCGTAGAGGACGGGGCAACGGGCGCCGTGGTAATTGAACATATTTGTAGTGAACATGTGATTACTAACTAAAAGGTAGTGATAATAAAGGCGATTTAAGACCGTCAGCAAGTACAAAGGTGCGAATTTGATGTAAGCAAGAAATGGCTCCGTTGCAGGAAGAAAGTAGTGTAGTTGTGGATGAGAATGAGGCAAGTCATGGGTAAGCTGAAAGGGTTTTGCGATGTCTGGTAAGGGGTATCTTTATTTATGACTTTTATGTAACGCACTTGCATAAAAAAAACTCTAGTCGGTTTGTAGCAGTACGCTAGAATATAAGAGCAGGTACAAGGGCAGCGTCGCCGTGCGGTGTTTAAATATGCTCGCCCAAAATTTTCACATGCAACTAAACGAGTTACTTTTTTTTAGAGGATACCCTTGTAGCCGGTCGCACACCACACCAGTTGCCACGATGTTTCAATTGGTACGTTTTATGGTACAATACAAGCTGGATAATTAAGCCCATCAAACAGCATCCGCCCTTTCTTCGATCCGGTCCAACTGCCGAAACCGGCAACCATTGTCCCAGATCAGGAACGAGAACACTAGAGAATGCTTGGATGATGCACCCCAGTAACCTCCCAATAACAGTTAATACATTAAAACACTAAAGGTAACTAACTGTATGTACCAAACATTGCTTACCAGAATACAACACTAACAAAACATCCATAAACATTTTCCAAGTAAATACATAAGACTTATATAGAAAAATCATGCAAGTAATCAGGTTTCTTAGCTCTCTTACGGCTAAGAACGTTACCTGCGGGGTACCTCAAGGCTCATCCCAACCCTTCTTCAACACATACATAACCCCCCTGGCCAACATCATCAAAAGCCATGGACTCGCTCTACTAACAATCCAAGAACCATCAAAGACCAGTTCCAAAGTTGCATGAAAGATGTTGCCGACTGGATGAACAACAACTGTCTCAAACTCAACACCAAGACAAGAGTATTCATCCTCGGGAAAGGCAAGGACACAATCTGGAGCAACAAATGGTGGTGCACAGAGCTGGGCCCAAGCCCCACTAAACACGCCCGCAACCTCGGCATCATCCTCGACACCCAGCTATCCATGAAGAAGCAAAGTCAGCGCCGTCTCCACCGCCTGCTCATTTGTGCTCCGTATGCCGAGGAAGGTTTTCAGATGGCTCCCGACTAACAACAGGTGAACTGTCACACAGGCTCTCGTCACCAGCAGCCTCGACTATGGCAACTCCCTCTACGTAGGAATAACAGCCCAACTTATGACGAAGCTCTAGACAATCCCGAATAGTGCCGCCAGGCTCATCCTCAACCTCCCCAGATGGACGTACATAACCCCTCGCCTCAGGAATCTCCACTGGCTACCAGTCCTGAAGAGGTGCCAGTATAAGCTACGTGTATATATAAGGCATTACAGAACGAAAAACCTGTGTACCTCAACCAACGCGTATTTTTCACCAGCCCACCAGGAAACTCTGATCCCGAACCAGGAAAGTGCTACGCAAAACTATAGTATGAAGATTTGGAAACCTGGGCTAAACAGAAAAAACGTATCCCATGTTTTCTGACCGGTTTAAGAGGCATAGTAACATCGAGGATAATCTTCGGACCTTGACCTGCCTAATGGATGAAGCAATGCTCCCCAAGACTCGCCCTCTTAGTGTGGCTTTTGATTTTACAAACGCTTTTGATAACATCCCAAGAGGCCGTCTTCAGGCAAAGTTAAGGAAGTTGGAGATACCACCTTACCTTTTTGAAGTATCTAGAATCCCTTTACAGTAACACGTGGGTAAAAGTCAAATTAGCAGCACACTAGGCAACCTCAGAAAAAATCTACACAAAGGATTAAAACAAGGCTGTATTGTATCCCTGCCTCTCTACTTTTTAATTTTTTCATGGCAGATCTGGAAAGTCATTTAACTGTCCCTAGAATCTACAAAAAAGAAAGGGGTCAAAGCTTAAAAATCCAGCACCAAACGTCACTACTCGTGATGACCTATTAATTCTTCACTATAGCTTGGTGCATAGGGTCTAGGATGTGACCCACATACAACCCAAAAGTGTGATATAAAACCCCCACTACCAAAAACACAAAATTAACCTGCAACTTTCAGAAAATCGTCAGCCGATACAGAATTACTTTGAGCCCTGAAGAAGTCCCATGAGGGATGAAACGCGTTGGCAAGCAATTTCTTTTCATGCATTTTAAGGAATGAAGTGTTGAATAAAAGGACAATATTTGCTACAATCAAGAAATACGACCATCTGTGTTCTTTTCATTTTGGGAAGCTATTTAATTATATGGTGTTCTGTTGTTGAAATATGGTGTACCATTACATTTACATACAAAGTACTTGTTTTTCTCGGGTGCAGGGTTAATTTTGTGTCCCTAGAATCTGCCTGCCTCGTCTGATGAAAAACATACAAATCCTACAATATGCATATGACATGGTAGTACAAGACCCAAATTGGCATCTTGCGGTCGCTTGATGTGCTTGCACAATATTGCGTAGAAATGGCATTATCAACTTAATAAAGTCAAAATCGATGATCATTAGCAGAAATTTTAGAAAAAAGGGCAGTTGGTTTCTCAAAGGCTCGCGGATAGAAAAAGTAGTAAACTTCAAATATCTTTGCGTGACGCTCGATGAAAGAGGTGGCAGGAAATCTCAGGTTGCTTGAAATTGAGGGTGAAGTATTTTGATATGCAGGATGGGCCAACTCAAGAGAAACTTCGCATGTTAAAATATTAATGCCCTACTGGTGGTGGTAGCAAGTAAGTGGATGCCTACGATATTGTATGGTGCAATGGTGTTCAAGGACCAGCTCCACGAGCGGTTAGTCTAGTGGTACTCCAAGTACGGCATGTAGGCTGCTGGCGGCCCAGCAGACCTTTCCTTGCGGCCCGCAGAGCTCCCTCTGGGACCCCTGGTTGCAACAGAGAAAGCTGCTCGAGGTCTGTTTTTTTGGTAAATTCTGCTAGCTAAGCAGCATAATTTTGTGATTCTGGGCTTCGTTTTTTATAAATAGCTCACCTTGTTTTACGAGCAAGGCTGCCCTGCTCACAGAACAAGCTGAAATGACATTGGAAACAAAGTCCAGAATCGGAAAAGCTATAAAATTAATGTTGCAAAGGCATGCTGTTCATGCTTTTGCGGTTTTGGGCTTTGTTTCAACAGTATGTTCAGCTTGTACTATCAGCAAGGAATCCCTGCTCCTAGGCATCCCTGGCTTAGCTGAGCAGACAGCGTAGGTGCATTAAAAAAAAATAGGTAAGGAAACTGATCACGAGTACAGTGGGGCAGGGCCAGTGAGTGTGGGCAGTTAAAATGAACAAAATATTCTGTATCTATTTTTTGTCTTATAACCTACAGAATGTAAAATGCACAAAAAGGATTTGAAAGAAATTATTTTCTAGAAATCTTTGGAAAAGGTGAATGTGTGTGTCCATGTAATCCCCCACCCTACTCTGTCTCCCTGGGAGCGCCACAGCTTCGATACGGCCCTCGGGCACATACCAGACTGTACGGTGTGGCTCCCGAGTAAATGTTTGTGAGTACCCATGAGTTAGACAAACAGCAATGCAATTGTATTGTACTGTAATTGCATTTATGTAGCTCTTACTACCCCTGAAGAGGCGTCAAAGCGCTTTTTCGGCAAGTAGCACGCTACTCTGGAACCCATACAGTGTTAGTGGTGAATTAGTATAGTGAAATATGGAAGTATTTTGAGTGGTGGATATGTTAGTCAGTTATTTGGATTGAGAAGGATAGCGTAGGGGTAGAAGAGGTAAAAAGGTTTGCATTTATATAGCGCTTGCTAACCTGATGAGGTGTTGAAGTGCTTTTACGGTGAGTAGCACGCTACTCCGGAACCCATAAAGGATTAGTGGTGAATTAGTATAGTGAAATATGAAATTGCTACTGCCGCTTATTTGCACTCTAAAACTGCAACAGCCTAGCCCAAATCAGCCTGGAGTTCAAACTCGCAAAGCAGGATTTTGCCCTGCGGCCTAAATTGTTTCTACTGCCACAATTTGAAAACTGCCCCAATAGGTATGATGAAACAACGCCTCTGTGAGAAATTCCAGGAGCCTGGTTCTGTATGGGGCACGTTTTTGGCAACCTTTACTGAGTCCCTGAGTGTGAAGGCCTTAATACGCAACAACCTACCGCATTAAACGATAGCAAAATTATTAATGAAATCTGCAAAGATAATGTCATCGGACCAGGATCTCCGGGACTTAAAAGCCAAATTTCATGGTAGTTGGGCTGTGAACCTTTACACCCCGGACGCGCTCCCAGAATATTTGAGCTTGCCTATTCTAAATACACACTTAGGAGAATGCGTCTCAGCCTTATGGTGCTACTTGTATGGCCGTAAAGATGGTGAATATAATACGCGATGCAGATGGTGCGACCAAGCAAAGGAGTCTTTTAATGCATGTGATCTGCATATGCGAAACCCTAACACCCATGAGGTGCTGATGGCTTCGGCCAGTATTTCGAACCTTAAATGTGAGGTTTTACTTGGCAGCCTTTTAAATTGCCTAAAAGGTGAATTGTGCCACCTATCTGGGCATTTTTTTTTTTTTTACATGTTATGAAAGGAGCAACATGCAAATCGCAAGTAATCATGTCTGATTTCAAAAGGCTACTTTTCATCTGCACGGAGCACTTTGATCGTAGGGCTGCACTTTACTTGCACAGAGCACTTTGATCCTTGGGGTCATACGCGGACTTAACAAGGACATTGATCAGAATGGTGAGAGGGTTTGGAGGGTCACAATGGTTCACTGAGTGAGGATTGACAGAGGACGGATTTGATGGACACCATTTTTGACCAACTGGAACAATGGAGTAGAATGCACTTTTCTTTGCATGGAGCACTTCAGAACAGGGAGCAGCACTGCTGTTGTATTCCTCTTAGGGTGTCCGTATATAGGTTTTCCTGTATCATGTCCTTTATATAGGCACAATTTGCCCTGCCCTTATATAGGCATAAAATCCCAGTCCTTATTTAGGCATTAAACCGTGCACTCCAAATACAGGCATGGTCTCCGACATCCGTCCACCCTAACGTCACAACGAGTTCTTGAAGGACAGACCCTTAGGCTTCGGGAGTTTCCCTAGCACAGGACTATTGATTTCTTCAAGGACTCCTCTATTATGCATGAACCGTTATACCTTAGGGGTTCATTCATGACGTCTTCCGCTGTCTGATCCACGTCAATGCTAACATTCTGAGGTACCTCTCAGGTATAAATAGACCTTCCCTAGCCCTTGTAAACTAGAGGAGACCTCGACTTCAGAGGAGCCCGTTTCCCAGCCTGACGCACTGAGAAGATGCTGTCATCCCTGCACGCAGAGAGTCCAGCTTCCAGTGATCTGACTTCCCTCGCTGGGTGTTGGAGTTCGAGTCTGGCAAGAGATTCCTACCTCTCTCATTCTTAAGGTATGGGGCTGACTAGAACCTAGAGGGACTCTTGACATACTTGGCATACTAGGCATACTGGGCGTAACATACTCTTAATATACCATAGTAAGGAATACTTCACCTACTTCATACCTCTCCCTACACCTAGGTTAGGTACATTGGGGTAGAACTAGCTTAGAAACGCATCGTATGAGTACTCTCATTTTTTAGTCTGTTATTTATGTAAATGAATATCTGCTAAAGATCATGCTAGCGCAGTATTATTTATTTCTACTGCTTACGCTGTACATTATTTATCTTGCATACTGTCTTGTGATCGTAACTGCACACATTACTTACACCAGAAACGACTGTTCAATAAACCTTTTATTGAAACGCCCGTCTATTCTTTCTGTGTAACTTTGAGGAAAACTAAGTATGCACGACTGAGCTGAGTGAAATAGTTATCTATTGTTTCCACAACTCTGGGACACGTTCTGATTCTAAAGGGAAACACAGTGGTCATGTTTTGCGGCTGCCAGAAACTACTCCCTTCTTGTTGTCAAGGAGTTTCTAGTGGCCTCTGAGCTAGCTGGCACAAGTAATTAAGTTTAATATACTCGATAGGGACATACTGACCTTAGTCCTATGTCAAACCTATAGGGGATATTATTCCAATGCGCAGAGCCTATTCGGGAAATAGGAGCTACACTACACTGCATTCTATGGCTAATGATTAGTTGACGTGAAGGTTAATGGGACATGATGTCTCCCTGTGAATGGTAGACAGTGGATGGGGTTATTTGTAAAAACGGTGGGACTATAAACTAGCTACCTTTCCCCTTTTTAGGTCTCGCCTAGGCAGCGCTTGCGCTGTCTCTTCGAGACATGCTGTACTGAGGTATGGCCTTGAGGCTCTGCCCACTCTCCGCCCATATTTGTCATTGGCTTGTGACATTGTCCTTTGTAAATGTTAGCTTCTGATTTGTTAATAGGCTTATTAGTCCCTCCCTGTCTTCTGTTGTTACCTCCCATGGGGACAGGCCTTTTACATGTGTCCTAACTCGGGAGCTTTCATTAGCAGTTCCTAGAACTATTTACTTAATGTACACAACTCGCAGGACGGAGGCAGCTGCTTGCACTTAGCATTTCTTGGTTTCCTACTCATCAGCATAACAAGGGCGTCTGTTCAGGGCAATTCCCCCTCCCATGTTATATTTACTTTGAGGCAGGCTTATTTACATTGAATTGCTCCAGCACAATTCTATGCACCATTTGTTACAGATGCTACAATTGCCCGTCTCAACCTTGTGCTTTTTAAAAAAATTGTCTTGCCCCACCACGTGTGTTTTTTTTTGTCCCCCTCCGAGATCGCTGTTTATTTATTTTTAATTAACCCCTTTGCTCCGCCCTGCCTAGCCCGCCAGGTAATTGAAACAGACACTTAGTTCGTAGCAGCTCAGTTCTTTATTGTTGTTTCTTTATATTTGACTCAGATTTATTTGATTGAACAATGGGAGATGATACATTTGTGTTTATAGGCATCATGTAACTTGACTATGTATGACGTATACCGACTGTTTCCATCGTATTCATGTATGCGATCAATATACACAAATGGGTAACTTGGAGAGGTTCTACTTGTAGGCTTTATTGTTGCCATGAAACTTTGTAAACAACGGATCTGTATGTTACTGATTGCCTCATATGTACATTATGGAATGTAATGTGAATCTCAACAAAACTGAAAAACTCAATAAAATCTGTGTTAAAAGAAAGCAATAATGGATCCTGGAAAGCTATACATTTCAAAAAAAGTAGACAAAATTCTGAATTCAGCAAGGGGTCATTTGTGTAGACCCTTCAAGTCTTTTTTTACAGAAACTAACAGTTGAAAATAGGAAAAATTGAAAATGAGTTGAAAAAAACAGCCATTTGTGCCAACGTTTTCACCTGTAACTTCTTCCAAGTATGACAGATTTTTTAAAGCAATATACCGTTACATCCGCTGGACCCTTCTGGTTGTGGGGATATATCGGACTTGTAGGTTCACCAAGAACCCGACGAACCCAGAGCCAATAAGTGAGCAGCATCTTGCAATGGTTTTTTATTGTTTACAGGGTATATAGCGATTCATTTGGGAAAATATAAACAGTGAAAAATCGGTATGAAAGACACGTGTGTATTTCTGAAACGGGAACAAAATATAGAGTTTAGAAACAGTAGCTATTTGCACATCTCCGAAATTGTGGGTATCCATACCATACTAGCAATGTGAATTATAGGAACTTTTTCAAAGTGATTTCTTTTTTACACATTGTCTTACATTTGGAAGGCAGAAATGCATCGAAAGTCAATGGGTAATAGTTGCTCTACAAATCTGTGTTCCCCTAAGTCTCCCGATTAAAAATGGTACCTTAGTTGTGTGGGTAGGCCTAGTGCCTGTGACAGGAAACGGTGCAAAAAGCAACATGGAGAACAACACATTTTTACAGTGAAAACTGACCCTTTTTTGCTAAGTGCCTAGCTGTAGGCTTTGAACCCTAGCAAACCTATACATTTTTGAAAAACTAGACACCCAGGGGAATCCAGGATGGGGTGACTTGTGTGACTCTCACTAGGTTCTGTTACCCAGAATCCCTTGCTAACCTCGAACTTTATAAAAAAAAAACTAATTTTCCTCACATTTCTGTGATGGAAAGTTCTGGAATCTGTGTGGATCCACAAAATTCCACCCACCCTTCATTCCACAAAGTCTTCTGATAAAAAAGATACCTCACTTGTGTGGGTAGGCCTAGTGCCAGCGACAGGAAACGGCGCAAAACGCAACATGGACGCACCACATTTTTACAGTGAAAACTGACCCTTTTTTTGCGAAGTGCCTAGCTGTAGATTTTGAACCCTAGCTCTGCAGGCACCTAGGGAAACCTCGCAAACCTATTAATTTTTGAAAACTAGACACCCACGGGAATCCAGGATGGGGTGGCTTGTGTGACTCTCACTAGGTTCTGTTACCCAGAATCCCTTGCAAACCTCAAACTTTATAAAAATAAAAAAAAACACATTTTCCTCACATTTCTGTGATGGAAAGTTCTGGAATCTGCGTGGATCCACAATATTTCACCCACCCCGCGTTCCAATTCAGTTTTTTTTTATTTTGATATGGAACTCCAACGGAGGTCCACAAAAGGACCCCAGTACATAACGTACTTTAAATACAATACAAAAAAGTACACCAATAGATTAAAAAGAGGAAAAAGGCAAAGACATACTTCTATACATTACAAAATTCTTCAGTGGCCAACCATCAAACGTTACAGCATACAGAATAGACTTAAAACATTTCCTAATAAATAGCTAGAAATGTTTTAAAAAAATGATATATCCTGTAGCAGACAATTTCATTTGGAGGGGACAAAACAAATGAACAGGCCTCCTGAGCAGAATGAATATTCAATTTAATAAATGATGATCTTAAAAACATATGCCTGGCCCTTTGTAATTCCGTGCACACAAAAAGCACATGATTAAGATCCTGAATTTGTAAAAAACACATTTCACAGATTCTCTCCTCTCTTGGTGTTTTGTCCCATATGCCAGTAATTTCTCTTAGAGGCAACAGGTTGGTTCTCAAAAGGAGTATCAGCCTTCTAATACCATGTGGAAGATTCCAGGTTAAATAAGCTGTGGTCTGTTCCCCACAGCTCTTCCACAGACCACCTCATTGCGTGATTTTGATTGACTTAAAACAATATCTCTAGCCATGCTAATCGAGGTTGCAGACGTCTTTAAAAACAGCTTCAATGCAGGCTTTGGTATGGGAGAATCACTATTTAAATTAAGCCCAAATAAAACATTTGCTTGAGCCAAGGACCTGAAGAGTGCTTATTGATCCTTTAATTTATCAAAGATTTCCATTCTCAGAGCAGCCCTGAGAGCGCCCTCATCCCCCCCAGCAGAGGGAATTTCCCCACCTCAGGACCGCTGACGAGGATAAAATATATGAAGAAACTAGACCGAACTCCAAGCGTAGAACATGGGGGGGCAGCCAGGGAGTTTAAGTTACAAATTTGGCGGAGGATTCGGCCTTCAGCCTTATCAAAAGAGAGCCAATATTTCATATCCATTACTTCAGCGGCGTATGTTAAAGAAGGGGGAATTTTAACCTTGAATACTGACAGAACATGACTAAAGTGATGTCTCCCACAGGTTTTATAAAATCTATTTAAAGCTCCAGCCTGGGAGGCAGGCAGCCTTGCTAACACACAGTTTAATGTGCTCTGAATCACGCCCATTTTTTGAAAAAACCTTCCCCAAGTACAGATACGAATCAACCAGTTCTAGTTCTTCGAGCCCCAGTGACCACTTATACCCTCTCTTTATTCTAAATTTTTTCTTGCGGAAAACCAAGATTTTGCTTTTAGTAATATTGATTTTCAAAAAATGGTCTTCCGCATATTTAGTTAGGGCATCCAGACGGCGTTGCAGACCAATTGGAGTTAAATCGAAAATTGCAACATCATCTGCATATAATAGAGAGCCAACGGACATTGTACCAATTCTGGGGGCATCCCCCCTCGCAGAGTTCAACACGCCGGGGAGATCATATATATAAAAGGAAAACAAAAGGGGGGCCAGCAGGCAGCCCTGCTTAAGCCCATTATAGGTCTTGATCTTAGAAGATAACCCCTGCGTGCCTCCCATCAAAACTTGGCACCATGTGTCCGTGTGTAATTCTATAATGAGACCCAAGAGGTGATGTGGCATACCAAGATGGGAGAGCTTTCTCCACAGCGTTTGACGATCCACCTTATCGAACGCCGTGGAGAAATCGATAAATGCCGTATAAACTGGCATACTTCGTGAGAATACATATTTCTCCACAATGGTCTGGACAGCCGCAATATTGTCCAGAGTACCATGGTTCATTCTAAAACCTGCTTGTTCTGGTGGTAAAATGTTCTGATCATGGGCCCATTGCTGCAGATGAGATAATATACTTTTTGCAAATAATTTGACCGAAGCGTCCAGCAGTGCAATCTGTCTAAAACTGGTTGGTAAAGTTTTTGGGCCCTTTTTATACAGAGGGACTATAATACTCCCCTTCCATGAGGGGGGGAATATTAATCGTTTTGAAACAGAAATTAAACAATGGCGCTAAAAAGGCTCCCCATGCAGCGGACTCCTTTTTGATTAGCACAATCTGGATTCCATCCGGCCCTTGTGCACCAGAGGTTCTAGCAATCTTTATATAACCCACTACTTCGTCCCTTGACGGGGGACCATATTCCAGAAAAGAAGACTCCTGTATAGCGGGCGTCACAAAAGATGCTGAACTGTTGTTTTTATATAATAATGAGATGTAATCCACACACTCCCTTTCTGGGATCGGTATAGGTAAAGCCCTCTGTCTTGAGTCAAAGTATTCTGCGATCAGATGCCAGTATTTTCTCGGATCTTTGGCTCTTGCGGCTTCCCTTAACCCAATCCACTTAACGTCAAACTCCCTTCTCTTTTCTCTAAGTTTATAACGACTTCTCACTCGCTTAAGGCGATTAATTTCCTGCTGTTGGCCCATAGAGAATTGTAAATGTTGTTTTCGGACTAAACGATTAATTTCTTGGTTTAGTCCTGTTGGCGTACCCTGATTAGGCAGGCGGGGACTGGTGGATTCCTTGCTTAAATTTCGTATCTCCTCCATTTGTGCCTCAAAGAACTGTATAATATTAACATAAGCATGACCCTGCTGTTCTACATAAGTTTTCTTCACTATCTGGCCTACCACTGAGGTATTTTTTAGCGTCCAAAAGGAACGTCCATGTGCTTTATTAAAAACCACCAAGCCCTGGCCCGTATTCCCTGGATCTAGTACGGGTAGATTGAAAGCCATTGTCAAACCTATTTCACTGTGGTCACTCCATTCTGACGGAAGGACAACTAGATTTTCACAGGCCCCAAACATTTGATGGGAGACAACCACGTAGTCCAATAGGCTTTGTGAATAATGGGAGTTAAAAGTAAATTGTGCTATTTTATCGACGGGGACCCTCCCATTTAAAATGACCAAATCCGTACTTCTAGTGCTATCGAGCAGGAGAAATCCCCGTTTGTCCGGTAATAAAGAGTCTGGAATATGCCAAATTTCCTCTTTATCTGGCATAAATCTCCAGTGCAGACCTGGAGATTTTCGCATTTAAATCTCCCACTAATACCACTAGGTGGCACTCTTCCATTGTGGTATCTCATGTATATATAAAAAGAGTGTACTCCACAACTGATCGAAATCCCTCCCAGGAGGGATATATAAATTTGCCACCAGGAAGAAGGTAGACCTGCCCGACTCTCCCGAACATGCCAGCTTCAGGCATATGCAAAGATTTGAGGGATGGCAAAAAACCTTCTGATTCCAGTTAATCGAATTCTTGAGTAAAATGGCGAACCCCCCCTCTGGCGTGTCCCCTTTCGGAGCGCTTAGCATAACAAGAAAAAACAAAGAAGCCATCACAAACAAATTCTTTACACGACCAAGTTTCTTGTAGACAAATAATCAGAGGGTTCAAAGATTTCAAAAAGTTCAATTTTGTCTCTTTATGGCCCAAACCGGCCATATTCCAAGACAAAAGAAACCCCCACTTCTTTCTGCTACCGGACAGTTGTTATTCAGGGCTCTTGCAACCCAACTCCACTGGGCCAAATCGTCTTCTATATCTAGGGCCTGGGAAGCAACTGTTGCATCTGACATCAGATTTATTAAGCGACCACTTTTATCTAAGGAGACCACAATATTTTTAGCATTGCCCAATGAGTACTCGAGATCGGGGCCCATCGCGTCCAGCACCACAGAATTACCAGCCCTCGTAATTTTCGGGCGCTGTGTTGTAGGGCACATAATAGGACATTCCTCAAAATCTAGTACAGATGTTATATTGAGCCCTCGTTTCAGGAAATGCTCACAGTTCTGCATAACCAAATTGGCCACAATCAAAGAGCAAAAGGTGACTCTAGAATAGGAAAAGCTCTCCTGTAGGTTAATCTTCACATTTATAATATCCCTACTTTCTATCAATTTTAGTGCCTCTATTTCTAAAAAGAGATTGAGAATGAGACCTCTATTTACCGGACAGAATTCATTGTCAAATAGCCAGATAAAATCCACTATGGGAGATAAAACATTCTGCATCACATTATCTTTCTTTACAGCATCGCCTGGGGGAATCCATAAAGGCACCCTATCACTACGATTAACGTCAAGTATCCCATCATTAGGCTGAGTCTTCGAATACGACATTATGGAGGTAGTTGGAACTTCTAACTTTCTATTAAACAATGCTGTAGACCCTGTACTTGTGGGGACTGCAACACTAGACTTACTGGAGTTACTGCTGTTCCAGAAATCCCCAATATCCCAGCTGGTGTCAAATGCACTGTAGGGGGGTTCCTAAGAGCACCCTCCTCGGATAGAGGTTTAGGACCTCCCTCCTCCATTAAAGTTTGAATATCACTCTGACTATCGGGAACCCGTGGAAAATAAAGTTTTGACACTTTTCGTTTTGGGAATCGTCTTGTCTTTGTGTTTCTTTTTCATATTGTCCCCCTTAAGGCCTATCGCAGGGTCTCCCCTCTTCCCTGCTTTCGACCCTCTGTTCTCTAATGAGTTGGGGAGTTGGGCCTGTGAGGCAGATGGGGTTGGGACCTCTAGTTTTCACAATTTTCTCAATTTCTCTACTGCCCCCCCTTTTACCCTTAATGAACAAAGGAAAGGATTTTAATATGGTATTTCCCAATGGGGGGGCCCACTTCAGCCTCCCCAAATAATGTGCTTAAACAAAGCTCTTCCTTTTCCAGGTTACATAAAGGTTCACTGGGGGGGGGGGGCAATAAAAAAAGAGGCATACCTGCTTGAGCAGAGGCATCTCTCTGCTCTCCCCGGGGAACGGGTGAGAGAGGCCCAACATTTATCTGTTCTTCCATTTGCGGATGTATCGTAGAGACAGGTTTGATACTATCAGACTTTGTCACCTTTTGCACTTCAAACAACATTACAGAGATCATTTCCAACATATGATCTGAACTAAATACAGATTTCTCCAGTAAAGACAAAATAGAACTTAGTACTCTTTCGATGCAAGCAAAATATTCAGAAGGCACACCATCCCTTTCATTTCCCAACTTCGGTTGTGTACAAGGCAGAAATACATCATAGGCAGACTCCAAAGATGTACCAATCAAGTGACTTGTACTACAATATAAAAGAGGCAAAGAGAGACGCCTAGGAGAAGAGCTTACAATTGGGTGTTTTTCTCCCTGAAACTACTCGTTGGATAATCATTCTTATCGGCATGAACATGAGGAACTCTCCAGCCCCTTATTTGGGCTTCTATATCAATGTCTGGAAGTGTGAAATCTTCCCTTGAATTTGACTTTTCACATATCATTGCCTTCTCGACCACGGCAGAAACATCTCCCCGGTGAACCTCTGATACGCCATCCTCAATTATTCCCTTGCTAGTGCCCCCCTGCACCGGTGAGACAACAGATGTAACCACAGGCATAGAGTTTGAATTTAACCTAATCAAAGAAGTATATTGCTGACTCTGCTGGTTAACAGGATGTTCTGAACCCAGCTTTGCGCATAGGACAGCGTCCGATGCAACGGATGTAACAGCAGATATGCACTCTGGCTTTAGTCTATTCAAGAGAATGTGTTGCTGACTCTGCCAACTCTGTTGGATCGGATGAATAACACGGGACCCGGGGCCCAGATTTGCACATAAAAAGGTGTCAGATGACTGCCCGCTTGAGCCGTCTTCTGCACCAAGATTTATCTGGACCCGACCCCCATCGCAGGACTTTGTCTGGTCCCCCGCAGGACCACAAGAACCACACCGGTCTCCCTGTACTTCCACCATAGGCAAGGAGGGAGGCGTTGCTAGGTGAAAATTGGATTTCAGACCTTCTTGGCCCAATGTTGCCTCCTCCTGGAGCAGACTGGGGCATTTTTCGAAAAAAAACAGTAATGGCTGGGTGGGATTTATAGCAAAGATGCTGTAGATGTCTAGTCCCACTATATGATCTCCTTAATTTGCTTGTGCGACTTGGAGGCGAAGAAAATACACGCCCGGAGCGTAATTTTTTAGAAGTCATCTCGCACCAGCTTACTTGTCTGCCAGGAAAACTCCCACCTCCACTCAATCGCTTGCTCACGGTGGAGTGATACAGTAATTCCGTGATTCAGTAATTCAGTTAATCGATCTCACCCCTGCCAGTCAGTATTTTAAGAGCTCAAGGCCTCTAAACAAATTCAACTGACCGACTAGACTGCTGAGACCGAGGGCGGCCTGTTCCCAGTGTTTTCAGGCTTAGACCAAATAGACTCAGAGACTTGAGTGGGAGGGGAGGGGGGTTGCCCCCGTGGAGCTGCCCTACCCACCTCACCTCCCTCACCTTGCTCCTCAGTGGCTCCACGGTTCCTCAGGAGCGGCTCCGGCACCAAAGACCGCAAGGGCAGAAGGCAAAGCACTGGTCACTCCGTACCGTCCGAAACGTCCGTTTTTTAGGTCTCGCCTGAGCCAGCGCATGCGCTGATCTGGCGAGACATTTAGTGAGTGGGCTTTAGAAATGCCACCACCAGCTTTTGCTGGCCTAGAGCGTGCGGTAACTCGCATTCCTCGCATCGCTCAGGCGCCATCTGGCTTTCCTCTCACTTGCTCTCCCGCTCCTCCCCCTCCCTCACCACAGAGCGCGTCTCGCGGCCGCGCGTCTTTTTAAAAAACTTTTAGCGCGAGGCGCGCGCGCTTCTTTTCATCTCTTATCTCTCTCTTTCTGCTTTCTGGCCATCACCCCGTTCCCTCTTCTCACACGGTTTACTATCCCTGCTACCGTCCTCTCCCTTTGTCCCCCATTTCCTCTCTGTTGTTGGTTTTTTGCTACTTTCATCTCTTCCCATGTTCTTCTTTCACTTCCCATCATCTCCATACCTCCACTTCTTTTTCCCCTGTTTACTTTTGCCCTCCATTTTCTCTGTACTCTGTCTCCTATCTCACTTTCTCTTCCTGCTCCAGAGCTCCTTCCTCCAACTATCGCTTTATTTCTTTTTTCGAAAAAATCTTTCTGCCTTTCCTCTCTTCCCGTTCCAACGCTTCTCTTTTTTTTCATTCCCTAGCCTTCCAATCACCTTTCCCATTTCCTCTGTTCTGCACTTCTTCTTGCACTACAGAGCCCCATGTGTCTACTTGACTCCGGAGTGTAAACAGACAGAGATCTATCTAGGCTCTCAGGCAGACATTCAAAAAAAGAAAACCTAGAGCGAGCCTTTAAAACAAAAAATCATATAATGCTAGTTTGGCAATGTCATCATTTATGTACACTTAACTGCACATTCTTTAATTGTATCCAAACCATTACTGAAATTAATGCACAGTTCAAATAATTGATGGCTCTTCTTTTATGTGGCTCAGTCTACTCCTTTTTTAGTTTCTGTAAAGCGCTTTGTCATCCCTTGAGCCATGAACACACTATAAAAAAACTGCTAATGAATGTGTTGATAAATAAAAATAGTGGTCTCGCATTTGAGACATTATAAGTGTTTAGCCATGCAACAGTTGTGCTGCATAACTAAATACTTATAAGGTCCCAAAGGCGAGGCCTATAGGCTATGCACATCTTTGCACATAACTTCATGTTGTTGTTTTCTATCGAGGGGACAAAGGGCAGCCATCATCAAGCAGTCCAAAGGGTAGTATGTGCTGCCAGGCTAAACACTTGTAAGATCCCAAAGGCGAGACCTATTGGCTATGCCAATGCTTGTATGGAAATGGCAGCGGTTTTATGATGTTGCCGTCAGTGGCCTGGCCCTCCACTCGCGGCTCACCTCACAGGCACAGCAGGCAGACAGGTGATGCGAAGAGGGGGCAAAGAGAAAGCACCACAGATGACCGGCACCCCCGCCTCCATCACCTCGCTCCTTAGGCTCCTTAGTTTCCTGCTCCTCGGAGCGACGAAAGCAGAGGGCAGAGCGCTGGCCTCCTGGCCGATCGTTGCTCTTCCCGCAGCTCAGAGGCGGCAGTAGTGTGGTAGTTGGTGGTAGTTGGCGGCCGGGCTCACCACTCGCCCCTCGCGGCTCTTCCTCACAGAACCGCAGCACCGTACACCGAGCTGCACCCTGACTCCAGCTCCGCGCAACACAGCGAAGCACAGCGAAAACACGGCCTGGAACCCCGCATTTCCCAAAGTCTTCCAATAAAAATGATACCTCACTCGTGTGGGTGGGTCAAGTACCAGCGACAGGCAAGGGCCCAAAACATATTGCGGAGACATCAAAATTACCTATCAAAAAACAATCTGCTTTTTCCAGGGCGGGGTCACCTGAGTTATTTTGTCCCGGGGTCGGCAGCCATCTAGGGAAACCCACCAAACACACACATTTCTGAAAACTAGAGACCCGGCGGAGTCCAGGGAGGTATGGCTTGCGTGGACCCCCCAACATTTCCCTACCCAGAATCCCCTGCAAACCTAAAATTTTGCTGAAAAAAATCAAATTCTTCTCAAATTTCTGTGTGGGAAAGTTGTAGGATCACTGGGCTGACACAAATTTCCTACCACCCAGCATTCCCCCAGGTCTCCCGATAAAAATGGTACCTCACTCGTGTGGGTCGGTCAAGTACCCGCGACAGGCAAGGGCCCCAACATATTGTGGAGACTTCAGAATTACCTATCATAAAACAACCTGGTTTTGCAAGGGGGGGGGCACCTGGGTTTTTGGCCCCGGGCTCGGGGCCATCTAGGGAAACCTACCAAATCCACATATTTCTGAGAACTAGACACCCTGGGAGTCCAGTGAGGTATGGCTTGCGTGGATCCCCCAACGATTCCCTACCCAGAATCCCCTGCAAACCTCAAATTTAGCTGAAAAAAATCACTTTTCCCATACATTTCTGTGTGGAATCCCCGTGCCGGCACAAATGTCCTACCACCCAGCGTTCCCCTTGTTCTCCCGAGTAAAATGGTTAATTTTGATGCCTCCAAAATTATGTTTTGGGCCCTTGCCTGTCGCAGGTACTTGGCCCACCCATGTGAGTGAGGTACCATTTTTATCGGGAGACCTGGGGGGAATGCTGGATGGTAGGAAAATTGTGGTTTTTCTGATACCACAATATTATGACACAGTAATGTAAGAAAAATGTGTGACTATAGTCACATTTTGAGGTTTGCATGGCATTGGGAGTAAAAACAATTGTTGGGATCCATGAGAGGCACACCACCCAGCACTCCCCATTTTTTTTGGTTTACAGAAATAGCTAAAGTTGGAAGATTTTCCATAGACTGACTACACCTTTGCACAGAAAGACAGATGAGACGAATATGACTGCCTATCCATCTGTTCCTCAAGTACACACACATACTGGTTGGATTTGGCACGGGGGTGAGTGAAAGGTTCAAAATGTATATTTTATTAACAAGAGATTTCACAAAAAGGAAATGCACTGTTAATAATTAAAAGGTTAAAAACATGAACCAATGAGACACAGCTCGTGAGCTGTAAAGCCACGGCAAAGCACCAACCTCTTTACAGGCCATTCACACATCTTTCATACATGACACACGACCATTCACACCACCAGCCGCGGGCCCAGCACATTACAACATTCACATCAACAGACAGCGCCATTCAAGGGCCCATCACTTTCATACGCCCAGATGACTGACACAGCAATCACACCGGCTGGTGGTTGACATAGTGTGTGCATTGGCGTTTGACTAGCAGAGTGTGTAATGACCAGCAGACAGTCACTACTCACACACTGCCAGCCAAATGCCAGCCCATGCACACCGCCAGCCAAGCACCAGCCTACCCACACAATGCCTAACCACGCATACCTTCAGCCAAGCGCCAGCCCGCACACATTGGCAGCCAAGTCCCAGCCCACGCTCACCGCCAGCCAAGCGCCAGTCCACGCACACCGTCATCAAATGTTTTTTTAACAAGAAAGAAAACACAAACCAATTGGAGCTAGATACAAAACTATAACTACAAACACAACAGCGGTAACTAAAGACCTCATTCTAATGCCAACTGTGAAACTGAAGAACAACTATATAAAACCATACAGACCAGGCAGTACACTATTAGACTCACGGTTGCTCCCAAAAAATATTGTGAGTGTGTTACAATCTGAAACATGTGGGCACACACAGCCCAGGATTAGAAGGACAAGCAGCACAGTGCATACAACTCTCCTTCCGCATACCTCTTCGCAAACAGACTCTACATCTCTTACAGGGATTGGGTTTTTTTGGGCGTGGGAGGAATTAAATCGGGAAAGTGGCGATCTTTCAATCTAGCCACATCCTCCACCACTCCAACTCTAGGAACACTTGCCTGTTCCACTACAACAAGGCTGCCTATCACAGACTCCTGAAACTGAACAAAAGACATCTTTGACGCAGGAGAACACTCCTTGAACACAACAAAAGCATTAAAAGTTGCTAAATTGAAGAGATGGATGGCCAACTTCTTATACCAAATGTAAGCCTTACGAACAGCAGTGTAAGGTTCCAACCTCTGATCTACTCTATCGACACCACCCATGTGCTTATTGTAGTCTACAATGCACACAGGTTTGCGCACTTCAGCTACCTGGCCCCAAACAGTCACAGGTGAGGTAGTCATCATGGATTGTAGTCGGCATGTACATATCCCTCCTGTCCACAAATTTCACATCTAGCAGTTCCTCACTAAGCAATGCACTGCACTGTCCCCTCTGAAGCTTTTTGCAAACAAGCTCTTTTGGGTAACCTTTACGGTTAGAGCGAATTGTGTCACAAGCAAAAGTGTCCACTTTGAACAATTCCTTAAACAATTGCACAGTAGTGTAGAAGGTATCCAGGTACAAATGGTGACCTTTGTTAAACCGTCCTCTTGCCAGTTCCCACACAATTTTCTCTGAAACTCCAAAAGTGGACCGACAACCAGGGGGGGTCAATAGTGGAATCCCTACCAGTGTACACCCTGAAATTATAGACCTATCCTACTCTCAGACGACATATACATCTTAATTCCATAACATGCCCTCTTGCTAGGAATGTACTGCCTAAAAAACAAACGGCCCTTAAACAAGACCAAAGACTCCTCAACAGCTATTTCTTTCCCTGGAGTATAGATCTCTGAAAATCGATCTACAAAGTGATCAGGAACAGGCCGAATCTTAAAAAGAAGGTCACAGTCGGGGTGATCTTGTGGCAACGCCAAAGCATTATCAACAAAATGCAGCATCCTAAGCAAACGAAAATACCGATCACGACTGATAATTGCAGGAAATATGGCCGTTGCCATCAAGGAACTGGTAGACCAATATGAAGCCAGGGATGGCTTCCTTATCAAGCCCATCAAAAAAGTCAAACCCAAAAACTTCTTCATCTCATCCAGATTTGTGGGAGACCACCGGGTAGCTCTAGAGCGGGGCCTAAGTCTGGCACTGTTGTCCCTCAAAAACTGTTCAGCATATAAATTAGTCTGCTCCACAATCACAGCCAAAAACACATCATCCATAAACAACTGAAAAAACTGTATAGGCAAAAAAATGTCACACTCCACTCACAACACTGGCTGCACCATGTTTGGATCAACCCTGAGTCAGCACTTCTAGTAGGAAGCCTTGCAGCCCCAGGCTGCAATCCCGATGTCTCTTGCTGTACCTTCGACACATCTGTGTCCTCCTCTAAAACAGGCACTTTGTAAGGATTCGAGGAGTCTCAATACGTTTCAAAAATTTATTCTGTTACAGCATCCCCAGCCGAGCTAAACGCTCACCGGCTGCATCTCTTCAAATTTCCAACATTCTACCATTAGGTCAGCAGTGACCTCATTACAATCTATGCTCCCAGCATTACATGTCCTTACACATCTTCCCCCTTATAATATTTGAACAGGAACAGTGAAACAACATACCTAATAAAACTCTACATTATTATTATTAGCAACATGACAATATAATTAATGCCAACTTATTCATGACACATTAAGGAGCACTATCCCAGAACTTTACATATGTCACCCATACTCCTTGTAGCACCCTTCTCCAGGATCACCGCACTGTGTTTGGCCTCCTTCACCCTGCATGGAACAGAATATTTGCTTTCCCCCTTGGAAACAAACCCTTTTTTTCTCACGACCACCCAATCTCACGGTTTTACACAACACCACTTCACACCCTTCTTCTTATTGTAATACAGCATGTTTTTCCTTTGCGATCTCAAGACCCTCCTTTGTATTTCCTTACGATCTACTTCAATCTCCATTGCCACTCCCTTTCGCCATACAGGGTATTCTTTCACTCCCGGTTTCCTTCCTTTTAGGGACACAAATGGAGAAACTCCTGTCACAGAATGAGGGGTTGTGCTATGCGCCCACATCATCATCCTCCTCAATTCTCTCTTCCACGGAAGATGATTAGCAAGGGACAGTTGTATATTGTCCATCACCAACCGGTTTACCCTCTCCACCAACCCGTTTGCTTGAGGTTGGAAAAAAGCCACCTTCTCATGCACAATTCCCATGCCAGAGAGATAATTCGTCATCTCCCTAGACACGAATTGCACTCCATTATCTGACACAATATTTTTTGGTATTCCTTCTTCCACGAAAACTTCCTCCAAAAACTCAATATTTTAGGTGTTCACTTCCCCAACATCCTTGATTACAAACCACTTAGTATGGTAATCCACTAGGATTAGGATGAATTTACTTCTAGATCCTAACCTGGTTACAGGTCCCAAAAAATCAATGGCCAATTTTTCCCAAGGTCTTTCTGGAAAACTCATGACTTCTGATGGAGGCTGTCTAGTCACTTTGGTCTTGTCACTGTTTGCACATGTTGCACAATTCTTCACCTTTTCTTCCACGTCCCGATCCACACCAGGCCACCAGAATGACTGTCTAACCTTCCTTTTCACAATTCCCCGACCCAGGTGTCCTTCATGAATGATATCAAGAATTCTAGCTGGAATACCCTTGGGAGGAGCAAACTGATCTCTCCTCATTAGCCTGCCACCAACTGTGCTCAGTTCTTCTTTGACCTTAAAATACTCGCGTAACTCACCACCCATTCCATCCATCTCTTCCCATCCATGTACAACTTTTGCCTCAACTTCTTTCATTACAACATCTTCTTCTCTTGCCGCAGTCCACTCCTCAGCAATTATAGCCAATTCTCCATTAGCAAACTCTCCAATTCTGACACCACCTCAGCAATGACGTCCTCAGTCTCCACCTCTACTGGCATTCTTAATAGAAAATATGCTACAACCTTCCTGCTGCCCTTCACAAATTCTATGTCAAAATTATAATCCATTACTAATAGCAACCACCTAGTGATGCGAGGTGTAACATTCCCTTCCAAACCTCTTCCACCTTTGAAAATATATGTTAAAGGCTTGTGATCCGTTCTCAGTTTGAAGGGAATTCCCCACACATAAAACCTGAAACGATTGATCCCCCAACAACAGGCTAAGGCCTCTTTCAATTACAGAATATGTGGTCTCAGCTCCTTGCAACCTCCTAGATGCAAAACCAATTATATTCTCTATGCCATCTTTACCTGTGTCAGCACCGCACCAATTCCTAACTTGCTAGCATCTGTTGTGATGTACGTTTTTGCTTTCACATCAAAATGCCCCAATGTAGGAGCACGAGTAATACTCTTCTTTATATGTAAAAATGCATTCTCACACTCTTCACTCCATCCAAACTCAACCCCTTTTTTCAACAGTCTTCTTAAAGGCTCTACATTGTCCGTAAATTCCTTCACAAATTTAGCGCAGTACTCTGCTAGTCCTAGGAAAGAATTTAATGCTTCCTTAGTATGTGGTCTTTGTGCTTTCTCTATCGCTGTCACAATGCTCTTTTTCGGACTTATACCCTTGGCACTAATTGTATGTCCCTGATAAGTCGACTCTTCTTTTCTGATTTGACACTTCTCTTTTTTCACAGTCAAACCATGTTTCCGCAACCTCACCATTTCCTCCTCGAACAATTTATCATGTTCACAGATATTTTTTCCCACAATAAGTATGTCATCTTGGAAACATAGCACATGATTCAAATCACCAAATATAGGCTTCATTGTTTTCTGAAAAACTGCAGAGCCCGAGGCTAGGCCAAATGGCATTCTCTTGTAGCGAAACGCACCCAAAGGAATAACGAAAGATGTTAAATGTCTAGATTGTGCATGCAGACGACCTATCCAGGACACTGAACACGACTCCCCCCACCTTCCATTGTTAACATTTCTGAGCTGTTAGGGAGTGGTTGTCTGTCCACCCAAATACATTTATTCAAATCACCCAGGTCAATACACATCCGAATCTTCCCTTCACCCTTGGGTGCCACCACTATTGGGGCCAACCATACGGAAGCCTCGATGGGTTTGATAATTTGTTGTTCCAATAGTTTGTCAAGTTCTTCCTTCAAGAGCTGTGTCATGACGTTAGGAACATTTCTCACTCTATATACAACAGGTTTTACTCCTTCTTTCAGTATGATCTTGTGCGAGAACCCCTTCAATAATCCCAACTCATCAGAAAATACTTCAGGGTACTTCTCGATCAGATCATCATGACCACCTCCACTCACTTCTTTCACTTCATCTTGTTCAGCCACCATTACTGGTTCAGTGGCATTGGGATTGATAATTATGCCCAGATGTCGCTGATGACGCCATCCCAGTGAATCTGAACTATAGTCGGTAATATACACTCTACCATACACCACCTTACTCTAGAAACCAATAGTCAACCATCTAATTCCTAAGATCTCTATTTTTCTTCCTGCATATCCTACAGCTTTTATGTGTGGTTTACACAATGAATGATTATTTGTACACTTCCACTTGCTTTCAAACGTTTCCTTGGAACAAACTACCTGAGTATACTAACACCCGTACAGACACCCCTTCCAAGAGCACTTGATGAGGTTTCTCCAATTTGTCGGTGCTTTCTAATTTCACACCACACTCACTAAAATTCTTTTTTAACTTTCCACCCTGTGCTTCACCATCCACAGTGGAAATTATTTCGACAGTTGAAATTAACTCTTGAATGTCTTCACAAGAATCATCCAATTGTTGATCAACGTGTTGAACTCGTCTTGCATCCTTGAACTCTACCCTGGTTCTACATACCTTTGCGAGATGACCTCTCTTCCCACATTTTCTACAAACCACACTTCTGGCTGCACACTTTGCACTAGACGCAATGTGCCTAGGAGCACCACATCGAAAACATTTTACTTCTCTCCAATCTCCACTCTTTTGCTTCACCTCTACTTCACTTTTAGGTTTTCCTTCACTTATTCATTTTACATCACATTTTCCTTTTACTTGCACTACCCCCACTTCACTAATAACCGCTTCCTTTTTAGGTCTCGCCTACGCAGCGCGCATGCATAGGAGGGGACCTGTTGGAATCGATTAGCTTTTTCGCCCAAAAACGTGCACGCTTTGCATTGCTTTCAATGGCAACGCGTGCATGTTAGCGTTCCTTACGGGAGCGAGCTTGGCGACATCTGTTTGTAATTAACTTGCAAACAGATGGTGCCCCTGCTCGCTCCCGCAAGGGAAACGCTTTGTGGGTTTTTTTTTTTTTTTTGCTCGTCAGTTTCTGCAGGCACACTTCCCCCACTATGTGGCTTTACTGTCAGCCTTTCACCTGTGAACATGTTTGCAAAAGGCTCAGACAAAATCATTTAGCGGACCTCTTGGAGGCTCGCTCCAGGTCACGGTCCCCAAATCTGCCAAAGCCTGCGCAAACAAAGCGAAACGTGAGGAATTTTAATCCCGCGTGGAGGTCGCCGCCCCTCCTGTCATGGCGCTGACTTCAGAACAAGTGGCATTGTTCGACAAAGCAAGCCCAGCAGACGTCTTTCAGCAGCAAAATGAAATGTTCCCTGAAGTCTGTCTCCTGCCACCAGCCGGGTCGCCACAAACTTGGAAACCGGAGCCAAGGAAAATGCAAAGCTGTGTCTCACTCAATGATGACGCCACATCAGTTACCAGAAACACAAGACTTTCTCCAGAAATATATCAACAAATGCAGCTCAAAGGCGTTTTATATGCCAAACCATTTAGGCTATTTGATACTGTACATTCCTCAAGCTTCATAGCTCTTCAAGCATGTCAGCAACAAGGGAATGATAACCCATGAAAAGGGCAAACATCACCTTTGATTGCTGAATATCTTTGAGGTTTGTCTGTCTTCTCTTAAGTGTTGCTTCTTTTGAACCATGGTATCACTCATTCATTTTGCTTGGAACCCTTGACGCTAAAACGTCTGTGGTCGACAGTGAACATCTCGTGCACACATTTTGGGCTAAGTGATTTTTAAAAAAAATATTAATTATCTGTATTGATATTTCAATAAGCCAAAAATGACTACTTACAATTGATGATCGTCATTTTTTGATGTTACCAAAGTAGAAAAGGTTAGCGTATGCGTTTCAGGATGAGTTATTAGTAACTTACTGCAACAAAACAAATGATTGCATGTGGATATCAGGGAAACCAGTAACCGTGCTCTGATCCGTGACATTCGCTGTAAAGTCGGCTAACTGCTCGTCACGACAAACGTATTTGTAGACTAAATGTGTCTGGCCTGTCTTGTGTGTGGTTTATTAACGAAGGAGGCAGAATTACTAACACGAGGAATGATTTGTTCAACTCAGATGCAGAAACCTAGGTTCAGTCATCTGATAGTCCACGAGGTCTTACATCGTTGCTAATTGTGTGTACCATTTCGTCCCATTGTTATGCTATAGACAGGCCACAGGAATTATGCAGTAGGGTTACACCAAATTATGGGCGGGGTCGAGTAAATTATACTGTAAGAAAAGGCAAAGTATGCAGTATAATGCAGCACATTTTTTTACCGTATTACTTCATTATTTTGAAATTTGTATACATGGAATACCGTCAGCGCAAAGATTTTACTTCATCCTACCAGTTTGACAAAGAAATACGGAAATAAGCAACTTTAAGATGATCAGTTAACCTTTGTGAAGGGCCTTCCACTGCGCACAAACATATGTCCCATCTTTTTATTAACTTTTTTATCCATTTGAGCTAGAAACGTTTTTGTTGTTGAAATCTGCAGATTATGCCGCAGATGGTGGACTGTGTATCAAATGCGGCAAAAAATTCATAATTATATGAAAAACGCTGCGGCCACAGAATTGCAGAATTCCGGTGGCCCTGGCCATACAGTGCTTCCTCAGACCTTTTGCATTCTCTGCGTCTTCCCAGCAAAGTGTCCCTTTCAGCCAGTTAGTGAAGGTTGATGGTGCCCTGGCTTTCTACCTCAAGGAGGAAGCCGTTTCCAATGTTACTGTCCATTTTTCATCTGTATAGACGGAGCATACAACATTCGATCATACGCATCACTTCTGTCAGCTCATCAAGAACGTCTGTCCAATAATCTGTTACGGCGGGCCAATGCTACAGCATGTGTTTTAATCCCACTTAAGGTGAAGGACAGCCAGTGTATGAATAAGGGAATATTTTGTTAATTTTACCAGGTGTGAGGTAGGTTCTATGCAATATGTTAAACTGAATATAATTAAGCTTTGCATTACGTGATACTTTTTGATGATATGCTATGACCTTATCCCACTCTGTCGTTTAATACTCGGTGGCGGCTACAGTAAACAAATAAGCATTGGCATAGCCAATAGGTCTTGCCTTTGGGACCTTATAAGTGTTTAGCCATGCAACAGTTGATGTTGTTGCACCAAGGATATTGTGCTGCATAACTAAATACTTATAAGGTCCCAAAAGCG
This sequence comes from Calotriton arnoldi, assembly GCA_963921515.1. Lineage (NCBI taxonomy): Eukaryota > Metazoa > Chordata > Amphibia > Caudata > Salamandridae > Calotriton > Calotriton arnoldi. The sequence continues at coordinate 2,123,227 of CAWUFW010001517.1, forward strand.
AGACCTATTGACTATGCCAATGCTTGTTCTCATTCCCTGCATTGGCCATTTCCTTCAACCATATTGCTGTATGCTCCATCCCTTTAGCAATCTGGATGGTTTCCTCCAAATTAAGATCTTTCATCAACAATCTCTCTTTAATTCTTTTGTTATTAGTACATCTCACTATTTGATCCCAGATCAAGGAATCCGTCAGTTGTTCGAAGCGACACGGCAACGCTAGACCACTCAATGTTGCAACATAAGATGCTATGTCTTCATCTTATCTTTGTATTCTAGAGAAGAATTTATGGCATTCTAATACCAAATTGGTTTTAGGAGTGAATTGAATATCTAGCATTTGCATAGACATATCAAAAACATTATTTAGTTGTCCATCACCCATCCCCAGAGATACTTCAGCTAAGTCTTCATATGTTCTTCTCCCTTCAATACCTAAACGATGAAGTAGGATTGCTTTCCGCCTGAGAGGTCCATAGTGATCATAACCAATGGCCAACATATATGTAACAAACAGTTTCTTCCACTGCTTCCATGGCACAGGTGGATCTCCAGGAGAGGATAAGAAAGGTGGGGGTGAAATCATAGATTGATCCGCCATTCTTGTAATATAATCAACACAACAAACTAAAATAATTATTTAAAATAATCTAATATAATAAACTGATACAATAAACTAACACAAAAAAATAAAACAAGAAATCAAAATATTCCTATTGAGAAGTCTTGTTTCTATGTCGAATGCCGTAGGCGCAATGACCTTTCCTCTAATGCCTTCAGATGTCGTCTAGAGAAAAGCAACGTTCTTTCCTCTAATGCCTTCAGACAATAGAATTGGAGCTGAAAGCAGGCAAGGACTAGTGTGTCGAGGTAAGTGGTTCTTCTGTTGCTGATAAGGTTGTTTTAATAGTTTGTCAACAGAGATCATCTGATTGGCGCACATGCGCGCAGTACTTCAATAACATCCATTGTAATCAGTCTTGTGCGATTGACGTCGTACACGCATTGTCAAGACGTGTCTCTCAGAATGTGCCTCGCAAGTCTGACTCACGCCGACACGAGCGCCGAGTGTCCGATGCCTCTTGGGAGGCTTGTTAGAGCTCGATCGTCGACCCACGTGCCGAGTGTTAGACACCTTTAGGATCAAAAGGTCTGTTAGAGCTTGCGCGCCGACATACACACGAGGCAACTTTACAGTTAATCCAAACCAGTAACTGAAGGCCAATAAACAATTAGAGCAACATGCCACTTGTTGTAATTAGGAAATGTATGACTATATTCATTACAATTAATAGGGAACTTAGACATCAGCGAGCACAAGCGTTAGTCGTGATTCCCGACGGCAACGTAAAAGTTCAGGTATTATTCTCATGTGTTGCCAAACAGTCTTTCCTCCTACTACTGTCCTTTTGCGTGCCGAATGTCAAACACTTTATAAGGGCTTGTAAACACGTGTATATTGATGCAGGTGTATAAGCAACTTGCCTGGATGTAATTCAATCCGTATTTCCAGGGGTGGAGACGCTGTCCGTCTGTCCCCTGCACAGCTCCTTCAACTCATCGCCAGTGTAAGGATTCGAGGAGTCTCAATAAGATTCAAGAATTTATTCTGTTACAGCATCCCCAGCCGAGCTAAATGCTCACCGGCTGCATCTCTTCAAATTCCCAACATTCTACCATTAGGTCAGCAGTGACCTCATTACATTCGATGCTCCCAGCATTACATGTCCTTACACACTTCATCCGCACTGAGAGTAGCTTCACCCGCACTGAGAGTAGCTTCATCATCAGATGATTCCTCGTGGACAGAAAACTCACTGCCAAAATCTTGCATTCCCTCCTCTCCCTCAGTCTCATAATCCTGCTCAGAGGAAGATTCAAAAAGCATACCAACCACCTGCTGAGCAGTAATTCTACGGCTAGCCATAATCCTTACTAATAAAGGTAACTTGTCAAACAAGTCAACAACAACAAACACTTTGTAAAATAAGTAATAAACAAAATGTGGCTTTATCACAAAGACCTATATACTGCAAAACTATACCACTCACTTAGCCAGAAGCAGCTAAACTCACCACCACCTACTCTGCACAGACACAGTAAGGATCAACAATATCCCACTAAAAAGAAAAGAAAATTACACATAAGACAACGCAAAACACATCGCACAGAATTTCATGCTCAAAACACTAACTAAATATGCTGCCATTATGACACCACTTACAAAAAATTCATTCATGCATGACAATAATACTCATTTGGAGTAAACACAACAAAAATGTTTTTCTTACCAAATAAATGCAACTATGCAAAACTGCAGAACAACCACTGCCAAAACGGCAAACAAGAATCCAAAGCTTTGCCCTAGAATAAAAAGGAGAAATAAAACATTACAAACAATCACATATGCAAATAATGCACCAGTCCACACACAATCCAGCAGCCAAGCTAAGGGGTAGGTGGGCCTAAGAGCATAAGGCTGATCTGCCCCCAAAGGGGGGCAGAAACAGCCAAAATATTCTCCCCCGTAAAAGGGGAACAACCCTTGCCCAAGAGGCCACTCCCCAACACCAACATTTAAAAAACCCTTGGGGACAGATCGGCCTAAAAACACATGGCTGATCTGCCCCCCAAGAGGGCAGAAATGGCCACAATCATCCCCCCATTAAAGGGGAGCAACCCTTGCCCAAGGGGCCGCTTCCCAACAGCATTTAAAAAAAAAACCTGGTGTCTAGTGGCTTCTACCCCCCCTTGGCGACAGATGGGCCTGAAAACATATGGCCGGTCTGCCCCCAAAGGGGGCAGAAACGGCCACAAGAATCAACCCATAAAGGGGAGCGACCCTTGCCCAAGGGGCCGCTCCCCAACATCCAAAAACAAAAAACCCAGAAATCCCTGGTGGCCTAGTGGGCCACACAAAATTTTAAAAAATCAGCCGTTCTGCCCCCCAGGGGGGACAGAAACGGCCAAAATAATGCTCTCCAAAGGGGAACGACCCTTGCCCAAGGAGCCGCTCCCCAACATCCCCCCAAAAAATCCCTGGTGGCCTAGTGGGCCACACAAAATGTTTAAAAAATCAGCCGATCTGCCACCGGGGGGGGCAGAAACGACGAACATAATGCTCCCCAAAGGGGAGCAACCCTTGCCCAAGGGGCCGATCCCCGCAAACATGTGTGGGCACAATTCTTTTTTATTGAAATGGTCCGATCTGCCCCCCAGGGGGCCAGAAACGGCCAAAATAATGCTCCCCAAAGGGGAGCAACCCTTGCCCAAGGGGCTGCTCGCCGCAAAAATATCCCTGGTGATCTAGTGGGGCAGAATTTAAAAAAAAAAAAAAAAAAAAAAATATGGTCCGATCTGCCCCCCAGGGGGCCAGAAACGGCCAAAATAATGCTCCCCAAAGGGGAGCAACCCTTGCCCAAGGGGCCACTCCCCAGAAATAAAGCCCTGGTGGTCTAGTGGGCACGATTATTTAAAAAAATGGCCAGATCGTCCTTACCCAGGGGGGCACATACAGCCAAAAACATTGCCCCCAAAGGGGAGCGACCCTTGCCTAAGAGTCCGCTCCCCGCAAACAGTTAATCAGTTTCATTAAAAAAAATCCCTGGTGTCTAGTGGGGATCGTGCAGCAGGAATGCTCAAAAGAGGCATCGGAGGAAAGGAAACCCCTTTCCCTCGATGCCTCTTCTCTTAAAATCCCCCCCCCTTCCCGAGGAGAATCTCGCCTCCTCTCTTTCCGACGCGCTGGAAGCAAATGGCTTCCAGCGCGTCCGGTATCATGTAATGACATCAGCGCGCTGGCGTCATTAGATGACGTGGAGGGGGCGGTGCGGGGGGCAGGGGAAGGGCTTCCCCTCCCTTCCCCGGTGGGGGCAACATTAAGGGCGGCCCACGGGGGAGCGCCAGCGCTTCCCCCATGGGTGGGTGCTAGGACGGCCGGGAGCCATCCGGCGCACACGGCCACCGTGACGCCGACGTACTGAAAGGGTTAATGGATCCGGGCAAGAGATTAAGTGATGCAGTCCACGCAGAGGCTCGAACCGTGTTCTCCAGCTCCACAGTCAGCAGTTTTAAATGTTAAGCTACCTCCTTGCTTAAAGACAAGCCCCTTAAAGGGGTTTATCTCTGTTTCCCTCACTGAGTCACCCTCCCACCATGCACCCACCCTTAACCCCTTCCTCCCTTTTGCTTTCCCTGAGCTCCCCTGTGAGCTCATGGGAAGTGTGTTCCCTTCATTACACAGAAGTGTACAAGCACTTTCACTTTAAGTGTAAACAGCCTCAGATCCTGACTCTCTCTTCCAGAGCCCCTCCCTGCCAGCCCTCACATCATCCACACACCGTGCATTAGACAGGTACATTTTAGTTGTTTTCTGCCCATCCCATGTTTTGGGAATGATTGCTTTTGTTCTGTTTTAACTGGGCCACACCCTGTGAACGAAACCACTTTAAGGGACTTTAATATATTTTGTAATCGCAAAATGCAAGCCAACAATCATGACCCACAAGTTCTGTGAGTCTGGGCTTGCTTCCTGCCCCATGTGCCTGGATCCTGCTCATTCTCCTACAGGTGAATTTAAAATACAGATTTAAAGGCAGCTGAAGGCTCCACTGTGAGAGCACCGGAAGATAAAATACACTGCAGCAGAGCACGTTACATTAACTTCACATAGTGATCTTTATTAATACCTTTTTAGGTCTCGCCTAGTGTTGCAGCGCATGCGCTGCTCGCTCTGCGAGACCTCTTGTAATCGAGGAGATTTTGGAAGTGGAGTGGAAGCTCCGCCCATGCTTTTTATTGGCGTGCGTCATCCTTTATGGTAAACGCTCGCATTCTATTTGAAGTGAGGCTTGTTTGTTCCCTCCCTGTCTCCTTTTCGGCTCGCCCACCAGGACTGCATCGTGTACTCGCGTCTTGAGACGGTGTCTCTTTAATTCCTGGGTGAGCACTTTTTTTTGTTCATTCGCGCAACGGCGTGGCGACAGCTTGTTCCGATTAGTAGCTGTGCGGTTTCCCTTAGCTGCCCTGGATGATCTATTCTTACTTCAGCTCTAGAATCGTACTTGCACCGGTTTTACTCAATTTCACCCTTTTAACCTTCACGATGGCTCACTTTTCTTTTTACCTCCGGTGCTCGATATATTTTTCACCCCTTTTTAGCTCGGTTCTGCGGGGTCTCGAGCACCAGTTGCGTTACAGACGGACACATTTATTTTATTAGGCACTGAGAGATTAAGTGATTTGCCCAGAATAACGGGATGTTGAGCGTCCCTGCCGAGATTCGAACCCGGTTTCCCAGCTTTGAGGTCGACCGCAGTAGCCGCTTTGCCTTATCCTATTTGATATCGACTATAACCTGTGCTCTTTTCTCATTCGACAGAGTGGTTGAGTGGTTCTCCCGTCGTCTTGTTCTCAACCACCTTGTCTCTTTCCTCCCCTTGGGAGGGGAAGTTGTGTTTTTTCCGCTTTGGCATGCGCAAGGCGTCAAGAGAAGCCCGCCCCTCTCTCTTTTGGACCAGCCAGATGAAGCTCATTAGAGTTGCCATGCTTACGGCGGGTCACGTGACTTCTGCTGCATGGATCTGTAAGTGTCAGCTGCCAGGGTCACCGGCTGGCTGCACAATAAAACAAATTAAGCTTCTTCTTAATAGGGAAGAATTTCGGAATATTGTACTTTGCGGGTCCTCCCCCCGCTGGCTGCATTCCTTCTGGTCTGTGCTGTGGGTGGTGGCTCGGTCGAGGGGTGAGAACGGGGGGTCAGCGCATCTCGAAAAGGCTAAAGTGGTGCATTATCTATGTGTGATCAGAGCCGCTTTTTGTTTGCTTTCATTTCGTGGAGCGACGCCAAAATGGTTGACTGTGGCTCTTGTGACATACTTTTGTGCCTTCTGGCATGCGCATCTCTGTTAATTAGCTGGGCGCAGTTAACGTGGGTGTGCGTTTGCTAATTCGAGTGTTTTTACCTGCATGTTTGTGCACAATATTAGCTATTTTGTTGGGTACTAATGCTGGTAATTGTATATTTGTGTACCTTTGTGTGGTATTATGTTATATGTCACATGTCTGCTGCGTGTATTTGTGTTGGCAGCTCTAAGGGGTCTGGAAGTGTGTGCATGTGTCTGATGTGTGGGACTTTCTGGCTATAAGTGTGGGAGTGGGTGGATATGTGAATGTGTGTTACGTTTGTTTGTGGGGGAAAGACAGGTCTTTCTTCATGATGCCCTCACACACCCCGAAAGATGTCATGCTTCATCATAGGGCGATTGCCCCTCGTCAGGCCGGCGCTGCAATGCCTGACGGGCTCCCGAAACCGGGGCTCTTTATCGGGGATCTTTTTGAAGAGGCCGTAAGGTGCGTGCGGGTGTGAGGGCTTGGTAGTGCACAGAGGGTGAAATGACTTTAAAATAAGTCTGGAGCAGTTCTACTTAATTCAAATTTTTAATGTGTTAGATAGCTCTAGCCTAATTAAAATGTGTAAATACCCCTACGTGGGAATAAAGTTCCTAAGGGGCAGTTAAAGTGTGGTAGGTCAACATGTTTCGTGCCCAATTCGCCCCTAACGGGTCGTTTGGCACTTCTTCAGGACCAGGAAAACTAAACGTGAAAAGTGCACTACCGTCTGGTAATGGGATTCTGTATGTAAATTTACCAGAAACGGTAGGGAGTGCCCTAGTAAACTTGTACTGGGGAGTACCGTAGACCTGTAGGAGAAAGAAAGAGAGAAGGGAAGTACAACCAAGGAAAAAGCATGAGAGTGGTAACATATTCATGTATAAAGGCTATGTAGTCTACTGACATATGTACCGGCTCGTGCACACTTATGGGTCAATTGGATGTAGACATGCTGGTCATAAGAAGGCAGATAGCCAAAAGAACAGGCCACAACATAGGTACTAGACTATGATCAAGACGGTAACGGGGTATCGTTAGAGTTGAGTCGTGCAAACAAGCGTAAAGGGGAGTTACGCCGAGCAGACATGTCAATTGTCGACCAGGGTGGCTGATATAAGATACTGTAGCAACTGTTAATAAAAGGTTAATATTAAGCATAGCCAATACAGTAACTCTAAAGCCTGGCAAATGTTTGGCTATAGTAATAGATTCATTATTTACAAATGAGTGCAAAAATACAAAGTGAAGGAGATTGCAAGGGCCACAGTGGGCAGCATTTTTGGTAAAGGGCGTGCATGGCAAAACAAAGCGAAAGATGTCGCAACCAGTCGTGGACAATTGCGATCCAAAGGGTTGTAAGTTGCGACTCGATAGCATGCAATAATCGAATACACAACACACAAAGGATAAAATTGCACGACTCGGGCGCTAATGCCAGAAACAGAATGTCATCATGCCAGCACAGTACATTCGTAATGGGGAAATACTAATAAAACACTAATAAAACACAGTCTAAGTGGCGTGGGTGACCGGAAGCGGAATATCGCTACCTACAGTGATTTTACAAACATCGTAGCTCCAAAGCAGAAACACAAATAGTGATAGCCCACTCACCCCTAGATACACAGTCTAAGGCTGACTGGGAGGAAAGCCAGAGCACGTCGTTGCTCCGGTAGCTAGAAGGAACAAACAGTGAAATTAATAACCCGTACCAGCGGTGGTAACTTACCGGCAACGCTGGAAGTTAGGGAACAGCATTTACTCACAAGTGGTAGACAGGCAACTAGCAATCGTCCTACCCTTGCTGAAGACGACTTCCGGTTCTCCGCTTTATATAGCAGTGTCTAGAGCGTGTGAACGCATAGCGGCCATATTGGAACGATATTTCACAAAAACGTTATCAAAAGGACAACAGTTCGCTTGCCAATAAGAAGTGTATTAATGTATTGAAGGAACACTAGCAAATCATTAAAAGTTACTTTTATAGCCTCAAGTTAAGCATAAATAAATGTCTGATTGCTAACATGTAGATGTAAACGCTACATGAGTGTAGTATAACATGGGCTTACTGCTAGGTGGGGGGTGAGGGGAAGGTACTCAGTTTAGAATAGTCAATACTTTTCGGTTTGAATAGGATTTACTAAAAGAAATACTCTGGCAAACCATCTGATATCATATGTATGGTGATGATGCTCAGGAGTGCAATATATGGGAATTCCCTTTACCGGACCCGAGGTCCTGTCCATAGTCATGATAATCAGAGGTGCAGCAAGTGCTGTCAGTGCTAGTGAGCAAAGGAAAGGTGATCAAGAGTGCAGCGTTTGGAGTTTGCGCAGAATAGCTCCTCTATCGGACTATCAAGTGTACTATCCATAGTAATGGTAGTCAGAGGTATAGAATGTTAAAGCACTGTCAGGACTAGTAAACAGAGGATAGAGGGATGGCTCCCTGTGTGCAGGACCTCATAACTTGGCTCCCTGTCCCCCCTTTATTAAATACGCTTTGCACGGCGGTTCAGCCGTGGGACTTACCCTTTGCCCTTACCTTTAAAGGCATTTTCTTATCCTTTCTTCCCGCTTCTCCACCACTATGGAGCACAACCAAGGCCTCTCCTTTGGCGAGGACTGCGTTACAGAAATACTTAGTGGACCATCCATATTAGACTCAGATGGAGGAGCCTCGACCAGCGGCTCTTCTGGGGATTGGACCACTATCACAAATATGAAACGCCAACTCATGAAAATCATCATGCACGGAGCCATTCTGACGGAATATCTCCGTGCCAATATAGCGCCTAATGGATTGATTGTTACTAACACTCCTAGAATCTTTCTTGAGGACAAACAGTTCAAGGAAGAATGGTCACTGGTGGCGTGGAAATGCTCCAGGGATCTACTGGTTCTCATCATAAAAACAGCCAAAAGGTTGGCTGATGAACTTAAATTAAAAATCTCTATAGCTGAGGGAGCTTTGAAGGCCAATATCGCCAATGCCGCATTTAAAGCAAAACTGGCCGAAATAACCAAAGAAATCAATGATAACAAGGACTACCTGATGAGACATAAAGTCATCAAACTTCAGAAGGATATTGCGCGATTTAGCAAGGAAAAAATATACCCTTAGCTTAAGGATGATTACACACCCTCAGGAGATGACAACTCCTCAGACGACAGCACCAGTTCACGTCGGAGAACCTACTCTTCAGGCAGTAACTCCAGCACTGACAATCAAGGGAGTCACCAATACAATCAACATAGAATACCATCTAATCCTATGTATGGCTATGGCCCACCACCTTACCAAGGACCCACACCGTTCCAAGGACCGCCGATGTGGCACTATCCGCCCTACCAACACGCGCCGCCATCACTCTTCGCCCCCTTTCAGCCACAACCTTTTTTAGGCAGAGGCTGGGGCAAAGGGCGCGGCAGAAGAAGAGGCGTGCAGAACCAACCCAAACAAGTTCAATGGCAGGATCAGACTCAACACCATCCGCTACACATGGAACTGAGGAGCCATCAGGACAAGAGAAACTAATCGTGAATCTTTCTGACCGACCCCTCACGGCCACAGAAACTAACATTCTCCAAAAAGGTTTGGGGTTTGTCCCAACTCCGAAAGTGGATCACTTTCGCACCAACTGTGAAATTCAAAACCTATTCAGGAAGATACGCTTAAAAGCATACTTCAGCAATCAACCGGATTCAACATCTACAGATACCGGTTTACGAAAACCTTCTACTTTCACGCCTAACACCAGTATGATGCTGCCGGAAGTACTCACCTTCGAGAAAGCTGTCCTAAAAGAAATAACAGAGAATCGCTCTGATGTCAGATTCACTAACATCACGAATTCTGAAACTGAAGCCATAAAAGGACTATCAAATGACCCAACTATAACTATAAAAGAGGCAGACAAAGGGGGAGCCATTGTCATCATGGCCACTGTAGACTACCGGACGGAATGTCTACGCCAGCTGGAGGACAACAACTACTATACGCCCCTCACTCATGATCCTACCCCACGCCTACAAACCAGAATTAATTCTATGGTCACTGCGGCTCTTAATCAAGGGTGGATTACGAAAAACGAGGCTGAGTTCCTGATAAATCACAATCCTAGGCTGCCCTATTTTTATATTTTGCCTAAAATCCACAAAGGGGTCAATCCACCACCTGGTAGACCAATCGACTCGGGTATAGGGTCGATTTTAGAACCCTTATCCAAATTTTGCGACTATTTCTTTCAACCATTGGTCCGTAGAACACCCTCTTTTCTTCAAGACACCAGAGATGTCTTAAGACTTATTGAAATTACCAACTCAGAGGGTCCTCTACCAGATGTATTGCTTACACTGGATGTGGAGGCCCTCTACACTAACATTCCACAGCTCACCACCCTTGAGGTAGTGGAGGAGATACTTCACAGCATTCCTTGGTCTTCACCTACTCCCATCAGTTTTGTCATGGAATGTGCCAATATTGCACTCACTGAGAATTTTTTTCAATTTGAAGAACACCTGTTCCACCAAACACAGGGTACATCTATGGGCAGTACCTTTGCCCCGAGTCTGGCATGTCTTTACATGTCAGAGTTTGAGGCAAGGTATGTGCTCACGGATTCCAATCCCTACTCGGATAATGTTCTCCTATGGAGACGTTATATCGATGATATTTTAATTTTCTGGAAGGGCCATAAAGATGTTATTCCCAGTTTCCTGACATGGATTAATAGTCTCAATCCCTACCTCAAATTCACAGCCAACGACTCTGAACACGAACTCCCCTTTCTTGATCTCATGATTATCAAAAAACCGGACAGATTGGATACTATCACATACAAGAAACCCACCGATGGTCACTGTCCCCTTTTGTACCATAGCTTCCACCCCAAGGCCCTAAGGGAGAATCTACCCTATGGTCAGTTCTTACGAATTCGTAGGAACTGTAGCAATGTTGAGGACTATAAAAGACAAGCATCTGAGCTGAGCACTCACCTGGCCAGGAGACAATATCCTACTCGTATCATAACTAATGCACAAAAACGAGCACGTTACGCCAACAGGCTAGGCCTCCTTGAAACACAGACCACACCCGAAACTGATCTTATTACATGTGTTACGACCTATACCTCTGAGTCTAACATGTTAAAAAGGGTCATAAAGAAACATTGGAACATACTGGAGACGGGAGATTTGACACTCAGCAAACCACGGTTTGCCTTTAAACGCACTGCCAATATCAAGGACCTATTGATTAACACTAGACCAAAAACAACTATTCCCAAGGCACCTAACACATTGTGGAATTTACCCCCTGTGACCGGACACTACCCTTGTGGCCAATGTATAGTCTGTCCCCTAACACGAGCCACAAAAATAATCCAACTTACCAACAACTGGACATGGTTCCAAAACAAGCACACGAATTGTAATACACGTAATTGTATCTACCTTATTACGTGCCCCTGCCGTCGCCAATACATAGGGATGACCACTCGTGCTGTGAAGACTAGAATCACTGAACACAGGAGTAATTTCCGTTGTAAAAAAACAAACACAAAAATGTGTGCTCATTACGTAGAACTAAACCAGGTCTTAGAAGCCTTTCCCACCATCAACAAACAGGCTTTATTCAGGAAAGAACAATGTTGGGTGTTTAAATTGGGAGGAAACACTAGGGGACTCAATGATGAAATTCCATGGGCAGAACTGAACCGCTAGGGCCTTTCCTTATCATCCCTCTATCCTCTGTTTACTAGTCCTGACAGTGCTTTAACATTCTATACCTCTGACTACCATTACTATGGATAGTACACTTGATAGTCCGATAGAGGAGCTATTCTGCGCAAACTCCAAACGCTGCACTCTTGATCACCTTTCCTTTGCTCACTAGCACTGACAGCACTTGCTGCACCTCTGATTATCATGACTATGGACAGGACCTCGGGTCCGGTAAAGGGAATTCCCATATATTGCACTCCTGAGCATCATCACCATACATATGATATCAGATGGTTTGCCAGAGTATTCCTTTTAGTAAATCCTATTCAAACCGAAAAGTATTGACTATTCTAAACTGAGTACCTTCCCCTCACACCCCACCTAGCAGTAAGCCCATGTTATACTACACTCATGTAGCGTATACATCTACATGTTAGCAATCAGACATTTATTTATGCTTAACTTGAGGCTATAAAAGTAACTTTTAATGATTTGCTAGTGTTCCTTCAATACATTAATACACTTCTTATTGGCAAGCGAACTGTTGTCCTTTTGATAAAGTTTTTGTGAAATATCGTTCCAATATGGCCGCTATGCGTTCACACGCTCTAGACACTGCTATATAAAGCGGAGAACCGGAAGTCGTCTTCAGCAAGGGTAGGACGATTGCTAGTTGCCTGTCTACCACTTGTGAGTATATGCTGTTCCCTAACTTCCAGCGTTGCCGGTAAGTTACCACCGCTGGTACGGGTTATTAATTTCACTGTTTGTTCCTTCTAGCTACCGGAGCAACGACGTGCTCTGGCTTTCCTCCCCGTCAGCCTTAGACTGTGTATCTAGGGGTGAGTGGGCTATCACTATTTGTGTTTCTGCTTTGGAGCTACGATGTTTGTAAAATCACTGTAGGTAGCGATATTCCGCTTCCGGTCACCCACGCCACTTCGACCGTGTTTTATTAGTATTTCCCCATTACGAATGTACTGTGCTGGCATGATGACATTCTGTTTCTGGCATTAGCGCCCGAGTCGTGCAATTTTATCCTTTGTGTGTTGTGTATTCGATTATTGCATGCTATCGAGTCGCAACTTACTACCCCTTTGGATCGCAATTGTCCACGACTGGTTGCGACATCTTTCGCTTTGTTTTGCCATGCACGCCCTTTACCAAAAATGCTGCCAACTGTGGCCCTTGCAATCTCCTTCACTTTGTATTTTTGCACTCATTTGTAAATAATGAATCTATTACTATAGCCAAACATTTGCCAGGCTTTAGAGTTACTGTATTGGCTATGCTTAATATTAACCTTTTATTAACAATTGCTACAGTATCTTATATCAGCTACCCTGGTCGACAATTGACGTATGTCTGCTCGGCGTAACTCCCCTTTACGCTTGTTTGCACGACTCAACTCTAACGATACCCCGTTACCGTCTTGATCATAGTCTAGTACCTATGTTGTGGCCTGTTCTTTTGGCTATCTGCCTTCTTATGACCAGCATGTCTACATCCAATTGACCCATAAGTGTGCACGAGCCGGTACATATGTCAGTAGACTACATAGCCTTTATACATGAATATGTTACCACTCTCATGCTTTTTCCTTGGTTGTACTTCCCTTCTCTCTTTCTTTCTCCTACAGGTCTACGGTACTCCCCAGTACAAGTTTACTAGGGCACTCCCTACCGTTTCTGGTAAATTTACATACAGAATCCCATTACCAGACGGTAGTGCACTTTTCACGTTTAGTTTTCCTGGTCCTGAAGAAGTGCCAAACGACCCGTTAGGGGCGAATTGGGCACGAAACATGTTGACCTACCACACTTTAACTGCCCCTTAGGAACTTTATTCCCACGTAGGGGTATTTACACATTTTAATTAGGCTAGAGCTATCTAACACATTAAAAATTTGAATTAAGTAGAACTGCTCCAGACTTATTTTAAAATCATTTCACCCTCTGTGCACTACCAAGCCCTCACACCCGCACGCACCTTACGGCCTCTTCAAAAAGATCCCCGATAAAGAGCCCCGGTTTCGGGAGCCCGTCAGGCATTGCAGCGCCGGCCTGACGAGGGGCAATCGCCCTATGATGAAGCATGACATCTTTCGGGGTGTGTGAGGGCATCATGAAGAAAGACCTGTCTTTCCCCCACGTCCAGCTAGGAACTACACACTCCTTTTAGACTGAGCTTCTTTGGGAGCCTGTGTGCAGGACCTCATAACTTGGCTCCCTGTCCCCCCTTTATTAAATACGTTTGTTTGTGCACATGAGAGCAAGGTCTGAGTGTCATTGAGAGGACAACCGACATTAATGAAGTTATACACATAAATTTAAAGACGCACACACACATCTATAAGGAAGGTCTGTGTTTGCAGTTTGTGTCCTTTTTTAAACTTACATGCATGTGTAATGTACAAATACCCTTTTTTGCTCATGCTGTTTATCAGCTCTGCGACACAGGAGACAGAAGGCGCGTAATCTCTTCAAGAGCTTTTTGTGGTCTCGCCCTGCATAGAACCGCGAGGGTAGACCGCACTTTTTTCACACCTCATGAAGCACTTTGTTGCAAGTAAAGTCATCACAACTGTAACCACAATGGTTCATTAGTTGAAGTTACTTTTACACCGCTTAACTCAATAGCATGGCTTGAAGGTTCCGCGAAGGAGCCATGGGCATTTTGGACAATTTGTACAAGTCAATAAAACCTGTTAACACCTAATGTAACCAGCATCATACATGATCTTCTAGTGAATACAGGTATGAAGCGTGGAGCTTAGTACATGCATCTGTTAAAACGGAGCTCACACGTAAAATGCCCCTGCCTTTACCTGCCATCATGATTCTGGGCATTCCAGAAGTGACATTTTGTGTTATTAGTCATGTATTTTTTCATTTCCAGCACAGTCTGCTTTAACTATAGTGGCCACGCTTATTTAATTAAATTTACAGCGCGGGCTGCTTTCACTTTAGCAGCCACACTTATTTATTTAATTTACAGCGCCACCACTTTCACTCTAGCAGCTGCGCTACAAAAGCTTTCTTTCTTTCTTTATTTTTACCCTTTGTGTAAAAGCGCACCATACGCGCTTTCACTTTAATGTTGGCCATGCCCCTTTCTTTAAATGCTGCTCACTGTAGCCTGAATACACGAGCAGCGTCTAAAAAAAGGGGCGCAGCCACCATTAAGGTGGTCTCGCATTTGCGAGAGTTTGAGCTATTAGCATTAGTAATTCCTCCATTTTAAGCCCGCTAGACAGTGCTGCAGCTGTGTCTCAGTTACCGGTTGTAATTCCCTATACTTAGTTCTCTAGACAGTAATGCAGCTATGTCTCTTTACATAAATCCACTACACTCCAAACCGAAACATATTAAGAAGACATTGTAATTTACAATGCCAATAACTCTAACCCTAACAAATGCGAGACCTGTTGCATTGCAAATGCTTGTTTTGGTAGGCAGGATGTCGGAGATCTTTCTGTTCTTTGCCTCTTTTCAGAGACCGGTGGCAGGTAAAGATATTGTTTTACTCAGACACACGTTTCTCAGGGGTATCTGAAAATTTGAGTGTCCCTTCTAGCAGGCCAAGGACAAAGTTTGGGTATGGGCATCGAGCACTGGGCAGCAGACGCCGTTTTCTAGCCTGCTTCAGCTGTTAGAGCTTCTGACAGCTTTTTGTTACCACAGCTAGCTTGGTAGATAGCTCATGAAGTTAATGTACTCCTTGTCAAGATTTCTCAGTAGTTTGAAAGCCCTTTGTGTTGCATAAAACTAGGGCTACCTCCGCTTTTCATCCTTCTGTTGGCGGTAAACCAGCCACCGCAGAGTTAGGAAATAAAAGCACTTGTGGTTTAGAGAGCTACTGAAAGACTGCGTTGATGACATCAAGCACTATTAAAAACGCAAGTAATTATTAGTGATACAGCACCTTTGGCCTCATCAGCCATGAGTAACACTGATTCAGTCTGCACCATCTGCTCCCACATTTTCAAGGAGGAATAATCTGTAGTATGTTTAAGGCAGTGTAAGAGACAATATTTAACATGGGTGTAGCGGAGCATTTACTTAAAGAGGATCAACAATTTATACTATTTTAATTCTGTGCCATTAAAAGTAGGCAGATTACCAAGGCACCTTTATTACCATGCGACTTTAAAAAATAAAAGGCATTACTTTTCTGTCATACTTCTCCATATAGTCGAATGGTTTTCAGATAAATTAGTTTCATCCCTTGATGATTCAAGCTGATTGTATTTCTCAATCTTTCTTTCAATCAAACCACTTAATACCATGAGCATACTACATAGGTTTTTTTTTGGTTCTTAGTGCATTGCTAAGGGGAGTTTGAACCTGCCCTCTCTCGCATCCACAATGTGCCTTCTAAGAACAGTGTACTAATTTTGGTGAGTGTGATTGATGTAAGATAAGGACTGGTGCTACATAAAGGTCCATAATGGAAGCAGCCTCAGCGGCCACCGCAGATGGCCACAGGTGGTCACCAGATTGCAGCAAATGTTCTCATAAAAGGTCTTATTGATCGTGGAAAGGGAGAACCCATATAGCGAAATGTTATTTTGCCTGTGGTTCAGAAAATCCTTCCAGCTGAGCTGAGTACGGCTAGTGCCTGCAGCAGGAGGGCACACAGGAACGCATGCATACAGAAAATTGTGTAGGTGCCATGTCGGAATGGCGCAACTATCTGATCTCAGACTATATTAAACTAAGCCTACGTCACACATGACTTGTGAATTTTTTCACCATATTGGTAGCCCTTTAAGAATGTTTGCTCAAGTGACCAAAACATACGTTGTGGGTATTTTAATCCAACTCCCCTTGATCCACGAGGACCTCGGAGGTCAATGTGACTGCCATATTTACTCCATGGGTGAAATGTTGGTTCTGGATGACACAGGCCTGCTGGCCAATATCGTTTAAAAAAAGTTCCTTCGTGTGATGCAAAGATGTTGCATTTCTCACTGTGTATTAAAGGGAGTAAAATGGTTGTGGGCTGCAATTGCAGTTCCAAGATAGACAACACTTAAATATTGATACACCCAGACCACTAAATACATAATTGCGAAGGGATTTTAAAGATTTGCAATAAATTGTGACAAATGGGAAGTGAAGGTGCTGCAAATAACGGATAATCATAATAATAATGTTTGTCAATGAGAGGTTAGAGCGTTTTAACAGCCTATTTATTTTCCATTGGGTATAGGCATAGGTAAATGTCAGTTTTAAACTTGCCAACCACAAGCATTACGTGGAATCAAGGTACTGGAACGGACTGTACTCGTGTTTTTGAGAAATGAGAGTCCTTTAAAAATTGGTTTGTAAGATGGTACTGCGTTTCTTTCTTTCTTTCTTTAGGTTATTCACGTAGTGTGTCAGGACACAAGGTGACAGAGGGACAAACCTAGAATAATAGCGAGACAAGCAAAGAACAAGTTTAAACAGGAATGTTAGATCTTCAAAAAGATGGTGTCATCTTTGTAGCAGAGGATTTGAGAAGACCAAATACAATAGATGGGACTAAATAATTTAAAGTTTTTTTGGTTATGTGAGTTTCCTTTTAAATTGCAGACTGAAGTGGCTTGTTGGATCTGTCGTGTATCTTTTCCAGCGCACTATTGCTTTAGGATGGGAAGACGTTTGTCAATCTGAGGGTGTCCAGCATTAATTTGTCCTCCATGTGAGCATCCTCACGGAGCCACTCCTGTGATTTTTTGTTTGCACCTGCACATCGGTGGGATCCTGCCTCAGTTACGTTATGTTATGTTAAATGTACTTATAGAGCGCACGTACACCATAATGTTTCATGGCACTAATAGCCAAACAAGACATAAAGAATTGAGCACACATGATTTTACAGTGTAGGTTTTAGGTTGGCTGCACTGCCTCCCAATATATTAATCGTATAGATGATTCCAAAGCCTGTTTTGACATTGCATGAATGTTCTTTGTCCGTTTTAGAAATGGATTGTTTTGTATTCCTTCATCTAGCTTCTCCTATTATGTACTATTTGCCTCACAACCAGGTAACTAGAAAATACACATACTTCACTTTTAACCCGGCCACGAACAGTGGTAGCAAATGTGCCATTTTCACTATCGACGTTTTTTAAAATCTTTTAGTGGAATGTTTAGAGCTTCTAACATGACAAGTTTCTAATATGACCTGAGCATTTTTCATTGCGTGAGAGAAGGGGTGGGGCCTGGGAGACGTGGGGCTCTATGCTATGCTGATCTTTAGATGCCTTCGCCTGTTGCGGCGTCCTTTGCCTTGGTGGATGCTTTCCTTTATAAGGTCCCAAAGGCCACTGCATTGCAAACCTAAACACATGGGTAAAAGACTTTTTCATTTACAACGCCAATAGGTCTAACTTTAGTAAATGCGAGACCTGTTGCATTGGAAATGCTTGTTATAGTAATGGATGGGACCGTGAACTAGTTACCTTTTTCTTTTTTAATAATATTGTTTGAGGATATCTGGGAGGCAGGTTTGCTGAAAAGGACATTAGGGAGCAGGATACCGGACACTTTGTGATGATATATCTATGCAATATATCGAGGGAAGATGAACACCCGTATATGCCTACCTCCACTGGGTTTGATGTAGGATTGTTAGGTCTTGCGGAGACTGCGCATGCACTGTCTCTTTGAAACATTTTGTTTACTGTTAGTGGGCTTGGAGCCCTCCCATTACGTACCATATGTAGGCTTCAAAGACGTTCTCAACTGCTTGCTTCCTGCTGGTCAGTTCTGCAGTTGGCACTGCCCTCTTGCATCTGATCCTCCCCTAGAGCATGGCCCATGTACTTGTGTCCTTACACTGCTTGCACTTTTGGGACCTATTTTTTATTTTTTTTTCCATTTTGTTGAGCCACTCTACAGAGTGCATCTTTCCTAGATGGCTCTGTTTGCTTATTGTTTTGGGCTGTCCAGCTTGACTTGCTCTCCCATGAGTACTGATGTCTGAAAACAGGCCTTTAAATCTTGTTCTTATCTTGTCTCATTTACTGCGCATTGAAAGACAGAGGTCAAATGTCAGGCTTTGTGTTCAGAGGGAACTTGGTGCTTACTTTTCTTTTGCTGACGTCCAAGTGAAAGAATTTATTTGACAATCCGTCCTGCTGAGTACCCATTCAAGAGGACAGGCTGGAGAATGTGCTCTCTTCTAGAAGCCACATCAAGAGTTTATTGTGCTGATATTTCAGAATACATCCGAATAAGAACAGTAGAAATGAAGCACATTTTTTCTGTAATCATAAGTGTGTTGAAAACACATTTTAACCTTCGCTGCTGGGCCTCCCCCTCTTGTGCTAAGTAAGCCTTTTTTTGGCTATTTGGGGTAGTTCGCGCTTAGGCCCCTGTAACGTTTTTACCACATAAGCTATCCACACCAAATTTGCGTCCTTTTCTTCCAACATCATGGGGATTTTAAAGGTACCCAGGGTTTGTTGATTCCCCTGGAGGGGACCCAGAAATTAGCTAAAATACAGTTCATTTTCTGGGGGGGGGGGGGGAAATGGGGAAAAAGTGCTGCAGAAGAAAGCGTCTGGTTTTTCCCCTGCAAATTGTATAAAAAAAAAGGGGTTGTTGTGCTGAAATAATCATCTTCCCAGCTTTCAGGGACAAGCGGACTTTTGTCAGAAAACCAACACTTTTTACACAGTTTTGGCATTTTACTGGGACATAGATTATTTTTGATACTTTTTGTGCTTTCAACCTCCTTCCAGTTAGTGGTAGAAATGGGCATGAAAACAATAATGGATCCCGGAAAGCTATACATTTCTGAAACGTAGACAAAATTGCGAATTCAGCAAGGGGTCACTTGTGTAGATCCTTCAAGGTTTTTTAGGTCTCGCCTAGCGTTGCAGCGCATGCGCTGCTCGCTTTGCGAGGCATGCAGTATTGAGTATGGCGTGGAAGCTCCGCCCCCACTCCGCCCATCTTTTGTATTGGCTTATGTTCTAAATGCTGCCTTCCCATTGGCTTTAGGCTTGTTAGTCCCTCCTCCTGACGGCCATGTCGTCATTTGTGTCCTTCCATGACTACTGGCCCCTTTACTGTCATCACTATTTTGTTCCCGTGCCTCCCCCAGTCCCCTCCCGCAGTCCGTGACTTCTCGGCCCACCACCACCCCGCACTCCTGTTCGTGCCTTTTTCCCGCCCGCACTCCCGTTTCAAATGCAATAGGTCTCGCGTAAATGCGAGTCTTATTGCATTGCAAAGGCTTGTTTTTAAAGTAATTCGTGCTGACACAGGATGGTAGAGTGTCTGTGCAGAAGCATGCGCAGTCATTTAAATTTTACATGTGCGCGATGCCCGGTCACTAATTACATCGTACGCATGCGTGCCAGAAGGTCACATTCCTAGGTCTCCTTCGGATGCAAGGAAAAAAAATTTCTTTCCTTGATTGAAGTTTCTCCTACGACGTGGTTTGCTTATTTTGAGCGCGCTATGCGCGCTTTCACTTTGAAAGTAGCCGGGACAATGCAGCCATTTGTTTGCCTGCTATAACATATGTTTTTGTATTAAAATGATACTCTAATGCATGGGCGTCTCTAAACGGTTCTCTTTGTTACACTTGTTTGCCAGTGAACAGAAATAGGAGATACTCCGGTGTTTTGTTCAGAGCCTCTACGGGGTCGCTAGCGTTGGCATGGCCCAGATTCAGGAGTTCCCAGCCATGCTACGGGTTCACTGCGAGGCTGTTTTAGTTATGAGGACTCAGAGAGGAGCAGGAGGCTCCCGACATAGCGGGAGGAAGGGGAAGCGGCGGAGCGTGGGTGCAGCACTGCCAACAAAATAATCAGGCCCTTGTGTGCCTCTGCCGGGGCTGAGGCGGTCACGGGTACGCAGGCTGCCGCTATCAGGGGGTGAACAATCGCCACATTTACCAGCGCAGACTTGGGGCAATGCGGGCCGAGGCTTCCCGGAGCACTGCTCGCTATGCTGATCGAGGCCGCGCAGGCACTAGCAGACGCTACTCGGCTGTGAAGGTGAGTTCCGGGTGCTGTCTGCGGCCTCCTTTGAGCGAAGGGCTGTGTGTGACTTGGAAGGGGCACGCTGGCTGTCCTCTGAGCCCCCACGCTGTGGTCTGAGGCCCTGCACGGGCGGCTCCCAGATAGTCCTTGGTTTTGAAGTTGTTGACCAGACCTAAAGGTCAGTCACACTAACATGGAAACGGCATTCGTTAAACTATTAAAATATTAAAATATTCAAGAATGGCATACAATAAGCCATCTCCCCAAATATTCAGAATGTGGTGTCATGATGTTCTAAAACTTTAATTCGACTCTACTCTCTCCCAGTGCTCGTGTTATCACTCGTGTATTGGTTTTGTTCTCTCTTTTGTCTGTATGTGCTGACTTGTATTATGTTAGACATTGAAAAAAAATGTACGGATACTTTCGCATCCCCCTTTAAATCCAAACAAAGCAGCCTTTCACAAGGAAAGTTTGCGCTACTCGAATGCTTGTCTGTGGGGATGCGATGTAATTACACTGTGAACTGCTTACCGTCACTTGTGGTTAGTGGCAGACTTTGACCCTCAATATTCAGCCTATTGCAATACCACAGTAATCAGAAAAGTGCAAAACATTGATTTGACATACCGTCCACTTAACCGTAACTGTATAGTGTTATTTTCCTAATTATAGAACCATTGATGATCGTTCGGTGTCACTTTTATGTGATTGTGCAGTTGTCTTGCAAACCGAATTCCCTTCAGTTGTACATTGGTCACCTGCCTAGCATTATATCAAAAATACATTAATGGAAAAAATATGATTGTGATAAACAGCACAGTTGGCGTGCATTGTATTCTAGCTACTGATAAATATGCAGATCCCTTTATTGGTCCAGACTAATCAAAATATATGTGTGGTGCAAGCTTGCACTGGCAAGTATTGACAACGTGCAAAGAAAGGCTAAATGCAGGGTTGGTGCAGTCTTAAAAAGAAATCACACTCTACATGATAGGGCTGATATAAGCAACATTTTTAGTTATTTGAAAAGTTTTATAAAGCGCGAACAAGACCCAGATGGGTATCGGAGCGCTGTACAAAGAAGCAAATTAACGTTGACATGAAGAAACCGTAACCGTACAATACAAAATAGCAGCATAAGAGGAGCCTGAGACATGATAGAAAATGTGGGTGCTAGGGGAGGACGTGGTGGCAGGCGGACAAACGAGTAAAAGCCCTACTAGACGGGCCGTGTAGTTTAAGCAGCGCACTGCGTCCAACCAATGACAAAATACGTTTCAGATCCAAAGTAAAAGTGATTGTCAAGTACATATTTCAAAACATAAAGAGAAAAGATTGTCAGGCATACATTTCAACACACAAAGTAAAAGTGATTGTCAAGCTCTAGAGGGAAGTGACTATCACATGGCCTAGAAGTTATTGCTGCTGAAGTTCTTCCAGAAGTATCCATTTGACCTGTTTCTTGAATGAAGCAGTTGAGGGGTTGGCTCTGATCTCCGTCGGTAGGGCATTCCAGATTCTTGGAGCCAGCCCTGAAAAGGTGCGATTGTAAGTACTTTTTTTTTTTAATTTAGGTGGTTTCAGGAGTCCGGTATTAGAGCTTCTTAAGTTTCGCCTGGAACCAGAGAGCTCGAGTTTCTTTGCCAGGTAAACGGGGCTATTGAAGTGTATAGCTTTGTGTCAGACAGGCTATCTTGAAGCGGATCCTTGCTTCAATGGGAAGCCAGTTAAGTTGAATTAAGTCAGGTGTAATATGATCATGCTTTCTGGAGCCTGTGATTAGTCTGGTAGAGGCGTTCAGAGTAGCTCTTAGCGGTGCTAATCTAGATATAGGAAGCCCAGCTAGGGTCACCAAACCATATTCAACTCGCGAGATAGCAAGGGATTGGACTACTGCCTGAATGTCCTCAGGAGGTAGGAAAGGTTTGATTTTCCTAAGAGTGTTGAGCTGATGATTGGCACTCTTAATGGTGGCACTGATGTGTCCTTGCATGTTTAGAAATTTGTCCAGGGTGACACCTAGAGAACAGGCGGAGTCTACCATATGCGGGGTGCAGTTGAGTGCAGAGATTTTTTTTATCCTATTTTGCGTTGGGGTCTCTTGGTTGCGGGGGGTAATCAGGAGAAATTCTGTTTTGAGGGAATTTAGTAAAAGATGGTTATGAGTTAGCAACTGTTGAGTTCTGTGGAGTGCCCCATTAATAGTTTTAATGTCATCTGGAGAGGAGATCTTCAGATACAGTTGAGTATCGTCCGCGTACATATGGTACTGAATGTTTGACCTGTTCAGAATAACAGTTAGCGGTTCTATGAAGAGATTGAAGAGCGTGGGCGAGAGTACGGATCCTTGAGGTACCCCAATAGTGACCGTGGAGTTGTCAGCCAAAGATTGGTTGACTTTGATTCTTTGTGTTCGGTTATGCAGGAAGGAGGAGAACCAATTTAAGACAGGGCCAGATAACCCCATCCTGTATTGCAGAAGGTTAATTAAGTTATCATGTTTGATAGTGTCAAAAGCGGAGGACAGGTCAAGAAGAATTAGAAGACAAGGCGTATCTTGGTCCAGAGCTCTCAAGGCGTCATCAACAATGTGAGTTAGCGCTGTTTCTGTACTATGACCTGATCTAAAGCCTGACTGATGTCGGTCAAGGAGCTGAAATTTCTCGATGTGGTCGCAGAGCTGTGTGTGAACGCATTTCTCAAGCAACTTCGCAAGAGACATGATGCTGGTGATCGGCCGGCAGTTATTGGGGTCTGTTAGGTCTGCATTGGGCTTCTTGGGGATGGGTGTGACTTGCCCCATTTTGAGGCAGTCTGGAATCCTCACCTGTACGAGAGATTGTTGGATGATCTTGGACCAGAGAGGCAGAACGGCCAGGTTGAGGTCTTATGAGCAACTTAGCGGGGAGTGGATCACTGAAATGGTTGGATGGTTTAAGAGATGCCAAGGAATATGATAACTCCTCCCGGTCCGGGAGCAGAAAGGTATTCCAGCATGCTTTGTTTTTGGGTGTGTACTCAGTAGGGTAGGGCGGAGCACTCACTGCTGCAGGTACTGTCAAACCCGAGGGGCTCACCGACAACAGGTTTGCAGCGGCACGTTGTAGCTCCCGATCAATACTCCTAGACTTTTCAGAAAAGTGCGCTGAGAAGTCCTCCTCACTGGGACCATGAGGCATCTGCGTCGTTTCATCCTAAAGTCATATTCAGTGCACTTTCTCTTTTCAAGTAGCTAGTAACATCGTCATGTGCTGTGCTAGCTCCACTGATTGCCATGCAGTTACTTTAATTCAGTGCTGTAGCCACAGAAGCAGCTTGGAGGCAGACGCCATCTTGAGCTTGTTATAAAACTGCTGATATATTACTCTTGTGCCATGTATTTCCATTTGGAATAAAGAGCTTGAATCACATTTCCCGAACAGACCCTCAAGTCTTTCACACACTGTCAAATGTTGTGCCACCGCCACGTGCTCCTTTATCTGCGTCCTCCCCCTGGCTTCCTCCGTGGTAGCGTCTCTTGGCCAAACTGGCAACTTGGATGGCACTTTGGTGTTGATTAAAACCAGAAATGTTGCTTCAGCACTCTAGTCAGATAATACAAGTTACTGCTTTGCCACTTATTAGGCTGTGCGCTATTTGATATCGAAATAAAACAAAATAACGAAATTTATAGCTAGAATTTTAGGCTACTGTCTGCATACATAATTTCAGTATAATAAATACTTATACTGCACACTGCTAAAAACAAGCATTTGCAATGCAATCGGTCTCTCCTTTGTGACCTAATATGTATTTAGCACATTAGCCTGGGTGCTGAAACATCTACTGTTCTTTGACATGGAGGGAAAGTAAGCACCAAACTGCGGAACATGCCAAGTATGGGAACACATGGAGAGAAATACTGTTGTAGGCTCCACTTATTATAAATGTAATTAAAGTTTAACAATAATTTAATGTATTAATATTCATACCACTCCTAAGGGCTCAAATACCACATTCACTGCCTAATCTACTGCCACACTTCTAATCGCTGAAACACAGTCCATTGCGCTAATGTGCGATACTATAATGCATGGCTAAACACTTATAAGGTCCCAAAGGCGAGACCGATTGCATTGCAAATGCTTGTTTATAGAAACAGTTGAAAATAAGAAAAATTGAAAATGAGTTAAAAAAACAGCCATTTTCATCGGGTATATTTTGACGCAACATTGTTATTCAGGTTAGGTAGAAGACCCGATGCACTCTGCCTCCGGCACTGTAATCAGACTGGTACTTTCCTTCACATTCTATGGGACTGCCCCCACATACAACGCTACTGGAAGGATGTCACCCTACAACTAACCAGGACTTGTGACAAACCTATACAGGCATCTCCCACACTATGTCTCCTCAATGTTTGGGAGGCGACGGACCTCACACAAGCTGAGCAATCGTGGGCCACTATGGGGTGGAGTATAGCAAAGCGGAATATTGCTCAGAAGTGGGGGGTGGACACTATACCGCTTCTAAGGGACTGGGCAAAAGATATGGACCATGCCATGATTGCCGAAAAAACAGTATATAAAGGGAGAGGATGTCCACGTAAATGGGATCACAAGTGGGGGCGATGGAATAAATCCAGAGGGGAGATCTGCATCTCTCCTACGGTGGAATTGAGGAGGGAGAGACTCCTGGTGTTGGAGGGAGGAGAGGAGGAGATGATGGCACATACTCAGGGTAACTCAGGATGAGGTGCATCGACGGGGTTTCCTGACCCGGGGATATAGTTGCTACCCGCATGGTAACTGTAAGGATGTTATTAGAGTTTGCTCCAACATGCTTACGATTGTTTGACAGTTGAAATGTAATGCTGTAATCGTGTATGCCTTGCCAAGGATGTCAATATATTCTCATTATTGCTGCAGTTGGTTCTTAATAAAAACTGTTATCACAAAAAAACAACAAAAACAGCCATTTGTGCCAACGTTTTTACCTGTAACTTCTTCTAAGTATGACAGCTGTTTGAAAGCAATATACCTTTACATCCGCTGGGCCCTTCTGGTTGTGGGAATATATAGGACTTGTAGGTTCACCAAGAACCTGAGGAACCCAGAGCCAATAACTGAGCAGCGTCTTGCAGTGGTTTTTCCATTGAATTCATAAATTATCACTAGGC
Source organism: Calotriton arnoldi (assembly GCA_963921515.1). NCBI lineage: Eukaryota > Metazoa > Chordata > Amphibia > Caudata > Salamandridae > Calotriton > Calotriton arnoldi. Next base: position 2,148,989 of record CAWUFW010001517.1, read on the forward strand.
TGCACGATGCAGGTGGTGGACATAGCCCAATGTGAAGCAGCCTCCTTCGCAATTAAGGCCGCCGATAACCATACTGTTAATGGCTTCCTGATATATCGACCGCCTGGGGTAGCTTCAGGATTCATTGAAAGTCTGGTGGAACTAGTGGTTCAACCAGCTCTACGCCACAGTAACCTAACCATTCTGGGAGTCCTAAACCTACACTTTGACAACCAACTGTGTGGGGAAGCACAGGCCCTATGTCAGGAACTTGCCGGGCTCCAGTTAGCACTTAAAAGTACTCATGCAACACACCAACTAGGGCACTTGTTAGACCCTATTTTCTCCAGCTGCTCAGACTTGGCTGTTGAACCTCCAATTGCGGTCCCGTGGTCCGTCCACTACCTTGTGGCCTTTTCCATCCCCCTATCTAAGCCACCCCCTACAGTGAGTTCAACATACAATAGCACGCACAGGAGATGGTCTAAATTCAACTCTGCGAGTTTCACTCAGGACCTACAATTAAATCAACCCGCCCAAGGTAAAGACATTAACGAGGCGAGCCAAGTAGTTGACCGGTGGATTACGGAGGCACTTGATGTGGTTGCCCCACGGACTTCGAACAATCCGCACAGGCACACTAAGTCCGCACCTTGGTTCTACGAAGCCTTGAGGTTGGCTAGGAAGTCTTGTAAACGCTCAGAGTGTAAATGGAGACTAGATTTTCTTGATATAGATAAGGTGGCCTGTAAGCTAAGCCTAAAACATTATCACTCCCTCATTAAGAAGACACAGGCTGCCTTCTATACTGAGAGGATTGAGCAAGCGGATAATTCCTCCAAGGAACTTTTTGCTATTCTTAAAGAGCTAACTTCTCTGGAGAGAACTGTGGCGCCGGCCTCCAGTTCAAAGGAGTCGTGCAACCAAATCGCCGACTTTTTCTCTACAAAGGTATCAACAATCTATGACACATTCCCTGTTGAGGCTCGCAACGGATCTGTTTGCCAAACTGAACAGATCCTGGAGTGGGGGGAGAATTGCCTCTCCGAATTTCTCCTTCCCTCCTTGGAAGATCTGAAAAAGTTGGCGGTTGGTATAAAATCAGGCTCCCCAAAAGATCCAACTACACCGAAAGCTATCTGCATGGGGTTAGACACCATATTACCCTTGGTGCAACAACTGTTGGAAATGTCCTTTCAGGAAGGGTTGGTCCCGGACACTTGGAAGCAAGTGATAGTTCTCCCCCTGAAAAAAACCCCCACAGCAGACGGGAATCTACTGGAGAACCTGCGACCTGTCTCGCTACTTCCCAACTTTTCGAAAATTGCAGAAAAGGTGGTCAACTCGCAGCTGGTGGCACACATTAATAAATTCAACCTTTTTCATCCCACTCAATCAGGCTTTAGAGCAACTTACTCGACGGAGTCGGAACTGCTCTTCGCTACGGAGACAGTACGCAGGCGGGTGGATGAAGGCCTGACGAATGCACTAGTCCTTTTGGACCTTAGTGCAGCTTTCGATACGGTGTCCCACAAGCTGCTTTTACACCGTCTCAGAATGGGCGGTGTGGATGGGGCTGCTCTAAACTGGCTGACCTCTTATCTGCAGGTCCGTAGTTTTCAAGTAACACAACCCCCACATATCTCTAAAAAATCTCTTTAGCGCAGGGGATGCCGCAGGGATCAATTTTGAGCCCTACTCTTTTTAATTTGTATGTGGTCCCCTTTGCTAGAATTGTGGAAAAACACGGCGTCACCATAGTGTCATATGCAGATGACACGCAGTTACTGGTCACCCTGACTCCTAACTCGGTGCAAGCAGCCAGCAGTTTTGCGAACTGCTTAAAAGACTTTGCCTTTTGGATGACAAGTAACTGCCTGAAACTGAATGGTAATAAAACGGAGATACTGGTTGTTGGGGAAGACTCCGTCCATCTGGTCTCCGGCCTGGTGGCCACCAATATTAGGCCCGGCCCCCACCGCTAAGACGGAGGTGAAAAACCTAGGAGTCTGGCTGGACTCGACCCTCTCCTTTGAGACTCAGACCAGGAAAGTCGCAGGCAAGTGCTTTGGAAGATTTTAAGGAAAACCTTAGACATTCTCCCGGCCTCCGCAAGGAAAACCCTGACCCATGCCCTTGTGACATCTCAATTGGACTACGGGAATGTCCTATATCTGGGTGCATCAAAAAAATGACTGCATAGGCTGCAATGCATCAAGAACGCAGCAGCTCGCTTGGTTCTGAGTTTACCAAGAAGAGCTTCCTCGAAAAAAGCACTTAACGCCCTACACTGGCTGCCTATTCAGAAAAGGATCTCGTTCAAGGCGTTATGCTTTTGCCACTGAGCCTTGCAGTATAAAGGCCCGTCCTACCTACGGGACCTTCTTTCTCCTTATAATCCAGAACGGCACCTGAGGTCGACTGGAACTTACCTGGTTAGAATGCCCAGGGTAAAGAAAGCACAAATAGGCGCCCATTCTTTTGGCTACCTGGCAGTGAAAAATTGGAATGCCCTGCCCCTATGCCTTCGTGCGGAACAAACAGAGTGTGTCTTCAGGAAAAAATTAAAAACCTGGCTCTTCCAACTGTGAATGAATTGTTGTTCCCTCCCGTTTCCCTGATCCTTTGCCCCTTTTCACGCTGGTATCTGTGTAGTTGTCTGGTAAGGATGCAGAGCGCGGGGACACACCAGTGGTGTAACCATGCGCTTTATAAATGCTATAATAATAATAATTGTGTACCGGGTATATAGCAATTAATTTGGTAAAATATAAAGAGTGGAAAATAGGTATCAAAGACACCTATGTATTTCCGAAATGGGAACAAAATATAGAGTTTAGAAACAGTAGCTATTTGCACATCTCTGAAATTGTGGTTACCCATACTAGCCTGTGAATTGTAGGACATTTTTTCAAAGTGACTAATTTTTTACACATTGTCTAACATTAGGAAGGCAGAAATGCATCGAAAGTCAATAGGTAATAACAGTTGCTCTACAATTCTGAGTTCCTCGAAGTCTCCCGATTAAAAATGGTACCTCACTTGTGTGGGTAGGCCTAGTTCCCGTGACAGGAAATGGCCCAAAACGCAACGTGGACACACCACATTTGTACAGTGAAAACTGACCCTTTTTTGGGCAAAGTGCCTAGCTGTAGATTTTGAAGCCTAGCTCTGCCGGCACCTAAGGAAACCTAGCAAACCTATACATTTTTTAAAACTAGACACCCAGGGGGATTCCAGGAGGGGGTGACTTGTGTGGCTCTCAACAGGTTCGGTTACCCAGAATCCCCTGCAAACCTCAAACTTTGTGGAAAAAAACCCCATTTTTCTCACATTTCTGTGACGGAAAGTTCTGGAATCTGCGTGGATCCACAAAATTCTACCCTCCCCGCATTCCCCAAAGTCTTCCGATAAAAATGGCCCCTCACTCAGGTGGGTGGGCCAAGTACCCACGACAGGCAAGGGCCCAAAACGTATTGAGGAGACATCCAAATTACCTATCACAAAACCACCTGGTTTTGCAAGGGGGGGTCACCTGGGTTTTTGGCCCAGGGCTCGGCGGCCATCTTGGGGAAACTACCAAACCCGCACATTACTGAAAACTAGACACCCGGGGTAGTCCAGTGAGGTATGGCTTGCGTGGACCCCCAACGTTTTCCTACCCAGAATCCCCTGCAAACCTCAAATTTAGCTTATAAAATCACATTTTCCACATTTTTGCGTGGGATCCCCATGCCAGCACAAATGTCCTACCACACAGCGTTCCCCTCAGTCTCACTTGTGTCGGTGTCCAATGCAGAATTGGCTAAAAACGTGTTTTAAAAAAAATAGAATTCGCTGTGCTATACCCTTAATCCCTATGTTTTTTGGCTCTTCCCAGACACAGGCCCTTGCCCCACCTACACAAGTGAGGTATCATTTTACTCGGGAGAACAAGGGGAACGCTAGGTGGTAGGACATTTGTGCCTGCATGGTGATCCCACACAAAAATGTGTGGAAAAAGTGATTTTTCTTTTTTCAGCTAAATTTGAGGTTTGCAGGGGATTCTGGGTGGGAAACGGGAGATCCACGCAAGCCATACCTCACTGGATTCCCCCTGGTGTCTAGTTTTCAGAAATGTGTGGGGTTTTGTACGTTTCCCTAGATGGCCGCTGAGCCCGGGGCCAAAAACCCAGGCCCCCCCTTGCAAAACCATGTCGTTTGGTGATAGGTAAATTTGATGTCTCCACAATACGTTTCGGGCCCTGTCTAGTTTTCAAAAATGTATAGGTTTGCTAGGTTTTCCTAGGTGCCGGCAGAGCAAGGGTGCAAAATCTACAGCTAGGCACTTTGCCAAGAAAGGGTCAGTTTTCACTGTAAAAATGTGGTGTGTCCACGTTGCGTTATGGGCCGTTTCCTGTTGCGGGCACTAGGCCTACCCACACAAGTGAGGCATCATTTTTATTGGTAGACTTTGGGGAATGCGGGGTGCGTGTAAGTTTGTGGATCCACGCAGATTCCAGAACTTTCCATCACAGAAATGTGAGAAAAATGTGCTTTTTTTGACAAAGTTTGAGGTTTGCAAGGGATTCTGGGTAACAGAACCTGGTGAGAGCCACACAAGTCACCCCATCCTCGATTCCCCTAGGTGTCTAGTTTTAAAAAATATACAGGTTTGTATGTTTCCCTAGGTGCCGGCTGCGCTAGGACCCAAAATCCACACGTAGGCGCATTCCAAAAAAGTCAGTGCCTAGTTGGCCCTTCTGCTGCCCTGGGGAGGAGGGAAATTGGAGGCTATTGCCCCAATATGCCCCCAAGGGGGGCAGAAAGACTGGCTATTTTTGGGGGGGGGGGGGTGTCATTGAGATGCCCATTCTCGGCAGCCCCACCCCTACGTACAAAAAAAAGTCATCATAATCGCTGGCTACTGCCCCATCTGCCTCCTGGGGGGGGGAGAAAGTCTTTTGTTTTCTTTGGGGGGTAAGGTTGGGGCATTTGCATGGGCCATTCTGGTCAGCCCCCACCCCTGGCCTATAAAAATAAATCCCTGGCGTCTAGGGTGCTTTCTGCCCCCAGGGGGGCAGATTGGGGGCTACTGCCACCAAGGGGGAGGGGCAGAAAGACTGTCTGTACCCAAATGTTATGGGGGGAGCAAAGGCCCTTGCCCAAGGTGCTGCTCCCCCATCCCTGCTGGCTAGTGGGTGGATCCCTGCTTGGGGATCGCCCTCCTGGGACGATTCCCAGGCAGAGATCCACTAGGGATGGGTGCCATTGGAAAGGGGAGATTCTCCCCTTTCCAATGATACCTCTCCCAAGTGTTTCGGTGCTCGGGGGGCTGAGATAGCCCCATGAGCACCGAAACAATGCAACTGAAACTAAGTTTGTTTCATTTTCAATGCAATGACGTCAGCGCGCCATGCGCGCAATCGTCATTGCAATGAAAATGCAAAAATGCCTCAGGAGGTTGGGGAAGCTCTTCCCCAACCTCCCGAGGCCAATAAAAAGAAAAGGAAATCCCTCTGCTGTCTGTAGCAGAGGGATTTAGTGCCCCTGTTCTCATGACTGAATGGTTCCGTCATGAGCACAGGAGCACTGGTGCTCATGATGGAACCATTCCGTCATGAGCACCGAAAGGGTTAATACGATCAAAACAAATCAGTGCACTTGATGACATTTCCACACATCATTTGTGCACAGTAAAACTGTCGGTGCAAACGTAATGGCCATTTTCAAGTGGAAATGTGTTGTCTGTAATGGTAGTGCGCTATCACAGCATGCAAGCTCCACATTACGCTGCTCCATTTTACACTACTCCTCTCTACAACACTCCACACCACTTTACTCAACAACACTGTGCTCCACTCTATTCCCTTCCAGTCGGTGCCATGCCACTCCACGACACGGCTTGCCACACCACTCCACACACCTCCACTCTACGCTCCACCACCCCATTCTACACCACCCCACTCCACTCCAATATACCCCACTCCACTTCACTACAATCTACACCACTCCACTCCAGTCTACCATTCCAACCCACCATACTCTAATCTACTCCAATGTACCCCACTCACCCTAATTTACCCCACTCTACTCCACTACAATCTACCCCAATTTACCCATCTCCACTTTACTAAATCTCCCCCTCTCCACTCCCCCCCACTCCACTCCCCCCCACTCCACTCTCCCCCACTCCACTCTCCCCCACTCCACTCTCCCCCACTCCACTCTCCCCCACTCCACTCTCCCCCACTCCACTCTCCCCCACTCCACTCTCCCCCACTCCACTCTCCCCCACTCCACTCTCCCCCACTCCAGTATACCTTACTCCAATCCTCCCAATCTACCACACTCCACTGTACCCCAATCTATCCCACTCCACTTCACTCAAATTTCCACTCCAGTCTGCCGCACTCTGCTCCAGTCTGCCGCACTCTGCTCCAGTCTGCCGCACTCCAATCTACCCCACTCCACCCCAATCTACCCCACTCCTGTCTAGCCCAATCTACTCAACTACAATCTACTTCACTTCAATCTACTGCACTCCACTGTACCTCACTCCACCCCATTCCAACTTGCCCTACTCCACTTCAGTCTACCCCCTTCAAGCTACCCACTCCATTCCAATCCACCCAAATCTACCCCATTCCACTCCAGTCTACCCCACTCCAGTCTACCCCACTCCAGTCTACCCCACTCCAATCTACCCCACTCCATTCTAAACCAATCACTGATCATGCTGGAAACAGCAATCATTACAATCAGATAACTGTTAGTGCAGAATACACAAGGAAAAGTGCTCAGTGCTTGTCCTGGATGTCAAATAATCGTACGAAAACCACAAAAATAAAAACTGCAGAGGTTAAAACATAATTGCTATCCTAGCGGGCTTGATCCAGGAGAATAATGCTTAGTTGTTTACTTTGGATCTACCATCATGCGGCTGAGGAATAAACACAACTGGTCATAAGGAGTCGTCATAGCTAATTATAATACAGCCAAAGGAGCTCCTGTATAACTCAGTCTTTGCTAATTTTGAGTCTGAAATGCACATAAACTTAAGGAATCTCCCACAGAACATTGCATCCTCGCCTTTGAGACCGGCTATGACTGCTTGCCGACAGGTACGTATGCTGTTTCTAATAAAGAACTGTCTCAGCAACACTTTTCTTTCAGCCGTTAGAGCTGGGCAGGTACAGACAATATGGCAAATGTATTCCTTTGGATAGTTACAAAGTCGACTTGAGATCTCAGCAGTTGATCTCCTCAAAACAGGGGTATTGAAACTTTTTTTTAGGGTGAAATCTGTTTTATTGATTTTCACAGAATTAATAACCTAGACATGTACAGTATAACGTATTGAATGACCCCGGTATTGAGGGTAAGTCATATATGGAGGACACTGCGAAAGAGATACAGAGGTAAAGAGAACAGGCGTATGTTGTAGCTGGATACAAGTAAAGATTACATCTCAAGTCCCCTGATTACAACTTGTTAATGCATGCAATGAGCGTTTGCTGTGTAATAGATTCTGAACAAGGGAGGCGGAGTACAACAATCGGGGGCAAAGAAAACATAATGTAGGGTTAACGATTAAAACTGGGGCCCCAGTGTTCTCCACCCAGCCCGCCCTCCCGACCCACCTATGTTTGATTTGCAGATAGTGGTGATTCGGTAGTTGGTATGAGATATGCCTAGTTACAGATTAAGTGTACAAAAATATTGATGGCAGCACATCAGTCCCGCCAAGCGTCAGCCCAATTTATATTAACTCGGTAATCGACCCATCACCTAGGGTCGGCTCCCCCATCCCTGCACCGGGGCTGCTCTCTGTAAGTCTGCCAGTATTGCGTCCCAGCTAGCGGCTATCGGGAGTCTGCGAAGACACAACGTGTCCTCTCGGTGGAGTGCAATGCTCTCTGCCTTAGCCCATATCAGTAAAGAGCATCGCCACGCTAAGGCATGGGGGTTTCAGAGGCCCTCCATCTCTTAGTAATCAGCCTTTTAGCAGTTGCTAGGCCTAGGAAGCGGGATGTAACCTTATGTCTTTTACTCCTGCCATAAAGGTATAGGATGTAGGCCTCTCACTGAAAGGGGATGTCGCGTTCTGTGCAACTGGTGAGGACATCTGCTATTGTGTTCCAGTACCCGTTGAGGGAGGGGCAGTACCACAGCATGTGCAAAAGATCCGCATCGACCAGCTGGCAACGAGGATAGGCCGCATCTGGCGGTGGAAGTATCTATTTTAGCTGGGGGTAGGTATGCTCCATGTGTAATATAATATTGAATCTGGTGAAAGCGCTGGTTGCGGGGAATGCATATAGGACTCTCCAGGACTGCAGCCCACTCTGGGCCTGTAAGAGGACGGTCCAGTCCTCCTCCCAGTGGAGCTTTAAGGGTTCCAGTGTAATCGCGGCATGCTGTCTGATGGCGGCAGCAAACCATTGTGTTAGGTGCCTACCGTTACCCATTACATGCAGGTATTCAACTGTTAGGTGCGTGGGGGGGTTCACTAGTTATGTCGCACCGAACGAGCCGTGAGGGCTGCTAGGAGTGAGCGATGAAGTAGGAAGCGGCCCGGATGTAGTACCTCCTCCACGACTAGCGTGGCTTATGTTATTAGGGTCCCGTCCTGGTAGAGGTCTCCTGTGTCATGAATGCTTGTTTCACCCCAATAATGTAGCTCAGCTGCTGTAGTGACCCAAGACCCCTAGGTGTTCCTTGGAGTGGTATGGCAGGAGCATATGGTGTTGTGGTGTGGGTGATGTATAAACATTTACGGTAGCACTTGTACGCCACTTTGAGTAGTAAAGATTGTATTGCAATGGGTTTCAAGCAAGGGTGTAATAAGTGAAGTAGGAGAGCAAGAGATAGGGGTGGGTGTGATGTTGCTGTGTCAGTAAGTTGACCGGAGCCCAACCATCGGGCAACCCACTGCAGTTGTGCCGCGAGGTAGTAATGCTCCAAGTTAGGTGCTGCGAGACCGCCACAGCCTGCATGCAAGTAAAGTTTTTTGATGGATATGCAGTGGCAGAAGTTGCCCCAAATAAAATCCCTAATCATTTTCTCCAGCGCGTTAAAAAAGGGAGGAGGAATATAGAGGGGTAGATTCGAGAAGTAGTATAGGAACTGTGGAAGGATTACCATTTTGGTGAGGGCAATCCTTCCGGAGACATATAAAGGGAGGGTGCCCCCGAAGGAAAGTTGGGCTTGATGGCAGTCAACTCCCTACCTATTTTGCCTTCAAACAGGTCTGCCGCCTGTCGGTAAATGCGAAGGCCTAAATAGCGAAAGGGGTCTGCATTCCATAGCACGCGGTCCCCATTGAGGATATACATGGGGTCCTAGGAGGAATCTTTAAAGGGATATAGGTAGGATTTCGCCACGTTTACCCGTAGCCCCGATATATTGGCAAACGCCCTCAGGGTATGCGCTAGTGAGGGAAGGATGGAGCGAATATCTCTCACGTACATCAGGATGTCATCTGCATATAGCGAGGTCGTGTGCTTCCCATCTCCTAAGGGAATACCCACACCCACCTGGGTACGGATGACCTCCGCTAAGGGCTCCATAGCTAGGGAAAAAAGAAGTAGGGATAAGGGGCAGCCCTGTCTGGTCCCCCGGCCCACTGCAATAGGTTCGGATATATAAGGGCCTGTCTTCACTCAAATAGTCGGATGCTTGTAAAGCAATTTAATCATGCCGATGAACGTGGCCCCAAGACAAATATGGCCAATGCGGCAAACAGGTACTCCCACTCGAGGGAGTCAAAGGCTTTCTCGAGGTCTAATATCAGGCCCCCCCGAATGTGGCCAGCGGAGTGGTGCGTAGGTCGATACCCTAAAGAAGCATCGGAGATTGAGAGAAGTGCCACGAGAGGGGACAAACCCATTCTGGTCCGAGTGAACAAAGTAGGGATGAGGGGCGCGAGGCGATCAGCGCGTATTTTCGCCAGGACTTTGTAGTCCGTGTTCAGTATGGCTAGGGGTCTATAGGAGCCTAGGGATGTAGGGTCTCTGTCAGGCTTCAATAAGGAGACTAAACTTGCTGCACACATTGACGCAGGCAACGTCGATTCTTCTAATGCAGAGGGTATGTAAGTATGGGATCAGCGTGGGGGCGTGCGCCTTATAAAACTCTGCTGGGATCCCTTCGTGTCCAGGTGTTTTACCTGTTGCCAATGCCGCTATCGCATCGCTTATTCCATCAGTAGCAATTGGGGATTCAAGCGCCATAAATTGGTGAGGGGTTATCGTGGGCAGTTCCATCGAGTCCAGAAAGGCACTTAATTGTTGGCGGTCACTGTGGCCAGAGGATTTGTAAAGATTTTGTAGTGTCGGGTCAAAGCTGTATGGTTTTCGAGTTGTGTATAGGGCATAGGCCCATGTCATCGCATATAGCATGTATGGGTCGGTGAGGTTGCTCCTAGCGCGGTAGCCAAGCTAGCAGTTTACCCGCCCTGTCTGATGTGGCGTGTACCCGCCCAGTGTGCTAGGTAATCGTGGCATCGCAGTCTGTCTAGTAACAGGGGCTGAAAGGAGCGGTCCATCGACACATCCAGGATGGAGTTGAAGTGGCCACCTATAAGCCAGGGTATGGCGCTTCAACGCGCTAGTACCCCAGGCAATTTACAGAGAAGAGAGCTCTGTTCCTCATTAGGGGCATAGACAGAGCCAATAAGAAGGGTCTGACCGTTGAGCTTACCCCTGATGAATACGTATCTGCCCTCTGCGACGGTCTCAACTTCTTCCACTTCAAAGGGAACTCCTGCTTTCACCCGTATTAAGGTACCCCTAGCTTGGGAGGAGTAGTTGGTGCTGTATACTTTCCCCTTCCAGCAGCGGTATAGACGGTCTGCTTCTATGCTGGTTAGATGAGTTTCCTGAAGTAAGGCAATGTTAGTCGTTCTACCCTGCAGGTACGAGTAAATGGAATATCTGCACACCAGGGAGTGTATCCCCTCACGTTCTAAGTAATAACATTCACACGTGCCATGGAAAATAGTAATGGTGTCTGTGACTGGCTAGCAATGCAAGAACGTGGTAGGAGAGCAGGTGGCCGAGCGGTGTATCATGGGGAGCTGAAAGGAAACGTGTGGGAACAAAATTATATAATGTGTAACCTCATGAGAGCGAACTCTCAACGAGAGTTTACCCAAACTGGTATGTCTAACCATGGCAACAAATGTGTAGATCAACATTTGATAGTGGGGGGGGGGCGGGTACGCCGGGTGTTACAGTTGGTTGTCCCCCCTGTAGTTGAGCACGGATAAACAACAAAGATATCCTGTGTTATGAATGAGCTAGATTCATGTCTGGCAGATGATCAGCATCTGGTGGAGACCCAGCAGATTCCAGCCCACCCAGAGGAGTGGGCCCTCGCCCTCCACACCCATATTATGTGTAGGACTAGATGACAGCCATATCCTAAGAGTCAATGAAGGGTAAATTGTAGAACCGGTTATCAATGGACAATGTGTCCCATTTATGTCTTTCAGATTGTCGTCGGAGGTCTGGGGGGGTGATGGTCGGGGGGCGGGGTGAGCCAGAGTTCCCAGACCACATCGGTATAGAGTCATCTTCACGAAGTGACTTGGATGATGCAATCTCCAATTCAGAAGGACGCTTCGTGGTGCAGAGTGTTGTCGCTGCGTGGAGTGCCACTTGACGTTCAGTAAGAATCTGCTCTGGGTCTGGTGCATTTATCGACTGGGCACGACGGTTCGATCTGCCCCCCCCTGCCCCTGCGAGGGCCTCTTCTGTTACGTCTGGGTGCCGAAGGGTTGTCAGGCAACCTAGGTCCGGTAGCCAAGCCCGTTTCCTCCAGCCAGTCCCAGGGGTGTGTCAAAAAAGTGAGTGGTGCCATCAGGTACCACCTGGAAGCGGGCCGGGAACAGCAGGGAGTCGCGCATGTTAAGGTCACGGAGCTGACGCTTCACAGTCCCAAAAGAGCCTTGACGTTTCTGTACCGGAGCGGTATAGTCGGGGAAACCCATGACTGGGAAGTTCTGGACTGTGAGGCCATGGAGTTTTCGGGCTTCTCTCAGGATTGTCTCTCTGTCTCTAAAATTTAGCAGCCTGAATAAGAATGGTCGCGGATTGGCTCCGGGAGGAGGCTTACAGGCCGGCACCCTGTGCGCACGTTCCACTACAAACTGAGATGCATCTTCTATCTTGTCTTCTAGGGTACATACACGGTATAATAGATCCTGCAGCGTGCGTGTGGGTCGTAGGTTGCAGGTCATAGACAGTGAAATCGGTCTCTCGTTCCTTCTCGGCAAGCTTCTGATGATCAGACTTCAGGAGCATGAAGTCTGACACTACCATGTCTATCTTGAACTCCAGTTAAGTGCTTGTTTGGTTTAATGCTGTGCCGATTTTCTCCACAGCCGCCAGGACGGTGTCCAATTTGGTAGACAGTGATGAGGTCCCAGGGGCCCATCCCCCTCTGGCTGTGCGGTCTCCCGCCTCCTGTTGTGCTGCTGTATGGGGATTGTTGGATCGTAGGCGGCCCATGGCAAGTTTTTGGGCATATGAAAGCGGGAAATCAATGTCCTAGGAGACACCAGCTGGTTCTGCGAGTAGCTAGTGACCACCGGTGATGATAATCCTTTTAGTTATAGGTGAGCTAGGGGTAAGTAGAAAAGACTTGTGCTGCCCTCACAACACCGCCCTGACAAGCGAGCTAGACGAGAGAATGGGTCAGCTTAAGAATGCACAGGGAGGTAGCCCAGCTGAGCACTGGTGTAGATCATGGGCCATGTCTTTGAGGGTGCAACTGATTATGGCCAACTTATGGTTGGGAGGTTGTAGATCATCCCGGGCGGTTGTCACCTCACGCAGGTGGTGGGAGAGTGAGGAGAGGTATGGAAGTAGGAGGGGGTGAACTGAGTCCGGCACGACCCCCGCATCTCACTCCAGGAAGGAAAGGTGCGCGGGTGAATTGCAGGTCCTTATGAGTTGAGGTAATGGCTGGCGCTGGTTGAGTGGCGCTGGGCCACTGAATGGTGGAGAAGGGTCTCGTCGGTGAGTACAGCAAGGAAGTAGGCAGTGGTCCAGGCCCAATAGACACCAGGAGCTCCACCCATCCCCCACTGTATGCACAAGGGAAGAGGGGGGAAAAGAGGGGAGGGGGGCCGGCCTTGGCCCGGCATGACCTCTGCCGCCCCAATTGCAATGCGGGCCAGCGTGAGAGAGAGCAGCAGACTCCTACCGCAGTTAGGTTTTAGGCTGGTGCTGCGCTGTCTGCGCCGTTCCATGCAGTAGAGAGGAGAGGCCTATTGCGATCATGTGGCTGCTGTACAGGCAGGGGCCTGGGGCCGACCGGCCCTGGACTCCCGCCCACCCAAGGAAGGAGGAGGCACCCTGGGTCCGATATGACCCCGTGTACAGAAGGTCTCAGGCGGCCACGGGTCAGGAGAATGGCCGGTGTGGCAAGGGCTATGCAGCGTCGTCTCTCGGCTGACAGGGGAACCCACCGGTGATTTTAGCCGTTGTGTGGACCGGTGCCTAGGACCGAACGACCTCGGGAACCCTGCCCAACGTCCACGGGTCTGTAGCTGGGGCCAGGGTACGCAGGACTCACCATGTAAAGTGTAGGGCGCTCAGGCCAAGGCGCCGGGAGAGTGGCAGCCCCATTGATGTTGGGGGTTGTAGAAGGAGGCGGGCTGATGCCTGCGGAGTCGAGGCTGAAGGGGCAGGCCGCGGTCCGGGAACAGGGTGCGGGCACAGGGCTCGTCCAGCCACCCCCATGGCCCATCCGACACTGCAGAGTGGGGCCCCACAACACCACCAGATGTCGTGCAGGGCCCAGGTGCGGCCCCGATCAGCCGCAGCGATCCTCCAGTCCGGTGCTGATGCAGCTCCACCAGTCCCAGGGCACATCTAGGCTGTGAGTGTTCCGGAGAGGAAAGATGCGATTGCCTTCCACTCACTGCAGGGTCGATATCCGCTCAACCCTGGTCATAGGGCAAGTCGGCAGAACAGCCGTCTCGGGCCTCAGTGCCAGTGCAGGATGGGGCTGCCCCACTGGCGGCACTTCACGGAGGGGTCTGGAGCCGCAATCCGCTCGATCAGTAAGGCTGATAGTACTAAGCAGACATCCACAGCCGCTGATGGGCTGACCAGTATATAGATCAAGTAGATTCAGCAGGATAAACAGGGGAAGGGCAGCGAGCAGGTTCAGAAAGCATCCGCCATCTTAGGTAGCTGGCCATGCCCCCCAAAACAGGGGTATTGAAACTTATTTGAAAGTCGCCTTGCCGAAGTCTCAGCAGCTTGAGCCTTCAGCCATTCTCCTTCACTCACCTTCAATTACTACACCCTTTGTCACTTCATACACCTTTACATCTAGAAACTCTTTTTCTAATTCTGAAATTATTAGAATATAGTTGGCATCAACTAGTTTACAGAGACTATCTGCCTCGGAGTTTGTTTCACCAGGAATGGTGAGGCTGCGTGCTACTTTTAAAATACCTGCACTATGGGCATTTCTTTTTAAAACTTTTTAATCTTTTTGCTGATTTGGTGTGCTTTGTGAGTCTTTTGCTCTTTTGCTTTTATACTCTTCTCACCCATTCCACGCATCGTATCTGCTGGGTGCTTCTTCTCCCCGCTCCGGTCCACAGTGGCTGTATCGCCGTTAGCGTGGAGGGCGGTCACTTTCTCTTTTGCCGGCGTGAGGTGACGCACTTCCGGGGGCGGTACCGTTCCTGCTCTCTAGTACTTGGGCATGAACAGACCACGGACGCGCAGCAGGCGCGCCGCTGGCGTGCCTAAGGCAAGCCCGTCTGCGCCTGGACGTCGCCAGACATGCTGCCGGTTTGATCAGCGGTATGCTCACCTACTCTCGTGACGACCTCCTTGCCATTAGGCAAATAGTGAGCCCTTGCAGTCACCCTCCTTGTAACCTGCCTGAGGGTCCGTTCTGCTGTAAGAATTGTGGTTTCAACTCTTGGGCAACCACCTTGTCCCTCCCTACTTCCCCTCTCTGCTCCAGACAGAATATCAAACTGTGTAGCCTTAATTGTCGTTCCCTAGCCAAGCACTATCCTGATGTCTACGACCTGTTACGCGATGAATCTCCCGATGTCCTTTTTCTGACGGAGACATGGCTGTCGGCTGACATGGTGGCTGAGCCAGGCTTGGCGCTCCCCCCGGGTTTTAGCATTGCGACTCTCAATAGAGAGGCTAGAGGGGGAGGTATCGCAGTTGTTTTCAAATCCTTCTACACCTGCACTTTTGTTAAAGAAACCCTGGTGGGCTGTGAGTGTGTGCGTTTTGGGATCTCTTTTAACGCTAGCTATACCATGTCTGGCCTACTGATTTATCGTCCACCAGGACCTTCGAAGGAGTTTAGGGCTGCACTAATTGACAGTCAGTTCCCTGGCTATGAGATCTGCCAATTTCAGTGTTATTGGTGATTTGAACTTGCATCTTGACAACCCCCATGACTCAGAAGTGGGTAACTTCTCTGCTGACCTAGCGGCTTGTCAGTTGCTCCTACTGGTTCAAGGCCCCACCCACTCTGCTGGCCATTTTCTAGATCCAGTCTTCTCTAACCTTCCCTATCTCACAGTTACTACCCCCATTCCGGTGTGCTGGTCTGACCACTATCTGATTCCCATGACACTCTCGGGGGTAGAGCCCCCTCGGAGGGTGCTCAAGAAATTCTCTTTCAAACGCCCCTGACACAAATTAAATTTTGACCATTTCCACGCCCTCCTCTCTATGAACACACCCAGCTTGCCGGATGATCCGGATGCTGCCCATAAAGCGCTATCGGACTGGATCGTCCACCCTTTGGACACACTTATTCCTGTTAAACGGTCTAAGTGCTGTAACGCCAAATCTAGCCCTTGGTATAATGACAAGCTCGCTACTATGCGTAAAGCCTGTAAGATGTTGGAGCGGGCATAGAGACGAGATTATGACCTGTTCCTGAAACGGTGTTATCAGGAGGCCACCAAGAAGTATCACAGGGCTATTCAGACAGTACGGGCAGCCTACTTTGCAGACGAGATCAGGAGCAGCAGTAACCCCACCAAGAGTATTTTTTCCATACTTAAAGATCTTAAATCGGCTGGGGTATCTGCAGCGCCCTCTATCACGTCGCATGAACATTGTGAGGCTCTCGCCACCTTCTTTGTTAGCAAGGTGGAAAACATCTAGAAGACCTTTCCTCAAGCTGACATGTGCTCTGACCCTGTGGGTAGACCCCTTCCCACTCACACGCTTGCCGCCTTCCCGCCGATCTCCCAGGATGTGCTGCGCTCATTATGCAGCAAGGTTAAATCCGGCTCTCCTGCTGATCCCATGAAGCCTGATCAACTTATGAAACTGCTACCTGTGCTTCTTACACCTCTGGGCCAGGTGATTAACATGTCCCTGTCTATGGCCCTAGGACTTGGAAGCAGGCCAGGGTTGTTCCCCTGTTAAAAAAAAACCTACCCTCGATACAGCTAAACCTGAGCACTTTCGTCCTATCTCTCTCCTGCCGTGGGCATTCAAGATCTCTGAGGCCTACATAAATTCCATCTTGACAGGTTTTTTGGAAGAGAATAACATACTCGACCCCTCTCAGAATGGCTTCCGTCCGGGTCACAGCACGGAGTCTTCCCTCCTAGCGGTGACCGAACATCTGAGGGCAGCACTGGATGAGGGATGTACTTCGGCACTGATCTTATTGGATCTCAGTGCCGCGTTTGATAGTCTCTCACCAGAACTTGCTGCAAAGGTTGGAGGAGGCGGGCATTGTGGGCCCTGCACTGGACTGGTTAGTCTTGTCTTTCTGAGAGGACCTTCCAGGTAACGGCCCCCCCCTTTCACCTCCATGGTTCATACTATTAAACAGGGTGTGCCACAGGGCTCAGCTCGGAGCCC
This sequence comes from Calotriton arnoldi, assembly GCA_963921515.1. Taxonomy (NCBI): domain Eukaryota; kingdom Metazoa; phylum Chordata; class Amphibia; order Caudata; family Salamandridae; genus Calotriton; species Calotriton arnoldi. The sequence continues at coordinate 2,165,827 of CAWUFW010001517.1, forward strand.
AACGCTTTTTAACTTGTATGTCCAACCATTAGCAGCGGTGGCCAGGAGTAGAGGGTTCACAGTAGTATCATATGCAGATGATACGCTGTTGGTAGTTGCACTCTCCGATGACTGCGTGCAGGACGCGCATACGTTTCGGAGCGATCTTGCTGCTGTCGCGGAGTGGATGACTGCCAACTGCCTCCAGCTCAATGCCAGCAAGTCTGAGGTTTTGCTGGTAGGGAAAGATCCTGAGCTGTGGAGTGAACGCTGGTGGCCTGCTACCCTGGGAAGTGCACCCGCACCGAACAAGGTGGTGAAAAATCTAGGTGTCTTGGTTGACTCAGTTCTCAGCTTTCAGGCCGAAACTAAGAAAGTGTCAGGGACTTGTTTTGGTATACTACGGGGGCTCAAAACGCTGTTGGGTTTTTTCGATCCACCCATCAGGCAGGTTATTGTCCAGGCCTCTGTTTTGTCGAGACTGGATTACGCCAGGTCGCTATACCTGGGGGCCAACAAGACTAAGATTTTGAGACTGCAGATGGTCCAAAATGCAGCTGCCAGAACTCTCATTGGCCTTCCTAGAACCTGCTCCACCACCAGTGCTATTCGTCGGCTACACTGGTTGCCGGTGGCCAGACGAGTTGAGTTTAAGTCCCTCTGCATTGCTTTTAAGATCTTGAATTTTTCCTCTCCTGGCATCTTGGCCAACCTGCTTTCAACATATACTCCCACCCGCCAACTCCGCTCAATTGGTCGTCATCTGGCGGTTGTTCCCCGGGTAAGGAGGGTCCGTGCTGGTGGGCGCTCTTTCCGCACACTGGCAGCTGAACTCACTTCCTATACACATTTGCCGCATCGATAATTACCTGGCTTTTCGTAAGGCTATTAAGACCCACCTCTTCCCTCCACTATAGGCCTCTTTCTGTCGATAGCCTCCCCTTCTGTTTGCTATTAGCGCTGGGACGCCCCTTTGCTGGGGCAGCTGTGCGCTCTATAAAACTACATAACATAACATGTACTCTGTTTCAAAATCAAATTCTTGCAATGCAAGGGCCCACTACATATCTTGTTTAAAACCATGTCCAACCCTTTTTTTTTTTTTTTTTGGAACAAAATGTCTTTGAGGAGTTAATGCTTCTTGAACTTCTTAGCTGCCCATTTTATGGCCAACGCTTCTTTTCTTTTTCAGATGCTTTAAGCTTCGACCCTTTCAAATCTGTAAACATATTTTAATGTCTCTAAATTCCATATCACACTGTGTGGCGCATTGGAATTCAACTCTCTTCCTCAATAACTCATGTTTCTAGTGCAACCCGAAAAAATTGTAAATGAATATGTAGTAATACTCCACCATTCGAAGGAAAAAAAAAAACTCAGCAACTCCTCTTTATTTGGTGGTGTTGATAAATTGCATATTGAGTTTACCAATTCATGTTTTGATCCCAAACCATCTCCAGGTATTGTATGTCCTAAATAATGATCCCTGTTTTTATAAAACTACAATTCTCCTGTTTTAATCTTAATGTGTGTGCATGGCTAGAATGCATGTGTATCATGGCTTTGACCTTCACTAATTAATAATGTCTACAATTTGGGGCCCAGAGGAGTGTGATATAAGCTGGATAACCTCAACAGAATATTGAACTAGCTAAAAAATGCTGAAACATGTTGACCATTGGATGTGAACGTCATTAAGTTTTCCATATGTCCTGTTGTAGTTTCTAATCTACCAAAGTTGCCATAACAACTGTAATCACCAGGGGAATCACCTGTAGGTATTTTTAATCCCTTTCTCAGGCCCAACATTGAGTATCCCAATTACAGCAAAGTACCCCTCCACCCCCAAAAGAAGGGTTAAAGCAGCTTGGTATGTACAATTGTACTGGAAGAGGAGCTCAATGAAGTATGCCACATAGAAATATGTAGGCAAGAGTCTGTTAATAAAACAGGAATGCTTTCTCTACAGTATCAGATTTTCGGAGGTTCCCTTGCTTTTTTGATGGTGTATATAGGACATTGCTGCTATACTGTCTGTTCGAACAAGTACGTTGGATGCATATCTCCTTTTAAAAATGTAGCAATGATTGATGGATTGCTGTTTAATTCTTTCCAGTTCCATATCTTCACCTTTTTTTTGTTTGACGACCTTTTTTGAATTTTCTTACTCAACAAGGTTGCTCCCCATGCTTTTGAGCTGGCATCTGTCGATAATACCTTTAAAGGAGGGGGGAAGTTCAACCACCAGTTGTAATTCTTTTCTTATCTGACACCAGTGTTTTCTTCTCTTAGTCTGTTGATTCAGGTCTCCAATATTTGAAAGGATGAATCAGAAGGTGTTTTGTTAAGTTCGGACTAGGGTGCTAGGAACACACATGGCACCATGTGTCCTTGTACGCTCAACCATAGCAGTTCAGGGTCTTGTTCCAGAGATAACAGAATTCATTGTAGACATCAGTCTTGTTGCTCTGTTTTTGGAGAAACTCCATTCTGTTGTCTGTTCTAATGTGTGCTCCAATGGACACCATGTTTTGTGTTGGTCTTCTGATCAACTTTATGAAGTGCAATCAAAATACATGATACTGCAGTCATTGTTTCATTGCCTAGCAAACTTAGAGTGCTCTCCCTTGAATGAGGCAGTCGTCCAGTTAAGGGAAGATGTTCCATCCCTGAATATGTAACAATTCATCTTAGTAAAGAGTCTCTGTGCCAGCTTGATACCAAAGGGAAAGATCGGGCATTGAAAGTATTTTTTTCAAGAAGAAAAATATCAAAAACCTCCGATGGTCCTTCTCAATTGGTACATTTCAATAGGTGTCCTTCTGGACCATTGGGATGATAAATGCTCCCTCTGGAATCAATATATTTATTTCATGGATTGTTTCCATTTTTAATGGGCTTTTCTTAATTCACTTATTCATTTTTGTTTAAATTTGTTTTTATTATATTTTGTAGTTTTCATTACATCCGATACATCTGTTATTCAATTTAATTTACACTTTAACTTTACATCAACAATGCAAATATGGCGTTAGACACCTATAGTCGTTATCGTCTATTACAGATTCAGTGTATCAGCAGTTGGTGTAGTATCTTGACGTTAAGATTTTGACTATAACCAACTTAATGTAAATAAAACCTAACATTGTGCCTTGCCTCCTGGAACATTTACTTTACATCCACGCATCACTACATGTATCTCGACCATTCTTACTTCATCCTATTGTGCTATTCCAGGCACCCACTTAGTCATTGTGTGGTGTGTTTAATTCCTTATGCCTGTCCATGCACAATGTTCACGATTTAAATGGTTTACTGCGATGCCCGGGGGCTCCATATGAATCTGGAAGGGTGGAGAGGGAGGAAGGGGTGGAGAGGGAAGGGTTGGGGCTCACAGAGGAATGGGAGGGGAGGGGGGGGAAATGGGTCAGGTTTGGGAGGGAGAAGGGAGTGAGAAGGAGAAAGGAAGCGAGGGGGGGGGGGGGAAGCAGTGTCTCACCCGCGAACCTGTGTGGGCTTCCTTGGTAGAGTTCTGGGCGCTACTCTTCTTCCTGCGTATCGCATGTTACCACCAATTGTCTGCCTTCCGTCATTTTCAGGTTTGTCCGCTGACGCTTCCGAGCGGCCTTGCCAGTCCATGCGGTAGTCTGATAGTATTGCGTCCCACGCCGCCGCCATTGGCTGCCTCCGCAACCCCATTGCATCCTCTCTGCGGAGCGCTACACTTTCCGCCTGCGCCCAACACAATAATGATTGATACCAGGCTTTTGCCACCGGGGGGGGCAGGGGACTTCCAGCGGCGCGTGAGTAAGCGATTGGCCGTTATGAGGCCCAAATCTATGTACCTGGACGTCACTTTATACCTTCTGGATCTGTGGTACAGTCCCAGAATACACAACTCCCATGACCAGTCCAGGGCATGCCTCGTGCACTGTGCTAGACAGCTGGTGACCGTACTCCAATACATTTGAATAGCAGTGCATGAACACAGCATGTGCAGTAGATCTGCGCCTATCTCATCGCATCTCGCACATCTGGCGTCAGTACGATCAAAATACTTGTTTATACTTTCCGGTGTCAGATAGGCTCTATGGATGATATAATATTGGATGAGCCGAAATCTGGCGTTACGAGGGATTCGTGTGGGGCTCTCAAGTATACTCTCCCATTCCTGGTCTGTGACGGGCCGTCCCAGATCTGCATCCCAATGGGCGTGGAGGGAAAGCAACTGCGGCGTTGTGTGGATTCGGAGTGATTCCGCAAACCACTTGGTGAGATGGCGGCCTGTGCCCAACTCATGTAGATATTGTATAGTTAGGTGGGTGGTAGGTTCCTGTGACATATCGCCCCACAGTGCTCAGTGTGTGCGTCACTGCGGCATGCAGCAGGAACTGACCCTGCGGTAGGCCCGAACCTTCGGCCAGATCCACGAATGGGACGAGCTGCCCATCATTGTAGAGGTCACTTAATGTTTGTATATCTGCCTCCTCCCAGTGCTTACGTTCTGCACTGGTTACCGCCCTATGCCTCCCAGGTGTGCCCAGGATGGGCAGCAAGGGTGCATATGGTGCTACTTGGTGCGTGATGCGGAGACAGCACCGATAGCATTGATACGCCATCCGGACCAATAACTGTGTAGCTGCGCTGCCCGGATGGAACAGTGTCACTATCTGGGAGCGGGTGAGCCCAGGCGTCTGCGCTGCTGTGTCTTCGAGTTGGCGTGCGCTTAGCCAACGCGCCACCCACTGGAGTTGCGCCGCCAGATAATATTGCTCCATGTTGGGCAGTGAGAGGCCTCCCTGAGTGGTCAGTGGATACATTTTAGCTAATGATACTCTGCTTTGCGACCCATGCCAGATACACTGCCGCATATCTGATTCCAGGTTTTTAAAAAACGGTGATCTAAGATGCAGTGGCAAGTTTGTGAAGTAATAAAGTAGGCGTGGTAGGTCCACCATTTTCAGCAATGCAATTCTGCCCATAACCGCAAGTGGCAAGGTACTCCAGAAGGCCATCTGCGCCCTTACCGCCGTGACTGCTGTTAGGGGTAGACTCTACGAAGGGATACAGGCACAACTTTTCCCAATTCACCTCCAGACCCGACACCGAGGCGAACTCGTGCAACGTGGCCTCAATTGCCGCACATGACTGCCCCACATCTCTGAGATATACCAGCAGATCATCTGCATATGAGACTGCATGAATACCATCTCCCAAAGGGATTCCCCACTCCTCTTGAGTATTGAGAAGCACCTTAGCCAGCGGCTCAATGGCGAGCGCAAATAACAATGGGGAAAGTGGGCAGCCTTGCCTCGTGCTCTATGGGGATCCGCCTCAATATATATGGGCCTGTCTTGACTCTGGCAGTTGGGTTCGTATATAGTAACTTAACGAGGTCCAGAAACGCCTCCCCCAATACATACTTACGCAGTACAATAAATAGGAACCCCCATTCTAGGGTGTCAAACGCCTTCTCCAGGTCCAGCACCAGGCATCCAGCATGTGCCCATCTGTCCCTGGAGTAATGTGCCACTCGGAAAAAGCGCCGCAAGTTTAATGTTGTGCTACGTGCAGGCACAAATCCGTTTTGGTCCGTGTGCACTAGTTGCGGTTCTAGCGGGGCTAACCTATTCGCAAGTATTTTAGCTAGCATCTTGTAATCTGTGTTAAGTAGTGCTAGCTGGCGACACGATCCCATCAGCTCTATATCCCTGTTAGGTTTGGGCAAGGACACCAGTAGGGACTCACTAAGCGTATCCGGAAGTGTGCCCATTTCCTGCGCATTCTGATACATTGCAAGAAGACACGGCGCCAGGGCCTGTTGGTAAGCTTTATAATATTCGGCCGGATACCCATCTGGGCCCTGTGCCTTGCCCTTGGCCAACAAGCGTATAGCAGTGTGCACTTCCATCAGCGAAATTGGCTCGCTTAGCTCGTCCCTTTGCTCTGTCGTGACCTGGCGTAGGGTTAAAGAGGCTAGAAAGGAGTCTACATCTGGTGGTGTGGCACGGCTGGTGTAATGTGCGGTGAACTCACAGTGGACATCACATTGTGTAGTGAGCAGTCCTGCCGCAGATCGCAGCCTCAGCACAGGCACCTGCGCCTGCTCTTGACGGATCATGCGTGCCAGCAATCTGCCCGCTCTGTCTGCCGCCGCATGCGTGTGTACAGCGTGTGACGCGTAATTCAAGCAACGTAGCCGCTCTAGCACCTCAGCATGCTTTTTACGCTGCGCGTCAATGTTCTGCTGGACACCGTCACCCTGTGCTAATTCAGCTTCGAGTTGGGTCAAGGCGTCCTCGATGTGCTTCACCTCCGCATCCAATTGTTTCCTAATGCACCAGCTCAGCCCCATACAACACCCTCTGACCACTGTCTTGCCTGCGTCCCATAGGGTACCTGTGTCTGTAACTGACCCCGTATTGTTTTCAAAGTATGATTCTATCGCTGCGCCTACTGCTTCTCTGAAAGGGGGGTCTTTTAATGCCAGGGGCTGGAGCCTCCATAAACGTGTGGTTGGTCCCTCATTATCACCTTGTAATGCCACGATATGTGGGTTGTGATCAGAATGCGTTTTTCCAAGATAGTCCGCATTGAGGCACTTCGCCAACAGCGGTGCGCTTGCAACAAAGCGATCAATACGGACATGAAGCCTGTGCGGGTGTGAGTAGTGTGAATACAGTTGTGTCTGTGGTTTGAGGGCCCTCCATATATCTGTTGGGTCCCATCGATGCAGCCACTCCCCTATGTTCCTAGCGTTGGACGTTGCTACCGTCTGTGGTAAGGGTGGGAAGGACCTATCAAGCGCTGTGTCCAAATCCGAATTAAAGTCACCCCCCAACAGCCAGGGAACTTCGCACCAGCGTGAGAGAAGGCCTGTTAATGTGTGCCAAAATGCGCTCTGTTCTGTGTTCGGGGCATAGATGGATCCCAGTACTACATGTCCCATTGAGGCGGCCCCTTGCGAGCACGTATCTGCCATGAGTATCTATTTCTATCTCTTCCAACACTAATTGGGTACCTGGCCGTATCCAGATTAAGGTACCCCTGGCGTAGGCCGAGTAGCCTGTGGCTAGAATTTGACCTCTCCATCTCTGTTGTAACCTACGGATTTCTGGCTGTGAGATGTGTGTTTCTTGCAGGAGTGCCACGTGAGCTTTGTCGCTCTTAAGGTATGCATATATCCCATATCTGTGAGCTGGCGTGTGGAGCCCCCTAACATTCCAGGTAATTACGTTTGTGGGCGGCATAGTGCATGGTAATAAACTAGTACGTGCCGTGGGCAGCTGGTGATGATAGGGATGTAGTGTTGACATGTGAGACTTCTAGTGCTTGCTTAATGCAACTGCAATGTCCATAGGTGTAGGGGCTGGCTAACACGAACAGGGGTTGCGGAAAGGAACCTCATGCGGTTCAACTGGGGTAGAGCAGATAGACAACATGTGTCTGCCCAAACTGTTAATAGGGCCATATGGCAACTTACGGCAACGACCGCCGTTTCGATCCTATTATGAGGTGGGGTGGGCTAGAGCTGACAATGTGTGATTGGTCCCGCTTTACGCACGTGAATGTGTGCGCTATGCTGTGTTGTATGGTATAGGTCATTGGCCTGCAGCCTGGGGTGTACTCATATCTATGCTGGCCTACCCGAAAGTCATACACCAATTAGTGCAGTAGGGCAACCCATGTGCGAGTCGCGTGTGGAGCGTATGTGCCTCATAGGTGTGTGCTGCTGTGACCTTATACTTGCGTGCCCATGCATCGTATTTTGCTGTTACATTAAGTCATCCTCAGTTTGAGGCGTTACAACCGGGAGTGACTGCGAGTCCTCATGAACCGGCCACACAGCGTGCGAACTGTCCTCGCTCCGTGACTGTTCCGAAGAGACATCTGCATCTCTGCTGCTCCACCGATCTCTCAGGTCCTCCACTGCCTGCAATGCGTCCCTCCTCTCCTGAAGTACCTGCTCGCGGTTGGGGGCAGCCCTTGACTGTATTGGCGATGCCACTGTTCGCAACTTACGCCTGGTGCTGCGACCCCTGCGAGTTCCTGCCCGTGGGCCTGTGTTGCTTTGTCTCTGACTCGGCGAGGTGTGATGACCTTTGGTTTCTAGCCATTCCCATGCTTCTTCCGCTGTACTGAAGAAATGCGTGGAGCCGTCTGCAACCACTCGCAGCCGGGCAGGGAATATGAGGGAATATTTCAGTTTCAAGTCCCGCATTCGCCGTTTAACAGTGAGGCAGGCACTCCGCTGTCTCTGTACCCCAAGCGCATAGTCTGGGAAGAAAAGGACTTGTGAATTGTCCACTTTTATTGTTTCCATTTTTCTGGCCTCCCGGAGTATTGCGTCTCTGTCTTTAAAATGTATGAGTCGGAACAGGAAAGGCCGTGGTCCAGCACCAGGCAGCGGGCAATTCGACGGCACCCTGTGTGCCCTTTCCACTGCAAAGAAAGAGAGCGCACCCGCAGGCATCAATGATTGCAACCAGGTTTCGGTGTATGCCACTGCTTCTGCGCCTTCCGGCAGCCCCACCACGCGTACATTATTTCGCCGTGATCGGCCTTCTGCGTCATTCAGTCTGCGTTCCAAGGAGTGGAATCTGGCTGTGAGATTACGTACTTCCGCGGTCACTTCCATGGCCACCGGGGTGACCTCTTTTACTTCCTTCTCGAGGCCGTTGACTCTCCCTACCAATTTTCTGTGATCAGCGTGCAAGACCGTGAAATCCGATGTGACCATGTCGATGCGGCCTTCAAGAGATGGGTGGGTTTGCGTCAATGCCTCACTGATTTGCGTCACTGCTTGGAATACGGAGTCTATTTTTGATTCCAGTTTAGAGGTTCTGGAGGTGCATGATGCTTCAGATTCTTGGTCGGACTGAGTTGGGCCCGACGCCGATCGCGTGGGCGCTGCTCCCATACCCGTGCGCTGTCTGCCCATTCTGCCAAGGTGCAACGTCTGTTGTGCGTGGGGATGGGGTATTTCTCTATGGTCCCTTCACTTTCCTGCGCTTCGGAGAGGTTCCTCCCGTGTGACCCGTCAGGCGTGACACAATATTCAGTGCGCCAGATCCAGCCAGGCGGCACACCAGATCCTTGCGCCCACGTGGGCCCAGATTGCGTGAACTATTTGTGGCGTCTGAATTACACCCCAGGTAGTGCTCTTATTGTCTGGATTGACTTGCGACCTTGCCGCGCTCCTCCGTATGCTCCCAGGTGTGCCTCACGCTCAGAGGACAATGCTGTGTTTTTCGTCTGCTCTCAGGTTGTGTAAGGGCCAGGCGCTAGTGCTACGCTCCGTCCTTTCCGCTTGGTGTACCATTAGTCTCAGCACGGGCGCTGGGCCGTCCTATGCTCCCGCCAGGCACACCCACGCGGGCGTACTTGCTGTCTTCCCACGTCGCTTTACAGCCACATGTCTGTATCTTTCTGGCCTCGCTGAATAGGCCTGTAATTAGGCCTCAGGGCTTCCTTCCAGCACGTCCCACGTCCTCCTGGCGTTTAGGCCAGGCAGGGGGCTCCCAACGTGTTTCTGCGGGCAGCAAGCCGCTGGCAATCTCGTACCTTTGCGTCCAGCAAGGGGAGCTGTAAACCCCGTGCCTGACGCCGAAGGGGCCCGCACCCCACACCACAGGCGCACACCCTCATGCAGCGCGCGGCCCGGGCCTTTTTCACCAACCGGGGCCGCGCTCTCCTCCTCAGCCCACCAGCGCTTGTGCTGTAATAGTTTTGCAGGTTCCCGGCAGTGCTTGCCTCTAATCGCACAGTTCACACCGCTGCTACTCACGGCGGTTCGACGCAGCGATGAACAGGAAGCTCCCAGGCGTATGTGTGGCCCTCCGCTCCGTCCCAGCTTTCGAGTGGCGCTAGGCGGGGACCGTATCGCTCGTTCCGCCGTCTGTCGCTGTAGTCGGTGACCGGCCACAGCACGCTTCCAGGTCCGGAGGGGACCGGCACCACACTGCCGTTCACAGCGTCCGCCACAGGACCCCAGCCGGTGAAAGTCACTCGCTCGCCGCGAGGCGTGGACACCCCCGATCCTCCCACATCACACGGGAACTCTCCGCTCCTCTCCGGGCACCCTCAGCAGCTCCCGGTCAAGCCAGTCTCAGTCTGCTCGTGCAGCGTTCAGGGTCGATCCCCGCTCACCTCACCACGCTCTTCAACCACCGCACTCATCGAGGGGCCGCAGCACTGCTGTCCAGAGCGAGTCAGTTGGGCTGTGGCCTCGGCCATCACTCGTCTTGCAGCGCTATTCAGGTTCCATTCGGCCCCATGGTGTTGACTCTGCATGGGTGGCCAATCCACGGCTAGAATGAGCTCAAACTCGCTGTGCACAGCCATGCATTCACACCCGTCCCAGTGGGCTGGTTTTTGTGACTCGATGGTACTGCTATGCGCATGATAATTTACGAATTTGGGGCCACGGGATGGAGCCTCGTTGGAGTGCGTCCGCCATCTTGACTAGCTAGCCACGCCCCCCCTAATTCACTTATTCATATTGCAGGGATTGATTGCCTGAACTCCCCTGATGCCTTGGGCTCTAGAAAAATTATTGCATAAGCCCCATCGCTTTTTTTCTCTCTCTGGAACAATAGCGGTCTTCACAAGTAACTTACGAATCGCTGACACTGTTTTCACACTTGCTGGAATTCTGTGGGTAAGGCAAATGAATGGTCTCAAATTCTGGGGGTATTGCAGAGAACTCAAAGAAATCTGAATGCGAACGTGTGTGTGTGTGTGTGCGTGTGTGTGCGTGTGTGTGTGTGTGTGTGTGTGTGTGTGTGTGTAGAACAGGCAAGTAGTTCCCGAATGTGATAACGTGTGCTTTAGCTAAGAATAAACCAACACTAACGTGCAAGCTCCCCAAGCAGTCACACATTCAACAAATAGACTCCGGTAAAAAAGTTGTTTAAAAAAAAAAAAACACCGGAAGGATGCTGCTGAGATGCAGTTGCAAAGAGTAGTGAAAGCTAAATAAACAAGTGGGCACAAAAGACACACTCTGTAGAGTGGCTCAAGAAAAAGAAACCAATTGCTCCCAGAAGTGCGAGCAGTGTAAGGAGACAAGTACTTGGGCCATGTTCTAGGGGATGGTCACATGCAAGGGCAGAGACCCGCACCCAAAGGGGGCTTAGAGGGGCTGGGGAAGTAAACCGCGCCATGGCCTGGGAATATGGTGGGTCCCGAAAGGGACGAACAAAAGGCTACAAGTGACACCCCCACCCCCAAAGAAAGGGAAGGAGGGCAAGGAGTGAAACTGCGCCAAAACAAAGAAAAGGGCACGAATCCCGTGGGCTAATGGCAGGGCAGAGCGGAATTCAAAATTCCTCCGGGGGCACTTAAAGCCTATTTAAAGCACCCCCATGGCCAAAGTCCCTCACTGTAGGGCGAGCTGTGTGGTGACGAAAAGAGGATCGAGAATAAATGTGCCCCACCACGAAAAGCATCGCTGAAGAGGTGCCCATTTCAAAGCTCCAGCCGGCTTTACCCTCTGCAAGCAAGGCCTTCATCTACAGCGAAGAAGAGATACCTGTTTAGAAGCTCCAGCCGGCCTAACCCTTTACAAACGAGACCTTCAGCTACAACAACGCACTGCACTTTACCTGGGAAAAGCAGCACAGGGCCAGACCGCCGGCGCATCCTGTCGTCCCTATCTGAGGGAGCCGTACACCCGGGGAAGGTCAGCAAGGATGATGTGCTGAAAGTGTCCCCGTCCACCCCAAGTGCATGAAGACGGAGCCGGTGGTACACCGCGAAATGAAATGAAAATAAAATTTATGAAGCGCGACAATCACCCGGGGGTATCTAGGCGCTATGCAGAATCTGACAGGCTGAGAAGATCCAGAAGGTGGCAGAATTATTTGGAAAAAACCAAGTTTTTAGATCTTTCCTAAACTCTAGTAAGTTTGTTTTGAATTTTACTTCTGCCGGAAGTGAATTCCATAGTCTCGATGTGCATAAGATGAAGCCTCTCCCACCCCAGTTGGCTTTCTTAAATCTGGGGATTACCAGGTTTCCACTTGTGGATGAGCGCAGTGAGCGCACTGGGATATATTGATGAAAATGCTGTATAAAGTAGTCTGGGCCGACAGCATGTTGTGCCCTGAAGGCAATGCAGAGTGCCTTAAACTGTATATTTTTTATCAATGGGGAGCCAGTGTAGTTGAATGAGTGCTTGAGAGACAGATGTATGTTTTGGAATGCCCAGCAGTAGCCTAGCTGCGGCATTCTGTAGTGTTTGTAACTTATGTAGAAAACGATTTTGAATGTTGATAAAAAGTGCATTGCCATAGTCTACTTTGGACGAAATCAGAGTTGTGACTACCCTATTTTGCAAGCTAGGTGGAATAAAAGGTAATACTTTCCTTATGGTTTTCAAAATGAGGCAACCCGAAGAAGTGATATGATTTATTTGTCCTTCAAAAGATAACTTCTTATCAATCATCACCCCAAGGTTTTTTCCTTTTTCCCTGGGGGTAGTCAGACTCCCCATTTCCTGGGGCCACCACTTGTTTGACCAGAAAGAAGGGTTCTTGCCAAACATTAGGACCTCCATTTTCGAGGAGTTTAATTTCAAGCAATTGCTGCTCATCCAGTTACCGATATGTAGCATACAGTCGTGGAACTGGGCAGCCGTTGATCCAGGATTGTTGGTGACGGAGACAACGATCTGCGTGTCATCCGCATATGAAACCAAGGTAAAACCAAATGATTTAATTAAGGCTGCAAGTGGGGTAACATAAAGATTTAACAAAGTGGGGCTCAAGGATGAGCCCTGAGGGACTCCACAGGGAATGAGAAAGCTGGTGAGGTGAAATCACTTAAGGAGACTGAATGCGGTCGGTCAGAAAAGAAGTCATGAACTTGAGTGAGTAATCTTTGATCCCAATTGATTCAAAGCGATCAATGAGAAGAACATGGTTGACCGTATCAAATGCGGCGGATAGATCCAGAAGGATCAGGGCCGCATTTCCCCCACTGTCTATCGTTTGCCTAATTTCTTCTGTGGCTGTAATCCGCGCCAGTTCGGTACTGTGGTGACTTCGAAAACCGAACTGTGTAGAATCCAAACTCTTGTTTTTTTCTAAAAAGATGGTCAGTTCATTATTGACGATTTTCTCAACCAGTTTGGAAGGAAATGGTAATCGAGTTATTGGTCGATAGTTGCTGAGGTCACCTGTGTCTAAGTTAGCTTTTTTTAATAATGGCAGAATAGACCCTACCTTCCAATCTTTTGGAAAAAAACCTACTTCAAAAAGATTGTTAAAAATGACGGTGAGGTGTGTGGCTATCACCTCTGGGGCTAAGTGAATTGTTCTGGCTGGACATGGGTCCTGTGGTGAACCTGATTTTATCTGCATCAGTATTCTTTGCGTCTGATCGACCGTGTCCAAAGTGGGATAAAGCACTGATGTTGTGTGTGCCTAACAGGGGGCGGATCCTAAGCTTTGCACGACTTGCGTCACAACTTCCTAGCCCCAGGACATGGAGTGAGGCACAGGGTATCGGGAGCATTGGGACATCCCCTCCGGTCCGCTGAGGTTTGCCGGCGAGCGGAGCGGGCCCAGATAGCACAGGGCCCTGCTCAGGGAGAGCGTGAAGCGAGGCAGCCCTGCCCGCAACGAATGAGGAAGCAGCAGCGCTGCACACAATGCCAGTGGCTTGGAGGCCCCGCTTATACGCCCATAAAAGAAACTGAGGCTACAGCGGTGTGCTGCACACAACGCGGGCTGCTCGGAGGCTCTGCATCTACAGCGTTAAGAGCGCTCTCAAAGAAACTAACAAAGCGGGAGGTAGCATTTTGCCTATGACCCAAGGCACATTTATAGGTGCCACTTGTTGCATATGGGAGCAATAAAGTGGACTTAAAGGGCCTGTTCGCAGCCCACTAGGCTAGAGCCTGAAGGAGCACGCGGGGACAGCCCACAGGGGCGACGCGACCTGGAGTGCAAAGGCTGGGCAAGAGACTAACTAGCCGCCGGGGTCAACCTCCGCTGGGTGTGACACGACCTGGCCGCACAGGAGGCACCAGAAATGAGTCCTAGGCAACCAGGGGCAGCCCAAAGGGCAACACGGTCTAGTGAAGGGCAAGGCAGCCCTTTAGCAAGGCCAAAGCAGTGGCGGTAGCCAAGAGCGCAGGGGACAGCCAGTTTGGCGACACAACCCATCTGCTTGCAACTACAGTTAGTTGGCTGAGCAATGACATCCGGACGAGATTGAAGAAATCCTGGGAGCAGCAAGAGAAGCAGCAGCCACATATGGAAATGAATGGCTCCGGAGGCAGCTAGGAGGTGAACCAAGCAGTCCGCACTGCCCAGATGTACCCAGCGACAGCAGGGAGTGCGAGGAGTGCTGGGAGGAACGCCCTGAGGACAACAAAGGAAAGGAAGAGCTTAAGAAGAGACAGCGGAACACCAGCATGGGTGGCAAGAAACTGGCAGAGGAGGAGGAGGAAGGAAAAGAGCTGGGAGAAATGGCGGGCCCGGCAAGCGTGCCAAAACTAAGAGTAGTGAGCTAATAAGCGCGATTGTACAAGCATGCTTGAAATCATTTGTGCCACTGCTGTTCGCGAACAATTGGGGGTGGGGGGGGAGGGTCAACACAGAGGTGGGTAGCAGGGTCTTGGTCCCTGGGAGCGTATGAACTAATTGAGGCAAACACACCCCTGCAGGGCTCACCAGGGCTTCGACCGCACCACCACATTAGGAACACCAAGCACTAACCGCATAAACGCTGTGCCCACAGAGGTATGGGGAAACTCGCTGGGGAACAAGAGATGGCAGTGGCGGCAAGTAGTGGCTTAACACCAGAGGCGTTCAAAAGTGGCACACGAGGGCAACCATACATGGTTACAAGATCCACAGCCTGGTACACCTTGCAGTAAAAGAGCACATTTGGAGTAAAGAGTTCAAAGACCTATTTAAAATGCTGGAAATGCAAATAGACGGGCTGGAACTGGCAACATGCTACAAGAAAGATGATGACAGGAAAAACAAGCATTTGCAATGCAATCGGTCTCACCTTTGGGACCTTATATGTATTTAGCTATGCAGCACATTAGCCTGGGTGCTGAAACATCTACTGTTCTTTAACATGGAGGGAATTTAAGCACCAAGCTGCATGACACGCCAGGTATGGGAACACATGGAGAGCAATATTGCCTTTCAGCAGGAAATGGTATAGTCCAAAGCTCTGTTTTTAATATAAAATCAGGGCCTTCGGTGGTCATATCACTGAAAATTAAAGATTTGAAAAAAAATATTATTGTCTCATGGAAGACAATTTCTATGGACTGGAATCTAGAGAATGCTAAAGTGATTCTGGTCTTTTACTGACATCTGCAGGTCTTTTTCTATCAAGAAAGTTAAATAGAGGCAGTTGCCAGAATTTTTTTTTTAAAAAGTCCCTCAGCAGAAAGCAATTCTGGTATTTTACTGACCTCTACTGGTCGTTTTCTATCAACACAGTTAAATAGAGGCAGTTGAACAAGAAGAGAGAAATTCTGGTATTTTACTGACCTCTACTGGTCGTTTTCTATCAAGACCGTTAAATATAGGCAGTCTAACAGGAAAAAAAGTCCCTAGGCGGAAGCAGACAAGTCCTAGGGCTGATCTCCAGAGCCCACAAAGTACATACACATATAAGTATATACTAAAGTGTATATACAAGAGGCCTCGAATGCTCGACCTAAAAAAACAGTGCGAGTCAAGAAAGAGGCACTTTGATAACTGGCTAGATGCATTTAGGATCATGGCATGTGTAATGGAGAAATGTCCCCATTGCGCCAAAGACCTCTGGCTCTACGAATCTAAGACCGTTCGCAGGGGATGCTTGGCTAGACTAGACTTGGTTTTAAGCTGAAGATGCATTGAATTGGATGAAGAGGATGTGTCTGGGTACATGCACAAAATGATGGTAGACAGGGAAGCCAAGAGCTGGTAGGAAAAAGGCCAAACAGTCCTTTTGCGGGAGTCACTTCAAAGGGCAGTATGATGGGCAGAAACAAATTTTCAAACATCAACAGTACACAAGTTGGAAGGGGTGGCCATCAGGGAAGGGCTCCCCAGCGGTCTGCTTCAAATACAGTATAGAAAAATGCACCTGGGGGCTGGCTTTTAAATTTAGAAACGTGTTCTACATGTGGAGGGGGGCACCCAGCAACCAACTGTAAGAGAGGCAGGGGAGACAGAAAGGGACAAGAAAGAGAAAGCAAGGAAGAAATATCGTATAAGGTGACATACCGCAGGGGGGAGGTCCGCTTGCTCGCTCCCCCGTCAATACCCACAGCGTAGGTGAGCTAGCCAACCAATATGACAACACGAGAGAGTGATACCTCTTGTGCGGCGGTTTTAAAATTCCCTTCATGGGGTCCATCAGGGTGGGAGACAGAAAGATCCTTCACTCAGCTCTCCAACACCCCGAGATAGTGCAATGGAAGATTCAGAAAGAGAAAGAGTTGGGGAGAGTAGAGGGCCCCCTGGACTCCTGGCACCCACAGAGCCTGGTGATTTCCCCTTTGGGGGTGGTGCCTAGGAAAGAACCCCAACCAATTCAGATTGATACACCACATATCATTCCCTGAGGGGGGTCAGTAAATGATTGGATTACCCAAAAAGACTGCACGGTATGGTATGCCTCAGTGGATGACACAATTGATCTAGTGCGCACAGCAGGTCGTAGGGCCTTGATAGCAAAGGTGGACATTCGATCTGCCTTCAGGCTCCTACTAGTGCACCTAGAAAGCTACCACCTCCTGGGTTTCAAATTTGAGGGAGAGACCTACTTTGACAAGGTCTTCCCTATGGGGTGCTGCATATCATGCACATATTTTGAACAATTCAGTACTTTCCTAGAATGGTTACTGCACAAGAGGCACCCCGAAGGGAGCATTCTTCACTACTGGGACGATTTCTTGTTTGTGGGTAGGCTGGGGCGTAGTGCGGATGCTTGTTGGGCGCTTTTCAGCAGCTAGCGGCCAAGCTAGATGTCCCCCTGGCCGCGGACAAAACAGTGGAGCCAGAGACAAAGCTGGTTTCCCTGGGTATAGCGTTTGACTCCACCACCGGCACGTCCCTCATTTCGGAGGACAAGGTGCAAGACATAACTAGAGGGACCAAGGCGCTGGTAGGCAAGGAGAAGGCCACGCAGGGGGGACTGCAAGAGCTCATAGGGAAGCTGAATTTTGCATCAAGGGTAATCCAGGCGGGGAGAGTATTTGCGAGGCACCTCATCCAATTGACATGGGGACTACAGAAGAAGCACCACCATACAAGATTAGGGTCTGGGGCAAAGCAGAACCTCAAAACCTGGTTGACCGTCCTAGATTTCAGTAGAGTGCTCATATGGAGGGAAGATTGGGTTTAAGACAGACAAATTGCACTATACATGGATGCATCAGGCAGCCTGGGCTTCGATGTAATCCTAGGGGACAGCTGGCGCACAAAGAAATGGCCCTACGAATGGACCGCAACAGGGCTAACCAGGAACATAACATTTCTAGAGCTATTCCCCATCACAGTAGCACTGACAGTATGGCGGGGGAGGCTCAAAGACATGAAGCTGACACTATGGTCTGATAACCAGGCAGTGGTGCACGCAATCAACAGTGGAGCAGCCAGGTGCGCGTGGGTGCTGAAGCTTTAAAGGTGCATGGTAAAGCTGCAGTTAACAAGTAACCTGGAGTTGAAAGTGAGACATGTCCCAGGAGTTAATAACGCTCATAGGGTGCACTCTCTCATTTACGGATTCCAAATTCAGGAGCCTGGCCCCAAAGGCAGAGCAAGCAGTGACTTCTTTTCCAGACAAGCCCTTGTCTCTGGCAGATGTGACCTGTCCCAGCTGATAAAACACGCCCTTGCCCCCAAGATCGCGCAGCAGTATGCGGCATACGCAAAAACTGTACAGAAGGTCATGGGGCTAGAATCTTTCAAGGACGCCAGAAGTACCGCAGGGGTGGTAGAGAAATTTGTGAGATGGGCCTTTGAACTGAAAAAGACGAAATTATGGACACATGCACACCTGGCAGCAACATCTCATTTTTCGAATCTCTCCATCGGGGAGGACCCCACCGGCTTTCATGACCTCAGGGCAAAGTTGAAAGGTTGGCGGTGACTGGAAGGTACAAGACAAGGCTACCCATTGGATTCGGCACCATAGCACAACTGGTGGGTGCTCTGATCGTAACTTGTGTAGATACCTACAAGGTTATACTATTCAAATTTGCATTTACACTGGCATTCTTTGGGGCATTCAGGGTTAGCAAACTGGTAGCCCCATCCAAGCATGAGGCAGGGGAGGCCTGCCTTCAGATGCAGGACATACGGCCAGACACGGGGCAAGTTGAGATACTACTGAAGAGGTCCAAGACAGACCAGCAGGCCAGGGGACATGGATAAAACTGCTGGGCCTGTCCAACTATAACTTATACCTAGTATGCTGGATGTGCGAGTATTGGACAATACGGTCCGCAGGGGGGAGGGCCCCCTTTTCAAACACAGCAATAGGGAATGCCTCAGCAAATTCCAAATCCGGATTGTGCTGAAGAAGTTGTGGGGCAAGGTAGTGCTCCCAGCGGCAAGTTTCGGCACGCATTCCTTCCGCATTGGGGTCGCAACATCAGCAGCACAGCTGGACGTCCCATCAGAGGGCATACAAGGCACAGCATGAACTATGTACGAATCCCATGAGAGGGAGGGCCTTAACACACGCCCCTCTAAAACGCACACACACATCCCCACCTCCACACCAAGCTGACATCTTTGGTCTTAGCAGGAGCTAAGCGCACAGCCATGTGGGTTGTTGGGCATTTGTTTATTTGGAGGGCCAAAGGTTGGTGGAGCTGTGGGGGGGGGGAGATGATCGGGGGATGAGCCAGACACCCCAGGAATGACCGGACGAATATCAGATGGATAGGGTCGCATTAAATGTGTTGGGAATAGCTGAGGGCTACATTGGAGAAGGTGCACAAAGAACGGCCTGCCGAACCGGACCTGCTCATCGTTCATTTGGGGGAAACGACCTGGCCCAACTGGGAAGGAAAGAACTGCTGGGGCGCATCAGAAGCGCCCTAACTAACCATGGTTGCCAGATTACTCGACCGCACCAGGCTGAGATGGTCAGAATTTTCTGGGCCAACTTATATGGTCTGCCATGGCACTGGCAGAGCAGAAATTACAATGGCATAGCATGTTGGGGGGAGCTGTTTGAGGACTTAAGCCCACGGACAGCATGGCTGTAAATGAGATGAGTTTTAGGAGGGTTTGAAAGGCCACACACTACCATGGCAGGGTGGCAGACCAGGCTACTTACCTTTGGGATGCCGTACAGCAGGGTAACGCAGTCGATGATTGGGCGGCTATACGGAACACTGCACTTGCAGCCCAGGGCTGCTGGAACACATCGAGCAGGTGAAAGCAGTGAGTTAATTCTAAAAGAGGTTGTGGGATTACCCCATCGCACTGAAAGTAAACCCATGCACCCAGACTCTAATGACATCGCTAACTGTCAAAATGATTTATGGCATGATTTATGGCTGTATGACTAGCCAGCAATAATCCTGGTTTATGGCGTGATTTTATGATGACATGACTAGCCTTTTGGTATGATTTATCCTGATGCTTAAAAGTTTATGCCAATTACAGTGACAGTGATTGATTTATGACATGCAAGCAGGCTCAATAATTTATGACCCCAAATAAAGTTTACGTGGGGTACATGTTGTGAATCTAGAGGCTGTAGCCTTACGGCTAGAGCGGTCGACCTCGAAGCTAGGGAACCAGGTCGAGTCTCGGCAACGACGCTTAACATCCTGTGATTCTGGGCAAATCACTTAATCTCCCCGTGCCTAACAAAAATGAATGTGTCCTTCTGTAACAAAACTGGTGCTCATGTAAAGCGCTCTGATACCCGATGTCTTGGGTCTAGTTCGCGCTATATAAACTTTTTTTTTTTTAATTTCTTTTTAAAAAGCTGCGGCCAAATGCTCCTAAACGCTTACAAATGGTGTTGTGCTTTATTACGATGGGAGTGGCTGCGTGCAAGGTTTAGCAGATTGAAGTGCTGACCAGCAGTAAGCAAGCAATCAGGAGTGGCTTTGAAGCCCACCAATGGTAAGTAATGGGCTAACAGTAAACAACGTGTGTCAAAGAGACAGCGCATGTACTGTCTACACAAAACCTAAAAACAGGTGCTCTATGGAGGGGAGGAGTTTCTCTGAGTTCCGGGTGATGTGCATCTGTAATCTTGAAAATAAACTTACATGGGAAAGTAAAAACTGAAAGTTTCAACCGTGCAGTCAAATGTGATGGAAACTGTATGCAATGCTCTTTCTTAAAACATACCCACTGAGCACACAGAAATACATTACAAATTTAGACAAAAGATGTTTTAAAATTCAAGTTTGCGTGCTTTTGAGCAGAAAAGGAAAAGTAGGAATGAGTTTTAAAACCATGAAATGAAATTATAATGAAAGGGTGCAGCTGGTGTCATGGTTTCTTCTTCTTCTTTTTTTTTTTTTTTTTTTGTTAGTATTATTTTTTGAAAGTGGCTACATGGATACCTATTAGTGTGCATAGCTCACACTTTAAAAAACATGATTTGATAATAAATCGGTGCAAATAAAGACAAACAGTGTACGGGGTGTACATATTTGAAAATAGTGGTGTGTTAAAATAAATAATATAAAACCTCTAGAGTGGACAGAATGTTTTAGTTTATTAGTCAATTGTGTGGTTACTGAAACCCGCTGTAATAAGACGACCGGTTCAAATACGTGGTACATTTTTGTCATAAAAAACCAGATAAAAATAAATGTTATAGAACGAGTTAAAAACACACATTTACTTGTTCAAAAGTAATTGAGTTAATCTGTCCCCTCCGGTTCTGTCTGAGAACTCAGGCGTGGTTTGTGTTGATCATCACTAGTGCAAGTTTTGAGCGATGTTTTTAATGTAATAAAGTGCAAGTGTGAAGAGTGCAGCAAGTGTCATCCTCTTGTAATCAGGAGTAGACTGGTATGCTCACGATAATGGGGTGCTTGTGCCTCCCCACCAGTTCTGGCTGGGCCTTCAGTTGTGAGTGGCGATAAATATAGTGCAAGTGCAGAAGGTGCGGCTGATGTTATCCCCTTGCGGTCGAGATGGAGGAAGGCTGGTGGAGTGCATATACCTCGGCAGGCTTGGGAGGTATGCTGTGGATAACCTTTTCTCCAACTTCAGCAGGAATTTAACAAGATGGCATTTCAACTGAGGGTCCCCTGGATCGAAGCAGGCCAGCACTGCCTGCCTTCTCGTGTGAATTCCTCTTCGGTTAAAAGTTATTTTCAAAAACTGTATCCTTTCATCCTGCGTCGCTTCACAGGAGCAAACTAAGTGGAGTACGTCTTTCTTGCCAACCCTGCATAGGCGACAGGTGTCCGAAAGTCGTTTTTGTAACTGCGGAGGTAGGTGGACTTTGGCGAGTAACAGGCCCAGTCAATATTTTAAGAACTGCTCTTTGTAAGAACTGCTCTTTGGCAGCGTCTGGATATCCAGTGTAAACTACTTTTGTGGTGCAAGGTTTTTATAGTTATTTAATTTCATCCATCCATGCGCTGTTTTTGATAGTGATGCCTTATTCTCGGTGACGGAACAGATTTGTAAGGCCGTCCAGACTGTGTGTATTCAACTACCCGATGGCTGGCGGCGGTGTCCCCAAGTTGTGTGAGCTCTGTGCTTTCCAGTGATTCCTGTAGATAGGCCCTTGCCGGCGACGAGTCCCGGTCCTGCAACTCCTTCCATAGCAGGTTATTCAGTGTTTTTGGCTCTGCTTTCCAGATCTTATTCCAGCATATTAGGTAAGCCCCGCTCCTAGCCAACGACTGTTTAAGCAACCCAAATTCTAGGTGAATCTGTGCCGGGGAAGTGAGGCATGGGAGTCCGAGGATAGCTCTGTAGGCAGATACCATTACATTGTCCAGGACTTGGAATCCTGGCCTCTCAGCAGTTCACGCTCATATGAGATTGTTGGTATGCGTTTTGCTCGTACTGCTTCGAGAAGGGGCATAGGGGAAGGCCAGGACAGTTTTTTCCTTAGGTTTTTAAGGGTTACTGCCAGCGCCAGCCCTTTCCTTCGTATTGCTGCCTCCTGGGCTGCAAATTATCCATTCTCATCAATGATGACCCCTAGTTTTTTTATACTCCTCCATGCTTTCTATCCAAATGTCTCCTCAGAACCATGAGTGTGTTCGTGCTTTTTTGTTGTTGTACGCCATGGTCGTAGTTTTGCGAAGATTGATGGTTAAGCCGTAGAGTAGGCCTTTGTGGTGTCTAGTAACCTCTGCAGCCCCACCTGAGTGCGGCTGACCAGAACCACGTCTTTTGCTTAAAGGAAGCTGGATATTGCCATGCCCCCTAATTTTGAAGCATAGGAGTTGAAGGTTTGTAGTTAATTCATCAATTCCACCAAGAAGAGGTTGAAGAGCGTTGGAGCCAGGACACACCCCTGCTTTAGGCCATGTGTAGTTGGAATTTTCCATGAGAAATGATTTCCGGCACCTTGCCTAACATGTGTCCTAATGGAGCATTTTCAGCAGGCCTTGAGGGATTTCCCAGTTTGATAACTTATGCCCCAGCTTTTCCCAGTCAACATTATAAAAGGCCGCTTTGAAATTAATGAAACCAGAAAATGGTGTTTTAGTGCCTCTGGCGGCATCCATTAGGAGTGAGATTGCCAGTATATTTGTTGTTGTGCCTGACTATTTTGAAAATCCAAGGTGATTAAATGGAATGATTTTTTTTTTTTTTTAATGCGTCTTTATTAATTTTCAAGGAAAACTTACAAGTCTTCAGACAAGATGGGAGCACATATCTATGCACAACATTATTGCAATATGATAAACGTACAGTAAGAGTCATAAACAGTCATTCGATTTCAGAGCCGCATTCGTTATTGTCTCATAATGTCCATATCTGAGTTGTTCAATCAACTGTTGTGATATTTCCTGCAGTATATATTTAAAACATTCTAAACTGACCAAGGAGGACATGCTATACTAAGCATGTTTCGGGTGTGTCTGTTTGTGGGTAGGGAGCTAAGATCTAAGTATGTGACTTTGCGGGAAGGGCGCAGTGTACCGGTATGCCTACGCATAAATATGCCTTGATTATATCGCTTGTCGGGGTGAGGGGGACCATCCAGTTTTAGCCAGGGAGGTGAGTGGGTCACTTTCAAACGGAAAAACATCGTTCTGTCTGATTAAATGGAATGATGGTGATGCTGGAAGCTCATAATAGTAGATCTCTGAGCAGGGTCCTGGCAAAATACTTTACCTTGTTATCAATCAGGACGATAAGGCGATAGTTGGCTGGAGATGATCTGTCACTACCCTTAAAAATTGGAGATATAACCGAGCCTCGCCACAAGGCAGGCAGGGTGCCCGTGTTCCTGACCTGTGGAAATACCGGTGCTAGGGTTTTTACCCAAGAGCTGGGTCATGTTTAAATATTGCCGGGAGAATCCCTTTGGAGCCTGGTGCTCCTACTCTCCGTCTTTTAGCTATCTGCCTTATGATTTTGCCAGTGTCCACAACATTGGGCTCTTCAGTTGGTAATAGGGTTGTGATTTCCCGTAGGTCCTGCTGGGGGCTGTCTGACTTTGGATGGTTGAAGAGTTCTTTTAAGAAATGTGCCTGGTTGGCTTTGTGGATGTTGGAATCAATGCTTCCGTTGTTCGGGCGGAGGAGATTGTTGTCAGAAGCCCAAAATCTGTCGCTGTTGTTGTGTTCCATGTACAGCTTGGCCCAAAGGTCATCTTTCTGTTCTTTTCTAATAGCCCATTTCAGTTTTTTAATCTGAGTTTTGTGTTTTAAAGTTGCCAGGGTGGTCAGGTTGCCAGGTGTTTTCCGCAGGATTTGCAGCATCTTGTTTGTTGTGTGAGTCTGATTTCTTGTGTTGCTCATTCTCTTCACGAGGATGTTGCGAGAGGTTTTAGGTTTGGTCAAGTCCAGTCAAAAGTTGCTTTATTCGGCAACTAAAGCCATAAAAGCAAACATGTTAAAAAAGAAACATTTCATCAACATAGATTCGACTTATAAAACCTTGGTCACGTAAAAAGATAAAATAGGGACATCATTTATATCAATAAAAAGGCCGGGATTCAGGTTTCTAAGTTACAAGGGATACATTATGTAAAGTACGGAGTGCTAAAGTCCAAATACAGTAAACAGTATATCATAAAGTGCACATGCTGTCATAAAAATGGGCCCTAGGCCCAAGGCAAGAAAGAACAGGCTGGCTACTGCAAAGACAGCTTTTTCCTATGCCTGGTAGCCCCTGTTAAAAAGCTTGCAACCCCGAAACAGACGATAGGGGAGGATAACATTTGAAGGTACAGTAAAGCCAGCCTAACTTGGGTGAAATGGCAATCTCTGAGCAACGGGAATATTAACCTTCTGCGCAGTGACTGATAATCACAGAAAAAAATAAAATGTAAGGTATCTTGCTCTGAGAAGTTGTCAAAGGGGGAAGGTTTTAGAGTACCAGGTTTTGTAAATCCTTGGGGAAAGGCCAGAAGCCAAGGGACCAAATGCAGTCAAAATCTAGTCGGCACAAAGCGATGAAAAGCATTGCTAACGACGAGTAAATGCGGTTGAACTTGTTTGCTCAGGGACAATGTGACATACCTTCTCACAGTGGGCTTTGCTAACTCCTTCTCCTCTCTGAGCCCCTGGCGTTTGTCCAGGAACTGTTGTTTAATAATTCTGACAGCTGCTTTACCCAAGGGTTTAGGACTCCGGTACAGGCCAGGGCAGCCAAGCCATTTTGTCAGTTCCATTACATATTTTAACCAAGGGATGTGCATAGCACCCTCCAGTGCTACACAATCAGTGATTATGACTTGATTTAGATTAGTAGTGGGACAGGCCCATACTCTCAGCCAACATAGCAGGGGGGCTACCGCTATCAGATCCGAAATGTACCCCACCCCCAATTCTTCATGTAAAATAAATGACGGGGTAGTGGGCGGGACTACCAGGAGCTTACGCATGAACTTGTTTTCAGCCCCCTGGATATCCTTTCCGTCCTTGTAGCCCCAGACATCACATCCATAAGTTGCCATGGGGATACACTTTTCTTTGTAGATCTTCAACAGGGCGGGGAAGGGTTTTGACCCTAATCTTTTAGCAAAATTGAGTAGCGCCCGCCGCTCTTATTAAGGTCCTTTTTTTTTTTTTTTTTTTTGTGTGTGTGATTTGTGCACACCAAGACCCACGTTCATCAAAAAGTACCTCTCAGTAGGGGAAGGTAGGAACTTTAGTTAGCTCAGCCCCCTTACAATTAAAATTTAGCCTTGGATGCCTTTCGGGGGCCTATAGACATGGTATGTAATTTAGAAAAATTTGTGGTCAGGTCTAAAGAGTCCATAAAAGCTATAAAATCATCTAAGAGTTGTTGGAGGCCCACAGCGGTTCTCGCAAGCAGGACAGCATCATCTGCATACAGGAGTGCAGGGATCATCTTGGCACCAGCCCTGGGGATGTCTTTGCAACTTGAAATTAAAAAATCCCCTAACTTGTTAATGTAAAGCGTGAACAACAGGGGGGCCAAGATGCAACCCTGTCGAACCCCTCTCTTCACAGCCCAGATAGGTCAGACCGCCCTCCCTGTTATATCTGACTGCAGCCGTGGTGTTTTCATGGGCAGTGTATAAAAAAGCCACCAGTTCTGCCTTAAGGCCCAAGTTACTTAAAATCAACCATAATTTAGACCTGTTAACACAATCAAAAGCATGAGTCAAATCCATAAAAGCCAGATCTAAAATTCCCTTCTTGGCAATGGTATATTTCCAGATCATTAAGTGCAAATTAAGGCATTGTTCCAGCGATCCTTCGCCCTGCCTAAAACCATACTGTAAATCAGAAATGACATCAAAATGATCGAGCCATGCTGTTAGACGATCCAATATCACTTTGCCCATGATTTTAGCAGCAGAATCTAAAAGCGAGATCGGTCTATAACATGCAGGGTCATCCCGTGCTCCCTTTTTAAAAATGGGAATAATAACTGCCATTGCCCATGAAGGGGGAAAACCACATAAACACGCTGCATTAAAAATGTGAGCTAAAATCTTGGCCCAAACCTTAGGGTCAGCCTTATATAAGTCTGCCGGTACCCCGTCTGGGCCGGGAGCCTTACCCCCAGATGTAGAGATGACTGCATTATGAACCTCATCTATGCTAATATGGAGGGGCACACTGGTTGACCCACCTTCCATATGAGCCTTAGATTCTCCTAAATTGATACCGTTATAAATATGGCCAAAATGCTGTACCCATTGGTCAGCCGGAATTATGCTGTCTGTATTGGAGATTGGCATATCAGAGAAGAAGGGACTGTTGACCACCGACCAGAATTTGGAGCTATCTACCAAGACACTTGCTTGCCCTAGAGCCTCCCAGGCCTGCTCTATTAGCTTCTTCCTCTCCTGCACTGCGAGTTTGTATGCCTTTCTTCTACTCCTGACCACAGCTTCATCCCTTGGGTTATGCTTAAGGGCATGCAAAAGCGCTCTATGGGCCATGGAGCAGGTGCCATCAAACCACCTCTTGGCCTTGGGGCATCCTACTCTATTCACTGTGGTTAGGTTGGATGATATCTGCTTAGTAATTTTGTCAAAGGCCTCTGAAATGACTCTACCATGCGTAGTGGGGGTTCATACATACTTGAACCTCTGAGGCACAGACGGCATACAGATTGTCCAGGAAACTTTCCGGGACGATCCTTTCCCACTTCAGCCTGCAAGTTTGATCTTTGGAGCTGATGTTATTTGTGCTGCCGGTGGTCACCTCCCCTGTTAGAATGGCAGAAAGGGACAGCACGAGTGTGAGGGGATTATGATCGCTGAGGCCAGACCAAGAAACACTCAGGTTCTCCACAACCGAGACTAATGGCACAGACAGCATAATATGATCGATAATACTGGGCCTACCTCTTCCTGCGTAGGTAGGAACCAAAGCCAACGTGTCTGTTTGCTGTAGGCAGCGTAGATTGTGACTTGAAAGAAGACCTTCTAAGAATGCCTGGTGGTGTGTGCTCAAAATGATTAGATAATGAAAAAGGATCCCCCTGCTCCGACGTTAAAATACAAATGGAATAACACTGATGAATGTTAAAATCCCCTAGAATTATCAGGTCGTAGTGGACTTATTTATCTTCCTCATAACGTTTCAAGAGTTCCTCTAGAGCTAGGAGGTGTTCTAACTCATGGTTTCTGGAAAAGGAGTTGTAAAAATTGGCCACTAGCAGGGTGGGAAGATTCTTGAAAGACCACTCTACTGCTAGCACATGAGGTGATCGGCATTCAATCATTCTGGTCTTACAAGAAAGTTTAAGTGAAAACATTAAAAGCAATCACCCTCTGGCTCTTCCCATATTCGAAGGAGTAGCATGTTTACAGAATGAAATGAAACTGTCTAAATAAAAACATTAATTTGCCTCCCAGGTTTCTTGTAGGGCAATAATGTGGTGCGTTGAAAGGAAATTTTCCCAAGATGTATTGCCCTTTTTCAACCTAAGACCCCCTATGTTCCACGAGAGAGCCTTCATACATGGAGCAACAGAAAGGGTTGATGAGAGAATAGTGCCGGGAAGTTTATCGCACATTAGGTCGGACATAGAGGCTGGTGGGATTAAGGTGTTTGGGACCATGTGGGGTGAGTTGTTGCCCTGGATCTTTTCATCCTCCAGCTTTAGTCAGTTGTTTTCATCCAGGCCCTGAGGTCTGGCTAGGGGTTGAAAGCGGTTACTCCTGGGTAGAATTTTATCCATATTACTTGTATGGTCCGGCCTGACTGGATTTGAGGGTAGTTGCCATTGGAGAATGGCGAGCGGCTGCTTAGGGGGATAGAAGAACTGTAAGGGGACAGTTCTGATTGTGGAGGTACAGCTATTCTTATAAAAACAACCTACTAGCGACTTAGCCTGCAAGGAGTGCTTGAAATTAACAACTATGCAATCCCCCACTACATTTATTTATTTTTTTTTTTTTTTTTTTGTCCGATGGCCAATCCATCCCACTCTTCTGGCCATAATGATGTCCGAGGATATGTTCTGGCCATTTACCACATTCTTATTACACCAATGAGTAACCTTGTGTATAAGGTCCAGGGAGGATTCCTTAGTACCTTGAGAAGGTAAGGGAACCCCTAGTAATACTGCAACTAGGGGAGCAGATGCAGGGGGCAATTTGAGAATGCATTGGTTTTCGTCTTTGGACATAAAAGGTTGGGGCAGGGTACATATAGGTAATAGGCCTTTCTTGGATGTTGGGGGCCTGCCCATCTGAGCTACCTGAGCTGTCTGGGCTGCTGGAATTGGCTCTCTGGGCATGCTGTTGTGTCTAGATCTACAAGACACTTCCTCGATCTCTGGGTCTTTAGAACACAATGCCTCACTGATTTGATTCGAGTTGTCAGACACAGAACAGGGATTCCCCCCCCCCACTGGTTTTGACCTTATGAGGCATTTATTGCAAGTGGGCATAGAAGCATTAACTCTCCTCTCAACCCCTTCCAACTTTAACATTATCGGTGCTAAAAGGGCTTTAGTCGGCCGTGGCTTCGGAGCCGAACATGGCGGACGCGTCTCCGTAGAGCTCCGCTGTTCGCTCCTTCCAGGGACAGCATCCGCCATTATCCTGGTCCCCGACACTCGGGCTTGTGCGAGCGGGCTGCTCACGGGCCCGCGGCGATCGCGCCGAGACACCTTGGTGGCGGCAGGAAGCTCAATTCGGCCGCTGCGGCCGCGGCTTGCCGGACCAGCGGAGACCACGCACGCATCGGCGGGCGGCTGCGGCTGAGCTGCGGCGGCCGCGATTCACTGGCGGCGCGGCTGGCGGCGCTATTATCTTGCCCGGCGGCCCCCCCGGAAAGCTGCTGATCGGGCCCCGGCCCTGAGGGGCAGCAGGGAGTGCACTACGATCGCGGTGCCCCTCTGCCGGCTGCGCCTACCTCCGGTCCCCTGCAGGAGGGGCTCTGGATTTGTGGGGCCTACCCTGGGCCTGGATTTTGCCGGTGGGGCCTGGCGGGCCCCTGGACGGCCGTTGACTGCAGCCCTGCCTTAGGTCTCCGGTGCCATAGGGTATTGCGGTGAGCTGGGCGGGGGACCTGTGGGGCTGGACTCTGCTGCTGCCCACCCACGCGCCTGACCCCCTGGCGGGGGGCTCCGCCGGCCCCTCCCCCCAGCCATACGGACTGTCCTGACTGCCCCGTAGCTGGGAGACCCCGGAGGCTCTTGACGGAGATACCTGTCGGCGCCGCCTGGGATCGGGCGCCTGCGCTGGGGACGCGGTCGTGGTGATCCGCCCCGCCCCGGGGTGGGTGGTGAACTCTACCGATCCCCCTTCCATCATTCTCTCTGGCTGCGGCACTGACTGCTCTGGAGCGGACCCTCCACGCCATCATGGGTAAGAGCAACCCCGGTGCGGCGGCATCCAAACAACCTACCATGGACCAATACACCACGGCCACCCCAGCGAATAAAGGTGCCGCAGAGGGCGTCTCCTCAGATACGGCGACACTCCTGGAGGCCATCAATCAGTCACGAACCGCCCTCGAGGCCCAGATCGGTGCGGTGGGGTCCGAAGTGTCGTTCCTCCGTCAGGACCTCCGGAAGGCGGTCGACCGAATCACCGAGGCCGAGACGAGGGTCTCCGCGGTTGAGGATACTGTCTCCACCCTCCAGAAGAAGGTTGACAAGCTGGCCATGGTATCTAAAGAGCTGGAGGCAAGGGCCGAAGACACGGAGGGGCGGGCCCGCCGCAACAACATCCGCCTGGTGGGTTTTCCAGAAGGTTGCGAGGGATCCTCGATGGGTGGCTTCCTCTCAGAATGGCTCAAGGCGCGACTACCCGCAGATGACATTTCTTCCTGCTTCATGATCGAGAGGGCCCATCGCGCCCTGACCAAGAAGCCGCCGCCGGGGGAGCGCCCACGCCCGGTTATTGCTCGCCTTCTAAATTATGCTGACCGCGATGCCATTCTTCGCTCTGCCAGGACGCATAAGGATGAAATGATCTTTGAGTCCCATCCCATCATGGCCTTCCCGGACTACACCCGGACGGTTCAGCAGCAACGCCAATCCTTTGTTGCGGCCAAGCGGCGGCTGCGGGATCTGAACCTATCCTATGCGCTCATGTTCCCGGCCCGTCTGAAGGTCAATTATGATTCAAAAACATATTTCTTTGATACTCCAGAGGAAGTATTTGCGTGGACAGATGAGCGCCGCCACCTGAAGCGGCATTCCCCACCCCCTTTAGACTCTGACTCTTCTCAAAGCTCGCATCGGGGTGGACGGCAGGGAGGCGACGCTACTCATCGACGACATCGATCCCGCTCAAACTGGCGCTCCCAGAACAAGAAGGACCGTGCGGACTGAGGCAGCCCGAGGCTGGGACATACGCTGGTGTATTGACTCTTCCCGGTCTCATGCGACGGCGGAGCCCGTTGGCTGCTGCTACTGGATATCCTGCCACTAAGAGCCAGGGACTTTTGCTCTTTACCCTGGAGGGAGTGGGTTCTCCACGCCTTCCCTGTTTTGAGTTTTTATGGGTAATGTTGGGTGGGGGGGGGGATCCTTTGGAGGGTCCGCCGGGGCCTCCACGTTTGGGGGCCAGGACGAGATTCCGCAGCGACAGGTACTCCGTGTTACAGGAAGTATAGGGGTTGGGGGGGCGGGGGGAGGGGTTGGGAGGGCGATTTGTTGTTAGTTATACAGTTGTTTTTTAAGATATACGCACCACGATGTCCCATATGTCCACAATGTCCGCTGCTCTACACCTTACCGATAGCACATGACACATACAGCTAATGGCACTCCCCTAGGAGATCTCAATATCGTGTCTTGGAATGTACGGGGCCTGTTGAATAAGATTAAAAGAGGGGCTGTACTACACCTGGCAAAACGCTACTCAGCAGATGTCTTGCTGTTGCAAGAAACCCACATGCTAGGCAACAAGGCCCCGTGTCTGTCTCGCTATGGCTATGCCACGGTGTACCATTCTGGCTTCTCAAGGGGGGCACGAGGTACGGCCATCCTTATTCACCGCAGGGTCCCATTTCAAGTTACACAGCATTGGTTCGACCCGGGTGGCCGTTTTACGGCAGTTTCCGGCACCCTGGCTGGGGAACAGATTACAATCGGGAGCATATACGCACCACCTCCTCTAGGTCGGACGTTCATTGACAGACTGACGCAACTCTGGGGGGAATTTCCCGACGGCCTGACTATCCTGGGTGGGGACTGGAACGACGTAATGGCTCCCCCGGATAGGTGGCGGGCACGACCGCCGACCACCCCTCCTCCTAGGTCTAAACTCAACATCTTGGCCCATACATTGGGTTGGGTGGACACATGGCGGGCTTATCATCCTTCTGAAAATGGATTTACATACGCATCATCCGTCCACCCCACCCTCTCACGTCTGGATTACATGTTCCTCCCAGGCAGCTACCTGCATCGGGTGTCACATACCTCTATCTTCCCACGTGGCCTGTCTGATCACTCACCCATTCAGCTCAAACTCCGTCTGCAGACCAGTCGTCCCCCTATCACTGGCGCATGTCTCCCTGGTTGCTTAGAGATCCCGGGTATCGGGAGATGCTCCATCGAGCCACGGCAGATTATTTTGCTTTCAACACCGGGTCCACTCAATCCCTGATAATATTGTGGGAGGCCTTTAAGCCGACAATTCGGAGGCGGATATTAGCTATCGCACTGGGGAAAAGCGGCGCCGCCTGGCACAGATCCAAGATCTAGAAGATAGACAGCTCGCTCTCCAGGCCTCGTTAGTGGAAAGCTCCGACGCCGGTGCCCGCCGTAACCTGCTCCATGTCCAACAGCAGCTGCACCACGCTGCTCACGGACAATGCAAGGGATGCCTGGCTGGCGACCCAGCACCGGATATATCACTGGGGCGATAAGTCTAGCCAGATGCTCCACCGACTATGTCAGGCGAGGGCCTCCCCGACGCAAGTCCCTCTATTGAGGTCCCCTGCCGGTGACATGTGCGTCACCCCGGGGGCGGTGGTGCAGGCCTTTGCCGATTTTTATACGGCCCTGTACTGTGAGCGTGAGGAACTCGCTGCACCGCTTATTGATGCCTTCCTTGTAGATATCCCTCCAAAACGCCTCTCTGATGTGCAGCGAGCGGTTCTTGACGAGCCTATCTCGGTGGAGGAGCTGCAGGCAGCCCTCACCAATACCCACCCAGGCCGTGCACCAGGCCCCAACGGGTTCCCCTGCGATTTTTGCGCTCCCAAATGGGGACCGTTGGTCCCCACCTTCTTGGCGCGCTGCACCAGGCGTTGGAGCAGAAGATCTTGCCCCTGGACTGGCGCCATGCCGAAGTTGTGGTTTTTCTCAAACCGGGCCGCCCTCCGGAGGCCCCGGGCTCATACCGTCCCATATCCCTATTAAACTTCGAGCCGAAACTACTGGGGAAGGTGTTGGCTGAACGCCTCCGCACCTGTATTCTGGACCTCGTCCACCCGGACCAGTCAGGCTTTATGCCCCAACGCTCCACTAGGCATAACATACGGCGAGCGCACAACGCTGTTGCCGAGGCCCACCGTCTGGGACGCCCTGCGGCGGTCCTGCTAGCTGACATCGACAAGGCGTTCGACTCCTTGAGCTGGACCTACCTTTTTAAACTTTTGGAAGCTGTCAACCTGGGGCCCCGGTTCCGCGCGTATGTTAAATTGCTGTACACAGATCTTACGGCCTCGATCCGTGTGGCTGGCCACCGTTCTCCCTCCTTCTCCATCTGCAGAGGGACCAGACAGGGTTGCCCCCTCTCTCCGCTTCTGTTCGCTTTAGCGATAGAGCCACTGGCTGAGTGGGTACGCAGGGATGCGGTTTACCGGGGACTGGTCTGGTCGCCCGAGTGTTCGGACAGGATAGCACTATATGCTGATGACGCACTATTTTTCTTTTCTGACCCTTGGGTCACCGGACCGAGGGTGCTCCAGATCTTGCGGGTGTTCGGTGAGATGACAGGACTACATGCCCACCCGTCCAAGTCGATCCTCTTTCCCATATGCGGCGCACAGGGAAGTCAAACCTGGGCCTCACAGCTGGTCATTGCGGACGAAGGGTTTAGATACCTCGGCGTCCATATCTCTAGATGCCCCGTCGTGGCGTGGTCGCGCAACATAGCCCCCTGCTTCCGGCAGTACGTGAGGAGACGACGGTATGGTCCCACCTTCCCTTATCCTTATACGGCCGGTCTGCAATATTCAAAATGGTATCACTGCCACGCTTGCTTTATAGGTTGCAAAATTTCCCGTTCCCGATCCCTCCGTCGTGGTTTCTTCAAATCAATGCGCTCCTAAATAGATTCCTCTGGGGGGGTGGGGCGGTCCGGGTGGCTCTGGCGACCTGTATCCAATCCACCTATTGCGGTGGCATTGCAGCGGCGGACGTACGGGCGTATTATTGGGCGTCCCAGCTCTTAGTCATCAATGAATGGTGGTACAATCCTCAGACTGATCCGGCCTATGCGGTGGACCGGCTCTTCCTGGCGGCACATCCACTATTAGATCTCTTATACAGCAATTCGTCCTTGGAGGCTCTTCCCCCCCGCCTGTAGTACCGTAGTCCAGATCTGGAGGCGAGTATCCCGGTCCATGGGTTGGTGGGATACGCTGACAGGCGCGACTCCCCTTTGGCGAGGCACGCGCCTTCGGCCCGTCTCCACTCTAGCCGGGTTCCGGGGATGGGATACTATTGGAATCTCTACATTGGGTGATGTGATGCGAGGGACCACGCTTAAATCCTTTCAGAGTCTGCAGGAGGAGTTTGATCTACACAAGTCCCAGTTCCACAGGTATCTTCAGCTTCGCCATGCCCTGTCCCCCCTGATAAAGCACCTAACGTCCTTACCCGAATTCCACCCACTAGAGGGCAGACTGTTGATGGGGGATCTGGGAGGGCACAAAATCCGTCAAATATATCAGACCCTGACCGCACTCCAAGACGCGCATACACCGGACTAGGGCAGCTTGGGAGGTGGATTTACCGGCCCTCACGGACGATGATTGGACTGAGGCCCTTGCCAGCCCCAGGTATGCTGCCGTCTCCTCTAGGTACAGGTTGATACAGTTTAAGTACCTTCATAGGGTATATTATACCCGCCTTCGCCTTTGGAAGATGGGGGCTATTCAGTCCCCAACCTGCCTCCGTTGTAATTCTGACGACGGGTCCTTCCTCCACACGGTCTGGAGTTGCACGGCACTACAACACTTTTGGTCGGGGGTGCTGTCCTGTCTGGGGCGGGTGTTGTGCTGGGACCTCCCGGAGGATCCTCGATTGATACTTCTTCATGGCACGGAGGACATCGGGGGAAACAGATATAAGAGGCACCTTCTATTCCTCGGTCTCACCTTAGCCAAGCGTGATATAGCGCAGAATTGGAAGTCTCCCTCTCCCCCGGGGTGGCGGCCTGGAAGACAGCCCTAGATACATGTATGTCGGCGGAAGTGGCGGTGTTTCAGGCACGGGGTTGCCCGCAGAAACATGGGAGGATCTGGTCCAAGTGGGCAGAATACCGGGGCATTGACCTATCTATCCATACACAGTCAGCGAATCCGGACCCTATTGCAAGACTCATCATCAATGATTCCCCAATCTAAGGTGCTCATTGGCTGGGGCATTCGACACAGTGTTATGATCCTGTATGTCTTTCTCATTTCAGGTGGGAAGAGTGGTGCAGGGGAAGGGGGAGGGGGGAGGGGTGGGATGTTGGACTGCATGTTTCGCAGATTCTTTGGTGAAACCCTTGTAGGTATCGGTTGTATATGCATATCGATATGTGTCTCTATACTGACTACAGGGGTTCACCCACTGGGTGTTGTAAACTCAATAAAATTTGTTGTTAAAAAAAAAGGGCTTTAGTCATTGACTCCAGTCTTACAAAAAGAGTGTCCAGCAAATGTTCAAAATTGGGACCAGCTGTTAATGGAGATTTGGACCGTGGAGACTTCCTCGTGGCCTTGCTACAGGCCATTCGCTTCCTCTTGGTTGGAGGATAGTCCAAAACTAAATCATCGCCCGCTGCCGGTTTGGCTGTCAAGGTGTTTGAAGCCGTTGCTAGCTCACCAGGAGGGCCCGCCGAGGGTATGGGCACAGATGCGAGAGAGCTTAAAACCCCGCTGACATCCCCACAGTGTCCCCTGTCATTTCCTGCGCCTCACCATTTAAGGCCACAGCAGACTCCTGGCCAAGTTTCTCTACCTCCAGCGAGAGCCTGCTCTCAGTCAGGGCTATCTCGTGCATTATCACATGTGCTGCCCTGGTTAAAAATGAGTCCTTGGTCTCTACTGAGCTGGCTCCCCGGGGCCCTCCTTGCACATCAGTAATTTTCCTTTTGCCCATGTTGCGAGCGCTTAATTAACCAGACTTGTGTGAAGCACGATGTAATCTTCTTGAGAGACCAGGGGGAATGTTTAGCACACTCTTTAGTAAAAAGGGTAGGAAAAAATAGCACTTCAAGGCAAAGAGCACAGAGTACCTTGTTGATGAAAAGGAAACCACGTCCTGGGACCCCGAAGTCAGCAAGTTCCAGATGAAACAACCAAGGGACCTGGCCCAGCCCAGCCTCTTCCGGCCGCTGACGGGCCCGCCCTTGGCCCGGGCTTTGCCCGGGCACACCCGCGTGCATCCCGCGCTGCGGGGCCCGGCCGCTGCTCTTATGCGCCTCCGGGCGCTGGTTGAATACGGCGACGGCCGCAGGGGCTGCTGGGGCTTGTGGTCCTGTTGGCTGCTGCCCCACCTCACGAAAAACGGGCTCTTTTGTGTACGTTTCCTTTAAGCTTTGCTGTGAGAAAAACCCAATGTGATACCGCGTCGCCGTTGGTGCCCCTATATTCCTTAAGTATATCCACTGCAGCTGCAGGTAGTCGCACGAGAATATCCGGAGTGGACTTAATGCGTTTAGAGTTTATAGTGTAGGTTATGTCCATCGTCTCTCCGATTGTGTTTTGAAATGGATAGTTTTTAAGAAAGGATACCTCCTACGGGAGGTGGTCGCTGCCGAATCGATCTATAATTTGGTATGTGTCTACGTTATGAAATAGTGACCGAGTCACAAAGGTGTAGTCCGAGGTTGTGCTTGTTCTGACAAAATAGGCTTTTTTTTGTGGAAGTTCTCCACGAGAGTCATGTTTTCCATCTCACTAGTGTGGTCCCCATCCATTCCACACTCCCCCCCCCCCCCCCCCCTCCCCCCAATCGGATACACTGCACTTACTGTTAAAGCTGTAATCTAGCATTTGTCAGTTCTGTTTTACTTTGGTTTCATGCTTGCTTTTCACAGTGTCTTTGTTGCCATCTACATTTATAACTTTTTTCCTTAATATTCACACCCATGTGCTTTGTATTACTTTATTTTAAGGAGGAAAAAGACAAGAGTGAGATGAAAAACATGCACTCGCCTAAAGTGCTTCCACAAAAAGAAAAACCTAGTTCTGGAGAGTGAACACTTGTGGAAGAATAGGAACTTCCAATGAGAGAGGTGGTAAAGACAAAAGGCTCCATGGGAGGGACAAACACAAGCTGCAGGAGCTAAAACAAACGAAGCCTACAAATAGAACACAAGCAAATGTGAATGACACAACACAAAGCCAGTGGGAAACTGTGAGCGGAATACTTTACTAGATCAGTTTCTGGCAAGTCTCCAATATGTCTTTTGCAACCAGACAGCACTTGGAATATTCCACCTGCCCCTTTCATCAATTTTGTGGGAGGAGGAGAATAGCTGGATGAAGAGGAACCCTTCTATTTTCTCTAATTCTAAATGTTTGCCCATTCTGACACTGTGGCAGTATCCCTCAACTACCAACAAATGACAACTTATATCACATTTTCTCCTATTACACCATTCTCCTGTTCACAAGACATGTCTTTAAAAAAAAAAATAATGTGCACATCCCCTGATGCGAAAGCCAACACATGCTGCATGTACTCTGCACATGCACGCAGGCTCTGACACTAGTTTTCTCATCCTTGTGCTGCGTCAGACTATGCAGGCACCAGAGTCCAACCATAGTGCTATCTTTTGGCCAACAAAACTGCACCAGAAAAATTATAATCATTTTGTCATACTTTAAAAAAAACAAAAAAAAAACACTATACCCCCTTCACAGACAGCAGTCTTCTGTGTTTTATTATTTTTGCATTTTTTTTTTTGAGGTGAGGGCGGGTTAAATCCCAAAGAAACCGGGGATACACTCCACCTCATGATTCCCAAACTGTTGTACAGCCTTTCTCTCCCTGTGCCTGGCACAGCAAGATCTCATGCTTGGAAAGGATCCTACCGCCTGTCCCGGTCTCAGTTATGAGGCAGAAGAAGAAAAGCAGGAAGTATTTTGGGTAAGCTATAGCTTAAGCGCGCCCAGAGGGTGAGTGTAGTTTTGCTCCTAGTTTGTTTTTCTCCTTTCTGAGGTGGATTAACAGCAAAAATAATGCCTGGGTCAATCGGGCATAGTTATGACTCGTTACCACCAGCGGAGGCGTGGAATCTGCGAATACCTGTTTCTGTTCATAGGTTGACTATTCACAAGCCCTATTGCCAAGGAATAAACAAACACGTGTGATGGAACACAAACATTGGACAACCCATATTGCTGCATGGTGCTGTGGCGAAACTGGGCAGTTTTTTCCCCCCCGCTGATGTGAGGAAACCAGTTCTGGAGGAATTTTCATTTTATTGTTTAGTTGCTTTCTGCACATTCTGTGGCATATTTTGGCCCTGTTGGTATCATTGAGTAGTGGCCGGAGGTTAAGCATTTACTATACAACTTGGAAAGTCAAATGTACCATGTGACTTTTTACCGAACTCTGAGATTATCAGTGTAGTGGAAATACTTGCACAGTAAGAAATTTGCTCCCAGGAGAAAATTTGCACCAATTTGTAACTGTTTGGTTAGGGAAGGTCAGAAAATGTGTTATCGTCTTTCTAAAATCATACAGTAGCGCCATTTGCTTTGGAAGATGATTGAACATAGGAAGGCAGTTCACTGTTCAGAAAAATATTTTAGAGGAATTAAATGCAGTTTTTCAAAGACGCAGATTCTTCACCATAAAAAACTTCTACATGACACCTTCGATGAACATGTTCTAATCCGAAGAGTTTTAGCTGCCTCGTGACTTTGCTTCCTTGATAGATCAGTATTTCAGAGAGCAAGTTGTCAATTTCTGTTATCATAAAATGATTGAAGAGCGCATTCTGTGCTCCAGAAATACGACTCTCCCTGAGACTCTGGCTAGGAAACCTGAGCGGTAAATCACAGTTTACAAAAAACGAAAATGTTGAAGCAAAGTAGATGTGTGTTTTTTTTATTTTTTGGGTGGGGTTAAATAAAGTTTACAGCAAAAGGTTCAGAGTAATAATGAATCAATTTCTTTCAAGTGTGGGTCAAAAAACTTAACTGAATCTGAAAACATGTTCAGCTGTTGAGGAAACAATACTTAAAGTGCAGGAAATTTGGTAATTGTGCTGAAGTATCTTTATGAAAGCAAATTCAGGGTAGTTCCATTTAGAGGAAATCATTCATTACTGATCTATACAAGTTGTGTTACTGGTTCATTGAAATAAATGTGATTCCGGTGAGCCAGTATGCAAGATTGTCATTGGATCTAAGAAAGCTTGTGTTGCGGTTGATACAGGATCACCAGTAACTTAAATCTCGAATAAGATTTGCAAAGAGGTGCATGGTAAACTTAAATTGTTTCCATCTGATGTGCAACCATTTCAAAGTCAAGTCAAATATTTTATTATGATTTGGAACTCCAAGAGGTCCACGTAAATACAAAGGTTTTGTAGAAGGCAATTCATATAT
Organism: Calotriton arnoldi; assembly: GCA_963921515.1. Lineage (NCBI taxonomy): Eukaryota > Metazoa > Chordata > Amphibia > Caudata > Salamandridae > Calotriton > Calotriton arnoldi. The sequence goes on from CAWUFW010001517.1 coordinate 2,204,678, forward strand.
TGTAAAATATGGAAAGTTATAAAATACAAGATGAAGCCATTTGACGTACAATCATGCTCTACTTTGGATAAAAGCCCAGAGCACAGAAAAAATGCAAATGTGCAATTAAATCAGTTAAGCATTATAGTAACAATTTAGCAAATAAGTAGTGCAAAATGTTTTACAGTACCACACTTATACAGTACCTCTATTTATGTAATACATTCAGCTTTACAGAGCAAAACTAATACGGTACTTCTATTTATACAATACAATCTTTAAAAGGCCTAAAATGCCCTATTTCACAAGTGCTAAGCCGAATACATCAATATAGAATTACCACATATAAATATATCCAAAACAATATTCAAGAAATGTTTAAAAATGTAAAATATTTTGAGCAAACAGTTTCTGATAGGGGTGCAAAGAGACATTTCCAAGCCCCGCCACCTAAGTTATATTGTACTTTATGAACTGTAGTCTTAGCAGTTGACTTCGCAATGAGTGTAGCAGGGGATAAACCAATATCACATGATTTAAATATTGAACATAATTCCCACAAAGATCACGTCTCTCCTCCCTAGGTAATCCATCCAAGGATCCAGTGATAATTCGTAATGGACGCAAGTTCAACCTTAATAACAAAATAGTTATTGATCCTAGTTTAGGTGGGTCACCTTTAGGCTGTCTAACTCTGCGAGGTAAGTCATGGGTGTAAAGGGAGAAAAGGAGTAAAGGGAGAAAAGGAGGGGCGGAAGTAAGCACCCCTGCTTCAAGCCATTATGTGTCTCCACTTTGCTGGACATAACCTCTTGGGGAGAGAATGTAGCCTAACGGTTAGGGCGGTCAACTTCAAAATCTGGGGAACCAGGTTCGAGTCTCGGCAACGACGCTCAACATCCTGTGATTCTGGGCAAATCACTTACTCTTCCTGTGCCTAACAAATTAATGTGTCCTCATGTAACGCAACTGGTGCTCATGTAAAGTGCTCTGATACCTTATTTCGGGTCATATAAAACTTCGGGAAAGAAAAAAAAAAAAACTTGGTTCCCAGCCATCAGTACCTACGTCCAAGTGGAAGAGTGCAGATCAATGATCAACCTAAGCAAGTGAGCAGAAATCCCCAGTGCAACCAGTTTTCTCCACAGCATCCCACTGTCAACCCTATCGTACTCTGGGTAAATCGATAAGGGCAGAATGTAAAGCCATACCCTTTACCCACAGGATACTTTTCAATATGTGTTTGAAGGGCCGTAATATTCTCTAAGGTTCCACAGTTTTTGCTAAAACCAGCTTGCACAACAGGAACAAAGTTGTTGCTAAATGCCCAATCCTGAAGGTGTAGAAGAATACTCTTGGCGAACAACTTTCCCATCCAATAATGCAATCTGCCTGAAATTAGAAGGAGAGGTTTTAGGACCCTTTTTACTTAAAGGCACAATAGCGCTTCCTTTCCAGGAAGATGGTATAACCCCATGCTGGTAACAATTTTTGAAACACCAGACACAGAAAAAGAGCCCATGCAGAAACGTCTTGTTTGATAAGAGATATCAGAAGTTCATCCAGGTCCATCGCCTCCGAGTACCTTGCGCCCTTAATAAAGCTCTCTATCGCTTCTCAAGAAGGCGGGCAATATACGTTAAAGGAGTGAGGCTCAACATTCAACTCCAATAGAGTCCTGCAACTGGAATTTGTGGTGCATAAATGTGAGATATATATATTGGGTCCAATCTGCATTGGATATAGGAATGGTCTCAGCCTTAATTCTGGAATCGCAGTATTCGGCTATTAAAGACCAATATTTACGCGAGTCACCAGAAAAAACGACTTCTCTCGTATTAATCCGTTTCTGGTCATCCTTAGTTCAGACACCTTCAATCTAGTTCTCTCTCCCGCTCCAACCGATTGATTTCTCTTTGCCTCAGTAGCGATGGCAGCCTAAATTGTTTCCTTACTAAGGAATTTATATCGCTTTTTACCTCCCAAGGGATAACCACAGAGGGTTTAGCACTAGTAATTCCATTTTTAATCCCACGTGATCAAAACAGGGACAGCTGCTTTTCAAACCAGGCAATAGGGTTATCTTGGGAAGTGGCACAAGGGCCTAAGCTCGGTGTTTTAATATTCGCGGCCAAATGCATCCTATTATTGGACCAAAAAGCAATTGTGTCATTTCTGGAATTCCAGGACTCGAGCACCTTAAGCTCTAAATCAGTAGCCACCGAGAGAATACTGTGGTCATTTAAATCCGTCCTCAATATTTCAAACTGAGTACAAGCACTAAACATTTGATAAGATACCAACATATAATCAATTAATGATTGCCCTCAAGGAGAATAAAAAGTGAAAGAGGTTGGAGAGTCCTCTGAGAACCTTCCATTTAAAGGAATGAGGTAATTGAATCTCAGTCAATCCAGGAAGCGTAGACCCACCTATCTGATCTAATATTTCCAGGTAAAATAACCTCTGGAATACTCCATACCTCATCCAACTCTGAGTTCAGTTCGAGATTTTGGCATTAAAATCTCCCACATTGATAATCAATGTGCATTCTTCCGAAACACTAATATTGTGTACAAAAGAGAATATAGAATCAATTAAAGAATCGGACAACCCCCAGGGAGAATCTAAACATTTACCAAAAGGAAGAATTAAATCGGTCCTCCGGTCACATTGCACAGGGCTAACTTTAAGTAGATGCACAGTTTTCAGGAATGGACTAACACCTTAGGAGTCCAATTTATGCTACTACTGATTAGGATAGCTATACCTCCACTGGTGTGACCTTTTACAGAGAGTTTTGCTGCACAGGAAAATACAAAAGAATTCTCTTATTTAAAATCATCATATCCAGGTTTCCTGTAAGCAAATAATTAATGGACCAAAACTCATAAAAAGTTTAACTTGGAATTAGACTGTCCCAAGCCCGCCATATTCCAGGAAAGAATTTTATCCAAGGGGCTACCTCTTCAACATAGGAAGTTTTATGTTTCTTTTTGAAGCATTCAATGCACTGGATATCAAACTCCAAGGGTCTCCCTTCCCAGATTCCCTGGCCCACTTGTCCTCATATCCTACAATGTTTATCGCTGTCCTCCCCGTATCTCTACCAATAGAGATTGTGATATCCTTCAGATTTGCAGCCCCCCTACTACTGCTTGAATCCTGAGTGAACTCTTGAGTGCCCAATCGAAGGCTATCAGGCTTGGGGTCTATGGTCACTTCAAACGGGTAAACATCAATGCCTTTTTTCTGAAAATGGTCCACATTAGCCAGGATTAGCATTTCAACAATCCTAGAGCTAAATGTGACCCTAGAACTCTGAAGTGAAGCAAATCAATCCAAATACACCCAGTCAATATCTCTACTTGACACAAGGCCTCAACTTCACAGGAGAAACCCAGTATGGTGAGCCCTTGGTAAATTAGCACTAGAAGGATCATTATGCACAATTACACCACCACGGGTAAGAGGAGCCCCTTTTTTAAATATTGGAAAATTAGGAAGAGGATTCCCATTTGCAGTTACATTTGTACTTTGGGCTACATAACATCGTTTTTCAGATTCATGATTTCAAGAGGAAGAACAGGGCATGTTATCAGTCTCCTTAGTGGAACCGTGGTTACCGTTAGATTGCCCAGAAAGAGTGGCCCCCAAAACCCACCTGAATTCTAATTTCTGCCACCCCATTTTTTGCCACTGTTAGTCTGGGAGGCCTGAAATTTCGTATCAATACCTCTTTCTTCCTTCCTTGGGCAAAAGCCAAGGGAGGTAAGGTGCTGCACCCCCATTAGAGTAGGGGACAACACATCCAGCACATGATCGAAATTAGCAACTGATCTATCCAACAAAGCCAAAATTGAGGATATGTCCCTCTACACGCTTAAAATATCAGAGTGGGCCCGTGCCCCCCCCCCCCCCCTTCCAAATTAAATGACTGAACAAGTACTTGAGCCCCTGTGGACACAGATAAATCACAGTTCAAGGAGTTCATTTAGCCCATTAGAGAAACACTCGAAGATGGCGTACTACTTACAAATGATAATGATGGATGACTAGGTAAACCATCAAGGGGTGGGGTCAAGATCAAGTCTGAGGCAATAGATAATTTTAAGTTGGCCTCCCTAATCCGATTCTTTTTGTAAGAGCGACTATGTCCAGCAGGGAATATTCCTCCCAATGCACCAGGGTCCCTGATAAACGAATCAACAGAGTCCACCATGAGTCACTCAAACTCTTCTTAGATGGCAAAAGTTCAGACACAAAGGCAGCATCTTGGCCACCAGATGGAGCCATGGGCCTCTTGGGACCGGACTCAAACTCCAACTTGATGCCAACAGTGTTCATCTCAGGAACAGCCTATGTTTACATTTCTTCCACTGGACAACATGGTTTGTTGGACTGACTTAGAAGAACAGCCAAAACTGGGCTGTGGACAAATCGACTGGCCAGACATAAAGCGGTATCCTGGGACAAAGCTGTAACTAAACTTACATCGTCGTCTTTATTTGCGCCTGAAAACATCTCCATTTCCTGATTTCCTGCCCCACTCCCCCTCTCTGAGAACCGGGACAGCATGGAGCGGTGAGACGTCAGGAGAGACAAATGAGAGTAAGGCTTCTTTCGTCAAATAGTTTTTTTAGTTTTTAAAAGTTTGGGAGAACTAAGGGAAATAGCAGTTGGACTAAAAGTAGAGATTAAATGGCCACAGCGCAAACACCTAGATGGCAGCTTATAAAAAGGCCTGGCCTCAGATGCCTCAGGTGCCCCAGACGCCTGCTCTTTCACTGCTTTCCTTCCCCCTGCAACTCCACAACTGATAACTTTTTTGGTTATCTAGTTGTCCTTGCAATGCTCAATGTGCCCAATATGCCTTAAGATGTGACCAAATAGTCTGAGTTCAGTTTCTCCTACAATGTGCACTAAGGTGCTGCTGCCTCCACTGCAAAAAAACACTGCACGATCAAGCAGGGATGTTTCACAGATCCAAACTTGTTACTCAGAGAACCATTTAACAAGCAGTGTTGGCAGGCAAACAGCGAACAACAGCGACAGTGACCAACAAACAGCAGGCAACAAAAATAAAGTGAAAGGCAAAGTCAAATGCCCAATAGTAGGCAATCGGGGGGGGGGGGGCGAATTTGAAGGGCAGAAACAATTGAGCAATTAATGAGTCATGAGTGTAAGTACTGGTGATCGGGGCCCCCTCCCAGAGGCACAAGCTGCTACTAGCCTAATGCCAGCCGTTTCCGCACCACCGAGGGGGCCTGCGACCTAGGCCTCCTCTACCTCTGGCAGCCTGAAACCATCAAGACACGAGGCCCAGCTATGCAACTCCAACTCTACTGCTCGGTTGGGGAACTTGCTGACAGTCGCCCTCCTACCTCCTGCCTTAGAATGGGGCGAATGAGGCAGTGGGCCGACAGATACGAGGAGGTACGAGGTGTTTCTAGGGCCTCTCCTACTGCTCCAGTTCGATGTTTAATGTCTTTCAAGTCGTGGCTATGCTCTGAGCCCTCAAAGCCGCTCCGCCACTCCTTCACCCGCCTCACTGCCTGCTGCTCGCTCCTCCGACCTCGCGTCAAACTCCTGGCATCTGATGTCAGTCGGTAAGAGTAACCAGTTTGCTCATACAGGTTACAGGTAAGTCCAACCATTTGCCAATTACAGGGAGATAACTTTATTTGGAGACCATTTCATTTTCAGGGAGATTCCTATTTATAACCCTTTTTCACTTCTAGCTCGGTCCTGATGAAACGCCACCGAATACAATAGGGACCCATGTAAGGTGTGAAACAGGTCGACCTAACGTACTCACTCACCCCTATAACTTTCACTTGTTGACAATAGAACAGAAGGACAATACTCACCCCTCTGATATTTTTCTAGAGGCCTTCCTTGTCATCAGTTTTAACCTTACCACACGGACTCCTGAATAAAGGTTTTTTAGGGTACCAGTGTGGTAATTTTAACTCACCCACCTTTTCTCCCCCCCCCCCCCCACACCCGCACTCACCACTGTGGTGTTACTCCAAAAAGAACTCCGACAAAGAGTCCTCTCGCGGGGCCCGTGGGGGACTGCAGCACCACCCCCACGACGAGGAGCAACACCCCATGATGAAGCATGACACCCGCATGGGTGTGTGAGGGCACTTTTTCCAAAAGGAGGAATTCCCCCACCTCCATACTGTTTTTGCCTCCAACCTACTCTGTGAGTTAGTCTCACTCACAATTTCTCCCAGCGACCAAATTGGCCAGCTCTTCTTCTTTTCTTTAGGAACAGTCACCCTTTAGTGATCATTACGTTAGCCTTGGGAGCGCGGGGACTGGACCTATTTTTCTTTTAGCTCCCCGTCCCACCCTCTTTGTGTTTTTTGTGACGTAGTAGTACGGGAGCCAGCCGTGGGAAATTTAAGCCCATCTTTCCCCCTTCTTTCACTTTGTAACTTTTAGTGGCACACAACATATCTTGTCTGTCTTTATCAATCTACACGTGGGAGTCACACTGACCAGTCCACACTACAACACCCAAGGAGGGTTCTGGTGCCACTATTACCCTACAACACCCAACGTGGGTTCTGGTACCACTCTTATACCCAATTGTCACGGGGACCCTGACGCACAGACATATGATGACTCTGATGACAACACCCTACCTGACCATGCACTACCCTTATTGTTACAGCACGGGATTCCCTCAACATCCCCGTTTACACTCAAAGAAAACGACTCTGGCTTCTTTAAGGAAGTCTGTGTCCGGGATGAAGGCCCCGCCCTTCCACCTTACGTCACTTTCGTGATACCCCCGAAACCAATAGAAACTGAGGTGTTCCACTTTGAAAGGCCCGGTAGTAGTACATAGGGGTGTGTAATCACCGCGAGAGAAGAGGAGACGCCGAAAGGAGGAGCAACTGGAGAGCACCATACAGGAGGAGTCGCTGGACCGACTTTGGCAGATTGCAGATCCAAGCCCAACGTGCTATCCAGTAAGTGCGACACCGGAGGTGGAAGAATGGAAGCCGAGGTCCGCGTGTCCCGAGGAGGCAAAGAGATCACCAGGAACCACGCTCAAGCGAGCCACGCTCTAGGAGGAGCTTAGCTGACAGAGGTACAAGCGCGCCTACAGGCTTTAAGGGGGAGGCAGGGTATTGATTCCACTTGAGAAAAGGGTACATGTTCCTGCCTGAATCCCCCTCCCTCACAATGGTGAAAGGTGATGTTATAAGGTGTACAAACCTCCCACACGTCCCTCCCTGAATATTGTGTACAACCTTAGATGTGGTCACTGATACCGGTTCCACATTTGTTTTCTTTGAGGGCTTCTGAAGTAAAGAAGACTCCAGGCGTGGTTCCTTCTCGGTTGAAATTAAGAAAGAAGAAGCCAGAGCCACATCCTTTTAGCACCCGGAACCGGACTTACTTATACTTTGTTGCATAATAAAAATGACTTGAGCATCAAACAAAAAGGGTTCCTTCTGTTTTTTCACCCTACATAAGCGACAAGTGGTGGAGAATGCGGGCATAGACGTCCATTAGAAGATAATAATGGAAAATCTAATTCAACAGCTCATAAAAGGACAGGAAAAACTGGAATGGGCCCTATTTTATTTTGAAAGTTTTATATAGCGCGAACAAGACCCTTGCGGGTATCAGAGCGCTTTACAAGGTAAGTGTCTTAGATACATAGGTACAAGGTAAATAACATAACGATCCATGCTGGTCAATGATAGTGTACACACCCTATCGTAGATACCTAGGTATATGGTGCATAACAAAACGTTCCATGTATATCAGGCATAATATAGATATAATATCTAGGATACATAGCTGGTCAGTCAGCACTATAAAGTTCCATGTAGACATAGGTTGGGTCTCATAGTAACAGTAGTCCATGCTCAAGTGAATTTAGCCATGAGAAGTAATTTCACTTCTTTTTTGAAAGATGCAGTAGAGGGATTAAGTCTAGTTTCTGGGGGCAGAGCATTCCAAATTCTGGGCGCCATCCCTGAAAAGGTTCGGTTGTACGTTTTTTTCTTGTTGAATCTTTGCGGTTTCAGTAAAAGGTTTTTAGCACTTCTTGAAGATCTGATCCCTCATGAGGGCGCCAGTTTCTGTGCCAGATAGCTGGGTGCGTTGTGATGAATGGCTTTATGTGTCATACATGCTATTTTCAGATGAATTCTGGCTTCGAAAGGTAGCCAGTTAAGGGATTTTAGGTCAGGGGATATGTGGGAGCTTCTTTTGGAGCCAGTGATAAGTCTCGTGGCGTTGATTGAGGCTCTTAGAGGGGCCGTTGCAGCACTGGGCAGGCCGCAGAGAGAGACACTCCCGTATTCCACTCTTGGGATGACTAGAGTTTGTACTGCCAGCTTGAAGTCCTTTTCAGGCAGGAAAGGTTTCAGTTTTCTCAAAGTATTTATCTGAAAGTTTGCTCCCTTTGTTGCGTTGCTGATGTGTTTCTGCATTTTGAGGTTTCTGTCCAGCGTTATTCCCAGCGATTTCGCTGTGTCAGCGATGAGGGGTTGGCAGTTGAGTGCTGTAAGGTGTTTGATCCATTCTTGCATTACGGGTACTTGGGCGGGAGGAGCGATTAGGAGGAATTCGGTTTTGAGGGCGTTCAATTTTAGATGGTTTTCTGCCAGCCAAGTCTGAGTTTTTCCGAGAGTTGTGTTGAGTGATTTGATGTCTTCTAGGGTATGGATCTTGAGGTATAGTTGCGTGTCGTCAGCGTACATGTGATATTGAACGTTCGATGAGTAGAGAATTTCAGTGAGTGTTAAACCAGTGCTGAAAAGTGCTGGGACTCTCCCATTAAATGTATTGAAGCAGTGCTGAGAAGTGTTGGGACTCTCACATTAAATGTATTGAAGTTGTGCTGAAAAGGGCCAAGTGCCAGTACTCCCCTATTAAATGTATTGAAGCAGTGTTGAGAAGTGCTGGGACTCTCCCATTAAATGTATTGAACACCTGCTGAGGAGGGCTGGCTCTCTCCCATTCAAATTAAGAAGTGCGGGTACTCAGAACCAGCCAGTACCTGCTCTATTTAAGCACCAGCAACAACCCCCAGAGGGAATCACCATGGAGGACCACAATCCTAACCTTTGTGGATGGTTTTCCCATTCCCTCTAGTGGCCAAGTTGACCAGGATAAATCCGGCACACTCTGTACACATGGACTTTGACTACTGCTTAGCTTTTCAGTTTAGAGAGACCGATGTCATCAGCGCAAGCCGATAGGGACCTATTTAAGGACACTATGGTGCAGCAGGTGGTGTGTATCCACAAGGTTGCAGAGGACCAGGTTCAGTTGACTACCCGGTTGCAACACCCACCCACCTCTACTTCCACCGGAGTCCCAAATATATCCATTCAGAAATACGTACCCGGAGAAGATCCCGACGCTTTTCTCTTGAACTTTGAGAGAGCCGCCCGGGCCTGTGGCTGGCCCGTAGCTAAGTGGCTGTTTTTCCTAGCACCCTTATTGTCGGGCGAAGCCCAAGCCGCCTACCAGGTGGCAAACGAGGATGGTAATACCCCTTATGGTGAAATCAAGGCACTCATTCTGGATCACTTGGGCATGGACCCTGAGGCCTATCGCGTCCAGTTTCGTAAAAGAGGGTCCCCTGGAGACAACCCCAAGACACTGTTTTTTAAGCTAAAGGCAGCCGCAGACAAGTGGCTAAGACCCCATGAAAAGACGAAAGAAGACATAATGTCCCTCATCTACCTAGAGCAATACCTAGAAGCCTTACCATATACAACGCAAAGATGGCTACGACAGCACACACACTTAACTGTTGAACAAGCAGTGGATATGGCCACTACCTTTTCTCGTGCTCAACCCAGATCCTTCCTCTGGGATGGCGAAAAGACCCATAAACCCGGAATACCGACCAAACCAGAAAGGAAAATAATAAAACCAATACCAGAACACCCAAAACAGAACCATCACAAGGCCGAGACCACACCTTCACGTGGGCCCCAATGTTTTGAGTGTGGTAACTGGGGACACATTGCTCGGTTCTGTACCCAAAAGAAAGCGACTGATGAGCCTATGGAAATCAGCTACCTCCCGAAGTCTGTACTGTATTCCGAAGAACTTGGAACTTGTTTTTATGTAAGTCTTCAAGTAAACAAGAAACAAGTAGTTGCCCTTTTAGACTCAGGATGTCGTCAGTCAGTCATCCATTCCAGTATAATCTGGGCCAGCTGGTACCCGACTCTACCATACCGATACGTTGTGTACATGGGGATGTAAAATCCTATCCCATAGCTAAGGTCCCAGTGGAACTGCCCAATAAAACCACTTTGGTGCTCCGATTAGGTGTATGGACCATCTACCAGAAGAGGTCATTATAGGAACTGACAACCCCAACTTAGTCTGCTTGTGTAAAGACGTATTGAATAAAATAAGGCTTTCCCCAAACCTCCTAGCACAAACACCATGGTCCTCTGATCGTAGTTTCAGATTCGCTCAAAACAATGATCCTACCCTCAAGTTCGCTTGGGAGCAAGCCAGAAGGTCTTGTCCTTTACCAACATAACCATGTTTCCGGATACAGAATGACCTTCTCTATTGTGTAGGAAAACCTGGTGATTCTCCCCCACTGCTTGTGCCCAAAAGCTTTCAGGACCAAGTCCTTTTTTTCGCCCATTCACACCTCCTTGCAGGCCATAGCGGGGCAGAAAAAACCAGGCAGAACATCCTGAAACATTTCTTCTGGCCCGGCATCTTTTCTCACATTTCGAGGTATTGTCAGGAATGTGAGGTGTGCCAGAAGAAAAATCCTTACAGGCCCCCAGCTGTACCCTTACAACCACTTCCCATTATAGGAAACCCATTTGAGAAGGTGGGAATGGATCTTATTGGCCCCCTCCCTAGATCAAGAAAAGGAAACCAATACGCTCTAGTCCTTGTGGACTATGCGACCAGGTATCCTGACGCCTTCCCCCTCAGGGCCCCTACCACTACCAACATCGTGGAAAAGCTAGTGGACTTCTTCTCTAGAGTAGGGTTCCGCAAAGAAATCCTGACCGATCAGGGCACACCTTTATTTTCACGCCTTATGAAACAGGTCTGCAAGACGTTAAACATCACCCACATCAAAACCTCCGTTTACCATCCCCAAACTGACGGTCTCTGTGAGAGGTATAATGGAACGTTAAAGTTAACCCTTAGAAAAATGCTGGCCAGTGAAGGAAAAGAGTGGGACCTACTCCTACCCCTTGCTCTTTTTGTCGTTCGAGGACAAAAACAAAGCAGTTTTGGTTGTTCTTCCTTCGAACTCCTTTATGGCCGCCAGCCCAGAACACTCCTTGAGATGACAAAGGAGGCATGGGAGCAGGAGAAACACGAAGAAACCCAAGAGTTACTTGAGTATACAAAGGGTCTAGTCAAGACTAGGAAAATTAAGGGATTTGGCCTAGGAAAATTAAGGGATTTGGCCTATTCTAGCTTGGAGAAAGCTCAGGCGAAACAAAAAACCTTTTACCACAAAGGGAAGAAGTGGAGACATTTGCAAGTGGGTGATTGGGTCTTAGTTCAGCTTCCCTCGACTTTAGCAAAAGGAAAAACAGGTTGGAAGGGTCCGTACAAAGTACTAGAGACCATAGGGCGAACCACCTACTCCATCCAAATAAGTCCCAGAAAGGCTCAAAAGTACCACATAAACCTACTGAAAAATGGATAGGACCTCCCCCTAAACCCACAAACCTCCTACATCCGGTTCACACCTCTGCCTCCTCGACCCTAGAACACTTGGTCGTAAATGATGCCCTCAAACCCACGGAAAGATCAGCCTTGATGGACGTTTTATGTCCCTTTTCCAGTATCTTCTCTGATCTTCCTGGTAGGACGTCCCTGGTGGAACATTCTATACCAACTAACCCAGGGGAGGTGATAAAACAACGACCCTATCATACCTGCGGCCCAAAGGCCTTCCATTGACAAAGAAATAGAAAATATGTTGTCAATGGGCGTTATACGCCCATCACAAAGCAACTGGTCCTCTCCCATAGTCTTGGTCCCAAAAGCAGACGGCTCGATACGTTTCTGCATAGACTTTAGAGCAGTGAATGCCATCTCCAAGTTTGATGCCTATCTGCTTCCGCGTATCGACGAGTTAATCGAGAAACTTGGAGAGGCCCAGTATATCTCCACCATAGACCTTACTAAGGGTTATTGGCAGGTACTCCTACGGAAGGAAGATCAGGAAAAGGCAGCCTTTGCCACCCCAAACGGTCTGTATGAGTTTACAGTGCTCCCATTTGGTTTACACTGGGCCCCTGGCACATTCCAGGGGCTCATGAATACAGTCCTCAAGGGCCATCAAGAGTACACCTCCGCATACCTAGACTACATTGTGATATTCAGTCCCTCCTGGGAGGAACACTTTATACATTGTCAACAGGTTCTTCATGCCCTCAAAAGGGCTGGTCTGCACATTAATGCTAAGAAATCAAAGATGGCGTATCAAAAGGTGAAATATCTGGGATACCCTCCTGGGAAAGGGTGTCATAGAGCCACAAGAAGAGAAGATCAGGGCCATCATGGGTACACCATTCCCTACCACCAAGAGAGAAGTCAGGGCTTTTCTCGGACTACTCGGTTACTACCGCAGGTTTATACCCGGGTATTCGGACATAGCCACCCCCCTAACCAATCTATTAAAGAAAGAGGTGAAAAACCGAGACTTGTTAAAGCCCCCTCTGGAAGCCAAGAAAGCCTTTACTAGACTGAAAAAAGCCATACATCCAGTCCTGTCCTAACATCTCCTGATTTTAACAAACCCTTCATACTTCAAACTGACGCTTCTGACCTGGGGTTGGGAGCTGTACTTTCACAATTGTCTGACGAGGGTATTGAACGCCCCATTCTGTTTATCAGCAGGAAGCTCTTCCCTAGAGAATGTAAATACCCCACAATAGAGAAGGAATGTCTTGCGCTCAGATGGGCAGTGGAGAAGCTGCAGTATTATCTGGAGGGATCCTTCTTTACTTTATACACCGACCATGCTCCTCTATTGTGGATGAGCCGAAATAAAGGAAACAACCCCAGAATTCTACGTTGGTTTCTTTCCCTTCAACCTTTTCACTTTGAGGTACGGCACCGGAAGGGCTCCGCGAATGGGAATGCCGACTTCTTGTCCAGAGTTCCCTGTTTCCCCGATCGGGAAAAGTCTGGTGAGGGGGGGGGGGGGGTGTCATGGGGACCCTGACGCACAGACATATGATGACTCTGACAACACCCTACCTGACCATGCACTACCCTTCTGCTTGTTACAGCACAGGTTTCCCTCAACATCCCCGTTTACAGTCGAGGAAAACGACTCTGGCTTCTTTAAGGAAGTCTGTGTCGGGGACGAAGGCCCCGCCCCTCCACCTTGTGTCACTTTTGTGATACCCCTGAAACCAGTAGAAACTGAGCTGTTCCACTTTGAAAGGCCCGGTAGTAGTACACAGGGGTGTGTAATCACCGCGAGAGAAGAGGAGACGCCGAAAGGAGAAGCAACTGGAGAGCACCATATGGGAGGAGTCGCTGGACCGGCTTTGACAGATTGCAGATCCAAGACCAACATGCTATCCAGGAAGCTCGACACTGGAGGTGGAAGAACGGAAGCCGAGGTCAGCGCGTCCCGAGGAGGCGAAGAGACAACCAGGAACCACGCTCAAGCGAGCCATGCTCCAGGAGGAGCGTGGCTGACAGAGGTACGAGCGCGCCTACAGACTTTAAGGGGGAGGCAGGGTATTGATTCCACTTGATAAAAGGGTGCATGTTCCTGCCTAAATCCCCCTCCCTCACTACGGTGAAAGGTGGTGTTATAAGGTGTACAAACCTCCCACACATCCCTCCCTGAATATCGTGTACAACCCTAGATGTGGTCACTGATACCGGGTCCACATTTGTTTTCTTTGAGGGCTTCTGAAGTAAAGAAGACTCCATGCGTGATTCCTTCTCAGTTGAAATTAAGAAAGAAGAAGCCAGAGCCACATCCTTTTAGCACCCGGAACCGGACTTACTTATACTTTGTTGCATAATAAAAACGACTTAAGCATCAAACAAAAGAGTTCCTTTTGTTTTTCCACCCTACATAAGCGACACCAATACAATAAGACCTGGACAACCCAGGTCTTTGTTTTGATGACACGGTGGCCGAAATTCTTAAGGCCCCATCATTACTAACAGCAGAAGGGGGTATGGCAATGGGAAGTAAGATTGAGGACTGGAAAGCACTGCAAGCTCTCAGAAAACAACAAATCAAAACTGCCCTTCACGTGTCAAATATGACTGAGTAACTTCGGGCCAACATAGCCCCCAATGGCCTATTAGTAACCCTCACCCCAAGGATCTTCTTAGAAGATATCACCTTCCGCAGGGAGTGGTCAAGGATATCTTGGAAGTGTACTCGCGATTAACTAGTGCTCATTATTAACACAGCGAAACTCCTCTCTGAAGCCCTACTGATACAAATCACTGTGGCAGAAAATGCACTTAAAGCAGGCATTTCTATCACAGCCTTCAAATCACGCTTAGCTGAGATCAACGAAGAGATGAATGAGCACAAGGAGTACCTCACCAAACAGAAAATCACCAATTTACAAAAGGATGTGAAGCGTTTTGACCAGGAAAAAATATACCCCTACATCAAAGAGGATTACGAATATCAGACCAACGATACCTCATCAGATGAGAGTACCAGCAATTTCTCCAGAAGGTCACAATCTATGAGCAGTGACTCGAGTTATGAGGGCAGGAGCTACACACTGAAACCCAGGGGCGCACAGAACAACCAACCACCGCCCATCTTTCAAAATTTCCCTACACACCCCTACCAACCACATATGTTCCCAGGGCAATGGATGGGACCACCACCAATGTGGAATATACCACCTGGCCACCCTCTACAAGTCCAACAGTTCCCAAACCCCCCTTTTTTCAACAGAGGGAGGGGCAGAGGTCGAAGCAGAAGAAGAGGAGGGCACAAGAACGTACACTGGCAGGAACCAGACGCCCAGATGACGTTGAGGAGCAAAACCACGGGCCAGAAACGTTGGTGGTTAATCTGTCATCCAGACCACTTGCCAAAGGTGAAGTCAAACTCTTGGAGAAGGGTTTGGGATTCGTCCCGAAACCACGTGAGGACTCTTTCCAACTTCACCAAGAACTCCTCCAGTTCTTCCGGAAGGTAAGGCTTGGGCCTTTATTCAGAACAAACCAGAGACCCCAGAAACGGGAACAGATCTTAGGAAAAAATCACGGTTCAAGCCCTCCGCGGCGATGATGCCCCATGAGATCCTTACCTTAGAACAAGCGATCCGGAGAGACATCCCAGCCATCACCAATGGACGGCTATTCAATAACCTGTCTACACAAGAAAGAGACTAGCTTACGGCACTCACAGAGGACACCACCATCATAATAAAACCAGCCGATAAAGGCTGTGCCATAGTCATCCAGGATGTGAGCACATACAACTAAGAATGTCACCAACAGCTCACCAATACCCGGTACTACCTCCCTATTGAGGAAGACCCGACTGGACGCCTTACAACAAAGATCAGGAGTTTGGTTACAGAAGCAGAGACCGAAGGCTGGATTACCTCACATGAAGTGGAATTCCTTATAAACAATCAACCATGGATCCCGTACTTTTACACCCTCCCGAAAATTCATTAAGGAGTCAATCCGCCACCTGGACGACCTATAGTCTCTGGTATTGAGTCCCTGCTCGAACCTCTAAGCAAATTTTGCGACTTCTACCTCAGACCCATTGTGATGAAGACACCCACCTATCTCAGGGACACGACAGAAGTCTTAAACATGATGGAGAACTTTCCCGAACCCGACGGGATCAGCCTCCTAGTCACCTTAGATCTGGAGGTGTTATACACTAACCTCCCCCTGCACGCCACCCGTGAGGTCCTAGAGACCATCTTACATGGAACAGAGCCTTGGCCTTATGAGACCCCAATTTTGTTTATCTTGGAATGTGCATCTGTAGCTCTGAAGGAGAACTTCTTTGCATTTCAGACCCAACTTTACCATCAAGTTCAGGGGGCCAGCATGGGAAGTACATTTGCTCCCAGTCTGGCCTGCCTGTACATGGCTACCTTCGAAAAAAAGTTCATCATACATGAGAGCAACCCTTACCAGGAGAACATACTAGTGTGGCGTCGCTACATAGATGGTATCCTGGTATTTTGGATGGGTGACGTAGAACAATGCGATACTTTCTGTGACTGGGTCAACACTCTTGACCCTTTCCTGAAATTTTCAAGCACGAAGTCAGAGAATAGTATCCCCTTTCTTGACCTGTTGATCTCCATTCAAAACGGGGTTTTACTAACCACCAATTATAGAAATCCCACCGACAGGAATAGCCTCCTACTTTGACAGCCATCACCCGAAGGCCCTTAGGGAGAACCTCCTGGTGGGACAGTTTCTCCGTAGGAATGGTAACACTGTGGCGGAGTATGACAATCGAGCTATTATCCTGACTGCCAATTTTACAGATCAACACTATCCACAAAAAGTGATACGCCAAGCATACAAGAGGACCAGGAACAATCACAGAGAGAGCCTCTTGGAGAGCAGGGCCAAGACACAAACTGATACCCTCACGTGTGTCACCACATTCACACCCAGCTCTAACACGATACAAATGGTGATTAAAAAGCATTGGGGCATCTTACAGATGGGCAGTTTTTCCCCCGGGCCGACCCCTCTATTTGCCTTCAAACTCACCCAGAATTTGAGGGATTTACTTGTTCACACTCGCCCAAAACCCCAAATGACAAGACCACCTACTCTATGGGCTCTCCCCCCGGTAGAAGGACATTTTCCTTGTGGGTCTTGTGCAGTATGCCACCTGACTACGACATCAAAACACATATATCTGGGCCTTCAAAGACCCTGGCGACAGAAGAAACATATCATTTGTAATACCAAGAATTATGTATACCTCATAACGTGTCCCTGCAATCTACAGTATGTGGGTATGACCACGAGACCGGTCAAGATCCGAATTAGTGAATATAGAAGCACTATTCGATGTAAAAAGACAAATACTAGGAGGCTTAGTCACTTTTCTGAGGCCAGCCACACACCTGACAGCCTGAAGTGGACCGTTATCGAGTCCAATCCTAATTGGTCGGCAAGGACCCTCTTTACGCAAGAACAACGCTGGGTGTTCCGCCTACAGAGTAGTACCAGAGGCCTTAATGATGACATCCCCTGGGCAGAATTTATCAATTGATCCATTCTCCAACTATAGTTTGCCCCTATCATTTTTGTAACTACATGACCTTGGACATTTCTAGACACAGTAGCACCTTACTGTACAATCAGCTGGAATACACAGGCCTCTTGCTCCACTGATTGCTGACGTGAGGTTGCCCTCACGCCTCTACACTTCTGTGTATTTACCAATCATTTTGGGCATGTCCTGAGCCAATATGTCCTCTCCCACCCTTTTATTGTTTTCTGTGGCTACCCTTGGGTAATTAAACGATCTATGACTTGTACATCTTAAGTGGCCCCGGTTCCACTACTCTGTGCCAAGGCCATTAGATCGCACTTCGCTCCTACCCCCCTGCAGTGATTAGGTACCTCTACCACCACAGTACCAAGACATGCACACCCGCACGAAGTCTGTGCTTGAACAGATCCTTGTTTCTGACCAATCACCATTGGTCACTTCGCTGCCAATATGTCATGCTTCACGCACCATTGCGATGAAATTTAAGTTGTATTACCTCTTAGAATAAGGCCATGTGTTTGACCAGAATGTTGTGGCCTACGCATGAAAACAAAGTCTGATTATAGTTATCAAGACACTCGCACGATTTTTGTGCTTGCACAAAGACTTCTTTCTGACCAATCACCATTGGTCTCCTAACTGCAAATTTGTCATGCCTCACGCATTATTCCAATGACATTGTAGTTGCACTACCGCTTCGAACAAGACCGTATATTTCACCATTCACCAATTCTAATAAAGTTTTGTTCTTGTTTCGAAAAAGCACATCAGGTTCAAACCGGGTTGACGTGCGGGCGTGGCACATATACGGAAGCGGCGCTCACTGCCCTTTACCGGCATTCGAGCAGCGGAGTGCAGGTAATACGCTGCATTCCAGGAGAGGCTCCGTACATATTTTCCATCTGGCTTGCACATCAATAGAGGTAATGTTTTGCCTATAAGCGCACTCAGCTCATTCCCGACAATATCACTCGCAAGTAGTCCTCTTCATTCCGCACTACGACACCGATGAGGCCAGCCTTTACTACTGGTGGGGTAGGAGATAAATGTTGTATGTTTGTTGCACGATTCTCTCTGATGCCGTTACTCACACCGGAGTAACCTTTTACTGGAAGTGGCATAGCAAGTATATTTTAACGGACTGCACCACCTATCACGGCTACCACGCCATTTTAATAGACATCAGACGTGTGTCATTTTGAATGTAGATACACATTTGGATTTTTGTGCACACCAGCATGCTGACTCTTCTACACAGTTCCTGTGTGTTTAGGGCAATAAATTTTGCGACAAGCGACCACCTTGGGCATTGAGATTTCGGTGTGAATGAGCACTGCACAGTCGGTTTTCAGCAACTGGGGTATGAATGTGACAGCATGCCTCCTTGCCCTAATCATGACCAAAATGGATTGTAAAAGTCATATGCACTATTTGATCACGACAAAAACGAGTGCTATGACCATCTATAATAGTGTTGCCCCTTTTTTCTTCTCTCTCTCTCTATAGGTTGGATCTAGGAACTCCTAGTGGACGTTCCTTTAGGTGCACTGACGCCAAAAAAACCTGAATATAGGTACTATAGGAATACTGGGTGTTGCCGTCTCGGATTCCTATTTTTAACCCTTTTTCACTACTAGCACGGTCCTGATGAAACGTCACGGGATCCACTTGGGACCCATGTAAGGCGTGAAACATGTTGACCTAACCTACTCACTCACCACTATCACTTTCACTTGTTGACGCTAGAACAGAAGGAAAATACTCACTCCTCTGATATAATTTTTCTAGAGGCCTTCCTTGTCATCAGTTTTTACCTTACCACACGGACTCCTTAATAAAGGTTTTTTAGTGTACCAGTGTGGTAATTTTAACTCCCCCCCCCCCCACACACACAAACACCCGCACTCACCACTGCGGCATTACTCCGAAAAGAACTCCGACAAAGAGCCCTCTCGCAGGGCCCGTGGGGGACTGCAGTGCCACCCCACGAGGAGCAACGCCCGATGATGAAGCATGACACCCGCATGGGTGTGTGAGGGCACTTTTTCCAAAAGGAGGAATTCCACCAGCTCTTCTTTTTTTTAGGGACAGTCGCCCTTTAGTGATCATTACGTTAGCCTTGGGAGCGCGGGGACTGGACCCGTTCTTCTTTTAGCTCTCTCCCCCCCCCTTGTGTTTTTTGTAAGATAAATGAACAAACACATTTATGTGGAAAATAAGTACAACATGTTAGGCTACTGTGACCCAAAAAGTCGAAGATGGTACTAAGTCCTGGAACTCCGTCACCGATAAGAATATTGCTAGTTATCTTTCATGGGGTAGAAAATGTGTTGGAGAAATGCTGACATTTTTTAGGCTAGATTAGGATGTGTGAGTTTTTGAGCACAAGATAACATTGAGGGACAAAGCGAATCATCTCATACATAAGTTAATACATAAAGTTAAAGTCGATAGAGAATTGAGTATCTTGGACATTTGGTGTTTGCAAAGTAAATCGGGCGTAATAAGACTTACGAAAGTGTAGCACATAACAACGAAGGCTTGTTATTAAAGATGCTCACGTTCCTGCTTCAAAAGATCAGATTAAGTCTGTTCTAGGATTACATGAATATTATGCATGCATTGTGCCTGGTTTTCCTTTAGTTACAGAACCATTTGGAAGATCGCTTAGGAAGAATTGTTATTGGGGCAGGCGAAGTAATCGCATTTCAGATTGTGAAGAGCTCTGACCCTGCAACACTATGATCCTGAGAGATTGCATGGTTACCATTGATGCGAGTTGTGTGGGGATTGGGGCAGTATTAACATAGATTGTTAAGGGCCAAGGTCACACTATAGAGCTTGCCTCTCGTTACCTCAGGAAGACAGAATGCCTTTACAGCATGATACACAGCAACTTTGGCGTGCGTGTGGATGGTAGAGTACTGCAGAGCCTTTTTATGGGTCGAAGATTTGTTATGTACACATACTGTAAGCTGTTGATGTTTCTTCTGTGAGGAGAAAGGCGTAAACAAAGCAAGTCTGATGTTGGCAAGATTGTTGGGTCACCTACAGGAATTTAATTTTGATTACAACATGTAGCTGAGGAGTTAAAAACCTGTGTGTGGACTTTCTTTTACTTTTCCTTGTACTTTCATCGGACAGTGAGGATGTGAATAGGAATTTTATGGCATGTGTAGTTGATGCAGTGGCCAATTTTGCTAATGTTATCCTTGTTGATGAGTGGCAAGATGCACTGAAAGAAGATGTAACTATACGGTTTAAGATTTTATCATGAATGGGTGGTCCGTGTTGAGAAGGTTGTCGGATGAGCTTAAAAGTTGGACTGCCGTGCTGAAGGAAATCAGTATACAGGGTGATTTGATCATGAGGGTATAGGGTGGTTGTACTTTCTGGTGTAAGGAAGTGTCTGTTACAGCTAGCTCATGCTGGATATTCTAGGTTAACTTCTAATAAGAAAAAAATGAAGTTATATGATTGGTGGCCATCCTTGGATCACTATGTAAATACTGTGGTGGGGGCTTGTAATGCCCATCAAACTGCAGATAGGCATTTGATGATGAAGAAATCTCCATTAAGTCCTGTTGAGTTTCCAACATGTCCATGGGAAACATTGGCAGTTGATTTTTTGGGGTTTTCCCAATGGAAGTAATTACCTGATTTTTCTGTAGACTACCTTTCAAAATTGATAGGTTAAAGATTTGGAAAGAAAGCTAATGACCTAGTTTTTGTGGAGTTTCTAATTTTTGTGCGCAACAGGCACGCATCAAACCAAGGTCAATGGGAGTCTCACAGAGTGACTTTCATTGACCCTGGCTTGATTTGTGCCTGATGTGGGCACTAGGCCAGTCACACAATTGGGGTAGCATTTTTATTGGAACAAGTGGAGGAACGCTGGCTGTGTGTCCTTGAGGTTACTAGAAGTGTACATCACAGAAATGCAAGGAAAATGTTGATTTTATTCAAATTTTGAGATCTACAAGGCATTGTGCGTAGGAAAATGTCATGGGATCCACACAAGGCACACCATCTTGGACTGTATCAGTTATTTCGTTTTCAGAAGTGCTTGGCTTTGATAGGTGTCCCCAAGTGGCAACTGACCCAAGCCTGAAAATGCAGCCATTCGGTATAGAAATGGGACCGTATTGGTGCTTAGCCCAACTCTACTATCAATGTGTTTTTAAAAAAATGTCCCTTCTTGCCATAAAAATGTGGGTGCTTTAGTCCCTAGGTTTGCAGAAAGAATGTTGGGGTCATATTGTAGTTGGAAGCTAGGGCTGATGTGTAGGCGGGTGAGCAGGCCACCCTCATCTTGTAGCAATAAAAAAAGCACCCTTGTGTCTAGTGGGCTTTGTGCACTCTCCCCCTCCTCCCCAGTGGGGCAGATTAGATTTAGACATCTTATCTGGAACCCCGAGGGGGGCAGAAAGACTGTTTCGGTTAGTTTCATATGAGGGGCTATGCCTGATGCCTGGGAGGGCCGCCCCCACCCTTTTTGTCACAAAATATCCCTGGTGTCTACTGGGCTTTCTGCCCCAGGGGCGTGCAGAAAGATTTTTGGGCCTGGGGTAGGCGGGGGAGCATTAACCCATTGCTAGGGAGAGCTCACACCTCCAAATACATTGCCTGGTCTGGTGGTTTAGTGGCCTTTCTGTCCACTGGGGAGGGGTAGGGCAGATTAGAGGAAACACCGATCTACCACAGATGGGGAGGGGGGTTGTGTGGGTGGGCTCTAGGCCCGATGCCTGTCTCTGGCCCCCCCACCCCCCCATTTTACCACAAAAAAAAAACAATCCCTGGTGTCTTGTGGGCTCTCTGCCATCACCTCCATCTCTTCCCCCTTGGGGAGGAGATTGGAGGTAAAACTTTGGGGCCTGAAGGGAGAGCACTAACCCATTGCAAGGGGGCAACTCTCTTCCCCCCCCCCCCCCCAAGTAAATTAGTGCCTGGTGTCTAGTGGGTTGATCCTTGCTTGGGGATCATCCTCCTGAGGCTATGGAAAGGTACCATTGGAAGGGGAGATTTTCCTCTTTACAGTGGAATCTCTCCCGTTTTCATCGGTGCTCTGGAATGCTGGGATATGCCCCCAAACACATACAGTGAAAGTGAATTGAGCTGATTGGCTTATTTCTCTTTCTCTGAGATGACATCAGTGCGCCATGCTCGCTGAATTCAATGAAAGTTAAATCCCTCTGATGCTCGCGCAAAGGGATTTCCTGCCTCTGGTGCCATGAAGTGCTGGAGCCGTCCTCGGCACCTGAGCACTGGTGCTGATGTAGTCTCCAGCACGTCCTTAGCCCCCAAGAGGTTAGAAAAGGGAAATGTTATGGTGTAATTCCCGCTTTTTTTACACAGTCCTGATTGTCTCACAGCAGCCCAAATTGTGTACATCACTATTGTTCCTTTGCTAGGTTTGTGCAACATAAATATCAATGTAGTCTCCTGATAATGTATTACCTCATTTCTAATTTGGAACAGTTATCGCTCATAGTGAAGTACGTCTGTGCTTTATGAAACTTGCAAGTAAATACATGTGAATTATTTGCAGGACCGTAGCAGGAGAGGTGAATGAGGGATTAAATATATTTTGTGAAGAAAGAAGTGTATTATTTCTTTTACAAACACATCAACGCACATTGGGCGTTCATGAAAATAAGAATGAACTGCGGTGAATTATCTAAAATATGTGAAGTCTGGTTTAGTAAAAGATGATCTTACAGGTAATCAGAGGGGAAATGTTTGTAAGTAGAGAAAAGAAACCTAAATCTCCCTATAAGGGCTTCAGGGAGTTGCTAGAGACTCTTGCTCTTTAAATGGGTGAAGTATGGGAAAGTTCATGTGTAAAAGCAATTGAATGCTGAGAGTTAGTGGGTACTTGGTTTTAGAAGTACATTTTTATCTGTCTTTTGTCCCCTTTTCCTTCAGTTGACAAGAAAGCGGAATCTGAAGAGTCCGGGGATGAAGAAAGCAAGAAGCATCTGACTGAACTAGTGGCACTGCGCTTACTACAGAGAAGTCAGGATGACCTCAATGGAGAGGTCACTACAGGTATGAAGTCTGCCTGTTGAGATGCGGAGGGTATTGGTGGGATTGAAATCAGGGTATGAAGTTTTCGGCCTTTTTAATGTATCAGGAAAGGCATAGTTGCAGAACATGCAAAATTTGAAGATTTCAACGCTTCTTGGATCCTATTTGGTTGTAAAAATTGTGAAACAAGGGGGTGTGGCCGGTCATCATGACCGTGTGGACGCGTTCCACGTCTGCTCCGCTTTTCACCCTGCAGATCGGAGCTTTTCTGCGTACACCTACTGCTCGAACTTACTGCAATGTAGAGCGGAAGGCGAGCGGCACACGGCAGAGACCTTTTCGCTGCTCCTCGACCATCGGGGAGAGTTGGGCAACCGAGGCACAGCCAGGGTTGGATTGGCATTAAAAATCGGCCCGGGCACTCTTAAGTGGCCCACATTTACATATTGCCTTTTTGCAAAACACTGCTTCGGCGAAGTGTTATAAAAAGAAAGGGGGGGGGGGTCTCTGACAGAGGCATGCTTTCTTAACTTTACTTAGATTTAAAAAATGCACGGATTAGTTCACACTGGTGAAACGCACCAGAAAACAAGTGAGGCCACTTCTGCTCAGGCCCCTACCCCGCTCAATATGCATACAATAATGGGCCGGCCCAGAGAGAGAAAGGGAGTAACACCTCTGCCCCTTTGGTAAAGGGAGATAATGGAGGCCCATCTGCCTCCAGAAAGGCCACTCGGGCACCCACTGGGCCGCTGGCTGCATCCAAACAACACAGACACCGCCCAAATCGCCCCCCCAGGCGGCCCAAAATCAGCCCACAGCTGGAACTCTGATACCGGCCCCTCGGCCATTGCCCGAGTGCCCGCCTTACCTATCCGACCCTGGGCACAGCATGAGGAGTGGCGCAGCCGGGCAGAGAAAATTGCGGCAGCAGCATGAGCCCTATCCCGACCTGGGTGGAGAGAGCAGTTCTGGTGATGCGAAAGTGGTGAACCAGAATGATAAAGGGCATCGGACTGGTCCTGCCTTCTGAAAAAGAGGTATGAGGGCTGCACCGGCACCCCCGTCCTGATCGCAGCTTCACGGAGGAGTATGGAGCTAGTAAATGGCGGTGGGAGAGTTACACCTTACTGGGAGACCCTAGTGATGATCGGAACCATCTAAGCTGAAGGCGCTGTGGCCTGGTCATAGAGCCCTGACTTCAAGATAAGCGAAATAGTTTTTTTTATAGGAAAGTGAAGTCTGCATTATTCGGCGAGCTGTATAATTAAAGCCTGACCAATGGCGTCTTAGTGAGCCTGGAGATGTGATGTCTTGGACACTCAGCAGGGGGACAACGGATAAGTGAGGCCTAGAGGGAATTGATGGTGGAATTCCCCCTTCTCACTCCTTGTATCTTTAGGACCTACCCGTAGAGGTTGGGAAACTCTGGAAGCCGCACAGTCAGTTGTTGCCCTTAGTTGAAGCAGTCCTCCATATGATCTGAGGAAAAGAACTCCCGCTCCATAAGACATGCACAGGGCTTCTACTAGCTGCGGGAAGACATCACGGTGAGGTCTGTGCCCCGCCAGGGGTGACTTCCTTGGTGTTCCTGAGGGTGGAGTACTGGGGTTGGTCCGTGAAGGAACCCGGAGGGCCCTCAGGGGTGTACTTTGCTGTCCTTGATTGGTCCTTGCTGCCTGACATCGGGCTAATACAACCTACCCTGAGGGCATGTCTATGTTCGACACGATTTTTTGATGCCCTGATGCCCGTGGTACACTCACCACGGAGGCACACCAACCCACCCACAAGCGCCTTTGCCACCCAAAAAAGTGCAGGCCAACAGAGTATTGAGCTATTTCGCCCCAGCAGAGGGCAGAACGGAGGGTGCAACACCACCCCTGGAGGAGAGCATGGCACTGACTAGGGACGAGCTCCTTTCCGCATTACGAGATTTTAAGAAGGAGCTGAGAGAGAACATTAAAACAGATATTAATGCTTCCTTTGAATCCTTTAAAGCAGAGATTCTCACCTGATCTCCCTCCAATCTGATGTGGACTCTGTGGGTACTCGCACTCTTGATATAGAAACGAAATATCAAGAAATGGACCAACGACTGGTTCCGGTGGAGGAGGGGATGACCGCTTTGCGGGCACAACTGCAGTCTACCCTCCTGAAGTGCAAAGATTTAGAAAACCGCTCCAGCAAGGTTAATATTAAAGTGTGAGGCCTGGAGGAGGGCAGTGAGGGTCCAGAGCTTGAGGCCATTATATTGGGCCTCTTTTCGAACCTATTGGGAGATGATCCCCCAGAGGTGCGGTTGGGTTGTGTCCACAGAGTGGGCCCTTGAGTTCCTGGAGGAGGCAGACAGCCCAGAGATGTTCCTTAAGAAATTTAGCTCCTTCAAGATTTAAGAATTGGTCCTCCAGAGAGCTAGGAAGCATAACACAATGGAATTTCAGGGGGCCATCTGCTCTCTATTCCAAGATGTTGCTAGGCTACTTTGGCTCGCCGTTTTCAGTTTCGTCCCATTACTCAAGCTTTGAAGGCCACCCAAACCAAATGTAGATGGACCTGTCCTTTTGGCATAGCCTTCGAATATAATAATAAACACGGTCACTTCACCAAGATGGCCGAAACAGCTTCCCTGCTTGGTCTTGAGGCCGCGGCCTAGCCAAACCAGGCTAGACCTGCAGAACAGATGGTGTCAAAGCCCCATGAGCAGTGCCCACCAAGAGCCTGGCAAATGTAAAAGAAGGGAGGCAAGGCTCAAGGGCAATGAGGGGGGAGGGCCCCCACCTCCTTTTTAGGTCGAGTTACTATCAGTTTTTTCTAAGTCAGACATCATAGCATTAACAGTTTCAGTGTCCCAATCATCAGAATATGCACTGGAGGTAATGATATCACTTAAAGAAATTTTAAATACATGTTTTAGTTTTAAAAGTTCAGTCGGACCCAATATATCATAATCAATTTTGTCCCATACTATACCGTCCGGTATAGGAACTGCTGTAATGTTCACTGAAGACAAGTCTCTTGGTTCACGATGTGAAGACTGGTGTGGTTTTAAAATCAAATTGACTCTTTGGGCTGTAGAGCTTGGTTGGAGGTATCGTCCATTAATAAGCATACTAAAAGTTATAATTAAACCTAGCTAGAAAATGAAAAATAAAATCCCAGTGATATACCATAGTTCAATCCAAGGTGACACTAGGCAAGTCTTTCTAAAAAGATCAAAAAGTCAGTGAGTTTTTGTTAGAGTGATGTTTTGGCTGGCGTCATTTCTGGCTCGCTGGGGTCCAGTGAAAACGTATCAAAGTTCATGAAATAGCCAGAAGCAGTTCGATCAATTGTTGGAATTGCATCGGGATTTGTTGAAATCGGATTTTGCTCTTGACGAGGCATGTTGATGTAGACGTCGTATTAGGTCTGATTGCAGCTTGGTTGTTAGGTTGATTTTCATTTTGGAGATGAATTTCTTGTTGAAGTGGAACGAGTTCCATAGCATCGTTGCTTAGTCCTTCATTCCGTACAAGTGGCTCTTCAAACGTGATGAGTCTTTCTGTTTGAACTTCTTGGATTGTAGTGAGAGGAGGGCGTCTGCTACTGTGGAGTCCACGAGGCCTACTGTTTAGTATCGGCCACATAGTGTGGTTTGATTAAGTCAATTGAGACAAATCTTTTCTCCTTTTTTCCGGCAAGATGCGGCAACAGTACTATTCTTGTGCCGTGGATTGCAAGGACCGGTACAGGCTTTCTGGAGGATGGCCCAAATTCTTTCTTGTCAGCAATTTTCTCTCTGACCAGATCCCCGATCTTTGGGATCCAGATAGGTCTTGCCGTTACTGCCTCAACTTCCTCAGTGGCGGTCTGTTTCTGGAGCACGTTACTTTGTTGCGTCCTGGATACATTTAGATGCTGTAAAACATCCAAACGATCATAGATATCAAATTGTTTTTCATCCGCCACTGCGCCTTCACAATCAAGATCAGGTACCCACATTCTCGTCCCAAATAGGACCTTGTAAGGAGTGACACCTCCTAGAGAGCTTCTTGGCTGGTTGTTAAGCGTGCGCTGTACCCCATAAAGGTGATCGACCCATCTACCGCCCTTGCCTAATACCCTAGCTGTTAAAGATTGCTTTAAGTCTCGGTTTTTCCTCTCCACAACAGAATTTCCCTCGGGATGGTACGGAGAGGAGTACCGCAATGCTATGCCCATACCTTCCATGGCCTCTTTGTAAGCCCGAGAGCTAAACGCCGGACCACGGTCAGAATGTAACGTGCCAACTGCGTATGTGCCGATAAAGACTCGCAAATCTTTTATAACAGTTCGAGCGTCAGCTGAGCGCTGAGGCCAAACCCATAGGAATAAAGAGCAGGAATCCACTGCAACCATGATATATTTCATCAGATTGTAGGGGTCTGCAGTGGTCCAAATAAACACATGCGAGAGGTTTGTCTGATTTCAGCAATGGTGTCTGTGCTGGGCGTGTTACGGTGGAACCTTTCATCTGCTGGCAGATGTCGCATTTCAAGACTTAGTCTTTAGTCTGCTTTGTTAACCCTGGCCACCAGTAGCGCTGTTTCAGTAAAGAAATAGTTGCTGTGACGCCTGTGTGCGCAGAACCCAAACCCTCGTGTGCTGTTAGAATTAAGCTCTGCCTACGATCCATATTTGGTATTGCTCTAGCCCCCACTCCAGGAATCTGAGCATATGGAATGTTTTGTGCATCTAACTTGTAGGAGTACTTGAGTGGAAATTTCTTTGGTACTGCTGTGCTGCCTTTGCGCGAAGCATTGACAGCTACCATTATCTCGCTCGTCTATCCTCGTTTTTGAACGAGTAACTGCAGCCACGGCGGCTGTGCGAACAGCCCCCTTTGCGGCTTCATCAGCCAATGAATTCCTTCAACGTGAACGCCATCACGCTGATGACTCGGTGTATGTATCACGTGAGCCCTTGGTAGTAAGTTTCTCAACTCCACTACTCTGTTCCCATAGCATTTATGCTTAATTGTGCCACCTTTGCATCTTTGAACCCGTTTTGTTCCCAATGATGTAAATATTCATTGTATGACTGTACACAGTAAAAGGAATCACACACAATTAGTGTGGGGAATTCGTGATCCGTATTTATAAGTGCCAGTATTAGTGCTTTGAGTTCTGCCAACTGAGCCGTGCAGTCTCCTAGAGATTGCGTTTTAGTCCAGCTTGGATGGAACTTGCCATCACCCATGAGTCCTTTAACGATTGCACACGCTGCACTGTATGCTTGCTTGCTTCCTGTGGCTGGTTGAGCAGATCCGTCAGTGTAAATAATGTATTCATACTGATCGAGAGGCAAAATTTCATTTGGTAGAGGATATTCTTGTTCGTATTGTAGGAATGCTTGAGTTTTTAAACTTGGATCAAATCTGTATTCAACATCCGTTGCAGTAAGAGAATTAGCCCATTGTATCCATCTAGGATGTAAGGCTTTAGCATTTGGAATGCTAGCTTTTGTAACCGCTTCTAAAGCTGGTACTGGGGTCACGACAATTATGCGTTTTCCCTGAGCCAGAGCTCTTTCTCTTGCTACAGCTGTCTGAACTGCTGTCAGGATTTTTTCTGTTGAAGTAAAACGCATCTCTGCGTTTGTGTACAGGTGTGATTTGTATGCGATTGGTGCTGTTTCACCTTCGTTAAAGGTTAAATAAGTTTACCCGCATTGACCCGCTATTACTCGGATCACCAAATTATGTGCGTTTACGCGTGTCTGTAAATGTTTAGAAGCCATCATGTCTTCCTGTAGGGAACGCAGGATATTTGTATGTTCCTGTGTCCATTGTCTGACTGAAAAATCAGGTTTTATTAAGTCGTAGAAAGGTTTTACTCTTTCTGCGTAATCCAAAATGTATGTTCGACCAAAATTTAGGAATCCCAGAATTGATTGTAAATTCTTCAATGATTTTGGAGGTTGGAGCAGCGCACACTTTTCTAAAAAGTTAGCTGCTAGGCTTTTTCCCTCACTTGACAGCTCGTATCCCAAAAACAGGACACTGAGGTGGGCAATTTTTGATTTTTTAAAGTTAAATTTGTAGCCCTCAGAGGCGAATCCCATAATAATGGTGCTCACCCTGGTCAAGTGCCTCGGTAAGTCATCGTCCGTCAGATAAATATCATCTACGTAGTACAATGCTTCTTCATCCAAATTTTGGAGTAACTCTGTTACCCTTGCTGAAAACAACCCCGGGCTATTCTTATACCCTTGGGGGAGTCGACAGAATTGCCGTTGAGACCCTAACGCACTGAATGCGGTCAGATACCTGCTTTCAGGCGCTATATTTTGACAGAAAAATCCATTTAAGATGTCAAGTGGTGTTTTGTATTTTTGTCGCACAATGTTATTCATTAATGCGGCACTGTGTGCATTTTGAACTGTAAATGTCTTTGTGCAAGTGTTTAAATGTCTGTAATCTAAAACTAGACGATATGTATTGTCAGGTATGGCTACGGGGAACAAAGGATTGTTCATAGGTGAAGTGCAATTTTCTATCACCCCCTGATATTCTAGTTGATCTAGAATCTCCCTGACCTGTCTTTTAGCTTCCTGCTTTATAGGGTATTGCCTTTGAGCATTTGGGGAAACTTTTAACGGGATCACGTGGTGGGTTGAATCCTCATCCCAACCAGCATGATTTTTGTACAATTCTAGAGCTAGGGCAACCGCCCACTCCTGCGCATATGCATGTTTAAGATGTATGGGAACGAGGTCGGAAAAGGCTGGAAAAATTACAGTTTTTCCCCTAGGGCACTCCATGACGAATGCAGGCAGCCAGTCTTGTTCTGCTAATAGGATGTCATACCCAGATGACAAATTTTCCCAAAATAGACCTCTGACTTTTCTGGGCTTGTCCCCCTCCATCCCGAGTGTTATCTCATGTAACTCATGTGGGACACTTACCAGAGTATCGGGTGTTTCCACCGTGATATACTCACTCAACTCCGCTGTCACCAGAAATTCCTTCAGGTTCTGGCGAGCTATCGTTACTTCTGCTGCGCTGTCTAGCGTTGTCAGAGCCCATTCCCCGTTCAGAAGCTGTGTCCTCAGAATTCTGGGCATGTCTGATCTTGAGACCTGCTACCTTCTTTTTGAACTGAGGTTTTGATTTTTGATCATCCTCTTTTTTTAGGTGCATAGTCCGCAGTGCGTTGCGTGTCTCTGGACTTTGTACGCTCCTTTGATCGTCCTTCCCTCTCTGAGTTTCGTGATGAACCCTGAAAGGAACGAGAGGAACGAGTATCAGTATCCTGATACCTATCAGGTTTTTTAATATTATCCCTATTCCTGAGGTTGTACCTCTTTTCAGAGGGCTCCTGTTGAGGAGACCTACCTCTGGACTGAGATCTGGTGTCTTTAGACTTTTGTTGTTTTTTATCATCCCACTTCTTTTAGAAGAAGTAGGTGTCTGCTTTGTAGTGTCCTTTTCAGGACTGCCCACCAGTTGTGGTTTTAATGCTTTCCCACCTAGACTGTCTCTGCCTAGTTCTGCATATGAAGTTTCAATTATTTTGGGTAGTTCGTGTTGTTGATCCTCTGGACGGAACTCCCTTAGGCGTTGGCGTATCGCCACTGATGCTGCTTCTCCCTTAATGTTAGCTAGTATTATGGCGGAGACCTGTTCAAAGTTGTTTAGCAACTTCATCCCCAAGTTAAGGGCAGGTTCTGCTCCGTACTCATTTTGTATCTGTCTCAATACATCAGGTACTACTGCTATTGACGGGATACCATGTGTTTTGGTATATATGGCAGCAAAAATTGAACCCCAAGAGGTGCGATCCTCTAGTTGTGGTGTGAGACCCATGGGCAAGCAGATTGTTAGAATTCTGTGTTTATCACTGGTTGTAGTATTTGGGAATACTGCTTCAAGCGGAGTTATTTTCTGAGCTATCCAGAATGGGATTTGTTCGCGTTTTGCTGGCGTTTTGCCCATTACCACGTGTAATGTTTGTGGAGTTATTTTATTAACTGTACCCTGTACTGGAGTATCTTGTGCTCCAGCAGGTGCAGGTTGAACTGTTAAAGTCCTCATAACCAATTGTGTGATTTTTCTGTAGATTTTAATTAAAGCTGTGTTGTACGAGTAAATCTGGCTGTGGCATTGTGTCAATGTCAGGATGCGGTGTGTATGCCGCTAATATGGGCCATGTGGCTCCTGCTGCTCAGAGCGGGCCTAATCTTGCTCTTCCTCGTACGTGGGGTAGGGTGCCTTTAAACCAGTAATTATGCTCCTGGTAAGTGAGCGGGACCTCTACTTCCTCAAAGGGAGTAATAGTCTGCTGGTGTTACTACTTCTAGGTAGTAGTGAAACACATTTGTAATTGCATTTGTTGCCTGGAATGTAACCCACGAATAGAACACCTCTGTTTTATTACATTCGTGTGCCTCAATCACGAAAATTACTGTACCACCCCTGGCTCTTAAGCCAAGTTCTAGGAGTTTTTAGGGTGACAGCCCTTATGAAATTTGGTGCAATTTGTATTGCATCTTCAGGGTCTTCTTCTAAACCAAAGAGATTTGTTGCAACTCTCTGATCCCCTGTCTCGGAATCAGGCATATTTAGAGAAAGAAGTGTTCCCAGGGAACTAAGATAAGGTGTTATGCACAATTTAGGAACTAAATGTCCTTCAAGCTTGAATAACCAACAGCCAATAAATAGTATTCTAGTACTACTCAGCTGCGGCGGATTTTGTGCCCACCCACTCCAGACGTCTCTGGTGTTTTGTGAGTAGGTTCCCTGAGAATAGCACGACTGAACTACTCAGATTCTACTGTTAAATTCGTACCCAACCAACGTTGGCGGCGCCATGTCGTGTAGTTCCTATAGTACCCATGCAGGACCTGCGCGTTTGGATAACATATACTGCGGGCTTGGTGGCAGACTGACTCCGAGCACCCCCACCGTATATGTTAGCCTGGTTTGCATTAGCTAGCTCGCTGTGCCACTAGTGTCTCCTTTTATCGGGGAGAGATTAGTTTCTGGCAACCTTAGAACATGACAACCCTGATTCCCTCGGCTCGAGGAGGAGTCGGGGGAACATGGTGGCTGTCAGTAAGCGCTGAGCGGCCGTGGGCTCTCACCTCTCTATCGGATGAGGAACTAAGCACGTAGGATGGGCGTAACTAAAGCGGAGCAGCGCTAGGAGTTTTTTTTGCATACTTGCGGTTTTGCTCCTGCGTCCTTTTTTTTAATTTTTTTTTTTTATATATATTTTTTTGATCTTCTCGTCTTTCTGGGCTTGGCGGCTCGGCTTGGGTTTCTGCTGGTCCCCGCTGCGGGCTTGGGCCCCGGACTGTGCGCTAGTGTGAGGGTGGCAGGGACTGCGGCTGTGGCCGCCGAAGCTGCTACGTCGTCATTGCGAGGTGGAGTCTGGGCAGAGGCGGTACTGCAGCTGGCGAGAGGACGGCGGGCGGTGGCTAGAGTAGGGTTTCCCAGCACGGGGAGCCCGCTACCGGTCTTGGTCGCGGTCGGCTGGCAAGACTGCGGTGGAAGGGAAACAAAGGAAACTGTGGAGAATGAGAGTCCCCCGCCGATGACCCCGGTAAGGAGAAGGAGGAAGGGGGCGCCGGGGCTCTTTTTAGAAGACAACAGCAATACTATAAACAAATTTACTGAGTAAATTAGGTGCCCCCGGGCCACACCAACAAGAGGGGTGTTTGAAATCAGCAGAAGGCGACAGTGGAGGCTGCAGTGTACCCCAAATAAGCAGCAGCCTAAGCAGTAGTCTAAACAGGTACACTCTTCGGAGCAAAGGCATTTGGGGGCAGGATTTGTCGCCTACAGAGAGCCTTTCAGGCAGTATTCCACCAAAAAAAACACAAGTGGGGAAAGTGACCACTCGATCACAAGTGGAGGGCAAAAAAGCTATAAAAGCAAAAAACAAACAGGTTAAACTACCTAAATCAGGGAGCTCCCGCGTCACTCCTTCCCTGCGCACTTATTTTAAAGTATAAGCTCAAACTAGAACTCCAGGTATACAGTTTAACCAAAACCCAGAGAAGCTTGAGAGTCTATACATAGTGCCCCCCGGAAAACCTAGCACCAGAAGAAACTCGGGGACTATGGAGCAGGGAAATAACACGATTCTACTGGAGAATAG
Source organism: Calotriton arnoldi (assembly GCA_963921515.1). Taxonomy (NCBI): domain Eukaryota; kingdom Metazoa; phylum Chordata; class Amphibia; order Caudata; family Salamandridae; genus Calotriton; species Calotriton arnoldi. The sequence goes on from CAWUFW010001517.1 coordinate 2,238,065, forward strand.
CTTTTCTTGCCTAGCAGAGGATACGGCTTTATTACAAAACGGTTGTAGTCCACCAGAAACGGCGCAGCAAACTTGCGCTATCACAAACCCCACTACTATTGCTAGCTCCGTTCCTTCTACCTCTTTTTTGAACCCCTCCCCGAGCATTGACTCCACTCTAGCTGGACTACCAATGCAATTAGCTGATCAAGGGGGGGCCCCGGAGAGCAGATAGTGGGGGCTAGCTCTACAACAGAGAACCTGCTCCTAAATTTGATCTCGGAGATGAGAGAAAAATTCACAATTTCTGAAAATAATCAATTGAAGATTCAGGGGACCTGTGAGGCAATGGAAGTAAAAAATAAATGACATTATGGGCCGAGTAGAAGCGGTAGAAGCCACAGTAGAAGATCTTTCGAAAAAGGTCACGGAAAATACAGTGGAGATCAAGAAATTAAAGCTGAAAGATAAACTCTGGGCAGACAAGCTGGAAAGTTTGGAAAATAGTGCCAGACGAAATAACATTCGGATTTTAAATATTCCCGAAGACCTTGAGGGGGGGAATATTAAAACCTTTATAATTGATCTCCTTAATGACCTCCACCCAGAAATCGAGAAGGCGACCTTAGAAAATGACATCCAAAGGATCCATCGAGACCCCTTTAACAGACGGATAGGAAAGAAAACCCCCAGGAAAATATTAGTGAATTTTAAGTCATAATCCATAAAAGAAGCGGTTCTTTCTCAGGGGCTAAAAAGGGGAGTTTATAACAGGGGAGACTGGGCATTCCGCATTAGATCGGATATATCACGCACCACACAGGACAGGCAGTGGGAATTGGGAAAACAGATACAGGAGCTGAATAGCTTAGGAGCCACTGCGAAACTCCAAATCCCCGCCTCCCTGAAGGTGATGTGGAGGAACAAAATGCATAATTTTAGAGATCCTGAAGAGGTTAGCTCCTGGATTCAGCAGGTCAAAAGCTCATCCAATTAAGGTTCTTAATATTCACTCAATTTCCCTATCCGATATGAGAGGGTGAGCGACAAAGAAGAGAGGCTTTTAGTATGCCTCTAGAGATGAGGGAGGGTTCCCCAGGGAGGGAAGGGGAGGGAAGGGTTAAGGGAAAGCACCAAAGACAAAATATAAGAGAAAAAATGTTATTCATAGGGTGGGGGAGCATTTTGGGGAAAAATAAAAAAAAATTGTCCTCATTCACAAAATAATGCATTAGGAAGTAAGATCTTATGGCTGGAAGGTTTTTCTATTAAACACTGTCTTTTTAGTAACTATGGGTAGCTTTCAAGCTTTAAAGATGCTATCCTGGAGTGTGAATGGGCTTAGGTTCCCTGCCAGAAGAGAGAAAGTCCTGGAATATCTGCGACTTACAAACTACGATATTATACTTATCCAAGAATCGCATCTTGTAAAAGAAGAGTGGGCAGGAATACTAAAAAGCATAAATGGATAGAGCATTGTTTTGTCTCAACACAGACGGTTCCGACAAAGGGAGTAGCTATTATTTTTAGGAAAAGTAACCGATTAGTTATCGGGAAGGTAGTGGCAGACACTCATGGTAGATGGGTAATTGCCAGGGCTAAGATCAATGTAACTTGGGTAACCTTTGTTAGCTATTATGGCCCTAATATTGATGATTCATCCTATCTCCAGTCCCTATTCCTTCATTTGGGAGATGTAAATGATCAAATTATAATGGGAGGAGACTTTAATGTTGTGTTAAACCCCAACTTTGACTCTACGTCAAAAAAAGCTGCAGAGGCCACACCGAAAACTCGAAAAATCTTGAAACGTTTGATGATAGAGGGTGGTCTCCTTGATGTTTGGGGAGAAAAAAGGCATGTCCAGGGGCTGACAGGGGGAGACTTTACCTATCAAAATAAGAAATACGCTCACCGTTCAAGAATTGATTTCTTTTTGGTGGATCGTATTACCAGTAGAGATATGACAAAAATTTCCCCTCTGCCAGAGCATTTATCCGATCATTCTGCCGTTTTATTAGAAATTACTTTAACTCACCGTCCCACTCCATCCAGATGGACTCTGAGCCGGGTAATACTTCTCGAGCCGTCAATTATTGATAAGTTAAAAATAGCGACAAAAGAGTTCCTCTCAATTAATGTAAACTCAGCAGCCCCCATCCCATTGTTTGGGATTCATATAAAGCCTTTTAAGAGGCCTATTAACTTCCCTCTCTATTATACATAATAAAAAAACAAAGGAAGCTATTAAAATAATGGAATTAAAAATTGCACAAAAATCCATAGCAGTAGAATCAATGCCAACTGATTCAGCTAAAATACAACAGTTATCCCTAGCTAAAAATGAATTGAATGACTATCTAGAGGCATTAAACAAAAAAAAAATGGGAGGCAAGTAGACTTGCCCACCATGAGTATGGAGAAGGGTGCGGAAAATTCCTGGTGTGGAAATCAAAATCTGACCTCGTCAGAAATACCTTGAAAAGTCTGAAATGCCCAATCACGGGGAGGATCATTGAAGAGGATTTGGAGATTGAGGAAGCTTTTGCTCATTTCTTCTCGGATCTATACTCTGAAGATTTAACTCCATCTGAGGACATGATGGAAGCCTTCTTTCGGGATCTTCAACTTCCCACTTTATCAGCTACTGACAGGGATAAACTGAGCGATCATATCTCTCTAGAAGAAGTGCTGCAAGCTATTAAATTGCTAAAAAAAGGGAAAGCTGCAGGTCCCGACGCCATCCCAAACGAGGTATATATCATCTTGAAAGATGAATTAGCACCATTTTTACTCCAACTTTTTAAGTCAGTGTACTCTGGCACACAAGCGCTACCGGTATCCTGGAATGAGGCCACAATTACAATAATCCTGAAGCCAAACAAAAACCCACAGTTTTGTGAATCATACAGACCTATTTCGCTGTTAAATAGCGATCATAAAATTTATACCCAAATCCTCACAAAAAGATTAGATAAAGTGGCAGGTTCCATTATACATTCTGATCAAAGGGGTTTTATGAAGGGAAGGCAGCTGAAAGAATTAACGCATGACCTTATCGGGGCAATAGACTTGGCAAGTTTATATCAGATTCCATTGGCAGTTTTAACATTCGACGCTGCCAAAGCTTTTGATAGGGTCAACTGGATCTTTTTAATAGAAGCAATTAATCGCTTCAATCTGGGAAAAACATTTGTGGCGGCAGTAAAAGCTCTTTATAAAAACCTCTCAGCAAGCGTTCTTGTTAATGGAAATCTGACAAAACAACTAAATCTTGCGAGGGACCCGACAAGGGTGCCCCCTTTCGCCCCTTCTCTTCAATTTTTACATCGAGCCTTTGGCATGTAAATTAAGATTAAGTCAAACTATTCCCCCCCTTCAGTTGTGTGGGTGGGGGGAAAAAATAGGTCTTTATGCAGACGATCTTATGATCCGGACAGGGAACTTAGAACAAGCGCTTCCAGAGATTTGGAATCAGTTGGAGAATTTTGGGAAAATATCCAGATATTCTGTAAATGAGCAGAAGTCCGAGCTGATGTTATGGAATTCTCCATATAAAAGCGAGCTCGAAAAACAACAAATAAGATACCTTGGGGTACAAATCACCAAGAACATAGATAAAATAGCTCAACTAAATTTTGATAAAACTATGGTTAGTGTACGACAGCAGTTACAGGCATGGGAGCTTCTACCACTTTCTATCATAGGGAGATCGAACCTGTTAAAAATGTCTATCTTGCCTAGGTTCACCTTTCTCTTCGATACTATCCCCTTGGAATTCTCTAAAAACTGGTTTAAGAAAGCGCAAGGGCTATTCTCCTCATTTATATGGGGTAGAAAAAACCCTAGAGTCTCTCAGAAAAAACTCAGGAGAAAAAAACCTAATGGCGGTATAGCCACACCTGACTTATATTTTTACTATTGTGCTTTCCATCTCAAAAATTCACGTCAACTCTTAAATGACAGTCAATTCTACCAACCTCTCTTTAAAGCCCTAACAAAGGCATATAACACACAAGTTGATTTTTTTCTTTTACAAATTTGGTCACCCCAAATTTTTTAAGAAAGTTAGGTTGAAGATTCTTAGAGCTGCCATCAGAGTTTGGGTTCAAGTGAGGGCACTATTGGATATACATTACTATAATCAAGAAACGCCGATCTGGGACTCCCCGGGTACACCAATTTGCCTGCAAGATGCCCTGGCCCTTCCTCTACGTAGAGCTGGGATAGTAAGATGGGGAGAACTATTAGTAGAAAATGAATTAATCCCATGGCAGTGCCTGTCTGCTTCGACAAACAACACGGTATCAAGATTCAAATATCTGCAACTTCTCGGATGGACAAAATCAATGAGTAAAGAACTAGCCGGGGATGGGGACTTAATAAAAACAATACGTGCAAGATCAACACAAAAGGAAGTAGCAGTATGGTACTGGCAAATGATTGAGATTGGAGATAAAAAATCGAACCTGTTAACAGAGAGTTGGAAGAAGGACATGCCGGGCGAAGACCTCGAAACTCTCGGGCAAGTATCCATGTCTACCCTTTGGTTATATGTGAAAGCTGCCTCTTTAAAAAGAAATCATCTTTTCACTCTCCATAAAGCTTACTGGACGCCCCTGAAATTATCTAAGCTGGGGAATGGAGTGACAAGGAAGTGCCCGAAGTGTGATGACATCAATGTAAACGAGGTACACATGTTCTGGCAATGCCCTTCGATCGAGCTCTTCTGGGTTCACGTGAGTAATATCTCTGAAATTTTGGGGAGAAAGTTTGGGTTAACAGTATCGACCGTTATCTTTGGGATAATTTCAAGTGAAATAGATAATATTGCTTTCTCAAAAAATCAGAGGGCATTACTCTTTGTCTTGATTCTTTTGGCACGAAGGGAGATTTGTATTAAATGGATCTCACCCGTTTCACCCACTAAACCAGAATGGATAAGCTCGGTACAACGTATTTCAATCCTTGATCGAGCAAGTAGAAGGGCCAAAAAAACAAAATTATGGGATAGTTGGTTCACACTTTTTGCTTCTTCTTAGTTTGCTTAAACTGTTCTTTATCACTTTGGGTTAACACAGCCACAGTTACTCTTTACGGGAATATGCTCTTTGTATTTTCTTCCTTTTGAATTAATTCCGGACATGGTCCTACCTGATTGCCGTTAGTTTTATATTATCACATCTAGTGATCCAATGATTAAGAATCTGCTCGTGTGGCCGAAAGGTCGGGAAACTGGCTAAGGCTAGGTGTGAATGGCCCATTAAAGAAGAGGAGGCTTGGTCATCACCGACAAGCCCTGTTGAAAAAAGTGTCCGGGGGTTAAACTTTCCCATCCTTCAATGAGAAGAGACCGGGCCTCTCCTTTTTTCATGGTTACACTGGGCTGTAGTGTATCGGACCGACCGGCTTTACATTCTTGAAATTTCGAGCATGTTTTGTAGAATGAGGACTAAAAAAAAAAAAAAACCCTGATTCCCTCAGAATCGTGGAAACAATGTACTACCTTTCGCTCAGTCATTCGTGCTTACTCATTCGGTTTGTCTCCGAGAGGTACACAGAATAAACAGTCGGGCGTTTCAATAAGTATTTATTGAACAGTTGTTATTCTAGTGTAAAATATATGTGCTGCAGAAATCAGCAGACAATAGCAGAGATATATTATCAGCAGTACGATAAAAGCAAAGGGATAGAATTGTTCTACCATATTGCGATAGTCATGAATACATACATGAATATAAAAGCATTATGCAAGTGCGCGTACGCCTACGATGCCTACCTAGATGTACCTGTGTGTACCTAGCATATGTGTGTAGGTCTTAGAAGCTAAGAGCCAAGAATCCTCCTAGGATTTAGTCGAACCCCCATACCTGAATAGAGAGAGTGTGGGACCCCGTCCTGGTCTCGAGTTGGACACCTCGTCCGGGTTGTGTTAGACCATTGTCCGCTTGAGCGACTGCATGCAGGAGCCTCAGCGTCTCTGGTCAGTGTGTCAGCATGGAAGTCTCGGTTCCCTCTGCCTTACCGGGGCAAGATGTGGTGTATTTATACCCTGAAAACACTGATCTTCGTGCAAGGTTTGTATTGGTCCTCCATTAGGCTTTAGGAAGACGTCAGGGGTGAACTCTGTACATACATATTATGCAGGTGGAATATTCTTAGAGAGTCATGCATAATTTGAGTACAGTGTGGGCCTGTGTTTGGGAAAACCCTGGTGCCTGCAAAACCACAAGGCAGACAACGTTCAGCCCTCAGAGCACGTTGTGTACTGGATGGGACCAATGTAGGTGAAAGAGCTTGCCTATATAAGGAATCATGACTATAATAGGGCATGTATGGTTATTACCGTAATAGGGCATATGCAGCTGTGACCATAATAGGGCAAGTACGAATATGACCATATTAGGGTAAATATGAATACATCCATTTTAGGGCATGTATGAACGGGCCTACATTAGGGTCTCTATACGGGATATAACAGGGGAAGGGTGTTCCACAGCTTAGCTGTATTGTATGAGAAGGAACGACCCCCGCTTCGCATCCTATGGATTTTAGGGATGGTGGCTAGATTAAGGTTCGCAGAGCGGAGGAGTTTCCTCGGACGATATGCGGTGATAAGGGACTGGTTGATGCGAGGGCCTTTACCCATGAGGGTCTTGTGGGCAATACATAAGGCTTTAAATGTAATCCTCTCCTCTATGGGCAGCCAGTGTAGGGTCTTTAAACTAGGCATGGCTGACTGCGTTCTGGGCAAACCCGACAGTAGTCGGGCGGCACAGTTCTGTGCCACCTGAAGCTTCCTTAAGGTGGATTTAGGTGCTCCTAGATACAGTGAGTTGCTGTAGTCCAGGCAATTGCTTGTTGTTTTTTTCTTTCTCCGCCATTCCATTTTCTCGAATCTTGGGGCAATCAAAAGTGGGGTAGATAAAGTAGTGTTGACTAGGCATTGCATAAGTAATACTAGTTGCTCCTAACGGATCCAACTAAACTGGTTCTGCAGCAAATATGTTTTAGAAACTCACCCAGAATGAGAAAAAAAAAATCTTTATTTTCAGTTTACATGTAGCTTTAGCAACTTGTGCATATGCACAGGAAGTATTTCTGATGCACGAAAGAAAAGGTGAAAGTCCAAATGTGCATCACACACTGTTGTATTTGCTTCTTAAATTTTATTTATACTGCTTTATAGTATAAGTATGATAGAACCACTGGCATAGTTAGAACAGAGGCATGAAGCCAAAGGGGGTATAAAGGGGCCGGTGGGTTAAACTACACCAAGGCCTGAGAAAGTGGGGTCCCAAAAGGGACAAAAGAAATAACAAGCAGGAAATGGAATGCCCGCCTACCAAGTGGGAGAGGAAAGGGGTGAGGGGAAGACGGCGCCAAAATTGAAAGAAAGGGCTAAAATCCCCATTGGCTTATTGGAGGTCCGACCACGACATCAAGAAAGAAATAGTGCAGAGAAGAGCGGGACACAAGGAGAAATGGGGTGGGGGGGGGAGGCTACAGCTAGTTCGCTTTCTCATCAATACTCACAGACTGAGGCAGCTGGCTAACTAATATGACCATAAGGAAGGCGTGCGCTGACTGTGCAGTGGTTTTGAAAAAGGGTTTAAAATTCCAGTCACAAGTCACTTTAGGGCAGGAGAGTCAAAGATCGTTCGCACAGCTCTCCAACACCGTAAGATAGTGTGTAAGAAGGTTCAGAAAGAAAAGTAACTGGTAAGGGTAGAAGGCCCCCTGGGTGCTGAGTTCCCACCAGGCCGAGTGATTTCTCCTCTGGGGGTGGTACCCAAAAAAGAACCCAGCCAATATAGATTGGTACACCGCTTATCATTCCCGGAGGGGGAGTCCGTTAATGATGGGATTGACCCTGAGAAATGCGCGGTTGGCAATATGTCGTTGGATGATGCTATTGATCTAGTGTGCGCAGCTGGGTGGGGAGCCCTGATGCCAAAGGCAGACATTGAATCCGCCTTCAGGCTTCTACCGGTGCACCCAGAGAGCTACCACCTCCTGGGTTTCAAATTTGAAGGGGAAACATATTTTGAGGAGGCCCTTCCCATGGGGTGTTCCATATCCTGCGCGTACTTTGAGCGATTCAAAACATTCCTAGAATGAACACTGCACAAAAATCACCTGGACGGGGACAGGCTCCACTATCTAGACGATTTCCTGTTTGTAGATGGACCAGGGGGTGTGAAATGCAGAATCCTGTTGAACGCCTTTCAGCAGATCGCGGCCGAATTAGGTGTACCATTGACCGCAGCCAAGACAGTGGGACCCGCAACCAAGATAGTTTTCCTGGGCATAGAGCTAGACTCCATCGCAGGCACGTCCTGCATCCCAGAAGACAAAGTACAGGACATCACAAATGGGATTAATGCGCTGGTATGGTAGGCAAGGCCATGCTGGGCGAACTCCAGGGGCTCACAGGAAAGCAGAACTTCGCAGCAAGGGTGTTTCCGGCAGGGAGATTGTTTGCAAGGCGCCTCAGTTGTCTAAGGGGCTACAAAAGAAACACTACCATGCTAGATTAGGTTCTGGGGCAAAACAGGACCTGAGAACCTGGCTATCCTTCCTGAAAGATTTTAACGGAGTGCTCTTATGGAGGGAAAGTTGGGTGGCAGACAGGCAAATCACGTTGCTCACGAACGCTGCAGGCAGCCTGGGTTTTGGAGCAATCCTAAGAGACAGCTGGAGCGGAGAAAGGTGGCCCAAGAAATGGGCCACAACGGGGATGACCAAGAACATAACGTTCTTAGAGTTATTTCCCATATTAGTGGCACTGACAATATGGCAAGGGAGGCTGAGAGACATGAAGCTGACCCTATGGTCTGATAACCAGGCAGTGGTGCTGCGAACAACAGTGCGGCCACCAGGTGTCTGCAAGTGCTGAGACTCTTAACCTAGAATTGAGGGTGAGGCATGTCCGCAGGGGTCAATAACGCTCCAGCAGATTTGCGCTTTCTATTCCATATGCATCAAGTATAATGGGGTGACCCAGTGTCCCTCAGAACCTGGGCGTCTAGAATATGTGCTACAATTGGTTCTGTCGGGTAAGTAATCGCTTTACAATTATAACAATATATGTAGAGAGAGAAAGGGAAACGCACCTGAATTGAATCAATCAAAATCAATATATTGATATCTTATTCTCTTTTTTTGTTCATGTGAGTTTAGTCATGAGAAGAGATTTTACTTTTTTTTAAAGAGGCAGTAGAGGGATTCAGTTTGTTTTCTGGGGGCAGTGCATTCCATATCATAGGAGCGATTCCAGAGAAGGCACGGTTGTATGTTTTCTTTTTGGCAAATCGTTGTAGTTTCAGAAGAAATTTACTGGAGCTCCTGGAGTATCTGTTGCCACATGAGAGCACCAGTTTCTGGGCCAGATAGCTCGGAGTGTTGTGATGTAGGGCTTTGTGCGTCATACAAGTGATTTTTAGTTGAATTCTTGCTTCGAAAGGTAGCCAGTTATGAGCTCTAAGGTCAGGGGAAATGTGGCAGTTTCTTTTACAGCCTGTGATGAGTCTGGCTGCTGCGTTGATCAATGCTCTTAGAAGGGCCGTTGTAGATCTGGGAAGTCCGCAAAGAGTAGCACTCCCATATTCAAGTCTTGGGATTACTAGTGCTTGAACTGCCAGTTTGAAATCATTTGCGGGAAGGAAGGGTTTTAATTTTCTCAAGGTGTTCTTCTGAAAGTTTGCACCTTTTGTTGCAGCACTGATGTGTTTCTGCATGTTTAGATTTCTGTCGGGAGTTAATCCCAGCGATTTCGCTGAGTCGATAATAAGAGGTTGGCAGTTGTGCGCTGTTAGTTGTTTAAGCCATTCTTGTACGATGGTTGATTGGTTGGGTGGAGCGATTAGGAGGAATTCAATTTTGAGGGTGTTTAGTTTCAGGTGGTTTTCGGCCAGCCAAGTCTGAGTTTTTTGTAGCGTTAGGTTGAGAGATTTGATGTCATCCAGAGAATTGATCTTTAAGTATAGTTGTGTATCGTCTGCGTACATGTGATAATGGATGTTTGAGGAGCTGAGAATTTCGGTGATCGGTTCCATGAATAGGTTGAAAAGTGTAGGAGAGAGGGATGAGCCCTGTGGGACTCCTAATGTGACTGCGACGGCCATGGACAAGGATTGATTAACCTTGAATCTTTTAGATCTGTTTTGGAGGGAAGAGGTGAACCAATTTAGTACTGACCCTGATAAGCCCATTCTTTATTTCAGGAGGTCTAGCAAATTGTCAGGTTTGACGGTGTCAAAGGCCGTGGATAGGTCGAGCAGGATTAGCAAACATGATTCGTTTTGGTCTAGGATTTTTAGTGAGTCATCTACTATGTGGGTCATGGCCCGATTGGTATTGGTTGAACAGGTTGAAATAGTCTATGTGGTTGCCCTGCTGGATGTGTACACATTTTTTCTAAGAGTTTAGCCAGAGTTGGGATGTTGGAGATCGGGCGGTATTTATTAAAGTCCGTGAGGTCTGCCGTTCGTTTCTTTAGCATGGGGGACACCTGCCCAGAATTAAGGATTTCTGGAATGATTCCTTGAAGTAGAGAGGTATTGATAACCTTATTCCATAGTGTACCCACCCCAAGAAAGGGACCCATTGGTTCCAACCTGTACCTACCTGAAACACCCCAAAATTTAGTATTTAGGAGCAACATGAACCTTGCCTCCTCAGACAAGAAGTGAGAAGTACCGAAGAAGCTGTGCTAAAAGGAGAGGAGGACACCACTGCCTTGTCCCCAGCCCTACTGGCCTGTCCCGACCGCGACCTGCTCCAGCGGAATCCCGGTGCGTCCAGCAGCCTCATAGAACCCGGAGGACCTGCCCTGCCTTCACTAAAAGGACTTGGTCTCCAGTGAGTGCCAGATTTGCTCACCAGCAAACTCTGGCTCCGGCCAAATCCGCGAGTCTGCACCTGAAGCCCACTGCCCAAGTTTGAGTGGCCCAACCCCACGAAGAGGTCTCCCCTGCGATCCTGACCTGGGATCTGGTGATCCCTGACTTACTTCAAGTCTCCCGACGACGCCTGTAGCCCCTATCTGGAGGATCCCTACACCCGACGCCCCACGGCCTTGGGTGGCCCAATCGACTGTGTCTCAGCATCCTTCGACATCCCGACTTACCTCTCCAAACGGTGGTCACCTCCAGAAGACCTTCGTGCCAGAGTGTTCAGTGTTTCTTCTGACCGGAGCTTCCGCATTGAAACCAGGGCTCCCGATGTCGATCCAGCACCCTGCACCCGGCCGCCCCAGTGCCGCTTTGGGTGCACTTTGAGTGCTATCTTGGATCCCCCCTTGCCCTTAACTAAACCCTAGGAGCTTTGCTCCCACATCCAAGTGGCGGTCCCGTGAGCAGCCACCAACCGGAGGCCCCCTATCCCCCATTGGATAACATTGGGCCTCAGCACTCTGCTCCCGGCCGCACTAGTGCCACTGAGGGTGTTCTTTGAATGCATCCTTGACCCTGGGGGGAACCCTGGTTCTAACCCCAGAAACCTAACTCCCAAGACCGATAACTCACCTTTAAACCGATAACCTGATTTTCTCCCATAGAACTGCATTGACCGTTTTACTGCTGAAAACTTTCTCTGTGTGGAGTTGAAAATTGTATGGAAACCTAAGAAACTGTTTTACCTACTTTTTTTTCTAGGAAATGTCCCAGTGCGATATCTAGGCATATCACACTGAGTAGAAAAAGTAAATAGAAAAGTAATCACAAAGTAATTGCAAAGTAACTGCAAAGTAATTTCAACAGTTTCTGAACATTTGACCTACCTGTAACAAAGTCAACTGCATTCAATTGCATTCAACTGTATTATTCTTATAAAGTACTATTTTACTTACTTGCACCAAGTCCTGCTTGGTTCCAAAAGTAAAATACAAGAAAGAAATATTTTTATACAAAGCACTTGGTCTGAGTTCAGTCTTTGAGTGTGTGACATCATTTCTTGCCTGGGTGTGTACAATAAATGCTTAACACTGCCATCTGATAAAGCCTTACTGCTCGCCCACACTACCACAAATAGAGAATAAGGTATTAACTACTTTTACCTCTGTAAGCCTTTGGGGATCCACTGGACTCTGTGCATCCTATTCCTTACTGTGATGTAGTATATACAGAGCCACCTTCCTACAGCTGCCACCACCGTGTTAGGTTCAGTTAACTCCTGTTAAGTGTAAGTCCTCTACCACCACAAAGGTAGCGCTCGGTGTTCCCCTTCAAATCCAACAACACCATATTATCATGAGACAGGCCTAGGTCATGGCACACACGCATGATCCGTGTACGCCCAAACCAAAAATCACAACCAGGGGTCCAGATATACATGCAGCTGGGGCTCTCAGGGCATGGGTGCACATCCGTCACCAGGTATGGGGCTTTTCCATTCCAGTAGTCCAGTAATGCCTTCTTCAGTAGTCAACTTAGTGGAATTGTGAAGATTCCCATACACTTCTGATTTTGTCTCTATTTTCTGATATATTGGATAAAAATAATTAGTTTAATGTTCCTTATTATGTGCTGTTTTTTTGTTACAGTTGCAAGTCCCACACAAGTGGAACTGGAGCCCATGCATCTGGATCCGGAGGCCGAGGTAAAAGTAGCATTGAGAAATGAATTTGATGCTTCTAGCTCTTTGTGACGTTATTAGTTATTTTGGGTGTGGCATCTTCCACATGTCAAAACGGACTCAAATTCTGTGTAATTGTCAAGAATTAAGTAATTTTCACAAATATTAAAGATGCTGAAAGAAATTGAGTCACTAGTCAAGGGTGGGGACTGTCCACCTTGAGTAATAAGCTCATTCCTTGTTAGGGAGAACTCTGTTACTAAATAAACCTGAACTCAACCCACTGTTAGCTATGGTACAGAGCAGGCATGCTTAATTTACAGCAATGAGTAAAGTATTTATGTAGTACCAAAACAATGTCAAAACACAATACAATGACAATCCTAAACTGAATTTGAAGATTGGAGTACATTTTAATCAATAAAATGACACCACCGGGGGGACTTATAGTTGCTTTAAGGCACGAGTTATAGTTACCAGAGCTAACTATATCGGGTGAAATTCAGTAGTTTCGTATGTTTAGAACTTTAAGTTGTCACTGAAATTCGCAAAACTGTACAAATTCAAGGATTGCATCAAGAGCATTTTTTTCTGTTAGACCTATGACGTTGTTGCTAAAGAGAACAGAGTTTGGGGACTCTTTCCCATCCAGTGCACTGGTCCTTACAGTGATCTGATAGGGTGTGTAGTTTATTATTTCCATACTCTTACACGTTTAACTATCTTGTAGGAAAGTGCCCCTTTTTGACATGGTCACCCCCTTTTTTTTTCCCCGGTACGTGATGTAATTTTGACTGGAAGTGCACTGGGTTCCTCCTAACCAGGTCTCCAGTGCCTGATCTCTTTCCCCAAAACTGTACAATTGTTTCCCCAATTGGCAATACCTTTAGCACCCCTGTAAGTCCCTAGTAAATGGAACCCCTGGTACCTAGGGCCTGTGGGACTAAAGAGGGTCCCCCAAGGGCTGCAGCATGAATTGTGCCACCCTAAGGGACCCCTCACCAAACACATGTAAGACTGCCGCTGTAGGCTGCATGTTTTGGTGCAGACAAAAGTGAAAACACAACATGATGCACATCCCTGTGTGCCATGTCCCCTAACACTGCATGAGGTATTTGTAAGTCACCCCTACAGCAGGCCTTCCAGCCCTAAGGCAGGGTGCTTAATACTACATGTGAGGATATACCTGCATGAGCAGATATGACCCTGTGCTTGTCAGTCCCATTACTGCCAGTGCAAGTGAACATGGAAGCCATTTTAGACCATGTGCTGGACACTAGTGAAAATGAGTTCCTCAGCTACATGATGACTTCACTGAAGATATGGATGTTTGTATCAAATATCTTGTATTGATAAACCCACACTGATTCCAGTGTTGAATTTAATAATACATGCACCCAGAGGGCACCTTAGAGGTGCCCTCTGAAAACATACCAGCCTCTGGTGTGTTTGCTGTCTGGTCTCTGCCAGCCTGCCACCCAAGACACTGTTCTGACCTCCTAGGATGATGGCCTTGTGCTCTCAGGAGACCCAGAACAAAGCCTGTCTGGGAAGAGTGTGTCACACCCCATCCCACAGGATGACCTGCTGATTAGCCTTCTTAGGCCGGCAAGCTTCAAAGAGCTGCTGCCTTTAATATGCAAATCTGACTCCCCTCCCAGGAGAGTTAGCCAACCCCCCCCCCCATTGTCCAGAGCCCCCTTTGGCACCTGGAAAATTAGCTAGTCAGGTAGGCCTGCCACCCCCAGGCTAGTACCACTCCTAAGGTTGGCTAAACTGAGGGGGACACAACTTTTGAGAAGTAGCCATCTTTGTGATGGCATACTTAGGAGTTCTGCAAAAACTCCAAAGAAAGGACTCCGAGGATCCCGGAACTGGCAAAACACGATGCTTGAAGCCACCACTGCACCGGTCTCTCCAAGCCCGAGTTGAAGTGGGCCAATGGTGCCACCGAGCTCCCTTAGCCCTCCAGAACCTGAGTCCATCGTGGTTTTGCCCCGCATGGAAGCCCGCGTTGAAGTGGGCCAACGGTGCCACCGAGTTCCCCCAGCCCTCCAGAACCTGAGTCCATCGTGGTTTCGCCCCTCGTGGATCCTCAGTCACATGCAGCCTCTGCCCGCAGGCCCTCACTACTTCGACTGCTCCTGGTAAGAAAACCCGATTCCTAAGGACACCTCTGCACTCGTCGCCCTTGGGATGTGGAGAAGAGAAACAAGGGTGTCCCTTCGTCCCTGAGCATCGTGAGACCTGAACCCCCCCCCCCCCCCCTATTGGTTCAGCTGGACTGTCCCCCAGTCAAAGCCTGCATCCTTTTTTACACCAGCCGTTCTCCATAGAGTAACATTGGGCACCCTGCGCTTTTTTGCACCTCTTCACCTGGCCGCCATAGTGCCGCTAGTGGTGTTCTGCTGGTGCTGCCTTGGACCTTGCCTACCACTCACCTTAAGTAAGTCACTGTACTATACCTGAATGCCGCATTGACTTTTCCTTCCAGAGGATAACATTGCAGCTTTTAGAATTTGCACTGTCGACTTTTTGAACTAAAAAGAATTCATATTTAAAAATGTACTTGCCAGAATGATGTCTTCTGGTACCTAAACATATATAAAGATACTTGCTGTTTTTATAAATTGGTGTGGATCTCCTTTTTGAGTCGTGTGTCTCATTTATTGACTGTTGTGTGTATTTTCAGATGTCTTGCACTCCTCTGTGGTAAGCCTAAGGCTACTCGACCACACTACCCCTAGAAGAGCAACTTGGGATTGCCATAGCAAACCCCCTGTCCACTTATAAGGGAACCCTACACTTTTTACAGGATATATCTCAATTTGATATATCATATAAAGAGCCAGATTCCTACATACCACTGTGAAATGTGTGATTAAGAGGCAACCGTGTTCTAACCTGTAAAGCTTGCTTCCTGTTTTTATCTCAAGTTAGCGACTGGATTGGAAGAATGCTGTGTGTGCTTGATCTTTCCCTTTCTTGTGTGCAAGATGAGCTGATGTACACTCTTTTTTTTCTTTCAGGAAGTGGACTTGAGCCACCTACAGATTGGAAAAATTGAAGGTTTTGAGGTATTAAAGAAAGTGAAGGTGAGCTTATCTTGAAGTGTGAGGGTGAAGGGTGTGTTAAGCTTGGTAAACGGTAATTCAAACTTTTGTCTGACTTAGAATTGATCATCTTCAATATGGTATGGTTGTTTAATTTTATACTCCATTAATTCCTTAGCTATTTTGCATTCTGAAGTGTTGGATGACCGTCCACCAGAGTGATTTACTGTTGACCTCTTGTCACCACTGCACACTCCACATGCGGCACAGCATACTCAAGCATGCATGCATACAGATGGGGGCTTTTGGTTAGTTTACCTTCTGCCGTTGCCTTGTTTATGTAGGCCCCCTTCAGGCGTTGGCTCCATGGGCTGGTAGTCTTGTTTTAGATCTGAAAACTGCATTTGCAGATGTGCATCTTTCTGCTGTTGTTTTTTTATTATTTTTATTATAAATGATCTTTATTGAATTTTGAGATGAGGTAAACCGTAACAAAGCTGTACACTTGGATATGACACAGGTAGTTAGAATATGTTCGAGGCATGTGAGCTGTAGATCACATGCTTTGCATAAGTCTGCCATCTAGTGTTGGGTCCGGATGTTTGCACTTTGATTTTCTTCAAAGAAGTCTTTTCCAGTCACGAGGTAGGTGACTCCTCCTTTCGGTGATAGTGTGCATGGGCATCGATTCCATTGTTAGATTGTTTTTTTCCGCCATCGGGTTCGGACCTGAATTGCTGCGCTCCGGTTCGACACCGTTTCTCGGGTTCCCCTCGGTGCGCAATCCACTACCCTCGATGGTATTGTTTCTCGATCGCGTTTCCCATTCTTGCGTATCGTATCGTTCACAAATCTGCGATCGGAAAACTCGTGGATAGCCGTTGGGCCTACCCGCGTCGGGTCAGCTCCCAGTCGATGGAACGGACTCCATTTAAATTCTGTCCCGGGTGTCGCGCTAAGTATCCGCGCACCAGCTTGCACGAAGTGTGCAACTTGTGTCTGTCCCGGAACACAACAAACAAACTGCGACGTGTGCCGATCTTTTCGATCCCAAAAAATGCTCTGTGATCGTCGGGCTCGACATCACGAAATGTGCCAACGCAGCGGCTCCGCTACGGATCTCTTTAAAGAAGATCCCGACTATGAAGTCTTTGACGCGCAAGGAGTCGAAGAAGAAGAGGAACACATTTCCCTGTCCGAAGCCGAGTCAGACATGGAAGAAGACGTTCCGCAGGGTCATCGAACCGTGAGTACTAATACTCCCCTGCCCCACACTATGCCCAAGAAAAAGGCTCCGGGCCCTCCTGTGCCTTCGGGCCAAGGTCGGCACAGAGAACATGTTTCCAATGCCCTGCCTTCGGGCTCTGCACCGAAGCACCAGCCAAAGTCTTCCGGCTCTGGACCGAGTCGGCCCCATTCGGGCACCGAACCGAAACCTTCGGCACCGAAATCCAAACACGTCATCGTGACCATTCCTTCGATACCGAAGCATAAATCTTCGGATCCGGAAACTTCAGCACCGAATCCTTCCGCTCCGAAAACATCGGCACCGAAAGACTAGACGGCTCCTCCTCCATCCAAGGAGCCTCGTTTCGATGTTCCGCCTTCCAACACGGACCCGAAACAGAAAGAACTTGTCATTAATCCTAAAACTGGTCATATTCATGTAAAATTGCCTGCTAAACGAAAACCAGAGATGGAGGAAGCTTGCCACATTCCCCTTAAAAAGAAAGATGTGGCTACTACTCCTCCTCTTCCCCCCTCCCCTTCCCCACTTGACCCTAATTTACTCATTACTCCTACAAATTCACCACAACCACAGTCACAGTCACCTGACCACCAGGATGACTGGGATGAAGATGCACCAGATGACAATGATCCAGAAGCATGGGATGATTACAATACAGATCCTAACACTGACAATGACCCAGATCTATACCCTACAAAACCATCTCCACCTGACAATGTAGGGTACATAGAATTAACAGGGCTGCTCAATATCACAGAGTTCAGATTCACAAAGAAACTCTTGAAGAGGATTTTCTCTTTGAGACCTTAAGTTCTTCTCAAAGAGCAACTCAGACACAACCCATGCTTAAGGGCATGCTTAAGCATGCAGATGATATTTTTAAGGACCCTGTGCGTGCAAAAATACCAACACCACGGGTAGATAAAAAATACAAACCTGCACCTACAGACCCTGTCTACATTAAAGGCCAAGTTCCTTTAGACTCCCTAGTAGTTTCTAACGCTCGCAAACGAGCGAACTCTCAAACAGGAGATGCCCCTCCTCCTGACAAGGAGTCCAAACTCCTAGATGCCCCTGGCAAAAAAGTAGCTGCACAGGCAGCCAATCACTGGCGTATTGCCAACACCCAGGCTCTCTTAGCAAGATATGACAGGGCTCACTATGACGAATTGGAACAATTGCTCCATTTCTTGCCAGACTAACATAAATCAAAGGCACATGATTTAATTCAGGAAGGAAAACTAATTTCCAACATTTCCATTAGATGTGCTTTAGACGCAGCTGACACGGCAGCTCGCGCTGTCAACAAGAGTGTTCCTTAAGATGACACGCCTGGCTAAGAATTTCAGGGTTTAAACCAGAAGTCCAGGCTTCTATTTTAAACCTACCCATTGATAAACAACACCTCTTTGGTGGATACTTCTTTAGAAAAAATGAAAAAGGACACGGGGTTGCAAAATCCATGGGGGCTTTGGAGTCCCCAGCTGGTCGGGGTTCCTTTCTCCGCTCCTTTTACAGGGGGGGGCTCAAAAAATATATCCACTGACACCTCGTCTTTATAAAAGCAAAAATCAGTCACCCTCTTCCAGAAGTTACTTTAGAGGAGGATTTCGAGGCAATAATGGTAAGGGAAGGGGCAAAGGTAACACACCCCATACTTCCCCTGCAGCAAACAAACAGTGACTTGCCTCCTCTTCCCCCCGATCATTCCACATCCTTCGGGGGACGTCTCTCTCAATTTCTTCCCGTCAGGAATACAATAACTTCAGACAGATGGGTCCTAGAAATGATCCAATCTGGTTATTGCCTGGAGCTTACCGACAATCCCCCAAACATTCCTCCGCGAACACACAAAATGTCCCCAGAGCATCTGGAGCTTCTCAAACAAGAGGTTCACTCTCTACTGCAAAAAGGAGCTATAGAACCTGTCCCATTACAATATCAAGGGGTCTGGGTATACTCCCTATGCTTTCTCATACCCAAAAAGGACGGCTCTCTCAGGCCTATATTAGACCTCAGAGACCTAAATCTCTATATTCATTCGGACCACTTTCACATGGTAACACTCCAACAGGTGCTCCCTCTTTTTCATCAAGGCGACTTTCTGTCTACTCTAGACGTAAAGGATGCATACTTCCATATTCCAATACATCCCGCTCACTGCAAATTCCTCAGGTTTGTGGTAGCGGGACAGCATTACCAGTTCAAAATGCTCCCATTCAGAGTCACCACTGCTCCCAGAGTATTCACCAAATGCCTGGCAGTAGTCGCCGCACATCTGCGAAGACAACATATTCCCGTCTTCCCATATTTAGACGACTGGCTCATCCAAGCCAGTACTCTCACAAAGTGTCTACAGCACCTTCACAGAACAGTACACTTACCGCACGACCTCGGATACGCAGTAAATCTGTCGAAGTCCCATCTCCAACCCTCCAATACGCAAACGTACTTGGGAGCCACTCTAGATAAACAAAAAGCTCTAGCCTGTCCCAATCCAGCCAGAATCCACAATATTCAGGCTCTAATTTCCAAGTTTCAGCCTGACCACTCATTACCAGTTCGGGTATTCATGCAGCTACTGGGAATGATGGCATCTTGCATCATGATAGTTCCCTATGCAAGACTTCAAATGTGTCCCCTTCAGGAATGTTTAGCACGTCAATGGAATCAGTCTCAGGGTCAATTGGCAGATCTAGTGGTGGTGGACGGCCGCGCTCATCGCTCTCTGCAGTGGTGGAATCCACAGAACCTTTCCAAAGGGCGGCCTTTCATCGACCCAGTTCCACAGACAGTGTTAACAGCAGACTCATCGCTCAATGGTTGGGGAGCTCATCTCCAAACTCTCACAATTCAGGGATTGTGGAGTCAAAAGCAACTCCACATAAATCATATAGAGCTGCTAGCAGTCTTTCTAGTGCTCAAAGCCATCCACACTCACCTTGTGGGCAAAGCTGTCCTGATAAGCACAGACAACATGACAGCCATGTATTACATACAGAAGCAAGGGGGGACACACTTTCTCCAACTGTCGCACCTTGCAGTAGCCATTTGGAGGGTGGGCCATTAATCACAAGATTTATCTCCTAGCGGAACACCTCCCAGGAGTGAACAATCAGATTCACCCTCAAGTTCTCCTCCTGTTCTTCCAGATGTGGGGCATCCCCGACATAGATCTGTTCGCCACACACCAAAACGCAAAATGCCCAAACTTCGCCTTCAGGTATCCACACCCATTATCCAAAGGCAATGCTCTGTGGATTAACTGGTCAGGGATATTTGCCTACGCTTTTCCGCCTCTCCCACTCATTCCACTAGTGGTTCGGAAACTCAGGCAAACATCTCACACTAATCCTCGTAGCTCCCCATGAGCCCGTCAACCCTGGTAAAACTACCCTGTTGGAACTCAGTAGTTCCTCATCAAAAACTACATCTCACATCCGGTCTCCTCACACAGAGCCATGGAGAGATAAGACATCCAGATCCCAAGCCGCTCAACCTTGCGATCTGGCACCTGAAATCATAGAGTTTGGTTATCTCAATCTTCCACCAGATTGTTTGAATATCATTAAAGAGGCCAGAAGACCTACTACAAGAGCTTGCTATGCAGCAAAATGGAAGCGGTTTATTTATTGTAAAAACAACCATATCAACCCACTTGATGCTTCAGTTCAAAATATTTGTTATTTACTGCATTTGCAGCGCTCAAATCTAGCATATACATCTATATGCTTACATCTCGCTGCAATAGCTGCATACCTTCAGAATAGACAACATCTGTCTCTTTTCAGAGTGTCTGTTATCAAATCTTTTATGGAAGGCATTAAACGAGTTATTCCACCAAGACTTCCACCCGAATATAGCATGTTACTACGCATGCTATTACATTGCGTTCTATTACAACGCGGTCGTTCCAACGACCGCATTGTTAGAACGCGATACCTTTACATCGCAAGTCATTATAACGACTTGCTGTAGGGGGCGCGCTGGACTTAGGAATAGTATAATTTACTATTCCAACTCCAGCGTGCGCAACAGTAGGGAAGGTGTTTGAATAGTAAATTATACTATTCCTTAGGTTACAGCACCCCCGACAGCAAGTCGATCTAATGACTTGCGATGTAAAGGTTTCGCGTTCTAACAACGCGGTCATTGTGACGACCGCGTTGTAAAAGGAACGCGATGTAATGGCAGCGTTGTAAACGCTGTTTCCCGTTCCACCCGCCCCAGCATGGACTCTTAATATTGTCCTTGCCAGACTAATGCGTCCACCCTTTGAACCATTGCATAAATGTGAACTGCAATTTCTCACTTGGAAAGTTGCTTTCCTCATTGCTATTACATCACTGAGAGTGGGTGAGCTTCAGGCACTAACCATAGAAGAACCATTTTTACAAGTACACCAGAACAAAGTGGTTCTTCGCACTAACCCTACATTTCTACCCAAAGTAGTATCTGCCTTCCACATCAGCCAATCTGTTGAGATGCCTGTGTTCTTTCCTCAACCCTATTCAGTGGCAGAAGGAACTCTACACTCCTTAGATGTTAAACAGGCATTACTCTACTACATAGAAAGGACAAAACCTTTTCGTAAAACTAAACAACTCTTTGTTGCTTTTGCTCCACCACACAAAGGCAGTCCCATTTCTAAATCAGGATTGCAAGGTAGATAGTCCAATGTATTCAAACATGCTATGCAAAAGCAAAGAGGACTTTACCAATTCCCCCCTAGAGCGCATTCCACTCACAAAATAAAGGGTTCTATGGCTTTCTTAGGAAACATTCCCATAACTGACATATGTAAAGCTGCAACATGGTCTACACCACACATTTACAAAACACTATTGTGTAGATGTGTTAGCGAGACAACAAGCTAATGTAGGCCAGGCAGTGCTTAGAATACTTTTTCAAACCACTGCAACAGCTCCAGGTTAGCCACCGCTTTGGGAGATAACTGCTGTATAGTCTATGCAAAGCATGTGATCTACAGCTCGCATGCCTCGAACGGAAAATGCTACTTACTCAGTATGCTTCTGTTCTTGGCATGTAGAGCTGTAGATTCACCTGTGCCCACCCGCCTCCCCGGGGACCTGCACCTGTTCCAGTATTATCTTACTTAGATACATACGCATGGACATCTCTATTCTACTCTTACTAACTCTTACTAACTCTTTCTCCTCTGTGGGAGAACAATCTAACAATGGAATCGATGCCCATGCGCACTCACCGAAAGGAGGAGTCACCTACCTTGCGACTGGAAAAGACTTCTTCGAAGAAAAACAAAGTGCAAACATCCGTAACCAACACTAGATTGCAGACTTATGCAAAGCATGTGAATCTACAGCTCTACATGCCAAGAACAGATGCATACTGAGTAAGTAGCATTTTCCTCCGTCAACAAGCTCATACAGTTTCAACAACGCCCAGCCCTTGTGCAAAGTGTCCCAGTTGATATAAATCAAAAGCATTACAAGTAATAATGATATAGTATGGCTACTCATCCCCTTGGTTCCGATCATCACCAGTTAGTCGTTCAGAGGGTGTTTCTGTGGAGGGTTCCTTCAAGTCAGCAAGCATGGCTGCCCAGCCCCTAAGATTATGTGTACAAAATCTGTCAATCGGATTCAGCACCAGGGACAAGTGTCTGAGCACGTATGATGGATGCCGTGTAGGGTTTTTGGGGGGGGGTAGGTTTGATGAACAAAGTTATATTGTATAAGTTTGAACCTAGCATTGGAACTGGCAGTGGGTAACCCCTCATGGATACATATCCAGTCCTTCCCTGTTACTGGTTCAGTTATTGGCCCTTCCCATTTGGCTTGAATCGGGAGAGGACCATCTGGGAGGTCCTCCCAATGTGCCCTATAGAGATGCGAAACTGTAGGAAGCTGGCTCTGTATATACTATACCAAAGTAAGGTATAGTGTGCACAGAGTCCAGTGGATCCCCAAAGGTAGACGGAGGTAAAAGTAGAAAATACCTTGCTCTCTATTTGTGGTAGTGTGGGCGAGCAGTAAGGCTTAATCAGAGGGTAGTGTTAAGCATTTATTGTACACACTCAGTCAAGAAATGATGTCACAAACTCAAAGACTGAACTCAGACCAATTTGTTTGTATAAAAATATTATTTAGTTGTTTTATTTCTAGAACCAAGCCAGGCCTGGTGCAGGTAAGGAAAATAATACTTTTGCAGGTATAATGCAGTTCAATACAGTTGGAAAGCAATTGGATACAATTGGTTTGTTTACAGGTAAGTCAACAGTCAAAATTACTTCACAGTTACTTTTGAGGTTACTTTGTACGTTACTTTTCTGATTACTTTTTAAGTTACTTTTTCAACTCAGTGTGATATGCCTAGATATTACACTGGGACATTTCCTAGAGAAAAGTAATTCAGTTTTTATACATTTGCAGTTTTTCAAGGTTTCATACAAACCAACTCCACACTTAAAAGATTTTTCACAGTAAAGCAGTCAATGCAATCCTATGGGAGGAAATGAAGTTATCGGTTTACAGGTATGTACTTGGTTGTGGGAGTTGGCTTTCTGGGGTTAGAACCATTGTCCTCCAGGGTCGAGGATGCACTCTCAAAGCACCCTCGGCGACAGTAGGGCGGCCGGGTGCAGAGTGCTGAGGCCCAATGTTATCCAATGGGGGAATAGAGGGCCTCCGGTTGGTGGCTGCTCATGAACAGGCCACTAGGTTGTGGGAGCCAAGCTCCTAGGGTTAAGCTCATGGCCAAGGGGAATCCGAGTTAGCACACAAGGTGCACCCACAGGGGCAGCCGGGTACAGGGTGCTGATCTTGCGTCGGGTGCCCTGTTGTTTTCAATGGGAGTTGCCGGTTTGGGATTTTGGCTGCAGGCTCGGTCCAGGAAGACTTCTGGGAGGAACCAACAGCTGGGCAGATAAGTTGGAGGGCTGTGGGACGTAGGTGCACCTCGGGTTCTTTTCTCCAGGGTGCAGGGCGGCTGGATGCAGTTGTGTCTTTTGAAGTCAGATTTCACCTTACCAGGCCACTTGCGGTCTCTGTGCGACGTCTGGGAGTCCTGGAGGGATCAACCCACGGTGAACTCAGGCTCTGGAGCGCTGGGGGACCTTACTGGGACCGGTGGGCCACCTGGATTTGGGCCGTAGGCGTGGGGTGCTGTGGTTCTTCCAGGCGTTGGGTTTCTTTGTCCTCAGCAGGCTCAGAGACTGTCTTGGGAGTTTCTTTTGAACGGAGCTGCTGTTCCCAGGAGATCCGGTCTTTGTTGAAAGCAGTCAGTCCTCCCAAGGGTTCTGGAGGTCGCTGGCTGCAGGACAAGGCGACTTTTGGCGCAGGATCTCTGGGAACTGCATACCAGCCGGTAGGGCTGGGTCCAAGTCAGTTCTTCTATGCAGTTTCCTCTGCTGGACATCTTCTTACGTCCTTCTTCTTCGTAGGTTGTGGGAATCTCCCTTCTTGGTTCAGGGCTGCACCCTACATACTGTATTTAGAGGGCGTTTTAGGGGTCTCGATGAGTACCCAATGGGCTACTGACCTTAGAGTGACTGCACCCTTAGTGTGCTCACCCCACGTGGGGGAGTGGGCACAATCCCTAATTCTGATTGGAGAGTGCCTGCCATCTGCAAGATGGAGGGCACTGAAGAGTGGGCTTCACCTGAGGGGTGGGCTTGGCAGAGGTGGGCACACCTTCTCGACTGCTCGAATTTTTCCCGCCTGCCTTCCCGTCAAAGGAGGGGAGACGGGGAGGCTGGGGTTCGCATTTCAAAGGCTGCCAGATGTTTGAAGCTCCCCTACCACAGATGACTCTTCCTGACCTAGGGGAGGTGTGAGCACCTCCGCCCAGGAAAGGCTTTGGTTTTGGGCTCTGGGAGCGAAGGCTCCCACCTCAGGGGTCCAGAAACATGTCTCTCATGGTGGCAGGCTAGTGTGTACCAGTCAGGGAACCCACCAGAGGCTTGTCGGTTTTCAGGGGGCATCTCTAAGATGCCCTCTGAGTGCATTGTATAATAAATGCCACACTGGCATCAGTGTGGGTTTATTATGCTGAGAAGTTTAATACCAAACTTCCCAGAATTCAGTAAAGCCATTTCGGTGCTGTGGAGTTCGTAATGACAAACTCCCAGACCATATACTCTTTTATGGCTTTACTGCACTTACAATGTCTAAGAATAGACTTAGACACTGAAGGGGTACAGTGCTCATGCAACTGTACCCTCTCCAGTGGTATAGTGCACTCAGCTAGAGCGGTCACTTACCTATACCATAGGCAGTGGGTTACAGGCATGGCACACAGGTATGCGTGCCATGTCGACTTTTCACTGCACCAAAACACACAGCCTGCAATGGCAGTGTGTGTGTTAAGGTACTCTAAGGTTGGAACAATATGTGCTGCAGCCCTTAGAGGCCTTCCCTGGTCACAGTGCCCTTGGTACCCATTGTACCTTTTACAAGGGACTTACATGTGGCCAGAGAGGTGCCAATTGGGGGTGCAAAGGTATAGTTTTTGGGAAAGAACACAGGCCCTTGGAACCTGATTGGCAGAGACCCAGGGCACATCAAGTCAAAGTGCATCAGAAATCTGGCAAGAAGTGGGGGGGGGTTACTGCAACAGAAACCCAGCTTCCTACAGAAACCATGCGCCGGCTCCTGGCTATCCCCTGCAATGTGGTTAGGGTGCTAGAACTGGGTGGGGCTTCTGGGAAAGTAGGCCAGATCTCCTTTGCCGTTGCCGAAAGTTTACTATACTGCAAAAATTGGCCTCGGCTAAGGTCAAACCATTCCACTGCAGTGGCATAGGGAATAAATGGCCCCTCTGGATAGAAGTCTCCTAATGTATGACAACCTCCATCTTTCCATCTTTGGATCAACCTAGACCTCGCTATCTGGCGCAAAGGTTGCAAAACCCAAAGCGGTAAATCTGGGGCATAAGGAGCACGTCGCAGCACTCTTTTTAACCGCTCCCTCCCACACACCTGCCTCCTGTCATATCAGATAGGGAGTCTCAGGAGGGATCCGAGAGTCGCTAATCCGTAACGCAGGAAGCGTACCATCCGGATAGGAGCCCGTCAAAAGGGTTTTCTTCCAAGATTCCTCCATATCCAGGCAGGAGATGACATGCTGCAAGTGTGCCGCTTTGTAATAGAGCTCCATGTGGGGGACTTCATTACTGAAAAGGGCCCCAAAGAAAATGAGATGGAGAGGTATGTGTTAGAAAAAGTTGTACAAACTCTCCCTGATATGAGTGGAGCTTTGCTAGTATTCGAACAAAGATGGGTCTATAGATTATGCACAGACCTGCATTGGTTGAATGATGAAATTCCATGGGGCAACTTGAATTACTGAAAATCTCTAACAGAGTAGGTTTCTTTCCGAAACCTCAAACATCCTCAAATTCCCACACCCTTCCCTCGCCTGACGAATTTATGGGGGATCACATGTGACATCCAGCCACCACAACCTCATGCATACAACGTACACAGAAGATAAAAAAAATCCATCTTGAAAAAACATCATTATAACCATACAGTTATAGAGCACACCTCTGAAAAATAAACCTTTTTTAAACAAAAATCATCTCTTTGAGGATTAATCGGCTGGGGGTTATGTGAAGGATCACAAATAACCAAGACTCTGACTCCTCTTTGAAGCTTAAGTACATAAAAAAACCTAAGAATTGTTAACAGTGAAATATGGAATACTCCAACTCCTGTTTTGGAGTTTATATAGACACAGATAACTCCTGCAAACAACATAACGTATATTGAGCCAAAAGAACTACTTCTCCCATGGATGTGTGGAACCCCGTGCAAGCTTGTTAACATAATGACATTATGGGGGACTACAGCTCCCATATATACTCGGGAGCTAACGCGATTTCCGGACCCCGGGCTCACATCTCGCCACATGTATGTGGCCTCAGGGAAGATGGCCGAGAATACAAAAGCCCGGCCCGCATTGTGCTCCTTGTACCAATGGCATAGAGTGGGCAAGGCATAGGTTGTGAAGAGTGGCAGACCTTTTGAAGAAGTAAGTGTGGGGTGCGGCGGCGGGGGGGGACACTACTCTCCGACAGCAGATTCTAACATTTTCAAAACACAAAGGGTCCTTTTGTTTGGAAGATGGCGTGGATAAAAGTGCTATATATGACTGTATGGCACATATTTGAAGGTTTCTGGGGGAGCACTACTCCTTGGTATGGGCCAACGGAAACTAGATCAGGGTTTGGGGCCTGTAAGAGGAAAAGGGACATGAACATAAAATATCTAATAAGTAGCTTCCATACCAATATTCTGGCAACGATGGGTAACTTTTAAAAAAAAGGCAAACTAACTCTAACAAACTGGGTCCGTTGTCCCCCCCTATGGGCACCCCGTGATAACACTAATACATAGTAAAAGAATCGGTTCAAAATGGCAGTCACAATTGTAGAGATACCAATAAGAATATGACCGCGTAAAATGAAAATTTGCAACCTGGCCCATTTAAATAGAAACTGACCCTAAAAATGAATTGTTAGGAACATGATACAATTTATCAAATCAATGGTAGCAGCGGTGGGATATACAACTTTGCATTTGTTGGACTAACTTGGTCACCACCTGATCACATGACAGAACTCTTGAATTGTCTTTAGAATTCTGATCTTTTTGAATTGACAAATTTTTCAAAATTACTAAATGTCTTGTTAGGGCCTTAGTTAAGTCCCTTTTAGAATTTTTGAAAAATAAAAGTTCACTTTACCTAGGGATAAGAGGGGTTGGAAGTTTTTTAAGAATGTCTCTTAACAAGAACCCAGCTGTTAGTGAAGATAACCACTGGCATAGAGGACCAGGTTGAGGAGCGCCTTATCTTCACTTAGAGACCTTAACTCCCTAAATTCTATGCAAACTTAAAAATATAATCATGGGGTCCCATCCCTCCCAACAAAAGCTCCAGGAGCTGTTGGCAGGTTATGCTAAGGACCATCCTTCTGAGAATGGTGAAGACCTCTCAGATGAATAAGTAGAGGGAGGAGATGAGGATAACTACCAACCCCGTCCCCCACTACATAGGGAGAGAAGGGCCCCAGTGGCCCTGACTCCAAGAGTAGACCTTTCTGCACCTAGAGTCCACACAGGTGGATCAGGTGCTACTGAGGACATTGAGTGCAGCCTCAATGAAGAGGACAACCTGTTAGCCAGGTTGACCAAAAGATTGGATCTAGAGACCAGACTCCTAGCTCTAAAGAAAGAGAGAGCAGAGATGGGCCTAGCACCCATCAATGGTGGCAGCAATTTACTTAAGGATCAAGAGCAATCTTATGATCCTAAAATCCCCTAAGGGATTGTCCCTAAATATGAAGAGGGTGATGATATTTCAAAATGGTTCACAGCCTTTGAGAGGGCCAGTGAAATGAGAAAAGTGAAGAAGTCACACTGGGGGGCACTCCTTTGGGAACTGTTCACTGGTAACTGAAAGGACAGACTCCTGACCCTTTCAGGGCCAGATGCTGAGTTTTATGACCTCATGAAGAGGACTCTGTTTGAGGGCTTTGGACTCTCAACTGAGGAATACAGAATTGGATTCAGGGGGGCTCACAAAACCCAAAATCAGTCCTGGATTGACTTTGTTGACTACTCAGTTAAGACACTAGATGGTTGGTTAACTGGAAATAATGTGCATGTTTTCAATGGGATTTACAATTTGTTTATGAAAGAACATATTTTGAGTTATTGCACTAATGAAAAGTTACATCAGCATTTGGTAGACCTAGGTCTAATTTCTCCCCAAGAATTGGGAAAGAAGGCAGGCCATTTGGGTCAAGACAAGGGTAACAAAAACAGCCACCGGGGTGACCAAAAGAAAGGGGTTACAAAACCTCCCCAGGGTAAAAGGGGTGAGAACTCTCAAGATGAAAAGCCTGAGTCTTCCCACAACTCTTCCCAGTCCATTAGTAGGTACAAGGGAAAGAACTTTGATCCCCTAAAGGCTGGGTGTAACGACTGTAAGAAGATGGGACACTTAACTGGAGATGCTGCTTGTCCTAACAAGAAGCCCCCTAGTCCTCCTACAGCTACTCCTGGTGTAGTCAGTCTCCAGATGGGATCAACAGTGTGCCCAGAGCAAATCAGGGTTCACACTGAAGCAGTTCTAGTCACAGAGGGTGAAGTTGAGTTTGCTACTTTCGCTGTGTGGCCACCCAACTTAAAGAAGTATTTGCAATACCCCTGGATCAATGCGACTAGGATAGAAGCCCTGAGGTATACAGGTGCCAGTGTCACTATGGTAAGAGATACACTGGTTTCCCCAGAGCAATACCTGATTGGGAAAACTTACCCAGTCACCAATGCTGACAGTGTTACCACTAACCATGCCATGTTGGTTACTGGCCTGAAACAGGTAGTGGTCTCTCCAAAGCTTGCAGCTGCATGTCTGCTTGGTAATGACCTGGAAACCTCAGCGTGGGCTGAGGTAGAATTAAAAACCCATGCAGCAATGCTGGACATCCCTGAGATTGTGTGTGTGAAAACAAGAGGCAAAACACACAAGATGATGGACGGAATGCTGCACATTGGCAAACATTCACCCCCAGTCACAGATCTGGGTTTAATCCATCGTTATTTTGCTTCACCACGCCACCCCAGTTCAGACATAGCCATATGCAAATCAGTCTTGACCCTGTGCCTCATGGGAACAGTCCAGACCGAACTGCCAAGCCATGTCTTCCCTGGACCGGAATCAAGCATCCTAGGACCGGTTTCAGGCTATCAGCCTTCATCAGCCAGGATAGCTTGACTCCAGTGGCGTAGTGAGCACGGGACCCACGTCTGGGCATACCCTTCCCACATAGGGCAAAATGCAAAACACACAAGATGATGGACGGAATGCTGCACATTGGCAAACATTCACCCCCAGTCACAGATCTGGGTTTAATCCATCGTTATTTTGCTTCACCACGCCACCCCAGTTCAGACATAGCCATATGCAAATCAGTCTTGACCCTGTGCCTCATGGGAACAGTCCAGACCGAACTGCCAAGCCATGTCTTCCCTGGACCGGAATCAAGCATCCTAGGACCGGTTTCAGGCTATCAGCCTTCATCAGCCAGGATAGCTTGACTCCAGTGTGTTTTGCAATTCGCCCCAAGTGGGAAGGGTATGCCCAGACGTGGGTCCCGTGCTCACTGCGCCACTGGAGTCAGGCTATCCTGGCTGATGAGGGCTGAATGCCCGAAACCGGTCCTAGGATGCTTGATTCCGGTCCAGGGAAGACATGGCTGGCAGTTCGGTCTGGACTGTTCCCATGAGGCACAGGATCAAGACTGATTTGCATATGGCCATGTCTGAACTGGGGTGGCGTGGTGAAGCAAAATAACGATGGATTAAACCCAGATCTGTGACTGAGGGTGAATGTTTGCCATTGTGCAACATTCCGTCCATCATCTTGTGTGTTTTGCAATTCGCCTCAAGTGGGAAGGGTATGCCCAGACGTGGGTCCCGTGCTCACTGCGCCACTGGAGTCAGGCTATCCTGGCTGATGAGGGCTGAATGCCCGAAACCGGTCCTAGGATGCTTGATTCCGGTCCAGGGAAGACATGGCTTGGCAGTTCGGTCTGGACTGTTCCCATGAGGCACAGGGTCAAGACTGATTTGCATATGGCCATGTCTGAACTGGGGTGGCGTGGTGAAGCAAAATAACGATGGATTAAACCCAGATCTGTGACTGGGGGTGAATGTTTGCCATTGTGCAACATTCCGTCCATCATCTTGTGTGTTTTGCAATTCGCCCCAAGTGGGAAGGGTATGCCCAGACGTGGGTCCCGTGCTCACTGCGCCACTGGAGTCAGGCTATCCTGGCTGATGAGGGCTGAGTGCCCGAAACCGGTCCTAGGATGCTTGATTCCGGTCCAGGGAAGACATGGCTTGGCAGTTCGGTCTGGACTGTTCCCATGAGGCACAGGGTCAAGACTGATTTGCATATGGCCATGTCTGAACTGGGGTGGCGTGGTGAAGCAAAATAACGATGGATTAAACCCAGATCTGTGACTGGGGGTGAATGTTTGCCATTGTGCAACATTCCGTCCATCATCTTGTGTGTTGTGAAAACAAGAGCACAGAGCTGTAAGCAGGGTGAAAAAGAAGTTGGAGCCTGAAAGAATGGTCCAACCTTCTAAGAGGAAAGGTAGGAAGACTGGGAAACCAGCTTCTGAACAACTCAAAACTCAGGACCCCTCTCCTCAGGGAGATGACTTGGAATCCCCAGAGGGAACTGAGCCTATGGAACTTGACCATTACCAGGTTGAGCTATTAGGCCTAGGGGGACCCATTAGGGAAGAGTTGTGCCTTGGACAGCAGACCTGTCCTACTCTTGAGAGCCTAAGGCAGCAAGCTGCTGCACAGGAAGAGGGAGAAGTCAGTAGTACCCACAGTCTATAGGGAGGAGGGACTACTGTACACTGAGGCCAGAGACCCCAACCCTGGAGCCATTAGGAGAGTGGTAGTGCCTCAGAAGTACAGGGAGTTCTTACTCGCCTTAGCTCATGACATCCCCCTTAGCTGGACATCTGGGCCAAACCAAAACCTGGGAAAGGCAAGTTAGCCACTTTTACTGGCCCCAGATGTCTCAGAAGGTAAAGGAGTTTGTCAGCTCCTGTTTCACCTGTCAAGCCAGTGGCAAAACAGGTGCACACCCAAAGGCCCCCTTGATTCCACTACCAGTGGTTGGGGTTCCCTTTGAAAGGGTAGGTGTGGACATAGTGGGTCCACTTGAACCTCTCACAGCATCAGGAAGCACATTTATACTAGTGGTAGCGGATCATGCCACTAGGTATCCTGAGGCAATTCCCCTTAGGGCTACTACAGCTCCTGCAGTAGCCAAGGCCCTCATTGGTGTCTTCACTAGCGTAGGGGTTCCTAAGGAGGTGGTTTCAGACAGAGGGTCAAACTTCATTTCTGCTTACCTAAAACACATGTGGAAAGAGTGTGGAGTGCAGTACAGGTTTCCTACACCCACAAACCAATGGTCTTGTTGAGAGGTTTAACAAGACATTGAAAGGCATGATTATGGGACTCCCTGAAAAACTCAAAAGGAGATGGGATGTCTTCTTACCATGCTTGCTTTTCGCTTACAGAGAGGTGCCTCAGAAGGGAGTAGGGTTTTCCCCCTTTGAACTTATGTTTGACCATCCTGTGAGGGGACCACTCTGTCTTGTAAAAGAGGGTTGGGAGAAGCCTCTCCAGGAACCCAAACAAGACATTGTGGACTATGTACTAGGCCTAAGGTCCAGAATGGCTGAGTACATGGAAAAAGCTTCCAAAAATCTTGAGGCCAACCAGGAGCTCCAGAAGCACTGGTATGACCAAAAAGCTGCACTGGTAGAATTTCAACCAGGGCAAAAGGTGTGGGTTTTGGAGCCAGTGGCACCAAGGGCTCTCCAGGACAAATGGAGTGGCCCTTACCCCATCCTAGAAAAGAAAAGTGAGGTCACCTACTTGGTTGACCTGGGCACAAGCAGGACCCCCAAAAGGGTGATCCATGTGAACCGCCTTAAGCTTTTCCATGATAGGGCTGACATCACCATGCTGATGGTGACTGATCAGGAGAAAGAGAGTGAACCTCTCCCTGACCTTCTCTCTTACAGTCCCAAAGATGGGTCAGTGGATGGAGTGATCTACTCAGACTCCCTCTCTGCCCAACAGCAGGCTGATTGCAAGCAAGTCTTGCAAAAGTATGCTAAACTCTTTTCCTTGACCCCTGGTCAGACAAACTGGTGTACCCATGGTGTGGACCCTGGTGACAGTGTACCTGTCAAGAACAAAATCTATTGTCCGCCTGATCAAGTCAAAGAAAGCATCAGAGCTGAAGTCAGCAAGATGCTGGAGCTAGGGGTAGTTGAACCCTCTGGGAGCCCCTGGGCCAGCCCAGTGGTTCTAGTCCCCAAACCTCATCCACAGGGTGGAAAGAGAGAAATGAGGTTCTGTGTGTACTATAGAGGGCTCAACTCTGTCACCAAAACAGATGCTCACCCTATCTCCCAAGAGCTGATGAATTCATAGATAAGTTAGGTGCAGCCCAATTCCTAAGTACCTTTGACTTGGCTGCAGGGAACTGGCAGATTGGCATGGCACCAGGAGCAAAAGAAAAGACAGCATTCTCCACACCTGATGGGCATTATAAGTTTATTGTTATGACTTTTGGTTTAAAGAATGCCCCTGCCACCTTCCAAAGGTTGGTGAATCAAGTCCTTGCTGGATTGGAAGCCTTTAGTGCAGCTTATCTAGATGATATTGCTGTCTTTAGCTCCACCTGGCAGGATCACCTGATCCACCTGGGGAAGGTTTTAAAAGCCCTGCAAACTGCAGGCCGAACTATCAAGGCATCCAAATGCCATATAGGGCAGGGAACAGTTGTATACTTGGGCCACCTTGTTGGTGGAGGCCAAGTGCAACCCGTACAGCCCAAGATCCAGGCCATCCTGGACTGGGTAGCTCCAGTAACCCAGACACAGGTCAGGGCGTTCTTTGGCTTGACTGGGTACTACAGGAGGTTTGTGAAGGGATATGGGTCCATTGTGACTCCACTCACAGAACTTACCTCCAAGAAGATGCCCAAAAAGGTAAACTGGACAGTTAGCTGTCAAAAGGCTTTTGACACCTTGAAAGAGGCAATGTGCCCAGCACCAATTCTCAAAGCTCCAGACTATACCAAGCAGTTTATAGTGCAGACTGATACCTCTGAGCTAGGGATAGGTGCGGTCCTATCCCAGACCAATGATGAAGGCCAAGACCAACCTGTTGCTTTTATAAGCAGAAGGCTTCTCCCCGGGTAGCAGCGTTGAAGTGCCATTGAGAGGGAGGCCTTTGCTGTGGTTTGGTCCCTGAAGAAGCTGAGACCATACATGTTTGGTACTCACTTCCTAGTTCAAACTGGCCACAGACCTCTCAAATGGCTAATGCAGATGAAAGGTGAAAATCCTAAACTTTTGAGGTGGTCCATCTCCCTACAGGGAATGGACTTTATAGTCGAACATAGACCTGGGTCTGCCAATGCAGATGGACTTTCCAGATTCTTCCACTTAGACAATGAAGACTCTCTAGGGAAAGGTTAGTCTCATCTTCTTTCGTTTTTGGGGTGGGGTGGGGTGGGGTGTGTGTGTGTGTGTGTGTGTGTGTGTGTGTGTGTGTGTGTGTGTGTGTGTGCGTGCGCCCTCTTTTTGCATGGTTGCCCCCACTTTTTGCTAAACTGCTGATGTACTTTGACTGAGTGTCCCCTGGGCTCCTGCCAAACAGGTACCCAGGGTCTATGTTCTTTCCCTAAACTACATTGAAGACAAAACCCAATTGGCACTCTTTGGCTACAGGGCAGTCCCTTGTAAATGGTACCAAGGGCACTGTGGCCAGGGAAGGCCCCGAAGGGCTGCAGCACTTATTGTGCCACCCTTAGAGGCCCTGTACGTACACACACACACACTTTGCAGGCTGCATGTTTTGGTGCAGAACAAAGTGAAGAATCGACATGGCACACATCCATGTGTGCCATGCCTACAACCCACTGCCCTGGCATAGGTCAGCCACCCTTCTAGCTGGGTGCACTATACCAGTGGTGAGGGTACAGGTGCATGAGCCCTTTACCCCTACAGTGTCTAAGCCAATTCTTAGACATTGTAAGTGCAGTAATGCCATTAAGAGTATATGGTGCTGAGAGTTTGTCATTACAAACTCCACAGTACCATAATGGCTTTACTGAAAACTGGGAAGTTTGGTATCCAACTTCTCAGAACATTAAACCCACACTGATGCCAGTGTGGGATTTAATGAAAAATGCACACAGAGGACATCTTAGAGATGCCCCCTGAAAAACGACCTACCACTAGTGTCCAGACTGAGTGGCTGCTCCCCAGCTGCCACCACCAGACATGTTTCTGGACCCCTGGGTCGATAGCCTGCTGCTCTCAAGGGTCTGAAAGAATGCACAACCTAGGACTAGGTGCAAAGCCTCCTCCCCCAGGATGGGCAGGGTCCACGAATGGTAAGCTTCTAAGGCCTGCCGCCTTTGTAAGCTTCCCCAGGCCCTTTGCTTCTTCCAGCAACTGGCCCCCACCGGTTCTGACCCCCACTTTGGGCGGTAGAATCGGCGGGAAAACCAAGTGAGGAAAGGTGTGCCCACCTCTGCCAACCCTACCCCTCAGGTGGGGGAGGCAAGGTGAAGCACAACTCTCAGTCCCCGCCATCTTGCAGATGGGGGGACCCAGCCAACCAGAGTGAGGCATATGCCCCCCTCCCACCGGAGGGTGGCATAATAGGGGGTGTACCCACCCCAAGGAAGGGACCCATTGGTCCCAACCTTTACTTACCTGTAATGCTCCTAAATTTAGTAATTAGGGGCACCCCTGAACCTTGCCTCCTCAGACAAGAATCAACAAGAAGGACCAAAGAGCCGTGCTGAACTAAGAAGAGGACGCCCACTGACTTGGCCCCAGCCCTACTGGCCTGTCCCAACCTCGAACCTGCTCCAGCGAAATCCCGGTGTGTCCTGCAGCCGGCAACCTCGAGAACCCTGAGGACCTGACCTGCCTTCCACCCCCAAGACTTTGTCTCCAGTGAGCACCGGATTTGCTCACCCACAGACTCCAGCTCCGGCCAAATCTGCGAGTCTGCACCACTCTGCACCCGACACCTACGGCCCAAGTTCGAAGGGCCCAACACCAGAAGGAGGTCTCCCCGGTGATCCTGACCTGAGATCTGGCGATCTCTGACCTGCCTCGACCCTCTCCACGACGCCTGCAGCTTCTTTCTGGAGGATCCCGCTGACCGCGACCGGAGTCTGGTAAGAAAACCCGACGCCTAAAGACATCCCTGCACCGAAGACCACGGCCTTGGTTGGCCCAGCCAACGGTGTCCCAGCATCCCCAGGCATCCCAACTTACCTCTCTAGCCGGTGGTCACCTCCAGAAGATCTTCATCCCCGAGCCTGCAGTCTTTGTCCAAACCGGAGAATCCCCATTGAAACCAACAGGGCACCCGACACCAAAACAGTACCCTGCACCTAGCCGCCCCTGTGCCGCTGCAGGTGTACTTTGGGTGCTAACCTGAACCCCCATTTGCCCTGAGCTTAAGTCCAGGAGTTTGGCTCCCACAACCTGGTGGCTTGCTCGTTAGCAGCCACCAACCGGAGGCCCCTATTCCCCATTGGATAACATTGGGCCTCAGCACTCTGCACCCGGCCGCCCTAGTGCTGCTGAGGGTGCTTTTAGGGTGTATCCTTGACCCTGGGGGAACCCTTGTTCTAACCCCAGAAACTCAACCCCAAAGACCGATTACTTACCTTATAACCGATAACTTCATTTCTCTCCATAGGAACACATTTACTTTTTTTCCTTGAAAATTGTTCTAAGTGTGAAGTTGAATTGCATGAAAACCCTAAACATTGCAACTGTACAAAAGTGATTTTACTTACCTTTTCTCAAGGAAATGTCCCAGTGTGATATCTAGGCGTATCACACTGAGTATAAAAATTAATCTAGAAAGTAACTAAAAAGTAATCTGTACAGTAATTTCGAATCCTTGACTTACCTGTATTTCAAACAACTGCATTTTGAACTTGCATTCAATTGTAAACATTGCATAACATTTTGCAAAGCATTTATTTCACTTACCTGTGCCAGGCTTGGCTTGGTTCTAAGAAATAAAATAACTTAATATTTTAATAAAAAACAAATTGGTCTGAGTTCAGTCTTTGTGTGTGTGCAATCATTTGCTGTTTGAGTGTGTACAACAAATGCTTAACACTACCCTCTGATAAAGCCTTACTGCTCGGCCACTCTGCCACAAATAGAGAGTAAGGTGCTATCTACTTTTACGTCTGCCTACCTTTGGGGATCCACTGGACTCTGTGCACACTATACCTCATTTTGGTATAGTATATACAGAGCCAGCTTCCTATATTAGGTGAACTTTTTTTTCCCTATACAAAACAAACTTTAACTACACAAACTTTAAAAATTCTAAAGTTCTAGTTATAGCTTTCATTTACAATTTATTCACCACCTTTAAATTATTATAAGTAGCGCAACTCATTACAGACTCTAGAATGGTGTACAGTGTAAACAGCGAATTGCGCTGCCTTGCGTATCTCCAGATTTACCAATCACTGCAGGGTCACATATGATGACCTTGCTTTGCTTTGTAAATCTGACTTGAGTATTGTGTTGCCCATGTGACGCCATACGTGGCACAAGGGTACCGCATACAGGAATACAGCTAGGCCTTAGTTATATATCTGAAAGAGACTGTAGTTCTAGATTCCTTACCTTAGAATTACCCCCAGGCGTCAGACTGGATCCGGTGAAATTCTTTCTACTTAGATGCCGCCCCTGCGCGCTGATGTCAGTTTTGACACGACTTTCCACGCCAGAAGCGCAGAGCCATGCAAGACACTAACCACTGGTGCACAAAACTAGGGCCCTGGAAGGGAGTCCCTATCCCTAGAAGTCAGTTCGCAAAGCGGGGAGGATGGGTGGGGCGGTAAAGAATCTATTACTACATATGTCTCTTACAGATACATCGTTACCCAAGGTAAGTAACTTGTTCATCTGAAAGAGACACTAGTTCACACCAGGAAGTCCTGGAGAACAGAATGGCGGAAAAAGCTGTCTCTCCGGACTTGGCTGTCTAGGCAGCAATTCTTGGTAAACGTGTGCAAGGATGCCCACGTGGCTGCCTGACATGTCAAGTAAGGGAACTCCACGTCCCAAAGCAGTAGTGGCTGCCGTCGCCCTGGTAGAGTGTGGGCGCGCAGTCCCACTGGAGGTTCCTTTTAGCCAAATTATAGCAGATCATAATGCATAGGACAACCCATCAAGAGATGGTATGTTTTTGCACTGCCCAAACTTTCTTAGGGCCCACATAACCCACCAAGAGTTGATCGTCCACCCGGAAGTCTTTTGTGCGGTCAAGGTAGAAAGACAGTGCAAGTTTTGGGTCCAGATGGTGGAGTCTGTCCTCATCTTTGGAAGGGTGCGGAGGCGGGGAAAAAGGTGGGCAATGTGATGGTCTGACCTTTGTGGAAAGAGGTAACCAGTTTGGGCAGAAAAGAGGGCCTAGTACGGAGGACTACTTTGTCTGGATGGACAGCAAGAAAGGGAGGTTTGAAAGATAAAGCCTGAAGCTCACTCACCCTGCGAGCAGAGGTGATAGCAAGCAAGAAAGCAATCTTCAAAATAAGGAGACGAAGAGGACAATTATGTAGTGGCTCAAAGGGAGCACACATAAGATGTGAGGACAAGGTTCAAGTCCCACTGGGGCATTACGAAAGGAGAAGGAGGAAAGAGATGAGTAATGCCCTTCAGGAATCTGTTAACAATCGGGGACTTGAAAAGAGAAGGCTGATCAGGAAGGCGTAGAAAGTCCAAAATGGCCGAAAGATAGCCTTTAAGAGTGCCCAGAGCAGAGCCCTGCTGGGCCCAAGAAAGAATGAAGAGGAGAACCTCTGAAAGAGGGGCAGAGAGGGGATCCACAGCCTTTGCTGCGCACCATGCCACAAATTTGTTCCATCTACAGGCGTATACCGTTTTAGTGGAGGGACGCCTGGCTGCCAAGATGACATTACAGACTTTGGGAGGAAGGTCAAACGCTGTCCACTGCCGCCGCTCAATCTCCACGCAAGGAGGAGGAGAATGGACAGGTTACATCGTTACTGAAGGTAAGTAACTTGTTCTTTAGGCCAACTGTATACCGGAGTAACTTCCTGAAAGGACCAAGGACTCCTAGCCTATGACAGGGACTGCAAGTCCTAGGATTCGTAGCAGCAGGGGTAGGAGACGCTGGCCATGCCCCTTTCCTCGTGCTCTTAAGCGCTCAATGGGTCCCACAGCACGGGAAGGACCAGAGACTCATTGTCCGAGATAGGGACTGCAAGTCTCAGGATTTCCTCGCGCTCTTAAGTGCTCAAGGGGTCCTGCAGTGCGGGACACGCCCAGACCAAGAACCGGCTTGTCAGAGCCACCCCTCTAACACCTGTTCTTCTGCTTCAACTTTTTATCCAGTATATGCAAGTTCTGGGGGATGGGCAACGCAAGTTTACTCCGATGACGTGCGCTCCGAAACGTCCATGCAGTAGGTCTAACATTCTCACCTGTTTGACATCTACGTTCAGGCTACAACCAATGAAATTATTTCAGTTGAGGAAGAGATGGAACTCCGTGCATTAATTGCCAAACCCTTGGACTGTACCACGGGTCTTAGCAAGAGTTGAGGTGAAGTTACTTTACGCAGATGATGTAGTCCTGATTTCTAGAACCGCTTTAAGTCTGCAAACCCTCTTAGTGTGTTTTGTACACTTCATGGGCAAGTTTGATCTTAGTACTAATTTCTCCTCTACCATTATGGTTATGGGGCCCCAGAACACCAAGACCATTATTTTTGATTCCTCTCTTTGCTGGACCCCTTTGGTTAACACCAAATGTCTTGCATTCATTAGAAGCGTTGCAATAGTATATTATTTTGCTTCCAAGCTAGGGCATAAATTTGTACCTGTAATGTTAAAAAATGTATCAAGCGAAGTGTATATCAGTAGCTTCCTATGGCGTAGAGATCTTGGGGTATTCCAATCTGTTGCATTTACAAATTATTGAGAACAGGTCTCAAACGTTTTCCACCATTGCCCTACAGTGTCTATCTTTAATGTGCATGAAGAATTAACTGTTAGCTATGTCTCAGATTTAATTCGACTTCGTCCCCTTATTTTATGGCTCGCTGTTAGGCTCAAGAATTAATTTGAACTTAAATTGAGTAATTATCAGAGATTATTTAAGCCTTGACTATGCCTATAAGATTCTGTGGCTTAAATATGTTAAAGATTGTTTCTTTAAGTTAGGTGGACCTGAATTGTTTCTTCAAGCTGAAGCTATCGTTAAGGGTGATATTTCTTGGTTTAAGAACTTTTTTTTTTTTTTTTTTTTTACTTTTATGTCCGATGAAAGGGAAACTGGAGCTCTGTGAGATTCTACGTTTTGGTTCAAACTACTTTGCTCTTGGAACCTTATCTAAATTACGGTTTGTCGAATACTCATTGCTTTTTGTTAACCTGTTTCAGGTTCAATTTAATTCATCACTTATTGCATGTATCAAATGGCTGAACAGCAGAAGACATTGGTATTCTCTCCGTTTGTGATGGTTGCTCTGTTCAAGATACATTGCATTTTGTTAATTGTCCTTTTCATTCTAATACGAGCAGAAGATTTTTGAAGCCACTTATTATTGGGATGAATTTTAGGCACTCATTAATGCAACCAACATGCACTTTGCTTATATTTCGATTTTATTATGTACAGTATTGTATTTCTTTTGTGGTTTGTTTGTTTTAAGCCGTATTAAGAGTTCTTGAATTTGAACTTAAACTACTGTGGTAACTTTGCAGTATACTGTGGTACATGAAGATGACAAGCCAGTATATAATTGGGTAATGGCTGTTTTTAGAGGCAGCCATATTGTTTTTGCTACGCTTTGGATGTGTTCTGTGTTAGAGATTTAGATAGAAGTAAGCATTAGGTTTTATTGTAGTTCCCTACTTATTACCACTTTAATAAAGTGGTAATAGATAAGGAAATGTATATATGTTTTGACATATTTTTAAATAAGTGTTCGAGGCATGTGAGCTGTAGATGACATGCTTTGCATAGCCAGCCATCTAGTGTTGGGTCCGGATGTTTGCACTTTGTTTTTGTTCGAAGAAGTCTTTTCCAGTCACGAGGTAGGTGACTCCTCCTTTCGGTGATAATGCGCATGGGCATTGGCTCCATTGTTAGATTGTTTTTTACCGCCATCGGGTTCGGATGTGAATTGCTACGCTCCGGTTCGGCACCGTTTCTCGGGTTCCCTTCGACGCGTAATCTACTACCCTCTACAGTATTTTCTCGATCGTGTTTCCCATTCTCGGCATATTGTTTCGACTCAAAAATCTTCGATCGGAAAACTAGTTGAGGGCTGTTGGGCCTTACCGTGCCAGGCGTCGATGGAACAGACTCCATTTAAGCTCTGTCCCGGGTGTTGCACCATGTTTCCGCGCACTGACCTGCACAAAGTGTGCAACTTCTGTTTATCCCCGGAACACGACGAGAAAGATTGCGACGCATTCCGATCGTTTCGATCGAAGAAGACGCTCCGTGATCGTCGGGCTCGATGTCACGAGATGCAACACCAAGGCGGCTCCGGACCTCTTCAGTGAAGATTCCGACCGAGAAGAAACACGAGCTCAAGGAGCCGAGGATGAAGAACACATCTCGGTGTCCGAGGCCGACTCCGAAGAAGAGGAGCAAGTTACACCGGGTCAGCGTACCGTGAGTACAGAAGCCCCCTTGCC
This sequence comes from Calotriton arnoldi, assembly GCA_963921515.1. Taxonomy (NCBI): domain Eukaryota; kingdom Metazoa; phylum Chordata; class Amphibia; order Caudata; family Salamandridae; genus Calotriton; species Calotriton arnoldi. Next base: position 2,279,245 of record CAWUFW010001517.1, read on the forward strand.
CCAACAACACAAGACCAGAAAGACTCCGGTCCGTCCTCTGCCTGCGGGCCAAGGTCGGCACCGAGAAAAAGTTTTGAGCGCCCGCCCCCGGGCCTGGCGCCGAAACATAAGGAGAAGCCTTCCGGCTCGGGCTCGAGTTGGCCCCATGCCGAAATCAAAGCATGTTGTGGTCCACATTCCATCTTTATCAAAGACTAAATCTTCGGTACCGAAGAGTTCGGAGCCGAAACTTTCAACGCCGAAAACGGCGAGCAAAGACAAAAACACTCCACCAAAAGAGCCTCGGTCCGATGTTCCACCTTCGGATCCGAAACAGAAAGAACTGGTTATAAACCCAGACACTGGTCATATTCATGCCAAATTGCCTGAAAAAAGGAAAATGGGCCAACAGGAAGAGTACCACATTTCCCTGAAGAGAAAAAATGTGGGTACTAACCCTTCACCATATATTCCACCTCCTTCGCCCACTAATCCTCAATTACTCATCACACCCACTAATTCACCACCACCACTATCACCTGACCCACAGGATGAAGGGGATGGGAATGAGGATAGGCCACAGGATGTTGACCCATGGGAGGATTACGACACTGACCCAGACACGGATAATGACCCTGACTTATGTCCGTCCAGACCATCACCACCGGACGATAATATAGGGTACATTGAGCTTCTTAACAGGGCTGCTCATTATCATGGGGTGGAACTGCATAAGGAGGCTTTAGAGTTGGTCTTCTTGTTTGAGACCTTAAGTTCCTCTAAAAAAAACTACCCATACACTGCCAATGGTTAAGGGGATCCTTAAACACGCAGATGAGGTTTTCAAAGATCCTGTACGGGCAAGAATCATCACGCCTAGGGTTGAGAAGAAATATAAACCAGCATCTACTAACCCTGCTTACATCAAGGGTCAGCTGCGCTTAGACTCTTTTGTGGTTTCCAATGCTCTAAAGAGAGCTAACTCACAGACCACAGGTGAGGCCCCTCCTCCTGATAAGGAGTCCAAGTTAATTGATGCCTCTGGCAAAAGGGTAGCCTCACAAGCGGCTAATCACCCTGCACATCACAAATGCTCAGACTTTGTTAGCCAGATATGATGGGGCTCATTATGATGAGTTAGAAAAACTCATGCAATTTCTGCCTGATCAACATGAATCTAAGGCAAAGGATCTTATTCAGGAGAGCAAACTTATCACCAATACCTCCATCAAGTGCGCTCTAGACACAGCAGCGCGCACAGTAAACACCAGTGTACTGCTACGCATACATGCATGGTTGAGAATTTCAGGTTTCAAACCTGAGGTACAGGCCTCTATTCTCAACCAGCCATTTGACAAAGAGCACCTCTTTGGTCCAGCAGTTGACACCTTGCTGGAAAAGATGAAAAAAGATACCGAGGTCGCAAAGTCCATGGGGGCTTTGCAGTTACCTGCGAATAGGGGTTCCTTTTGTTGCTGCTTTTACAGGGGCGGCTTCAAAAATATTTCTACAGAAAATCCCTCTTCCTCTTACAAGGGCAACAACTAATCGCCCTCATCAATAGGCTATTTCAGAGGAAGTTTTAGAGGAAACCATGGTAAGGGTAGAGGCAGAGGCAACTCCGCACTCACTTCCCCTGCAAATAACAAGCAGTGACTCCCTTCCGCTACTCCCGATCATTCCACTCCTGTCGGGGGCCGTCTCTCACAATTTCTCCTGGTCTGGAACACAATCACCTCAGACAAATGGGTTTTACAAATTATCCAATATGGTCACTGCCTGGAACTTAGAAACTCCCCCCAAACATTCTTCCAAGATCGCACGCAATGTCACAAGAACAGCTTACCCTTCTAAAGCAAGAAGTTCTCTCTCTGTTAGAGAAAGGAACTATAGAACCAGTCCCATTGAAATATCAAGGGGCAGGGGTATACTCCCTGTACTTCTGAATTCCCAAAAAGGACGGCTCTCTCAGGCCTATACTAGACCTCAGAGAATTCAATCTATACATTCAGTCGAACCACTTTCACATGATCACACTCCAGCAAGTGCTCCCGCTCCTTCAACAAGGCGACTTTCTGTCCACTCTAGACTTAAAGGGCACCTATTTCCATATCCCAATACACCCTGCTCCCCGCAAGTACCTCAGGTTCGTAGTAGCAGGCCAGTTCAAGGTGCTCCCATTCGGAGTAATTACCGCTCCCAGGGTTTTCACCAAGTGCCTGGCAGTCGTCGCAGCTCATCTACGAAAACAACACATTCACGTCTTCCCATATTTGGACGACTGGCTCATTAAAGCCAGCTCGCAAAAAAGCTGTCTACGTCACACTCACAAAACACTGCAGTTGCTCCACGATCTTGGATTCACAGTAAATCTGTCCAAATCCCATCTACAACCATCCAACATACAGGCGTATCTGGGAGCCACAATAGATGCACAAAAGGCTTTGGCCTACCCCAATCCAGCCAGAATTCGCAACATGCAAACTTTACTGTGTCAGTTTCAGCCTCAACACTCATTGCCAGCTCGAGTGTTCATGCAGTTACTGGGGATGATGGCGTTTTGCATTCTAATAGTCCCTTACGCTAGACTCCAGATGCTTCCCCTTCAGGAGTGCTTACCACGTCAGTGGAACCAGGCTCAGGGTCTCTTATTAAATCTAGTGTTGGTGGAAGGCCGCACCAATCGCTCTCTGCAGTGGTGGAATACACAAAACCTTTCAAAAGGGCGGCCCTTAATCGACCCGGTTCCACAGATAGTGCTAACAGCAGTTGCATCGCTCACTGGTTGGGGAGCTCATCTCCAGACGCATACAATTCAGGGCATGTGGAGCCTGCAGCAAAAGCAGCTTCATATAAATCATCTAGAGCTGCTAGTGATTTCTCTAGCGCTCAAAGCGTTTCAAGTACATCTAGTAGGCAAAGCTGTCCTGATCCGTACAGACAACATGACAGCAATGTACTACATACAAAAACAGGGGGGGACACACTCTCTCCAGCTGTCACAACTAGCACAGACCATCTGGAGACGGGCTATACGTCACAAAATGTATCTCCGTTCAGAACACCTTCCAGGAGTAAACAATCAGATTGCAGATCTGCTCAGTCATCAAAGACAACAGATTCACGAATGGGAACTCCACCCTCGGGTTCTCCTCCCATTCTTCCAAATGTGGGGCTTTCCGGACATATATCTGTTCTCCACAAACCTAAACGCAAAATGCCCAAGCTTCGCATCCAGGCATCCATACCCATTGTTCAAAGGCAATGCACTATGGATGAATTGGTCAGGGATATTTGCCTACGCTTTTCCGCTTCTCCCACTCATTCCATTAGAGGTTCGGAAGCTCAGACAGGTGTCCCGGACACTAATCCTAGTTGTTCCCACATGTACCCGGCAACCCTGGTTCACAACAGTGTTGGAGCTCTCAGTAGTTCCTCACCAAAAACTACATCTCACTCCCAATCTTCTCACTCAGAGCCATGGAGAGATAAGACATTCAGATCCCAGTCATCTCAATCTTGCGATCTGGCACCTGAAATCTTAGAGTTTGGCTACCTTAATGTCCCGCCAGACTGCATGAACATCATCAAAGAGGCTAGACGTCCTACCACAAGAGCATGCTATTCAGCAAAGTGGAAGCGATTTGTGATATACTGCAATAACAATCAAATCGATCCGCTGGACGCTTCAGTTCAAAACATCATTTGCTATTTATTACATCTGCAGCGTTCCAATTTAGCGTACTCTTCCATACGCTTACATCTTGCTGCAATAGCTGCATACCTACAGAACAGACAGCATCTGTCTCTCTTTAGAGTGCCTATCATTAAAGCATTTATGGAGGGACTTAAAAGAATCATTCCTCTAAGACTTCCACCTGCTCCAGTGTGGAATCTCAACATTGTTCTTACCAGACTGATGGGACAACCCTTTGAGCCATTGCATAGATGTGAACTACAATTTCTCACTTGGAAGGTAGCTTTCCTAATAGCTATCACATCACTGAGGAGAGTAGGTGAGCTTCAGGCACTAACCATAGAAGAACCATTTTTACAAATGCACCAAAACACAGTTGTTCTTCGGACCAACCCTAAATTTCTGCCAAAAGTCATTTCTGCCTTTCATATCAACCAATCTGTTGAGTTGCCTGTGTTCTTCCCTCAACCAGATTCTGTGGCAGAACGTCCTTTAGATGTGAAAAGAGCACTACTTTACTAAATAGAAAGGATGAAACCTTTCCGAAAGACAAAACAACTGTTTGTCGCTTTTGCGCCACCACATAAAGGCAATCCTATATAAAAATTGGGCATTGCAAGGTGGATAGTCAAGTGCATTCAGACATGCTATGCAAAGGCAAAATGAACGCTGACAATTCTCCCTAAAGCGCACTCCACACACAAACTAGGGGCTTCTATGGCATTCTTAAGGAATATACCCGTAGATGACATCTGCAAAGCTGCAACATGGTCTACACCCCACACATTCACAAAACACTATTGTGTAGATGTGTTAGCAAGACAGCAAGCTAGTGTGGGCCAAGCAGTTTTACGTACACTATTTCAGACGACTGCAACAGCTACAGATTAGCCACCGCTTTGGGAGATAACTGCTGTATAGTCTATGCAAAGCATGTGATCTACAGCTCACATGCCTCGAATGGAAAATGCTACTTACCCAGTATGCATCTGTTCTTGGCATGTAGAGCTGTAGATTCACATGCGCCCACCCACCTCCTTAGATACATATATACATGGACATCTCTTACTACTCTTACTAACTCCATTATCACCCTCTGCGGCAAACAATCTAACAATGGAGCCAATGCGCACTATCACCGAAAGGACGAGTCACCTACCTCGTGACTGGAAAAGACTTCTTCGAACAAAAACAAAGTGCAAACATCCGGACCCAACACTAGATGGCAGGCTATGCAAAGCATGTGAATCTACAGCTCTACATGCCAAGAACAGATGCATACTGAGTAAGTAGCATTTTCCTTAAAGAGTACTGTGCTAGTACCTAGTGAATTCCATATTTTTAGGTATTTTTTAACAGAATGAAATGTAAATGTAAAAAATGGTAAATACTGTTCTACACTATATTTGTGAAATATAGTGAGTTGCAGTGTTTTTTCAATTTCTTTAAAAAAAAAACGATTTTATTAGGTTATTCCAGTGAAGTCCGGGCAAGAGCCCTACATGTACATGTAAAAGAGCATGAATGAGCAGGAATACCATCATTTCAAAGGTTTTCTCTTTTGCAATCCTGCCAACATGCAGGAAACTCAATAAAACAATATGCAGACGGTTCAAGATTCCAGTCAACAGTCCCAGGATACAATCGTTGAAATAGAGACTAGCCCAATGCGGAGAAGAAATAAATCTAGGAGAGATATCTACGCAGTGACCACAGTTAGGGGTCCATTGATGGTAAGGGGGGGGGGAGCTCAATCCCACGGTACGCTGCCCAGCGGGCCCATATCTTGCGGTGTTTATGGGGACAATCACGTGCCACTAAGACATACGTGCCAATCCTCCCAATTCAGGCGAGACTACCGTTTCAAGGCTAGCCTTTCGTCTCCCGATTCCTGCTTGCAAAAACCCGATTCCTCTGCGGGCTTCAACTGACAGGGCCTGGTCTTGTGTAACTTGGAGTATGCACATCCAGTAACCCGCTCCTACAGGTCGGTGCTCAACGCTTGCATCATGCTCTCTCTGCCTGCCTTAGCGCTTTCTCAGTGCTTCTGACCGGTAAGAAGAAAGAAAACGTACATTTGCGTTTCTAATATCTGATGCTGCAGCAGCACACTTGCAAGTCCCATACATGACCCTAACCCGATTCAGGCCCCAATAGAAGTCAATGGGGAAAATATATTTTCTCTTTATTTTTTTTTATTTTTTTTTAGAAATCTACTTTTTCCTTCTAAAATGTTGGCATGGTATGCTAAGGTTTGATGGGAAGGAGGCTAGACATGTGTACAACTTGTTTTTACTTATTTACATTACACAAATTAACAATTTTAGGGAAATTATATAAAAGTGATTTGCCACATATTTAAGTCAAGTATTGAAGCCAGGGTAAGAGTCTAGCTCTTCAGGCACCAGTATATCCAATCTAGACCACACCACCACCTCCCTAGTTACAACAGAAAAAACAAAAGTGCAAGGCCCAGCATGTATAAGCCACATGAACCCTAAAACAATTACAAAATAATAACTGAATTCTTTTTGATTTTAAGAATGCATGTAGCAAGCGTGATTCAACCTATAGAACAACACTGTAAGAATGTGTCCATTTCCTAAGCTTTTTTTGGGCTATTTTATAGGTTGCAGCCTTAAGTCTGGAAGCTATTAAATCTGATTTTGTGTTTTATGTGTTCCCAGTTAAGAGGGGACCAGCTTGCATTTCACTTTAAAGTACCTTAATGTATACAAGCTTTCCGAAAAGCAAGCTAATAAAATGGTGGGGTAGGCGAGATTTGTGTAATTAAATAGAGAGGCAGAAACTTGGAGAAGAGAGAAGGGCGAGCGTGCAAAAGAAGACTGAGTACAGAAAGAAGAGAGGGTAAAGTAGTAGGTCTCGCATTTGCTTGAGTAAGAGCTATTGGCGTTGCCAATGACAATGTCTTTTACCCTTGTGTTATGGAGTGTATGTATGTGGTGTGTAGTGAAATGATGTGGGTTGGATTCAAATTGTTAGTTGTGGACTTGTGTGGAGTAGGATTGTGTAGTGTAATTATGTGGCATGGTGTGCAGTGGAATTATGTGGATAGTAATTATGTAGTATTGAGTGTACTGGAATTATGTGGAGTGGGATTGTGTGTTATGGAGTGTAATTATGTGAGATGATATTTTGTGGAGTGGTATGTAGTGGAGTTTAATTATGTGGTGTGCTGTTGATTTTTGTGGCGTGATGTGAAATTCTGTGGTGTGGATTGGATGTATTGGTATGTTGTCTAATTGTGTTGAGTTATGTGGTTTGGTGTCGAATTATGTGGTTTGGTGTCGAATTATGTGGTGTGGATTGGAAATGTGTGGAGTTGAAATTGTGTGCAGTGGAACTGTGTGGATAGCTTTTCCTTTTTGGTGTCGAAAAAAAACAAATGGGTAGGAGCTAAGTTCCAGATCTGTGTCTTTGGGTGTTAAAATAAATACAACTAGTTGTAAAGTAATGGAGCGCAGTACAAGAGGAGGGATGCAATACAAAGGCGATGCAAGTACAACTTGCATACATGTAATGGGGTCCTCTTTGATACAGATAATGGGTGGTGCTTTTTTACTGTAGCCAGTTGGAGTGGAAATGGCGCACCACTTTTAGGAAGTGCTTAGTGTAGTTAGACTTGCAAGGGTAGGTAATATGGATCACCCCGATGGCAGACTCACTGCTATTCACATCAGTCTGGTAAGCACCCGAGTGAATAAAGTAAACAACCTATGATGCCATTTTAAATGTTGAAGATATTAACCTTTGAGAAGATCATTAGCCACTAAAAGGAAACAACTAGAGCACAACATGGCACAGTTGGCCAAGTCATTCCCACATCAACAGTATGGATATTCACATACATTTCCTACATTCACCATCACAATATTGTGATAGTCAAGGCTGACATTTTGTGGTAGAATACCGCATAAACAGGTATTTGCATAATAATTCTAAGATACCAGGGCACTCCCATTCACAGCCTAAAAGGGTAACTGTATTATATGGCACAGAAAATATGGTGATTTCTGTAGCATCTTGGGGCATATATTAAAGGAGTCCAAGAGCAATATTCGAACAAATACTACAAATTTACATTGCAAGCACAGAACAGATACTAAGAGAGGCTGTATGATCCGAGCACAGCTCCAAAGACAATTTTAGAAAACCTACTGCATGCTTATGGGGCAATGTATAATCTTGGAAAAGGTAATATTCTGTCTTTTACAAATATTAAGTAATCTGTGTATGATCTTGACACAGATACTAAAGAGGTAACTGTACGACTGAGAGAGAAACAGAGGGCCATTGTACACTTGTGGCTTGGCACATGTACCAAAGAGGAGCACTGTGTGATTGTGGTAAAAATATAAAGGATGCCAAAGAGCAATATTCACACAAATCCAAGCGGTTTACAATTTAAACTCTGCACAGATACTAAAGGGGTTACTATACAATTTGGGTGGTGATAAGGGGGTTATTATTTAACTATGTATCACGTATGATGTTAACACAGATAGTATGGAGGCAACTTAATGACTGTGCCACAGCAATGAAAGGGCGGGGGGGTCACTATGCAGCTGTGGCACTGTTGCCAAGGGAGTTAACTGTACAATCTTGTCACAGATAAGACAATAATAAGATAATGGAACAGAAAGTAAAGTCCTTGTGCAGTCTTTGAACAGGCAAAGAGAATCACGGAAATTTTGAATCCGGTATAAACCGGTGAATATGCAGTACAATGTGTACAGCTGTTTCACTGCGTCATCCAATACAAAAAGTCTATGTAGCATGCATTAGGGTCAAAACCTGTTTTGGAACCCCCCCCCCCTCTGTTTTCTCTTTGCACCTCCTTGGCTAAACGCCGCAAAATCTTCAATCCTCTGCCAATGTAACTATGGCAATGGGTCTGAAAGGTTTCGCGGAGGATCCTCAAACGATTGCAGAGTTAAGGGACAAAAATCCAAGGAATTCCTAACTCTGGTAACTAACTACAGAGTAGCTGCCGCTGCTACTGATTTGGCAGTTTGAAAAATCTGACTCCGCCTTTCATCCTTCCGAGCACTTCTTCCCTGGGCAGTCCCACCTACCATCTTAGTTGGAGTCACTGTCCATGGCCGGCACCTATAATAATCGTTTAGTATTTGCAGAGTGCTTAATGCTAGACACTTTCATCTTCGAACAAATTAAATAAATGTTACTGTCGTTATACAAGATCTTTCTTGGTTTCTTTTCCTCCTTTTGTCTGGGGCTCAGGTTGTCCTTTCATGCTGGTACTTTGGACTTGTTCCCAGGAGAGCCACAGCTTGAAACAGTGAAGGCCAGCAGCCACACAAGTTATCGTGGGAAGTCGCTACAGAGGGCCATTACCAAGGAGATACAGGAGAGGCATAGCAACATGGTGCTGCCCGGGGAGCAGGGCACAGAGACAGCCAGCAGATCCAATCTAGAAGGGCAGGGAGGTGCCAGAGTGCAAACTTCATGCTGTTGCTGTCCGTGAATAAGCAAGGCTAGACATGGGTACCCAAATTGTGGGTAGCAGAGGAAGAGATTACACATAGAATGTGGCTCCTCCTATCCAGATTCTGCCTTCTTCTGCAGCTACACAATATATCTGATAGAGACTTCTAGCTGCAGATTCCTTACTTTTGAATTTCCCAGGTGTCAGGCTTTATCCGGAAACTTTTGCTGAGCAATACCCCTTGCGCGGGGCGTCGGGGGGGGGCACTCCATTTGGCTCTGCGTGACGTTACCGCCGATTATGATGTTGCAGTGCCTATATAGGCACCACTCAGGCGCGCGGACGTCAGTTCTTTTCTTTCCACGCCAGTTAAGCACCGATCTGGGAAGACCTACCCCTCTGCCGCTCTTTTGGCAGGCTTTTTCTCAACTTTTGTCAATTTTTGAATTCCGACTTTGTGTGCAAGGGATGTCTTCGCGGAATACAGGTTTCAAACCATGCGGGACTTGTTTCCGCATGATGTCGGTTACCGATCCCCACCGCGTATGTCTTTGGTGTCTTGAGCACGGCCACAACACGAAGTCGTGTTCGGACTGTCGGCGATGACTCTGAAGACCTTGAGGGAGAGAGCGATGAAGCTGCTCACGGCCCGACAGTCGACATAGTCAAGTGAGACTCTGAGGAAGTCACGATCCCGTTCGAAGAAGAGGTCGCGGGACCGCTCCAGGAGCCCAAAGTCCTCTTACTCCCATTCGAGGTCCTCGGGACACTCTGGGAAGAGACACAAGAAGAAGAAGTCCAAGTGGACTTCCTCTTCACCTCAACTGGCGTCCGTCGTCGAGAGAGATCAGGAGTACCGACGCTCTAGTCCCGGTTCCGCGGAGCCAGATTCAGAGTCGACTTTGCACCTCCCACCCTTTCCGGGAGCTGGAGCGACTCCCGCTCAAATTAAAGAATTTAATTAGGCCATGCGCCTCGTATTTGAGTGGAATGACCCCGCTGGTGAGCCTTCGGGCCCTGTGAGGTTGGAGGGGGCCCCATTGGATTTGATGCTGTCAGCTCTGGCCACGATACCGGTGGGGCCTCAGGGATCCGAACCTGGATCAGGTTCGACGCCGGTCGCGCCAACGCGACCTTCCCCGGCGTCGAACTCTAAGTCGGTGCCTGCGATTCCGACGTTGACAGAACCCAGAGGTTCTATGTTGTCGCCTGAGCACTTTGAAGACGTGCTAGGCTCAGGAGAGGAATGGGAGGGTCTGGAGACTCTCTTGAGAATCAGGATGTCTCTGAGGAGAATTTGGACTGGTATGGGTAACTTCAGGAGGCCAGTGGTCTGGATACCTCCCCAGACACTGGCATGCTCTTTCCACCTACGGTGACTACGGAGGAGGGAGCGTTTTATGCCATGGTGGTAAAGAGGGCAGCCGAGGTCCTAGGACTAGAGCTGCCCTCCGTGCAGGTCAGGACTCATCTCCTGACTGAGATGCTTCAACCTGGGGCTTTCACTTCCAAACCCCTGTCACCCTTTAATGAGGCACTTAAGGACATAATTCTAGGAACTTGGTCCAAACCTAGCACAGGGGCTCCTGCGAATAGGACGATTGCACGCCGCCATCGCCCAGCGCCGGGTGACCCAAAGTTCCTCAGCCAACACCCCACAGAGTTTGGTGGTGCAGGCCACTACGTCCCAAGGCGCATTCCCTTCCACCCCTCCGGAGAGGGAATCCAAGAGGATGGATTCACCTGGGAAGAAGTCTTCCTCCAGCCTGGCATTGCGGTTGGTAAATACTGCATGATTATTGGGCAGTTTCTCCCATTCCCTTTGGGAGACGGTTGCACAGGTGCTGCCACAAGTCCTGGAGGAAAACAACGGTTCCTGTGGAATAATACAAACTATATTGATAGTAATATGCACAATCGCAATGTGAAAGGCTTAACTAAGGTCAGAGGGGGAAGAAACCACATACACCGATAATTCAGTATGTCACAGTTGTAGTTTTATATTTCAAACAGGGGTAAGGGATATATATGCAATGAATACGAAAATTGCAAAACATTCGTGCGTAGTGTCCCAAGTGAAAATAAGAACATATTGGTGACACTTAGGGCAATTTTCTGTTCCACATGGTCCATGTAAATGTTAGCCAAATTCAGTGCAAAAACAGCTCCCATACTAGTCCCTGAACACTGTTGGTAGTAATTACCTTCTGACACAAAGTAGTTAGTTTGTAATGCAATGCGGAGCAGTGCAATGATAAAGGTGGTGGGTACCTGAACATTTGTCGCATTTGTGCCGGTATATGGGCCTTATGCTTACCTTCTCCTTCTCTTCCCAGATGTCCCGACATCCCTATGTCCTGATGAGACCCCACAACAAGTAGAGGGTCGAAACGTCGTCGACACAAAGAGAAAGGGAACCATTACCCAGCTCATATCATTGTATATAGCTGCTGTTCACACTGTATATATTTAATAATGGTCGACTTGTATGAAACCTTGAAAAAACTGTCACAACTTTGACTACTGTTTTAGGTTCTTATTTTCACTTGGGACACTACGCACAAATGTTTTGCAATTTTCGTATTCATTGTGTATATATCCCTTGCCCCTGTTTGAAATATAAAACTACAACTGTGACATACTGAATCATCGGTGTATGTGGTTTCTTCCCCTTCTGACCTTAGTTAAGCCTTTCACATTGCGATTGTGCATATTACTATCAATATAGTTTGTATTATTCCACAGGAACCGTTGTTTTCCTTTATAATTACTTACCCTGGTTCCTTAGTGAGTAGGGTTCCCCTGTTCTGTTTATCGACAAGTCCTGGAGGAGGCCTGGGCTGTGCTCTCCCAAGCTGTCAAGGACGGGAGGGATGCAGCAAAATTCGCCATATGGTGTGGGTTAGATACGATGGATTCGCTGGGCAGATCGATTTCAACGACGGTGGCCCTGAGACGCCACGCCTGGCTTCGTACTACTGGCTTCTCGGGCGATGTCCAAGCCAATTTGATGGACATGCCCTTTGATGGAACCTGCCTTTTTAGGGAAAAGGCAGACTTGTCCCTGGTCAGGTTCAATGACTCTCGTGCTACGGCCAGATCCTTGGGCATTTGCTCTACTCCTCGTGGCCAGTCTTCCTTTAGCCGCTTTCGTGGCAACAGAAGGGGTTTCAGCCGCGTCTGCCCTATCCCAGCCACTGTCCCGCACAGACTGCCCAAGCCGTGCGTGGACGCGGTGCATTCCGATCTCGGAATGGAGGCCAGAATTCGTCTACCACACTGGCACCGGAAGCCGCAGCCTCCAAATACTCCTAGGCTGATTCTGCTGGACCACACTACTCCAGTTGGTGGGAGAATTCGTCATCTCCCCCACTGGAGATCCATAACATCGGACAAGTGGGTCTTGCAGATCGTCCTGGAGGGCTATTCTCTACCTTTCCTTTCTTTTCCTCCTACTTTTCTGCCAAGTCCGGAACGGCTGACGGAGGATCATTTGAAATTGCTTCAAGAGGAAGTTATGGCTCTCTTGGCCAAGGGAGCTATAGAAAGGGTCTCAGTTTCAGAAGTAGGCAGTGGCTGTTATTCCCGCTACTTTCTGATTCCGAAGAAGAAAGGGCTACAGCCCATTTTGGATCTTCGTACCGTCAATCTCTTCCTCAAAAAGGAGAAATTCAAAATGCTCACTCTTGCTCAGGTCATGTCTGCCCTAGACCTAGAAGACTGGCTGGTAACGTTAGACCTGCAGGATGCGTATTTTCATATTCCCATCCTGCCGGGACACGGGCGTTACCTGCGGTTCAAGGTAGGCCACGAGCACTTTCAGTTTACCGTGCTCTGCTTCGGCCTTACCAGTGCCCCTCGGGTGTTCACCATGGTGATGGTGGTGGTCGCAGCACATCTGCGCAGGTTAAGGGTGTTGGTCTTCTCCTACCTCGACGACTGGCTGTTGAAGGCGTCTTCGTCTCAAGCAGTCGTCTCCCACCTTCAGACTACGGCGAACCTCCTGCTTTCGCTGGGGTTCCCTATAAACGTGCCGAAGTCACACCTGACTCCTTCTCAGACACTCTCTTTCATCACAGCTGTTCTGTAAACAGTGCAGTTTCAGGCTTATCCTCCCGAGCAGCGAGTCTAGGATATTCAGGGTATGATTCCAATATTTCAGCCTCTATCCTGGATTTCAGTGAGACTGACTCTGAGGCTGTTGGGTCTCGTGGCCTCTTGTATCCTGTTGGTAAGACACGCAAGTTGGCATATGCGGACTCTGCAGTGGGACTTGAAGTTACAATGGGCACAGCATCGGGGAAATCTCACCGACTTGGTTCAGATCTCGGAAGGAACTGCGAAAGATCTGCAGTGGTGGATGACGAACCGCGAATGGATCAATGGCAGACCCCTCTCCCTGCCCCAACCAGATCTCACGGTCGTGACAGATGCGTCACTTCTGGGATGGGGCGGCCATCTGGGAGAGGTGGAGATCAGGGGACACTGGTCTCCGGCGGAGTCGGAGCTCCACATAAATTTATTGGATATCCGAGCGATTCGATTGGCATTGAAAGCATTTCTTCCCTCTGTCAAGGGGAAGCAAGTGCAGGTGTTCACGGACAACACTACCGCCATGTGGTACTGCAACAAGCAGGGCGGGGTGGGGTCATGGACCCTTTGTCGGAAGGCCCTGCGTCTCTGGACATGGCTGAAACAGCAGGTCATAACCCTGGTGGTTCAACACCTGGTAGGTTCTCTGAACGCCAGGGCGGACGAACTCAGCCGTCGATGCCTAGCGGGTCACGAATGGCGTCTCCAGTCGGAGGTGGCTCAAGGTCTCTTTCAGCAGTGGGGAGAACCTTGGTTAGATTTGTTCGCCTCCGAAGAGAACGCGCAGTGTCAGCAGTACTGCACGCTAGAGTTTCCAAGGCGGCTATCGCTCTGCGACGCTTTTCATCGTGAGTGGAGCTCAGGCCTGTAGTACGCCTTTCCACCCATAGCACTCCTACCCAGGGTGCTGAAGAAGATCAGGAGCGACCGGGCCCAAGTCATTCTTGTGGCTCCAGACTGGGCAAGGAGAGTCTGGTGTCCAGAGCTTCTGAGTATGAGTATCGATCCTTCGATCAAGCTGCCCCTTCGAGAGGATCTTCTTTCGCAGCAGCAGGGGAGGGTTCTCCACCCAAACCTGTAAACTCTGCGCCTCCATGCTTGGAGATTGAGCGGCAGCAGTTGATAGCTTTTGACCTTCCTTCAGAAGTCTGTAATGTTATTTTGGCGGCCCGGCGGCCCTCCACTAAGACCGGATATGCCTGCCGTTGGCAGAAATTTGTATTCTACTGTACAGAGGTCCGTTGACCCTCTTTCTGCTACTCTTTCCACTGTCCTTTTATTCAGTCTAACCCTTGCCCCGCAGGGCTCTGCCTTGGGAACTCTCAAGGGTTACTTTTCTGCTCTGTCTGCTTTTTTGCGGCTGCCAGACCAGCCTTCTCTCTTCAAGTCTACTATTGTAAATAGATTTCTAAAAGGGTTGGCTCACTTATTTCCACCCATGCCCATTATTATGCTGCAGTCGGACCTTAATTTGGTCCTCACCTACCTGATGTGCGCTCTTTTTGAGCCTTTGCACAATTGTCCCTCTGGCTGTTAACCATCAAAACAGCCTTCTTTTTCCTTTTTAAAATTTTTTTTTTTATTGATGACAAAACTGACATAAGACCATGAAAGTCATACATTTATACAGAGCATTACATGAAACCGGATATGAGTCTTATTCCACCCCATTCTATCTATCCTTTCTCTAGTGTAGAGGTCCCTAGGTTTTCTGCTCAATCTGAGTCAAGGGCTGAGTAATTAATCGCTCGCGGTGGTTCACAGATGTTTTCCCTGTATTCATTCCATTTGCCCCATATTTGTGACCATTTCTTTGGACAGCCCCTTTATTCGTATATTGTTCGCTCAGTCAGCATACACCAATCTAGATCGTTCTTCCACGCCGTAGGTGTAGGCACCTCCTGTGCACCCCACAACCTGGCGATGTTGCGTTTCGCTATTGTCATTCCCAGTGTCACCCAGGTCTTTGCTTTACTGCTTAGGTCAGTGGGTCCCCAAATATTTAGAAGGCACAGTCCTGCCCCAATCTCTATCTGGGTTCCCAGAACTTCTCCCATGCAGCGGGTCACTGCCGACCAGTACCGCAGAATGTACACACACTCCCATATGATATGGATGAATGTACCCTCCCGGCCACATTTCCATACACAACCAGGGTCTTCTCTGTAGCCCATTTTTACAAGCGCTTGACACGATAAATACGCTGGATGCAGAACTCTGAGCTGCACAAGTCTAAGTCTGGATGAGATTGCTGCCTCCCGAGGGGATGCTAAGGCCTCCTGCCTGTCCTCGTCTTTCAGGTCTTCTACGTCAGCACTCCATTGTTCATGTAGCCGCAGGAGGGGGATCAGTCATATTGTTAATTAATTTCTGATAAGTCAGTGAGATGGCTTTTTGGGGCATGTGCCCGTCAAGTATTCTATCTTCCAACGGGGTGGACTCTGCAAGAGACACTCCCCTCGGGATGACCGCCTGCAAGGCATGCCTTATTTGCAAATATCTAAAATATTCTGTGTCTGTGAGCTCAAATTCCTTCTGCAGCTGTGCAAAGGGAACCACTTCCCCCTTCTTCCATAGGTCTCCCACTCGTGAGATCCCAATCATATCCCATTTGTCAAAGCCCTTGGTATTCCTCAATGTGCTGAATCTATCTGAATCCCACAGTGGGGTTATCTGTGTGGTTGTCCCTGTCCCACCCAAACTTTTGTTTGCAGTATGCCATATTTGAACCGCGTGAGCGGTGGGGCCCATCAAGTGCAATTTTGTTGAGTTGGAATATAATGCCTCGACATAACTACCATCAGGGAGAAGCCACAGATCCATATTGTATCCCAGGTCGCCGTGGGGTCTGTATATGCCCTGGTTTATTGCTGCCAGGTGCGCCGCCCAATAATACCGTCGTACATCTGGTAGCCCAATGCCACCATCATATCAACCCTTTATTAACTTGTGCGTGGCTATACGAGGGGGTTTCCCGTCCCACAAGAGTTTTCTTTGTTCCCTTTCAATAGCCCTGAAATAATCTGCATGTATCGGGTTCGGCGAATTCTGCAGGATATAAAGAAATTGCGGCACGGACATTTTAAATAATGCAGCTCGGCCTAGTAAAGACAAAGGGAGAGATTTCCAGTGTTTGACATTGCTCCTTAGTCGCTGCAGCGGGGGCAGAAGGTTACGATCGTAATATAACGCTGAATCTTTTGTAATGAATATCCCCAAGTATTTGAAGCCCTCTGTTGCTTCTTCAATAAAATAAATTCAGGGTAGGGGGGGTACCCCCTCTCAGCACATATGACTGATTTCCCCCAGTTTATGGTGTAGCCGGAATATTTCCCAAAATTGGTGAAAATATGAAGCGCCCTATTGAGCGAGGCTCTTGGCGAGGCCAAGTACAATAGAATGTCATCCGCATATGAGATGCGGTCTTCCCAGCCCTCTGACCACCTTAGTCCCCTCATGACTGGATCTTTCCGTATCCACCATGCCAATGGCTCAAGCATCAGAGCGAATAGGAGTGGGGACAGGGGACAACTCTGCCGAGTTCCCCTCTCAAGGGTGAATGTTGGTGATTTTCAGTTATTTACCACAACTTGTGCTAGAGGTTCGGTATATAAAAGTTGTATCCAGCTTACAAATTTGGCGCCAAATCTCATCCTCTTGAGGACTGCATACATATATGGCCATTCAATGGTATCAAAAGCCATGGAGGCATCCAAGGAAATCACCACCGCGTCCTCACGTAGAGCATTTGATCTGCTCAGAAATCCGTGCAAAGTCGGATATTAAGTGAGGTATTCCTTGAGGGCATAAAGCCAGATTGATCTGGGTGCACGAGCTTGGTAATAACTGGGAGCAGTCAGGTGGCCAATAGTTTAGCCAAGATTTTGACCTCGACGTTGAGTAACGATATTGGTCTATAAGAAGAGCATTTATGTTTAGGCTTACCATCCTTGTGGATGACCACAATAGTAGCCAATCTCTGGTCTGCGGGGAGCCTACCCTGTTCACGGCTTGTCAGAAACATCTTGGTGAGGTGGGGCGCTATTTTGCTAGGGGCGAGTTTGTACAGTTCAATAGGCAAGCCATTGGGGCCCATCGCCTTACCGGATTGTAAGTCTCTTATAGCCCATTCAACTTCTGTGGTGGTAAGTTCACTATCTAGTGTCTCAAGTTCCTCAGGTGATAGGGTCGGTATTTGCATTTCTGATAATAAGGTCTTCGACTCTTCCTCCGTGTAAGCCACATGGGACTTATAAATTCTCTTAAAATGGTCAGCGAATTCATCCGCGATTGCCTGGGGGTCTTTGATCCGCTTATCTGATCCATCTGTTAATTTGACTACAAGTCTATTAGTTTGTTCTCTGCGGTCCAGCCAAGCTAATAATTTCCCCGCTTTATCCCATGCTTCATAGATTTTACAGAGCGCAGCTCTATGTTGGGCCTGCGCCGCGTCCATGGATAGATCTTTATAGTCTTTCATTTTTAGTTTCAGTAGGTGTTCGCTCTCCTTTGAACCCTCCGTTCCAGACCCTTTTTGTAACTCAAGGATATCGGATTCCAACCTGGTTAGTTGTGCGTTTTTCTCTTTCTGGCTTCCCGCGATCAGAGAGATCGCCTGCCCAGTTTTAAATGCTTCCCAGAGTGACAGGGCGGAGTCTGCAGAGCCCTCGTTTTCTTGAAAGTACTGATCAATGCCAAGCGTCATTTTAGTTTTAATTGCGGGGTTCTTCAAATACCAAGGATTTATTGGAGCAATTCTCCCTGTTTGTGTTTCGCCTACCCCCAGCACGGCCCAGATTGGGGAGTGATCCAATATACCCCTCGCCAGGTGGCGCACCTCCTTCACTTGCCCCATCTGACCTGCAGGCACTATGATATAATCAATTCTCGAGAGTGAGTTATGGGATCCGGAGTGAAAAGTAAACTGTCTCTCAGCAGGGTTCAGTGTGCGCCAGACATCCGTCAGTCCCATGGCTCCCAGGAATTCATTAATTTGTGTACGCGCGGGGGGCACCTCCCTCGGGGGGGATGGATAAGCTGCCCAGAGACTTTCGAATTAAAGTCCCCTCCTATCACGAGCCTCCCATCCGGAAAGGCAAGAAGGAGATCTCCCAAGCCCTTAAAGGCCAGGGCATGGAGGTCCGGCAGAAAATATATGGACGCTAGTGTGAGTGTTTTACCCTCCCAGGTCCCTGTGACTGCTACATATCTTCCCTGTTTGTCGGCCCAGGTCCGATCTACAGACATCAGGAAATTCTTCCTTATAAGTATTCCGACTCCCCTGGAGCCAGTGGTGAACGCCGAGTGAGCTATTAGCTTATATCCCCATCGTGTCAAGGCCATACATGTGTTTCCTACCAAGTGTGTCTCCTGTAGGAGGACAACGTCCGGAGCGTGTCATTTTACATATTGGAGTACTATCCCTCTTTTGAGTTTGTCATCTAGACCATTTACATTCCAGGACAATAGTTTAATTCCCATGTCATTTAACATGCTCACTTCCAACTGCTCCTAAGAACCCTGGCGAGCTATTCAGACGGAAAAAGACAGAACACATCGTCCTCCGAGTGCGTAAGCCCTCTATAGTGGGAGACGCTTGCCTGTCATCAAGCAATGGTGTGTTAGCATGATGGACCCATTTCTGCTCTGAGTTGCTGTCATCTAAACTACTCTGTAAACAAAACGATCTTCCCCAACCCCCCCTCCCTGCTTCCCTGCATTCTGGGTTCAAAACTGCCCCAGTCCCCAAGTATGCAGAGCGCCTGTCACCCCATTGAAAACTAACGTAAGCGTGACGGGGGTGCCTTCCGTGGGCCCGTGCCCGCCGTTACTGTGCCATAAAGAATAAGATATACTTGCAATAATTATTGGTATGAACCGAATGTCACTTAGCCCATAGTCCGGATGTTCAGGAGATATCGCCATTCACTGCATCTGATCAAGTTCATTGACCCTGTATGCACCATCGGCAAGTCGCTAGTGTTCGTTCAGGGTTATTCTCCTTCCGGATCCTTGTCATCAGGTGTTGGTCCCTGTGGGCCCCCCTAGTCCATTGCGCTGTTTAGGGGATTTCTCCCTTTTTGATTGAGTACCATTTCTAATGACCGGTCAACCCATCAATCCATTCTTTCACCGACTCAGGGGTGTTGAAGAACCATATTTTGCCCTCTGCCTCCACCCGAAGTTTGGCAGGAAACAACATTGAATATTTCAGGCCCTTTGCTCTAAGTCAAATTTTGGCGCCTTGGAACGAGCGTCTCAGTCTCTGTACATTCACAGTGTAATCGGCGAAGAAGGTCCCAATGCTATTTTCGAACTTAGTCGGTGGAGCCGTACGGGCAGTTTGCAGGATCACATCTCAGTCTCTGAAGTTGAGTAGTCTCACTAGCAATGGTCTAGGTGGAGCTCCCGTCTTGGCCTCCCTCCCGGGACTCGATGCGCCCTCTCCACCGAGAAAAAGCTGGAAAGATTCTTGGGCTGGAGATGTTTGGAGTTTACTTTCCAGCGACTTGCTTACTTCCTGCAGCTGCTTGATCTGTTGCATTGTTTTGGAGTCTCGGTCAAGGGCGGCTGCAGCGACTTCCATCGTTTGGACCCTGTCATTCATTTTATGGAGATCTGCATGGATTAGCGTGATTTCAGTCGTTATTGTGTCCATTCTAGTCTCGAGTGAAGTGCGCACTCCGGTGATTGCCACCATGATGTCTTTCAGCGAGGGGTCCTCTGTCTCCTGTTGTAGTCCCTGCCTTGCCTCTGGCCCCGGCTAACCTTCCAAGCTCGAATTTTTGGACATAGCATAGCATAGTGATCGAGCTTGGTTTGGTGACTGTTCTTGACGCCTTTGTTACCGGACATTGTTGGACGCTACCCCGGAGGAAGGGAGCAAGAGTGAGCAGCCTTACCTTCCCTCCCGGCACTTCGGTCCCCCGGGCTACTACTCGCTGCCTGCCGATGGAGCACAATCACTGCGTGCCCCACGCGGCCTTTCGGGATTCACCCCGGGGATGGGAGGGCCAGCTATCATTGCCAGACTGCAGTGAGCTTCCGTACCTTCTCTGATGTCTTATGTACCGGAGGCTGCATTAAGAAGGTCCCCCTCCGGTCCAACGGAGGGGGAAGGATCAGTTATCGTGCAGGAGGGGGGGGGGAGGCTTCCAGGGCTGCTGCACCACCCCAGGAGTATGTTCGCAGCTCAAATGGGTTCAATTTTACCTCTCTATATGTGACTTCCGAAGTTGCTGCTGCTAGTGCCAGGCCTGGGGGAGGAGGATCAGAGCAGAGCTGGTGTCTTATGCGCCCCCTTCACTTGTTGTATGCAGATCTCTACGTGCCCCCGCAGGTCGTCGCTCTACTCTCCACGAGGGTTGGAGAGGACTGGGCAGTAGGCGTTCGGGTGTCCCTGGCTGCTCTGAGGCACTAGGCACTATTGATCCGTTTCACCACCTCTCCCACATTCGTCCTCCGCCTGTTTCATGTAGCTGCTTCCATCCAGGTACGGAGTGTCTTTGTTGTGGCAGATGAAGGGTTAACAATGAGATAATCAGGCAGAGGGCCCTTGGTGCGATAGTCTCTGGTCGCAGCCCGTGCTCATCGATCCCCTGGCCTCTCGTCCTTAATTACCGGACCCTCTCACCTTGTCCGAGGGCTTCTGTAGGCGGTGGGCAGCTCCCGTGCGTCATCCAGCGCAGTGCACACTTAGGGATATTCAGCAAATTCTCTCTCGTTTCCCCGCCACACACTATGGCTTTGCCGGGAACTCACTCCGCACCCCCCGCAGCCAACTGTTTGATGGGTTCTGGTGCCGCGGCACTAGCACAGACTGGAGGCCGCCGATTCCTTTGCCAGGTCCCCAGATAATGGGCCCGGCGACTAGACCGATTAGAAGCTGGGAGAGTGTTTGATTTTCCTCCGGTCAAGGATCCGGATTCGGACCACTTCCGCGAGGCCCGGCTGAGCATGCAAGCCGCGGCTTGCCAATGAGTCTGGGCCCCGATGTGGAGCGCGGCGTTCCGAGCACTCTAGGATGCCGGGATTGGCCTCGCCCGCCTCTCCAGCTGCTCAGTATCTGATGCTGCTCTGTTATCTGGCAAGAACGGATCTATTATGCGGATTAATTAACAGCGAACACTGGGGACTAGCGGAGCTGCGCTAGTTTGCGTCCATCTTTGCCCCCCCCTCCCCCCCAAAACAGCCTTCTTAGTGGCGATTACATCGGCCTGGTGGGTGAGTGAGTTGCAGGCGTTATCTTACTCGCCTCCTTATCTTATGTCCTTTCCAGACAAGGTGGTGCTTTGCATCAGGGCATCTTTTTTGCCAAAGGTGACCCCATTCCATGTGGGTCAGTCCATCACTTTGCCCACCTTCTTTGCTCCCCCACATCCCTCTAAGGAGGAGGAGCGTCTCCACTGCCTGGACCCAAAAAGAGCGTTGTCATTCTACCTTGACCGCACTAAAGAGTCCCGGGTGGACGACCAACTCTTTATGGGGTATGTGGTAGCAAAGAAGGGAAGGGAAGGGCAGTGCAGAAAAGGACCATCTCTCGCTGGGTCGTTCTCTGCATCAAAATTTGTTATGCCTTGGCGAAGAAGCAGCCCCCTGAGGGATTAAGGGCATATTCCACCAGGGGAAAGGCTGTGACTACGGCCTTGGCTCGGGGTGTCCCAGTGCAAGAACTCTGTCAGGCAGCGACATGGGCATCTTTGCACACGTTTGCAAAACATTCCTGCCTTGATGGGCAAGTGCGCAGGGACGGACATTTTGCCCGTTCAGTCCTGCAAGACTTCTTAGTCTAGAATGCGAGTCCGCAACCCACCGCCGGGATGGTATGGCTCGGGTATCTGATTCGAAGGTAAGGAATCTGCAGCTAGAAGTCTCTATCAGATGAACAAGTTCCTTACCTTTGGTAACGCATTATCTGGTAGAGACTCTATCTAGCTGCAGATTCCTTACAGCCCCACCCATGCCTCCCCACTTTGCGGACTGATATTGTAGGGCTAGGGTTGTTCCTCTTTTTCAGGGTCCTAGTTTTGCACACGTCTACGTCAGTTACTTAGTGGCTCTGCGCTTCTGGCATGGAAAAAACGAAAAGTACTGACGTCCGCGCCCCTGGGAGGCGCCTATATAGGCACCGCAACGTCATAACCAACGCTGCCGACGACGTCACGCGAAGCCGAATGGAGCCACCCGACACCGCGCGCAAGGGGTATTGCTCAGCAAACGTTTCCGGATCCAGCCTGATGCCTGGGAAATTCAAAGGTAATGAATCTGAAGCTAGATAGTCTCTACCAGATAATTCGTTACAGAAGGTAAGTAACTTGTTCATCAGTGCCTGGTTGTGCCATACTTAAATGTAGCAGAGGTGGTGGCGGCTCCTAAAGGCCATCACGCTTGAGCGCTTTTGTATTTAATTTGTTGCATACCTCCATCTCTTAGTAAATATTTTACACTCATGCAGTTAGTATTACTCCATCTATATATTTAGTCACAGGTTCACTGTCCCATACTTGTATCCATACACTGTCACTCTTCATCCATGCATTGTTACCTCATGCATGTACCTAATGACTCATCCTTGAAGTCATCCAGTAGCCCTGCCACACACACAACCTAACTAATCATTGCAGACACACTTCTGTTCTAAACCAGGTATATTGGCTTTGCCAGTGCTTGTTGTACGATGATGCAGCAATAATTGTTTAAACCCCCTGCTAACAGGAACAGTGCAGATACTGCAGTTTAGTTGGTATAGACTACCATTAATATTGTCACAATACAGTTATATCGTGCCCTTACTTTATCATGTATCTACTTACCAGATCCTAGATCTGTGTTCAAGCTGCCATTTGTTTATGACTTTTAAACGGTTTGCAGGGTAAATTCCTTCAAGCAGATTATGCACTTTCATATTACATCACTTATACTACCTTAAATCATAAAATTCATAAAACTCATAACAATCTCCAGTCTTTTATGAAATCACTTTGCATGGTAGCAGGTTGAGTTGTAGTTCATGCTGTGTGGCTTCACAACACTGTGTATGAAGGTGCACAAGTTATAGGACGTTTTGTTTGGTGCACAAGTTATAACTGTAAGTTATAACTATAACTCAAGATGAGGCAAGTCACTCCCATCCCTAAGAAGCCTAATGTTGATTTAGCGGATCCCACTAACTTCCATCTGATCACTAGCGTCATGACTTTAGCGAAATTACTCGAGAAATGTGTCCACACAGCTCTGCAACCACATCGAAAAATGTCAGCTCCTTGACCTTTACCAGTCTGGGTTCAGAGCAGGACACAGCACTGAACCAGCTCTAACCCACATAGTTGATGACGCCTTGAGATCCCTTGATCAAAATGTCCCCTGTCTTCTGATCCTGCTTGACTTGTCGTCCGCATTTGACACTATTAAACATAAAAACCTGATTTCTATTCTTCAACACATCATGGGGTTATCGGGCCTTGTCCTAAATTGGTTTGCTTCTTTCTTACATAACCGTACCCAAAGAATCAAAGTTAACCAACCACTTGCAGCCAGTATCCCGGTCACGATTGGAGTACCTCAAGGTTTTGCAGCGTGAATCTTTCTGGATTCACTATGCTGTGCATTATTCCGCCATCTCGTGGTTGGGTCCATTATTCCGCCATCTCGTGGTTGGGTCCGGATTCGTAGTCTTTTCTTTGTTTTTGTGTTTTTTTATTTTTTTTTGTTGTTGTTGGCCCAGGTGGGCGGCGACGCCCCACCATTTGGTGTCTTCGGTGACGTCGTCGCGCTTCCGGCGGAAGCTCCCACCTTTGGTAGCCATCTTCAGATTCTTTTTTCCGCCGTGGGGTCTGGATCGTTGCCGAGAAGTTCCAGAAAGTTTGGACGAAGAATCTCGAAAAGTCGAAATTTCATCACAGAAGATGTACTCCTGAGACACCGGACGACGACACTAGTACCGGAGAAGAAGGACGACGAGGTAGAAGGTCCACGACCGAAATCTCGACGCCTACAGAGAATGCGCTCACAGGGGGCTCCCTAAGCGCGGTTATGGACAAGACTCCGTTCAAGTTCTGCAGAAATTGCCACCACAAATACGCCCAAAAAGACCAGCACCCAGTCTGCAACCTCTGCTTGCCGCTCGACCACGCCAGCGAAGACTGCAACGCGTGCTCGGCGTTCACCCCGAAGACCCTCCGGGTGAGAGACAGACAGAGAAGGGCGAACTACAGCATGCAGGGCCAGGGACCAGCACCATCTCTCCGAGACCTGGGTCTCTCGAGCGGAGAGGAGGACAACATCGCAGAGGGACCAGAGGACTGCGCTGTCGTCGAAATCGAAAAGAAAACGTCGAAGGAGGTAAGGGAGTCGTCGACCCCAAAACACCAAAGCGACGCTCGAAAGAGTGAAGCCAGAATCCCTAGCGACACTCCGAGAAGTGTAGCAAAGTCCTCGAAGGGAGCGTTGCCGCCGAAACACTCGACGAAAGCAACAGCACCAAGGGACAAACAGCCGAGCGGATCCTTGGACAAGGACTCTCAATCGGCGAAAGCCTCCGAAAAAACGAAGGCGTCGAAGGTCGTCCCCGAAAAGGAAACCTCGACACCGAGAAAGGAATGCCCGGCGTCTGTTTCGACGACCGCGACCACGAAGAGAGGCACTGCACCACTCGACGCCGAAAAGGTCCACGAGATGGCGAAAAAGAAGAGGAGGCTCGAGGCAGAGATGGCGAGCATCCTGCAACGCAAAAAGACTTCGACGAGAAGATGAAACAATACGCTATTCCGTCGAAGCAAGCCCACGAGGCAGTCGAGGAGTTCGAGGCCGAAGTCGTCGAGGCCCCGGGGACACCCGAACAGCTCGAAGACCAGGACGAGGAATACTACTACTTCGAGGCCGAAGGCGAAGAAGAGATGCTGTCTTACAGGGACTCTGCGTCCTCTGAAGTACAAGACCTAGACTGGCAAGACCTCGACACAGAGTCACCAGAAGAAGGGGTAGACACTTACCCCTCGAGACCTTCGCCGCCAGACGACATTGGAGTCTACAATGAGGTCGTGCAGAAGGCTGCAAAGACTTATGGGGTCGAAATGCAGGAGGAAAAAACAAAAGCAGGTTTCCTCTTCGAAACCCTGCTCCCCCAACAGACAAGGAGCCAATTTCTACCCATGTTACCTGGCGTTCTCGACCAGGGAAGGGAGGCCTTCAGGGAACCAGCAATCTGCAAGGCGGTTACCCCGAGGAGCGAAAAGAAGTATAAGCACTCCACAAAAGATCCTGCATACATACAGGGGTCTGTACCAGCAGACTCCATTATCGCTGCAACAGCCAGGAAGAGGGCCGGTGTGCCCACCAACACAGGCTCACCTCCAGACAAGGAGAGCAAAAGAATAGACCTCACAGGACTTAAGGTGGAGAGGAACGCAGCCATACACTGGCGTATCGCCAACTCCAACGCCCTCATCAGCAGGCATGCATACCAGCATTGGGCAGAAATGAGCCAGCTCATTAAGCACCTGCCAGAAGAACACCAACAAAGGGCCAATTACCTAGCGGAAGAAGGCAAGGCCATCGCGAACACTTGCCTAAAGTCAGCCTTGGACGCAGCAGAGAACTCCAGCAGGCAAATGATGATAGGGATGACTGAGAGGAGACACGCATGGCTCAGGATCTCCGGCTTCAAACCAGAAGTACAGAGCAACATCATCAACACACCATTCGACTGTGAGAAACTGTTTGGAGCAACAGTTGACAACAAATTAACACAACTAAAGACGGACAACGAAACTGCAAGGTCCATGGGAGCGCTGCAGTTCAGGGGAATGAGAAGAGGGAACCCCTCAAGGCGAGCCAGTGGTAGAGGAGGCAATGCACCTACCACTTCACACCAATCACAACAACAAGGGTACCAAGGGAACAACCAGGGCCAAAACCTGCAGGGACAACAGCAGCAGAATTGGCAGTACCAACCCAGAGGACGGTCCTTTCGAGGGCGCGGGTACGGACGGGGACAGGCCCGAAGAGGGGCCAGCAGCCCGCCTCAAAGTGACTCCACACACAGAACAAGCCCCCCACCGTTAACACCAAGGTTGAGGGAAGTCCGCAAAAGGAAAAGATAAAGAGCAGAAGCACACAGCAAATAACCACCGAGCATACGACACCAGTGGGAGGAAGAATAGGAAAATTTCTCACACAATGGAGGAAAATTACCACGGACAAATGGATACTAAACACCATACAGCACGGGTACTGCATAGACCTCCAAAAACACCCGCCAGGGAGAAGACCAAGACATCGGTCAATACCCGCAAGAGAACTAGCCCTCCTCCGCCTAGAAGCAGAGGAACTGCTACAAAAAGAGCAATAGAGCCAGTTCCAAACAACGAAAGGAACAAGGGAATATACTCAACGTACTTCCTAGTGCCAAAGGTAGACGATACACTAAGACCAATACTGGACCTCAGATTCCTGAACAAGTTCGTAAAAACTCAAAAATTCAAGATGACTTCACTTCAGGAAGTAATACCCCAAATCCAAGAAGGGGATTACATGGCGACCTTAGACCTAAAAGATGCATACCTGCACATACCCGTCAACCGCAAACACAAACGGCTATTAAGATTCGTGATAGGCCACGATCACTACCAGTTCACAGTGCTAGCCTTCGGACTAAAGTCCGCACCAAGAGTGTTCACGAAATGCCTAGCAGCAGCTGCAGCGCACCTTCGGAGAAGGAGCATACATGTATACCCCTACCTCGACGACTGGCTGGTAAAAGCAGGATCATACAGACTCTGCAAAAAACACATCAAACAAGTCATAGAAACACTGTCCACATTAGGTTTCTCAATACATTGGGAAAAATCGTCAACAGAACCCCAACAAATCAAGATATTCTTGGGGGCACAAATAGACAGCACACAGTCCAAGGTGTTCCCCAGCGACAAGAGAAGTATAGCGCTCCTGAGGGAAACACGTCATTACCGCAAGGGGCAAGTTCTGACAGTGAGGATGGTGAGCAGGCTAATGGGAATGATGGCATCATGCATCCACCTTGTCCCGCATATCAGACTGCACATGAGACCGTTCCAGGAATGGATACAACAGCAATGGTCACAAGCCACAGGGAGTTGGGAAGATCTAGTGGTTGTCACACACGCAGTGCAGAAAGAAATAGCGTGGTGGAAAGAAGAGAACATATTACAAGGGAAGCCATTCACACAGCCAACTCCAACAGTGACCATCACAACAGACGCCTCACAGCAGGGCTGGGGCGCGCACATGACCAGACTCCGTGTCAGGGGGCTCTGGTCACAACAAGATGCAGTGAAACACATCAACTACCTAGAACTCAAAACTGTGTTCCTAGCCTTAAAAGCCTTTCAAAAGCAGCTTTACGGCCAGCGAGTGCTGATACAAACAGACAACACAACTGCAATGTTCTACATCAACAAGCAAGGTGGGACACAATCAGCACCGCTGTCAAGTCTGGCACAACAGATCTGGAGATGGGCCATCCCTCTAAGGATAGACCTGCTAGCAATACACCTCCCAGGAATAGACAATGTAGAAGCAGACCGACTCAGCAGGCAGACGTCTGCATCCCACGAATGGGAACTGAACCAACAGGAGGTGCAGCAACTGTTCCAAAAGTGGGGAACACCACGGATAGACCTCTTTGCAACACCCCAGAATGCAAAATGCCAACATTACGCATCCAGACAGCCGGACCAAAGGTCCCTAGGGAATGCCCTATGGATAAGTTGGTCGAACGAATTTGCTTACGCTTTTCCCCCGATACCACTGTTACACAAAGTACTCAGCAAATGCAGGAGCAGCAGCATGACACTCATACTGGTGGCACCTCAGTGGGCCAGACAAACATGGTTCTCACAGATAATGGAAATGGCGCAGGAACCAGCACACAGGTTCAGCAGAAGGAAAGACCTCCTCACAATGCAAGACGGAAAAGTGCTCCACCCAGAACCAGACAGCCTCAGCCTAGCAGCATGGCTCCTGAGGACCTAGAATTCGCACACCTCAAACTACCTCCAAGCACCATGGCAGTACTCAGAGAAGCAAGGAGACCCACTACAAGAAAATGCTACATTGCAAAGTGGAAAAGGTTCTCACAATGGTGCATTACAGAGGGACTGCAACGAAAAGTCACAAAAGAATCAACAGTACTGCGATACTTAACACACCTACTACAAAGCGGGCTGAGCTACTCGTCACTAAGGGTTCACCTAGCAGCCATAGTGGCCTACACCAGGGGAGAAGCGGTGAAAAGCTTCTTCACCTCCCAAGTGGTCAAAAGATTCCTGGAAGGGGCTAAAAGAATAGCCCCCTAAAAGGATGCCAGCCCCAAGCTGGAACCTCAACACTGTACTGACACAGTTGATGAAATCACCATTTGAACCCATACACAAGATCACACTGCACATGCTCACACTAAAAACGGCTTTCTTAGTGGCTATCACGTCACTGCAAAGAGTCAGTGAACTACAGGCTCTCACACTACAAGAGCCCTACTTGCAAATACACAAGGACAGAATTGTCATGAGGACGGACCCACACTTCCTGCCAAAGGTGGTGTCGCGGTTCCATATCAATCAAACAATACAGATACCAAGTTTCTTCCAGAAACCTTCAACACCCTCAGAAAAGGCGCTACACACGCTAGACGCCAGAAGGGCAGTGATGCACTACATAGAAAGGACGAAGGAATGCAGGAAAACAAAACAACTCTTCGTTTCCTTCGCAAGCAGTTTCCTGGGACGACCAGTAACAAAAAATACCATTGCACGGTGGATTGCACAAGCAATACAACTCTGCCACAAGCAGGCAGGACAAGAGTTACAAGGAGCCGCCCAGGCTCACTCAACAAGGAAAAGGGAGCAACGGTTGCGTTCCTAGCGAACACACCTATACAAGACATTTGCCAAGCGGCAACATGGTCTTCCGTGCACACGTTCACCAAACACTACTGTGTTGATATCCAAATGAACAAAGAGGCACAAGTAGGACAGAAGGTCTTACAGCACATTTTCAGCAACCAATGCTCATCTTCCACCCAACCACCGCAATAACAAAACCGCTACTAAGTCTATGCACAGCATAGTGAATCCAGAAAGATTCACGCTGCAAAACGAATAGTTTCTTACCTGTCGGTGTAGTTTTGCAGCTTGAAGACTTTCTGGATTCACTAGCGATCCCACCCGCCTCCACCAGGAAGATAACATAGGAGGTTAAGGGTACAACTGAACTACATACAAGGTTTAAAGGGATCAAAGAATAATTGAAGGATTAAAGGTTAAAGACATAGACAACAAAAAACTGTAAGAGGAAAAGAAAAAAGAATCCGAAGATGGCTACCAAAGGTGGGAGCTTCCGCCGGAAGCGCGACGACGTCACCGAAGACACCAAATGGTGGGCGTCGCCGCCCACCTGGGCCAACAACAAAAAAACACAAAAAAAAACACAAAAACAAAGAAAAGACTACGAATCCGGACCCAACCACGAGATGGCGGAATAATGGACCCAACCACGAGATGGCGGAATAATGCACAGCATAGTGAATCCAGAAAGTCTTCAAGCTGCAAAACTACACCGACAGGTAAACTATTCGTTCTGCACTCTCTCCCTCACTGTTCAACCTTTTTATGGCACCTCTTTCCAATATTCTGAACAAATCCAACATTCAATACCATATGTATGCTGATGATACGCACCTTTATCTGATCTCTTCTCCTGACAAAATAAAAACTCTTAATGATGCGCTTTGGAAAACGCAACAGTGGCTAACACATAATCATCTGTTGCTAAACTCCCTTAAAAAAGAATTCCTTCTGATTTCCCCCCGCAACCACTCGGCACCTACCCAAGACTATATCAAACAACTCTCTGCACTCAACTGCACTCCGCATGTTGTTGACTCTGCTAGATCTTTAGGCATCACCCTGGACAAATACATAAGTGTGCAAACTCGTATTAGTGCCACTATTAGGGTGCCAATCATCAGCTCAACACCCTAAGGAAAGTTAAGCCATTCTTGCCTCCTGAGGACATCCAGACCGCTGTCCAATCCCTAGTTTTCCCACGCTTGGAATATGGTTTGGTGACCCTTGCAGGCCTTCCTAAAGCGAGTCTGGCTGCGCTTAAAGCCACCCTTAACGTGTTGTCCAGACTCATCACGGGTTCCAGAAAACATGACCATATCACCCCGGACTTAATTCAGCTTAACTGGCTATTCATTGAAGCAAGGATTCGCTTCAAGATTGCTTGCCTGACGCACAAAGCTATTCACTACAACACCCCCGTCTACCTAGCAAAAAACTTGAGCTATCTGGCTCGAGCCGGAACTTAAGAAGCTCTAATACTCTACTTTTAAAACCACCCAAATTCAATAAGAAAAGAACTTACAACCGTGCCTTCTCGTGTCTTGCTTCTAGAATTTGGAATGCTCTTCCTCCCGAGATCAGATCCAACCCATCAACTACCTCTTTCAAAAAACATGTCAAGTGGCTAATACGGAACGACCATATACTGCAATAGCCCTGATGCCATCTTTAATCTACTTCCATCACCAACTTGACAATTTTTTTTCTGATCGCTCTAAATTTGTTATGTTTTATCTTCACAGGTCCTTTTTGATGTATTACCTGCTGTAACTTTTTAGTTAATTCGTGTGTTCTATTTTGTACCTTACCCTTGTTTTAAAACTCTTGCCTTACCCTCCTTTGTACAGCGCTCTGATACACTTTTTTGGGTCATGTTCGCACTTTATAAAACTCTTCAAATAATAATAAATAATAATAACTTCAGAATTTATACGGTTTGTGTAGTTTTAGTTGGTTTTGAATACAAAGAATAAAGAACGTTTTCTTACCTAACAAAGCTTTAACCTTTGATTATTTTTTTACGTGTGTGTGTGTGTGTGTGTGTGTGTGTGTGTGTGTGTGTATGTGTGTATATATATGTATATATGTATATATATATATATATATATATATATATATATACATATAACTGGTATCCTGAGTTTCCCTCGCCTTCGTTACACCGCCATGATCAAGGAGCACAGAAAGGCAGCACTCCACAAAGCAAGACCACACCAGGTTGTAGCTCTTTGGAAATCTTTTTTTAATTTTCTTGTTTTCACATTGTTTTCTTCAATTAAATGTGCAAAGTGTGATCAGTGCATCAGAGAAAAACGACCTACGCGTTTCGGCCAGAGGCCTTCGTCCGGGTCATAGAGTGTAAAGTGCATTTAAAGAAGTAGTATAACCCCTCCCTCCACCAAAAAAAAAGGGAACTTTTTGATTGTTAAAGGAACAGTACCTGATATCACATAACATTTGTATGAGCATCACAATTTCGGAATTTAAAGCAAGGATTCCAACACAAAAGTCGAAGTGAGGAAAGGGTAAAGGCATGGGATTACTGAGTATTGACTGGAACATTCTATAAAAGGTAAAGTACCCATTGTAACTCCATATAACGCAATTACTTAAATATGTAGATCATATGCTGATAATAAAGTGCATATGTTTTTTGCCTCTACATCATGACAATTCTTTAATCTTTGGTTAATAATGAGTTATGCAAGGATTTTCAAAGTGTAAACAATATCACTCTTAGGGGTTTCAATATTCATCTGTCTATCACTGCGAATAAAGTGCAAATGCAATAAATAACACAGTATTGGAGATGAACAAGACGTATTGAGTATTCACTTATATACATGAAACACATTCTAAATATAAGGTACGTATACTTATCCTCTCTGAGATTACATAATTTAATTATTGATCTCCGTAAGAGTCTGATACAGTGCTAGTGCCTTTTGCTCTTTGAAGCTTCTATGTTCGTATGTCTATCAGTAAGAGTAAAGTGCAAGCAAGATCATAGGATTTAGAAATAACAAGGAGACGTATAAGATAGTTACTAGTATACTTGAATCAAATTCAATATAAAAAGTATGTGTGCTTTTTCTCTAGAATATCACAATTTTATTATAGGTCTCCGTTTAAATTTGATAAAATGCAAGTGACTTCGCTCTAAGAAGCTCCTATGTGTGTTTGGTCTATCAACCAGAGTAAGGTGCAAATGTAATAAATGTAATGATATGAGGGATAAAGTGGCAGGTCTATGCTTACTGCGTGTTTAAAACGCCCAAGTATTGCGCTCTTTAGAATGACCACTATCCACTATCTGTGATCCATGGTAAAGTGCATGTGCAATAAAGGTATCAAGGATGGTATGTAATGGAAGGGAAAATCATTGTGAAGTATAATCATAACTGTATTGATCCTGCTCGTTCCTAAAAGTTCATATTGGTCATACAGAATAGTAATCATAACCCCTTCTCCTCCACATAAAGTGCACGTGCCGAAGATATCAATCCTAAAACAACATATTAGCGACCTATCAAACAGGTTAGAGAAAAATGTCTGAAATAGTTATTTATGAGTGCATGATCTCCTAGTCATCAATGATCGAAAGCAAATTTACAGGAAGGTGTGAAGCTCTGCATCAGTATTGAGTCCCCATGGGATCTCTGTTCCCATTATGATAATCCATTTGGACTCTGCTTTTCATAATGTTAGCTCTCGGTCCCCACCTCTCAAATTCCAAGGAATATGTTCAATGCCATAGAAGGATAGATTTTCGCGATTGCCTTCATGATCTTTCCATACATGTTTTGATATGGCATAAGAAAAATCTTTGTTGTTGATTTGCTCTGAGGTGCTGAAGAATTCGTAATTTGAGCTTATTCACCATGCTTCCGATATATTGTTTGCCGTAGTGACACCTTCGAGCATACACCACATGTGTAGTCTCACATGTTATTCTTTCCTTGATTTTGATTTTTTCTCCTGTTAAAGTAGTTACTTCTTGATGTTTTTGACCATACTTACATGCCTTGCATTTTGGACATTTGAAGAAGCCTTTTACTCGCAGCCACTGCATTCTGCTTCCTACTTTTTCAGGCCTCTGAAAGTAGCTGTGTGTTAGTATGTCCCCCAGAGAGGACGCCTTACTGTAGGTGATGCTAAGATGGTCTGAGGCATACGTTTTTAGCTCTTCATCTTTACTAAGTAGCTTCCAATTACTTTGTAGTGCGTCTCTTATCCTGTTACTTGATGAATTGTACTGTGTGATGAATCTGATTTTGTCTTCTTCAAGAATTTTCTTTAGTTTGCCCATGAGACTCTTAGGTTGTAATAAGGACTCCCTTTTCTTGTTCATTGCCCTTATCTTCGCATTGTCCAAGACTACAATTGGATATCCTCTTCTTAGGAACCTCCCATACATTTTGTCAACCTGTAAATGGAATTCTTTGTCTTCTGAGCAGTTTCTCCATGCCCGAAGAAACTCCCCGTAGGGGATGCTCCATTTGAGACATTTAGGGTGGGCGCTGTTGGCTGAGAGAATGCTATTACAGGCTGTTGGCTTACGGAAGAGAGTCATGCAAATTTTTTGGTCCTTAATGTAGATGTGTATATCCAGGTAGTCTATTTCATGTTGATTAGTGTTGTAGGTACATTTTAACTGGAATGCGTTGTTGTTAAGAGACTAAGGAGTTCAGTTCATCTGTTGTACCTTCCCAGATTAAAAACAGGTCGTCAATGTAACGCACCCAAAGTATTACATTGTCCATTAGTTTGTTGTTGTTCTCAGACCAGATGTGTTCCGCTTCCCAGAGACCCATCGTCAGGTTGGCATATGTGAGTGCGAATGATGTACCCATTGCAGTCCCTTTGCTTTGTCTGTAGAATTTTTTGTCGAAAACAAA
The DNA here is from genome assembly GCA_963921515.1 of Calotriton arnoldi. NCBI lineage: Eukaryota > Metazoa > Chordata > Amphibia > Caudata > Salamandridae > Calotriton > Calotriton arnoldi. The sequence goes on from CAWUFW010001517.1 coordinate 2,313,259, forward strand.
CACATTATTTGTCAAGCAGAAACGCATCATGTCTAGGATCATTTGAGTTTGGCCAAGAACACTCAATGATCGAGATCTCAGATAAAATTCACAAGCCTTTATGCCATCGTCATGTCTGATCAACGTGTACAATGAGACCACATCGATCGTCACCATTGTATAATTCTCTTTCCTGGGGATCCCTCCAATTCGATTTAAAAAATCCATTGAATCACGGATATATGATGGTAAGCTTTCTACAGAAGAAGAAAGAAAAGTGTGTAGGAATCTAGAGGTGTTTTCCAAGAGTGAGCCACATGAACTTATAATTGGGCGTCCAGGGGGATTTTCTACGTTCTTGTGGAATTTTAGTAAGACATAGATGGTTGGGGTGATAGGTCGAGTTCTTAAAAGATACTCCAATTCTTCGTCATCTAGCAAACCATCCGTGTGCCAGCTACGTAACATGCTGTGAACTTTGGTCATGATTGCAACAGATGGATCCTCTCTGAGCTTTTTGTAGCTGTTCACGCGATTAAGTTGTATCTTAATTTCCAGGTAATATTTTTGGGAATCCATCACGACAATAATGCCGCCCTTGTCTGAGGGTTTAATGACAATGTTGTCGTCCATCCGAAGATCTTTTAATGACCAGTTGTCATCTCTGGTCATGTTGTTCCGTCTTAGTTGTTTTCCTTTTCTGTCCTTTATGTATATCGCCCGAAGTTCCTCTTTCATCAGTTCCTGGAAAATGTCCACCCTATTCCTTGCTGGTAATTGTGGGCAAAATTTAGACCGTGTTCTACATTTACTGCTGATAGACATGTTTGTTTCAATCATCATTTCTTCACACAATTCCATGTTGGTCATGGTATCTGTTGTAGTTAGTTGTTCATTGTCATTGTTTTCAATTTCTAAACTATGTAAGGATCTTAATGGTGGAATGTCGTTCATAGTTAATATGGAAAGTGTCTCTGGATTGTTGTGTTTTATTGGTCTTGGTGGAACATTTGTGAAGTGTTTCTTCAGCTTCCGCTTACGGCAAAATTTGTACAGGTCTATTCTTGACGTGGCAAGATCCATGCCATACGAGGGACAAAATGTAAGTCCTTTGTTCAATAGATTCAGATGTTTAGAGTTAATTTTTCGGGATGATGGGTTGATTACTAGGTCGTCCTTTTGATGTTCTTCATGATCTGTTGTTCCCATTCTCATTTTTTTGGATCTTTTGTTTTTTTGCTTTTTGTGGCTCCGTATGGTTCTTTTGACTGAAGTTCTGTTTTCTGATAGGAGCCCCTGCCTCGCGTCGTCATTCGCAAAGGCGCATCTCCAAGGAAAAATCCACTCTTTGTCTTCCGCTGATAGGTCCTTTGTCACCAGAGGTGACTTCTTAACTTTCTGCACTCGACATCCTTATTTGCTCCTGTACCCGATCCATAGACTGTTTATTATAGTTTGCATCAGATTTACGTGTGAACGTGTAGACTCTACCCATTGCGTAGTCAATTCTGTCACGTTGAAACTTACGGATTTTTTTATTCTGTACTTCCAACTCATGTTTATCAAGTCTCTTTTCTAGGTCCTCAAACAGTTTGGTGCCTTCAGTTGTTGCCTTGAATTGTTACAAAGATTTCTCGAGGTTGTTTTTTTCCATTGCTCGTGCTAATCTTCTTTCTGCATGTACTACTAGTGTGTTGATTAGCTTCATGGAACATTCTGCCGTGTCTGATTGCCATTGGGATAGAATGTCTGGATCTAAGCCACTCAGTGTGGGCAGAACAAAGATTCTAAGGCCTCTCGGAATGCGTTTACAGTCTTCTATGTATTTTTTTTTCAAGGTGACACTTTCCCACCACTTATTTATTTCCATGGTTCTGGCCTGTTCCAGTTCTTTAATAAGTTGATTCGGCGTACCAGTTATCCCTATGTTGCTGGAGCCTGCCCTGTTCTGTGTATGTATGTGTATATATGTGTGTGTATATATGTATGTATGTATATATATATATATATATATCTATATATATATATATCCACGCCAGTAGGTAGTTATAGTTAGGTCTTCCTTTCCATAGACGGAGCATTTTTTTGGTTTGCTAATAACTTTGGCCCTGTTTGACAAACTTTCACGAAATTTCCCCCCCCAAAAAGTTTGCCAACCTCAGCTCCTTCGTGGAAAGTTTCAGGGTGATCCATCAAGCGGGGGGCCGAGAAAAAAGGAGGGTCCCAAAATGTAAAATCTCCATGCATTTTCCATAGGCTTCTTTAAGACCGGTTTTAGCAAAAATTGCTGAATGGATTTACACCGAATTCGGCAGGAAGCTAGATCTTGGGTTGCAGATTTGGCGTTTTGTGCTATGGTGTAAATCAGTTCAGTAATGTTTGAGATATTATGGGTCAAAAATAATTGTATATTTTTGCAGTTGTGCGCATGAGAGTCCTGCAAGAGTGCAAGAATCAAAAATGCATCCGTGTGATGGGTGGAGAGGCCCGTTTTTCCTATGAGCCTTCATGCTCTCGCGGGTGCGAGCGCGCTGACTGTGGGGTGTTAATGAAATGGGGGCCATTACTGTTTATTGTGAAAAATTCAAGGTGTTGTGGAAAGGAATTGAAAAAGCTATATAAGGGGGGCAGCAGAAAGGCATGCTGTCCCCCCTAAGTTTAGAGAGGTATCTAAGCAATAACTACTTTGAAGAAAATACATTTATATTGTTTTTAACTGATTTTTACGACTTGGCCGGACTCAACATCAAATCAACAGATCAAAAATCTCAGTAACTTTCATGGAGTCAGGTTGACTCAAACTTTTCATCTGAGCCGTGCTAACGGTAACATGCTTCTTTTGATGTTTGTGCCTGGCCTTTCTCCAAACTGCAACAGATTATAAAGACTTTTTCTATGCAGGCCTCCCGAGTCATTAATAATAGGATGTCAAATCGCTTGTTTCATGAGGGGCTGGACAAAATGTTCACATTTGTATTCTTCCTGGCGGTCTCCTCGGACACCGATCACGACCGAGGAGACCGCAGCGACCATGAAAGTCATCCACTCCGGACCCCCACAGACCCCTGCCCACCCCACATATACCACAGAGCCGCCACCACCATCGCACCCGTATTTCAACGCACCATCAACACCACCTTCGAGACCGGCTGCTTCCCCGACGACTGGAAACGCGCAGAAGTCAGGCCCCTGCTCAAGAAGCCCTCAGCAGACCTGACGGACCTCAAGAACTACCGGCCCATCTCGCTCCTCCCTTTTACGGCGAAAGTCACAGAGAAGACCGTCAACGCAGAACTGACCAGGTTCATCGAAGACAACGCCATCCTCGACCCTTCACAATCCGGATTCCGAAGCAACCACAGCACCGAGACCACCCTACTCGCTGCTACCAACGACATCCGCGGCCTCCTCGACCAAGGCCACATCGTGGCCCTGATTCTACTCGACCTGTCAGCAGCCTTCGACACAGTCTCCCACCGCACACTCGCAGCCAGACTACACGACGCCAGCATACAAGACACCGCCCTCGACTGGGTCAGATCGTTCCTCACCGTCAGGAGCCAAAGGATCAGACTGCCACCCTTCCTCTCCGAACTAACGGAAATCAACTGCAGAGTTCCACAGGGATCATCACTCAGCCCAACCCTCTTCAACATCTACATGGCTCCCCTCGCCGCCATCGTCCGGCAGCACGGCCTCAGCATAGTCTCCTACGCCGACGACACCCAGCTCATCCTCTCCCTCACCAAGGACCCCACCTCCACCAGACTCAACTTCCAGGAAGGAATGCAGGACGTTGCAGCCTGGATGAGCAACAGTTGCCTAAAACTCAACTCGGAAAAGACAGGCCCACCACCCTCAGCAGCCCCCCGACCCCCACGGACCACGCCAAGAACCTTGGCATCGTACTCGACTCCTCCCTCTCCATGAACTGACCGGTCAACACGTCACCTCCAGCTGCTTCAACACCCTCCACATCCTACGCAAGACCTTCAAATGGATCCCCCCGAGGCAAGAAAGACAGTCACCCACGCACTCATTACCAGCAGGCTGGACTATGGAAACGCCCTCTACGCCGGCATCAACAAGTTCGTACTCCGCATGCTCCAGACAATACAGAACACCGCCGCCAGACTTGTCCTCCGGATCCCCGACACAAACACATCAGCCAACACCTACGCATGCTCCACTGGCTCCCCGTCGAGAAGTCACCTTCAAGATACTCACCTACACCTACAAATGCCTACACAACACCCGACCCCAATACCTCAACAACAGAATCACCCTCCACGTACCCAAAAGAAACCTCCGCTCCACCAACCTCCTCCTCGCTGAAATCCCGCGCATCCGCAGAGCCAGAGCAGGGGGAAGATCTTTCTCCTACATCGCGGCCAAGACCTGGTCGACCTCCCCACCGACATCAGACGTGCCCCCTCCCTGGACACCTTCAGGAAGGCTCTGAGGACCTGGCTCTTCAACTGAAACAGAACCGCTGACCATCCCCCCCCCCCAGCCAGGCGCCTTGAGACCCTCACGGGTGAGTAGTGCGCTTATAATCCCCCTGATTGATTGATTCCCGTGACTTTGTGATATTGCAACATGGGAAATTCTAATTTATGTCTCCGTGTATTACTACTTTATAGGGTCATTCTTACTGCTATTAGAATAATTCGTTTTTTACTTTCCTTGCTTTTTCAGGCTTCTGTATAGATGCTGCCTATATAACTGACTGTGAGCAGTCAGTTCATGATATCTGTTGAGTCATCCTTATGAAATGAATGAAGTATATCTAGTCTTCTGCTTCTCTCTTCTCTTGTTAGGTATTACTTCTAATATAGGAGAAGATTCATTTTTCACCCTGACCTTACACTTTAACTCTTCCAGTTTTATTTTATTTTACCCTAGGTCTTGTGCCTTCGTCAAAACATAATCAAGCATGTGGAGAATTTGCAACATCTGGTCACTCTCCGAGATCTGGACCTGTATGATAATCAAATCCAGAAAATTGAAAACTTGGATACCCTGACAAATCTTGAGTGAGTAAAAGACAGGTGATAGATATATTGGGTGTATAAGAGGTGGCTCTCAAAAACATTTGGAGTAGAGATTCCTGGAGAAAATGATGTGAATGAGCTTGATTCCTGGGGAAACATCAAATGCATTAGGTTTTACCCTGTCCAACTCCCTCCCCAAAACCTGGGCATTGGCAAAGCATTTGTCTTGAGTTTTGGGGATGTTATGTACACTGATATACCCGTTGCATATGTTCACTTGTACTGGTTACTCTCTTCTCTTAGCCAGTCTGAATTTTAATATATTCAAAATGGTTTACATTTGTTCCTTGGCAGCATCATACTGTTGCTGCCCACAGAATGCCAGAGATTACTACCATTGTGTGCCAGTAATCATGTTGCCCATGATTAGCACCTTTATACCAAGTCCAGCCTGTTTCCTGGGATTACCAGCATTGTACAAAGGCCATCATGTTGCAAGGCATTACTTGTAGCATACTAGGATCACTGTGTTGCCAGAAATTACCACCATTGTGCCAGGCTCAGCATGCTACCATGGATTACTACCATTGTCATGGTCTGCCATTTACCAGAAATTAGCACCATTGTGCCAGGGCCCTCATGTTGCCAGGGATTATCATCATTATACATTAGCTAGCAGATAGCCAGTATTTTTCACTTCATTGTGCCGGCCCCCAACACTCTACAGCAAAGGTCTTCAATCTGTGGTATGCGACCCCCAGGGGGGCTTTGGTGACCTGGGAAGGGGGGGTGCACATTTTCCAGTTTCACTTCTGCCTGGAATCCAAAACGTTTGCTCTCTGTTTTGGAAATAGACCACCATCCCGGTTAATTCCGATCGTTAAAATGCTTCGGCTGAAGTTTCATTAATTGAGTCTCCTGTGATGTGAACTAAGCCGGGCAGACAGCTAAATAAGGCTTTGTGCAAGGGTGCCTGAATGAAATGCAAATGTACGCTATGAGTTAATCTGCAAATGTAAAGGGTGCTTTGGAGCCAGTTCTGCTTTAATTGAATGAATCACTCCAAGCATTGTGATAACAAAGATTTGTTGTTTTATTTTTTTGAGTGGTAGTGCAAAGAGTTAACAATGGAGCTGTGAATTGCGTGCTTTTAATTGTATTCCACAGCACTTAGCTATCCCTTCAACACCTCCTCTTGGGTACTATGTAAAACAAAATTGCACTACGTACAGTCTGGTATTACTAAAATCAACATTGTGGAAGCACCATTTTATCATAAAACTATTTGCACATTTTGTAGCAGTCTGTTATACTGTGTGTAATGCAAGTATGAAATAATTACTTACATAATCGCAGTGCTTTCTGTCAAAGGCTGTGACCTCGTAGCGCTAAAAATACAGAAGGCACTATTCTTCACTGCACCAACCAAGATTTAATTATGTGCCTCTCTGGTTACACACAGACCTCTGCAGTGCACTAACTAATAGAGGTTTCATAATGTACTACAGGGCATTTGCCACTCAGTAACAACTGTGTTTTATTTATTTTTCATTTAAGCTGCTCATTATTTTATATGTAGCTACCTGATGGTGACGTACCTAAAAAGAAACGTACAAAATATTTTGGGGCTTATTTATGAGAGACTTGCGCCACCGGAGTGTCACTTTTTTTGATGCTCCGGCAGCACAAGCATCTCAATCATATCTATGAGGTGACGCAATGTCACCATGCGTGGCTTAGCATGGCCTCATAGATATGGAGTAAGAAAAAGCAGCACAAGTTGCTGCGTTGCCTTACTCTGCGTCAAGGAGGCGTCCCATGGGGGTTGCGTTGGGTGTTACCACGCAACACCCATGGATTTTCACACTGCCCCAGATTTACAAAATCACGTAAACCTGGGGCAACGCCAAAACCCATAGCCGGCGTAACGATTTTCCTCTTTCATGTGTGCTGCATTCTGTAGCACACACAGAAAGAGGAAAGCGCCTCTCAGGATTGTTCTTGTGCAGGAAGGTGCCTTTTCCTGCCCAAAATTCCTGCCTGTGTTTACGCTAGGTAGCAGTTTGTGCGCCAACGCATGTTAAAGGAAAGGAATGCACTGTATTTAATAAATATGATGCATTCTTGCCGTTTCACATTGGTGTAGGGTAGCGCAGCAAGAAGACTTGCAGCGGTGCCCTACGCCACTTCCTCATAAATGAGGCCCTTTGTTTTTAGCCACACCTTTGACCACGCCCCCATGCTCACTGACCTTTGGTTTGCTAAACACTGTTTAATATTATTTCCCCAATGTAAAAATTATTTGCTTTGGGAATAGGGGGACTTTATAGTTGTTGATGGTCCTCAAAGATGAGGAGTACCAGGCTCTAGAAACTTTTGTCAAGAGGTGGGCCTTACACAGAAAAAGCTTTGAAGGGGGAATCCTGCATCAAAACGTTTGAAGACCTCTCCTCTACAGGCACAATAAAGGCACTGGATGAAGGATTACTTTTCTTCCATCAGTGCATCTCCATAGGTAGGGAGAGGAGTTGTTACATGGGGACTCCTTGCTATGCGAGTGGACAGATACACTTTTACCTCCCTTAGCAACAGGTATGTAGTGTGCTGCATGGCGACATGGAGACAAAATCTCAAAATAGAAAATTAAGTGGGCTCTGGAGAGATGAGGGCTACGATGTGCAGGTGAAGATATTCGAGGGAGCCTTCACTCGGAGTGAAGGGCTATTGAATAGGATATAGATGAAAATAAATGGGACTTCCTTTTTAAATATTGGGCAGAAGCAAAACAAAAACAATACAGGGTAGAAAAATTGTGGGACAGTGCTGGAAATTTGAATGCATACCACTGGGTCCACTCTACTACTCAACTCCAATGCTATATAATAGCTCAACCAGATCCACAATGTCACTTCATTTTTCAATTGGCGAACACAGACAATCGGCCTCATCTTGGAGTCTTTCTGTCAGAGCCTCAGCCTCCTCACTAGGCTTTTTGCTCATTGTTCACAGACCCTAGCTGACGAGAATGCCAGGTCAGTGATGGAAAGGAAACCCTTCCCATACTGCACCCAGTGCCACTCGAAGTTTCCCTGGACCAGCCATCATCAGCTCTGCTATCTCTGCTTCTCCCCATGAAGGCGACAGCACCACTTGCCAGGCCTGCCTTACCTTTCGGTCGAAGAAGGGCCCACTGGAGAATTTGGAGGCAGGAATCGGATGATACCCGCAACATCTTTCATGTGTCTTTATATTTTGTCTGTCTGACGTATGTATGCTAGCTGTGTCCGTAAATAGATCATGTCTCCCTAAGGTATCTAAAAGCATCCTTAACTGGGGATTTTAAGGCCCTCTTTGCACTTAAGACAATCTGTGATAACAGATTGATGAAAAGTTGCAAGCTGGTTAGACCAAACAGAAAGCCAAAGTAATAGTGGAGTTAATTTAATAAAATCTTCTATATATGGAAGGCAAAGTTAGTCATGGCAGATAAACGTGAAGCAAGAGGAAGGGAGATTCAATAGACTGTGAAAACAGTTTGTTCGAGGCATGTGAGCTGTAGATCACATGCTGTGCATAGCCCGCCATCTAGTGTTGGGTCTGGATGTTTGCACTTTGTTTTTGTTCGAAGAAGTCTTTTCCAGTCATGAGGTAGGTGACTCCTCCTTTCGGTGATGGTGCGCATGGGCATCGACTCCATTGTTAGATGTTTTTTTTCCGCCATCGGGTTCGGATGTGAATTGCTGCGCTCCGGTTCAGCACCATTTCTCGGGTTCCCTTCGATGCGTAATCCACTACCCTCGACTGTATTGTTTCTCGATCGCGTTTCCTATTCTCCGCGTATCGTTTCAAATCAAGAATCTTAGCTTGGAAAACTCGTGGAGGGCTATTGGGCCTACCCGTGCCGGGCTCGCTAGAAGTCGATGGAAAAAAATCCATTCAAGCTCTGTTCCGGGTGTCGCGCTAATTTTCCGCGCACCGACCTGCACGAAGTGTGCAATCTGTTTGTCCCCGGAACACGACGAGAGACTGTGACCCGTGCCGATCGTTTCGATCGAAGAAGACGCTCCGTGACCGTCAGGCCCGACGTCATGAAATGCAACAAGGCAGCTCCTTACTGGACATCTTCAAAGAAGATTCCGACCAAGAACACGCTCAAGGAGCCGAGGAAGAAGAACATGTCTCCGTGTCCGAAGCCGACTCCGACATGGAAGGAGAGGAGCAAGTTACACCGGGTCAACGTACCGTGAGTACAGAAACCCCCTTGCCCCAACAACCAAAACCTAAAAAGGCTCCGGTCCTTCCTCTACCTTCGGCCAAGGTCGGCACCAAGAAAGAGTTTCGAGTACCCCGCCCGAGGGCCCGGAACCGAAAAAAAAAAAAAAAAAGCCTTCCGGATCGGGTCGGCCCCCTAGCAGCACCGAACCGAAATCCTCGGCGCCGAAAACCAAGCATGTCCATCCTCCATCTTTCTCCAAGCTTAAATATTCGGTGCCAAAGAGTTCGGACCCGAAATTTTCGACGCCGAAAACTACAACTAAAGAGAGACTCCAACAAAAGACTTTCTGTCTAATGTTCCACCTCCGGATCCGAAACTGAAAGAACTGGTTATCAACCCAGATACTGGACATATTCATGCCAAATTACCTGAAAAATGGAAATTGGCACATCAGGATGAGCATCATATACCTCTAAAGAAAAGGAATATGGGTACAAACCCATCACCACCTTATATTCCACCTCCTTCACCTACTAATCCTCACCTACTGTTTACCCCCACTGATTCACCACCACCACTATTACCTGACCCACAGGATGAGGGGGTTGGGGATGGGGATGACAACACGCCACAAGATGTTGACCCATGGGAGGATTATAATACTGATCCACATACAGAAACTGACCCTGATTTGTATCCATCTAGGCCATCACCTCCTGATGACAATATAGGTTATATTGAGCTTCTTAATAGGGCTGCTTACTATCATGGGGTGGAATTACATAAAGAAACTTTAGAGGAGGACTTCTTATTCGAGACATTAAGCTCCACTCAAAAAACAACACACACTTTACCAATGCTTAAGGGGATGCTTAAGCATGCAGATGAGGTATTCAAAGACCCTGTCCGGGCAAGAATAATCATGCCCAGGGTTGAGAAAAAATATTAACCAGCACCGACTGACCCTGCTTACATCAAGGGTCAACTGCCGTTAGACTCTTTGGTGGTCTCTAATGCTCGTAAAAGAGCACATTCACAAATAACAGGTGAGGGCCCTCCACCTGATAAAGAGTCCAAGTTGATTGATGCCTCTGGTAAAAGGGTAGCTTCTCAGGTAGCTAATCACTGGTGCATTGCCAATGCTCAGGCTTTGCTAGCCAGATATGATGGAGCTCATTATGATGAGTTGGAAAAACTTATCCAATATCTGCCTGATGAGCATAAAGCTAAGGCAAAAGATCTCATGCAAGAAGGAAAACTCATTACCAATACCTCCATCAAATGTGCATTAGATGCAGCAGACACAGCAGCACGTGCAGTAAACACAAGCGTGTTGCTACGCAGCCACGCATGGTTAAGAATATCAGGTTTCAAACCAGAGGTACTGGCCTCCATTCTTAATCAACCTTTTGACAAGGAACACCTATTTGGTCCAGCAGTTGACCCCTCGCTGGAGAAAATGAAAAAGGACACTGAGGTCGCAAAGTCCATGGGGGGCTTTACAATTACCTGGGTGATTTTACAGGGGTGGTTCCAAAACTGTTACCACAGAAAATCCCTCCTCCTCTTACAAGGACAACAATCAATCGCCCTCATCAAGAGGATATTTTAGAAGAGGTTTTAGAGGAAACAACGGTAAGGGAAGAGGCAGAGGCAACTCCACACGCACTTCCCCCACTAATAACAAACAGTGACTTCCTTCCACTACCTCCGATCATTCCATTCCTGTCGGGGGACGTCTCTCTCAATTTCTCCCTGACTGGAACACCATCACCTCAGACAAATGGGTTCTACAAATTATCCAATATGGTTACTGCCTGGAACTTAGACACTCCCCCAAACATTCTTCCAAGATTACATGCAATGTCACAGGAACATCTCACCCTTTAAAAAAAAAAAAAAAAAGAGGTTCAATCTCTGTTAGAAAAAGGAGCAATAGACCCAGTCCCATTAAAACATCAAGAAACTGGGGTATACTCCCTATGCTTCTTAATTCCCAAGAAGGGCAGATCTCTCAGGCCTGTACTGGACCTCAGAGAACTAAATCTATACATTCAATCAGACCACTTTCACATGATCACTCTACAACAAGTATTTCCACTCTTTCAACAAGGCGACTTCCTGTCCACTCTGGACTTGAAGGACGCCTATTACCATATCCCAATACATCCTGCTCATCGCAAATACCTAAGGTTCGTAGTAGCAGGACAGCATTATCAGTTCAAGGTGCTCCCATTTGGAGTAACAACCGCACCCAGAGTTTTCACCAAGTGTTTAGCAGTAGTTGCAGCTCACCTTCGAAGACAACACATTCACGTCTTCCTATATCTGGACGACTGGCTCATAAAAGCCAACTCGCAGAAAAGCTGTCTCCGTCACACTCACAAAACTGTGCAGTTGTTCCACGATCTTGGATTCACAGTAAAACTGTCCAAGTCTCATCTACAGCCATCCAACACACAGGCGAGTCTGGGAGCCACAATAGATGCACAATACGCTTTGGCCTACCCCAGTCGGGCAAGAATCCGCAACATGCAGACTCTGCTCAGCCAGTTTCAGTCTCATCATTCATTGCCAGCTCGAGTGTCGATGTAGTTACTAGGGATGATGGCGTCTTGCATACGAATAGTCCCTTACGCAAGACATCACATGCGTCCCCTTCAAGAGTGCTTAGCACGTCGGTGAACCAGGCTCAGGGTCTGTTATCAGATCTAGTGTTGGTGGATGGCCGCACCCATCGCTCTCTGCAGTGGTGGAATACACAAAACCTTTTAAAAGGGCGGCCCTTCATCGACCCAGTTCCACAGATAGTGCTAACAGCAGACGCATCGCTCACTGGTTGGGGAGCTCATCTCCAAACACATACAATTCAGGGCATGTGGAGCTTGCAGCAAAAGCAGCTCCACATAAAACATCTAGAGCTACTAGCAATTTTTCTAGCGCTCAAAGCGTTTCAAGTTCATCTAGTATGCAAAGCTGTCCTGATCTGTACCGACAACATGACATCAATGTACTACATACAAAGACAAGGGGGGACACACTCTCTCCAGCTGTCACAACTAACACAGACCATCTGGAGATGGGCCATACATCACAGAATGTTTTTCCTGGCAGAACACCTTCCAGGAGTAAACAATCTGATTGCAGATCTGCTCAGTCGTCAAAGACAACAGATCCACGAATGGGAACTCCACCCTTAAGTTCTCCTCCCATTCTTTCAAATGTGAGGCTTTCTAGACATAGCTAATTCATGACGGTGCAGTGGTATGGTTATAGGTAAAATGGCGCTCCAAGAATGAGTAGCACTTACACTCTATTTAGATTTCTGAGAAATTTATATGGACGGTGCTGAAAGGTAAGAAGAACCACCAGTCTCCCCAAACACGTGGTCGAAACCAACATAAACAGAAACACAATCCTCAGCACACGTCTTTTAAGTAATATGCAATTATCCAATTTGTTTTAGTCAAGCATAAATGATAGAGAAATTTTCGAGCTTGGTTTCTTTTCTTTATTCTCTTTGTTCTTGCATCAGCCAACACGTGTTTCGTCGCACAAAGGAATTTTGTCCCGCGACTTTCTCAAGGCTTACAAGAGTCCAAAATGTTCCTTTATCAGTGGTGATAATTCCATCCTACTGGAAAATTAAAATCTATGTTCCGATGTCCACGTCGCATTTAACCGTGGGTCTTCGTCATGAGCCAAACCTAGAGCACGTAAGAAGGACGTGTAGGTCCCCACATCAGCGCCGTGTTCTCGAGTGCGAGAATCATTCTACTTGCATATTACTTAAGACGTGTGCTGAGGATTGTGTTTCTGTTTTCTAGACATAGATCTGTTTGCCGCCAACCTAAACGCAAAATGCCAAAACTTCGCATCCAGACATCCACACCCATTGTCCAAGGGCAATGCACTATGGATGAATTGGTCAGGGATATTTGCCTACGCTTTTCCGCCTCTCCCACTCATTCCATTAGTGGTTCCGAAGCTCAGACAGGCGTCCCTGACATTAATCCTAGTTGCTCCCACATGGGCTCAACAACCCTGGTTCACAACCCTGTTGGAGCTCTCAGTAGTTCCTCACCAAAAACTACACCTCACTCCCAATATGCTCACTCAGAGCCATGGAGAGATAAGACACCCAGATCCCAGCCATCTCAACCTTGCAATCTGGCACCTGAAATCTTAGAGTTTGGCTACCTTAATCTTCCGCCAGACTGTATAAATAGTATTAAAGAGGCTAGACGTCCTACCACAAGAGCATGCTATGCAACAAAGTGGAAGCGATTTGTGATATACTGCAATAACTATCAAATAGATCCACTAGACGCTTCAGTTCAAAACATAATTTGCTAGTTATTACATCTGCAGCGTTCCAATTTAGCGTTCTCTTCTATACGCTCACATCTTGCTGCAATAGCTGCATACCTACAGAACAGACAACATCTGTCTCTTTTTAGAGTGCCTGTCATCAAAGCATTTATGGAGGGACTTAAAAGAATCATTCCTCCAAGACTTCTCAACATTGTCCTCACTAGGCTAATGGGTCCACCCTTTGAACCATTGCATAAATGTGAAATATAATTTCTTACTTGGAAGGTAGCTTTCCTCATACCTATCACATCTCTGAGGAGAGTGGGTGAGCTTCAGGCACTAACCATAGAAGAACCATTCTTACAAATACATCAAAACAAAGTGGTTCTGCGGACCAACCCTACATTTCTGCCAAATGTAATTTCTGCCTTACATATCAACCAGTCTGTTGAGTTGCCGGTGTTCTTCCCTCAATCAGATTCTGAGGCAGAAAGCGCTTTACACACTTTAGATGCGAAAAGAGCTATTCTTTACTAAATAGAAAGGACAAAACCTTTCCGCAAAACAACTATTTGTTGCTTTGGCTCCACCACATAAAGGCAATCTAATATCAAAGTCAGGCATTGCAAGGTGGATAGTTAAATGCATTCAGATATGCTATTCAAAAGCAAAAAGAACTTTACCAATTCCCCCTAGAGCACACTCCACTCGCAAACTAGGGGTTTCTATGGCACTTCTAGGAAAACATACCCATAGATGATATCTGCAAAGCTGCAACATGGTCTACACCTCACACATTCACAAAACACTATTGTGTAGATGTGTTAGCAAGACAGCAAGCTTGTGTGGGCCAAGCAGTTTTACGTACACTATTTCAGACCACTGCAACAGCAACAGGTTAGCCACCGCTTTGGGAGATAACTGCTTTTTAGTATATGCACAGCATGTGATCTACAGCTCACATGCCTCAACGGAAAATGCTACTTACCCAGTTTGCATCTGTTCTTGGCATGTAGAGCTGTAGAGGCGCATGCGCCCACCCGCCTCCCCGGGTACCTATACCTGTTGCAGTTAAATCTTTATTAGATACATAAATACATGGACATCTCTTACTACTCTTACTAACTCCATTATCACCCTCTGCGGCAAACAATCTAACATTGGAGTCAATGCCTATGCGCACTATCACCGAAAGGAGGAGTCACCGACCTTGTGACTGGAAAAGACTTCTTCGAACAAAAACAAAGTGCAAACATCAGGACCCAACACTAGATGGCGGGCTATGCACAGCATGTGACTCTACAGCTCTACATGCCAAGAGAAGATGCATACTGGGTAAGTAACATTTTCCTTCTCTTCAAATTGTAGAGAATGCTCACTTGAGTACATCCAAACTCCGGCTCCATACAAAGCATCTTGCCCCCCTAATGGAAATTTATCCAAGACAATGTGTCTTGGATACATTTCCATTAGGGGGGCAAGTGGTCCATTAGCGATGGCAGAAGATGGAGAAAATCAATCAATCAATCACGGAATTTGTAGAGCGCACTACTTACCCGCGAGGGTCTCAAGGCGCTGGGGAAGAAAAAAGGGAAAAGGGGGGGGTGGTGCCGCTACTGGTCGAACAGCCAGGTCTTGAGTAGCCTCCTGAAGGTCAGCAGGTCTTGGGTCTGTCGTAGGCTGAGTGGAAGGGTGTTCCAGGTCTTAGCGGCGAGGTGGGAGAAGGATCTGCCGCCGGAGGTGGTTCTTCGGATGCGGGGGACGGTGGTGAGGGAGAGGTCGGCGGAGCGGAGCTGGCGGTTGGGGACGTAGAAGAAGAGCCGTCTGTTGAGGTAGGCTGGGCCGGTCTTGTGGAGTGCCTTGTGTGCATGGATGAGGAGTTTAAAGGAGATTCTCCTGTCGACGGGGAGCCAGTGCAGGTTTCTCAGGTGGGGGGTGATGTGGCTGTGGCGTGGTACGTCGAGGATCAGGCGTGCCGAGGCGTTTTGAATGCGTTGCAGTCGTTTGATGAGCTTGGCCAGGGCTCCCGCATAGAGGGCGTTTCCATAGTCGAGTCTGCTACTGACGAGGGCCTGGGTGACTGTTCTTCTTGTATCTGTCGGGATCCACCTGTAGATCTTGCGGAGCATGCGGAGGGTGTTGGAGGAGGAGACTGCGTTGACTTGCTTGGCCATGGAGAGCGTTGAGTCGAGGATGACTCCCAGGTTGCGTGCGTGGTCGGTGGGTGTCGGGGCTGCCCCCAGTGTCGTAGGCCACCAGGAGTCGTCCCAGGCTGAAGGGTTGAAGCAGAGGATGAGGACCGCCGACTGTTATTGACTCCAGAAAGCCAAATTATGACTTCTAGAAATATCTATCTGCCTCTGTCAGGTATGGCTCTTCAGGCGAGTGGACAGATTACTTTAGAATAGGGAGAGGGGTATGCCAGGTGTGTGCTCTAGCCCCCTTGCTGTTTTTTATATTAATGGCCTAGGTGCTGCCCTGTCTAACAAAGTTTGACGCCCCCTCTGTTGGCAGGAAAAAGGTTCCTGTATTTTTATATGCGGACGATGTAGTCCTATGTTCGAGAACCGCCAATAGTCTTAACATCCTAGTGCAAGAGTTTGGCACCTTTATGGGGTCACTTAAATTTGTTACAAAACAATCTAAAACCTTTATCATGTCCTGCAACCCGAGGCAAACCAAGATGGCAGGGTATTTCGTTACAAGGCCAGCCCATTCCCCTTACCCTGGGCTTTTCATACTTGGGCGTTGCCTTTGACGATAGGGGCAACTGAGGGCCTTGTACTGCAAAAGTATGCCAGAATTAAATTTGTTAGTTTGGCAGGGTAGGTTTTCAATCTTGCCAAGTGCATTTGCAAAAAACCTGTGGCCCCTCTGATCGAGGTTTATAGAAGTACGTGTTTACCAATCTTGATGTATGAGTCAGGCATCTGGGGGTACATCAACACACACCCTTTTCAGGGGAAACAGAACGGGGTTCTTGGGAGACTATTGGGGTCGCGCCTGCATGCTCCACCTTTATCTTGTCCCACGAGCTGGGCTATATGTGGAAGATACCATTAAACTGGTGTCCCTGCTTCTGTGGTGCTCAGTTTTGACTAACCCACCCTCCTACTTTGCGTCAAGGATTGCCTCTCGTGAGAAAGGGCTGTATCTTCCCTGGCTCAATTACATACAGATGGAGCTGACTATCCTGGAAAGGAGTATCTCTTCTCAGAGCCTGAAAGAGTGACTAGAAGTAATATGACTTGGGTGAAAACTACATTCAAATTGAAGTAGTGGTGGCTTAGAGAGTCACAAACTTCTCAAGCCTTCAGTGGGGAATATGTTGTGCTCTGTAGCACTATTGCCTCGGAGCCATACCTGGAATGGATTGATAATACATGGAATAGAATACTGCTGTATTTTTAAACACAAGTGGGGCTGCTCCTAGTGAAATGATCTACAGGTGCCTAGAGATGCGTGATTGGTGGGGGCATCTTACAAAAAGTGAAGGACTGGCCTCACACACCACCTGGTGTCATGCTTCATCATAGGCCGTCCCCGCCCTCTAAAAACTCGGTTTGATAGAGGGCGGGCATACACCTGACGACAGGGATGCACTTCTAAACTAAGTGGGGGCCCGTGGGTAGTGAAAGTGATCTAAAAACCATTACAGTTGTCATAAAGATTAGTTTTAATAAATTGGGCAACTGTATGGTGTTAAAAGAAGTGTGCGGTGACTAGGGAAATGATTATCCCTTCACCGTGGTGTTTGTGGTCAAGGAACAGGCGGAACACTTGGAAGCCAAATTCCTGGAAAGACACTACCCAAAGAAAATGATAAGAAAAGGGCTAGAAATAACAACCAGGAAGCACTGCTGGACACTACACCCAAAGAAAAACCTGAGAGGATGGTATGCGTTACAACGTATACTCCTGTATCAAACAGGGTTCAAAACATTATAAAGAAAAAAATTGCCAATTTTGAACAGCGGACAGAGGCAGTGGGAACTCCCCCTCTTAGCCTTCAAGAGGAGTAGAAATCTCAGCGATGATTTGGTACACCCTAAAATTGAGCACCATGATGATGGGAGCCAAACTCTACACTCTGGAATCGACCAAAGTCCACAGGCCATTTCCCATGCGGAAATTGTGTATCATGCGCATTGACCTATACCACAAAAGAAGTCGACATCGGTACAAACAACCCGTGGAAGCTGAAGGACTTCAGCAACTGCAATACCGAAAATGTAATTTACCTCCTAACGTGCCCATGCAATCTCGGGTATGTGGGGATGACCACGAGGAAAGTGAAGACACGAATCAACGAGCACCGAAGTACTATCCGGTGCAAAAAATCAAATACTAGACTAACGAAACACTTCTTAGACCTCAACCATAATGAATCGGATCTAAAATGGGTAGTGCTGGAAGTGATGAGAAAACAAAAAATGGACATCACCAGGAATCTGCACGTCAGGGAACGACGTTGGGTAGATCGCTTACGCACATGGGACATTGGTCTAAATGATGAAATCCCATGGCTACAGATGGCACGATAGTTTCAACCTTACAGTGCATCGTAATTTGACTATAATGCCCTCAATATGTGTTAACTTTGGCGACATGCTGTCCCCACACTGCGCATGTACAATCCCACACTAACAGACTAACACTGCTTGGGCATTCCTGCCCTATGGGTAGTACCCATCCTGTGAACAGAACCTTTTTGCGCATTTGCATTGCATGAACACCTGTCAGATTTAGACACGTCAAAAAAAACCTGTTGCAAAATATGGCGACTAATGGATCTCTCCCCTAAAAACCATGTGCACCAAATCCTGCGCGCTAAGCATTACGTAACACACCTTAGCGCACTAACAGGACACAATTTATTACTTGAGAAGTTGCAGAAACGAAGTAGCGTTTTTGCCTAAATATTGAATAGTAACACCAGAGGAATTTAATATACCCCCTGCATCTAGTGGTGCAAACAATTACGAGCCTCTATAGACTTGTTAATAACCGCAATATTGCAGGGAATAGTTTATACTTCTCTGGGGTAATGATTTGAAACCCTGTCTGTGCAAATGGTTTTACCATTTGTGCATACAATTACGAGTCTTTTAGGCCCGTCAATAACTGTAATACTACAGGGAATAGCCTTTATTATTCAGTGGTAATGGTTTAATGTTTTGAAGCCTTGTCTGTGCAAAAAGTCTTTAATATACTATTTGGAACCTTCCTTGCACAGAATAACGAGTCCCTTGACCCGTTTAACTCCGCGGAAGTCCAGGCAGTGCCTGACTGTGTTCAACGCCCTTGACGTTTCTATAGCATCAGACGGCAGGACCATGGCTCCGCCCCCGACCACGCCCACCGATGGTGGAATGACAGAGGGCGAGCGCGATTACGGCAGAGAGCTGCCAACGCTCACCTCCGGTGAGACGTGCAGAGCCAGGCAGTCAGGCATCAACTAGCGGGGACACCGGATCCCACTAAGGAGCTACCAATATACTTTAATTGGCACCAATTACACACGAAGGAGGACTATATAAGGTCCCACCAAAACCTGCTTCCATTCACCGACGGGGAGGCGAAGCGGACACAGCTAGGTTACGCGGCGGAAGGCGCACCGAGAGACAGTAAGAGTATGAATGTTGGTGTGTGTGAGGGTACGTGTGAAACGCCCTAATGTGGGTACTTTCTCTGCCTAGTCAAGAAACCCGTTTTAAAAAAACCCAAAACATCTGCATTTGTGTGAACCTGATTAATCATCGGGTTTGTTTGTTTTTCTTTCCCATGTTCTCAGAATGTCAATAGAGGGGCCTTCCCCCACGCCTCCCATGGGGAAAGTATGTTAGAGTTCTAGGGTAAGTTATGAGAGACACTCTCTCGCAGTTTAAAAAGGAGTGCACACACGTATGAGTGACACGTGTCATGCGCCTTTAGCAACCACGCGCGATAAGCAGTGTGGTGATGGATGGTTACTTGTGTAATAACCAGCGGAAACCTACATATCACGTCTGTGTTTGTTTGCTTTCTCTTTCTACAGGATAGACTTGGAGTCCCATAACAGTGGGGATAGTGATAACTCACACCCCATATAGTGGTTGATCTTTATTTAATTATAAAGACGGAGCCCATTAGATTTAAGGTCCTGATGAATGCCACGTACCCGCATGGGACATTGGGCAGAAACATGTTGACCACAAACACCACGGTGAAGGGATAATCATTTCCCTAGTCACCGCACACTTCTTTTAACACCATACAGTTGCCCAATTTATTAAAACTAATTTTTATAACAACTGTAATGGTTTTTAGATCACTTTCACTACCCACGGGCCCCCACTTAGTTTAGAAGTGCATCCCTGTCGTCGGGTGTATGCCCGCCCTCTATCAAACTGAGTTTTTAGAGAGCGAGGACGGCCTATGATGAAGCATGACACCAGGTGGTGTGTGAGGCCAGTCCTTCACTTTTTGTAAGATGCCCCCCCCAATCACGCATCTCTAGGCACCTGTAGATCATTTCACTAGGAGCAGCCCCACTTGTGTTTAATAATTCGTGTTGGAGGCTGGCTAGCTCCTAGCGCCCTGTGCCTCTAGTTCCCATCCCCTGTTACATACCAGGGCTAGTGTGTTCTATATATAGAATACTGCTGACCTGTTTTAGGTTAGGTTTTGTGAGATGGCATTTATGCTTTCCCCTTGGTCAGTTTGACCCATCTAAAATAGTTATGCCCTTGCGATGAAACTTCTCCCCAGAGTCTTTTGCACTTTACCTTTTTTTGCCAATTTTATTTTGATTTTACAAAAAGGTTTTTAATACCAATAATCAGGGCCAAGGACATCAGTAGACCTGGGGCTGCTTTGGTCTATTTGTAACAGCTTGACTTCCCATCCAACTGTTTAAATATCTGTTCGTTTTTAAAATATGCTTTAGGAATCAAGGTTTTTGTTGCAGTACCCACCCCCACACACTTTTTTTGCCTGGTACTTGATGCAACTTTGACTGGAGTTTACTGAGTTCCTGCAACAAGGTCCCGGTACCATTGTTCTTTCCCTAAAAATGTACAATTGTTCCCCTAATTGGCAAAACCTTTAGCATCCTCTGTGTCCCTAGTAAATGGTACCCTGGTACCTAGGGCCTAAGGTACTAAAGAGGGTCCCTAAGAGCTGCAGCACGAATTGTGTGACCAGGCACATGCAGGACTGCCATTTCAAGTTGCGTGAAAACACAACATGCCACACATCCCTGTGTGCCATGTCCCTAATACTGCATGTAATATTTGTAAGTCACCCCTACAGCAGGCCTGACAACCCTATGGCAGGGTGCCTAATATTATATGTGAGGGTATATCTGCATGAGCAGATACACCCCTGTGCTGGTCAGTCCTATTACTGCCAGTAGAAGTGACCAGGGAAGCCATTTTACAACATTTGCTGGATACTGGTGAAACAGAGTTCCCCATTGTTAGAAAGGGGGATCTCTAGTTGGCAGTGGCTGGCACCAATGTCCAAGTAGGGACCCTTCTTCCTAAGTCAGAGTAAGGGGGCTACACCCTTTGATAACCCCTGCTCAACCCTGTGGTAACGTAGCACGAGAAGACAGGCCTATCTCAGAGGCAGTGTGTGAAGCATTTGTGACCATACACAATAACGCAGTGAAGACACCACAAAGGGACACCACACAAGTAGTTATAGAAAAATAAGCATCTTTATATCAGCTTAACACAAGGCTCAAATACGATCAAAGAGCCACAATGCACGTAAATATAAGTTCACTAAAAAGGCAATCAAAGCACTCAAAAGCGTGTGAAACGAACTTAGTTCGGAGCCGGGATCTACGCGACCCGGTGAGGCACAATGTACCTGAGATTTAAAGGGGGCACGGCACGCAGTTTCGAGAGGAAGCCGCGATGATGACAGGCGGACTCGCAGCGGCCACAGCTCCCAGCTGCAGCGGTCCGCGGCGTGCACTCACGATGATCCTGAGATGGTGATGGAATGCGGGCTCGCAGCGGCAACAGCGCCTCAGCTGCAGCGGCCCACAATAGCGATAGCGCTGATTCTTGTAACACAGGCAAAGGCGGGCTCTCAGCGGCAACAGATCCTCAGCTGCAGCGGCCCGCGATAGCGATGATTCTCGTAACACTGACAAATGCGGGCTCTCGGCGGCAACAGCTCCTCAGCTGCAGCGGCCCACAATAGCGATAGCGATGATCCTCTTAGCACAGACAGATGCGGGCTCTCAGCGGCAACAGCTCCTCAGCTGCAGCAGCCCGCGATAGCGATGATTCTCGTAGGACAGACAAATGCGGGCTCTCAGCGGCAACAGCTCCTCAGCTGCAGCGGCCCGCGATAGCGATGATTCTCGTAGGACAGACAAACGCGGGCTCTCCGCGGCAACAGCTCCTCAGCTGCAGCGGCCCACAATAGCGATGGCGATGATTCTCAGCCCGCGTTCCCCGCAGTAGATCCAGAGGCTCTGGAATTCTCGACAGAGGCCTCACCTGCGAGTAGAACCCCTCTCAATAGGAATTCAGAAGGCTGATGGGTGAAGTCTAATGTCCCTAAGACTTCGGCAGGAGGCAAGCTCAAATAAGGCCCTTGGGTAGTTGCTTCAGCAAGATGGATGAAAGTTTCAAAGTCCTTTCCCTCTAGTTACACGGACAGAGGTTCATCTTGACATTCAGAAGTAACACACGTGTAGGGGTTTCGGCGCAGATCTTTATACCCCCCAGGTCTTTGTTCTCAAAAGTCACAAGTCACTGAACCAGCCAGAACCAGTTCGGTGTGGTCATGGAGCACTTTATTTACGAGGCTGCATCCTGCCTTTGAGGGAGAGGGGGCCTGCCATCAGACGCACAGTGGGGGCTGGAGCCATCATTCACCTTGCCAGGCCCAGCCCTGCTCAGATCAAAGGGTCACCCCTCCCCATACTCCCGCTGCAGATCTCGCTATTCGACCCAGGTCGGGCTCAGCCTGCCCTGACCCTCCAAGACCAGACATCCAATACACAACAGCAGAGCACACTGGACGACTTAGGCAAGAAAATACCTACTTTCTAGAAGGGGTATTTTCAAACACAGAATATAAAAATAATCCTCACTAAAAGATGTATTTTAATATTCTGAGCTCAGGCATACTAAATTCGACTTTCCAAACATGTTCCTTGGGTCAGCTAGGATTATAGGATGTAATAATCAAAGCTGCCCATTCTGGCCTAAGGGAACAGATAGCCTTGCAATAGTGAAAAACGAAATGGAGTGTAATTCACTATCAGGACCTGCCACAGAGACCAAGGCAGGTCCTACCTTTCACATACAACGCACCCTGCCATAGGGATGACTTGTATGATGCCAAGGGAAGGTTGAGGGACTGGGAAGTGGGTTCACTTCACAGTCAACAAATGGCAGTTCTGGACTGCGCACAGACTCTGCAATGGCAGGTCTGAGACACACTTTACGCGCTGCTAATGTGGGTGACGCAATCAGCGCTGCAGGCCCACAAGCAGCATTCGGTCTACCAGCCCTGGGCACGCACGGTGCACTATACTAGGGACTAATGGGTAAATCAAATGAGCCAATTATGGGAATACCAATTCATCCAGTCAATTTACAATAGGGAGCATTCGCGCTGTAGCACTGAATGGCAGTGGCACAGCGCCCAGAGCATCTAACATTAGCAAACACAGAGGAGGCAAAAAGCGAACGATGGAGGGGAGACCCACGCCAATGGTGCCAGGTCTAACACCCATCTACATGATGGCTTCACTGAAAATAGAGATGTTTGGTATCAAACCTCTCGTATTTGAAAACCCACACAGATGCCAGTGTTGGATTTACAAATACATGCACACAGAGTGCACGTTGAAGGTACCTCCTGAAAACCAACCAGCCTCTGTTGTACTTGCTGACTGGGTTCTGCCAGCCCACCACCCGAGACACTGTTCTGACCTTGTTGGGTGAGAGCCTTTGCTCTTAGGAGACCCAGAACAAGGCCTGTCCAGGAAGAGGGTGTAACACCCCCCGCCAATGGATGACCTACTGATTAGCCTCCTTGGGCCGGTGCGCTTCAAAGAAGCTGTCGCGTTTGGAATGCAAATCTGGCTCTCCTCACAGGAGAGGTCACCTTCCCCCCTATCCAGAGCCCCCTTGGCACCTGGACAGGCAGGGAAATGAGTTAGTCAGGTAGGTGTGCCACCTCCAGGCTAGTACTACCCCTAAGGTGAGATGGACATAATTTTACAGAAGTGGCCACCTTTGTGATGGCGTACCTAGGAAGTCTTGGACAGGGTTATGCCTACGTCCCACAGGAAGTGATCACATAGGGGGGTGGAGTGACCCCAAGGGTCAGTAGTCCATTGGATACTACCCTACGTTCCCCTAACACCTCTAAATTCAGTATTTAGGGGAGCACCTGGCACCAGAGAAGCAGATCATGATGACCTAAGAAGAGAGAGGACACCGAAGATCTGCAAAAGCAGAGAAGACTGAAGAGAGCACCTGACCCCCAGCCTGTCTGCATCCCTTGTCGAAAACAGCACCAAAGTAGACTCCTCCAGCAACTGTTGATCCATAAATCTGGGAGGACTGTCCGTCTTCGAAAAAGATTCTAGACCCCCTGTGAACGGCTGACCTGTTCTGAAGGAACTCCAAAAAGAGAAAAGACTTGAGTCCTCCGGAAACACCAAAACCCAACACTTGAAGCAACCACTGCACCCTTTGCCTCTGGCACAAGTTGAAGTGGGCCACCGGTGTCCGCAAGGTCCCCCATTCCTCCAGAGCCAGAGTCCATTTTGGTTTCATCCCTCCTGGACTCCTGCAACCAAGGAATCTGCTTTTGGCCGTCGCTCTGGAGGTCTGCTGTTTCTAGCCTCAATAACCAGAATAGGTGAGCTCTTACCTATAACAATACACCTAACACCCCAAATTGCATTCTGGCAGTAAAATTGACGCTCAAGTTAAACCAGCTTAAACAGGATATAGTAATAATAAATGTCTATATACATCCTAAACAAAAGCAGTAAAGGAGCTGTCAACGGAGCTACAGAGAGTGATGGACGAAGAGGCAACAGATCTCTTTATCTTGGCCGGAGATTTTAACATGCACCTCCTAGGGCATAGTCAGGACGACGATTCAATCCAGGACCTATCAGGCGCATGGGGAATCCCATTGCAAGGTCAAATCCAGATCATCAAGCCCTCTAGGACCGCGACGAATCTGCTTCGGGATTTGGAACATCTAAATATGAGAGCTCTAAACGGCCGGTTTAAAGAGGACAACCCACCAGCAGCCACGTACTACTCGACAATGACATCATCTCATCTAGATTACATCTTTACAACTTTAGCAATGTTTAACAAAATTGACACCTTTAAGATAGGCAACTATGAATTCAGTGACCATCTGCCACAAGAGTTGAACCTTCAAGCTCGACCATGCCATACACTAGAAACTAACAAGTCTATCTTTCAGGAAGAAACTAATAATCTTAGAAGAATAAGGTGCAACTCTAACAACATAGAAGAAATATCGTCTATAGCTAAAGCCCTGTACAATCAAGGAGGTGTTAATTTAGACCAGCCCGTGGAAAGTTGGGAAAACTTTGTCACATCTCTAGGAGGAACATTTTTTACCAGACAAGGCCCGAAACAGAGGGAAGTTGAAGCCAACCCAATTAAGATGCCAAGGAGTCCAGTATCAAAAACACTTAAGCAATCTATAAATCAAAATTTAAAGCAACAACGAAGATTTCCAAAAGACCAGAGCCTGCAAGATACCCTTCGAGCGCTAAAGAAATCATTAAAAAGGAGGAGCTGGGCTAATAAAAGAGCAAAGGACAACGATTTATGGGCCAAACTTTACCACGATGCAAGCCAGAAAAACAGCGCAAAATTCTGGCAATCAGTTAACAAACTTCAGCGGCCTAACCATCCAGGCATAGCCTCAAACATCACTGAAGCCACTTGGGTTGATTATCTTTTCAAACATTTTAACGATTCAGTAATAGTAACCACCACTCCCCTTCTCCAACCGGGAAACTCCTGCTCCAACAACTTAACACAGGCAGACGCAAACCAATACCAACAAAGAGAAGATGATAGAGGTTCCCTAAAGTCAAAGCTCTGGGAGACGGAGCAGCCAAGAGGCTCACAACGTCAATTAATCGTAGTGGAAAAGCAAAACGGCCCCCTGGCCACAGCAATAGGGAAGCAAATTGCAAGAGGAAGACGGGCGGGAGCACCAGGCCCAAATGGTATACCACCAATGCTGTACAAGCAAGACCCCGAGTTTTGGAGTAATGCCTTGGAACCAGTGTTGGGACATGCATTAAGAACTACAGTATTTCCTGAGTCATGGAGAGGCTCAATCATCAGCCCAATATACAAGCAAGGAGCAAGGTCGGATCCAAACAACTATCGACTGATAGCCCTTATAGATACAGAGGCCAAATACTTCGCGGGGATCATTCTAAATGAATTGACCAGCTGGTCCTCTATGAGCCACAAAATACCCATTACCCAAACAGGCTTCCGCAAAGGGCATGGAACAATAACTAACATCATGGCCTTAACCATGCTCATGGACGCTGCTAAGCAGGGAAAATACCCCTTATATCTCTGCTTTCTAGACTATTCAGCAGCTTTTGATCACGTTGACCGCATTAGGCTCTGGCAAAAGCTAGACAAATGGGGGATACCACCACCTTTATTGGATCAACTTATTCAATTGCACACTAACACATGGATCAGAATCAAATTAGGTGCCGGGAAGCACCTCTCATCTAGAATTACTACTACAAAGGGTCTGAAGCAAGGGTGTGTTCTAGCCCCCATGCTTTTTAGCCTTTTTCTGGCGGATCTACCAGGGGAACTGGATAGCTGCCTTTCTCATGCTCTGAAGCTAGGGGGCATGACATTGACAAACCTGCTTTACGCCGATGATTTAGTTCTGATTAGTAGGACTCCTATCGGCCTTCAGCACCTTCTTGACGCAACCTATAAATTCTCACAACTGAACGCTCTGGAAATTAACTTTAAAAAATCAAAAATCTTGACAGTAAACCACCGCAAGAAGGCAAACCTGAAGTGGTACTTGGCTAGCAAACGCCTTGACCAAGTAGCAAATTATAAATATCTGGGCGTTTTGCTAGAACACAAGAACTCTTTTAAGCCTCAGCTAGAATCTCTGCGAAGAAAGGGAGTCATGACTTACCTAGCACTAAAACCTTTAAAGAAGCTGCTGCCGGACCTTACGCTCGATCCTTTCTTAAAAGTCTTGCAAGCAAAACTGCAGCCCACACTCAATTATGGCAGCGAATCACTGATGGGCAGGGACGCAGTAACTCTCGATAGCATAATAGTAACCGCCTATCGAGCGATCTTCCAGCTTCCCAAATATGTTTCACCGGCTCAAATCAGGCTGGAATTTGGCCTCCAAAACCAGGTGTCAGAAAGAAAGGGGGCTTTTGTAAAAAGCTGGCATAAAATAAGAGCTGCTGAAGCGGGGACTCTGAATAATCATCTTTGGGTAGAACTTTCACGCTCTGGAAAGCTGACCGCCAACGTGTATCTTCAAGAGTCCATTAACACACTAGGCTTGACAGACGCCTGGAATATTCCAATGGGCAACTCAGCCTTTAAGAAATTAGTAACCAAGACAACAAGACTAATATCATCCATAGAGGATAAGAATGTGCTTTCCAAACGAGCTCATGGTTGGGCCGTGCTAAACAACTATGAAGTCCTCAAATACCAACCCTCTCTCAAGGCAGGCATACAAATCGCGACCATGGAAAGATTCTTGAGGCTCCGCCTGGGAGTCGGAGTTATTAACTCGCTTCTGCCACCTTGGGAAAGAAGGGGTGGCGACCAGCCCTGTCGTTTGTGCGCTAGTGGCAAGGAGAACCTTATTCACATCATATGCATCTGTGAGAAGTTAAAAGACCTTCGGAAAATGTTACTAAAGCCATTCTTCAACCAGCATGGTGTCGGGTCTTGTAGGCAGGCAGTTATGCTGTGCTTCAATCCATCCTTAGTACAGCTAAACTGCCGCCTCATAAAATTTTTTGCACTGACTGCAATAAAGCTGAAAAGCCTACCTGCAATAGTTACATCCTTGGGAACTGTTTGATCCACCTCGTAACACCGGCCTCTCACAACGGAATCTGAATGCTAAAAATAGCTGCTACAGGTTGCCTATTTGCCGCAAGGGAACATTTTGCCAGTTTAAAAAAGAAATTCCCTATTGAGCTGCCATCTAATAGACTCGGTGCTGTTTGTGTTAGGGACACATGCACTTTTTGATATCTTAAAAGTTTCACGTATATATAAAAACACTTTATTTTAAACTTTTTTTAATTTTTTATCTTATTAGCGTAATGTGATTGATCTTATTGTTAAATGCATTGTATGCAACGGTTTTAATTAATCGTGCATAATAAAATAAAAAAATTAAAAAAAATATTCCTGGACTCCCCGACGTCGCCTGCAGCCTTTGCACGCAGGCCCCCCAACAGCGACTGCCTGGGTAAGGAAAAACCTGACACCTCTGCACCCTTTGCCTCTGGGCCTTGGAGAAGAGGGCAGCATTGCAAGACCTGAACCCACTTGCTGGTTCAGCCCGACTGGCTTCCTAGCCAGAACCTTCAGCCTCTTTTTACCGAGGCGATCCCCATTGAAAGGCAGTGGGCACCGGTCACTTATTTGCACCCTGCACCCGGCCGCCCTCGGGTACTGCCTTGGACCTTGCCCACCCCTCACCTTAACTCCTGGAGATTGGTCTTGTAAGTCGATGTACTTTACCTGTTTGCAGAACTTGTTCTTCCTTCAATAGGATAACATTGCAGAAATTGCACTGTCCGCTTTTTAACGTGAAAAGAATGTGTATTTAAAAACGTACTTACCTGAATGATTTTTCTGTGATGCCTACCATTTATAAAGATACTGGCTATTTTTATAAATCGGTGTGGATCTCCTTCGTGAGTTGTGATGTCATTTATTAATCATTGTGTGTATTTGCAAATGTCTTGCACTGCTCTGTTTTAAGCCTAAGGCTGCTCAACTACACTACCCCCTACTAGAGCACTTTGGGATTACATAGCAAACCCCTGTCTACTAGTACTTACACGGTATATCCGATATTTGATCTACCACATAAAGAGCCAGCTTCCTACATGTGCTATTAATAGAAGGAAGATGGATGCTTTTTTATATGTAGTAGCGCCACATATTTTATTGTTTCTGTATGTGTTATTGGCAATTGTTATTACGAATCATGTACATCTTTTTACTTGCATCTGCTCTCTATTTAATCTTACAAATGCTGGACAGTAGGCAGCTTCAAAAGGGCATTGATATAGCCTCAATATATGGTCCTAATGTCTTGTCTTTTTGAGGCTTTTATTTCTGTACATGGTTTGTTCTGAGTTTTATTTTAATAATGTGCTTCTGATGTACTTTAATGGTTACTTGGTGAATCGAAATAAAATGTTCGAGGCATGTGTGCTGTAGATACACATGCCTTGTATACTCCTGCCATCTAGTGTTGGGTCCGGATGTTTGCAAGTTGTTTTTCTTCAAAGAAGTCTTTCCCAGTCACGAGGTAAAGTGACTCCTCCTTTCGGTGATAGTGCGCATAGGCATCAACTCCATTGTTAGATTGTTTTCTTTCCGCCATTGGGTTCGGACGTGTATAAGCTCCGGTTCGAAACCGTCCTTCGAGTTTCCCTCTGTGCGCAATCTACTGTACCCTCGATGGTGTTATCGTACGCGTTTTTCCTCTGTCCGCGTATCCATTCGATCAGGAAAGTCTCATCTTCGGTCGAAAACAGTGTGGACGGCCTTCGGGCCTAGCCGTGTCGTTCCAGCCTTCTGCCAATGGAACGGACTCCGTGTCAATTCTGTCCTCGGTGCCACTCCAAGTACCCTTGCACTGATCTACATCAAGTCTACAACTTGTGCCTCTCACCCGAGCACAAGGAAGAACATTGCAAGCCCTGTCAGTCGTTCCAATTGAAAAAGACTTTTCTGGATCGTCTGGCTCGACGACGAGAAATGCAGCGCCAAAGCACTCAAGATACTCCGGATATCTTCGGAGAAGAATATGAACACGAAGCAACAGCTGCGGAAGAAGAGGAGGCCTTCTCTGTCGCAGAATCGGATTCAGACCTAGAGATCGAATTAGAGTCCGAAGATACTCCTGCGGGTTAGGTGGTCGTGAGTACTAAAACCCCAGTATCCCATAAAATATCTTCCACTAAACATAAGGCTTCGGCACTACCTCTGCCTTTGGGCCTTGGTCAGCACTGAGACTGTTTCAGATGCCTCGCCCTCCGGCCTGGCACTGAAACAAATGGTCAAGCCTTCAGGCTTGGTATAGAGCTGAGACAGATCGCCTTCGGATCTGAAACATTCCGCTCCGAAAGACAAGTCTGGTTCGGAGCCGAAATCTTCCGCTTCGAAGGACAGAAAGGAACAAGTCCGGTTCTGCACCGAAACGTTTGGCGTCAAAATCAAATGAAGATCTTCCAGATCCCCCGGAACCGATCTTGGATGTTATGAAGGACAGATTAGATCCCAAACAGAAAAGGCTATACATTAATCCAGCTACTGGACACATTTCAGCCAAAACTCCTTCCAAAAAGAAAATCAGTTCAGAGGACACTGGATATAAGATTCCTCTTAAGAAGAAAAAGGACATTGCTACAAGTCCTATCCATCCTACTTTGCCATCCCCTCCATTTCCACCATCTTCACCATTGCCACAACTGCCAGGTTCAGATCCAATACACATAACACCAGAGGGGTCTCCTCATACACAGCCTGATTTAGGAGAAGAGGATGATGATGTTGATAATTACAATGTTCCTTTGCCAACAGACCCATGGATAATGATCCAAATCTATACCCTGCAAAACCATCCCCTCCAGATGATAATGTCTCTTATCTAGAGTTGATTTCTAGGGCAGCAGCATATCATGGGGTTACACTACACAAAGAGGTTTTGGATGACGACTTTCTTATTTGAGACACTAGGGTCTTCACATAGAACTAGTCAGAGTCTCCCTATGTTAAAAGGCATGATGAGACATGCAGATGAGATTTTTAAGGACCCTGTTTGTGCCCGTATTTTAACACCAAGGGTTGATAAGAAATACTAACCATCACCCTCTGATCCTATTTTTATTAAAGGATAGCTCCCTTTAGACTCACTGGTAGTTTCTAATGCTCGTAAGAGAGCGAACTCACAGACCTTTTGGGATGCACCTCCCCCAGATGAAGAGTCTAAATTAATTGACGCATCCGGGAAAAGGGTGGCTACTCAAGCCGCTAACCACTGGCGCATTGCGGACACGCAAGGCCTACTAGCTAGGGATGACAGGGCACACTGGGATGAGATGGAAGGCCTACTGCAATACCTCCCAGAAGAGCACAAGAAAAAGGCACAAGAGCTAGTCCAAGAAGGAAAACTTATATCTAATTCTTCTATTAGATGTGCTCTAGATGCTGCTGACACTGCAGCGAGAGAGGTTAACACCAGCATTCTCTTACATCTGCATGCCTGGCTTAGAATTTCAGGTTTTAAACCAGAAGTCCAGCAGTCTATTTTAAATAGCGCTTTTGACAAGCAACATCTTTTTGGACCTCAAGTTGATGAGGCTTTAGAAAAGATAAAAAAAGACACGGACGTCGCAAAATCCATGGGAGCGCTTCAGTCTCCATCAAGCAGAGGCTCCTTTCGCCACTCATTTTTATAGGGGAGGGTCCAAAGCTACATTCTCAGGCCCTAACACTTCCTCATATCAATCCAGCACGCAAACCTCTCCCTCTAGAGGCTTCTACAGAGGAGGGTACAGAGGAAACAATTTTAAAGGTAGGGGTAAAAGCACGCCAATGCGTAACTCCCCTTCCCCCAATAAACAGTGACTTGCTTACACTTCCCCCTGATTATTTAACAACTGTCGGGGAAGACCTCAACAATTTCTCCCCATTTGGCAATCAATAACATCAGACAAATGGGTGCTAGACATTATCCAACGTGGTTATTGCCTGGAGCTCACCAGCAATCCACCCAATATCCCACCTCACACTCACAAACTCTCGTCAGAGCATCTGCAGCTCCTCAAACAAGAGGTACAAGCTCTTTTAATAAGAGGAGACATAGAACCAGTTCCGTTCCAGTACCAAGGTTCAGGGTGTACTCTCTGTATTTTCTGATCCCGAAAAAAGACAGCTCATTAAGACCGATTTTGGATCTAAGGGTGTTGAATCTGTACATACTGTCAGAACACTTCCACATGGTCAAGTGCTTCCAGTACTACAGCAAGGCGATTTTATGTTCACACAGGACTTAAAAGACGCATACTTTCACATTGCGGTTCACCCAGCACATCGCAAATATCTCGGATTTGTGATAGCAGGAAGACACTATCAATTCAAGGTACTCTGGCTCGGAGTAACCACTGCTCTCTGAGTGTTTACAAAATGTCTAGCGGTAGTGGCAGCACATCTCAGAAGACAACAGATTCATGTCTTCCCATACCTAGACGACTGGTTCATCAAAGCCAGCACACACCAAAAGTGTCTACACCACACTCAGACTACATTAAACCTACTCCACCAATTGGGCTTCACGGTCAATGTGCAGAAGTCTCACCTTTAGCCTTCACAAATGCAGTCCTATCTGGGAGCGACTCTAAACGCTTGCACAGCTCTAGCCTCTCCCACTGCAGCCAGAATTCAAAATATTCAATCTCTGCTAATAGTTTCAGGCCAATAACTATATAGCAGTCAGGACTTTCATGTAACTACTAGGGATGATGGCATCATGCACTGCGATAGTGCCTCATGCAAGATTGCACATGCGTCCTCTACAAGAGTGTTTAGCACGTCAGTGGAATCAGTCTCAGAGTCAATTAACAGCTCTAGTGTTGGTAGTTAGCCTCACCCATCGCTCTCTGCAGTGGTGGAACACACCAAACTTATCAAAAGGGTGGCCTTTCATCGACCCTGTTCCACAGATGGTGCTAACAGCAGACGCATCCCTCACAGGTTGGGGTGCCCATCTTCACAACTTTACAATTCAATGTCTATGGGACAACAATTACAAAGCTCTGCACATCAACTATCTAGAGCTTCTAGCTGTATATCTAGCACTGAAAGCTTTTCAGTCTCACCTCATAGGGAAAGTTGTCTTAGTCCACACGGACAATATGACAGTGATGTACTATGTACAAAAACAAAGGGTGACACATTCTCTACAACTGTCACGCCTCTCTCAGACCATTTGGCGTTGGGCAATTCATCAGAGAGTTCATCTTCTGGCAGAGTACCTCCCAGGCGTGAACAATCAGATTGCCGACCTCCCAAGCAGAAGGCAGCAAAAAATACACGAGTGGGAACTTCATCCACAGGTTCTCCTTCCATACTTTCAACAATGGGGATTCCCACAAATAGATCTGTTCGCCACAGTGGACAACTCAAAATGCCGAAACTTTGCCTCCAGGTTCCCACACCCTCTATCCAAAGGCAATGCCCTATGGATGAATTGGTCAGGGATATTTCCATACGCTTTTCCGCCTCAACCTCTCCTTCCATTTCTGGTTCGGAAGCTCAGGCAAACATCCCACACACTGATTCTAGTAGCTCCCACTTGGGCTCGTCAACCATGGTTCACGACACTTTTAGAACTGTCAGTAGTTGCACATCAAAAGCTGCATTTCAATTCCAGTCTTCTTACGCAGAACCATGGAGAAGTCAGACACCCAAATCCAAAGGAGCTCAATCTAGTGTATTCGCTCCTGAAGTCATAGAGTTTGGCTATCTTAACTTGCCACCAGACTGTATGACCGTCCTTAAAGAAGCAAGAAAGCCTACTACCAGAGCATGCTTTGCAGCAAAATTGAAAAGATTTGTTATATTTTGTACTAATAGCCATATTGATCCACTAGATGCATCTACTCAAAATATCATTTGTTATCTTCTGCATTTATAGCGCGCTGGTCTAGCCTACACTTCTGTTCGTTTGCATCTTGCAGCAGCAGCCGCATATTTGCAAAATAGGCAACATCTATCTTTGTTCAAAGTTCCAGTAATTAAAGCCTTTATGGAAGGCCTTAAAAGAGTAATACCACCCAGAGTACCTACTGCACCAGTTTGGAATTTGAACATTGTGCTTACACGGCTCATGGGTCCACTCTTTGAGCCATTACACAACTGTCAGCTACAGTTTCTGTCATGGAAAGTCGCCTTCCTCATTGCGATCACTTCATTGAGGAGAGTTGGTGAGCTACAGGCTTTAACATTAGAAGAACCCATATTTCAGCTTCATAAAGACAGAGTAATTCTTCGCACCAACCCAAAATTCCTTCCCAAAGTAATTTCTGCATTTCATATCAACCAATCAGTTGAGTTACCTGTGTTGTTTCCTCAACCTGATTCCGTAGCAGAAAGAGCTCTTCATACTCTTGATGTCAGTAGAGTGTTATTGTATTATATTGAAAGAACAAAGGATTTTTGTAAAACAAAACAACTGTTTGTTGCATTTGCTACACCTCACAAAGGCAATCCCATCTCTAAATCTGGTATTGCAAGATGGATTGTTAAATGCATTCAAACCCGCTATGCTTACGCTAAAAGAATTTTATCTATACCTCCTAGAGCACATTCCACTCGTAAAATAGGAGCGTATATGGCCTTTTTAGATAACATCCCTATAGCTGACATTTGTAAGGCAGCAACACGGTCCATACCACACACATTTACCAAACATTACTGTGTGGATGTGTTGGCATGTCAACAAGCCAATGTAGGGCAAGCAGTGCTAAAGACAGTTTTTCAAATATCTGCAACATCTACTGGTTAGCCACCGCTTTGGGTGAATACTGCTATGTAGTCTATGCAAAGCATGTGTATCTACAGCACACATGCCTCGAACAGATTAAGCTACTTACCCAATAAGGATCTGTTATTGGCATGTAGAGTTGTGGATTCATATGCACCCTCCCGGGCACCTGTAGTTATTGCACTTTTCATTATTTACATTACATACGCATGGACATCTCTGTACTACATTCACTTACTCCATTCTCACCCTCTTGCGTGAAAACAATCTAACAATGGAGACGATGCCCATGCTCACTATCACCGAAAGGAGGAGTCACCTTACCTTGTGACTGGGAAAGACTTCTTCGAAGAAAAACAACTTGCAAACTTCCAGACCCAACACTAGATGGCAGGAGTATGCAAAGCATGTGAATCTACAGATGCTTACTGTGTAAGTAGCATAATCCTTCTTGACTGACTGATTTGGTAAAGTTTGTTTCAAATTTAATTCAGTCATGAATTTTACAAATTCACTGATCAAAAAGTCTAGGCTTTTCTGTGTACGGAGAATAGGACTGCGTCGCCTGCATACATTAAAACTGGTACAGGTAAAGATTTAATATCTGGCACATCCATTCCCTGATTCACTAAGTGCTTATTCAAATCATTCATATTAAAAAGAAACAAAATGGGTGCTAAAACCCAGCCTTGTCTCACGCCACGCCCTGTTTGAAGGGCTCAGAAAGATCACCATTCTGACCAAAACGCTCCCTTAGTTCAAGGGTCAGGGTCCTCAAGACCTTGCCTTAAAAGGACTTGCCAGAGCTTCGTCCTATTAACACGATCAAAGGGACAGGATAAATCTGTGAAGGCCAGGTACATTGCGCAACGCTTTGTAGTAGCATATATGCCTACAATTAAATGGAGGTGATTGCTCCACTCAGGGCCGGTCCTAGGATTTGTGGGGCCCAGGGCAGGATAGAAACATGCGAGGCCCCTCTAATTTGCATAAAATGTAATATCACAGGAAGTGACATCATAGGAAGTGCCAACTGACCAATCATTTTCTAGCACTGTTGAAGTAGCTTTGCAAGAAGCTGCTTCTCTAATGTGGATATCACTGAGATGGCTACAAATACAAATAATAGCCTTAATAAAATAAATGTTATTATTTTAAAGCTCTATTATGTGGAAATGCAACACATTAAACTTTATTGAAAAGCTACGCCTATATCTCTCCAAAACCGATGTTTTCAGAATAGTGCGTGATTAAAATCCTAAAACAGATTGTCCCATAGCTATACAGTGGGTCTTCAGGTGACTCCCTGATACTCCTGTTGCATCAGTGAATTTCAAGGTTAAGGCATTTGGTTTTAGCAGGCATGGGCATCTACACAAAGGGATCCATGCTGGTTGGGTGAGTGGCCTGCAAATGCTCCAGTAAACAACAGAAAGCACTGATTAAAGAAAATAAGAGGATGAGATGGGTCAGATGACATACACAGGAGTTGTAGCTAATATATTGGCAGGCAGGAGCACCAAAAGCAAGACCATTCCCACAAACTGCCTAAACCCACTAACTACTCTCAAACTTCATTTTTAAGAGATGAAAAGAGCTGAACTAACTCAAAGATATAAAGATGAGATGGCTAAATAGAGACAAGAATGTGTATCCAGGGGAAAAACTGCCAAAAGCTATAATGGGAGCCAGACACTAAACAGACAAGTAGTAAATTAAAGCAACAAAAGAAAAGGGATTTATTATAGCCGACTCAGTGCAGTTTTCCCTTACAAGGAAATTAAATCTAGCAATGTTGAATAGGTTGGGGGAGGTGGTGTTTGACTTTCAAAATAAATCTCCCATAATCCCTGAGATTTTCAGTTTTAAAGATTTTAAGTCACATGTCCTTAATATCTGAGAAGACACTTGCCAAATTGCAAAGGGTCCAGACACATGTCACTTGACTCAAATTTAGCCTAAGAAGTAACAAACAAATTGCACCTACCCTCCGGTAAATCCACTGGATCTTGGTTAAAGAGATAATTGAATGCAAGACCCTTGAACGATCATGTCCATCATCCATAAATGTCTCCAGTCATGGCCCAGGCTACCTAATCATACTCTTTTGGTCCTTCCAATCACCAATACAAGATTTGCCTTCCTAAAACTACTGGCCACCTACTTACCTAAGCTCAGTGACTGGCTAATCACTACATGTGTGATGATGTACTCTATGGAATGAGGCACTCACTCCTCAGTCAGCTCCCCTCTGCAGCCCCCTTTTCCTGTATCCTGCCCCTTCTTCTCATCTCCAAAGCAGGGCTAAATCAAACTCTACTGCTGAAAAGCAGCAATTTCTTCAGGCCTCTCTGTCGCTATTTGAGTTTTGGGATAATTTATAGTGGGAAGAGGCGCACATCATCATGTGCTTGCCCAGGCTGGCCCATTCTCATTCTGCACTTGACAGTGATCAGGCTATCTTTGGGAGCATGACCAGACAGACCCTGTGCAGCAGCCTGCTACATGTATTTTAATACTCTTTTGGACATAACTAGTGTGTATTATGTATGGCTCTAGATTCTTGGACAGTTAGTGACAAATGAGGAACTTTAAAACACACTGGAGCAGATACCTAATAGTCCTTCAAACTACTTTTACAAGATATTTGGGCTTCTTCACCTTCCCCTTTCCTCAGGTTGTTATGTTAAATTACACCAAATTGTGCAGCGAATGCAAATGTCTTTAGTTATTGTTCCATTGAAAGAGATGAATGAAAATACCACACCAAGAGCGAATCCTGGCGCTAAGGGATTTCGAAGGAAAAGGTACAGGCTATACTAATGTATGGAAAGGCCAGTTTTAAGTTTTTCCCCAGAAGATTTAAGATGTACCATAGCTCAAGACTGAGACATTTCCAGTCCTGTGCAGCTAGAAAGGAGAAGGATCTACCTCCAATATGTTCTCTCTTAATTTTAGGGTGGGACAGGAGCATGGCTGTTACTGAGTGTAGGATTCTGAAATAAATGGAAGGAATAATACAGTACTGAAGAATGAGTGGGCCCTTTTATGCACTGCACAATGGCAAATGGATAGATCGTTTGGTAGTGGGAATCAAGAGAAAGCAGAAAGAGCATCTAGGGCAGCCTCAGATGAGAATCCAATCACTGTTCTTAATGATCTGAACGGTACCAAATGCAATAGGTGTGAAGTTTAAGACAGAGAACACTTGCGTAATCTGGTTGTGAGAAGATAATTGACTGTACAACTGTCTTGCGGCAGTGACAGGGGTGAAAATGCAGGATTTTGTGTTGCATATGGATGTAGTAGAAGTAGATAACACACTGTTTGTCCAGACAAGGAGAGAAGACGTTGGAAAATAAATCCAAGATGTTGTTGTTAACGCAACCATGGTGGTTGATTGGCCCAGCTCCACAGGCCACCAAAGAGCAGTGTGTATGATACCAGGCCCCTTAAAGATGCAGATGTCTGATGTTTTGCTATATAGTTTTAATGAATTTGTCTTTATCTAAAAAGCTACTGATTGCATACAAGTCCAAAACATTTTCTTGGTTAGAAACCAGGCCTCTCCGAAAGGATAGAGATAAGCCACGCCAGGGGAATACCTTGAATTCCAGGTTGTTCCAGTTGATTCCATAGAACCGGATGGGAAACTGACAAATGTGACACTATAATTTAGTAATATCAAGGCTGCTCTGCCTTCCTCATCAAGATTCAGGCTCAAACTGTCTGACACAGCAAGAAATGCTACTTTCAACACATCGAGAGGTCAGAATCCAACTGGCAAGTTATCAATAAGTAAATTATTTCCTATGAAAGAGATTTATGAGTTGACTTCTTTTTCAAGGATTTTTCAGAAAAAGGCAGCAAAGAGTTGTTAGAAGATACTGAGAAGCTTCGTACCTGCTAAAGGATTTTTGAGCAGAGGAACAAACGCAGCTTATTAGGTTTTTTTTTTCCTACATGGTAGGGACAGATGACGAGGCAAGGGCAATATTGCAAATGGAGGTCAGAGCAGGGGCTGTGACCTTTAGATATCCATTCATGAAATGGGCAGGAAAGGGTCCCAACAGGGAACTAGATTTAATAAAAAGTCAAATTTGAATAAGAGTACACAGAGAGCAGGCTGTAATTCCACAGACATGTTAAGGATAGTTCAAGATCACAAACCTTTGTGAAGGATGGCACACATCGCAAATCTAAGCCAAATTTTCTACTTGGAAAATAAAGAGACCGGTTATGCAAACTTTGGCAGGAGTCTCAATGTACTTAGAAGCACATGCTAGTTCAAAGACTCTTTTACCTCTCCTCCAACCGCGTACGTTTTTTTGTTGATTCTGCCCACTTACATCCACCTCTCTCCTCTGTGTTTTACTTTTTACCTCCCCTCTTGCTCGGCCTATTATCTTATCTTGCTGGTTCAGCCCCTCTTACAGCCACCTCGCTATGCATGCTCTCCTCTTAACGTCGCTTCTTTTCCCAATCCCCAAGCCTCTTACCTTTTCTCTCTGGTTCTGCCACTCTTTTATTGATCTTGGCCCTCATACCTCCATGCTCTACTCTTTACCTCTCATCTTTCCACCTTTCCTCTCATATTCACTTGCTGATTCTGCCCCTTTTACATTCCCATCTCTCTTCCCTGCCCTACTCTTCACCTCTCAACTCTCCACCCAGTCTTTATCTTCTGTGCTTGTTATGCCATCCTAAATACAGCTATGCCTTTTCCTTCTCCCCTTTCCTTTTATCTTCTCTTGCTGCTCCCGCCCCGTTACATACACCTCTCCCCTTCCTCCTTCCCTCTCTCCTCTTGCTGATTCTACCCTTTTTACATCAAACTCTACCTTCCTGATCTAATCTTCAACTCTAATCTCTCACCAAGCCTTTAACTTTCTCTTGCTGGTTCTGCACATCTAACATCTACCTTCCCCTCCTCTCTCGCTCTTCATCCAACCTCTATCTCTTGGTGTTTTTTCTCTCTTCCATCCACTTCTCTCTATTGCCACTCTGCTATGTACTCTTGCTGGTTCTGTCTCTCTTATAGCCATGACTTTTATCCATACACTACCTTCACTGCTCATCTCTTCCCCAGCCTTATAACCTTTTTGACTGGCTCTGCCCCATTTACATCTTCACTACATTTTCATCCACCTGAACACTTTAATCATTTCCCACTGATTTTGCCACTTACACCACCTATTTCCGTTCATGCTCTACTCTTATTCTCGTCTCTTCCTCAAACCTTATTTTGTGGATTATGCCTTTTTACATCAATCGCTGCGCTATCCCCAGCTTTGTTTCTTCTCTTTCTGATTATGTCCCGCTTATATCCACTTTTCTCCTCCATGCTGTATGCCTCATCTCTCCCACTGCCTCTTACTTTTCTCGCTGATTCTGGCCTTCTACATCCACCTCTCACCATTCCCTTTCTCTTCTCTGTGTAAGGTTTCTTGATTGTTATGCCTCTCTTACATCTGCATGCCCCATCCATGTATTGCCCTTCACCTCTCATGTCTTCCTCTGGCCTCCTAACTTTTTTGCTGGTCTCTCCCCTTTACATCCACCTCTCCTCTATGAGCCCCCTGCCTCTCACCTCGTCTCACTGTTTCTGCCTCTTACATCCACGTCTCCCTTCCATGCTCTACACTTCACTTTATCTCTACTACCGTCTCTTACCTTTCTCACTAATTTTGCCTTATTACACCCACATCTTAGCTACCTGCTGAACCCTTCACCTCTCCTCTCTCTGCAGCCTCTAACCTTCTCTCACTGGTTCTACCTCTCTGAAATCTACCTTCCCCCTGCCTCTTACCTGCTCTTGGTTGTCCTGCCCTCTTACATCCAACACTCACCATGCCCTCTCCATGACACTTAAGTTCTCCTGATGGTTCTGCTTCTTTTATACTTACCTCTTCAATCCAAGCACTGCCTTTCACCTTTCATCTTACTCTCCAGCCTTAACTTTGTTCACTGGTCCCCCCCCCTTTATGTCCACCTCTCCCCTCCATGCTCAACTCTTCATGTTTTATCGCTCTCACCTCTACCCTCAATTCGCTGTATCTGCCCCTCTTCCACCTCTCCCCTACGTGCGCTGCTATTTATCACTCTTCTCCCTGGCCTTTTACCTTGCTTCACGTCTTGTGCCAGGACACAATGCAGGCCCCTGCAGCACAGATGGGCCCACAACACTTCAGGGGGCCCCCATTCAGCCCAGGGCCAATAAATATCTGTGAAATGTGGGAGAGTCAGGGCCCCATTATCACATTCTGCAGCGAGGTCCCCATCATTTTGTGTTACACAACTGCTCTTGTTACTTTACAACATTCTCTCCCCTTCCATCCTCCCACTCTCCCCAAGCCAATTACATTCCTCTTTTGCATGCTATTCCTTTTACCGATAGATTCTTCCCTTCTCTCATTGATTCTGCCATTACATACACATCACTACATCACTCCTTCCCCATCTCCCTTTCCTTAAGCGTCTTGTTCTATATATCTGTTTTGCCCCTTATGTTCAGCTCGCTCCTCTCTGCTGTACTCTGTCATCTCCCCACCTCTTACTGTCTTTTGTTTGCCTAACCCCTTTTAGACGTGCCTCTCCCTCAATACTTCTATTAAAAGCAAAAGAGAGCACCAGACCTCCTTAGATGTACCCAGGACACTGGAATTCGGGATTTCAGATGTGAACAAACATGATGCCGGGGAGTAGTGCTACCTTTTCAGATGTGTACAACAAGGAATGGTGTGTGGTTTGACGGGTTATATAGTTTGGGTGTATCTTGGAGGGTCGCTGCACTCCCCTCGGGGTGGTGAGGATGGATGTGGGGTCACCCCTCCTTCCCTCCTACCAACTCAATGTTATCTCCACTATTCTTTTACCGACCCAATTTTTCATTATTCCTTTTTTTCATGTAAATTGCATTAAAATAAAAAAACACCAAGCGCTTATATTCAACTGAAGTCACTCTTTATGTTTAACTCTGTTTGTTTCTTTTGGATGAACATGCTTGTTTGGAAAGAAAAAAAAAACAGTTGCAAAAGAAAAGAATAATAACCTCTCACTCCGTTTCCTGCTCTTCTGCCTTTCTCTCCACTGGACTTGAGCAGCGCCATCGTGACGTGAGGTCACTCTGTTTCTTTGTTGTGAGCCCTGCAGGATGCTCTGCCTTTCATCCATGCTGGGGCAGGGCTCCCTTCACACCTCAGGCCAGTTCAAGCATCTGCAATTATCATGCAGATGCAGCGATTAGGATAAGAGAAAGTAAAGCTGATCAGGGCCACAAACCCTGCCCAGTCTGCCGCAGCTGAAAGGGATGCGGGGGTCATATTTCACCCTTCAGCCCCTGGCAGCCGGGTCCAGGTGAGGGGGGCCCGCCTCTGGCCTTGAGCTGCACCACGTTTGCACACCCCGAGGGAGGACGCTTCCCACTTGTAAGTGGTACATTTTCAAAAGGATGATGGCCTCGTGGGGGGCCCCGTCGTAATTAGAAGGCCGCGGGGCCCTGGGCAACTGCCCATGCCTAGCGCCGGCCCTGGCTCCACTGTACCTAGACCTTCACGGAATCCATTCTGGCAAGGGCAATTTTGTGTTTGAAGGTCCATTAATTTATGCTATTGTGTATGACTCTCTCCAACATTTCCGTAGTTGAGGCAATAAGGGAGATTGGTCTATAACAGCTAGGCTGCTGTCCGTCCCCCTTTTGAAAGATTGGTACAACAATAGTGTAGGAATTGGCCCCTTTTTAGGTCGAGCCTAGAGCAGCGCATGCGCTGCTTGCGAGACTTATAGTAAGGGGCTTCAGAAAGCTGACCAGACGCTCGTGCGTCATGGCCTTTTTCCTGCGGTTACGCGCGCAGGGCCGACATCTGTTTCCCATTATCGTGCCCAGACGCAGGCGCGATAATTGGAAACACATGCCTGCCGTGCGTGTAATCGCAGGCAAAAGGCCATGACGCACGAGCGTCTGGTCAGCTCTGCAGGCTGCCGCGCTCGCTCGCCCCCGCTCCTCTCTTGTTTTGTTTTTTGCGTTTCCTGTTATCTATGATGGTTGCCAGAGAGAGACTCCGCCTTAGTAAAGTATACTGCGCGTGGAAGGGTAGGGGCGACCTCACGTGACAACTACGTCCGCGTTACCCCTCCCCTAAATAAAAGGCGGACGCCATTGTTTAGATGGTGGTGCGAAGTGATCTGGTGTTGGAAGGTGAGCAAGGTTTGTTTATCACCTGGGTTTGAGTTGGCCGATTTGCGGAGCAGTTCGTCGCCCCTCTTTGTTGGGTTGAGCTCCAAACGCGGAATTCCCCCTCAATTTAGGTTTTACGGGTAACCCCGATTCTACTGCCACTACTTCCAAGGGTGGCTATGGTATTTAAAAATGTGGGCTCCTTGTAAGTGGATCCGATGTTGCCCGTGGATTTCTATCTTATGGTGACGGTGGTTTATGTTTGCAATCTTTCATGGATCTCAAGTGGGGCTCGATACTGCCTCCGTGGCCTCTCAAATCGGTGACACCTCCTCTCTCCCCGTTAATTACTCAAGACTTGTTCCTACTAAAATAACAAAGTATCATAAAAAATAGATATGCCCGCTGTTGGGTATCCGCTGACGACTTATCGACCGCCCGGTCCGAAGTGTCCACACAGTTTTTTTGTGCGAGATAATGTGACGTGGGAGATGAAACGTCTCCGTTGTGTCCCTTCTTTCGGTTATGTGGACAAAAAAAACTCTGTTGTCGTTTCGTATAGTGTTTGCTGCCGTCGTACAGTTTATTTGCTGTAAGGGTTCTCTGGTTCCTCCTTAGCTACTGAAAGTTCTCAGACTCGCCAACACACTTGTAAATATCCAGGCAGGCGCACTGACCTCAGCCCTGCTAGGAAAGTGCAAGTGTGTCAAGAAGCCAAACATTAACTTCATCTTTGGCGCATTTAAACATTCGACTTTAAAGTTTGTGATCAGTCGCCTGTCACAGCCTCGAACTTCTCTAACACGGAAGTGTCAGGGCTTTACAATTTGTAGGAAATGGCGGAGCCTGCTGTCTTAAGTCAGCCATCCTGCCAGAATGCTATTTATTCTCTAGTTTAAGTTGATGCCAAGGCCTTAATTACATCGTATAAGCCGGATAACCAATAAAGTTGCATTGTTTACAAACGTGTCCTTTTGGTTTTATTTCATATTGACATTTGTATCCCGTTTTAAAACCTTTTACCGACTTGTGCCAGCTGAGCTGATGAACAGGTTTTTGTAAATCCTTTTAAGTGGGTTTCGTATAATCTGTGAAGTTGTGATATTCTCTCAAATCAAACAGTTTGTTATGCAGAGCAGTTCTTTAGTTGTGTATTTTTGGTATCAATTTCCACGTAGCTGTCAGGGCAACCAATGTGTTGGGTGGAGGATCCTGTGACTTAATATCAGTAGCTACTTTTGTTTTCTGCGTGTTGGACAGGCTTTAAGGAAAAAATGTTGTTTCTAGATGAACACTTACCCCTAGTGATTGCGGGTTGCGAATGTTCACTTATAACAATTTTCAGAGAATTACAATCTGTGCAAATGTTGAATAGCAATGTAGAGTTTGTTAGGCTGGGGAAATTTTCGGCTTTCATAAGAGTAGGTCTGATGAGTAAGACCTTCAATAAAGTCATTATTTTGCTGGAAATCTGGTGGTGCATTTTTAGAGCGTTAGTGCAGTCAGCATATAGGTGTAAAACTGTGTTTGCGTAGTTTTTCCGATTTATTGGTACATTTAATTTTATCCAGTTTTCTAAATAATTCCTGCGTGAAGTTTCAAAAACTCTTTCACTGCTGGATGAAGCAGTAGGGAAGTCAGCGTACTGCTAAAGATGTTCGTGATCACACCGAAATGTCCTCCTTTTTTATTCTTGCTGTAATATTTGTGGTGTTTGCTCTTAAAATGGTGGCAAAGAAACCACGCCATACCTATGGATATGAAATTGCATATTTTCCCCTGATTTAGCATTTGCGTCATCACCAAACCCTGTCATATGATATCAAACGAAGGTGAATTTTTGTCTGTGTATTACATACTTTGACAATAATAATCTTGACTAGTGACAAGATTGGAGGAGCTGACCTTTTAGCTAGACACATTATGTAAAGTGACCTCGGTTTTATTTGGATTTTATCTTGGCTGTTTGGGGCTATTCAGGAGTGGCTACTCTT
This sequence comes from Calotriton arnoldi, assembly GCA_963921515.1. Lineage (NCBI taxonomy): Eukaryota > Metazoa > Chordata > Amphibia > Caudata > Salamandridae > Calotriton > Calotriton arnoldi. The sequence goes on from CAWUFW010001517.1 coordinate 2,357,767, forward strand.
TCTGTAGAATGTGTCACTTGCTAGACGTACTTAGCTGTACTTTGGGCCTGTCACAGCTGCATAAATGCAAATTTCAGATTAGTGCACTTGAGTGGAAGAAACCTACCTCTCTGGAGAAACAGTAGTGAAGAAGATAGACGAGAACTTAATAAGCTTACATTTTGTTATTATAATAGATACTGGCTCTTGGTTTGTCTGGTTTGAAGAAACATTAATTTTGTCTTCTACCTCTGTTTTGAGTTTCTCAAAATCAATGATCTAGTTTAAGTACGTGCCTTTTTCCCTTTGTAGAGTCAACCATTTATGATCAACATTATGTTGGTATACGCTAACTGTATATTTCAGCAACAAAATCAAAGTTTGAATGGATTGTTTCTTCACTTTGAAGTTTGAAATAATTGACATGTTGTTGCATTTCCTCCTTCAAATGTCCTTTGTTCGCTTTTGGCCAATGCACCTGCTGCTGGTGGAAGGACCTATTTGAGTTTGGCAGTGCACAATGTGTGTAACCCCAAACAGCTGCTTGTCCTCATATTCCCCTGTGTGTAGATTTTTACTAGGTGTCTAAGAATTTTTCCTTTTAGCCTTTACTTGCTTTTTGACTGTATGCTAGATTTATTGTACATTTATTTTAAGGTTTTGCAACCATCTTTTGTGTGATGTATTGCTTGTGTATAATTTGTACGCATTTTTGAAGAATGTGATGTTTCTTATACAATAAATGACGTTTATTATACAGTGGTAAAAATCGGTTTCAGTTCTGAAACTCTTACCACCAAATCTTCACTAGCAATGGAAACACAGCTGAACCACACTGCCTGTATAATTACATTCCCTTCAATGGAAAAAAAAATAATGTAATCTTTTCTTGTGTAAACGCCTTCTAGAAGGAGCTAGATTTCTATCTACATATTCATCTCTTACTGCACTCGGGTAAGTCACAGTTCTAAACCTTTTTGAAGGCGGACCTATTTCAGAGTGCTTTAGGATTGTTGCTGAGGCCAGATAACTCAAAGTGTACCCTTCACTTAACATTACATCATAAATTGTCCAATCAGTGCTGTCCTTTCAGCCATCCCCTTGTTCGGTTGGAGATTTTTTTCATTTAACCCTTGTGGCCTTTTTGAAGATTCCACCCTCAATTTAGCAAGTTATATGATCGACCCATTTGCTTCTAGCTCTAAGAAAGTCTTCCCCAGCTCTTGCATATGCCTCCTCATCGCAGTGGTGCAGGGACTCAAATCTGGGAATGAAATGTTTCTTTGCTCTTGGTAAGTACTACCAACTATTGAGGCAACTCTCCAAAAACCTTCAGAGTTTGCGTTTCTCTAATGTGGCAAGATCCTCTTACCCAGATCCTCTCCGCCATTTCTAGGATTCCTGGTATTTCTAGGTTCTCCTCCCTTCTAAGGCTATAGTTCCGGGTTGACAAACCTGGAGAGAAACCCTCAATCTTCTCATAAGAGCCGTTCAATCATCTAACACCAGCCACCTGATTCTCAGGTTGGGTGCCCTCTTTTTTAGGTTTTCCAGCTCTCAAGCCTATTCTATCCAAATGAAGAATCAGCCACAACACGCTGTTGGAAATCTGGTGACTTTCCTGATGAGTCTTCTATTAGTACCACTGCCCTCCATCATTAGCTACCATACTTTTAGATATAGTTTTTTTTTTTTTTTTTTTTTTTAGCTGTGCTGACATTTTCCAAAGTTTTAAAACCGGTTTCAAATGCTATGAGCTGGTTCTTTATATTCTCATTTTTTGTGCATTGCATTGCTTAATTCAACAAGAACTCGTCCTCTTAAACACTTTTTTCCCGTTATCTTACTTGTGACTAACTGGCGTTTTCAAATTGGGAAAGTGTGCTTTTCAGTCTTTTTGTGCGTTCCCATTGACTGGAACATCTCTGCTCCCTTTCGCTCAGAGCTCGCTGTTGGTGTTTTTGGGGAATGGAGGGTGGGGTTTTAGCAACTGCCAGGTTGGTCCTCTACCTTACACTTATGACCTTGCCTTTACGGAGCAGCAAACTTGTCTCAGACTTTTCGGGTGCAGTCAGTTGCATGCAACATGTCTTCCAATACTGAGGAGCGCCACTATTGTCGAGCCTGGTTTGAGGTACATTTGATTGATCCCTATAGATAATCCTTTTTCTCTTTTTGTAGTATACAAGCCCAGGTTTGCATAGGGTTATTAGGGCTTCCCCATACTTTAGTACATGTGAATAATATATTGAGCATTTTAACAGCAGAAAACAGAACTGTGCTCCGATCCAACTTATGTTTCACAAATTTTGTTGCCACAGGTATTTATCCATTGCTCATTGTCAATTGTCAGGACTGTCTGCTGTCCATCCACTCTACTGACATCAGCTGGGTCCACATTGAGTGCTAGCTATGTGCATGGCAGAATCAGGAGGTCATGGATAGTGGTGGGTGATGGCAGTGTACTGGAACCATTGTCCGCATGCATTGACAGAAACAAGTGTACTACGCATGGACAGTAGCCTGTGCAGCAGTATCATTTGTGAGTGCTTAGTGTCCTTGATCAGTTTTGTCAATGTATTTGAACAGTGCTAACAGGGTAGATGGACATCTGTCCATGGAATGACCAGTGAACACTCTCAAACATCGTGCATGGAAAGTGGTTAATGCCATGAAGGCAAATTAACTAGGAGAAATATTAAGACGTGCTCCACGTCATAATGATCATAGTAAAGCAGAGTGAGAAGTATGGGAAGGATCAGGAAATAAACACAATGTAAAATAAACAGAAAGGAAGGCACAGACAAACAAGTGGTTGCCAGAAATCGTAGGCAGAAAGTCCTTGCAGGTGCGAGTTAGGTGGGTAATGTGGGAGGTAAATGATTTGGTGGCAGCTCATGATGCCATCATCGAAAAACCTTGCAAAACTTTCAGTTGCTCAGGTAGAATTTTGTGAATGACTGTCACCGGCCTTAGGTATATTAACAAGCATTGGCATAGCCAATAGGTCTCGCCTTTGGGATCTTATAAGTGTTTAGTCATGCAACAGTTGATGTTGTTGCACCAAGATATTGTGCTGCATAAGTAAATACTTATAAGGTCCCAAAAGCGAGACCTATTGGCTATGCCAATGCTTGTTGACATGGTCACCCCCACCTTTTGCCTGGTATTTGATGTGATTTTGACTGGAAGTGCACTGGGTCCCTGCTAATAAAGTCCCCAGTGCCAGATCGTTTTCCTAAAACTGTACAGTTGTTCCCCCAGTTGGCAATACCTTTAACAATCCCTGTAAGTCCCTAGTAAATGGTACCCTGGTACCTTGGCCTAGGAGGCTGAATAGGGTCCTTGAGGGCTGCAGTAAGAATTGTGCCACCCTAAGGGTTCCCTCCCCAAACACATACAGACTGCCACTGCTGGCTGCGTGTCTTGGTGCATACCAAAGTGAAGACCTGACGTGGCCCACATCCCTGTGCCATGCCCACAGACACTGCATGCTTTATAGGTAAGCCACCCCTACAGCAGGCCTTACAGCACTAAGGCCGGTTGCACTATACTACACCTGTGGACATATCTGCATGAGCTGATATGCCCCAGTGCTGGTCAGTTCCATTCCTGCCAGTACAAGTGAACAGGGAAGCCATTTTAAGTACATGTGCTGGACACTGGTGAAAACAAGTTCCCCAGCTCCACGATGCCTTCACTGAAATCAGGGATGTTTAGTATCAAACTTCATATTAATAAACCCACACTGATTCCAGTGTTGGATTTATTAATACATGCACCCAGAGGGCACCTTAGAGGTGTGCCCTGAAAACCTACCAACTACTGGTGTGCTCACTGACTGGTCTTAGCCAGCCTGCCACCCCAGATGAGTTTCTGATCCCAAAGGATGAGGACCTTTGCTCTCAGGAGGTGAGGAACAAAGCCTGCTCAAGCAGAGGGTGTTTACACACCCTCCCACAGGATGACCTGCAAATTAAAATTCCATGGCAGGGAGCTTCAACGAGCCCACCACCTTTGGTTTGCAAATCTGGCTTCCTTCACAGGAGAGGATGCCTACCCCCTTTGTCCAGGGCCCATTTGCCGCCTGGACAGGCTGGAAGGTTAGTAGTCAGAGGCATGTTCACCTTCAGGCTATTTCCATCCGTAAGGGGGGCTACCTGAAATGAGAACGACATTTCAGAGTGTGCCATCTTTGTGATGGCACACTTAGGAACTCTTGGACAGGGTTATGCCCGCTTCCCACAGGAAGTGGTCTTATAGGGGGCGTAGTGACCCTAGGGATAAGTAGCCCTTTGGCTACTACCCTACACACAGCCCCCCCCACCCCCGCCCCCAACACACCTAAATCTAGTATTTAGGGGAGTCCCTGGCACCAAGAATTCCGATACTGCCGACCTGAAAATAGAAGACGGACGTGAAGAGTCGCCAGAAGAAAGAACAGAACCACCAGCAACTGATTTGGTGCCAACCGTGCCGGCCTTCTTGCTGATTTCAACAATTGTGCCAAAAGACGACTTGTCCTGCAGCTGCTGTGTCTCCGAAGCCTGGGAGAACTGCCAGCACTTCGCCCAAGAACAGGAACTCTCAAGCAACAGCAGAGCTGCTCCCCTGTACCTTGCAGGTACCAAGAAAGAGCTGTGAGCCTCCAAGACTGTGAAAACCCGATGCCCGAAAGCAGCACTGCTCCCAAGCCACCTAGCCTGAGCTAAGGTTCCCAGATCAGAAGCTCACCTTGGGTTTCCCCACTGTTGACTTTACGACTCCGCCGGCAGCCTCTGTTCACAGGCCCCCTCTACCGCGACTGCTCCTGGTGACAGAAACCCGACGCCTAAGGACACTTATGCACCCGTCGCCCCTGGCCCTTGGAGAAGAGGACCAAAGGTGTCCCTGAGCCTCCCTGTTGGTTCAGCCCAGCTAGCCTCCCAGTCAAAACCTGCAGCCTCTTTTCATGAAGACCGCTCCCCATAGACCAACTTTGGGCACCTGACGTTGTATTGCACCACTGCACCCGGCTGCCCTAGTGCCGCTGGAGGCGACCTACTGCTGCTGCCTTGGACCTTGCCCCCTACTCGCCTTAAGTCCGGGAGATTGGTCTCGTAAGTCACTGTACTTATCCTGTGGGAGGAAAAACAAGTACTGCATACAGGTAAACATTGGAGCAACTGAAAATTGCACTAAGTGACAACTTTTTAAACCTAAACGTATTTCTCTGCAAAATGTACTTACCTGATCGTATTGATTATGGTGCCTGTAAAAAAAAAAAATATATATATTTAATATATATCCATCTTCTACTGGCGGTCACGAGTAGGTAGTTATAGTTAGGACCTAGTTTCCATAGGAAAAGCGTTTTTTGATTTGCCAATATCTTTGGCGCCGTTTGACGAATCTTCGTGAAATTTTTTAAACTAATGGGGCGCTCCGGTCAGCTCCTGTCTTGAAGGTTTCGTGGTGATTTGTCAAGCGGGGGCCGAGAAGAAGGGGGGTCCCAAAACGCGTTTTCTTCATGTTAATTTCCATAGGAATCTTTAGACAAGGCTACAGCCCGAACTGCTGAACGCAATTACACCAAATTTGGCAAAAAGGTAGTTCTTGGTTCAGAAAGCGACCTTTTTTTTTTTTTTATAAATGGTGAAAATCCGTTCAGTAGTTCCTGAGAAATTCATATATAAAAAATATTAGTATCTGGTGACCGCGGTGGATCCGCAAACCCTCCCGATCACAAGCTTGACTCTGATTGGCTGCCAACACTTCAAACCAGGAAGTGTTGGCAGCCATCTTGTGACGTGGTTGAACCAAGTCACAAGAAAAAAGGTAAAAAGGGGGCAGGGTAGGAAAATCCTGACCCCATAGGCTTGCTCAGGGTGTCCCACAGGGACCCCAAGGGCCAAAAAAAGCATTTTGTTTTATTTTCGGCGGGATTCGCGTAGGGTCCACGAATCTGGCAGAATTGTTTTTAAAAAGCGAAGCGCGGGCTCCTGCGCTTCATTTGTTTTAAGCCCCCGGGTGAGCCAGGTCCCTGGGGCAATGTTTAATTATGTAGCGGGGCCCCCGCTGCCCTGGGGGCTGCCACCTACCCAGGGGGATAATTATTAAATGTGGGGGGGGGTGCGCGCGACCCTCCCCGCAGCCCGACCCTCCCCGCAGCCCGTCCCTCCCCGCAGCCCGTCCCTCCCCGCAGCCCCACTGCCCTGGGGACCACCACCTCCCCGGGACACTAATTATGTATATGCGGGGGTCCGTTGCGGACCCCAGGCCCTGGGGTCCACCACCTCCCCGGGGCTTTACATCTGTTGGGAGGGGGGCCTCCCCCCCCCCCCTCCCCCCTCCAGGAGCCCTCCATGGCCCTGGCGACCACCACTCCCCTGGACCGGCTCCAGCAATGTCCCAAGGTGCCCACCCCCGGGACATTGCAGTTTGCTATGGCAGGGTGGGAGCACTGCTCCCGCCCTGCCATAGCAAACTTTTGCTTCGCTTAATGGAAGCGAGAGCAGAAAAACTAATCTTGCTTCCGTGAAGCGAAGCAGTATTGCTTTTGGGCAAAGGGAGCTGCATGTCAGCAGCTCCCTTTGCCCAAAAGCAATGCCGGCTCCCGCAGGGGCATTGGGGCTTCCCCCACGGTCCCCACAAAGAGGCCAAGCCCCGGGGGATAGGGTCCCCGGGGCCGAAAGTGGCCCGTGAAAAGGGCCACTCTGCCCCCCTCCCTTTACTTAATTAAAAAAAAAAATGGCTGGGCCCCGGGGGATGAGGTCCCTGGGGCCGAAATCAGCCCTGGGGAGGAGGGCTGCGCGGCCCCCCTCCCTTTTAAAAATTTTCAGAGGATCTTACTGCAGTTTCAGTACCTACCAGTAAAGATTTTCATGCAGTTGTTGGGAATGATGGCATCATGCATTCACATAGTGCCTCATGCGAGGTCACACATGCGCCCCCTTCACGAATGTCTAGCACGACACAGGGTCAATTAACAGATCTAGTGTTGGTAGTCAGCCACACTCGTAGTTCTCTGCAGTGGTGGAACACAAAAAACCTATCAAAAGGGCGGCCGTACGAACAGCAGATGCATCTCTCACAGGTTGGGGTGCCCATCTCCAGCAAATGACAACTCAAGGTTTATGGGACACCAAACACAAAAGTATCCACATCAATTACTTGGAACTTCTAGCAGATCAACTAGCACTAAAGGCGTTTCAGCCTCACCTAGTATTGAAAGTTGTATTAGTCCGGACGGATAATATGACAGCAATGTACTATGCACAAAAACAGGGGGGGGGACACTCTCTACAGTTGTCAAACCTCTCCCAGACCATTTGGAGTTGGGCGATATATCACAAAATTCATCTTCTGGCAGAACACCTTCCAGGAATAAACAACCAGTTTGCCGACCTCCTCAGCAGGATGCGGCAACAAATACACAAATGGGAAATTCATACCCAAGTTCTCCTCCCATACTTCCAGACAATGGGGATTCCCACAAATAGACCTCTTTGCCACAGCCCACAACTCAAAATGCCCAAACATCGCTTCCAGATTCCCACACCATCTATCCAAAGGCAATGCCCTATGGATGAACAGGTCAGGGATATTTGCTTACGCTTTTCCGCCTCTCCCTCTCCTTCCATTTCTGGTTCGGAAACTCAGGCAGACATCACTCGCACGGATTCTAGTGGCTCCCACTTTGGCTCGTCAACCATGGTTCACCACACTACTAGAACCGTCAGTAGTTCCACACCAAAAACTGCACCTCACTTCCAATCTTCTTACACAAACCCATGGAGAAATCAGACACCCAAACCCCAAGGAGCTCAACCTTGCGATCTGGCTCTTGAAGTCATAGAATTTGGATACCTAAATCTACTACCAGATTGTACGACGATTCTTAAAGAAGCAAGGAAACCTACCACTGGGTAATGCCGATCGACTTTGCTATATGTTTGGGACTGTTTTATTGAATTTTAAAAGGGAATTGCGGTGGGGGAAAGCACTGTGACTGAATTTGTTTGTACAGCGAAACGGGAATTACCTGGCCACTTAGCTCGGCAGTCCGTAGTTCGTTTTGCAGGACTTGCTGAGAGCTGATTGGGTAGTGGGTAAACCAATCAGCATCTTGGTTGGACATAGTCTGTGAAAGGCGGTTGCCACGCCTACTTAAGGGGAAGCATGGGGCGTCCGCGCCAAAGGCAAGCCCGGCCGGGGCCAGGGGCCAGCCACTTTGCCTCTCCCATCATCTATTCCAGGGAAGAACTGCTGTACTGTGACTGAGGGAGGGCTAATATTTCCCCTCTTAATACTATGGTACTAAAGGAATTGGGCATATTGGCAGCTCCCCAAGCATTGGCTAGTGAGTTTAGTAGGTGGTCTATTAACCGAACAACTAAGATAAATTTGAGCCCCACCCTGATTACTCATAAGATAAATCTATCAGATCTTCTGGTGATTTACCTGAATACTCGCTCTTTAGTAAGACACCAGGATGAAATTTTCTATCTCCTGGAGTCTCAATCCCTGGGCATAATGCTACTAACAGAGACATGGTTCACAGAGGAGTCCTCACCGTATATACTCTCGGCTACCCCTGGCCAGTATTTTATTCTGTTAACTAACAGGAGCACAGGGGAGAAAGGGGGGGGGGGGGCGTTGCAGCCATTATTAAGAAAAATCACTGATTTGTTAAAATGATCCCTCTTGATTTACCCTTGGTAGAGAATTTAGTCATCCAATTGGCATAGTCGACGGTGTCCCTTACATTTGTACTCTTATATAGACCTCCTAACTACTTGCAGGAATTCCCTCAGACCCTGGCAGTATTGATTGCACCTCTTATTATCGATAACGCCAGCATCATTCTCATAGGAGACTTCAACTACTGGGCCAATAAGGAGAGAGGGGGACAGCAAGCCATAGATCTTACGGCGGCCTGAGTGATCTAAATTTGGAACAACTATTACATTTCACAACTCTCATCAAAGGACACATCCCGGATCAGATGTGGACCACCAGACTCCCGGTGAGGGATCTGAGTATAACACCTTGTGGTTGGTCTGACCGCCACCTCATTTACTTTTCAGTGCCCCTGCCTAATCAGAATAGCCCCCCCCCCTCCGTACTCCCCATCATCGCAAGAAATTGGGGCAGGGTCAACCTCATGGCCTTCTGTCAGGCATTAAGAAGGTCCCTGCTTAGTCCCAAGGAGGATATTGAGGTTTTTGAGCATGAAATCATGAACTGGCTGAGGGAGGCGAGTAATGATCATGCTCCACTCCATAGATCTAGACCATCAAGAACACATGAGGCTAATAAATGGTTTTCGGACGAGCTGAAACTAGCTAAACTAAAGTTCCGACAAGCAGAGAGGAAATGGCGGTCTAAGTACTCGCCAGACTCGAAAATTGAGTATATTCAACATTTGAAAAACTATAAATCTCTCTTAAGGCAAACTAAAGTGATCTTTTTTACGAGCAAAATCATGAACGCCTCTAACAAATCTAAAGAGATATTTAAGATTGTCTCAGACCTCTCCAACCCAGACAGAGTAACCCTCTCAGCCGCTCCTACTCAAAATCTCTGTGATTCACTCAACACCTTCTTTGTTAACAAAATTGAGGCTATTAAAAATAGCATTCCACCAGGTCCCTCCCACAATAAGCCACGATCAGGAACTGGGAACAGTCACACGATCTCTTGCTTCCCTCAAATATCGCAAGAGGACCTGGTCAATATACTGACAAAAGTCAAATCAGGGTCACCCAATGATATTTGCCCATCAAAGGTCCTAAAAGCGGTATGTACCGGCTTTGCAGACTTGGTACTGTCACTCCTTAACCAGTCCATTAATTCGGGGCTGGTCCCCAGAGCGTTTAAGAGAGTGACTATTGTTCCCATACTAAATAAAGTGGGAGCAGATCCCACAGATATGAAAAACTTTTGCCCAGTATCTCTCTTACCATTTTTGGCAAACGTTCTGGAGGCACATGTAGCCCGCAATCCCTGCTCTTTCATTGAAGAATCAGAGTTACTGGACTCAAGTCAGGCGGGATTTAGGCCGGCGCACTCCACAGAGGCTTTGATCATGTCAGTTGTTGATGACATGCGGAAGTAAGCTGAGAACGGCAATACTCAAGCCTTGGTGCTACTGGACCTGTCCGCGGCTTTCGTCAGTCGACCATGCCATTATGGCTGACTGGATCGGGGCTGCAGGGCTTCGAGACTAAGCTTTGAACTGGATGATTTCGTTTTTGAGTGAAAGATCCCAGTCAGTCAGGCTTACCCCCCTTTTGTGTCACCTGAGGTACAACTGAACTGCGGGGTACCTCAAGGTTCCTCTTTCTCCTCACCTCTTTAATATCTACATCCACCCCTTGGTCAGGTCCCTTAAGAACAAAGACATCAACATCTTTAACTAAGCTGATGATATGCAATTACTATTCATGATCAATGATAGCCCCACATCTAGACAACAATTGCAGGACACGATGCTGTTCATCCGGGAGTGAATGAACAGCAATCAGTTGAAGTTGAATTCCGACAAAACTGAGATAGTTATTACAAAAAGTAAGATGGACCATTGGGTTCCATCACTCTGGTCCAGTGAGATGGGTCCCCCTCCCGCTCCTAAAAAGGCGGTAAAAAGCCTTGGGGTCATCGATGAGGAGCTCTCGTTTAAGCAGCAAGTAGGAGCCGTGACATCGGCAAGTTTCTGCCAACTGTGGCGCATAAAAGATTAGGAAATTTCCTACCATGGAGATTTTGACCCAAGTAATATTAGCCCTAGTCATGTCTAGAGTTGACTGTGGCAACTCTCTTTACTTGGGTCTTCCCAAAGTCCTACTGTGCAGACTCCAGTTAATCCAAAATCAGGCCGCTCGGCTGATACATTTTCTGCCCAAATATGGCCACATCTCCATAGTGACGAAGGACCTTCACTGGCTGCCAGTCGCACAGAGAGCAATGTTCAAGGTGTGCTGCACGGTCTTTAAGGCCGTGTATCTGAACTGTCCTGCTTTCGTGAAATCACGTATCAGCAAGTATTGTCCTACCAGAGAATTGAGATCTAGCCATCTACAGTATTTGGTGGTTCCTCCGTGCAAAAAACAGCGGACTGGAGGACGCAGGTTTTCCGTCATTGCCCCTCAAGCTTGGAATACTCTGCCGCTGGATCTGAGGTCCACTGCTAATTACACCAGATTCAGACAGCTTCTGTAGACAGGGTTGTTCAAACAGGCTTACCAATAACCATGTATCAAGGCCGTATTAGCAACCCAGTGCCAAGAGACCGACTGGTGAACGTGCGCTTTAGAAATGACCATTAATATAACATGTAATCAAAAAGGACTAGCCTATTTGTGACTGATTTCAGACTCAGGACTGTATGAAGAATGGGAAAAAACCATTTAGTTTTTTGTAAAGCCCTCACCCACCAACCTAGTTGGTGGCATGCTTCATCATCGGGCCCACCCAGTGACACCAAATGTGTCCCGGGTGTGCTACAACGCCTGTGTTACAGCGGAGCTGGTATATTGCTGAGTGTGCGGTGTGAGTGACCTGAATGTGAAAAGTTAAAAGCTATACAGTGGTCCCAGTACCCAAGGGGGTTAACATTTAATATCTGGGCCTCTGTTAGTGTTAAAAGCAAGGCAATGGATGCGGGTGGAGCAAGTGTTAAGAACTCCTACATCCGGTGTGTGGTCTACATGTTTCAGCCAGGCCTTTCTATAAAACTGGCTTTCCTCAGGACCGAAAAGTATGTGTAAGTGCGTTCTACACTTATAGTGAGTGTGTGATTTAAAATGTGTTGCACGCGCTAAGGTGCCTTATGTGTGGGAGGGGGATTCCCTCTCCAAGCATTAGCTAGCGTTTTGTAGCAAATGCCCCTGTAGAGATATCCGGCAGAGATACTGACCGACTCTGTGGGTCAGGACCCTTTGAAAACCTGTTGTGCTGTCGCGGATCCGCGAAAACTAAATGGTTTTTTCCCATTCTTCATACAGTCCTGAGTCTGAAATCAGTCACAAATAGGCTAGTCCTTTTTGATTACATATAATAACCTGGGGATATGGACTAGCTACCTAGTCCTCTCTCTCTCCTTGATAATTGCGCATTAATATAACATAACACTAGAGCATGTTATGCAGCAAAGAGGAAAAGGTTTGTTATAAATTGTAATAACAAAATTGATCCGTTAGATGCATCTATACAAAATATTATTTATCTTTTGAATCTACGAGTAGGCTTAGCCTACACATCCGTTTGACTACACCTTGCAGCAGTAGCTGCATATCTGCAAAACAGACAACATTTGTCCTTATTTAAAGTACCAGTTATTAAAGCTTTTATGGAAGGGCTTAAAAGAATAATGCCACCCAGGGCACCACCTGCACCTGTCTGGAACCTTAACATTGTTCTTACAAGACTTATGGGGCCACCATTTGAACCATTACATAGTTAGTTGTCAGTTACAATTTCTTTCATGGAAAGTTGCCTTCCTAATCGCCATCACTTCACTCAAGCGCGTTGGTTAGTTACAGGCATTAACCGTGAAAGAACCCTTCTTTTAGCTACGCAAATATAGTGTGATTCTTCGTATAGATTCTAAATTCCTCCCAAAAGTGGTTTCTGCTTTTCATATCAGTCAGTTGAGTTACCTGTGTTATTTCCTCAGCCTGATTCAGTAGCAGAAAGGGCTGTACGAACGCTTGATGTTAGAAGAGCACTACTATACTATACTGAGAGGACAAAGGGTTGTCGTAAAACAAAACAACTGTTTGTGGCGTTTGCTCCACCTCATAAAGGAAATCTTATTTCAAAATCTGGAATTTTTAGGTGGATAGTCAAATGCATTCAAACTTGTTATGTTAAGGCTAAAAAAACTTCAAGTATTTCTCCTAGAGCACATTCTACTTGCAAAATAGGAGCATCTGTGGCCTTTTTAGGTAACATTCCTAAAGCTGATATATGTAAAGCAGCTACATGGTCCACACACATTTACAAAACATTATTGTGTGGATGTCTTAGCACGTCAACAAGCTAATTTAGGACAGGCAGTGCTAAAGAGACACTTTCAGACAACTGCTACCTCCACTGGTTAGCCACCGCTTTGAGGAGTACTGCTAAATAGTCTATGCAAAGCATGTGTATTTACAGCACACATGCCTCGAATGGATTGTTACTTACCCTGTAAGCATCTGTTCTTGTCATGTAGAGCTGTAGATTCACAAGTGTCCTCCCCGGACACCTGTGGTTGTTGCAGTTATTATTGTTCACACTACATACACATGGACATCTCTATATTACACTTACTTGCTCCATTCTCACCCTCTTGCGGGAAAACAATCTAACAATGGAGTCGATACCCATGCGCACTATCACCGAAAAGAGGAGTCACCTTACCTTGTGACTAGGAAAGACTTCTTCGAAGAAAAACAACTTGTAAACATCCAACCCAACACTAGATGGCAGGAGTATGCAAAGCATGTGAATCTACAGCTCTATATGGCAAGAATAGATGCTTATAGGGCAAGTAACATAATCCTTTATGGTGACATGGTTATTCTTAGTTAACAAGGTTTTCGCATTATCGATGCTTTACTGCTGATTTCTTGGCATTGGTCAGAAAAGACATGACTATATGCTTTTATGTCAAATTCAACGTACCTAGTGAAAGTGTACGTAGGAGCAATTTGGGGGGGGGGTATGACTTATGACTACTGTATACATATGCTGTACTGGCATGCTAAGCTTTTCTTTTTTTTTTTTTTTGCTAAAGCAGTGTAAAAGCCGTGTCTGGTCCCAACAATAGTTGGCAGGGATACCCTCTTGTTAATAATGGGTAAGAGCCAGTGGCTTAAGAGAAATTGGGTCCCAAAAAAGGTAGCTTTTTCCTGCCAAACCCCCACAGGGAATCTTCCTATAGTCCACCTTATTATGAAGGAGGAGTGCTTTTTTACCTCTATGCCAGTATCATCACTCTTGGTAATTAAGAATCCAGAAACAAAGTGAAAAAATTCATGCTTTGCCAATTTTCAAGTGTAATATCTAAATCCTCCAGTTTCTACTGCTTAAACAAAAGCATGAACTCAAATGTTGTAGATTTGACATTGCCACATGCACCTTTCTGCTTTGTTGCTATACAACACAATGGCTGCGGTGCAATTCCATGAATAATTGCTCTGCTCTCTGCTGTCCAGGAATGAATTAGTTCTGCTCCCACCTCAAGAGGGCCCTAAACTGCCAGTTTATATCACCCAAACCGTTAGTTTTGGGGAAAATCAACCCAGTGACCCATGATGTCACTGTAGAAGAAAGAATGTGAGAAAAATTCTTTGTAAAGCCTAAAACCACTATACATTTCGAATGAATAATGAACTAGAAGCATACCGTTAGAATGTATGATACATGTAACTCGCATTGTTGCACCATAGTAAACTTAAATGTACTTGGGCTAATCTGTTGTTGCAGAATGAGGTTTTGTATGGCTTGAGGTGCTGAACAAATAAGCAAATGCACAATATAGGAGTCTTCTAAGAATCATATATGGAAAAATATACAAGGCCTGGGAACTGAATATGCTCTGCAGACTTTTCCTTTAGTTTGTCTCCATTTTCTCTTCCTCCTTCAGGATCTTGGACTTCTCCTTTAACCTCCTAAGACAAATAGAGGGACTGCAACATCTCACCCGGCTGAAGAAGCTATTTCTTGTCAATAACAAGATCAGCAAGATGGAGAACGTGGGCCACCTCCAGCAGATACAGATGTTGGAGCTAGGGTCAAACCGTATCCGGGTAAGCACTAAGAAAATACTCAGAAGTAGATCGCATCAACAGGAAAAAGGATTGATGAAAAAAGGCTGAGCAAGAGATGACTACAAGAGAAACGGAAATGAAAGCTAATGTGCAAGATACCCCTGCTTAACCTGGGACTTTCCCAGAGCATAATCCTTTTTCCATGCCTTCACTGCAAGTGTCTCAATCTCCGGCTGTTGATGTATCTACACCAGGCTTCTCGAACGACTAGCTCATGAGCTACTGGTAGCTCGCCAGCAACATGCAAGTAGCTCTCTAGTGTGCAGCACAGCATAATAAATTAGCACCTTTGTTTTGTTGAATTAATATATGTATCTCAAAATTGAAAGGTGAGACTTTGCGATACAAATTTGTGTTTTTTCAGAACTCATAAGCTGACGTTTACAGAAAAATGGATTTCCCCAAAATATTTATGGATCAATTCTATTTATTTTATAGCCATAGCAAAACATTTGTATACACGGTTATCCGCCTACAACCCAGGGCCGGCAGCGCCATCATGGATCAGCTAGAATGAAAACTTTACACAGCTGTCCGCCTACAACCCTGGAACCGGCAGCGTTGTGAAGTCATAGTTCAAGTTACAACAATGCAAACATCCCCTGAAAGACCCCCCCGTCTCCTAAAAAAAAAGTTGTGGAGACCTATAACTGCGGTCTAGTAGCTTTGATGGAGGCCTAAGTGGGTGCATGGCTACATTGTATGTTTAAGGCGGGGTTGCATCTTCGGAGATCTAGATTGTGGGGAGAAAACGCAGCAATTTAAGATAAGTCCGGCATGTCAGATCATTAAATTCGGAGGACAGAATAGAGATGAATGGTGCCCACAAGTCCGGGTAGGAGTCATGTGCCTGGTTGTCACTGCGACGGGCACCGGAGGCCAATACAAAATATATTTAAAGCTTATATTTGAGTGAAAATTCTTGTAATATTTCCCTGGTGCCTGGAGGATTGCAGGTATGGCTGCTGGGTGATACCCATGTAGAGGCATTCAAAATTGAAAAAACCTTTCTACATTAGTGCTGGCAACTCTGCATGATGCATGCTGGTAATCATGCTTGGGGTGGCCACTAATCTTGTCTGACGTGGTCACTATTACAACACTAATAATATTAGTAGCTCGGGATCATTTTCATTGAACATAAATAGCTCTAGTAACCGAAAATGTTGTAGACCCTTGATCTACACACAAGCAGGCTGAAGACAATCGGGGACTGCACAAAAGTCATTACTGGGAGTCTTCAGTAGGATAGAGAATTTCTGAGAGTGCTAAACAACTTGCCTGAACAAATCGATTCAGAGGAGAGAATGGCAAGAGCATTGGTGAAAATAAAAAGAAATGAATATGGGTGTAGGGCGTAAGTGGTCGCATGGGGCAGAGAGGTAGAGGGAAGTCAAACAACTTGAAACGGCAAATACATGTAAAAACAGATGGTGAAGTGACGATTGTAGCGAAAGATGAGCATAATTCTCTAGACAAGTGTACAAGGGTTAAAGTACTGGGCGAGACAGCGAAGAAAAGAACCTTTGAAGATGAAGCATAAGAAGGAAGTAGTTGAGATACGAGTTGGGAGAGAAAGGCGAAAGAGGGGCACATTGAGTAGAAGAAAGCATAAAGCATTAAGTAATGAAAAAACACAGCTTGTAATTGAAAATTGCTGGGGTGAAAAACTAAAAACAGCCCACAAATAAAGGCTAAGGAAAAATGCGGATGTGAAAGGAGAGCAGGAGGGGGAGTTTAAATGCAACATGTAAAAGTTATGGATATAAGAAGAAAAGAGTTTAAGGGAGCGTGTGTGAAGAAAAAAGGTAGTGGATTGAAGAAAGGCATTGTGGTGAAAAGAACAGACTTCGACAATGATAGCGCTGCACTGAGGCACATGTTTGTTTCTGTGGTACTGTTAGAAATATCAAGGTCCACAAACAAAAAATCAGAACTTGTATCTTTATTAGCCTGTATTGTTGACCATTAGCGTGTAAAATGCATCATTAGGCCATATGTAGAAAAGAGAATTGAAAGTTAAGTCTGGATTCATTTAAATTTCCTTTGAAATGGGTTATGTAGTCTGCTTGGTGATCCAGAGAATTGTGTCTCAGATGTGCTGCGTAAAAATGTAACAACCCTCTTTCTCCAACATTAATCTGTCATATATTCAAATGCTTAAATCATTCCTCATCGTCAGGCTGGGAATTCCCAGTACATTTAAATAACCGTAAACCGTGCTAAAATGGCCATAGACTTGATCCAACAGTCTTTGTGTAGTAGCACATCCACCTCATTTGAAGTAAAACAACCTTCAGCCAGTGGGGTGGAAGTGTCGGCTCTCCTACTCCCCTTAAAGGCCACTATAGCTCAGATTTCTGCTGCACGTTCTGTGCGTGGGAGTCCCCAGGCAGACCTTTGCTTTAACCTTTCAGTGAACTCAAAAGTGTTAATTTTTCTTCTTTCCTGAGACTGTTTGTGAGAAAGAAGTTCTGTTGCAGTACCCCCAACTTTTTGTCTGGCTTTTGATGCAACTTTGACTGAAGAGTACGAAGTCCCTGCTTTCCAGGTTCCCAGTACCAGTGTGTTCTTTCTCTAAAAACATGTCCACAATTGGTACTTCTGCCCCGTAAGTCCCTAGTAAGTGGTACCCTGGGTACCTAGGGCCTGGAGGCTGAAGAGGGTCCCCTGGGACACCCTCACTAGGACCATGCCACTGCCCCTGTAGCTGGCATGGCCCTGTGAGGTGAAAAAATGACCAAGTCGACATGGCACACTGCCTGTGTGCCATGCCAGCTAGCACTGCCTAAGATATAGGTAAGTAGCCCCTTTAGCAAGCTTTACTGGTACTAAGGCAGGGTGCACTATATCCCAGGTGTGGGCACATCTGCATGAGCAGCTATGCCCCTACAGTATTAGGGTCTACTCCTTAATATTGTAAGTGCCAGGGAAGCCATAGAGAGTAGATGGGCTGGGAACCTGGCAACTCGAGTTCCACAGCACCAGATGGCTTCACTGAACCCTGGAGTGTTTGTTACTAAATAGCTCCTTGTAATAAATCCGCACTGATGCCAGTGTGAGATTTATTAAAACATGTACTCAAAGGGGGCCTGAGATGTGCCCCCTGAAAGCCTACCGAGGAGACTAGGTGAATCACAACTTTCAGTCCCGTCATCTTGAAGATGGGAAGACCCCTCCAGTCAGGGCTAGGTCTATGCTACCTCCCACAGGATGGGTGGCATAATAGAGGGTGCAGTCACCCCAGGTAAGGTGCCCATTGGCCCGATCTACTACTCCCCCAAATAGGCCCCCAAAATTTAGTATTTAGGCAGCTACCCCAGACCTAGAAACCTGATCTGCGACGACCTAAGAAGAAAGAAGACGACAACTGCCTTGACCCCAGCCCTACCAGCCTGTCTCCAGCTTCTACGAACCTGCGACCGGTCTTGCAGCCAGCAACCTCGGAAATTCCTGGGAGGACTACTCCCTTCGAAAAAGACTCCAATCTCCCGTGGGCAGCGGATCTGTCCTGAAGAAACCTACTTCAAGGACTCCGGATCAGCGTCTCCTGCCCACTCTGCACCCGACGCCCACAGCCCGGGTCTGAGTGGCTCACCTGTGCAGTGAAGTCTCCCTGGCGATCCTGACCACGTGTCCAGCGTTGGCTACCCACTCCTGCTCTCCACAACGGCGCCTGCAATGTGAAACCAGAGGTTCACCCCGACCAGCTCCGGTACGAAGACTCAGACTTCGAAAGGCGCCCCTACACCCAAAGCCCCTGGGCCTTGGTGACAGACTGTGCCTCTACGACCACCTACATCTCAACTTACCGCTGCTGTTGTCGGTCTTCCTCCTGCAACCTCTTGTGCCACGCCTGCAGCCTCTTTGCCGAAAGAAGAATCCCTATTGAAAAGCATTGTGCGCCCAACGTCGAAATTGCACCCTGCACCCGGCCACCCCTGTGCCGCTGGTGGTGTATGTTTGGTGCTAATTTGTGCCTCCCCCCCCACCCCCTCCCCCTCTGTGCTTAACCTAACCATCAAAGTTTGGCCCCTGCAACTGATGTACTTACCTGCAAGCAGTGTGGCACCAGGCACCCCCTGTCTCCATTGGAAATCATTGAGTCGAGCTCCGATTTTGACCTCTGCACCGGGCCGCTCCTGTGCCACTGGTGGTGCAGTTTTGGTACTTACTTGACCCCTGGCCCTTGCTGACTCTTGGCTCTGAAGACTGGGATTGTAAATGTAATACTTAGCTGGTGAACCGCAATATTGTTTTCCCCATAGGATAACATTGGACTGCATTGAAAAATTTGTGTCGATTTTTTCAAAGTGAAAATAATTTTTAATCAAAAACGTACTTACCTGATTACAAAAACCTTGGTCTTAAAATAAAATACAAAGTATATTTTTCTAAAATTGGTCTGGATCTCCTTCTTGAGTAGTTTGTCCTTTATTGATCATGTGTGTTCAATAAATGTCTTACGCTCATCTGTGTTAGGACTAAGACTACTCGCCCACACTACCACTAATATTGGTGGCTGGATGTGTACAGCATCCAATACTTCTAGTGACTCTTTACAGTATTCCCCGTTCCAAATTTAGGCAATCAATAGTCAAAAAAAGGCATGTTAAATTACATTGGTGTGTATCACATATATTTGCACAGACAACACATTACTAATGCAAGACTTCCACAAAGTAAAAGAAAACAACTCCAATACATGAAAACAAGACGGTGTACAACTCAGTTCTATTTTCACACTGCTGTTTGCGTCCCAAATATAAATCAAATGTTCCATACAAAAATGTCATATAAAGTGTCTAACATAAAATGTTGCTTATATCAGTAATTCAAGTCCATCAACTTTTTGCTTTTCATACTGACATAATGGTGATCCCATTCAGGTCGGGAGTGTAATTTCTTCGAGTCCCCTCCCAGGTGTTAATCTCATCCAACCTTCGGAGGTGGGGGTCATGCAATGATTTTGGATACTCTCCTTAACCTCATAAATGTGCCGACGCAGGTTATCGGACGTTACAACGCATGCTTTACCCCACATGCCGTTAAAACGCAATTTTTTACCCCGACTTGCTGTCGGGGTGTGCTGGAGTTTGGAATAGTATAATTTACTATTCCAACTCCAGTCTGTGCAACAGTAGGGAAGGTGTTGGAGTTAAATCCAACACCTTATATCCCCTACAGCAAGCCATTTCGTTGTAATGGCATGCTGGGTAAAAGCATGCGTTGTAACCTTAACTTACTTGTAACACCCCTACATTTAGTATAGGGGCAACCCTGAACCTTGCCTCCTCAGACAAGAATCGACAAGAAGAATAGAAGAAGGACCGAAGAGCCGTGCTGAACTAAGAAGAGGAGGACGCCCACGGACTTGGCCCCAGCCCTACTGGCCTGTCCCCACTTCGAACCTGCTCCAGCGAAATCCTGGTGTGTCCTGCAGCCAGCAACCTCGAGAACCCGGAGGACCTGCCCTGCCTTCCACCCCAAAAGGCTTTGTCTCCCGTGAGCACCGGATTTTCTCCCCCTCAGACTCCGGCCCAGCCAAAACCCCAAGTCTGAGACCACTCTGCACCCGACACCTACTGCGCGAGTACGAGTGGCCTAACACCACGAGGAGGTCTCCCCGGCGATCTGACCCGAGATCTGGTGATCTCTGACCTGCCTCGACCCTCTCCACAACGCCTGCAGTTTCTTTCTGGAGGATCCCCTCCGACCGTGACCGGAGCCTAGTAAGAAAACCCGATGCCTAAAGACACCCCTGCACCCCCGGAGCCTAGTAAGAAAACCCGATGCCTAAAGACACCCCTGCACCCGACGTCCCACGGCCTTGGGTGGGCCAACCGACTGTGTCCCAGCTTCCTCAGGCATCCCAACTTACCTCTCCAACCGGTGGTCACCTCCAGAAGACCTTCATCCCCGAGCCTGCAGACTTTGTTGAAACCTGGAGAATCCCCATTGAAATCAACAGGGCACCCAACACCAAAACAGCACCCTGCACCCAGCCGCCGCTGCGGGTGTACTTTGGGTGCTGACTCGGATCCCCCTTTGCCCTGAGCCTAACACCAGGAGCTTTGCTCCCACAAACCAGTGGCCTGCTCATGAGCAGCCACCAACCAGAGGGTCCCTATTCCCCAGTGGATAACATTGGGCCTCAGCACTCTGCACCCGGCCGCCCTAGTGCCGCTGAGGGTGCTTTGAGGGTGCATCCTTGACCCTGGGGGAACCCTGGTTCTAACCCCAGAAACTCAACCCCAAAGACCTAGTACTTACCTTTTAACCGATAACTTCATTTCTCTCCATAGGAATACATTGACGGTTTTTCCTTGAAAGTGTGGAGTTGAATTGTATGAAAACCTGAAAAACTACAACTGTACAAAATTGATTTTACTTACCTTTTCCCTAGGAAATGTCCCAGTGTGATATCTAGGCATATCACACTGAGTAGAAAAGTAACTTAAAAAGTAATCTAAAAAGTAACTGAAAAGTAATCTGTACAGTTATTTCGAATCCTTGACTTACCTGTATTTCAAACAACTGCATTTGAACTTGCATTCAATTGTAAAAACTGCATAATATTTTGCAAAGCATTTATTTCACTTACCTGTGTCAGGCTTGGCTTGGTTCTAGAAATAAAATAACTTAATAATATTTTTATACAAAACAAATTGGTCTGAGTTCAGTCTTTGAGTGTGTGCAATCATTTGCTGATTGAGTGTGTACAACAAATGCTTAACACTACTCTCTGATAAAGCCTTTCTGCTCGCCCACACTACCACAACGAGAGAGTAAGGTGCATTCTACTTTTACCTCTGCCTACCTTTGGGGTTCCACTGGACTCTGTGCACACTATACCTCATTTTGGTATAGTATATAAGAGCCAGTTTCCTACAATGACCAATTTTATGGATTTCAGAAGCAAGTCACTGCAAAAAAAGTGATGACATGGCATTCCTTCATCTATAGGAAAAAATGGCCTATTTTGGACATCTTGTTCAATCTATTGTCGGTTGTCCTCAAATTCAAGATTAATCGGTCTTTCACTATGAGCAAGATGTTCTCAACTGAATTGCTCCCTGTAAGATGTTTCAGGACCGTCCATTGTAGTTCAGAAGCTGTATGGTTAGTTTCTTGGAAATTTTGCACCAGGGTGGATTCGGCCTTTTGGATCCAATTCTGGACTTATGCTGCCCGATGAGTTTTCTGACCTCCCTTTTTTTTTTTTTTTTTTTTTTGGTCCTCATTCTGCCAATTTACTTGTTGGCAATACTCACTTTCCCTTACTGTAAACCGGACGGGAATAGTCTTTCCACACAAGAAATCTAGCTGCTTCCACTCCTAACCCTCTCAAGCATAGCATGCGAAAGAGGGGGACCAAGGCCGACAGCTATTTATTGGCTTAATCATTGAACCCCATTCCTCTGACACCAATCGACCAACATAGCCCATATCCTCTCCCGACTTCTAGGGTCGCATGCCATATCCTGTTGATTTATGTGTATGATATTATTTTTACACTCGGAAAAAAGGGGTGGAACAGCCGACTTCCAAGCTCTACAGATCTCTCGTCTTCCCAAAAGGATAACATAAAAAATTAATCTTGCAACTTTCTTATTTATTTGGTTTTAAAATTAAAACTATTGTTGCCTCAGCCCAAGATGTCGGGGGGTCCTCCCCATCCCTCAAAATGGTATTAAAAAGCTTTTTGAACACAGATACCATACTATCCTCAAGAAAACTATTGGAAAACCCTGATTGAGTCACTCACTACTCAAGCTCCAGTGCGATTTCTGGGATGCCCTTGTGGCACCAGTAGTAGGTTGCCCCCCGTCCCCCTTCGTCCTGAGGAAGACTCGCAGCTGAGGTACAAGTCACCCTCTAAGCACAAGTCGAGTCGAAACGTCGACGCACCCCACCCACATTCCATCCCCTTCCATTGATGTTGCATTTATGCATTTTACGAAGATATATATATATATATATATATATATATATATATATATATATATATATATAAAAATGTTATAAATCTGTTTTGGACAGGCCTTTTTGTACTGGTCTCTTTACCAGTCCATTGCCAAAGCAAATAAGATGGACAATCTCTAAATACCTGTGACTATTCACTTTCTCTACCCTTTCACCAGCACACCCATTCTTCCCCTCTTTTTTCCTTGAGCAACCTTTGTATCAAATTAACTTTGATATGTTTTAAGTATATGAAATTAAATATACTGAACTTAAACAACTCTTGGTGGTTTTTGGCTGACATTGACTATATGTTTTGAACTATGCTATCTTGGATAGCAAGGTATGTTGTTGCGTTTAATTTGATATTCGTTACTAGTGTTTGACTTATCAAGCTACACACATGATAAATTACAATTCATTTCTGAAGTCAGAAATGGCACGTTTTAAAAAAAATTATATAAAAAATCCTTTTGTGAAGTTAGAGTAAAAACTGCAAGAGAATAAAAAGTGCAACATTGTTTGGTTACATTGTGCGTTGCATGGACAGGGCAATACATCAAGATCAGCATTATAGCCCAGAGGGAAGCATAGTAAATATTTCATAGTGCCAGCCCGAAGACGAAAAAGCAGCCCTCTTTCCCAGCGCCCTATGGGTTTTAAAAGATATCGGGCAGGCAGGTAGGAACTATCCTCAATGGACATATACCTTACAACTGAGGTTTTCTTGGTTTCTCTCCAATACCTTTCGTCACTATACTTTTTATTCAGTGCCTCTTGTATTACCTTTTTGTTAGTTAACTCGGATTTTATTGGGTTTAAGAAAATGTGCAATTGATTCATCCTCTTTAAGCTCTCTTTTACGGCAGCAAGCCACGGTATGTCCCCACCCCTCTCGCATTTAAGGCAATCAATTATTATGTCTCTGGTGAGGGTTGCCGCAGTGTTTTTCCAAATTGCAACCCAGAACAGTGCCGGGCGAGCCCTAATATCTTCAATGTAAGGCAGTTTCAGTTCTTTGTGACACACATATACAGAGGAAGAAATCGGAGCTCCCAGGAGTTTCCTACATAGTCTGTTTTCTTCGCGTTGAATACTGCTACATTTAGTAAAACCCCAGACTTACTTCTACTATGTGCCACATGATCAGACCATGAGCCATTTGTTGCATAAACTAACCCAAGATAGGAAAAAGTGCAAGTGCTATGTAACCTTTCCAAGTTAACAGTAATTTTATTAATAGGCGCTTTTCGGGCCACAAGCCATTAAAAACGATTTTTTAAAATTAGTCCTTAAGTCTAAAACAGACATAAAATCTACAAAACCTCGTACTAAAGTGCGTAGTGCGTTTGGGGTACGGGCCATTAAAACCGCATCATCAGCATACAGTAGGGCGGGGAGTATATTGCCGTTTATTCTAGGGACATCATTGGTGAGTTTTACTAATGAGTCATGTAAATCATTAATATATAGAATAAAAAAAAGGGGTGCCAGAACGCACCCCTGTCTGACACCTCTATCAATTTTGATGTCACTTGATACATCCCCGTCCTGACTGATCCTCACCCGGGCGTACAGATCTCTGTGCAAGTATACTAAAAAGTAAACTAAAACCTCATCCAGGCCGTATTTTAAAAGAATAGACCATAGGCGTGACCTGTTGACATAGTCAAACGCTGAGGTGAGGTCCATAAAAGCAAGATAAATAGGACATTTTTGGGCGACAGTGTACTTGCCAATAATCAAATTTAGGTTCAGGCACTGTTCCACTGTGCCTACTTTGCTTCTGAACCCTAGTTGGCACTGCCTTAAAATATTGTTTCCCTCAGCCCATGACCTTATCTTATTATACAGAATCCTTCCTAGGATTTTCAGGTTGTTGTCGATCAGGGAACTAGGTCTATAGCAGCTGGGGTTAGATCGATCGCCCTTTTTAAAAATCGGTACAATGATACTCGTGGACCACGTACTCGGAATTGTGGCATTAGTTAGATTATTAAAAACGTTTAATAAAAGAGGCGCCCAGAATTCTGGTTTGTTTTTAATGAGATCGATGGGCAACCCATCAGGGCCCGGGGCTTTATTACCCAAACTTTGTTGTATTGCATCCCCCACTTCTAGCAAAGTTATATTAATTAAAGTGGGGGCACGGTATTCGTATAAATCCTCATTTTCAATTGGGGGTGAATACATTTTAGAAAAATGCGCCACCCAGGAGTTGCTAATTATATTACAACTGATGGGAGTCAGTGAGTGTCCCATTGTCCTGATATTTTTAACTGCCACCCAAAAACCATTTCCATTTTTTAAAGAAGCACTACACGCTAGGCTGTCCCAATGATCTTTTAAGATTTCATCTTTCCTTCGTTTAATGACTGTCTTGTAATGGTGCCTCAAAGATTTGATGAGTACCAGATCTCTGGGGGTCGTTAAAAGTGCCTTACGAAGCTTTCTATTAGCTAGCGAACAGTCTCTGTTAAACCATCTCGATCCCGTTTGTGCATCCGTAATAGGCCTTGACAACAGCTGTTTGATACCCTCGCACAATTGAGTAAAAGCACCAATTACATCAGGATTATTGTTTTTGAATGACAGGCAGGTATCGACAAATGGCAAATGAGCAATAACCATATTAAAAAATAACTTATTGTTATCAATGCCCCGCCAGACTAATCTCAAATTGTCTGTGGAGGGTGACAAATTCTTAGCACCACACTCCTTATTATATATGGGCTTAGGTGCGATTTTCAATATTATTTTAATAGGGTTGTGATCGCCATGAAAGGTCGGTATAACCTCTGCACTTAGCAAACAGTCTTCTAAGACGGAGGAAATAAAAACATAATCAATAGTGGAGGCGCAGCCCCTGCCTCTGTATGTCGGTTCAATACAATTGTCTTTGTCGGGGACAGCAGCAATATCCATAGTATTGACTAGG
This sequence comes from Calotriton arnoldi, assembly GCA_963921515.1. Lineage (NCBI taxonomy): Eukaryota > Metazoa > Chordata > Amphibia > Caudata > Salamandridae > Calotriton > Calotriton arnoldi. The sequence goes on from CAWUFW010001517.1 coordinate 2,383,447, forward strand.
TTGTGATTGCATAAATGGTCCGATAATTCTATCCCCCTGGTGCACCAAAGTGAACTGGGTGTCAAGGATGTTATTAATTTATTACCCCTAGGGACCCTAGCATTAAAATCCCCCCCCATGCAGATACCGACTAGGTTAATAAAAACCTTGAGGTTTTGTAGAGTTGAAATGAAATTAAACAAATTGTTAAAATTGATGTTAGGTACTGTATAAAAATCGTTGTTATAAAAGTTAATTAAACAAATAGAAATACCCATTGTATAAATCAGAGCCTGCATATTATCATTTTCTGTGTCTAGGACATTTACAGTACCTCCTGTTGAGATGTTCACCCATATTGAGAGCCCGCCAGATGGTCGCCCTACCTTGGGAATGGGCACAACAGTATTAAAACATTGAAAGCCTTCTAAATAAAAGTCCTGAGTGGCCCAAGTTTCCTGCATCATTAAAATGTCCTGACTTTCAACTATTGCAATCCAGTCTGGTGAATTCATTTTAGATGCCAAACCGGCTACATTCCAACTAAATATGTTCAGATTACAGTCAGTACCAGTCCTAGTTAAATTTAGGTGTCCACCTGGCGGACGTCCGTTAGGTAAACTGTTAATTTAATTGAGTGTCTGGGTGGGTACAAGTCAGTCTTGGGTGTCTAGGAGGGACAGAGGGAGGAACCTATTATGCCTGGATTAAGATGCAACATCGTTGCTTTTTAAACTCAGAATTGGTTTGTAAAAATAGCCCAATGGCAACAGCCAAATATTGCTAGAGCCAGTGCATATATCTTCCTGTTCCTTTAATAATGATTTAACCATTGCAGGGTTTCGAAAGTTAACAATACAGTCCCCCTCAATATTTTTGACAGACGACCCTACCCAGCTTACCCTGCGGACCATGATAATATTGTTTGGATCTGCCACCCTGAATCCCTTGTATTTGGACAGCCAATCAACGCATTTATTGCGAAGTTGGTGCCATGTCTCAGTTTGATTTTTCCTGAGAGCAGGGACCCCTGCAAGTACACAGCCAAATGGGCAGGATGCAGGCGGAAGGCTCAATATGTCCTTACTAGCTTGGGTGATTTCTGTACTTACTTGGGTTAAAGCCCCCACACATGTATTACCTTCCCTCAGGTAGGGTCTCTCTGTATTGGCACGCGTTGTTCTGCTTGAATCTGACTGTGTGCGTAAAGTTGCAACTGGCAAAATACTTAACCCTCCAGTGTTAGATAGGTTCCCTGGTGCAGCAGTAACCTTTAATGGAAAGCATTCTTTTACCTTCTCACCGGTACTACATGGCCCTGGTAATAGTGGGACTGTTGGAGCGGGGACATGTGGATGAGAAGCAGTGTCAGCTATTGTCAAACTTGAATCCAACCACTCTAATGTTACAGATTTGACATTTTTCAATTGTGAACATAATTTGCTTGACAAAGTGTCCAGTCTATCTAGCCGTTTCCACAAAACAGAAAAATTTGCGTTAATCAGGTCTTTAATACGCCCAAAGACACTGTTCACGACAATGTCAATAAAAGTCTACCCCAAACTGTTATACGGGAGGGAAGACGATATGGTGCCAGTCTGAGTGCCAATAGAGTTCCTTAGTCCCCCATGGTGCGTGAGCTCTACAAGTTCAGAAATCTGAATCTGAGTCTGTAAGGGTGTATGTAGCCATGTGCTCATAACAGTGCGGGAAGAGCTAATACGGGACGGTTGTTTTCTCTTTATAGGGGCAGACTTAACTGTTTTCCTTTTCCGCTTAGCACCCGCAGTTGCAATAGTTGTGGGAGAATCCTGGTTAATTGCAGGAATGGCAATGATGTTAGCCTTAGGACTCTGAATAGAAGGGCCTTCATTGCCGGGCTTAGAACCTAAGCAGAGAATTGATGTGTTGTCCGGATCAATGGGCTGACCATTACAGAGCAGGAGAGGGACAGCTGCGTCAACTGGTTCAGTCCCCGGGGTGGGACCATCATGTAATACTTCTATTCCAAGGGACAGTCTCCTCTCCGTTAGTTCAATTTCATTAGAGACTATGTTCACCGCCCTTTCCAACATGCTGTCTATGCTTGTAATAACTGGGCGAGGGGTTATTATACCTGTTCTTTTCCCCATGTTAAGTGCTTGTTAGGCAGCTAGTATTCAAATATTCAGATGATGTTGCTCACCTCGATGGACTTCCCCGATGCCAAGCGAAAGGGGAATGGCCCAGCCCAGCCTCTGTCGGTCACGGACGGGCTCGGACGGGCCCGGCCTGCGCCCGTCCCGCGCTGTGGGCGCCCCTGCAAGATTTTTATGGCGCCTACTGGCGCAAAACAAACGTTGGCGGCTGCGCGACGGCGCTGAAAGCCGCAGGGCACGCTGGGAGTGTGGTCCTACACTCACCCAGCTCCCGGTCCGCTCCGTGTCCCTTCCGCGGTCTTTTGCCCCCTACGAGGGGCAGGGCAAGCAGCAGCAAACAGAAACAGGGCTTCCCGCGCTGCGGGCGCCCCTGCAAGATTTTAAAGGCGCCTCCTGGCGCAAAACAAACGTTGGCGGCTGCGCGACAGCGCTGAAAGCTGCAGGGTAAGCTGGGGAGTGTGGTCCTACACTCACCCAGCTCCCGGTCCGCTCCGTGTCCCTTCCGCGGTCTTTGGCCCCCTACGAGGGGCAGGGCAAGCAGCAGCAAACCGCAACAGGGCTTCCTATAAGAAATTAATTGATCTTCCCAGTGTTCGGGATCACATACATTGAGCCTTCTCTTGTCTGTACAGAGTGGTGGGTGTGCTGAAAAATTCTTTCTGTAAGCTGTGCTCTACTTTGCAGAGGAAAAGAAAATCCGGAGTTGTACGAATGATAAACCCATGATGACACATCATTTATGTGCCTGCCTTGCCCCGGTTGTGCTTGGGCAGGAAGAGAGTTTTATACACAATGTTTATGGCGGTTAAATAACTACTGATGTTTCTGCTATCCTTGAATTTCGAAGTCTGTAATTCCCTAACGAGTGGGAAAAATGGCAAGCTAACAGTCTTAATTATCCTTGAATGCAAATTGTTCGATCCAGTGTGGAAATCAAATGTGTTAAGAACCAGTCTAAAATAGAATTGCTACTTGGGGAGAACGAGTGAAAAAGCATTGTTGAAAGGCTGCTTTCTAAACGGAGGCAATTACCTTGTGTAATCAGGAGTGAAGGAATTGTAACTTCCGAAGCTGAGCAACAATAAATTCCTTCTTTCGAGTTGATTAGTAGTGCGCAGTTTCCCATAAATTAATATATATGACTTTTGTACAAAGCTATGTATTCCAATGACTCGCAGCTTCCGAAGTCTTTTGTGGGATACAACAATATACAAATATAAAACCTGCGTATGTATAACAATGCATCGAGCATTCAACTGGAGGTAGGGCGGGGGGGACGCACGGACAGCGGGCGGGGGCGTCAAGGCACGGACAACGGGAGTGCCGGCGGGGAGGGGGCGAGGAGGCACGTACAACTGGAGTGCGGGTGGGGGGAGGGGGGAGAAGGCACGGACAACGGGAGGGAGGAGGGGGAGTAAATAAAGCAGTAGGAGAAAACTTATTAAAGAAAATAGTGCTCACAGTCTGAATAACGCGTTCCGTGTAACACTCGAAGTAAAGGGGCCAGTCGCCATGGGAGGTGACAAATGAAGAGGAGGCGGTACTAAGGAGGGGCTAACAACCCTATTGATTATCAGAAACCACCATTTAGGACAGACAATGACACAAGCCAATGGCAAGACAAATGAAGAGGAGGCGGTACTGAGGAGGGGCTAACAAGCGTATTAATGAATCAGAAACCAGCATTTAGGACAGACAATGACACAAGCCAATGGCAAACATGGGCGGAGAGTGGGCGGAGCTTCTATTCGCTACTTGTCTACAATAAGTCTCGCCACTGCCCACAAATAGGAAACAAGGGAAAAGCACACACAGGGATCTGAAGGCTGTTGTATAAAGTGCTGCAGGCTTACATTGATTGAAATTATATGTTTGAGGCATGTGTGCTGTAGATTCACTTGCTTTGCATACTCCTGCCATCTCGTGTTGGGTCCGGATGTTTGCAAGTTGTTTTTCTACGAAGAAGTCTTTCCTAGTCACGAGGTAAGGTGACTCCTTTCGGTGATAGTGCGCATGGGCATTGACTCCATTGTTAGATTGTTTTTTTCCGCCATCGGGTTCGTACGTGTATTGCTGCGCTCCGGTTCGAAAACGTTCTTCGGGTTCCCCTCAGTGCGCAATCCTTTCTACCCTGGACGGTATTGTTTCGTACGCGTTTCCTACCTCTCCGCATATCGTTTTGGTCAACGGAATCTACTTTTCAATTTGAAAGCTTCGTGGATGGCCATCGGGCCTAACCGCGTTGGTCCAGTTATCCGTCGAGGAAACGGACACCGTTCAAATTCTGTCCTCCGTGCTACACAAAGTATCCGCGGACTGACTCACACCAGGTGTGTAACTTGTGCGTGTCTCTGGAGCACAAAGAAGAAGACTGCGACGCTTGCAGATCGTTTCAGTCAAAGAAAACCCTTCGCGATCGTCTGGCTCGACGTCGAGAGATGTAGCGTCAAAGCATTGAAGACACGCCAGATATCTTCTGTGAAGAGTCCGATCAAGAAGATATTGGAGTATCAGCGGCGGAGGAGGAAGAGGCCTTCTCCATGCCGGAGTCGGATTTGGAGCTCGAGATAGACCTCGACTCCAAAAACCTTCCGCAGGGACAGGGTGACGCGAATACAGAAGATCCCTTGCCCCATCAACCCACTCACAAAAAATCTAAGGCTTCGGCACCACCTCTCCCTTCTGGCCAAGGTCAGCACCGCGACAACGTTTCAGAAGCCCCGCCTCCGAAACACCCAGTCAAGCCTTCCAGCTCGGGACCAAGTCAACAAAAACCCTCTTCGGAAGCGAAGCCCTCCGGTTCCAAGTCCAAATTCGGCTCGGAGCCGAAATCTTCCGCGCCGAAAAGTAAACCGCCTTCGGAGCCGAAATCTTCCGCACCCAAAGGCCAGTCGATATCGGCACCGAAAAGGCCGAAACCGAAAGTTGTCCCTTCGGATCCAAATTTAGACATTGTTCCACCGAAAATGGATCCCAAACAAAAGAGACTTTATATCAACCCAGAAACTGGTCATATTCATTCCAAGCTGCCTCAGAAACACAAGCTTCCTGATGGGGACAGTCATTACAAGATCCCTTTAAAAAAAGAAGACTGTTGGTAGCAGCTCTTTTCATCCACCACCAGCATCCCCTCCACCACATGCTTCTCCGACTTTAAATCCTTTACACATCACACCTCAGGATTCTCCACAATCTCAGCATGACGGGGATGATATTGAAGAGGGGGGCACGCATTTACCAGTAGATCCATGGACATATTACACAATTGACCCTCCATTAGACAATGATCCAGACCTTTACCCTGCCAAGCCATCGCCACCTGATGACCATGAATCTTATCAGGGACTCATTGCCAGGGCTGATGAATACAATGGGGTGGTATTACACAAAGAATCCTTACAAGAGGATTTTTTGTTTGAGACATTAGGATCCACACACAGGTCGACACAAACACTACCTATGCTTAAAGGTATGATGAGACACGCTGACAATTTTTTTAAAGATCCTGTGCGTGCACGCATCTTGACTGATAGTCGACAAAAAATATAAAGCTTCCCCAACAGATCCGGTATTTATTCAGGGCCAGTTGCCACTAGACTCACTGGTAGTGTCTAATGCTCGCAAACGAGCGAATTCCAAGACCTCAGGGGACGCTCCTCCACCAGACAAGGAATCTAAGCTAATAGACGCTTCTGGCAAACGCATAGCTGCTCAAGCTGCTAATCACTGGTGCATGGCGAACACGCAGGGCCTTTTTGCCAGATATGACAGGGCACACTGGGATGTTATGGAGTAACTGCTCCAATATCTCCCAGATGAGCACAAGGCAAAAGCGCAAGATTTGGTAAATGAAGGAAAATCAATTTCAAATTCTTCAATAAGATGTGCTCTAGATGCTGCTGATACAGCTAGGGAGGTCAACACTAGCATCTTACTCAGGAGGCATGCTTGGTTAAGAATTTCCAACAATTTATTTTAAATACACCATTTGACAAAAAACATCTTTTTGGTCCTGAGGTCGATCAGGCGCTTGAGAAAATGAAAAAGGACACTGAAATGGCGAAGTCCATGGGAGCGCTCCAGTCTCCTTCAAACAGAGTCTCCCTTTGTCGCTCTTTTTACTGAGCAGGGTCCAAAACCACACCGTCGGACCAGAATACCTCCTCCTACAAAGGTAATAATCAGTCCTCTTCCTCAAGAGGCTTTTTTAGAGGAGGATATAGAGGAAACAACTCTAAAGGCAGGGGTAGGGGCAACACCCCGTAACTCCCCTTACCCTAATAAGCAGTGACTTCCAAACGCTTCCCTCCGACCATACCACACCTGTCGGGGAAGACTTCAACAGTTTCTTCCCATTTGGCAATCTATAACAACCGACAAATGGGTGATCGGAATTATCCAACATGGTTATTGCCTGGAGCTTACCACCAATCCTCCAAACATTCTGCCTCGCTCTCACAAATTGTCCCCAGACCACTTGCAGTTGCTCGAACAGGAAGTGCAATCTCTCTTATTAAATGGAGCCATAGAGCCAGTTCCACTACAGTACCAAGGTTCAGGTGTTTACTCTCTGTTTTCTGATCCCCAAAAAGGACGGCTCCTTCAGACGTATTCTGGATCTTAGAGAATTAAACCATATATATATATATGTCAGAGCACTTTCACATGGTAACCCTTCAACAGTTACTTCCACTTTTACAGAAGGGAGATTTTATGTCTACTCTAGACTTAAGACGCATATTTTAATGTTCCAATTCATCCACCTCACAGCAAATACCTCAGATTTGTGATAGCAGGCAAACATTACCAATTCAAAGTACTCCCGTTTGGAGTGACTACTGCTCCCAGACTATTTATCAAATGCCTGGCGGTAGTCGCTGCTCATCTCAGAAGACAACATATTCATGTCTTCCCCTACCTAGACGACTGGCTCATCAAATCCAGCACTTACCAAAACTGTCTAAGACGCACTCAGACCACAATAGACCTACTTCATCAACTCAGCTTGATGGGTCAATGCGCAGAAATCTCACCTGCCCCCTTCACAGATGCAATCTTGCCTAGGAGCCAGTCTAGACACTATCAAAGCTCTAGCGTCTCCCAGTGTAGCCAGAATTCACAACCTTCAGTCTATGATGCTACAGTTTCAATCCAACCAATCATTACCAGCAAGAGTGTTTATGCAACTGCTGGTAATGATGGCGTCTTGCATCGCAATTGTACCCCATGCAAGACTCCACAAGCGTCCCCTACAAGAGTGCTTAGCACGTCAGTGAAATCAGTCGCAGGGTCAAATAACCGATCTAGTGTTGGTAGACTGCCTCACCCATCGCGCTCTGCAGTGGTGGAACCCACAAAATTTATCAAAAGGACCGCCTTTCATCGACCTTATTCTACAGATCGTGCTCACAGCAGACGCATCTCTGTCAAATTGGGGTGCCCATCTCCAGGATTACATAATACAAGGCCTGTGGAGCAACAAGCACAAAAGCCTCCACATCAACTATCTGGAGCTTCTAGCAGTCTTTCTAGCGATCAAAGCTTTTCAAACTCACCTAATAGGCAAAGCTGTCCTAGTCCTGACGGACAACATGACAGCAATGTACTACGTACAAAAACGGGGGGGACACTCTCTACAACTGTCACACCTATCTCAAGCCATTTGGAATTGGGCAATCCATCACAGGATTTATCTTCTGGCAGAACACCTTTCGAGGGTAAACAATAAGATTGCCGACCTCCTCAGCAGAAAGAGGCAACAAATTCACGAGTGGTAACTTCATCCCCAAGTTCTCCTTCCATACTTCCAACAATGGGGATTCCCACAAATAGGCTTGTTTGCCACAGTCGACAACGCAAAATGCCCAAACTTCATCTCCAGGTTCCCACACCCGCTCTCAAAAGGCAATGCCCTATGGATGAACTTGTCAGGGATATTTGCCTACGCCTTTCTGCTTCTCCCACTCATTCCGTGTCTGGTTTGGAAGCACAGGCAAACATCCCTCACACTAATTCTAGTGGCTCCCACATGGGCCCGTCAACCATGGTACACCACCCTGTTGGAGCTGTCAGTAGTTCCACATCAAAAGCTGCATCTCACCGCCAGGCTCCTCATGCAGAACCATGGAGAAATCAGACATCCAAATCCCAAAGAACTAAACTTAGCGATCTGGCTCCTGAAGTCATAGAGTTTGGTTATTTAAATCTACCACCAGACTGTATGACTATTCTAAAAGAAGCAAGAAAGCCTATTACCAGAGCTTGTTATGCAGCAAAGTTGAAAAGATTTCTTGTCTACTGTAATAACAAAATCAATCCTCTAGTTGCTTCTATACAGAATATTATCTGTTACCTATTACACTTGCAGCAAACCGGACTTGCTTATACATCTATTTGTTTCCACCTTGCAGTGGTAGCTGCGTATCTACGATCTATGTACAGCATATGACTCTACAGCTTTATATGCCAAGAACAGATGCATACTGGGTAAGTAGCATTTTCCTTTCAGGGGGACTATCGATGAAGAGGGGGTCTAGGAAAGACACTCTTTGAGACAATCCATCCTTCAACATTACGAGGTGAATTAGCAAGATGCTGGTAGAAAAAACCAAGTGACAATATCTTAACCGGGCTAGTTTTGACCATTCCTGCACTTGCTTGACGCAGTATTTCCTTAAGAACCATAGGGTTACGAAGGTTGGCCACAATAACATCGCCATTGTACCCTTTTCCTAACCCGCCAATCCCCCCCACACGTCTTGCCAACAGTATCTTTTTGGATATGTCCCAGTTACCAGGAACGTTAGTGTTCAGCCAGTGTATAGATATGTTTATTAAGCCCCTTGTAGTTTCCGTGCTGCCAGCTGTGAGTCTGGGAACATTCGCCAGGACAACAACGTAGGGAGCGGGCGCGGGGGGAAGATCGATCACAGGTAGGGAAACCTGGCTGGAATCACATGTTTGCTGGTTGCTTAACAGCTTGTTTGTCCATTGTGAGATGCACTTCGATCCTCTGGGCGGCTTTTTTGGAAACTGAGCCAATGACTGGGATGGTGGCTTGATTGTCAGAAGCCCTTCCACACTAGTGATTGGTGAACTGGTTTGTGGGGGGTGTTGAGGTGCACTGAGACTCCTGGGTGCAAGTAGAAACCCTAGGGACCGGTGACTTCACTAGTTTGGCTTTAATTTGTACTAAGCGATCAATAATGGGACACAATTTAGAGTCCAATAGGTCACCTGTGCATCTACTCAGTTGATTTCAGATATTTTGATCAGCAGCAGACATTGTCGCTGGCATATCCTCATTGCAGGGCATATTACAGGGTGCCGTTTTACCCTTTGCTGCAGGATTTTTGATTTTCGTAGATTTAACGGCTTTCCTCCTGCGCTTGGCTTTTGGTCCGCACTCAATCCGATTCACGATGTTGGTCACCACCCACCATACCAATAAAGCTATGCTCAATTCCCCTTCCTGTCGCTGGTGACACATCCCCCGGACATTGGGAGTTTGGCCTCTCTCCCCTGGGTGAACATAGCCAGATGAGCCAGCAGATATACTCTATGTCTGGGCACTAGATGCACTTGGCAGGGGCGGCTCGAAAGGGCTTTGATTGTTAGACTGGAGCAAGGGTACAGCTAGGACATGTTCCTCTGTAGTGAGTGAAAGGCGTCGCTCCACCAGTCTTATTTCATTGGAGACCTTATCCATTGCCCGGGTTAAATAGTTATCAATAGTAGAACGGCTGCGGGGTGGTGGTAGCACGCTAGGGACACTGGAAGTTCCCTTCTTTTTTCCCATACTTAAGTGCTGCAGTGGAACTAATCAGTATAAAACAGTATAAAAAGAGACAGCAAAAAGCCTCAGTCCTCAGGACAAAAAGCACGGCAAAGGGGAAAAGCACTGTACCTTTGGACGGAGTAGCATCTTAAGATCGTGACCAAATCCCAATAGCTCCAAGAGCAGATCTCAGGGGGGGTGGCCAAGCCCAGCCTCTTCCGGGCTATGACGGGCGCGGAAGGGCCCGCCCTTAGTCCGGGCTTCGCCCGCGCGCGTCTCGCTCAGCGGGGGCTTGCTGACACCTTTATACGCCTCCTGGCGCGGAAAGTTTAGTGCAGCGAGGGGCGGTGGAGCCTGGAGGCTGTGTCCGTGCCCCGGCTCATCAGGTTCGTTTCCTGCGCAGCGGGGGCTTGCTGATGCCTTTTTTGCGCCTCCTGGTGTGTAAAGATAAGTGCAGCTAGGAGCGGTGGAGCCTGGGGGCTGTCGTCTGTGCCCCGGCTGGTCAGGCTCGTTTCCGGCGCAGCGGGGGCTTGCTGACGCCTTTATGCGCCTCTTGGCGCAGAAAGATTAGTGCAGCGAGGAGCAGTGGAGCTTGGGGGCCGTGGTCCGTGCCCCAGCTCGTCAGGTTCATTTACACTCAAATCTAAGCTACCCATATAGCTCGAATGCTCCTGTATGAGTTTCTGCAGCACCATCCGAGTTCTAACCAAGAGCACTGCGTCATCCGCATAAAGGAGTAAGGTAAGGGTGGATGACTCCACATAGGGGATATCCTTCGTGGTACAACCCAGGGTTGCCTCTAGCCCATTAGTGTATAAAGAGAACAAGATTGGGGCAAGTACACAACCCTGTCTTACCCCCTTTCAACATTAAACTCCCTTGTTCCTTCTCCTTTCCTGACTTATCGAACGGAAGCTGTCTCTCCTGTGTACAACTGCCTAATGAAAGCCATAATAGAGGGATCCACTCCCATTTCCTCCAGTGTTACCCATAGTTTACTGTGAGATACACAAAGGCGGATGTTAAATCCATAAAGGCCATGTATAACTGGCGGTTCTTGGCTAGAGTATATTTAGAAATAATCGTGGTCCGGTTTAGGCACTGATCAACAGTGCCCTTTCCTTTTCTAAAATCATACTGGGCCCCTGCTAATATACCTTTCTCTTGAGCCCAATCCTCTATCCTATTTAAAAGCACTCTCCCCATTAATTTTGCCGTGCTGTTGGTTAAAGAGATGGATCTAGTTTTTCGGGTCTGCTCTGTTACCCTTTTATAGATCAGGACAGTAACCGACTGCTTCCAAGTGCTAGGGGGAACTATCTTAAATACAACATTAAAAACATTGGTCAATACCGGTGCCCAAAGTGCTTTAATTTACAGAAATGCGTCAGCCGGGACCCCATCGGGTCCAGGTGCCTTCATTGAGGTGGTCTGTGCCAATGCTAAGTCTATTTCTCTACCTGAAATAATAAATCAGATGGTTGGTGAACATCTGTCCTAGATTCAAAGTTTGCATTTACTTCGGGATTTTTAAATATATTCTGGAAGTGGGATACCCAACCTTCGTCTTCAATATGTGTATCCAAAGTTGGGACCCCCTCCTCCTTTAAATGGGGGGCCTTAAGCACTCTCTAGAACTCACGGGAGTTCTTTTTAAAGAGTGCCAATCTCAAATTTTCCCACGCATTGGAATTTAACTCTTACTCTCGCCCCTCTTGCTTTCTTATAGGTTGCTCGCAAGGAACGTATACAGCCCTCATCCCTTAGGATTACTCATAAGGCGCTATGTAATCTAGAGGCAGCTATTGAGCAGTTATAATAGAACCATGAGGCTTCGGTCCTAAGTTCCTTCTTAGGGTAGCGTGTTAATTGATTTTTGATCCCTCTCATAATTTCTTTGAAGGCTAATATAATCAGATGTGGTTGAACTCCTTTATCAAGGCAGGTGAGGTGATAAACTTCAGCTGTCTCTCAGTGAGTAGAGTAAGGTATGGAGGAGATCATATCCCGCCACCTTGTCCCATTTTAGGATATACCCATTGGTTCTTGCCAGAATCGGCTTTGGTACTAGATAGTTTGCTGTGGGGCTTGAACTCCCATTGAATGGTAAAGGCCTGGTAAGCATGATAGCTAAATACAGTGACTCCACACTTTTGTTAAGCCTACCACTTAGGGGTTCCGATGCAAAAAATAAAATCAATAGCGGAGCCTAAAGTGCGGCAACCGAAAGTCTTATCGAAGTTCCTGTAGTGTCATTTACGCTATTTTTAACCCCCATATTCCATACAACTAGGATCCTATTTAATGCCTCCCCATAAATGGAGTGGTTAAGGGGCGTGGCTACGAGCCCCAAGATGCCGGTTGCACTCTGAGTGCTCCGGACTCCTTCGTCATCCGCTCGTATCTCCGCTGAGTCCAGGACATCCGGAGAGGATGGATTGCCCCCGTCGCCACTCGTGACTAACAGGAGGTCACCCTGTGGCCGAGCTCCAGCCTGTAAGGGCTCTCTCTGTTCTGTTGGAATTGAAGTGCGGAGCGGTCCTCATACAAAATGGTGGCCCCCTGTAAAGGCTGTGTGAAGGGGTTGCGAGCCGGAGCCTGCTGGAGTTGCCTCAGACCCTTTGCCGGACGTTCCCTACGAGAGAAACCGACCCGGAGAGAGGCCGACCGAGAATCACGGAATCGCCGGAGCAGCAGCTTCGGCGAGTGGTGAGCTAACCTGTTGTGGGCTGCCCTGGGTACGTAGGAGGCCCTGGGCTGTTGGGCCCGCTGAAGAAACACAGTCTGCACAATAGGAAAAAGGAAAAAACAAGGGTACATCAAATCGTAGACTTAAACATAGTTGACATATACACAGATACAATGGTTACATAAGATTCCTTTTGAGAGTATCCCAAAGAAACAGATAACTGTACAAGCTGAGGTCCTTTTCACATTAGAGATGAAAATGGCTTGTCAGGTTAAGGGAGTACCAGCAGTTACTCCCTTAACCTGACAAGCCATTTTCATCCCTAATGTTTTTGCCTTTTTCTTTTTCCTATTGTATATGTCTCCCAACAGTCCTGTGTGACTTTGTGACCTGCTATTTTGTGCATCACTTTCTGGTATATGATTGATAATATACCTTGTAACTCTACCTTGTTGGTGTCCTATACTATATTATATTGTCTATACCTAGGCGCGATTGATTTGCCATGCCGAATAGGGTGCTTGTGGAGTGATTAATTCTCAAGTTAAAAGAAATATAACCTCCCCCACTGAACCAACTGTTACATAGTGGAGAAGTGTGGCTCAATGGTTAGAGCGGCAGACCCTGATGCAGAGATCTGGCCCGGGACCAGGGTTCAATTCCCGCCTCGGCGGGTCTTGGGCTCAATTTCCTCGGACCTGATAATTCTCGCCTCGGTGCCTATTCTAATCATGGGTCCCACTCTGCAACTCTGGGCAATAGCTTGCTTAATCTCCACAACGGCCCCAACAGCGCTGGGATGCCTGGCTTCACCCTGGGGGTGCCCAGGAGTGGACATTTCACAGGGAAAAAAAGCCAGGAAGGGTTCCACAGCGGTATGCGTACAGCGCCTGGACACCCCTTTGGGGGTATGGGTGCGCTTTACAAGTACAAATTTCATTTCATAGTACTAGATTTCCCAGGTTCTGAGGGATACTGGGTTACCCCATTATTTTTAATGGTCAGTGTGATCTCTAGGCATATCACACTGATTAGCAAAAGTAATCTGAAAAGTTATCTATAAAGTAACGTACACAGTAATCTGTAAAGTAACTAAAAAGTAATTTCGAACTGTTGACTTACTGTAATTCAACCAACTGCATTTGAACCTGCATTCAACTGTAAAACACTGCATAAGATTATGCAAAGTATTATTTCACTTACCTGCACCAGGCTTGGCTTGGTTCTAGTAATAAAAAAATAAATAATATTTTTGATACAAAGCACTTGGTCTGAGTTCAGTCTTTGAGTGTGTGACATCATTTCTTGCCTGAGTGTGTACAACAAATGCTTACCACTGCCCTCTGATAAAGCCTTACTGCTCGCCCACAGGAATTGAATTAGTATTCATGAATTATAGAACGTAGAAACTTTTTTTCTTTTTAATAATCTTCAGTATAGGCTACGAATTGTATTGAAGCAACAAAATTATCAATTTAGGAATGTATTGTTAATAATAACAGTTTGGAAAAAAATGTAAAACCCACAAAGTTTTAAATTATGTAGAGATTTTATTATGTCTTTTATGCGAAATATTGTTAAGGTTTTAAGTAACTAAACAATAAATATTTACTTACTTGCTCACCCACACTACCACCAATAGAGAGTAAGGTGCTATCTACTTTTACCTCTGCCTTCCTTTGGAGTTCCACTGGACTCAGTGCACACTAAACCTCATGTTGGTATAGTATATACAGAGCCAGCTTCCTACAGTGACAGCGGAGGACCAGATATCGCGACTCTCATCCCACACGGCGGGACTTCACAGAAGGGCAGAAGATGCTGAAAATCGTTCCCGTAGGAACAACCTTCGCTTTGTGGGCATTCCGGAGGGAACGGAGCCTAGTCAGGCCACCCCTTTTATAGAAAATTGGATTAAGACCTGGATGCCACCAGAACGCCATGGTTCTTGGTGGAACGAGCGCACTGAACCTTGGCGCCCAAGCCTCCGCCCGGAGCCCCGCACAGACCAATAATAGCATGTGTTCTCAACTTTAAGGACAGGGACGCCATTCGACAGGAGGCGCGCACTCTTCCCCATCTCTCCTGCTAAGGGAATAAAGTGTTGGTATTCCCAGACTACACCAAAGAAGTGCAGGCGCAGATAAGATCCTACATGGAGGTCAAGCAGAAGCTAAGGGCTCTCAACCTATCCTACCGGCTCTGGTTCCCTGCCCGTCTCAGGGTAATCTTCAACAACAAAAGCCATTTTTTTTAAACCCCGGAGGCGGCCTGGACATGGGCCACAGAGGAGAGGTCCTTAGCCCTTAACAAAGCGCCAGCCGGGTCCCCAACAAAGGATAAGAACAGAAATGGATGGAATAAGGCACTGAAATCACAGCAGCTTCGCACCCGGTCTCGAAGACGGCGCAATACCCGACGAACCCCCTCGGGGTCACCAGAACTGCTGGTGCAGAGCAAGTCTACATTCCCTGCCGAAAGAAGACAGCTAGAGTTGTTGCAAGACTCTCTACTGAACGCGGTGGCGACTCAGAGGAGGTCCCCGAATTCACAGCTGAGTATGAACGAGGACACCGACCTCTCCCGCAGTCCAACGATATAAAGAGAGGCTTCAGAATATTCAGCCTCAGCTCTCTGATGGCCTCCGAGAGCTCGAAATCCTGGACTCCTGATACTCAGTAATCCTACAAATTGGAGGAG
Organism: Calotriton arnoldi; assembly: GCA_963921515.1. Classification (NCBI taxonomy): domain Eukaryota; kingdom Metazoa; phylum Chordata; class Amphibia; order Caudata; family Salamandridae; genus Calotriton; species Calotriton arnoldi. The sequence continues at coordinate 2,398,730 of CAWUFW010001517.1, forward strand.
TCCACCACTGCGTCCTTCGACCATAATGGTTACACCACTTCCACTAGTCCATGTTAGGGCGACAGATGCTTCAGGGAAAGAAGTCTGGGGAGGGATGGGAGTTGGGGGGCTTGTTTGGGGAATTATTTGTCGACTCGTGTTTCTCTTCCAGTTTTTTACTATAGCAGACACAACATGCTCAAACTACTCACTCATTGATCAAGCACTAAACCGAGATGGCCAACCTTTATCCACAGTCTCAGTACACACGAAACCCTGGCTACCCAGAATTAGCAGTCCTTGCCCAATTGGTATTGGCCCCAATGTCATCAAATAGTATTGGTCTGGAGTCCTTGTGCATTCTTCTTTTTATTTATTTATTTTTTTGTCCTCATTTAGCAATATTTTGGAGTTGGAGGTGTCGGGGGGCCCGTTTTCCCTTCTGTTCCATCTATAGGGGGTTGCTCCTGGGTAAACGCATCATGTGCGTAGAGAATATCCTTTTCCCCTTTTTCTTTGGGCCCCTTTTTGTCCACTTCCAGCGCAAATCGGATCTGGGTAGAGCTAGTCACTCTGACTACTCCTTCAAGTTTCCACTTGAAAGCTTTATTGCATTGCCTAATCATTGGACCGTACCGTATATGTCCCTTTGTTTAGCCTGTATGGTTGTAATTCTCCCAAATGCTCCAAAATGTATGTCTTTTACCCGTATTCCCACTTCTGTCTAGTTTATTTATTCTTTGTATGGAGGCCAGCCACTCTCTATGTGTTGGAGGTACATTTTTCACCCCTTTAATGCATATTTCCTTTTTTGCTAGGAGTATCAATATGAAGAGAATATTCTCTTGATCATTACTCACCTTGGGTTTATTTGAATTGTTAACTTATCCCAAAAATAACCAAATCGATACTCACCTCCACCTGTTGTCCCAACAGCTTAGATAAGGTCTTACCCGTCTCCTTCCAAAATTCCTCGAGTTGGGGGCACTGCCGAAACATATGGAGGTCATCTGCACCGACTTCCCCGCACTTGGGGCAGTTTCTCCCCTTTTGGCTGCTGATCTTAGATAGCCTCTTTAGCGTCCAATATGCTCTGAGAGTGGTGAATAAATGATTTTTTCTCAGAGGGGCAGATTTCACAATTCGCCAACAAGTAGCCATTGATACTTGCCATTCATGTTGGATTTCCAGCTCCGGCAGTTCTCTCCCCCAAATCTCGCTTGGAATTTTGTAGTCATCCTCCCCTTCTTGGATTAGGGCCCAGTACCAGTATATTTCTGTTTTTATTGGTCTTATTTCCTTGCAACATTTCCTCTGCTTTCCCATTTCCAGCTTGGCTGTCTTTCTGACTCTTAATCCAGCTAGTAAATTGATAATACTTAAATCTTGAAAGTGTGCCCTTAGTCAATTCATTTAGGACTTCCCACTCTACAATAGAGTTTTGTTCGATTAGCTCACCCCATCTTGTGATGTTAGTTTCCCTCAGGGGGCTTGCTAACGTATTTCTAAGACATTCTGGTGTTCCAGGGGAGTCCCAGATTGGTGCAAACTTGCTGTAGTATGGAATTTTTAGAGTTCTTCTCATTTGGTACCAGAGTTTTGCTGCCACCATAAGGGTCTTCAGTTTTATCTTCTTGTAATATTTGGGGTGTCCAAATTTATAGAGGTAGTGGCTTCCTTCCTTGTTGACTACAGCCTGTAAGTGCACGGGATACAAGTCAAAGCTATCCAACAGTTTCCTGATATTTTTAAATTGGAACGCCCTACAGTATTGCAAGATATCCGGGCTGGCAATACCTCTTTGCGCCTTATTCCTCCTAATCTTCCTCCAGGCAATCCTTGCCCCTTTAGCGGCCTAGATGAAACTACTTAGTTCTTGTAAGAAAGTGGCTCTGTATATACTGCACCCAGGTAAGGTACAGTGTGCACAGAGTCCAGCAGTCCCCAAAGGTAGGCAGAGGTTAAAGTTAGACAGAACCTTACTCTCTATTTGTGGTAGTGTGGTCGAGCAGTAAGGCAGTATCCGAGGACAGTGTTAATGCATTTATTGTACCCACTCAATCATCAAATGAATTCACATACTCCGAGACTGAACTCGAGACCAATTGTTTTTGTATAAAAAAATATACAGTTAATTTATTTTAGAACCAAGTGAGCTTGGTGCAGTTGAGCGTAAAATACTTTACAGGTTTACGATGCTGTTGTTGAATACTTTCAATATACAGTAGACTTGGTATGCAATTCGAGTTACAGGGGTTGCAAGGCAATGCAATACTTGGTACACTCAATACATAGGAATCAATAGGCTTTTTAGGTAAAATGTAGTTAATTACTTTTTCGGATTACTTTTTCTAACACAGTGCTGGATCCTAGATTCAGCACCGGGACATTTCTTGAAAACAGTTGAGAAAATGCGTTTTGGTTAGAGGTACGATTTTTAAAGACTATTCTTGTATTTCAAAAGTTGACACTTAGAAACTTTTTCACAGAGGACCACCAATGTTATCCTATGGAAGGAAATTCAATTCACAGGTAAGTTACTTTTACGTTACTTTTCCTACTCAGTGTTGGGTACCTAGACTCCGCACTGGGACATTTCCTGCAAACAGTTGAAAGAATACGATTTGGTTATTTGTGTGATTTTTAACGAATATTCTTAGTTTTCAAAAGTCGACTTTTTGGGAGAAAAAGTGTCAATGTTATCCTATGAGGAAAAACAGGTCATCGGTTTCGAGGTAAGTACTCGGTCTTTGGAGTTAGGGTTCTGGGGTTAAGTCAAGGGTTCCCCCAGGGTCTGTGTTGCACTGAGATTGCACCCTCAGCGGCACTAGGGCGGCCGGGTGCAGAGTGTTGAGGCCCAATGTTATCCTATGGAGGATAGGGGGCCTCCGGTTGGTGGCTGCTGGCAAGCAGGCCACACGGCTGTGGGAGCAAAGCTCCTAGGGTTTAGGTCAGGGCAAATGGGGAAACAGTTGATCACAAAAAGTGCATCCTCAGCGGCACTAGGGCGTCCGGGTGCAGAGTGCTGTTTCGACGACGGGCGCCCTGTTATTTTCTATGGAGAGCCTCCGGTTTGCAAACGCACTGCAGGCAGGGAGACGAAGGGCTTCTGGGTGCGACCACCACTTCGAGAGGTAGGTTGGGAAGTTGGGGGTTGGCTAGGCACCATTGGTTGGGGCACACAAGGCTGTAGGGCGTCTGGTGCAGGCAGGGCCGGACTGGCCATAGCGGGCACCGGGCAATCCCCCGGTGCGCCGCACGGGTGGGGGCCGGTTTTGGGCCCCTGGGGGCCGTTTTTGTTACAGGGCCGTTTTTGCAGCATAGCTGCAAAATCGGGCCAGTAACAAAATCGGACGAAAACCGGCAGTGGCAAAGAGCTCGGCCGCACCCCCAACCCCCCGGGGGGGGGGGCCGGCCGAGCACTTTGTCAGGGCCGGTTTTAGTTCCCAGTCCGGCCCTGGGTGCAGGGGTGCCTTTTGGGGTGTGATCTTATCAGCGCCGGTCGCGGTTAGGGGGGCCTTCTGGATTTTGACTGCAGGCGTCGGCTTGAGGCAGGTCAGGAGTCACCAGTTCTCGGGTCAGGATCGCCGGGGGGACCTCCTCTTGGTGTTTTTCCACTCGAGCTCGGGCCGGGTACAGCGGTTGCAGAGTGGGCTGGATTCGCGGTCTTGGGCTGCTGCCAGAGGTTGCAAAAGATGAACAGTTCTGCTGCTCTCAGGAGACACAGTCTTTAGAAGTGAAGGCAGGCAGGTCCTCCGGGTTTGTTGAGGTTGCTGGCTGCAGGACACGCCGGTATTTCGCAGAAGGCAGGTTCGAGGGGAGACAGGCCGGTAGGGCTGGGGCCAAGTCAGTGGGCGTCATCCTCTTGTTACCTCTGCACGGCTCTTCGTCCTTCTTATCTTCTTTCTTGTTTTCGTTTCTGGATCTGAGGAATCCAGGTTCAGGGTGCCCCTAAATACTAAATTTAGGGGCGTTACAGGTAGGGCAAAGGCAGGGACCAATGGGTCCCTTTCTTGGGGTGAGTACACCCCCTACTCTGCCACTCTCCAGTGGGAGGGGGCAGGATCCTGTCCCTGGTTGGCTAGGGCTCCCCATCTTCAAGATGGCGAGAGCCCGGAGTTGTGCTTCACCTCGCCTCCCCCACCTGAGGGTGGGGTTGGCAAAGGCTGGCACACCTCCTTTCCTCACTTGTTTTTCCCGCCGAGTCTCCCGCCCAAAGTGGGGGTCAGAACCGGTGGGGACCAGTTACTGAGTACAGCAAGTGGTCTGGAGAAGCTCACAAAGGCGGCAGGCCTTTGAAGCTTCCCCTGCCCATCCTGGGGGAGGGGGCCTAGCACCTTGTCCCAGGATGTGCATTGTTGCAGGCCCTCGAGAGCAGATGGCTCTCGACCCAGGGGTCCAGGACGCAACATGTCTGGTGGGTGGCAGCCTAAGCAGCCACTCAGTCGGGACACTGGTTGTGGGTCGAGTTCAGGGGGCATTTCTAAAATGCCCTCTGTCGTGCGTTTTACATTGAAACCCATACTGGCATCAGTGTGGGTACAATGTGCTGAGAAGTTTGATACCAAACTTCCCAGACTTCAGTGTATCCATCATGGTACTGTGGAGTTCGTAATGACAAACTCCCAGCACCATATACTCTTTAATGGTACACTGCACTTACAATGTCTGAGAATGGACTCAGACACTGTAGGGGCACAGGGCTCATGCCTCTGTGCCCTCACCATTGGCATAGTGCACCCAGCTAGAGGGGCGACTGACTTAGGCCAGGGCAGTGGTTTGTAGGCATGGCACACAGGGTTGTGTGCCATGTCGACTCTTCACTTTTGATGTGCACCAAGACATGCAGCCTACAAGGCAGTGTGTTTGTGAAAAGGTGCAGGGCCCCTAAGGGTGGCACAATAGGTGCTGCAGCCCTTAGGAGCCTTCTCTGGTCACAGTGCCCTGGGTACATGGGGTACCATTTACCAGGGACCTACCTGTGGCCAGAGTTGCCAATTGGGTTTAGGCATCAATGCAGTTTTAGGGAAGGAACATAGTCCCTGGGCTCCTGATTAGCAGGAACCCAGGGCACACTCAGTCAAAGAACATCAGCAATTCAGCAAAAAGTTGGGGCATACCATGTGGAAAGATGGCACTTTCTCACAGTTCTCCTTGCAGTTTTTTTTATCCAGTCCATTTTAAATTCCAGCGGAATGGTGCTGAACAGGTATGTAAATTTTGGGAGTATTACCATTTTGATTGTTTGATCTCCCCATAAAGGTCCGAGGTAGACCCCCCCCATACTTTTAGTAACTTCTTCACCTCATTATGGATCCTGTCGAAGTTCAGACTCGCTATTTCCTCTGTCTGTTGTAAGGTCTAGTCCGAGGTACCTTATTTTTTCCTTAGCCCTTGGATTGTGAGAGTCATTGTTCCATTCTATAATTTCGGTCTTTGATTGATTTGCTAGATACCCCGAAACATTTTCGTAATGTTCCAAAATATCTTCGATTTTTGGGAGTGAGGCTGTTAGGTTGCTGGTGAACACCATCAGGTCGTCCTGCAAATAGTGCTACCTTCTTCTCCCAGCCCTGGTATTCGAATGGAATTATTTCCTTCTCTTTCCTTAGTAGGCATGATAGGGGCTCGATATAAAGATTAAAAAGTAACCGGGATAACGGGCACCCCTGTCTTGTACCCCTCCTTATCGTTATTTTTCCGTTAAACTTTCGTTCACTAGAACATTAGCTGAGGGCCCTTTGTAGATCTGCTTAATAGCGCTCTGAAAGGTATCTCCAAGATTAAATTTGGCAAGGGTTGCATTTAAAAAAGGCCAGCTAACCCTGTCAAACGCTTTTGCGGCGTCAAGGGTTATAATTGACAGGGGAACAGAATGCTGAATTGCTACATCGATTGCCCTTATAAGTTCATGGTGAGTTCCTGTATTTGCCTTCTATTGTAAGGAATAAACTTGAGGCAGCAGGTAAGAATTACGAGTCTTTATTTGACAGTCATTCACTCTCCGTATGACAGGTTGCTCACAGGCAACATTCTAAGGCGAACTCCAGGAACGTTCCAAACGAGGAGGGGAGGAGGGAATGTATCGAGGGTGGAGGGGAAAGGGAAAACTACAACACATCTCCCTACGCAAGGAAAGAGGAGAGCAAGGGCTCAAGAGGGATAGAGAAGGAAGGAAGGAAACAAGGAGTGGGGCAGGCGGATGAAGGAGGGGGCAGAGAACTATAGTGCATAGGCATACATGTATTAAAAGATACCAGCTTTCACAATTCTGTCCCCGCTCCAGACTTGACCATTATCAAGCTGGACCACATTTCTTTTAACCTTAGTCACTCGGTGTGTAGGGTAGAACTTGCTGTGGTTTATTTTCTCTCTGGTAGGCATCTTAACTCTTACAGAATCGCCAACTTCCCAATCCTGTTTCTTGACTCCCTGTTTGGAGTCGTACCAACTTTTGTACTTGAGCTGGTGTTTATTCCTCCTCTCATTGATGAGGGATGCATTTGTGTGCACAGGCCTCCCACCATCCAACCATATGGGGTTCATTTTTGTGCAGGGCTCTCTACCCCTGAGGGATACAAAAGGGGAGACTCCTGATATTAAGTTGGGGGAGGTGTGGTAAGACCACAGGCACTCGCGTAATGACTTGTCTATATCATGTCCATTAACCACGGCTAATTGGATGTTTTCTTTAATCATGCGGTTCGCTCTTTCTACGAGGCCATTGGCCTTGGGGCAATATAATGCAGTTTTTTCATGTGTGATTCCCATATTGCTTAAAAATCCTTTCATCTCCTCTGACACGAACTGTACCCCATTGTCTGTGACTAGAGGTTGAGGAATTCCTTCGCAGCTGAATAAGTCACTAAAAAATTCAACAAGGATTTTCGTGGTAGTGTGCGTCACAAATATATATCTTATCCAGTGGGAGGTGTAGTCGATGAGTACCATCATGAATCTTTTCTGCTGTCCTAGGTTCTCCATAGGACCAATTATGTCCATTGCCAATTTGCTCCATGGCACATTAGGTATCACAACTGGGGACAATGGTACTTTATGCACAGTCTTTCTCTTGTCACTTTTCGCACAGCTTGTGCACTCTTTTACTTTTTGTTCCACCCAAGAGTCCATGTTGGGGAACCAGAAACTGTTCCTCACTCTGTTTTTTGTTATGCTCCTGCCCAAATGCCCTTCGTGAGCTAAGTCTATGATTCTTCCTCTCAATTTGGTAGGTGGTATAGCTTTGTCATTCCTGTATACCTTCCCACCAATCATGGATAGTTCGTGTCTGACCTCCCAGTAGTTCTGCAGATCTTCGCTCAGTTCTTTGCGCTTCTCAGGCCATCCTTTGATAAGTAGTTCTTTGAGCAAGCTTAATGTTTTGTCAGAATCCATCTCATCGTTCCATTCACGTTCTGTTATGGCTTGTAATTGTATGGCAAGGACAGGAATGTCCACGGGTTCATCTTGCACTTCCCCTTCTAGCGGTGCCCTGGAGAGGTAGTCTGCTATTACATTGTCACCTCCAGGTAAGTACTCAATCCTGAAACAATACCCTTCAAGGCCTAACCTCCATTTGGATATGCGGGGAGATCCGCCGTTAGTTTTCTTGGTCGAAAACATGAATGTGAGCGGTTTGTGGTCAGTTAGGATGGTGAATTTTATGCCCCAAAGATAAAATTTGAAATGTAACACCGCCCAGAAGACAGCAAGTGCTTCCCTTTCCACTACGGAATAATTACGTTCTGCAGAGGTTAGGCATCTGGAAGCATACGCAATGATGGTCTCACCATGTTCTCCTTTTTGCGATAGGGTGGCTCCCAATCCCTTGTTTGATGCATCAGTGGTTAAGAATGTCTTTTTTATGGGGTCGAATGACCCCAAAGCAGGTGACCTTGTTATCTCCTCTTTCAGGTTGTCTACCGTGGTGCTGTGTTTTGTTTCCCAAACAAAATCATTGCCTTTCCTTAAGAGATCACGTAGACATTCACATTTTTCTGAAAACCCTTTGACGTACTTGGCCATATATTCGATTAACCCTAGAAAGGATTGGAGTTCTTCCTTGTTTTTTGGATAGGGGGCATCCTTAACTGATTGGACTAGGCTGTGCTTAGGTTTGAACCCTTCTTGTGATATAGTGTGACCCAAGTAATCTACGGAACTGACTTTGTTTTTACACTTGTTCTGTTTCACTGTCAAGCCAGCTTCCAACAATTTACTGAACACTTTTCGTATTGTTAAATCATGCTCTTCTACAGTGGCACCGTATACTAAGATATCATCTTGGAAGCAGAACGTCTTTTCTATGCCACTTAACACTGTTTGCATTATTTTCTGAAAAACTGCCGCGGCCGATGCTAGGCCAAACGGCATCCTCCTTAAACATGTAAGCACCAAAAGGAGTGGTGAATGCAGTAAGGGGTCTAGACTGTGGATGCAACTCCACTTGATAGTATGCCATGGATAAGTCAATCACTGAAAATATCTTTGCATCACCCATTGTGCTTAGCATTTCGTTAATGTGTGGAAGAGGAAACCTCTCAACCCATATGTTGTCATTAAGGCTGCGCAGATCCACACATAAACGGATCCCCTCACCATTGGCCTTGGTCGCCAGAACGATGGGAGCCAACCACTATGACGCTTCTATGGTTTGTATAACTCCCAACTCGCATAGTTTGTCCAACTCCTTCTTTAGTGGCTCTCTCAACATGAGGGGAACAGGGCGGGGTTTGTGCACCACTGGCCTGGCACCTTGTTTCACCTTAATCCTGTGCTGGAAATCCTTCAGTAACCCCAGTTTGTCAGAGAATAAACTAGAATAATCCTGGCAGATCTCATTTGCCCCTTCTTCTCTTTCAATAAGGAGAACTTGTTCCTTATTGTTGGGGTCCAGAATGATCCCTAAATCTTTCTGATGGCGCCATCCTAGAAGGTTGGATCCTACCTTCGCCACATACACTTTTCCGCAGATGGACCTGCCTTTGAAAATTATCAGCATTTTTACCATACCTGCCAAGGGTATGGGTTACTTAGCGTACCCTTCTGGTGATATGTCTGGTTCTGAGATGTCTAGATTACGTACGTCAAAGGACTTGTTGAAATCCACCTGGTTGATCAGCGTGAACGGTGAGCATGAGTCCGCAAACATAACGATGGGTTTACTATTTAGGTACACAGTACATTTAGGATATGTGGGAGTATCCTCTCCCTCTTTATCTTTCACCTGAAAAACATATTTTGGTACTTGGTCACCCTCGCTGTAGATAGCTTTCACTTAACTATTGTCCCCGTCCTTGCAAACTCTCGCAAAGTGGCCTCTCCTATTAAATTTCTTACAAGTGACATTACGTGCAGAACAAAAGGGGAAGTTAGCCAGATGGTTGTTACTTCCACATCTGAAGCATTTCAGACCATCAGTTACCTTGTTTTGTCTGGTTATTGTCTGTTCCTTTGTTTTAACTTTCATTACTTCGCTCTCCTTATCATTGCTTTGTGGAGTACTTTGGTCCTGGATACTAGCAACAACTTCACTTGGGGTTCTCATCTCTTTTACGCACTTAGCTGTGTGCTCTATAGATTTGGCTATATCAATTGCTTCCTTGAGTGTAGGATTTTTAGCCAGCAGCTTCTCTACTATGCGATTATTATTTATGCACCTTACCAATTGGTCTCTGATCAAGGAATCATTTAGTTCCCCAAACTCACACAACAAAGTAAGACCTCTCAGAGCTGCCACATAGTTCATAACTGACTCTTGCTTCCCTTGTGTGCGGTTGAAGAACTTGTCTCTCAAGTACTACATTCACTTTGTCCCCAAAATGTAATTGAAGTTTTAACAAGGTGACATTAAATACATCTTTATCATCATCATCCTCATCTCCCTCAGGTTCCGGTGAAGTCTCGTATATTTTTCTTCCATGGACACCTAGGTTGTGCAACAGTATGTGTTGTTTCCGCACAGCTGAAAAACGCTTCCCCCCCCCCATGGCAAGAAGATAGGACTCTCAAAAAGCTTTACCCAGTGCTTCCAATGGATTTCTGGTTCGCCAATTTCATTGAGGAAGGCAGGTGGCTGGCTTAACGCTGGTACTGCCATGGTTGGTGCAAGGGGAGAACTGTATAGTGACCCTGAACGTCTTGAAGGGTGCTTTAAGTGAGGGTGACCAGCAGAATGGCTTCCTCAAAGAAGGGTTACACAAGCATAATTAATTAGCAGGAATGCTGAAACTTGGAGGTGTGCGTTTCACCACGTAGAGCATGCATCCTCACAGCGTCAACACCCTCAGACGATTTGGACCTGCATCACGGTGTAGGAAGGATTATAGGATGTCTCTGCCTGTAACATACACACTCACTTATGACGCCAACACCCCTCGTGCAGTCTCAGCTTGCCATACAGTGCTGAGTTAACCCTCCTGACGTGACAGGGCAGCCCCACCCCGATGAGCATAATAATTTTCAGTACCTTGCTCGGCTCCCTGATGGTTCGAAAGCAAAGCCAGCTGACTGACACTGACTTGTGGTTCACCTGTTTTTTTGAAGAAAGTAGTGAGGAGGCGGCAGTTCTCCGATGTGCGCAGGCTCCAAAGACACTTGCTGTTCCAGTGATGAACGCTGTACTGACAGGATTCCCGGCTTCTTCGCTCGGCGACAAAGCGCGGCGAACACCTCACCCCTTATCTGTAATGTCAGCCAGGCAAAGCAGTTCCACCACTGGTGACCTTCACTCCCGGATTTCTGCTTCCGTGCTCCTACAGCTTAACGAAGCAGTAAATTGTAAATAGTAATTTTTTTTAAATTTTTTTTTATTTGCATAGTTAATTAAAACCGTTGCAATACAAGAGAAGAATATATTCAATTTAAAAAAAAACTGTCATTTACATACATAAAACGTATTCCTTCATAACACTCATGTCTTAAAACCGCTGCTTTTGAACAGCTATAGCAGCATAATAAGTTGTCAATTTTGTACTTGATTATGTAAAAAATGACTTCAGGCTGACTTGCGCGTTAGCTTATGTTGTTTCTGGCTGGGTTCTTAATATCTCCATTTCTGACATTTCGCATCCGCACCGTCTCAGAAACTTTACTGCTCTACAGTTCAATTGTGGGTCCCTAGGTGCAAAGCATGCCAGCAGGGCTTGCCTCCTTGTTCGAATCCCTCGTTGATTAAACAGTTGTTTCAACAGTTTCTTTCGTTCTTTGAGGAGTTCTTTACAGGAGCATAGTAAGTGCAGCAGGTCTTCCCGAGCTGTACCACATAGACGGCACGCAGAACCTGCTTTATTGCGTAGCCATGGTGGAAGATGCTGCGCGCAAGGGAGCAGGCCAAATCTATATTTCATAAATGCAGTTTTTATATTTTTGTTATATCCCAGATTGAAGTAAGCTTGGGCACCCGGCTTCGTGTATGTATTCAAGATCATCCATCCATGGGCTCTCTTTGAAAGTGCAGCCTTGTCCTCCAGCCATGAGAGTAGTTTCACTGTCTTCCACACTGTTTTTGAGTATTAGTGTAGTTGTGGATGTTTCCCAGAGTTGGTTTAGCCCTAATTTGTGTATACTGCTATATAGATATTTCGCAGCTGGTGATGTAGTGTGCAATTGTAGCTCTTTCCACAGCTGTTCATTCAACGTTCCCCGCGGTGTTTTTCGCACTTTATACCAAGCAGTAATGAAGGCCCCTTGTCTGGCAATTGATTGTTTTAAGACGCCAAACTCAAGTCTAATTTGCGCGGGTGAAGTGTATTTCGGCAACCCAAAAATAATCCTGTATGCCATTGTTACTGTGGCATCGAGTATTTGCGCATCCCTACCTTTCTGTACCTCGCTGCCATAGATGATTGTTGGTAAGAGTTTAGCTCGAACCACCTCTGCCAGTGGCCGGATCGATGGGCCAGATAATTTAGAGTTTAATCTTTTTAGGGAGATTGCGATTATTAAACCTTTTCGCCTTATACTGTTCTTCTGTGCCAGGAAATGGCCGCTAGTATCCATCTTCACACCAAGATATTTATATTCTGTTGTGTCCTCTATTTTGGTCTCTCCCCAAAACCAGGCTGCAGTTTGTCGCCTTTTTTTCCCAATTGTCATTGTTCTTGTTTTATCCAAATTGATCGATAGATCATTTGCTTGGGAGAAGTCCTGCATTGTGTTTATTAGATGTTGTAACCCTATTTTTGTTTTGCTGATCAGGACTATGTCGTCTGCATAAAGTAGGCAGGGTAATGCCGTGTCACCTAATTTCGGAGCATGTGAATTGCAGCTGATTAAAAGCGGAACTAGATCGGCTATATACAGATTAAAGAGGGTGGGTGCTAAAACACAACCCTGTTTCAGGCCTTTTTCCGTGGGAATATGTCTTGACAAAAGGTTCCATTACCCAGCTTCACCTGTAACCACGTGTCCGAATGCAGATTTATGATCAGATTAAGTAGGGGCTGGGGAGCCCCCAACGATGTAATTTGGACCAAAGTCTAACACGGTTAACATGATCAAAAGCGGCCTTGTAGTCGATAAAGCAAAGGTATAGAGACGTCCGTGTAACCTCGGCCTTGTCCATAAGCATAGCCATGCTTAATATATTAGTTGTTGTCCCGACTGATTTTGTGAAGCCGGTCTGTTGAAGAGGAATTGCAGATTTTTCTTTCACCCATGCCTGGAGGTCCTCCAATAACAAGCCTGCAAAAAATTTTGCTTCGTTATCTAATAGAGCCACTAATCGGTAATTTTGTGGTTCTGACTTGTCGCCAGATTTATGGATTGGGGAAATAATTGAGCCTCGCCATGAGCTAGGCAAGATGTTCAACGTTCCAATTTCTCTGAAGAGTGGACCCAGTGCTTCTGCCCAAAAGTTACCTCCTGTTTATAAAGTACTGGTGGAATTCCGTTTGGGCCAGGAGCGCCTTCTCTTCTCCCTTTCCTATCTGCCTTTTGATGGCGTTAATTTTGGCCGTTTGTTGGACCTCAGTTATTTGGTCTGTCCCTGGATTCCTTGAGACAGTAAAACTAATTTCGGGCCAGGCCTTGGGTGTCGTTTGACAGTCTGGTTCATTTAGACATGCATGACTCTGCAGTTGGTCTGTCCCTGATTTCCTAGAGGCGGCGGAATTAGTTTCGGGCCAGGCCTTGGGTGTCGTTTGACGGTCTGGTTCATTTAAATATGCTTGACACTGCACGTTGTATTCAGTGCTTTGTTGAAAATGTGACCTAAGGTATTTTGCCCAGACTTCCTCTGTGATGTTTGAGGAAACGCCATCATGATTGTGATGAATAAATTGGTTTATGGTACTCCAAAATCTGGCGCTGTTATTGTGTTTAACGTCAGCGTATAGTTTAACCCATAGATCTTCCTCCATGGCTCTATTCACGTCCCTTTTTAGTTTTTTGAGGACTGCCCTTTGTTTCCGTAATATTTGTAGTTGTATTTCATCGCTGGGCTTGTGTTGAAGGTGTCTCAGTAGATGTTGAATCCTTTTTTTTGCAAGCTTAATTTCTTGCTTGGCGCTATGTGATATGGGCTTCGTGCCGCTAGGCTTAACGAAGCGTAATTTGAAGTCTGAGAGAAAACATACGTTTCCTGTCTCTTCCTTGGCAGCAGCTGTTTGTGCCCAGGTTCCGCACGCCTCTTAAATTGCTTGGTCTTCGGTCACCGAGGCTCACCCTCGAGTAGCGACACCTCATCCGCTCGTGTAACGACTACACTTCTTACTGTGTTTACCTTCGTTGTCTAATCGAAGAAGTGTCACCAGTCGTTATTTAGTATTTTAAAGTCCCGATTCTATTTTTGCTGACACCAGGCACATTCCGCTCCTTTCTTTGCTATTTTGATAAATCACCCCTTATTTTCACACGGTGGAGAGAGAGCACTGAAAGGGGAGATGACTGCAGGCCCCCTTCGCCTCCTTCGTTGCCAGTATTGTAAGGAATAAACTTGAGGCAGCAGGTAAGAATTACGAGTCTTTATTTGACAGTCATCCACTCTACGTATGACAGGTTGCTCACAGGCAACATTCTAAGGCGAACTCCAGGAACGTTCCAAACGGGGAGGGGAGGAGTTAATGTACCAAGGGCGGAGGGGAAAGGGAGAAACTACAACACCTTCCTTTAATGAAACCTTTTTGGTTTGGGTGTACTACTGAACCTGCAACTTTTCCTAATCTTTTTGCTAATATTTGCGTATAGACCTTGTAATCAGCATTTAAGAGTGAAATCGGTCTGTAGGACTCCCATTTAGCAAGGTCCTTCCCTGGTTTTAATAGGACACTAATAATTGCATCGTTCCAGGAAGATGGGAGATCTCCTTTCCTTATAAACACTTCATTTAGCAGTTCTGTCAGGGGGGTGGCCAGTACTTCTCGTAGATTTTTGTACAGCTCATTTGGGAGTGCATCAGGGCCAGCCGCCTTACCTTTTTTAAAATCTTTTCATAGCTTCCAAAACTTCCTCCCTAGTGATTTCTTGATTGAGCTCTGTTCTTTGTTCTTGGGATGCAGATGGGACTGTTATCTCGTCCAGAACTGAGTTTATCTGCTCTGTTGTAGCTACGGTTCCTTCGGAATACAAATTGTCGAAGAATTTTACAAACTCTTTCCTAATCTCGTTTTCTTCTGTGCTATATTGTTGATCTTCTTTTTGTATTTTAACAACCCTGTTGCATGTTAAGTCCGTTTTCAATTTCCATGCTAATAATTTTCCGCATCCTTCGCCATATTCATAGTACAAGAGCTTACTAGCCTCCCATCTATCTCTAACTATTGTTTCGAGAATATCTGCCAAGTCGTTTTTTTTCAGTTTCCTCCTCTCTTCAATATTAGATCTCTCCTGTGTAGTAATGTTTTTGCCTAGCTCCACTTCCAAAGATGTTATTTCTTTTTCCAGCTCCCAGATCCTATTCCTTTAATTTTTGTTCTTATGTGCCACGAGACTGATTATTCTTCCCCTGATGAAGGCCTTGTATGCTTCCCAAGCAATTTGTTTCGTGGTCCCCTCTTTGTTTAACTGCAAGAACACCTCTGTCTTTTGTTAATGATTCTACATGGGTTCTATCTAGGAAGATAACTCTATCTACTGTCCATCTTGGGCAGGGCGAGATGCTTTTTAGCTTAAGGCGCAGAATCACTGCCGAATGATCCGACAGATGAGCTGGTATATGCTCTACTCCTTGAGTGTAGTTTAGTAGGCCTCTGTCTATTAAGAAGTAGTCAATCCTGGATGCGTGCCCCAGTCTTTTGTTTTGCAGAGTAAATTTATGGGTCTTGTCTCCATTTTCTCTCCATATATCCATAATACCTAAGTCTTTGATACCCAGGCTCACCCACTCCCTCATTTTTGGTAGTTTGGGGCCGTTCTTAGCCGGGAGTCTATCCTCTTTGGGGTCTAGTATTATGTTGAAATCGCCCCCCATTATTATAGGTGCTTTTGAAGACAAGAGTTGGGAGTAAATTTTTTGGAGAGGCTCTGGGTCGTCCGGATTGGGGCCATAATACCCCACTATTGTGTAAGGATTGTTGTGCACCCTAATTTTCGCCATTGCCCATCTTCCTTTCCTGTCTACCTCTGCAGATTCAATCCTTGCTTTCAGTGATTTTTTTAACAGGATTGCTACCCCTTTTACACAGCACTCCTGGTTTGTACAGACATATGCGTCTACCCATTTCTGGTTTTTGAGGATTCTCTCCCATTCTTCTTTCAGTAGGTGTGTCTCTTGATGTATCATTATTTCGCAGTCTACTATTTTCAAATATTCCAGGATTTTTGCCCTTTGTTTTCTTATCCTGAGACCATTCACGTTCCATGTCATGATGTTAACTGCCATTTAGATAATCTCCTTTGGTTAGAATTTGATTTAGTATGTCCTTTGTCTCTTACGGGACTTTTCTGGGCCCCTTCTCCCTTATATTGCTTGTTTTGGACTTTTTTCCCCCCATTATGCTCCCCACCTTGTGCAATTTTTTTGTTTTTTGAACTTTTTCTAAGTGATTTTCTTGCCTTCCTCCCCCTCCCTGGAGAAGCCTCCCCTTTCCTTCTTTTGGGCACTTCTCTGCCCTTTTTGAGCTCCTTACCCTTTTGATGCTCTATGTTCTTGCAATTAATTTCATTTTATGCGTTTTCCTTTGGTTGTGCTTTGATACGTTCTATGAAGCACTCCACCTCCTTGGGGTCCCTTATATTGTGCATCCTATTCTCCCACATTATTCTTAGTGAGGCAGGAAAACGCATCTGCACTGTTGTCCCTAATGATTTCAGTTGTTGCGTGAACTGGCCCAGTTCCCATTGCCTATCTTGTGTTGTTCTGGAGATGTCGGATCTAATTTTGCAAGACCAGTCGCTTTTTGAGAATGATCCCACTTTCAGGCCCTCGCTTAGAATCCTCTCTTTAAGCGTGTATGTTTTAAAGTTTATCTAGATTTTCCTTCGGTTTTTCCTAGTTTTCCTTTTCCCGAATGGGTCTCGATGCATTCTTTGGATGTCTTCTGAGAGGTCGACCGTCTTTGTCCAGGGGATTAACTCTTCCAATAATTTAATCGTAACATTTTTAATATCCTCCCCTTCAAGGCCTTCTGGGACGTTAAGGATTCTGAGGTTGTTCCTTCTAGCTTGGTTCTCCAAGGACTCCATTTTATCTCTAATCTCATTCTCTTTAGTCTTCATCAGATTGATCTCTTTTTTGTTTATCTCTACTTTTTTGTTTAGTGCCCCTACTTCTAGTTCCACCGATGCAACTCTGTCCATAAGCATGTTTATCTTTTGATCTAGCACCTCGCATGCTTCCTGTATTTTCGCCTGATTTTTCTCAGAGGTTACGAAGTTAGACCTCATCTCCTTCATCATTGTTTCCATCATTATCTCCATGCTGGTTGGTTGTGGAGGACTCTGCTGCTTATCGGATTGGTCTTGGGGTTGTGTTCTGTCCCCAGTATCTGCCAGCTTTTCCTTAGCCAGTTCCGTGGCTAGTTCTTGCTGATCCAGTGTCATTAATACGCTATACCTGCTGCCTTCCATTGTCATTATATTTGCTTCCTCCTTTCCAATATCTTCTACCTGGTCCTTTTTCTGGTCTGCGCTATCAATCTTTTGTTTTTCTTGGACTTAAAAGAAGGACCTTAGAGAAGGCGTTATCTTTTGTTTGTTTAAGCCAAGTGTTTTTAATTTAGCTTGGCTTGCTCTGGACAGTGGGGGTTGTAATTTCCCTGCTGCAGTAGGCTTCTTCTTTTTCCTTGTGCTTTTAGGGGTTACAGTACTTATGCTCAGTTTCTCCTTTGAAGAGGTTTGTGCTTCTTTGACTAGCAGGTGTTTGCTCCTTAGACAATAGCCTCTTTCCTCCTCTCCTTTTTGCCCTAATCCTAATGTCTTCGGTAAGGAGGGGAGGGGATCCGCTTCAGACTTTGGGTTCTCGCCTTCTACAATGCATACTGCCTCAGCCAACACTCTAACATGCTCTGGGTATTTTGAACCTTCAATGTCTTTAGCGTTTTTAACACCCCGTCCTCCCCTCGCCGTATTCCAAGATCCTCTTCCCCTTTCACTTACCCGCTCTTGCGGCTCACGGGATTCTTGTTGCCTTCCGCTAACTTCAGCCGCACATGCCGCTGGCACAACTTCCTCAACGCTGGGCTGGCAGCAGGGATCCTTTCTTCCCCCCGGCAAAACCGATGTTTTCCCCCTGTACGGCACCCTCGTGGCGGCCCTCCTGTTGTTGCGGCATGCCGTGACCGCTTCCGCCCACAATCCAACAGGCGAGTTCGCGCTACAGCACGTCACCTCCTCAGGCTCCACTTTCGTGATTTCGCGTCCCCGCGTTGCTGCGAGCCTCCGATCGACGTGAGCGAGTGAGCTTCCCAGCGGGGTTCCACCCCTTCGCGCTCGGCTCCAAAGGTAATTCCTTTCTACCTCCCCTTCTTCGTTTTGTTTCAGCGTTTTCCTTACAAAAATACTCCAAAGTGCTCCGTCCTGCTTCACATTCAAGAATCTCCGCTTTTTACCTATTTATCTGTTCATTTTCTTATGGTTTTTTTTTCAAAAGGGCTCGGAGCTCGCGACCGGGCTCTTTAGCCGGCCGCCATCTTCTCCTCCCCCTGTGCATTCTTTAATAGAATGTGAATGGACTCCTAGATAGAGTGAAACGAGCGGCGGTTCTGAAGTTTGTTCAATGCTCTACACCCGGTGTTCTCATGTTGCAAGAAACTCACCTATTCAGTTCCCATTTCTAGCTAGACAGGGATACGACAGGATCCACCTTGCAGGGTTTTCCCCCAGGCTTCAGAGGGGTAACCATTCTCCTCTGCTGTTCCCTTCCCCTGACAGTCACTCTGGAGATCCCAGACCCCCTAGGACGATTCCTAGCCCTCACAAGGAAAATGGGAGGACACACCCTGAATCTCATTACTGTCCATGTGCCTCCAACACTCCGCGAGGCATCCTTCCGCATGTAGTCATGCACCTGGCCAACGATGCTACAGGCTCCCCCTCTCGGAGCCAATGTTCGGGTGCCAGACGGCTATCGGACTGGGCCTCCCAACTCGGGCTCTGTGATATCTGGAGAACGTGGAATCCCCATCACCAATACACTCCTACCTCAGCAGCCCACCATACTCCAAGTATTTACCTGATGTTCATGCCAGCCCTTGACTGCCGCATGGTGACAGGCGTCCATACACTGGTCCGGGGGATTTCTGAC
Organism: Calotriton arnoldi; assembly: GCA_963921515.1. Classification (NCBI taxonomy): domain Eukaryota; kingdom Metazoa; phylum Chordata; class Amphibia; order Caudata; family Salamandridae; genus Calotriton; species Calotriton arnoldi. The sequence goes on from CAWUFW010001517.1 coordinate 2,417,391, forward strand.
CACTCGCCCCTACTCCTTTGATGGGGAACCTGAGCAGTGCGCTTCGCCCGGTTTGGCAGCTTAGCGCCTGGTTTCTCCAACAAAAAGAGTGCAAAAAAACCCTGAGAGAAGAAATTAAGTTATACTTCCAATGTAATGAAGGCGCGGTCAGGTCATCGAGCATACTTTGGGAAGCTGGCAAGGCCACTATCAGAGGCATCGCCAAGGGTCGCATCAAAGCGATGCACTGCTCCGGGGAAGATCTCACTCACTTCGAAGCGCGTGTGCTCCGATTGGAGCGCTCTATGGTTGAGTCGGACAGAGACTCGAAGTCTCGCCAACTGGAGCTCATACGGAAAGAAATTCGCCATATCTCCCTAGAATCGGCTAAGCAAATGTGGCGATCCTTCATGGCCCGCGTGTACGAATGGGGTGATAAAAATGGTAAGCTCTTGCACTGGTTAGTGTCCCACCCCTTGGCGAATTGGATAATGCCTAAACTCATGGATGCGGAAGAGGGCATTCAGAGGAGGCCAGATGCTATAACTGAGACATTTGCAATATATTATAAAAACCTCTGGGGGCGTGGCCTGAGGCGTCAAGATGGCGGTCGCACTCTGAGTGCTCCGGACCCCTCCGTCATCCGCCTCGAATCCAGCCAACATCGGCATCCATCCGTGATTCCTACCTGGTCGCTGAAAATCCCCGGACCGGTGGCGCCGTTCCCCTGTGCCTGCGGTGCCGGCGCGGGGCTTTTTGAAGCCATCTGGAGCCCGCGGCCTGTCTTCCCCGCTGCGGCGGCCCCTTGCCGGTGGCGCTGTGGCACCTCTCATGTGGTGGTGTGGGCTGGAGCCGGGTGATCGGCGGCGACCGGACCCGCCGGGGCCGCGCCTGATATCCTGGCCCTGAGCGAGCCCCTCTAATCGGCGGGCGGGATCGGCCCGGAGGCGCTCTGGGGGTCCCGGCATCCGCGGAGCTGGTGGCGGCGGCCTCGAGGCCTACAGTCCTGTCTTCGGCTGCTCGGCCTGCGAGTCGGCTGGCGCCCAGGAGGCGGTGGCGGCGAGGAGTGCCCGTACGGCTGGGCTGGACCTCCGGCTGCGGGCCCCACTGTTGATTCCTCCGGTGCATGGGGCGGGGACCGGCTGTCGGATCGGGCAGCGGCACAGGTGGGAGCCGCGGAGCTGGTGGCGGCGGCCTCGAGGCCTACAGTCCTGTCTTCAGCTGCTCGGCCTGCGAGTCGGCTGGCGCCCAGGAGGCGGTGGCGGCGAGGAGTGCCCGTGGATCGTACGGCTGGGCTGGACCTCCGGCTGCGGGCCCCACTGTTGATTCCTCCGGTGCATGGGGCGGGGACCGGCTGTCGGATCGGGCAGCGGCACAGGTGGGAGACGCGTGTCTCCCCCCCCCTTTGCTGGGTCCGGCCCTGCGGTATGTTCCTTGTTCCCCCCTGCTTAGAAGCCGACTAAGGGGCCGGCGAGGCCTGCACCACGGCCGGCGGTGTCGGAGGTGCTGGGCCTGATTAACCCCCGAGCCTGTGGACCGATCTGCCGGGTCGGCCTCCCGCCAGGACATTAGGCGGTTCTCCATCCTCCGGTGAGCGGGGCGGGGGACCTGCTGCCTTGTCGGGCAGCGGCGCGCGTGGGGAGGAACACGTTCCCCCTCTCTCTTCCACTACAGGACCGACCCGGGGATCTTCCCTCCATACGTTCCGCGGTGTGGGGATCCGTGTGGCCTGGATCGCGGCCTGGCGTGTTGGAGGGGCTGGGCCTGTCGCAAGTGATTTCGGCCATCTCACCGGGTGGCAGTGGGCGCTCCCCGGGTGCGAGGTATGGACCACCTGACCTCCATATCGACTGGGCACCAGCGCATAGTTGAGGCCCTTACTCGCCCTCGTTGCTGAGCGGAGGACTGCGTGGTTCAGAGCGCTGACGGGACTGATTTGACTGTTTCTGCGTCACGGGGCTCTTTCTCCACGGGCGGGTGGTCTCGGCCACCACATCGGGTGGCGGTGGGGGGGCACTGTCGTGGGTATCCCCTGGGCAGGTGTTCCGGGCCTGTCTGCTGGCGGCCGCCTCCTCGTGCCTGTTGACTCCCTCCGCCTTGGTGCCACGCGTGCGGTGCGGGAGCGCCGGGCCCACTGCGGGTGGCCCGGGGCCGGGTCCACATGTCCCGGGGCCCTGCCGGACGCTGACGGTCTGTTGGCCTCCCGCCCCCCCTGGACTTGCGGTCTGTGCTGCTGGTGCCTCGATTCTCAGCTGGACGGGGTCCCCCAGCCGCCTGCTCTCCGGGCGGCCCATGTGAACCGACCTGAACACTTCGTGCACTTGTGGGTCCCTGGCCTCCATACAGAGTTCTCGAGATCGTTGGCTCCCCCTGCGCCAGGTCCTTGACACCCGGGCGACGACCGGTATTATTTCAACCATGGGGAGGGACAGGGTCCCTAAATCCACGCCGGCTCCCACGCAGACAAAAATGGACCGGTTTACTACTTCCGATCAGGAACCTTCCTGGAGGGCGGCGGGGGGTTTGCTGCCTGTCCGCCGCCGGGGCGGGACGCCTCCCCGGCGGGGTCCTCTGACACTGGTAGACTTCTATGTTCACTTACATTGTTTTAATGCTGATCCACTGCTTATCCGTCCTTCTGGAGGGGTCCTCCACGCAACCAATCCGAGCGTTCTAGTTTGGTCTTGTTAAATGGGGGGTCGACAGATGCTTCTGTTCTCGAAGTGTAGGGTGGGGGGTGGCGGTTTGGGAGTGTTTTTCCCTAGGTTGTTGTTTTTCTTGCTTTGTTGTTTCAGCCTCCACGGATCGACACATGCTTCTTCTTTAAGGGCTGGATATGTCCTCACTGCACGCGACCACCCATATATTTGTGGGCTCCCACACGCATTCACGCTCCCCTGTGGGAAGACACGTCCCGGACCCAGATACGCCCGCCATGACTGAGAACACCACGCCTAGGGCATCTCTCCATGTCTTGTCATGGAACGTTAATGGTCTCTTAGACCGGCTTAAGCGCACGGCGGCCCTGCGTTATGCGCAACGCCTTCACATAGACATCCTCATGCTTCAAGAAACACACCTCCTGGGTAATTGTTGTCCCTTCCTGGCTCGCTACGGGTACGACAGAGTATGGCACTCCGGCTTCTCCAGGGGCTCCCGTGGGGTGGCCATTCTCATGAAACGCACTCTGCACTTTGTCCTCTCCCAGGTAATCCACGACCCGCAAGGCACATTGGTGGCAATTTGTGGCTCCTTGGCTGCTCTCCCCTCAATCTCTTGTCCATGTATTCTCCCCCCTCGATGCTCACACCCACACTTACACATACTGCGGCCCTGCTGAATACTCTCCCTCTGGGCACCACCATCATTGGTGGTGATTTTAATGCAGTCTCCTCCCCGGCCCTAGATATAACGGGCCCTCCCTCTGTTTCCCGAACGGCACAAGCGAAACAGCTAAGGAACTGGTCCGAGTCTTTGGGCCTCTGTGATGTGTGGCGCACGTGGCATCCCCGCACCACTCACTTCACACACACGTCCGCGGCCCACCACACACAGGCGCGCATTGATGCGATCTTTGTCCCCGCTATTGACTGTTCTGAAATTGTAGACATTCGCATCCTGCCTAGAGGAATTTCCGACCACTCTTCGGTGCTCCTTAGTACAGGGGCTCCCCCTCCCTCAGCCCGCCAAACATGGAGAATGAACGCATGGTTCCTCCAAGACAAAGAATTCAAAAAGGTGGTAGGGACGGAACTCAAGCAGTATTTTCTGGCCAATGAGGGTTCGGTAACCTCCCCGGGTACCCTGTGGGAGGCGGGGAAGGCGACCATACGCGGTATCGCGAAGGGGCAGCTTAAGAAACAGAGACGGGCACAATTGCGGGAAAACACCCTGAGGGAAGCGCAGGCGCTTCGCCTGGAGCAATCATTTTCCCTGTCCGATGACGCCGCCCAGAGCCGACAACTCGCTCACCTCCGGGCCGAAATTAGGCAGCTATCCCTGGATGCTGCCAAGCTCATTTGGAGGTAGTCGGTAGCTAGAGTATATGGCTGGGGAGACAAAAATGGTGCGATCCTACATAGGCTCGCCACATATCCCCGGGCGAATCGCATTATTCCAGAGGTGGTAGACTAGGTGGGAACGGTGCACATCGCCCCATTGGCGATGGCTCGCACATTCGCCGCCTATTACCGGCGTTTATACACAGCACAAACCTCCGACCTACCGCTCCATGTTCACCTTGAACGTGGTAACGTATGTCTCCCTCGGTTGTAAACGGCTGCCCAGAAAGATCTGGACCGCCCCATTTCTAGGAAAGAAATTGAGGAAGCGATCTCCCTCACCTCATCGGGTAAGACCCCGGGCCCAGATGGTTTTCCCCAAGAATATTATGCATTGTACCGCGACACTCTTGCGCCCCATCTGGCCAGCCTTTTTCGGGAAGCTTTGGAAAATGGTTCCTTTCTGTCAGAGACGGACATCGCCACCATCGTGGTCCTCCCGAAATCCCAGCCCCCCTCCCGTCATTGCGCGGATTATCGTCCCATCTCCCTCCTCAATACGGAGATCAAGTTGTACGCCACCATCCTGGCCCAGCGATTGAAGCCCTACTTGCCCCTGCTGCTCCACCCGGACAATGCGGCTTCTAGCCTAAGCTGTGGGACCCGGCACTGCCTTCTGAGGCTACAGCTGGCTATAGCCCATTGACACTTACTCACCCCATATCTAGCTCTTCTCCTCATAGATTTTGAAAAAGCCTTCGACTCGGTGGACTGGGCATATCTACAGGATGTGTTGGCCGAGATGGGATTCGGACCCCAGTTCATGGCCCTGGTCCTTTACGAACATCCGCGTACGCGTGTATTTTGTCAATGGCGTATTATCAGAAGCCTTTCCCATTGCCAGGGGCGCAAGGCAGGGATGTCCCCTCTCACCCTTGCTGTTCGCCCTTGGCTTCCCTGGTGCGGGCAGAGACTCGTATTAGGGGCTGAGAATGGCCCAATACCGAAAAGGGCAAGATCGCGTTATATGCAGATGATGTCTTGCTCTTTATGGCCGAACCCACCTCCTCGGGACTGCACTGCTTCCGGATCTTGCAGGCTTTTGGGCAAACCTCCGGTCTGCGACTGAACCCAGGGAAATCGGTGCTGGTCCCACTGCACCGATCGAGGGACTGTTACGACTGGCAATCCAACATACCGCTTCGGCGCAACTCTTTTAAATACTTGGGGATATGGGTCACCCTGCTTCCGGAATTGAGCTGGTCCCTTAATGTCACCACACTGGTTAAAAAGGCCAAAGAAGATCTTCAAAAATGGAAGTCGTTACCCCTAAACCCCCTGGGGAGGGTTGCTCTGTTTAAAATGATGATCCTCCCCAGGTTTCTTTTCGTCCTTCAAAATACCCCCTTCTGCTTTCCCAGAGGACCTGGTTCAGGGAACTGGACAGTCTAGCGACCAAATTTCTCTGGGGCGTGGGTAGGGCGCGCCTGGCTCTCTCCGCATGCCGGATCCCCTCCTTTGACGGGAATATGGGGATGACGCATTTGTACCTTTACTTCTTAGCAGCACGTCTTCTGGTGGTTCACGATTGGTTCAATGGGGGATGGTCCGACCCGGCCTACCGGCTTGAACTGAGCGAGCTGGGACTACCCAAAGTCCAAGCTATGATGTACGGGGGGCCTATCCCGTCCCAACTACCTGATGTGACACGGTCTGTGTTATTGGCCTGGCGGGCATCGCTACGACACACTGGCTGGACGTGTAAGTTGACTCAATGTACACCCCTCTGGCACGGGACTTGGCTCCGGGAAGCCAGTGGGCTATGGGGGTTCAAAACATGGGATCTTATCGGCATCACGCAACTGGGGACGTGTGGGCTAGCGGCCATATGCTCTCCTTTCAAGAAATGCAAACCCGCTACTCCCTACAGCCATCCCAATACTACAAGTATTTACAGCTATGACACGCCCTCCAAGCCCACATCACTGACGACACTAGGTTCCCGGAATACAGCCCTACTGAGGCACAGACTTATTTTGCTTATGTACATCTCATGGGGTGTGGAACTGTGGGACGCTTTGTTCTCAAAGATGTAACTGATCTATTGTCCTCCGTGTTTTTGCTGATTTGTTTTTTATGTTCTAAACCAATAAAATTGATTATCAAAAAACACCTCTACTCCACGACCCTGACCCCAAAAGCAAGGAGCAGTTCGGATTTCTTGCACGATGTCCTGCTCCAGCGATTGTCGGAGGCTGAAATTCAGATGTTAGATCAGTTCATATCGCAGAAGGTAATAGGCCAGGCCATCTCGGCTTTGGCTGTTGGCAAAACTCCGGGTCCAGGTCGATACCCGGCTGAATATTACTCGACATTCAGGGAGCTACCGATGCCACAGCTGCAGGCCCTTTATAAAGAAACGGTGGATCGAGGAGGATTCTCGCGAGACATCGACTCGGCCACGGTGTTGGTTATCCCTAAGGCGAACACCTTCTATGTCCTGCTCGGACTATCGTCCAATATCACTTATCAACACGGAAGCAAAAATTTAGGCCACGATCCTTGCTGCTCGCCTCAAACACATATTGTCCACTCTAATACATCCCGATCAATGTGTATTCATGCCCAGTCGAGGAACAAGACATTGCCTAAGATGCCTGCATGTGGCACTGGAACACCGACACCTCCTTCCCCCATATCTGGCCTTACTCCTGATAAATTTTGAGAAGGCCTTTAGACACCGTAGATTGGCAATATATGGACGAGTTACTCCTCCGGACAGGCTTTGGCAATTATCTCAGGAGGCTGACACGAGTACTGTACTCAAACCCGTCGGCCAGAGTCTTGGTCAACGGAGTCCTCTCACAGGAGTTTTTGATCCACCGGGGGACAAGGCCGGGATCCCCCTTGTCACCCTTACTTTGCTCTGGCAGTAGAGCTGGTAGCGCGACTAATTGGATGTGATGCCCAAATCCAGGGATTGCGCTGGAGCGCGTCTCATGAGGAGCGTATCACCCTTTATACGGATGATGTTCTCCTCTACATACCGGATCCCGCTTGCACAGGCACCAGTTGTATACGGATTCTGGAACTCCTTGGGGGAGGCTTCGGGGCTGAGGCTTGATCCCAAAAAATCGGTTCTGGTCCCCCTTCACACTTCAAGGGAATGCATAGACTGGCAATCGAACATTCCTATTAGGCGTCTTAGTTTTCGATATCTGGGTAGCACTACACTCGGAACTGACCTGGTACCTTAACCTGACTCCGTTGATAAAAAAGGCAAAAACAGACCTGAAGAAGAGGCAATCCCTTCAATGGAACCTGATGGGAAAAACCGCTCTATATAAAATGATGATACTCCAGCGCTTCCTTTATGCACTGCAAAACCTCCCACTCCATTTCTCCCACGCCAATGGTTTCGCTTCCTTGACAAACTAGCGACATCGCTCCTCTGGGGCAATTCCAGACCGAGGGTAGCATTGACCCACTGTCCGAAAGCTACATAAGACGGGGAATAGGAATGTTCAACCTTCTCCTCTATTATATAGCAACACGTCTCCTGATAATCAATGACTGGTTCGATGGGGGATGGTCGGACACGTCATACCAACGAGAACTGGAGGGTCAGGGGTTTTCAAAGCTTCAGGAAATGCTTTATGGATCACCAATCCCACAAAATATTCCAGCAGTGACAAGATCTGTCCTCTTGGCCTGGCCGTAGGCGCTACAATATATTCGATGGGACACCAAACTCACACTCCAGACACCGTTGTTGCGGTTTGTAGGGACACTGGAAGGGTTCCAAAGGTGGGACCTTATTGGCAGCTCCCAAATAGGAGATATCTGGTCGGGAGGGCACATACGGGCCTTTCAGGACCTGCAGGGGTTATACTCCCTCAACGCCAATCAGTTTTATAAATACCTGCAGCTTCGACATGCTATCACTCTGCTCATCCCCACGGGCACCACACTACCAGAATTCAGCCCCTTAGAAGCTAAAATCCTCATGGGAGCCCTGGGGAAGGGAGGAGTATCCCAGATCTACCAGTCCCTAGTTAATAACTCCCCTAATACTCTAGACCAGCTACTGGTCCCAGTGGGAGGGTTAGGTAGGCCCCCTGGAGAATGACGACTGGAGAGACCCCCTCATGGCCCCCCGAATAATTACCATATCAGTGAGGCTTAGGCTGATTCAGTTTTATTATCTTCACTGTTCATACCTCACACTGAGCAGGCTATACAGGGCGGAACACCTCCCAAATCAAAGCTGTCCATGATGTGCAGGCTTGCCAGCAGACTTTTATCACATGACCTGGTCCTGCAATGTCATACAGAAATGCTGGACAGAGGTGGTTGGAAAGTTGGGTGAGGTCCTGGGTTGGGAGGTTCCACTTTCTCCCCAAACACTGCTCCTAGGAATAATTGGAGGGTATAGAAGGAACTAGGGCAGATCGGACTTTCCTGGGTACTGCCACCTTGGTGGCCAAAAGAGATATAGCGGCCAGTCCCTCCTTCAGCCTCCCAATGGCGCAAGGGACTTGACTGGTGTGCCGCGCAGGAACAACTGGTGTACGAAGCCCGGGGATGTCCAGCTAAATACAAGAAAGTTTGGGGCAAATGGCTGGGTTTGATGGAGTCATAAATGGGAGAGAGGTAAGGGGGTTCGGCTCCTCAAGGGGAGTCTCTGCTGTGTGGACAATTAAAATCATTGAACAATGGGTCATCTTGAGTGTGATAACTTGGGTGCACCATGCTTGGCGACAATGCTATAAGGAGCTGTTGTGTCTTTTGGTTTACTGAGTTTGTAAAAAAAATTGATTATAAAAAAAAAAAAAAGAAAAGAGTAGTTAAAATATACAATTAGATCTCCACAACCATCCATAACACCACAGGTTACACTACCCATTAAGTGACACACCCTTGTATTAAAATCCCCCACCCAATAAATCCTTAATGTTTTCGAATGGACAGCAAAGACATCCTCAATCGCTTTTTCTAGATCTTCCACCACAGTTTCCATCTTCCCCTCAAATTTGTTATAAAAATTGATTATCAGCGGATCCCAGTCATCCTGTCCTTCTATTCTCAAATGGTGAAAGTATGCAGAGTCATGGAAGAACTTTAAAACTCTTACACAGAGGGTATTTGCCACAAGCGTTACTAACCTACCTTTCGCCCTGCCTGCATTAGCTGTAACTGCAGGAGTTTGAATGTTCTAAAGCCGTCCATTGCTATAACTCCATTTTCACAAGTTTCTTGCAGGCAGGCTATATCATATTTATTTCATTTTGCCATTCTTTAACATCCCGCTTTTTGGCAAAACCTGCTATGTTTCAGGATAGCATTTTAATTTCATTCGTCCCTTCACTCTTGATCGCATGTTTAATAGGTTTGGTCCCGTTACCTCCCACATTAGTCACCTCCTGAAGTCAATCACACCCTTATAAGCTTTCTAGCGGGACAAATCGGTTGGTGGTACTTAACACAATAGGGTCTCTTCTTGATGCTGACTCACTTTGGTTAGGGATTAAGTTACCTTCTATGCAGGCCCCAAACCTACAGACCTCGTGTGGTTTGTAGAAGTAACCCAGTGGTAAGGCATAAATGTGTGCTTCTTGAGGGTGCCATAGGTAAACATCCCAATAGGTCCCTCGCCAGCTCCTTGGCATTAAAGTTTAACACTATGCAATCTCCCGGAATCGACTTGTGTGGAGGACCCACCCAAGGGATTCTCCTAGCCATGATCATATGCCTATGTATAAATGTGTACCAAATTGTGTGAACCAGTTTAGAGATTTCCCCATAAGCTGTTCTGTAGTTTCATGTTGCGTCTTTCTTAATTCCGGCACATTTGCCAGAATAAGCACCAATGCGCTAGCTTCAGGTGGGAGGGCAAGGGTTGTGGCACTGGTCAACTCCCCTTCGACTCTGTGCTTGTTATTCCCCCTCGTCACATTGCCTGGAGATGCCATTGTCTGTCTGCCCCCATCTGGTAACTTCGCTTCTTGGGATACACTGGAAAACTGGTTATTTGAATTACTATAAGGGGCAGATGCAGGCCAATATCTTATAGGGTGTTGTCCGTCCCCCCGTGTTTACCTTTTGCCTACTGGTGCCTGTCCTGTGAGTCATTTGGTTGGCGGTTGCATATGTTAGGTGTTTTTGGAGATCAAGTGTACCCCCCTGTGGATTCCCTTCAATCCTTTCCTCCTGAACTGGGCCCTGAGGCAGTGGGGTATGATTTGGAACCCCTGCTACCTCAGTACAGGGAATAATGGGCCCTGAGTTCCAAAATACTTCGCCCTTCTCCATCAATGAGACTAGACACTGCTCTATCCCTTCTAGACGAACTATCACAGGCTGTATTACCTTTAATATAGCCTGTTCAATCTTTTTACATAAATCATGGGTTGTTCCATTAGGGTAACCCAAAACGTTAGCTGAATCAGCTACATTACACACAGTGTTTTTAGGTCTGGGTGGGATCTGCTGTCTTGCCCGCCCCTTTTTCATTTAACCAGGGGTTCTTTTGGTGCAGTGGCACTGTTGATTGGGGTCCCCAGAGGCTCTTGGAGTGATTCCTAAGACCTAGGTGCTGGAGGGTCAGGGGTTAAATTGCTGGAAAGACACTCTGCTAATAGCGCCCCCACTGGGTTCTCCAAGGGACAGTCTGCGTTCAGTTAGTTCAGTTTCTTTTGTCAGTACATTAGCTGCCCTTACCAAGAAGGAGTCCAGCGTTGCGATAGTTTCTGCTCAAGTTCCGGTTGGTTGGTCTTTCTTTTTCCTATATTGATCCAAACATTAAGGGGCCAGATGCATCAACAATCCATTTTGCGATTTCCTAATTGCGAATTCTTGCGATTCGCAATTAGAAAATCAAAAAATGGAATGCATGAAAGTGTGTTTCACACTTTCTGCGATTCCTAGGGGATCTCAAATGACCTACCTCATGAATATTAATGAGGTAGGTCGCAATTTGCGACCCACTAGGAATTGCAAAAATCACGGGGATGGTGGCCTGCTGGGGTCAGCAGACCACCATGTCTGTGATTGCTTTTAAATAAAGCAATCTTTGTAAAGCAGCCCGTTTTCCTTAAAGAAAAACGGGATGCTTTACAAAACAGAAAATGAAAACTTTTCCTTTCATTTTCTAAGAGCAGGCAGTGGTCCGTGTAACAACTGCCAGCTCTTAGAAAATGCATTTACAGACATTCACAAAGGGGAAGAGGTCCCTTGGGGACCCCTTCCCATTTGCGAATTGGTTACCACCTACTTGAAGAAGGTGGTAAAATGCGAATGTTTTGCGACCGCATTTCGGTTGCAAAACATTCCTGCATACCGATGCAATTCGGTATTAGGAAGGGACGCCCTAAACACGCCCCTTCCTAATAGGGAATCGCGAACCCATTTTGCGATTCAGTAACAGGTTACCAAATCGCAAAATAGGGTTTGCTGCATCAGAAAGGCATTTTTTTGCGTTCGCAAATGGTTTGCGAACGCAAAAAATGCTTGATGCATATGGCCCCAAGCCTTGATACACGGTGTTAGAGGGGTGGCCCAGCCTCTGACGGGCGCGGACGGGCCCGCCCTTGGCCCAGGTGCGGCCCGGGTACGTCCCGCACCGCAGGATCCCGCTGCGCTTAAGTGCGGGAGGGGGGCGTGACCTTGCACCAGGGCTTGTGGTTGATGTGGTCCTCTCCTCTCCTGGACCGAAAAGGCAAGTAGAGTCCTAGAGAAAGTGGCTCTTTTTTGGCCCAGTATACGCGGCCCAACTGAAAAGGTGTATCATACCGTCATGCCGTTTGCTGCATGTTGTACAGTATAAAGAGGCCCTTTGATATTCCTGTCGATATTTTTGACATCCTGTTATTCTTGACAAATTTTCATTTCACAATATATTCTATATTCAATATTTTGTCCAAACACCGTTAAAGTGAGGAATATAGTTAAGTGAAATTTGCAGATGGAGATCATGTGTTGGCCCAATAAACTTCACAACCTTAAACCAAATTGAGTTATACCGTGTATATCTGTCAACTGGTCTGATGTTCCATTTCCTTTTCATTGCAAAAAATGGTTGATTTTTAAATTGTTCTATTCCTGAGACCATGTTCCAGTGTTTTTTTTTTTTTTTAAACAATAAATTTCACCATATTTGTCACTCTAGAAAAGGGTGCAACCCATACTTTACTTTGCTTTAGGGATAAGCAGCTGTTCCCTAGGTGTGTACCAAGCATGTTTAAGTGCTCTTTTGAGTAGTTTCTTTGAATATTGTTTATCTGCGGTCATTAGGAACTCTGGTTGCTTTACTTAAATAATATTTTCTTTAGAACAATTTGTTCATATATTCCAAAATTGGCTATATGTGAGATTAGCCTCCTAGTCTCTCTGATGTGAACTTTGATAGTGGAGGAACGTGTTCAGAACAGTCTCTTTATGTAGACAAAGTAGTAAATAGCTTTCCTTCCTCATGCTTTATTGTTAAATCCAAAAAATGAATTTGGTTCTTGCTTGATGTTATTTGGAATTGGATGTCCATACTTCGTTGATTTAACCATTCAAAGAGATTTTTACGTTCTTGATCATATCCCTTCCAGATCCTTATTATATCAGTATAATGTTTCCATAGAACCATGTACTTCTTAAACAGATTATTTACAAAATTCCGTTTTGTCTCCTATAGGGCAGTAAACAGAAGTGCCATTTCTGGGGCAAATGGACAGCCCATGGCACTACCTTTTTATTTATAAGTAGAATTGTTGGTTAAAACAGAAAACATTCCTCTTAAGGCACACCTTGCCATTTCCAGTATATAATTAATAGGGGCATCATGTGGTCTTTGTCTGGTTTCAAGGAACTATTCCATAGCTTGGATAGCCAGTTCTTGCTGAATATTGGTATATATTGTAACAGTATCCAATGTGACTGTAGTATCTTCCGTTTTATTGAACTTAATCTCCTCCAGTTTATTAATTGTATCTATAGTGTCCTTAAGATAACTTGGTATGTAACATATGAGAGGTTTCAGAAATACATTGACCTATTTCGCTAGTGATTCTAAGTTAGAGTTCACACTGGAGATGATTGGTCATCTGGGCGGATCGATCGGATTCTTATGGATTTTTGGCAATATGTACATTACAGTCGTTTTGCCACTCTTAATAGGTACTTTTGCTGCCTTTATGTGCGAAAGTGCCTATTTTGACATTGTTAGTCCCCCACTTTTTGCCTGGCATGTGTGGTTTTGATTGGAAGTGCACAGAGTCCCTGCCAACAAGGTCCCCTGTCCCAGAGCTCCTTCTCTAAAACTGGACCGCGATTGGCACAACTTTAGATCCTCCTGTAAGTCCCTAGTAAATGGTACCCTGGTACCTAGAGCATTGGGACTGAAGAGGGTACCCTAGGGACCCCTCACCAAGGCCCTGCTAACTGCCACTGCAGCCTGCATGCCTTGGTGCAGACAAAAACAGTCAACCTGGCACACTGCCTGTGTACCATGTCAAAGTAGCACTACCTCCGGTATTGGTAAGTCAACCCTCTAGCAGGCCTTACAAGCCCTAAGGCAGGGTCCACTATATCTCCAGTGTGGGCATATCTGCCTGAGCAGATATACCCCTACAATATTTTAGTCTATTCTTAATATTGCAAGTGCCAGGGAAGCTATAGAGAGTACATGGGCTTGAAACTCGACAACTCGAGTTTCCCATTACCATGATGGCTTCACTGAACCCAGGAGGGTTTAGTACCAAACAACTCCTCTTAATAAACCCACACTGATGCCCGTGATGGCTTTATTAAAACATGTACTCAGAGGGCACCTCAGAGGGGCCCCCTGAAAACCTACCAACCCTGGTGTGGTCTCTGACTTTAGGCAGCCTGCCACCAGCAGACATGTTTCTGGACCCTTGGGTTGAGAGCCCCTGCTCTCTGAAGCCAGAAACAAAGCCCATCCTCGGCAGACGTGTCACACCTTCTCCCCCAGGAAGAGCACAGTGCTCGAGAGGGAAGCTTCAAAGGCCTTGCCGCCTTTGCAGTGCGACCACAGCCTGTGCTGCTAGCAGCAGATAGCAGCCCCCGGTTCAAACCCCCCACTTTTGGTGGGAGAATCGGCAGGAAAGCTAGGTGAGAATAGGAGGTGTTTCATATCCCCCCCCCCCCAACTCCACCCCTCAGGTGCTGGAGGCGAAGTGAAGCACATTTTGAGTGCCCACCATCTTGAAGATGGTGGGACTTATCCAATCAGGGCTAGGGCTATGCCCCCCTACCACAAAAGGGTGGCATAATAGTGGGTGTAGGCACCCCAGGTAAGGAACCCATTGGTCCCTACCTGCTACTGCCCTGTAACACCCCATAATCCAGTATTGAGGTGGCTCCCCCAGACCCTGAAACTAGTTCCTGCCGACCTAGGAAGAAGGACGAAGAAGACGCAGTGCAGAGAAGGCTATCAACGCCCACTGACTTGTCCCCAGCCCTACCGGCCTGTCTGCAGCTTTAAAGACCCTGCGAAGAGAACAAGCCCTGTCCTGCAGGTAGCGACCTCAACAACCCCTGGGGGTGGCATAATAGAGGGTGTATACACCCCAGGTGAGGAACCCATTGGTCTCTACCTGTCACTCCCCTGTAACGCCCCTAAATCTAGTATTTAGGTGGCACCCCCAGACCCTGAAATCAGATTGCTGACAACCTATGAAGCCTGGACGCCGAAGAGCCGGCCTAGCAGGAAAGAAGAAGGACCAGTGACTGACTTGGCGTCAGCCCTGCCGGCTTGTCTGCTGCCTTTCGCCCTTGTTGTAAAAGTCTACTCGTCCTGCAGGCCAAGCAACCTCCAAAACTCTGGGAGTACTGCCTGCCTTCTTTAAAGGTCAAGAAACTCCCGTGGACAGTGGACCAGTCCAAGAAGAAACCAGCTTTAAAACTAAAGAGCTCTGCCCCTACCAACTGCGAAACCGCCTCCGGAACCACCTCTGCACCCGACGACTGAGTCCAAATGGCCCACTGGTCTTGTTAAGGTTCCCCAGCGATTCTGAGCCAGAGTCCACTGTTGGCTGACTCCTGCAGGACTCTACCTCAACGCCTACAACCTCAACCTGAAGACTCCCCCTGACCGCGACCTACCCGGTAAGCTGTTTCCGATGCAAAAGGACACCCCTGCACCCGAAACTCCCTGGGCCTTGGGGCACTTGATTAACGGTCTCCCTACGTCCCCTAGCATCAGAACTTACCTGGCCAGCTGTGGGTTTTCTTCTTTCAGCTTCCTGGCCCTTAGCCTTTCTCCAAAACCAATGGGCGCCTGACGCTGTGTTGGCACTCTTCACCCCGCTGCCCCTGTGTAGGTGTGGTCTTCCTGTGCTTACCTTAACTCCCAGAGATTAACCCTTGACACCGCTTTACTTACCTTTGAGCAGCACAACTTAGATCACCCCCAGTCTCCATTGGTTAACATTGGGCACCCAACCCCAAAATTGACCGCTGCACCCGGCCGCCCCCTGTGCCGCTGGTGGTGCACTCTTGGTACACTCTTGGTACTGATTTGAACCTTGTCTGGTGTTGATCTGAAACCCCGCAGACTGGATTTGTAAGTCGTGTACTTAACTTCAAAACTGCATTCTTGTTCCATAGCTTAACATTGCTGAAATGAAAAATTGCACTGTGTCCACTTTTTAAAGTGAAACTTATTTTTATTTAAAAACGTACTTACTTTTTTACGTACATCTTGGTCTAAAAATAAATCTTGAAAGAAGCTTATTTTTCTAAAATTGGTGTGGATCTCCTTTTTGAGTTGTGCGTCATCTATTAGTCACTGTGTGTATAACAAATATCTTGTACTCCTCTGTTTTAGGCCTAATGCTGATCAACGACACTACCACAAATAGAGCACTTTGGGTTTACATTGAGCCCTGTACACTTCTGATGGAATCTCTGGACTCTTTGTGATATACCAATAATTGCCAGCTTCCTACACTTTTTGATACCCATCCCCCATCCACACTGTGTTGTGTAATGTACTCAATTTCCTGTAATATAGAAGTAGTGGAGTCTTGTGGTATACTTCTGTAGTGTTCATTTTTTTGAAGTTGTCTTATCTCCGTCTCAAATTTGTAACTTTCCATCATAACAATAGCTTCCCTCTGTCTGCCGCCTTAGTTATAATGTCATCACATTCTTGATGTTGAGAGAGGGCGTGTCTTTCTTCCTTAGAGACAAGTATGTGAAAATCAGTTTGACTAAATTCCAGCTTGTCAGTCTCCAGCAACCCTGTTTTTTCAAATGTCAATACCTCTATTCGCTTGTTTTGTGAGGGTGGAAAAAGCGTAAATGGTTTAATTAAACCTATAAAGTTCTGTATTTGAGGTATATCCCATTTAGGAAAGAAAAGTTTCAATTGCATTTTCCGAAAGAACTCTTTCATTTCCATTCGGGTTTTTACATAATCAGGTTGAGAGCTGGTAAGATCTAGTGGTTGTCTGCAAAAATTCAAACGGAGTTACAATGGTGGAACGCAAGCACCATAAAGATAGGGAGAACTTTCAGGTTGCCAGCCCCGACGGTGATCATAACCAAATGGATGCATCCCAAAAGGGGATTGGGGAGCATGATTAGACAACCTCAAAGTTCGGGGACTCTGGAGTCCAGAAGACTCAGTCAAACACGTAAACATGCTGGAACTCAAGGTAGTCTTCCTGGCTATAAAAGCATTCCAGGAGCATGTGAGGAAGCAAACAGAAAATGCAACGGCAATGTTCTACCTAAGCAAACAGTGGGGGGGGAACCAAGTCGTTCCAGTTCTCACAGCCAGCACAGGAGATATGGATGTGGGCAATGCAACGGGATACAACCCTGCTGGCAGTACACCTCCCGGCAAACCAGAACATTGAAGGAGACAGACTAAGCAGCTGGACAAGCGTGTCCCACGAATGGGAATTAAACCAAAACAAACTAGGCCAGGTCTTCTAGATATGAAGCACGTCAAGCATAGACCTATTGGCAAGCACAGAAAACGGCAAATGCCGAGTCTGAGTCCAGATACCCACACCGGCAGTCGAAGGGATACGCCCTGTAGATAAACTGACAGTTCGGGCTGGACTTTTCCCATGAGGAGCAGTGTCAAGACCGATTTGCATATGGCTGGGTCCAAACTGAGGTGGCCTGGTGGGTGAAAAACAATGGATTGGGATGTGACCCAAGTGATTGCAAGTGTTTGAGATTAATTCAAGCATTTCATCCATCATCTTGTTGTTTTTACATTTGCGCCCTACGTGTGCTGGGTATACCCAGACATGGGTCCCGGGCTCACTGTGCCACTGGAACCAAGCTATACCTGGCTGAAGAGCCCTAACTTAGGGAGAAACCTGTCCTAGGTTGCTTGCGTTACGGTTCAGGGAGGACCTGGCCTGGATGTTCAAGGCTGATTTGCATATGGCTGGGTCCAAACAGAGGTGGCATTGTGGGCAAAAACGAAGGATTGGGATGCAGCCCGAGCGATTGCCGGTGGCTGAGATGAAATCAAGCAATCCATCATCACCTTGTTTTTCCATCTGTTGATAAATTGGTCAGGGAAATTTGTGTACGCCTTTCGACCGATATCCATACATCTCCACTCCCCCGATCCCAAGAGTGCTGGACAAATTCAGGCAGTCGGAGATGACATTGCCTCTTAGTGGGCCAGTCAGACGTGGTTTTTGGAGCTACCAGAGGCAGCCAAGGGCCAGATCATACCCCTGAAGGCACCACAGAACCTCTTAATGATGCACAATGGGAAGGTATTGTGAGAAGTTGGCCTGGTATATGCTGTCCACTAATTATAGTGGGCACCTTGCACCAGTCCAAACAACCCCTTATTGGAGATAGGTTAAAGACCACCTTTATTGAAAGCTATCCTAGTGGTAGCTATGGAGAGCAGCCTTCAGGCTAAGTCTTGAAGGAATGTAAAGCAGCTTGTTTTACCAGTCTATAATCTCTTGAGTGACCAAATGAAAGAGGACCACACCAGGTATATATTCAAAATATATGTATTTATTGCTAAACACACCCCTCTAGTCTCTTTATGAGGCTAGAGTTCAAAGTACATAAGTTATAAGTTAGTTATCAACAGTAATAGCACAAATACACGTTTGAGCCCTAGGGGCGTACCAAACCATATACCAATAAAGTGGTATAAGAACCACGACTGAGCTAGACACAAGGCCTAGAGCCTGTAGAAGTGCTTGGACCACAATGAACCACCCAAGGTAGTGACACAGGGGACCCACAGGGGACGCGTGCAGTGTGAGAACACAGCCGCGAATCGCCGTTGACTTCTATGGGGAAAGTCGCGGTTGGAATTTTAAAGAAAAGGGACACTTAGAGGAGGACTTGGAGCAAACCCCTTTAGAACTAGGTCGTTCTAGAGTCTATACCCACGGGAGCACCGGAGTACTCGAGTTACCTCACCCAGGGAAGCCGAGTGCATAGGTGTCTTTCGGGGTCGGGTTTCGTCGTCGTTTACAATGGCGATCTGCTGCAAAGTGCTGCTGGCGACCAAGTCGAAAGTGTTCGGGTGGATCCAAAGGTGGATCGGAGATCTGAAGAACCTGAAAGCAGAGGGGACAGAGTCTGGGTCACTAGCCAGTGACCAGGAGGGCGATGAGCAGATGCCCACCGATGTCGGGTGCTTCAGGTAGGTTGACGGTCGTCTTGAATCTTCAGCCACGAGGTCCAGGAGGCGTCGACGACAACCAGGAGCTGGATTCGAGCTGTCCCACGACGTCTGGCGCTTGCTGAGGTGTCGGCGACCGGATTGGACCCAACAAGCCTTGGCAACGGCAAGTCTCGTGGAAATAGAAGAAGGACGGTGGTGCAGACCAGCAAGGTCTGAGGGACTCACCCAGCGAGGGTAAGTCAGGGCACGTCTGGAGCAACCAGGGAAGCCCAAGTAGAAGAAGAGTTGCCTTCGGGAGGGCCCACTAGCCAACGGACTAGCGACCGTGAAGGAGCCTCGAGTGGACACACTTGGAGCTGGCTCACGGGACACTCGTGGAGTGGAGGCCAGTGATCTTCGGTGCAGTCGGTGCTGGAGGCGAGGGCTACTCGGAGCCCAAAGCACAACTTCGTGGGAGGCCCAGAAGAGGATGCACTTGAAAATGAAATGAAATGAAATGAAAATGAAATGAAAATTGGTATTTGTAAAGCGCTAACTGCCACTCTGAAAGGAGCATCCTGGCGCTGGTATGGAAGTGAGCGGCTGCTCAGAAATTCTTAGATGAGAGAAAGGCAAAATTCATCTGAGGCTCCGAAAATCCAAGTCTTTAGTTCTTTCCTATATTGTGTTTCAGATTTATGCATTCTTGGATGTGGTGGCAATAGGTTCCAAGCTCTGGTGCCTAATGCTGTTAATGTTTTTCCTCCCCTAGTTTTGCATCTAAAGCTGGGCGGTTTAAGTAAATTCGCTGATGATGACCTGAGGGTTCTAGATGTACTGTAAGGAGTGAATCTTGATGCAAGATATTGAGGCCCTAGTTTGAGTGAGGCTCTGAAAGTGATGAGGAGGATCTTGAAAAGTATTCTCTTGTGTAATGGGAGCCAATGAAGGGTTTTCAGAGCTGTGGTGGCGGAGGACCTTCGTGGAAGTTTTAAAACCAACCGTGCTGCTGCGTGTTGGACTACTTGGAGTCTTTTTAGTATTAGTTTGTTGGCTCCTGCCAGAAGACTGTTGCAGTAGTCCAGTCGCGCCAGTATCAAGGCAACTGCTACTGATTTTCTTGCCGCAAGTGGGAGTAAATCGAAGAATTTTTTCAAAGATTTTATGAGGCTGAAACAGGTCCCTGCAACCTTCAATGCATGTGGTTTGAAGCTGAGGGCGGAGTCAAACTGCACTCCTAAGTTTCTTGCCACCGTTACCATATCAGGTGGGGGTGACGTGCCCTCTGGCCACCATTCCTCTGGCGAGAAAGAGACTTCTTTGCCTATTGGCAATATCTGTTTTTTCAGTATTGCACTTGAGGTGGTTATCCGTCATCCACTGGAGGACCTTAGAGAAGCATCTTTTAAAGTTGAGTTCAGTCTCCTTAGAGTTTTGATCTAGAGATAGGATCATTTGGGTATCGTCTGCATAGGACGTAACTTCGATCCCAAATGATATTAGTGAAATAAGTGGGGTCATATAGACATTAAATAACAGAGGGCTTAACGAAGAGCCCTGTGGTACTCCTGTTGTGATGGTGCGTTCCACTGAAAAGAACGTTCCAAGGGACACAGCTTGCCTGCGCCTGGAAAGAAAGGATTTTAACCATTCCAGGACTATATGTGAGATACCGCATGATTTGAGCCTGGAAAGGAGGATATTATGTGAAATGGTATCAAATGCGGCCGACAAGTCGAGCAGGATCAGTACTGCCTTCCTACCTCTGTCTGCAATCATTTTAAGAGAGTCTGTGATTTCTAGGAGTGCCGACTCAGTGGAATGCTTAGGGCGAAAACCAGATTGTTGGGGGTGGAGGATATTTGCGACCGCTATGAATTTAGTTAGCTCTTTATGCACAAATTTTTCGGTAATTTTTCCTAGTAAGGGAAGGAGTGATATGGGGCGTAAATTGGAAAAGACCGATGGATCAATATTTGGCTTCTTTTTCAAGGGTTTCACTATTGCTAACTTCCAATCTTCAGGCACTACCCCTGAACTTAAAGAAGAATTGACAATCTGGTTTATAATTGGGTTGACTGTGTCAATAATCTGATGAAGAACTGAGGGGGGACAGGCATCTAAGGGAGATCCAGATTTGCATGTTATAATAGCTTCGCGAGTTTGATCAAGTGAGACTGGTTCAAATGAGCAGATAGAGTATTGGGTGGCGCCATATTCATGCTCTGAGTTGGTATGTGTCGAGGGGCTAATGTCCGTGTTAAAATCTTTTTGGATGTTCATGATCTTTTCTTCAAAGAAGCATGAAATTTGGTCGCATAGCCTTTGTGACGGGGGAAGTTCTTTTTGTAAAGCTTTGAGGTTTGTGAAAGACTTTACCACGGAAAAAATAATTTTTTGGTCAAGTTTGGCTTCCTGTATTTTGCTCGAGTAATAATCTTTTTTGGCTAATTTAATCTGTTTGTGGTAAAGCAGTCTGCTTATTTTGAATGCTTGCTTCTCCTGGGCATCATAGCATTTTCTCCATTTACGCTCTTGCCCTTTACATTGGTCATGCGCTGCTCTGAGTGTGGGTGTAAACCAAGGGGCTCTCTTAGATTTTGTCTTTCTATTTATGTTGGAATTATCGTGTGGAATAAGTTTGTTGCTTGTTGCCGTCATCCAGTTGTGAAAGAGGCATGAGTCTGCAGCAGTGTTCCCCGTGAGGGTGGGTATCTGTGCCTTAGCGGTGGTCGCCAACTTAGGATGGCGGGCTAAATGTGTCCAATTTCGTCTGGTCTGGTGCACCTTTGGTTGTTTGTCTTGGTGCCCTTTCATAGGTATAGGAATACTGAGTGTAAAAGGGACTAGGTTATGGTCAGACCAAATTTGCGGGGTGGATGGGTCTACGGAGAGGAGGGTAAAATTAGAGCAGACCCCGTCCAGCGTGTGACCAGCTCGATGTGTAGGAGTATCCGCCATCTGGGTCAGTCCTAGTAGTTCTATTATTTGGAGGAAGTTGTCTACTCCTGATTCCTTCTTGTCCTCTAGGTGTAAATTAAAATCTCCTAATAGGGTGAAGTTAGCATATCTCAGAAGGAAATCACTTAAGGTGTCTCCCAGTGATTCGTTAAAAATGGCACTGTGACCCGAAGGGCGGTAGATTAAGGCTCCTGAGAATGACAGAGGCATTTAGGGAGATACAGAAACCAAGACTTTCGGCTCCCTTAAGTGTATCTAATTCATAGGTAGTGCAATGTAGAGTGTCCCGAAGGATAATGGCCAGACCCCCTCCTCTGGAGTCCCCTCTATCTTTCCTATAGATCGTATAGAGAGGTGGCAGGGCTATCGCAATATCTGGGTTGCACCACTCTTTCAGCCAGGTCTCGGTAATAAATAGGAAGTCTAACTGCTGCTCCGTTATTAAATCTCTGATGTCTTGGCAGTGTTTGCACAATGAGCGGGCATTGATTAGTCCCCCTTTTAATTGGGCCATGTTGATGGAAGCACTTGGTTTAGTAAATATGCCTGTAGAGGGGATTTCCAATTTGCAGTGGGAGCATGAACATGCCCCTAGTAGCCTCTCGGGTGCAATCAAGCTCTTACACAGACCCCCATTGTTAAGAATTTGTAATGCAGCTGAGGAGTATTTAATAATCAGGCCATTTTGAACAGCATTTCCTGCCCTTGTCGGGGACTTGGCGCAGACGGGCTTGCCTTTGGCGCGCCCGCTGCGCGTCCGGCCCAGCATATGGCTAAGTAGCTGGCCTGACGCGGGAAAAATGCTTTGTTCCGGTTTCTCGACCGGAAGTCAGGCAGATCGAGCCTGAAGGTGTGTCCGCTTCCCTCCAATCAAACGGTGATAGCCGCGTTGGACCGGGGAAGCGGAAACAAAGTTTACAGACAGCCAGGAATATCAGCAAAGGTAATGTGCAAAAACGCTGAATACAGTTTAAAAACAGGAAAGTGCAGGAAGCTAACGTATACTCTTTAAAATGCTAAAAATGCTAAACTTGCTAAAAGCGGTGTGCCCAATAAAAGAAATCAAAGTTCCAAAAAGTAGATTATCGTAACAGAGCTCAATTGTATAATGCTCGGTGAGCGCTCGCCTCACCTCCAGTTCCCCTTGCAAATGTGCTCGGTGTCCAGGGGTCACGGTTCCACGTTACCCACGACAGCTACGGGCCTCAGCTTTGCTGAGGACTCAGGGCAGCCTCGGGGAAGTCTGGAAATCCACCTCTGGTGATGCAAAGACTTCGGCGTCTGGCGGGAGCTTCAGCGATGCAGTCCGGACAATTGCTTCTTAGGTGCCTGCCAAGCAGGGGAGTCACTCCTTGACCCCAAGGGAGATTCTTCAGTCCTCTAATCTTGAAGTAGAGCGTCGAAGGTCCAGGATTCTGTATCCGAGTTTCGTCCAGGTAAATCTAAAGTCCTAAGGACTTGGGTCCCATGCTTATACCAAGTTAGGGGGTTGGACATACTCTGGGGACCCACCTATGGGTGGGTCAGGGCAGAGGGGTGGTTACACCCCTTTCCCTTTGTCCAGTTTCGCGCCAGAGCAGGGGCTGGAAGCCCCTGAGCCGGTTTGAACTGGGGTATGCACAGGGACACCAAATGTGCCGCCAGTGCAGGACTTCAAAGCACCAGAGAGTGCTCCTGCCCAGCCCCAATACACATCATCCTGTCTGGGGAGGTGGTTACACCTCCCTGGGACAGGAAACCTATTGTCCAGGCCTCCCCTGCCGGAGTTTCAATCAGCAGCAGGAGGCCAGACCCGTGTCTGTGGCAGCGGCATCCATTTTGTGATGCCAGGGCTCTGGAAAGAAGTTACCGGGTATGCCGGTGGGTACATGTCTCTCCCTCTAGAAGGGTGGAATGCTACCCCCGCCACCAGAACTGGCGGGGGGGTAGTATTCCAAGATGTTTGACACCAAACACGACATGTTTTGGTGCAGCCAGTCCAAAGTTAGCATTGTACCGCGAGGATATAATGCACTTAAGAGTATATGGTCAGGCTGTACCACAAACAGCATCAGAGGAGGGACTCCGAACGCTGTAGAGGGGCTATGCTCATGCAGGGGCACCCTCTCAGATAAAAACCAAGCACTCTGCCTTCAGGATTGGTAAGGCCTGCCATAGGAGTGACTTATAGGTTTATATGTGTGTACATATGTAGTGAGATAGATAACCTATATCACAGTAAGGGGTGCATGCACCACCTTACCGAGGCTGCAGTAGCAGACCTGTGGTGTCATTTTGGATGGCCTTCCAGGGGTGGCACAATACATGCTGCAGCCCCTGGTAGTCCTCTGAGGTCCCTATGCCCTGGGTACATAGTATACCATATACTAGGGACTTATAAGGGCACTCCAGATTCCAATCAGAGATGTGCCTAAGGCACATGGAAACCATTTTAGAGAGGAAGCAGCTAGGCTGGGGTTCTGATTAGCAGGGCCCCAGCCAGACTAAAGTCGAAAACAGTGAAGCATCAGCAAAAAGTGGGGGTACCCATGTGAAGCAGATCCTACTCTCCTACACAACCCCCCCCAAACGTAGGGACATTAAACAAACCTTGACCAGTTGAGTCTTCATGTTCTAAGTGGAAGTACCTAGAGAGTCCATCTGCATTGGCATGGTTACTCCCAGGTCTATGTTCCACTGTAAAGTCCATCCCCTGTAGGGAAATGGACCACCTAAGCAGTTTGGGGTTTTCACCCTTCATTTGTTTTAGCCATAGGAGGGGCTTGTGGTCTGTTTGAACAAGGAAGTGAGTACCAAACAAGTATGGCCTCAACTTCTTCAGAGCCCAAACCACAGCAAAGGCCTCCTCTCTATGGCTGACCAACGTTTCTCTCTAGGGGTCAGCCTTCTGCTAATAAAAGCTACTGGCTGATCCTGACCTTCATCATTCAATTGTGACAGTACAGCCCCTACCCCCAATTCAGATGCATCTGTTTGGACAATGAACTTCTTGGAGTAATCAGGACTCTGCAGAATGGGAGCAGTGCACATGGCCTGCTTCAGGTCATCAAATGCCTTTTGACAGCTAACTGTCCACTGAACATTTTTGGGCATTTTCTTGTAAGTTAAGTCATTCAGGGGTGTCACTATTGATCCATACCCCTTGACAAATCTCCTATAGTACCCAGTCAGGCCTAAAAAGGCTCTCACCTGAGTCTGGGTAGTTGGAGCAGTCCAGTCCATGATGGTCTGGATCTTGCTCTGCAATGGTTGAACCTGGCCTCCACCCACAAGGTGGCCCAGGTACACAACCTGACTCTGCCCTATCTGGCACTTTGTGGCCTTGATAGTTAGGCCTGCTTTCTGCAGGGCCTGCAAAACATTTCTGAGGTGGACCAGGTGATCCTCCCAGGTGGAGCTAAAGATAGCAATATCATCTAGATATGCTGCACTATAGGCTTCCAGACCTGTAAGGACTGTGTTCACCAACCTCTGAAAAGTGGCAGGTGCATTCTTCAGACCAAAGGGCATTACCACAAATTGATAATGCCCACTAGGGGTTGAGAATGCTGTCTTTGGCTTTGCATCATCAGCTAGTCTGATCTGCCAGTAGCCAGCTGTCAGGTCAAATGTGCTTAGATACTTGGCTGAGGCCAAAGTGTCTATTAGCTCATCTGCCCTAGGTATTGGATGGGCATCAGTCCTAGTGACTGCATTGAGACCCCTGTAGTCCACACAAAACCTCATCTCTCTTTTCCCACCACTGGTGTGAGGTTTTGGCACAAGGACCACTGGACTAGCCCAAGGGCTATCTGAGGGTTCAATAACTCCCAAATCCAACATTTTCTGGACTTCTGTCCTGATACAGTCCCTGACATGGTCAGGTTGCCTATAAATCTTATTTTTAATAGGCAGACTGTCCCCAGTGTCCACTTCATGAGTGCACCAGGTGGTCTGACTTGGAGTCAGAGAGAACATATGTCTGTACTGATTGAGCACTTGTCTGCAATCAGTTTGCTGCTGAGCAGTGAGGCTGCCTGCCAAGGCTACACCATCCACTGACCCATCATCAGGGTTCTGTGAGAGCAGGTCAGGGAGTGGGTCACTCTCTTCCTCCTGTCCCTCATCAGTAGCCATGAGCAAGCCCATGTCTGCCCTGTCCACATATGGCTTCAGTCTGTTGACATGGAGAACCCTGTGGGGACTCCTGGGTGTTCCTAGGTCTACTAAATAGGTAACCTCACCCTTCTGTTCAACAATGGTATGGGGTCCACTCCATTTGTCTTGGAGAGCTGCCGGGGCCACTGGCTCCAACACCCACACCTTCTGTCCTGGCTGGTAAACAGTCAGTACAGCCTTTTGGTCATGCCAGGCTTTTTGCAGTTCCTGGCTAGCCTCAAGGTTTTTAGTTGCCTTTTTCATGTATTCAGCCATCCTGGAGCGGAGACCAAGTACATAGTCCACTATGTCATGCTTTGGGGGCTTGAGAGGTAACTCCCATCCTTCCTTTACCAAGCACAATGGACCCCTGACAGGGTGACCAAACAAAAGTTCAAAAGGGCTGTAGCCAACCCCTTTTGAGGCACCTCCCTGTATGCAAATAAAAGGCAGGGCAAGAGTATGTCCCATCTTCGCCTAAGCTTCTCTGGGAGCCCTTTAATCATGCCCTTCAAGGTTTTGTTGAATCTCTCAACTAAACCATTGCATTGTGGGTGATAGGGTGTGGTGAACTTGTAAGTCACTCCCACTCCTTCCACATTGCTTTCAAGTATCCAGACATAAAGTTGGCACCCCTGTCTGATACAACCTCCTTAGGGAAGCCCACTCTTGAGAAAATTCCCAGGAGGGCCCTTGCCACCACAGGTGCTGTAGTGGTCCTAAGGGGAATAGCCTCTGGGTACCTGGTGGCATGATCCACTACCACCAGGATAAACCTGTGCCCAGATGCTGTTTGGGGATCCATGGGACCAACAATGTCAATCCCCACCCTTTCAAAGGGAACCCCCACCACAGGTAGTGGTATCAGGGGGCCTTTGTAGTGCCACCTGCCTTGCCACTGGCCTGGCAAGTTACACAGGAGCGACAAAACTCCTTAGTGTCTTCAGACATGTGGGGCCAGTGAAAGTGAGGGACAATTCTGTCCCAAGTCTTGTTCTGGCCCAGGTGACCTGCTAAGGGAATGTCATGGGCTAGGGTCAATAGGAAGCCCCTGAACTTCAGAGGTATAACCAACCTCCTGGTCGCACCAGGCTTGGGGTCTCTACACTCCGAGTACAAGAGTCCATCATCCCAATACACTGTATGGGGACCACTAGCTTTCCCAGCAGCCTCAGCAGCAGCTTGCTGTCTGAGGGGTTCAAGAGGGGCAGCTCTGCTGCTCCTGGCTCAGATCTGCCCTGGAAGGGCCCCCTGTGCCCAAGAACTCAACCTGGTCATGTTCAAGCTCCTCTGGGACAGTTCCTTCCTCAGGACTGAGATCATCCCCCTCAAGAGACTGATCTTCCTTCTGAGCCAAGGGGGAAGGCACTGCCTTTACCCTTCTACTCCTCCTCTTGGATGGCACTTGGTCCATTATTTCAGAATCCAAGGCCTGTTCAGTGTTAGACATTTTGGCTTGTGACCTGGTCACAGCAAACACATCTGCAGGAATCCCCAGCATTTCTGCATGGGTCCTGAGCTCCACTTCTGCCCAAGCTGAAGTTTCAAGATCATTGCCAAGCAAGCATTCCACTGGTAGGTTTGCACTCACCACAACCTTCTTAAGGCCAGTTACCCCTCCCCAGGAGAAGTTAACAACTGCCAGAGTATGGTCTGTTCTGACATTGCTAGCATTGGTCACTTGGTACATTTCACCAAGTATAATCTGCCCAGGATCCACAAGGTCTTGTGTCACCATGGTGACACTTGCCCCTGTGTCCCTAAATGCCAAAGCCTCTTTTCCATTGATTAATGGCTGTTGTCTGTACTTGCCCAGATTACTGGGACTCACAGAGGAGGTCACATCCATGCCTCCATCACAGACTAGGACAGCCTGAGTGAGTTCTCTGACACGGTCAGTGCTCATCTCCTTACCCAGGGTCAACCCTACTAAACCCTTGGCCTGTGTATTCCCACCACCAACTGTAACTGCACTAGGGGGAACAGGTGCCTTAGGGGCATTGGTGGGGGCTGGAATAGAGTCTTTGGACTTGGTGCAATCACTGGTCCAGTGTGTCTTTTGCTTACAGACTTTGCACCATGGTTTCTTTTGGCCTCTTCCCTTGTTAGACTGTGAATCCCCACCTGAAGAAGATTTGTGGGGGCCTTGTGAAGACTTCTGGTCTTTACCCTTCTCCCCATCCTTATCTGAGTTCTTAGAATCTTGCTTCTTTGGGTCACCACCTTGGTTCTGTACCTTCTGCCTCACCCTGGTTCTGACCCATTTGTCTGCCTTCTTTCCCAATTCTTCGGGAGAGGTCAGATCAGAGTCCACCAGGTACTGATGCAACAGCTGATTTTGACAGTTATTAAGAATCTGCTCCCTCATGATAAGATTGTACAATCCTGTGAAGTCACATACCTTACTGCCCAATAACCAACCTTCCAGAGCCTTAGCAGAACAATCCACATAGTCCACCCAGTCTTGAGTCTGTGCTTTTTGGGTATCTCTGAACTTTAACCTGTATTGTTCAGTTGTTAGGCCAAACCCATCAATCAGAGCACTCTTCAAGACTTTGTAATTGTCAGCATCCTCTTCTCGAACAGTGAGGAGCTTGTCTCTACCTTTGTCTGCAAAGGAGAGCCACAAGATTGCTGCCCACTGCTCCTGAGGGACCCTCTGTACTTTACAGGCCCTCTCCAGTGCAGTTATCCATTTGTGGATGTCATCCCCACTCTGGTAGGGAGGTACAATCTTGCTCAGGTTCCTATGGTCATAAGACCTTTCCCCATCTCTGGGGAAATTGCTGCCACCATGGGACTCTAGTCCCATCTTTTTTCTTTGCTTTTCAAGCTCTAGGGACTCCCTGTCTATAGCCAACTGCTCTCTTCTGAGTCTCAACTGAGCTTCTCCATATCTGAGCAGTCTCTCTTTCCTTTCATGAGAGGATTCCCTCCTATGAGAGGAAACAGAGGTCCTATTGAGGTGTCAGAGTGGTTAGACTCCTGAGAAGGAGATCTAGGCCTTCTGGGCACACTCACAATTCTTCCTGGGGGGACAAAGGGGAGGTCATTCTGATCCTCCTCCTCATCCACAGGAGGAATTGGGTTTTCCAGGTCAAGGTCATTTTCACCTTCCTGGCCAGTTTCAGAGGGGGGTCCTGGGTGATTTCACCCCTGGCCCCTTCCTCATCTTCTGCCCCACCCTGTCTGCCTACCCCTTCAGACCCTAGGGGTCTGCTGAGATCATCTGACAGTAGCACCTCCCTGAGGTGTTGGGTGCTGGCACTTTTGCCTGCCTTCAGCTTCCTAGTATTGCACAATGCTCTCAATTCCAAGAATGGGAGATTATCATACTTGGAGGGAAGAAGCCCACTGGCTTCTGGCAAGGACTCACTGGGTCCTGGCTTTGAAGACATTACTAGTGAGGTGTGGTGTATGCACTACCTACTCTAGTGTGGCCTACTAAACTCTCTTGAGTTGTAGAAAGGGTGTGCTATCCCTTAACACACAACTCTAAGTTCAGTAGAACTTACTGTATCCTAAGCTTGATTTATATGTACCTAAGGTACCCTTAGTGGTTTTCAGTTGATCAATTCAATTGAGATTATCTGGTAAAACAATAGCAAACTGGAATCCCACACGCTGCACACCAATGTGAGAAGTTGGCCTGGTATATGCTGTCCACTAATTATAGTGGGCACCTTGCACCAGTCCAAACAACCCCTTATTGGAGATAGGTTAAAGACAACCTTTATTGAAAGCTATCCTAGTGGTAGCTATGGAGAGCAGCCTTCAGGCTAAGTCTTGAAGGAATGTAAAGCAGCTTGTTTTACCAGTCTATAATCTCTTGAGTGACCAAATGAAAGAGGACCACACCAGGTATATATTCAAAATATATGTATTTATTGCTAAACACACCCCTCTAGTCTCTTTATGAGGCTAGAGTTCGAAGTACATAAGTTATAAGTTAGTTATCAACAGTAATAGCACAAATACACGTTTGAGCCCTAGGGGCGTACCAAACCATATACCAATAAAGTGGTATAAGAACCACGACTGAGCTAGACACAAGGCCTAGAGCCTGTAGAAGTGCTTGGACCACAAGGAACCACCCAAGGTAGTCACACAGGGGACCCACAGGGGACGCGTGCAGTGTGAGAACACAGCCGCGAATCGCCGTTGACTTCTATGGGGAAAGTCGCGGTTGGAATTATAAAGAAAAGGGACACTTAGAGGAGGACTTGAAGCAAACCCCTTTAGAACTAGGTTGTTCTAGAGTCTATACCCACGGGAGCACCGGAGTACTCGAATTACCTCACCCAGGGAAGCCGGGTGCATAGGTGTCTTTCGGGGTCGGGTTTCGTCGTCGTTTACAATGGCGATCTGCTGCAAAGTGCTGCTGGCGACCAAGTCGAAAGTGTTCGGGTGGATCCAAAGGTGGATCGGAGATCTGAAGAACCTGACAGCAGAGGGGACAGAGTCTGGGTCACTAGCCAGTGACCAGGAGGGCGATGAGCAGATGCCCACCGATGTCGGGTGCTTCAGGTAGGTTGACGGTCGTCTTGACTCTTCAGCCACGAGGTCCAGGAGGCGTCGACGACAACCAGGAGCTGGATTCGAGCTGTCCCACGACGTCTGGCGCTTGCTGAGGTGTCGGCGACCGGATTGGACCCAACAAGCCTTGGCAACGGCAAGTCTCGTGGAAATAGAAGAAGGACGGTGGTGCAGACAAGCAAGGTCTGAGGGACTCACCCAGCGAGGGTAAGTCAGGGCACGTCTGGAGCAACCAGGGAAGCCCAAGTAGAAGAAGAGTTGCCTTCGGGAGGGCCCACTAGCCAACGGACTAGCGACCGCGAAGGAGCCTCGAGTGGACACACTTGGAGCTGGCTCACGGGACACTCGTGGAGTGGAGGCCAGTGATCTTCGGTGCTGGAGGCGAGGGCTACTCGGAGCCCAAAGCACAACTTCGTGGGAGGCCCAGAAGAGGATGCACTTGCAAATGTGCTCGGTGTCCAGGGGTCACGGTTCCACGTTACCCACGACAGCTACGGGCCTCACCTTTGCTGAGGACTCAGGGCAGCCTCGGGGAAGTCTGAAAATCCACCTCTGGTGATGCAAAGACTTCGGCGTCCGGCGGGAGCTTCAGCGATGCAGACCGGACAATTGCTTCTTAGGTGCCTGCCAAGCAGGGGAGTCACTCCTTGACCCAAAGGGAGATTCTTCAGTCCTCTAATCTTGAAGTAGAGCGTCGAAGGTCTAGGATTCTGTATCAGAGTTTCGTCCAGGTAAATCTAAAGTCCTAAGTACTTGGGTCCCATACTTATACCAAGTTAGGGGGTTGGACATACTCTGGGGACCCACCTATGGGAGGGTCAGGGCAGAGGGGTGGTTACACCCCTTTCCCTTTGTCCAGTTTCGCACCAGAGCAGGGGCTGGAAGCCCCTGAGCCGGTTTGAACTGGGGTATGCACAGGGACACCAAATGTGCCCCCAGTGCAGGACTTCAAATCACCAGAGTGCTCCCGCCCAGCCCCAATAACAATCATCCTGTCTGGGGAGGTGGTTACACCTCCCTGGGACAGGAAACCTATTGTCCAGGCCTCCCCTGCCGGAGTTTGTCAGCAGCAGGAGGCCAGACCCGTGTCTGTGGCAGCGGCATCCATTTTGTGATGCCAGGGCTCTGGAAAGAAGTTACCGGGTATGCCGGTGGGTACATGTCTCTCCCTCTAGAAGGGTGGAATGCTACCCCCGCCGCCAGAACTGGCGGGGGGGTAGTATTCTAAGATGTTTGACACCAAACACTACATGTTTTGGTGCAGCCAGTCCAAAGTTAGCATTGTACCGCGAGGATATAATGCACTTAAGAGTATATGGTCAGGCTGTACCACAAACCGCATCAGAGGAGGGACTCCGAATGCTGTAGAGGGGCTATGCTCATGCAGGGGCACCCTCTCACATAAAAACCAAGCACTCTGCCTTCAGGATTGGTAAGGCCTGCCATAGGAGTGACTTATAGGTTTATATGTGTGTGCAATGGTAGTGATATAGGTAGCCTATATCACAGTAAGGGGTGCATGCACCACCTTACCCAGGCTGCAGTAGCAGACCTGTGGTGTCATTTTGGATGGCCTTCCAGGGGTGGCACAATACATGCTGCAGCCCCTGGTAGGCCTCTGAGGTACCTATGCCCTGGGTACATAGTATACCATATACTAGGGACTTATAAGGGCACTCCAGATTCCAATCAGAGATGTGCCTAAGGCACATGGAAACCATTTTAGAGAGGAAGCAGCTAGGCTGGGGTTCTGATTAGCAGGGCCCCAGCCAGACTAAAGTCGAAAACAGTGAAGCATCAGCAAAAAGTGGGGGTACCCATGTGAAGCAGATTCTACTCTCCTACAGGTATGTCACCCAGAACCAACCATGCTTATCCTTATGCCCTCGAGTTCAGACGCCTAAGGCTTACACTCCACTGGCACCCCAAGAACATTGGAGGTCCTGAGTGAAGCTAGAAGGCCGAACACACGAAGATGCTACACAGCCAAGTGGAAGAGAGATGCATCCACTGGTGCAAAGACAACGAACGACCCACCCACCTCCCCGAAAATGTGAGAGAACAAACAAGTGAGTACAATAACTCCTCAGAAAAGGAAGCTCCCAACAAAGTCGCCATGGGGAAAAAGTCTGAAGATGGCTGTAGGAAAATGGCGCTCAATATAGTATTTAAAAAAATGGTATACTGTCAAAAAGTCCAGGTATACCTTATAATTGAACAGGGGCTTGCTTTAGCAGTCCAAAGGTGCTCTCTTAGGGAGTAGTGTAATTGAGCAGCCTTAGGCTTATCAAAGAGGAGTGTTAGACATCTGATGTATGCACAAGGTCAATAAATGATACACACGACTCAATAAGGAGATCCACACCAATTTATAAAAATAACACGTATCTGTATATATATTTAGGCACCAAAATCATCATGATCAGGTAAGTACGTTTCGAGTTGGAAATATTAACATTTTTTTAAAGTCGACAATTTCTAAAGTAGTGATGTTATCCTATGAAGGAAAAGCATATACTATAGTTGTCGAGGACAGTAGATAGGCCGGCACGGTTGGCGCCAAGTCAGTTGCTGGTCTTCTGTTCTTGCTTTGGTGACTCTTCAGCATCCATCATCTTCTTTCAGGTCAGCAGGATCTGATTTCCTGGTGCCAGGTGCTCCCCTAAATACTAGATTTAGGGGTGTTAGGGGAGTGTAGGGTAGTAGCCAATGGGTTACTTACCCCTGGGGTCACTACACCCCCTACATGACCACTTTTCATGGTAAGTGGACAGAACCCAGTGCCAGAGATCCTAATTCTGCCATCACAAAGATGGCATACTTTTATATTTAGTGTGCACATCAGGTAGCCCACCTTAGAGGTGGAACTAACCTGATGGTGAACACGCCTCTGACTACTAATTTTCCCACCTGTCCAGGCGCCAAATGGGCCCTGGTTTGGGTGGTGGCATCACCTGTGAGGGAAGGCAGCTTTGCATACCAAAGGCAGTATTCTCTTTGAAGCTCCCTGCCTTGGAATGCTAATTAACAGGTCATTCTGCTGTAGGGGGTGTAAAGCACCTTCTACTGGAGGAAGCTTTGTTCCTGACCTCCTGAGAAGTATGGCCCTTCACCCTTGGGGGTCAAACTCCTCTGTGGTGGCAGGCTAGTCAATACCAGTCAGCCAGCACACTAGTATTTTGTAGGTTTTCAGGGGGCACCTCTAATGTGCCCTCTGGGTGCATGTATTAATAAATCCATCCCTGGAATCAGTGTGTGTTTATTAACACAAGATGTTTTAGACCAAGCATCTTTGGATTCAGTGAAGCCATCACGTAGCTGGGGCACTCGTGTTACACCAGTGTCTAGCACATGTATTTAAAAGGGCTCCCCTGGTCACTTGTACCGGCAGTAATTGAACTGCCCAGCACAGGGGCACATCTGCTCACACAGATATGTCCACACATGTAGTATAGTGCACCCTGCCTTAAGGCTGTAAGGCCTGCTTTAGGGGTGACTTATCTATACTGAATGGATTGTCTGCAGGCATGGCGCACTGGGATGTGTGCCATGTTGTGTTTTCACTTTTTTCTGCACCAAGACGTGCAGCCTGCAATGGCAGTCTGCATGAGTTAAGTGAGGGGTCCCTTAGGGCCGCATAATTGTTGCAGCCCTTAGGGACCCTCTTTAGTACCCTTACCCTAGGTACCTGGGGTACCATTTACGAGGGACTTACAGGGGTGGTGAAAGTATTGCCATTTGGGGGAACAATTGCACAGTTTTAGGGAAAGAGATCTGGCACTGGGGACCTGGTTAGCAGGACTCCAGTGTACTCTGTCAACATTGCATTGAATACCAGGCAAAAAGTGGGGGTGATCTTGTCATAAAAGGGCACTTTCCTACAATGGCGACCACACATGGGGACTTTCGGGTGCACTGTTGACCTCACACGAGGGGGTGTACTTACCACCAAATGATGATGACCCCCACGAAAAAAAAAAAGATGCGAGACCTGATTCTGTGCCGAACCACTAGATGGCAGACTAATTCACAGCATGTAAATCCATAAAACCCTTCTAGCTGCAAAAACTACTCCTACTGCAAAAACTACCCCCACTGGTAAGTGACCATTTCGTTCTTTGGAGCTCAATACTGTCTTCAGCCAGTTAATGCAACCTCCTTTTGAACCAATGCACAGGGCACACTTAAAATTTGTTTCAAGCAAAACAGTGCTTCTCCTTCAATAACATTAGCAAGGAGAATAGGGGAAAAACAAGCATTCACCATCAAAGAACCTTTCCTCCAGTTCATAATGGACGGAGTCATCCTGAGAACCATCCCAGATTCATGCCCAAGATTCCTACTAAGCTTCACTTAAATGAGCCAGACAATCCATTATCTTTCTTCCAAACCCATCTACATCAGCAGAAAGATCATTACATTCATTGGAATTGCATAGATGCCTCCGGTTCTACATTAAAAAAACCAAAGGACATACGCTCATCAGGTATGTTGTTCTACTCTTTTGGACAGCCAGGAAGAAGTCGTATCCTGCCCAAACAGGGGGTAGGACATTGGCTGTCAGTCTACATTATCTTCTGTCACACCAAGGCCAAGCATCCACTCCAGGGAAGGTTTGGGGTGCATTCCACCAGGAGTATGGCTGCGACTGTGGCACTATGTACTGTTGTGCCCCTATGAGACATTTGCTGTGCAGCCACCTAGAAAAGCAGGCACACTTTCATGAAGCTCTATAGTCTAGACATGGACGCAGAAGCTGACGCAGCAGTGGAACAGGCAGTCCTCAAAAACCTGTTTCAATAAAGGTGAGCCTAATTCCTGCTATATATTATGTACTATGATGGATATATATTGCTTACTATTTTGATTCAAGCATATGAATATATCAAAGTTCTAATGCTGGAGAAGACATTCGTTACCTGTAACTCCAGTTCTCCAAGGTTGGAATCTTTCATATATTTACATGCAACCCTGTGTCCTCCCCAGTCAGAGGCTCATTCGTTTACAACTCTGTAGGAAGCTGGCTCTCTATATAATGAAACCAAATGAGGTGCACTGTGTAGAGAGTCCAGGTATCCCTTATTGTGTATAGGAGCTTGCTTTAACATTCTCAAGGTGCTCTATTTTTGACCTAAGAGGAGTGTTGGGCATTTGTTGCACACACAGTCAATAAATGAAACACACACTCAATATGGAAATCCGACACCAATTTGTAAAAATAACACACATTTTAATATAATTTTAGACACCAAGATCATCTGGATCAGGGAAGTATTTTCGTGTTAGCGATTTTCAGAAACCTAAAAAATACAGCTGTCAAAGTTGAGGCATGAGCCACGAACTATTGTAATGTTATCCTATGGGAGAAACATACACTGCATAGGGTCACTTGCAAATGACTTACCTAAGTCCAGAAGAACAGTCCTGTAAGGCAGGACCAAGGTCCAAGAAAGCACCAACAGTTCAAGTTTACCTGCCCTGGGATGTTTGTGTGGAGAGGTTCTTTTCACAGTGATGTCCTTGAACGCTACATGTTGAAATCAATGGGGACCAGTACCTGCAAAGAAAGGCTGCAAGTGGTGACTGAGGGACCAGTCCGGCAGAACCCAAAGGGGGGGCTCGGCTCTTGAGGGTGTTAGCATCACAGAGACACCGTTGGTTTCGATGGACTCTGGCTGGGGGGCTCAGGTGCATATGTGTTTTGTATAGCGGGTCGGCAAGTTTGATGCTCTCACAGTTCTCTGCACCTGCAGAAGAGGGAAAAGAAACATAGCAAGACGACTTGCGGGCAAGGTGCTTGACTCTGTGGAAGTCCCTCGACGTGCTGGTAAGTTTTGGCAGTGGTGTTCAGACTGAACACAAACAAGCCTTGATGCTTGTAACAGGCTCCGGTACCCTGGGTATTGGTGCAACGAGCCTCTAGGGTGGGTCAGTGTCTGGATGGATCAACGGGCTGACCTCCTGGACAGTCGATGACCTCCTCCTGGGCAGCTGCTGCATCGGTCGACCCAGTGGTCAGCAGATCGGTGAAGTGGACAGTGTGGTTGGTGGCTGTAGGGAAGTGGCTCCGCCACTTCAAGGGAGATTCTTGCTGGTTGGCAAAGTGCTGGCAGCCCTCCGAGGATTTTGGAGGATGCACAGTTGCAAGACAGGTCTGGTCTTTGTAATTGTCGGGACAGTAGCGGGCATGCAGGGTTTGGCACCAAGTCCAAGGCTAGTCCACAGTTCTCGCGTTTTCAGCTCTTCTTTGTACCCCTTCTTCTTTAGTCAGTCGAATCCAAGATCCTGGTGTCAAGGGACCACCTAAATACTGAATTTAGGGGCGTTAAAGAGAGTGAAGGGTGGTAGCCAATGGGCTACTGACCCTTGGGTTCACCACACCCCTTTATGACCACTTCCTGTGGGAAGTGAGCATAATCCTGTCCCAGAGTTCCTAATTGCACCAAAGTCAAGATGGTGACATTCTTCTTTCGTGGGGCGCACATCAGGCAGCCCACCTTGGGGGTATGACTAACCTGGTGTGCAACGCGCCTACTTGCATAGGTAATTTCTCGCATGTCCTGTGTCATATAGGCCTCAGGGCAGGGGGTGGCATCTCCCAGGTCTGGGAGAAGCCGGGGTCGCATATCAAAGGCACAAGGGGCTTTGAAGCCCTGGCCTTGATATACTAAATGACTAGCCATCCTGCTGGAGAAAGTGTGAACACCTTCAGGAGCAGGCATGGTTTCTGGCCTCAGAGCGTGGGCTCTCACCTGCAGGGGGTCAGAAACTTGTCTATGGTGGCAGGCTGAATGATACCAGTCAGCCAGCACACTAGACACTGGTAGGTTTTTCAGGGGGCACCTCTAAGGTGCCCTCTGGGTGCATGTCATAATAAATCTAGTTCTGGCAACAGTACAGATTTATTAAGACAAGGTGTTTGATACCATACACCATAGGGTGACTTACATATATTACAGTGACTTTGGCATGGCACACCTTGAGGGTGCCATGTTGTGTTTTCACTCATGGTTTGCACCATGACACCCAGTTTGCAATGGCAAGCTGTAAGCAGTTTGTATGGGGGTCCCTTAGGGTGGCATGATACATGCTGCAGCCCTTAGGGGCCCTCTTAAGTACCCATGCCCTAGGTACCAGGGGTCTTGCTTACCAGTGACTTACAGGGGTGCTAAAGAGTGGGCCAGTTGTGTTACAGTTAGACCATTTTACCTTGTTTTTAGGGAAAGAACACTGGGCCTTGGGCCTCATTAGCAGGGACCCAGTGCACTTTAGTCGAAAAACATCAGTACCGGTGGCAAAAAGTGGGGGTGGTCAAGACAAAAAGGGGCACTTTCCTACACACACACCCCCTCTCCCAAACAAAAGAGTATGAGACTAACCTTTCCCAAGAGAGTCTTCATTGTCTAAGTGAAAAACCTGGTACGGCCATCTGCATTTTCATAATCCGTCCAAGATCTGTGATCCGTAGGGAGATGGACCACCTCAGCAGTTTTGAATTTTCCCCCTTCATTCAGCCATCTGGGAGGCCTGTCGTCAATTCGAACAAGAAAGTGAGTCCCAAACAGGTAGGGTCTCAACTTCTTCGGGGACCAAACCGCAGCAAAGGCTTCCCTCTCAATGGCAGAACAACGCTGTTCCCTGGGGAGTAAACTTCTGCTAATAAAAGCAACAGGCTGGTCCTGGCCATCATCATTGGTCTCAGATTATTGATGCCTCTGAGCATGAGATAGGGGCAGTCTGTCTGCACAATGAACTGCTTTGTATAATCTGGAACTTTTAGAATGGATGCTGAGCACATCGCTTCTTCAGAGTGCCAAAAGCCTTTTGACAACTCACTGTCAAGTTTACTTTCTTTGGCTGCTTCATGGAGGTCAATTCAGTGAGGGGTGCCACAATGGTGCCATACCCATTCACAAACCTCCTGCAGTACCTAGTCAAGCCAAGGAATGCCCTTACTTGGGTCTGGGTTGTTGGAGCTTCCCAGTCCCAAATGGTCTGAATCTTGGGCTGTAAGGGTGGAACTTGGCCTCCACCTACTAGGTGGCTGTGAAAAAGTGTCTCTTTTGCATGGTTAGCCCCCCCACTTTTTACCTGGTTTTGATGTGGTTTTGATTGTAGTGCAGAGAGTTCCTGCCAACCAGGTCCCCTGTGCCATTGCTTCTTCCCTAAAAGCAAACCCCCCAGTTGGTACTTCTACCCCCTTTATGTCCCTATTAAATGGTACACTGGGTACTTGGGGCCTGGGAGCTGAAGAGGGACACTCCTAGGAGTAGCTGTGCGCTTTATAAGTCTTGTTTTCATCATCTTCATCAACAAGGTCCCGTGGGATCCCCCGCACTGGGACCATGCCACTGCCCTCGCAGCTTGCATGCCCTTGGGAGGGAGAAAACGACAAAGTCGACATGGCACCATGCCTGGGTGCCATGCCAGCTAACACTGCCTGAAGACATATGTAAGTCACTCCTCTCGCAGGCCTCACAACCCTAAGGCAGGGTGCACTATACCACAGGTGAGGGCATATCTGTAGTAGCAGATATGCCCCTACAATATTGGGGCCCATTTTCCTAATATTGTAAGTGACAGGCAAGCCATTGAGAGTATATGGGCTGGGAACTCGACAATTCGAGTACCACAGCACCATGATGACTTCACTGAAAACAGTGGTACCAAACTACTCCTTACAATAAATCAACACTGATGCCAATGTGGGATTTATTGTACCATGTACTCAGAGGGCACCTCAGAGGTGCCCCCTGAAATCCTACCAACCGTGATGTGGTCTCTGACTGGCTGAAGGCAGCCAGCCACCCACCACCAGACATGTTTCTGGATCACTGGGTAGAGAGCCTCTGCTCTCTGGGACCAGAAACCATGCACATCCTGGGCAGAGGTGTCATACCTCCTCACCCAGGATGGGCCAGTGCTCGAAGAGGGAAGCTTCCAAGGCCTGCCGCCTTCGTAATGCAACCCCCAGCCTCTGCTGCTAGCAGCAGATGGCAGCCCCCTGGTTAACACCCCCACTTTGGGCGGTAAAACAGTTGGGAATTTTTTTTTTTTTAAAGTGTGCCCACCTCTGCCAACCCCACTCCTAAGGTGGTGGAGGTGAGGTGAAGCACAACTTTCAGTCCCTGCCATCTTGAAGAGGGAGATACCCCTCCGATAGGGCTAGGTCTAAGACCCCTCCCATAGGAGGATGGCATAATAGAGGGTGTAGTCACCCCAGGTGAGGTGCCTATTGGCCCTACCTGCTGCTCCCCTAAAACGCCTCCTAAATTTAGTATTTAGGTGGCTCCCCCAGACCTAGAACTCAGATTCCACAGACCAAAGAAGAAGACTGAAGACGACGGTTGTATGTTGGAACAACGAGTTCCCCAACCACGACTTCCCTAACAACGAGGTCGCAACCACGACCTTGTCTAAACCACGATTTTTTTTACCACGCATTCCTTTACCACGATTTTTCGTGGTAAAGGAATGCGTGTTAAAAAAAATGCTTTCCAACTAGTACCCCGATCCCCCCACCCCTTAAAAACGAATTCCCCCCTGCCTAAAAATAAACACGATCACCCACACACACTAAACTAATTCCCTCCCACCCTAAAAATATACTCGATCACCAACACATCCTTAAAACAAACACGATCACGCACACCCCTAAAAACTAACCCCAAACAACTAACCCCAAACCCCCAACCCCTGCATACTAACACCAATCCCCCGCCCTCCTAAAACTAATTCCCCACTCTAAAAATAAACATGATCACCCACAAACCCTAATAACTAATTCCCCTTCCCTAATAATAAACACGATCACCCACACACCCTAAAAACAAACACGATCACCCACACCCTTAATAATAAACTCAACCCCCATAAAACTAATTCCCCCTCCCTAAAAATAATCACGATTACCCCCACCTCCTAATAACGAACTCAACACCTTTTAAACTAATTCCCCACCTTAAAACTAAACCCCAAACCCCTAAAATCTAATCCTAAACCCCCACCACCCCTGAAAATGAACCCCTCTTACCTGTTCCTCTGCGACGCTCCTCGGAACTCCGCCCTGCCCGAACACTAGACCGAATCAGCCTTAACCACGCACATGCGTGGTTAAGGCTGAGTCGTTGTTCGGGCAGGGCGGAGTTCCGCTTTCGTGACTCCGGAACTCGTTCCGGAGTCGTCGTTCAGGATGTTTCCCGAAGACGACTGCTCGCGGACCAGGAACTGAGCTGCTGCAGGATAAACTCTGCAAAACCCTTGCACCCTGCCACTGGTTCAACCACTGGGCCTACCGTTCTTCCAGAATCCCTGCAAGGCTTCCAAGAAACTCCCTTTGGACTAGAGACTCTAGTCCCTGGCGTCCGCCGGTATAAGAACCGCAGCAGTGAGGACGAAACTTGTGTCGACGCGCCTCACTGCTACGAAAGAACTCCACGACCACAGTGGTAGAGGACCGGCACTTGTGCGGATGCGACTCTGCCCTGCCAGAAGAAAGCATCCTAGCAGGACGGCCTC
Source organism: Calotriton arnoldi (assembly GCA_963921515.1). Classification (NCBI taxonomy): domain Eukaryota; kingdom Metazoa; phylum Chordata; class Amphibia; order Caudata; family Salamandridae; genus Calotriton; species Calotriton arnoldi. The sequence goes on from CAWUFW010001517.1 coordinate 2,458,140, forward strand.
CACGACCACAAGGGATCCTCTCAGCCCAACGACCCAAGCAGTGCCCAACTCGGGCCCGAGAGCCCGTACCTTCCTGCAAGTGGCCTTGTCTGCCTCCTATGGGGCCTTCTGCACTGCCAGCCCGATGGTGGCGTAACTCCTCCATCTGATTCACAGCCGCCTGCTGCCGGTGACTACGACGGTAGCTGTGTTGGCGGTCTGCTGAATATCATTCCTCTTCGTTGCCCACCGTGGACTGCGAGGGTAAACATCATTGCCGGTATCGACCTCCTCAGCATAGATACGGAACCTCACACCTTATGGGTGCCCCCACGCCCAAAGTGCACCCAGTGCTGGTCTGAGACACCCGAAGACTGAAACTGTAAGTGGCGTACTGCCTGCTACACCACCTATTTGTTTTTCCTCCACAGGATAATATTGAATAATTCTGAAATTGCACTGTCGACTCAAACTTATTTTTAATCGAAAGCGTACTTACCTGATTACAAAGACCTTGATCTTAAAAATAAAGTACAAAGTATACTTTTCTTTAAACCAAAGGGCATCGCAGTAAACTGGTAATGCCCATATGGAGTGGAGAATGCTGACTTCTCTTTTGCTCCTGGGGTCAGCCCAATCTGCCAGTGCCCTTATTCCAGACCAAAAGTACTGAGATATTCGGCTTCCCCTAACATGTCAATGAGCTCATTTGCACTTGGAATGGGGTGTGCATCTGTCTTTGTGACTTCATTGAGGCCTTTGTAGTCCACAGAACGCCTCGCCTCTAGTTTTTCTCCCTTGGAATGATGTTTGGGGACTAGGACCACTGGGCTGGCTAAGGGACTCTCGGAGGGGTCAATCACCCCTAGTACCAGCATCTTGCTGTATCAGCTCTGATGTTATATTTGACGTGGTCAGGCTGCCTGTATATTTTGTTTTTAACAAGTAGGCTGTCCCCAGTGTCTAATTCATGTGTACACCAGGTTGACAGACCAGGGGTCAAATCAAAGAGCACAGCATACTGCCTCAGGACTTGCCTGCAGTCAGTCTGCTGTTGGGTAGTGAGGGTGTCTGAGAAGACAACTCCCTCAACAAACCTGTCTTGAGTGTTGTTGGAGAGAGGGGATCAGGGAGAGATTCACTCTCTTCTTCCTTATCCTCACCGGTGACCATCAGCATGGTCACATCAGCCCTGTCATGATAGAGTTTAAGGCAATTTACATGGATAATCCTCTTGGGGCTCCGGGAAGTGCCAATGTTCACCAGATAGGTGACCTCCCCTTTTCTTTCTAGAATAGGATAAGGTCCACTCCATTTGTTCTGAATGGCCCTAAATGCCACAGGCTCTAATACCCATACCTTCTGTCCTGGTTGGAACTCCACCAGTGCCGCCTTTTGGTCAAACCATTGCTTCAAGGGCTCCTGGCTTGCCTAAAGGGTTTTATTGGCTTTCTTCATGTGCTCAGCCACAGTGGAACGAAGGCCAAGCACATAGTCTACTATGTCAAGTTTGTGTTCTTTGAGAGGCCTCTCCCAGCCTCCCCTTACCAGACTTAAATGGACCTCTCACAGGATGGCCAAACAGAAGCTGAAAAGGACTAAAGTCCACTCCTTTCTGTGGCAACTTTCTGTAAGCAAAACGTTGGCCTGCAAAATGACATCCCATCTCCTTTTGAGTTTTTTATGGAGTCCCATGATCATGCCTCTCATGGTCTTGTATAATCTCTTAACCAGACCATTTTTTTGTAGGTGATATGGGGTGGTTAACGTGTACGTCACCCCACATGGCTTTTAGATAAGCAGACCTGAAACTGCTACCTCTTTCTGAAACCATCTCCTTAGGAAAGCCCACTCTAGTAAAAATACTTATGAGGGCCTTGGCAACTCCAGTAGCAATGACCCTCTTAGGTGGAATTGCTTCAGGATGCCTGGTGGCATGATCCACTACCACCAGCACAAATCTGTTTCCTGAGGCTGTTTGCAGGTTAAAGAGACCAATAATGTCAATTCCTATCCTTTCAAAGGGTACCCCAACCACTGGTAATGGAAGTAAGGGGGCCTTTGGCTTGCTACCTGCCTGAGGCACTACCACTCTCCTAGTGGCACCAGGTTTGGGGTCTCTGGCCTCAGTATACAGGAGTTCCTCTTCCCAATAGGTTTGGTGGGAGCCACTGATATCTCCCTTTTCCTGATCAAGGGCTTGCTGCCTCAGGCTCTCAAGAGTGAGACAGGTCATCTGTCCCTGGCAAATATCTTCCATAGAGGGTCCTCCTGGTGGAGCTCTGCCTGGTAAGGCCTAAGTTCCCAGGGCTCAGTTCCCTCAAGGGCTGAGGAGCCTTCTCCCGGAGGATAGGGGACCTGAGCTTTTGTATCTTCAGAAATTGGTTTCCCATCCTTTTGTCTTGGAAGGTTGGGCCATTATTTCTGGCTCCAACCCCTCTTTTTCACCCTGGGCTGTGCACTGTGCTCTAGTTATGTACTGTGAATCTTTTCTGGAGTCACATGCTGTGCATTATTCCTCCCGTTCACTCGCACCTATTCAGGTATTCCCAGCACGCTGCATGGGATCTTAGCTCTATCTCAGCCCATGCTGAAGTTTCCAGATCATTTCCCATCAGACATTGAACTGGAATTGCAGAGGTCCCGACCATCTTCTTTTGGCTAGTAAGTCCTCCCCATTCTAAGGTCCCCCTCGCCTTGAGATGGACCTTGGTATGGTTATCAGCCTTGATGACTGGATACGTTTGTACAGTACTGTTCTGGGGATATGAGTTTTTCAGTCACCATGGTGACACTTGCACCTGTGTCCCTCTATGCTTCTATGTCAACCCCATTGATATGTTACTTTTGTCTGTACTTATCCAGGTTACTGGACCAGACAGCCCGGGTAACTATCCACCCCACCCTCAGAGACTAAAGTAGCTTCAGTGTGCTCTTTGACCCAGCCAATGCACACCAAGGATCCCATCTGGAGACTCGCCACCCCAGTAGAGACTGAAGGCGCACTAGTGGGGGCCTTTGTGGAACAGGAAGAGTCCCCATTTCGGTGTTTATTGGTCTTACAATTGAAACACCAAGCCTCTTTGGGATCCCAGTGTTTACCCTGGTTCCCACCTTTGGATTGGGAAGTGCCACGGGGCCCACCCTCCTGAACAGGTTTTTGGAAGCTTTTATAGTTTAAATCTCTTTGTTATCCAATAATTCAAAAACATACATGCGCATATCTGAAGACCGTGAACTTCGAGGCCATAAGACATATACTCTTATAAGTAAACAATACCCAAACCCCTCCCCCCAACCCTCCCCGGGCACTCACTGAGATGAATATAGTCCTTTTGGCCTGCATCCTCCAAGGATGCCACCTTACACACTGGTACTGTCCTGCAGGGGTTTTATCTGCACCTGTGAGGCTCAGTATTTGCAGATATCTATGGCATGTCAACTCCCTGAATTCAATGGGCAACAAGGCTATAAAAGGGCCCCAAAGCTCTCTATAGGGGTCATCACTGGCTGAAAATGTGAGTGAAAGTCTTTCCATGCCCAAGATATACCATAGCCAGTGTAGCCAGCCCACCTGTGTCAAGAGCTTGTCTGTGCCCCAGTGCGCCAAGATGTTCTGCAGAGCAGCCCCCATAGTGAGATCAATCTGTCTCCCCCTACGGGACTTCAATCGAAACATGAGGGTGTTAGGAAGGTCCAGGAGAACATATACAGGGAATGGTGGGAGTGGGTATGTAAATGTGTATCTATTTTCGAGAGCACCGTCGCCCAATATGTTGTGAGTTTCGGACACTCCCAAAGGAGATGAGTGAGTGTTCCAGAGGATCTGCACACCCTTCAACAGTCAGCACTTCTAGCGGGGTTATCTTTATGGAGGCGGATAGGAATTGGCTACCAGTAAGTCACTATTTTAGTAGTGGTCTCAATGCTCGCCGTGTTCCAGGCGGTGTGACGGGCCCTATAATAAATGTCCTCCTATTCCTTCGGTGTCAGCTGTCGCCCTATTTCCAGCTCCAATAGCCTCTGTCCGGCGGTTTTGACCGGAGGAATAGTGGACTGCAGCAAGCTATATAATTCAGTGACCAAATGCTTATCTGTGGTTTTTGTAACCAGGCATTTCTCCAAAGGAGTAAGGGAGTGGTGTGCTCTGGGGCGTACGGTGGATTGCATAACCCAATGTTGTATCTGCAGATAGTGTAAACGCTCTGACTCTGGAAGGGCGTAGTCTGCATGTATTCGATAGAAGGGTATGATACCCTCTTCATTGCACATGTGCCCCACTAAGCGGCACCCAGCTTGCTGCCATAATTCAAGCTCCCTGATGCCCAGCCCCGGTCTGACGTAGAGTTTGCCTAAAATCAGGGTTAATGGGGAAGAAAACGTCGTGAGCCCCCTCCGCTCCACCAATTGGTCCCATACCTCAAGTGTGACTTTAGTAATTGGTGAGGAGTACAAGCCCCATGGGCGCTGCACTTTACAAAGGAACAGAACTTTCCATAGATGCACTCCAGAGACTGCCCTATCCATAAACAACCAATGCTTTTCGGATTCTTCCTTTGTCCATCCGACCATCTAGCGAAGCTGAGCCGCCTGGAAATAGTGGAGATTTGGGACCACCAAGCCTCCCTCCCCTTGATGCCTATAACTCTGTTCAAGTCGTATTCTAGGCCGCCCATCTGCTCACATGAAGCAATTAAACTCTCCCTATAAGGTGGAGATCACCCCGGCTGTGGGTTCAATCGGGAGTGCCTGAAACAGAAATAGTATCCTTGGTAGAGCGGACATCTTTAGGGCTGCTGCCTGTCCTAACCAGGAGGGTTTGTAGTGTTTCCATTGAGCGAGGTCTCGTCGTACCTGCCGGAGCAAAAGCTTGTGGCCACCTGGATCCCCAGGTAGGGGACCAATGTAGTCGCCCAGCGAATTGGGAAGCATTGGGATAGCCGGCTTTCCGTCTCCGGAGAGAGAGCTAGAATAAAAGCCTGGGATTTTTGGTTTTTAATACTGAACCCTGCTGTTGTGCCGAAAGCCTCCATCTCCGCGAAGAAAGCAGGCAGAGAGGAAGTCCGATCATCCACAACTGCGATTACATTGTCTGGTTAGAGGCTAACTGTGTGGTCAAGACCACCGAAGGCAACCCCTGTGATGTCTGGATTGTCTCTAATTCTTTGGGCAAGGGGCTCCATGTACAGTGCAAAAAGTAGGGGTGAAAGTGGGCAGCCCTGTCCCGTACCACGCTTAATAGGGAAGGGAGTCGAAGTAATGTCGTTCACCCTGACCACTGCTCTCGGTCAGCCGTAATTACTAAGTACCCAGGAGCGAAATCGCGGACCTAGACAGAAGTGGGTTAGCGTCTCCTCTAAGTAGGGCCAGTGCACACGTTCGAAGTCCTTTTTTCTGTGAATAGCCAAGAGCATGATGTCCCGCTCCGAGCGTGTGGCCTAATCCCCAAAATGTAGGATACGGTTAGTGTCATCGCTGAATTGCCAATGTGGGGACAAAGTCCGCTTGGTTCAGGTCTACCAGTCCTGGCATCATGGACCCTAGGCGGGCAGCCAGTACCCCAGTAGACAATTTAAGGTCTGCGTTAAGAAGAGATATTGGGCGGTATGAGCTGCACTGCATTTTATCCTTCCCCGGTTTAGGGATGACTATAATTACCGCGTCAATCATGGAGTCAGGCATGGTTGTGGGACCAGGAATGGAATTGAAAAGTCTGGTCAGGATTGGGGCCAGGACAGTACAGAATTTCTTTCAGAATAGAGCAGGAAAGCCATCTAGGTGCGGTGATTTAAGCAGCTTCTGACCCTCTATTGCTGAGATTCTCTTTTAGACGAAACGGGCAGTCAAGGCTGGCAGCCGGCTCCGCTGTCAGTTGCGGTGCATGTGCCCCTGCAAAGTAAGGGTCTAGATTTCCCAGTCTTAACTCTTGTTTGGTATATAAGTCTTATGTAAAAATCTCAGAATGTATAAGCTATTCTATTGTCCTCCTCCACTGCAGTGCCATCTCCTGTCATTGGTTCTACCAGCGCAGCCTGCCTTTGAGCCCTGAGCCTGTTGGCGAGAAGCCTTCTGCACTTGTCCCCTCCCGCATGAAAGGAATGTCGAAGTTTCCGTTTTTGAGGGCCTTTAGAAAAATCTTTGGGTTTTTCCCTTTTGTGTCCTACATCTTTCCCTTGGGTGGGGGGGGAATAAGCAACCCCTTTCTTCTGGTTACCCCTGCTTGGGTCTTCCTGGACACCCTTGTTTTGGCCCAATGGTCAGCCTTCTTCCCCAGGGGAGAGACTAACCATAGATCCTCTAGGTAATAATGCCGTTTTTTTGAGGAACAATTACTTAACAAGTACTCCATCAACAGATAGTAAAGCCCTTCATAATCTTTCACCTTACTGCCTTTCAACCAGCCACCTAGTGATGTGAAATCAACAAAATCAGCGCAGGACTGACTTGAGGTTTAGTAAGTCTCCCTGAACCTAATCCTGTACTCTTCACTGGCAAGTCCAAAGCCCTCGATCAGGGTATCCTTCGTGAGGTCATAGGACTCTGCATTTTCCTCATTAAGTGTCAGGAGTCTATCCCTGCACTTGCCTGAGAAAAGCTAACAGAGTAGAGAGCCCCAATACTTTTGGTTGAGCTTTCTCATTTTACAAGCACACTCTCAAAGGCTGTAAAACGTTTTGTGATGGCATGACCCTCAAAATATTTTGTGACAGTCCCTTTTGCGATTTAGCGATCAAATGTTTCCTCTCTCTCCCTAGTTACCTTATTGATGCCACCATTTATGGGTGCTAGACCCATCTCAGCCCTCTCTTTCTATGGCTAGGATTTTGGCCTCAGGGGCTCCCACTCTGGCTAGTCTCTCCAGGTCTTGGTCTGGATCTCCTAGTCCTTCTATGTGCCTTGAAGGGACCTGGTCTACCTCTGGGTACATTTGTAAGGAAGAGGTTCCTATTGTTGTAAGGGGAGCTATCCCCAGGAGTACAGTTCAGTTTCATCTTCACGAACAGTCATCTTCAGTATTATCAGTGTTTTCCTTTCTTGTCTGGGCTTTATCAAACTCAGCAAGCAACTACTGGAGTTGTGCTTTGATTGGTTTAGGTCCAGCTGTAATTTTGCAAGCCTTACAGAAGTTCCTTAACTGCTTCAAATTAAGTTGCAGATAAGGAGTCCAGTTGAGTTCCTCAACTCTCCCCTCTGGGGTTGACCTGTTTAGTGTAGTTGGGACCTTTTTAGAAAATTGACAAGTCTAAAACAGACTTTTAAGGACTAACTACTAGTATACTTTTAAATATCTAATATTGTTTGGACTGGGGGACTTATCACACGCCCCTAACAGTTCAGATTAAACATTTAGGAAAAATCGAAACAAATAAGTCAATTGTGGATTCCTTAGTGGAATCACTTCTTAACAGAGTGGTACAGCAACTGCAGTCTTGTATCCCGCCTCTGCACCACCAATGTAGGAAGCTGGCTCTCTATATAGTGTACCAGATTGAGGTGCACTGTGTTGAGAGTCTAGGTATACCATACTAGTGTACATGGGCTTGCTTTAACAATCCTAAGGTGTTATATTTGTGATCGTGAGGTCGAGCAACCTTAGGCTTATCAGAGGGGAGTGTTGGGCATTTGTTGCACACACAGTCAATAAATGAGACGCGCACTCAAGAAGGACATCCAGCACTGATTTGTAGGAAGTTGTCTCTGTATATGATATTTCCACTAGGTGGTAATACTGTGCACAGAGTCTAGGGACTCCCCAAAAGTGTACAGGGTTCAACGTAAAACCCAAAGTGCTCTGTTAGTGGTAGTATGGGCGAGCAGCCTTAGGCCTAACACAGAGGAGTGTAAGACATTTATTGCACAACACTAATCAATAATGGACACACGACTCAAGGAGATCCAGACCAATTTTTGAGAATAATACTTTGTTCTTTTTTTCAAGACCAAGATCTTCGTAATAAGGTAAGTTGGTTTTTAATTAAAAAAAATACATTTCACTTTGAAAAATCGATACTTGGATACTTTTCAGCACATTCCAATGTTGTCCTATGGGGAAAACATTATCACAGTTAAACAGGTAAGTAATGCACTTACAATACCAGTGCATGGAGCCAAAGGTCAGCAAGGGCCAAGGTTCAGGTGAGTACCAAAATTGCACAACCAGTGGCACAAGGACGGCTGGGTCTATCTGTGTACATATTGGGATCTGAGGCTCAAGGTTCAACTGAAACTGATTTAAGCTTATCTAAGCTTAGATTTAAATTCCACTAAGCTACACAGTCGACACTGAACTGACCTAAGTTGATCTAATAACTTGCACGTAGGACACAAACAGTCCTGAGCTCCTGGCAGAATCTCAGTCCCTTCTGGAAGAAAGTGAACTGCAGACCACCCGTACAATATTAATTATTCAGGTATACATTCACGTGTTGGTCTGCTAAATACTAACATTGATACGGACTTTCTCATCTAAGTAAACAACTCATCTAGGTAAACAACAATTGTGTTTATGCAAATCTCCCGAACCGGGAAAGGTGCCCGCACAACGATGGCTGGAAAAAAAAGAAAATCAAACCTCAAGAGAGTAAAATCTGATCTACCAAACCCAGACTCGCTGGTTAAAAATAAGGAGGACATTAATGCTACTATAGAAACAATACTAATGAAACTTGCAGAGGTTCACGACTTTGTAAAATCCACCAAGGAGAACACAGACTCTATGCAATCAGAGATCGCCGCAATTCGCAAGGACATCAAAGATACAAATAGTAGGACTGTTGAAGCAGAAAATAGAATAAGCCATCTTGAAGACGGGATGTCTAGTGCTTAAAAGACAGTAGCGAATCTCAAATCTACCTCAAATACTTTCATCAAACAACTATCTGAGTTGGAAGATAGAAACCGGAGAGGAAATCTACGCCTATTCGTCATGCCGGAGGGCATTGAGGACGATGCAGGCTCTTGTGTGGCCTTCCTAGAAAGATGGATACCCCAGGTTACTAAGCTGATCTTCGACAAACCTCTAGAATTTGACAGAGCTCACAGAGTTCTCTCTAGAAAAATGTTGAATCAAACGCATCCTAGACCCGTCATATGCAAACCGCTAAGGTGTCAACACCTGGAGCTCATCCTATCCTTTGAGGACACAAAACCACATTGCATGGAACAACAAAAACATTTTTATTGCACAAGACTACTCAAAAACTACAGTGGAGACCAGGAAAAGCTTTCTTGCCCTTCGTCCAAGACTGAAAGCTTTGGGATATCAGTTCTCCTTTGCAGGCCCGGCAAGATACCGCGTGGTTATCCAAGGCACTCCACTCCTCTTCTCGGATGATGAAGCTCTCAAGAGGTTCCTGGATAAGGAAGAAGACAGTAAAATGGACACCTCAACACCAAGTGATCCTGCTGTTAAACCTAAACGCTGAATCTCAATTCAGATTATGGTAGTCCTCGATAAGTAAAATAAGGACCACAATGTACTACTGCTAGCAATTGCATTTGAATTAGATCTGAATTCCCTACTTTATGGCTACTAAGGGCTGTAACATGTAAAGGTAATAGAAGCTTTAGGATATTCTAACTGAAAGGAGGGCTTGTATAAAGCTCTTGGATGTGTATTAACCTATAGTTCAATAAGAAAAGTTTTGGTATTCTCACCTCGACTGTAGAAATGGGCGTAACCCAGAAATGTCCTGGAGCTCTACTGAATATTGCCCCAAAGTTAAGGCTCCTAACATAAATATTCAGATACGAATAAAATAAGCTATACCTAGATTTATCTATCTAGAATTAGAGTACGTTCGACCTAACAGATTGTTATTGCTCGCATTTGTTGTTGTTATTGTTCATAACAGTTTTTTCCCCATAGCACTCTTTCTCTGAGGGTCCCGTCTTGCTCCTAGCACGAACTTTAATTGTGGACACTCTTCTGTCTCAGAAGGTACTCTAGACAGTTTTTAAGTTCCATGTTACACTATGTAGCTACTCTATACATGTCGACTTAGTCTTGCGTCCCTGAGAGGAACGCCTCTTCCTGTTTTCGCCATGCCTGTTGTTCTCATCGGTATAGGTTTGTGGGGGGGGAGACAAGGGTTTCTAATTCTGTTACCTACTTCGGTTCTCTTGGTTTTCTTTACCCGTTTTCCTTATTTCCCTTATTTTGCTTTCTGCCAATGGAACACACATGCTTCACAATCCAATCAGAACTAAGTTTGTGATGAGGGATCTCCTGTGTCAACATCCTTTGTCGCAAGACCCAGGCGAACGCCGTCCATTAGCTAGACTACAGAGGTTGGCATGGGCTTACATTACACACCAAGAGGCTCTACGTTTACAGACTAATCAGACTACTTTGGTGAAAATAAGATTCACGATATCTGCTAAACAACAAAATGACTCACCAGTCCCAACAAAATATTAAAATAGTATCACTGAATGTTAAGGGCCTGAACCAACCACTTAAGAGAAATAAAGATCTTTGATTACATTCGTAAACAAAAGGCGGACATCACTCTACTACAAGAAACAAAACTAGACGCTACTGTTACGAAGTCTCTGAAAGGTAACCAATTCACGGATATAGCCTACTCAGCAGCGGTAGGTAAGAAAAATGGTGTATTGACACTGGTAACAAAGAAAGCTAGAACAGAAATAACCTCTTTCCATGCTGACAAACGAAGTAGATGGTGATATAAAAACTGGAAAAACAAAATTCTGCCTTATACATAGCAAACATATACGCTCCCACGAGTGATGATCTGGAATTCTGGGAAGACATAGCGATACAGATCAAATCGATCCCAGACTCCGGTACTTTTGATAATTGCCTCTTGATCCCACCCTCGACAGAAAGTCCTCATGTCGATTTAGACCAAACAGAGCTCATAAAGCATTAAAGAAACTCTGCAGTAAATACAACATGATAGACGCTTGGAGACTACAGAACCAAACAGAAAGACTACACTTTTTACTCCTTTCCACGCAATTCCTACTCCCGTATTGATTACTTTCTAATTTCAGGCAATTCTACCAGTAGTATTGATCAAACGATGATAGATCCGAGGGTGGTCTCCGACCATTCATGTATCACACTTACTATTACAGGCTCAATCCCTCCGCTCAAAGAACTCTTATGGAGATTCAATGATGATGTCCTCACTACCACACATAACAAAATAATTGAAGAGGCGAATAAAAATGTCCTAATGGAAAACAAAGAAAACGAAATCTCACACCTTACCAGATGGGAAGCGTTGAAATCCACCATTGGAGGGGTAATAATAAAAATGAAATCAAATATGAATAAGGAAGCAAATACTAAACTACTGAACTTGGAGAAGGATATATCTAAATTGGAAAAGCTGCATGTATTAAAAAATGATCCTCTGACTTTTAATAGGATGTTAAACAAAATATACGAATACAATAAAATAATCAGCACCAAAGCAGGGGTATGGATAAACAAACAAGAAAAGTCTGCTGCTATGTGAAGCTAATAAAGCAGAGAAATCAGTAGCCTCATATCTAAACTTCAAAAGTTCTCTATTAACGCCATTAAAGATGATTATACATACTAACCCAACCAAGATTGCAGATACTTTTGAAGACTTCTACCACAAACTATACAAATCTAACCCCAACCTACACCATCTCAATAATAAGAAATACTTAGAGGAGATTCTCTTAACACCTTAATTGAGCAAGAAATGATCTCCATTAGTGGCCCTATTACCCTACAAGAAATTGATAACGCCATTAAGAAGACCAAAGTAGGAAGGGCCCCAGGGCCGGACAGGTACAATGCTATCTTTTTAACAACATTTGCTGACCAGCTAAGACAACAACTGTTAAATCTTTATGAACAATTTGCTTCCACAGTACGAGAAACCGACATTCCAGCAAAAGCCTTCATAACGGTCATACCCAGAGAAGGTAAAGATCCTCTCCTCACCAAAAATTATAGACCGATCTCCCTAATAAACATTGATTGTAAACTATACGCCATGATTTTAGCTAATCAGGTACAAAAACACACTGCTAAACGTATCCACCCATCCCAGGTAGGCTTCCTCAAACACAGACTGTCTAGTGATAACACAAGAATCTTCTGCCATGCAATTAAAAAAGCAAGGTTAACCAACTCCCTGTCGATAGCCATTACACTTGACGCTGAGAAAGCGTTTGTTAAAGTAGACTGGGTCTTAATACAAATGACGCTTGAAAAGTTTAACCTGGGGGAGACTTTAATACGTATGATCATGGCTCTTTACACAGATCCGTCAGCTAAAGTCAGAGCAGGGAGGGCGATCTCTTCTAAATTCTCACTTAAACAAGTAACGAGACAAGGATGTCCTCTTCCCCATCACTCTTTCTGTTAGCGATCGAACCATTCCTGCAGCACTTAAGGGAGAATAGGGATATACAGGTCTAGACTTAGCAACACGGTTTTTAAAGTAGCTGCCTATGCGGACGATGTACTGGTTGTCTCAGAAGATGCTGAAGCAGCTATTCCGGCTCTTATGAAGTAGATACAGGAATTGTCGGAGGTCTCGGGTTACACACTTAACAAAGATAAAACAGAAGTTAACTACTCAACAATCAGGGGAGCGGGGAAATATTAGGAAATACGGGCCTGACGTGGCAACCAGGTACGATTAAATACTTGGGCCTGGTATTCACCAATAACCTAATAACTACACTAGAAAAGAACAAAAGTATCTTACTTAAGAGAATCACTGAACTTCTGAATGGATGGTCACCAAAATTTCTATCTTAGTGGGGTAGAGTAGAAACAATTAAAATGGTGATTACCCCTCTCATCAACTATTTAACTAGTATGCTTCCAATGATGTTATCAGAGGTCTTCCTCTGGAAAGTTGACAAGGTCCTTAATAATGTTTTATGGCAAGGAAAGAGACCAAGAATCTCATTAGTGAAACTCAAGCTAGCTAAAAACAAAGGAGGGGTGGGTCTACCAAACTTTAGAGCTTGCCAAACAGCTTTTCTTTGGAAACAAGGAGCAGCATGGTTCATCGAAATTCCGGTATACCGACCTCTGTGGCTAGATGTAGAAAAAAAACGAATTAAGGGTATCCCAATACCCGCATTCATGACAATGAACACCTCAAATCTCCCTCACTCCAAGTACATTATCCTAAAATACAAAACAGGCACTTTCCTGATTAGAGGGGCATTCCAACGTTAAAATTGGTACCTCAAACATGGCAACATTATGGTACAACCCAAAAATTAAAATAGAGGGTCAACTAATATTCTGGCAGGATTGGTCGCTAAACGACATAAACTTTATCAAAGACCTGTATGACGAGACCGCGCCTAAGTCCTTCATCAACCTTAAAACGGAAAAAAAACCTGAATTAAATAGATTTCTATAAATTCTTGAAGCTTAAGGTTCAGATTTCTAAACCACTTATAAAACCTAATAAGGTGGGACATATGGTATCAAAATTATATAAACTACTCCTACCAGAACCTCTTAAGTCACATAAGGAAAATGAGAGGATATGGGAGGCAGAAACCAACTCTAGCTCAATTGCGCTTGACTGGGAACACATGACGCCCTTCAGAAACAAAATTTCTCCTGCACTCTCCCAAACAAAGTGTATGATTATCAATAGAGCCTACTGGACGCCAATCAGATTATACAAGACTAACCTTATTAATTCACCCCTTTGTTGGAACTGTAACTCGCAGGAAGGTGACTTAGCACATATGCTATTCCACTGCCAAATCCCGCTATCATTCTGGGATAAGATCTTTGAGTGTATTAGGCACACACTACACATCAAACCAATTAGAGAGTTCTCTTACATTGTTCTAGGCACCATAGACCCTCAGATACAAAATGATAATGATCACAACCTGCTTGATCTAATGCTTATTCCGGCATGCAAAATCATCTTGTGCAACTGGAAGAACTTTTTAAAATAATATCGTTCAAGATGTGGCAAGACTGGTTAACCTTTCTAAGAGGTGCGCACAATATAACACTGCAATTCTCCCCATGGCACTCGCCCAATTCAAAGTTGTGGAACTCTATGAACTCCTCCTCCTTTGTCTTCCAACCCCCATGAATATCTAATACACTGTCCATATATAGCACCCCATTTCCACCTAGCCTTGGGTGACACTCGTCACGCACCAGAAGGCCCGTTGAAGGACCCCTCTAAGGTTGTAATTGGGCATCATGTTTCATTGGCTTCTCTTTTCTTATTTTTCATTTCCTTCTCGTTTTCCTGTACCTTCATTATTACGGCTGTACATTTATTTGTTCCCATAGCGGACACAAACTGCTTCTGCAATACCAGTGCCAGAAAATTTCAAATCACAATAGAGAATTGGTTCCAGAACGACTGATATCGCAGGTTTTGTCTAGGTATCCTGTCCTTGATATTTCTCAGCTTGCCGTTACTGCCATCAATGATCAAGGCACTGAAAAATCACTTGATACCTGTATGTGTTTTGATTTCCTTGATGTTGTTCCTTGCTACTGTTGGATGTAACATACTGTGTCCACTTAATTTCTTTTTCTTTTTATTGTGTTGTATATTTTCTAAACTCCAATAAAAAATATCTTTAAAAAAAAAAGGAAAGGAGCACTGGCACAGGGGACCTGGTTGGCAGGGACCTTGTGCACTACATTTGATACCACATCAAAACCAGGCAAAAAATGAGGGCTAACGATGCAAAAAGAGGGACTTTCTCACAACATTTTTATATAATTGTATAATTTTAGATATCAAGATCCTCTGGATCAGGTAAGTATTTTTTGTTAGCAATTTTCAGAAACTGAGAAAATACAGCTGTCAAATTTGAGGCATAAGCCTCGAACGTTGTAATGTTATCCTATGGGGAGGAACATACACTGCATAGGGTCACTTGCAAACGATTTACCTTAAGTCCAGAAGAACAGTCCTGTAAGTCAGGACCAAGGTCCAAGAAAGCACCAACAGTTCAAGTTTACCTGCTCTGGGGTGTCCGGGTGCAAAAGTGCTTTTCAAGGTGGTAGCCTCGAATGATACATGTTGAAGTCGATGGGGTACAGTAACTGCAAAGAAAGGCTGTAAGTTGGGACTGGGAGACCAGTCCGGCAGAACCCAAAGTGGGGCTCGGCTCTTGACAGTCTCCAGACCACTGAGACACTGTTGGTTTCAATGGACTCGGGTTGAGGGTTTTGGATGCATTGGTGTTTTGTCCGGTGGGATTGTGAGTTTGAGGCTCTCAGTTCTCAGGGCACCTGAAGAAGAGGGAAAAGAAACACAAGAAGACTACTTCTGGCATGGAGCTGGCCTCTGTAGAAGTCCCGCGACAAACTGGTAAGTTTAGGCGGCGGTGGTGTTCGGACTGAACACAAACAAGCCTTGGTGCTTGCAACAGGCTCCGGTACCCCGGGTATTGGTGCCAGGAGCCTCCGGGGTGGATCAGCATCTCGAAACCTGGGTGGATCGATGGGGCTGACTTCCTGGACACTCGGTGACCTCCTCTGAGCTGCTGCTGTGCTGGTTGACCCGGTGGTCAGCAGATTAGTGAACCGTACCGTGCTGTCGGTGGCTGCAGGGAAGTGGCTCCTCCACTTCAAGGGAGATGATGGCTGGTTGGTGAAGCGCTGGCAGCCCTCCGAGGTTTTGGGAGGATGCACAGCTGCAGGACAAGTCGGATCTTTGTAATTGTCGGGACAGGAGCAGGGAGGCAGGTTTTGGAGCCAAGTCCACAGCTAGTCCCCAGTTCTAGCGTTCTTTGGCTCTTCTTTGTCCATCTTTAGTCAGTCAGATCTAAGTTCCTGGTGTCGTGGGGCCACCTAAATACTGGATTTAGGAGCGTTAAGGGGAGTGAAGGGTAGTAGCCAATGGGCTACCTACACTTGGGGTCACTACACCCCCTATATGACCACTTCTTGTGGGAAGTGGGCCTATCTCTGTCCCAGAATTTCTAATTCCACCAAAATCAAGATGTGGAGGTCTTCATTCATTGGGCACATCAGGCAGCACACCTTAGGGGTTTGACTAGCCTGGTGGTGCAACACGCCTACTTGCATAGCTAATTACCGCCTGTCCTGGTGCCAAATGGACCTCAGGGCAGGGGGTGTCATCTCCTAGGTCTGGGGAAAGCCAGGGTCGCATATCAAAGAGGGTTGGTACTATGAAGCCCCTGAACTTGATGTGCTAAATGACTAGCCATCCTGCTGGAGGAGGTGTGAACACCTTCCTCCGGAGCAGGCATTGTTTCTGGTCTCAGAGTGTGGGCTCTCACCTACAGGGGGTCAGAAATTGGTCTTTGGTTACAGACTGGACGATACCAGTCAGCCAGCACACCAGACACTGGTAGCTTTTTCAGGGGGCATTCTAAGGTGCCCTCTGGGTGCATGTCATAATAAATCAAGTACTGGCAACAGTTCTGACCTATTAAGACAAGGTGTTTGATAACAAACACCATAGGTTTCAGTAAAGCTATCATGTAGCTGGGGAACTCGTAATGGCCAGTGCCTATTACATATTCTTAAAATGGCTTCCCTGTTCACTTGTACCATCTAGTATTTGAACTAGACAGCACAGGGGCATAGCTGCTCATGTAGATATGTCCTCACATGTAATATAATGCACCCTGTCTTAGGGCTACAAGGCCTGCTGTAGGGCTGACTTACATATATTACATGCAGTGACTTTGGCATAGCATACCGTGAGGGTGCCATGTTGTGTTTTCATTCATGGTTTGTACCATGACGCGCTGTCTGCAATGGCTGGCTGCATGCAGTTTGTATGCAGATCCCTTAGAGTGGCATTATACCTGCTTCTGCTCTTAGGGGCCCTCTTTAGTACACATGCTCTAGGTACCAGGGGTACCACTTACTAGGGACTTACAGGGGTGTTAAAAGTGTGTTCCAGCTGTGTTACAATTAGACCATTTCCCCTTTTTTTTTAGGGTAAGAGCACTGGCGCCTGGTTAGCAGGGACCCAGTGCACATCAGTCGAAAATCATGTGTACCAGTGGCAAAAAGTGGGGGTGACCATGACAAAAAAGGGACACTTTTCTACACTCTTCTCACTCTAGCACTTAGAAATCTGAGTTATGGTGTCATTTGTGGGGATTAGGAGAGCTGACTTTTCCACCTAGTCAGCTGAAGTTTGGGTTACTTCAAATTAGTTGGATGTGCTACTAAACACACGCTGTACTGGGTATTTCCAACCTGATGGCAGGGAATGATTCAAGCATGTGACTGTATGAATGATTCCAACATTGGAGAACTGGAGTTACAACTAAAATAATTAGTTATTTACCTGTATCATTTAACGAAATTTGTTTTTGTTCTTAGGTAATTGAAAATTTGGAAACACTTAAGAACCTGGAAAACTTATTTTTAGGAAAGAATAAGATCACACAGATCCAAAATATGGACGGATTAACAAATTTAACTGTGCTCAGCATACAGGTAAAAGCATGTTCCTCTGTGCTCCCGCCATGATAATTTACCTTTTCCTCTTCCCATCTGCCCCTCTCTCTCTGTCCCCCTTTCCCCTCTATCTAACTCCCATGCATTTCCCTACAGACCTCTCTCTGTGCTGCAACTATCCCCCTGATTTCCCTTTCTCTTTCTTCTGTTTCTTTCTCTCTTCCCTATTTCCTTTTGTCTTCTCCTTCCCTGCCCCCTTTGCTCTTTTCACCTCTTGCTCAACCACAATATATGCAAGCACATTTACATGCACCACAATGTTAATGAAGAAATTAACATTCTGTCTCTTCCAGAGTAATCGCCTTACAAAGATAGAGGGCTTGCAGAACCTGGTCAATCTGCGGGAGCTCTACCTGAGCAACAATGGAATCGAAGTAATTGAGGGTCTGGAGAACAACGTAAGAGCCTGAAATGTTTTATGAGGTTGAAATGCATTAGATTGAAACTTAAGAAGTCAATTACAAAGTGTTTTTGCAGCAATTGTGGGAAGAAAGTGAAACATCTTTACACTTTTATTTTTGTTCAATTAATTTTTATTTTCATAAAGAAAAAAGGAAGAAGGCAAGTTAAGAGACAACTGTGTACTTTACACACCTGTCACAATACATCAGGAGAAGGAAGCTGCCTTGGTTAGCAATCTTAAGTAAGAAACCTAATAAGATGAACAAGACTTGAAATCAGAGTGAAATAAAAGGTGCTCATTTTGTGAACTATGGAGCCTGGGTCCACAGGAGTGTAACATGCCTAGTTAAGTGGCTCCATCGGCAGGTCTGGACCTCCCTCCATTGGTAATATAAACTCTGGTAGTATGGGTGGGCTTGGGCTGAGAGTAGAGAACCAATTTGTCCCTTTGACAGACTTAGAGTCTTGTGACTGACTATCTATGGCAGATTTAAACCAAAACCTGGAGGAGGGTACCAAGGCAATAACTACAAGAGGAGCAAAAACCCCAGAGCGCCCCATAGGGGACTATAAAGCAAGGCTAAAGATAGCATCCTGGAATGCGGCGGGCATTGTTGCGAAGGTGGGCAATGCACATTGGTTGGCCTTTTGGCAGAATCAGGACATATTATGCTTACAGGAGACTTGAGCCATCGACCACATATTTGTAGATGGGTACCATTTGTTTCAAACAGAAGCAATCCCATTTATATCAGGTAGAGCTAGAGGGGGGTCTACTGACATTAATATCGAACACTTTGCCAATAAGAATTAAGAAATTTGAGAGCCCTTGTCCATATTTTCATTTCTTGTTATTTGAGGGGATAGTGATCAGGATTGGCTTTTAATACATTTTTATAATAATTTTGGTGGGAATATGCAGGCAGTGGTGGCTTTATTGGATAAAGAGATTAACAAAATTAGCAGAGCCTTAGCAAAAAGGTTTTTATATTGTGTGGGTAGGAGATTTGAATGTCCAGCCATGTAAATACAGAATGAATACGGTCTGTGGCCTAGTGGATTCGGCTGGTGATCCAATTTATCATTTCACGCACCATGAATATGGCAACAGTTTAAACAGGCTTCTATTTGCTAGAAACGTGGAAATAATTAAGAGGGCAGACCCACTCACGGGAGACCTCACAAAGACCTTTACTCGTAACGAGTACGAATCTACAATTGATTTTGTACTAGTATCCGAATCTCTCTGAGGAAGATTTGTACAAGTGGACACACTATTCTTTAGTTTTAGTGACTATGCAGTCCTTTTTTCATTGACAGTGGAGGCCCCTAGCACGTTGTCAACACTGAATACACAGAAGCCAATTTTTGCTAGAAAGAACGGTTATCAATTAAAATGGGGAAAAATTGATAAGGCGAAAGTAGTCCCTCAAATTTTACTTAATAAGATGGAGAACGTACTAAATTGTCTGGACCCCGAGTGTCCCTTTGACATACTGGCCTTACAGTTTTCGGAATTTCTCGAGGAAGTGAAATTTGCCTTGACTCGCTGTAAATTTACAAACTAAGCCCCAGTAAATCGCTGGTTCGATCAAGCCTGTTCAAAATCTTTAAAAGATTTGCATAAAGCCCTTAAAGCCCAACCCAGAGATCATGCTTTGATAAAGCCCTTGCGTAAGGCCTACACAGCTGCCAGGAAGGCAAGGTAAAGGACCCTGAGGGAGGAGGCTTAGGAAAACCTGGAACAAGCGGCAGTTACCAAAAATAGTAGAGACTTTTGAAACGTGATCAATGCCCCTTTCTTTAAAAACTCTAAGGAACCTCAACTGAGCCCTTAAGTTAGTGAGGATGCCTGGGTGGATCACTTTGAGGAGATTTTTGGCTCAAAGGATAATTTTATGAACAACCCTCCCAGTTTAGCCATAGCGCCAATGCAGCATCTCCTATTTTCACTTGAAGAAGTAAGAAATGGGCTGGGTAAGTACAGCAGTACGAAGGCTCCAGGTGCGGATGGGGTCCCAATTGACCTATTTTTAGAGCACCAAGCTTTGTGGCCCCCACTACTAACAAATGTATTTAATGTGGTAGCCAAGTCTGGCCCCTTAGCCTCGTGGAAAACTCGCATAATCGTACTAATCTACAAAAAGGGAGATAAAGCGAAACCCCAGAATTACAGACCTATCTCCCTGTTGGATAGTACATCGGAGCTTTTGGGCCGCTTATTGTTACATAGGGTGGAAGAGTGAGCAAGGAAGAAGAACATTCTGATCCTGGCTCAGTACAGCTTCCTAAGAGGTAGGGGTACAATAGATCAGTGCCTGAATTTGAGCCTGACTATAGCAAAATATACCAGCGCTAAGGGTGGCCAGACTTTTATGGCCTTTATGGACCTAACAGCAGCGTTCGACTGTGTGAGTCACTCTAAATTGTGGAATATAATGGAGATGATGGGGATTGATGCAGTAATAGTTAATTTTATTCGTCCGCTGTACTCCCAATCCACCGCACGTGTACGATATGGAAAAAATGGGGAGTGTACTCGCCCGTTCCAGATTACAAGGGGAGTTAGACAAGGGTGTGTTCTCCCCCCATTTCTATTTTCGATCAATACAAATGGGGTTAAGGCAGCACTTGCAGGTTCAACACCAGATGTCCCTGTTTTTGATACCTTCCCTCTGCCGATACTAGCTTATGCCGATGACGTGGTTTTAATTGCCAGAACGGGGGAGGCTCTCCAACGCTTGATAACGGCCTATGCAAATTTTATGACATCATTGGACCTGAGGGTCAATGAATCTAAATCTTTTGTCCTAATAACAGGGGTAGCTCCCTTTAAGAGAGTGCCACATTTTTATATAGGGTCTCGTAGATTAGAGGTGATAGATACCTTTCCTTATTTAGGGGTTTCGTTTACTAAAAGCCGGTCTTGGTCGAATATGGTGGATAATAGGGCCTTAGTGATGGAGAGTAGTATGGCAGCCATCTCCGGCTTTGTTACGAAACTTGGCTCAAAACCGTTCGAACCCATAAAAAAGATATATGGGGCGAAGACAATACCTGCTGCAACTTATGGGGCAGGGGTGTGGGGTACGGCTCCCATAGCTTCTCTCCAAAGACTTGAGGATAGATTCTTTAAGAGTTGTGCCCCTCCCCAGCTCCTGCTCCAATTTTATTTGCCATCTAGAACTGGGATTAACATACATGACTGACACCATAAGGCTTGCACCAATATTGTTATGGCACTCAATATGGTGTAGAGGCACAGTAAATTTAACCCAAACTATTATAAAAACCTGTTTGAAACTGGATAACACACACAAAATCACATGGTTGCAGTATGTAAGGTCAACTTTGACTGCATTGGGTTTAGCTGAATTGTTTATTAACCCCAGTAAATGCCTGAAGATTACGAAGACGGAAGTAAACGCAATATTTTTATCTAAGGCAGCTTACTATAGACAGGAAAAAAATCATGCAAAATACACAGTACTGTTATACCAACTGACTCCGCCCACATTAGTGGGAGAGTACTCCTGTTTAGAGAAAACTGGGATCCTACAGCACAGATATATTTTACTGAGGTTCCGTTTGAACCTAATCCCTCTGATGGGTTTTCCTGCGGGGTTTAGCCTTACTGAACTGACAACTTGCCCATGTGATAACCTTTCAGAGAAGTCAGACCTTCATTTAATATTATTTTGTGGTTTTTATAAGGAAGAAAGAGCAAGATATATCTTACCAATTTTAAGACGATATAAATTTAGCCAATGTAGACCTGCATTGTACTTTTTTTTAAAAACGTAATGATCTGGAGGTGGCATTGTTGGAGGCCCACCCCGGGACCGCTCGGCCCCATCAGAGGAGACTAGGGAATGGGACATTCGGACACGCATATGCGATATCTGGGACAGGCTAGGTAAATATATACCCTCAGCCAATACCGACAGGGCTTACACAGGGAGGGGGACAAATCAGGCCGCTTACTAGCTTGGATCCTCAGAAGGGAACAAACCCCCGACCCAATAGTGGCGCTGCACACAACTACAGGCGCAATGGTCTATACCGAGGCAGCAATACTTCGGGCCTCCGGTCTCACCTCCAGAAAGTCTATACGACAGAGCAGACAGTGAGTGAAGAAGCTCATCTCCCGTACCGACAGACTCTAACCCTGACGACACTCCCCGAGCAGGCCAGGGAGGACCTTGAGGCCCCACTCTCCATCGAGGAAGTACAGTCCGCACTACAGCAACTTCGGGTGCTAAGTCCCCGGGTAGCGAAGGTTACCCCCCTGAGTTCTACTGGGCCTACGCGGGCACGTTGACCCAAGCCCTCCTGCAAGTATATGTGGAGGCCTTCGAGAAGGGTATCCTTCCTCCCACTATGAGGCAGGGCAAAATATGCATGATCCTGAAGCCGGGTGGGGACAGCCGCAAACCCTCATCCTATCTTGCAATCACCATGATTAATACGAACACAAAAATATTGTGTAAACTATTAGCTTCCCAACTGGGTCCACACATGCCGCACCTCGTACACGAGGACCAATGTGGCTTCATACCGGGCCGTAACACTGCAATGATCCTGCTTCGACTTAACCACATTATGCAGGAAGTGACAGACTGAGCGGAAGAGATGGTACTCGTGTCTATAGATCTGGCTAAGGCTTTTGACACAGTAGACTGGGGGTATCTCTTGGAGGTCCTCAGGGTCGTGGGAATGGGCCCCATGTTCCGCCGTTGGGTCAACATTTTATACACTGAACCGAGGGCTCCGGGGGGGGGGGGGGAGCGGGGGGTTTCGTTCTGAGGGGTGGCTGCTGGAACGAGGCACCCGCCAGGGGTGCCCGCTCTCTCCCCTACTATTCGCCTTAGCCATTGGCGGTGCGGGTGAGAGCGGACAAGACCGGTGGTGTATCCGGGTTAGAGACACGCACCATATCATCTCCTTATACGCGGACGATGCGCTCTTCTATTTAGCTTGCCCCGGGGTAACCGTCCCCTAGCTGCTGCGCCACCTGGATAGGTTCAGGGGGGGTCTCTGGCCTGAGACTCAACCGTAACAAATCACTGATCTTCCCGCTAGCAGGCATGACTGTGGTGCCCCTGGTGGACCTTCCAGACTTAGAGCTTAGATGGAAACGGGCAAGTTTTAGGTATCTGGGGGTCCAGATTGCGTTGACCAATGTCCAGGCAATGGCCCTAAACTTGGACAGGACCCTCGCGGCCCTGCGGCGCTCGGTGCACTTCTGGAACACCCTCCCGCTGTCCTTAATGGGCAGGCTCGCAATTCAAAGATGGTGATGCTCCCTTGGTGCCTTTATGCGCTCCAGAACTCGCTCTGCCCGATCCCGACATGAGTATTCAAGCAACTGAACACGATCCTGACCTCATTACTGTGGGCGGGGAAGAGGAGTAGGGTAGCTCAACACCCTGACACGTAGATATGAGGAGGGGGGGACTGGAAGCCCCACGCTTTGATTTATACTACTATGCCGCACAGCTGCAGCCTGCGGCTCGTTGGATGGCGAAGGGGTCAACTGGGAAAAACGACTGTTGGCTGGCAGGGCGGACCCAGGGGACCACCAAATAGCTCTGATGAAGGGGCGGAGGGGGATCTCCCATATGTAGTGCGACAAACGGCGAGCATTTGGCAGCCGTTTGTAGAAAAGGTACTACGCCGGGCGCCATTCCATAGAGAACTGCCTATTTGGATCCTGGCCCCCATCAGAGAGATGGCAACACACACGTCTTTTCAGGCCTGGAGGGACGGCGGTTGCGAGGTCCTCGCAGACCTTTTCCCAAATGAGACCTTCATAACATATGAACAGGCAAGCAATAGTTTTGCTCTTAAGCAGTGTCCGTATCTGCAATACAGGGGAAATTCAGGAAGTAGTCATGGTCACCTGGCCACAATATCCGGACATCCCCCAACCGACACATACCTTAGATATTCTGCTTACATGCAGATCCGGCCGTAGGATGATATCTCTCCTATACAATGCCATGAAGCAGGACTCTACTGCCCCGTCAACACCGCCAAGGGCTGCTTGGGAAAGGGACCTCAATACACAACTAGACGAGAGGGCTCTGGCGACTATTAGTGATCTCACACATACAGTCTCCTGTAATGCTAGGTTCAAACTGATTCACTACAACTTCTTACATCGCTCCTACCTCACACCAGTGAAGTTGAGACACATCTCACACAACAAGGATGGTAAATGTCCCAGGTGCGATGCTGAAAACGCGGACTTTATCCACCTGGCGTGGGAGTATCCTGAGGTGAGGCAGTTCTGGACACGGGTGGCGGAAAAGATACGCACAGTCACAGGTCTCCCGCTAAGGGAGGAACCGTTGCAGTGCCTATTGGCCTATGTACGTAGAGCCAAAAAACGGAAAGTGTCCTATACATTACTTCAGTTGATGGTTGTCTTGGCCAGACGTAGGGTGGCCATAACGTGGATGGGGCAGAGAAGCCCGGAAATAGCAACGTGGCTCAGAGATACCAGGGAATGGGCGTTAGCCGAGGAAACGCACATGAAACCAACACGTAAAGATGAAGGGCTACAGGCAGACCTCACGAAATGGAGAGAACTGTGCAGTATTGGGCTGTCAGCAGGAGAGGGAGGGATGGAACAAAGTGCATCTGAGAGCAGCGGGAGTGACCCAGGCGGAGAGGAAAGCCAAGGGAGGGAGGGTGAGGGAGAATAGATGTATTGAGTGCTTGCCCCCATGGCAAAATGTTCTTAAATGGATGTGCTGCATGTTATTGAAATGTAAGCAAGCAATTCTGTGGAATCCGAAAGACTGCATGTTGATACTAGCTTCGAATCCCCGCGATTGAGAGACTTCCATGACACCGTATGCTGTAATGTTGGTGTTTTAAATGAAAAATGAAAAGTAAAGTTACAAATAAATAATGATCCATTTATATGTTTTTCGATTTATATGTTCCTCTGGGCATGTATAAGGAGGACGAAAATTTGTTGTCCCAGTCATTTACTAGCTGAGGAAAAATTAATTGTTGCATATCATGGATTTATTTGGAAGGAATCATGTGGGGGGGACTGTTACTTTATCATTTTCAGCCAATGTTCTTAATGAGACAATCCCCTTTTGCTTTTAAGGATTTTAAATTTGATGGTTGTGTTGTTTTTATCTCATTTTAAAGATGCTTTGGCTATGATTTACCCTATAACTGTATTATCTATACTTACCTACTGCGAGGTTTTTTCTGTGTGGGTCTGCTTGGGACAGAAGAGTTTGGGTTATATGAGACCCTTAAACGCTCCAAGAGGTTACCTAATTCGTATAATCTTATTTCTGTAATTGGTAATGTGATCTTTTTGAATTGATATTTTAACCTGACTTGTACTTTTATGATCTATGTTTTAAGTGGATCGAATAAAGTAAATTGACTTGACTTCAAGTGGCTCATAGAGAAATAGAGGTGAGGGTATAGAAAAGGTGAGAATAAATAGAAGGAAGAAGAGAAAGGTAGGGGGGAGCAGAGGGAAAGGGAAGCTACACTGGGTTGGGCTCGCACTTAGCACCGAAAGGATCATCATACAGGTGTGTGTGCTCAAATAGAAGGGAGAGAGAACATTATTGATCCTTGGAGTAGGTTTGGAGCTTGTGGCTAGTTTATGGTTGATTGTTTTCTTGTAGATATTTGTCTAGAGCATCCCACAGATGTCTGGGTCCGGCAGATGTGTGTATTTTGGAAAGTAGTATATTGTCAGCACCCTGGATCGAGGATAATAGGTTCCACCATTTATCAAAGGAACATAAGGAGGTCGTTTTCCAATCTGCGAAAATAGTTTTAGTCCGCAGTGAGATGAGTAGATCGACTAGTAGTGCTGTGTTTCCAGTAATTTCAGAGGAAAGGGGACTAGCGTGGATGCTCAGTGCAGTCGTTAGGAAGTCAATTTCTGTTGCTGACGGTGATATGTTTAGTATCGGTGATCGTATTCTCGACCACAGGCGGTGAGCTATTTTGCAGGTAAGAAACATGTGATGTAGGTCACTTGTGACTGCCTCACATCTCCAACGTAGGTCCGAATCTCAAACTCCTAATTTGTGTAGTCTGTAGGGTGTCCAATAAGTTTTATGAATTGACCAGAACCGTGATTGTGCAAGTGCTGGTGTGATTTTCACTGAGAAAGGGGACTGCCAGATGTTAGCCCACCTTTTGGCTGTGAAACCTGCATGGCGTGATAATTGCAAGAGTCGCAGGGTAGAGATGTTGGGTGTATCCAGAAGTTTGTATATATGTGAGGCAGAGTGACTATTACTTATAAGTTTTATCAGTATATCTGGTAGGTCTGGGTGGTGTGGAGGCTTCAATCTGCTCAATGTGCCTTTCAGTCTCAGGAATCTATAGAAGTCTATGTTTGGAACATTGAAACCCTGCTGCATAGATGAGAATGGGATGGGGTTTATATTTAGCCCAGGTCACTTATTGAGTTAATACCTTTTCAAGCCCATGATTCCCAGTAGACTGTTTTGTTCTCTAGTTTGATTGCATGGTTATGCCAAAGGGAGGCTACGGTGGAGCCATGTGTACGATGTTCCAATCGTTTGTCCAATAGTAGGAGAGAAGCCATGATGGGTCTGGAGTGTCCTAAGGGAAATTTTGACACATTGTCTATTATGAGGCACGAGAGTGGTGTAGGGTAAGTCAACGCAGATTCTATAGCAAGCCATGGGGTGGGGGTACAGCTTCCTCGCAAACTGAGCCACCATTTGCCCTGTGAAATCAGAAATGCCTTTTGATAGCGGGTATAATCGAGGAGGTTTATACCCCCAGAGAATTTGTTCTTCAGAACCTTCATAGAGTTTCTCAGTCTATTGTCTTTCCACAGGAAGTTGGAGAGGACTTTATCTAAAAAAGGCGGGGGAGAGGGTGACTGGGAGCATACTTGACATAAAATTAATCAGTGGGGTGATCATCATCTTGATGGTGTCCACCCGTCCCCACCAAGTGATGTTCTTCAGGGACCAGGTGTTAAGGAGTTCTTTGGTTTTGGTGTGTGCTTTCTATTCCTTGATATCAACACAGTGTTTCAGATCTGAGCCAAACCGAACACCAAGGTACTTGATAGCATTCGGCTGCCAATGTAAAGTGAGATTGCCAATTACCGCTAATGTGCAGTGAACGTTTAGGGGGATAACTTCGGTTTTATCTTTATTTAGAGAGTATCCTGCTACTAATAAATCTCTCTCTATTTCTTGCATGATGGTTGGAATAGCATGTGGGGCATCTTCGGTGAATAGTAGGACATCGCTGGCGTAAGCTGCTACTACTTGCCTACCAGAATGGAAGTTGATGCCCGAAATAGCTAAGTTATTTCTAAATGCTGAGATTAAGGGTTTGATGGCTAGTAGAAAAAGTTGGGGTGATTTGGGGGGCAGCCCTGGCGAGTGCCTTGGGTAAGACTGAAGGAACGGGACATGTGGCCATTAACTCGAACTCTTGCTGTCGGGTTGGAAGCCAGGGCCAAAATCATAAGAATAAGATCCGCACCAAGGTTGTATTTATGAAGGATGGCTTGTAGGAAAGGACAAGAGACTTAGTCAAAAGCCTTCTCTGCATCTAGTGCGAGGGCCGCTGTTGAGTGGAATAGTTAACCTTCTCCAGGACATGAAAGAATGTTCTGATGTCTGAGGCCAGCCATCCTTTGAGAAAACCCGTTTGCAAGTTCGCAATCAGGTTATGAATAACCGATTCCAATCTGCTGGCTATGATCTTGGCGGAAATTTTACAGTCAACATTTGAGTGATATCGGCCTATAGTTTTTAACATTTATTGGGTCCTTCCCTTCTTTTGGGATTACGACGATTGTGGCTTCCGTCGCCGAGCCCTTGATTTGCCCCAAGGAGGCATAGTGATTTAAGAGTGCATGGAGGGGACCCAAGAACTTGCAATTAAAAGTCTTATGAAATTTGGCTGAGTAGCTGTCCGGGCCTGGGGCTTTCCTGCTTTTAGGAGTCTGTGTTGCGGCTCTGATTTCATCTTCAGAGATAGGTTTATTTATGACGAGGGAGTTTGATCTGATAGCTTGGGAAGGTGGCAGGATTCCAGGTAGTCATTAATTATCGCTGGGTAAGAGAGGGTGTTGGAGTTACAGAGGTTGGCATAAAAAGATTAGAACGTGTCAAGGATGCCCTGGGTTGACAATGTGATCATTTAATTTGTGTTTTTTATTGCAGCTATGAGGCTTTTGTTTTTAGTATATTTTAGGTACTTTGCCAAAGTTTTTCCTGCTCTGTTGCTATTGCAGAGTTTCCCAGCGTTCATGACGTCAACCCATTTGCGCGCTGTAGGAAAGTAGGATCTGCTTCTTATGGTTACCCCCACTTTTTGATTGATGTTACACTGTTTTTGACTAGTCTGACTGGGATTCTGCTAATCAGGACCCCAGTCTATCTGCTTTCTCCCTAAAATGTATTGACATGTACTTGGGTACACTCCAGATTGGATACTGGGGTACCCTTGTCAGTCTCTAGTATGTGGTACCCATGTACCCAGGCAATAGGTACTCTAGAGGCTTCCCATGGGCTGAAGCATATATTATGCCACCCATGAAAGGCCATGCAAAATGAAACTACAGGCCTGCCATTGCAGCCTGCGTAAGATGGTGCATGCACCTCTTACTTTAGATATAGGTTTACTATATCTATAGGTCACTACACTTAAAACCTATAAGTCACTCCTCTAGCAGGCCTTAACAATCCTGAAGGCAGGGTGCTGGGCTTTACGTGAGAGGGTGCCCCTGCATGAGCAGAGCACCCCTGCAGACTTCGGAGATCATTCTCCCGGGTTGTCGGTGACGCAGCCAGACATATAGGTAGAGGTGCATTATACGCTCGTGTAAAATGCTATCTCAAACGGCTGCAACAAACCATGTCGTGTTTGGTATCAAACATCTTGGAATCATACCTCCAGAGGGTAACCGGTGTGGGAGGTTTGATTCCACTCTTCTGAAGTGAGCTTCGTGGGGTCCCTGGTCTTCCCGGTACCAGCCTTCTCGACCCGGACAGCACAAAATGGTTGCTGCCGACCAGAGACACATTTCTGCCCACCTGCTGCTGAGCCAAGCTCGAGCAGAGGAAGGCAGCACAATAGGCATCCTGTCACAGGGAGGTGTGACCACCTTCCATACAGGATTTAGTGTATTGGGGCTGGGTGGGTGCACTTCCAAAGTGCCTGAAAGTCTGCACGAGGGGCACATTTGGTGTCCCTGTGCATAGTCCAGTTCAAACTATCCTGGGAGCTGTTGGCTCCTGCTCTGGCTCGAAACTGGACAAAGGATATGGGAGTAACCTCCCCACTGTCCTGACCCTCCCCTGGGAGGGTCCCCTGAATCTGTCCAACCCTCTCCCGTGGGTACAAAAGGGCTTACCTGGCTGTAGGACCCTAGATTCGACGTGGACAAGATTCTGATCAAGAAACCACTGACCTTCGACCGTCTGGACACTCTGGACTTCGACTGGGCCCGACTTAGTCTCCCTCTCCGTCCAAAGCATTGTCTGTGCCCGTGCACCATACAGGCTCCGTGCAGGACCTGTGGAGCATCAACGACAACTGAAGTTATCTCCCTTGGGGTGAAGGAGTCACTCCCCTGCATTCGCAGGCACCGTAACGCAACTGACCGGTCTGCTGATCCTGAGCTCCTGCAGACTCTGAAGGCTCCAGCAACACAGGAGGTGGGTTCCTACAAGTCGAGCTGCCCTCTCACCAAGTTTGAGGCCAGTATCCCTCGTGGGGACCGCATAACCCAAAACCCTGTGCACCGCGTACTTTTGCAAGTGCATATGCTTGTTGGCGTTCCCCAACTAAGTGCATTGGGCTATCGATAGCCCCAACCTCTGCGCACAATTCGTACAAAGGACTTCGGCCTCCTTGCACTCTGTGCCCTGCAAGCTGTTACTTTGTGAAACTGCTAGAGGTCCCCTTGCAACTCCTGTGCCTTCGGCCTGTGGGTCCATTTGAGGGACAACACTGCTTTTCTTGGGCTCCCCTGGTTGCTCCAGGCCGGCCGTGACTCCCCTTGCTGTGGTGTCCCCTGGTCCTTGCTGGGCCAGACCATAACCTTCTTTGACCTTCTTCGTGGGTTGCCGCTGCCAAGGCTTGTTGGTGCTCCCGCCGGACACCGACCCCTCAGCACTCGACATCCTTCGTGGGACAGCTCGTATCCGGCTCCTGGTCGTCATCGACGTCTCCTGGTCCCTGCAGCAGTAGAGTAATGGTCTCCATCTTCACACCTGAAGCACTCGACATCGGTGGGCATTCGTCTACCGAGCCCCTGGTCTCTCCTGAGTGACCCAGACTCTGTCCACTCTGCTTTCAGGTTCCTTCCATCAAGAATCCACCTGTGGGTTCCACCGGACACTTTTCTTCTTTCCAGCAGTGGCAATTCTTTGAAGACTCCCATTGAGAAGGACGGCGGTTTCTGACGCCACTTCGTCCCTATGCACCCGGCTTCCCTGGGATAAGTAACTCTGGTACTTTAGTATCCACGGGTGGTGTGGCTCTCCAACCTTCTAGTTTCCAAAGAGTTTCTTCGTAATCTACTGGGAAGGGTCCTTAAACTTTAAAACTGCAATCGCGACTCTCCCATTGAATTGTATGTAGCACGCGGTCGTTTTCTCACGCTGCACCCGTCCTCCGTGGGGTCCCTACTTACTCACCTTGGGTGGTTCCTTTGGGGTTCCAGCGATTCTACATCCTCTAGACACTGTCTTGACTCGAGTCGTGGTTCTTATACCACTATTTTAGTGTATGGTTTGGTCTCCTCCGCGAGCCCACTGTGTATTACGTGCTACTTACGATTGTTTCTGTGCTACAGTATTGTGTTCTTTGTGTTTATCTGCGTTTAGCAGATACTGTGAGGTATTTAATGTGTGTTATAATAATAAATACATATTTTTATAACTACTGTGTGGTTCTCCTTTAATTTAACCAATACAATAAGGTTGCATTCTGGGAAAATAAGCTGCTTAACATTCCTTCAAGACTAGGCCTGAAGGCTGCTCTCCACAGCTACCACTTGGATAGCTTTCTAAGGTTATCCTTGACCTCTTGAATCACCATAAGGGTTGTTTGGACTGGTGCAAGGTGCCCACTTTAATTAGTGGACATCATATACCAGGCCAACTTCTCACACCCGCCCTCTGACTAAGGATTTGGTTATACACTTATTGTGTAGAATGGAGTTTGTTTAGGACCGCTGAGCCTTTGGTATGCCTGAATTGTGAATTTAGTGAGAAGATCTGTCTCCAATATCTTGAGACGATTCGATATTTTTGTTTTTGGCAGACGTGAGTTGGATCAACGTGCCTCTCAGGGTGGCTTTGAGGGCATCCCATCTTATGGTGGGGGAGGTGTCGCTAGGGGGGTGTTTCTTTACTGAAGTTTGCGATGGCATTTGCGATATCTGTTCTGGTGTTTTGGTCATCTAGTAGTATGTCGTTTATGCGTCATTGTCTAGGTGGGGGAGTTGGGTTGTTGAGGGATAGTTGCATGGATACGCATTCGTGGTCGGAGACCACGATGCGTTCGATTTTGGAGTGTGGGCTCAGCTCGAGTAGGGATTTGCTCACTAAAATACGGTTTATCCTCAAGAAGGAATGGTGTGGTGCTGAGTAAAAGGTATAGTCGGATCCTGTGGGGTTATTTAAACGCCGTATTTCTACTAAATTGTTATGGTTGCAGCACAGTTTCATCTGTTTGGGAGAATTATTTCCAATAAATATATGTGCTGAAATCCTGTCTAGATTCCCATCCATTAGGAAGTTGAAGTCTCCACCCAAAATTACACCCAAGTTGTCTGGGAGTTCAGAGAGGTGTTTGTCCAGGTCTTTCCAGAAAGGTACGGCATTGTAATTAGGAGCATATATATTAACTATTAAAAAAAATTCTAGATCCCTTTTCTTTACTTTTGAGATAAGCCACCTACCCTCCTTGTCGTGAGTGTGTGATAGGACTGAGATGTCCCCACTTTTTGATATCCGAGTGATAACTCCATTCTTTTTTTTGCAGGGCAGATGAGAAGCCAATATCTGCAACCCAAGTGCTGTACAATTTAGCATCACATAAAGACTGAAGGCGGGCCTCTTGTAGGAGGATGATGTCACCTTTAAGTTTATTGCAATAATTCACCATCACTCTACGTTTCACTGGTTGGTTAACCCCTTTTGTGTTTAAGGATAGCATGGTTGGATGGATAGTCATTGTGATGTGATCTAGGCTCTTTGCTTGTTAGGATTCTGTTCTTGTGAGCGTGGATGGTGGTTTGAGTGCATGAGGTGTGTGTGATGGCATCTAGCAACGTATGGTGGTAAACGTGTCCTTTGGGAGTACGGGTGTTGAGCTGATGTGTGGTGGCGTAAGCTGTGGTGTGATAGGCTTTGAGAGGACACTCAGGTAGCCAGGTAAGGTAGGGGAGGAGTGAGGGGCAGGAGGTAGGAGAGAAAGATGGAGAGTGAGAAAGAGGAAAAGAGAATGAAGAGTCAGATACAATAAACAAGAACACAAAAATCCTATCCCTAACCACCTGCCACCCAACCATTGAAATGCGTGAGGGTGCATTTCCCCACCCTTCCTGTATTAGGGACTCTCTAGGCCACGAGCAGGCCTGTCCAAAACAGACTGGATGGCTACCCAGTCCTGCAGTACATTGTATCAGTCAGGAAATTCTAAACTAGGAAATGGTAACATTGCGCTCCATTAACCGTGAGCCACAGTGCAAGGCATTAATTTTGATGGTAGTTGTTAATTTGTCTAGGGTGGTTCTATACAACCACTTTATGGTGTTGATGAGTATGCGACCTGTTGGTCGAGCTGAGGGGTCATATGCGGTGATAGGGTAATGGTGTGTGTATGAGTGACGATTATTAATTAAGTTGGGGTTCCGTTCAAAGTTCCGCCTGCCACTTAACCCAAGGGTGTCTGAACCTGTGCTAGACCGTGATTACTGGTTGGGAATATTGAGTGCACTGTGGCACACGACCTATGACGATAAACAAGTCTCCGGTGGCTCTCCTAATGAGAGACCAATGCACCACCCTCCATGGGGAAAGAGGAGTAACCTCTAATTATAATAATTTTACTAGTATCATTGGCAGAGTGAATAGGTCTGTATGGTGACGGGATATAGTTATTACAGTATTTGGTGGGCAGTGAAATAAGGCATGAAGTAAAGCATTGTAACACATCAAAGACTGTCTTATATAGATCGACTGAACATATTATGGCAAACCCCAGTCCTGTGATTGTAGTCATCCTCTTTGTGGTTCAGCTTCAGGAATTCTAAAGAATGTGGAGCATCAGTCTGGGTGGGTTAAGTTGTATGTTAATGGGAACTGGTGTTGATGCTTCTAGGAGGTTTTGTAGTTCGGTTGGTTTTGAGAAGAGTAGAGTCTTGCCCTGGAATACAATTCGAAATTTGGAGGGGCTAGCAAATCCAAACGAGATATTGTTGGTCTGGCAGAGGGTCAGGAAGTCCTTCCTGGGGGTAATAGTCTCCTTTGAATAGTCTTGTGTGATGTTGATCTTAGTACTGTTCCAGCTTGTGTTGTATGTTCCTCATATGCGCTATTATGACTTCAGAATGGCGGTAGCGGAGCTGCCTGAAAATCATAGCCCTGGGTTTTGAGGATGTGTTTGGAGAACCACCGGGTGGCCTACCCATTGGTATTCTATGCGCTCTTTCTATCTCAGAGTCTTTATCGAATTTTAAGTCTAACGTCCGGGGGATCCATGCTTCCTGAAACTCAACACAGGAGTTTGCTTCCTCTTCTGCATTTTCTGGGAGCCCAAAAAATGTGCAGATTCCCCCTGCGGTCTTCCAATTCAGATTTTTCTTTGGTGTCTTGATCTTGTTGGTTTCAGTGTCCAGTCTTATCTTCTCGTTGTTGAGGAGTCCTCCAGTGTACTAACTCTCGTCTCCACTTCTGTTAGTCTCCCTGCCATGTAAAGGAGGTCATTCTTTAGTGCTTGAATGTCGTGGTGCATGGCTCGTCTTTGTTTCTTGAGCTAGCTCGTGGAGGGCCCTGAGGTGTTGCATTATCATTTCTAGGCGAGCCCCCTGTTCTGATTTCTACTTGATCGGGGAGTCTGGCAGCGGAGGCTCTGCCTTCACACGTTCTAGAGTTGCTTTGTTGTATTTGGGGTCTCTGCTGTCCTTTGGATCTTTGCTCCTTTGGCCCGCCATAGTGGAAATCCTGGAGATGCCACCTTACTGTGGCAAAGTCAGCACCACGAGTATTTGAGGTAGGTGTCTGTCACAGCTGATGGTTTGCAGATGGTGCTTAAATTGGTGGAGTGAATAGGGTGCAGGTCTATGGAAGAGGTATAGATTTATTATTCCAGCTTCTGTCCTCTACTCAGTCTGCCAGCCGTATTATGCGGCCTGGTTTGCAGCAGGAGGCCGCCATTTTGACCACTTGGTTCGCAGAACTAGTGGGGGTGGGGGGGATGGACGCCATTTTGATAATTGATATCTAGCACTCATGTAGCTCCTGGGTGTGGCTGAAGGCCCTGTTTTGGTTGCAGTCTGGGCGCAGAGATCGGGTACAAAACTGTGGCAATAGTTGCTGATTGAGTCAATTTATGATGAGGGATTTGACATTTTCTCACCACATAGAATGCAGAGTCAGGACCCTTGCGCTGTTTTCTTAGTTTGCAGAGTAATACTGCTTGAATGCTGCCTTTTTTGCGAAGTGACGCTCCGTTTCGTCTGGTGTACGTTCTGGTGCAGTATGCAGTGCAGCACTTATAGGGGCATGTGCTCCATCTGTTAGGTATAGGACGAGCCTGGAGTTGGAGTGCTGGAGTTAGGAAATCAGTTGTTAAAATATATCGGGTGCCCCTTTGCTTCTAGCCATTGAACACTGTGCAGATATGGTAATGGCTGCCATCTTATGAGCAGAAGTGTGACGTTATGA
This sequence comes from Calotriton arnoldi, assembly GCA_963921515.1. NCBI lineage: Eukaryota > Metazoa > Chordata > Amphibia > Caudata > Salamandridae > Calotriton > Calotriton arnoldi. The sequence continues at coordinate 2,492,937 of CAWUFW010001517.1, forward strand.
AGGGCCCCCTTGGGTGTACCTCTGTGTTTAATCAGCTGTCTGAGTTGTAAGCAGTCTCTAATCGTTAGATATGGATTTCCTCATTTAATCTGGAGCCCGCAGGGTTAGTTGAGTGTCTTAGCCCCCTTGAATTCTTACGATCATCCGTGGTGGGCGACAGTTTACAAGGCGATTGCTGCAGTGTTTTTCGGTGGTTCTGTCTTGGGGTCTAGATATATTCAGGGCTGTGCTTGGCACTAAATGGTAGGTCTGAATGTGTTTATTTAAATGGCTGCGGCTTGCAAGTTCATTCAGTGCATGGTAAGGAAAGTCTAGGCTGCGCTCGGTAGCCTACTTCAGGGGCAGCTTACTTCGGGGTGCACAGAGTTGGCTGAGGGCTGCCATCATGGATCACTTTGGTTGGGTTGCAGGTGTAGTCTGCTCGTGTTTATGGTAGCAGAATGAGCGTTGAATCAGCCGTCTGTGCGGCGGTCAGATGAGTAGGCATCAGCCGTGATAGCAGAGGTTGTGTGAGTGAGCGTCCCGTTGTCAGTCACCCTCGCGGCCATGATGTGGAGGCCCGACCAGTGCTGTGCGCGCTCACACTCGGGATGGCTAGATGGGTTTACAGGACCTACCGGGTGGAGTGACCATGTCACTGGGGCTAATGATGTATTTTGCAGCGTGAATCTTTCTGGATTCACTATGCTGTGCATTATTCCGCGGTCTAGTGGTTGGGTCCGGAATCGTAGTCTCTTTTCTCTTTTTTTTTTTTAATTTGGTGTAGCCCAGGTGGGCGTTGACGCCCCACCATTTGGTGTCCTCCCGTGACGTCGGCGCGCTTCCTCCGGAAGCTCCCACCCTTGGGTGCCAGCTTCAGATTCTTTTTTCCGCCGTTGGGTCTGGATCGTCGTGAGGAGCTCCAGAGTTGGAAGAGGAGAAAAGAAGAAAGAAAAAGCAGAAAGAACCGAGAAAAAGAAGAAAGAACCGAGAAAAATTGAAGTTCTTCATCACAAGACAAAGCACATACAACCGGGACGACGAAGTAGGTGAGAAGTAGAGAGAACTTCGACGTCCAACGGAGAATGCGCACACAGGGGGCTCCCTGAGCGCGGGAATGGACAAGACACCATTCAAATTTTGCCGTAACTGCCATCACAAGTTCGCGCAGAAGGACCAGCATCCAGTCTGCAACCTCTGCCTACCGATCGACAATCAAAGTACCGACTACAACGCCTGCTCGGCATTCGCCCCCAAGACCCTCAGGGTGAGGGACCGACAGAGGAGAGCAAACTACAGCATGCAGGGCCAAGGGCCACCTCAGTCGCTGCAGGACCTGGGCCTCTCCAGCGGGGAAGAGGACAACATCGCCGAGGGACCAGAGGACTGCACGGGCGTAGAGACCGATAACAAGTCGAGGAAGGAGGTAAGAGACGTCGACCCCTAAAACCCCGACAGACTCTCGAAAATCAGAGCCAAAGTCCTCAAAAGGAGCACTGGCGCCGAAGCATTTGACGACCACAGCTGTGTCCATGGACAAACAGCCCAGCGGATCCTTCGATAAGGACTCCCGGTCGGCGAAAGCTCTAGATACACCCAGGTCGTCGAAGCATGGTTCCGAAAAGCTGCACTCCACGCCGAAGGGGAAAGAGCAAAAGGCAACTTCGACGTCAACATCCACGACCTCGAAGAGAACCGCCGAAACTCTCGACGCCGAACAAGCGGCAGAGTTGGAGAGGAAGAAAAGAAGGCTCGAGGCCGAAATGACCAGTATCCTCCAAAGGAAGAAGGATTTCGACGAACGAATGAGTAGATACACCACCCCTTCGAAGCCCTCGACGGTTGTCGAAGCAGAAGCCCAGGAGGAGTTCGACGCCACCGATCCGCCGAAAACTCCCGAACCGTCGGAGCAACAGGACGAAGAGGGCCTGTATTATTACACTGAGGGCGATGACGACCAGCAGACGCACTTCGGCTCGACACCCTCGGAGGCTCAGGACCTGGATCGGCAGGATCTCGACGCCGAAAACCCAGAAGAGGCCGTGGAGACGTATCCGTCGAGGCCTTCGCCGCCGGACGACATTGGAATATACAACATGGTCGTCAGGAACGCTGCAGCAACATATAGGGTGGAAATGGAGGAAGAAAAGCCCAAGGCCTGTTTTCTCCTGGAGACACTGCTGCCAACACAAACTAGGAGCCAATTCCTTCCTATGCTCCCAAGTGTGCTAGACCAAGGCAGGGAAGCTTTCAAGGAGCCATCTACCTGCAGATCTGTCACCCCAGGACAGAGAAAAAATACAAGCGCTCTTCTAAAGATCCACCATATATCCAGGGATCTGTGCCGGCTGATTCAATCATAACTGCCACAGCCAGGAAGAGGGCCAACGTTCCCACAAACTCCGGGCCGCCTCCAGACAAGGAGAGCAAGAGAATAGACCTCACAGGGAGGAAAATTGAGAGGAATGCGGCAATACATTGGTGCATTGCCAACTCCAATGCCCTTATAAATAGGCATGCCTACCAGCATTGGGAAGAAGTTGGGCAGTTGCTCAAACTGCTCCTGACCGAACACCAGCAAAGAGCGGCGCACCTGGTGGAGGAGGGCAAGAATATGTCCAACACCTGCCTGAAGTCGGCCTTGGACGCAGCAGACACATCGAGCAGGCTGATGATGATCGGGGTAACAGAGAGGAGACATGCCTGGCTGAGGATCTCTGGGTTCAAGCCGGAAGTACAGAACAACATCCTGAACTTGCCCTTCAACGGGGAAAAGCTGTTCGGCACGCCCGTGGACGAGACGCTGACACAGCTCAAAAAAGATAACGAAACTGCAAGATCCATGGGAGTGCTGCAGTTCAGAGGGATGAGAAGGGGCACCCCCTCATGAAGACCAAATGGCAGAAGAGGGAACCAGCCAGGAACATCGCACCAGGCCTTCAGCAAACATTTCAGGGAAGCAACCAGGCGCAACAGGGTCAGCAGCAACAAGGCTGGCAGAACTAACAGAGAGGCCAGTCCTTTCGAAGCCGACCAAACTGACGAGGCCAAACAAGGAGAGGCGGCCAGCAACCCGCCCCCAAGTGACTCCACACTACAGAACGTGCCCGCACTCACAACATCCCTAGTGGCGCGGCACAACAAAAGACACAAACAACATTTACAAATCTACGATCATGTGACACCTGTAGGAGGCAGACTAAAACACTTCTTCCAGGAGTGGGAGAAGATAACCGACAAATGGATACTCAACATCATACAGTTCGGCTACTGCATAGAACTGGTAAGAAAGCCACCAAACAGGAGGCCAACAAACAAGACACGCTCAGCAGAAGAGCTATCACTACTGTGGCAGGAAGCACAAGAACTCCTCCACAAACAGGCTATAGAAAGGGTACCATACAGGGAAAAAGGCACGGGAGTGTACTCCAACTACTTCCTTGTACCAAAGGTAGACGAAACGTTAAGGCCCATACTGGACCTACGGTTCCTAAACAAATACATAAAGACTCAAAAGTTCAAGATGACGTCCTTACAGGAGGTGATACCTCAGATAAGGCACGGGGATTTTATGTCGACAATAGACCTCAAGGATGCCTACCTACACATCCCCATGAACCAAAAACACAAGCATCTACTCAGATTTACCATCAGCAAGACGCACTACCAGTTCACGGCCCTAGCCTTCGGCCTAAAATCCGCGCCAAGGGTCTTCACCAAATGCCTAGCTGCCGTAGCAGCGCATCTGCGGAGGCAGGGAATACATGTATACCCCTACCTAGACGACTGGTTGGTAAAGGCGAACTCCTACAACCAATGCAAACTACATGCTCAACAGGTCACACAATCGCTGACAAAACTAGGCTTCTCCATACACAACGGGAAGTCGTCGCTGGAACCAGAACAAGTAAAGATCTTCCTGGGTGCAAAAATCGACACCGTTCAGGCCTGAGTGTTCCCCAGCGAAAAGAGAACCTTCGCACTACTGAAGGAGACTCGCCGTTACCGGAAGGGGCAACGTCTGACAGTGAGGATGGTGAGCAAGCTCATGGGGATGATGGCGTCCTGCATACACCTAGTCCCCAATATTCGACTACGCATGAGACCATTCCAGGAATGGCTGCAACAGCAGTGGTCACAGGCAACAGGGAGTTGGGAAGATCTAGTGGTTGTAACGCACGCAGTGCAGGATGAGATAGCATGGTGGAACAAGGACAACATAACAAGGGGAAACCCATTCACACCACCAACTCCAACAGTGACCATCACAACAAACGCATCCCAAATGGGGTGGGGAGCGCACATGAACCTGCTCAAAGTAAGGGGCTTATGGACACAAACAGATGCCGTCAAACTCATCAACTACCTGGAACTCAAGACCGTGTTCCTTGCACTAAAAGCGTTCCAGAAACAGCTGTACGGGCAAAGGGTGTTAGTACAAACAGACAACACCACAACGATGTCCTACATCAACAAGCAGGGAGGAACACAGTCAGTGGCGCTGTCAGATCTAGCGCAACAGATATGGAAATGGACAATTCCATTACAAATAGACCTTCTGGCAATACATCTGCCAGGGAAGGACAATGTGGAAGCGGACAGACTGAGCAGACAGACGTCAATCTCACACGAGTGGGAGCTCAACCCGCAGGAGACGCAAGCACTATTCAAGAAGTGGGGGACCCCACAACTGGACCTGTTTGCAACACACCAGAATGCAAAATGCCAATACTTCGCAGCCAGGACATCAATCCCAGGGAAATGCCCTATGGATGAGCTGGTCAAAGACATTTGCCTACGCTTTTCCACCGATACCGCTGATACACAAGGTGCTCAGCAAGTGCAGAACAAGCAACATGACGCTAATTCTAGTAGCACCGCAGTGGGCCAGGCAGTCCTGGTTCTCACAGATCGTGGAAATGGCACAGGGACCGCCACACAAGTTCCCAAAAAGAAGAGACCTGCTCTCGATGCAAAACGGAAGGGTACTCCATTCAGAACCAGAGAGCCTAGCCTAGCAGCGTGGCTCCTGAAGACCTAGAGTTCTCCCACCTCAAGCTTCCGCAAAGCACGCTGGCAGTACTGCGGGAAGCGAGGAGGCCCACCACACGGAAATGCTATGCAGCAAAATGGAAGAGATTCACTGAATGGTGCATCAAGGAAAAGCTCCACAGTAGAATCACCAGGGAATTAACAGTGCTAAAGTACTTAACATACTTACTAAAGAGTAACCTGAGCTGCACATCGCTACGGGTGCACCTGGCAGCAATAGTAGCCTATACAAAAGGAGAAACAGGGAAAAGCTTCTTTACATCTCAAGTGGTAAAAAGATTCCTAGAAGGAGCCAAGAGAATAGCCCCGCCAAAGAGGATGCTGCCGTCGGCATGGAACCTCAATGTGGTTCTAACACAGCTTATGAAAGCACCGTTCGAACCCATTCACAAGGCCTCGCTTCATATGCTCACAATAAAGACAGCCTTTCTGGTAGCGATTACCTCGCTACGTAGGGTGAGCGAATTGCAGGCACTGACACTACAAGAACCCTACATTCAAATTCACAATGACAGGGTGGTTATGAGAACGGACCCACACTTCATGCCAAAGGTGGTGTCCAAGTTCCATATAAGCCAAACAATACAAATTCCCAGTTTCTTCCAAAAACCATCCACCAGCGCAGAAAGGGCACTGCACACTCTGGACGCCAGAAGAGCAGTAATGCATTACATCGAAAGGACTAAGGATTGTAGAAAGACAAAGCAATTCTTTGTGTCCTTCGCAAGCAGTTTCCTGGGCAGACCAGTGACTAAGAATACCATTGCACGATGGATCACACAGACAATTCAATACTGCCACAAACAGGCTGGCCAAGAGCTACAAGGAGCAGCTCAGGCTCACTCAACCAGGAAAAAGGGAGCAACAATCGCCTTCCTGGCAAACACACCTATCCAAAACATTTGCCTTGCGGCAACTTGGGCTTCAGTGCACACGTTCACTAAGCACTACTGTGCGGATATACAGATGAACAAAGAAGCATAAGTAGGTCAAAAGGTGCTTCAACATATATTCAACAACCAACGCTCATCTTCCACCCAGCCGCCACAAACAGCAAACCGCTACAAAGTCTATGCACAGCATAGTGAATCCAGAAAGATTCACGCTGCAAAACGAATAGTTTCTTACCTGTCGGTGTAGTTTTACAGCTTGAAGACTTTCTGGATTCACTAGCGAACCCACCCGCCTCCGCCAGAAAGATGAGACAGGAGGAAGATGGGACTAACAAGAGAGAAAACACCTTCAAAGGTAAAAGGATAAACAAGACAAACACAAGACAAGAAAAAAAGAATCTGAAGATGGCTCCCAAGGGTGGGAGCTTCCGGAGGAAGCGTGCCAACGTCACGGGAGGACACCAAATGGTGGGGCGTCGACGCCCACCTGGGCTACACCAAAAAAAAAAAAAAGAGAAAAGAGGCTACGATTCCGGACCCAACCACTAGACCGCGGAATAATGCACAGCATAGTGAATCCAGAAAGTCTTCAAGCTGCAAAACTACACCAACAGGTAAGAAACTATTCGTTTTCTTACTTTGATTTTGGAGACCTTGGAGGCAGATCAAGGAGCTTTTTGCTGAACTGCTGATGTACTTTGTCTGAGTGTGCCCTGGGCTCCTGCTAATCGGGTACCCAAGGCCTATGTTCTTTCCCTAAAACTGCACTGAAAACAAAACCCAATTGGCACTCTCTGGCCACAGGTCAGCCCCTGGTAAATGGTACCACAGGTACCCAGGTTACTGTGACCAGAGAAGTCCTCTAAAGCCTGCAGCACTTATTGTGCCACCCTTAGAGGCCCAGTACCTTTACACACACACACACACACACACTGCCTTTGCAGGCTGCATGTTTTGGTGCAGAACAAAGTGAAGAGTCGACATGGCACACATCCCTGTGTGCCATGCCTACAACCCACTGCCCTGGCATAGATAAGCCACCCCTCTAGCTGGGTGCACTATACCAGTGGTTAGGGTACAGGTGCATGAGCCCTGTGCCCCTACAGTGTCTAAGCCAATTCTTAGACATTGTAAGTGCAGTGATGCCATTAAGAGTATATGGTACTTTGAAATTACGAACTCCATAGTACCATAATGGCTTTACTGAAAACTGGGACGTTTGGTATCAAACTTCTCAGTACATTAAACCCACACTGATGCCAGTGTGGGATTTAATGAAAAATGCACACAGAAGGCAACTTAGAGATGCCCCCTGAAAAAATGACCTAACACTAGTGTCCAGGCTGAGTGGCTGCTCCCCAGCTGCCACCACCAGACATGTTTCTGGACCCCTGGGTCGAGAGCCTGCCGCTCTCGGGGGGCCTGAAACGATGCACATCCTGAGACGAGGTGTCAAGCCTCTTCCCCCAGGATGGGCAGGGTCCACGAAGGCTTGCCGCCTTTGTGAGCTTCCCCAGGCCTTTTGCTGCTTCCAGCAACTGGTCCTCACCAGTTCTGACCCCCACTTTGGGCGGGGGAACCGGTGGGAAAACCAAGTGAGGAAGGGGGGTGTGCCCACCTTTGCCAACCCCATCCCTCAGGTGGGGGAGGCGAGGTGAAGCACAACTCTCAGTCCCCGCCATCTTGCAGATGGGGGGACCCAGCCAACCAGAGTGAGGCATATGCCCCCCTCCCACTGGAGGGTGGCATAATAGGGGGTGTACCCACCCCAAGGAAGGGACCCATGGTCCCAACCTTTTACTTACCTGTACCGCCCCTAAATTAAGTATTTAGGGGCGCCCCCGAACCTTGCCTCCTCAGACAAGCTACGACCGAGAAGAAAAGGAGGACCGAGTAGCTGTGCCGAGGCTAAGAAGAAGAGGACGGCCACTGACTTGGCCCCAGCCCAACCAGCCTGTCCCCACCTCAAACCTGAAGAAGCGAAACTCCGGTGTGTCCTGCAGCCAGCAACCTCTAGAACCCAGAGGACCTGCCCTGCCTTCCAAAGAAAAGACTTCGTCTCCAGTGAACACGGATTTGTTCACCCACAGACTTTGGCTCCGGCCAAATCCATGAGTCTGCACCACTCTGCACCCGTCGCCCACGGCCCAAGTTCGAGTGGCCCAGCACCACGAGGAGGTTTCCCCGGCGATTCTGACCCGAGATCCGGTGATCTCTGACCCACCTCGAATCCCCCAGCGAAGCCTGCAGCCTCTTTCTGGAGGATCCCCCCCGATAGTGACCGGGGCTGGTAAGAGAAACCTGACGCCTAAAGACACCCCTGCACCCGAAGCCCCACGGCCTTGGGTGGCCCAACCAACGGTGTCCCAGCATCCCCAGGCATCCCAACTTACCTCTCCAACTGGTAGTCCTCTTCAGAAGATCTTCGTCCCCGAGCCTGCAGTCTTTGTTGAAACCGGAGGATCCCCATTGAAATCAACAGGGCACCAGACGCCAAAACAGCACCCTGCACCCAGCCGCCCCGCGCTTCTGCGGGTGCACTTTGTGTGCTAAACCGGATCCCTCTTTGCCCTGAGCCTAACACCAAGAGCTTTGCTCCCACAACCCAGTGGCCTGCTCGTAAGCAGCCACCAACCGGAGGCCCCCTATCTCCCATTGGATAACATTGGGCCTCAGCACCCGGCCGCCCTTTTTTGGTCTGAGTTCAGTCTTTGAGTGTGTGACATCATTTGCTGATTGAGTGTGTACAAGAAATGCTTAACACTACCCTATGATAAAGCCTTACTGCTCGCCCACACTACCACAAATGGAGACTAAGGTGCTATCTACTTTTACCTCTGCCTACCATTGGGGTACCACTGGACTCTGCGCACACTATACCTCATTTTGGTATGGTATATACAGAGCCAGCTTCCTACAGGAGTAGATTGCTCAGAACCTCGTGGCGTTGTGGTAGGCTGCCACCATCTTCTTGCTCCTGGACCCAGAGCATCGACCTGTGTAATTCACTCAAATCTAGGTGACATCGGTCAGAGAACGGCACATCGGGTTCGCCGCAGGTATCCGCCGGGGCTTACGGTAGTGGGGAGGGTCGCCAATTCATTCCGATCCTTTAGGCCTGCAGGCTGAGGGTGGAGCAGATCATTTAAGCGGCCATCTTGTTCAGGCTCAAGCCGCTCTCCCAAAACATCTTAATTTTTTAGCAAACTGTGATGGCACCTATTTCATATAACTTCAAGTTAAAGACAATGTTCCCTAAGTGTTTGACAGAACTTTTTCATAATACTGCAAAATAGAAACTATTGCCATAAATTACAGACAAAGCCACCTGCATTTTTGAGAGATACAGATCTTTGGTTTACAAAGGGCAAACTTTTTTTGTTTCCTAATATGTGAAATGGCAGCAAATAAGTAGGAGAAATGTTTAAATAAAATGTTATCCTGTTTCTCTCTCAGGGGATCTCCATTGATAATTAGAAGTGCTGAATAATCAATCCATGTGCAGTAGCCCAAAGCACTTTTCAAAAGAAGACCTGTAATTTACATAACCATTTTACATCAAAAGGCCAAAATTGTTTGAAGAAAAATATTTAAGCAGCGTATATAACACGCTATAGACCAATTTCATTTATTTTATAAATCTTTCAAGTCTTTCTTTTACCCGTACTCGACTCCCGGACCCGTAGTTCTACCTCTTTGCGGCTCAGGCACATTTTGTGATCTATTGTGTTAACAAACACTGCAGGGGCCCTCACCTGCCGATTGCGGTGGGCCAGCTTGACATTGGAGAGTTGAACACAACACTAGCCATGCAGTTCCCTAAAATCCACAGGCTTATTGAAACAGTATGCTGCACATACTAGGCATGTGCAACCTTGGCAAAACACCTGGCTGTACAGATGCATACTCCCTTGAAATGCCATTGCTGAATAATCCCACACTGGGACCCACCCACCTCGGACACAGGTACCACTGACATTACGGAAACTGGTGCTTGCTAAAGTCTGACAACTATTTAACACAGGCACAGTTATTTCCCTTTGAAAATGTTCACTCGCTAGGCGACGTTAATGCCCTAGATTTCATGACATATAATAGGCTGCGCAAGGCCGCTCCGGTGGTCAGACTTCCCCCGTGAGTCTAAGGACTAAGGAGTATTCACCACTTACACGGATGTATCTTAACCACTTACACGAGAAGATGAGTGGCTAGATTATACCACTTGACAGACAAGACAATACCACCAGCCAATATGGGAGTTAAAGAGAGGAGGGAAAGGGATTTGGGTCAGCCGATACCTACCAAATCCTGGCGATACTTCTCTGAGCAAACCAGCTTAGTTTCACTTAATCAAAGGCTCATCCATTATAAGTTTCTCACAAGGGCCTTTTATATCCTCAGGCAGCTCTGAATGATAAATAGCACCCACTCCTCAGGATGCCTTCACTGCTCCACAGACTTGCGGATTTTATGCACCTGGCCAGGAACTGCCCATCTATACAGGCATTTTGGTCCAACCTGGTCCCTGTGGGTAATGAAATGGCTGGTACTTTCTTGCCATGTGTGCCCCTTTGCCTATTGCTGGCATTCTTAACAAATGTCCTCAGGGGACATTTGTTATGCAGCAGCAGAAACGTTTGCAATGTTGCAGGCCCAAAGAGCATGACCAAGAGATATTTGGGACCCCTTCAGAAAGTACTTGGCAGGTCAGAGGAAGTGTAGCACCACCCCTGTTTTGGTGGGCACTGTCCGGGATGTACACGTTTAGCTGACTAGGGGGATGTTTTTCCTCTTTCTCATCTTATGAGATACCCGACAATGACTATTGATTGTGCCCACCTCAATTGTACTCCCCTCACATTGTCTATAGCTTTAGACTACGAACATTCCTCCTTATGCCACTGGCTTCCAGTCTTCATAGCTGATCCAAAGCGTCTCTTCTGTATGATTCTGACTGCTAGTAGACTGCCTTGTACCTGTTGACTGTCCTTTATTTTCCTGTTCGGTTTTGCTCACAAGTTTGAAACCAATCAATAAAAAGATTACATAAATAAACCTTAATCAACGTCTTCTGACATCTTGAGTATTTCCTTGTTATTTTCTAACACTAAATATTTTTTTTCATTTAGCTCTTTCCTATCTCTTTTTCCGAAGTGCCAAACCTGTGGCAGAAAAAAGGCAAAAGAATCCTTATGAACCGTGTATCCTTTGCTTACCAGATACTCACATTCCTGACAAATGTAAGAATTGCAAACCTTTTCTCAGAAGGTCCATGGAAACTGAGAGCAGACTCGCCTTCATTACCAGGAAAAACAGCTCACGCAGCAGGAGTCCCTATTAGGAGGAACTGAAAGGTCAGAGGATTGTGAAGACTGGTCAATCCTCTACCAGCTGTCCTCTTGCCATCTCTGAGGACTCCTCCAGATTAAGATCCAAAAGAAGGCAATATCATGAAAAACATTGACATTCCTGGTTGGGGGACATCAACATCGCAGCAAGGTACTGTACCAACTTGTTCACTGTTGAGGACTAGTTTGACATCTGGGGGGCATTCAGTGTCGAAGAGGAGAAGACATTCGCCACTGAGGAACACAGAGTCCTTTTCGATTCAGAAGTCTGCTGAGTCTCTCAGGAAAATGAAGGCTTGGAGGTTGCCTACAATCTCCGACTCTGGGTACTCAATCCTGTTCACCATCCAGACCTTCATCTCCAGTGGTAATGTGTTCTCCAGTTCCTCAACAATTTCTTTCCAGATCTATGCCTCCATTGCTCACAGGAGCTCAACCTCCTTCAAGACCAACCTTGGCATTTGTCACCATGTCTCAAAGTATATCCAGAACTCCATCATCTCACTCTGGATAAAAGAGAAGATTGAGTTTATTGCATCACTCTCATTCGAGGTATGCCTCCAAGTGTTCTTCTAGATGCTGTGACCAATCTCGAAAAAGCTTGCCTTCCTCATTGTCGTAATCCTCATCTGGACCTGAAAGGTATTCCATTAAGCTATCAGATCTGACCAGATTCTCCTCCTGCAAGGATCTCTCCTGTTGATAGTATCAACGCTTTCTAGCAGGTGCACCTTATTAGTATTTCCTTACCAGCTATAACAACATCCACCCCAATGAAGTTCGACATTCTTTACCAAAAGTCATCCATCAAACCTCTACTTCCATTAGTTTCATGCCTGTTGGAGCCTGAAGTGGACCTACTTTAAAACCAGCCTCTACGAAAGCAGCCCCTTAAGTGCTTCAAATCCAGACCATTCTTAGAGGATGAGGCGTCCCTGATCAATAAATCTATCCACTGGATCAGGCGAGTGCGGGGATGCCGTTCCATAAAAAGGGACGATAATGTTGGGGCTAGAAGGCACTCTACCCGGGGGGTGGATACAGATGCTATTGCCCTCACCTTAACACATCACGACCTGGTCGAGAACTTGGTAGCCTATGATTTACGGATACAACAGCTCTTTGAAATGACCATTCGACCTAAATATAGTCTCCCTGGTGTGTCCAGTGAACCCACCTTCAATAGTCCTGTTCCTTCCCAACAAACTGTGTCCACGCTTAGTGAGATCGATTGATGGTTCTCTCCGCCCCCCGGGTATAGCACGCTGGCCGTACCGCCAGATTGTAACAGCATGCACTGTACCCCATCCCTAGCAGGTAATACCTTAAAAGAGAGGATCTCCTGATAGTGTCTGGATCCAGCCCAACCATGAATCAGGTCTCATACCCACCAGCTTGATGCGGAATACTAACATAAGCCAAAAGTTGTGCACTATTTCAATATTATCATGGAACATCGCTGGGTTGAGGAATAGGGGCGAAGTTCTTGATTGGAATGATTTTATAGGAACATTTGATATATGTGCCTTTCAGGAAACCTGGTCCATAGAGCCGCTCCATCATCCTGGTTACCTAAATTACTATATTCCTGCCACCCAGGGTGTTAGGGGCCGCCCGATGGGGGGCCTCTCAATCTGGGTTAAACACGATATAGGTCTTATAATTCGGGTCATACCCTCAGAATGCTGTGATATTCTTGCGATTACTGTTGGGCTTGGTCCAATTGGTACTTGTGCCATTGTAAATGTATATGCTAGAGGTCTGAGTGGGGGGGCGGAGATCTGAAACTATCAATGCCCTAGGTGGGCTCTTAGATACTCTCCCAGGGGAAGCCGGAGTTGTAGTTGCTGGGGACTTAAACACAACATTCGAACCGCTTGATAGTGAGGACAATGACCTAGCGAGGGAGGAGGATGAACACTGGGGTGTCCCACTCTTGGAATTACATCCGATCAAGCGCTGGACCGAGGCAGCAATTCAAATAAAAGCTCTGTTTGGAGCATGGTTTAAGGACAGCCAATGGTCAAACCACTTCCGATAGACTCGGGTCAGACACTTTTAACAACGGTTTCCTTTCTAGCCGTATTGACTACCTCTTAGTCAGTCTGGATCTATGGCATACCCTTGATGATATGGCTGTTCAGGCTCGTATAGAGAGTGACCATGATCCACTCTGCTCACGGATCATATTTAGGGACCTTAGTGTACCAGCACAACCGGTTATCTTACCCATTACTAGCGATCTTTTAGTCTCAAACAATGTGCGCAGAGTTAAATGGCCCAGGATCTTGGCATGTCCGGAAACATTATCTATCATAAGTAGCGAGCTTGAGAGTACAGTTAGATTGATGGAGACCTGCCATTTCTCCCATGAATCGGCTAATGAACTCCCGCAGCTGCACAACTTATTGTTTTTAAAAATCCGTGGGCATTTTCAAAAACGGGGTAAGGCTAGGGCGAAAGTCATCATGCCCAAAAATCATTGGATAATCAGGACTGTAGACCTGCCCGTAAAGCCCTTGGCGAAGCAAAATAAATCAGGTGATGTGGCTAGAGTGCATGCCGCCAGGACCACCTACAAGAATGTAATTTATGGTGCCAAAAAAACTTGGGATGAGGCTAGATGGCAGGAATAAAAATGCGCTTGTGATAGCAACAACTCCAAGTGATTTTGGAATGTGGTTAAATGGGGCAGGGGAGGAGTAGCACAGCTACCGGAAAATCATGTTGACCCCAATGAGTGGGTTATCCACTTCTCCACTCAATATGCTGAAGACGAAGCAGATAATAACCTACCATTCCCGATCTACCCTTTCTCCACTGACAGGGTATTTGATGAGGTAGAAGTTAGTGGCGCCCTAAGCGCTCTAACAGGCGGTAGAGCTCCAGGATTAGATTGTATCCCAGCTGACATTTTCTTGTATGATAGACCAAAATGGTCCAATTATATACTTTTACTTGCTAACGCCATAGCGCCAGGAGCACCCATCCCGGCTACCTGGCGGGGGCGGAGGTAATTCCCATTTATAAAAAAGGAGATACATCCATGCCTGGTAACTATAGGCCAATAAGCCTTATCGATTCTATACAGAAAGTGGTGGCCAGGCTTGTTTTGGCCAAGGTACAGGCATGGATCGAGGCAAGCACTATCCTCACCCCCCTCCAGGCAGGCTTCAGGGCCCACATTAGTACAATTGACCAGGTCTTTCGATTTGTTCTCATCTACTGGCGGAAAATCACTCTCGGCAAGGGTAGCATGTACGCTGCCTTTGTCGATCTCAAATCCGCCTTCGACCTGGCCTCACGGAATAAATTGTGGGAGGTTTTGAAGCAGATGGGGATGCCACTCGACTTACTCTCCCTGATCGCCCGCCTCCACGAGGATAATTACGCACAAATATGCTGGGGTGCGGCAGGAAACAAGACAGATCCCTTCCCTGTGCGTAAGGGTGTTCGCCAAAGATGCGTGTTGGCCCCCACACTGTTTTCTCTCTTTATAAAACACTGAGTGAATTGCAGCATGCCCTCCACCGCTACGAAGAGTTTTGTCTCCTAATGGGTCTCAAAATCAATGCTGCTAAGACAAAATTCATTGGAAAAACAAATAAGGTGTCGAGGGAGGTTATTCAATTGGAATCTAAATAAACCTTAGACTATTAATTCTAACGTTTATAAGCTTTATTCAGCTTCATTTAGTTTTTTAAAAGACATTTCAAGTCAATTACACATGTCTTTAAAAGGAGTGACACATTATTAAATCATACTTTATCACATTTGAAAGCATATTTTAAACCAAAAATACAGCACATAATAAAAACGTTTTTGTGAAAGAAATACAACACCTCAGTGAAAACAAACAAATATATACAAGCCAAGAATATAACCAGTCCTAGGTTCAAATTGGTACGCTAGGCGGACACTGACTCATTTTTTTGACACGTCTACTGTCCTGCCTATGTGAGAGACTGGGGATACAGATAACACTGCCGGGTGTTGTCAGCACTGAAGGGAAAATATTATTTAACTAATTCCCTCGTGGCACACCCCATCAACGGTCCCCCATGCTCATAGCCAACGCGTTTCGAATCCCTTGCTGTTCCGGGATTCTCTTCAGGGCTTGGACTCGGTCTTGGACTCTTAATTCAGCTGTAGAGTTAATCATGGCATTTAACCAACACAGATCGTTCAGAGGGAAAATGATGATTGTCGGGCTTCCCCTGGAGCAGGTTGATGCCTTTGTCTATCTGGGCATCAAACTGCAAAAGGACATGAGGTGGAAGCCTCACATCGAAGTCATGACGTTAAAGCATCAGCAGTTAGCTGGTACCCTTAGAAAGGAATTCAAATCCTCTGACAAAGCCCCTTAGCCCGGTACTCCAAATTTATAACAGCAAAGTGCTGAGTTCAGTCCTCTATGGGGCAGAGATGTGGGGCTTAGAGAACTTGATCCAGCTAACAATAGTCGAGAATGTGTTTCTGCGGACGATCACTAGTTTGCCACAGAGTACACCTAATCTCCCCCTAAGGAACGACCTAGGCAGGAAAGCCCTGTCAGATTTAGCCAGACTACGCCCAATTCTATTCTGGCGTAGATTATGGTGCACGCAGGAGCTGGTAACATACACAGAGGGCCTAAGGGATATTATTAATTTGGATTGTTTTCATAAAATCAGGTGGCTGCGGGATCTGAGAATTTTGATTAATAAAATGTGTCTATCACACTTGTGAAATTCCCCTTCTACCTCAACGTTCCCATAAAAAAATAGCCTTAAAGAAATCTATTGGGAAATGGTTGCATATGAAGATTTCAGGCATCATGACCCAACCTCACTCTCAGGGCTCTTTCTTCAGATAAAGCCATGCCCGAATTTTGAGCCCTATTGGGACATTATTTAAAAGCCTTTGGATCGGAAACTCTACTTTCAATTTAGATCAGGATCTTTGCCCTTGAAGTGTTTCTCATCTAAATGGTCTTCCACCGGGGACAACAAATGTCATGTATGCATCACACATATAGAATCTTATTCGCATGTGCTTTTCGATTGCCCAGCTTACGCTGGCCCGTGGAAAGCTTGGCTGGCTCAGCTCTGTAAGAACCTGGGCACAAGATCACACAACACGCCCTGCGATTTCTTTGTTCTGATCCATCACCTAGGTACGCAATCCCGGTGGCCAAATTCTTGAGGTGGATGTGGCTTATACGTTCCAACCAAATTAGGGTGGGCAATTGTGCATGATGAAATCTTTTAACGCTGTCCAGGTGTATGTGGGCATATTAGGACATGTGGGGCTCATTACGTCTCTTAAGGTTCTTGAGATTGTTTGCACTTGATGGTTTTAACTTTGCAATGATATGTTATGTCTGACACAACAATAGCTCTGATAGCCTATTTGCACAAACGTTTTAACCTATATGTTTTATCTTGATTTTAACTTTGTATCTTTGTCCTTTTTAAACTTTTTATCTGTAATGCTTTTATGACTTACATAGTTGAATACAGCTTGTTTGACTTGGCTTCAAAAGAAGTACCAGCTACCTGAACAGGATCCTCTTTTTCCCATTATGCATCCTCGGCCAGACTCCGTAATCACTTCAGCTGTAAAGAATTACCATGCCACTGCTTCTTCTTCCACTAACCCAACAGACGAAGAGAGCAGGGCCTGAAACCTGATGCTCAACAAAGAATTTTAAATTTGCCCTTTTCTAGAAATCCTTTATTCAGCATTCATACTGACCATGAAATGGCCCGAAAGCAAGAAGCGATGGAGACGCTTGGAGCTGTGGGCTTGGAAAAGAAAAAAGAAATAAAAAAGCACTGTTACAGGCCATGCAGTTGGCGCTACTACCCGCAGGGGGTTCAAACATCTCTATGGCCTCATTGTCAACATCCACATCAAAGGCAACCTTACGACAAAAACAATAATTCAGCACTCCAACATGTGCAAAGATTAGTATATTCTACAAGTACAAGCAAAGTGAAGAGAAGCACATCAATTCAGCAGGTTCTTGTTTCTTTGTTTCTTTATTGAAAAAAATCTTCTTAAAAACGACCGTAGCCAATGCGTTTCGACCCAAAAAGTCTTCTTCAGGGCAATAACAATAACAGTAGTCTATCTTTGTTCATTAAGATCCTTTTCTGGAGTACAACTTGGTCCCTCACTCTAGCTAGGAGTGCCAGTTGGACCTCTTATTCCTTAAGTACACCAACAAAGTAAATATCGCTTGTTGAGTAACTTCTTAGTAGACTATTCCAATTGATTCATATCAATGTAGACATGGGTTTTTTAGCCCTTGTATATCTTTGTTCTATATAAGAACCGCTCCCGCCGCGTAGCCAAAATCATCACGGCAACCTTTCCCACATCAAAGGAACCAGTCCAGAGGCAAAGAAGGTCCTCAACTGGCAGCAGCAGGTAAGGCTCCCGCTGTGATTCCCTCCCACCCCCACCAGTCTGTTACCCATTCTGGAGGGGGGACGGACATCTCCGATTTTAATGGCAGAGTGCAGAGCTATCATTAACAAGTGGGTTCTGATTATTTTTCAAAATCCGTCTTCAGAACCACTATCCCTGCATTGTCACCAAAAAAGTCATGCTCACAACATTTGGAGAGCCTTTTGCGATAAGTCAACCTCCTTTTACATAGACATGCAATGCCGAGAGTTCCCTCTATCGAGAAAGGATCGAGAATTTATTCCTGCTACTTTCTGGTGAAGAGAAAGAACACATTTAGACCCATTCTGAATCAAAAATTGACAAACTAATGAATACGGGTAAAAATATCTGGTTGCAAGCACAATCAAATCTACCCGCAGCTCCATCGGGGGAATGGCTGTGCTCCATAGATCTATCTTCAGGATGCATAGTTCCATGTACCTAAAGCAAAGAAATACCAGAAGGTCCTGAGGTCTGTAGTAGGACGAAAACATTATCAGTACAACATTCTCCCATTCAGCCTCAAGTCTACAGAAGAATCTTCTCTAAGTGCATGGCCATGATAGCAGCCTGTGTCAGAAATATCTGTATCTAGACAAGGCTTTGGCATCACAGCTGGTACATCAGCATTTCCAATTTACAGTTCTTAATCGACTGCAATTTTATGTCAGTCAAAGGTCAAACTCTACTCCGGTACAGTTGTTGCATTATCTCTGGGAGCAGTTCTGGGTACCTTAAAGGCAAATGTGTATTCTTCGGAGGACAGACTTTTATCTATCCATCAGAAGTGTTGCAATCTTCTGAGATGACCTATCTGACAGCTTGAACAATCTCACCTCTTTTGCGTTCTCCTAGTGCCAAATGTTTGTCTTCTTTGAGAATGTTAAAATGGTGTTTACAAGACAAATGGTGACTGCTTGCAGGCAGATGGGAAGACAAAATCACTCTAAATGTAATGAACCTTCTTTGCGAATTTAACTTCCATCAAGGTGTCCAGTCTCAGATTATTGTGATCAATACCTTTCTCTCTGGTTGGTGTGCCCAAATGCGTCACCTGCAGATTCAAGGCACTTGCCTACCATTTCAACCTACTGGAACTGAGGGCAATACAAAACACCCTTCCATTGAAATCCAAGTTAGAGCAGTAAGTGCTCTGTCTCTGACTGGCATTAGTGAAAGCAAGGGACGCTAGACTAACTACGCCCACCGATATGGCCACACCGCCTCCTCTCCACAAGGACATAATGCGGCCGAAGCCTTGGTTTGGTGTGCCGTTCTATTTCTGTAGTCCGCTAGGGTGGTTACTGAAGATCTTCACTACACTACAGGCGATTCTCCGATCAGGAGTTCGCTGGCTGTGCAGTGCTTCCCATTCAGTCCTGATTTAACTCCCAACTGGGGGCCTCCAGTTGCATCGGTCAGTCATCCTCAAACAGACTTACTCAAGAGCCAGAATGATTCTGGTGACCCCAGCAGTGGTGGTTAACAGAACTGCTTCATCTGTCTAAGCAACCAAGCAGGAGGCTTCTATGCAGGCTGGATCTTCTGAACAAGTTCAGGGACCATCTACTCTGTCCCAGCCTACCATACTTGAGTTAGGCAGCCTGGCTCTGGAACTAATTAAATATGGACACTTTAGCCTGGACATTCTGTAAGAAACTAAACGTCCATCCTCAAGAGCTTCATATTCTTTCAAGTGGAAAAGTTTCTGCTCCTGTTCTCAGAGCAACTTTGACAGTACTACTTGTCAAGGAGAAGCACTATTGCCATACCTTCTTCCTTTGGCCCGGTCAGCTTTGCAGTTCTCTTCATTAATTGTTGGCCCCCATTACTGCCTACAGAAAATAGCCTTTAAAGACTTGCTTTTTTTCAAGATCCTAGTGGTTCGACTTCCTATAGGGTACTTTAAAAAAAATTACCCTGTAAGTGGATCCTCCCATCGCTTGTCATTTAATGACGCTTGTGGATTCACCATTGGAACCGATTCGCAAGTCTTTTTCTTTACAACACCTTGCATGGAAGGCTGCTTTCCATCGTAGCTTTAATATCTGCATTATGGCATTGTGTTCCCATGAGCCATACACATTGTTCCATAAGGAGAAAGTGGTTGCATGGACACACCCAAAATGTCTCCTTAAAGTTATTTCGAATTCCTGTGTAATCAGACAATTACATTTTCAGTATTCTTTCGGAACCCCACTTCTCTGACAGTGAGATATCCACACACTAGATGTTAAGAAAGTTCTTAAGTTCTATCTAGGTAAAACAAAAAGTCATGAGCAGAATCCAAACTATAGTCCCTCACGAACTGGCTTGGCCAATTTCAAACACTCTCCTGGTGGATAGTCCCTTTCATTATGTTATGAATGAGCAAATAAAGCACTGTCTGGCAAAACAAAAGCCACTCTATTTTTTTTTTTTAAATATGTTTTTATTATTTCCAAAACATAGCAAATGCAATCATTCTCAGAATATGTAGGCAAGCAAGTACTTATGCAATGTTAATACAACCTGATCACGCTCAGGGAACAAGTGACACAGCCATAACCGCCTTACATTGTGTTCCGCTCTTCAATACAATAGTGCCAAACGTCAACAAGGCCCTTGATAATCGAATGTATTAGTAGCAACCAATTGTCATAGAGGATAATGTAAAAGACATCCTTGCCGCACATTTAATACCACGAAACGAACTTCCCCCCCGCCCTCTTATCCCTCCCCCTCCCCAACAAAAGCCCACTCTACTATGGGTAAAGTGGCTACTGCTGGTTTATACAGATATATTCAGATTATGGAGATTTGTAAAGCAGCACTTTGGAGATCTGTACACACCTTTGCAAGGCACTATTGTCTTGATTCTGATTCTAGAATACAAGTCCAAGTAGGGCAGGCATGGAATGGTTTTGTGTAGTTTTCATTGATTAATTCCTTCAATCGCTTTTATTAGAGATTGGCTTGTGATTAGAAACTGAGATCCCCTAAAGGAGAAGGAATGGTTTCTCATCTGTAATCCTAGTTATCCTTCAAGGGAATCTCCATTAAAATCACAAGCAACCCACCTGCCTCCCCAGTGAAAATAATAATGCAAGTTAATATTCTTTTATATTAGTGTCCATGGACTCTTCTGTAAAAATTAACTAATGAAACTTTCACTGAGAGCGCATAATGCAGTACTGGAGAGCTGCAAGTCTTTAAAGCTATACTGTCAGTTTTTCACTTTAATGGTTGCCACCTATTTGACTTAATGCGTCTAACGTCTTCCTTTAAAAAAAAAAAACGTTTGTGAAAGAGGTTTTTTTTTATTTGTCACTTAGTTCTTTAGTGGTCTATATCTTTTTTATTAAATGTGTGGAATTGGCCACTATAGCCTCCCTTTCAGGCTGCCAAATAATGTTTCTTCAAACAAGCGTTTTTGGACTTTTTCAATAGAAGATGATTGCGAAATATGTTTTCCTTAGAAAGTGCTCTGCGATCCCACTCTTGGGTGGGATTATTCAGTGCTTATGATTTCTCTGGAGATTACCCTGAAGGAAAACTCTGATTACAAGTGTGAAATCATTCCTTTTTTATGTATAGCCGATCTGATAGAGACTTCTAGCTGCAGAATCCTTACCCTTGAATTTCCCAGGCATCAGGCTGGATCCGGAAACTTTTGCTGAGCAATACCCCTTGCACGCGCCGTCGGGTGGCTCCATTCAGCTCCACTTGACGTCGTCGGTTATTTATTTATTTATTTTAAACATATTTTATTTCCTTTAACTTCTACCTGCAGCTCTTTTCTACATCTTGCAATGTTCTTTACATTCAAACATAGAGTTTCAAACATTTTCACCCGAACCAGTCAACTTTGCGCCGCCTTACGTAGAGATTGAGCAGTGGTATTTGATGGCTTTTGACCTTACGCCCGAAGTATGTAACGTTATTTTGGCGGCCCTCCACTAAGACGGTATACGCCTGCCGTTGGCAGAAATTTGTATTCTACTGTACAGAAAGGTCTATTGACCCTGTTGCCACTGTTCTTTTATTCATTCTGACCCTTGCCCAGCAGGGCTCTGCTTTGGGAACTCTCAAGGGTTACCTTTCTGCTGTCTGCTTTTTTGCGGCTGCCAGACCAGCCCTCTCTCTTTGTCTCAGATTGTACATAGGTTTCTGAAAGGGTTGGCTCACTTGTTTCCACCCACGCCCTTTGTTATGCCACAGTGGGACCTTAATTTGGTTCTCACCTATCTGATGTGTGCTCCCTTTGAGCCATTACATAACTGTCCCCTCCAGCTGTTGACAATCAAAACAGCCTTCTTAGTGGTGATAACATCTGCCCAGAGCGTGAGTGAGTTGCAGGCGTTAACATTCACGCCTCCCTATCAAATGTCTTTTCCAGACAAAGTGGTGCTTTGCACCTGGGCTTCCCTTTAACCAAAGGTCGTGACCCCATTCCATCTGGGTCAATCCGTCACATTGACCACCTTCTTTGCTCCCCTGCATCCCTCTAAGGAGGAGGCGCGTCTCCAACGACTAGACCCAAAAAGAGCGTTGATGTTCTACCTTGACCGCACAAAAGCGTTCCGGTAGACGACCAACTCTTTGTGGGGTACGTGGGAGCAAAGAAGGGAAGAGCAGTTCAGAAAAGGACCATCTCTCGCTGGGTCGTTCTCTGCATTAAGATCTGCAATGCCCTGGCAAAGAAGCAGCCCCCTGAGGGATTAAGGGCCCATTCCACCAGGGGAAAGGCTGTGACTACAGCCTTGGTTTGCGGTGTCCCGGTCCTGGACATCTGTCAGGCAGCAACGTGTGCATCTGTGCACACGTTTGCAAAACACTACTGCCTGGACAGTCCGGACCGCAGGGACAGGCATTTTGCCTGTTCGGTGCTGCAGTACTTTCTAGTTTGAGGTATTTGCCCGCACCGACCGCCGGGATGGTATGGCTTGGGTATCTCATTGAAAGGTAAGGAATCCGCAGCTAGAAGTCTCTATCAGATTGACAAGTTACTTACCTTCGGTAACGCATTATCTGGTAGAGACTCTATCTAGCTGCAGACTCCTTAAAGCCCCACCGATGCCTCCCCACTTTGTAGACTTGTTTTGTTAGGACTAGGGTTACTCCCTTTTTTAGGGCCCTAGTTTTGCACACAACTACATCAGTTACTTTGTGGCTCTGCGTTTCTGGCGTAGAAAGAATGAAAAGTACTGACCTCCGTGCGCCTTGGTGGCGCCTATATAGGTACAGCGACGTCATAACAGACGCTAACAGTGTCACGTGGAGCCGAATGGAGCCACCCGACGGCGCGCGCACGCAAGGTGTATTGCTCAACAAAAGTTTCCAGATCCAACCTAACGCCTGGGAAATTCAAAGTTAAAATCTGCAGCTAGATAGAATCTCTACCAGATAATGCACTATCAAAGGTAAGTAACTTGTTATTTGGCACACATTTCTGTGAACACTTAAACCAAGTCATGTCACCTGAATTTGTGTGACCTAAGACTATGCAAAATAGAACCTATCATTCATTAGACTCCATAACCCAAGAATTCAAATTCTTGTGACTATTCCTCTGACATGTGCCCCCTCCAACCCCACCGTGTGCTGAAGGAGTTGTGTGTGTGCATCTGTGACTAACTTGTGAGCTTTTAACTTTTCTATAAGGGCCTTTTTGGCAATTCGAGGTAGATTTCCACCTCTTGTGAGAGATGTTCTTAAGTAAAATGAGTATGAGGATGTATTGATAACCCTGCTTGTAAAGTTTGATTCAGTTGTAGGAAGCTGGCTCTGTATATACTATACCAAACTGAGGTGTATAGTGTGCACAGAGTCCTGTGGAACCCTAAAGGTAGGCAGAGGTAAAAGTAGATAGCACCTTACTCTCTATTTGTGGTAGTGTGGGCGAGCAGTAAGGCTTTATCAGAGGGTAGTGTTAAGCATTTGGTGTACACACTCAATCAGCAAATTATGTCACACACTCAAAGACTGAACTCAGACCAATTTGATTTGTATAAAAATATTAAGTTATTTTATTTCTAGAACCAAGCCAAGCCTGGTGCAGGTAAGTGAAAAAATACTTTGCAACAACTTATGCAATGTTTTACAATTGAATGCAGGTTCAAATGCAGTTGATTGAATTACAGGTAAGTCAATGTTTTGAAATTACTGTTCAGTTACTTTTCAGATTACTTTGTACGTTACTTATTGGATTACTTTTCAGATTACTTTTGCTAATCAGTGTGATATGCCTAGATATCACACTGAGACATGTCCTAGACAAAAGGTAAGTAAATCACTTTTAGTACATTTTCAGTTTTGCCAATGTTCCATACAAACCAACTCCACACTTAAAACAATTTTCAAGAAAACCAGTCAGTGCAATCCTATGGAAGGAAATTGAGTTATCGGTTTACAGGTAAGTACAAGTTTGTGGGAGTTGGTATCAGGGTTCCCCCAGGGTCAAGGCTGCACCCTTGAAACATCCTCAGCGGCACTAGGGCGGCTGGGTGCAGAGTATTGAGGCCCAATGTTATCCAACGAGGTATAGGGGGCCTCCGGTTGGTGGCTGCTCACGAACAGGCCACAGGGTTGTGGGAGCAAAGCTCCTGGTTTTAGGCTCAGGGCAAAGGGGGATCTGAGTTGGCATTCAAAGTACACCTGCAGCGGCGGGTGGGTGCAAAGTGCTGTTTTGGCGTCGGGTGCCCTGTTTTCAGTGGGGATTCTCCGGTTGCAACAAAGCCTACAGGCTCAGGGACGAAGATCGTCTGGAGGTGACCACCAGTTGGAGAGGAAAGTTGGGATGTCTGGGACACTGTCGGTTGGGTCACCCAAGGCCGTGGGATGTCAGGTGCAGGAGTGTCTTAAGGCGTCGGCTTTTCTTACCAGCTCTGGTCGCGATCGGGGGGATTCTCCAGAAAGAGGCTGCAGGCTTCGCTTGGAGATTCGAGGCAGGTCGGAGATCACCAGATCTCAGGTCAGGATCACTGGGGACCTCCTTGTGGTGTTCGGACACTCAAACTCGGGCCGTAGGCGTCGGGTGCAGAGTGGTGCAGACTCGCGGATTTGCCCGGAGCTAGCGTCTGTGGGTGAGCAAATCCGGTGCTCACAGGAGACTAAGTCTTTCTTGTGGAAGGCAGGGCAGGTCCTTCGGGTTCTTGAGGCTGCTGGCTGCAGGAGACACCGGGATTTTTCTGGAGCAGGTTCGAGGTGGGGACAGGCCGGTAGGGCTGGGGCCAAGTCAGTGGGCGTCCTCCTCTTCTTAGTTTCAGCATAGCTCTTCGGTCCTTCTTCTCTTCTTCTTGATCGGTTCTTGTCTGAGGAGGCAAGGTTCAGGGGTGCCCCTAAATACTAGATTTAGGGGCGTTACAGGTAAGTAAAAGGTTGGGACCAATGGGACCCTTCCTTGGGGTGAGTACACCCCCTATTATGCCACCCTCCAGTGGGACGGGGGCATCTGCCTCAGTCTGGTTGGCTGGGTCCCCCCATCTGTAAGATAGCGGGGACTGAGAGTTGTGCTTCACCTCGCCTCCCCCACCTGAGGGGTGGGTTTGGCAAAGGTGGGCACACCTCCCTTCCTCACTTGGTTTTCCTGCTGATTCTTCCGCCCAAAGTGGGAGTCAGAACCGGTGGGGGCCAGTTGCTGGAAGCAGCAAAGGCCTGGGGAAGCTCACAAAGGCGGAAAGCCTTTGATGCTTCCCCTTCGAGTGCCCTGCCCAACCTGGGGGAGGAGGCTTGGCACCTCATCCCAGGATGTGCATTGTTTCAGACCCCCGAGAGCAGCAGGCTCTCGACCCAGATAACCAGAAACATGTCTGGTGGTGGCAGCTGGCGAGCAGCCACTCAGCCCGGACTCTAGTATTAGGTTGTTTTTCAGGGGGCATCTCTAAGATGCCCTCTGTGTGCATTTTTCATTAAATCCCACACTGGCATCAGTGTGGGTTTAATGTTCTGAGAAGTTTGATACCAAGCTTCCCAGTTTTCAGTAAAGCCATTATGGTACTGTGGAGTTCATAATGACAAACTCGCAGCATCTTATACTCTTAATGGCAGTACTGCACTTACAGTGTCTAAGAATTGGCTTAGACGCTGTAGGGGTACACAGCTCATGCACCTGTACCCTCGCCACTGGTATAGTGCACCCAGCTAGAGGGGTGGCTGCTCTGACAAGGCAGTGGGTTGTAGGCATAGCACATAGGGATGTGTGCCATGTTGACTTTTCACTTTGTTCTGCACCAAAACACGGTGGGTGAGTGTGTGTGTGTGTGTGTGTGTGTGTGTGTGTGTACGTACACACACACACGGCCTCTAAGGGTGGCACAATAAGAAGCTGCAGCCCTTAGGGGCCTTCCCTGGCCACAGTGCCCTTGGTACCTGTGTTACCATTTACAAGGGACTGACCTGTGGCCAAAGAGTGCCAATTGGGTTTTGTCTTAATGCAGTTTTAAGGAAAGAACATAGGCCCTGGGTACCCGTTTGGCAGGAACCCAGGGCACACTCAAAGTACATCAGCAGGCAAAAAAAGAGGGCACTTTCCTACACAACCCCTCCCCCCCCCCCTCCTCCTCCTCCTCCTCCTCCTCCTCCTCCTCCTCCTCCAAACGAAAGAGGATGAGACTAACCTTTTCCTAGAGAGTCTTCATTGTCTAAGTGGAAGAACCTAGAAAGTCCATCTGCATTAGCAAGGGCAGTCCCAGGTCTGTGGACCAACTCAAACGTTTAGGTTTTTCACCTTTCATCTGCATTAGCCATTTGAGAGGTCTGTGGTCCGTTTGAACTAGGAAGTGAGTACCAAACAAGTATGGTCTCAGCTTCTTCAGGGACCCAACCACAGCAAAGGCCTCCCTCTCAATGGCACTCCAACGCTGCTCCCTGGGGAGATGCCTTCTGCTTATAAAAGCAACAGGTTGGTCTTGGCCTTCATCATTGGTCTGGGATAGGACCGCTCCTATCCCGAGCTCAGAGGAAGCAGTCTGCACTATGAACTGCTTGGTATAGTCTGGAGCTTTGAGAATTGGTGCTGAGCACATTGCCTCTTTCAAGGTGTCAAAAGCCTTTTGACAGCTAACTGTCCAGTTTATATTTTTGGGCATCATCTTGGAGGTGAGTTCTGTGAGGGGAGTCACAATGGACCCATATCCCTTCACAAACCTCCTGTAGTACCCAGTCAAGCCAAGGAATGCCCTGACTTGTGTCTGGGTTGTTGGAGCTACCCAGTCCCGGATGGCCTGGATCTTGGGTTGAAGGGGTTGCACTTGGGCTCCACCAACAAGGTGGCCCATGTATACAACTGTTCCCTGCCCTATCTGGCATTTGGATGCTTTGATGGTTAGGCCTGCAGCTTGCAGGGCTTTTTAAAACGTCCCCAGGTGGATCAGGTAATCCTGCCAGGTGGAGCTAAAGACAGCAATATCATCTAGATAAGCTGCACTAAAGGCTTCCAATCCAGCAAGGACTTGATTCACCAACCTTTTGGAAGGTGGCAGGGGCATTCTTTAAACCAAAAGGCATACCAGTAAACTGATTATGCCCATCAGGTGTGGCGAATGCTGTCTGTTCTTTTGCTCCTGGTGCCATGCCAATCTGCCAGTACCCTGCAGTTAAGTCAAAGGTACTTAGAAGTTTGGCTGCACCTAACTTATCTATCAATTCATCAGCTCTTGGGATAGGGTGAGCATTTGTCTTAGTGACAGAGTTGAGCCCTCTATGGTCCACACAGAACCTAATTTCTCTTTCCACCCTGTGGATGAGGTTTGGGGACTAGAACCACTGAGCTGGCCCAGGGGCTCTGAGGGCTCAATAACCCCTAACTCCAGCATCTTGCTGACTTCAGCTTTGTTACTTTCTTTGACTTGATCAGACTGTCGATAGATTTTGTTCTTGACAAGTACACTGTCCCCAGTGTCTACATCATGGGTACACCAGTTTGTCTGACCAGGGGTCAAGGAAAAGAGCTTGGCATACTGTTGCAAGACTTGCTTGCAATCAGCCTGCTGTTGGGCAGAGAGGGTGTCTGAATAGACAACTCCATCCACTGACCCATCTTTGGGGCTGTAAGAGAGAAGGTCAGGGAGAGGTTCACTCTGTCTCCTGATCCTCATCAGTCACCATCAGCATGTTGATGTCAGCCCTGTCATGGAAAAGCTTAAGGTGGTTCACATAGATCACCCTTTTGGGGGTCCTGCTTGTGCCCAGGTCAACCAAGTAGGTGACCTCACTTTTCTTTTCTAATCTGTCCTGGAGAGCCCTTGGTGCCACTGGCTCCACAACCCACACCTTTTGCCCTGGTTGAAATTCTACCAGTGCAGCTTTTTGGTCATACCAGTGCTTCTGGAGCGCCTGGCTGGCCTAGAGATTTTTGGAAGCTTTTTCCATGTACTCTGCCATTCTGGACCTTAGGCCTAGTACATAGCCCACAATAACTTGTTTGGGTTCTTGGAGAGGCGTCTCCGAAACCCTCTTTCACAAGACCGAGTGGTCCCGTAACAGGATGGCCAAACAGAATTTCTAAGGGGGAAAACCCTACTCCCTTCTGAGGCACCTCTCTGTAGGCGAAAAGCAAGCATGGTAAGAGGACATCCCATCTCCTTTTGAGCTTTTCAGTGAGCCCCATAATCATGCCTTTCAATGTCTTGTTAAACCTCTCAACAAGACCATTGGTTTGTGGGTGATAGGGGGTAGTAAACTTGTACTGCACTCCCCACTCTCTCCACATGTGTTTTAGGTAAGCAGACATTAAGTTTGGCCCCCTGTCTGAAACCACCTCCTTAGGAAACCCTACCCTGGTGAAGACACCAATGAGGGCCTTGGCTACTGCAGGAGCTGTAGTAGTCCTAAGGGGAATTGCCTCAGGATACCTAGTGGCATGATCCACTTCCACTAGTATAAATTTGTTTCCTGATGCTGTGGGAGGTTCAAGTGGACCCACTATGTCCACACCTACCCTTTCAAAGGGAACCCCAACCTCTGGTAGTGGAATTAAGGGGGCCTTTGGGTGTCTACCTGTTTTGCCACTGGCTTGACAGGTGAAACAGGAGCTGACAAACTCCTTTACCTTCTGAGACATCTGTGCCTGTAAAAGTGGCTAACTAGCCTTTCCCAGGTTTTGGTTTGGCCCAGATGTCCAGCTAGCGGGATGTCATGAGCTAAAGTGAGAAAGAACTCCCTGTACTTCTGAGGCACTACCACTCTC
Organism: Calotriton arnoldi; assembly: GCA_963921515.1. NCBI lineage: Eukaryota > Metazoa > Chordata > Amphibia > Caudata > Salamandridae > Calotriton > Calotriton arnoldi. The sequence continues at coordinate 2,521,811 of CAWUFW010001517.1, forward strand.
CTAGTGGCTCCAGGGTTGGGGTCTCTGGCCTCAGTGTACAGTAGTCCCTCCTCCCAATAGACTCTGTGGGTACCACTGACATCTCCCTTTTCCTGTGCAGCTGCTTGCTGCCTCAGGCTCTCAAGAGTTGGACAGGTCTGCTGTCCAAGGCACAGCTCTTCCCTAGTGGGTCCCCCTGGGCCTAAGAGCTCAACCTGGTAAAGGTCAAATTCCATAGGCTTAGTTCACTCTGGGGCTTCCAAGTCCTCTCCCTGAGGAGAGCGGTCCTGAGTTTTGAGCTGTTCAGAAGCTGGTTTCCCAGTCTTCTTTCCTTTCCTTTTGGAAGGTTGGGCCATTCTTTTAGGCCCCAACACTTCTTTTTCACCCCGCTTTTGGCTCTGTGCTCTTCTCTTGACACACACAAACTCAGGGATGTCCAGCATTACTGCATAGGTTTTCAATTCTACCTCAGCCCATGCTGAGGTTTCCAGGTCATTACCAAGCAGACATGCAGCTGGAAGCTTTGGAGAGACCACTACCTGTTTCAGGCCAATAACCTCCCCCCCCCCCCAGTCTAATGTCGCCATGGCATGGTTAGTAGTAACACTGCTGTCATTGGTGACTGCGTAAGATTTCCCAATCAGGTATTGCTCTGGGGAAACCAGTGTATCTCTCACAATAGTGAAACTGGCACCTGTATCCCTCAGGGCTTCTATTCTAGTCCCATTGATCCAGGGGTATTGCAAATATTTCTTTAAGTTTGGTGGCCACACAGCTAAATTGGCAAACTCAACTTCGCCCTCAGTGACTAGAACTGCTTCAGTGTGAACCCTGATTTGCTCTGGGCACACTGTTGATCCCATCTGGAGACTGACTTTACCAGGTGTAGCTGTAGGAGGACTAGGGGGCTTCTTGTTAGGACAAGTAGCATCTCCAGTCAAGTGGAGAAGTGTGGCTCAATGGTTAGAGCGGCAGACCCTGATGCAGAGATCTGGCCCGGGACCAGGGTTCAATTCCCGCCTCGGCGGGTCTTGGGCTCAATTTCCTCGGACCTGATAATTCTCGCCTCGGTGCCTATTCTAATCATGGGTCCCACTCTGCAACTCTGGGCAATAGCTTGCTTAATCTCCACAACGGCCCCACCAGCGCTGGGATGCCTGGCTTCACCTTGGGGGTGCCCAGGAGTGGACATTTCACAGGGAAAAGACAGGAAGGGTTCCACAGCGGTATGCGTACAGCGCCAGGACACCCTAGGGTAACAGTGCGCTTTACAAGTACAAATTTCATTTCATTTCATGTGTCCCAACTTCTTACAGTTGTGACACCAGGCCTTTAGGGGATCAAAGTTCTTTCCCTTGTACCTATTATTGGACTCGGAAGAGTTTTGGGACCGACACCCCTGTGCAGGTTTTTTGGGCCCTTTTGAAGACTCCGGCTTTTTATCTTTGGGGTCCTCACCCCCTTTCCCATGGGGAGGGTTTGTAACCCCTTTCTTTTGGTCACCCCCGGTGACTGGTTTTGTGACCTTTGTCTTGACCCAGTGGTCTGCCTTCTTTCCCAATTCTTGGGGAGAAATTAGACCTAGGTCTACCAAATGCTGATGTAACTTTTCATTAGTGCAATTACTTATATGTTCTTTCATAAACAAATTGTAAAGTCCATTGAAATCATGCACATTATTTCCAGTTAACCAACCATCTAGTGTCTTGACTGAGTAGTCAACAAAGTCAATCAAGGACTGATTTTGGGTTTGGTGAGGCCACCTGAATCTAATTCTATATTCCTCAGTTGTGAGTCCAAAGCCCCCAATCAGAGTATTCTTCATGAGGTCATAAGACCCAGCATCTGCCCTTGTAAGAGTCCGGAGTCTGTCCCTGCAGTTACCAGTGAACAGTTCTCAATGGAGTGCCCCCCAGTGTGACGTCCTCCCTTTTCTCATTTAACAGGCCCTCTCAAAGGCTGTGAACCATTTTGTGATTTCATCACCCTCTTCATATTTAGGGACAATCCCTTTGGGCATTTTAGGATCATAAGATTGCTCTTTATCCTTATTTAGCAAATTGCGGCCACCATTGATGGGAGCTAAACCCATCTCTGCTCTCGCTAGAGCCAGGAGTCTGGTGTCTAGATCCAATCTTTTTGTCAACCTTACTAAAAGGTTGGTCTCCTCATTGAGGCTGTCCTCAGAAGTGCCTGACCCACCTGTTTGGGCTCTAGGTGCTGAGAGGTTTACTCTTGGAGTCAGGGCCAATGGGGCCCTTCTCTCCCTATGAATTGTGTGGGGTGGTTGGTAGTTATCCTCACCCCCTCCCTCTACTTCTTCAACTGAGAGGTCTTCACCATTCTCAGAAGGATGGTCCTTAGCATACCCTGCCAACAGCTTCTGGAGCTTTTGTTTGGAGAGATGGGACCCCATGATTATTTTTTTAAGCTTGCATAGAGACTTTAACTCCCTAAATTCTAAGTGGAGATAAGGGGTGAGGTCGATCTCTTCAACCTGATTCTCTGTGGCATTCTTCACTAACAGCTGGGTTCTTGTTAAGAGACATTGTTAAAAAAAAACTTCTAACCCCTCTTACCCCTATCTAAAGTAAACTTTTATTTTTCTAAAATTCTAAAGGGTCTTAACCAAGGGCCTAACAAGACTTTTAGTATTTGGAAAAATTTGTCAAATTCAAAAATCAGAATTCTAAAGACAATTTAAGAGTTCTGTCGTGTGATGAGGTGGTGACCAAGTCAGTCCAACAAATGCAAAGTTGTATATCCCACCCCTGATCCACCTATGTAGGAAGCTGGCTCTATACATACTATACCAAACTGAGGTATAGTGTGCACAGAGTCCAGTGGAACTCCAAAGGTAGGCAGAGGTAAAAGTAGTTAGCACCTTACTCTCTATTTGTGGTAGTGTGGGCGAACAGTAAGGCTTTATCAGAGGGTAGTGTTAAGCATTTGTTGTACACACTCAATCAGCAAACTATGTCACACACTCAAAGACTGAACTCAGACCAATTTTGTTTGTATAAAAATGTTAAGTTTTTTTTTTTTTCCAAGAACCAAGCCTGGTGCTGGTAAGTGAAATAATACTTTGCAAAAACTTATGCAATGTTTTGCCATTGTATGCAGGTTCAAATGCAGTTGATTGAATAACGGGCAAGTCAATGTTTTGAAATTACTGTTCAGTTACTTTTCAGATTACTTTGTACGTTACTTATTGGATTACTTTACAGATTACTTTTGCTAATCAGTGTGATATCACACTGAGACATTTCCTTGACAAAAGGTAAGTAAATCACTTTTAGTACATTTGCAGTTTTGTAAATGTTCCATACAAACCAACTCCCCACTTAAAACAATTTTTAAGAAAAGCAGTCAATGCAATCCTATGGAAGGAAATGGAGTTTTGCAGCGTGAATCTTTCTGGATTCACTATGCTGTGCATTATTCCGCCATCTTGTAGTTTGGTCCGGAATTGTAGTATTTTTTCTCTTTTTTTTTTTTCGTGGCCCAGGTGGGCGGCGACGTCCCTCCATTTGGTGTCCTTCGTGACGTCGGCGCGCTTCCTGCGGAAGCTCCCACCCTTGGTCGCCATCTTCAGATTCTTTTTTCCGCCGTTGGGTCTGGATCGTCGCCGAAGAGTTCCAGAAGTTTGGAAGAGGAATCAAGGCAAATAGAAGAAAACCGACGAAAATCAGTTTGAAGTACACCAGACTACGAGTCAAGTAGCCGGGACGACAAGGGAGAAGGTTTACGACCGAGATCTCGACGTCCTACAGAGAATGCGCTCGCAGGGGGCTCCCTGAGCGCGGGTATGGACAAGACACCGTTCAAGTTTTGCACCAACTGCCACCACAAGTACGCCCAGAAGGACCAGCATCCAGTCTGCAACCTCTGCTTGCCGCTCGACCATAGCAGCGAGGACAGCAACGCGTGCTCGGCGTTTACACCCAAGACCCTCAAGGTGAGGGAGAGCCAGAGACGGGCGAACCACAACATGCAGGGGCAAGGACCACCCCCATCGCTCCGAGACCTGGGCCTCTCAAGTGGAGAGGAGGACAACATCGCCGAAGGACCGGAGGACTGCACAGTCGTCGAGGTCCAAAAGAAAAAGTCAAAGAATGTAAGGGAGTCGTCGACCCCATAGCACTCGAGCGACACTCGAAAGGGTGAAGCCAAAGCCCCGAGCGACACTCGTAGGAGTGAAGCTAAGTCCTCGAAGGGAGCATTGCCGCCGAAACATTCGTCGAAGGCAACAGCGACCAAGGACAGTCAGCCGAGCGGATCCTTCGAAAAGGACTCCCAATCGGCGAAAAACCAAAGGCGTCGAAGGTTTCCCCCGAAAAGCACACCTCGGCGCCGAGAAGGGAGGGGCAATCGTCCACGTCGGCGGCCCCGAAGAGAGCCGCTCCAGCCCTCGACGCCAAACAGGCACAAGAGATGGAGAGGAAAAAGAGGAGGCTCGAGGCCGAAATGGCGAGCATCCTACAGCGGAAGAAGGATTTAGACCGCAAAATGAGCGAATACTCCATCCCGTCGAGGCTCGAGGTCGAAATAGACTACGAAGACGCCGAACTACCAAACGCCCGAACCAGTCGAGGAACAGGGGGACGAAGACTATTACTTCGAGGGAGAAGGCGATGAAGACCTGCAATCCTACCGGGACTCGACGTCCTCGGAGGCACAAGACCTGGAATGGCAAGATCTCGACGCAGAATCGCAGGAAGAAGGGGTAGACACTTACCCTTCGAGGCCCTCGCCGCCAGACGACATCGGGGTCTACAACACGGTAGTCCTGAAGGCGGCACAAACCTATGGGGTGAAAATGGAAGAAGAGAAGCCCAAGGCATGTTTCCTCCTGCAAACTCTACTGCCTCAACAAACCAGGAGCCTATTCCTCCCCATGCTCCCTAGTGTGCTGGACCAAGGGAGAGATGCCTTCTGGGAACCAGCAGTATGCAGGGCTGTCACTCCAAGAACAGAGAAAAAGTACAAACACTCTTCCCAAGACCCTGCATACATACAAGGATCAGTGCCAGCTGACTCCATAATTACAGCCAGGAAAAGGGCCAATGTGCCCACTAATACCGGACCACCTCCAGACAAGGAGAGTAAGAGGATGGATCTGACAGGGAGAAAGGTGGAGAGAAATGCGGCAATACAGTGGCGTATCGCAAACTCAAACGCCCTGATCAACAGGCACGCATACCATCATTGGGACGAAGTGGGGCAACTCCTCAAGCATCTACCAGATGAGTACCAACAAAGGGCAGCTCACCTGGTGGAAGAAGGCAAAAGCATGGCAAACACATGCTTGAAGTCAGCCTTGGATGCTGCAGAAACATCCAGCAGACTAATGATGATAGGAGTGACCGAGAGGAGACACGCATGGCTCAGGATTTCAGGATTCCCATCATGCCCACAACCACCCTAGCAACACCTCGGGGTGGGGGCAACAACAAACAGAGAAACAAAAACCTAACGATCCACAGGAAACAGTCCCTAGAACACACAACACCCCTAGGAGGCAGGATAAAGAACTTCCTCAAGCAGTGGAGGAAGGTCACTACAGACAAGTGGATACTAAACGTCATACAATACGGATATTGCATAGAACTGGAAAGACAACCCCCAACAAAAAGACCAAGAAACAAGACCCACTCGGCAAAAGAACTCTCGCTCTTGCAGCTGGAGGCCAAGGAACTGCTCAGCAAAAAGGCAATAGAGACAGTACCGCACAACCAAAGGAATAAAGGGGTTTACTCAACCTACTTCCTCGTGCCAAAGGTGGAAGAAACACTACGACCTATCCTAGATCTAAGATTCTTAAACAAATTCATAAGAACTCAAAGATTCAAAATGACTTCCCTACAGGAGGTAATACCACAAATACAAAAAGGGGATTACATGGCAACAATAGATCTGAAGGACGCGTACTTAAACATCCCCATCAACCACAGGCACAAACAGCTACTACGGTTTGTAATCAACCAGACTCGCTACCAGTTCACAGTACTAGCATTCGGACTCAAATCCGCAGCAAGGGTGTTTACAAAGTGCCTAGCAGCAGTAGCAGCGCACCTACGAAGGCAAGGAATACACGTATATCCCTATCTCGACGACTGGCTCGTAAAGGCAAGCTCTTACAACAAATGCAAAGAACACATCCAGCAGGTCGTGCAAACACTAGGTCAACTGGGTTTCTCAATTCATTGGGAGAAATAGTCAACCGACCCAGAGCAGATCAAGATATTCTTGGGGGCTGAGATCAACACCATACAGGCCAAAGTGTTCCCCAGCAGGAGGAGAACATTGGCGATACAAAAGGAAACACGTCCTTACCGCAAGGGGCAAGTTCTGACAGTGAGGATGGTGAGCAAGCTAATGGGAATGATGGCGTCATGCATCCACCTAGTCCCAAATATCAGGCTACACATGAGACCATTCCAGGAATGGATTCAGCAGCAATGGTCACAGGCAACAGGGAGTTGGGAAGATCTTGTGGTTGTCACACACGCAGTGCATCAGGAAGTGGCGTGGTGGAACAAGGAAAACATATCACAGGGGAAGCCATTCACACAACCAACTCCAACAGTGACCATCACAACGGACGGCTCCCAACTGGGGTGGGGCGCACACATGAACAAGCTCAGGGTGAGGGGTCTATGGTCGCCGCAAGATGCGATCAAACACATCAACTACCTGGAGCTGAAAACGGTGTTCCTAGCCTTAAAAGCCTTTCAGAAACAGCTGTACGGAAACAGGGTATTGATCCAAACAGACAACACAACCACCATGTTCTACATCAACAAACAAGGAGGAACACAATCAGTGGCACTATCAGGGTTAGCACAGGAAATATGGAAATGGGCCATCCCGCTAGAAATAGACCTACTGGCAATACATCTCCCGGGGAAGGACAATGTGGAAGCAGACCGACTCAGCAGGCAGGCGTCAGCATCCCACGAGTGGGAGCTCAATCAACAGGAAACACAGAAGCTATTCCAGAAATGGGGTACACCGCAAATAGACCTATTTGCAACACACCAGAATGCGAAAGGCCAACACTACGCATCCAGACAACCAGACCATTGGTCACAAGGGAATGCGCTATGGATAGATGGGTCAAAGACATTTGCATACGCTTTTCCCCCCGATACCACTGATACACAGGGTACTCAGCAAATGCAGAATAAGCAACATGACGCTAATACTAATAGCACCCCAGTGGGCCAGGCAGTCCTGGTTCTCACAGATAGTAGAAATGGCACAAGAACCAGCACACAGGTTCCCGAGAAGAAAAGACCTGTTAGCAATGCAGAACGGAAAGGTGCTACACCCAGAACCAGAGAGCCTCAGGCTAGCAGCGTGGCTCCTGAAGACTTAGAATTTGCACACCTCAAATTACCACAAAGTACCATGGCAGTACTCAGGGAGGCAAGGAGGCTTTCCACAAGGAAGTGCTACGTAGCAAAGTGGAAGAGGTTCTCCGAATGGTGCATCGAGGAGAAACTACAACGGAAGATCACAAGGGAATCAACGGTACTAAAATACTTAACGCACCTGCTACAAAGCGGATTAAGTTACACATCCCTGAGGGTGCACTTGGCTGCGGTAGTGGCATACACAAGAGGAGAGACAGGGAGAAGTTTCTTCACCTCCCAAGTTGTGAAGAGATTTCTGGAAGGGGCGAAAAGAATCGCACCCCCAAAAAGGATGCCGGCACCAGCATGGACCCTCAACATAGTGCTCACTCAGTTGATGAAGGCGCCATTTGAACCTATTCACAAAACTACACTGCACATGCTCACGCTAAAGACGGCCTTCTTAGTGGCGATCACGTCACTACGAAGAGTAAGTGAGTTGCAAGCACTGACACTCCAAGAGCCGTACCTGCAAATACACAAGGACCGGATTGTAATGTGGACGAACCCACACTTCATGCCAAAGGTGGTGTCTCGGTTCCACATTAACCAAACAGTCCAAATACCAAGTTTTTTCCAAAACCCTTCCACACAAACCGAAAGGGCGCTGCACACACTAGATGCCAGAAGGGCCGTAATGCACTATATGGAAAGGACAAAGGAGTGCAGGAAAACAAAGCAGTTCTTTGTCTCCTTTGCCAGCAGTTTTCTGGGACGACCAGTCACCAAAAATACCATTGCACGATGGATTGCGCAGACAATTCAACTCTGCCACAAACGGGCAGGACAACAATTACAAGGAGCAGCTCAAGCTCACTCAACAAGGAAGAAGGGAGCAACAATTGCGTTTCTAGCAAACACACCTATCCAAGACATTTGCCAAGCTGCAACATGGTCTTCAGTGCGCACGTTCACTAAGCACTACTGTGTGGATATCCAAATGAACAAAGAAGCGCAAGTAGGACAAAAGGTCTTACAACATATTTTCAGTAACCAATGCTCATCTTCCACCCAGCCACCGCAATAATGGAAAACCGCTACCAAGTCTATGCACAGCATAGTGAATCCAGAAAGATTCACGTTGCAAAACGTATAGTTTCTTACCTGTCGGTGTAGTTTTGCAGCTTGAAGACTTTCTGGATTCACTAGCGATCCCACCCTCCTCCGCCAGAAAGATGAGGCATAAGGACAAAGGAGGCTAAAATTACATACATAGCTAAAGGGATCAAACAAGCGGACAACAAAACAAGAAAGGAGAAAAAAAAAAAGAATCCGAAGATGGCGACCAAGGGTGGGAGCTTCCGCAGGAAGCGCGCCGACGTCGCGAAGGACACCAAATGGTGGGACGTCGCCGCCCACCTGGGCCACGAAAAAAAAAAAAGAGAAAAAATACTACAATTTCGGACCCAACCGCAAGATGGCGGAATAATGCACAGCATAGTGAATCCAGAAAGTCTTCAAGCTGCAAAACTACACCGACAGGTAAGAAACTATACGTTATCGGTTTACAGGTAAGTGCAAGTTTGTGGGAGTTGGTATTCTGGGGTTAGATCCAGGGTTCCCCCAGGGTCAAGGATGCACCCTTGAAACACCCTCAGCGGCACTAGGGCGGCCGGGTGCAGAGTGCTGAGGCCAAATGTTATCCAATGGGGGATAGGGGGCCTCCGGTTGATGGCTGCTCACGAGCAGGCCACAGGGTTGTGGAAGCAAAGCTCCTGGTGTTAGGCTCAGGGCAAAGGGGGATCTGAGTTAACACCCAAAGTACAACTGCAGGGGCGGCTGGGTGCAAGTTGCTGTTTTGGCGTCGGGTGCCCTGTTTTTTTAATTTATTTTTTTATGTAAAGTCTGTTTATTGAATATAAAACAAATAAAACAAGCCAGACAAATTGAAGACTCATGTCCCTGTAAAGAAAGCATCAAATAAGCCCACATTCCATGATAAATAGCATAAAACTTAGCAAAAGCGTACATATCGAGATCTATTCCGTGCGAAACGCTATCTGGCTGTACATAGTAACCTTATACCACAGTGGGGGGGGACAAAGCTTGCTTGAATCCCATCTCCATTTATCTAAACAATAGCCCCATTACAGGGAAAGCGGAAAAGGACAAGTCTAGAAGCAAACAAACAAGGCTCCCAGTAATCCCAGTATTAAACCTGAGCTTATCAGTAGTGATGCAATGGAAGCATTGGGGACGCTCTGTGCATAACAACGTAATGTCTAAGTTCGTCTCTAACTGTGGGGGTCCTTAAATCAGGAAAGCAACAGGGAGCTGTCATCAAATATATATAAAGAATAAAATAAACAAGCATTTGCAATGCAAATGTCTTGCATTTACTAGAGTTTAAGCTATTGCAATTGTAAATGCCTTTTATTCATCTGTTTTGATAATTAACACATAAATAAAAGACATTGTCATTTACAATGCCAATAGCTCAAACTCTTGTAAATGCGAGACCTATTTCATTTCAAAGAAGCGGCCGCCATTGTCCCTGGCTACTTGGAGAGTGAAAGCGCGCATGGCACGCGGAATGTTGCAGGAAAGCATGCCATGCCTGCAGTAGGAGAAACTCATTAAAGAAAAGAGTGCTTACAGACTAAATAAGACATACTGTGTAACAAACAGAAGTAAAAGGGCCAGTCCTCATGGGAGGTTACAAATGAAGACAAGGTGATACTAAGGAGGACTAACAAGCCTATTAACGAATCAGAAGCCAGCATTTACAAAGGACAATGACGCAAGCAAATGAAAAATATGGGCGGAGCTTCAAGTCCATACTCGAATACAGCATGCCTCTCAGAGCAGCGCATGCGCTGCCCAGGCTTGACCTAAAAAGGGAACCCTACTCGGCATAAGCTAAGCAGGTAAAAATCCAGTAGTCCTAGTGAGGAAATTTGCAGAATGGGCCACGTCACTTCTTGGGTGAATTTTTCACTCATTAAATTCCAGTGAGTTTGACCAGCAAAAATTTACCTGGGGTGCAAATTTAATTGCATCTGCTAATTACCAGGCAAAATCAGTGCAAAGTTAATTAACAGACAGAATAGGTCCTCTATGGGTAAGGCAGACACGGTAGGAGGAGGCAGGCAGTGCTTAATTTGTAAAACAATAAGTGCCAGGGCACTCGTCAGGAGGCTACCGCAGCTCGCACTACTCATTGCCGCTGCCAGAGACAGTACCAACACAACTTCTAACAATCAGTGACAATTCAGACTGCTCCAGGCCCCAAAGCTATAGGAATAGCTTGGACGCGAGGTATTAGTAACTTGTACCGTATTTTGAATTAATAAACAACTGTTGTTGTGCTCATCTCTAACTCAGACAAACAGTGCCACATGTGGCAGGCAGCCATAAGTGCTGGTGCTGACAATTAGGTGTCGGTGCTGAGCACCTGAAACCATCGGCACAAATTAAGCACTGGAGGCAGGCAAGCCACATGAAAAGTCGGCTAGTTATGGGCTCGAGGATCCAACAGGACCTCGAGCTAAGCCAGTCAGGCTCCAGGCTCAAACTTTCAGTGGCTCGCCCACTTTTATGGGAAAGTGGTGGCATCTCTCAGTAGAAAAAGGAATTCTGGAAAAAATGCATTCCTGCATCTCAATATTTTTCTAGGAATTCATAGTATATCACAGTTTATGTAAAGGCACAGGTCATACAAATAAAGTTGAATGTCATAGTGAAAAACGTCAAACTATGTCAAGCAGGATAAGAGTATTTGAAACCGGTTTTATCCACTTGGCAAATTGTTCTGCAAAACGCACGAGTTCACTGCTCGTTTACATTTTTCACAAAATTAGACAATGCAAAATCGAATTCAGTGATGGGGAGGTCCGAGTAGTAAAGCAAAATAGTACTGGAATTTTGCATGAGCGCCTCTATAGCTCTTGAAACTCATTTCTCAGGGAACCAGTGCTGTATAAAACATCACTTTGCCCCATTTTTTGTGTTCCCTCAGGCTCCATTGAGCATCCCCGGCTCGCTCGCTACAATGTTATCTAGGCGCTGTATTAACCCCTCGTTCGCTTAAAAGTGCACTACCTATGCCGTTCCAGTAACTCTTTAGATCTACTGGCCTGTTAAAGCCTCACCTATCCTCCTTGCTGGACAGTAGTTTTCCCACTCTGTAGTTTCACCTCTTCTGCTCATAGAGACACATCACCTCTACTCCGGCTCAGAAGTTCTTTCTTTCCAATGCGTCTCTTTTCACCTATGCCCACTTTCTCACCACTCATCATATCTCCAATCACCCCCTCGAAACAACTCCTCACCTGCAGGTAAACCTGAGGGCTACAATGAGGGCGCAGCTCAGGGCGATGGCCCCGCACAACAGATCTGGTCTTCGGGCCATCTGGGACAGCACCCGCGTGCAGTGAAGCGGGCTCAGCCTCTGCATGCCGACTTCACATGCCTAGCCGTGCCGGTAGCAGGGGAGTGTCACCTCTGTCGGAGGGCCGGGCAAACCCGGGGGCGGGGACCCCAATGACAGCTTAGGACAAGCTCTTGTCTCAGTCTCGAGCCAAGGACACAAAGAATGGACAATAAACTTGAAGCCCCGTGCCTGATTGTAAACATGGCGGCCATGTTAACATTTCCTATTTGTTTAAGTTGCCTAAAGTGGCACCCTTTGAAGACGCGGCTCGCCCACACACTCATGCTTTTTCATAAATAATTTATCTCCCAACAGTTTAATGCTTCTAATGACATTGCATGCAATTTCGAAACTTAGCAGTCTTTTGTTAAAACAACAATCGCTAATGTAACCGATAGAACAGCCAAATGTCGGTATGTTTATAAAAAAAATACATCTCATGGAAATCACAATCCTAACAATAAACTTGCAATTTCCAATATTCTTAACAGCGGACATGTTCACAAAGAGCTGATGTAAGATTCTAAGCAGTCGGCATTTTAGTGTGGTTTGAAGTAATCGTCCTTCTTCCGTGTTTACAGACGGGCAATTTATCAGTGTGTAAGCTGTCAGATATGATTGACTTGGAGCTGTAGGAGAGGACGTAATGGGGTGACGTGGCCGCCCAGGGTTAGTTTGGCAGTAGGGATGGGTACGCAAAGAAATAAAAGCATTTGCAATGTAATAGGACTCGCATTTACGCGAGACCTATTGCATTGCAAACAACAAGGCACGGGCGGGGGGTGACAAGGCACGAACGGGCGGGGGGCGGGCTGAGAAGGCATCGGACAGCGGGAGGGGGGGCACGGGAAGGAAAGTAGTCTGTTCAGTAAAGGGGTCAGTAGCCATGAAAGGACACAAATGACGACATGGCCGTCATGAGGAGGGACTAGCAAGCCTACAACCAATCAGAAGGCAGCATTTAAGACACAAGCCAATGAAAATGATGGGCGGAGAGTGGGCGGAGCTTCCACGAAGCTTCCTCACTATACTGAATGCCTCGCAAAGCGAGCAGCGCATGCGCTGTAACGCTAGGCTCGACCTAAAAATGGGCCAAATGTGCAGTTCACACAAAGAGGAGGAGGGGAAAGGGAGGATGTGCAGATAAGGACCAAACTCTGGGGCGGGGGCTGGGAGGTCATCTGAATGTAGGAGGCCAGGTCGTCTACCTTAGTTGGATCGTTCCGGGGAGTCCGGTTTCTGGCCCCTAGAGTATGATATAAGGGAGTCTTCAAACCGCTGCAAAGCCCGAAGTCTGGGGGGTAACAACCAGGAATGCCTGGACATAGCAAAGTAGCGTATAAGCAGCTGCCAAATGCGGGTGAAACGTGTATCCGTGTGATTAATGCGGGCGGTAAGCAGGTCGAGGGCTAAGACGTTCCCCAGTCGGAGAAACCAGGTGGCAATAGGGGTGGGGGGGGGGGATGTGGTTTCTTCCAAAAGAGGGCTATTGACTGTCGGACCGCTCCTAACAAGTGGAGAATCAAGCGCCAATCGGTGTATGTCATAGCATGTAGTGTTAAGGGCTTAATGCCTAAAAGCGCGACTGACTGGGAAAAAGGAATAGGAAATCCCACTACCTCTTTGATATGGTTGAGGACCTCCTTCCAAAACATCGTGAGATTCGGGCATGACCACCAGATGTGAATAAAGTCACCTCTATCCTTCTGGCACCTCTAACAGGTCGGAGGGGAATTTGGGAACATTTGGTGTAAGCGGGTAGGGATGTAGTACCACTGCATCATTAACTTATATGCTGACTCTCGTTGCGGCATGCTCTGGTATATCTTTGGAATATCTCGCCATAGACAGGCCCACTCTTCAGGAGATATCTCCCCTTCCAAGTCTGAAGCCCACTGCGTCTGATATCCATGAGATGTAGGCCGCTGTGAATGCTGTAAGACAGTATAGGTATTAAAGATTAGACCCTTCGAACTTACGAACCAGGGTTTAGAAGGCAGTAAGTTGTCTAGTGGATTCCAGGGTGTGGGTTGGGGAGCTAAGCCAGTGGCGTATCTGATAGTATCGCATACGTGTCCCCCCTGTGAGTTGAAACTTTTGCCTACATTGGTTGAACGTGAGGAAGTCACCATCTTGAAAGAGATCCTGAATAACCCAGCATTCACCCTCCGTCCATGTACTAAATGCCTGAGGCTGCATTGCCGGGGGAACATAGGATTACGGGCTATAGGTGTATTAGGGGATGGGAAAGTCATCAGACCTCGGGAGACCGCTAACTTGTCCCAGATCTCAAGAACTGTCTTTGTAGGGGTAGCTATATAGGCGCTGTGGGGACACGCCCCACGCGGGAGCCAAGCGAGATCCCACAAAGGCCTACAGGACACCGCTCGGTCTAGGTGGAACCAATGTTTTTCGATTTCGCGAACCTCCCACTCCGATATGTATCGAAGGTGACAGGCCCAGTAATATTCCAAAAGTTTGGGGCACGCCAGTCCACCCCGGTCGCGAGGTAGCATTAAAATCTTGTTCGAAAAGCGTGGTCGGGATTTCCCCCATATAAATTTAGTAAAGTCACGTTGTAGGGCAAGGATTTCAGCCTGTGGAATTGGGGTGGGCAGGTTCTGGAAGAGATAAAGAATCTTAGGAAGAAGGGACATTTTAATGTCCTTGATACGTTCCAACCAAGCATGAGGGAGGCCCTTCCATCTGTGCAATTCCTCCCGAATGGCCTTCCTATATCTAGGCCAGTTAGCCGAAGTCCATGTTGAAAGTGTAGGGGTCAGGTCAAGGCTCAAGTACCGAATTGATACGTCTGTCCACTGTACCGGAATCAGATCTCGCAAGTCCTGGTCCTCCGAGGCCGGGAGAGTAAGATTAATGGCATGAGACTTATCAAGGTTGATCCAGTACCCCGAAGCGTCCTCAAAAGTCCTTAGGAGAGAAGCCACAGCCGGGAGGGACGTAGACGGGGAAGATAATGAAAGGAGGAGGTCATCAGCAAAGAAGGATGCTTTATGTTCATATCCCCCCATGGGTATATCCCGTATATTCAGATCCTGACGAATGGCGATAGCTAGGGGCTCCACAACCAGAGCAAACAGAGGGGAGAGCGGGCACCCATGTCTGGTGCCCCGATAGATAGGAATATGGGCAGTGAGACGACCATTAAAACGTAAGCGGGTAGAGAGTTTCGCGTAAGGCGCCATCAATTTGGAGATCATGCCCGGTCCCAGCCCCACCCTCCGTAAGACTTCTTTAAGGAATCCCCAGTCCACTCGATCGAAGGCTTTCTCCGCATCGAGGGATACCAGACAGGCAGGGATATCTCTAAAGCGTGCCTTTTCCACAAGATGGGCTATCCGACGGATATTGTCCGCCCCCTGGCGATGGCAAATAAACCCCACTTGATCGGGATCAATGAGACCCGGAAGATGGGGTTCCAGGCTGTTGGCTAGGATTTTCGTATAGATCTTTGCGTCGGTGTTTAACAGAGCAATAGGGCGGTATGACGCGGGTAGAGAATGGTCTTTACCTGGTTTGGGGATAAGTACCACCTCTGCTTCATTCATTGTTGGATTGAGACCCGAGATGTCTGTGAAGCTGTTAAAAAGATGAAGCAAATGGTCTCGAAGCTGCGGGTAAAAGACCCGGTAAAAAGTAACTGGCAGACCATCAGGCCACGGGGTCTTACCCAGTGGGAGTTGCTTCAAAGCCTTAGCAATTTCATCATGGGTAATGAGGTTTTCCAGCAGTTTCATAAAGTGAGCATCAATCGGGTCCCAGGGGCAAGAATTGAGAAAGGCAGTAACAGCTTCAGGAGAACAGGGAGCATTTACATAGAGATCTCCATAAAACCTCTCCAGTTCCAGGCCTTTATCCGCCTCTGAAATGGCCCATGAGCCATCTGGGTGCTGGAGTTTGGCGATGTGAGTTCTCACAGTCTGCGCTCAAAGGCGCCGCGCCTGGGACGCCCCAACCTTATCCCCCCTGTATAGAACTTCTGGTTGAGGAGAAGTCGCTCCGCCTTATTGGTTTGGTGCAAACGCCGTTGGCCTCGCAGTTCAGCTAGGCGCTGTTTATTGCGGAGGGACGGATGAAGATGACCCATGCGTTCCAGAGTTTTGATGTCCCTAGAAAGAGTGGTCTCAACCAACCTAGCCTCCCGGGTCCTGGCGATCGATATAGACGTGATGACACCCCGAATGGTAGCTTTAAAAGCATCCCATCGGATGTCCTCAGAGGTGTCGGTGAGAGAATTAGCAAGAAAGAAGGCCTCAATCTTTTTTTGGATATCCGCCACGTCCACAGGGTCCCGAAAGACCTGAGGGGGCAGTCTCCAGCGAGGCAAGGACTCGCCACGGGGATTGGGGGGTTGGAGGGAAACCAGGACATGAGCATGATCTGATAAGGATATATCTGATATCTCTGCACCAGTCAAAGCGTGGAGCAAGGGGAGAGAGAGGAAGTAGTAATCTATGCGAGAGTATGACCAGTGCGTATGGGGGAAAAAAAGGAATAGTCCTTAGTGTCCGGGTGTAGATGTCTCCAGGCATCAACTAAGCCTAAGTCTGTGATGGTATTCCTCAGTGCCGCTGACATCGCCCCAGAACTTTGGTGTACATGCGCAGTGCGATCCCACTCGGGATCCCAAACTAAGTTAAAATCCCCCCCTGAGGATAATTGGGGTTGTAACCGACTGTAGGAGCTCCCCAAGGTGTAGGCGCAGAAAAGCGTCCTGGTTTTGGTTAGGGGCATATATGTTAACAAAAGTTAGAGACCACCCACCCCAAGCCATGTGTGCCTTGATAAACCTCCCTCCCTCATCTATCGTAACCTTGGGATTCGTCACATGCCAACCTGGTTTAAAGAGAATCGCAACTCCCCCCTGTTTTAGAAGAGGAACAGGCCCAATATTGAGTGGGATATTAGGGGTGGGACATAAGGCGGGCGTCACCGGGGAGCAAATGGGACTCCTGAATAAAAATAACGTCAGGATCCTGGTGAATGAAATATCGCCAAACCTGAAGCCGTTTGTTAGGGGAGTTCAGTCCTTTTACATTTAGAGAGAGAAACTTAATGGGGCTAGACATAATATATCAGAAGGAAAAATACGACCTCCACAGCCCTCATAGCAACTCCATAAGCCCACGTCTCCTCCTTCCAAATCCAATGCCCACACAGCAGAATTAAGAGGCCATCGCAGAGCATCAACATAGCAGTACCTGCCCAGGCATTACCCAGCAAAACAGTCATATTGACTCTCATCCCCCCAGCCCCTAAGAACAGCACATCCATGAGGAAGAGGCCAACCGTTAAAAAAATGAAAAAAAAATTGAAGGATACAACAACTAATGGCCAACCGGGCCAAGCATTGTCAGTCTATCAAGAACAGCCCAATGTCACACGAACGGGCCATTCCGGAAAAGTCACTCTCCTACGGGACTCTGAAGAGGGGGGGGGGGCAGTTGTACTAAAATTCGTGGGTCTCTGCCACCACTATCCCGTGGTAACGTTCGGGGGAAGCGATAGCTGCTCCAGCCACCGGGTCGTTCTCGAGAAGATCAGCCGCACTCGCGGCGCCAATGTTCTTTGAGGGTCCAGTCACTCCAGGCAAGAGGGCCAAATAACTGTTCCAGCTATACGTAGAGCTTCAGATGTCAACCATTCCCCATCGGGATCTAGGACTACCGTCCCCGAACCGAAGACGGATAAAGTCAAAGCACAAGTGGCCCCATCTCAGGACCAGGATGCAACACAGCGAGGGAATACTTAGTCCTTATGATCCGGCGATCTAGTTGGAGAAGAAGAGCCACTCGGGGATCGAATGTGGCTAATGATACCTTGTTTAGCTTGGGAAGAATCAAGTTCCTGTATGCGGCGTTTGGATTTAGGAGGCATTACTGTGGACCAGATTGGGCGTAGAGGCCCCTCTCGGCGCTCTCGCGGTGAAGACAGGTCATCTCCATCACTCTCCAGGGGGAGCTGCAGCAGCTGTTTCGCGTCTCATAAGGAACGGAGGGCTCGCCTTTTGTCCTCCCAAGAAAACATCAGGGCAAAGGGGTAGCCCCACTGGTATTTGATGTTGAGATCCCTCAGCTTATCCGTGACAGGCTTGAAATCTTTTCTCCGTCTAAGTGTAGCTGGCGCCAGATCCTGGAAGATTTGGATCGAAAGTCCATTGTATGAAACCTCTTTAATCCCTTGTACCTTTTTCAGGATAGCTTCCTTGTCGGCATAGTAATGAACTCTGGTAAGGATGTCCAGAACGAAGTCAGGTCGATTGCGTGGGCCGGAGACCCAATGAGCCCTGTCAAGCATAGGCGGTGAGGCTTCCTCATTCTCCCTGATAGCCTGTAAAAGCTCCGCCATGTATCCCAGAATATCTTTACCTTCCGCCCCCAATGGGACCCCCCTGATGCGCAAATTATTTCACCAACTGCGATTTTCAAGGTCTTCTTGCTTCAGTTGTAGGGTAATATTCTGCTCCTCTATTTCCGTCATCCTCTTCCACAGGTTTTCATGATCCACTGCTCTAGTATCCATGGGGCGTTCAAGGTCATCAACCCTTCCGCCAATCTCTGTGACCTCTCGCTGGATATCCTGCTGGCCTGTCTTAAAATCCTGTCGAAGAGAGCCGATCTCATCTTTGATTTCCTGCAGGAAAGATGCCATAAACGCCTGGGTGACCGGCATCTCCGAGCTGGATTTCCCCGATGCCAGGGTTGAAGAGTTGGAATCCTCTTGTGACTGAGCGTTCGATTTAGACCAGAGGGAGGTTACTGGATTGTCACGAGCCGCAGTGGACTCCGCGTCTTTCTGAGCTTTATTTTTTGGAGGCATGATAGAGCGTTCTATGGGGATCGTGAGTCCAGCAATGGAGAGGGGCCAGATCGCAAGGACAAAGCGGAAGAGCGGCAGAGGGTGACGATTTGGCAGCCGCAATCGTGCTTGTGCAGGGTCGTCCACACACCAGATCAAAGGAGCCCCAGGTATCCCACGTGGGTGCCCCCGTGTTTCCTCTAATGTGGCAAAGTTAGATCTCAGGTGTGATGCTAGGGGCCTCCCCCAGAGTCCAGAGGGCCCAGAGCCTATCCGCTGCCTCAGCTAGGGTCCCCTTGCACAGCACACATCAGGCCCCGCTGTAACTCCCGGGTCTCACCGTCTCAGTCCTGCAGTCCAATGCACCGCAGCCGGGCCTCGAGATGTCTTCCCAGGGGTCGCGCCGGTACTCTGGGGCTCCTCTCAGCGCCCCCGTGTTCGACGGGCCTCAGTGGGGTCAGTAGCGGCTTGGAGATTTCTCCGGCGGGCTCACAATCACGCCGACGGCGCTCCGGGCTGGATGCAATATTCAGCTGGGCCGGGACGACAAGGTCCGCCCTCAAAATGGCAGCTGCAAGATCAGTAGAGGGGCCGGCCAGCCCCGCGAGTCGCCAGTCTTTGAGGGCCCAGCATCCACCTCTCAGGGGGACCCCGCCGCCATGGAGCCCTTGAGGCAGGCCCTCCACCCTCCGGGTGCCACACCTGTGTCGCCAGTCGACCGCACAGGACTCAGCTGCCAGCCCAAGGCTCGTCTCCCCGGGGCTCAGGGAAAAGCGCAGGGTGCGTCTCGGCACCCCACCGCAGCCGATCCGCCCCTAGTGACAGGCGCTATCCCGGCGGCCCCCGGAGGCTCGCACGGCAACAGTTTAGGGGCTAGAAGGCTCTGTCGAGCAGCGGGTCCAAGACCGGATCTGTTTCCGCAAGTTGGCGGCCGGGAAGTACGCCGCGTAGGCTGCCCAGGTCTCCGCACTCTCAGGCGCTGTAGAGTCCCCCCCCCCCCCCCCAGCAGTATAAGGGGGTCCCACAGCAGCGCAGCTCCGTGACAGGCACCTCCGCTCCGGTCAGCAGACCCGGCGGCGAGGAACAGCAGCGATAGCCGGACGCTGTGGAGCGGAGACCCAAGCTCACATTTCCTACTCCATGCGCGTCCTGGCCACGCCCCCCTGCCCTGTTGTTTTTAATGGGGATTCTCTGGTTGCAGCAAAGACTGCAGGCTCTGGGACACGAAGATCATCTGGAGGTGACCACCGGTTGGAGAGGTAAGTTGGAATGCCTGGAGATGCTGGGACACTGTCGGTTGGGCCACCCAAGGCCATGAGGCATCGGGTGCAGGGGTGTCCTAGGACTGGTTTCGGGGTATCACCCCTCATCAGCCAGGCTAGCTTGACTCCAGTGGCATGTAGAGCACGAGACCCATGTTTAGGCATACCCGTCCCACTCGGGGTGACAAATGCAAAATGAACAATTGATGGACAGAATGCTTAACTATGTCATACATTAACCTCAGTACAGAGATCTGGGCCTAAATCCATCGTTTTTTTGCTCCCCGTGTCATTCCAGTTTAAACCCAGCCATGTGCAAATCAGTCTTGACCCTGCTCCCCATGGGAACAGTCCAGCCCGAACTGCCAGGCCAGGTCCTCCCTGGACCGATAACAAGCATCCTGGGACTGGTTTCGGGGTATCACTCATCAGCCAGGCTAGCTTGACTCCAGTGGCTTGGAGAACACAGGACCTACGTCTGGGCATACCCGTCTTACTTGGGGTGACAAATGCAACACAACTGTGGAAAGAGGCAGCAGGCTCTGGCCTAGTGGCCAGTTGGGCTGAACCAGCAGGGTGGTTCAAGGCTTGCGATGCTCTGGGACGTAGGGACACCTGGGGTCCTCTTCTCCACGGCCGGGGGGCAATGGATGCAAAGGTGTCTTTAGGCCAGGTTTTCTAAATCGGAGCAGTCTCGGTCAAGGGGACCTGCGTGCAGAAGCTGCAGGCGACGTTGGTGAGTCCATGAGAGGTGAGACCACGATGGACTCGAGCTCTGGAGGGCTGGGGGACCTTGTTGGCACTGGTGGCCCACTCCAACTAGGGCCAGAGGCGACGGGTGCAGTGGTAGCTTCAGGTGTCGAGTTTTGGCGGTTCCAGAGGCCTCAATCTTCTCCTTTGGAGTTTCTTCAAAACGGGTCCGCTGTTCCCTGGAGGTCTCAAGTCTTTTTTGAAGTCAGGCAGTTCTCCCAGCTTTCTGGAGTCCACAGCTGCAGGACGAGTCAACGTTGGCACAGTTTTTCACGAGGAACTCGGACAGGCCCGGCAGGGTTGCTGCCGGTTCAGCTTCTTCTCTTCTGCTTTCATTGCTCCTAGTGTCCTCTCTTCTTAAGTCATCATGAGCTCCTTCTCTGGCACCAGGGACTCCCCTGGATGCTGAATTTAGAGGAGTGTAGGGTAGTAGCCAATGTGCTACTGACTCTTGGGGTCACTATGCCTCCTATATGACTACTTCCTGTAGGAAGTTGGCATAACCCTTTCCCAGAATTGCTAAGTATGCCATCACTACTTCTAAAAAAAAAAAAGAAATCGTGTCCACCTTACAGTGGCCCACTGTGAGAAGTTGGCCTGGCATATGCTGTTAACTAGTTATAGTGGGCACCTTGCACCAGTCCAAACGACCCTTATTTAAAGACAACCTTATAGAAAGCTATCCTAGTGGTAGCTGTGGAGAGCAGCCTTCAGGCTAAGTCTTGAAGGAGTGTAAAGCAGCTTGGTTTACCAGATTATAACCTCATGAATGACCAAATGAAAGGAGAACAACACAAGATATATATAAAATATATGTATTTATTTCTAAACACTCACTACTAATCTCTTTATGAGATTAGAGTCCAAGATACACAATTACAGTATTAAAACGACAGTAAATAGCACAATACACAGTGGGCTCCATATACTAAGAAAGTGGTATAAGAACCCCGACTTGACTAGACACAGTGCCTAGAGCACGTAGAATCGCTGGGACCCCAAGGAACCACCCAAGGTAGTGACACAGGGGACCCACGGGGGACGTGTGCAGTGTGTGAACACAGCCGCGAGCGCCGTAGGATTCAATGCGGAAAGTCGCGGTTGGAATTTTAAAGATAAAGGACACTTAGGAGAGGACTTTGAGCAAACCCCTTTAGACTTAAGGGGTTCTAGGGCCAACACCCACATGAGCACCGGAGTACTCGAGTTACCTCACCCAGGGAAGCAGAGTGCATAGGTGTCAAAGGGTGTCGGGAATCGTCGTCGTTTTCAATTCCGATCTGCTGCAAAGTGCTGCCGTGAAGAAGAAAAGTGTCCGGGTGGATCCAAGCCTGGATCGAAGATGTGAAGAACCTGAAAGCAGAGGAGACAGAGTCTGGGTCACTAACCAGTGACCAGGAGCGGAGTAATCGAATGCCCACCGATGTCGGGTCCTTCAGGTGCGAAGAGTTGAAGCTTGACTCTGCAGCCCCGGGGTCCCGGAGACGTCTAAGACGACCAGGAGCCGGATTCGAGCTGTCCCACGAAGGATGTCGAGTGCTGGGGTGTCGGTGATCTGATTGACCACAACAAGCCTTGGCAACAGCAGCCCACGCAGGAAGAGAAAAGATGCTTCTGTGCGGACCAGAAAGGTCCTGGGGATTCCCCAAGCGATGGAGAGTCAGGGCACGTCTGGAGCAACCAGGGAAGCCCAATAAAAGTTAGAGTTGCCTTCTTGGGGACCCACAGGTCAACGGACCAGGGACCTCGAGAGGAATCCCAAAATGGCGGCCCACGGAACACTCGTTGAGTGTAGGCCTGCAATCTTCGGTGTGATTACTGCTCGGGGTCAGGGTTACAAGTAACCCAAAGCTCCGCTTCAGGGGTCGCCGGAAAGCGGATGCTTCTGCAAATGGTCGCGGTGTCCAAGGGTTCGGGTTGCACGGTCTCCACGAGGGATACGGGCCTCAGACTTACTGTGGGCACAGATCGACCTCCGAGACCTCGGAAAACCCACCTCCTGTGTGGCAATATTCTTCGAAGTCTGCAGGAGCTTCGGAGATGCCAACCGGTCAGTTGCGTTAAAGGTGCCTGCCTTGCAGGCGAGTAACTCCTTTACTCCAAGGGAGATTCTTCAGTCATCCAGCATAGTGTAGATGGTCGAAGTACTTGGTTTCTGGTATCGGAGTTTAGTCCAGGTGTAATCTAAAGTCCTGTAGTCAGGGTTCCTACTTTATACCAAAGGAAGGGGTGGGACAAACTCTGGGGACCCACCAATGGGAGGGTCAGGAAAGAGGGGTGGCTACACCCATTTCCTTTGTCCAGTTTCGCGCCAGAGCAGGGGCTGGCAGCCCATGCAACCGGTTTGAGCTGGACTATGCACAGGACACCAAATGTGCCCCCAGTGCAGACTTCAAAGCACTCTTGGAGTGCACCCACCCAGCCCCAATACACTAAAGCCTGTCTGGGAGGTGGTCACACCTCCCTGTGACAGGAAACCTATTGTCCAGGCCTCCCCTGCCGGAGTTTCGTCGAGCAGCAGGAGGGCAGACTCGTGTCTGTGGCTGCAGCATCCATTTTGTGATGCCAGGGTTCTGTTAAGCTGGTACCGGGTGTACCGGTGATGCCAGGTTGCTCCCTCTAGAAGGGAGGAATCATACCTCCCAACCCAGTACTGGGGTGGAGGTATGATTCCAAGGTGTTTGACACCAAACACGACATGTTTCCATGCAGCCATTTCAAAGTTAGCATTTACCGCAAGGTTATAATGCACTTAAGAGTATATGGTCTGGCTGCATCACAAACCACCCCGGAATGAAGATTCCGAAAGCTGCAGAGGGGCTCTGCTCATGCATGGACACCCTCTCACATGAAACCCAGCACCCTGCCTTCAGGATTGTTAAGGCCTGCCATAGGGGTGACTGATAGGTTTACATGTGCAGTGATATGGAGAGATATAGGGAACCTATAACTCAGTAAGGGGGGAATATACCACCTTACACAGGCTACTGTAGCAGACCTGTTGTGTCATTTTAAAAGGCTTCCCAGGGGTGGCACAATACATGCTGCAGCTCCTGGTAGGCCTCTGGGGTACCTACGCCCTGGGTATATAGTATACCATATACTAGGGACTCATAAGGGTACCTCAGAATCCAATCTGGAGTGTACCTAAAGTACATGCAATCAATTTAGAGTAGAAAGCAGATAGACTGGGGTCCTGAATAGCAGGGCCTCAGTCTGGCTAAGTAGAAAAACAGTGAAACATCAGCAAAAAGTGGGGGTAACTATAAGAAGCAGATCCTACTCTCCTACACCCACCTTAGGGGTGGTGGCTAGTCTATCTGACTAGCTATTTTTCCCGCCTGTCCAGGTGCCAAGAGGGTCCTGGACAAAGGGGTTGGCTTCCTCTCCTGGGAGGGGGACCAGATTTGCATTTCAAAGGCGACAGCCCTTTGAGGCTTGCTGCCTATGGCAGGCTAATCAGCAGATCATCCTGTGGTGAGGAGGTTACACACCCTCTTTCCAGACAGGCTTTTGTTCTGGGCCTCCTGAGAGCAGAGGCTCTCACCCTAGAAGGTCAGAACAGTGTCTCAGGTGGCAGGCTGGTAGCGGGCCCCTCTAAGGTGCCCTCAGGCTGTATGTATTGGTAAATCCATCACTGGAATCAGTGTGGGTTTACCAATACGAGATGTTTGATACCAGATATCCCTATCTTCAGGGAAGCCATCATGTAGCTGGGGAACTCGTTTTCGTCAGTGTCCAGCACATGTTTTAAAAGGGCTTTCCTGGTCACTTGTACTGGCAGTAATATGACTGACCAGCACAGGGGCATATCTGTCATTCATGTATGCCCTCACATGTAATATTTACTACCCTGCCTTAGGGCTGTCAGGCCTGCTGTAGGGGTGACTTACAAATATGACATGCAGTGGTAGGGGACATGGCACACAGGGATGTGTGACATATTGTGTTTTCACTTTTGTGTACGCCAAGACACGCAGCCTGCAGTGGCAGCCTTGCATGTGCTTGGTGATAGGTCCCTTAGGGTGGCACAATTCATGCTGTTGCCCTTAGGGACCCTCTTCAGTACCTCAGGCCCTAGGTACCAGGGGTACCATTTATTAGGTACTTACAGAGGGTGCTAAATGCTTTGCCAATTGGGGTTAACAATTGTACAGTTTTGGGAAAGAGCTCTGGCACTGGGGACCTGGTTAGCAGGAACCCAGTGCACTTCCAGTCGAAATTGCATCAAATACCTGTCGAGAAGTGGGGGTGACCCTGTCAAAAAGGCACACATTCCTACAAACCACAGCAAAGACTTCCCTCTAAATGGCACGCCAACGCTGCTCTTTGGGGAGTAACCTCCTGCTAATGAAAGCAACAGGTTCGTCGAGGCCATCACCATTGGTTTGGGATAGGAGCTGCCCTATCCCATGTTCAGAGGCATCCGTCTGCACAATGAACTGCTTAGAATAATTTGGAGCTTTCAGAATGTGTGCTGAGCACATTGCTTCCTTCAGAGTGTCAAAAGCCTTTTGACTGTTACTGTCCAGTTTACCTTTTTTGGCATTTTCTTAGAGGTTCGTTATGTGAGGAGTGCCACAATAGTGCCATATCCCTTCACAAACCTCCTGTAGCCGTAGTACCCAGTCAAACCAAGGATTGCCCGGCCTGGGTGGTTGAAGCTACCCAGTCCACAATTGTATGGATCTTGGGTTGTAAGAGTTGAAGTTGGCCTCCACCTACAAGGTGTCCCAAGTATACAACAGAGCCCCTACCCTATCTGGCACTTGCTTGCCTTGATAGTGAGGCCTGCACTTTGCAGAGCCTCATGGACCTTTCCAAGGTGGATCAGGTGATCCTGCCAAGTGGAGCTAAAGACAGCACTATAGTCCAGATATGCTGCAATAAAGATCTCCAGCCCAGCAAGAGCTTTATTCACCAACCTTTGGAAGGTGGCAGGGGCATTCTTCAGTCCAAAGGGCATTACAGTGAACTGATATTGCCCATCTGGGGTGGAGAATGTAGATTTTTCTTTTGCTTCTGGGGTCAGGCCAATCTGCCAGTACCTTGATGCCAAACCAAAAGTTCTGAGAAATGTGGCTGCCCCTAACCTGATGATCAGTTTGTCTGCCCTAGGAATTGGGTGTGCATCTGTCTTGGTTACTGTATTGAGGCCACACAAAACCTCAGCTCTGTTTTTCCACCCTTGGTGTGAGGTTTTGGGACTAAGACAACTGAGCTGGCCCAGGGGCTCTGAGGCGTCAATGACTCCCAATTCCAGCATCTTGCTGACTTCAGCTTTGATGTTCTCCTTGACATGATCAGACTGCCTGTAAATTTTGTTTTTGACAGGTAGGCTGTCCCCAGTGTCCACATCATTTGTACACCAGTTGGTCTGACCAGGGGTCAAGGAGAAGAGCTAAGCATACTAATGCAGGGCACTGCTTGCTCTCTAGGCCTTTGGACCCAGCCTTTCCAGCACCACTTCCAACGTTCCTTTCGTAGCTTTGGCCAAGGCATTGCCCAGCCTATCCCACCCAAACAGAGAACCCTATAGTTTTGCGGGAGAGGCAGTGGCGACCACTGCTCACCTGCCGCCAAATTCAATTTGCTGCTCAGTCCACCACCCCCCTCCCCCTGCTGCCCCACCAGCAAAGCCCATGTTAGTGTACCCTTAAAGGGCCACACACAGCAACCCGGTTGGAGACAGAATCCACCGATTCTATCCGGGCTGGCACTCGATCACATTGGTCCTCCAAATTGTACACTTTACCCTTTTTTGCCACTGACGCACCTTCCACCGTCTACCCAACAACTGACGCAGGACCATCTCTTCATTTTGAGATCAGAGACGCAAGCCCCTTTGGCCAAAGGGGCTTTCAAGAGTGTGCCGGTGCCAGAGGTGTAGGACATGGTTGTTATTCCTGCTACTTTCTGGTGCCCAAGAAAGATGGAGGTCTTTGGCCTATTCTAGATCTGCGCCCTCTTAATTTTTTCCTCTGCAAGTAGAAATTGAAAATGCTTACCCTAGTCCATGACTTATTTCAGATTTTTATTGTTTTGTACAATTAATTGAAATAATTATTTACAAATACGGACTACGCAAGCAACCAGTACATAAAGGTATACAATTTAAAAATTATTAATTTTACCGTCAACCCTTAATAAATATTTTATAAAACAACAGCTTGAAATTGAATCAGTTAGGTTAAAACATGCAAGGATTAATTGACGACATGAGCAAATTCCACATTCAATGAATGCCGCCCACAAACGTTCTCTTCTGTCCTGCTTGAAAGCTGGGCATATACAAACCAAATTACCTATGTCCTATTTAAAAGCCCCACCATAAGCGACAACTAGTTGGTTCACTGGTTTTTAACCATGGCAGTCTATGGTAAATGGACAAAATGAAAAGTCATAAACTTCCATTTTAAGGACACAGGGTATCCAGATTCAGAATACGGCTGGGATTTTAGAATCTTATAGTTCTGTAACCTCATCCAAGCATGAGATCTTTTGGTCAGCGTTGCCTTATCTGCCGCTATAGAGAGATTCTTCGTTGTACCATTGATCAGTTTTTATTTTAGTGCTGAATAGGATGTGTAGGTCACAAAAGGAATCCAGTTCATAAGGTTGTAAGGTAGAATCCAGGTATAACCTACCTGGGATTGAAGGTCAATTCACTAGCTTTGACCCTAATTGTGTATTGTTTGAAAGGCCGACTGAGGTTGAAATGTTTTTGCCTGTGACAGCTTTTGATGTTGGCTCCTTGTCTAGCTATTGCTTGTTTAGCAATTCTGAATTCGAGATGAATTTGTGCTGGTGAGTCATTTTTAGGCAAGTTAAAAGTGCTCCTGTACACATTAGAGATTGTGATGCCCAACTGTGTGGCATCACTGTTGAGATATGCTTCACTGCTGTAGGTCAGTGCCAGAAGAAGCTTGGCGTCCATCTTTGAGTGGAGAAAGGGTTGGGCCCTTCAAAAAATTATACAGAGAGCGAAGCACCTGTTCCTGGGCATTGCCTTTCCGGGTTTGATTTGACATTGGAATGAGCCTTTTTCATTGAATAACACTCTTAAACCTTTGTATTCAGTCAGAGTCCTGGGGCTGTCCCTGTAAATTGCATCTAGGATGGCCCTTGACAATAAATGCAAAAGATGAACGTCTCCGAGCTTCGGAGCATGCAAATTGACTAGATTGATGTGGTGATATCGGCCAAAAAGAGGTTTAATAGCTGGGGTGCCAGCCTACCCCCCTATTTGAGACACTGATGAATGAGAATTTTCCTGGAGAGGCTAGTGCCATTGCCAATCTTAACTCTTGTTTTGTTTTGCTTTGTTTTGTCTTTTTAGTTTGCTAGCTCCTCTTTTGGTCTCACCAGTGACCCTCTGATCACAAAAATGATGGCAGTGTTAGCAGCACACCTTCGGAGGAAAGGAGTGCCCAGTCTACCCCTACCTCAAGACTAGCTGTTTAAGGCTGACTCGCCCCAGGCAGTAGTCGACCACCTCCAAACTACTGCGTACCTCCTGTCATCTTTGGGGTTCACTATCAATGTGCGGAAGTCACACCTGACTCCTTCCCAGACACTCCATTTCATCTGAGCCATTCTGGACACAATTTGATTTCTTCCAGGACAATCAGGCTGTGATCCTTATTTTTCAGCCTTGGTCCTGGATTTCAGTGAGGTTGACTCTGAGGCTGAAGGGGCTGATGTCTTCCTGCATCCTGCTAGTCGAGCACGTCAGGTGGCATATGCGGGCTCCGCAGTGGGATCTGAAGTCCCAGTGAGCTCAACATCAAGGGAACGTCTCCGACCACGTCCAAATCTCAGAGGAGAGTGCAAAAGATCTGCAGTGGTGACTACTGGACTGCGTTTTGGTCAGCGGCAGACCTCTCTCCCTTCCCCACCTGGGACGGACAGTGGTGACCGATGTATAGCTTTTGGGTTGTGGCAACCTTCTGGGAGAGGTGGAGATCATAGACCTCTGGTGTAGTCCAGCTCCATATCAACCTTTTGGAGTGAAGGGCCATAAATTTGTTCCTGAAAGCCTTCCTGCCAACCATTAAGAGGAGGCTGGTACAGATCCTCACGACAACACCACCGCCATGTGGTACTGCAACAAACAGAGCGGATTGGGGATCAGTGGCTGGACCACCAAGATATCTTCCTGGTGGCGAACCACCTGTTGTGCTCACTGACTGAAAAAGCAGACTAACTCGGCTGTTGCCGTCTAGTGAATCACAAGTGACAGTTACCCCTGCAACTAGCCCAAGGTCCCCACCGCCGAGAACATGCAATGTCAGCACTTCTACTTATTGTAGTTTCTAAGGCATCTCTCAGTCAGAGAGGCATTCCACCTCGAGTGGAACTCCAGACTACTGTGTGCCTTTCCACGTTACCTCTCCTGCCCCGAGTTCCCAAGATCAGGACTGACCGGGCCCAAGTCATCCTAGTGGCTCTTGACTGGGCACAGAGTATGGTATCCAGAACCCCTGGGCTTGAGTATCTGCTCCTGGGGGAAGATCTGTTGTAGAGTGGTCGGGTTCTATTCCAACTCTCCCCCTACTCCCCTTCGACCTTTACAGTCTCCACCTTCATGTGTGGAGATTGAGCTGCGACAGCTGAACACCTTCGACCTTCCTCCAGAGTAGGTTGATGTCATCATGGCAGCCAGGCGTCCCTTGACAGAAATTGCCTAAGCCTTTCATGGGATCACATTTTTGGTTTTGTAAAGGCACTCTTCAGATTGAGCCCCTCCAGGCCAGACTGTGTTATGTTTTATTATTTGTGCTGTCTTTTGCCCAGCAAGACCTTGCTCTGGGCACAGTAATAGGTTATTTCGGCCCTCTTGGTGTTCTTACAATTGCTTGAGCAGCCCTCTTTATTTAAATCGCCTATTGTGATGCATTTTTTAAAGGGCTGCAACAAGTTTCACCGTCTGTGTGTGATTCCCCCAATGGGACCTCATTTTTGTCCTTCTGTATCTGATGTGAACTCCATTTGAGTCAATCCACAGTTCTATATGGCTTTTCACCATAAAACTGTTTTCCTAGTTGCCATCACTTCAACATGGCATGTGAGTTGTGAATAAGCTTCAGGCTTTGTGTGTTCATCCTCCATATACTACCTTCTTCCCAGACAGGCTGGTTCTGAGTTCTAGGGCATCTTTGCTCCCAAATGTTGTGACCATCATTCTGACGGCGTTCCATGCTCTGCCTCACCCCTATAAAAATGGGGAGTGGCTCTATCGTTTGGACCATAAGAGAGTGCTCATGTTCTACATCGATCACACCAAAGACCAGTGGGTGGACAATTGGCTCTGTGTGGGGTTTGCCAGAATGAAAAAAGGCAAGGCTGTGCAGAAGCGGACCATCTCACGCTGGATCATTCTCTGTATTAAGATCTTTACGCACTGGTGAAGCAGCAGCCTCTGGAAGGTCTGCATTCCCATTACACCAGGGCCAAGTGTGGCTCAATGGTTAGAGCGGCAGACCCTGATGCAGAGATCTGGCCCGGGACCAGGGTTCAATTCCCGCCTCGGTGGTTCTTGGACTCAATTTCCTCGGACCTGATAATTCTCGCCTCGGTGCCTATTCTAATCATGGGTCCCACTCTGCAACTCTGGGCAATAGCTTGCTTAATCTCCACAACGGCCCCACCAGCGCTGGGATGCCTGGCTTCACCTTGGGGGTGCCCAGGAGTGGACATTTCACAGGGAATAGCCAGGAAGGGTTCCACAGCGGTATGCGTATAGCGCCAGGATGCCCCAGTTGGGGTGGCAGTGCGCTTTACAAGTACGAATTTACCATTTACCTTTACCAAAGCTGCTACCACTGTTATCACTCGGCGGCCCTGTCCTAGACATCTGCCAGGCAGCTATATGATGATCCCTTCAATACGTTTGCAAAGCACTATTACCTGTACAGTCAAGTTCACTGAAAAGGGCACTAGGCCCGCTCGGTCCTGCAGGACTTTCTGGTACGAGTCCATCCACAACTCTCCTCCCTTAGGTACTTTTTTGGTATCCATTCAAAAGCTGAGGATTCTGTGGCTAGAAGTCTATCAGAAGAACTTGTTAAACGCTCTTTCTGGTAGAAACTCTATCTAGCCTCACATTCCTCACTGACCCAACCTCCCTGTTCTGTGTTTGAAGTAACTTCCCATCTCTAGGAATGTGCACACTGATATATCGATTTGCTTTAAGGGCTCCATGTTTTGAGTAACGGACCGTCTCAAAAGCAACTGACGTCAGTAAGCAGGAGTGGTGCCTTTATAGGCCCCACACGTCAGTTCAGTAGCAGAACTGTGTCAATGCAGAGCCGCACTGCACCTCCTTCCAGCGCGCAGAGGTATTACAAAATGTCTGATGCCTGGGGAATATTCAAAAGGTAAGGAATCTGCAGCTAGATTGAGTCTTTACTAGAAATTGAGACTTTACCAGAAAGAGTGTTACTGACCGAAAGTAACTTGTTCTTCAGGCATTGTTCTTTTGAAGTGTCATTCACATTCTGGTGCAGCCTACAGTTTGCATATATAGAGCAGGTATGGATTCTATCCCATTCAGCCATTGGCATTGTTGTCAATGCGATTCACAGCTTTAGGCAGCCCACAGGACTGTGGAGATGTGGGGGGATGGGATGGGGTGGGTGGAACCAGCCACGGAGAAAGGTGGCTGCTTCCTGAATCTCTCATTCGAATTGGGAAGTCACACAGATATTTTGGCATTCTAGGAGGAAATTGTTGATGGGAAACAATGTGAGAAGGTATAAGAAGGGATCTTTGAACAGACGTCACCACTCCGGACCTGCAGGGAATCCCGCATCACCAATACATCAGAGCCAGAAACCATGCCTTCCTGACCTGCACAGGTTGTATCAAGTGGCTGAAAATTGCCAAACAATTATGAGCTTAATGCCCAACACCGCCCTTTACAGCAGCGGGAACCATCACGCACCATGCCAGAGCCACGGAGGACGGGTGCAGTTGGCCCACACAGCCTGAGGACCAGAATTGGGGGAGAATTCTGGTATACACCCGCACACGCCAGAAAACTCTGAACCACTAGTGGCAGTCTACACACAAAGGGACACAGGGATGAGGCTCATGGAACCGCTCTTGTGACTCCTCTTCCCCTAAATACAGATAGCTAGT
This sequence comes from Calotriton arnoldi, assembly GCA_963921515.1. Lineage (NCBI taxonomy): Eukaryota > Metazoa > Chordata > Amphibia > Caudata > Salamandridae > Calotriton > Calotriton arnoldi. The sequence continues at coordinate 2,553,553 of CAWUFW010001517.1, forward strand.
GGAGGCATTGTATTGTTGAGCTGATATGTGACCAAGACAACAAGAGAGGTGAGCTAGGTTCCTTGCACTGTACTGATTGAGGGAATGACTCACCTAGGCCTGTTGTAAAGCAAACAATATGCTTGAAACTCGCATGTCCAGTCTCCTGTTATTTACTTCCACACAGCCTCCCATTGGAGAGGGGATCATTTACAATTATCAGGACTGCCGACCCCAGTCTGAGCGCATTACCACCAGGTGCCTTTATACGAAGCCACATGGTGCTCCTCCATTATGGCACATTACGATCTCTTGTTGCTATCCGGGGAAAGCCATTCCCCCCACTTTGAGCCCTGCGGCCTCAAAGACTTTACGTGGATGGTGAGCAATAATATTTACCTGATTGGGGCCCTGTAGTTGTTATTCCTGGGTCCGTAATTAGCCTGGGTCTGTCAAACTAATAAACAGATTTGAGGCACATACAAGTCTTCTAAGTGAACGTCAAACCGCTACTATTCTCAGAGGCTTTGGTGGTAGAAAAGATGTTAGCTCCCCAAAAACAGGGTAAAATGGCAGGCACCAGAAAAATCATCTTGGAAAAGAATTGCAGCATTGGGTACTAAATTCAATAGTTGTGACTTATCAATGCTTGAACTCCCTATAGAAAGCAAATCTATGCATTCTGATTTTACCCTATTGTACAGGAGATACAGTAGACAGGGAATGAGACAACTGAACCTACAACCGGACAGGGGTTCCGAGTTGTAGCACCTTAAACAGGTAGTCATGGAAGACCGCACAAGGCACAAAAACCTGCACATTTATGGGGTACCACAAGAAATGGAGAAAGATATTTTGCAGCATGAATCCTTTTCCATCTAGTGGTTGGGTCTGAAATTATTTTAGTCCTTTTCTCTTCCTTTTTACTGGGCGTCGTCTGTGGCCATTTGGTGTTATGTCTGTCCTCAAGTGGCGTCATTTAATGTGCTCCAGAAACCTCTGTGCGTGGCTGCCATCTTCAGATTCACTTTTCCGCCCTGTGGTCTGGAAGCATCAGCTAAAGTTCTGCAGATACCTAAGAAGAGAAGGACCGAGGATCGACGGATCTTGAGGACAAAGCGAGAGCACATCCACCATAGGGGATATCTGTGGAGGAGATACACCGACCAGCACCAAAAGTAGATGCACCACGTGGAAGGGCGACCACACGGTCGGAGAATCCACCGACAGGTCAACGGACCCGACAAGGCAAATGGAGAACACACCCTTGAGGTCAAATCTCTTTCGGATTCAAGTCAGCACCTAGGGTATTCACAAGGTGCCTGCCCACAGTGACTGCCTATCTAAGAAGGAAAGTGATCCTCGTATACCCATATCTGGACGACTGACAGATAAAAGCAAACTCTTTCCACCAATGCAAGAAGAACATCAGAACTGTCATGGACACCTTCCACAGGCTAGGTTTCACAAGCCACTTAGAGAAATCCACAAAACAGAAATGGAAAAGACCTTTTTGGGGGGCAAGGGTCAACACGATGGAGGCTAAAGAATTCCCTACCCTCAAAAGTGTTCAGGCAATCGGAGTAAGCTCACCGCTACCACAAGGGTCAATCTCTGACATTGAGGACTGTGGGGGGAATGATTGCTTTCTGCATTCCCCTTATACCACACACGAGACTACACATGAGACCTCTCTAAGAGTGGATCCAGGACCAATGGTCACAGGCAACAACGAGTTTGGAGGAACTAGTGGTTGTCACGCAGAAAGTGCAAGAAGAGATGAGATGGTGGAATACATACAACATAACAGTGGGCAGACCCTTCAAACAGCCAACTGTGACGATCACCACAAACGCACCCCATACAGGCTGGGGAGCGCACATGGGGGAACTAAATATCAGAGGACTATGGATAGCAGTGGAAGCGATCCAACACATAAATATCCTGGAGCTAATGACTGTTTTTCTTGCCCTAAAGGCCTCTCAGACAGAAGTGAAAGGGAAGACAGTGCAAATACAAACAGACAACACAACTACACGTTCTATCTGAACAAGCAAGGAGGAACCAAGTCACACATGCTGTCCAAACTAGCCCAGGAAATATGGACATGGGCCATTCATAGATGAAAAACCTTAATAACAACGCACATGCCGGCAGTGCAAAATGAAGAGGCAAACAACTAAGCAGAAAAGCATCTATATCACATGAATTGGAACTAAACGGACAGGTGCTCCAAGAGCTCTTCACGCACCGAGGCACCCTTGAGATCAACCTGTTTGCAACACCATAAAACACAAAAGGCCAAGACTTCGCGTCCTGGCACCCACAACACCCCTCCAAGGGGACTACTCTGTCTGTAGACTGGTCAGGGAGATTTACGTACGCTTTTCCACCAATTCTCCTTATACCCCATGTCCTTAGCAAGTGTAAACAGTCACACATGGCAGAGATCCTGATTGCCCCACTGTGGGCAAGACAGACATGGCTCTCGGACCTTGTGGAGATGGCACAGAGGAATGTAAGGAAGTTGCTGACAAGGCACAACCTTCTGCCATACAAGGGGGAAGAGCCCGTCACCTGGAAGTAAGCACCTTGAGCCTGGCGACTTGGCTCCTGAGGACATAATATGGCCACGTGAACCTCCCAAAGCGGTCCATGGGCATCCTAAAGGAGGCAAGAAAGCCAAGTACAGCAAGGAGTGACTCAGAAAAATGGCAAAGGTACGTCCTGTGGTGCAGGAGCAAGGGACTGTTCCACTACAGAACGGAGGACACCACACCGGTCAGATACCCCACACCGGTCAGATACCCCACACCTGCTAGACAACAACCTAATATACGTCTCGCTGAATGTTTACTTAGCAGCAATAGTACCCTACACTAGAGGACACCTAGGAAGAAGCCTCTTCATGGCACCAGCGATTAAGAGGTTTCTAGGAGAGACGAAGAGACTAGCTCTGCCCAGGTCAGCACCAACACCAATGTGGAACCTTAACCTGGTACTGACACAACTATTTAAGGCACCCTTTGAATTGCTGCCCAAGGCAGAGCTGTAGTTCCTGACACAGTAAAAACCACCTTCCTAACTGCGATCACATAATGAGGTAGGGCGAGCAAGCTGCAAGCTCTAACCACAAAGGAACCCTATGTGCAAATACACAAAGACAAGATTGTCATGTGGATAACCCCGTACTTCCTCCCCAAATTCCCTATCACCGTGCTGCATGAATCAAACAATCCTTCTCCCAGCCTTTTTCCAACAGCCAAAAACGCATGCAAAAAAGCCCTACACAGACGGCGCCCAGCAAAGAAAAAAAAACAACGAAGAATTCCAGACCCACCCACTAGATAGCAGAACAGTGCACAGCATGTGAATCCAGACAATTCTTCAAGCTGCAAAAACACTACTACTGGTATACATTTTCATCTCTGCATACTTCTCCTTTACCACATAAAGTGGAAGAAATTCCTCCGGAACAGGCCAATGGTAAATATGGCCTATTGGAACTGGCTACTATACTATGCACGCATGGACACTAATACTGACCAGCATACAAGAGAACTGGAGACCCCGGCAACCTTTGGGAGAATAGAACCATTGGAGAAGACAAGACTGCCACCAAAACTCTTAACTTAATACCAGCGCTCTGATACAGTGGGCCTCCAGTAAAATGGTGAAAGCTCCAATATATCATCGGGACAAATCCCACTCCACCCTCAAGGAGCATAGCAAGACTTTGCTGGACCCTCTCTCCTCAGGCCATTATTCTCTACTGTTAGTATTGTTTTCCTTTTGCTGTGCATTTACTGTTTGGGCAATGGGGACTCCAGTTGTGTTCTCGTAGATTTTGAAGTCTGCCTAGGCATATGTCTCCTACACCCTCCCTAGCTGTAATCCGATCCCCTAGACACAGTGGCCACCACCTCAAACCTTCTTGACACAGATGTGGCCCTTTCGGGGACAATGGCTTCACATTTGTAAGTAGCAGGTGTATATCAGGGTGTATCTGGCAGAAAATTAACATTCAATAACTTTTCCACAGACATTATGGGCTGTGGGTAAAATGACTTTGAGGGCGTTACTTATGAGGGATACCATAGTTGTGAAAAGGAAGCACCTTGATAATGTCATCTGCATACTGACGCACAATATAATGCCAATCATACACCTAAATACAGCGTAGATTAGAGGCTGAACAATTTGCACTCAATAAATATTACATATCTGCTGCCAAAAAGCCTTTACAAAACTCAAGTGGCATCACTACGAGAGGGTAGAAAAAGCTGGCAGAATGTTGGCATTCCAATTGCGACAGAGGGAGTCACAATTGGTAGTGCCAGCTATCTGAGATTCCCGCTGCACACTCCTGACACAACAAACCAACAGGAAGTTGGATTTTTTTTAGAGCAAAAGAGTACCGCTTATGTAAAACAAAGCAAACAGCACTTCAAACAGTCACCAAAAACATTTATTTTAATACATACATGACTATTCATTCTAATGTCATTGTTATGGTTCAAAACACTCTATTGTGTTTTAACCAAAGGACACATTAGCATACAGGAAGAGCAAGGCTCTGCTTCAAGATTCTATATTCTGCCGGCGTCAACAAATCCCCAACAGTCCCTCAACCTCCCCCCTTTACCCTCTCCCCCCTCACTTCGAAGGGCTTTATTCTGTAAGGCACTACATTACAGTAGTAGCCTCGCTTTTATCGGTAGTGTTGTCCTGTGTGGTGTCCACTACCTCCGATAACCTCAGTGAGCAAAAATGTCTAGGGCATGTTAACTCTATAAATTCCACAGATAATGGGGCATTGAAGGGGTGCCACATCTGCCTATACGAGTCGTTCCTGGCGGCAAGAGTAAGGGTGAGTCTCTCCATACCCAGCATCAAATTTCATTGTTAAATCAATATCTCTCTTCTTCGAAGAATAGACATCAATCTATCAGAAATCAAACGTATATTAACAAACTAAATATAAGAATCCCAAAGTAAAAAAAAGCTAACGCATTCAGAATAGCCCCAAACCTTCCAGTTACTCAAACCAGCAACCAAGTCCCTTAGTATTGGGACAGCCAATTGGCATAGCCAATAGGTCTCGCCTTTGGGACCTTGTAAGTGTTTAGCTATGCAGCACATTATCACCCACCGGGCAGATTATGGATCTGATGCAAGCAGAGATCTTAGGGCAGGATTGAAATCTATTCTAGAGCAGGATTTGGAGAGATTGCAGATAGGGGAAGGAGTAAAGGCAGATAGGGGAAGGAGTAAAGGCCTTGGGTCTGAGGCAGACTTGATCTGGATCCAGTAGACTCTGGGAAGTCCGAGTTGGCCATGGATTTAAGTGCAGACCAGAGATCTAGTCCAGTCTGGGCATTTGATGCATGCTGTAAGGGACTGGTGCGAGATGGGGATCCACTGCTGGCTGGGGATCAAGTGAATGTGATAATCCTGTGCAGGCTGCAAATAATATGCAGCAGAAATAATCCAGCGCATGCTGAAAGCCTAGTGGGGCCACAAGAGGCTACGGATGCAATAGATCGCGAGATCTCGTGCAGCCTGGCCGGCCCACATACACGTAATTAAAAATATGGGTAAAATAATTTAGCAGAAAAAGACGTTATTTGTATTGACAACATAAACCTACTGCATTCCTTTATAGACACATTAACACCAGCCCACGCCGTGTATATTGAATTTATGATTTAGAGACCATTAAATTTGTAACTTGATGAAAATTAGCATGCGAGTTACTGAAATATATATATTTTGGAGATGTTCCTTTCTGTCTGCAAATGTCTAATTAGAGAAACTACCAGGATTATTTTCCATTGTAATTTTGAGCTTGGACTGATGGCAACTTTTGAGTATTCTCAGACCTGGCCGATTCACAAGGCTGTGTGAAGAGAGAGGGGAAGGGAGCTTAGAGAGGTTCGAGATAGTACATCTGTTGTGCTACAAATAAAGAGCAGGCTGAGAAAAATAAATTGCTTGATATGGTGTGACAAAAATGTACCTGCTTTCAGTTGGACCCAGCCACACTGTGAATGCAAAAGGCGAATCACTGCGGTAATAAGGAGAGAAGGTGATGCGGATTAACCCGAGGCATGCCAATGCTCAAGAAGCGACATGGCCGTCCCCAAAGTGGGGCCCCTGGTCAATTGCAGCCTCTTCTGTGCCGTTGGAGGACGATGAAGGCATCCCAAGGGACAGGTTGTTCAACGTCCCCAGGCCAAGAGGGTCAGCAGCTGTTTGCGCTTCCACGCGGGAAATGGAGTTTCCTCGTCTAAGAGGCAGCTGTATAGTACTTTAAGGAGTGGAACATGGTAATAAGTCTCCCTCATACAAAACAGAACATGATACCAAGTACCACATATCTGCGAGGAATGCGTGGAAGGACTTACTACATGCCGTTATCAAAACCCTCTAAATTATGTCTGCATGCATTGCCCCCTCCCTCCCCAATTTCTGTAAAGCCAGGGATAGTTTAAAGCACATAGATAAACATCTCCTACGAAAAGCAGACGTACATGATACCCAGAAACACCCACTAGATAACAAATACAATTTTAAAACGCTATAGCAGGTTCCCCTCCAGTACGGTTATTCAGTGGTGAAGTTCAGAAACTTCACGGCACTCAGTAAATGCATTTGTTACAAACTGCCACAAAACGCTTAGAAGATCAAAAACATGGATGGACAAAATGAGACCTAATAACCAAGGCCTCCGTACCCTTCATCAAAGCAGAACCAGCTGAGCGTTCGTGAAACGGGCGCAGAGATGATCGTATTGCCCGTGTTACTGGGATGTACAATTAATTGCGAATGTGTTTTGCCTCACTTGTTTAATTTAATTCCACAAACTGGTAATGTCGAGAATGCACCGGCCTCTTTTAAACAACAAGCTGGAGCCCAGTGACTGACTGGAAGGGAGGAGGGAGGGGGGAGTGGGAGCAGAGAGAGTGGGATATGGCAGCAGGGAAAACACACAACAATGAAAGCATAGCCAGCACGGCGCTCGTGAAAGGGCGCCTCGCTGATAGTGCTCACACCTCCAGTGTTCCCGGAGACCAGAGTCAGTCCACGTCCGGGGCAGCTGCGAGGAGCGGGGCAGGCACAGACAGCAGTGCCCCCTGCTCTGAGCCATGCAGCGCAGCCTTCTCTCTGGCCCGCCGTTATAACGCAGAAAGCGTTAACTTTGCCTGAAGAGTCATGTTTGGCAGACTACAAGACAAGTTTATCAAAATAACGCTGGCTGTTAAGGCGTTAATGCTGTAACTTGTTGGTACCCAGTGAATTTAATTATGCATTTATTTAGGTTGTTTGCATAGCACGTCAAGATTCTGGTCACAGTATAAGCGCTTCACAGGGACAAGACATAAGAACGGAAGCAAAGCAAACAATATAAAAATAAAGAACATAAACAGGAAATTTAGGTCTTCAAAGTGTGGTGTTTTCTTTATAGTGCAGGATTTGAGAACACTAAATCACAATGTATGTATTAAGAAAGATCTTTTAAGAAATGGTGTTTGAGGTCCATTTGAAAGCGGAGATTGACGAGTTCTGTTGGAAATGGATCGGTATAGCATTCTAGATCACTGGTGCATTTCAGAGTTGGAGCGGCGCGTGCAGTGCAAACAATGCAACAACAAAAAATTGCGGCCCGCACTGTGCTTAATGACTGAATGACTAATGCTGAAACAAGCAGCAGCTGTTTTCGAGCACACTCGTGCTTGTGGTGCCATCCGCCTTGCGGGAGCGAGCAACGGCCAATTAGCACGCGTGCCGCTGCTCGCTCCCGCAAGGTGGATGCCGCCACAAGCACGAGTGTGTGCTTGAAAATGAGCAGACCGATGGCTAAAGGCCCTCCTAGACAGCGCATGCGCGCTGCCTAGGCGAGACCTAAAAAATAAGGCCCCTGCTGTAAACCCGTAGTTCAAATGTCAAGGAGACAAAATGAATTCTTTCCTCCTTGTATGGCCAACAGCAGTGGGCAGATTAAAAACATCAACTTATGTTTCAGTGGTGTTAAAGTATGATGGTTTGTATGATAGTATAGTATGTGTGATAGTAACACATCTAAACCCATCCAAAGAACTGATCCTGTGAGCCCACAGCGGTAAAAGGCATGAAGAGATATGGAAGCTGCTGACTTCTTATGTATCAGGACGTATTTTTAGCTTTACTGCTGTTGCTGCCTATCTGGCTGCATTTGCTTTAATTTTTCCTGCTGGTTTGTTTATTGTTCCTCTCACCTTGAGCATCAAGTTCTCTCTAAGCTGCGATCTAGTTTTAAGTATTCGTTTGCTGGAAAAAAAAAATTCTTTTTAAAGACAATATTCCTATCTGTTTTTAAAATGATTTTTTAATAAATAAAGAACGTTCCATGGTTCCCGCATGTAAGTGGGAATATTCTTACGTTTAGGATGTCGGTGAAGATTTTACTATCATTACATTTAATTGATTTTTCCTTCTTTTAGTGTGCTAAGCATATATGTTACTGATACATATTTTAATTATTTTACCACACCCTGCTATCTGCATATTTATTTTACACTCTGACAGTTGTTTGCACGTGAGCAATCACTTTTAAAAGATCTGCTTTAAAAACCTCATATTATTAAACCACTCCCATATGAAGCTATCTCAAAAACGCCTGGATGTAAGTATTCTGTGTAGAATCACTTTTTTTTCTACCGTGTTCTGCGGCCCACCGGGGAACAATACCAGATAATGAATTAGCATGTAACATGCTTGCATACCTCTCTAAACCAGTTGTGAAGCAAGTCTACAGAGGGGCCCTCCTAATCCTTTCTTGTTGTATTGAGTATGGAATAGCTTGCCGTGAATTGTGCACACCATCATTCCAAACCTAAAAGTGCGCAATTTATGATCATGATGCCAAAAAGTAACTCTATATCTTGTAACCTAGCGTAACTCTCTGGCTTACAAAGATCTCTTCCATTTGTTTGTTTTCATTAGAATAAGTTGACAACCTTGGATATAGCGGCCAACCGAATCAAAAAAATTGAGAACATCCGCCACCTATCTGGCTTACAGGAGTTCTGGGTAAGTGGGGAGATCCTTTGAAGCTAAGCATGAAAGTCAGTGGTAGAATACGCTGTTTGATTCACACCTGACATTCAGGCTATATGTTCTTTTTTGTTATTTCTTTCATTTGTATAGTTGCTCTATTATTAATGTGCTCTAGAGCATGAACAGGTACAATTACGCTTAATAGTATGTCTGCAGCATATTTTTTGTAGATACACTTACTATGTCCTCTTGCCATCTAGTATTAGCTTTTGAATACTGTAGCTTGTTATGCTCTGAAATGTGTACCCTGTGCATTGTGGGTTTCAGGGAAGATGTTAGCCATTTGATGCACACATGAAACAGAGATACAGAATCCACCTCAGATTTTATATTTCTGCCATCTGGTTTGGAGTTTACCATTGATACATGAAAACACTGTGTACTGATGGTGAAAATGCAGATTTTCCACAGTTTTAATGGGCAGAAAATCATGATTTTTATTAAAGACACGGAGGCTAATATTATGCATAACTCCTTTATTGATCCTCACACACAGCAGCAACAAAGAACTTGGAATTAGACTAGAACATCCTTAGAAATCTAGAACTTCAATAACATGCATAATAACCTAGAACACGCAGCCTTCTTCCTTCTTTTCTTGCTGCGATTTTTCAGTCCCGTACCACGAAATAAAATATATACTTTATCCACTGCAAAAACATGAATATCTCCTTTCTTTTCCATGATTTCCATTGGATAAACTTCTTTAGCTTTGCCCTGGCAAAAACATAACAGAAATCAGCAAATTCAATGGGGGAGTTAACACTGGGAGGGATAATATTAGCCTCCGTGTCTTTAATAAAATCATGATTTTTGCAGCGTGAATCCTTTTCTGGATTCACATGCTGTGCATTATTCCACCATCTAGTGGCTGGGTCTGGAATAGTCCTTGTTTTTTGTTTTTTTCTGTTTGGGGCGTTGTCGACCACCATTTGGTGCTAGGTCCATCCCTTGTTTGACGTCAGATGGCGCCCCGGAAGTTTCTTTGTGTGGTAGTTATCTTCAGATTCTTTTTTCTGCCGTTGGGTCTGGAAGCAAAGGGAGACTCTCTGAAGATTTGGACGAAATCCCTGAAAGAATCAAAGAATTCGACTACAAGTACCACCGATTATCGACTACGAAGACACCAGAGAATAGAAGGAACCTCTGTGAGAAAGTGCCTTCTTTCTGCATGCTTGCCCCCACTTTTTGATGAATTGCTGATGTGGTTTGACTGAGTGTGCCCTGGGCTCCTGCTAACCAGGTACCCAGGGCCTATGTTCTTTCCCTAAAACTGCATTGAAGCCTAAACCCAATTGGCATCTCTGGCCACAGGTCAGCCCCTGGTAAATGGTACCACAGGTACCCAGGGCACTGTGACCAGAGAAGGCCTCTAAGGGCTGCAGCACTTATTGTGCCACCCTTAGAAGTCCTCTACCTTCTCACACACACACACACACTGCCTTTTCAGGCTGCGTGTTTTGGTGCAGACCAAAGTGAAGAGTCGACATGGCACACATCCGTGTGCCACGCCTACAACCCACTGCCCTGGCATAGGTCAGTCACCCCTCTAGCTGGGTGCATTGTACCAGTGGTGAGGGTACAGGTGCATGAGCCCTGTACCCCTACAGTCCATTTTTAGACGTAAGTGCAGTGCTGCCATTAAGAGTATATGGTGCTGGGAGTTTGTCATTACGAACTCCACAGCACCATAATGGCTACACTTAAAACTGAGAAGTTTGATATCAAACTTCTCAGCACATTAAACCCACACTGATGTCAGTGTGGGATTTAATGAAAAATGCACACAGGGCATCCTAGAGATGCCCCCTGAAAACTAACCTACCACTAGTGTCCAGGCTGAGTGGCTGCTTTCAGCTGCCACCACCAGACATGTTTCTGGACCCCTGAGTCGAGAGCCTGCTGATCTCGGGGGCCTGAAACAATGCACATCCTGGGACGAGGTGCCAAGCCTCCTCCCCCAGGATGGGCAGGGTCCACGCAGGGGGAGCTTCAAAGGCTTGCCGCCTTTGTGAGCTTCCCCAGGCCACTTGCTGCTTTCAGCAACTGGTCCCCACTAGTTCTGACCCCCACTTTGGGCGGGAGAACCAGCGGGAAGAACAAGTGAGGAATAGAGGTGTGCCCACCTCTGCCAACTCCACCCCTCAGGTGGGGGAGGCGAGGTGAAGCACAACTCTGTACCCGCCATCTTGCAGATGGGGGGACTGAGCCAACCAGATAAAGGCTTATGCCCCCCTCCCACTGGAGGGTGGTATAATAGGGGGTGTACCCACCCCAGGGAAGGGACCCATTGGTCCCAACCTTTTACCTACCTGTAACGCCCCATAATCTAGTATTTAGGGGCACCCCTGAACCTTGCTTCCTCAGACCAGAAGAAACTACAAGAAAAGAAGGACCAAACAGCCGTGCCGAAGCTAACTAGAGGAAGACGCCCACTGACTTAGCCCCAGCCCTACCGGCCTGTCTCCACCTCGAACCTGCTCTTGCGAAATCCCGGTGTGTCCTGCAGCCAGCAACCTCGAAAACCCCGGAGGACTTGCCTGCCTTTAACCCCAAAGACTGTGTCTCCTGTGAACACTGGATTTGTTCATCTCCAACCTCTGGCCGGACTCCGCAAATCCGCACCACTCTGCACCCGCCATCCACGGCCCGAGCTCGAGTAGGCAAACACCACGAGGAGGTCTCCCCGGCGATCCTGACCCGAGATCCGGCGGCACCTGACCTGCCTCAAACTCCAGCCGACGCCTGCAGCCTAAATCCAGAAGGCCCCCCCAACCGCGACCAGGAGCTGGTAAGAAGATCCAACCTTAAAAAGGCACCCCTGCACCCGACTCCCCCATGGCCCTGGGTGTTATGTTATGTTAATGGATTTTATAAAGCGCGACAGCTGCCCCAGCAAAGAGGCGTCCCGGCGCTGACAGCAGAGAGGTGGACAAGATCGGGAAGGGGCCCCAGGGAAAGCCTACAGAGTGGGAAAGAGAGAGGTTTTTATGGCTTTCCTGAATTCTAGGTAATTGTTAAGCCCACGAATGTGGGAAGGCAGCGTGTTCCAAAGGATGGCCGCTCTGTTCCGGAAAGAGCGACCTCCAGCGCGAACCCTCCTAACCCGGGGGTGGCCCAACCGATGGTGCCTAACCAACCCCCAGCATCCCAACTTACCTCTCAAAGTGGTGGTCGCACCCAGAAGACCTTCGTCCCTGAGCCTGCAGTGCCTTTGCAAACCGGAGGTTCCCCATTGCAAACAACAGGGCACTCGACGTCAAAACAGCACCCTGCACCCGGCCGCCCTAGTGCTGCTGAGGGTGCACCTTTGGTGCTACTTTGTTTCCCCATTTGCCCTGAGCTAAAGTCCAGGAGCTTTGCTCCCACAACCAAGTGGCCTGCTAGTCAGCAGCCACCAACCGGAGGCCCCCTATCCCCCATTGGATAACATTGGGCATCAGCACTCTTCACCCGGCCACCCTAGTGCAGCTGAGGGTGTAACGAGAGTGCATCCCTGACCCTGGGGGACCCCTTAGTCTACCCCCAGAACCTCAACTCCCCCTACCGAATACCCTAAAACCGATAACACTATGTTCGAGGCATGTGAGCTGTAGATCACATGCTGTGCATAGATCGCCATCTAGTGTTGGGTCCTGATGTTTACTTTGTTTTTCTTCGAAGAAGTCTTTCCAGTCACGAGATAGGTGACTCCTCCTTTCGGTGATAGTGCGCATGGGCATCGGCTCCATCTTCAGATTGTTTTTTTCCGTCATCGGGTTCGGATGTTAGTCGCTGCGCTCCGGTTCGACGCCGTTTCTTCGGTTTCCCTCGGTGTGCAAGACACTCACCCTCGACGGTATTGGTTCAGATCGCGTATACCATTCTTCGCGTGTCGTGTTTAATTATAAAAACCCTCTTTCGATCGGAGAGCTCGTGGTAGGCCGTCGGGCCTACCCGTGTCGGTTCGACTCGCAGTCGATGGAACGAACTCCCTTTAAATTCTGCCCTCAGTGCCACGCGAAGTACCCGCGCACCGACTCACACGTAGTGTGTAACCTGTGCTTGTCTCCTGAGCACAGAGAACAAGACTGCGATGCGTGCCATGCTTTCCGCTCCAAGAAGACGCTTCGCGACCGTTGGGCTCGACGTTGCGACATGCAGAGTCAACACACTAGCTCTATTCCGGACCTCTTCGGACCAGAATCGAGTGAAGAAGCCGGCGAAGCTATCGGGGCCGAGGAGGAACAGGAACCGATCTCCGTTTCTGAGTACGGCTCCGACCAGGATGCAGACGTCCCGCATTGACAGCGTACTGTGAGTACAGAATCTCCCTCGCCCCGACATCCATCTCAACTGAAAAAGAAGGCTCCGGACCAACCGGCGCCCTCGGGCCCCGGTCGGCCCCGAGACCACGCTTCTGATGGCCCGCCTTCGGGCTTGGCACCGAAGCCTGCAAAAAAGCATTCCGGCTCCGAAAAGCCCCACTCTAAATCGGGCACCGAGCCGAAACCTTCAGGATCGAAGCCAAAGTCCGGCTCCGAACCACATTACTCGGCACCGAAACGTACTTCGGATCCGAAGACACCAACTCCGAAAATGTCGGCATCGAAACCTTCGGCGCCAATTCAGACTGATGCACCGAAGTCACCAAAAAAGCACTGTTTCGACGATCCGCTCGATAAACCGGACCCGAAATAGAAGGTGTTGTTTATTAGTCCTCAGACTGGAAATATTACCACAAAAGTGACTCTAAAAAGGACTGATGCAGAAGAGGAATATCACATTCCCTTGAAGAGAACTGTTGGAACTAACCCTTCCCCACCTCCTCTTCCTCCTACTCTTCCATCACCCCCCTTCTCCTCAGTTTCTACCTGTGCCAACTTCACCTGAACATTCACCACATACACCTGACAATCAGGATGATGGGGATGGCAATGGGGATGTGGATGATGATGATATTCAGCCTATACCTACAGACCCATGGGACGACTACAACACTAACTTGCCCACAGGCAAAGATTCTGACTAATACCCCACCAAGCCCTCTCCACCGGATGACAGTGTAGGCTACATTGAATTGCTGGGTAGGGCAGCTAATTACCATGGGGTGCAACTCCACAAAGAGTCTCTCGAAGAGGATTTTCTCTTTGAAACCCTTAGCAGTACACAAAAATCATCACACACGTTACCCATGCTCAACGGGATGATTAGGCATGTAGACGATATCTTTAATGATCCTGTCAGGGCACTTATCCTTACCCCAATGGTAGATAAAAAAATACAAGTCCGCACCATCCGACCCAGTCTACATAAAGGGACAGTTACCATTGGACTCACTGGTGGTGTCCAATGCACTCAAAAGTGCCAACTCCCAAACTACAGGAGATGCTCTACCCCCAGATAAAGAATCTAAGCTTCTTGATGCTTCTGGGAAAATGGTGGCCTCTCAGGCAGCAAACTTCTGGCGCATATCTAACACACTAGCATTGTTAGCTAGATACAACCGTGCGCACTGGGATGAAATGGAACAATTACTCCAATTTCTACCCCAAGAACATAGAGCTAAGTGAGAGAGGGACAACTTATCTGAAATAATCAAATCAGGTGCTCCCTAGATGCTGCTGACACACCTGCCAGAGCGGTAAACACCAGTGTCCTGTTACGAAGGCTCGCCTGGCTTCGCATATCTGGGTTCAAACCTGAGGTCCAGACTTCCATACTAAACACACCCTTTGATAAGGAACACCTATTTGGTCCAATGGTAGATTCTTCACTGGAAAAGATGAAGAAAGACACTGAAGTGGCCAAATCCATGGGAGCCCTCCAGTCAACACAAGGCCGTGGTTCCTTTCAGCGCTCATTCTATCGAGCAGGGTCCAAAAATACTTCCTCAGATACATCCACCTACAAGGGCAATAACAAACCCTCTGGCTCAAAAAATGACTTCCGAGGGGGTTACAGAGGAAACAACGGCAGAGGTAGAGGGTCAAACACACGTACCTCCCCCTCCAATACAAAACAGCGACTTACCTATACTTCCCCCCCCGACCATTTAACACCCGTCAGGGGAAGACTGTCACATTTCTTACCAACTTGGCAGTCAATAACAGCAGACAAGTGGGTTCTACAGATTATCCGTTCTGGTTACTGCCTGGTGTTCATCAACACTCCTCCAAACATTCCTCCAAAGGCACACAAACTTTCACAGGACCATCTACACCTCCTCCAACAAGAGGTACAGTCTCTACTTCTAAAAGGAGCTATAGAACCAGTGCCCTTTTACTTCCTAATACCCGAAAAGGACAGTTCTCTCAGACAAATATTAGATCTCGGGGAACTACATTTTTACATAGTCAGACCATTTCCACATGGTAACACTTCAACAAGTACTACCTCTTTGGCAAAAAGGCGACTTTCTGTCTACTCTAGACTTAAAGGACGCCTACTTTCATATTCCAATCCACCTTGCTCATCGCAAATTTCTCAGGTTTGTGTTAGCGGGTCAACATTACCAGTTAAAGGTACTCCCATTCGGAGTCACCACTGCCCCCAGAGTCTTCACAAAGTGTCTGGCGGTAGTAGCTGCTCATCTAAGAAGACAAAGCATCCATGTCTTCCCATACTTGGACGACTGGCTCATCAAAGCCAACACGTACCAACAATGTCTCAAGCATACTTCCATAACTATTCAGTTACTGCATCAACTAGGGTTCATAATCAATGTGCCAAAATCACATCTTCAGCCAGCCAATACTCAGAACTATCTAGGAGCCACTTTAGATACTCAAAGGCTCTCGCGTTTCCCAACGCAGCCAGAATTTGCAAAATTCAGGCTTTAGTTCTACAATTTCAACCCAATCAATCACTTCCAGCTCGGGTTTATATGCAACTGCTGGGGATGATGGCATCTTGCACCATGATCGTTCCCCATGCCAGGCTGCACATGCGTCCGCTTCAAGAATGCTTAGCCTGTCAGTGGAACCAGTCATACGGTCTATTAACCGATCTAGTGTTGGTACGCGGCTGTACTCCTCGCTCTCTGCAGTGGTGGAACACACAAAATTTATCAAAGGGACGGCCCTTCATAGACCCGGTTCCACAGACAGTACTAACAGCACACGCATCCCTAACTGGCTGGGGAGCTCATCTTCAGCAACACACTGTACAAGGCCTGTGGAGCCAACAGCAAAAGTTGCTCCACATCAACCATTTAGAGCTGATGGCAATATTTCTAGCTCTCAAAGCTTTTCAGACCCATCTAGCTGGCAAAACTGTCTTGGTTCGTACCGACAACATGACAGCTATGTATTACATACAAAAACGGGGGGACACACACTCTCCAACTGTCCCACTTAGCCCAAGACATCTGGAGGTGGGCTATTCACCACAAAATCTATCTCCTAGCGGAACACCTCCCAGGAGTGAACAACCAGATTGCAGACCTCCTCAGCAGGCAGAGGCACCAAATACACGAATGGGAACTTCACCCTCAAGTTCTCCTCCCATACTTCCAAGCTTGGGGAGTCCCTAAGATAGATCTGTTTGCCACACACCAAAACGCAAAATGCCAAAGCTTCGCCTCCAGGTACCCACACCCATTATCCAAGGGCAATGCACTATGGATGAACTGGTCAGGGATATTTCCCTACGCTTTTCCGCCTCTCCCACTCATTCCATCAGTAGTTCAGAAGCTCAGACAATCATCTCTCACACTAATCCTAGTAGCTCCTACATGGGCACGTCAACCTTGGCTCCCAACCCTGTTGGAGCTCTCTCTGGTCCCACATCAAAAATTGCATTTAACCTCCAGTCTCCTCACACAGAGCCATGGAGAAATCAAGCACCCAGATCCCAAACAACTGAACTTCGCGATCTGGCTCCTGAAGTCATAGAGTTTGGTTA
Organism: Calotriton arnoldi; assembly: GCA_963921515.1. Taxonomy (NCBI): domain Eukaryota; kingdom Metazoa; phylum Chordata; class Amphibia; order Caudata; family Salamandridae; genus Calotriton; species Calotriton arnoldi. The sequence goes on from CAWUFW010001517.1 coordinate 2,570,515, forward strand.
TCTGAATCTTCTACCATACTGTATGAACATCATTAGAGAGACTCAAAAACCTACCACAAGAGCCTGTTACGCAGCTAAATGGAAGCGTTTTGTTATTTATTGCAATAACAATCATATCAACCCTCTTGATGCTTCCATACAAAACATTATCTGTTACACTTGCAGCAGTCAGCATTGGCTTATACCTCCATCAGACTGCATCTTGCTGCAATAGCTGCGTATCTTCAGAATAGACAACATTTATCGCTATTTAGAGTGCCTGTAATTAAATCTTTTATGGAAGGACTAAAACGAGTCATACCACCAAGACTCCCACCTGCCCCAGTGTGGAATCTTAACATAGTCCTCACAAGATTAATGGGCCCGCCCTTTGAACCCATGCACAAATGTGAACCACAGTTCCTGTCTTGGAAAACAGCTTTCCTCATTGTGATCACTTGATTGAGGAGAGTGGGTGAACTACAGGCACTAACCATAGAAGAACCTTTTTTCCAACTACACAAAGATAAAGTGGTTCTTCGTACCAATCCCAAATTTGTACCTAAGGTAGTATCTGCATTTCACATAATTAGTCGGTAGAATTACCTGTATTCTTCCCTCAACCTGATTCTGTTGCAGAACAAGCTCTACACACCTTAGATGTCAGAAGAGCACTCTTGTATTACATTGAAAGAACAAAATCATTTCGTAAGACCCAACAACTCTTTGTTGCTTTTGCACCACCTCACAAGGGCAATCCTATCTCTAAATCAGGTATTGCAAGGTGGATTGTTAAATGCATTCAAATTTGCTACGCAAAAGCAAAGAGGACTTTAACTGTACCCCCTAGAGCACATTCCACTCGCAAGCTAGGGGCCACTATGGCTTTCTTAGGAAACATTCCCATAGCTGACATTTGCAAAGCTGCAACATGGTCTACACCGCACACATTCACAAAGCACTATTGTGTAGATGTTTTTAGCAAGACAACAAGCTAATGTGGGCCAAGCAGTACTTAAAACATTGTTTCAGACAACTCCAACAGCTACAGGATAGCCACCGCTTTTGGGGATACTGCTGTATTGTCTATGCACAGCATGTGATCTACAGCTCACATGCCTCAAGCGGAAAATGCTACTTACCCAGTATGCATCTGTTCTTCACATGGAGAGCTGTAGATTCACATGCGCCCACCCACCTCCCAGGGTACCTGTAGCTGCTGTACTTCTCTCTTTTACTATACATACTTACGCATGGACATCTCTATTCTTTACTACTACTCCATTCTCACCCTCTGCGGGAAAACAATCTGAAGATGGAGTCGATGCCCATGCGCACTATCACCGAAAGGAGGAGTCACTTATCTCGTGACTGGAAAGACTTCTTCGAAGAAAAACAAAGTGTAAACATCCGAACCCAACACTAGATGGCGATCTATGCACAGCATGTGACTCTACAGCTCTACATGCCAAGAACAGATGCATACTGGGTAAGTAGCATTTTCCTTTCCTCCATAGGATAACATTGACTGTTTTTCTTGGAAAAGTTTCTAAGTGTGGAGTTTGAAAACCTAAAGAAATTCTTTAAACTTGCACTAACTAACAAAAACGATTTTACTTACCTGTTTACAGGAAATGTCCCAGTGCAGTATCCAGGTATACTACACTGTGTAAGAAAAGTAATCTCAAAAGTAACTTACCTGTCATTTTACTGAAAACCCTATACAAAGTATATGTACTGTATTTACAAAGTATTGCATTTCTCAGAAACAATACTGTAAGTCAAAACAAAGTGCATTTATAATTACCATCCAAACTATATTACAATTGTATATTTACTGCAAAGTATTTATCACTTATCTGTGCCAGGCTTGCTTTGTTCTAGAAAATAAAGTAACTAAAAGAATACTTTTATACAAAAACAATTGGTCTGAAGTTCAGTCTCTGAGTGTGTGAATTCATTTGCTGAGTGAGTGGGTACAACAAATGCTTAACACTGTCCTCTGATAAAGCCTTACTGCTCGACCACACTACCACAAATAGGGAGTGAGCTGCTATCTAACTTTACCTCTGCCTACCTTTGGGGTTCCACTGGACTCTGTACACACTACACCTCACTTTGGTATAGTATATACAGAGCCTATAGTATATACAGAGCCAGCTTCCTACAACCTCCGGATACCACTTTTTGTCGAGTAACTCCACGAAACAGCAACGCAAATGGATAGCGAAATAGCGGCCATGGAAAACACTCCTTTCAAATGCTGCTCTAAGTGCCACCACAAGTTTGCCCAGTGCGATCCTCATGGCATCTGTAACCTCTGCCTGCCAGAGGATCACAAGGATAAGGACTGCGAGGCCTGCGCAGTGTTCGTGTCGAAGACACTCAAGGTACGCCGCAGGCAGAGAGGACCACTACACAGCCATGCAACAGAGTCAGAAACAACCTTCGTTGAGGGTCTTAGGCCTCTCAAGCAATGAGGACGATCAGGGTGTGCCCGCAGAATTGACACACGGAGGCTCGGACGTCGAGATACTTGAAGGGGACGCCGAGAAGAGGCGTACCGCGAAGAAAGCGACGAAGGACGCAGAGAAAAAGATGGATAAGGTAAGAAATCCTCAACCGTTGGAACCCAAGGGCCATGAAAAGAAGGCACAACAAAAGGCAGCCCAGGCGTTGAAGAAAATGATGATCGAGGGTCAGCAATGATCAAAAGAACCCCACAGATCCCACCCCAGGGATACCGACTAGGGAAGATCGTCGAAAGCGCCTATGACAAGTGCCGAACGAGAGGCCACGAAGGGAAAGACCTCACCTTGGAAGCCAGAAACCAGCACACCTAAGAAGAGGATCTCCCCGGCCTCAGGCGCCGAAAGGGCCCTCGAGGTGGAGAAAAAGAAGAGATGCCTCGAAGCGGAAATGGCGGCACTCCTTCAAAGAAAAAAGGAGTTTGATGAAGTGCTGAAGGAATTCCGTTTTTCCGCGAAGCCCACCGTCAACGCCTAAGAGGAGTAAGGGATCCTCGATTCGCCAGCAACCCCCGAACCACACGAAGAAGACGTCGAAGAAGAACTCTACGCTCCTGAAGAGGAATAAGCCTCGAAGACTTTCGAGGAAGAATGGAATGACCTTGAAACAGAAAGCCCAGAAGAGGATGTCTGTTGCTATCCCTCGAAGGCTTCACCACCAGATGACCGCCTTCTACAACAGCCTCCTCAAGAGAGCAGCTGACTCCTTCGGGGTTCCCTTAAGAGGAGGAAAAAGGAGACTCCTGCTTCCTCCTAGAGAATTTGACACCTTCCACCAAGGGGACACAATATCTCCCAATGCTACCAAGCATCCTGGACCAGGGAAAGCAGTCCTTCAAAGAACCAGCCTCAGCTAAAGGGATAACACCAAGAGTGGAAAAGAAATATAAACCCTCAACTAAGGACACTAAATACATTCAGGGAAACAGTGTCAACCTCTATTGTCACCACAGCAAGAAAGAAGGGCAACACCTACTCTTCCACTGGCCCACCTCCTGAGAGAGACAGCAATAGAATAGACATGGTGGGCAGAAAAATGGTAAACGAAGCAGCAACACAATGGCGCATTGCAAACTCCAATGCTCTTCTTAACAGGTATGGCCACCAACAATGTGATATTGAGGAACTCATGAACAAGTTGCCAGAGGAAGATAAGAAAAGAGCCAAATCCATCATACAAGAGGGTAAGAACATAGCTAATGCCAGCCTAAAATCAGCCCTAGATGCTGCCGATACAGCCAGCAGACAAATTTGCACAGGTACAATGTTACTAAGGTATGCCTGGCTACAAATATCAGGCTTCAAACAAGAGGTCCAAACCTCCATTATCAACAAACCTTTCACAGGAGACACCCTCTTTGGAAAGGAAGTAGATGAGTCACTACAACAGATAAAGAAAGACAATGAAACGGCTAGTACCATGGAAGCCCTACAACAAAGAGGCACCTTCAAAAGGCGAGGTTTTAACGTAAGAAGTCCCACAGGAAGAGGAGTCTTCTCAACAGGCCAGCAACAACAGAATCAAGGCGGCGGACAGCAGTCAAACCAGCAGTCTGGATACCAAGCCTGGCAACGACAGCCAAAGCAGCCCTTTTGAGGCAGAGGAAGAGGAAGAGTGCAGCCCTCAAGAGGTGGAGGAGCAAATTCAAAGTGACTTGCCCACAACAATAGACCCACACACAACACCAGTGGGAGGCAGGATAGCACACCACCTGCAACAATGGGAAGACATCACCACAGACAGTTGGATTTTAAATTTGGTACAACACGGATATTGTATAGAATTAACAAACAAACCCTCCAAAGAAGAAAAGGTTCCTAAAATCGGAACTCTTACAGTTAAGAATAGAAATAAAGGAGCTACTGAAGAAACAAGCGATGGAAAAGGTACCAAAGAGAGAACACAACAAAGAAAACTATTAACCATATTTCTTAGTCCCGAAGTGGGATCTCACACTAAGACCAATCTTAGACCTCAGATTCATAAACAAGTTCATTCGCACGCAACATTTCAAAATGACGACACGACAAGAGATAATCCCACAGCTACAAAAAGGAGACTTCATGGCATCAATAGATCTAAAAGACGCCTATCTACATATCCCCATGAACCAAGCGCACGAGAATTACCTTAGGTTCTGCCCCGAGAAGACTCACTACCAATTCAAAGTTCTCCCTTTAGGGATAAAATCGGCACCAAGAGTCTAAACAAAATGCCTAGCAGCAGTTGCAGCATCCCTAAGAAGGACGGGGATCCACGTTTACCCCTACTTAGACTGGCTAATAAAGGCAAAATCAAAGCAAACCTGTTACGCACATGTCCATCAAGTAATCAACACACTCCAAAGGTTGGGTTTTTCAATAAACCACAAGAAATCGTCAACAACGCCAGAACAAGAAAAAACCTTCTTAGGAGCAAGATTAAACTCCAAGCTTGCACGACCGTACCCGACACAGAAAAGAATACAAGCTATCAAACAGGAAACTCGCCTGTACCAGAAGGGTCAGTGTCTGGCAGTGAGGACTGTCATGAAACTCATGGGCAAGATAGCATCATGCATTCCCCTCATCACTCATGCACGCCTTCACATGCGCCCTCTTCAGGAGTGGCTTTGCAGCAGTTGGTCACAAGCCACAGGGAGTTTGGAAGATCTAGTGGTTGTAACACAAAGTTCAGACGGAGATACAATCGTGGGCATCCAAACCCATAACACTCGGCAGACCGTTCAAGACACCAACTCCCTCAGTGACCATCACAACAGATGTGTCCCACAAGGGTTGGGGAGCACATTCACGACACCTGAGAATACGGGGTCAATGGAGCGATCAAGACTCCATAAAGCACATCAACTTCCTAGAGATGAAGACGGTATTCTTGGCACTGAAGGCTTTCTAAGCCCACAAACTGAAGAAAACAGTATTAATTCAAACAGACATCACCACAACTATGTTCTACCTCAACAAGCAGAGGTACAAAATCATTCACTCTAAGCAAACTAGCACAGGAGATTTGGAAATGGGCCAATTCAAAGAAAATCAGCCTACAGACAATACACCTGCCAGGAAAAGACAACGCAAAAACAAATCAAATCAGCAGACAGAACAGCGGCTCGCACGAGTGGGAAATAAAATAGAGGACCCTACAACAAATCTTCAACCTCAGAGATAGACCTAATCGCAACAATAGAGAACAAGAAATGCCAATACTTCACCTCCAGGTTTCATCACCACCTATCAAAAGGGAATGCCCTGTCACTAAACTGGTCAGGGACATTTGCATACGCTTTCCCCCCCCCCCCCCCCTGATTCCTCTAATACAAGGAGTCCTCGAAAAAGCCAGACAACCAGGAACAAATATAATACTCATAGCCCCGCAATGGGCACGACAAGCCTGGTATTCAAGTCTACGCTAACTGTCCAAGGGACAGATGATGAAGCTCAAAGCAGAGAAGGACCTCCTCACAATGCAAGGGGGCCAAATCTTTCACCCAGAACCAGCAACGCTCAGCCTAGCAGCGTGTCGCCTGAATACATAGAGTTCGGACATTTGAACTTACCTCATATAACAATAGAGATACTAAAAGAGGCAAGAAAGCAAACCACAAGACAATGCTACCCTGCGAAGTGGAAACGATACACCATATGGTGCACAAAAAACAAAACCCTAACTCCATTTCCATGCAGGAAACAGTTCTCATATATCTGACACACCTGCTCGACAGTAAGATCAACTATTCAAGCCTCGAGGTGCACCTGGCAGCAATTGTAGCCTATACCAGGGGGAAATCATGTAAGAGTTTCTTCACAGTGTAGGAAAGTAGGATCTGCTTCTTATGGTTACCCCCACTTTTTGCTTGATGTTGCACTATTTTTGACTAGTCTGACTGGGATCCTGCTAATCAGGACCCCAGTTCTATCTGCTTTCTCTTTTAAATTGTTACATGTACTTTGGTACACTCCAGATTGGATACTGGAGTACCCTTATCAGTCCCTAGTATATGGTCCACATGTACCCAGGGCATAGGTACCCCAGAGGCCTCCCATGGGCTGAAGCATGTATTATGCCACCCATGAGAGGCCATGCAAAATGGAACTACAGTTCTGCTACTGCAACCTGTGTAAGCTGGTGCTTGCACCACTTACTTTTGATATAGGTTCACTATATCTATAGGTCACTACACTTAAAACTTATAAGTCACCCCTATAGCAGTCCTTAACAATCCTAAAGGCAGGGTGCTGGGTTTTACGTGAGAGGGTGCCCCGCATGAGCAGAGCCCCTCTGCAGCATTCGGAGACCATTCTCCTGGGTTGTCTGTGACTCAGCCGGACATATAGGTAGAGGTGCATTATAACCTCGCGGTAAATGCTATCTCAAACGGCTGCATAGAAACATATCGTGTTTGTTATCAAACACCTTGGAATCAGTATGATTCCACCCTTCAGAAGCAAGCTTCGTGGGGTCACTGGTCTATCCGGTGCCAGCCTTCTCGACCCGGTCAGCACAAAATGGATACTGCCGACCAGAGACACATTTCTGCCCTCCTGCTGCTGAGCCAAGCTCGAGCAGAGGAAGGCAGCACAATAGGCACCCTGTCACAGGGAGGTGTGACCACCTCCCTGACAGGATTTAGTGTATTGGGGCTGGGTGGGTGCACTTCCAAAGTGCCTGAAAGTCTGCACTTGGGGCACATTTGGTGTCCCTGTGCATAGTCCAGCTCAAACCAGTTCTGTGAGCCATTGGCTCCTGCTCTGGCGCGAAACTGGACAAAGGACATGGGTGTAACCACCCCTCTGTCCTGACCCTCCCCTAGGAGGGTCCGTCGAATCTGTCCAACCCCCTCCAGTGGGTACAAATGGGCTGTAAGACTTTAGATTTTACATGGACAAGATTCTACAAAAAAAAACACTGACCTTCGACCGTCTGGACCTCGCTGGACTTCGACTGGGCCCGACTTCGTCTCCCTCTCCGTCCAAAGCTTTGTCTGTGCCCTTGCTTCATACAGGCTCTGTGCAAGACCTGTGGTGCATTAAGAACAACTGAAGAATCTCCCTTGGAGTGAAGGAGTCACTCCCCTGCACTAGCAGGCACCTCAACGCAACTGACCGGTCTGCTGCTCCTGCGGACTCCGAAGATTTCAGCAACTCAGGAGGTGGGTTACGAAGGTCCCTGAGGTCGATCTGCCCTCTCAGCAAGTTTGAGGCCAGTATCCCTCATGGGGACTGCATAACCCGAACCCCTGTGCACCGCGCCCATATGCGCGATTCCCGAGCTTGTGCATTGGACTCTGTGTAGTCCTGACCCTGAGCAGTATTTGAACCAAAAAACTCTGGCCTCCTCGCACGGAGTGCTCCGTGGGCTGGTACTCTGCAATCTTGCAAGAGGTCCCCTCGCGACTCCTGGTCATTCGGCCTGTGGGTCCTCTTGAGGGTCATCTTGATTTCTATTGGGCTTCCCTGGTTGCTTCAGACGTGCCCTGACTCTCCATTGCTTGGAGAGTCCCCAGGACCTTGCTGGTCCTCACCGTAACCTGCTTGACCTTCCTGCGTGGGTTGCTTTTGCACAGGCTTGTTGGTGCTCCCGCCGGACACCGACCCCTCAGCACTCAACATCCTTCGTGGGACAGCTCGCATCTGGCTCCTGTTCGTCTTTGACGTCTCCTGGCCCTCTTGGCTGCAGAGTCAAGCATCCCCTCTTCGCACCTGAAGCACTCGACATCGGTGGGCATTCGTCTACCGAGCCCCTGGTCACTCTGAAGTGATCCATACTGTCCCCTCTGTTTTCAGGTTCCTTCCTTCCAGAATTCAGGCTTGGATTCCACCGGACCCTTTTCACCTTCACGGCAGCAGTACTTCTTCACAGCCCTCCATTGAGAACGACGGTGGTTTCCGACACCACTCCAAACCTATGCACCCGCCGCCTCAGGGATAGGTAACTCTGGTACTACGGTATCCACGGGTGGGGTGGCTCTCCAACCTCTTAAGTTCCAAAGGGTTTCCTCGAAGTCCTCCTAGAAGGGTCCTTAAACTGTAACCGTGACTTCCCCATAGAATTGTACGGAGCACGCGGTCGTGTTAGCACACTGCACCTGTCCTCTGTGGGGTCCCTATCTACTCGCCATGGGTGGTTCCTTGGGGTCCCAGCGATTCTACGTGCTCTAGACTTTGTCTTGACCCGAGTCGTGGTTATACCACTATTTTCGTATATGGTTTGGTCTCCCCCTGGAGCCCACTGTGTATTATGCTACTTACAACTGTTCTATTGATCTCGTATTATGTGCTTTGTGTTCTATCCTCGTGAAAAGTATCTGCTAGAGCTCTATAAAGCAAACCTAGACGAATCCTTCTAGAAAGCTCCTTACACATCGATGATTGGTCGAGAAGCAGACGAAGGGATAAGTGCCCCGACTGAGGAACAAATAAAATCTTACATCACGAGGTCCAGAACCTCAGCAGCGATGGGTCCAGATAAGATCCCAGTTATAGTCCTCAAAAGTAACCCCGAAGGCTGGAGCAAGTTTTTGGAGCCACTGTTCTGCCACATCTACAAAACTGGTCAAATCCCAAAATCGTGGACTCGGAGTATTGTTTTTCCTCTATTGAAGAAGAGCTCAAGAATTTCTCCTAGTAATTAAAGACTGATGGCTCTGTTGAACGCAACTGGGAAGATCTTTGCTGCAGGCATCCTGGACCATTTGAAAGACTGGGTGTTTTCAAGGGGCGTGATTCCAATGGCCCAGGTAGGCTTCCCTCCGAAGCGCTCTGTTATCGATAACATCGGATTCTTATAATCATTAATCGACAAATATGTTATAACTAAATCACAGATAATTTATAGTTTGTTCGTAGACTTTTCAACAGCTTTTGACAGGGTCGATAGACCCTGCCTATGGGGGAAATTGGTGAAAATGGGGATCCCCGACGCTTTATTAAGATTAATTGTGGCCTTATACACAATGCGTGGTGTATAGTGCAGATGGGGGGAGAAAAGTGCTTAACTCATAGGATTCCTACCTCGAACGGCCTTAAGCAAGGCTGTTTGTTAGCCCCCTTACTCTTTTCCCTATATGTAAGTGCTTTACCGGAGTGTCTAGTAGGTATAAAGAATTTTCCACCTAAAATAGCGTCTCATGAAATCCACGCCTTAATGTATGCTGACGACATTGTCATATTTGACTTAACAACGATCGGTGTACAAAGCAAGTTAGATGCTCTTTTCACTTACACTGAAAAAAATTCTTGAAAGTAAATATTTCAAAGACAAAAGTGATCCCTTTCAGGGGAAAAAAGCATCACATCCACTTTAATTGGAAACTAGGAGGTAAACCGGTAGAGATGGTAAAGGAGTATGTATATCTAGGAAGAATATTTTCAGAGACACTAGAAAATAACTCTCATCCACTGCATTTAGAATCAAAAGCCACAGCTCACGTAAAGGCTTTAAAGAATTTTTATATTTACTCAGAAAAGAGGCATTTTCAAGCTTTCTTCGAGATATATCGAATAAAGATCCTGCCTACCCTGACGTATGCCTTAGAACATTTTCCAATAAAAAATGGTATTTCCTGCACAAATGTGAAGAAAACTTTTACGGAAAATAATAACATTAGTCAGGCCACTCCAGTCCAGGCCCTTCATTTAGAATGGTCACTGACTAGTGCTTATAGAATTGCCCTGGCCAATAGAATTAGATGGGCATATAATATGCTCCACGCAGAAAAAGATACCGTAAGAGCTTTATTAAAGCTCGAAACCTTTGAGGTTGGTTCGAGCAATTTTGCATTCAACAAAAATCTTGAAGTAGGTCTATCACACTTCAAGTGTACAATTACACTCTTACATTCCTGGTCGCGGGCCCATCTAAAAATGTTATTAAATATGACATCACATCTTAGTTTTGATCTAGATTCAGCTTATTGTTCACAGCTATCTCATTATAGGTCTTATTCTTCTTCTCTCGAATATAAGATCTATCAGCAGTGTCTGAAATGTACTCTTGCACACAGCGTGCGACGCTCTATTATTTTGCTTCGCTTGGGGATCCTGCCTTTGACCTCCTATACCAAACATTGGGATAACTCTATTAAGAATGCTGGAACGTGCAAGCTTTGCAAAGGAGGGGAACAAGATCCAGCCCACATGTTATATATCTGTCCAAACAAAGAAGTAGTAGAAGCTCGGCATCATTTTTTTAAATCCTATACACTTTAGACATAAAGTGATTATTGTGAATGATCTGATTGCTCTCATTTATTCTCCCCCAAATGAATTTGTTTGTAATAATCTACACACATTTTTAAAATCTTTTTTACCATTGTTTTAGTATCAATTGTATTTATTGCCATTATGTAAATGTATCGATGTATGTATGTCTTTAAGTATTCTTATTGTTGACCTCGGTAGAGGTCTAAATCAATTAATAAATTGAATTGAATTGAACACAATTACAAAGCCAATCCAAATTGAAAGAAAAAGCAATGCCAGTGAAATCCAAATATAAATCCATGTCACCACCAACGTTCTACTTTGGGTACTTATTTAATGGGTTTTCCCGAGTAATTTTCTTAAGTGTGCCCAAAGAACCTACTCCCCAATTCACCTGAGGCATCGAAAGTGTTAGGGATAATCCCTCCTCAGCTAAATAGTGAACCCCTATTTTTGCCTGAAGGTTGTTCAAGCTTGAACCTTTCAAAGGATCGCCCCACTATAGTTACCTTCTCTGACTTCCATAAATCGACATGGTCAACACCCAACCAATAAACATGCTAGTCAATAGTAGTCCTACAGTAACACAAATGTTAATACATCATGGGCTCCGAGCTGCAGATGGAGATGTTACCTTCGTGCTAGGGGCTCATGAAGTGTATACTACAGAGGTATTCTATTCATGGGTAACATTTCCTTCAATTAACGGCCAATCTAGACAGTTTCATGAATACACTGTACAAGCAGTTCTCAACAATTACGCAGCTTATGCTGATCTAGAAATACCGCTCACATATCAGGAACAAGCAAACTGATTCCAAGGCACCCTCCCACATACCGCAGCGAACGTCAAACTGGATCCCCTCAGCAGTGAAGGGACAACATGGCTCATCTTGGCCGACTACACACCGTATCCAGACATAGCAAACCTAAACGCAATAGAACTATGTGTGCTATACACAGATCTAGTTAGGTTATACAGAAGCATGACACAGCATGTCATGTGAACAATGGTGCTAAACCCGGCGAGGAATGCTCAAGCTGCACAACCGCATTAAGCAATGCAGGCAATTAGTTCGGTAACTATTAATTCAATAATGGGAACGATTCCCACCAGACGGGAGAAAATTCAGTTCTGGATTGCACAAAAAACCAATCCGCTTGAAGCAGTATTTCCCTATACAGGACTTCAAGAAAAACATAGAATTCTCACAATATGCCTACCTTTAAGAATGGTTCCTCCTGTGGAAGATTGTGCCACATGGGGCACAGTGTTCGCTGCAGTGTATACCACAACACATGGTACACCATCCATCGCTGTTTTGCCTGATGTGATAAAGCAGATTCAAAATGAATACAGGGCAGCAGCAGCCCTAGACTTGGGTATGAGACTGCTGGACAACTTTAAAACCGTCTCCTCAATGATTTTAAGTAATATTAAAGAGGAAGCAGCAGCACTGGCAGTACGCCAACGTCTCACAAGTTCCATTAATGGATCAGGAGTGAGAACTACCAAAATTATTGCAGAAGCCTATACATCTATAGGTCGAGATAGTTCGGGAGCAAAACCTAATAAACCACAAATTAAGGGTAACTCTGAAAAGGATAATGCCATGAGTCTTAAAAAAAAAATGCAGGGATAATATGGAAAATAATAAAGAAAAATGTTAAACCATCAGAGCGCAGGTCAGAGGAGTACGTGAAACCTCAATGCTCTTCAGTCTTTTTTGTAAAAAGGAAGAAAAAATACACAACAAAAGCCTCAATTAAAAAGAGGTGGTGGCAAGTATTTCGGTTAGACCTGCCATGAATACTGAGAACTCTGCTTCTGAACATGGAGTGGGCTCTGACTCTGTAAGACAGTGTGGCATAGAAATAGATGGTTCGCCAGAATCTTCAAGAGTAACTGATGAGTTTGTTCTGGTGAAAACATCAGATCAGAGTCTCAGCTCTTCAAGCTGATTATATGATTTGCAACGAGGCCATGTCGTACAGTTCCTACTTTCTCAGTAAGACTGTGCTTTTGGGCAATGTAAGCATCAGAAGTATGAGAACTGATTCCACACATACCATCAGAATATGTTGACCTGGTTCCCGGCTAGCTCACAGTGCAACATCCGGACCCATATACCTAAACGGCTACCTAATGGTGTCTGCAACCTCAGAACATGACAACCCTAATTCCCCCAAGTAAATTGCGGAAACAGATGTTTCATTTCTGTTGTAACTCCGGCATGCCCAAAGAGGTGACCACGACAATCCTGTCGAAATGCTCCTCTGCCTAAGCAATGGCTCATGTGGTTTATATATTAACCGAAACCCATGCATTCAGTGCCTGAGCTCTGGACGTGCTGCATCTTGTTTATTCTACCCACTCGTGCTGTCACCTAACGGACAACAATCCATAACACAGTTTGCGCAGAGTAGCGGGGACCTCATACAGTGTGTTTCAAGAGACGATAATGTCCCTACGAAGAAATCTACATGTAGCAATTACTTTCTGAGTATGCTGATGTGCTGTCAAAATGTTTTACAAAGGGCACTGTTAAAAAGATGTCAACTTAAAACGTGAACACTTAAAATGGAAGTGTTTGTGCCCAGGGCCTATGCAACTACGCAACAAATGTGCCTGATCCCAAATTTGAGACTGCATTAGATGTACAAACACACAGAATTATAGATGAGTAATAGTGGAATTATATGTGAGGTGAGTAAAAGTAATTATCAGGATGTTTTTCACCGAGGGGTCCTGAATGACCTCAAACCACCAGAACAAAGCTAGAGTTGTCTGTCGGCCAGAAGCCGGAGGCAAAAACAGCCATGCTTTTCAATTTTTTTCACAACTAAAATTTTGTTATGTTTGAGCCCCAAAATAATCTGCCTCTGCTTTCAACCGCTATGCAGGGGCAAAGTAATATAATACATGGCCTCTTGCCAGACCTCTGAACTTGTTCTGCCTAAAGTGAAATAAATGCTTAGTATCCTGCTACTCCTCCACACCACACTCTCCAATACCCCACACTAAAATGTTATAGAATAGTCTCCTGTCACTCTGTTGTATCCCTTATCCACTCTCAGCCTTCCAAAATATAAAAGAAATACCTGGTTTCTCGCCAACCACCCTCACGACCCTCTTCTAATACCCTCCCTCACCCCCCCGCATAGAAAAATATATCTGGCCTCCTGACATCCACCTTCTGCGCCACCCCTTCATGCTGCAGCTATGTTCTGAGGTCTACATGAAGCAGAGAGCTTGCAATTCGCTGACCGGCCCTGTGAGAGTCTTGTTAGTGCAGATTACAAATCCTTTTCGGCGCAAGCCTGCAGAGACCTGTGGCCGAAAGGGAATGTGGCAGTGTGTGGCAGCAGAGATTTATCTGCATTCTCCCACCTCCCTCAGATTTGTGGAGACCAAGGAAAAGCTAGATGAGACTGCCATTCTGCCACCTTGCTCAGATCTCTGAGACCTGGAGGGAGAAACACAGATGAAGGAAGCGCTTTCTCTGGCGAAGAATAACGGGGACACATCTTTTGTTTCCCACCATTACGTCACAGCAGATTTCGATCCAGTTATTCATGATGGAGGTTTCCAATGGAAGTCAAACATAACAATACATTTTAACTTGACAAAACTTAAAGGTCTTTCCACTGTGGCAAGAAAGAAACTAGAGGACTGCTTAATACTTGAAGGATGCACGCTTTCACAGAAATGCAAATTTTGGTCATTCTGGACAAGTGAACAGAGAATTAGCTACATCTCTGAGGCTCTCTCGTCAAATTTCCCCACAAGATTTTAACCAACAAATAAGTGTCTCATTACATACACATAATATGACTACAATGCATTACATTCTTAAATAGAGAGGCACACATGTTTTTTAGTTGTTCAGGATGGTGAATCAAATTAAGGATTAGGCTTTTAGTTTTCAAATTTGTCTTCTGACTGAATATAATTTTGCGGAGCTATTGAGCAGAATAATCCAGAGACACCTGATTGACAGATCAAAACAATACTAAAGGGCACAGACAAAGAGGGTGGGGAGATTGATGGCAACAAGAAAAACAACCATAGGACCCATCCCTGACAACCTGCTGTTCAGGGTTCCTACTCAAGATGACTTGGCGTTGATGAATTAGGCTTCCACAGGACTCCTTCCAGCTACCTTCCCCAAAAAAATGAACCTCCTAAGTTCACTCCTCTCTGGGCAGCCCAAAAGGGGAAGAAGCAAAAGCCACAAAAGTTCTTCACACCTCTGAGGACATTTAAGCAACCACAAGATGAGGAAGCACTGGATGACGTTCCACAACTGGGGAGAAGCTGTAGGTCATACCGAAAGGACATGGTCTAGACTGTGAGAATACTGTGTCTACAACTCCCTGGCCAGAGTCATGGCATAAACCCTTAAAGCTGGGGACAAAAGTGACCGAACCGAAACAGGAAAACAAAAAATCTGTCTAAACTGGAGGCAGCCAACTTACAAACACTTTGTAATCATTGAATCCCTAAGTTTCCAGACTCCACTCAAGGCAGTCTCAAGGGATGACTGTGCCGATAGAGCCATTTTTATTGAAAATTCAGCCAGTACATGTTTTCTCTCAACAGTATTTTAATGGTATATTCAGTCCTTGTTCCAAAGCACGAAAAAGTAACCTTTCCCTCCCTCCCCAAACAAACTAGTGGTTGGGCACAGAGAATTAAAATCAAGCACATTCAAAGCATTTTGTTTAACATTCGCCTAATCAGCAAACATTTCTCAATCATTTTTACAGTAAGTGAGCCAGACTTCCGCATAACAAATTAATTTCAATGGTCTCAGAGATGTTGGACAACCCCCCAACCGTCCAGACAAGTATTAAATTAGGGAATACCATATGCTTCCATTTTTACTCCTCATAACTTGAAATTCCCTTTTTAATTTCTCCATCTCCAGTAATGTCCACTTGCTCTCCCATTCCTCCATCATCTGTATCATGGGAAAGTTCCATTTTTGGACAAGCAGAAGGAAGTAAGACTTCGCCCCTTTGTGAGACACTTTCATATTTCTAAAGTGGGCTGCATTATCTCATAGTAGCACACAGGAGGAATAGCGGTTTTGGACATCCATGGTATTGCCCACGGAGCCTGACCTATTACAGCCACATCCGTATGTATACAGTGTTATTCCGTCTCATATATAAACCATTTGAAAAGTACTCTAAGCTGGGAGGCTTAGTAATAGTGTGTCACTTCCGTTTGTGCCAGCCACTCATTCTCCTATTTGCTTTTAACACTGTCCGTGAGATAAGTGTGTGTTTTCCTGTCCAATAAAAGTATCTATGGCCATGTGAAGATCTTCACATCTTTCTCTGGGATCTTCATCTGTAGGGCTTGAAACACATAAAGTAGTCTAGGTAAGACATAATGAATTTCCCTGCTGCCACCCTACCCAGTCAGGATTTATAAATGTTCTGCCATCCAAGTGGATCAGTGGTGATAGCATTACATAGTCTGTGGTAATTAGCAGTGTGTAAAAATTACAGAGCTTCAGTGTGATGCAGATTCCAAAGTATTTGATTTTACTCTTAGCCCAGCAAAATGGAGTCACCTCAGTGAGATAGTCTCTAACTGGTTGCAGGAGTCCCATGCTCAGCAATTCAGATTCCTCCAAATTAACCTTGAACCCTGAAACCCTCTCAAAGTTCTCTATCACATCAAAAGCCTGTGGAAGAATATCATCCATGAATAAAAGGATCTTATGATAATCAACCCTAAATGGCAGCCTTTATTATCTGGGTATTGTCTTATAATAGTGGCCAGAGATTCAAATACTAGTATTAAACGTGGCTAGGACAAGGGGCACCCTTGACGGGGTCCCTCTGTACAAGAGTATTGTCCCAGTTTTCAGCCCATTGACTAGTATTCTTTCCCTCAGATTTTTGTTTGCTTCTATCCAAGTCAGCATGTGTAGTCCCAGGCCTGCTCCTGCACTTGGTGGAGAAAGAACCAGATTATTCTGCCAAATGCGTTTTCATCATCTAACAGGAGGATGGCTAAAGGGATTTTCCTATTGCTTGCCATTTCAATGAGATGCAACACCCGTCCAGTGGTTAATTTGCAAAACAATAAGTGCTAGTTCCCAAAGCTCTGCTCAGAATCTTGCAGCCAGCGCTATTAAATGTCGGTGCACCTAATACCAAGGCTGCATAATCTGGAATCTACCTCATGCCTCTTAAATTTAGTACAAGACACTCCCTTCCCCTTTATCTCACTGTTGCAGGCTCCAGCTGTCTCTCTATATGACAGTTTTTCTGTCTTTCTTCCTCCTTTTTACCTCTTTGCTTGTTTTTCCCTTTCTTGCACTCGGGAAATGATTTTCGAGGGAAAATAAGTGCTGGTCCCTAAAAATTAGTGCCAGTGGACTCCACCGGCTCAAATTAAGCACTTCACCTTCCTAATGCAATCTGCAACTTGGCAGTTGGAAGTAAATCCAATTGATCCTGGTGTATTAGATAAGACAAATGGGGCATCAAATCGAAAAGGAACTCTTGCAGTATTGGACAACATCTGACCATTCTTTGTTTTCTCATACATTGAGTATCCATTTATTGTCTCTGCGAGAATGGTCTTCCATATCCATATGTTTGTCCCATAATGCCCTAATTTCCTCTTACATTATGGCCTGAAGATTTTGGGATTTCTCTATCTCTTGGCTCATTGCCACTGTATCATATTCATTGGTGGTGACACGTTCTCCCGAGGCTTGGATTTCCTTAGTCACATCAGAAATGGCAGATTCCTTATCTACCTTTATAGCTTGCATCTGGGAGGTGAGTCATATTAGAAATTTTGTTGTGCAACTCTCCTAAACAGCTCTAAGTTTTCTTTCATCAGTGGAAAGGAAGTTTCTCTCTTTTTTTAGATGTCATTTCTGTTTTCTGGGCTGTTTGATCCTGCTTGCCAGGTGTAGCTGATTGAACACCTGTCCTCCTCTAGTATTCGATCATTTCTCTTTGCAACCCATCTTTTTTGGGTATTGACATCAGTTGGTAGTTTAATCCACCCCGTTTTCTCCAGTTAAGTCAGACATGTCCCCCGTGCAACCAACGGTTTCACATGTCCTCCAAAGAGAAATCTCTCATAAGTACCTCGAGTATGCACAGCAATCCACTAGCCTCTTTCATGTGTGGCACCATTTTTATAAAGCTTGCGATTGGTGAGCAGTCATTTTCCTATTGTGATAAAGTCCTCACATTGCAGCATGGCAATTGGGGGCGCCTCTCTCAAGTATTATCGGGATGCTCTCTCTCTAGTCGCCAGCAGAAGTAATCCTTTGAATATGGGACTTTCTTTATGCAACTTAATGTATTTCTGTTTGTGGCAGTTTTTGGATGCAGTCTCATTACATAACAAGAAAAGGCCAGATCTCAAGGCCAAATTCCAAGTCTTAACATTGTACACCTTCTCTCTCTGGTGCCCTGATGGGTCAGTGCTCTGATGCGAGCCGCTGCACCACTTTAGCTCAGCCTCGCTTTCAGGTCAGTGTAAGTGGGCCGTGCTGCAAGATGGCTGTTATGCTGCAGATACACTTGCTGGGTGTCAACAGCCCGTCCTCCTCTTAACTGGCGATTCTACACCAATGAGGGCCCTGTACGCTTCTCCTAAGTCAGTGCTGCCTGCCCAGTCATCACTTGGATGAGACCTTCAATGCAGTGTCCGGGGCTTGAAAGGGAGGCTTGGATGCATAGCTCATCAGCAAGACTCCATACGTTTCCAACTGTAAATTAACTTTTTCTTCTTTGATTTAGTACCAGCTGAGTATTAAGCTTGAGTGGTTTTGCAAGGAGCCTGCGGCAGGTGGCCTCAAATACCAGCTGCCTAATACCAACATTCTGTAGTTGTGATTCCACCTTATACCTTACTTCCATCAACGTACACCTCATGTCTCTCTGGCTTACTCTTGCAGATTCTTTTTCATTTGTGATTCCTCCCATTATCACAATTGCCTCATCTGTCTCTTCATCTTTCTTTCTTGCTTTTTTGCCCATGACCTACGCACATTAAGCGCTGAGTGTTTTCACTATCTAATGCTGTCAGTTTCACACCCCTGCCACCACCTAGTTTACCCCTTAACACTAACTCAACTTTGCCATCCTAGGAAAATCAAGTGCCTAAGGAATGCATCCGATAGAGACATCTAGCCGCCGATTCCTTATCTTAGAATCGTTCTGAGGTGCCAGACTGGATCCGGAACTTTTTCCAACAGTACCAAGCCACTCTGTAGCAACGTAGTCTCCCGAATGTGACGTCAATGGAGTCCATATAAGCCCTCCCCTGATTCACTGGCGTCCGTTCCTTCTTTTCTGTGCTAGTTCCTCCGGCTTTTTTTTGGCCTTCTTAATTTTTTTGTCAACGGAGCAGTGGGCCTTTCTCTACCCATTTTTAATGTCCTCTGGGTTTAAGGCTTGGGAGTCCTGTAGACAGCAAATGTTCGCCACGGACTCACTCAGTTTGCGTGATGTCTGGGTGAGCACCATGACTCAAACGAGTTAGATCATTGTCGTCCGCTCCGATCGAAGGTGCGAAGAGAAAGTCGCATGAAGCTCCTTGTTGCACGGATGTCATCGAAGTCTTCTCATCGACCTATGTCCCCTATGCTCTCTACAGACCGACCGCGCGTCCGCTCTAGGAGCCGTTCCCACAGGCGTCATTCTCCTTCGAAGTCTGGAGGTAAGTATCGGCATAGGCGGTCAAAGTCGCGATGCCTCCTACCTTCGTCACCTCCCGTTGGTCCACGCTCTTCTGTTGAAGTGTCAGGGCATGAGTCTGCCTGAGCCTCCCCACCTATCCTTGGGCCGGGGCGTGTTCGACACAGATGAGAAAATATCAATCTCTTCATTCTATTTTTGGGTCGTCGCCTTCCTCTGGAGCACTCTTGGACACCACGGAGGTGCATGAGGTCGTACCTGTGTCCCTGTTGGCGGGTTCTCCCTCAGCTTCAATTTGGCTTCCTGTTTTTGAACCATAGTAGCGCCGGTGCACAGCCCATCGAGGCTACAACCTTCGGCACCTGCTTCTGGTCTGCCGACTCCGATGTTGTCTTCGGGCTCTTTTCTGCCAGCACCGATGGTGGTACCATCGACGCTCCTTCTGATGTTGAGGCGTCGCTTTCTTGGTGTCGACCAGCTTCGGTTACAGCGTTGAATGCGGTGCCGATGAAGTCTACAGTCTCCCTCTATTCCTCTGCTCTCTAGAGCCCTTCCTCTGGTTGGAGGACCATGGTTGTAGAGGTACTACGGTAGGTGGGGTGTGTCCCCATCCCATTTCGGACATGGTTCCACCCCCTATGGAGTCTAGCTGGTTACTTGCATTGGGTGACATCCTGACCAGTCTATCCTAGAGCCTTCCCTTCCTTATAGTGAATGTCTTTCTGATATCCTGTTGGGTGCTTGGGCTAAGCCTGAAACAGGGCTCCTGGTAGATCACTCTATTTTTCACAAGCATCGCCCAGCCCCGGAGGATCCGTCCTGTCTCCTTAGACTTTCATTTAATCAGAGCTTTGTGCTACAGGCTGCTTCAGCCACCCAAAATATTGATTTTATCTCTCCTGTCCCTCCAGAAAGAGAGGCCAGGAAATTTGATGCTTGTGGTAGGCGTATTTTCTCATCTTCTAGCTCTGCCCTGCGATCTCTGAACACTTCTTGTGTCCTCGCCCGCTTCTTCCTTGCCTTGTGGGACTCAGTGGAGCCTTTTGCCCTCCCTTCTGGAGGAAGCCCTGAATACTCGTCTTCCATTGTTACGAGATGGGCAACAAGCTGCCAGCCTTAGCATCCGCTGTGGTATGGATACCACAAATTCTGTTGTTCGGGCTATGACCTCTTCCGTAGCTCTACGTCAGCATGTTTTCGTATTTCCAGGTTTTCGCAGGCTGTGCAAGCTACTTTGATTGGAATGCCTTTTGAATGTGCCTCCCCTTTTGGGGAGCATGCTGACTTAGCTTTACGCTGGTTCAGAGATAGTCATGGTGGTACTGAGTCTTAACTCTGTTGTGGTACTAGGTTGGTCGGGGACAATTTGTTTTCCCCTTGTATAGACTCTTAACAGCCTTCATAGGGTGGAGTACTTTTCTCCCTTCCAGGGTTACACTCGGTGTGGTGTTTCTGCTTGCTGCAGGTGCTTTTCTTCTAATTTATGCTATCAGTCACCGGTTTAGTTTCCAGTCATCTGGAACATATCTTACTTTGCCGCCCCATGGGAGCCTGTTCTCACAGCTTCTTTTTGTCACTTGATTTTTTTCTACATGAGTACTTACTCTATGGCGGGTATTCTGTTTGTTGTGCGGATGCACTATAGCCTTGTTCCCCATTCTTCAGGGACCTTATTTTGTATGCCTTAGGGGAATTTTGTGAGCTACCTATGCACTTAGTATTTTTTATACTGAATTCAACATTATCTTTTCTTTGCTCCTTATGTCTATATTGGCAATAATGGTACAGCAGACTCTTTGGCCTGCATAACTTTAGTTCCGGTCTACGAGCTTCGGTGTGGACCTTCTCTTTGTTTTGTTTTGCTCTGTGGGACACACTGATTTTTCTTCTACTCATCTTTGGGTTCCTATTGGATCAGGCCTGGGTTCCACAAATCGACCTCCATCTTACTGTCTATCCATGTTCTCTAATCCCCTTTGGTGTCTGCATCTTTTTGGCGTGTTAGTTAGCATGGGGGGGAGGGGGGGTGTTATACAGATCTGTAATCACACCTGTGGGGTAGCTGTTGTCCGATGTTTCTTTTCAGTTCTGTTCCCCTAGGACACCAGTTCCCTTGATTGTTTGGATCAATGTCTTGTTATCCTTATTTCATAGGAGGCTAGGTTTCCCTTTCTTCCTGTATCTTTCCTCCCTCCTCGTAGGTGGAGATACTATTCTCTCCTTCACAGCTCTGTATGCCACTCTCTCCTTTCGTAGCATCGATTTTCTATTTGGCTGACTACTTTTTCCTTTTTTCCCCCCCCCCTTCCTTCCTGTCCAACTATGTATTTCTGCTACTTCTGCACAGTCATCCAGTGTTGGGGGCTTTTTCCCCCTTCCTGGGGCTTGTTCCCCTCATACTCTGTACTCCCAGATTTCATCTGCCACTTTGGTTAGGCTTATTACCTGCTTCTCAAGTTTCTATGGAGCGTTGGTCAGGTTTCCTACCTGTTTCTTATGCTTCCATCGGCTAGACGATGTGTGATCGTCAAAACCAACTATGTGTTGCCCTTGGTTTCCGTCAGCTCTTTGTTATATCCTGGCGGTCTTCTTGTACTTCATGGTGGACTTTCTACATGCTGTTTATTCTTTGTTTGCCTTGTTACCGCCTGCTGGCATCCTTCCTCAGTCGGTTGCGTTGGTTCTTAGACGGTTTCCCTTTGTTTTCCTTTAGTGGACAATGACTTCCACTTCCTATTCTTATGTGGCATTGTGTTGCTGTTTTCCAGCTTGTTTTCAGAGGCGTGGGTATACTTTTGCTGTACCCTGTATGACTTGTGTGTCTACGAGAATATATGTTTTTTTATATGCATATTTATCCTTGTACACATTTATCTTTGATGTATGTCTCTGCATGTGTATACCTATCTCAAATTGATCTCTTGTGGATGTCTTTTACTTGAGGTATATATTTGTGCATGTTTTCCACATATGGTTGTCTGGCCTTCTATACGGTGTACGTCGCCGCATTTTACCTACACCCTTCTTGGTGACCTGGTTCAACCTTCTTTGTTGTGCTTGTCTGTTTCCTTCCTTCTCTTCATTGAGCGTCTCCATTACATATTTCCAGAGGATGCCTTGTATATCTATCAAAGTTCTCAGTATAAGAGCGGTTTCTTTACCGTTTTTGTTGTTTTTCTAGCCATGCTCTTCAGAATTCATTGTTTTCTTTCTCTTTTCTCCATCGTTCTATGATTGGAGGTCCCTTTTTTCGAAATATGTTTCACAGGATAGTTTTCTTGATGATCGGTGGGTGCTCTTTTTGTTCCATGTGTTCACTGCGGCTGAGCATGCTGTGTTTGCTACTTCCATTTGGTTTTGAGCTTGGACTCTATGGACTATTGTCCTTTTTCCCTTTGCATTCCCCAATCTTAGGTAGCATCCCTTTTTGGTCTTGCCTCTTTTACTGGTTCTATACAGTGTTTCTCACAGTCTTATAGCTTTCTACTCCCTAGGGGCTTCCCATAGTCCTTCTTGGAGATCAGTCCTTTCGGTGAGCATCTTTGCTTCACCTATCATTTTTTTGGATAGTCTGGTCCCTTTCTATCTTTTGAACTGACTTCTATTGATGTTCTTTTGTAAGGTTAGTTGGCAGCCCCTCCTCCAAGGATGGTATTGCTTGGGTATTTGATTCTAAGATCAGGAAACTGTGGCTAGATGTCTCTATCAGATGAGCAAGTTACTTACCTTCAGTAACGCCTTATCTGGTAGAGTTTGGATCTAGTTGCGGATTCCTTATCGACCCACCCATTCTCCCTGCTCTGCGAACTGAGGGCCCTGTTGTCTCCAAGATCCCCTCTTTTCATACTACTACAGTTCTTTCCCTTTTGGCAAACTGTTTCCAGAGACTGTTTCTTGAAGTGGCTGCACATTGTTGGCGTGAAAATAGTCACAGAAGAAACTGATGTCAGCGCATCAGGGAAGGGTTTATATGGACTCCACTGATGTGAAATTCGAGCGACGATGTCGCTACTTAGTCGCTCAACGCCCTCTACTGACGCGCAGAGGTACTGCTGAAAAAATTACCTTATCCTGTCTGGTGAGGATTCTAAGATAAGGAATCTACAGGCAAGAACCGGTCTCTACCAGATGAGGTGTTACCGAAGGTAAGTAACTTGTACTTGTTGGGTGTTAATTTTGTTGTTCAATAGTATTGGGGTCCCTAAACATAATTGGTGAACGCCATGTACAGAAAATGCTCTGCACTAATTCCTTTCAGCTCCAGGTCCTCAGGAATAGTCCTCACAATGATTGTGACTTCGTAACATTTTGTCTCACTTTGTAAATCTCTGCATTTTGTGTTGCACTTTTGTAAATCATTGCTAGTACTACACGACCTCATATGAAAAAGAAATCCAAACCTTTGTGGATGAGCAGTCTACAGTTGTTGAGAAATTTAGTTCAGCTATTTGAATCTAGGGGATGTATCGGGATGAGTCCCAGGAACATGCCTCACTTAGCCTACTGTGTTTTGTAGGTGTGCATGTCTGCCATTGGGCAAGTGCATAATGTACCACTTGTGGTCATCTGTCGATGTGGGCAGTTTAGAACGTTTGCGTGAAACCCTGCTGGTTGTGTTTGCCAAGTTGAGACTGTCTGGAAAAAGAAACCTTTGTCTGAGGTGTCGGACATACCATGGTGTATTTCAGTGATGCCCAAGAGGTAGGCTGCTGCAACAGTAAGCCATTCCACAATTTAACCTATTCCTGGTTCAGTTGTAGCAGAAATTTGCCAGGCCTTGCTAATCTATGGCACATCCATGTGTACCTGAATGGTGAGTAATTCAGTGAAAGGGCAGATTTTCGAGTATACTTGAGTTTTAAGGTAATTGACCCGAATTAGCAGCTTGGTTTGAGGGCCATTAGATTAACTGTCATTATGTATCTCTCATGTGGGGCACAGATTCCTTTTGCTGCTATGTAACCACCTGTTGCAGACCCTTCAAGGGAACAGCATGTTTTTCCACTAGACTTAGATCAGAACTCGAGTGTAAATCTAGAATAGCTCTGTGGTATGAAAGCATTCCTGCTGTCCGTGTTAACTGAGTATTTATATAGGCTTATGGAATTTGAAACATTCATAAAAACCACTCTGCTATACCTTGCACAATTATTTTGACCTGTTCAGAGTTGCTTTTCTAAGCCCACTTGCAGATTCACTTTACCAAATTAATTGTTCTTGCCAATGAAAGGAGCCACATTCCCTCACATTAAGCTATCAGAGTGGAAGCATTGTTTAACTAAACTAGCTAAATGAAGTGCCTAAAAGCAGAGAATTTGTATAGTGCTGACAGCTTATGGATTCAGCGTTTTCTCTCTAACAAGTCTGTTCATTTAAACCTCATTGGGGAAAGTGACAATAGGTAGGCTCTGCCAGGCAGATTCGGCACCAGGCCTTGCAAAAGGGGATGAACTTTACTGGAGAAGTGTAGCCAAATGACACCTAACCTCAGGATAAAATAACACTACATTTGCAATCCTTCCATAACTGTTCTGTAGTGTATGCTAAGGTTCTAAGAATTTCCACTCCCTCTCCATAGCACCTCTTGGAGCAGTGTTTAGCCCATAAACAAAACATCTATTTGCTTGATTTGTTGTCTTCTGCATGCAAATTTGATACAACTATAATAGTGGTCCTGCAAATGTCCACTGGTCATGATGACCCTTGTTTGTCCGCAGTCTAATCATTGTGATGCACAAAGATAAATATACTGTTAATGCAGTTAAACATCATATTGGGAGCCACTGAGTTACTAGTATAGGTTTTTGGAGTATTTTCATCGATACTGGAGATCACTGAAATTGCATGTTGATACTAATTGCTGTTGTAACAGTATCCTCACTTTAGTGGGCCTTTCGCGTGGCAGGAGTGTGGACGACTAAAATATGCTACCATTGATGTGAAGGTTTACTAAGCCATTATAAAGTAACTGATGTTCTGCTAGTCTTAATGGCCATTTTGAAAGTAATGTTACATGGCTCTACTTAATATTTAGTAGGAATAAGGCAAGCACGACAAGTTCACAATTTCCCATCTATCGCCATTACTCACAAAACCTTTATCAAGCACTCTAGGAAAAAATCAACTGTTGTCAATGCTTCATTTTGTTTTCTCGCTGGCTTTTCAGATGAATGACAATCTTATTGAGAACTGGAGTGACCTAGATGAGCTGAAGGGAGCTAAGAAATTAGAGACGGTGTACTTGGAGAACAACCCCTTACAAAAGGATCCACAGTACCGGCGGAAAATCATGCTGTCCCTCCCATCCGTCCGGCAGATCGATGCTGCTTTTGTTCGCTTCTAAGCCATCTGCATATAGTTTTGGCTCTCTGCCTCTGTTAACAAGTTCTAATATACATTGAGGACATTGATTTGGAAAGGCTGTTTCGGTGCCAAGGCTGTCCTTTTAGAGCTCTGAATTATTTTTCTGTGTAGTTGGCTCCACTTTTGCTCCTTTGCCTTTCATCTTTGCAAGGGAGATACTGAGGGCAAGCTGCCATGAAATGTTAGATTCCTTCAAAGTGCAATTTCTAATTCTACAAGAATTGTTGGGCACTGTAGGAGACATGAGTTATTCTGATGATTTATTGTATCTACACCACTAGAGTTCTTTGACCTTCATCCATACTTCTTGCATACCATCTTTAGCTCCTCCACTGTAAACTCTATTGTTTCCATTTTAACTTCATCATAATAGTTTCCTGCTCCCGCTCTACCTTCGTTCTCACCCTCCAGTCCCCTTCATCTCCATCCATCTATTCTTTCCCCTTGCATCCTCTGCCCCACATTCCTCTTACCTTTACATCTTCCTTTACATCTCTTCTACCTCACAAAAGTCCTCTATTTACTCTTATTAATCCATTCCACCTTTTGTTAGCCTTTCAACTCCCTATCCAAATCTGTCCTCGCTGTTTCTTACACTATTCTCTCCACATCTCTTGCCATCCCTTCTATCACTCTTCACCTGGCCACCATCCTTTCCCACCCGACTTAGTTTTTTTGCCTCCTACTTTATCTGGCCACTTCTGTCATCTTTTCCACACCCATCTTTGCTGTCCTATCCCTTTGATGTCCTAATGTGTTTCCTCTCATTCTGCCTCCATTCATGCGCTCTATCCCTAACACATCTACTTTCTTCTCTATAGCTCCCACTTCACTCGGTCATCTTTATCTTTTTCACTATCCTTTCCTTCCCTTCATTACCTCCACCTCATTACTTCAACATCCTTCACAGCCACGGTTGCCTTTTCTGCTTCCTTTTCACCTTCCTGTCCCATGCCTGCTTTCAACTTCCCTCTCCTACTTCATTTCATTCACTTAGTTTCAATTTGCACTTCTTAAACTTTGTCAACCAGTAGGAGTCCCCATGTGCACGCAACCAATTAGCCATGCACACATCCTCCTGAGGGCCCTTTCCACCACCTCACACAGTGTAGACCCTATCACCAGAAACTAGTGCGCAGTCCTGCAATCAGCTAACCGTAAACTCATATGCCACACCTTCACATAGTGTAGTCATAAACTTACCAGGAAGGCACAGTTGTGAACCCTGCATAAACTTTCATTTGTACACCCAAGCAGCCTTCTAGTCGCATTTACACATTAACTTTTACGTGAAGAGATTGACTAAGCATCAGTTGAACTGTCTGGCTACTTTCCTCACAAATGGCAATGTTCAAGAAACTATGCATGATTGTACACCACACAGATCTGCACACACACACGCTGACACAACACTGTTAAACAAGTCTGTGGTGTTGAAGTTGTATAAGTATTTGTTTTTATTACTACTTATTCTTGTATTATTATGATAAATATTATTAATAAATCTTGAGAGAACCTGATTGACTGCTCTTTTGAAATGTTGTTTTCATGTTTGGTTTGCGCCTGTTCAGATTCCCTCTGCCATTACATTGTCTTGTATTCCGTGAAACAACAAAAGAAGTTTGAGATGTTCAGAACGTTGAATGACTCATGTTAGTCCTCAAGTCTCTATCTGTAGTCAGTTTGTAAAATATATATGTTCTGCAGCAAATTTCAAAGTTTCTGTTTTATAACCAGGGATTTTCCTGACCAGCTGGCCTATAGGTAGTTTGTTATGCACAGTCTTCGTAGACTATGATGTATGTGGCTAAACATTAGTATACAGATTACTCTGCTCCTTCATGATCTGAGACCAGTCTAATTTCAGATCAAGTCATGGCCTCTTGATAACTGTAAAATGCCAAGCCATACCACACATGCTGTGCACCATCACAATCCTGTTGATGGGAGATAATGGAGAAATATCTAAAGCTCTCTTGACAACCAACACTCAATTTTATCAACATTTGGGGTTGAACCCAGGGTAGCTGCTGAAGACCCGTTCAGAGCTACAGCAGTTACCTTTCCCTTACAAGTCTGTTGCGGTTGTCGTACAGATAGCACTCCACTGCCCAGAAACCAAGACTACTGCTTCCTAAATTTCCCAAATCTCAAAATGTGTTTTTGGTACTTCTAACAGTCTGTTGGTGGAAAAATGTTTATTCAATAAATCCAGATGGTGTTTCAAGCCTGATTTAGCCTTGTTGGGGATCACAAGGACATCCACTTATAAAAGTACATGAACAAACAATGCACCAGCTTGCTGGCTCCCAGGACTGCTTAGTGTTTTCATCTTACACCATAACAGACACCTATTAACTGTATTAAAAGCTGCACCGAAATTGACAAAGCCAACATAGAGATTACCCTTGCTTACTTATGTTTCCCTCTGTGCGAAGTGCCACTGAGCAAGCACAAGGTCGAGGTTGCTCATCCCTTCCCAATTAGTTCAAACATTTTCAGTAGCCTACACTTCTAGCTGACTTAAAAGGACTCATGCAAAAATATCTCCACCAACGTCAAGAACGGAATCTGGCAATATGCACTTGGATCAGCTATATCTCCCATCTTGAAAATTGGTTTTCTAAGAGATCTTGTCTGGGAAGTTCGTAGAAGGTCAGTATACAATATTAATTGAAACAGTTGATAGTACAGCGTAGCCCATCAAGTTGGAGATCTATTAAGCACTACACACATGCAACGCTGTTCGAGCCACGAGCTCTATTTTTTAGCATTATTATTATTTTAACTATTTAGGGTTCCGAGAGAGGTTTTGCAACATGAATATTTTCTAGATTAACATGTGTATTGTTCCTCCATCTAGTAGTTAGGTCCAGATTTGTATCTTTCCTCTATTTCTTCCCTTTTTCTTACGTTGTCAACAACCATTTGGCGGATATCTGCACGAATGCCCCATTCCTGGTCTACAGTTTTTTCCGCTGTTGGGCAGTGAAGCACAATCCAGCGTCCTGGATCACATTTTAGATGCCGAAGAACACCAAAGAAAGTACCAGATGAGAGAAAAGACCAGGTTCTAGAGCAGACGTCAAAAGGAACAAAACCCACTGAGAGAGCCTGAAATCTCAGATTTTTATGTGAGCCTGCAAACATGTGGGTCAGAGAATGTACAACTGGGGTGAGATTCTTTGGGATAGAGGAAAAATACACTATTCAGATTTTGCCTCAAGTGCCACCACAAACTTGAACGGAAGGACAGTCATAAAGTCTGTAATCTCTGCTGTCCCAAGAACCATACGTCTGAAGGGTGAAAGTCGCACAGCGAGTTTACCCAGCACTGTTAAGGTGAGGGAGAAACAAAGGTGGGCACACTCTGCAGTATGCAGCCCTAGGCCATGCCCTCTCTCAGGGACTTAGGGCTGTTGAGCAATTAGGAAAACCCAGAAGAAACTGAAGTGGTGCATGGGGAGGGATCCGATGTTGAGGACAGTGTTGTTGACCTTAAAAGACAATTGTCGTCAAGAAAGGCGCTGAAAGACATGGAGCATAAGAAGCATGTGCCAGCAAAGTCTCAGTGGGACCGTGTCAAATACCTCGGGCTTCGTCCTCCCAGACATCCTTGACTCAAGAGTCCATCAGTAGTCGAAGGGAAGTTGAAACACCAAGAGTTCCATAGGTCCAAGCACAGAGACATTGTCTGGGACAAACCTCTGACTCTGGAAGAGGATCATGAATGGGGTGAGGGAAAAGGAGTCCAAGAGCAAGGAGACCCGGACACCAAAGAGAGAGACTCTCGACACCGAGCAATGGACGCTCTGAGTCAAGAGGAACATCTAGATGGTGTCATTACTCCAAAGGAAGGAGTTTGGTGATTCTCTCAAGGCCTTCATAATCCCAGCAAGCATGGAGGAGAGTAAGACCAGAGGAGTAAAAAACATCTGGAACCTTCTGCAACACCTGAACCGCAAGAAGAGTAGTAAGAACTCTTCTAAGAGGAGGAGTAATATGAGCAGGTCTTTTTTTTAAGACTCAATAGAAGGGGGCTGACAGGACATGGACCCAGACTCACTAGAAGAAGGCATAGACTCCTACCCCTAAAGGTCTTCACTACAGATGCCATGTACAACATGGTAAATGAAAGGGCAGTGCACACGTACAGAGTAACCAATACAAAGGGGGACCCCTGCGTACGAATGAAGGGCAGGTGGAGCAGGGGAAATTTCAAGCTAAACCACCACTAACAACGGTCACCCGCCCATATATAAGGATACAGAAAGGCCCAAGTAAAGGGTCCTAGGATTACATTCCAACACCTATGGCTGACAAACGCAACATTTCAAAAATTCGAAAATAATTTTTTTATTGTATTATTGGATTAACCGTATTATTTTTCATTTATTTTCATAGTATCAAACATCACTTTACAAAAAAATACATGAATAAAGCATACAAAATCATCTATAAATATATACATATGTCCCACACGTAAAACTCATAACCATCAATCATCCTTACACTCATTCATAATAATATACACATTCATTCCTCAACACAAACACATATCTAAAACATTATAGATCGCTCCAGATGGCATAATTCCAATTGATGTTAGGATGGAGCATTCTCGTGTATCCTCCTGGTAATAGATGGAAACAAGGTCCAGAGGCCCGAGAAGAATTAAGCGCCAACGCGCGTTTCGGTGTAATGCCCTCAACGGGGCAACACCTTCATCAGGGCGGGGGTGGATAAACAGTGTGGGACACACAACCACACCTTAAACAATCAAATTATTCACTAGAGTTCTTTTTATAAGGTCCTTAGTAAAACCTAACCTCCAAAGGCAACGATATCAAGAATCCAGACTGTTTCGTAAATCAATCATGGAACTAGTCCGAGGGTCATTTGGCCTGCTAGGAACCCCACAAAGAGATCGATAAAATCTGTTCAGTAAGCCAGTCGTAATACATCAATTAGAGGCTTGATATGCTTCTGACAAATAACGGAATGATGCTATTCCTAAAGGGGGTTCCTCCGGTAATCGGCTGGACAGGATCCATACTGCCCTTGTTAGTGGTGGTTTAGCTTGAAATTTCCCCACACGTACAGAGTACCCAGAGGAGTAAATTGATTAATGTTTTCTGCTCAAAATCCTGCTCACAATAGAACCAGTATTTGCCTATTCTGCCAAGAATACTATGCCAGGAAAAGTAAGTCTTTAAGAATCTGGTCTGATTCAAGGCTGCTACACGCAGAGTGGGGAAAAAATATAGACCCTTCTCCCAGGACCCTATGTATTAAAAAAAATGACACTGCAGTTTACTCTGCAATCGTACCCACAGCCTTAAAGAGGGCTAATGCTCCGACATCCACTGGTCTGCCATCAAACAAGAAAAGTAAAAGGGATGAGATGGTGGATTGAAAAATGTAGAGGTCGGCCACAACACAATGTTGAATAGCTAACTCAATGAAACTCCTGAATAGATATGGACACCAGGCGTGGGAGGAGACTGAAGACCTAATCCAATTTCTTCCATTGCAATACAGGTAAGAGCTAGGGCAGTGATATAAGAGGGGAAGACCCTCACTAATAGCTGTCTAAAATCCTCACTAGGCACAACACACACAGCTAGGATGGTACCATCCTACGAAGTCATGCGGGGTTTAAGCAAAAGGGACAAGTCTCAGCAATCAAATGACTTTTTCAGGACAAGCCCTGTTTGGGGTAGCCAGTGGACAAGTCACTTCAAAAATAGAAAAGACAATGGACCAAGCAAAATCAAAGAGGGCCTTGGGGTTTAGGGGGGAAACCCAGTGATTTGGGAAGGGGGGGGGGGGCAGACCAGTACCCCTTAGACCAGATGTACACCATTGACTGGTGCACACAGCAAACACAGTGGCAGTACACCTAGACGCAAGGCAGCCTTTTGAGGGCACTTCCAGAGGAAGGCGGCACACCCAACGGGACCGAGGCCCACATCAAAATCACTCTCAAATAGACGACCCGACATCTAGCACAAGTAGGGAGAAGAATAGGATGGTTCCTTCAGGAGTAGAGAACAAATCATCTCTGTCCAATGGGTATTCAATAGCATACATTATGACTATTGCATAGAGTTTCAACACAAACCACTAATGGTGAAGCCAAAGACGAGAACCAGCAAAAGAGATCAGATGAGTTGCAACATGAGGTGTAAGACCTCCTAATAAAGCAAACCTGATGGAAGGTACCAAAAAATGAACACAGACTGGGATTATACTCTGTGTACTTCCTAATTCAGAAACAACCTGCCACTGAGGCCTGTTTTGGACCTCAGATTCTTGAAGTTCATTACGACCCAAATGTTTGAGATGGCCACATTGCAAAAAGTTATCCCATTCTTCAAGAAATGGACTACATAGCTAACGTAGATCTCATGGATTCCTGTCTGCTTGTCCAATGAACATCAGACACAAGAAATATCTTAGGTTTGTGGTAGACAATGTATATTACCATTACAGGGTACTTCCCTTTGGGATAAAATCAGCACTGAGAGTGTTTATGAAATGTGTTTCAGAAGTAGCAGTGTAATTGGAAAGATGAGGGTGCTTGATTGGAAAAGGCAAATTTTCTAGCAATGCCAAAAAAGCATACACATAGTGATGCAAACATTACATAGGTTGCAATTCTCAGTGGATTTAGAGAAATCTTCCTAGTCCCGGAGATGGAGAAGGTGTTCTTTTAAGCAACACTAAAATCAAGGAAAGTCAAGGTGGTACCTGTACAGTATTTACACTGTAAACTCTGCTGCACCACAGGGGACCGTCTTACAGTGAGGACAGTGTTGAAACCGATGGATTTGATGGCTTTGTGCATATGGTTTGAATCCCTCAAGCCAGACTCCTCGAGACCAATTAAGGAATGACTCCTGAACCAATTGTCACAAGCAGCTGGGAGTATCTAGTGGTTGTACCAGAGAAGGTTCAAATGGTAATAAAATGGTGAGAGACAGAAAGCATTACAATAGGCAGACCTTACAAACAACCAT
The DNA here is from genome assembly GCA_963921515.1 of Calotriton arnoldi. Lineage (NCBI taxonomy): Eukaryota > Metazoa > Chordata > Amphibia > Caudata > Salamandridae > Calotriton > Calotriton arnoldi. The sequence goes on from CAWUFW010001517.1 coordinate 2,603,294, forward strand.
CTCCTTCTGTGACGATTACTTCACTTGAATCCCACACATGATGAGAAAACACATTGGATTAATGACCGTCCGGGGTCAATGGAGTTACCTAGAAGCAGTGAAGCACTTAAATGTGCTAGAACTAAAAACGGTTTTCTTGCACTGAAGGCTTTCCATGTACATGGGGAAGACGGTGCTCATTCACCTAAAGGTTTGCTGCCACAATGAATTCGGAACCCTGAATGCCGACATCCAATGTGTTGCACTACTGTGCTAGGATTGATCGTGTGCCTTGCATAAGTAATACAGGCCTGCAGATTCCATTTTGCAAACCTACAGCCTGGGCCAGAGCACGAGATGAAGGAGGGTTATTTTCTCTGGACAGCATGTGTGTATTGCTGACATCTCTTAGATGGGAGGGGGAGGAGACGCACATTATTTAGAAGTGCCAGGGGCATTCCTGATACACTGGGTTGCTAATGACTGACTGCAGCTGCCATCAGGAGATTGCCTGCAGTATCTTGTTAAAGAAAGGAGTCCTTGGAAGGAGCACAGATTCATATCTCTCGATCCCTTTGAGGAGGAGTCATAAATAACAGAGTACAGCAACTCACAGCTTTTTGTACTTCTGGGCTGTGCACCCCACCTGTCCTGCTAGGCAGAGTGTCATGGTAGACAAAGCCAGTCCTATAGGTGTCCTGGTCAGGAAACATAAAAAGGGAACCAACCCAAACCGGTTCCAAGGAAGCAAACCTGGAATGCACATCCCCTGTCTGCAAAATTGTTATAATGATAGGTTCCCAAGACCCATCACTGTTGTCTACTTAGTAGGCCTGAGTACTCTGCAGAGTACTTCCTCCTCAGTAGAAGAGACAAGGGTTGGGGTCAGACTGAACGTCCACTCCCAAGAGGCAAGGGAACATCTTCAGTCCGATGCGAAGGAGGAATTACTGGACTGTCTTGGTTGCCAAGACATACTGCGTGGAGGAGCTGAACATTGAAGGGACTGCCATAATTAACCCTGGTGCAGGGTCTGTCCAACAGAAACACACTATGCAAGGACACCAGTGGAATCCCAGTACTTCCAGACTGGGCAGTGCGATCTATGTCACTTATCACGGTCATGGCTACCAAGGCACCAGGAGCTGTACATCCACGTGGTAGGTCCAACCCGAAGCCGACATGAGCTGCTGCTGGTGGCCCTTGTGCCTCACAAGTGGACTGTGTGACCATGTTACTGCCCAAGTGTGCTGTTGGTTCGGGACCTGTCTGGAAGACCAGGTGACCATAGAGGTGCCCCTAGGGTGCCTCTTGAAGAATAAAGGTTGTCTCCTCAAGGCATTGTGTGCCAAGGAACGCGCCAGTGTGTGCCAGGCCGAAGATTCTTCATCTGCAGACAAGTGGCTGTTACACTGGAAAAGAAGCTCCAAGTACTCACCTTGGTGTCTGAGTCACCCACCTTGTGAGTCAAGTACACGCCGGATCAAACTGTGATATACAGGCAGCCACCTGTAAGAGTGGAATTCTATATTTTCTTTGCAATAAAGTATTTATTTTTTCTACAAAGAGAAGCACTGGGCTGTACATTAATCTTAATGTGTTGCTGAGGTAAGGGGGGGGGGTAATTGATTCCGGAGTCTGGTGACACCCACATCTTCCTCCCTGAAACAATGTGATTGTTCGCCCTTACTACTATGGACAGTCAAGTGCAGATTGATTGTTCGCCCCTGCTACCATGGACAGTCGGGTGCAGATAAGGTTGTACTTGCCCCAGTTTGCAGAGCCATAGTAAGACAGGTCCCTGGAAAGCAGTGGCAAAAGGCCTCAACTCCCACGGTTGTGGCCCCGGGAGGCCTCCCTGCCCCGTGGCTTCCTGGACGGTGTCTTACAGAGCTCAAACAAGAAATGGTGTAAAGAGTCTTTCAGTGCAAACCTTTGCATCAAGGTATCCACTTCACTTATCCCAAGGGAATGCCCTTTTGGAAGACTGATCAAGGAAATTTGCATATGCTTTTTCCCCAATCCCACTGATACTACTAGTGTTAAGCAAGGGCAGACAGACAGCATAACACTGATAATGATAGCCCCATATTGGCACATGGTAGGGTAATAAAACTACCCACCTTACAGGACGGTTAACAATAAAAGAGAGACAAGTAGGTCACTCAGAACCCACCAGCCTCAGCTTGGCTCCTGAGGACTTAGAATGTGGACACCTGGGACTTAAAAGGTGCTAAAAGAGTGGCATCACCAAGGCAAGCACCCATGCCAATGTGGAATCTGATATTAATACAGCTAATGAAACCTCCTCTCGAGCCAAATATTTGACACTCAACACGGCTTCTTGATTACAATCACTTCACGACAAACGGTCTGAGAATTGCAGACTTTCACAAAACAAGAACCCTATGTCCAAATACATACACAAGATGGTCATGCATACAAACCTGTAATTTCTCTCAAAGGTCATTTCCCACTTCCACATCAATCGAGCAATACAACTACTGGCCTTTCTCAATCAGCCAAACGCTCAAGCAGACAGTGCTGTACACATAGTATATGTGACAAGGACAGTCATATACTACCTGCAAGAAACAAGGCAGTCCAGGAAGGAAATTCAGTTCTTCATTTCCTTCGAGTCAGCAAACAGCAGTTCCCCAGTCACTAGAGGAATCATTCCCAGGTGGATAGTACAAACCATTCAAACATGTTACAAGTTAGGAGTAACAGTAGAGGAGAAACATCTGCACAAAACAGCTGTATGTAAATCAATACTCACGTTCACAAAAACTATTGTGTGGACTTTCAAACTAACTGAGAAGCATAGGTGGGGCAGAGGGTACTAAGACACCTGTTCACAAACCCACTTGCTTCAACCTAACCCCCCAAGTGTGTGGAATACCGCTATGTACAGCTTGTGAATCCAGAACAGATTGAGGCAAAAAAAATGGTTACTTATCTGTTGGAATAGTTTTGCAGCTTAAAGAATTTCCTGGATTCACATACAACCCACCTCTTCAGAATGAGGTGCGAGTTAGAACTACAAAGGAAAAGGGAGTACACAGATGTCAAATAGGAAGCCCAAAAAACAGTACATGTCACTAAAAAGGGAAATATAGAATCTGAAGCTGGCGAGCACGCATGGGAACTTTGCGGACATATGTATGACGTCACAAAGGGATGGAAGTATCTGTCAAATGGTCGAAGATGCCTAGAACAAAACCAGCATTGGAAATGCAATCTATCTCGAATTTGAGTTAGAGCTATTGGCATTGTAAATGGCGAATGTCTTTTACCTATGTGTTATGAAGTGTATGTATGTGGTGTATAGTGGAATTATGTGGGCTTTATTGGATTAGTTAGTTGTGTAATTGTGTGGAGTGGATTTATGTAGTGGAATTATGTGGCATGGTGTGCTGTGGAATTATGTGGATAGTAATTATGTGGTACTGAGTGTACTGGAATTATGTGGAGTGGGATTGTCTGTATGGAGTGTAATTATGTGGAATGGTATTTTGTGTTGTGAAGTGGCATGTATTGGAGTTAAATTATGTGGTGTGCTGTTGAATTTTGTGTTGTGCAATTGTGTTGAGTTGTATTATGTGGTTTGGTGTCGAATTATATGGTGTGGATTGGACATGTGTGGAGCTGAATTGTGTGGTGTGGAACTGTGTGGATAGCTTTGCATTTTGGAGAGCTACTGGCATTGTCAATGCGTTTTAGCCATGTGCTATGGGGTAGAGTGAATGTGTGGTGTGGATTGAAATTATGAGGGGTGGGTTGGATTTGAATTGTTTGTTGTGTAATTGTGTGGTGTTGTGTAGTGGGATTATGTGGCATGGTGTGGAGTGAAATTATGTGGATCTATGGCATCCAGTGAACTGGAATTATGTGGAGTGGAATTGTGTGTAAATAAAAAAACATAATATTTAAAATTAGGCGTGACGTCGCAGTGTGCGGTGAGCACTTTTTGTAAATTTAAAGCGGCCACACGAGGTGCTGCCACCATATTTTAAGTTAAAGCGCGATGTTGCCACTAGCACTTTTCGTAAATATGAAGTGACCGATAAAGTGCGACTTCCAAAGTAGCTGTAGCCAAGCAGGGGGAGAGAGCGTTAAACGGAAAAAAAGGAGTGCTCAGACACTAAGAAATAACAGGACGAATAACACCACATGTAAGAGGGGCAGGCCATATGGGAGGTTACAAAAGTAAACAATACTTGCAGCTATTAGGGTTGTAAACATAAAAGCGGGTGCCGTGCTGAAACATAAAGCATGGGCCCAGTATTGTGAATATGAAAGTGGGCATTGTGCTAAAATCTAAAGCACGGCGCCTGTGCACATAAGGTATGTGCATGGCGACCCGTGAAGCAGGCACCATGGTAATAAAAAAAAATCATGAAAATCGTGCCATGCTAAAACATCAGGTTACAAATAAAGGGTATAACCCAAACAAGCCACTGGGACCTGGGTAATAGACAGTAGAGTAGGGAGTAATGGTCCCAGGAGAGTAACTTCGAAAAAGCAAACCATTAAATAACGACAGATATTAAATTACTTATACTCCAAATTCATGTTCAATATTATTTCATCATACTGAACATACTAGGATGTTCACAAGCCAGCATAACATCTGGAAATCATGTATAGCAGAAGTGCCCCACGTAGAAGAAGAGGGGGTGGGGGAAATGTGTGTATCAGGTGTGGGTTGAAAGTGAAAGGAAAGGTAGTGACAATATATACATCACATTACTATTTACAACAAAAAGAGGGCTTATCCAGCCTGACAATTGCGTGTCAACAAATTAACAGCCATTGTTTGTATTGTACAGGCACAGTGAAAGAAGCACTGTTGGCCACTCTGGCATCAACATGTAGCAAAGTTGACGTTACGACCCGAATGAAACGTAGGTTACTTAGGTCGTTACACAGGGGTCTTCCTCAGGACTGTATATGGGGCACCGTAGGACATCCTTTACTGGGTAGTCAAAATTGGTATAGGTGGGCCCGTGGGCTCCTACTTCAGAGAGCGAGTGGATGGCACTGTATAAGAGTTGAATATTCTCCATAGAGTTGTTAATGGTTTATGTGGAGAAGGCCAAAATTAATTTCAAGGTTCCAAAATACTTATGCGCAGTTCGCTCAAACATGAAGTTTGCCCCAAGGATGCTGAATTGCTTGACGCCTGTGTGCATCCGTTCTCGATGTTTTGGCCTACGGTGCCCCATATACAGTCCTGAGGAAGACCCCTGTGTAAGGACCTAAGCAACCTATGTTTCATTCGGGTCGAAACGTCGACTTTGCTACATGTTGATGCCAGGGTGGCCAACAGTGCTTCTTTCACTGTGCCTGTACAATACAAACAATGGCTGTTAATTTGTTGACACTCAATTGTAAGGCTGGATAAGCCCGCTTTTTGTTGTAAATAGTAATGTGATGTATATATTGTCACTACCTTTCCTTTCACTTTCAACCCACACCTTATACACACATTTCCCCCCCCCCCCCTTCTTCTACGTGGGGCACTTCTGCTATACATGATTTCCACTGTTATGCTGGCTTGTGAACATCCTAGTATGTTCAGTATGATTAAATAATATTGAACATGAATTTGGAGTATAAGTAATTTAATATCTGTCGTTATTTAATTGTTTGCTTTTTCCAAGTTACTCTACTGGGATCATTACTCCCTACTGTACATGCTAAAACATCAAGCCTGTGCATATTAAAGTTATGCGCATGGCGGCCCGTGAAGCGGGTGCCATGGCTAGGAGGAAATAAAAGAAGTAGTTCCTAAAGGACCATATAAACACTTACATTGTAAGTAAACTGTAGTTGGTTGGTGCTCCTCGGCATAAAACGGAAATGATGTATTGGGAGTACGAACCAATAAGGACCCAAGAAAGAACAGCAACGCAGGAGTGTACCAATGGCAAGCAGCAGGTGCACTGCCTGTTTGCCCGAAAGGACAGTCTAACCTCGATGCTTGCATTATTATTATTTGAAGAGTTTTATAAAGCGCGAACATGCATACGATCTTTTATTTTTTGCATGTCGCTTGACTTTGTTCTTGTTGACACTGGCCATTGGCTTCTATTCTGCCTCTATCTTATCTTTTGTCGCTTGCAGTTGATAGATATCTATGTCACTAGTAACAATGACAATATCAGCTGTGCTTCTCATCTTTCCATAGTCGATAAATGCAGTACTATTCAATAGGGCAAAAGGAGCACTGATTTAAGCGTTGAGAATTGCTGTAAATTGCACTATTATGCAGTATATGACCTATTTCAATAATAAGTTGCTTTTATATAGTGCTTATTATCACACGTGTTTTCTCTAAGCCCTGTATATAACCGATGTTATTATTACCTAGGTGTATGAAACTCAATTTGCCCACCTGAAGGAATGAAGGCTGAGTCGGACATTCATTTGCAGCACAGGAAACAATTCTTTACAATGACTTTGAATCAGTCTCTTAAAACTGTGAAAAGCAGATAAGACTAATTGGAGACGCACATAAACTCTGTTTTATTTCAGCGTATGATACCTAAATGCCTTTTTTGATTACAACTAAATACAACGCATACCCGATTAAAGTGTACCAACTCTTATAACATGGAGAGGAAGCTGCTTCTCGCTAAGAAATCGGCGATTTGCCCAGGGTTACACAGTTTAAGTGTGGAAGCAGAGGTTAGGGACATCTCTATGCAGCACTGGAAGGAAGCGGTGTAAATTTTGGAATATAATGCACAGAGAGCTGGTTGTTTGCCCAGGACCACGCAGGTTTGGTGTGGAAGCAGTGGTTAGAGTGCAGGCACGAGATTACGTACATTTTGCATCAATATTCACACTGACTGACCTGTGGACAAATAACATCATATGCAGGGCCACTGGAATTATGACATTTTGCTGCTGTCGCGTTTTCTGCAAAATTATGGATTAGCTGCATTTGCCGGATAATCCATCTGCTGCATTATCTGCAGATTTTAACAAAAACATTTTTTCTAGCTCAAATGGCTCAAAAGTTATTTTAAAAACTCAGCAGCACACTTGCAGTGCCATGGAAGGGCCTTCACAACGCTTGACTGGTCATCTTCCTGTTGCTTATTGCTGTAGTTAACCTCAACCTGATACGGTGTAACCTTCACACCAATAATGTTAACTTGTACAAATGTCTAAAGAACAAGGTAATACACATCACAAAATGTGCTGCATTATGCCACATAATTTGCCTTTTCTTGCCCCTTATTTTCGTCAACCCTGTCGCATAATTTTTGTCCTCACCTGCCGTGTAATTCCAGATATGCAAACACCCAGCAGTAACGTAACCACATCATGAAAGAAAGGCATTTGATAACATTTCACCGGATATACCACATTTTCTTCTCTCTAAGGGGGATATTTACAAGCCCCTATCCCTACCACATCACTTTTCTCGATGATGTAGTGGTGATAGGGGCTTCGCCTTATTCACAAGGCGGCGTTAAGTCACTTACCATGGCTTAACACTGCCTTGTGAATAAGGCACCCTTTCACGCTATTCTTTTTTTTTTTTTTTTTTACTTCTTTTTTAGCAGTTGCTTCATGACACATCTTAGTTACACTGGATCACATTACCATGAATTGGCCACTCGCAGGGTGCCATGCCTCTTTTCAAGTATCGACTTTGGCTTATTCTTAGACTTTGTGGTTCTTCCAATACTGCCTAGCTTGTCTCAGGCCCCTTTCCCCCAGTACTAAGCTTCAAAAAGTAGTTCCGCCCCCCAGTTTGATTGGGTACACCACGATACTGTATCCATGGCCCACATATTTTTTCGAATTTACGTGGACAACCTCGGTAGCGGTATATTGTCTGCTCCGCCTGCTGGCTCCAGTCTAGTTCTTCTTTCCAGTCCTTAATTGCCGGAGGTCTGGTTGCCCCCCCAAATAGCCTAGCTAGGTTGCGTTTCGCCACCGATGTCCTAAGCCACAGGCTAGCATGCTTTGGCCACTTTTCCTCAACTGACACTCCCAGCAGTACCCACTTCTTCCAGCGGCACTGACACATTTGTCACCTCCCCCATTATGGCAGTTATTTTGGACCAATAAGCTTGTATGTATGGGCAGGTCCAAAGTGTGTGGTAAAAGGTGCCCTGTGCGCCACATCCGCTGGGGCAGTTTGCCGAGTCTGTCCGGCCCATTTTAAACACTCTTGTCCTGGACAGGTAGGATCTGTGCAGTATCCTTAGTTGCACTAAACAATACAGAGCCCTAATCACTATCTCTCTTGGGCTCTGCAACGCTTCGGCACATTCTTCGTCCTCCACTGGCCCCAGCTCTGCCACCCAGGCCTTTCTAAGTGGGGCAAGGCAGTCAGGCATATTGTTCATAATCTTTTTATACGTCAGGCAGACTGCCTTAGAGGGCATCGGGTCCAATAGCAGTCTGTCCTCCAAGGGACAGTAGTCTGGGATGGTTTCCCCTTCCGGAAGATGACTTTTCATGGCGTGTTGTAGTTCCCGGTAGCAAAATATTTCTGTTTGTGCCAAATCATGTTCAGTCTGTAACGTCTTGAAGGCCACTAGGGTGCCCGACCTCCATACATCACCCAACTTCTCAATGCCCATCTTGTGCCATTTCGTGTATGCTCTCAATCTCTTAATCTCACCTAGACTGCCTCTATCCCACAGTGGGGTTTCTGCCTTGAGCTTCCCATCCCACCCCAGGCATCTGTTGGCTGCTTTCCAAGCTTGTAATACCATCAACATGTGAGGTGGGAGCCGACTCTCTCTCTCCTCTTGCCATATAAAAGCGCTGGGTAATCTCTACTCCCCATGGCTAAGCGGTCCGTTCTGTGTGCAGGTTCAGATCGGTCTCCAAACACCCAATCATTAACTACTGCCAGCTGGGCGGCTGTTTCACGCTATTCTTAGCGTGAAAGGGGCGAACAATGGGTGTTGTGGTTGGCGTTCCACCGCACACCCATTGATTTTGACGCTGCCCCATATTTACAAGGGTGGCGTAAATATGGGGCAGGGTCAAAATTAAGACCAGGGAAAACCTGGTCTTACCCTGGCGCAACGAGGAGAAATGTTTAATTTCTCCTCGTTTTTGCTGTTTCCATGTGTGCCGCGTTGTGCAGCACACATAGAAACAGCAAACGCCATTGATTGTTTATGTGCAGGAAGGTGTCCCTTCCTGCACATAAACAATCATTAAAAAATGACGTTTTGCAACTTCTATGTGTGTTGCATTAGGCAGCACACATAGAAGTTTCAAAACGCCATTGCAGATTGTTTATGTGCAGGAAGGAATACCTTCCTGCACATAAACAATCAGTTCGAGGCATGTGTGTTGTAGATACACATGCTTTGCATACTCCTGCCATCTAGTGTTGGGTCCTGATGTTTGCAAGTTGTTTTTCTTTGAAGAAGTCTTTTCCAGTCACGAGGCAAGGTGGTGACTCCTTTTGGTGATAGTGTGCATGGGCATCGACTCCATTGTTAGATTATTTTTTTCCGCCATCGGGCTCGGACGTGTATTGCTGTGCTCCGATTCGAAACCATCAATTGGGATCCCTTTGGTTCACAAGTCACTCTTCCCTCGCTGATATTGTTTCGATCGCGTTACTATCTTCTGCGTGTCGAAGAACTTCTGAAAATGTTCATTCTCCATAGAAAACTCTAACTTCGGCCTTCGGGCCTAGCTCCTCTCCTGTTTCCACTCGAAGATCCTGCATCGAGTCTTCCGCCGATGGAACGGACGCCATTCCAATTCTGTCCTAGGTGCCATTCCGAAATACCCCTCGCATCGATCTTCATAAGGTCTGTAACCTTTGTCTCTCTCCGGAACATAAAGAAGACTGTGACGCATGTCTGTCGTTCCGTTCGGAAAAGACTCTTAGAGATTGTCGTGCTCGACGCAGAGACATGCAGCGATAGACTATCACGGAAACTCCTGATATCTTTGGCGAAGATGTCGAACAAGAAGAGATGGAGGTGGCAGAATAGGAAGAGGCCTTTTCCGTCCAGGACTCCGATTCAGAGTTGGAGATCAAGCTCGAGTCCCAAGATGTTCCATCTGGACAGGGTGCCGTGAGTAACAAAGCCCCTTTGCCCACCAAACCCACTACAACCAAGCCAAAGGCTATTGGGCCACCACTGCCACCAGGCCATGGTAGGCACCAATACTCTGATTCCAAAGCCCCGCCTCGGCACCGAAACAGAAAGTCAAGCCTCCCGGTTCGGGCTCGAACCGAGATGACAGTCCCTCGATTCCGAAACATTCGGCATCGAAAGATAAAAAAGACAAATCTAGCTCGGCACAGCAAATTTCCGCACCGAAAGACAAAGATGCTCCTATAAAGCCATCGGAGCCGATTCTGGAGAAAATGCAGCACAAACTGGATCCCAAACAGAAGACAATCCATATTAACCCTCAAACTGGACACATTACCACTACGCCAGTGATACCTCCTCCCAAAAGGAAAATAGACACTGATTTATAGAATACCTTTGAAGTAGAAAAAGGACATAGCTACTAGTCCTTTTAACATTCCTCCAATCACTCCACCCTCTTCACCAGTACCTGTCATTCCAGCATCAGATCCATTACATATTACACCTCCAGGAACTCCTGATATAGATCCAGATATAGCTGATAATGAGGGCAATGATGATCAGATACCTGACCCATGGGATGACTATAACATAGATCCACGGGGGGGAACGCTAGTGAGCGCGCTGCAAGATGGCTGCGCTGTAGTGCAGCTCCGCCGGTTGAATAAACAATCCGACAGTAATCCTGCTCTCCAGGTGCAATCCGAAGCACTGGAAAAGAGGGAGGTGCAGCGGAATCGCGGCGGCCGGTCCGGAGGTGGTTTGCGGACAGCAGTCCGGTCTGGCAGCCTTGGATGGTGTCCCAACGTGCTGGCGGCCTAACTGCACAACATGGCGACTGTATGAGCGACAGCGGAGGTGTACAGTGTTCGAACGCCACGTCACCCCTTGGGTGAAGCCGAGCCCGCTGCCCGCGGTGCGAGAGCCCACACTCGCCATTGGTGATCTGCGGTGGACTTTCGAGGTCAGTTGAAGTCGGGGGGGGGGGGCAGCGGTGGGTGGTGCGCCTTCAGGGTGCGACATTAGGCGGAGACACTGCCCCTCCCCCTTGCTGCTGTGCGCAAGACCATCTGGGAACCTGTTTGGCATGCCCCGGTGAGCTAGAGCGTGAATGAAAGTGGGCCTAAAAAGAGAAAGGATCCTGAAGAGCGCTCGCTGCGGCGCCATCATGGCAGTAGGAGGATTGTAGACCGGGCTCCACGGGGGGCACCGGCTGCGTGGGCCTGGGCGTGCGGCCCTGGGACTCTGCTGTGCGAGCGGTGCTATGGTCGGGCTGGTCTGAGAACAACGCGCCGCATACTGAGACATACCTGACGGGCCATCCCTGCCCTACCAGTTAATCGGGTGCTCACAGCTCGGGGGCACGAGCGTGTGGCCTTTGCGACCCAAAAATACAAAGAACATACGGCTTGAGGCTGAGGCAGGAATGCTGTAAGTTGACGGCACCCCGAACTCCCCATTAGGGGATTAAGGACTGACCTGCTAAGATTATACAAGCACGGAGCTGAGGCTTGTGGGTTTGCTCCTTCAGCGGTTCATCTCAGGCGGAGATACAGTTAGTTGAAGACACGGTACTCTGTGGGTGCACAGCTCGCAACTGAGTGCCACTGCCCCCCTGGACGCATGTGAGCTGTTGATAGTGATATTATTAGATAACAAGTCAGCAGACCAATAACGTAGAAGCCTGACTCAATTTGCTAAGCACAACTGGAGTATATGCTAAAGCAGACATGGGCAAATCTGATAAAACTCAGCCTCGCCTCACTTTTGAACCCTGCACGCCAGGAAAATCAAGACAACGTGCCACATCGGATTCGGAACTTGACGCCCCCTCCTAGAGCCCGCCATCGTTGGAGGCAACACTCATTGCCATGCAGAACAGTTTGCAGTCCATTGATGGAAAAGTAGATGCCCTAAATATACGGATGGACCATTTGTCTGCAGCATGCTGCCATCCTGGGAGAGGCGGAGAAGCGCATATCGGACACGGAAGACAAACTACAGAAGGTGACCTCCAAGACTCTCAAAATGGAGAAGGTACTCGCCGTCATACAGGCGAAAAATGAAGATTTGGAAGCCAGGTCCAGGCGAAATAATATAAGAGTCACTGGCCTGCCGGACTTGACCAATACTGGAAGACTGGAAACGTATGTGGAGACGATGCTGCGCAATTTGTTTGGACCGGAACACCTATCCCAGGTATTGATAATTGAGAGAGCCCTCCACTCGTTGTCCGCGCGCCCTCCCCCGGGCGCTCCGCCAAGACCGATCATCGCCTGGCTTCTGAATTATAGAGACCGCGATTCAATTCTACGTATGGCCCGTGAAAAAGGTACCATAACCTACCAAGGAAATGTTTTGGCGTTCTATCCGGATTTCACAAGGGCAGTCCAAGCGGCAAGAAGGGAATATCAAGCGGTAAAGAAGATACTGATAGCGGAAAACGTCCCATATGCCATGCTGTACCCAGCTCGCTGTGCATCTGACCAGAAGGCAAATCAAAAATATTCACAAACTCTAAATCAGCTATGGAGTATGCGAAGAACTTTAAATGACAAGCCCGAAACACACCCGACGCGCCGGATGAAGAGGGCTGAATGCTTGCATAATATATGCGGTGATGTATTCACTAAAATGTCACATCTCTGTATTGAGATGTTCTAGAGAGGAGATGAAGTATGGCTGCTCCTGCGGGGTGGCGGAGGGGAGGGCAACACAGTTATTTCTCTTTGCTTTGTTCTGGTTTCGCCCGCCGAGCCAGTCGTTACATTGCCCTACTGTATGTATTATATGTTGATATAGCCAGTGGATTTGTCATGTATATCCCTCTCTACTTAGAGATTTCTAAACTTAGGAAGATATATATATATTTTCAGCCACCTCCCTTCACACCTGGGAGGCTAACTGTGCTCTGGCGTTTCCCCCGTGGGTGTACCCCGCATCTGATTGTTTTGCATTGGGGGTTGTTTGCTGTTTCTGGGATGGCTTTAGCAAAGTTGGGGGTGCTGAAGTGGGCGGGGGGGAGGAAGCGGGTGGTGGGGGACCACACAATGGTTTTATGTGACTGATTGGATGATAAGAATATGTATGAGATTGCCTATATTGCCTTATTGTAAAGATGCTCATGGGACATTGCAAGTAAGCTTACATGACAAAATGTGTCAAAGATAGTATTACATGCATGACGTGGAACGTCCGTGGGTTAAACTCGCCCCAAAACATACAGGAAGTACTAGCCTATTAAGACAGGCATGATGTTAAGATCGCTTTGCTTCAAGAGACGCATCTGACCAAGCCGACAGAGGCCAGGGTGGGATCATGATGGGCTGGGTATTGTTTGGCATCCTCGTACTCATCGTATGCAAGAGGGGTAATCACATTAGTGAAGAGCGTTCTCCCTTTTACTGTCATAAAATCCTGCACAGACGTTGAAGGGCGGTACACTATTCTGCATGGGAAACTTTCTGGTTCGATCTTCACTATAGTGAATGTCTATGGACCGAACACTGACACGCCTGCAATCTTTGAGGATAAATTTACTATCCTGAGGGAGTGGCCTGAAGCACAGATTATATGGGAAGGTGACCTGAACACACATCTAGACCCCAGCAGAGATAAGTCGAGCAAACAGGGAGGGCAATCGCCCAAGGCGGCAGTGGTCATAAATAATGGGATGACTGAGATAGGACTCATAGACGCGTGGAGACACCACAACATAGACAGATTGGAAGGCACACACGCATCTACGGCGCATGGCAGCTGGTCGAGGCTGGATTACTGCTTAGTGAGTGAGGAAGTTAACACGGGAGCTGAGTTGCCTAGAACACTTTCTGACCACAACCCGGTCAGGCTTACCTATATATCCCAACGAGCGTCCCAAGTTCAGTTTGTCTGGCGCTTCAGATCGGAGGCACTACTAGATCCGCTGTACACCAACACAATCAGAGAGGCCATAATCCAATACTTTGACTTAAATAAGGGGACAGTGAATAGTGCTGCTACGCTCTGGTAGGCCTTCAAGGCCACTATCAGGGGTACTTGTATAAGCACAACATCAGGTATCCTCAAGGATATTCGCGGTCAACTGTTCCGAAAGGAATCTGAACTAGCACAGCTGTAACAAGAATATGCGGTCACCCCATATGCGACTACGTTAGCCCGAATCAAGGAACTCATTCTGGAATATGAGTTGGCGATCGGGGAGGTGCGATATCTATCTAAGAGGCACGTAGCTCGTGCGTATGGTGAAGGGGGCTGGCCGGGACATAACCTGGCTGATAAGATTAGGTCCAGGACCGAAAACAATGTAATAACAAAAATCACGGATAACGCTGGGCAGGACCACTACTCCAAGCAGGCAATCGCGGAGCAATTCCGCAGTTGCTATTCTGAGATGTACACATCTAAAGGAGAGACCGAGCCCACGGAACTGGATAACTATCTGGCAGATATCACCATGGCCTGGCTATCTGGTCAGCGGGAATATTTGTGTCAACTGGTTGAAGCTGCTGATATTCGTGAGGCAATCTGCTCACTGCCAAACAGGAAAGCACTGGGCTGGATGGTCTCACGTGCGAATTCTACAAGGCATTCGCGGATGAGATAATACCGTACATGCTGGACATGTATGCGGAAGCCTATGAAACGGGAATTCTGCCGCCAACCCTCAGGGAAGCGCTAATCATAACTTTATTAAAAAAAGATAAGGAACCCTCATGTTGTGAGTCGTACCGCCCCCTGTCACTCATCAACGTAGACGTTAAAATTCTGGCAAAAATCTTAGCCACAAGACTTCAACCACTAATGCCGAACCTAGTCCTACCGGACCAATCTGGGTTCATACCAGACAGATCCACATCGCACAATTTACGCGATGTTTCATATACTTGACCCTGATCTTCAAGCGGCAGCAGTTATGCTGCATACTCCTAAAGCATTCGATTCTATAGAATGGGGGTACATGTTCCACATCTTACAGCGCATAGGAATCCCTGCGGGCTACATCAGATGGGTGCGATTATTATACACGAACCCCACGGCAGGTATCCAAGTGGGCGGGATCACGTCAAGCCCAATTCCGATCGGAAGAGGTACCAGACAGGGGTGTCCTCTATTGCCGCTCCTCTTCTCTCTAATGTTGGAACCATTTGCCTGCATTATTAGGCAGAGGCACAAGGAGGCGGCTCTACGATTCGCACACAGACCTGTGAGCATATCGCTGTATGCCGAAGATATGCTGCTCTTTGTTAGAGAACCGCAGGTATATTTGGCGCCCATACTGCGTGAATATATAAGATTTGGGTTCTTCTCGGGGATCGGCATTAATTGGAGTAAGTCACTGATAGTCCCACTGACCAGGAACACAACTGCCCATGCTCTGGACTTCCCTATTGTTTGATCATCTGACCCTGTTGAATACTTAGGGGTGTGGGTTCATTGTGATCCAGACATAGTTATACGGGAGAACTACGGCGCTGCATGTGCCAAACTCAAGCAGCAGGTTGCCCGCTGGTCGGCGATGCCGTTGGCAGACTGCATAGCCCTCATTAAGATGGTTGTTTTACCCCGATTCCTGTACTTGTTCAGTAATATACCGATAAAGTTGACACAGCATTTTTTCAAAAACATGTGCTCTTTGCTGGTGCGGCTGATCTGGGGAGGGAAACAGGCCCGCGTGAGTTGGGACATTATGGCACTGGATTACAGTAAGGGTGGTTACAGCGTGCCTGACATGCATTTATATTATCTCTGTGCACAAGCGCAATATGCATATTATTGGCGTAGCCACCACGAATTCATACCGCATGTTGCGGTCGAAGATGGGGACGCCCACCCGGTTCCACTAAAATGTATGCGATCGCACACCCATAGAGGCACCCCCAAACAAGAAATTAGTACCATAGACACCACAATTGCGGCCTGGCAGGGTATAGGTTGGCTGGCCGCGAAGCTCCCACTAGCACATCATGCAGCACTATCAGTCACACAAGAAGCAGGCGCTATGCACACATTAGCATTGGCAGGTACAGACAGTATGCAGGACCTGTTCCCTAATGGCAGTTTCCTAGCGGAAGAGGAGATGAGGTATGTTCATAACAGGTTACCGCTCTTCCTATTTATATTTCATAGGCTCAAGAAGGCAATACAAGCACATTACCACACTTATCCGGACGAGCCACAGACACTGCAAACTCTCCAATTGCTTTTGGTTAGCCCCACGCGACAAAAGCTGATAACTAAATTATATAGGGCAGCCAGGGATGAGAAGGCAATCTCGGACCACAGAAGCCTTGATAGATGGAATGCTAGGCTTCACCCTCCGCTAACACAAAAAGAATGGGAATATTGCTGTCAACTCACCAATGCTTTTACATCAAATGGCAATTTACGTAAAATTCATTTCAAATACCTTCATCAAATATACCATACGCCAGCTAAACTGTTTAAATATGGTTTCCGTGACAGTGATGCATGTAAAAGATGTGGAGTTCCCGGAGCAGACTTCTGGCATTTGGCTTGGGAATGTGGCCGGGTGGCTGATTTCTGGGCTGAGGTGCTAAATAGGCTCCAGGTCATGACCAATATCACTCTACAATGCACTCCGCAGATATGTCTACTGTGCTTTACACCGCAATTAAAAGGTGCCCTTGGTAAATTTATAAGAGTGGCTTTGTTACTAGCGAAATGGAGGGTGGCAGTGACGTGGGAGGGCTCTGCTGCTCCACTACCAGATCAATGGATTAAGGACCTCGTATACTGCAGGGAGAATCTTGAACTATATGCTGAGGAGTTACCAACATCATCTAGATCAAGAGACATTTGGGAACCACTCGTGCAGTACCTACGGACTAAAGATCAAGAAACAATCTCTGAATCTGAAGATAGATAATTCTGGTCATGTATAAATTGTACTTAAATATGTATAACCGCTAATATGGACGCATCTATGGGCAAACGCAACACTGATCTGATCGATCATGGGGTTTATTTTCTGATTTATCGTATATCTTTACTTTGGTATTTTGAAATGCACACTGTTTAAATCTGTATGCTATATGAAAACCTAATAAATAAAGTAAAAAAAAAAAAACATCGATCCACCGGGGGGGACAAATCCTGATCTATGTCCAGCCAAACCTTCCCCTCCTGATAATAATAATACATATCAAGAATTGATTGCTAGAGCAGCCACTTATCATGGGGTCACCCTACATAAAGAAGACCTAGAGGAAGATTTCCTTTTTGAAACTTTAGGGAATACACACAGAACATCTCAGTCTTTGCCTATGTTAAAGGTTATGATGAGGCATGCCGACTAAATTTTTAAGGATCCTGTTCGGTCACGTATTCTAACACCTAGAGTCGATACCATCTGACCCGGTCTTTATTAAGGGTCAATTGCTTTTGGATTCCTTAGTAGTTTCAAACACACGTAAAAGAGCAAATTCACAAAGCTCAGGAGAAGCACCTCCTCTTGATAAGGAATCAAAATTAATAGATGCTTCTGGAAAGAGAGTAGCTGCTCAATCAGCCAATCATTGGCGAATAGCCAACACTCAAGGGCTGCTGGGTAGGTATGATAGGGCACATTGGGATAAAATGGAAGAATTATTACAATATTTTCCATAAGAACACAGAAAAAAGGCCAAGAAATGGTGCAAGAAGGCAAGCTTATTTCCAATTCATAAATTAGATGCTGCAGATACTGCAGCTAGAGGACTCAATACCAGCATTCTAGTAAGAAGGCATGCATGGCTCCGAATTTGTGGTTTCAAACCAGAGGTTCAACAAACTATACTTAATGCACCATTTGACAAAGAACACATTTTTGGGCCTCAGGTAGACCAATCTCTAGAAAGAATGAAAAAGGACACAGAAGTGGCAAAATCGATGGGCTCCTTTCAGTCTCTGTCAAATAGAGGTTCCTTTTGTCGCCGCTTTTACAGAGGGGGCTCCAAAAATAACACCACAGATGCCTCCACATCTTCATATAAAGCACAGGCACAGTTTTCCTCCTCCAGAGGGTTTTATAGAGGTAACAACTTCAAAGGAAGAGGTAGAGGTACACCATCACGTACCCCACTCTCTTCTACCAAACAGTGACTTGATATCACCTCCCCCCCCCCCAAACATTCATCACTTGTAGGGGGAAGATTACATCAGTTTCTACCCATTTGGCAGTCAATAACAACAGACAAATGGGTATTGGATATTAATCCAACATGGTTACTGCCTGGAACTCCCAAGCAACCCTCCCAACATCCCCCTTTGTATTCACAAACTGTCTTTGGAACACAAATATATACTCAAACAAGAAGTACAAGCTCTTCTAACAAAAGGAGCTATAGAACTCGTCCCATTACAACAACAAGGAACAGGAGTATATTCACTATACTTCCTAATTCCGCCAAAAGATGGTTCATTAAGACCAATATTGGATCTCAGACCTCTAAACCTATACATATTATCAGAACACTTCCACATGGACACTCTACAACAAGGAATTCCACTTTTGCAGACAGGCAACTTTATGTCAACGCTAGACTTAAAGGACTCATTCTTTCATATACCCATCCACCCAAATACCTCAGATTTGTGATAGGAAAAAATCATTATCAGTTCAAAGTACTTCTGTTTGGAGTAACAACTGCACCCAGAGTGTTCACCAAGTGCCTAGCAGTGGTAGCGGCACATCTGAGATGACAACAAATACATGTCTTCCCATACCTAGACGATTGGCTCATAAAAGCCAACTCACATCTCAACTGCGTGCATCAAATTACCTTAAACCTTTTACATCAGTTGGGATTCACAGTCAATATACAAAAATCCGTCTTCAACCCAATCAAACACAACCATATCTAGGGGCCATCCTAAACACTCACATAGCTCTAGCATATCCCAATGCAGCCAAGATTCAGAGTTTACAGACACTGTTACAACAGTTTCAAGTCAACCAGTATCTCTCAGCCAGAACATTCATGCAGTTACTAGGGATGATGGCATCATGCATTGCGATAGTGCCTCATGCACGACTAAACATGCGCCCTCTACAAGAATACATAGCACATCAGTGGAATCAATCACAGGGTCAGCTGATGGATCTAGTGTTGGTAGACAGCCACACTTATCGCTCTCTGCAATGGTGGAACACACAAAATTTGTCAAAAGGGCGGCCATTCACTGACCCTGTTCCACAAGCCGTGCTCGCAACAGACGCATCTCTTACAGGGTGGGGGGCACATTTACAACACTTAACAGCTCAGGGTCTTTGGAACTCCAAACAACAGAACTATCACATCAACTACCTAGAGTTGCAAGCAGTTTAACTAGCGTTGAAAGCATTTCTACCTCACCTGGTAAACAAAGTTGTCTTAATCCGGACGGACAATATGACAATGTACTATATACAAAAGCAGGGGGGGACACGCACTCTGCAACTGTCAAGCCTCTCTCAGACCATTTGGCGTTGGGCAATTCATCACAAAATCCATCTACTAGTAGATCACCTTCCAGGCACAGACTACATCTTTGCAGATCTCCTCAGCAGAAAGAAACAACAAATACACGAATTGGGAACCTCACCCTCAAGTTCTCCTTCTGTACTTTCAAAAATGGGGATTTCCACAAATCGACCTCTTTGCCACAACACAGAACTCAAAATGCCCAGCCTTCACCTCCAGGTTCCCACACTCTCTATCCAAAGGCAATGCCCTATGGATGAACTGGTCAAGGATATATGCTTATGCTTTTCCACCTCTCCCTCCATTTCTGGTTCGGAAACTCAGGCAGACATCTCTCACACTGATTCTCGTAGCTCCCACATGGGCTCCTCAGCCATGGTTCACAACTCTGTTGGAATTGTCAGTGGTTCTACATCAGAAGCCTCACATAACGTCAAATTTTCTCACACAGAACCGTGGAGAAATCAGACATCCAAAGACCTCAACCTTACGATTTGGCTCCTGAAGGCATAGAGTTTGGTTATCTAAACTTACCGCCAGATTGTATGACAATTCTTAAAGAAGCAAGAAGACCTACCACTAGAGCATGTTATGCAGCAAAGTGGAAAAGATGTGTCCTATATTGTACTAATAATTCAATTGATCCGCTAGATGCATCCATACAAAATATTATTTGTTATCTTTTGCATCTACAACGCGCAGGTAGCGCATATCTTCAGAACAGCTGCATATCTTCAGAACAGGCAACATTTATCTTTATTTAAAATTGCCTGTGATCAAAGCCTTTATGGAAGGCCTTAAAAGAATAATACCACCCAGAGTACCACCTGCACCTGTCTGGAACCTTAACATTGTTCTTACAAGACTTATGGGCCCACCTTTTGACCATTACATAATTGTTCACTACAATTTCTTTCATGGAAAGTTGCCTTCTTAATAGCTCTTAATAGCTATCACTTCACTAAGACATGTTAGTTAGTTACAGGCATTAACCTTAGAAGAACCCTTCTTTCAACTTCATAAAGATAGAATAGTTCTTCGTACAAATCCAAAATTTCTCCCAAAGGTTGTCTCTGCTTTTCATCTCAACCAATCAGTTGAGTTGGGGGGCGTGGCCTGGTCGAGCACCAAGTGGCATGACCGTGAAGCTCCCGAGCGGCCGCATCAATAAAGCTACATGTCGGCGCACTAGCGGGAAGTGCGGAGTCCTAATTAGCGGCATCGATGACCCACGACTAGCGGACATGCAGGGAGAGCTGTGGGGACGGTGAGAAGGTCCCGCGACACTCGCGGCGGCTCCCCCGCGGCTGCGGCCAGACGCCGTCCTCGGAGGCCCCGCGACGTCAGGGGTCGTGGGTGAGCCTGAGGGCAGGGCCGCGGTCCGCAGGAACGGGCGCGAAAACTAATTTAGCATGGGGATTTGCGGCCTACCACGGCCCGGCCAAATGGGAGCCGCGCCTGCTGGACCCTGGCATTGGATGGCTTCGCGCTGGGGTGAGGGCCCCTACCATCCCCCCTATACACTAACTAAGTGCCCCAGGGAGGAGTGGAGAGCTGGCAGAGTCATGGCTGGAACCGGCTGTCCAACATGCATTGGGAGTAGCACCAGGCATTAAGGAGACTACTGTAGTGTAGTTCCTATTTCCCTAATAGGCTCTGCGCATTGGAATAATATAACCTATAGGCTTGACATAGGACTAAGGTCGGTATGTCCCTATCGAGTATATTAAACTTAATTACTTGTGCCAGCTAGCTCAGAGGCCACTAGAAACTCCTTGAGAACAAGAAGGGAGTAGTTTCTGGCAACCGAAAAACATGACAACTTTGTTTCCCTTTAGAATCGGAACACGTCTCAGAATCGTGGAAACAATAGATAACAGTTTCACTCAGTCAATCGTGCATGCTTAGTTTCTACAGAGTTACACAGAAAGGAAAGACGGGCGTTTCAATAAAAAGGGTTTTATTGAACAGTCTTGTTTCTCGTGTAAGAGATATGTGCTGTTATGATCACAAGACAGTATGCAAGATAAATAATGTACAGCATAAGCAGTAGAAATAAATAATACTGCGCTAGCATTATCTTTTAGCATATATTCACGTACATAAATAACATGAGCTAAGAATGCGGGTACTCATTCGATGCGTCTCTAAGCTAGTTCTACCCCAATGTACCTAACCTAGTCTAGGTGTAGGGAAAGGTAGAAGTAGGTGGAGTATTCTCTAGTCTGGTATACTAAGAGTATGTTTAAGTCTAGTATGCCAAGTAAGGTATGCCAAGAGTCCCTCTAGGTTCTAGTCAGCTCCATACCTTGAGAATGAGAGAGGTGGGAATCTCTTGCCGGATCTGGAACTCTAACACCCCGCGAAGGGAGTCAGAACACTGGAAGCTGGATTCGTCTGCGTGCAGGAATGACAGCGTCTTCTCAGTGCGTCAGGCCGGGATACGTGCTCCTCTGAAGTCGAGGTCTCCTCTAACTTGCTTGGGCAAGGGAAGGTATATTTATACCTGGTAGGTGTCTTGGAATGTTAGCATTGACGTGAAGTCGGACAGAGGAAGACGTCAGGAATGAACCCTTAAGGTATAACGGTTCATACTTAATAGATGAGTTCTTGGAGAAATCAATAGTCCTGTGCTAGGGGAACTCCCGAAGCTTAAGGGTCTGATTTCTAAGAACTCGTTGTGACGTTAGGGTGGACGGATGTCGGTGACCATGCCTGTATTTGGAGTGCACGGTTAATGCCTAAATAAGGACTGGGATTCTATGCCTATATAGGGGCAATGCGAATTGTGCCTATATAAGGACATGATTCAGGAAAACCTATATACGGACACCTAAAGCGGAATACAACACCCACTCCACTTTCGATTGAACGATAATACTAAATGCTAAACATTTAAATGCTAAACATAAAATTGAGTACCACATATTGCTAAAAACATTTCTAAAAGCATTTTAAAAGAAGCTCAAAACTGTTGAAATGCAATAGGTACTGTACATATAAAGCATCGTTTTCATTCTAAGCATATAACGGAAGTAAAATGCAACGTGAATGAAACAGAAATATATACATATGACAAAATGGTCGATAAGTTCTCAAAATCAAAGCCATTGCATATCATGGTATCAAATGAAATGTTAGACAAGTAAGGTGACAATGTGTCCCTGGAGGTATTCAAAGAAGTCCGATTTATAAGACTAGTTCTACTGTAAGCAGATTGTTCATTTGCCATGTCATTTAAAAAAAAAAAAATGTTAAAAGAAAAAAGTTCAATTCTGGGAAAAGTTCCAACTTTGAAAAATATGAAGGCCAAATTTAATTGTTGCCCTGGTACACTGTGAGCCGAATCAAAGTCAGAGTATGGGTCTGGCGTAAACATTAGATCATCTATTTCCGTAGCCAAAATATTGTCTACCGCAGTTGGTGACATTTGGAACACCTCGTTCAGAAGGTTAATTGCACAGAGATGAGAAACATCGCCTTCAGCAGAAGAAGCAATGTTCGCGTCCGTTGTTACCTGTGTGCCCGTTGATCCATCTCGTACCTCAGCAGCAGCCGGAAGCGTCTGTGAGATCTCAATGAATGCCGCCATCAGGATTGGAAGCCTCTGGGGACAACACACAGCATGGGCCATTATCAGGTCCAGCAGAGTATCGATATCCGTTGGCATGACTGATGGGAGTGTTAGACAGGTGTCTAGCACGCATTCTTCACCGCAAAACAGGCAGCGTAGAACAGGTAAGATGCAATCTTGCCAGATTGGTCTGAATGACAGGAACCATGTTGTATTAAGTTCCCGTAGACGAGGCATGCCCAAAAGCTGTACTCTTCGCTCACGGCATTTCCGTTCAAGGAGGGCTCTCTCCACATCGCTCGGAGTGATGTTGGCGAAGAGGCTCGCCATAGCGTAGTAGGAGGAATAGAAACAGAATTCCTGCAACAAGTGCTAGAATTAACGGCACACCACCAAACACCGAATGTGCGAAGTTTGGGATGATTCAGAGGACAGCCTGGAAAGGTGCTAATAGTCCGGAACAGATGGTCTTAAATACATGTACAATTCCGCTTGTATCAGACATGTTAAAGATACGTCCTATCATTTCTACGAAATGTATAGGGCATTTTGTACGAATTAAAGCTTGTATCTCAGCCGAAGTCCTTGCAACTTGTAGATCATAGGTTTCTTTGGCCGAGGTCAAAGGCACTGATTGTTGTATAAGCATGGCTTTCATTCTGCTTAAAGTATCAAATCGTATAAAAGAGACATTCAACGAAGGCCATAGAGGCGACTCCCTGACTGTGTCTATTGGGGCAAACAATACTTGCATACAGCAAGTGACCCTGGAGTTGACCGTTACTAGATATGGGATGCCTGGCAACATGCCACAGCAACTCTGATCATTCAACATGAGGTAACTCCCATTAGAAAGTTGGCCAAACGTTGGATTAATCACAGCAGCTGGTGTACCCTGCTGGTGGCAGGACAAATTTGCCACAGAACCATTACAAGCCCCGTGTAAAGATATGTCCTGACAAATTAGTGAACCGCTTAGTGCACTTTCACAGTGTGTACCGCTCAGAAACACTTCACGATCCCCACTCCAACATCTATAGGTGTAAGGTAAATTCCAGGATGTCTTAATGTATTCTTTACCCAACCTTTCATATTTGCCTGCTTGCATCTGTTTAAGGCAATACTGAAACTGGAAAGTAGTCACAGATAGACTAATTTTGCCATGAATAAGCCATTCTGTAGCTGGTTTTTCTGCCACTGTGAATGGTAATTTTTCAAATTTTTCAATGCTCAGTACTGTATACTTTGCTCCCCTTTGTGCCAGTTCGATCTGTTTATCAGTTAGATTGTATTCTGCAAACAGAGCCGTCGTGTTGATAAAACGCCAGGGCACATAGCCCGCACGCAAAGATTGCAGCGTCCAGCTTAATAACATAATAGAACGTAACTGAGACTGGCCTTGCTGTAACATGGCTAAATCTTGTTCCAGTATGTCGATAGCAGAGGATACAATACTGTCCAATGAATAAATTCTGCAGGACAAAGTTGTTAACCCGTTGTCGACCACAGAGAGAGTTTTCTCTAAATTAATACGATCAAGTTCACGTATTCGTTCTGCGGCCTCCATCTGTGACACCTTCCATGCTTCATTATAAGCAGCATAAATGCCGGTATATATGAAACGTTTTTGACGCGGTTTTCTTGGTCCAAGCAAGAATTCCCTAAGGTCTGCGTCCTCTTTAAGTAAAGATAAGTGTTGTTTCACATCCTTAAGTGTAGATTTCTGCAGCCAATCGAGGCATAATTTTCCTACACTGTATGTTGTTACTACCCCCGAATGTTGTCTTTGGACGTATCGTGGGTCTGGCCTATGAATAGTAAACCCCTGTGTTTTATTCAGGAATCTCTCTTGACAGTTGTTTGTGTCTGTGGGCCAGATCAACCATTTTCTCCAATCAGGATTTGTTCTGTTGAGTTGTAGTATGGTGTCAACTGTAACCGCTGCCTGTGTATTGTTAATACTGGCAGGTGTTGGTACAGAAGGAGTTTTCATGTCTTTGATCTTGGCTAAACCAAGGCAAGACGTTTGTTGCACAGTGTCATTCAAAAACATTATTTGCTGAGGGATGATACAGGCTCTAAACAAAGCTTCTATCCCCTGCACTTGCCAATCTTTAGTACCCCAGACAGATTTTGTGTCTATTGTGTCTTTCCACAAGTCGAAACCTTGTCTAGACAGTTGGGCAATAAATGCTGCAGAGTAAATCTGTTTTGTATTAGTTAACATAATTTTCAGTCCTGTTTTGTCTACATTTTTATAGTAAAATGTTTCTGGATCAGATGTATTGTATCCTGAAAAATATGGAAACTTTTTAGCAAATGTTTTTGAACTACCTTTTGGTGGTGTAGGACAATGCTCCCATTGGTTAAACATAAACACATTTCTAGGTGTTGCAGATTTATGCAAAAAATGATGACCATAGTATAGCAATACAGCTGTTCATAGTCTGATGAACCCTCTAAATATTCATTATTAGAAAATGCAGCAGACTTTTCTAGGTCAAACATCATGTCATTTACAGTTTCAAAGTCCCAATCATCAGAATAGGTACTGGATGAAACAAAATCACTTTGTGAAATCTTAAATAAATGTGGAATGTTCAAATGTTCCGTCGGGCCGAAGATATCGAAATCAGTTTTTTCCCACACTATACCATCCTGTATAGGAACGGCTCTGATGTTCACTGCTGACAAGTCTCTTGTTTCACGATGGGATGATTTGTGAGGTTTTAAAAGTAAGTTCACTTCTATACTTTCAGTGTCCAAATGGATGTATCTGCCATTTATAAGCACGCTCATAGTCATAACCAAAGCTAGCCAAAGCAGGAAGAAAAATATTCCAGAAGTAACC
The DNA here is from genome assembly GCA_963921515.1 of Calotriton arnoldi. NCBI lineage: Eukaryota > Metazoa > Chordata > Amphibia > Caudata > Salamandridae > Calotriton > Calotriton arnoldi. Next base: position 2,629,262 of record CAWUFW010001517.1, read on the forward strand.
CAAAGTTCAATCCATGGTGAAACCAGATAAGTTTTTTTCAAAAAATGTAAAAAGTCTTGTACTTGCTGTTTAAAAGTTTTTAATGCTGGCGACGTCTCAAGCTCACTCAGATCCTCAAAAAACGTATCAAAGTTAATGAAATAGCCAGAAGCAGTTCTGTCAATTGTTGGAATTGTATCAGGATTTGTAGAAATCGCTGGAACCAGTTGATCACTTGTTACATTGGTGTAGACAGGTGTATTTGGACAAACTGTTACTTGAGTTTCAAGAGGGATGAGTTCCATAGCATTGTTGCTCAGTCCTTCATCTGTTACTGCTGAATTCTCGATGGTTATCAGTCTTTCAGTCTGAACCTCTTGGATAGTAGCAAGAGGAGTGTCTGCTACTAGGTCGGAGTCCACGAGGCCTACTATTCAGTATTGGTACAATGAGATGATGTCCCAGTGGAAAGCAATTTCAGAAAGATAGATGTGTACCAGAGTTAATCCGTTGTATCTGAACAAAGTCAAGCACCACTATACAGTATAACAACCAAATGAATGTAATTTTATTTCATCACGACATTGAAATTAATCAGTTTATATACAGTAGAATACAATTCATAAGTGGGTATTTTTAGAGCAAAAAGGTGCACAGAAAAGTGAGGTGGTAAGTGCATGGGAGGGATTGTGATGAAGGACAGTAGTGCGCATATATAAACATCAATAAATTGATAATCAACTATCCAGACAGTTTCCTGCCAAATGCATTAAATGACAAATCATAACATAATTACAGATATAAATTCTCTGTCATTTATGTTTGACAATACAAAACAAGGAGAAATTTCGACGTTTCGACCCCTAAACGGAACGACCAATTTTGCGCATTGTGAACGGGGTCTTCATCAGGACCAAGGTGAAGGTAGGGGAGTGGGCACCAGTAAAAACAGCTATATTGCTTGTGGCTGTGGATATAAAACCGGGGCTGTGTACGCTCTCAGATATCTTCGATGACCAGTTAGCTGTTCATCGATCCTGCCAGCAGCCCCCAGCCACAGGTTACTGAGCAACCTGGGCCTAACTTCCTGTTCTACACGAACATCATCGAAGATATCTGAGAGCGTACACAGCCCCGGTTTTATATCCACAGCCAGAAGCAATATAGCTGTTTTTACTGGTGCCCACTCCCCTACCTTCACCTTGGTCCTGATGAAGACCCCGTTCACAATGCGCAAAATTGGTCGTTCCATTTAGGGATCGAAACGTCGACATTTCTCCTTGTTTTGTATTGTCAAACATATATGACAGAGAATTTATATCTGTAATTATGTTATGATTTGTCATTTAATGCATTTGGCAGGAAACTGTCTGGATAGTTGATTATCAATTTATTGATGTTTATATATGCGCACTACTGTCCTTCATCACAATCCCTCCCATGCACTTACCACCTCACTTTTCTGTGCACCTTTTGCTCTAAAAATACCCACTTATGAATTGTATTCTACTGTATATAAACTGATTAATTTCAATGTCGTGATGAAATAAAATCACATTCATTTGGTTGTTATACTGTATAGTGGTGCTTGACTTTGTTCAGATACAACAGATTCACTCTGGTACACATCTATCTTTCTGAAATTGCTTTCCACTGGGACATCATCTCATTGTACCGTTATCTACCCAGGCCCAGTGGCTCTTTGGGTTGCCCCATTGTTACATAACTACTATTTAGTATTGGCCACATACTGTGGTTTGATGAGGTCGATGGACACAAATCTTTTCTCCTTTTTTCCAGCAAGGGGCGGCAGAAGTACTGTTCTTGTTCCGTGTATGGCTAGGACAGGTAGTGGTTGTCTGTAAGAAGGTCCAAATTCCTTCTTGTCCGCAATTTTCTCTCTGACTAGATCCCCAACTTTTGGAATCCAGACAGGCCGTGCTGGGACTGCCGGTTTTTCCCCAGTGGTTGTTGGCTGCAGGATTACGTTGCTTTGTTTCGATCTTAGTTCATTTAGATCCTGTAAAACAGCCAAACGATCTTTGATATCAAAGGGTTTATTTTCCACCACTGTGCCTCTACATTCTAGATCTGGCACCACATTCTTGTCCCAAATAGGACCTCATATGGAGTGACCCCCCCCCCCTAGAGAACTTCTTGGCAAATTGTTTAATGAGCGTTGGACTCCATAAAGATGTTTGACCCACCCATCACCCGAACCTAATACCCTAGCTGTTAGACTGCTTTATGTCCCGGTTTTTCCTTTCCACAACAGAATTTCCCTCAGGATGAAACGGAGAGGAGTACCGCAATGCAACGCCCAGACTGGCCATGGCTTCTTTGTAAGCCCGAGAGCTAAACGCAGCGCCCTGGTCAGAATGTAGCGTGCCTATTGCGTATGTGCCGATAAAGACTCGCAAATCTTTTATAACAGTTCGAGCGTCAGCCGAGCGCTGAGGCCATATCCATAGGAACCTTGACTTAGTATTTGTGGGATTGCAGTTGTCCACAAGGACACCTGTGCATAGATAGTCTAATGCTGTCTAACAATGGTGTCTGTCCCTGGCAGGCTACTTCGTAGCATGGTGTCTGGTGGCGTTCTGCATCACGCTGTATCTTACAGACTGTAAGACTGTAATGACTATGCAGTCATTGATGAAGATGTGAATATGTGTATTCATTCCAGGCCACCAGTACATCTCTTTTAATGTCAATATTGTTTTAGAGATCCCTTGATGCGACAGACCCTCCCCCAAATGTGTTTCATAAATCAAAGCTGCTCTACGTTCCATGTTTGGAATTACCCTATCCCCCACTCCAGGGATTCGAGCAAAAGGAACGTTGTTCACATCAATTACATAAGAGTACTTGAGTGGAAACTTTTTTGGTAACGCTGCACCACTGCCTTTGCTCGTAGCATTGACAGCCAACATTATCTCACTGTCGATTCTCGTTTTTGAACGAGTGATCGCAGCTATGGAAGCCGTCTGAACAGCCCCCTTTGCGGCTTCGTCAGCCAATGAATTCCCTGCAAACGTGAACGCCATCACGTTGATGACTCAGTGTGTGTATCACGTGAGCCTTTGGTAGTTCACTTTTTAACTGAACTACTTGTTCCCAAAGCGTTTTATGCTTTATTGTGCCACCTTTTGCATCTTTGAACCCATTTTCAAGCCAAGTTTGTATATATTCATTATACGACTGCACACAGTAGAAAGAATCGCACACTATTAGTGTGGGGAATTCTCGATCTGTACTTTCAAGTGCCAGTTTGAATGCTTGTAGTTCAGCTCGCTGAGCCGTACAATCTCCTAGAGATTGGGTTTTTGTGACCATAGGTCTGAAGTTGCCATCGCGCATGCAACCTTTAACGATTGCGCACGCTGCACTGTAAGCTTGCTTACTCCCTGGTGCGGGTTGTGTAAATTATGAATTCGTACTGATCGAGAGGCAGAATCTCAGTGGGCAGAGGACATTCATGTTCATATTGCAGGAAGGCTTGTGTTTTTACATCAGGATCAAAAACATATTCAACATCTGTTGCAGCAAGAGAATTAACCCATTGTATCCATCTAGGATGTAATGCTTCAGCATTTGGAATGCTCGCTTTTGTGACCGCCTCTAGAGCCGGTACTGGGGTTACGACAATAATGCGTTTCCCTTGGGCTAGAGCTCTTTCTTTTGCTACAGCGGTTTGAACTGCTGTCCGTATTTTTTCAGTTGAAGTGAAGCGCATTTCTGCTTGTGTATACAAATGAGATTTGTATGCAATTGGTACTTTTTCACCCTCATTAAATGTTAAGTAGGTGAATCCGCATTGACCCGAAATTATTCGGATCACTAAATTGCGTTGACTTACGCGTGTTTGTAAGTGATTTGTTGCTAACATGTTAGCTTGGAGTGAACGCTAAGATTTCTGTGTGTTCTTGTGTCCAATTTTTGATTGATAAATCAGGTTTGATTAATGCGTAGAGAGGTTTAACCCTTTCTGCGTAATTTAGAATGTAAGTTCTTCCAAAATTTAGGAAACCCAGGATGGATTGTAAATTTTTCAGCGTTTTAGGAGCTTGGAGCAGCTCACACCTTTCTAAAAGTTGGCTGCCAAGCTCTTGCCTTCACTTGAAAGCTCATATCCTAAAAAGAGGACATTGAGATGGGCAATTCTGGACTTTTTAAGTTGAATTTATAGCCCTCAGAGGCGAAGCCCAGTATAATGGTGCTCACCCTGTTCAAGTGTTTGTCCAGGTCATCGTCTGTCAGAGGGATGTCATCGACATATGACAATGCCTCATTGTCATAAATTTGTAGTAACTCCGTTACTCTCGCTGAGAATAACCCCGGGCTGTTCTTGAACCCTTGTGGGAGTCGACAAAATTGACGCTGGGTCCCCATTATTGAGAAAGCTGTTAAGTACCTGCTTCCAGGTGCTATGTTTTGACAAAAGAAACCATTTGAGATATCCAATGTGGTTTTATATTTTTTACGCACAATGTTATTCATTAATGCTGTACTGTGTGCATTTTGCACCACAAAAGTTTTAGAACAAGTGTTTAAGTGTCTGTAATCCAAAACTAGACGATATGTATTGTCTGGTTTGGAGACAGGAAACAAAGGATTGTTCATTGAAGAGGTGCATGTTTCAATCACCCCTTAGTATTCAAGTTGATCTAAGATCTCCCTGACCTGTTTTTTAGCTTCTTGCTTTATTGGGTACTGCCTCTGTGCAGTAGGTTCATTTTTTAGATGTATTTTATGGTGAGGCGAGTCCTCATCCCATCCTACATGATTTTTGTATAATGCTGGGGCCTGGGCAACTGCCCATTTCCTTTCATAAGTATATTTTAGGTGAATTGGAATATGGTTGGAGAAGGCAGGCATAATAATGTCCTCACCATGTGGGCACTCCCTGACAAATTGTGGTGGCCAGTCTTTTTCTGCTAGAAGTATGTCATAGCCCCTTGAAAGTTTTTCCCAAAAGAGTGTTTTCACCTGTCTAGGTTTGTCTCCCTCCATCCGGAGTGTTATTTCATATAACTTTTGTGGAGTACTAACCCTGGTTTCTACAGTCTCAACTGTAATGTACTCATTCAAGTCCACTATCTCCAGAAGTTCCTTCAGGTTCTGGCGAGCTATTGTGACTTCTGCCGCACTGTCCAGCATTGTCTGAGCCCATTCTCCGTTCTTGAGTTGTGTCCTCAGTATCCTCGGCATGTCTGACCTTCAGACCTGCTACCTTCTTTTTTGAGAATTGAGGTTTTGATTTACTTTTCGGAACGTGTTTGTCGTCTTTCGATTTCACGCGTTCTTCTCTATGTTCTGACCGTCCTCTTCTTTCCGATGTCTGTGACGAGATCTGAAAGGTACGAGAGGAACGTGTATCAGTATCTTGATACCTGTAAGGCTTTTTAAAATTATCCCTATTCCTGAGGTTATACCTCGTTTCAGAGGGCTCCTTTTGAGGAGACCTACCTCGGGATTGAGAACGTTTCTCGTTTGAATTTTGTTTGTTTCCCACTTCTTTTTAGAAGATGTAGGAGTTTGTTTAATAGAGTCCTTTTCAGGACTTTCAGATAGTTTCGGCTTCAATGGTCTTCCACCCAAACTATCTCTGCCTAATTCTGCATAAGATTGTTCTATTATTCTGGGTAGTTCTGTTTGATGTTCTGTAACATCGAATTCCCTTAATCGTTGGCGGATCGCCACTGCTGCTGCCTCCCTTTAATATTAGATAATATTATTGTTGACACCTGGTCGAAATTTTTCAGTAATTTCATACCTAATTCAGAGCAGGCTCTGCCCCGTATTCGTTTTGAATTTGTTTCAGGACATCTGGTATTACTGCAATTGACGGAACACCATGTGTTTTAGTATAGATGGCAGCAAAGACTGAGCCCCAAGTGGTGCAGTCTTCCAGTTGTGGTGTGATCCCCATTGGTAAACAGATTGTTAGGATTCTGTGTTTCTCATAAGGGCTAGTATTTGGAAATACTGCTTCTATTTGAGTAATTTTTTGAGCTATCCAGAATGGAATTTGCTCACGTTTTGTGGGCATTTTTCCCATGACTGCGTATAGAGTCTGTGGTGTAATTTTTAGTGTATTCCCCTGTTGAGGAGTTTGATTTGGAATTGTTAATGGTGGTTGGACTGTGAAAGTCCGCATGACATATTGAACTAGTTGTCTGTAAATTTTTATTAACTCTGTAAGTTGAGTAAGTAGTTCCTCGTCTGACATTATTTCAAGGTCAGGATGAGGAGTGTAGCCGGCTAGAATCGGCCATGTTGCTCCTGGTCTACCTAGTGGACCGAGCCTGGTAATGTTTTTGTGATGTTTTAGGGCGCCTTTAAACCAGAGCTGTTGCTCCTGGTATGTTAGTGGAATTTCAATATCCTCGAAAGGAATATATTCCTCTGGTGGTTCATCTTATTTGTAGAAGTGAAACAGTCTTGTTACTGAATTTGATTCAGGAAATATTACCCATGAATAGAATACCTCTGTCTGAAAGGATTCGTGTGCCTCTATCACGAAAACTGCTCTACCGCCTCTTGTTGGTAGGCCATGTTTTATAAGTTTTAGAGTGATGGCTCTTCTTAAGTTTGGATTGATGTCTATAACACCCTCCTCAGGTTCATTTAAACCTGTAAAGTTAAAAACTGCTATGGCTGGGTCAGCCGCAGCTCCACCGGTGTCGGTGGCATTGTCCCGGTTGGGCATTTGTTTTTTGAAAAATGTAGAACAAGTTTCAAGGAAACAAAAAGATAAGGTGCACAATATTTTGGAACACTGTATCCTTCAACGTTGAACAAACCAAACAACTAATATATAGGGTGCTTCCCTATTTAGTTTTGGCGGATATTTAACCCTACCCACTCCAGATGTCTTATGGAGTATGTGAGTAGGGGTCTCTGAGAAAAGCACGACTGAGTAACTCAGTATCGAGCGTTAAATTACTGCCTTACCAAACGTTGGGCGCCATGTAGTGTAGTTCCTATTTCCCTAATAGGCTCTGCGCATTGGAATAATATAACCTATAGGCTTGACATAGGACTAAGGTCGGTATGTCCCTATCGAGTATATTAAACTTAATTACTTGTGCCAGCTAGCTCAGAGGCCACTAGAAACTCCTTGAGAACAAGAAGGGAGTAGTTTCTGGCAACCGAAAAACATGACTACTTTGTTTCCCTTTAGAATCGGAACACGTCTCAGAATCGTGGAAACAATAGATAACAGTTTCACTCAGTCAATCGTGCATGCTTAGTTTCTACAGAGTTACACAGAAAGGAAAGACGGGCGTTTCAATAAAAGGGTTTTATTGAACAGTCTTGTTTCTCGTGTAAGAGATATGTGCTGTTATGATCACAAGACAGTATGCAAGATAAATAATGTACAGCGTAAGCAGTAGAAATAAATAATACTGCGCTAGCATTATCTTTTAGCATATATTCACGTACATAAATAACATGAGCTAAAAATGCGAGTACTCATACGATGCGTCTCTAAGCTAGTTCTACCCCAATGTACCTAACCTAGTCTAGGTGTAGGGAAAGGTAGAAGTAGGTGGAGTATTCTCTAGTCTGGTATACTAAGAGTATGTTAAGTCTAGTATGCCAAGAGTCCCTCTAGGTTCTAGTCAGCTCCATACCTTGAGAATGAGAGAGGTGGGAATCTCTTGCCGGATCTGGAACTCTAACACCCCGCGAAGGGAGTCAGAACACTGGAAGCTGGATTCGTCTGCGTGCAGGAATGACAGCGTCTTCTCAGTGTATCAGGCCGGGATACGGGCTCCTCTGAAGTCGAGGTCTCCTCTAACTTGCTTGGGCAAGGGACGGTATATTTATACTTGGTAGGTGTCTTGGAATGTTAGCATTGACTTGAAATCGGACAGAAGAAGACGTCAGGAATGAGCCCTTAAGGTATAACGGTTCATACATAATAGATGAGTTCTTGGAGAAATCAATAGTCCTGTGCTAGGGAACTCCCGAAGCTTAAGGGTCTGGTTTCTAAGAACTCGTTGTGACGTTAGGGTGGACGGATGTCGGTGACCATGCCTGTATTTGGAGTGCACAGCTAATGCCTAAATAAGGACTGGGATTCTATGCCTATATAAGGGCAATGCGAATTGTGCCTATATAAGGACATGATTCAGGAAAACCTATATACGGACACCTAAAGCGGAATACAACACTACTTGAGCAGCGCTGCAATGTCACGAACCCTCAATCTTGTAGTGGTCGACAAAATTAATACGGCGTGCAGCGACTTGTGCCCGAGGAGCGGTCGCACCTGTGGCTGAGGTGGCTTGCGTGGAGAAGTGGCTGAGACACTAGCGGCCTGTGCCCTGAATCTTGATTTTGGGGTGTGAGGAAATTGCTGTAGCCCTGCCCCTCTGCCCTGGGCTTTATACCTTACGATCTTGCCTGGATCTGACAACTGGTTCCCTGTCTTGCCACTACACATAATCGAGCAGTATGGGTCGGGGTGACTCTAAACAGAGGTAGCTCACCTTTGAGGCCTCCAAGACCCCAAGGAAGGATGGCGGAGATGACGCGCTGCGGGAGGACCCTTATGAGCGCACAGATCCCCCGGGAGCTGGTGGTGCTATGGCAGAGGGAACAGCCGCCATCATGGCTGAACTACGTGCTGGGTTTAAGGCCATAGATGCACGTTTCGATGAGCTGGGCGCGTGAATGGATGGCAATGCATAGCCGCCTGGAACAACATGAGGCCCACATAGATGCTGCTGAGCGGCGCATTTCTGATACCGAAGACAACCACACCACGATGAACAAACGCCTAGAGCGCGTAGAGCGCCTCCTTAAAACGACATCGGCAAAGGCGGAGGATCTTGAAGCGAGGTCGTGCCGCAATAACTTGCGAATTGCAGGGATCGCAGAATCCACCAATACTGGTCCCATGGAGGCCTTTGTGGAGAGGGTTTTGGCAGACCCCTTCGGCAGAGATAGTTTCTCGACTACATTTGCGGTGGAGCGTGCCCACCGTTCCCTGGCCCCCAGATCTGCACCTGGCGCACCCCCCATCTTGTCATTGCGCGGCTGCTAAACTATCACGACAGAGATGTTGCGCTGAGAACAGCCCAGGAGATGGAAAATTTGCAATTCCAGGGAATGACTCTCTCGTTCTACCCGGACTTTACGCCTATGGTGCAGGAGGCCAGGCGCAAGTTTCAAGAAATTAAGCGAACTTTGAGAAACGAAAATGTCCGCTATGCTATGCTATATCCTGCACGCCTGTGTGTACCGTTAGGAGGTAAAACCCTCGTCTTCGACACCCCGGCGGAGGCAGCAGAACATTGGAAACGCCACAAGTCGGGTCGACCTGCCTTCCCTGGAAAATAGATGCGCACATGGACTGGGGATATGAGAAGTACCTGGGTGCTCCCCGCTCTTTGGAGGTAACATTGTTTTTGGCACGAACTTGGACATATTCAGCAAATTGGCCGAAGTGATGCCTTGTCGCCTTGTTTTCTTGTATTCCACTAGTGACACACTGGTTGTACTATTTCTACTTGGGTGTAGCTACATATAGCTGATGATGAAACGTTATCATAATTTGTGGTTTGCTCGGGACGTTGCTGTCCCCCTAGGAGATCTCCTACGACTGGTACTTGGTGCGGGGTTAATTTTCTGATTTGTTTGTTCTATTAAATTGAAATGAATCAGGATTCACCAGATATAGGTTGGGGGGTATATCTGATGTGGGTGGGGAGGGAGTTTTGGTTAATCTTTTTTGTTCTGTTTATTTGTACGCAGGTCATGGACAGTACCGATAACTGGCTATCCGAACATAACCATAGTGTTGCATCGACCCACACAGTAATGTGCCTGTAGTAGTGGGGGCGGGAGGGCGGCCTGGAGGGCTTGAATTGCGGTGTATGACATGGAACGTCAGGGGGCTATCAAACCCGCATAAGGGTAGACAGGTGCTTGCATACCTAGCTAGGCATAACATACATGTTGCATTGTTGCAGGAGACCCACTACGCCCCAAAGTCCGACAATAGGTTTGCAGCCACCTGGGGGGACAACCAATTTTTCGCTGGGTATAGTACCCATTCCCGGGGAGTCTGTATATTGATTTGTAAAACACTCCCGTTCACGGCTCAGACTGTGATCAAGGACCCAGAGGGCTGCTATCTCTTAGTGGTTGGATCTATTGGTGCACAGCGACTGCTTTTTATAAATGTCTACGCCCTTAATGTGGATGCTCGAGACTTCTTCACTAGTATTTCAACTCACATCACTGCCATACCGAACGACTCTATAATATTTGGTGGGGATTTTAGCGTTACTCTACAGCTGAGGGCGGACACCACGGGCACTGGGCACAACACTAAACCAATCTCCAAGAGGGAGCTACAGGCGTTAATACTCACACACACTTGCTGTGGCAGATGCCTGGCGACACCGGTACCCGGCTGCCCGGGGGTATTCATTTTATTCAGCGCCACACGGTAGCTGGTCTCGCATAGATCGATGGTATGTGACCCCTGACTTGCTCGTCAACATACAGGAAGTGGATCACCTGCCACGTACTCTCTCAGACCACGCGCCTGTTCTCCTGTCACTTGTTTTGCCCGCTGTTGTGCGTCCATCCATGGCTTGGCGCTTCCCGGCTGAAGCGCTTCTTGATACCTTTTATAGGAGTGAAGTGCAAGATGCAATAGTAGAATACTTTCAGATAAATACCGGTTCGATGCCCCATTACGCCACCCTGTGGGAGGCCTTTAAGGTCTATATCAGGGGTATCTGCATTGCCAAGCAATCCGGGGTACTCCGTATGATTCTCCGGGAGCGTGAAGACACTGAGCAGGAATTACGGGAATTAGATGACCGGTCGTTGACCGGCACGTGCCCCGTTCTGTTGCACCAGCGTGCCAGGCTACTGGGTGAGTTCCAGAAGCTGACGCGGTGGGAGACGACGTACCTAGGGAAATATGCACACGCCCAGGTGTATGGAGAGGGAGAGAGGCCAGGGCGCACTCTAGCATGCTTACTAACTCCCAGGCAGCAAGCCACATATATAACGCGGATTCAAGATACTAACGGTGCCCATGTTACGGATGGTGCCACATTCAATCCTGCTTTTTGTCCTGCTATACCCGTCTCTATACTACGTGCTCTCCGCCAACTGGTGAATCATTGACAGAATACCTAAATAAAATAGCAATGGTGTGGCTGTAGAGGGGACAGCAGGAGTTCCTTGCCTCGCCCATTGGTGCAGACGAAATTACTGAAGCCATAGATGGCCTGGAGGGCTTGCGGGCCCCTGGCACGGATGGCCTCTCTGGCGCGTTTTATAAGGCCTACAAGGTGCAATTTGTCCCGCAGTTGCTAGAGGTTTACACAGAGGTGTTGGACTCAGGTGAGCTTCCTCCCACTATGCGCGAGGCGATAGTAACCCTACTATTAAAATCGGGTAAACTGGCTGAAAGCTGTGCCTCGTACAGGCTGCTGTCCCTCCTAAACCAGGATTACAAAATATTGGCAAAAGTACTGGCCACGCGTATTTCGCTTATAATCTGACAGATCATATCCCCCTTCCAGTCGGGTTTTATGCCCAACAGGTCCACATCAGTAAATTTACGCACGTTATTCGCAGTTATTAATCAGATTAACCCTGAGCTCCCTGCTGCGGCGATCTTATTAGATGCTGAAAAAGCATTTGACTCTTTGGAGTGGAATTTCTTGCATGCAGCGTTGAGTGAACTTGGCTTCCCTCAAACTTTTAGGTCCCTGGTCCGCCTTTTGTACGCTAACCCAGTCGCACGTATAAATGGGGTGTTGTCTAGCAGATTTGCGTTGTCAAGGGGCACCCGGCAGGGGTGTCTGTTGTCACCCTTACTTTTTATTATCGCAATGGACCCGCTGGTGCGGCATTTCCAGGAACGACACTTGCAGCGGGGGATATGGTTTCATCAGGGTCCCTTGCTAGCGTCACTATATGCGGACGACGTTCTTTTGTTCGTCCGCGAGCCGGCTGTAAATCTCCCTCCTCTCATGAGGTGGTGCGGTTTGGCGTCTTCTCTGGGCTGGTTATCAATTGGAAGAAATCTGAAATATTTTCTTTAACAGACGCCTTTCACGCTTGAGTTCCCGTTGCGATCGTGCGATAAACCCCCCAAATACCTCGGGGTAACTATACACTGCGTGGCCTTGGAGGTAGTGCAGCTAAATTATGGACCGGCTATTGATAGACTTTCCGGACAGATAGAACGCTGGATTACATTGCCATTATCGATTGCGGGGTGTATAGCGATAATTAAGATGGTTGTGCTGCCCAAATTTTGGCATTTTTAAAAAAATATTCCTATCCCACTCACGGTAACCTTTTTTAAAACCCTTAGAGGGATGCTTACCCGGTTGATCTGGGTGGGAAAACAGGCGCGAGTGGGCTGAAAGACGCTCATTCAACCCTTTGAGAGGGGGTGGTTTGGGGTACCTGATTTTTACCTGTACTATTTGGTGGCACAGGCACATTAAGCCTATTTTTTGTATCGCCCGGATGCACGCCTTCAGTTTCTGAAACCCGAACACACGCAAGCCTGTCCCTACACACTCTCCACTATCCTCCCACGTGGGCTTAGGAGAACTCCGGTCGAAATACACACCCTACAAACCACGAGTTGGGCCTGGGAGCGCCTGCGCAGATACCTGGAGGCTAAACACCTGTATTCTCCACATCTACCGATTTTAAATATTCCCTGGATAGCACCCACGACTGAAACATTGACGCAGCGGGTGCTTAGCTGCTGTCAAGTGTACAACATGGGTGGCATGTTCAAGAACGGTCAACTTCGTACGGTGGCAGATATAACGACGGATCGAGATGTAAACATGCTTTACCGCTTTCTGGTGCATATAACACGGATCGCGCTGGTTGCTGCGATTCGCCCCGAGACTGGGGAACCTGCAGACCTCCCCCCGTTAACCACAATTATTGTGGCGGCAGATGGCACGCATTTAGTCTCCAGACTATACCGACAGGCACAAGCGCTGCGACCAATAATGGGGGGGTGGGGCTCGCGCAGCTTGGGAGAGGGATCTGGCGCACCCTGTGACTGACAAGATGTGGGCATATTATTACGAGCAGACACTTCTAGTGTCCAATAACTATAAACTTCTACATTTTAAGTACTTATATAGAATTTATGTTACCCCAGTATGGCTTGCAAAGATGGACCGTTCGAACCAGACCAATGTCAGAGATGCGCAATGGCGCAGGCTGATTTTATTCATCTGGCATGGAGCTGCCCTGCGGTGCAGGCCTACTGGGAGGTAGTGTTTGGCCATCTGAACAGATGATTGAGACCGAGTCGGGGTGTGTGTGAGACCGAGCTCTCACACACACCCCTACTGGGATATGTGCTCCCGTTGAGTCTAGGGATTAGGTGCTTTACCGCCATTGCGCTAGTGCTGGCCAAAAGACAAGTCTCTCTGAATTGGGGAGGAACTGCATCGCCTTTGGTAGGGGCATGGCTCAGGGATATGATGTATTGTGATACGACTAGTGATGTATATTCGTCCCTACTTCCATCTGTTTCCCGCCCTAAAAACGTCTGGCAACCGCTTCGCTCCTATCTGTTGGCACATCCGTAATTTACTGATTGAAGTATTATACAGAATGCAATGACTATTGGATCAGTGAATCGGTCCTATGTATCGGAATTGTAAATTTGTCTTCATTACATGAACCTGTATTGCTGTTTGTTTTAATTTTTTTGTATTTAATGATGCTGAACTTATTAACGCTCTGTGTGGATGGCTCCTTATTGGTCACTGTCAACCTGTGCTTCATGTAATCCACATTATGAGCGCAAAGTACTTCTTTTGTTGAAAAATGCAATTAAAACATGTTAAAAAAAACAAACAGTTGAGTTACCTGTGTTCTTTCCTCAACCTGATTCGGTAGCAGAAAGAGCTCTACACACACTTGATGTCAAAAGAGCATTATATTACATTGATAGGGCAAAAGATTTTTGCAAAACAAAACAACTTTTTGTTGCTTTTGCTCCACCTCATAAAGGAAATCCTATCTCAAAATCCGGCATTTCGAGATGGATTGTCAAATGTATTCAAACTTGCTATGTTAAAGCTAAAATAACTTTAACAGTACCTCATTGAGCACATTCTACTTGCAAAATAGGAGCATCAATGGCCTTTTTAGGCAACAATCCAATAGCTGACATATGTAAGGCAGCTACTTGGTCTACACCACACACATTTACAAAACATTGTGTGGATGTGTTAGCACGTCAATAGGCTAATGTCGGACAGGCAGTGCTAAAAACACTCTTTCAAACAACTGCAACACCCACTGGTTAGCCACCGCTTTTGGAGGGTACTGCTATACAGTCTATGCAAATCATGTGTATCTACAGCACACATGCCTCGAATGGATTATGTTACTTACCCTGTAAGCATCTGTTCTTGGCATGTAGAGCTGTAGATTCACGTGCGCCCTCCCTCCTCCCCGGACACCTGTGGTTCTTGCAGTTCTTATTATTCACATTATATACGCATGGACATCTCTATACTACACTTACTCCATTCTCATCCTCTTGCGGGAAAACATCTAACAATGGAGTTGATGCCCATGCGCACTATCACTGAAAGGGGGAGTCATCTTGCCTCGTGACTGGGAAAAAAATTATTCGATGAAAAACAACTTGCAAACATCCAGACCCAAGACTAGATGGCAGGAGTATGCAAAACATGTGAATCTACAGCTCTACATGCCAAGACAGATGCTTGCAGGGTAAGTAACAATCTTTCCCCTCAACGCAGGCACCCTTTCACTATGGTGCAAGGGTGCATGCGTTGGCACTAGGCAGCTAAATTAGCACCAGCTAAATACGGTGCAGCCTTGCGTTTCAGAAGTGGCAGAGCGCAGCATTAAGCCAAGGAGGCTTTCGCCGCGCTCCGCCACTTCCTTGTAAATATGCCCCCAAGTTTTCACAACTGGACTGGCCTTTACTGACACAGTGCCACTGGACTGGCCTTGATGCAGTGCCACTGGACTGGCCTTTACTGATGCAGTGCCTCTGGACTGGCCTTTACTGATGCAGTGCAACTGGCGAATACTCGACCGGTAGGGCTCCGAATCGGATTCGGCTTTACCGGATCCGATTCGGACGCCCTGTTTCCGACCGAGTCGGACGTGCGTCCGGGCGAGCGAGTACGATGCGAACGTACGCGAAATCGCCGACCGACTCGTTTGCGGGACCCAACCGCTCCGACCGACTCACACGGACACGACTCGCACTGTGCAATGGAGACGTTCCCCGGCCGGGTAAGTACGATGCGTGCCGCGAGCAGTCCGACCGACTCGCGCCGTCCGGCTCGAAAGAGCAGTCGGAGCCGCACTTTGGGGGTCCGTGCCGGACCCCACTGTACGCCGAGTCGCACACAGGGGGGACCCATGGGTCCCCCCTACCTGTGCGTGTACGGCGCGACCCGCTTCGACGCGTACCCGCAATAGGGGGCGCCCTTGTACGCCTCGCACCCATTGAGTCAATGGGAGCCCGCGTACGCGTTGTACGACCGGCTCCCATTGACTTCAATGGGAGTCCGACCGAATCGAGTCCGATAGCATGCGAACGCATCGTACTCGTTCGGTCGGACTGCTAGGGTCCGATTCGGTCAGAAATCTCTCCGGGTCCGGCTCGGTCGGAGAGATTTCCTGCCCTAATCGGAATCGGCCCCTATGTCTAAAGTTATCTATTCATTCGGTGAGAGCCTTGGGATTTGGTGTGAAAGTGTGGGTAGGATATAAACAAATATTTTAATAAGCACCTTTTCATCATCACGTTAGGAAAAGATTATTTAAACACAATATTCAGGTTTTGTTTGCACATTACACGTGTTCACAACTTAGGGCATGTGACGAAGAGCAGTGAAGTGATCAGAATCACAGATTTTCGGTGAAGGGCTAAAGTCCAGATCAGAATCACACAACCAAACGCTCTGAGCAGCATCCTGCAGTAATGAACCCCACTGCTCTTGGTAAATATAGCACTGGCATGCACACATACTTAACAAGGTGCTAAATCAATAACCAGCGAATCAACTCGGTCCAACTCCTCTAACTGCTAAACTGGGACTTGGGCTCGTTTCCAGGGACAGCCACAGATTAAGGTGGGGACCCCAGGGTGAAAGCTCCTATTCAGCACCCACCCACCCCTGGCTTTGCATCGGTGTCACATGACAACATGGACATTTCACGCAGAGAATATGTTTGCATTAAAGTTCCCATGTGTGTGAGTGATTGTCAGTGGATGCCCAGGTCCTACCCATGCTCAACAACAGCTCATGGCCAGGGTCACACATTTGCCAACATTTAGAATCGATAGTGCTTCTTTTCAGATCACTTTCGCATGTAAAAGTGCTTACTGCGCATTTTTCCTCAAAACTGGGAAGTGGAGCGGAGGAGGGGGGGGGAGTTGGGGTGGGGCCAACAAGAAGGTTGCAGAAAAGTCACATGGAGGGGGAGCAAGAGGAACATGGGGGGGGCGGGCAAAGGAATGAGGGAATGAGAGAGCGCAATGCAGAGGTGGTGAGAGAAGCAAACGGGTGAAAAAACAACCTGCACGTGGTGGGATATGCATTCATGTGCAAGGGGTGGGATAAGCACACAAGAGCAGAGTGCTTAAACAAAAACAAAATATATGCCCTCCCCACCTTAACAAAATAAAATACTCCGTAGTGTGTCTTCACCTGTGTGTAAGGCAATAGGTGAACAGGTGACCTAGGAAACCGAAAACCAGCGTAAAGGCTGGGCAACCTTGTGGTACAACTGCAAGTCATTTGCGCAGCCTGCTGGCAAAATGTAGTCTTTTCCTGAATTAATACGATTGGCCAGATAAAAATAACTGGTGTCCACGGAGGGATTGTCGCTGGATAAAAACAGACGGGAGGAGGGGCCATCGTGCTCTGTGCGAGGAGGAAGCATGCGATGGCCAACAAAAACAATCACTAAGTGAAATCACCTCTGCTGAAACAAGCACCGAAAGGAGGGACAATTGAGCGCAATGGACCAATAGAAATCCGCCATTTTGGAATAGCACAAGAAAGAACCAATGGCAATCGTTGGGTGTGCCAAAAGCCCACAGAAGAGATACAACAGTTCTCGCAGATGGCACAAGTGCTGTGGAGGCTCGACCTAAAAAGAGGAAAGAGACAATTACAGACCCGGCCGCTGGGTGGCTCAATAATGCACAACATGTGTATCTAGACCTCCAGAACATTCTTCAGTCTGTAAAACTATTTCTAGAGGTAAGTAAGAATTGTGTTTTCAACTGCAAATTCAACCCATGTCAACACTTTAGCCCTAGATCCATTAAATAATTTTGTCAATTATAAAATAGTATGACCTTTTGCTACAGAAAGCCTGAATGGTCTAGAGCAGGGGTCTCCAACCTTTTCTGTAATAAGATTTACTTATTTTCAATGAAAATCATCCCGAGCTATTAATATCGTTAGTGTTGTAAAAATGACCACATCAGACAGGATTAAATTGGTGACCCCCCTATGCACCTCAGTGCAGGGATGCCAGAAATGATCACTTCAGTGCAGCAGGCAGGTTTGGCACAAGCAGTGTAAAAAAGACATTGTCAATTTGGAATTCCTATACATGGGCAATACATAGCAGGCATAGCTATAAGCCCTGGCACCAAGGTCAAGATAACAATATTAGTAATAACTTTCACCCAGTGCCACATGATTCAGCATATAAATATCAGCTTTAAATATATTTTGGAAATTCAACTACTTTCCCCCAGACACACTTATGAGGTCTGAAAATACACACATTTTTCTCTCAGATGCGCACTTTTTAATTTCGCTTTACATCTATTTAGCCAAGAAAAAGCTTCCAATTTCGTAAACTGGACTGCACACAAGAGAGCTTCTTACATGTAATGGAGAGCTACCACTAGCTCATGAGCTACTCGTTGGAGAAGCCTGGCCTAGAGTCACTGTCTTGGACAGCTTTCCCTATTTGTGTCTTTGCAGCCTTAATGCTGGAAGTCAATAACCTCATTTGAGATCAGATCAGCTGATATATTTTGTCTAGGGGCCAGTTCAGTCATATTCTGAAAGATACATTTTTCACTGTGGTGCTTATTCATGGGGTTCGAGCCTAAATGTAGGCTTTCTCTAAACAGTTCATCCTTGGCTTCCACCATCAGGTTCAAAGCCTTTGTTGTAGGGGTGAAGACAGTGAGTTCCTCCACATTTTAGACATAATTAAAAAATACACTATCTTGTGCACTCGTAAGTAAGATGGGACTGTAGAAGTCTTCTAATAAGTCAGGCATCATATGCTAACAACACCGTTGATATCAAAGTAGCAAATGTGTTGACCCCGCCTGGGGAACACTGGACCAAAAGACACGAACGTAGGGAACAACAGTAACAGATAGTAAGGTCATATCAGTATCACCAAATCAGTGGAGCTCATATCATTGTAGAGGTAGAAGCATGTGGTTGTCAGTCGCAGAGGTGTCAAGAAAACCCCAACTCAACGAACATCAATAAGCACCATGGCAGAATAACCAAGTACCGACACCTTCCCTTTTTCAACTGGGTAGGACACCAAGTTACATCTGGGGGCCCAACAGGCATCCAGAAAGAGGCAGTGCAGCAGGGCACAGTGCCCTGCACCTACGCTCAAGCGGGGCACGCATTGGCCAGCACTGAGGTCTGCACTAACACAGCTGTGAAGCTCCACCAGCCCTGCATCAGCCAAGAGGGGGCACTCCCCACTCTTGCCTCAAAACCAATGTCTTAGTCAAAGAGGGGGCGCCAATGTCTCAGCTGAGCTCCAGACTAAACGGCACTATCCTTCACCCTATCACATGCACAGGTTGCAAAGTAAACCAGAGAAACAAAGCCAAAACACAACAGAGAGAAAAGTATTGCAGCTAGTAATTCCATTCTCCATCCATCTGAACTCTAGGGAGTCTGGGGAAGGGCTGTAGCAAGAACCAACCAGCGAGTTGACAAGTACTCACGGCAGCAGCATTCAGCCCTTGAAGGGAGGCAGGAACCATCGGAGCCAACCAAGGCCACCAGGCCGCAATCAGGGAAAGGATGGAGGTCAGGCCTCTCCGGACAAGGTCGTAAGTTGCAAATCATCAGTAGTAGTTAGACATCCAGGATCCACAGCATTCTCCACTAAATGTAGAAGTCTTCTAACAAGTTAGGCATCATATGCTAACAACACATCATTGATATCAAAGTAGCAAATGTGTTGACGGCGCCAGGGGAACACTGGACCAAAAGACACGAAAGAAGGACACAACAGTAACAAGACACTAAGATCATATCACTAAAACCAAATTAGTAGAGGTGATATCATTGTTGAGCTAGTAGCATCATGTGGTTGTGTGTGTTTGTTACATGCCTGCTCTATAGTTGCTTTTAGCTGTTAGCGCATGCCACTGTTCCAAAAAGAGACGTGCACTAAGGCCATGGAGAAAGGTCACTTGGTAGACGGTGAGTCTTTGGGCAAAGCGGGGTGACTAATGTGCAAGCCACCTTTGCTCAGTGGGTTGCCCATTGTACGGACGTGGAAGAAGCTGACCCTATAGCGTTACAAACTGTTCAGTTATGATCACAATGGAACGAAAGCGAGTCAGGAAACTAACTCAACCACTGATACCCAGGTGACAGTAGGGGACCGCACATCACATTCTGCAGCACCTCAGGCATCCAATCAGCCAACTTCCTGTTTTGTTAAAGCAGATTGTGTGATTCAGCTTTCAAAGGACACTTCATTTACTACTCTTCACCATAAACGTGTTCACAAATGAGAGGAGTGAAAAGAGCTGGTAGGTGCTAGGTGACTCGTGTCCTTCCAGCTGAGCGAGAGAGTACAGGAAAGTAAGAATGAGTATAGTATTTGTACTTCCTTGCTATCCTCCCCCCCTTAGAGGACATGGTGCGGCTGAATGCAAATGAAACCAACTGAATCCACAGCCAGGGTGTCATACAGATTGTGCAGCTAAAGGGTGAACTCTGCAGGCATTCACAGATTAGTACACATAAAGAACGAATAAGTGGGGAAGCTCGCCCTAAGCAGTACCAGTGTATCCTACCTTTACATCGTACCCAGGGTCCTATTTCCAGGAAAGGAGCAATGATAGCATTAAGAGCATGATGGGGATGTCTTTCAGTATAGAAGAACAATGCAAGGCGTGGGTTTATGTGCAATATAGCAGAAAGAGTAAGAAGTCGAGAGTGCAGAGGACTAGGGACCACATAGAAACTACATTGTGCATATCACCCACCAGCAGCAGGGGCGGTTGAGAGAAGAAATGGTGTGTTGAAAAACAAAATAGGGAAGATCTGTGCATCCTCTCAACTATCCTGGATTGATGCACTGCCATTAGCCTTGTTGTCCATGAGAAGCACTCCTTACAGAGTGACAAAACTGAGCCCACATGAGATTCTGATTGCCGTCCAATGCACATCCCAGGCCACATGTCTATTGTTCCTCTGTCAGTATCGGATGATTTGCTCTTGCACTACTGTAAAAGACTAATAGAGACATTATGCTATCTTCATCGCAAGGTGCTGCAGGCTCTTCCTGAACCAGACACACCACCAGCTCACAGACTGCAGCCAGGCGACTGGGTCTAGGTCAAGGCCCACACCAAATGGCACTGCCTCCAGTCTCGGTGGAAAGGGCCATACCAGGTCCTCCTGACAACTGCAATAGCTTTCAAGTGCAAGGGGCTGAACTCTTGGACCCACGGCTCCCACACCAAGAAAGCATCGGAACAACTGCAAGAGCCACAAGCCCCGACCCCTCTGCCCACGGTAGCACCAGCAGGACATTGTTACAATCTTCGTTCTACTAATAGTACCTGAGTAGCTGAAGTGCTGGTAACCTCTCAAGCTACACTAAAAGGGTACCACTGAATAGTTTTGGATCTTTTTGAAATTCCTGAAATATTTTGTTTTTGTATTCTTTGCTCCTTTACTACAACCCACACATACCAACGCCTGGGACAATGTCATGCTTGCAAAAGAAAGACAAGAAGTGGCCCTGTGTGCGCTTGCAAAAGAAAGACAAGAAGTGGCCCTGGGTGCTGGCTGCATTGTGCACCACCATTCCCGGTATACTAGTCACAATGCTGGTGATACTATTTGCTGAACACATCTCCTTACTGTTTCTTGATGTACCAGAGACAGTAAAGAACAATACTGAAATACCGTACCAACTGCCACCACCTAATTTGTCAGTAGAAGATGGTGTAAGAGTATCAGGGGTATGGGGGATAATGAGAATGAAATATGGAAAGAATATGAAGAAACCAGATACGTACAAATGTATACAAAATATATGAAAATAAGGAATATATCAGGATGCTATGTCTGTAAACATTTGCCAACACGTGCCGAAGAAAAAACAAGATACGGGCATGGCTTGGAGCGTCAAGATGGCGGTCACACTCTCAGAGTGCTCCGGACCCCTCCGTCATCCACTCTAAGCTTGCAGGCCCATCGGCAGATAACTTTCACCTCTGGGAGTAGACACCGTCCTGCCAACACTAACGGCGGACACCTGCAGCAAGAGAGACCGGAGAAGCGATCGTATGTGACCTGATCCACCCGAGTCTAAGAGGTGCACCCCAGACAAGATGGCGGACTGAACTTGCCACCCGGCACCGCGAAGAGTCGAAGACCAGATCTCCCACTGATGCCCCTAAAAGTGGAGACTCCTGAATCCCCAGCGCCCCACCGGAGCCTTCCGGAGTGATCGGGGGGTCTCCGGCGACTGCCGCGACGCAACCGGACCACAGTCGAGGTCTCCAGCCTGAACGGGGCGGGCCCGGGGCCGTGTACCACTGAACGAGGATGCACCGAAGGAGGTCCTGCTCTGTGGGCAGAGGAGATAGGCCCGTGCCCCCGACCAGACCACCTAGACACGAACCGCAGCCCGCCTCCAGGAGATGGGTCCTGGAGGCAGGCTCCCCACCGAGGCCTCCACTGGGGCACCACCGGTCTGACCCGATCGCTCCTTCTACCCGCAGCGAGTGATCCCATGGTGCGTCTCGATGTGGGCCCCCTGGGACTGGAGGCACGGGAGGCGACGTTGGCCCAGGTGACGCCCAGATTCAGAGTGCAAACCCCGCTGCGTGGGGGCAGGGTGTGTCAGGCCGGTCCTGGCCGCCATATGGCACCTGAGAGGCTGTAAGCACGGGGCCTGGAGTGGTCCTGACGCCGGGGGAGACGAGAGACCAGGGGCCTGACGTTGTCTGGAGTGGGCCCGATCCCACAACAAACCTGGTACATGTTGTTCCCGCGTACCGACCACCAAGGAGCCAAGCGGGGCACTGGGCTGTGGCGGCTATACCCCGAAAGCACACCCACCCCAGCGCCGTACCATCCCACTAGACTCTGACTGCACCGGGACCACAGCACCTGTGGGGCGAGGCCCTAACCACTAGTACCTGGTATCCTTGCCTGGGCAGAACAAATGACGCCCCCCACTGAATAAAAGACTCTAAACAACCCTCCTCACACCCGCTGGGCAACCAAACAAGGGCGAGCTCTGTTCCCAATATAGAGGCCGGCCAAATCCTTGACATAATTCAAACCAGAGATTGCCCCTATCCCTCAACCACCATGGGGAAAGATCGTGGGCCACAGACCAAGATGGACCAGTACACCACAAATGAGCCTGGGCCCAAAGCTGGGGCTACTGAGAAATCTGCTCCGGCCGGGGGTGATCTTACCACAATCCTACAAGCCATTAGTTCTTGTCAGGCCTCAGTAGAGAACAAAATTGGTGAAGTCCGGGTGGACATGGCTCTACTCCGGCAGGACCTCCGGAATGCGACAGCCCGCATTTCAGAAGCTGAATCCAGCATTTCTTCAGTCGAAGACGACTTAAATCAACTGAAAGAACAAGTTGCCCACCTACAGACCCACACCAGAGAGTTGCATAAAAGGGCCAAAGACGCCGAAAACAGGTCAAGGCGCAATAATCTCCGCCTGGTGGAGTTTCCCGAAGGGACAGAACAGGGACAAGTGGTGGCCCTCATCGAGCAATGGATCAAATCATGGATGCCTAAAGACACACTGTCCGCATGGTTTGCGGTGGAGCGGGCCCACCGATCTCTGGTGCCCCAACCTCCTCCGGGTGCCCCACACCGGCCCATCATTGCCAGGATCCTTAATTTAAAGGACAGAGACTCGATTTTGAGAGAAGCCCGTAACCAGAAAACCCTTACCTACCAGAACCACACTATAATGATCTTTCCAAATTATACGTGGGAGGTTCAGGCTCAAAGACGATTGTACACCGAAGTCAAGCAAAAGCTACGCACTCTCAATCTTCAATACAGGCTACTTTTCCTGGCCCACCTCCGGATCTTATTCCCGGACAAAACCTATTTCTCCGGAGTCGGGCTGGACCTGGCTGACCGAGGAGCATCCCCTCAGATCCAGAGCCACAGTTCCGCCCTCGGGTGCCCGGGCTGCCCCTGTGACATCCCCTAAAACAAGCAGAAGATGCTCACGCAGGGGCCGGGGCGTTCACCCACCCTACCGCCCAGAGCCCCAGGAATCAAGAACTGCCGACTGAATCCCGCTCCCTGCAACGGACTGGATCCCTGGATCGATCAGCCACCAGAAGAAGTTCCCCTAAGACTTTGGGCACTGAATCCACTGACTCAGATCTCTCTTGAAGCCCGGCACTCCTGGGATGATAGGCCCAACTGGGAATCGCGAAAAGCTGGGCACAACTCCATGGCGAACTTGGGATAGACAGTCTCAGCACACTACAACATTCAGATAAATCTGCCGATGCAACGAGCTTATCCTGATTAAGAGGGGGGTCCTCCACGCAACTCTGAAGCTAAACGTTATAGTTTAGCCCAGAGGTCTTCAATCTGTGGGGCGCGACTCCCACGGGGGCCGTGGAGTCATGGGAAGGGGGTTGCGCATCCCGGGCTTCACTTCTACCTGGACTTTCAAAAAAGAAAACCGGCCCCGGGCAGTTCATTATGAAATCAAAATACTTCAAGCTGCAGTGTTCTCTTGTGCTGTGAAACCGGAGCTGATCAGACAGCTAAATAAGGTTTCTTTCCTTCCAGGATGCCTGCTTGCCTGAAAGTAATGGAAATATGTGCTACGAGTTAATCTGAAAATGTAAAAGGCAATTTGCAGCTGTAAAATATGCTTGGGAGCTGGTACTGGCTTTCATTGATAAAATCACTGGAAGCTTTGTGATGAGCTGTGAAGTGCTTCTAATTGTAAATATATTTACATAGCGCTTACTATCCCGGTGGAAGTGTTAAAGGCCAGTAAGGAGCAAGAAAAAAAGGGAAAGCCAGGGTAGGATGGGCAGGCTGGCAAAGAAATTGTGGTGAAATGCGTTGGAAGAATAGGATTGTTTTATATCTAGAGAAGTGCCCAAACACCTGGTAATTTGCATTACAGATTGCTGCTGTAAACTGTCACTTACCTGGCAGGCACATTGCGAATTCCTATTCTGACTTTCCTGTAGCTGACTTTTTATCAGCAGATCAGTAGCCCTGATGCATTTTATGGGAGCTGACAATAAGTTAAAATGTTGAGGTACTTCAGTTTCATATTCAAATTAATTCTCACAGAAAGTCTCAATGTACTGAAAGACCTTACTAGAAAAGGTGTTTCAGAATAGACAACTGATCTCTGAAGTGCGTGCTTTTAATTGTATTAACATAGTGCCTACTATCCCTAAGGAGGCGTTGAAGGGATAGTTATGTACAAAAATTGCATTGTGTATGGTCTGGGTATTACAAAAATGTATATATTTTGGAAGCACCATTTTATCGTAAAACGGTTTGCGCATTTTGTAGCAGTTTATCTTATACTGTGTGTAATGCTAGTATAATAATGACATATATTCACAATGCTTTCTGTCACAGACTGTGACGTCGTAGCACTTAAAATACACGAATCACTATTCTACACTGCACCAACCAAGATTTATTTCTGTGGCTCTCTAGTTACACGCAGATCATTTAAGGTGGATTAACTACTAAAGGTTTATTAATGTACTATGTATTGCATTGCCTACTGAGTAGCACTTTTTTATTTATTTTTAATTTAAGCTGACCCTTAATTTATATGAAGCTACCTGACGGTGAAGGACCTAAAAAACGTTCAGAATATTTTGTTTTTAGCCATACTTTTGACTCACCCAAGCGCTCACGCTCTCAAGGCCCTCCAGCCGCCCCCCAACCATGACTGAAATCAACAACAGCAGCAAACTAATATAATGTTAAAAATAAAACCTTTTTAGAAAAACAGTGTGAAAGAAGATTCAGGGACTACTTTCTCCCCAGGAATTAAAGAAAGCAACCTAGTTAGACCTTACAGTTCATCATTAATGACTGTAAAGGGTGTGTTTCAATGATGAATGATGTTCAGCAACTTCCAGTTCCATGCAGCTGTAAATGCCAAAGCTACTAGCATCCCATGAAATATAGTATGGTTCTCCTCGGATGCCTTGCACTAAAATTGCAACCTATACATTACAGCCATTATACCCAGGGCCACTGCGATTATGCAATTGTGAAACCACAGCGATTTTCACATAATTATAGATTTGCCACATAGTCAATCATCTGCCACATAAGCTGCTGCTGGTTTTAACAAAAAAAATGTGTTTATAGCTGAACCGGTTCACTAGCTACTAAAAAGCAGCGACACATGTTGCTGCGCAGTAAGGGCCCTTTGCAAAGCTGGACTGGTCACAGTTTGGTGCTTATTGCTGTATTTGGGTGTTAAACTGGTATTTATGAGGTGGAATCACAGATTGACCGTCTATCTGGAGAAAAACAGACTCATCACATTAGTTCAGAAAGGTGTTTTCATCCAAATAAGTTTTGCCAAAATATGTTTTATTTGTTAAAAATATGTACCATTGTGACTTTTTGGGTAATTCTTTTTGGAGGCTTTTTGTTTGAACTCTGTAGTAAGCCTCTGATACCAAACCACAGTCACCCACAAACTTTTGGTTTGCTAAACACTGTTTAATATTGTTTCCCCACTATAAAAATGATTTGCCGTGGGAATTGGGGACTGTTAGAACTGGGGGTCTCTAGTTGGCAATGGTTTGCACCTTTGTCCAAATAGGGACCCTTGCTTCTAGTCAGGATAAGGGGGAAACACTCCTAAAATAACCCCTGCTCACCCCCTGGTAGCTTGGCACGAGCAGACAGGCTTATCTCAGAGGCAGTGTGTAAAGCATTTGTGACCACATACAGTAATACAGTGAAAACACTACAGATGGACACCACACAGGTTGTTTATGTAAAAATAAGTAATCTTTATATAGACTTATCACAAGACCCAATAGCAAAAATCCACAATACTGTACTCAAAAATAGGCTTTAAAAGGTTATAAAATAGTTCAGTTCTCTCAAGTTGTAAATGCGACACTTTACTCTCAATGTACCTTGAATGCGTAACGCAAAGAAAACAAAAGGGTCGCAGGGAAGGTGATGCGTCGGTTCCTTACACTCAGGGGAGTGGATGCGTCGGTTCCTTACTGCTGCGCAGGGAGTTGATGCTCGCTTCCTTACTGTGTGGGGAGGTGATGCGTCGGTTTCTTACTGCTTTCCGGTGCGATGCGACAGGATGGCACCTCGATGCGATACTCTTCTCCGGTACGATGCGACAAAATGGCGTCTTGGTTGCGATGCGACAACGTTGGTGTGATACGTGCACGCCCGACGGCCGTGCGGCGACTCGATGATCTTTGGAGCCGCGACAGGCCCTGCGACGCGCTTCCCCGGCGATGCGACGATGACCTCTGTGGCAGCGTCTCGCTTCTCCGGTGATGCGCCGCGCTCGGCGATGCGATGATGACAGCGGCAGCGGCGTCTCGCTTCCTCGGTGATGCGATAACCACGGCTGCGGCGGCGACACGCTTCTCGTTGTTGCGTCGCGCTTCCAGCTCCCAGCGACACGCAGTCTCTCAGAAGGCCCAGCACAACAGCAGGCACTTCAATTCCCAGCAAGGGAATGCAGGGGGAGCTGGTTGGTGAAGTCTTGTATCCCTGAGACTTCAGGCAGGAGGCAAGCTCTAGTTCAAGCCCTTGGAGATTCTCTTCTTCAAGATGACAAAGCACAGCAAAGTCTTTTCTCCTGTCCTTGGCAGAAAGCAACCACTGCAGGCCAACCCCAATCAGCAAAACAGCACAGGGGCAGTACTCCTCCTTCAGCTTCTCCGGTTCTTCTCCTTGGCAACAGGTTTCTTGATTTCCCAGAAGTGATCTAATCTCCTAGGGGTCTGGGTCCCCTTTTTATACACCTTTTCCCTTTGTTCTCTGAAGGCAGAGAGGCCTCTGCCTAGTCCAAAACCAGTTCTGGTCAGTCCTGGAGCACTTTGTTTTTCTGACTCCTTCTTTCCTTTGTGAGTGAGGGGCAGAGCCATCAGACGCCCGGCAGGAGGTGGAGCCAGCATTGTGGAAGGCAGGCACAGCCCTATTCAGACCCAGGTGCAACTCCTCCCACCCATCCTCCTTCAGGCAGACCTATTCAGCCTAGTGCTGACTCACCCTGCCTCCTGGAATCCCCCAGCCCCTGTCACTCACAAACCCAGACACACAATACACAACCTGAGCAGAGGCAGCTGGATGGTTTAGGCAAGAAAATACCTACTTTCTAAAAGAGGTATTTTCAAACAAAGAATGTTAAAACCAACTTCACTAAAAGATGTATTTTATCATTCTGAGTTCAGGCATACTAAATTCGTTTTTCTACCATGTTCTCTGGGTCAGTTAGGATTATAAGGTGTAATAATCAAAACTGCCCATTCTGGCCTATGGAGAACAGGTAGCCTTGCAATAGTGAAAAACGAAAATGGCTGTAATTCACTATTAGGACATGCCACACACACCAGGGCATGTCCTACCTTATACTTACAATGCACCCTGCCCTTGGGCCTACCTTAGGGGTGTCTGATATGAAGATAAGGGAAGGTTTAGGGACTGGCAAGTGGGTGCACTTGCCAAGTCGACATGGCAGTCACAGACTGCACACAGGCTCTGCAATGGCAGGCCTGAGACACATTTTACAAGCCGCTTCTGTGGGTGGCACAACCAGTGCTGCAAGCCCACCAGCGGCATTGGATTTACAAGCCCTGGGCACACTCCGTGCACTGTACTAGGGACTGACAAGTAAACCAATCATCCAATCATGGAGTCACTAATCCATACATCAATTTATCATGGGGAGAGCATATGCACTTTAGCACTGATCAGCAGTGGTAAAGTGCCCAGAGTCATAAAACCAACAAAAACAGGTCAGAGAAAATATAGGAGGAAGGCAAAAGTTCAGGGATGACCCTGCAAAAAGGGCCAAGTCCAACACAACCCCTTCCAGCCAAAACGCAGGGGAGACCAATCACTACCCTGATGGGCTTCTCTGCTTTGGGCGATAGAACCTGGACCCTGGCCCACAACAGCAGGGGCATACTCCAGTTCTACGCCAATCTGAACCTATTTGGATCCCTCTGTCCATACTCTCAGGGCCCACCCAGCTAACCCATGGGGAACCCTTCTCCTCAACTGTGGACACCACCTGTGCAGCACCTAACCTTAGCTTGCTCACAGGTGTGTCCCAACCGACAGACAGTACCCACATGGCCAACACAGATGTGTGGCCTAGTCCACCCCCGGGGTGTGACTTCTGTCCCCTCCCAGGGGCAACTCTGTCCACCAGGACAGCAAGCCACAGTGGCCACTGACAGCCGTCAGTGATGAGAGCCAGGCCCCAGGCCTTTCATGGCTCTCCAACCTCTGTGGTGTCAGAGAGCGGGGGCAGTAGCCCCAGGTGCCTGGCACCCTTTGTCCACTCTCCCAACCGTCAGGTCAGGTATGACATCCTGACACTGACCCACCAGCCCCGGGCCTGTACCCGGCGGCTGGACTGGAGACTGGGGTGGGCTTTCCCACACCCGGTCCTCCTCCTTGGGGCCCTGCACCCTCCCACCTGGAGCGGTACCCCTTCCAGAATTGTCAGGGCACCTGTGGCAGGGGTCCTGCACAATCCGCCCACCAGTTCAGGGGTTCTATCCTGCAACTGGGATCCCAGCATAGGGTCTGTACCCTTAGACTGGGCAGAGGCCAGGGGTGAGGCTGTCCTCTCCCCGCCCCCCTTACTGGGGTCCTGCACCCTCCCACCTGGAGCGGTGCCCCCAGAAGACAACCTGGTAGGGGCACTGTTAGCAGCTGCCCCTTCCTCCAGGTCAGGGGGGGACACCCTGAACCTGGCCCTCCAACCCAGGGTCTGTACCCTTAGGCTGGACCTGTGCCTGGCAACCCAGGACTTCCGGGAGGGTACACCAACCCCCCCCAAGGGAAACACACTCCTCTAGAGTTGTGTAACAATCTGCCTGGCGCACCAGGACTTCCTGGGGAGCACGCATGCCCCCCCAGAGGGTAACACATCTCTCATGTGTTGTGTGACAGTCCGCCTGGCGCAGATCTCCCGACCCCTGTCCATCTGACAGCCGCGAAGATCCCCCAGGACAGAAGTGGTGTCACCATGGTCATTCACTGGTGACTCAGCCCTTCTGGCTGGTCCCTGACCCACTGGTTCTTCCACTGGGGACTCTCTCCCCTCTCACCCCTCACTCTGGACTTCTGCACCCTCCCAAGTGGAGCGGCACTGCCAGATACCAGAAACACTGGAGCTCCATTTACAGATGCTCCA
Organism: Calotriton arnoldi; assembly: GCA_963921515.1. NCBI lineage: Eukaryota > Metazoa > Chordata > Amphibia > Caudata > Salamandridae > Calotriton > Calotriton arnoldi. The sequence goes on from CAWUFW010001517.1 coordinate 2,658,976, forward strand.
GGTTCTCTAGACACTAGGAGATCCTCCTCAACAGGCGGCCCATCAGGACAGCCTAGGCTCCCTACCTGGTGTTCCCTTAAAGAACCATCCAGGCTCTGAGACTGGGTTTCGGGCACCTTGGGACACGCAGACCCACACTCACTCCTTCTCCACTGAGACAGGACGTGAGCCCCTACACCCCTCCCACTACACCGGGACCTAGCTGGGCTACTCTGAACCACTTCCACCACTCTGGGCTGGAAGATACCTGAGCCACTCCTCTTAGGGTCACTCCCCAATGCCTTTTCAGACCCTCTGGAAACCACCAAAAGGTCTTCCTCCCTCGTGAGCTCCCTGGGGTCAGAGAACTCACTCTCCAACAGGCGTTGGCATAGCTCTGGAAAACAGGGACTTACAATATGCTCTCCCACAATTGGATCACACAACCCCTCACAGGTGTTAACCAAGTTATCCTTCACCTCACCATCCAGTGCCTCACACATGTACCCCACACCACTCTGCTGAGATTGGCAAGACAGTATCTGACTGTCTCTGTCACTCAACCCACACTCTTCTGGGCGGTCTTCACACTCACACCCCAGGAATTCAAACATGGGGGAACCACTCTCCCTGCACCTCCCATCTAGAGTCAGTAGAGTGTCCCTCCTGCTACTAGGACCATGAATCCCTGCGTCAGTTTCCCTATTCCTCTCAGGGACACTGCGCACTACTGGAGCTACCTCATGTCCTTGAACCTCCTGGTGTATATTAACCCCCTCCAAGTCAGGCACCACATCTCTGGGTGTGTGTACTACTCCCTCAGCACTAGGTAATACAATTTTGCTGCCACCAGAGGGAGGAATCCCTAAGCCCCTGGCTTTGAACTCCAACACCCTCATCATTCTCTCATGCTCTAAAAGCATCTTCCTTTCTTCCATGGCCAACCTCTTACTTTCCAACTCCAATTTCTTATGCTCAAGGCTATCATGGCTTCCCTGTTTTAGTTTGGCCATTTCCATTTCATGCATCCTGCTTTTGTCCCTGTCCTCCAGCTCCTCTGGAGACAGGCCCTTTGAGAAACACTGCTGCCCTCCCTGGAAGGCGCTCTCCTCCCAGTTAAGCCCAATGGCCCCTCAAGCTGCCCATCTAAATTCTCTGCCTCCTCCACAGGCTCCTCGGACTGCCCACTGGCATTCCGTGCTTCCAACCAGGCCCTTAGCGCCTTGTGAAACTCCTCCTTCCTGGTGAGGCCTCTCATAGAGATTTTAAACTTTTTGCAAACAGCTTTGAGTTCTGGCACAGTGTAGGTATCAACCCTATCTTCTTCAAATTCAATATCTGCAGGTGCAATGGATCCTTTTTGCTCATGGTGAAAATTGGCAGTTCTCAACAAAAATAAAGGTTCCAAGGAAAAAAAGGTCCTATCAAAAGGTATGTGGTCGCGTATTGGTCTGCACTCACTAGTAGTGTACACCAATCACTGTATATGAATCACAAATGCAAGTCCAAATCCTCACCGCTGACCACCAATGTTAGAACTGGGGGTCTCTAGTTGGCAATGGTTTGCACCTTTGTCCAAATAGGGACCCTTGCTTCTAGTCAGGATAAGGGGGAAACACTCCTAAAATAACCCCTGCTCACCCCCTGGTAGCTTGGCACGAGCAGACAGGCTTATCTCAGAGGCAGTGTGTAAAGCATTTGTGACCACATACAGTAATACAGTGAAAACACTACAGATGGACACCACACAGGTTGTTTATGTAAAAATAAGTAATCTTTATATAGACTTATCACAAGACCCAATAGCAAAAATCCACAATACTGTACTCAAAAATAGGCTTTAAAAGGTTATAAAATAGTTCAGTTCTCTCAAGTTGTAAATGCGACACTTTACTCTCAATGTACCTTGAATGCGTAACGCAAAGAAAACAAAAGGGTCGCAGGGAAGGTGATGCGTCGGTTCCTTACACTCAGGGGAGTGGATGCGTCGGTTCCTTACTGCTGCGCAGGGGAGTTGATGCTCGCTTCCTTACTGTGTGGGGAGGTGATGCGTCGGTTTCTTACTGCTTTCCGGTGCGATGCGACAGGATGGCACCTCGATGCGATACTCTTCTCCGGTACGATGCGACAAAATGGCGTCTTGGTTGCGATGCGACAACGTTGGTGTGATACGTGCACGCCCGACGGCCGTGCGGCGACTCGATGATCTTTGGAGCCGCGACAGGCCCTGCGACGCGCTTCCCCGGCGATGCGACGATGACCTCTGTGGCAGCGTCTCGCTTCTCCGGTGATGCGCCGCGCCTCGGCGATGCGATGATGACAGCGGCAGCGGCGTCTCGCTTCCTCGGTGATGCGATAACCACGGCTGCGGCGGCGACACGCTTCTCGTTGTTGCGTCGCGCTTCCAGCTCCCAGCGACACGCAGTCTCTCAGAAGGCCCAGCACAACAGCAGGCACTTCAATTCCCAGCAAGGGAATGCAGGGGGAGCTGGTTGGTGAAGTCTTGTATCCCTGAGACTTCAGGCAGGAGGCAAGCTCTAGTTCAAGCCCTTGGAGATTCTCTTCTTCAAGATGACAAAGCACAGCAAAGTCTTTTCTCCTGTCCTTGGCAGAAAGCAACCACTGCAGGCCAACCCCAATCAGCAAAACAGCACAGGGGCAGTACTCCTCCTTCAGCTTCTCCGGTTCTTCTCCTTGGCAACAGGTTTCTTGATTTCCCAGAAGTGATCTAATCTCCTAGGGGTCTGGGTCCCCTTTTATACACCTTTTCCCTTTGTTCTCTGAAGGCAGAGAGGCCTCTGCCTAGTCCAAAACCAGTTCTGGTCAGTCCTGGAGCACTTTGTTTTTCTGACTCCTTCTTTCCTTTGTGAGTGAGGGGCAGAGCCATCAGACGCCCGGCAGGAGGTGGAGCCAGCATTGTGGAAGGCAGGCACAGCCCTATTCAGACCCAGGTGCAACTCCTCCCACCCATCCTCCTTCAGGCAGACCTATTCAGCCTAGTGCTGACTCACCCTGCCTCCTGGAATCCCCCAGCCCCTGTCACTCACAAACCCAGACACACAATACACAACCTGAGCAGAGGCAGCTGGATGGTTTAGGCAAGAAAATACCTACTTTCTAAAAGAGGTATTTTCAAACAAAGAATGTTAAAACCAACTTCACTAAAAGATGTATTTTATCATTCTGAGTTCAGGCATACTAAATTCGTTTTTCTACCATGTTCTCTGGGTCAGTTAGGATTATAAGGTGTAATAATCAAAACTGCCCATTCTGGCCTATGGAGAACAGGTAGCCTTGCAATAGTGAAAAACGAAAATGGCTGTAATTCACTATTAGGACATGCCACACACACCAGGGCATGTCCTACCTTATACTTACAATGCACCCTGCCCTTGGGCCTACCTTAGGGGTGTCTGATATGAAGATAAGGGAAGGTTTAGGGACTGGCAAGTGGGTGCACTTGCCAAGTCGACATGGCAGTCACAGACTGCACACAGGCTCTGCAATGGCAGGCCTGAGACACATTTTACAAGCCGCTTCTGTGGGTGGCACAACCAGTGCTGCAAGCCCACCAGCGGCATTGGATTTACAAGCCCTGGGCACACTCCGTGCACTGTACTAGGGACTGACAAGTAAACCAATCATCCAATCATGGAGTCACTAATCCATACATCAATTTATCATGGGGAGAGCATATGCACTTTAGCACTGATCAGCAGTGGTAAAGTGCCCAGAGTCATAAAACCAACAAAAACAGGTCAGAGAAAATATAGGAGGAAGGCAAAAAGTTCAGGGATGACCCTGCAAAAAGGGCCAAGTCCAACAGGGACGTTTATGGTTGTCAAGTATGAGTACCAGGTTCCAGAAATTTTTGCCAGGAGGGGGTCCTTACGCCAACATTTTTTTGACAGGGGGTCTCGGCATCAAAAAGTTTGAAGACCTCTGGTTTAGCCTGTTAATTTATGAGTTCAATAGGGCGACATATGCTTCTGTTTTTGAAGTATAGGGTGGGGGGGAAGGGGTTGGGACCGTTGTCCTATGTTTTTGTTCAACTACACTGTTTAGTGTTCACAGCACTTCATCCTTGTACCAACACCGACTCACACGATACCCACACATCAGAAGACGAGACTTCAAACCACACTCATTAGCATCCCGACCTGTCCCTCTGCAAGATTGGGACCTCGTGACTCCTTGATCCACTGACACGGATCATAACACAGATGTCAAATAAGGGAGACCCGCTCTGAGTGATGTCATGGAACGTCAATGGTCTGCTTGACAGAGTCAAGCGGACTGCGGTCCTGCGGTATGCCCAGAGACACACCCCGACATATTCTTGCTCATGGGCAAGCATTGTCCCTTCCTCGCCAGATAAGGGTTCGATAGAGCTTGGCATTCTGGCTTCGAACGGGGTTCACATGGAGTGGCAATCCTTCTGAGACGCAACCTCCCCTTCGTACTTACTCATGCCACCAGAGATCCCCAGGGGCAATGTTGGGATCACAGAGCACGAGGGACATTCTCACATTCCTATCTTCCGTTCCCTGCGTGGAACGTGGAATGTGGTAAGACTGGCAGTTGCTGCCGGGGTTGCTGTGTGACTGGACGCATTAAAGAAGAAGACAAGAAAGCTTACCCAGTGTCGTCTTCCTTTCATTGGCGACGAGTTGTCCGGTCCACAGTCTTCCCCACCGTCTTTTCACCGACATCGTGCTGTGCTGGCGTTTTCTCCGAGTCAAGTCCCCTGAGCCTCGTGAGTAAAACCGCCCGAGCGCCTCCGAAGTGCCCCTGGTGAACACCCGGGTATTTGGAGTTGATTGCCCCGATATCAGCAAATCATGCTCTGCAGCAACACTCTCTCCATGGGCATGTCGGTGATGTGCACACCTGGTTCTCTTTAAAAGACATTTTTTTTTTTTTTTTGCGTTTTCATTTATCTATTCAGCTTTATCCTGCAACATAATTCTTGTTGTGGTGACTTGTGGCAGCAACTCACCCACGCAAGATTACTCTATGGATCGTGTAGTCGCACCACCTCCCTTTTTACAGTCCCCCGGTACTCCCCCTGTCATTTGGCAACAGTGGAAAGAAACATTTGATGCCTATCTTGAGGCGATTGATGGAGATACCTTCACGTCTAAGAAAAAAAAAGCCTTACTAGTATACAATTTGGGTGCTGAGGGAAGAAGTATTTTGAAGACCTTACCCCTAGAACTTGTAAGGACATGTGTCAGTAGTGGTGAAGAAGGTGACTCTTTAATTGTTGATGACTATGCCTCTCTTATTAAAACGTTGGATAAGAGATTCAATCCCAAGAGAAATATTGTGCTGGAGCGTCACAAGTTTTTGCAACGTGCTCAAATCCCTGGTGAATCCATTGATGATTTTGTAGCCTCCCTCAGAACCTTAGCTGTCACTTGTAATTATAGGGAATTCAGAGACGAAATCATCCGGGATCAGTTAATCGAGCGCACTTGCAATAAAAAGATTCAGGAGAAACTTTTAAGTTCTGAAGACCCTGATCTAGAAACTGCTCTCATTTTGGCCAGAAGCATCGAGCATTCCCAACTATGCATGAAAGAAATGAGTGGAGCATCCAACGAAATCAAATTAGTCAGCATCAAACCCACTAGTAGACCCGCTAAAGGGAGCAACACAAACATACCCAGCACTTCTTCATCTGCATCCTCCTTGCCTAAACCTAAATTTGAAAGATCAGAAAAACCTGACCTCTCTTGTTACCGATGTGGTAGCAGATCTCATCCAGGCAATTTTAAGTTTTGTTTTGCTATTAATCAAACTTGCTTTAAATGTGGTAAGAGGGGACATTTGGCACGTATGTGCAAGGCTACTGTTGCACATAAGGGACAGACAAGAACTGTGAACGCTTTGGAAGAAGATAATGTTAACTATGGGAATGATAACGAAGGTTATGAATTGTTGATGCTGTCTTCTTCCTCTACTCAACGGGATGGTGTGGTGGAAATTGCCTCCATTGTTGAACCGCACAAAAGAAAATCCCCTGCGTGTGTCATAAGTTTAAACGGGTGTGGTATAAAGTTTTTGGCTGATTCTGGTTCTCCTTTTACCTTCTTCAATGCCAAAGACTTGGAGAGATTGGGCAACATTCCTATTGTTCAGTCTAATATAAAGATTTTTGCTTACGGTGGTAAAAGAGTAGAGGTGCTTGGCAAGTTTGAGGGCAAGTTGGAATTCAAAGGGGATTCAACGCTTAGTATTATTTACATTGTAAAGGAAGGTGCAAACTTATTGGGATGGGAGGAACAGGGTGAGCTGGGGATCATCCTAGATCCCAACCATCCGGACATGGTTTTATCAAAATACGAAGCCAAACAATTTTATTCCAATCTTCCTGAGGTTACCCCTGTGCATAAGGTTACTGCAGAATCGTTATCCAAGTGTGAGTGGATTCAAAAGTACCCAGAGATTTTCAATGGTGATTTGGGTAAACTCAAAGGTTTTCAGCACCGTATTGTTTTAAAGGAGGGTGCAAAAGCTGTTGCACATAAAGTGCGCAAAGTACCTCTGAGTATGCGTGGTGAGCTCAAACAGGAACTTGAGCGTTTGTGTTCCGTGGGTGTAATTGAGCCCATTGAGGGGTCTGAATGGTTGTCCCCCATCGTTTTGGCGCGCAAGGCTGACAAGTCTCTCAGGATGTGTGTGGACTTGCGCGACCTAAATTCTTGCATATGGGTGGACCGCCAACCCCTGCCCAACATAAATGAAATGTTGGCTACACTAGAGGGTGCAAAGTATTTTTCTTCTCTGGATATTTCCTCCGCTTATCATCAAATAGAATTGTGCATGGACTCGAGGCATCTCACGTCCTTTGTGACACCAGAAGGTGCATTTCGTTATGTACGCATGCCGTTTGGTTTGGCATCGGCTTATGCAGTGTTCCAGCGTCTCATGGGAAGCTTGTTTAAGAACACTGCAGGAGTCGTGTTTTTCCAAGACGATATTTTAATTCATGGCAAAACAGAATTAGAACACAATTCCAGGGTCAAGGAGGTTTTAGACATAGTCAAATCTAGTGGTTTAACACTAAGGAAAGACAAGTGTAAATTCTTGCAAGATGGTGTGGACTATCTTGGACACCACATTTCAGAGAAAGGAGTTGAACCCAAAGTTAAACTTCTTGATGCCATTCAAAATGCACCTGAACCACAAAATAAAGACCAGCTTCGTTCCTTTCTTGGCTTAGTGGAGTACTATGCCAAATTTGTGGCTAACTTCTCTGATAGAACAGTGTGTTTGCGTGAACTCTTGAAGAAGAATGTGAAGTATGCATGGTCAGACCAATGTGCTGGTGACTTCAAGTCGTTGAAAGAAGCAATTGTGCAGGCACGCCCACTTAAGTTATTTAACATCAACGATCGCTGCATTGTTACCACCGATGCTAGCAATGTGGGTCTTGGCGTTGTTCTCATGCAGAAAAGATCTGACAATAGGGAGGAGACCATTGCCTTTGCTTCTAGAGCACTTCGTGGTGCGGAAGGCACTTATTCCACTATCGAGAAGGAGGCCCTGGCTCTGTGGTGGGGTGTACAGTATTTTCGCAATTTCTTATGGGGGAATGAGTTTGTTCTGAGGACTGACCATAAACCACTGGTAGATCTCTTCACCACTAGGGGTGGTGGGAGAGCCACTCCACGCATAGCTAAGTGGCAGTATAGGTTGAATGAATTCAATTATCGTTTGGAGTACGTGCCAGGAGTAAAGAACCACGTTGCTGATTGCCTATCTAGGCTACCACTGTCTGAATCTGTTTTTGATTTTGTGGATGAGGATTTGGAAATGGTATGTGCTGTTAGTGGGGTAGCTGATACAGGTGCTGCCTTATCGGAAATTGATTGGAAATTGGCTTTGTCGGAAGACAGCGAGATTAGGAAGGTAATGGATTTTGTGGTTCATGGCTGGCCCAACAACTCGGATTTGATTCCTGAACTGATTCCCTTCAAGAGGATTTGTGACGAGTTGTCCCTGGTGGATGGGATTCTGCGTAGGGGTAGTTTGTTGGTTGTGCCCGTGTCTATGCGCAAGAGGGTTTTGGAACTGGCTCATGAGGGTCATTTGGGCATTCGTGCCATGAAGCGGAGGGTTCGGGAGGATTTCTGGTGGCCAGGAGTTGATAGGTCTATTGAACACTGTGTTCGTGATTGTGGTGTGTGTGTTTTGAGTGACAAAACTCAAGTAACCTATCCCTCTCCTATCAAGCCCATAGTTGTGGAAAACTCTCCTTGGTGTAAGTTGGCTTTCGATATTGCAGGTCCTTTTGGGGGTATGAGCAGTTCCCCCAAATACGCTTTGGTGCTGATCGACTATATGTCTAAGTGGCCAGAAGTCAGGTTTGTGGACGGCATTAATTCTGCAACGGTCATTAACTTCTTCAAGGATGTTTTCCTTCGGGAGGGTTTTCCAGAGGAGTTAGTGGCTGATAACGGGACCCAGTTGGTATCAATGGAAATGCAGGAATTTCTGAAAGTGCATGGCATCAAGCATATCCTCACCTCTCTCTATCATCCTTGCAGTAACGGTTTAGTTGAACGCTTTAACCGTGTGATCAAGGATCAGCTACAGTTAGCTTTCATCAACGGTTTGCACTGGAAGGAGGCGGTTTCCAACATGTTGTGGGCAATGAGAATCACTCCACATTCAAGCACTGGGGTGTCTCCTTTCACCTTGCTAAGGGGTAGGATTGCAGGTTCCAAACTTAACAAGGATTGGATGTCTAGGAAGGATGTGGATTTGGGGAGGCTGGGCATGGTAGCTGACGTCAGGGCTGCCGCACAAGCCAGGTATGCCTCAGATTGTGCCAGGGCATCTCCAGTACGTCAGGGTGACTGGGTGAGAATCAAGAAACCTGTTCTAGTTCGTAAGGGTTCCTCTCGGTTTTCCGATCCTGTCAGAGTGAGAGAAGTAAGAGAGCATGTTGTAGTGTTGGAGAATGGAAAGATCTGGAACAAGTGTGCTGTCTCAGTAGTGCCTGAGTCGAAAGCTGAGTTTGTGAAAGGAAAACTTGGGGTTTACACTCCTTGCAAGGCTCCGCCTCGCATGGGGGAATGCACAAAGGTTTCTGTTCCTGTCAGGGAGGTTGTTCCCCGAGCAAGCTCTTCTAGGCCAAGGGTTGTTCCCTCAAGATTCAGGGACTATGTAAAGTATTGAGCATTCTTGGTTTATTTTTACTTGTCACCTGCACATCTAATTTGTTTTATTATTATGTTGTTAAAAGTGTTTTCATCATTCTTGTGTTTGTATGTGAAGGAAGGGGGTGTGTTGGGATCACAGAGCACGAGGGACATTCTCACATTCCTATCTTCCGTTCCCTGCGTGGAACGTGGAATGTGGTAAGACTGGCAGTTGCTGCCGGGGTTGCTGTGTGACTGGACGCATTAAAGAAGAAGACAAGAAAGTTTACCCAGTGTCGTCTTCCTTTCAGGCAATTTGTGGCCCTCTCCGGAATCCTAGGAGGGAATACCCAAAACTTAATGTCCATATACATTCCTACTGCTACGCTCACACTAACCCTGAGACAGATCAGCGACGTTATCACTTCCCTACCCCTGGGTGAGACGGTGATAGGGGGAGACTTCAATGTGGTCATGCAGCCAAATCTCGACACCACAGGATTGCCCTCCATCACTAGGACACTACACGCCAAATATCTGGTAAACTGGGCAATCACCTTGGGCATTTGTGATGTTTGGAGGGTGTGGAACCCCCGAGGCACTCAATACACCCACACCTCAGCGGCGCACCATACACACGCACGCATAGACATGATATTCATACCGGCCCCCGAGTGCCGAAGGATCAGGGAGATCAATATCCTCCCCTAGGCATCTCAGATCACTCACCTCTGCTCCTAACTCTAAGGGACCCCTCTGACACACTCCGCCCCATGTGGAGGCTGAATGCTTGGTTCCTTCAAGATAAGGAATTCAAGAAGGCAATTGAGGTGGAACTCCGACAATACTTCCTCACTAATCATGACTCCGTTCCCTCCCTGGGTACTCTTTGGGAGGCGGGTAAGGCCACCATCCGCGGTTTTGCTAAGGGCCAACTCAAAGCCAAGCGTTCGGCCCAGGACAAACGGCTTGCCCTCCTCGAGGCTCAAGCAACCCGTCTGGAGAGGAGCACGCCTGAAGCGGCGGATGGCCCCCAGCTGCGTCAACTTGCACTATTGAGGGACAAGATTAAACAAATCTCCCTAGATTCAGCTAAGCTGCTATGGAGGTCCTCCATTGCCCGTGTATATGGATGGGGAGACAAAAACGGGAGGATATTACTTAGATTGGCAACGTACCCTCTAGCTAACCGCATAATCCCAGAAATTCGGGACTCCGGGGAGTCACCCACCGCACGCCTACTGCAGTAGCCCAAGCTTTCTCCGATTATTATTCCAGACTCTACTCAGCCCAAAGACCTCACTTTCCGAATTGATTAACCTGGAGAGACTTCACCTTCCCCACCTCAACGCGGTTGAGACGGCTGGAATTGACCTACCCATCACACACGAGGAAATAAATGAGGCCATATCTCGAATTGCAGCAGGGAAAACGCCGGGCCCCGACGGTTTCCCTCAGGAATACTATGTCACCTATCGGGACATACTTGTTCCTCTCCTCTCTGCTCTATTTGCAGAGGCTGTGGAGTCGAGATCATTCCCTCCAGAGACTGATGCGGCCACTGTAGTTGTCATTCTCAAAACACAACCACCCTCGCCAGCCTGCACAGATTACCATCCAATCTCTCTCATCAATACGGAGATCAAAATCTATGCCACGATCCTGGCCCAACATCTAAGACCATACCTCAGCAAACTGGTCCACCCGGACCAATGTGGCTTCATGCAGGCGCGGAGTACAAGATACTGTCTCCGGCGCCTCCACTTGGCCCTAGCTAACTGCCAGTCACTAACCCCCTATCTAGCACTCCTCCTAACCGACTTCGAGAAAGCCTTCGATCGGTCGATTGGCAATATTTGGATGACGTATTGGCTGCAATGGGCTTGGGACAACAGTTCCGCCGCTTTGTCCGGGTCCTATATTCCAAACCTAAGGCAAGGGTGCTCATAAATGGAGCGCTCTCTGAGATGTTCCCAATCAGGAGGGGCACGAGACAGGGATGCCCCCTCTCGCCCCTCCTCTTTGCCCTGGCGATGGAATCCCTAGCTTGCCTCGTTCAAGCCGACGACCAGATCCAAGGTTGGAAATGGCGGGGCTCCCATGAGGATAAGATCGCCCTATATGCAGACGACGTCCTGCTCTTTCTCGCGGAGCTGGCCCAATCCGGACCCAGATGCCTCCCAGTACTCCACACCTTTGAACAGGTCTCGGGCGTGCATCTGAACTCTGCTAAGTCGACCTTGGTGCCCCTGCACCTATCAAGAGACTGTTTTGACTGGCAGTCAACTATACCCATCAGGCGGCAGTCGTTCAAATACTTGGGGATCTGGGTCGCGTTACTCCCCGGATTGGCATGGTCGCTCAATATCGCCCCGTTGGTCAGGAAAGCCAAAGAGGATCTCCGGAAGTGGCAAACCTTGCCGCTTAGCCCTCTAGGAAGAGTTGCTCTTTTTAAAATGATGATTCTCCCCCGATTCCTGTATATCATCCAAAATACTTCGTTCCATCTTCCCCGGTCTTGGTTCAGAGAGCTGGACAGCCTTGCTACAAAGTTCCTCTGGAGTGGTACGAGACCACGAATGGCTCTTGCCCGCTGCCAGATCCCACGTTTCGATGGGGGCATGGGCATGACAAATCTCTACTTATGTTACCTAGCAACCTGTCTGCTCACCTTACATGACTGATTCAATGGTGGCTAGTCGGATCCAGCATATAGGGTCGAACTGGGAGAAATGGGACTCCCAAGAATTCAGGCAATGATGTACGGAGGACCAATACCCAAGGCCCTGCCTACGGTGACTCGCGCAGTTCTGCTGGCCTGGCGCGCTTCCCTGTCCCATACCGGTGGGAGAACAAGCTGACCCAACAAACACCTCTCTGGCAGGGCATCTGGCTTGAAGAAGTGGGAGAATTAGAGGGGTTCTGGGGCTGGGACCTTATTGGTATCTCGCAACTAGGCGATGTATGGGTTGGAGACCACATACACTCATTCCGAGAACTACAGACCCTACACTCTCTTCACGTATCGCAGTTTTATAAATATTTGCAGGTACACCACGCCCTCAACACATATATACCAACCCGGCACGACACTCCCAGAGTACAGCCCTTAGAAACTCAGACCATGATGGGAGACCTAGGGAAAGGAGGGGTATCACAAATCTATTGTTCCTTAACAATGCCCAACCACCCTAGACTTGCTCAGAAGCCGATGGGAGACTTGGCTGGGTTCCCTGGAAGACGACGACTGGAGAGATGCCTTGATGGCTCCCAAAACCATCACTACTTCAGCCAGGCTCCGCCTGGTCCAACTGTACTATCTCCACACCGCTTACCTTACTCCAGACCGCCTTTACAGCGCAGGCCTACGACCAAATCCATCTTGTACACGCTGTGGGCTACAGCCAGCAGACTTCTACCATATGGTGTGGGCATGCCCCTTCTCGCCCCATACTGGGAAACACTGGAAGTGGAGCTTACTGAAGTCCTGGGCTGGGAGGTCCCACACAACCCCCTGAACATGCTCCTGGGGGTCATGGAAGGGTTGGACAGATCTAGAGGAGACAAACTATTCTTGGGTACTGCCATTATGGTGGCCAAGCAAAACATCACTGCTGCATGGAAAAATCCAGTCCCCCCCAAGTATAACCAAGTGGCGCAGGGGGGTGGACTGGTGCGCAGTGCAGGAGAAACCGCTATAGGAAGCCAGGGGGTGCCCGGCCAAACACCACAGAGTATGGGGCAAATGGTTGGGCCATATTGGGTAATGGAGTCTCATCTCTTCTTCGACTAAACCTGTACACAATAACATGGGATTATGGGTCGCTATGCATGTCAATGCGCTGCAGAAACAACAATCTCTCACTGTCCTTAAATGCATTGCTGAAATGTGCTGAATTGATCTTCTTGTTTGCTCAAAAACCAATAAAAGTTGAGTATCAAAAAAACAAAACAAGATACATTGTAATTCCAGTAGGGAAATATGCAGGTTTTACCATGGTAAGGGATATGCAACTGACCAAACACAATATGTCAGTAAAAACAGGTCAAACACTTAGGGGTACCATTGCACCTACTGAGCAGTTTCCACCGCCAAATTCTAGTTGCCCAACACCTGAAAGGTCACCATGCATGGACATGCAGCCTAACAACGGGGATCAGTTGCTGCTAGAGGGATTTGACATAATACAAAGGCAAGGTATGGGCAGGGGAGCAGACCATTGGCTTGGCACTGCCAAGAGGGCAAGTGAGCAGAGGACCTAGTTTAAGAGTACTAGACGCAGCAAAGGCACCGTGGTGCAATACGGAGCGCCAGAGATGACAGACTAATTAGTATAGGTTGTTGGGAAGGCCCCCCCAATAGAGTGCAGGATCCCGGCATTGTTAAGTGAGCAGAGAGCGAAGGAGTGCTGGGAGCGGAGGCGGTGCACTGTCAGGGAATTATTGAGTGAGCAAGGATGGACAAAGTGCTGGGAGCAGGGTATTCCAAAAACACCTAAACCAAACATTTATGTAGGGGATAGCACCTGCACCCACTAAGGTACCTTGGGAAGATTAAAGAGCGGTCCTTTACAGCTGTCATCAGAGTTAGTGGGATACAAGGGGTAGTTCTTTGTCTGGGGTAAATCAGCATACTTTTACCTGCCAGTGGGATGGTATGGCAGCTGTTACCTCCCTTTTGTATAGCCACTGATGACGCATGTCACCTCCATGTCACAGATAGTATCCCAGACTTAGCTCACACCCCGGCACAAAAGATCAGCAATATGGGTGGATAACATGATGACGGGAATGGGCGTCCTGATGCCACCACTAGGGTTGGCCTACGCCAGACATAGGGTAGGTGAGCTGGCAAGATTGACTGACAGTCTGACAAGCTCCACAGAGGCGGTTTTAGGTAACAACTGAGGAACTCATTGCCATGAGAACTGTAGTGATTCAAAATCGCATTGCATTAGACATCATCCTGGCAAAGGAGGGCGGAGTACGCTAGGCGTATATTCCCGAGTTAGGCTTATTTAACAAGGCAGCTTATTCCTTACATTGTCCTAGAAAATAACATTTCAGCTGTGACCTTTTGCACACATTTGCATACACAACAATGTTGGATTTGTTTCTCTAAAACTACTTTGTTTATACATCCAGCTTCGCACAACAGTGACAAGATGCCCTGAACATCATGTACTAGGCCTCTGTACGCACTAGGTACAAAAGTCGTCATATATTCATCCACGGGGTGTTGTAGGGATTCTGCACATACACAGAGCTATGCACAGGATAATAGGACCTCGGAGTATAGTGGTGAGCCAACCATGCACCTTAGTACCCACAATCCCAATCCGACTAGCTTTAGCGTCTCATTCGCAGCGCAGCTACCAATGATTAGACAACCCAAAACACGGTCTCTCTCAGGACTCGCGGGAACAAGAACACTCTTTCATAACTCACTCATACTTGTCCACAACGTGCGTAATAAGAGACACAGTATAGTTTAAAATGTTTATTTCAACTATCGTGCTCTAAGATACAGTACACGTGCCAGTACTATCAGCATAATGCATAATGATAAAATAATAAGCATAGTTACAATTCCATAGAATACAAACGGGGACAGCATTATATAAAGACAGTGGATATCGGGCTAAATAGCCTTACCACCCTCCCGTGCTAATAACTAGTTTATTATAAAAATAGAAGACCTCTGGGCTTTGTCAGGAGGACCCCCATACCTCAATATCTAGATGCAAGGTTTACATCATCAGACAAGTACAGCTCTTCTCTCTGGAAAGGTTTTTCTCCAAGTGTCACAAACAGCGAGATCACAATATTAAAAGCACACGAATTTGTCCAGTGCAGCTGTATTTTGTGTTATGTCTAAGTGCGAGGGGCTGACCAGATCAGCAAGAACAAGGGACGTTGTTTTTCGACCTTGTACATGATGTGCAGACGAAACCCACAGGGAACAGGAGAAAAGGTGAAAGGCAAAAAGGCAGACAGTTCTAATATAGCCTGGCACAAGCAGAGGCTGGAAAAACAAAGTCACAAAGTAACGTGTGCAAAAAGGCATCATGGTAGCCAGGCCTAAGCTAACTTAGCAATGTAGACAATGAGGGCACAAACCACACTACACCCTCCCCTGGTCAGTCCGTAGGCGAAGACACAGGACGAAAACAGAGTTCAAATAGATGGAGCAGAATGTAAACGTCTATTTAGGAATAGTCCCCAATGAAGGACAGTGAATAGGAAGAAAACAAAAATGCAGGATAAAAAAAAATCCAGTGAGGACGAATAAAAAAAATCCAGATAGGCAGGACGCTGAAAGCGGAGGCCCCCTAATCCATCAGAGTGTAAGTGCAAAAAACCGCCACACCTTCCAAGAGGACATCGTTGGAATCGTCTGAAAAAAGAGACGCCATCCAGTTCAACAAATCAAAACTGCACTCATGGTCCTCACAAGAGGGAGCAGTGATCAGCATTGCGGGACAACTTGCGTGATACTCAACATAACTTTGTTGTAGGAGAGTCTGAGCAGCCGCCCAGATATCCCATTGCGCCAAAATTCCAAGTGCTGCCGCACGCGCCATTAAGCCATTGCCGGAACAGTCCCGTTCATGGGCCTCTAAGGGACCCATCAACTGGCCAAAATCCGGGTCAGACAGAGACGAATTGGAGAGGCAAAAATCCAAGGACCAAGAGAAAGGACATCTTAAGCAAGACATCACAGGTTGCACGCAAGTGAAATACGCAAAGCGAAAAGAAAGTCGACATGACACGCTGAGTGTCGCTAATGGCAGGATGCCGAAGCTAAGAAGCATGCGTTCACGGAGCATCCGGAGCCGACCGTGGTCGAGGAGGCCCCCAGGAAGTGCAGCCATTGCGCAGCAAACAGACCAAAAGCAATATACCAGCCGCTAAGGCGAGGAGCAATGGAAAGCCGCCAAAGACGCTGGAAAAAATAGAATGAATAAAAGCCGGTATTACACCAAATATAGTTTGAAAGGAGGTAACAAGGCCAGAGCCCACAACTTTAAAAAAGTGCACAAGACCCTTGGTGCGAGATGCATTGAAAACACGGTGAATCAGCTCACCGAAATGTTGTGGGAGGTTTGTGTTCAAGAGGACCTGTATCTCACTGTGGGTACTAGCCACCTGGAGAATGAATGTCTCCCGTGCGGTTGTGAGCATAACCTCCTGGTTCAATAATAGCACCTTTATTCTGCTCAATTTATTGAAATCCGCCTTCAAAGTCGGAATGGAAGGCCAAATGGAACTATCTATTATGTCGTGCGGGGGAGGAAAAAGCACATTTTTGCAGCACACAACCCGGTGGGAAACTGTTACAATATAGGGGATGCCGGCCAGCATTCCACAGCAGTCCTGATTATTCAGAAGGAGATAGCTACCATTTGCAAGCACAGTGAAAGTAGGAGATATAGCAGGAGCAGGAATGCCCTTTAAAACACAAGCAAAATTCGGAGCTGAAACATTACAAGCCCCGTGCAATTTAATGTTTTTACAAATTAGGGAATGACCCACTATAGAATCACATGACTCTCCCGTGAGAAAAACCTCTTTTCCGTCCCTAAGGCATCTGTACATGAAAGGCAGGGACCAAAGTTCATGCAAGAAGGCACTGCCTAAAGGCTGAAAACGGCCAACAGGATAATGTTTCATGCAGGAACTGAACTCAAATAAAGAAAAAGGCAAGGCGTGGGTTTATGGGCAATATAGCAGAAAGAGTAAGAAGTCTAGAGTGCAGAGGACTAGGGACCACATAGAAACTACATTGTGCATATCACCCACCAGCAGCAGGGGCGGTTGAGAGAAGAAATGGTGTGTTGAAAAACAAACTAGGGAAGATCTGTGCATCCTCTGAACTATCCTGGATTGATGCACTGCCATTAGCCTTGTTGTCCATGAGAAGCACTCCTTACAGAGTGACAAAACTGAGCCCACATGAGATTCTGTTTGCCGTCCAATGCACATCCCAGGCCACATGTCTATTGTTCCTCTGTCAGTATCGGATGATTTGCTCTTGCACTACTGTAAAAGACTAATAGAGACATTATGCTATCTTCATTGCAAGGTGCTGCAGGCTCTTCCTGAACCAGACACACCACCAGCTCACAGACTGCAGCCAGGCGACTGGGTCTAGGTCAAGGCCCACACCAAATGGCACTGCCTCCAGTCTCGGTGGAAAGGGCCATACCAGGTCCTCCTGACAACTGCAATAGCTTTCAAGTGCAAGGGGCTGAACTCCTGGACCCACGGCTCCCACACCAAGAAAGCATCGGAACAACTGCAAGAGCCACAAGCCCCGACCCCTCTGCCCACGGTAGCACCAGCAGGACATTGTTACAATCTTCGTTCTACTAATAGTACCTGAGTAGCTGAAGTGCTGGTAACCTCTCAAGCTACACTAAAAGGGTACCACCGAATAGTTTTGGATCTTTTTGAAATTCCTGAAATATTTTGTTTTTGTATTCTTTGCTCCTTTACTACAACCCACACATACCAACGCCTGGGACAATGTCATGCTTGCAAAAGAAAGACAAGAAGTGGCCCTGGGTGCGCTTGCAAAAGAAAGACAAGAAGTGGCCCTGGGTGCTGGCTGCATTGTGCACCACCATTCCCGGTATACTAGTCACAATGCTGGTGATACTATTTGCTGAACACATCTCCTTACTGTTTCTTGATGTACCAGAGACAGTAAAGAACAATACTGAAATACCGTACCAACTGCCACCACCTAATTTGTCAGTAGAAGATGGTGTAAGAGTATCAAGGGTATGGGGGATAATGAGAATGAAATATGGAAAGAATATGAAGAAACCAGATACGTACAAATGTATACAAAATATATGAAAATAAGGAATATATCAGGATGCTATGTCTGTAAACATTTGCCAACACGTGCCGAAGAAAAAACAAGACACGGGCGTGGCTTGGAGCGTCAAGATGGCGGTCGCACTCTCAGAGTGCTCCGGACCCCTCCGTCATCCACTCTAAGCTTGCAGGCCCATCGGCAGATAACTTTCACCTCTGGGAGTAGACACCTTCCTGCCAACACTAACGGCGGACACCTGCAGCAAGAGAGACCGGAGAAGCGATCGTATGTGACCCGATCCACCCGAGTCTAAGAGGTGCACCCCAGACAAGATGGCGGACTGAACTTGCCACCCGGCACCACGAAGAGTCAAAGACCAGATCTCCCACTGATGCCCCTAAAAGTGGAGACTCCTGAATCCCCAGCGCCCCACCGGAGCCTTCCGGAGTGATCGGGGGGTCTCCGGCGACTGCCGCGACGCAACCGGACCACAGTCGAGGTCTCCGGCCTGAACGGGGCAGGCCCGGGGCCGTGTACCACTGAACGAGGACGATTGGAGCCCCGACCCCAGTGTGGCGTGGACGCTGCCGAGCCGGCACGGCCCCTCTCCAGCGGACCGGTAGGTGGTGGAGTCCGGGGCCCGGGGGTGAGTCAGCCGAGGTGGCCCCCGCTGAACGAACAGAGACCCCCGCACCGAAGGAGGTCCTGCTCTGTGGGCAGAGGAGATAGGCCCGTGCCCCCGACCAGACCACCTAGACACGAACCGCAGCCCGCCTCCAGGAGATGGGTCCTGGAGGCAGGCTCCCCACCGAGGCCTCCACTGGGGAACCACCGGTCTGACCCGATCGCTCCTTCTACCCGCAGCGAGTGATCCCACGGTGCGTCTCGATGTGGGCCCCCTGGGACTGGAGGCACGGGAGGCGACGTTGGCCCAGGTGACGCCCAGACTCAGAGTGCAAACCCCGCTGCGTGGGGGCAGGGAGAGTCAGGCCGGTCCTGGCCACCATATGGCACCTGAGAGGCTGTAAGCACGGGGCCTGGAGTGGTCCTGACGCCAGGGGAGACGAGAGACCAGGGGCCTGACGTTGTCTGGAGTGGGCCCGATCCCACAACAAACCTGGTACATGTTGTTCCCTTGTACCGACCACCAAGGAGCCAAGCGGGGCACTGGGCTGTGGCGGCTATACCTCGAAAGCACACCCACCCCATCGCCGTACCATCCCACTAGACTCTGACTGCACCGGGACCACAGCACCTGTGGGGCGAGGCCCTAACCACTAGTACCTGGTATCCTTGCCTGGGCAGAACAAATGACGCCCCCCACTGAATAAAAGACTCTAAACAACCCTCCTCACACCCGCTGGGCAACCAAACAAGGGCGAGCTCTGTTCCCAATATAGAGGCCGGCCAAATCCTTGACATAATTCAAACCAGAGATTGCCCCCCTCCCTCAACCACCATGGGGAAAGATCGTGGGCCACAGACCAAGATGGACCAGTACACCACAAATGAGCCTGGGCCCAAAGCTGGGGCTACTGAGAAATCTGCTCCGGCCGGGGGTGATCTTACCACAATCCTACAAGCCATTAGTTCTTGTCAGGCCTCAGTAGAGAACAAAATTGGTGAAGTCCGGGTGGACATGGCTCTACTCCGGCAGGACCTCCGGAATGCGACAGCCCGCATTTCAGAAGCTGAATCCAGCATTTCTTCAGTCGAAGATGACTTAAATCAACTGAAAGAACAAGTTGCCCACCTACAGACCCACACCAGAGAGTTGCATAAAAGGGCCAAAGACGCCGAAAACAGGTCAAGGCGCAATGATCTCCGCCTGGTGGAGTTTCCCGAAGGGACAGAACAGGGACAAGTGGTGGATCTCATCGAGCAATGGATCAAATCATGAATGCCTAAAGACACACTGTCCGCATGGTTTGCGGTGGAGCGGGCCCACCGATCTCTGGTGCCCCAACCTCCTCCGGGTGCCCCACACCGGCCCATCATTGCCAGGATCCTTAATTTAAAGGACAGAGACTCGATTTTGAGAGAAGCCCGTAACCAGAAAACCCTTACCTACCAGAACCACACTATAATGATCTTTCCAAATTATACGTGGGAGGTTCAGGCTCAAAGACGATTGTACACCGAAGTCAAGCAAAAGCTACGCACTCTCAATCTTCAATACAGGCTACTTTTCCCGGCCTACCTCCGGATCTTATTCCAGGACAAAACCTATTTCTCCGGAGTCGGGCTGGACCTGGCTGACCGAGGAGCATCCCCTCAGATCCAGAGCCACAGTTCCGCCCTCGGGGGCCCGGGCTGCCCCTGTGACATCCCCTAAAACAAGAAGAAGATGCTCACGCAGGGGCTGGGGCGTTCACCCACCCTACCGCCCAGAGCCCCAGGAATCAAGAACTGCCGACTGAATCCCGCTCCCTGCAACGGACTGGATCCCTGGATCGATCAGCCACCAGAAGAAGTTCCCCTAAGACTCTGGGCACTGAATCCACTGACTCAGATCTCTCTCGAAGCCCGGCACTCCTGGGATGATAGGCCCAACTGGGAATCGCGAAAAGCTGGGCACAACTCCATGGCGAACTTGGGATAGACAGTCTCAGCACACTACAACATTCAGATAAATCTGCCGATGCAACGAGCTTATCCTGATTAAGAGGGGGGTCCTCCACGCAACTCTGAAGCTAAACGTTATAGTTTAGCCCAGAGGTCTTCAATCTGTGGGGTGCGACCCCCACGGGGGCCGTGGAGTCATGGGAAGGGGGTCGCGCATCCCGGGCTTCACTTCTACCTGGACTTTCGGAAAAGAAAACCGGCCCCGGGCAGTTCATTATGAAATCAAAATACTTCAAGCTGCAGTGTTCTCTTGTGCTGTGAAACCGGAGCTGATCAGACAGCTAAATAAGGTTTCTTTCCTTCCAGGATGCCTGCTTGCCTGAAAGTAATGGAAATATGTGCTACGAGTTAATCTGAAAATGTAAAAGGCAATTTGCAGCTGTAAAATATGCTTGGGAGCTGGTACTGGCTTTCATTGATAAAATCACTGGAAGCTTTGTGATGAGCTGTGAAGTGCTTCTAATTGTAAATATATTTACATAGCGCTTACTATCCCGGTGGAAGTGTTAAAGGCCAGTAAGGAGCAAGAAAAAAAGGGAAAGCCAGGGTAGGATGGGCAGGCTGGCAAAGAAATTGTGGTGAAATGCGTTGGAAGAATAGGATTGTTTTATATCTAGAGAAGTGCCCAAACACCTGGTAATTTGCATTACAGATTGCTGCTGTAAACTGTCACTTACCTGGCAGGCACATTGCGAATTCCTATTCTGACTTTCCTGTAGCTGACTTTTTATCAGCAGATCAGTAGCCCTGATGCATTTTATGGGAGCTGACAATAAGTTAAAATGTTGAGGTACTTCAGTTTCATATTCAAATTAATTCTCACAGAAAGTCTCAATGTACTGAAAGACCTTACTAGAAAAGGTGTTTCAGAATAGACAACTGATCTCTGAAGTGCGTGCTTTTAATTGTATTAACATAGTGCCTACTATCCCTAAGGAGGCATTGAAGGGATAGTTATGTACAAAAATTGCATTGTGTATGGTCTGGGTATTACAAAAATGTATATATTTTGGAAGCACCATTTTATCGTAAAACGGTTTGCGCATTTTGTAGCAGTTTATCTTATACTGTGTGTAATGCTAGTATAATAATGACATATATTCACAATGCTTTCTGTCACAGACTGTGACGTCGTAGCACTTAAAATACACGAATCACTATTCTCCACTGCACCAACCAAGATTTATTTCTGTGGCTCTCTAGTTACACGCAGATCATTTAAGGTGGATTAACTACTAAAGGTTTATTAATGTACTATATATTGCATTGCCTACTGAGTAGCACTTTTTTATTTATTTTTTATTTAAGCTGACCCTTAATTTATATGAAGCTACCTGACGGTGAAGGACCTAAAAAACGTACAGAATATTTTGTTTTTAGCCATACCTTTGACCCACCCAAGCGCTCACGCTCTCAAGGCCCTCCAGCCGCCCCCCAACCATGACTGAAATCAACAACAGCAGCAAACTAATATAACCAGGAGTCAGTTTTTGCTAAAATAGAAATGTCTGTTTTCATAATGTTAAAAATAAAACCTTTTTAGAAAAACAGTGTGAAAGAAGATTCAGGGACTACTTTCTCCCCTGGAATTAAAGAAAGCAACCTAGTTAGACCTTACAGTTCATCATTAATGACTGTAAAGGGTGTGTTTCAATGATGAATGATGTTCAGCAACTTCCAGTTCCATGCAGCTGTAAATGCCAAAGCTACTATCATCCCATGAAATATAGTATGGTTCTCCTCGGATGCCTTGCACTAAAGTTGCAACCTATACATTACAGCCATTATACCCAGGGCCACTGCGATTATGCAATTGTGAAACCCCAGCGATTTTCACATAATTATAGATTTGCCACATAGTCAATCATCTGCCACATAAGCTGCTGCTGGTTTTAACAAAAAAAATGTGTTTATAGCTGAACCGGTTCACTAGCTACTAAAAAGCAGCGACACATGTTGCTGCGCAGTAAGGGCCCTTTGCAAAGCTGGACTGGTCACAGTTTTGGTGCTTATTGCTGTATTTGGGTGTTAAACTGGTATTTATGAGGTGGAATCACAGATTGACCGTCTATCTGGAGAAAAACAGACTCATCACATTAGTTCAGAAAGGTGTTTTCATCCAAATAAGTTTTGCCAAAATATGTTTTATTTGTTAAAAACGTACCATTGTGAATTTTTGGGTATTTCTTTTTGGAGGCTTTTTGTTTGAACTCTGTAGTAAGCCTCTGATACCAAACCACAGTCACCCACAAACTTTTGGTTTGCTAAACACTGTTTAATATTGTTTCCCCACTATAAAAATGATTTGCCGTGGGAATTGGGGACGTTTATGGTTGTCAAGTATGAGTACCAGGTTCCAGAAATTTTTGCCAGGAGGGGGTCCTTAGGCCAACATTTTTTTGACAGGGTGTCTCGGCATCAAAAAGTTTGAAGACCTCTGGTTTAGCCTGTTAATTTATGAGTTCAATAGGGCGACATATGCTTCTGTTTTTGAAGTATAGGGTGGGGGGGAAGGGGTTGGGACCGTTGTCCTATGTTTTTGTTCAACTACACTGTTTAGTGTTCACAGCACTTCATCCTTGTACCAACACAGACTCACACGATACCCACACATCAGAAGACGAGACTTCAAACCACACTTATTAGCATCCCAACCTGTCCCTCTGCAAGATTGGGACCTCGTGACTCCTTGATCCACTGACACGGATCATAACACAGATGTCAAATAAGGGAGACCCGCTCTGAGTGATGTCATGGAACGTCAATGGTCTGCTTGACAGAGTCAAGTGGACAGCGGTCCTGCGGTATGCCCAGAGACACACCCCGACATATTCTTGCTCATGGGCAAGCATTGTCCCTTCCTCGCCAGATAAGGGTTCGATAGAGCTTGGCATTCTGGCTTCGAACGGGGTTCACATGGAGTGGCAATCCTTCTGAGACGCAACCTCCCCTTCTTACTTACTCATGCCACCAGAGATCCCCAGGGGCACTCTCCGGAATGCTAGGAGGGAATACCCAAAACTTAATGTCCATATACATTCCCACTGCTACGCTCACACTAACCCTGAGACAGATCAGCGACGTTATCACTTCCCTACCCCTGGGTGAGACGGTGATAGGGGGAGACTTCAATGTGGTCATGCAGCCAAATCTCGACACCACAGGATTGCCCTCCGTCACTAGGACACTACACGCCAAATATCTGGTAAACTGGGCAATCACCTTGGGCATTTGTGATGTTTGGAGGGTGTGGAACCCCCGAGGCACTCAATACACCCACACCTCAGCGGCGCACCATATGCACGCACGCATAGACATGATATTCATGCCGGCCCCCGAGTGCCGAAGGATCAGGGAGATCAATATCCTCCCCTAGGCATCTCAGATCACTCACCTCTGCTCCTAACTCTAAGCGACCCCTCTGACACACTCCGCCCCATGTGGAGGCTGAATGCTTGGTTCCTTCAAGATAAGGAATTCAAGAAGGCAATTGAGGTGGAACTCCGACAATACTTCCTCACTAATCATGACTCCGTTCCCTCCCTGGGTACTCTTTGGGAGGCGGGTAAGGCCACCATCCGCGGTTTTGCTAAGGGCCAACTCAAAGCCAAGCGCTCAGCCCAGGACAATCGGCTTGCCCTCCTCGAGGCTAAAGCAACCCGTCTGGAGAGGAGCACGCCTGAAGCGGCGGATGGCCCCCAGCTGCGTCAACTTGCACTATTGAGGGACAAGATTAAACAAATCTCCCTAGATTCAGCTAAGCTGCTATGGAGGTCCTCCATTGCCCGTGTATATGGATGGGGAGACAAAAACGGGAGGATATTACTTAGATTGGCAACGTACCCTCTAGCTAACCGCATAATCCCAGAAATTCGGGACTCCGGGGGAGTCACCCACCGCACGCCTACTGCAGTAGCCCAAGCTTTCTCCGATTATTATTCCAGACTCTACTCAGCCCAAAGACCTCACTTTCCGAATTGATTAACCTGGAGAGACTTCACCTTCCCCACCTCAACGCGGTTGAGACGGCTGGAATTGACCTACCCATCACACACGAGGAAATAAATGAGGCCATATCTCGAATCGCAGCAGGGAAAATGCCGGGCCCCGACGGTTTCCCTCAGGAATACTATGTCGCCTATCGGGACATACTTGTTCCTCTCCTCTCTGCTCTATTTGCAGAGGCTGTGGAGTCGAGATCATTCCCTCCAGAGACTGATGCGGCCACTGTAGTTGTCATTCTCAAAACACAACCACCCTCGCCAGCCTGCACAGATTACCATCCAATCTCTCTCATCAATACGGAGATCAAAATCTATGCCATGATCCTGGCCCAACGTCTAAGACCATACCTCAGCAAACTGGTCCACCCGGACCAATGTGGCTTCATGCAGGCGCGGAGTACAAGATACTGTCTCCGGCGCCTCCACTTGGCCCTAGCAATCTGCCAGTCACTAACCCCCTATCTAGCACTCCTCCTAACCGACTTCGAGAAAGCCTTCGATCGGTCGATTGGCAATATTTGGATGACATGTTGGCTGCAATGGGCTTGGGACAACAGTTCCGCCGCTTTGTCCGGGTCCTATATTCCAAACCTAAGGCAAGGGTGCTCATAAATGGAGCGCTCTCTGAGATGTTCCCAATCAGGAGGGGCACGAGACAGGGATGCCCCCTCTCGCCCCTCCTCTTTGCCCTGGTGATGGAACCCCATCTTGCCTCGTTCAAGCCGACGACCAGATCCAAGGTTGGAAATGGCGGGGCTCCCATGAGGATAAGATCGCCCTATATGCAGACGACGTCCTGCTCTTCCTCGCGGAGCTGGCCCAATCCGGACCCAGATGCCTCCAAGTACTCCACACCTTTGAACAGGTCTCGGGCGTGCATCTGAACTCCGCTAAGTCGACCTTGGTGCCCCTGCACCTATCAAGAGACTGTTTTGACTGGCAGTCAACTATACCCATCAGGCGGCAGTCGTTCATATACTTGAGGATCTGGGTCGCGTTACTCCCCGGATTGGCATGGTCGCTCAATATCGCCCCGTTGGTCAGGAAAGCCAAAGATGATCTCCGGAAGTGGCAAACCTTGCCGCTTAGCCCTCTAGGAAGAGTTGCCCTTTTTAAAATGATGATTCTCCCCCGATTCCTGTATATCATCTAAAATACTTCGTTCCATCTTCCCCGGTCTTGGTTCAGAGAGCTGGACAGCCTTGCTACAAAGTTCCTCTGGAGTGGTACGAGACCACGAATGGCTCTTGCCCGCTGCCAGATCCCACCCTTCGATGGGGGCATGGGCATGACAAATCTCTACTTATGTTACCTAGCAACCTGTCTGCTCACCTTACACGACTGATTCAATGGTGGCTGGTCGGATCCAGCATATAGGGTCGAACTGGGAGAAATGGGACTCCCAAGAATTCAGGCAATGATGTACGGAGGACCAATACCCAAGGCCCTGCCTACGGTGACTCGCGCAGTTCTGCTGGCCTGGCGCGCTTCCCTGTCCCATACCGGTGGGAGAACAAGCTGACCCAACAAACACCTCTCTGGCAGGGCATCTGGCTTGAAGAAGTGGGAGAATTAGAGGGGTTCTGGGGCTGGGACCTTATTGGTATTTCGCAACTAGGCGATGTATGGGTTGGAGACCACATACACTCATTCCGAGAACTACAGACCCTACACTCTCTTCACGCATCACAGTTTTATAAATATTTGCAGGTACACCACGCCCTCAACACATATATAACAACCCAGCACGACACTCCCAGAGTACAGCCCTTAGAAACTCAGACCATGATGGGAGACCTAGGGAAAGGAGGGGTATCACAAATCTATTGTTCCTTAACAACACCCAACCACACTAGACTTGCTCAGAAGCCGATGGGAGACTTGGCTGGGTTCCCTGGAAGACAACGACTGGAGAGATGCCTTGATGGCTCCCAAATCCATCACTACTTCAGCCAGGCTCCGCCTGGTCCAACTGTACTATCTCCACACCGCTTACCTTACTCCAGACCGCCTTTACAGCGCAGGCCTACGACCAAATCCATCTTGTACACGCTGTGGGCTACAGCCAGCAGACTTCTACCATATGGTGTGGGCATGCCCCCTTCTCGCCCCATACTGGGAAACACTGGAAGTGGAGCTTACTGAAGTCCTGGGCTGGGAGGTCCCACACAACCCCCTGAACATGCTCCTGGGGGTCATGGAAGGGTTGGACAGATCTAGAGGAGACAAACTATTCTTGGGTACTGCCATTATGGTGGTCAAGCAAAACATCGCTGCTGCATGGAAAAATCCATTCCCCCCCAAGTATAACCAAGTGGCGCAGGGGGGTGGACTGGTGCGCAGCGCAGGAGAAACCACTATAGGAAGCCAGGGGGTGCCCGGCCAAACACCACAGAGTATGGGGTAAATGGTTGGGCCATATTGGGTAACGGAGTCTCATCTCTTCTTCGACTAAACCTGTACACAATAACGTGGGATTATGGGTCGCTATGCATGTCAATGCGCTGCAGAAATAACAATCTCTCACTGTCCTTAAATGCATTGCTGAAATGTGCTGAATTGATCTTCTTGTTTGCTCAAAAACCAATAAAAGTTGAGTATCAAAAAAACAAAACAAGATACATTGTAATTCCAGTAGGGAAATATGCAGGTTTTACCATGGTAAGGGATATGCAACTGACCCAACACAATATGTCAGTAAAAACAGGTCAAACACTTAGGGGTACCATTGCACCTACTGAGCAGTTTCCACCGCCAAATTCTAGTTGCCCAACACCTGAAAGGTCACCATGCATGGACATGCAGCCTAACAATGGGGATCAGTTGCTGCTAGAGGGATTTGACATAATACAAAGGCAAGGTATGGGCAGGGGAGCAGACCATTGGCTTGGCACTGCCAAGAGGGCAAGTGAGCAGAGGACCTAGTTTAAGAGTACTAGACGCAGCAAAGGCACCGTGGTGCAATACGGAGCGCCAGAGATGACAGACTAATTAGTATAGGTTGTTGGGAAGGCCCCCCCAATAGAGTGCAGGATCCCGGCATTGTTAAGTGAGCAGAGAGCGAAGGAGTGCTGGGAGCGGAGGCGGTGCACTGTCAGGGAATTATTGAGTGAGCAAGGATGGACAAAGTGCTGGGAGCAGGGTATTCCAAAAACACCTAAACCAAACATTTATGTAGGGGATAGCACCTGCACCCACTAAGGTACCTTGGAAAGAGTAAAGAGCGGTCCTTTACAGCTGTCATCAGAGTTAGTGGGATACAAGGGGTAGTTCTTTGTCTGCGGTAAATCAGCATACTTTTACCTGCCAGTGGGATGGTATGGCAGCTGTTACTTCCCTTTTGTATAGCCACTGATGACGCATGTCACCTCCATGTCACAGATAGTATCCCAGACTTAGCTCACACCCCGGCGCAAAAGATCAGCAATATGGGTGGATAACATGATGACGGGAATGGGCGTCCTGATGCCACCACTAGGGTTGGCCTACGCCAGACATAGGGTAGGTGAGCTGGCAAGATTGACTGACAGTCTGACAAGCTCCACAGAGGCGGTTTTAGGTAACAACTGAGGAACTCATTGCCATGAGAACTGTAGTGATTCAAAATCGCATTGCATTAGACATCATCCTGGCAAAGGAGGGCGGAGTACGCTAGGCATATATTCCCGAGTTAGGCTTATTTAACAAGGCAGCTTATTCCTTACATTGTCCTAGAAAATAACATTTCAGCTGTGACCTTTTGCACACATTTGCATACACAACAATGTTGGATTTGTTTCTCTAAAACTACTTTGTTTATACATCCAGCTTCGCACAACATTGACACGATGCCCTGAACATCATGTACTAGGCCTCTGTACGCACTAGGTACAAAAGTCGTCATATATTCATCCACGGGGTGTTGTAGGGATTCTGCACATACACAGAGCTATGCAAAGGATAATAGGACCTCGGAGTATAGAGGTGAGCCAACCATGCACCTTAGTACCCACAATCTCAATCCGACTAGCTTTAGCGTCTCATTCGCAGCGCAGCTACCAATGATTAGACAACCCAGAACACGGTCTCTCTCAGGACTCGCGGGAGCAAGAACACTCTTTCATAACTCACTCATACTTGTCCACAACGTGCGTAATAAGAGACACAGTATAGTTTAAAATGTTTATTTCAACTATCGTGCTCTAAGATACAGTACACGTGCCAGTACTATCAGCATAATGCATAATGATAAAATAATAAGTATAGTTACAATTCCATAGAATACAAACGGGGACAGCATTATATAAAGACAGTGGATATCGGGCTAAATAGCCTTACCACCCTCCCCGTGCTAATAACTAGTTTATTATAAAAATAGAAGACCTCTGGGCTTTGTCAGGAGGACCCCCATACCTCAATATCTAGATGTAAGGTTTTCATCATCAGACAAGTACAGCTCTTCTCTCTGGAAAGGTTTTTCTCCAAGTGTCACAAACAGTGAGATCACAATATTAAAAGCACACAAATTTCTCCAGTGCAGCTGTATTTTGTGTTATGTCTAAGTGCGAGGGGCTGACCAGATCAGCAAGAACAAGGGACGTTGTTTTTCGACCTTGTACATGATGTGCAGACGAAACCCACAGGGAACAGGAGAAAAGGTGAAAGGCAAAAAGGCAGACAGTTCTAATATAGCCTGGCACAAGCAGAGGCTGGAAAAAAAAAAGTCACAAAGTAACGTGTGCAAAAAGGCATCATGGCAGCCAGGCCTAAGCTAACTTAGCAATGTAGACAATGAGGCCACAAACCACACTACACCCTCCCCTGGTCAGTCCGCAGGCGAAGACACAGGACGAAAACAGAGTTCAAATAGATGGAGCAGAATGTAAACGTCTATTTAGGAATAGTCCCCAATGAAGGACAGTGAATAGGAAGAAAAAAAAAATGCAGGATAAAAAAAAATCCAGTCAGGCCGAATAAAAAAAATCCAGATAGGCAGGACGCTGAAAGCGGAGGCCCCCTAATCCATCAGAGTGTAAGTGCAAAAAACCGCCACACCTTCCAAGAAGACATCGTTGGAATCGTCTGAAAAAAGAGACGCCATCCAGTTCAACAAATCAAAACTGCACTCATGGTCCTCACAAGAGGGAGCAGTGATCAGCATTGCGGGACAACTTGCGTGATACTCAACATAACTTTGTTGTAGGAGAGTCTGAGCAGCCGCCCAGATATCCCATTGCGCCAAAATTCCAAGTGCTGCCGCACGCGCCATTAAGCCATTGCCGGAACAGTCCCGTTCATGGGCCTCTAAGGGACCCATCAACTGGCCAAAATCCGGGTCCGACAGAGACGAATTGGAGAGGCAAAAATCCAAGGACCAAGAGAAAGGACATCTTAAGCAAGACATCACAGGTTGCACGCAAGTGAAATACGCAAAGCGAAAAGAAAGTCGACATGACACGCTGAGTGTTGCTAATGGCAGGATGCCGAAGCTAAGAAGCATGCATTCACGGAGCATCCGGAGCCGACCGTGGTCGAGGAGACCCCCAGGAAGTGCAGCCATTGCGCAGCAAACAGACCAAAAGCAATATACCAGCTGCTAAGGCGAGGAACAACGGAAAGCCGCCAAAGACGCTGGAAAAAATAGAATGAATAAAAGCCGGTATTACACCAAATATAGTTTGAAAGGAGGTAACAAGGCCAGAGCCCGCAACTTTAAAAAAGTGCACAAGACCCTCGGTGCGAGATGCATTGAAAACACGGTAAATCAGCTCACCGAAATGTTGTGGGAGATTTGTGTTCAAGAGGGCCTGTATCTCACTGTGGGTACTAGCCACCTGGAGGATGAATGTCTCCCGTGCGGATGTGAGCATAACCTCCTGGTTCAATAATAGCGCCTTTATTCTGCTCAATTTATTGAAATCCGCCTTCAAAGTCGGAATGGAAGGCCAAATGAAACTATCTATTATGTTGTGCGGGGGAGGAAAAAGCACATTTTTGCAGCACACAAGCCGGTGGGAAACTGTTACAATATAGGGGATGCCGGCCAGCATTCCACAGCAGTCCTGATTATTCAGAAGGAGATAGCTACCATTTGCAAGCACAGTGAAAGTAGGAGATATAGCAGGAGCAGGAATGCCCTTTAAAACACAAGCAAGATTCGGAGCTGAAACATTACAAGCCCCGTGCAATTTAATGTTTTTACAAATTAGGGAATGACCCACTGTAGAATCACATGACTCTCCCGTGAGAAAAACCTCTTTTCCGTCCCTAAGGCATCTGTACATGAAAGGCAGGGACCAAAGTTCATTCAAGAAGGCACTGCCTAAAGGCTGAAAACGGCCAACAGGATAATGTTTCATGCAGGAACTGAACTCAAATAAAGAAAAAGGCAAAGCGATAACCCCGTGTACTAGCCACACTGCAGAGTCCAACTCCGCCACAGAGAATGGTAACGGCTCTATCTTTTCGATATGTAATAGAGTGTATGTGGCATCTTTCAGGGACATGAATTGCTGTTCCTCAGTTAAATTAAACGGCAAGAATAAGGCAGAGGTGTTCAAAAAATGCCAAGGAACTTTACCCATTTTTAGTGTTTGCAAAGTCCATGCAAACTGCATCACTGAACTCAATTGATTTTGACCATGATATAACACAGACACGTCATCTTGTACAATATCAACAACAGAGGAAACAATATTCTCTAATGTGTAAATGCGGGAAAACAGGGTATTAATACTATTATCAACAACAGCAAGCACTTTTTCTAGATTTGCTTGATCAATTTCCCGAAGACGGGAAGCAGCTTCAATTTGCGAAAGCTTCCAGAGTTCATTGTAAGTTTCATAAATGAATCTCTTAGGTCGTGGACCACGAGGCCCCAGAACAAAATCGGACAGATCAATGTTGCCAGAAAGGAGGGATAAATGTTGTTTTACAGAATCTAATGAAGAGTGCTGCAACCACTGGTTACACAATTTACCAACAGAATATGTTGTAACAGTACGAGAGTCAGAAAACCTTGGATCCGGTCTATCCTGTTTGTAACCAGGAGCTGAGTCATGAAAACGGAGTTGGCAGGCATTTGATGCTATGGGCCAAGCCAACCAGGGTGACTGAACAATCGTAGAGGTATTAAACAAATTGTTTTGAAACAAAGCTTGCAAAGTGGTCAAGGAAATATTAAAACGCAAGCTGTCGTTGGGAGTGGAAGACAATGTGGGAATGGAGGGTGCATTCAATTGTTTAGAAGTAGCCAAACCCCAGCAGGTTGTTTGATAGATCGTACTATTTAAAAATAAGATTTGGGCCGGGATTATGCAAGCACGGTGTAAGGCTTCCGAGCCGCGCACCTGCCATGATTTGGTGCCCCAAATAGATTTTAAGTCAATGGTGTCCTGCCAGTGTTCATAACCACCCACTGCTAATGCGTTCAAAAAGGAACCCGAATATAGCAACTTGGTGTGGGTCAACATGATCTTCTGAGCGGACGAGGTGTTCAATTTAAAATAATAGGACCCAGGGTTTGATCTATCAAAGTCTGTAAAGTAAGTAAATTTACTTCTAAGAGTTTGGGAGCTACCTGGCAAAGGCGCCGGACAATGTTCCCATTGGGTGTAATTAAAAGGACCCCGAAGAGTACTTGGTTTATGGAGAAAGTGGTTGCCCCAATGCTGGTAACAATAAAGGTCAGCATAACTTGCAGAATTTAAATACAGATCTTCAGCATTAAAAGCAGCATAATATTTCAAATCAGAGAATAACGATTCAACGGCATGCACATCCCAATCGTCAGAATGAATATTACTTTTCACCACATCACCCATGGAAACACGGAGGACATTTGGTACATTAATAATCTCGGTTGGTCCATGAATTTGGAAATTTACCGCATCCCATACGATGCCATCAGCGACTGGGAAAGCTGAAATGTTCACAAATGTGTGGTCACGCTTCATGATGTGAGAGGAAGAATGCGGAGCCAAAGTTCCAGCGACACAGTTCACTGCAGAGCGTTCTGGTAAATAGTGACCATTAAGGAGCAGGAAAAAAACTGTCACAAAGCCAATGGACATGAACAGAAAAATCAGAAACAGTACCAACCAGATATATGTCCAGGGCGGGACTAAAAAATTGTCTCTGAACCAGGATACAAAAATACTGAAGCTGGACGGGATAAGTGATGAGGTGGAATCCGAATCAAAGGAAAAACGGGTCGGGTTCAGTGGTGTTGTGGGTAAATGAGCCACCGACTCGGTGGCGGGATAGGTATACTCGGTCTCCTCGTTGCAGGAGGAAGCCGGGAAGTCGAGCAGGTGATCAGGCAAGTCGACCATCTCAATGGCAACATCAGTGTCCGTGCGGGCTGGAGGGACACAAACATGAGCCCTAGAAATGGCTGGACAGGAGACCGCTGGTGTTACGCTATTCAGTATCGGTCAGATGTTGTAGCTTGACATTGTCCACTGAGATGTATCTGTTGTCCTTGCGACCAGGAAGTGGTGGTAAGATGACAGTACGAGTACCCTTCAAGCCAAGGACTGGAACCGGTGCACGATAAGAGGGGCCAAATTCTTTTTTGTTCTCCACCTTCTCTCGGACCAGATCTCCAACCTTCGGAAGCCAGCCAGCAACCGGAATCTGCAGCGCAGTGTCTGTGGCTGAAGGTAAATGTTCTTTTGCAAGTTTGTCACGGGTTTCTTGTAAGTCCTGCAACATAGTAGAATGATTATCTACGTCAAAGATTGTGGCACTCGCCGCCATGTCTAGACCATCAAGGTCTGGCACAAACATTTGGATGTCAAAAGGAGGGACAGAGAGGGCTTAATGAAGGTCCAACGTACGTGCCCTAATTAAGTCAAGAAACAGAAAGGTACGAAGTTCCTATGTGTACTCTAGGTAGTGAGGAGGTGGGGAATACCTCCTGTTGGAACTGGGACCCTCACACACCCAGCAAGCTAGGTGTCATGCTTCATCATATGGGTCTGCTCCTCGTCGGGCCGGCGCTGCAATGCTCGACGGGCACCCATAAAGGGGCTCTTTTTCGGAGATCTTTAGTTCCTTGCCGTATCGGTGCCGTGGGTGTGAGGGGCCTAGGTATGTGTAGATGTGGGATGTGAATATAAAATAGGTAATAGGAACCTCTGTACTAAGTTTATTTATTCTATATGGGTCCCAACCTAATTAAAAGGAATAGGGGGCGACTATTTTGTTATGATGTGACAAAAATTTCGCTCCAACCCCCAGGTGGTCAACATGTTTCTCGCCACAATTAGTCACGCTAATGATCAACTGGCGATTCTTCAGGACCTAATTTCAATAAACTATCTACAATGTGTGGCAAGGTGCAATGCTACCTACCAAATGTACTCCCCGTGGGTCATTACCCAGGAGAAATCAAGCAACCAACCTAGAGTACAAAAAGAGAATAAAAACCATAAAATGTTGGAGAGTGATCTTCATAGAATACATACGAAATAACGCAATATACATATTCTAGAGTCAAAACAGTAAAATCACACAGTGCTGTCATGCAATTGATACTCTGTGTAACCTTTATAAAAACCACTGTATATACGTGCCAGAACAGAATTGTGATATCAATTATGGTGGTGAGTAAAAAGTGCTCACCTATTATAAGGTCTATGTCTGCCTCATCAATTAGCAGCGGAGTATATTGACACTCAATGTAGTGTCACTGTATAAAAAGATAGATGGGATAGAAAAAAAGTTGTTTGTAGGCTATCAGCACAATAGTTCGCTGCTTATTTGTTCACTATGCCCCACACCAAAGGGGAAGAGGAGAGAACAAAGTGTGGGTCAGGATGCCAATAGCCCTGAAACAATGATGGTCCCAAGCCAATCACACACTCCCCATTTTCTACTGAACGTTCCTACCAAGCCGGTATCGCTAAAGGGAGCGCCGACCACAGTGTCCCCAAACCGGGAGCTCGATGAGCTGATCCGGTAAAGCGGTACACAGTATGAACGCTCCCAGTAACCCGGTCACGAAGAATGGTACAAGCCTAGGGTTCAATATCTGAGCGCTCCTGGCGCCTGACCCCAATGTTTCTTACCTCCAATAGTTGATGTCAAACAACGCCTCCGAACGTAGTATGCTTACTTACCTGCTCCCATTAGGAGCTTCGTGGTTGACCTACCCGCTCCGCTGCCACCGGAAGGTATCATGTAGCAGGAACTGCCTGTTTAAATACCTGTTCCCGGGACCACAGAGCTGGCCAAGTGTCCACAGCTGCAATCGAGATGGGCGTGTTAACAGAGAGAAGTGATGTCATAATGCGTAGACAACATGGCGGCCATCGTGGAGGTTGTTCTGTTGTTAACCCACAGTATTGGTGGTGAATAGATACAGTCTAAAGATCTAAACGATATAACAATAGAATATAGAAGAGTGAGAGAAAATTGGCAAATGGGAATAGGAATTTCTCGGGGGGTATCATTTCTCAACCCTCGGTAAGCTAGATTGAAAGTGAGAATAGAGAGGGGGCCTCGACTTTTTTTTAAAAATGAGTAGGTGTTGCGAATGCTAGTAGGATTTCCTAAGGATAAAGTGTGTTGAAAATGTGAATATAGTAGCAATAACGCATTTATTGCTAAAAGATCGAAAGTCTGTAATTGAATATTGGCCATCTAAGTAATGGTTTTCTCATAAATGGGGCCATGTTATAGGTGACTAGTTCATTGATGATGGCCATGATGAGGTAAGTGCCTTAAGCTATGATGCTCCATGGTAGTGTGGGGGAATGTTATGGAGAACATTTGGTAATGCATAGGTCCCTCATCAAGGATCATATGAGGATTACTGTTAGTAATACCTAGTGATGAGTGGTTTAATAGTAAATGACCATCTCTTAATATGCATTATACTCCTATTGCATATTGCTGATAAGAATCATGTATCAATTAATGGTGCTCCAAGGGATCTCATCATTAAGGCCCCCTTTGGCTGAGTCCAAACGAAACACCCATCGTTGTTCAATCCTGAACAGAGCTGTGTGTGTGATTTGTTGATGTGCTTCAAGGACAACCCAGCGTAGGCTTTCTGGGGAATGTCTCAGTTCTGTAAAGTGGGTATATAGTTTCGTGTTTGTCTTAAGGCAACGAATGCTACTCTTATGTTCAGTTATTCTGGTCTTCACGGCTCTCATGGTCATACCAATATATCTTTTGTCACATGGGCATGTCAGCAAATACACACAACGTGATGTATTACAATTCGTGTGTTTATTGATCGTCCAAGTGAAAGTATCGGATAGTTCCAGTTTTTTAGTTTGTTTGGTCTGTGGACAAACGGTACATGATCCACATGGATAATGCCCTATGACAGGTGGGAGATCCCACAATTGTCTCTGGTTAGAGATATTATTCTTCTTGGGTCTTGTGTGTACTAACATGTCCTTAAGGTTATTAGTACGTTTAAGAGCAAATCTCGGTTTAGGTATTGCCAGCGTTCCAGTATTAAGAATCTCCCAATGTTTATTTACAGCTTTTTTAATCAGGTTGGATCTCGGGGTGTATGTAGTTACACATGTCATCACATTCGAGGGTTCTTTTACATGTATATCTAAAAGACTTTCACGATGATTATTTTGTGCTCGTTTCATACATGAATTGATTTGTTTACTAGGATATTGTCTTTTCAAAAGATTCCCTGACAGGATCTCAGCTTCAGTTTTGTAGTCATTTAATGAGCTACAGTGCCTCCTAATCCTTAAAAATTGGCTGAAGGGTAAGTTGTCTCTCAAAGTCTTAGGATGATAACTATTGTATAGTAACAAACTGTTCCTGTCAGTAGGTTTTTATACATAGTTGTAGTTAGTTTTCCCTCTTGTAACCTAATGGTGAGGTCTAGAAAGGGGATTTCAGTTGATGAGATTGTATGAGTAAACCTCAAGTATTGATTCCTCGTGTTGATCCACTTACAAAATTCATTACATGTTTGTGTATCACCCTTCCAGAAGATGAGTATATCATCTATATACCTCTTCCATAGAATCAGGTTAACTCCGAAGGGGTTGCTGGCATGTCGAATCACCTCTTGCTCAAAGGATGCCATGTAAAGACATGCTACACTAGGAGCAAAGGTACTCCCCATCGAAGTGCCCTGAGACTGATGGAAGAGTTGGTTGTTAAACTCAAAAAATTCTCTGTGAGTGCTAAGGTAGCACATTGCATAATGAACGGGATAGGGGTGGACCCAACCCACTCAGTTTCTGTTAATGCAGTTTCAATCACAGTGAGTGTCTCTCTCTGTGGAATATTAGTATATAGTTGTTCCACATCCAGGGTGACTAGGAGGTTGATATCAGTGTTCTCTTCCAATTCCCCGATGATACGAAGGATATCTGTAGTGTCCCTGATGTAAGAGGGAGTCTGTTTAACTAGTGGTTGCAGAAAGAAATCGCAAAACTTCGACAATGGCTCCAGGATGGACCCAATCCCTGAGACAATAGGTCTGCCAGGGACTGGGGTGGTCCCCTTATGTATTTTAGGGAGAGTATAAAAATATGGGGTCTTAGGATGTTTTGTAATCAAAAAATCAGCTTCTTTTTTGCTGACCCACCCATTACTCTCAGCCTCAAACACCATTGTGGCAATCTCGTTAGATAACCGAGTTGTGGGGTTCATCATAATAGGAGTATAGAATTTTCTATCCTGTAGTTGACGTAAGCATTCGGTATCATAGTCCGTCGTGGATTGAATTACCGTTGCTCCCCCTTTGTCTGCCTTTTTTATTGTAATGCTATTGTCATCTGTCAGTGATTTTATAGCTGCTCGTTCCTGATTAGAAAGGTTATGAAAAGGGGCTCTGTTTACCACATTTTCAAGTTCTTTGAGTACAGCCTTCTCAAATGTCAGAACCTCCACAGGTATCATACCACTGGTAGGCGTGAAAGTGGAAGGGTTGCATAAACCTGAGTCTAGTCTAGCAGGTTCTACTGTATCCTGAAAAAAAGCCCTAAGGCGTACTTTTCTAAACAGTTGTTGGATTTCGCATTGTTCCAAAAATTTATCCTCTTTGGGGGTAGGGACATATCCGAGCCCTTTCTCCAGTATCGATCGTTCTGTGGTTGTCAATTGTCTACGTGATAGATTGACCACTAGGGTCTCCTGCCCCGTGTTCTGCTCCTGGTTTCCACCACATTGGGTTGTTGGTCCTGCCACTGGACCTGTTTTGGTCCTCCTCTTTTGTGCCCTTTTCCTCTGCCCCAGCCTCTGCCTAAAAAAGGTGGTTGGCCAGTTGGATAGAATTGAGGTGGGCCATGGGGATATACCGGCAAGGGCCAATATGGAGGTTGAGGACCTGAGAAATTATGCAAGGGGTAGTTAGGAGTGAGTGTATGACTGTGGCACCCTCTTTGCCATATTATTCTGGGTTTAAGCTCTGAAATGTACAACCATACAGTCCTTAATGCAATAGGAGAACAGAAAGCGAGTAAAGACAATTAAATGTGAGCTACACACCTAAGTGATCTTGGAATGTTTTGTTGGAGTGCGGCCGCAGTAGGGTTTTTTTGATTCTTGTTTTTGGCTTCTGAGGGTCTGGTGTTGACATGTCACTTGAAATGTACCTTGCAGCTGAGACTCTTATTTGAGGAGTGTGAGAAGTTGGCCTGGTATATGCTGTTCACTAGTTAAAGTGGACACCTTGCACCAGTACAATTCGACTCTTATGGTAGGTAGGTTTAAGACAACCTTTATAGAAAGCTATCCTAGTGGTAGCTGTGGAGAGCAGCCTTCAGGCTAAGTCTTGGAGGAATGTAAAGCAGCTTGTTTTACCACACAATCTCTTGAATCACCAAATGAAAAGACACCACACAGGTATATATATCAAATATATATGTATTTATTACTAAACAACTCTCTACTAATCTCTTTATGAGATTAGAAGTCAGGAACATATGCACAAATCAACGTTTCACAATAAATTAAGCACAATATGGCTGGGGCCCTAGGGGCGTACCAGACCATATACTAAAAAAGAGACTTAAGAACAACGACTTGCAAAGGGACAAGGCCTAGGGCCTTCAGAAGTGTTGGGGCCTCACGAAACAACCCAAGGCAGGTAAGTAAAGGACCCACGGGGGACGCGTGCAGTGCGTGATCACATGCGCGGATCGCCGTAGACTTCAATGGGGCAAGTCGCGGTTGGAAATTAAGAGTTTCAGGGCACTTCGGGAGTAGCTACAAGCAAGTCACTTACAGGGTAAGTAGTTCTAGGGCCAACACCCACAGGAGCACCGTAGTGCTGGAGTTACCTCACCCAGGGAAGCCGGGTGCATAGGTGTCCTTTGGTGTCGGGTCGCGGCGTCGTTTTCAATGGGAGCCAATGAAGACTTGCTGCTTGTGAAGTCCGAAGAAGTGTCCGGTGGAATCCAAGCCTGGATTCGGAAGAAGGAAGACCTGAAAGCAGAGGGGACAGTGTTCAAAGTCACTGGGCAGTGACCCGGGGCAAGGAAGATGAATGCCCACCGTCGTCGACAGATTCAGGTCGTTCACGGGTGTCTTGACTCTTCGGCCACGAGGTCCAGGAGGTGTCGACGATGACCAGGAGCTGGATTCGGTGTGTCCCACAAAGTCTGCAGCTGACTGTGGTATCAGCAACCCGATTGGAGCCAACAAGCCTTGGTAGCAGCAAGTCTTGTGGAAAGCATAAAAAGTCAATGGTACAGACCAGCAAGGTCTGTGGAACTCACCCAGAAAGGGTAAGTCAGGGCAGGCCTGGAGCAATTAGGGGAGCCCTTTGGTTCTTTATAAAAGTCTTCAGGGGACCCACAAGCCGGCTGGCAAGGGATTGCAAAGACGCCTCAAGAGGATTCCTTCAACAGGGGCCCACGGTCACTCGGGATGGGGTAGGCCCCTGATCTTCAGAGGAATGTTTGCTAGAGGCTAGGACCACACGTGGTCCAAAGCACAAGTTCGTAGAATGTCGTGAAGGGGTTGCACTTGACAATAGTGCACGGTACACAGGGACTGCAGTTCCTCATCACTCGTGGGGTCCACTGGCATCAGCTTTACTGGAGACTCACGATGGCCTTAGAGAAGTCAGAAAATCCTTCTCTTGGGCTGCAGAGACCTCGGGCTCCGGCAGGAGCGGCATAGTTTGCAACTGTCATTTCAGTTTTTGGTGACTGCCAAGCAGGGGAGTCACTCCTTGACTCCAAGGGAGATTCTTCAGTCTTCCAGAGGTAGTGGAACGTCGAAGGTCCAGGATTCTTCTTCAGAGCGTCGTCCAGGGGTATCTAGTTTGCAATGGCAAGGGTTCCCTACCTTATACTAGAAAGGAAGGGAGGGACTAGCTCTAAGACCCCACCTATGGGAGGGTCAGGGGAGTGGGTGGCTACACCCACTTCCCTTTGTCCAGTTTCATGCCAGAGCAGGGGCAGGTAGCCCCTGAGCCGGTTTGAACTGGTGTATGCACAGAGGAGCCTTCTGCTCCCCCAGTGCAGGACTTCAAAGCACTCTAGGAGTGCACCCACACAGCCCCAATACACTAAACCCTGTCTGGAAGGTGGTCACACCCTCCTGTGACAGGATACCTATTGTTGGGCTTCCTCCACTGCGAGTTTCGGTCATCAGCAGGAGGGCAGCCCAGTGTCTGTGACTGGTGGCATCCATTTTGTGATGCCAGGGCTCTTCAGGATTCTACCGCGTTTCCACAGTAGGTACATGTCTATCCCTCTAGAAGGGTGGAATGCTACCCCGCCACCAGAACTGGCGGGGGGTAGTATTCCAAGATGTTTGACACCAAACACGACATGTTTCCGTGCAGCCATCCCAAAGTTAGCATTTAACGCGAGGTTATAA
Source organism: Calotriton arnoldi (assembly GCA_963921515.1). Taxonomy (NCBI): domain Eukaryota; kingdom Metazoa; phylum Chordata; class Amphibia; order Caudata; family Salamandridae; genus Calotriton; species Calotriton arnoldi. The sequence continues at coordinate 2,699,367 of CAWUFW010001517.1, forward strand.
TGCGCTTAAGAGTATATGGTCAGGCTGCACTACAAACAGCATCAGAGAAGGGTCTCCGAAGGCTGCAGAGGGGCTCTGCTCATGCAGGGGCACCCTCTCACATAGGAACCAAGCACTCTGCCTTCAGGATTGATAAGGCCTGCCATAGTAGTGACTTATAGGTTTATATGTGTGTATCTATGTAGTGATATAGGTAGCCTATATCACAGAAAGGGGTGCATGCACAACCTTACCCAGGCTGCAGTAGCAGACCTGTGGTGTCAGATTTAGTCTGCTTCCCAGGGGTGGCATAATACATGCTTCAGCCCCTGGTAGGCCTGTGAAGTACCTATGCCCTTGGCACCTAAGGTACCATATACCAGGGACTCATAAGGTACCACAGTATCCAATCACTAGTGCCCCTAGAGTGCACTCCAAGTCGTTTAGAGAGAACAGAGAGGCTGGGGCCCTGATTGGCAGGGTCCCAGCCTGACTATAGCCAGAAACCAGTGTAAACATCAGAAAAAAGTGCGGGCAACATAAGAGGCAGATCCTACTCTCCTACACAACCCCCCAAACGCAGGGACACTAAACTAACCTTGACCAGTTGAGTCTTCGTGCTCTAAGTGGAAATACCTTGAGAGTCCATCTGCATTGGCATGTTGGGTCCCAGGCCTATGTTCCACTGTATAGTCCATCCCCTGTAGGGAAATGGACCACCTCAAAAGTTTTGGGTTTTCACCTTTCATCTGCTTAAGCCATAGGAGGGGCTTGTGGTCTGTCTGAACTATGAAGTGAGTGCCAAACAAGTATGGCCTCAGCTTCTTCAGGGCCCACACCACAGCAAAGGCCTCCCTCTCTATAGCTGACCAATGTTTCTCTCTAGGGGTCAGCCTTCTGCTAATAAAAGCTACTGGCTGGTCTTGACCTTCATCATTCAGTTGAGACAGTACAGCTCCCACACCCAGCTCAGAAGCATCTGTTTGGACAATGAACTTTTTGGTGTAGTCTGGACTCTGTAAGATGGGGGCAGTGCACATGGCCTGCTTTAGGTCTTCAAATGCCTTCTGACAGCTAGCTGTCCACTGAACCTTTTGGCATTTTCTTTGAGGTCAGATCATTCAAGGGGTCACTATAGATCCATATCCCTTCACAAACCTCCTATAGTACCCAGTCAGGCCTAAGAAGGCTCTCACCTGTGTCTGGGTGGTTGGAGCAACCCATTCCATTATGGTTTGGATTTTACTCTGTAAAGGCTGAACCTGGCCTCCACCCACAAGGTGGCCCAGGTACACAACCTGACTCTGCCCTATCTGGCACTTAGTGGCCTTGATAGTGAGGCCTGCTTTCTGCAGAGCCTCCAAAACATTTCTGAGGTGGACCAGGTGATCCTGCCAGGAGGAACTAAAGACAGCAATATCATCTAGATAAGCTGAGCAATAAGTTTCCATCCCTGCCAGAACTTTATTCACCAACCTCTGAAAAGTGGCAGGTGCATTTTTCAATCCAAAGGGCATCATCACAAAGTGGTAGTGACCCACCAGGAGTCGAAAATGCTGTTTTGGCTTTTGCATCATCAGCTAACCTGATCTGCCAGTAGCCAGCTGTTAGGTCAAATGTACTTAGATACTTGGCTGAGGCCAAAGTATCAATCAGCTCATCTGCCCTTGGTATGGGATAGGCATCAGTCCTGGTGACTGCATTGAGGCCTCTGTAGTCTACACAAAACCTCATTTCTTTCTTACCACCCTGGGTATGAGGCTTGGGTACTAGGACTACTGGGCTAGCCCAAGGGCTATCTGAAGGCTCAATCACACCTAACTCCAACATTTTCTGGACTTCAGTCCTGATACAGTCCCTGACATGGTCAGGTTGCCTGTAGATTTTACTCTTGACAGGCAGACTGTCTCCAGTGTCCACCTCATGGGTGCACCAGGTAGTCTGACTAGGGGTCAGGCTAAACATATGTCTGTACTGTTGCAGAACTTGTCTGCACTCAGTTTGCTGATGGTCAGTGAGGCTGCTTGCCAAAGCAACACCATCTACTGACCCATCATCAGGGTTCTGTGAGAGCAGGTCAGGGAGAGGGTCACTCTCCTCCTCCTGGTCCTCATCAGTTGCCATGAGCAAGCCCATGTCAGCCCTGTCAACATATGGCTTTAATCTGTTGACATGGAGCACCCTCAGGAGGCTCCTGGGAGTTCCAAGATTCACCAGATAGGTGACTTCTCCCTTTGCTCAACTATGGTATGGGGCCACTCCACTTGTCTTGGAGGGCTGCTGGGGCCACAGGCTCCAACACCCACACTTTCTGTCCTGGCTGGTACACAGTCAGCACAGCCTTTAGTCATGCCAAGCTTTTTGTAATTCTTGGCTGGCCTCCAGGTTTTTGGTTGCCTTTTTCATGTATTCGGCCATCCTGGAGCGGAGACCAAGTACATAGTCCATCACATCCTGTTTGGGGGTTTGAGAGGTAACTCCCAGCCCTCTTTTACCAAACATAATGGACCTCTTACAGGATGCCCAAACAGAAGCTCAAATGGGCTGTAACCAACCCCTTCTGTGGAACCTCTCTGTATGCAAACAACAGGCAGGGAAGAAGAAGGTCCCATTTCCGCCTAAGCTTCTCTGGGAGTCCTTTAATCATTCCCTTCAGGGTTTTGTTGAAACGTTCAACCAACCCATTGCATTGTGGGTGATAGGGGGTGGTGAATTTGTAAGTTACACCACACTCCTTCCACATTGCTTTCAAATATCCTGACATGAAGTTTGTACCTCTGTCAGAGATGACCTCCTTTGGGAAACCCACTCTGGAGAAAACTCCAATGAGGGCTCTTGCCACCACAGGGGCTGTGGTGGTCCTCAGGGAATTGCCTCTGGGTACCTGGTGGCATGATCCACTACCACCAGGATAAATCTGTGCCCAGATGCAGTTTGAGGGTCAAGGGGATCAACAATGTCAATCCCTACCCTTTCAAAGGTACCCCCACCACAGGTAGTGGTATCAGGGGGCCTTTGTGGTGCCACCTGCCTTGCCACTGGCTTGGCATGTGACACAGGAGCGACAAAACTCCTTTGTGTCCTCTGACATATGTGGCCAATGAAAATGTGGAACAAGCCTGTCCCAGGTCTTGTTTTGGCCCAAGTGACCTGCTAAAGGGATGTCATGCGCTAGGGTCAAGAGGAACCCCCTAAACTTCTGAGGTATTACCAACCTCCTGGTGGCTCCAGGGGCTGGATCTCTACCCTCAGAATATAGGAGTCCCTCATCCCAATAAACTTTATGGGACCCACTAGCACTCCCAGCAGCCTCAGCAGCAGCCTGCTGTCTGAGGGGGTTCAAGAGAGGGGCAGCACTGTTGCTCCTTACTCAGATCTTCCCTAGAAGGGCCCCCTGCCCCCAAGAACTCAACCTGATCAGGCTCAAGTTCCTCTGGGGCAGTTCCTTCTTCAGGGTCTGCTCCTCCTCCCTTAAGAGGGGAATCAATGATCTGAGACAGAGGGGAAGGCACTGCCTTAACTCTACTGCTCCTCTTCTTGGGAAGCATCTGGTCCATAGTTTCAGGATCCAGAGCTGGTTCAGTGTCATGCATGTTGGCCTGTGACCTGGTCACAGCAAATACCTCTGCAGGGATGCCTAACATCTTAGCATGAGTCCATAACTCTACTTCAGACCAGGCTGAAGTTTCTGGATCATTGCCCAATAGACATTCTACAGGGAGGTCTGCACTGACTACAACCTTCTTGAGGCCAGTTACCCCTCCCCAGGAGAAATTCACAACTGCCAGACTATGGTTGGTCCTGACATTGCTTGCATTGGTCACCTGGTACATTTCGCCCAGGATGATCTGTCCAGGGTCCACAAGATCCTCTGCCACCATGGTGACACTAGCACCTGTGTCCCTAAATGCCAAAGCCTGTTTGCCATTTATTACAGGCTGCTGTTTGTATTTGCCCAGATTACTGGGGCTCACAAGGAAGGACATGTCCATGTCTCCATCACAAATCAGCATTGCCTGAGTGGGTACTCTGACTAGGCCCGGCTGGTTGCTTTTGTTTTGGCTGGTTGCTTATGCTCTGTTACTATATTAAACACCTATGATTATCATTCTGGTGTAGACCCTCTACATTTCTGCAGTATGAGACATTTCTCCTGATATTATATCCTCGTTACGTGTGCCCGGGACTGTACCTACTTCATTTGTGTGGATTTCTATCCATACCATCACGGGGGTTTTAGGGCATATCCCCTGACCTGGTTTGCACCGTTCACACTCCTAGTATAACATAAACTCAGCGCGAATTAGCTTGAGCGCCATTATTCCTGTCAATACTAAAACCCCCACACTGATACAGCCTTCAGGCTAAGTCTTGGAGGAATGTAAAGCAGCTTGTTTTACCACACAATCTCTTGAATCACCACATGAAAAGACACCACACAGGTATATATATCAAATATATATGTATTTATTACTAAACAACTCTCTACTAATCTCTTTATGAGATAAGAAGTCAGGAACATATGCACAAATCAATGTTTCACAATAAATTAAGCACAATATGGCTGGGGCCCTAGGGGCGTACCAGACCATATACTAAAAAAGAGACTTAAGAACAACGACTTGCAAAGGGACAAGGCCTAGGGCCTTCAGAAGTGTTGGGGCCTCACGAAACCACCCAAGGCAGGTAAGTAAAGGACCCACGGGGGACGCGTGCAGTGCGTGAACACAGGCGCGGATCGCCGTAGACTTCAATGGGGCAAGTTGCGGTTGGAAATTAAGAGTTTCAGGGCACTTCGGGAGTAGCTACAAGCAAGTCACTTACAGGGTAAGTAGTTCTAGGGTCAACACCCACAGGAGCACTGTAGTGCTGGAGTTACCTCACCCAGGGAAGCCGGGTGCATAGGTGTCCTTTGGTGTCGGGTCGCGGCGTCGTTTTCAATGGGAGCCAATGAAGACTTGTTGCTTGTGAAGTCTGAAGAAGTGTCCGGTGGAATCCAAGCCTGGATTTGGAAGAAGGAAGACCTGAAAGCAGAGGGGACAGTGTTCAAAGTCACTGGGCAGTGACCCGGGGCAAGGAAGATGAATGCCCACCGTCGTCGACAGATTCAGGTCATTCACGGGTGTCTTGACTCTTTGGCCACGAGGTCCAGGAGGTGTCGACGACAACCAGGAGCTGGATTCGGCGTGTTCCACAAAGTCTGCAGCTGACTGCGGTGTTGGCAACCCGATTGGAGCCAACAAGCCTTGGTAGCAGCAAGTCTTGTGGAAAGTGTAAAAAGTCAATGGTGCAGACCAGCAAGGTCTGTGGAACTCACCCAGCAAAGGTAAGTCAGGGCAGGCCTGGAGCAACAAGGGGAGCTCTTTGGTTCTTTAGAAAAGTCTTCAGGGGACCCACAAGCTGGCTGGCAAGGGATTGCAAAGATGCCTCAGGAGGATTCATTCAACAGGGGCCCACGGTCCTTCAGGATAGGGTAGGCCTCTGATCTTCAAAGGGATTCCTGCTAGAGGCTGGGACCACACGTGTTCCAAAGCACAAGTTCGTAGAATGTCGTGAAAGGGTTGCACTCGACAATAGTACACGGTACCCAGGGACTGCGGTTCCTCGTCACTCGTGGGGTCCACTGGCCTCAGCTTCACTGGGGACTCACGATGGCCTTAGAAAAGTAAGGAAATCCTCATCTTGGGCTGCAGGGACCTCGGGCTCCGGCGGGAGTGGCGTAGTTTGCAACCGTCGTTTCAGTTTTTGGTGCCTGCCAAGCAGGGGAGTCACTCCTTGACTCCAAGGGAGATTCTTCAGTCTTCCAGAGGTAGTGGAACGTCGAAGGTCCAGGATTCTTCTTCAGAGCATCGTCCAGGGGTATCTAGTTTGCAATGGCAAGGGTTCCCTACCTTATACTAGAAAGGAAGGGAGGGACTAGCTCTAAGACCCCACCTATGGGAGGGTCAGGGGAGTGGGTGGCTACACCCACTTCCCTTTGTCCAGTTTCACGCCAGAGCAGGGGCAGGTAGCCCCTGAGCCGGTTTGAACTGGTGTATGCACAGAGGAGCCTTCTGCTCCCCAGTGCAGGACTTCAAAGCACTCTAGGAGTGCACCCACCCAGCCCCAATACACTAAACCCTGTCTGGAAGGTGATCACACCCTCTTGTGACAGGATACCTATTGTTGGGCTTCCTCCACTGCGAGTTTCGGTCATCAGCAGGAGGGCAGCCCAGTGTCTGTGACTGGTGGCATCCATTTTGTGATGCCAGGGCTCTTCAGGATTCTACCGTGTTTCCACAGTAGGTACATGTCTATCCCTCTAGAAGGGTGGAATGCTACCCCCGCTGCCAGAACTGGCGGGGTAGTATTCCAAGATGTTTGACACCAAACACGACATGTTTCCGTGCAGCCATCCCAAAGTTAGCATTTAACGCGAGGTTATAATGCGCTTAAGAGTATATGGTCAGGCTGCACTACAAACAGCATCAGAGAAGGGTCTCCGAAGGCTGCAGAGGGGCTCTGCTCATGCAGGGGCACCCTCTCACATAGGAAGCAAGCACTCTGCCTTCAGGATTGATAAGGCCTGCCATAGGAGTGACTTATAGGTTTATATGTGTGTATCTATGTAGTGATATAGGTAGCATATATCACAGTAAGGGGTGCATGCACCACCTTACCCAGGCTGCAGTAGCAGACCTGTGGTGTCAGATTTAGTCTGCTTCCCAGGGGTGGCATAATACATGCTTCAGCCGCTGGTAGGCCTGTGAAGTACCTATGCCCTTGGCACCTACGGTACCATATACTAGGGACTCATAAGGTACCACAGTATCCAATCACTAGTGCCCCTAGAGTGCACTCCAAGTCGTTTAGAGAGAACAGAGAGGCTGGGGCCCTGATTGGCAGGGTCCCAGCCTGACTATAGCCAGAAACCAGTGTAAACATCAGAAAAAAAGTGGGGGCAACATAAGAGGCAGATCCTACTCTCCTACAAGGAGGTATTGAACATTATGCTTTTGAATATTTAACTGCTTACAACCTTGAAGAGCGGCACTTTCCGAGCTTCTGATGAAATGGAATGGAATGCATATTAAGCGCTGCATTGAAGTGAAATGTGAGGAAATATATTGCCGCATAAAAAACTAAAATGACCGTAGCACAGTAGAACGTGAAATGCTAAAACTTTAAATGTTTGAATTAAGAAGTGAACTGTGAAATTTCGAGCTGTAAACTCAACCGTGCAATGGGAGCCCAGAAACAGTGGCAGGGATATTAAAAGCAAGGTGTACACATCTGATCCACATTGATGTAGGCTTTTTGAAAAGTAGTTGCAGTATAGCTTATTTAGTGTAATGATATGATTTACGTGAGGTTCCATCACTGACTCACTCTCACTGACTCACTCTCACTGACAGACTCTCACTGACAGACTCTCTCACTCTCTCACTGACTCTCCCACTCTTTCACTGACTGACTGACTCACTCTCACTGACTGACTGACTGACTCACTCTCACTGACAGACTCTCACTTACTGACTCACTCTCACTGACAGACTCTCTCACTGACTGACTCTCCCACTCTCTCACTGACTGACCCACTCCATCTCACTGACAGACTCTCACTGACTGACTCACTCTCACTGACTCACTCTCACTGACAGACTCTCACTGACTGACAGACTCTCACTGACAGACTCTCCCACTCACTCTCTCTCACTGACTGACTGACTCACTCTCACTGACTGACTGACTCGCTCTTACTGACTGACAGACTCACTCTCACTGACTGACAGAGTCACTCTCTCACTCTCACTGACAGACTCACTCTCACTGACAGACTCACCCTCACTCACTCTCTCACTGACAGACTCTCTCACTGACAGACTCACTCACTCTCACTGACAGACTCACTCACTCTCACTGACTGACAGACTCACTCTCACTGACACTCTCCCACTCTCTCTCACTGACTGACTGACAGACTCACTCTCACTGACTGACTGGCTCACTCACTCCCACTGACTGACTCACTCACTCTCACTGACTGTCTCACTCACTCTCACTGACTGACAGACTCACTCTCACTGAATGGCAGACTCACTCACTCTCACTGACAGACTCACTCTCACTGACTGACAGACTCACTCTCACTGACTGACAGACTCACTCTCACTGACTGACGCTCACTCTCTCACTCTCACTGACAGACTCACTCTCACTGACAGACTCACTCTCACTCTCTCACTGACAGACTCTCTCACTGACAGACTCTCACTGACAGACTCTCACTGACTCACTCTCACTGACTCACTCTCACTGACTGACTGACTCTCCCACTCTCTCTCACTGACTGACTCTCCCACTCTCTCTCACTAACTGACTCACTCACTCTCACTGACTGACTCTCCCACTCTCTCTCACTAACTGACTGACTCACTCACTCTCACTAACAGACTCTTACTGACAGACTCTCACTAACAGACTCTCTCACTCTCACTGACTGACTGACTCACACTCTCTCACTGACTGACTGACTCACACTCTCTCACTGACTAACTGACTCTCCCACTCTCTCTCACTGACTGACTAACTCTCCCACTCTCTCTCACTGACTGACTGACTCACTCACTCTCACTGACTGACTCTCCCACTCACTCTCACTGACAGACTCTCACTGACAGACTCTCACTGACTCACTCTCACTGACTCACTCTCACTGACAGACTCACTCTCTCTCACTGACTGACTGACTCTCTCTCACTGACTGACTAACTCTCCCACTCTCTCTCACTGACTGACTAACTCTCCCACTCTCTCTCACTGACTGACTCACTCTCACTGACTGACTCTCCCACTCACTCTCACTGACAGACTCTAACTGACAGACTCACTGACAGACTCTCACTGACTCACTCTCACTGACACTCTCACTGACAGACTCACTCTCTCTCACTGACTGACTGACTGACTCTCTCTCACTGACTGACTGACTGACTCACTCTCACTGACTCACTCTCACTGACTCACTCTCACTGACTCACTCTCACTGACAGACTCTCACTGACAGACTCTCACTGACAGACTCTCTCACTCTCTCACTGACTAACTAACTGACTCACTCTCAATGACTGACTGACTCACTCTCACTGACAGACTCTCACTAACAGACTCTCTCACTTTCTCACTGACTGACTCTCCCACTCTCTCTCAGTGACTGGCTGACTCACTCTCACTGACTGATTGACTCTCTCTCACTGATTTACTCTCTCTCACTGACTCTCTCTCACTGACTCTATCTCACTGACTCTCTCTCACCGACTGACTCTCTCTCACTGACTAACTCTCTCTCACTAATTGACTGACTGACTCTCGCTAAAAGACTGACTGACTCTCGCTAAAAGACTGACTCACTCTCACTGACTGACTATCCCACTGACTCACTCACTTTCACTTACTGACTCACTCTCTCACTCTCATTCACTCTCACTGACTGACTCTCACTCTCACTGACTGACTCTCTCACTCTCACTGACTGACTTTCTCACCCTCACTGACTGACTGACTCTCACTCTCACTGACTGACTCTCTCACTCTCTCACTGACTCTCACTTTCTCACTGACTGACTCTCACTGACTGACTCTCTCACTCTCACTGACTGACTCTCTCTCACTGACTGACTCTCTCTCACTGACTGACTCTCTCACTCATTCTCACTAACTCACTAACTGACTGACTGACTGACCTTCACCCTCCTGTTATTTATGCCCCCCATAACAAAAAAAAACACAACAAGCAACCATTGGGACAGGCAGATACAAGTTGCCAGCATTGAAAGGACAAAAAACTCAAGACATTATTGTTAATACTTTTTAATATGGTCAGTTCAGTTGTACATAATGCTTTTTGGGTCATATCTAAGGTAACAAAAATGCTTCTGACACTACTTTATTATAACTTTTCAGCATGCTGCAGACATCTGTACAGCACAGCTTAAAGACATAGGTAAAGTCAATAACTCTGGCTAAACACTTATAAGTTCCCAAAGGCGAGACCTATCGGCTATGCCAATGCTTGTTCATTTTGGTGTGAGCCGGTCTCTGAAATCAGGGGTTTGGTGCCTGTGAGGTTGGTTATGAATAAAGCTGCAGTATGAGCTATGGATAATGAAATGATGGGTAAAGTTTGAGGCAAGTGAAACTTCCTTTATTAGGTGCAATAAGAAGCTAGAAAGGTTGTTTTCTTCAAGAGCCAGACAAGGGCAGAGTCAGGCCTTTGCTTCAGGAGGTCTGAATCATGCCAGCTGCAGCAGGTGAAGGGATGGAGCATCACAGTACAGCATGGGGCTGGGTTGGGCTGGGGCTTTAAACACCCCCTTCCATCCTTTGAAGAACGTCCTCGAACGCCCATGTTCTGTTTAAAGGATGACTGCAGGCAATTTGGGACCCTGCTAAATGAGGGTGATGTCCCCATGTGCAACCTTCGAGTGGCAAAATCCTTAGCCGAAGATAGGCTGCTTTTGAATTCGGCTGAAGAGCAAATGTTGGAGGATGTATCACAGAGCAAGCCGTCCACCGTCTCAGAAGAAAGTAAGCATGGGAGGACATTATTTGCATAGGACAGCCCTCTTTTCAGTACAATTTTTATGCTGCAATTGCCTTGTAGCGTTACTAGAGGGCAGCAGTATGAAAATAAGAGCACACCAAGGCTTTTCTTCTGCTTGCTGACATAGCTCTTGTTCATGTTGGTCTTGCAGTGCATATGGAGTGGAGGACTGAGATGACTGAGTGAATGAGTAATGAGGAATGGCTGGCTTGTATTTGTGGAAAAGGGGGAATGTTTGGAAGGTAAACAGCAAGATGAAAGTGCCAGAGCATACATGTTTGCTGGGTGATTGAGTGAGTGTGTCACTTGTCTCTTTGAAGGGACGTGTGAGAGAGGAACAGCAGCTTCATAGTCCTCAGATGGGAGAGGAAGCAGAGATGAATATCTCCCTCAAATAAAAACACTTACACCACTTCAAAGCTGACAAGTGTGATATGATGCTTTGCAGGTGTAAGGATTTGCCATGTTTGGTGCATAAATATGCATGGTTAGTGAGGTTTTTCAGAGAATGTCAGTAGGGCACCCTTTAGGAGTATCCTTAAGCCAGAAATGTCAGGCACTCCTTTGGGGTTATGAGGCCAAGAAAAACGTTGGGAAGCTTGCGTCATTCATCTGCAGGGTAGAGAGATACTGGGGAAAAGTTACAGAGGGAGCCAGGCTGCACAACATTTGGTCACGGTTGGACAGAAATCGTTAGCAGGGACCTTTGACCACCCCTCACTGTGGGACCAGCATCCTCATACCTCTGTGTCTCTGACACCTTATTTGACCTCTGGATACCATCATCTCATTAACCCTCAAATGTTTTCTCCTGGTACCCAGCTTTGCAAGTGCGCCAACCACGTTTCAATCCCTTGAGTGAAGACAAACACCCACCCTATGTGCCCTCCATTTACATTCCGTCAGTAACCCAACTGCTTGTGTCACTGTTCATTCTCAAGTGACCGGTTGGATGCACATTGCTTGGGTATACAGGCACTTACCACTCTGTACAGGCCCTCTCAGCACACCCAGACTATACTTCTTTAAATCATGAACACATGTTCTGCCTAACAGGAAGGTTCTGGCCTTCCCTCTATGGATCATACCACACATAAGGAGGACAAATAATTTGAAGAGCTCACCAAACTCTCTACAGACATTGCCAATACATGCACTGCTGCCTATTTGCATGCCATGATTATTCTCTATGACCCTTCCAACCAATTGCCACAGGTACCCTTTCCCTTCCTCATTCGTCTGCTCCACTGTAACCCTTTATTTTGCAAATGTTTATGCTCTCAGATTTCATAGCGGGAATCCCTATACTGTCTGTTTTCAATAGAAATTTCCTAAGCGTCCCTATACCATTACGCACGGAGGGGAAGGGTGGCAGTAAAATCTTGGGGAGCCCTGCAGGCAAAAATACCCCCATATTCTCCTTGTTGTACCTTTCAATACCATAACCGCAGAAGGATAGTATAGTGCCCCCTTGTGGTTGGTAATAGAAACTGTCACAAACCTGTTTCCCCCCTAGCCCCTTCTGTTGCCGTATCCTTTTGTGGTGCACCCCACAATGGAGGAGGGGAGCAATAAAAACTATGGGTAGCCACCCCAAAATTACCCACAAGGCATGTCATTCTGTGCCCCCATCACCATTCATAATGCACCCCCAAACCCCTTTTAATACTGCTCCAACAAATTCAACTGCCACCCCCCCAAATCAGATAGCGTAGTGGGGGAGCAGTAAAAAACAATTGGGGTTCCCAACCCAATGTAATCACCCCTCATGTGGGCTAGGGAACCACTGCATGAGTGCCCACATCAGGCCCCACTCTGACACCTCTTCTCTGTCCCAGGCTCCTCTTCCCTGACCTCCTTCTTTGTCCCTGGTATCACACCCACCTACGCACTCCTGCTACACCTATCCCCTGAGTCCACCCACCACTCCAACTCACTTAACTCCTGTTACTAAGCCCACCCCTTGTTCTGACCAGACACATGCTATTTACCACCAACCACTCTGCAATCACCATTCGCCTGGCATGACTCCGCTCTAACACTGCACTCGCACGCGCACACACACACACTAGCGCACACACCCATTTCTCTTACCAGGCTAACCCACTTCCAACTTACCTCTGCTGCGCCATCATCCATCACCTGGTGCTGATCCCAGGATTCAAACCCTGGTTGTCTGGGTGGAAGTCAGGAACTTACCCACTGGACCACACTGGCTTCCCTTTTAGTATTTTATCAAATCGTCCCTATATCATGGTCACCCTTTTCATGTGTAATGGAATCCACAGGCAATGACACCAGTGCCTGTATGTTGCTTATAGTTACTACTTCAAGGGTCTAAAACACCAAGGAGCTATAGCTCAATGGTAAGTCTGGTACCTCTGATGGCACAGGCTCATACAAGACAAGGGTTCGAATCCTGCCACTGCTTTTAAAGTATGCCAAGGGGGGCGTGACCAAGATGGCGGGCTGTACAGTTGCTTGTCCCGGAGGCTCCCTGCTCCTGACCCATTCGCCCGGCTCCATCTCAGCGTTGAGCCCTTTTTAGAACAATAAACACTGCGGGAAGTGTCCGGGGAGTAAAGCGGCAGCCTAGAAAGCGCAGACTGTGAAGGTTTGTGCCCGCTCGAAGGCTTGAGTGGTGGCGGAGTGAAGGCTGCGGCGGAGAGAAAATGGCGCCCAGGCCGGAGGACCGATAGAGCAACGGCCCCAGCGTCAACAGGAGGGGCTCCGACCAGCAACAACACGGAGGCTGTTTACCGCGTTCGGATGCGGGCCCGGAACGCCCGGAGGAGCGGAGGAGTCCGGTGCGGAGCGACGGGAGGCTGGACGTTCTGAAGCGGTACGCCACGGCCGAAAGCAGAGAGGGACCACCCGGGCCGAGCTGCGCCCATCACCTGCGCTGAAGTAGACTGGAGCGAACCTCCGGCCAGGGGCACGGCCGCGCTGACACTGTGGCAGACGAGGTGAGGCGCGAGCAGGGGTGGCCCAGGAGAGGGCATCCTGGAACTCTGGAGAAGCCCGGGGCTTCCGAGGGGCCTGGAGTGAGCGGGAGGCGCAAATGCAATGGCGCCTCGGCCCGTTAGTCACTGAGCCGGCCGTTGCTGCCAAACCCGGTGGATTGACGGGGAGAGGACAAGGGGCGCCCGCAATTACCACCGAAGGGAGGGAGCACTACACTACGAGGGACACCAGCCGAGCTAGACACTGCGGGGGTCACACGCCTGAGAGTCATCAGAAAGGGAAGCCAGGGGCACCCGGACACCGAACAGAGCGCCGCCACTTGAGGAGCTGAGAGGCAAGGCGGCAACGAGAACCGGGAAAGGGGAAAGAGGCCCGGTGAGTGACGGCACAGTCGGGGCGGCGCAGAGGGCCCACGGATACCGTCCGGGAACAGATAGAGACCTACACCAGAGGCCCCATACAACGGGGTGTGAGACAGGCCTAGTGCAAGTCCGCCGAAACTGGGGCCTGGCGCGAGGAGCGGCGTTGGTAACACTAAGAGCAGGGGCCGGGCGGGAGCCCAACGCAGCGGCAAAAGAGGGACAACTAGGTCGGGCCCCAGCAGAATGCAGCGCAGAAGTGGAGAGGACCTCCAGGGGGGGCAACGCCAGCAGGACGGGACTGTGGCCCCATAGCTCTTCCCCTGCAAACAGCAGATCGATGACACGACCGACCCCTGCCGGGAGAGAGGAGAGGCCCCGAATACACGCTTGCCACTGAGACAATAGTGGGAGACCGTAGCGGAGCTGCGAGCCTGCGGAGCCAAACCGTGGAGTGGCGCCCAGGGACTCAACGAGGCTGTGGGGAGAGCAGAGGGGCCTACATTCGGCCAGAACACTCGGCTGGCGGAGAAGAGAGGAGTCTGCCATAAACGCCCGATAAGGGGACCTCGCAAACGCGGGGGGTGCTTCCTAGGGGAGGCTGTACGCCACCGGACGGCAAAGGGCCCCCTTCCCCCCTACCAGAAGGCGATAGTGCTCCAGAGGCGGCTCAGGCCTCCTACTCGCCGACAGGTCCAGCAATGTCCTCGGTGAGGAAGAGGGGGGAGAGGTCACTGAAAGAGATGCTAATCAGAGGACCCGTACCTGGGGACAAAGGCAATAGAACGTCTCCAACCCAGAAAGCTCAGACAGACTCGGAAGATGGGGAGGTCCCAATTACCCGCTCCTTCTTGGAATCGCTTTTTAATGTCCTCCGAGAGGACTTCCAGACACTTAAGAGTGAAGTGGCAAGTGAGATACGAGAAATTCGCCGCGACGTAGACGCAGTCGGGGAGAGAGTAGCAGCGATTGAAGAACGCGAACTAACCAAAGGAGAAGAGATCGAGCAACTCCAACAAGAAGTGATTCGCCTGCGAGATCAACAACTGGACCTCCAGGCACACGCCGAGGACCTCGAAAACCGCTCACGAAGAAATAACATTCGCGTCAGGGGGGTCCCATCGAAAACGGAAGGGTCGGATGTGAACCAATACCTCCAGGGTCTGTTTCGGGACATACTAGGAGAGCCACATCCGCATAGACAGAGCACACCGAGTCGGGCTGGCGAGACGGGCCCCTGCTCCTCCACCGGACATTCTAGCTTTCCAACCGGACTTTCCTCTCAAGGAACGAATATTGCGAGAGGCCCGGTCGAAACAACCTCTACAATATCTAGGACACTCCATTGCTCTATACCAGGACCTCGCCGCTATCACATTGCAAAAGAGGAGGGCTTTTAGGGAAGTGACTACTCACCTGAGAGCACAAGGAGTGGCGTACTCCTGGGGCCATCCCTTCCGCCTGATTTTTAAACTCAACGGCAAGCTAGACCAACTCCGATCCCTCCGAGAAGCCTGTAAGATTCTCGGCCTGGAACAGTGAACCATGGAAGAGTCACCCAGCCGCACACAGAGCTCGCCAGGAAACGAATGGCAGACAGTGGGCAGCAGAAGCTCACCCAACCCAGAACTACGTCCAAGCTCCGACACAATGGCGCATGAGAGACTGGCGGCACTTGAAACAGTCCAGAAAGAAACCGCTCCGACGACCCACCCGTGACTCCACTAGAGGGATTGTTCAGCATTGACATTGTAATGGGGGGTCGGGGGCGGGGTTCCCGGGATACTTTGACCACACACTAACCCCGATTTTCTATTCACCACATGCCCACGTTCACATACGATGGGCAATGGACAATGATGGGACTCTGGGGTTTTCTAGTTGGGGTTAGGGAGGGTAGGGGGTTTCTGGCTGGGGGTTTTTGTTGCTAAGTTGGGGGATGGGGGGCTGGGGAGGGGAGGGGGAACCGTGTGCTGTTCAGAGGGGGGATACATATGGGACACACGCTCATGAGTGCAGGGTATCGAGAACCTATGAGGGGGCTCGGAGGACAGGGGGGTTGTATTCCACCATACTTAGCGGTCTGATTTTGTAAACACCCTATGTCAAGGTCCACATTGCAGATACTTACTCTTAACGTGAGGGGACTGAACAACCCCATTAAAAGGAGAGCTGTTTTATCCTATTTAGAGAACTCAGGGGCGTCAGTGTGCCTACTACAGGAGACTCATCTCCTCTTCAAAGACTGGCACCGCATGAGATCCCGAGCTTTCCCCCACCAATTCTACTCCTCCACTTCAGATAAGAAAGCGGGGGTGGCCATTCTGATAGCTAAATCGTTCCAGGGTATGGTAGGGGGCAAGGTGGCAGAAGTGAAGGGCCGGTTACTGGCCCACATGCTCTGGGTGGGGGGCGCCCCCCTAGTGGTGGGCTCAGTCTATGCCCTGAACTCGGGATAAGAACAATTTTTGAAAGTAGCAATGTCGGAGGTCTTGTGTTCCCAGGAACGGAGGGTGGTTGTGGGGGGAGACCTAAACTTGGTCATGGATGCAGAGAAAGACAGATCAGGTCAGCGATATGGCCAATCAGGGGCGATCTCCAAGACAGGGAGGGACTGGTTCAGGGATAGAGGTTTGCTGGATTTGTGGAGGGTGGCTCATCCCCAACTCACACAATTTTCCTTCTACTCCCATGCGCACCAAACTTATGCCAGGCTGGATCACTTTATAGGGACCACAGAAGTACACACACTGGTAGACACAGTAAACATCATTCCAGCAGCACTTTCGGACCATGATGCAGTGACACTGACTCTCTCTATCCCCTCGGTCAAAAGATCTCCAGGGAGGTGGAGACTCCGAGAAAATTTGCTTTCTAGAGGAGGGGTGTCCCAGCAATTACAAAAATGCATCTCTGACTACCTAGCGACAAATGATTCCCCAGACACACCTCTTTCAGCGCTCTGGGGGGCACTAAAAGCCGTGGTGCGAGGCGAATTAATCGCCATCTCCGCCGCTGAAGCCAAGGAGCGTAAAGAAAAGAGGGAACTCCTCACAGAGAGAGTGACGGAGCTGGAACGAATATACCAACGACTCGGCGCGCCTCGGATATGGCGTCAACTAAAGGCAGCAAGGGCACAGCTGGGGTCACTAGACCTCGACAGAGCCGAATACGCAGCCCTTCGGCTGAAGCACTTATACTATGTGGGTGGCGATAAAACGGGGCGACTCTTAGCCAGTAAACTTAGGGCCCGCGCCCAACGAGCCAAAATACAAACGCTCCGGAAGGACAATGGGGAACCGGTTGAGGGGGACGAGGAGATTGCTGCGGTTCTTCGGGACTTTTATTCCACATTATACGGTAAAGCCTCGCAGTTATACGACGACGGGGACACATACCTTCAGGGGGCTGCCACGTCGGCGCTGGACGCCACGGGGGCCAAAGCACTGGACGCGCCCATTACGATCGAAGAAGTGATTGGAGCCATTTCCCGTCTCAAACCCCTGAAGTCGCCGGGCCCCGATGGATTTTCGGCGGGATTTTATAAGGCCCTTTGCCCACTCCTAGCCCCGATCTTAACGCGGCTCTTTAATTCCTTCCAGGGGCCTGGGACCATACCTATGGACATGCTGGCCGCTGACATCGTAGTCATCCCTAAACCAGGGAAAGATGCAACTCAATGTAGTTACTATCGCCCGATTTCCCTCCTCAACCTCGATCTCAAGTTGTTCACTGGGGTCCTAGCGGCTAGATTAGGCCCGAGTCTGCCCGGGATTATTCAACCGGACCAATCCGGCTTCATATCTAATCGTCAAAGCAGCGACAACACTAAACGCATATTACATTTGATAGATAAAGCCCATCGCACTAAAATGAACGCCCTACTGCTGTCGGTCGATGCCGAAAAGGCGTTCGACAGAGTCAGCTGGGATTTTTTAGACAAAACCTTGGCTCATTTTGGCGTGGGGGATCGCTTCAGAACCTGGGTAGCGAATTGCTACAACAGGCCCACGGCAGTAATCAAGGTAAACGGGGTAGCCTCCCGACCCTTTGAGATACAGAGGGGTACGAGACAGGGGTGCCCTTTGTCATCCCTTCTTTTTGCGCTTTACGTGGAGCACCTAGCACAAAGAATTCGAGACAACCCCGACATCTTAGGTATCCCCTTCAGGGGGGAACGTCACACAGTGAGCTTATACGCCGATGATATTCTGGCGTCTCTGGAGTCCCCTGAACGCTCAGTACCAGCTTTTTTGCAAGAGCTGACCGCCTTCGGTCGGGTGTCCGGCTTCAAGGTAAATGTCCAGAAATCCATGGTCTTACATCTGGGTAGTGGGGCAGGCCGGCGAGAGGAAGAGCGCCCACAGTGCGGTGAGCTGCAGTCCCGTGACACAATTACTTATCTTGGGATAGAACTCGCTCCTTCCGTGGCGCGTACGGTCATGCAGAACTATGCCAAACTCCTCTCCCAAATCCAGAAAGACCTTAGACAGTGGCAAAAGCACTCTTTATCTCTATTAAGCCACATTGCAGCTGTCAAAATGAATATTTTGCCCAAAGCCCTCTACATTTTTCAGACCATACAGGCCTGGCCCCCACCAGGGACCCTCCACAAACTACAAAGTGCGGTGCAGCAATTCATCTGGGCTGGGGCACGTCCTCGCATGCGCAGAGATATTTCGCACAGACCCCCAGACGAGGGAGGATTGGGTATCCCGAGCTTTTTAGAATATTTTAGAGCGGTGCAACTTAGACACTTGGTGGAGTGGAGCAGGCCCAAGTCGGAAAAAAAATGGCGGTTCCAGGACCGAGCGCTGGCGAAGCTCGCGTTATGGTAGGTGCCTTTTCTCAAGCGGCCAGATAGACCACCAAATCTCAAGGGCTCCCCAATCACAAATACGCTGCTAAGAGTCTGGGACTCGGTGGCAGTCAAACGCGGACTCACATCCTTTCCTTCGCCAATGACACCCATATTCGACAACCCGGAGTTTTTACCTGGGCTAGACGAACGCGCGTTCCCACAATGGCGGACTACGGAGTGCAGATCGGCAGGACACCTTTTCGATCTGGAGGGGTTCCTCCAGCTTGCAGAAGTGCAACTAGCCTACACAATTTCCGCCCCGCAACGCTATCAATACTTCCAAATCCGCCATTGGCTCCTTCACCCCGAGGTGAGGCCGCTGGTTCACAGAAAGCTCACCACGTATGAGAAGTGGCTCATAACCAAAGTCTCAGATAAAAAGATGATCTCTGACCTATACAGTATGCTGCGTTCACCAACTCCCTCCTTACCCTCTGCGGGACAGAGGCGCTGGGCGTGGGAACTTGGGAGAGACCTAACGGAGAAAGAATGGCGAGAGATATATTTTCGGGCTAATCATACGGCCCGCAATTCAGCTAGTAGGGAAGCAGCGGTTAAAGTGGTCACCTACTAGTACCTGACACTGGCCAGGCTGCATAAAGGGAACCATGATCGAAGCCCGATATGCTGGCGGAGTTGCGATGAAGAGGGCACACTGACTCACCTACTCTGGGACTGTAAGGAATTGGCTGACTACTGGACGACATAGACAAGCAATTTGAGACTGAAATTCCCCGATTCCCCGCCTACAAACTACTAGGGCTGCCCAATCCACTTACCTACCCCCTGAAGTCGATTAGGGGAAAACAGATGGGTCTGGCGATGGGCGCAGCTGTTCAACACATTCTATCACTATGGGGCACACGGACCTGACCGACCCACACAGGTTGGCTACACAAATTGTGGTATATTATAGGCATGGAACGGATCCAAGCCACCCTAACGAACTCCACGGATACCTTCAGGACTATATGGCGCCCATTGCTGTCTCTGCTGGCGCTTGAAATGAATGAAGTGACATGCCCTAAATACCTTCGCCTCCTGCGGCTCACCGAAATAGCACACACGGAAGAGCTCCCTCAACCTGCTCACTAGTAAAAGACCCCCATACAAGGTTCACAAGAGCTACTTGCCTAGCACACCGGTTCGGGGAGGGTGGGAGGGGGGTTAAGGGGGAGGGGGGGTTCCAGGGAGTTTTGTTTTTGACCTACTTATCAGTCTAGTGCACTGTTGACTTAGGCCACTCCCATGTTGTACCTTTCTTGCGTTTGCCTCCACGCTCGTCCAGGACCAGCTTATTGGGACTCACCTAAGTATCTACGGGTACGGCGGGTGTGGGGGGGGGCGATGACTTTGAGATTATCATTACGGATTGTCTGCTGTAATCAATGCTACTTCCTTATTTTGACATGTTTGCAAAATAATAAAAAACAGAGTTAACCATAAAGTATGCCAAGCTGGTAAATGTTCATACGGTGCTTTTATTTTCATTTTCTAAGTTTATTTCCACTTGGAAGAACAGAAGAGAAAAGTGGCCCCTCTATTTAGTTTTGTGCGCCCCAAAATAACAAATCTTTCCCCTCATGACCTTCTACCAACCCCCCTTTTTCTCAAGTAGGTGCAATAGAGACAAAGCCTTATCTTCCTTTATCAATGTATTCATTCTTTGTCCTTGAAATTCAGTGTATTGTAGCGCGCAAATGTGGCCTCGGGCTTATAACTGAGCACAAGAATGCGAGGAAGGTGCTACACTGATTGTAAATTAGGTTGGATGGTGGTGATTTTTCCTTTTGGTGTGAGCCGGTCTCTGAAATCAGGGGTTTGGTGCCTGTGAGGTTGGCTATGAATAAAGCTGCAGTATGAGCTATGGCTAATGAAATGATGGGTAAAGTTTGAGGCAAGTGAAACTTCCTTTATTAGGTGCAATAAGAAGCTAGAAAGGTTGTTTTCTTCAAGAGGCAGACAAGGGCAGAGTCAGGCCTTTGCTTCAGGAGGTCTGAATCATGCCAGTTGCAGCAGGTGAAGGGATGGAGCATCACAGTACAGCATGGGGCTTGGTTGGGCTGGGGCTTTGAACACCCCCTTCCATCCTTTGACGAACGTACTCAAACGCCCATGTTCTGTATAAAGGATGACTACAGGCAATTTTGGACCCTGCTAAATGAGGGTGATGTCCCCATGTGCAACCTTCGAGTGGCAAAATCCTTAGCCGAAGATAGGCTGCTTTTGAATTCGGCTGAAGAGCAAATGTTGGAGGATGTATCACAGCGCAAGCCGTCCACCGTCTCAGAAGAAAGTAAGCATGGGAGGACATTATTTGCATAGGACAGCCCTCTTTTCAGTCCAATTTTTATGCTGCAATTGCCATGTAGCGTTACTAGAGGGCAGCAGTATGAAAATAAGAGCACACCAAGGCTTTTCTCCTGCTTGCTGACATAGCTCTTGTTCATGTTGGTCTTGCAGTGCATATGGAGTGGAGGACTGAGATGACTGAGTGAATGAGTAATGAGGAATGGCTGGCTTGTATTTGTGGAAAAGGGGGAATGTTTGGAAGGTAAACAGCAAGATAAAAGTGCCAGAGCATACATGTTTGCTGGGTGATTGAGTGAGTGTGTGTGAGAAGTTGGCCTGGTATATGCTGTCCACTAATTATAGTGGGCACCTTGCACCAGTCCAAACAACCCCTTATTGGAGATAGGTTAAAGACAACCTTTATTGAAAGCTATCCTAGTGGTAGCTATGGAGAGCAGCCTTCAGGCTAAGTCTTGAAGGAATGTAAAGCAGCTTGCTTTACCAGTCTATAATCTCTTGAGTGACCAAATGAAAGAGGACCACACCAGGTATATATATAAAATATATGTATTTAGTCTTAAACACACCCCTCTAGTCTCTTTATGAGGCTAGAGTTCGAAGTACATAAGTTACAAGTTGAATATCAACAGTAATAGCACAAATACACGTTTGAGCCCTAGGGGCGTACCACACCATATACCAATAAAGTGGTATAAGAACCACGACTGAACTAGACACAAGGCCTAGAGCCTGTAGAAGTGCTTGGCCCTCAAGGAACCACCCAAGGTAGTGACACAGGGGACCCACGAGGGACGCGTGCAGTGTGAGAACACAGCCGCGAGCCGCCGTTGACTTCTATGGGGAATGACGCGGTTGGAGTTTTAAAGGAAAAGGACACTTAGAGGAGGACTTGGAGCTAACCCCTTTAGAACTAGGCTGTTCTAGAGTCAATACCCACGGGAGCACCGGAGTACTCGTGTTACCTCACCCAGGGAAGCCAGGTGCATAGGTGCCTTTCGGGGTCGGGTTTCGTCGTCGTTTTCAATGGCGATCTGCTGCAAAGTGCTGCTGGCGACCAAGTCGAAAGTGTTCGGGTGGATCCAAAGGTGGATCGAAGATCTGAAGAACCTGAAAGCAGAGGGGACAGAGTCTGGGTCACTAGCCAGTGACCAGGAAGGCGATGAGCAGATGCCCACCGATGTTGGGTGCTTCAGGTAGGTTGACGGTCATCTTGACTCTTCAGCCACGAGGTCCAGGAGGTGTCGACGATGACCAGAAGCTGGATTCGAGCTGTCCCACAACGTTTGTCGATTGCTGGGGTGTTGGCGACCGGATTGGACCAATCAAGCCTTGGCAACTGCAAGTCACGTGGAAATAGAAGAAGGATGGTGGTACAGACCAGCAAGGTCTGAGGGACTCACCCAGTGAAGGTAAGTCAGGGCACGTCTGGAGCAACCAGGGAAGCCCAAGCAGAAGAAGAGTAGCCTTCAGGAGGGCCCACTAACCAATAGACTAGCGACTGCGAAGGAGCCTCGAGTGGACGCACTTGGAGCTGGCTCACAGGACACTCGTGGAGTGGAGGCCAGTGATCTTCGGTGCAGTCGGTGCTGGAGGCGGGGGCTACTTGGAGCCCAAAGCACAACTTCGTGGAAGACCAGGAAGAGGATGCACTTGCAAATGTGCTCGGTGTCCAGGGGTCACGGTTCCACATTACTCACGACAGCTATGGGCCTCAGCTTTGCTGGGAACTCAGGGCAGCCTCGGGGAAGTCTGGAAATCCACCTCTGGTGATGCAAAGACTTCGTCATCGGGCGGGAGCTTTGGCGATGCAGACCGGACAATTGCTTCTTTGGTGCCTGCCAAGCAGGGGAGTCACTCCTTGACCCCAAGGGAGATTCTTCAGTCCTCTAATCTTGAGTAGAGCGTCAAAGTTCCAGGATTCAGTTACAGAGTTTCGTCCAGGGATATCTAAAGTCCTAAGGACTGGGGTCCCATACTTATACAAAGTTAGGGGGTTGGACATACTCTGGGGACCCACCTATGGGAGGGTCAGGGAAGAGGGGTGGTTACACCCTTTCCCTTTGTCCAGTTTCACGCCAGAGCAGGGGCAGGTAGCCCCTGCAACCGGTTTGAACTGGCATATGCACAGGGACACCAAATGTGCCCCCAGTGCAAGACTTCAAAGCACCAGAGGGTGCTCCCGCCCAGCCCCAATACACACTATCCTGTCTGGGGAGGTGGTTACACCTCCCTTCGACAGGAAACCTATTGTCCAGGCCTCCCCTGCCGGAGTTTCAGTCAGCAGCAGGAGGCCAGACCCGTGTCTGTGGCAGCGGCATCCATTTTGTGATGCCAGGGCTCTGGAAAGAAGTTACCGGGTAGCCCGGTGTGTACATGTCTCTCCTCTAGAAGGGTGGAATGCTACCCCCGCCACCAGTATTGGTGGGGGGGTAGTATTCCAAGATGTTTGACACCAAACACGACATGTTTTGGTGTAGCCAGTCCAAAGTTAGCATTGTACCGCGGGGATATAATGCACTTAAGAGTATATGGTCAGGCTGTACCACAAACAGCATCAGAGGAGGGACTCCGAACGCTGCAGAGGGGCTCTGCTCATGCAGGGGCACCCTCTCACATAAAAACCAAGCACTCTGCCTTCAGGATTGTTAAGGCCTGCCATAGGAGTGACTTATAGGTTTATATGTGTGTGCAATGGTAGTGATATAGGTAGCCTATATCACAGTAAGGGGTGCATGCACCACCTTACCCAGGCTGCAGTAGCAGACCTGTGGTGTCATTTTGGCTGGCCTTCCAGGGGTGGCATAATACATGCTTCAGCCCCTGGCAGGCCTCTGGGGTACCTATGCCCTGGGTACATAGTATACCATATACTAGGGACTTATAAGGGCACTCCAGATTCCAATCAGAGATGTGCCTAAGGCACATGGAAACCATTTTAGAGAGGAAGCAGATAGGCTGGGGTTCTGATTAGCAGGGCCCCAGCCAGACTATAGTCGAAAAACAGTGAAGCATCAGCAAAAAGTGGGGGTACCCATGTGATGCAGATCCTACTCTCCTACACAACCCCCCCCAACGCAGGGACATTAAACTAACGTTGACCAGTTGAGTCTTCATGTTCTAAGTGGAAATACCTAGAGAGTCCATCTGCATTGGCATGGTTACTCCCAGGTCTATGTTCCACTGTAAAGTCCATCCCCTGTAGGGAAATGGACCACCTAAGCAGTTTGGGGTTTTCACCCTTCATTTGTATTAGCCATAGGAGGGGCTTGTGGTCTGTTTGAACAAGGAAGTGAGTACCAAACAAGTATGGCCTCAACTTCTTCAGAGCCCAAACCACAGCAAAGGCCTCCTCTCTATGGCTGACCAACGTTTCTCTCTAGGGGTCAGCCTTCTGCTAATAAAAGCTACTGGCTGATCCTGACCTTCATCATTCAATTGTGACAGTACAGCCCCTACCCCCAATTCAGATGCATCTGTTTGGACAATGAACTTCTTGGAGTAATCAGGACTCTGGAGAATGGGAGCAGTGCACATGGCCTGCTTCAGGTCATCAAATGCCTTTTGACAGCTAGCTGTCCACTGAACCTTTTTGGGCATTTTCTTGGAAGTTAAGTCATTCAGGGGTGTCGCTATTGATCCATACCCCTTGACAAATCTCCTATAGTACCCAGTCAGGCCTAAGAAGGCTCTCACCTGAGTCTGGGTGGTTGGAGCAACCCAGTCCATGATGGTCTGGATTTTGCTCTGCAGTGGTTGAACCTGGCCTCCACCCACAAGGTGGCCCAGGTACACAACCTGACTCTGCCCTATCTGGCACTTAGTGGCCTTGATAGTGAGGCCTGCCTTTTGCAGGGCCTCCAAAACATTTCTGAGGTGGACCAGGTGATCCTCCCAGGTGGATCTAAAGACAGCAATATCATCTAGATATGCTGCACTGTAGGCCTCCAGACCTGTAAGGACTGTATTCACCAACCTCTGAAAAGTGGCAGGTGCATTCTTCAGACCAAAGGGCATTACCACAAATTGATAATGTCCACTAGGGGTTGAGAATGCTGTTTTTGGCTTTGCATCATCAGCTAGTCTGATCTGCCAGTAGCCAGCTGTCAGGTCAAATGTGCTTAGATACTTGGCTGAGGCCAAAGTGTCTATTAGCTCATCTGCCCTAGGTATTGGATGGGCATCAGTCCTAGTGACTGCATCGAGACCCCTGTAGTCCACACAAAACCTCATCTCTCTTTTCCCACCACTGGTGTGAGGTTTTGGCACAAGGACCACTGGACTAGCCCAAGGGCTATCTGAGGGTTGAATAACTCCCAAATCCAACATTTTCTGGACTTCTGTCCTGATACAGTCCCTGACATGGTCAGGTTGCCTATAAATCTTATTTTTAATAGGCAGACTGTCCCCAGTGTCCACTTCATGAGTGCACCAGGTGGTCTGACTTGGAGTCAGAGAGAACATATGTCTGTACTGATTGAGCACTTGTCTGCAATCAGTTTGCTGCTGAGCAGTGAGGCTGCCTGCCAAGGCTACACCATCCACTGACCCATCATCAGGGTTCTGTGAGAGCAGGTCAGGGAGTGGGTCACTCTCTTCCTCCTGTCCCTCATCAGTAGCCATGAGCAAGCCCATGTCTGCCCTGTCCACATATGGCTTCAATCTGCTGACATGGAGAACCCTGTGGGGACTCCTGGGTGTTCCTAGGTCTACTAAATAGGTAACCTCACCCTTCTGTTCAACAATGGTATGGGGTCCACTCCACTTGTCTTGGAGAGCTGCTGGGGCCACTGGCTCCAGCACCCACACCTTCTGTCCTGGCTGGTAAACAGTCAGTACAGCCTTTTGGTCATGCCAGGCTTTTTGCAGTTCCTGGCTAGCCTCAAGGTTTTTAGTTGCCTTTTTCATGTACTCAGCCATCCGGGAGCGGAGACCAAGTACATAGTCCACTATGTCTTGCTTTGGGGGCTTGAGAGGTAACTCCCATCTTTCCTTCACCAAGCACAATGGACCCCTGACAGGGTGACCAAACAAAAGTTCAAAAGGGCTGTAGCCAACCCCCTTTTGAGGCACTTCCCTGTTTGCAAACAAAAGGCAGGGCAAGAGTATGTCCCATCTTCGCCTGAGCTTTTCTGGGAGCCCTTTAATCATGCCCTTTAAGGTTTTGTTGAATCTCTCAACTAAACCATTGCATTGTGGGTGATAGGGTGTGGTGAACTTGTAAGTCACTCCACACTCCTTCCACATTGCCTTTAAGTATCCAGACATAAAGTTTGTACCCCTGTCTGATACAACCTCCTTAGGGAGCCCACTCTTGAGAAAATTCCCAGGAGGGCTCTTGCCACTACAGGTGCTGTAGTGGTCCTAAGGGGAATAGCCTCTGGGTACCTAGTGGCATGGTCCACCACCACTAGGATAAACCTGTGCCCAGATGCTGTTTGGGGATCCATGGGACCAACAATATCAATCCCCACTCTTTCAAAGGGAACCCCCACCACAGGTAGTGGTATCAGGGGGGCCTTTGTGGTGCCACCTGCCTTCCCACTAGCTTGGCAGGTTACACAGGCGCGACAAAACTCCTTGGTGTCTTCAGACATGTGGGGCCAGTGAAAGTGAGGGACAATTCTGTCCCAAGTCTTGTTCTGGCCCAAGTGACCTGCTAAAGGAATGTCATGGGCTAGGGTCAATAGGAACCCCTGAACTTCAGAGGTATAACCAACCTCCTGGTGGCACCAGGCTTGGGGTCTCTACACTCTGAGTATAAGAGTCCATCATCCCAATACACTTTATGGGGACCACTAGCATTCCCAGCAGCCTCAGCAGCAGCTTGCTGTCTGAGGGGTTCAAGAGAGGGGCAGCTCTGCTGCTCCTGGCTCAGATCTGCCCTGGAAGGGCCCCCTGTCCCCAAGAACTCAACCTGGTCAGGCTCAAGTTCCTCTGGGACAGTTCCTTCCTCAGGACTGAGATCATCCCCCTCAAGGGACTGATCTTCCTTCTGAGCCAAGGGGGAAGGCACTGCCTTAACCCTACTACTCCTCCTCTTGGATGGCACTTGGTCCATTTTTCCAGGATCCAAGGCCTGTTCAGTGTTAGACATTTTGCTCTGTGACCTGGTCACAGCAAACACATCTGCAGGGATCCCCAGCATTTCTGCATGGGTCCTGAGCTCCACTTCTGCCCAAGCTGAAGTTTCAAGATCATTGCCAAGCAAGCATTCCACTGGTAGGTTTGCACTCACCACAACCTTCTTAAGGCCAGTTACCCCTCCCCAGGAGAAGTTAACAACTGCCAGAGTATGGTCTGTTCTGACATTGCTAGCATTGGTCACTTGGTACATCTCATCAAGTATAATCTGCCCAAGTTCCACAAGGTCTTGTGTCACCATGGTGACACTCGCCCCTGTGTCCCTAAATGCCAAAGCCTCTTTTCCATTGATTAATGGCTGTTGCCTGTACTTGCCCAGATTACTGGGACTCATAGAGGAGGTCACATCCATGCCTCCATCACAGACTAGGACAGCCTGAGTGAGTTCTCTGACTAGGCCAGAGCTCACCTCATTACCCAGGGTCAACCCTACTAAACCCTTGGCCTGTGTACTCCCACCACCAATTGTAACTGCACTAGGGGGAACAGGTGCCTTAGGGGCATTGGTGGGGGCTGGACTAGAGTCTTTGGACTTGGTGCAATCACTGGTCCAGTGTGTCTTTTGCTTACAGACTTTGCACCAAAAGATTTTTGGGGGCCTTGTGAAGACTTCTGGTCTTTACCCTTCTCCCCACCCTTATCAGAGTTTTTAGAATCTTGCTTCTTAGGGTCACCACCTTGGTTCTGTACCTTCTGCCTCACCCTGGTTCTGACCCATTTGTCTGCCTTCTTTCCCAATTCTTCGGGAGAGGTCAGATCAGAGTCCACCAGGTACTGATGCAACAGCTGATTTTGACAGTTATTAAGAATCTGCTCCCTCATGATAAGATTGTACAATCCTGTGAAGTCACATACCTTACTGCCCATCAACCAACCTTCCAGAGCCTTAGCAGAACAATCCACATAGTCCACCCAGTCTTGAGTCTGTGCTTTTGGGTATCTCTGAACTTTAACCTGTATTGTTCAGTTGTTAGGCCAAACCCATCAATCAGAGCACTCTTCAAGACTTTGTAATTGTCAGCATCCTCCTCTCTAACAGTGAGGAGCTTATCTACAAAGGAGAGCCACAAGATTGCTGCCCACTGCTCCTGAGGGACCCTCTGTACTTTACAGGCCCTCTCCAGTGCAGTTATCCACTTGTGGATGTCATCCCCACTCTGGTAGGGAGGGACCATCTTGCTCAGGTTTCTATGGTCATAAGACCTTTCCCTATCTCTGGGGAAATTGCTGCCACCATGGGACTCTAGTCCCATCTTTTTTCTCTGTCTATAGAGATCTAGGGACTCCCTGTCTATAGCCAACTGCTGTTTTCTGAGCTCAAGCTGGGCCTGCTCATACTGAATCAGTCTCTTTCTCCTCTCATGAGAGGATTCCCTCCCATGGGAGGAGACAGAGGTCCCTACTGAGGTGTCAGAGTGGTTACACTCCTGAGAAGGAGATCTAGTCCTTCTGGGCACACTAACAACTCTTCCTGGGGGACAAAGGGGAGGTCCTTCTGGGCCTCCTCCTCTTCCTCAGGAGTAGCTGCACTTTCCAGGTCAGGATCATTGTTATCCCCTGGCCAGTTTCAGAGGTCAGGTCCTGGGCATTTTCATCCCTGGCCCCTCCCTCATCTTCTGCCCCACCCTCTCTGCCTACCCTTTCAGACCTTATGGGTCTTCTAAGATCATCTAGTAGAAGCATCTCCAGGAGACGTTGGGTGTTGGCACTTTTGCCTGTCTTCAACTTCCTAACTTTGCACAACTCTCTCAACTCCAAGAATGTGAGGTTGTCATATCTGGATGGCAGGAGCTCACTGGTTCCTGGCAGTGAAGACATTACTAGTGTGGTGTGGTGTATGCACTACCTACTCTAGTGTGGCCTACTAAACTCTCTTGAGTTGTAGAAAGGGTGTGCTATCCCTTAACACACAACTCCTAAGTTCAGTAGAACTTACTGTATCCTAAGCTTGATTTATATGTACCTAAGGTACCCTTAGTGGTTTTCAGTTGATCAATTCAATTGAGATTATCTGGTAAAACAATAGCAAGCTGGAATCCCACACGCTGCACACCAATGTGAGAAGTTGGCCTGGTATATGCTGTCCACTAATTATAGTGGGCACCTTGCACCAGTCCAAACAACCCCTTATTGGAGATAGGTTAAAGACAACCTTTATTGAAAGCTATCCTAGTGGTAGCTATGGAGAGCAGCCTTCAGGCTAAGTCTTGAAGGAATGTAAAGCAGCTTGTTTTACCAGTCTATAATCTCTTGAGTGACCAAATGTATTTAGTCTTAAACACACCCCTCTAGTCTCTTTATGAGGCTAGAGTTCGAAGTACATAAGTTACAAGTCGAATATCAACAGTAATAGCACAAATACACGTTTGAGCCCTAGGGGATATCTAAAGTCCTAAGGACTGGGGTCCCATACTTATACAAAGTTAGGGGGTTGGACATACTCTGGGGACCCACCTATGGGAGGGTCAGGGAAGCGGGGTGGTGTTACACCCATTCCCTTTGTCCAGTTTCGCGCCAGAGCAGGGGCAGGTAGCCCCTGCAACCGGTTTGAACTGGCATATGCACAGGGACACCAAATGTGCCCCCAGTGCAGGACTTCAAAGCACCAGAGGGTGCTCCCGCCCAGCCCCAATACACACTATCCTGTCTGGGGAGGTGGTTACACCTCCCTTCGACAGGAAACCTTTTGTCCAGGCCTCCCCTGCTGGAGTTTCAGTCAGCAGCAGGAGGCCAGACCCGTGTCTGTGGCAGCGGCATCCATTTTGTTATGCCAGGGCTCTGGAAAGAAGTTACCGGGTAGCCCAGTGTGTACATGTCTCTCCCTCTAGAAGGGTGGAATGCTACCCCCGCCGCCAGGATTGGTGGGGGTTAGTATTCCAAGATGTTTGACACCAAACACGACATGTTTTGGTGCAGCCAGTCCAAAGTTAGGATTGTACCGCGAGGATATAATGCAGTTTTTTTTTTTTAAATCTTTATTTTTCAATTATAGAATAATCGTCACATTGCATTACAAACAGCCATCCGACATATCAATCAAATCGTGCCTGACAAGCACATACACAATGATGTGTGTTAAAATGCTCAATGCCATGGTCCAGACTGGTACTGGGGTAAGCCAGCCCCACCCTCCGCCCCCCACCCGTCATCACCCGTTACAGAATAAGGAACCCAACTAGCGGCATCTCCCATATGTAGCAATGTAACACGGCAGAAGCAAACCTTCCGAGACTAAACGGAAGTCATATCACATATAAAAGAAAAACATCCCCATTAGCCCACCCCTCCGGCACCAACCCAGCAGCCACCTGTGAGGCAGAGGCCAGCCCTGCGCTCTCAAAGTAGGATCTCAACGGCCCTCAAATGTCACGCGGTCGCGACCTAACCGGCATAAGACTAGCGTATTTGTCAGTGTTGGTGTTGCAGTGTGCCAGGCTTCCCAGCCAATCCTGCAGCTTAGGAGTCGACTTCCTGCCCCAGTGCAAGGCCACCTCCCGTTTAGCTAACAGCAACCCCAATGATGCAAGCTTCCTGACTTTCTTAGGAATCTGTATAGTGTACCCTAACAGGGCAATCTCAGGAAGGGGGACCATTAGCAGTCCGATTATCTTCCCCAGGGTCACATGCACCTCTGACCAATAGGATTGCAAGCGGGGGCATGACCATGCTAAATGTATGAAGTCAGCATGCGGTGCATTACATTTCATGCAAGTGTGTGGTCGTTCAGCGTCTATCCTGTGCGCCAAAACTGGGGTAAAATAAGCGCGGCTGAGAAATTTAAAATGCAACAGCTTATGGCGACTATTAAACGAGATGTCCTTGGTGGCCTCGTAGCACTTGGCCCACTGCTCGTCCGTGATAGTGCACCCCGTGTCCGCCTCCCAGGCCCGTCTGAGGCCGGAGTCGTCCGACGGCAGCATTTCAGCACAGGCCTTGTACATTTTAGAGATAAGGTGCGTACCGCCGGGGGACTCCAACACCAGTGTAAGTGGAGGGAAAGAGTCGGGCTCAGTCGGGTATGTGGGAAAGGCAGCGCGCAGCGAAGACTTAATGCGGCACAGCAGGAATCTCGCCATGAAATTACAATCTGTGAACCGGGCGTCCTCGTCCAGTGAGAACACATGGCCCCCTGGGAACAGGTCTCCCGCTTTTGTAATATCCAGCGTAGTCAATGCGTTCTGTACTAGTCTCTCCCCAGTGATGGGGAACCATCTGGCGTTGGGTAAGGGCAGGGCAGAGGAGTATAAGTGTGGGGCGCCCGTACGCTTTTTCAGCTTACTCCACGCCCAGGCAGTTGTGGACACCGTCTGTATGTCGTGTTTGTCACGCGGAAAGCCCGTAGGAAGTACCTCGCATAATTTGTCAGGGAGTACCAGGTCAGCCTCTGGCCTCAGGAAGGGTATGCGTGCATCAGGGTGAAACCAAGTGAACGCATAGTGACACTGCGCCACGAGATAATAAAGATGGAGGTCCGGCACACTGAACCCACCCCTTTCGTATGGCAGCGTCATTGTAGACCAGCGAACTCGCGGTCTCCTCCCACCCCATACCAGCCTGGTCATGAGTGTCTGCAAGGTGCGAAAAAAAACATCAGATAGGGGGATTGGGATGTTATTAAAAAGGTATAAAAATTTGGGAAGTACTACCATCTTCAGAATGGCCACCCGGCCAGCCAGTGACAGGGGCAATCGCAGCCATCATTCGACCTGGTCCTCCAGCTTCCGGAAAGTCCACCCATAATTCAAGCGAATTATTTGAGTGGTGTCTAAATGAATATGTATGCCAAGATACTTTACCGAATCCTGGCACCATTCCAGGGGAAATTCGCATTCCCATTGGGTAGTGCTTGTTGTGAGTGGAAATATGATTGATTTGTGCCAGTTTATACCAAGTCCTGAAAACCGTCCAAAACGGATGATCTCCCGGATAAGGGGGGACAGGTTGATGTGTGGCTCGCGGACGTAAAGGATAGTGTCATCGGCGTATAGAGAGGCGAGTAGGGGGCCAGTGTTAAACTGTAATCCCCTGTGTAGATGGCGTTCCTGGAGATGTCTGACCAGGGGGTCCATGGCTAAGATGAACAAAAGCGGGGACAGGGGACAGCCCTGCCTGGTCCCGCAGTACAGCCGGAATGGCCGGGAAAGGGTGCCGTTCAGCCGGAGACGTGCCGTCGGCCTACTATATAACAAGGAGACCGTGGAGATGAAGCCACAAGGTAGACCCATGCGTTGCATCACTTCCACAAGGAAAGGCCACTCCAAAGAGTCAAATGCCTTTTCGGCATCCAATAACACCGCAGCCGCAGGGACCTCAGGCTGTATTCTGTGCAAAACGGCAAACAACGTACGGAGGTTCAGGGATGTGGATCGCCGGGGAACGAAACCAGACTGCATCGGAGAAATGATGTATTCCATTAGTTGTGAAAGTTTATTGGCTAGTACCTTGGCTAGGATTTTGTAGTCCAGATTTAGGAGGGACAGGGGTCGATAGGATCCGCATTGCTTGTGGTCTTTGCCGGGTTTCGGAATAAGTATGATTACAGCTTCCCGCAATGTAGGAGGGAGAATTTGCTTCTCCAGTGCCTCCGCGTAAACCTCGATTAACTGAGGGGCCAATATGTCTTTAAATTCTTTATAGAAATCCCCAGTAAAGCCGTCAAACCCTGGGGCAGAGGAACTTCGCAGGGTATCTATAGCCAGTTCTACATCCGTGACTGATATGGGCTCAGCCATAAAGTCGAGCATGTACTTTTCCAGGAACACCAGCGCAATCTCATCTAAATAGGCAGTCTGGGCAGCGCTGTCCGAGTCAGCCCGTGAGGTGTATAATGTAGTGTAATAGTCCAGGAACTCATCCCCAATGGCCGATGTAGTGGACAGTGTGGCCCCGGAAGCAGAGTGTATCTCAGTAATGTAAGAATGGCTGTAGGGTGGTTTCAGCATCTGTGCAAGTACTCTGCTAGGACGTTCGCCCTCCCCATACCTACGCGCTGCCTGGTATTTCCCCATATATAGTATCTCCCTTTCTGCTGTATCCCTGTACTCTGTCAGTAGGGCGAGCCGTTCCGCCTGGTCATGTGGATTCGGGTGGGAGGCGAGACGCGCGTCCAGCCTAGAAATATCTTGCTCAATGCGGGCCAACGTGTTACGGAGATCGCGGAGTACTCCGGCTTGTTTGGAGATGCATGCTCCCCTAATGACTGCCTTGAAACCCTCCCACAGTACAGCTGCTGTGTCCACTGAGCCAGTGTTTATATCGAAATAGTCCTCAATCGCCTCGCGCACCTCCGCCATAAATACTTCATCTAGGAGAGCCCTGCTGGGGAACCGCCATTGTCTTTCGTACCCCTCTGGGCGTGGAAGCAGTAAGTGCAGGGTCACTGGGGAATGGTCCGAGTACGTGCTGGGGAGTGTGGAGAGGGAACTGTACCAACCCACAACGTGGGGAGAGAGGAGCCAGTAATCTATCCTGGACCAGGTGTCGTGTGGGCCAGAGAAATGGGTGTAGTTGGTGAGAGTGGGATTGCGCTGTCGCCACATGTCAACCAGTGAGTAATGTGTGCCGAGAGCCTTAAGGGCACGCCTCGTCCGTGGTTTAGTGTCTGATGCGTTGGAGGAACTATCCAGAGTCGGGTCCATCAATAAATTTAGGTCCCCCCCAAGAAGTAACGCCTGTGGATCATGTTTCGCAATCTGGGCGTCCAGGTCGTGAAAGAAATCTGGGTCGTCGATGTTAGGAGCGTAAATGTTAACCAAGGTCACTTTATGGCCATACAGCGTCCCCATGACAATCACAAATCTACCAGCCGGGTCAAGGGTCACGTCAATAAGAGTGAAGGGGATCCTCTTGTGTATTAGTATAGCCATGCCTCTAGCGTAATTACTATAATTGGCAAAATATCTGTGCGCGCCCCAGCTGGCGCCAAATTGAGCCAAATCTGTGGGGGGGAGGTGTGTCTCCTGCAAGTATATTATGTCAACCCTGTGTCGAAGGAGGTAGTGGATCACCTGACGCCGTTTATGAGTATTATTAAGTCCCCGGACATTCCAGGTCATAAGGGTAAGGGCTGAAGGCCCCTGCACATTACCCAATCGAGACATTGAGAACTTGTGAGAACATATTCCTGCCTTGGCTGCAATGCGACATTAGCACAGTAAGCAATGTGTAAATAAAGTGCAAATTAGAACATTCATGGTATGCAATCTTCCCTAGAACCCCCCTCCCCCCACCCAGCCACCTACCAACCCCAAGGTGGCCCACCCCTAACAAAATAACGTACTCGGGAATCATAACGATCGCCGGGCAACTGGTTGAGGACCAATAAGTGGGCCTCAAGAGGTAAGAAACCAATTGTACGGATACACCAGAGGGGGTGGCAGCCCAGAATCTAGCCGGCCTAATGCCGCAACAGTGAGAAATATCAAATCAAACAACAAATTTCCCCATTAGACAATGCAAATCACATATGGTGATGCGAAATACTCTCATTCAGCACCAGTGTTCGAAAATAGGTCCACACTGGCGACCGAGCCACTGTGATGTGGGGAAGCAGGCGCACTTCCCGTCGAGTTCTGCGAGGCTCGTGTCTTGTGCATGCGGCAAAATTCCTGGGCCTCTGTAGGGGTATCAAATATTCTCGATCTGCCTCCCACATCCACTTTCAGTCTCGCGGGGTATAGCATGCCGTATTTGAGTCCAAGATTCCGCAACGTAGCCTTTACCCCCAAGAATTTGCGTCGTGCCTCCTGCACCATTGGAGTGAAGTCTGGGTAGAATGACAGTTTAGACCCCTGCCACTCAATCGTGCCACGTTCTCGTGCCAGTCGGAGCGCTGTGTCTCGGTCTCTAAAATTCAGCAGGCGTGCTATGATGGGTCTAGAAGGGAGGCCCGGATTTGGCCGAGGACCCAAGGACCTATGAGCCCGCTCAACAACAAAGCCAGGTGTAAATGCCTCACTCCCAAACAAATCTGTAAGTAGTTTCTCGACAAAAAGGTCCATTCTGCCAGCAGACGTCGTCTCCGGGACCCCCATAATGCGGACGTTGTTGCGACGTCCACGCGCCTCCAAATCCTCGTTTTTCATAGCCACTTCTTTGAGTAGATGTTCCGCTCTCTCCAATCGCTTCAGTGACTGTGCTGTCCCATCCTCCAGGTCGGAGACGCGGGCCTCCGCAACGTCTAGGCGTCTGTCGTGACCCTGCACTTTGGCGCCCAAGGATGCAATTGTCTGGTCTAGGGAATCGAAACGGGAGTCAAGCGCCTTGTATCCCACCTTCATTTCAAGCAGCAATGAAGCGACGGACGCCTCTGAGGCCTCAGGAGGCGCAGGGGCAGGACCCCTCTCAGCCATGCCTGCACTGTGTGACGCCATGCTGTCGCTCACTGGTTCGTAAGGCAAGGTTCGCTGTTTGGGGTCTTTGCGTCCCATGCCTTGAACTGAGAGTGGTGGAACGAAGGGGGAGCGGAGGGGGAAACCAGGCAGTGCGAAGAAGCCCAAAAGCAGTGGTGAGAACACCTAGTTGTGCAGTCAACAGGTACCCTGAAAGCAGGGAGCAGGGAGCAGCAAAAGCAAAAGCCAGGTGGGAGTGCAGGATCACAGGTTCAGCCAGGAAAACATCGCTACGAGCCTTGGAGATATGGAAATTGTGCCAGCGGGGAGAGGGCGTCCCAGCGCATGTGGGGTTCAAATGGTGAAGGCACAGACGGTGAAAATGGGCCACACAATGTCAAACTTCTCCTTCAATCACCCCAGGCAGAGTTGCAGCCCTCGTGTGTTGTGGGTGGATCCACCATTTGTCAGTAAACCAGCCACGTTGTTCCTCCCGGCGCCCCTGGGATTTATCCCGGGCAGATGAGGCCGCTGTCATGTATCGGGCGGCCGCTGAGCGCACGCCCGCTCCCGCCGCGGCCGCCGCAGCGACAGGCCAGCGCCCAACCCCCCGTGGACGAGACCGGAGGGCCCTATCCCCTCACTGGCTCGCAGGAACAGAGCGGCGGGGGCGGAGCGGCAAGCCCAGCCGCCGTGGCAGACCGGGAAAGCAAGGGAGGGGGGGCAATGCAGCTATCGCGGGCCCGACTCACCAATCCTGCCGAGTCACGGTCCCGCGGTACACTCCAGCAGCAGTGGGCAGGAGTCGCACTCCGCGCCCCGGAACACCAGTCGCGTCAGAGCCGGCCCGACCCACACTGCCTTAGGCTCGACAAAACTCTGCCTCAGCTGGGCACAGGAACTCGGCTCCCAGCTCGCCGCATGCCGCTCCGCCCCCGGCGCCCGGCACACAGCATTTAAGCACCGAATGAGGGTGTAGTGTGGGGGAAATCGCTCTTGAGGCCGGCTAGTCTCCGGAGCTTCACTCGCTGGCGGCCATCTTCGTCGCCGGCTTGGCCACGCCCCCCCCGAGGATATAATGCACTTAAGAGTATATGGTCAGGCTGTACCACAAACAGCATCAGAGGAGGGACTCCGAACGCTGCAGAGGGGCTCTGCTCATGCAGGGGCACCCTCTCACATAAAAACCAAGCACTCTGCCTTCAGGATTGTTAAGGCCTGCCATAGGAGTGACTTATAGGTTTATATGTGTGTGCAATGGTAGTGATATAGGTAGCCTATATCACAGTAAGGGGTGCATGCACCACCTTACCCAGGCAGCAGTAGCAGACCTGTGGTGTCATTTCGGCTGGCCTTCCAGGGGTGGCATAATACATGCTTCAGCCCCTGGCAGGTCCTCTGGGGTACCTATGCCCTGGGTACATAGTATACCATATACTAGGGACTTATAAGGGCACTCCAGATTCCAATCAGAGATGTGCCTAAGGCACATGGAAACCATTTTAGAGAGGAAGCAGCTAGGCTGGGGTTCTGATTAGCAGGGCCCCAGCCAGACTAAAGTCGAAAAACAGTGAAGCATCAGCAAAAAGTGGGGGTACCCATGTGAAGCAGATCCTACTCTCCTAAAGTGTGTCACTTGTCTCTTTGAAGGGACGTGTGAGAGAGGAACAGCAGCTTCATAGTCCTCAGATGGGAGAGGAAGCAGAGATGAATATCTCCCTCAAATAAAAACACTTACACCACTTCAAATCTGACAAGTGTGATATGATGCTTTGCAGGTGTAAGGATTTGCCATGTTTGGTGCAAAAATATGCATGGTTAGTGAGGTTTTTCAGAGAATGTCAGTAGGGCACCCTTTGGGAGTATCCTTAAGCCAGAAATGTCAGGCACTTCTTTGGGGTTATGAGGCCAAGAAAAACGTTGGGAAGCTTGCGTCATTCATCTGCAGGATAGAGAGATACCGGGGAAAGGTTACAGGGGGAGCCAGGCAGCACAACATTTGGTCACGGTTGGACAGAAATCGTTAGCAGGGACTTTTGACCATCCCTCACTTTGGGACCAGCATCCTCATACCTCTGTGTCTCTGACACCTTATTTGACCTCTGGATACCACCATCTCTGTCAGGAAGACGAGCGTTGCAGCGCCTGACGAGTATCCCTGGAACTACATCTCCCATCATGCCTGCCTACGGGAGGGGATTTAGTCGAGGAGGACGCACAGGAAGTTGCGCGTAATTCTGTTTCGAGTGTGACTCTCTCTCGGCCGATAGAGAGCTGATGTAGGAAGGCGCCGTTGGGTAATACCCTGAAGGAAATGTCCTGTTGGATACGGAAGGCTCTGAGGACTTACAGCCGATTTGCGTGAGTACTAGGAACTGGTCGTGAAGCCTGGAGTTCGGCTTCTTGTTGCCGTTGTATCCGAGGGCGGAGTTCTTTAACCTGAGCGGAATACGGCGGTGCTACCGCGTATTGCCGTTTCTGTAGTTCTTGTTTTTGTTGGCATTTAGGAAAGAACTGTCCTTTTGTACACCACGGAATACAGCGGTGAAGGAACCGCGTATTACCATGGGTGTGTTTTCAATTTGCATTTGTTTGGGAAGTGTTTGGGACTTACGTAAGCAGCGGATTACAGCGGGAAGTCACCGCTGATTTAAGTACTAAGAAACTGTTTATTGTACTCGATCAAACTGGAATCAGTATTCCATTTGCATTGGATTACGGAGGTGAGGTAACCCCGTGGAACTGTATTAACTTTTACTGTGCTGTGACTGATACTCCTTGTAAGGGGGGGTCTCTATCTCCAATTACCTACTGGCTTCAGATTGCTATTGTCAGTAAGGGGAATGAGCTGTCTATATACGCTGCAGTTAATCAAACATCTCATGCCTGAGGTTATGGTAATCTCTGGGTACGTATGAGG
Source organism: Calotriton arnoldi (assembly GCA_963921515.1). Taxonomy (NCBI): domain Eukaryota; kingdom Metazoa; phylum Chordata; class Amphibia; order Caudata; family Salamandridae; genus Calotriton; species Calotriton arnoldi. The sequence continues at coordinate 2,737,816 of CAWUFW010001517.1, forward strand.
ACTGTGTGGGCTCTTAGTAGAATGAGAGGTGGGGTGATCTTGCAATAGCTAACGTCTGAGAGTTCTTTTGTTACAGGGTTGATGTTTGGGCTGCATGACGTTTGATGATTCCCGAGGATTGTACCAACAGCAGAATTCATGTTCAGGTATATAAATCCTCTAGTGAGACATTAATGAGAGTAGACGTTGTAAGCCCTTGTTTATATCTGTGTTTTTTGTTGTTACAGGTTCTATTCCACTGCAGTCCCTTCCCTCTCCTTTTTCCCTCGCCTGATCGTTCTAACACCCTGTAAATATCTTGTATCGGGGTGTTGGTAAGATCTGGAGGTGGGCCTTTTTCTGCTGCGACTGGATCCTGCGGAGCTGGGCCTGACAGAATTACGAGCCTACGAATTTAGCTCCGCCCGGTCCAGGCGGGGTAGAGAATGGCTACCATGGAGGATGTGCTCTAGGCGCTAGTTCTGGTACAGCAGGAATTGGCATCTTCAAAGGCTGAAACAGCCGCATTAAGAGATAAGGTGGAAAAGTTGTCTAGGAACCCTTTTGACGTCTCTCCCAATGCTCCACAAATACAGGTTACGGTACCTCCTCCCATCCCGTTAGCAAGTCCTGAAAGATATGCCGGGGACCCATTGAAAATACAGGTGTTTTTGAGGCAGATAATGCTGCATTTCTCTTGCAAACCAGCCTCCTTTCCCAATAATCATTCTAGAGTAGCGTTTGTGATTTCTTACTTGGTAGGGGATGCAGCCAATTGGGCTTTTCCTTTAGTCAGAAACAATGATGCAGTGTTATCGGATTGGTCAGCGTTCAGAGCAGAGTTCGAGAGGGTTTTTGATCGAAGGGCAACCACTTTCAGTGCTGATAAGGAATTGTTGGACCTTAAGCAAGGGAGAAATGATTTAGTAACGTATTTAACTACTTTCAACAGATTAGTGGCTGAAACCGCTTGGCCAGAGGAGAAGAGGATGTCTTTGTTTTATCAGGGGCTGAGAGAGGAGATGAAGGATATTCTGGCACAGATAGATCCGCAACCCACTACTTGCACGGACATGATTAATTTAACCTTGCGTTTGGATGGGAGAATGTCCAAGAGAGGGGGCGAGAAAAAGAAGTGGGATAGGGGTTACTATAGATCAGAGAGACCCCCACGCCGACCTGTGTCTAACCCTGAGATGTCACCAGAACCCATGGAAATCGGGGCTGTTCGAACCCCTTTGTCCAGAGAAGAGAGAGAGAGCAGAAGGGTACAGGGTTTGTGTATGTACTGTGGAAAAAAGGGTCACTACGTTAGGGAATGTCCTTCTAAACCCAAGTCCTCAGATGCATGGTCCCGAAATAAAAGGGTAGCTGTATCCACCTCATTTCCTGCAATGGCTTCAGGGGATTCCCCTGGTATCGGTGAGAATAACAAGGGTTGGCAACTCCCCTTATTAGCTACCTCTGGTTTGCTAGATACAGAATCACACATAGTGCTTCCTATGAGCCTTGGGTGCAATAACCAGTTCCATCATGTGAAGGTCATGATAGATTCCGGTGCCACAGGAAACTTTATAGACAGCGGATTGGTCACACAACCTTGAGTTGCAGAGGGTACCTAGGAAGTCTCCGGAAGAGGTATTCGCTGTAGACGGCAAACCTTTGAAATCTGGTTTGATCATTGAGCAAACGGAGGTAATCCTATTGACTTTAGCTATGGCTGATGAAAGACATAGGGAGGAGTTATCCCTGAATATCATAGAAGCCCCACAGTATGAGGTTATCCTGGGTATGCCTTGGTTATGTCATCATAACCCCACCATAGATTGGAAAACTAAAACTATTCAGTTCCATTCAGAAGAATGTCGAGGACATTTAATCCCGAACAGTCTCTCACAGGCCGCGGCGCTGATGCATCCGTACGTGGTGTCAACAGCGGCTGAGAAAGAGACTATGTTACCTGTAGAATACTCTCAGTTCACGGATGTCTTTAGCGAGATCCAGGCGGAACAGTTGCCCCCTCATCAGGAGTATGATTGTCAGATTGACCTGGTAGAGGGGGCCACGATCCCTGCATGTAGTGTGTACCTACATTAAGGATCGCCTGGCTACCTATACCCCTGGTAGGCCACTACGATCCTCCGAGGCCGGCCTGCTGGCCTGCCCTCGTTTTAGTATGACCTCAAAAGGTGGCAGAGCCTTTTCGACTTTAATTCCTGTACTATGGAATCAGCTACCGGAGAATCTGCGGAAGGAACAAGCCCTTCTTCCCTTTAGAAAGAAGTTAAAAACGCTCCTCTTTGTGGAAGCTTGGGGCACAACCTAATCATTTACATCTCCTTCACGTGCTAGGGCAGGGCTCTCTCTCATAGCGCTTAGAGACCGGTCGGTGATAACGCGCTTTATAAATGACAATAACATAACATAACATGCATTGTCTGTGCCAGAGACCAAACACCTGCGCGAATACCTGGATCACTATCTGGAAACAGGGTTCATTAGACCTTCACGGTCACCGGCTGCTTCCCCACTCTTTTTCATATCTAAAGCCAATGGCGATCTGAGGGCTTGTGTGGACTATCGCGTATTGAACAAGAACACTGTTAGGAACAGATACCCTTTACCCCTTATCCCTGTGCTGCTTGATCAGGTGAGAGAGGCCAAGATATACACACGGTTAGACTTGAGGGGGGCGTACCATTTGGTGCGTGTCCAGGCTGGTGATGAATGGAAAACAGCTTTTAAGACACGTTATGGCTTGTTTGAGTATACTGTCATGCCGTTCAGCCTTTGCAACGCCCCGGCGGCATTTCAGTATTTTCTTAACGATGTTCTGAAGGAATTTGTGGACCTGTTTGTTGTGGTGTATATCGACGACATCCTCATCTATTCTGACACAGTGGAGGGGCATGCCAGTCAGGTTATCAAAGTGTTGACCAAGTTGCGTGCCCACAGGTTATTCTGTAAATTGAGCAAATGTGAGTTTGGGGTGAGACAAGTGGAATTTCTAGGTGTTATGCTTTGCCCAGAGGGTTTACACATGGCAGAGAGAAAAGTGTTGGCGGTGCAGGAATGGCCAACCCCAAAAACTATAAGTGATGTGCAGTGTTTCCTGGGCTTCGCGAACTACTATCGTAGATTTATCCTCCATTTTTCCCAGGTAGCAGTTCCAATTACTAGGCTACTTAGGAAGGGTCTTACTTTTCAATGGTCCAGTGAGGCGGAGGAAGCCTTTACCTTTCTGAAGAGAGCCTTTACCACGGCTCCTGTACTGGCACATCCCCAACCAGAGCATCCATTTGTGGTGGAGGCTGATGCCTCAGATGAGGCTATTGGAGCCATCCTATCTCAAAGGAATCAGAGCACAGGACAGCTGCATCCTGTGGCCTATCTATCCAAGAAACTGAACCCTGCGGAAAGGAACTATACTATCGCCGAGAAAGAGCTGCTGGCGATAAAAAAGGCATTTCAAGAATGGAGGCAATATCTGTGGGGGGCTTGCCACCCTATCACGGTATTTACTGACCATAGGAATCTCCAGTACATGAAGTCTGCGCGACATCTATCTCAAAGACAGATGAGATGAATGTTGTTTTTCGCGGAGTATGACTTTGTTGTTACTTTTCGACCAGGGGTGGAGAACCGCAAAGCAGACTCTTTGTCTAGACAGGAAGCAATGGAACATTCTTTTCATGACAACAAAACAGGGGCTATCATTGAACCCTCTAAGGTGCTGTGTGCTATCCGAGTGGAAAACTTCTTGGAAGAAGTAAGAAAGCATAAATCTCTTGCTGTATGGGAAGCATGGGCTACAGAGGAGACGGAGCGCACAGTGAAGCATGGATTGCCGTTCTATAAAGACAAGTTGTATCTTCCCACTCCAGATCTACAAAAGAAGGCTTTCCAGTGGTGTCACGTGTCGCCCTTGGCAGGACATCCAGGAGTGCGGAAAACCACGCAGTTAACACAACGCCATTTTTGGTGGAGTACCTTAACTACAGATGTCGCTTCCTGGGTGGCGAGGTGTGAGGAATGTGATAGAGCAAAGAATGAAAACGTAGGAAAAAAAGGAAAACTCATCCCCATGCCCACTCCACACCGCCCATGGCAAAACATCAGTCTGGATTTTATCACTGGTTTACCCTTGGAGAAGGGGAATTCAGCTATTCTGGTGGTGGTGGATGGACTCACAAAGATGGGACATTTCATTCCTTGTGTGAATCTCCCTACGGCCTATCAAACAACACAGCTACTGTTAACTAACATAATCAGAGTACATGGACTGCCTGAAATCATCGTGTCTGATAGGGGGCCTCAGTTCATAGCAAGATTTTGGAAGTTATGGTGCAAGGCCCTGCACATAGACTCTTCTCTGTCAACGAGTTTCCATCCGCAGACTGATGGACAGACAGAACGACTGAACCAAACTCTCAAGAAGTACCTCAGATGTTATGCGAAGGAGGCCCAAGAATCCTGGGTAGACATGTTATGGATGGCAGAATTGGCGTATAACAATGCTTGGCATAGTTCTGTCGGTCTATCTCCTTTTCGTGCAAATTTTGGGTACGATGCCCGAATATTGCCTATCAACATTCCGGAGGAGGTGGCCAATCAACCCATGGTGCTGTCTCAAGTACGGAAACTCCACGCACTACATCGTAAAGTCCGAAGCCATCTGATGCAGGCAAAACAGACCTATAAGAAGTGGGAAGATCGTCACAGATCTGAGGGGCCTCAGTATCGGGTAGGAGACAAGGTGTGGCTGTCCACCAAGAACATCCGTTTCAAGCTGCGTAGCATCTTCCATCCTAGATATATTGGCCCTTACACCGTAGTTAAACAACTCAATCCTGTCACTTATAAGCTGAAATTGCCTGGAACCCTTCGGATGCACCCTGTGTTCCACTGTAACCTCTTGAAGCCTGCCTTGGGGGCGCGCAGGCGTGCTCCACCTCCTGTGATCTGTGATGGGGGTATGGAATACGAGGTTAAAAGTATTCGGGATTCCAAGATGAGGAGAGGGGTGCTCTGGTACCTGATTTCGTGGAAGGGTTATACTGCTGAGGATGATTCATGGGAACCTTGGCGGAATGTGCATGCTCCGGCGGCTGTCCGTTCGTTCCACAGACGGTTTCCGTTGAAGCCTGGGCCTAGGAGGCGCTAGGTGAGGGGGACCTACTGTCAGGAAGACGAGCATTGCAGCGCCTGCCGAGTATCCCTGGAACTACATCTCCCATCATGCCTGCCTACGGGAGGGGATTTAGTCGAGGAGGACGCACAGGAAGTTGCGCGTAATTCTGTTTCGAGTGTGACTCTCTCTCGGCCGATAGAGAGCTGATGTAGGAAGGCGCCATTGGGTAATACCCTGAAGGAAATGTCCTGTTGGATACGGAAGGCTGTGAGGACTTACAGCCGATTTGCGTGAGTATTAGGAACTGTTTGTGAAGCCTGGAGTTCGGCTTCTTGTTGCCGTTGTATCCGAGGGCGGAGTTCTTTAACCTGAGCGGAATACGGAGGTGCTACCGCGTATTGCCGTTTCTGTAGTTCTTGTTTTTGTTGCCATTTAGGAAAGAACTGTCCTTTTGTTCACCATGGAATACAGCGGTGAAGGAACCGCGTATTACCGTGGGTGTGTTTTGAATTTGCATTTGTTTGGGAAGTGTTTGGGACTTACGTAAGCAGCGGATTACAGCGGGAAGTCACCGCTGATTAAAGTACTAAGGAACTGTTTATTGTACTCGATCAAACCGGAATCAGTATTCCATTTGCATTGGATTACGGAGGTGAGGTAACCCCGTGGAACTGTATTAACTTTTACTGTGCTGTGACTGATACTCCTTGTAAGGGGGGCTCTATCTCCAATTACCTACTGGCTTCGGATTGCTATTGTCAGTAAGGGGAATGAGCTGTCTATATACGCTGCAGTTAATCAAACATCTCATGCCTGAGGTTATGGTAATCTCTGGGTACGTATGAGGACTGTGTGGGCTCTTAGTAGAATGAGAGGTGGGGTGATCTTGCAATAGCTAACGTCTGAGAGTTCTTTTGTTACAGGGTTGATGTTTGGGCTGCATGACGTTTGATGATTCCCGAGGATTGTACCAACAGCAGAATTCATGTTCAGGTATATAAATCCTCTAGTGAGACATTAATGAGAGTAGACGTTGTAAGCCCTTGTTTATATCTGTGTTTTTGTTGTTACAGGTTCTTTTCCACTGCAGTCCCTTCCCTCTCCTTTTTCCCTTGCCTGATCGTTCTAACACCCTGTAAATATCTTGTATCGGGGTGTTGGTAAGATCTGGAGGTAGACCTTTTTCTGCTGCGACTGGATCCTGCGGAGCTGGGCCTGACAGAATTACGCGCCTACTAATTTAGCTCCGCCCGGTCCAGGCGGGGTAGAGAATGGCTACCACGGAGGATGTGCTCCAGGCGCTAGTTCTGGTACAGCAGGAATTGGCATCTTCAAAGGCTGAAACAGCCGCATTAAGAGATAAGGTGGAAAAGTTGTCTAGGAACCCTTTTGACGTCTCTCCCATTGCTCCACAAATACAGGTTACGGTACCTCCTCCCATCCCGTTAGCAATTCCTGAAAGATATGCCGGGGACCCATTGAAAATACAGGTGTTTTTGACGCAGATAATGCTGCATTTCTCTTGCAAACCAGCCTCCTTTCCCAATAATCATTCTAGAGTAGCGTTTGTGATTTCGTACTTGGTAGGGGATGCAGCCAATTGGGCTGTTCCTTTAGTTAGAAACAATGATGCAGTGTTATCGGATTGGTCAGCGTTCAGAGCAGAGTTCGAGAGAGTTTTTGATCGAAGGGCAACCACTTTCAGTGCTGATAAGGAATTGTTGGACCTTAAGCAAGGGAGAAACGATTTAGTAACGTATTTAACTACTTTCAACAGATTAGTGGCTTAAACCGCTTGGCCAGAGGAGAAGAGGATGTCCTTGTTTTATCAGGGGCTGAGAGAGGAGATGAAGGATATTCTGGCACAGATAGATCCGCAACCCACTACTTGCACGGACATGATTAATTTAACATTGCGTTTGGATGGGAGAATGTCCGAGAGAGGGGGCGAGAGAAAGAAGTGGGATAGGGGTTAATATAGATCGGAGAGACCCCCACGCCGACCGGTGTCTACCCCCGAGATGTCACCAGAAACCATGGAAATCGGGGCGGTTCGAACCCCTTTGTCCAGAGAAGAGAGAGAGAGCAGAAGGGTACAGGGTTTGTGTATGTACTGTGGAAAAAGGGTCACTACGTTAGGGAATGTCCTTCTAAACCCAAGTCCTCAGATGCATGGTCCCGAAATAAAAGGGTGGCTGTATCCACCTCATTTCCTGCAATGGCTTCAGGGATTCCCCTGGTATCGGTGAGACTAACAAGGGTTGGCAACTCCCTCATTAGCTACCTCTGGTTTGCTAGATACAGAATCACACATAGTGCTTCCTATGAGCCTTGGGTGCAATAACCAGTTCCATCATGTGAAGGTCATGATAGATTCCGGTGCCACAGGAAACTTTATAGACAGCGGATTGGTCACCAACCTTGAGTTGCAGAGGGTACCTAGGAAGTCTCCGGAAGAGGTATTCGCTGTAGACGGCAAACCTTTGAAATCTGGTTTGATCATTGAGCAAACAGAGGTAATCCTATTGACTTTAGCTATGGCTGATGAAAGACATAGGGAGGAGTTATCCCTGAATATCATAGAAGCCCCACAGTATGAGGTTATCCTGGGTATGCCTTGGCTATGTCATCATAACCCCACCATAGATTGGAAAACTAAAACTATTCAGTTCCATTCAGAAGAATGTAGAGGACATTTAATCCCGAACAGTCTCTCACAGGCAGCGGCGCTGATGCATCCGTACGTGGGGTCAACAGCGGCTGAGAAAGAGACTATGTTACCTGTAGAATACTGTGTACAAATCGAGTACGAAGTTCCTCCAGGACAAGTAATGGAAAGGAGTAGGGCTCATAGAGACAATGGAATCAAAGCAACCGCTATCAGGTTATTTAAGGAGAAGGAGTTCTCCTTGTTGGAACTAGGGCTCTCACACACCCAGAGAACTGGGTGTCATGCTTCATCATTTGAGCCTGCCCCTCGTCAGGTCGGCGCTGCAATTCCTGACGGGCACCCGGAACCGGGGCTCTTTGTCGGGGATCTTTTATTCCTGCCGGTGGGTGCAGTGGGGGTAAGGGCCCTAGTATGTGTAGATGTGGAAAGACATGTGAATTAAAATAGGTCAGTTAGTCCTAGTCGATATTTATTCAAAGGTAAACTGCCTAAAATAAGAAAGTGTGAGAGGGCAAAGGACTAGACGTAATGTTACTAGTGGTGTGTGCCCTGCTCTCAAATGATCGACATGTTTCGTGCCTATCGTGTCATAAAGATCTGGGCACTTCCTCAGGATCAAAGGGACACTATCTACACTGAAAAATATGTATATAGGTAAGTGAATACTACATACCCCGATCTCAGGTATAATCTGTTGGTTAAATAAAAACGTATGCGGATTAATAAAAATTCCATATAGACAATACATGATATAATAACCATATTGTGTCTCTACAGCTCAAACATTCAATGTCCGACAAGGCAGACGTGCTCATGATCCTAAAAACCGGTACAATGTGTTACACTTATCTCACAGTGAACTAAGCCTTGATTGGCACCGTGCTATATACCATATGCAGAGTGCTCATAAGTATTGTCAGTTTATTCTGTGGTGTAGTCTAGTCAATAACAAGGATAATACTTTAGTATATATGTAATCAGGACAACGTGTAACTCACCTAGGTTATCCACAAGTACATGCTTGCTACAGCAGTCGGCGGTAATAAAGGACACCAATAGGGTCCTATTGAGAAACATGGAAGTGATGTAATAAATATTGACATCTGGCATAGTCAAAGCGAAGGAAATGATATAGTGGCATATTCGGTTCCATACATACTGAAAGGATGGTTGAGCAGGAGTACCGGAAGACCGCCATAAACCAACCATAGAGGGGAGCCATCACAGTGCACAAAAGGGGGACCCAGAACTGCCCGCCCGAGTCACGCCGGTCCCAGCCACGCATCGGATTAACAATGCACCGCGGGAACCCCACGAAACCCCGGCAAACAGTCCCAGAGCCCCAAACAGCCCACAGGCGTATAACGCCCCCAGGAAGATCCCAGCATGGATTCAACCCGTACCGAGTAAACTCACCCTCAAAAGTAGTCGAGTACCTCCACGAAAATCCAAGAGACACTCACCGATAGTATCACGTAGTGCGCGATTGACCTACCCTGCCGCCGACACCGGGATGGTGAAGAGATATCGGCGGAGGGTCTAGATATAATCAGAGTGACCGCATCACGAGGAGGGTCACATGTCTAAGTAATTAACCGTCTAGGTAGTCTACCATTCAATGGCATTCTAGCTGGTGAGAATGGCGGCCATCTTGTAGTGGACTTACAAGGAGCAAAAACGGTCTGTTCCAAATAGTAAAACAGGATAAAAGAAGTCAGGTCTACTCATGTCGGCCCTAAGCCCCATTGCCTATCCATGGAGGCTAATGGGTATGAGACACTGCAAATATACATGTATATATATAAAAAAAAAAAAAAAAAAATATATATATATATATAATTAAAATTCAACATATATACAAAAAACCGCAACCACGTCATTGGTATTGCGGCATGTTGTCAGTCACTACCAAGGGCTAATGCTATCTATATCGAGGCACCTAGCAAGGTATCCGTGACAGTAGATAGTGTGGTAACCCGGTCTAGTAGAGAGGTCACGTGTAATAGATAGGATTGCGAGCAACAGAGAGTATCGTTGTAACTGCCCCACGTGGTAGAACAAATATCAAGGTGTTTTTAGTAGCCTCTATAGTATTGTATAACGTGGGTAAAAGAGCATTGCTAAGCGATCTTAAACTCAAACAAGCATGGAAATGAAAATCAAATTCCCATTTAAAGATTGGGCTATGGAACTAACCAACTGGGGGTGCTCAAAACTGACTCAAGAATATAGATTCAGTAAGGTATAATGTCTTAGGTCAGTGAGCCCCACGGTATATCATCATTCAGGCCAGCAATATGCGTGGAAAGTCTATAGACCCACCTCTGTTCAGCTTTAAACAGAACGGTTTTAGTGGTGTGTGGGTAAGACTCTAACACTATCCAGCGTAGGCTGTCGGGAGAGTGTAATGTTTCCTTGTAGTGTGTGTAGAGTTTTGTTGTTGTTTTATGACAACGGATATTACTCCTATGCTCGGTTATTCTAATCTTAATGGGTCGCATTGTCATCCCTATATAATTAAGGCCACACGGGCACGTAATCATATAGATACACTGCTTAGTATTGCAATTAGTGTGTCTCTTCAGAGTCCATTTAAAGTTAGGTAGTAGTGATATCTCCTTCGATGTAATTGTAAGAGGACACACAATGCAGGAACCACAGGGATAATGTCCGGTCACAGCCGGGAGGTCCCACAGGGTCCTCTGCGTGTCGATGTTATGTCTCTTGGGCCTAGTATGTACCAAGGCATCTTTTAGATTGCGAGTTCTTTTGTATGCAAACCTAGGTCTTGGTAGTTGTAGTGTTCCTGTGTTCAAGATATGCCAGTGTTTTAGGATGATTTTCTTAATCCTGGCCGAATCAGGGGTAAATGAAGTAACACAGGTCAAATTATCCGTAATCGGTTTGTGTCGTACTTCAAGCAGTGTCTCCCTAGGGTTATTTCTAGCTCTTTTCAAGGAATCCCTTACTTGTTTCTCTGGGTAGCCTCTGGTCATGAGGTTAGATGCAAGGGCCTTAGCTTCTGTCTTGTAATCAGAGGCCAATTTACAATTTCGTCTGATTCTCAAGAATTGGCCAAAGGGCAGGTTATCTCTCAATGTTTTGGGGTGGTGACTCGTGTATAGAAGTAAACTGTTGCGATCAGTAGGTTTTTGTACAAAGAAGTGTTAAGAATCCCTAAAGTCAGTGTGATGCTGATATCAAGGAATGGTACACACGAATCAGAAATAATGTGGGAGAATTTGAGATAGACATTTTGATCATTGATCCACCTCACAAAATCATTGCATGTGGACAATGACCCATGCCAGAATATCAGAATATCGTCAATAAAACGTTTCCATATTATCAGGTTGTGGCGGTATGGGTTGGTGGTGTTGTGGATGATGTCCTTTTCAAAAGCTGCCATGTAGATACACGCTAAGCTTGGAGCAAAGTGCTTCCCATAGATGTCCCCTGGCTCTGATGAAATAGCTGTTGTTTAAACTCAAAGAAATTTTCTGTCAGAGCCAGGGTCGCACATTCCATGATGAAGGGAATGGGAGTGGGTGATACCCAGTCACGATCACTCAAAGCAGATTCAACTGCTGCTAGGGTAGCTCTCTGGGGGATATTAGTGTAGAGGGCCTCTACATCAAGGGTAAGGAGAAGGTCAATCTCTCCTACATTGGAGATATCTTCAATGATCCTCAAAATGTCAGTGGTGTCTCTTACAAATGATGGAGTCTCTCTCACTAATGGTTGTAGAAAATGGTCACAGAAAATGGAGAGGGGCTCGAGGATAGAGCCAATTCCTGAGACAATCGGTCGGCCAGGAACCGGGGAGACATTCTTATGTATTTTAGGTAAGGTGTAAAAATACGGTATCCTCTGCTCCTTGGCGATCAAAAAATCAGCCTCCTTATGGCTGATCCAACCGTTGGACTCAGCTTCATGGACCAGTGTGGAAATCACAGTAATCAGGTGTGATGAGGGGTCAATTGTGATTGGAGTATAGTACCTCTCATTGGAGAGTTGACGATTACATTCTGTATCGTAATCTATGGTGGATTGTATCACAATGGCCCCACCTTTGTCAGCTTGTTTTATCGTGATAGTTGCATCATCTGCTAAGGCCCTCAATGTAGTCTCCTCCATTTTGGAGAGGTTGTGAAAGGATGCCACTCCGTGGGGTAGATCTAGCTCGGTGAGAACAGCTTGTTCAAAGGTTAGGACTTCTACCGGGACCATGTTGTTCTGTGGTGTGAAAGTAGACGGATTCCTCAATCCTGAGTCATCCTGTTCTCTGGGAGTTGTATCCTTAAAAAATGCCTTGAGTCGTATGGTTCGAAACCAGTTGTGTATTTCACAATGATCTCTAAACTTGTCTGCTTTGGGCGTAGGAACAAAACCTAGACCCTTCTGCAGTATTGTTTTTTCTGGTTCAGTAAGGCAATGGTGGGAAAGGTTCACCACTAGATCCTCTTGTCTCTTGTTTTGCTCCGAGTGTCCATGCCCCTGGTCGGTTGGTCTTGCCAGTGGACTTGTTTTTGTGTTCCTCTTCTGTTGCGCCCTCTTCCTCTGCCCCAACCTCTGTCTAAAAAGGTGAGTTACCATTGTTAAAGAATTGGGGTGGACCATGTTGGTATTGTGGGAATTGCCAAAAGGTGGTGGTGGCCCATGGTACATCGGGGGCCCTTGGTATAGAGGTGCATTAAAGTATTGATTGGGGCGTTGGTTTTCCTGGAGTTGTTACTCCCCCAACTCCCTGTGCTGGAGTTGCTATCACTAGAGTCTCTTCTCTCTGAGTTATCGTCAGAGGAGTAACTTGTTTTTGGCGATGTATAGTCATCCTTAAGATAAGGATAAACCTTTTCTTTTGAAAATCTCTGAATATCTTTCTGAAGTTTGTTAATTTTCTGATTCAGTAGATAATCTTTATTATCAGCAATTTCTGCATTGATTTCTGCAAGCTTTGTTTTATAGGCTGTAATTTGAATGGTGGTTTTAAGAGCACCCTCTGCAATTTGAATCCTCACCAGAAGGGCATCTGCCAGTCTTGTGGCCGTGTTGATAATCAATACCAACCAGTCCCTAGTGCACTTCCATGCGACTAAGGACCATTCTTTTTAAAAACTGCATCATCGAGGAACAGTCTGGGGAAAGTGTTTACTATCAAGCCAGATGGAGCGATGTTTGCTCGTAAGTATTCGGTCATTAGGGCGCCGTGGAGAGTAATCTTGAGCCACTCTCGTTTCAATGTGGTTAGTGAGTTCCAATCATCTGAATTAGAGCCAGATGCTGAACTTCCATCAGTCCCTAACAAGGACGGGGTCTTGTCTAAGATGTTAGTGACTACATCATCACCAAAGCTCAATCCTTGGTGGTGGTCCATAATGACTAGATTACTGTAAAGTGGGCCAGTTCAGATCCAAAAGTAATCTACTGGTAACCCTAATCAAAAAGTCCCACGGGTGTAACCCGTGCTAACTAATTCAAACAAAGAAGGGACTAAGGGGCAAGTTTACCGAGGTCCAACGTACGTGCCCCAACAAGGCTGTGTACAAATCGAGTACGAAGTTCCTCCAGGACAAGTAATGGAAAGGAGTAGGGCTCATAGAGACAATGGAATCAAAGCAACCGCTATCAGGTTATTTAAGGAGAAGGAGTTCTCCTTGTTGGAACTAGGGCTCTCACACACCCAGAGAACTGGGTGTCATGCTTCATCATTTGAGCCTGCCCCTCGTCAGGTCGGCGCTGCAATTCCTGACGGGCACCCGGAACCGGGGCTCTTTGTCGGGGATCTTTTATTCCTGCCGGTGGGTGCAGTGGGGGTAAGGGCCCTAGTATGTGTAGATGTGGAAAGACATGTGAATTAAAATAGGTCAGTTAGTCCTAGTCGATATTTATTCAAAAGGTAAACTGCCTAAAATAAGAAAGTGTGAGAGGGGCAAAGGACTAGACGTAATGTTACTAGTGGTGTGTGCCCTGCTCTCAAATGATCGACATGTTTCGTGCCTATCGTGTCATAAAGATCTGGGCACTTCCTCAGGATCAAAGGGACACTATCTACACTGAAAAATATGTATATAGGTAAGTGAATACTACATACCCCGATCTCAGGTATAATCTGTTGGTTAAATAAAAACGTATGCGGATTAATAAAAATTCCATATAGACAATACATGATATAATAACCATATTGTGTCTCTACAGCTCAAACATTCAATGTCCGACAAGGCAGACGTGCTCATGATCCTAAAAAACCGGTACAATGTGTTACACTTATCTCACAGTGAACTAAGCCTTGATTGGCACCGTGCTATATACCATATGCAGAGTGCTCATAAGTATTGTCAGTTTATTCTGTGGTGTAGTCTAGTCAATAACAAGGATAATACTTTAGTATATATGTAATCAGGACAACGTGTAACTCACCTAGGTTATCCACAAGTACATGCTTGCTACAGCAGTCGGCGGTAATAAAAGGACACCAATAGGGTCCTATTGAGAAACATGGAAGTGATGTAATAAATATTGACATCTGGCATAGTCAAAGCGAAGGAAATGATATAGTGGCATATTCGGTTCCATACATACTGAAAGGATGGTTGAGCAGGAGTACCGGAAGACCGCCATAAACCAACCATAGAGGGGAGCCATCACAGTGCACAAAAAGGGGACCCAGAACTGCCCGCCCGAGTCACGCCGGTCCCAGCCACGCATCGGATTAACAATGCACCGCGGGAACCCCACGAAACCCCGGCAAACAGTCCCAGAGCCCCAAACAGCCCACAGGCGTATAACGCCCCCAGGAAGATCCCAGCATGGATTCAACCCGTACCGAGTAAACTCACCCTCAAAAGTAGTCGAGTACCTCCACGAAAATCCAAGAGACACTCACCGATAGTATCACGTAGTGCGCGATTGACCTACCCTGCCGCCGACACCGGGATGGTGAAGAGATATCGGCGGAGGGTCTAGATATAATCAGAGTGACCGCATCACGAGGAGGGTCACATGTCTAAGTAATTAACCGTCTAGGTAGTCTACCATTCAATGGCATTCTAGCTGGTGAGAATGGCGGCCATCTTGTAGTGGACTTACAAGGAGCAAAAACGGTCTGTTCCAAATAGTAAAACAGGATAAAAGAAGTCAGGTCTACTCATGTCGGCCCTAAGCCCCATTGCCTATCCATGGAGGCTAATGGGTATGAGACACTGCAAATATACATGTATATATATAAAAAAAAAAAAAAAAAAAAATATATATATATATATATATATATAATTAAAATTCAACATATATACAAAAAACCGCAACCACGTCATTGGTATTGCGGCATGTTGTCAGTCACTACCAAGGGCTAATGCTATCTATATAGAGGCACCTAGCAAGGTATCCGTGACAGTAGATAGTGTGGTAACCCGGTCTAGTAGAGAGGTCACGTGTAATAGATAGGATTGCGAGCAACAGAGAGTATCGTTGTAACTGCCCCACGTGGTAGAACAAATATCAAGGTGTTTTTTAGTAGCCTCTATAGTATTGTATAACGTGGGTAAAAGAGCATTGCTAAGCGATCTTAAACTCAAACAAGCATGGAAATGAAAATCAAATTCCCATTTAAAGATTGGGCTATGGAACTAACCAACTGGGGGTGCTCAAAACTGACTCAAGAATATAGATTCAGTAAGGTATAATGTCTTAGGTCAGTGAGCCCCACGGTATATCATCATTCAGGCCAGCAATATGCGTGGAAAGTCTATAGACCCACCTCTGTTCAGCTTTAAACAGAACGGTTTTAGTGGTGTGTGGGTAAGACTCTAACACTATCCAGCGTAGGCTGTCGGGAGAGTGTAATGTTTCCTTGTAGTGAGTGTAGAGTTTTGTTGTTGTTTTATGACAACGGATATTACTCCTATGCTCGGTTATTCTAATCTTAATGGGTCGCATTGTCATCCCTATATAATTAAGGCCACACGGGCACGTAATCATATAGATACACTGCTTAGTATTGCAATTAGTGTGTCTCTTCAGAGTCCATTTAAAGTTAGGTAGTAGTGATATCTCCTTCGATGTAATTGTAAGAGGACACACAATGCAGGAACCACAGGGATAATGTCCGGTCACAGCCGGGAGGTCCCACAGGGTCCTCTGCGTGTCGATGTTATGTCTCTTGGGCCTAGTATGTACCAAGGCATCTTTTAGATTGCGAGTTCTTTTGTATGCAAACCTAGGTCTTGGTAGTTGTAGTGTTCCTGTGTTCAAGATATGCCAGTGTTTTAGGATGATTTTCTTAATCCTGGCCGAATCAGGGGTAAATGAAGTAACACAGGTCAAATTATCCGTAATCGGTTTGTGTCGTACTTCAAGCAGTGTCTCCCTAGGGTTATTTCTAGCTCTTTTCAAGGAATCCCTTACTTGTTTCTCTGGGTAGCCTCTGGTCATGAGGTTAGATGCAAGGGCCTTAGCTTCTGTCTTGTAATCAGAGGCCAATTTACAATTTCGTCTGATTCTCAAGAATTGGCCAAAGGGCAGGTTATCTCTCAATGTTTTGGGGTGGTGACTCGTGTATAGAAGTAAACTGTTGCGATCAGTAGGTTTTTTGTACAAAGAAGTGTTAAGAATCCCTAAAGTCAGTGTGATGCTGATATCAAGGAATGGTACACACGAATCAGAAATAATGTGGGAGAATTTGAGATAGACATTTTGATCATTGATCCACCTCACAAAATCATTGCATGTGGACAATGACCCATGCCAGAATATCAGAATATCGTCAATAAAACGTTTCCATATTATCAGGTTGTGGCGGTATGGGTTGGTGGTGTTGTGGATGATGTCCTTTTCAAAAGCTGCCATGTAGATACACGCTAAGCTTGGAGCAAAAGTGCTTCCCATAGATGTCCCCTGGCTCTGATGAAATAGCTGTTGTTTAAACTCAAAGAAATTTTCTGTCAGAGCCAGGGTCGCACATTCCATGATGAAGGGAATGGGAGTGGGAGAGTGTAATGTTTCCTTGTAGTGTGTGTAGAGTTTTGTTGTTGTTTTATGACAACGGATATTACTCCTATGCTCGGTTATTCTAATCTTAATGGGTCGCATTGTCATCCCTATATAATTAAGGCCACACGGGCACGTAATCATATAGATACACTGCTTAGTATTGCAATTAGTGTGTCTCTTCAGAGTCCATTTAAAGTTAGGTAGTAGTGATATCTCCTTCGATGTAATTGTAAGAGGACACACAATGCGGTTGCTTTGATTCCATTGTCTCTATGAGCCCTACTCCTTTCCATTACTTGTCCTGGAGGAACTTCGTACTCGATTTGTACACAGCCTTGTTGGGGCACGTACGTTGGACCTCGGTAAACTTGCCCCTTAGTCCCTTCTTTGTTTGAATTAGTTAGCACGGGTTACACCCGTGGGACTTTTTGATTAGGGTTACCAGTAGATTACTTTTGGATCTGAACTGGCCCACTTTACAGTAATCTAGTCATTATGGACCACCACCAAGGATTGAGCTTTGGTGATGATGTAGTCACTAACATCTTAGACAAGACCCCGTCCTTGTTAGGGACTGATGGAAGTTCAGCATCTGGCTCTAATTCAGATGATTGGAACTCACTAACCACATTGAAACGAGAGTGGCTCAAGATTACTCTCCACGGCGCCCTAATGACCGAATACTTACGAGCAAACATCGCTCCATCTGGCTTGATAGTAAACACTTTCCCCAGACTGTTCCTCGATGATGCAGTTTTTAAAAAGAATGGTCCTTAGTCGCATGGAAGTGCACTAGGGACTGGTTGGTATTGATTATCAACACGGCCACAAGACTGGCAGATGCCCTTCTGGTGAGGATTCAAATTGCAGAGGGTGCTCTTAAAACCACCATTCAAATTACAGCCTATAAAACAAAGCTTGCAGAAATCAATGCAGAAATTGCTGATAATAAAGATTATCTACTGAATCAGAAAATTAACAAACTTCAGAAAGATATTCAGAGATTTTCAAAAGAAAAGGTTTATCCTTATCTTAAGGATGACTATACATCGTCAAAAACAAGTTACTCCTCTGACGATAACTCAGAGAGAAGAGACTCTAGTGAAAGCAACTCCAGCACAGGGAGTTGGGGGAGTAACAACTCCAGGAAAAACCAACGCCCCAATCAATACTTTAATGCACCTCTATACCAAGGGCCCCCGATGTACCATGGGCCACCACCACCTTTTTGGCAATTCCCACAATACCAACATGGTCCACCCCAATTCTTTAACAATGGTAACTCACCTTTTTTAGACAGAGGTTGGGGCAGAGGAAGAGGGCGCAACAGAAGAGGAACACAAAAACAAGTCCACTGGCAAGACCAACCGACCAGGGGCATGGACACTCGGAGCAAAACAAGAGACAAGAGGATCTAGTGGTGAACCTTTCCCACCATTGCCTTACTGAACCAGAAAAAACAATACTGCAGAAGGGTCTAGGTTTTGTTCCTACGCCCAAAGCAGACAAGTTTAGAGATCATTGTGAAATACACAACTGGTTTCGAACCATACGACTCAAGGCATTTTTAAGGATACAACTCCCAGAGAACAGGATGACTCAGGATTGAGGAATCCGTCTACTTTCACACCACAGAACAACATGGTCCCGGTAGAAGTCCTAACCTTTGAACAAGCTGTTCTCACCGAGCTAGATCTACCCCACGGAGTGGCATCCTTTCACAACCTCTCCAAAATGGAGGAGACTACATTGAGGGCCTTAGCAGATGATGCAACTATCACGATAAAACAAGCTGACAAAGGTGGGGCCATTGTGATACAATCCACCATAGATTACGATACAGAATGTAATCGTCAACTCTCCAATGAGAGGTACTATACTCCAATCACAATTGACCCCTCATCACACCTGATTACTGTGATTTCCACACTGGTCCATGAAGCTGAGTCCAACGGTTGGATCAGCCATAAGGAGGCTGATTTTTTGATCGCCAAGGAGCCGAGGATACCGTATTTTTACACCTTACCTAAAATACATAAGAATGTCTCCCCGGTTCCTGGCCGACCGATTGTCTCAGGAATTGGCTCTATCCTCGAGCCCCTCTCCATTTTCTGTGACCATTTTCTACAACCATTAGTGAGAGAGACTCCATCATTTGTAAGAGACACCACTGACATTTTGAGGATCATTGAAGATATCTCCAATGTAGGAGAGATTGACCTTCTCCTTACCCTTGATGTAGAGGCCCTCTACACTAATATCCCCCAGAGAGCTACCCTAGCAGCAGTTGAATCTGCTTTGAGTGATCGTGACTGGGTATCACCCACTCCCATTCCCTTCATCATGGAATGTGCGACCCTGGCTCTGACAGAAAATTTCTTTGAGTTTAAACAACAGCTATTTCATCAGAGCCAGGGGACATCTATGGGAAGCACTTTTGCTCCAAGCTTAGCGTGTATCTACATGGCAGCTTTTGAAAAGGACATCATCCACAACACCACCAACCCATACCGCCACAACCTGATAATATGGAAACGTTTTATTGACGATATTCTGATATTCTGGCATGGGTCATTGTCCACATGCAATGATTTTGTGAGGTGGATCAATGATCAAAATGTCTATCTCAAATTCTCCCACATTATTTCTGATTCGTGTGTACCATTCCTTGATATCAGCATCACACTGACTTTAGGGATTCTTAACACTTCTTTGTACAAAAACCTACTGATCGCAACAGTTTACTTCTATACACGAGTCACCACCCCAAAACATTGAGAGATAACCTGCCCTTTGGCCAATTCTTGAGAATCAGACGAAATTGTAAATTGGCCTCTGATTACAAGACAGAAGCTAAGGCCCTTGCATCTAACCTCATGACCAGAGGCTACCCAGAGAAACAAGTAAGGGATTCCTTGAAAAGAGCTAGAAATAACCCTAGGGAGACACTGCTTGAAGTACGACACAAACCGATTACGGATAATTTGACCTGTGTTACTTCATTTACCCCTGATTCGGCCAGGATTAAGAAAATCATCCTAAAACACTGGCATATCTTGAACACAGGAACACTACAACTACCAAGACCTAGGTTTGCATACAAAAGAACTCGCAATCTAAAAGATGCCTTGGTACATACTAGGCCCAAGAGACATAACATCGACACGCAGAGGACCCTGTGGGACCTCCCGGCTGTGACCGGACATTATCCCTGTGGTTCCTGCATTGTGTGTCCTCTTACAATTACATCGAAGGAGATATCACTACTACCTAACTTTAAATGGACTCTGAAGAGACACACTAATTGCAATACTAAGCAGTGTATCTATATGATTACGTGCCCGTGTGGCCTTAATTATATAGGGATGACAATGCGACCCATTAAGATTAGAATAACCGAGCATAGGAGTAATATCCGTTGTCATAAAACAACAACAAAACTCTACACTCACTACAAGGAAACATTACACTCTCCCGACAGCCTACGCTGGATAGTGTTAGAGTCTTACCCACACACCACTAAAACCGTTCTGTTTAAAGCTGAACAGAGGTGGGTCTATAGACTTTCCACGCATATTGCTGGCCTGAATGATGATATACCGTGGGGCTCACTGACCTAAGACATTATACCTTACTGAATCTATATTCTTGAGTCAGTTTTGAGCACCCCCAGTTGGTTAGTTCCATAGCCCAATCTTTAAATGGGAATTTGATTTTCATTTCCATGCTTGTTTGAGTTTAAGATCGCTTAGCAATGCTCTTTTACCCACGTTATACAATACTATAGAGGCTACTAAAAACACCTTGATATTTGTTCTACCACGTGGGGCAGTTACAACGATACTCTCTGTTGCTCGCAATCCTATCTATTACACGTGACCTCTCTACTAGACCGGGTTACCACACTATCTACTGTCACGGATACCTTGCTAGGTGCCTCTATATAGATAGCATTAGCCCTTGGTAGTGACTGACAACATGCCGCAATACCAATGACGTGGTTGCGGTTTTTTGTATATATGTTGAATTTTAATTATATATATATATATATATATATATATTTTTTTTTTTTTTTTTATATATATACATGTATATTTGCAGTGTCTCATACCCATTAGCCTCCATGGATAGGCAATGGGGCTTAGGGCCGACATGAGTAGACCTGACTTCTTTATCCTGTTTTACTATTTGGAACAGACCGTTTTTGCTCCTTGTAAGTCCACTACAAGATGGCCGCCATTCTCACCAGCTAGAATGCCATTGAATGGTAGACTACCTAGACGGTTAATTACTTAGACATGTGACCCTCCTCGTGATGCGGTCACTCTGATTATATCTAGACCCTCCGCCGATATCTCTTCACCATCCCGGTGTCGGCGGCAGGAGTAGGTCAATCGCGCACTACGTGATACTATCGGTGAGTGTCTCTTGGATTTTCGTGGAGGTACTCGACTACTTTTGAGGGTGAGTTTACTCGGTACGGGTTGAATCCATGCTGGGATCTTCCTGGGGGGCGTTATACGCCTGTGGGCTGTTTGGGGCTCTGGGACTGTTTGCCGGGGTTTCGTGGGGTTCCCGCGGTGCATTGTTAATCCGATGCGTGGCTGGGACCGGCGTGACTCGGGCGGGCAGTTCTGGGTCCCCCTTTTGTGCACTGTGATGGCTCCCCCTCTATGGTTGGTTTATGGCGGTCTTCCGGTACTCCTGCTCAACCATCCTTTCAGTATGTATGGAACCGAATATGCCACTATATCATTTCCTTCGCTTTGACTATGCCAGATGTCAATATTTATTACATCACTTCCATGTTTCTCAATAGGACCCTATTGGTGTCCTTTTATTACCGCCGACTGCTGTAGCAAGCATGTACTTGTGGATAACCTAGGTGAGTTACACGTTGTCCTGATTACATATATACTAAAGTATTATCCTTGTTATTGACTAGACTACACCACAGAATAAACTGACAATACTTATGAGCACTCTGCATATGGTATATAGCACGGTGCCAATCAAGGCTTAGTTCACTGTGAGATAAGTGTAACACATTGTACCGGTTTTAGGATCATGAGCACGTCTGCCTTGTCGGACATTGAATGTTTGAGCTGTAGAGACACAATATGGTTATTATATCATGTATTGTCTATATGGAATTTTTATTAATCCGCATACGTTTTTATTTAACCAACAGATTATACCTGAGATCGGGGTATGTAGTATTCACTTACCTATATACATATTTTTCAGTGTAGATAGTGTCCCTTTGATCCTGAGGAAGTGCCCAGATCTTTATGACACGATAGGCACGAAACATGTCGATCATTTGAGAGCAGGGCACACACCACTAGTAACATTACGTCTAGTCCTTTGCCCCTCTCACACTTTCTTATTTTAGGCAGTTTACCTTTTGAATAAATATCGACTAGGACTAACTGACCTATTTTAATTCACATGTCTTTCCACATCTACACATACTAGGGCCCTTACCCCCACTGCACCCACCGGCAGGAATAAAAGATCCCCGACAAAGAGCCCCGGTTCCGGGTGCCCGTCAGGAATTGCAGCGCCGACCTGACGAGGGGCAGGCTCAAATGATGAAGCATGACACCCAGTTCTCTGGGTGTGTGAGAGCCCTAGTTCCAACAAGGAGAACTCCTTCTCCTTAAATAACCTGATAGCGGTTGCTTTGATTCCATTGTCTCTATGAGCCCTACTCCTTTCCATTACTTGTCCTGGAGGAACTTCGTACTCGATTTGTACACAGCCTTGTTGGGGCACGTACGTTGGACCTCGGTAAACTTGCCCCTTAGTCCCTTCTTTGTTTGAATTAGTTAGCACGGGTTACACCCGTGGGACTTTTTGATTAGGGTTACCAGTAGATTACTTTTGGATCTGAACTGGCCCACTTTACAGTAATCTAGTCATTATGGACCACCACCAAGGATTGAGCTTTGGTGATGATGTAGTCACTAACATCTTAGACAAGACCCCGTCCTTGTTAGGGACTGATGGAAGTTCAGCATCTGGCTCTAATTCAGATGATTGGAACTCACTAACCACATTGAAACGAGAGTGGCTCAAGATTACTCTCCACGGCGCCCTAATGACCGAATACTTACGAGCAAACATCGCTCCATCTGGCTTGATAGTAAACACTTTCCCCAGACTGTTCCTCGATGATGCAGTTTTTAAAAAGAATGGTCCTTAGTCGCATGGAAGTGCACTAGGGACTGGTTGGTATTGATTATCAACACGGCCACAAGACTGGCAGATGCCCTTCTGGTGAGGATTCAAATTGCAGAGGGTGCTCTTAAAACCACCATTCAAATTACAGCCTATAAAACAAAGCTTGCAGAAATCAATGCAGAAATTGCTGATAATAAAGATTATCTACTGAATCAGAAAATTAACAAACTTCAGAAAGATATTCAGAGATTTTCAAAAGAAAAGGTTTATCCTTATCTTAAGGATGACTATACATCGTCAAAAACAAGTTACTCCTCTGACGATAACTCAGAGAGAAGAGACTCTAGTGATAGCAACTCCAGCACAGGGAGTTGGGGGAGTAACAACTCCAGGAAAAACCAACGCCCCAATCAATACTTTAATGCACCTCTATACCAAGGGCCCCCGATGTACCATGGGCCACCACCACCTTTTGGCAATTCCCACAATACCAACATGGTCCACCCCAATTCTTTAACAATGGTAACTCACCTTTTTTAGACAGAGGTTGGGGCAGAGGAAGAGGGCGCAACAGAAGAGGAACACAAAAACAAGTCCACTGGCAAGACCAACCGACCAGGGGCATGGACACTCGGAGCAAAACAAGAGACAAGAGGATCTAGTGGTGAACCTTTCCCACCATTGCCTTACTGAACCAGAAAAAACAATACTGCAGAAGGGTCTAGGTTTTGTTCCTACGCCCAAAGCAGACAAGTTTAGAGATCATTGTGAAATACACAACTGGTTTCGAACCATACGACTCAAGGCATTTTTTAAGGATACAACTCCCAGAGAACAGGATGACTCAGGATTGAGGAATCCGTCTACTTTCACACCACAGAACAACATGGTCCCGGTAGAAGTCCTAACCTTTGAACAAGCTGTTCTCACCGAGCTAGATCTACCCCACGGAGTGGCATCCTTTCACAACCTCTCCAAAATGGAGGAGACTACATTGAGGGCCTTAGCAGATGATGCAACTATCACGATAAAACAAGCTGACAAAGGTGGGGCCATTGTGATACAATCCACCATAGATTACGATACAGAATGTAATCGTCAACTCTCCAATGAGAGGTACTATACTCCAATCACAATTGACCCCTCATCACACCTGATTACTGTGATTTCCACACTGGTCCATGAAGCTGAGTCCAACGGTTGGATCAGCCATAAGGAGGCTGATTTTTTGATCGCCAAGGAGCCGAGGATACCGTATTTTTACACCTTACCTAAAATACATAAGAATGTCTCCCCGGTTCCTGGCCGACCGATTGTCTCAGGAATTGGCTCTATCCTCGAGCCCCTCTCCATTTTCTGTGACCATTTTCTACAACCATTAGTGAGAGAGACTCCATCATTTGTAAGAGACACCACTGACATTTTGAGGATCATTGAAGATATCTCCAATGTAGGAGAGATTGACCTTCTCCTTACCCTTGATGTAGAGGCCCTCTACAAATAATATCCCCCAGAGAGCTACCCTAGCAGCAGTTGAATCTGCTTTGAGTGATCGTGACTGGGTATCACCCACTCCCATTCCCTTCATCATGGAATGTGCGACCCTGGCTCTGACAGAAAATTTCTTTGAGTTTAAACAACAGCTATTTCATCAGAGCCAGGGGACATCTATGGGAAGCACTTTTGCTCCAAGCTTAGCGTGTATCTACATGGCAGCTTTTGAAAAGGACATCATCCACAACACCACCAACCCATACCGCCACAACCTGATAATATGGAAACGTTTTATTGACGATATTCTGATATTCTGGCATGGGTCATTGTCCACATGCAATGATTTTGTGAGGTGGATCAATGATCAAAATGTCTATCTCAAATTCTCCCACATTATTTCTGATTCGTTTGTACCATTCCTTGATATCAGCATCACACTGACTTTAGGGATTCTTAACACTTCTTTGTACAAAAACCTACTGATCGCAACAGTTTACTTCTATACACGAGTCACCACCCCAAAACATTGAGAGATAACCTGCCCTTTGGCCAATTCTTGAGAATCAGACGAAATTGTAAATTGGCCTCTGATTACAAGACAGAAGCTAAGGCCCTTGCATCTAACCTCATGACCAGAGGCTACCCAGAGAAACAAGTAAGGGATTCCTTGAAAAGAGCTAGAAATAACCCTAGGGAGACACTGCTTGAAGTACGACACAAACCGATTACGG
The DNA here is from genome assembly GCA_963921515.1 of Calotriton arnoldi. NCBI lineage: Eukaryota > Metazoa > Chordata > Amphibia > Caudata > Salamandridae > Calotriton > Calotriton arnoldi. The sequence continues at coordinate 2,762,993 of CAWUFW010001517.1, forward strand.
ATAATTTGACCTGTGTTACTTCATTTACCCCTGATTCGGCCAGGATTAAGAAAATCATCCTAAAACACTGGCATATCTTGAACACAGGAACACTACAACTACCAAGACCTAGGTTTGCATACAAAAGAACTCGCAATCTAAAAGATGCCTTGGTACATACTAGGCCCAAGAGACATAACATCGACACGCAGAGGACCCTGTGGGACCTCCCGGCTGTGACCGGACATTATCCCTGTGGTTCCTGCATTGTGTGTCCTCTTACAATTACATCGAAGGAGATATCACTACTACCTAACTTTAAATGGACTCTGAAGAGACACACTAATTGCAATACTAAGCAGTGTATCTATATGATTACGTGCCCGTGTGGCCTTAATTATATAGGGATGACAATGCGACCCATTAAGATTAGAATAACCGAGCATAGGAGTAATATCCGTTGTCATAAAACAACAACAAAACTCTACACACACTACAAGGAAACATTACACTCTCCCGACAGCCTACGCTGGATAGTGTTAGAGTCTTACCCACACACCACTAAAACCGTTCTGTTTAAAGCTGAACAGAGGTGGGTCTATAGACTTTCCACGCATATTGCTGGCCTGAATGATGATATACCGTGGGGCTCACTGACCTAAGACATTATACCTTACTGAATCTATATTCTTGAGTCAGTTTTGAGCACCCCCAGTTGGTTAGTTCCATAGCCCAATCTTTAAATGGGAATTTGATTTTCATTTCCATGCTTGTTTGAGTTTAAGATCGCTTAGCAATGCTCTTTTACCCACGTTATACAATACTATAGAGGCTACTAAAAAACACCTTGATATTTGTTCTACCACGTGGGGCAGTTACAACGATACTCTCTGTTGCTCGCAATCCTATCTATTACACGTGACCTCTCTACTAGACCGGGTTACCACACTATCTACTGTCACGGATACCTTGCTAGGTGCCTCGATATAGATAGCATTAGCCCTTGGTAGTGACTGACAACATGCCGCAATACCAATGACGTGGTTGCGGTTTTTTGTATATATGTTGAATTTTAATTATATATATATATATATATTTTCTTTTTTTTCTTTTTTTTTTTATATATACATGTATATTTGCAGTGTCTCATACCCATTAGCCTCCATGGATAGGCAATGGGGCTTAGGGCCGACATGAGTAGACCTGACTTCTTTTATCCTGTTTTACTATTTGGAACAGACCGTTTTTGCTCCTTGTAAGTCCACTACAAGATGGCCGCCATTCTCACCAGCTAGAATGCCATTGAATGGTAGACTACCTAGACGGTTAATTACTTAGACATGTGACCCTCCTCGTGATGCGGTCACTCTGATTATATCTAGACCCTCCGCCGATATCTCTTCACCATCCCGGTGTCGGCGGCAGGGTAGGTCAATCGCGCACTACGTGATACTATCGGTGAGTGTCTCTTGGATTTTCGTGGAGGTACTCGACTACTTTTGAGGGTGAGTTTACTCGGTACGGGTTGAATCCATGCTGGGATCTTCCTGGGGGGCGTTATACGCCTGTGGGCTGTTTGGGGCTCTGGGACTGTTTGCCGGGGTTTCGTGGGGTTCCCGCGGTGCATTGTTAATCCGATGCGTGGCTGGGACCGGCGTGACTCGGGCGGGCAGTTCTGGGTCCCCCTTTTGTGCACTGTGATGGCTCCCCCTCTATGGTTGGTTTATGGCGGTCTTCCGGTACTCCTGCTCAACCATCCTTTCAGTATGTATGGAACCGAATATGCCACTATATCATTTCCTTCGCTTTGACTATGCCAGATGTCAATATTTATTACATCACTTCCATGTTTCTCAATAGGACCCTATTGGTGTCCTTTTATTACCGCCGACTGCTGTAGCAAGCATGTACTTGTGGATAACCTAGGTGAGTTACACGTTGTCCTGATTACATATATACTAAAGTATTATCCTTGTTATTGACTAGACTACACCACAGAATAAACTGACAATACTTATGAGCACTCTGCATATGGTATATAGCACGGTGCCAATCAAGGCTTAGTTCACTGTGAGATAAGTGTAACACATTGTACCGGTTTTTTAGGATCATGAGCACGTCTGCCTTGTCGGACATTGAATGTTTGAGCTGTAGAGACACAATATGGTTATTATATCATGTATTGTCTATATGGAATTTTTATTAATCCGCATACGTTTTTATTTAACCAACAGATTATACCTGAGATCGGGGTATGTAGTATTCACTTACCTATATACATATTTTTCAGTGTAGATAGTGTCCCTTTGATCCTGAGGAAGTGCCCAGATCTTTATGACACGATAGGCACGAAACATGTCGATCATTTGAGAGCAGGGCACACACCACTAGTAACATTACGTCTAGTCCTTTGCCCCTCTCACACTTTCTTATTTTAGGCAGTTTACCTTTTGAATAAATATCGACTAGGACTAACTGACCTATTTTAATTCACATGTCTTTCCACATCTACACATACTAGGGCCCTTACCCCCACTGCACCCACCGGCAGGAATAAAAGATCCCCGACAAAGAGCCCCGGTTCCGGGTGCCCGTCAGGAATTGCAGCGCCGACCTGACGAGGGGCAGGCTCAAATGATGAAGCATGACACCCAGTTCTCTGGGTGTGTGAGAGCCCTAGTTCCAACAAGGAGAACTCCTTCTCCTTAAATAACCTGATAGCGGTTGCTTTGATTCCATTGTCTCTATGAGCCCTACTCCTTTCCATTACTTGTCCTGGAGGAACTTCGTACTCGATTTGTACACAGCCTTGTTGGGGCACGTACGTTGGACCTCGGTAAACTTGCCCCTTAGTCCCTTCTTTGTTTGAACCTGTAGAATACTCTCAGTTCACGGATGTCTTTAGCGAGATCCAGGCGGAACAGTTGCCCCCTCATCGGGAGTATGATTGTCAGATTGACCTGGTAGAGGGGGCCACGATCCCTGCATGTAGAGTTTATGCATTGTCTGTGCCAGAGACCAAACACCTGCGCGAATACCTGGATCACTATCTGGAAACAGGATTCATTAGACCTTCACGGTCACCGGCTGCTTCCCCACTCTTTTTCATATCTAAAGCCAATGGCGATCTGAGTGCTTGTGTGGACTATCGCGTATTGAACAAGAATACTGTTAGGAACAGATACCCTTTACCCCTTATTTCTGTGCTGCTTGATCAGGTGAGAGACGCCACGATATACACAAGGTTAGACTTGAGAGGAGCGTACCATTTGGTGCGTGTCCGGGCTGGTGATGAATGGAAAACAGCTTTTAAGACACGTTATGGCTTGTTTGAGTATACGGTCATGCCGTTCGGCCTTTGCAACGCCCCGGCGGCATTTCAGTATTTTCTTAACGATGTTCTGAAGGAATTTGTGGACCTGTTTGTTGTGGTGTATATCGACGACATCCTCATCTATTCTGACACAGTGGAGGGGCATGCCAGTCAGGTTATCAAAGTGTTGACCAAGTTGCGTGCCCACAGGTTATTCTGTAAATTGAGCAAATGTGAGTTTGGGGTGAGACAAGTGGAATTTCTAGGTGTTATGCTTTGCCCAGAGGGTTTACACATGGCAGAGAGAAAAGTGTTGGCGGTGCAGGAATGGCCAACCCCAAAACTATAAGTGATGTGCAGTGTTTCCTGGGCTTCGCGAACTACTATCGTAGATTTATCCTCCATTTTTCCCAGGTAGCAGTTCCAATTACTAGGCTACTTAGGAAGGGTCTTACTTTTCAATGGTCCAGTGAGGCGGAGGAAGCCTTTACCTTTCTGAAGAGAGCCTTTACCACGGCTACTGTACTGGCACATCCCCAACCAGAGCATCCATTTGTGGTGGAGGCTGATGCCTCAGATGAGGCTATTGGAGCCATCCTATCTCAAAGGAATCAGAGCACAGGACAGCTGCATCCTGTGGCCTATCTATCCAAGAAACTGAACCCTGCGGAAAGGAACTATACTATCGCCGAGAAAGAGCTGCTGGCGATAAAAAAGGCATTTCAAGAATGGAGGCAATATCTGTGGGGGGCTTGCCACCCTATCACGGTATTTACTGACCATAGGAATCTCCAGTACATGAAGTCTGCGCGACATCTATCTCAAAGACAGATGAGATGGATGTTGTTTTTCGCGGAGTATGACTTTTTGTTACTTTTCGACCAGGGGTGGAGAACCGCAAAGCAGACTCTTTGTCTAGACAGGAAGCAATGGAACATTCTTTTCATGACAACAAAACAGGGGCTATCATTGAACCCTCTAAGGTGCTGTGTGCTATCCGAGTGGAAAACTTCTTGGAAGAAGTAAGAAAGCATAAATCTCTCGCTGTATGGGAAGCATGGGCTACAGAGGAGACGGAGCGCACAGTGAAGCATGGATTGCCGTTCTATAAAGACAAGTTGTATCTTCCCACTCCAGATCTACAAAAGAAGGCTTTCCAGTGGTGTCACGTGTCGCCCTTGGCAGGACATCCAGGAGTGCAGAAAACCACGCAGTTAACACAACGCCATTTTTGGTGGAGTACCTTAACTACAGATGTCGCTTCCTGGGTGGCGAGGTGTGAGGAATGTGCTAGAGCAAAGAATGAAAACGTAGGAAAAAAAGGAAAACTCATCCCCATGCCCACTCCACACCGCCCATGGCAAAACATCAGTAGGGATTTTATCACTGGTTTACCCTTGGAGAAGGGGAATTCAGCTATTCTGGTGGTGGTGGATGGACTCACAAAGATGGGACATTTCATTCCTTGTGTGAATCTCCCTACGGCCTATCAAACAACACAGCTACTGTTAACTAACATCATCAGAGTACATGGACTGCCTGAAATCATCGTGTCTGATAGGGGGCCTCAGTTCATAGCAAGATTTTGGAAGTTATGGTGCAAGGCCCTGCACATAGACTCTTCTCTGTCAACGAGTTTCCATCCGCAGACTGATGGACAGACAGAACGACTGAACCAAACTCTCAAGAAGTACCTCAGATGTTATGCGAAGGAGGCCCAAGAATCCTGGGTAGACATGTTATGGATGGCAGAATTGGCGTATAACAATGCTTGGCATAGTTCTGTCGGTCTATCTCCTTTTCGTGCAAATTTTGGGTACGATGCCCGAATATTGCCTATCAACATTCCGGAGGAGGTGGCCAATCAACCCATGGTGCTGTCTCAAGTACGGAAACTCCACGCACTACATCGTAAAGTCCGAAGCCATCTGATGCAGGCAAAACAGACCTATAAGAAGTGGGAAGATCGTCACAGATCTGAGGGGCCTCAGTATCGGGTAGGAGACAAGGTGTGGCTGTCCACCAAGAACATCTGTTTCAAGCTGCGTAGCATCTTCCATCCTAGATATATTGGCCCTTACACCATAGTTAAACAACTCAATCCTGTCACTTATAAGCTGAAATTGCCTGGAACCCTTCGGATGCACCCTGTGTTCCACTGTAACCTCTTGAAGCCTGCCTTGGGGGCGCACAGGCGTGCTCCACCTCCTGTGATCTGTGATGGGGGTATGGAATACGAGGTTAAAAGTATTTGGGATTCCAAGATGAGGAGAGGGGTGCTCTGGTACCTGATATCGTGGAAGGGTTATACTGCTGAGGATGATTCATGGGAACCTTGGCGGAATGTGCATGCTCCGGCGGCTGTCCGTTCGTTCCACAGACGGTTTCCGTTGAAGCCTGGGCCTAGGAGGCGCTAGGTGAGGGGGACCTACTGTCAGGAAGACGAGCATTGCAGCGCCTGCCGAGTATCCCTGGAACTACATCTCCCATCATGCCTGCCTACGGGAGGGGATTTAGTCGAGGAGGACGCACAGGAAGTTGCGCGTAATTCTGTTTCGAGTGTGACTCTCTCTCGGCCGAGAGAGAGCTGATGTAGGAAGGCGCCGTCGGGTAATACCCTGAAGGAAATGTCCTGTTGGATACGGAAGGCTGTGAGGACTTACAGCCGATTTGCGTGAGTACTAGGAACTGGTCGTGAAGCCTGGAGTTCGGCTTCTTGTTGCCGTTGTATCCGAGGGCGGAGTTCTTTAACCTGAGCGGAATACGGCGGTGCTACCGCGTATTGCCGTTTCTGTAGTTCTTGTTTTTGTTGCCATCTAGGAAAGAACTGTCCTTTTGTACACCGCGGAATACAGCGGTGAAGGAACCGCGTATTACCGTGGGTGTGTTTTCAATTTGCATTTGTTTGGGAAGTGTTTGGGACTTACGTAAGCAGCGGATTACAGCGGGAAGTCACCGCTGATTTAAGTACTAAGGAACTGTTTATTGTACTCGATCAAACCGGAATCAGTATTCCATTTGCATTGGATTACGGAGGTGAGGTAACCCCGTGGAACTGTATTAACTTTTACTGTGCTGTGACTGATACTCCTTGTAAGGGGGGCTCTATCTCCAATTACCTACTGGCTTCGGATTGCTATTGTCAGTAAGGGGAATGAGCTGTCTATATACGCTGCAGTTAATCAAACATCTCATGCCTGAGGTTATGGTAATCTCTGGGTACGTATGAGGACTGTGTGGGCTCTTAGTAGAATGAGAGGTGGGGTGATCTTGCAATAGCTAACGTCTGAGAGTTCTTTTGTTACAGGGTTGATGTTTGGGCTGCATGACGTTTGATGATTCCCGAGGATTGTACCAACAGCAGAATTCATGTTCAGGTATATAAATCCTCTAGTGAGACATTAATGAGAGTAGACGTTGTAAGCCCTTGTTTATATCTGTGTTTTTGTTGTTACAGGTTCTTTTCCACTGCAGTCCCTTCCCTCTCCTTTTTCCCTCGCCTGATCGTTCTAACACCCTGTAAATATCTTGTATCGGGGTGTTGGTAAGATCTGGAGGTAGACCTTTTTCTGCTGCGACTGGATCCTGCGGAGCTGGGCCTGACAGAATTACGCGCCTACTAATTTAGCTCCGCCCGGTCCAGGCGGGGTAGAGAATGGCTACCATGGAGGATGTGCTCCAGGCGCTAGTTCTGGTACAGCAGGAATTGGCATCTTCAAAGGCTGAAACAGCCGCATTAAGAGATAAGGTGGAAAAGTTGTCTAGGAACCCTTTTGACGTCTCTCCCATTGCTCCACAAATACAGGTTACGGTACATCCTCCCATCCCGTTAGCAAGTCCTGAAAGATATTCCGGGGACCCATTGAAAATACAGGTGTTTTTGACGCAGATAATGCTGCATTTCTCTTGCAAACCAGCCTCCTTTCCCAATAATCATTCTAGAGTAGCGTTTGTGATTTCGTACTTGGTAGGGGATGCAGCCAATTGGGCTGTTCCTTTAGTTAGAAACAATGATGCAGTGTTATCGGATTGGTCAGCGTTCAGAGCAGAGTTCGAGAGAGTTTTTGATCGAAGGGCAACCACTTTCAGTGCTGATAAGGAATTGTTGGACCTTAAGCAAGGGAGAAATGATTTAGTAACGTATTTAACTACTTTCAACAGATTAGTGGCTTAAACCGCTTGGCCAGAGGAGAAGAGGATGTCCTTGTTTTATCAGGGGCTGAGAGAGGAGATGAAGGATATTCTGGCACAGATAGATCCGCAACCCACTACTTGCACGGACATGATTAATTTAACATTGCGTTTGGATGGGAGAATGTCCGAGAGAGGGGGCGAGAGAAAGAAGTGGGATAGGGGTTACTATAGATCTGAGAGACCCCCACGCCGACCGGTGTCTACCCCCGAGATGTCACCAGAACCCATGGAAATCGGGGCGGTTCGAACCCCTTTGTCCAGAGAAGAGAGAGAGAGCAGAAGGGTACAGGGTTTGTGTATGTACTGTGGAAAAAAGGGTCACTACGTTAGGGAATGTCCTTCAAAACCCAAGTCCTCAGATGCATGGTCCCAAAATAAAAGGGTGGCTGTATCCACCTCATTTCCTGCAATGGCTTCAGGGGATTCCCCTGGTATCGGTGAGACTAACAAGGGTTGGCAACTCCCCTCATTAGCTACCTCAGGTTTGCTAGATACAGAATCACACATAGTGCTTCCTATGAGCCTTAAGTGCAATAACCAGTTCCATCATGTGAAGGTCATGATAGATTCCGGTGCCACAGGAAACTTTATAGACAGTGGATTGGTCACCAACCTTGAGTTGCAGAGGGTACCTAGGAAGTCTCCGGAAGAGGTATTCGCTGTAGACGGCAAACCTTTGAAATCTGGTTTGATCATTGAGCAAACAGAGGTAATCCTATTGACTTTAGCTATGGCTGATGAAAGACATAGGGAGGAGTTATCCCTGAATATCATAGAAGCCCCACAGTATGAGGTTATCCTGGGTATGCCTTGGCTATGTCATCATAACCCCACCATAGATTGGAAAACTAAAACTATTCAGTTCCATTCAGAAGAATGTAGAGGACATTTAATCCCGAACAGTCTCTCACAGGCAGCGGCGCTGATGCATCCGTACGTGGTGTCAACAGCGGCTGAGAAAGAGTCTATGTTACCTGTAGAATACTCTCAGTTCACGGATGTCTTTAGCGAGATCCAGGCGGAACAGTTGCCCCCTCATCGGGAGTATGATTGTCAGATTGACCTGGTAGAGGGGGCCACGATCCCTGCATGTAGAGTGTATGCATTGTCTGTGCCAGAGACCAAACACCTGCGCGAATACCTGGATCACTATCTGGAAACAGGGTTCATTAGACCTTCACGGTCACCGGCTGCTTCCCCACTCTTTTTCATATCTAAAGCCAATGGCGATCTGAGGGCTTGTGTGGACTATCGCGTATTGAACAAGAATACTGTTAGGAACAGATACCCTTTACCCCTTATTTCTGTGCTGCTTGATCAGGAGAGAGACGCCACGATATACACAAGGTTAGACTTGAGAGGAGCGTACCATTTGGTGCGTGTACGGGCTGGTGATGAATGGAAAACAGCTTTTAAGACACGTTATGGCTTGTTTGAGTATACTGTCATGCCGTTCGGCCTTTGCAACGCCCCGGCGGCATTTCAGTATTTTCTTAACGATGTTCTGAAGGAATTTGTGGACCTGTTTGTTGTGGTGTATATCGACGACATCCTCATCTATTCTGACACAGTGGAGGGGCATGCCAGTCAGGTTATCAAAGTGTTGACCAAGTTGCGTGCCCACAGGTTATTCTGTAAATTGAGCAAATGTGAGTTTGGGGTGAGACAAGTGGAATTTCTAGGTGTTATGCTTTGCCCAGAGGGTTTACACATGGCAGAGAGAAAAGTGTTGGCGGTGCAGGAATGGCCAACCCCCAAAACTATAAGTGATGTGCAGTGTTTCCTGGGCTTCGCGAACTACTATCGTAGATTTATCCTCCATTTTTCCCAGGTAGCAGTTCCAATTACTAGGCTACTTAGGAAGGGTCTTACTTTTCAATGGTCCAGTGAGGCGGAGGAAGCCTTTACCTTTCTGAAGAGAGCCTTTACCACGGCTACTGTACTGGCACATCCCCAACCAGAGCATCCATTTGTGGTGGAGGCTGATGCCTCAGATGAGGCTATTGGAACCATCCTATCTCAAAGGAATCAGAGCACAGGACAGCTGCATCCTGTGGCCTATCTATCCAAGAAACTGAACCCTGCGGAAAGGAACTATACTATCGCCGAGAAAGAGCTGCTGGCGATAAAAAAGGCATTTCAAGAATGGAGGCAATATCTGTGGGGGGCTTGCCACCCTATCACGGTATTTACTGACCATAGGAATCTCCAGTACATGAAGTCTGCGCGACATCTATCTCAAAGACAGATGAGATGGATGTTGTTTTTCGCGGAGTATGACTTTTTGTTACTTTTCGACCAGGGGCGGAGAACCGCAAAGCAGACTCTTTGTCTAGACAGGAAGCAATGGAACATTCTTTTCATGACAACAAAACAGGGGCTATCATTGAACCCTCTAAGGTGCTGTGTGCTATCCGAGTGGAAAACTTCTTGGAAGAAGTAAGAAAGCATAAATCTCTCGCTGTATGGGAAGCATGGGCTACAGAGGAGACGGAGCGCACAGTGAAGCATGGATTGCCGTTCTATAAAGACAAGTTGTATCTTCCCACTCCAGATCTACAAAAGAAGGCTTTCCAGTGGTGTCACGTGTCGCCCTTGGCAGGACATCCAGGAGTGCGGAAAACCACGCAGTTAACACAACGCCATTTTTGGTGGAGTACCTTAACTACAGATG